>OZ014521.1:489658756-492549826 GCA_963966055.1 Lathyrus aphaca
GATGACTTCCCCATGGAATTTCTTCATAAAAATTGATATGCATACTCCCTATACCATATAGAGATCAATGGAAACAAGAATGACCAAAAAACTTGGGGTTATGTCCTCTGAAACCAAAACCCTAATTTTCAGTCAACTGTGTGGGTCAAGCTGGCCCTGCATCCACTCAAACCCTAGTTCTTGTGATTCCTCTGCCCTTTTGACTTTGAGGAGATGAAATATGATATAGGAACACACATGGACCCCTTTGAGTTGATTGGTAGCCTTTGGAATGGCTCAAGATGCTCTTGGATTGCTCAGATCACAAACCCTAGGTGCAGATGACTTAGAAACTATGCAGTGAATCAAAAATGAGATATGAGATGATGTGGTTGTGTTTATGCATATGAGATGATTACAAGCCATGGTGTGAATGGGTGAGGGCAAATTTGGGGTGTTTACAGCTGCCCCTATTCAAACATGAGTTAGCTGTGCAGGGTGTAAGCAACGGCTTAACAGGCCAAACAAGATAACTTGTGGTTGAATACCAAAGACAGTCCAAAATTTGCACTCACAGCAATGAAGAGGGATATGGATTGTAAAAGCAAAATAAAGTATATTGTAAAGTATGGGCGACGGAGGACGACCGTCGAGCAGAGGGCGACTGCTGGGTAAAGAGCAATGACGGGGACGGCCGACATGCTGGGGATAAAAGGTAAAGCTAAGACGGGGACGGCCGACTAGCTGGGGAAAATAAAATATCATGATGGGGACGGCCATCAAGATAAAGCTGCAAAATTCTCTGGGGATTAATGAAACATGACGGGGACGGCCATCAAGTTCATAAAGGTAAAGTAACCAACGATGGGGACGGCCATCGGGTTAAAAGGGAAAAGGGACCACGACGGGGACGGCCATCGGGTTAAAGAATAAATGAAATAAACAGATGATGGGGTACGACCATCAAAGGTGAAGGACGATCACCTAGCAGGGGACGACTGCTCTGTTGGGCATAAAAGAAATATGATGGGGACGGCCATCAAAGGTGGAGGACGACCACCTGGCAGGGTACGGCTGCCGAAAATATCAACGATGGGGACGGCCATCGGATAGAAAAGGTCAACGATGGGGACGGCCATCGGACGAGCAAGATGGAGGACGGCCATCAAGAAGTGGAGGACGACCACTCAGCAGGGGACGGCTGCTCTCGAGGTTTGTCATGACATAGGACGAATGTCAGATAACCAAAATCAACAATGGGAACGGCCATTGGATAAAGTTGATGAAGGACGATCATCAAGAGGTGGAGGACGACCACCTAGCAGGGGACGGCTACTAAAAACAACGATGGGGACGGCCATCGGATGAGCATGATGGAGGACGACCATCAAGAAGTGGAGGACGACCACTCAGCAGGGTACGGCTGCTCTCAAAGGTATCATAACACAGGACGAGTGTTAGATAAAAAGGAAAATTTGTTGGTGATCTACTGGGGATAATGTAAACACGGACGAGCGTTTACATCCAAGAAACAAAAGGGTATAAGTGTTTTGGGTATTGTGTATAGATTAAAGATGCGGACGAGCATCCTTAAGACTATGATACGGACGAGTATCATGTAGAAACAAACTGACACACGTTCAGAGATGATGATACGGACGAGTATCAACTGGTTAACAAGGAACACGGACGAGTGTTGCATCTGAAAGGACTCTTCTGGGGAATAACAGACACAGACAAGTATCTATATCCAAGAAGACATAAGTGTTTGACACGGTGTATGGATTAAAGATGCGGACGAGCATCCTTAAGACTTATGATACGGACGAGTATCATGTAGAAACAAACACTAGACGCAATGTTCTGAGATGATGGTACGGACGAGTACCAACTGGTTAACAAAGAACAAGGACTACTGTCGAATCTGTGGGGATATGAGTGATGACGTATACAAGATACGGACGAGTATCTGTATAAGCGTACCATGAGTAGTGAGTATTGTATTGTGTAGATGAGTGTTTATCTGCTGGGGAGATTGACACGGACGAGTGTCAAGAGGGAAAAGTATAATATTAACAAGTGTATGGGTGATGAAGGTGCAAGCGACTGCGCTGGGGATATGACACGGACGGGTGTCAAAAAGGGTGTATATACAAGTATATGTGAGTGCAAAGAGGATGTCTTTGGCTTTCTGCTGGGACATGACACGGGCGGGTGTCAGGACGTATCTGTAGTACGGGTGATTTGTTTGTAAAGTGTATTCAGGCGACCTGTTTGGGGAAAGATGACACGGACGGGTGCCAAAAGGTGTATATACTGGTGCTTGTGATTTGTGAGGCAGCTGCTTTTGCCGGGGCTCTGATGGGGACTCTTGGGGAAAGTAATCTGTATCCTGATGAATGGTTACTAGTCACAAGCGTTCAATTCACAACATGACTTATGATTATGCTATGCATTTGATTTTTGCCGTAATGCTCCGTATTAGACAGAATGCTACGCTCTGAGGGGTGAATATGATGCGGATGCCATGATTATGCAAAGGGGCACGGATCCGGGATTCGGATCCCGTTGCTGCGAAGATCTCTGGTTGATCTGCTTGAAGTGGACGTCCCAGCTGGGGATGAGATCATTGGTAGATCTAATGATGCATTTGTTTGGGGATATAGGTCACTGCTTGACATATCCTGGTAATAGGGGACCCAGCTGGGGTTTGCAGAAGCTTTCTGTACTCTGTTGTGACTTCTTCGTGCGTTGCTCTTCTGAATAAAGGCTTGAAGCTCTGTGGGGAGATGATTCCCTGATTTCTGCATTCTGTTGAGGAAGAACGGCAATTCGGCTGGGGAATTGAGAGGCAACTCAGCTGGGGAGAGCAATGGGGAGCAACTCAGCTGGGGATAGAGCATCTCGGATGCTGAGATTGAGTTTATGCTGATTTGGCAGCTCCGCTAGGGAAATGGGCATCTTCCAGTGCCATGTGGAAGATAGACCGAGTTGATAATGATTCGCCTACTTGCTGAGACGTAACCTGCATGCCCCAGGTTGCGTTCTGGATACCTGCAATCCTGCAAAGATAATGGAACGTACAAAAGGTCCCGAGGTATCCCTTTCTGGATTCCGTCATAGGAGTCGAGTGCTTTCGAGAATAAATCACATTCCCTGCAAGCATGTTTTATTTTTTAGAGAAAGGCATCTGTACTTATGCAATTGTATCTTTAGAGATATCAGACAACTCTTTGCGAAACATAAATGTAAAAACGAAACATGACTGAAAATCTGATTTTATTAATTCATGTGCCCTGAATTGGCGAGATACAGTCAAGGAAACACATCTCCTGAAATGAGGAGATTGTTGCAAATTGAGAAATAAAGTTCTGGCGATGTTGACGATGCTTTGAGGAGCTTCCTCTTCTGCTATGACTCGTATGACAATGACGTTCTTCTCGTCTTGCTTTCTGAAGAGAGTTGATTCTGATTGAAGCTTGATCCTTTGGAAGCTTACCAAGTTGTAGGTGATACAGACGAATTCAGAATGCAGTCGTTCGCTTATTCCCTTATTTTGCATGGATCGCCCTTTCGGGTTTTCAATCCATCGGGATACCCATTTTTGCCTGAGTTGTCCAATACGGCTTTTCAACTCAGCGGGTGTACATTTTTTTTGTTTATTTTCCCTTACTTTTGCCCGAGTCTTTTATTCTGTTTTTGACTCGCCGGGATGCCCTATTTTTGCTTGGACTAACATTCTGTTTTTTATGTCCAGCGGGTCATTTTATGCGAAGTATTTTTTAACTGCGTCTGAATTCACAGGGGACGGGAAATCTTCACCATCCATGGCGCTGAGCATCAGTGCTCCACCAGAGAAAACCTTTTTTACAACGAATGGTCCTTCATAATTTGGAGTCCATTTGCCCCTGTAGTCTGTATGAGGAGGGAGGATTCTTTTCAGCACAAGATCCCCTACTTGGTACCCTCGGTGCCTGACTTTCTGATCGAAGGCTTTCTTCATTCTCTTCTGATATAACTGCCCATGGCAGATTGCAGCCAACCTCTTCTCTTCGATCAGACTTAGTTGTTCGAATCGGGACCGAACCCATTCTGCTTCATTTAGTTTAACATCCATCAAAACTCGTAAGGAGGGTAGTTCAACTTCAACCGGTAGGACTGCTTCCATACCATATACAAGCTGATACGGTGTTGCCCCAGTGGATGTTCTGATTGATGTGCGGTACCCATGCAAGGCAAATGGTAGCATTTCATGCCAATCTTTGTATGTGATTACCATCTTCTGCACAATCTTCTTGATATTCTTGTTTGCCGCCTCAACAGCGCCGTTCATCTTTGGCCTGTAAGGAGAGGAATTGTGATGTTGGATCTTGAAGTCCCGGCACAGTTCTGCCATCATTTTGTTGTTTAAATTGGAACCATTATCGGTAATGATTCGCTCGGGCACTCCATACCGACAGACGATATCTCTCTTCAGAAATCTGGCTACCACTTGTCTCGTAACATTTGCATATGAGGCTGCTTCAACCCACTTGGTGAAATAGTCAATGGCGACCAGGATGAATCTGTGGCCGTTTGAAGCAGTTGGCTCAATCTTGACAATCATATCAATGCCCCACATAGCAAAGGGCCATGGTGAAGACATGATATTCAAAGGATTGGGAGGCACATTCACCTTATCTGCGTAGATCTGGCATTTATGACATTTCCTGGCGTAAGCACAACAGTCTGCATCCATTGTGATCCAGTAATAGCCTGATCTTAACAACTTTTTAGCCATGGCATGCCCTCCGGCATGGGTACCGAAAGATCCTTCGTGCACTTCATGCATCAACAAATCTGCTTCCGTCTTATCAACACATCTGAGGAGTACCATGTCAAAGTTCCTCTTGTATAAAGACCCATCAGCATTCAGAAAGAAACTACCAGCAAGCCTTCTCAAAGTCTTCTTGTCATTGGAAGATGCCCCAGGCGGGTATGTCTGATCCTCCAAGAAGCACTTAATGTCATGGAACCAAGGCTTATCATCTTTTACAACATCCGCTGCGAATACATATGCTGGTCTGTCAAGTCTAGATACTGAAATCTGAGGTACAAAGTTAGCAGCTTGAACTTTGATCATGGACGAAATGGTAGCGAGAGCATCCGCAAACTGATTCTCGTCTCGAGGGATATACTCAAGCTTGACTGTTGTGAAGAAAGTCAGTAACCTTCTCGTATAATCCCTGTAAGGTATCAGATGATCTTGGTGGGTGTACCATTTGCCGTTGGTTTGATTGACTACCAAAGCTGAATCTCCGAATACGGTCAGTGTCTTGATCCTGAGGTCAATGGCTTCCTCAAGACCCATAATGCAAGCTTCGTATTCAGCTTCGTTGTTAGTGCAGTTGAAAGTGAGTTTTGCCGAGAAAGGCATGTGAACTCCTTTGGGTGTAATGAGTACTGCACCAACACCACGACCATTCATGTTAACAGCCCCATCAAACATCATAATCCATTCTTCTTCTGGGTCAGGCCCTTCAGTGTGAATAGGCTCTTCATGATCTTTCGCTTTAATGAACATGATGTCTTCATCAGGGAAGTCAAACCTCATAGGCTGGTAGTCATCAATGGGTTGCTCAGCAAGATATTCAGATAGTACACTGCCCTTGATGGCTTTCTGAGATGTGTACTGTATGTCGTATTCTGTGAGAATCATCTGCCATCTTGCAACCCGTCCGGTAAGAGCTGGCTTCTCGAAAATGTACTTAACTGGGTCCATTTTTGAGATTAATAAGGTAGTGTGGGTCAACATATACTGTCTCAGTCGGCGAGCAGCCCACGCTAAAGCACAGCAAGTTTTCTCGAGCAGTGAATAACGCTGTTCACAGTCGGTAAACTTTTTGCTTAGGTAGTATATTGCATACTCTTTTCGACCAGACTCGTCATGCTGGCCTAATACACACCCCATTGACTCTTCTAATACTGTCAAGTACATGATCAGAGGTCTTCCTTCAACTGGCGGCATGAGGATTGGAGGTTCTTGCAGATATTCCTTGATCTTGTCAAAAGCCTTCTGGCAGTCTTCGTTCCACCTGACCGTTTGTTCCTTCCTTAACAGCTTGAACAAGGGTTCACAGGTTGCCGTGAGGTGAGATATGAACCGGGAAATGTAGTTCAATCGACCTAAGAACCCTCGAACTTCTTTCTCAGTTTTCGGTGCAGGCATTTCTTGTATAGCCTTGACTTTATCAGGGTCAACCTCAATCCCCTTCTCGCTTACAATAAAGCCCAGCAATTTACCGGATCGCACCCCGAATGTGCATTTGTTGGGGTTCAACTTCAGCTGGTACTTCCTCAGGCGCTTGAACAACTTCAGCAGATTCACCAGGTGATCTTCCTCTGTAAGGGACTTGGCGATCATATCATCCACATAACATTCTATTTCTTTGTGGATCATATCGTGGAACAATGTTACCATAGCCCGTTGATATGTTGCACCAGCATTCTTCAGTCCAAATGGCATCACTTTGTAACAGAACGTGCCCCAAGGTGTGATGAATGTTGTCTTCTCCATGTCTTCAGGTGACATCTTGATCTGATTATATCCTGAAAATCCATCCATGAAGGAGAATACCGAGAACTGAGCCGTGTTATCCACCAATACATCAATGTGAGGTAATGGGAAGTCATCTTTCGGGCTGGCTCTGTTCAGATCCCGGTAGTCAACACACATTCTTACCTTGCCATCCTTCTTAGGCACAGGCACAATATTAGCAACCCACGGTGGATAGCTAGTTACAGCAAGGAACCCGGCGTCCCATTGCTTTTGTACCTCTTCCTTGATTTTCATAGCCATGTCTGGGCGAGTTCGGCGCAACTTCTGTTTCACTGGTGGGCATTCTTCCCTCAGAGGCAGCTTGTGCACAACTATATCGGTATCCTACCCTGGCATATCTTGATACGACCAAGCAAACACATCAACATACTCTTGAAGCAGATCTATTAGCTGTCTCTTCACTGAGTCTTGCAGGCAGGCCCCGATTTTAACTTCTTTCACATTTTCTTCCGTTCCAAGATTAATCACTTCAATCTCCTCCTGATGAGGAGTAATAACCTTTTCCTCCTGTCTTAACAACCTGGCTAGCTCTTCAGGAAGCTCATATTCCTCATCAACCCCTTCATCAGCTTGATTGATTGGATCGTCAAAGTCATACGATGTCATAGCCGTGCTGTTGTCGGTGCTGTCAGGAAGGCATTCTCTGCAAGGGTTAAGTTTGTTCGTTTTAGTGATTGATTTTAATCTTGCTTTTAGAAAAAAGTGAAATGAAGTTATCATTTTGAAAACACCGCCACTTATTTTTGTACAAAAAGAAAAATGGAAAAACAGTGAGCATAAAAGAAAAGGACTCGTTTGCAAAAAGATTGTCTGATATTTCATTAATTTAATCTTGTTTGCACAAAAGTACAGATGGCCCTGGTTACAAAATGAGTCTTGTCATCTTGGGCAAGATGCAAGACTTGGATGCATGCTATATAAAAATACAGGAAATAATAATTACTCTGCTCGAGTAACACTTATAATTTCCTGGAAAGACCAGTTCGAGACACTGCTCCCCGGGATCTTCGGACGAATCCAATTCTCCAGATTGCGCTCCTCTTCCAGCTCGTCTTCCAGACAGTTGATAGCATCGGGGGTAAGCATTCCCCCACTGACAAAACCAGGCTCTGCAGCAGCTTTTGCTTGATGTTGAGTTGGTCTGTAACCCAACCCAAATTTGTCCTTCTTCTCCTCCACAGCTAAGACCTTGCCCCAGCCTAGGGCGGTTCCTTCTTCAACAACCTTCCGGGCTTGTTGGTAAGATGACATTGGAGTACCAGATACAGCGGATGCTTCATTGACATTCAAGGCTTCAAAACCTTGGCTCATTGTTTCATGGATCTCTCCATCCATCTCAATGTATTTATAAGTAGCCAGATGGCTAACAAATATATCCTCCTCCCCACAGATTGTGACAACTTGACCTTCCCACTCAAATTTTAACTTTTGGTGAAGGGTAGACGTTATTGCGCCAGCGGCGTGAATCCAGGGTCTACCCAACAAACAGCTGTAGGCGGGCTGAATGTCCATCACATAAAAGATAGTTTTAAAGGTCTGTGGGCCAATTGTCACAGGCAGCTCAATCTCTCCCAGAACCGATCTCTTAGAACCATCAAAGGCTCTTACTACCAGGTTGCTGGGCCTCAATGCCAATCCATCATACTCAAGCTTCACCAGAGCCTTCTTTGGTAAGACATTCAGGGAAGAACCTGTGTCCACCAGCACATGAGAAAGGACAGCTCCTTTGCATTCCATGGTTATGTGCAAGGCTTTGTTGTGGTTGCGGCCATCCGCTGTCAAGTCAGAATTGGTAAACCCTAGCCCATTGCTAGCAGTAACGTTTCCAACCACGGTTTCCAATTGGTTGACAGTAATCTCCTCAGGCACGTAAGCTGCGTGCAGGACTTTAAGTAGTGCATTCCGATGGGCTTCGGAGCACATAAGCAGTGAGAGGATGGAGATTTTGGACGGCGTCTGGTGAAGTTGATCCACAATTTTGTAGTCACTCTTTTTGATGATCCTCATAAACTCATCAACTTCCTGATCGAATGGAGTCTTCAGGGCTTCTTTGGCAGCGGGATCTTCCTGCACCGGGCCTTTACCCTTTGCCTTGGCAGCAGCTTCTGCTTCGGCAGTAGGTCTTTGGACTTGTGAGGCGAAGAGACGTCCGCTTCGGGTGAAGCCTCCGCCTCCCCCCACATTATCTACTTGGGGTGCAGGTGCTGTTGTTTCAAGAGTGATTCTTTTCCCCTCACAGTACACGTCAGAGCCATAGTGCCAAGGGATGGCCCTATTGCTTTCATATGGTACTGGTCCAGGCACCGTGACAGTGACTGGACTGATTGCTGCTGCTGAAGGGACTGTTATTGTTTGTGGATCATAAAAGATTGTAACTGGTGCTCTGGCGGGAGCAGCACCTTCTGAATGGTAAGCGGAGTTATTTTCAGGATCGTAGAATATGGTAACAGTGGAGACATCTTCATGATTGATTGCTGGTGCTGTAGGAGGTTCCGTTGGAAGGACTGTTGTTGTTGTTGATGGAGAGTCGAAATGGAATGAAGTTGAAGTTGTAGCAGGAGGAACTGTTGAAAACTGATCATTTGGAAGGACAGGTGAAGTACTTGTTGAAGGTGCTGATGAATTGTTGGGAATAATAGTTGCTGTAGTTGTAGGAGGGTCTGAAACCGTTGTTGATGAAGTTGCCGGATTTGTCGGAAATGATGTAGTGATCTGTAGTAGGCCACTCTGAATAAGGCCGTCAATGCCATTCCTCAGGTCTTCGCACCCATTCCATGAAATATTGCAATAGGGACACCCTAGTTCACACCCCGGAAATATATTGTTTTCACGGAGCTGAGCTTTGATTTCCACCAATGGTGTCCTGATCTGATCCACACTGGTTATTAAATAAGACGGTTGGTCTTCTTCAATAGCGTTAATTCGGGGACCACCATGGTTTGGCATAGGGTTTTTATTGACATTGGGCGGAGGTGCAAAATTCAGAGCCTTGGAGTCTACCAAGTCTTGTACCTTCATATGCAGAGCCCTGCATTTTTCTGTACTGTGACCAGGTGCGTTGGAATGAAAAGCACACCTAGCATTGGAGTCATAGTTCCTTGGTAGACTGTTGGGATCAGGAGGTGCCAACGTTCTTAGCTCAACTAGGTTGAGTTTCAGAAGTTGTGGCAGCAAGGCAGCATATGGCATTGGGATCGGGTCGATCACTCTGTTAGCTTGAGATGGCCTCTGTTGGAATGGCCTCTGTTGATTGTTGTTGTTGGAGTTGTTGTTGTTGTAGTTTCTTGGAGGATATTGATTCTGCTGATACTGAGGTTGTTGTTGGAAGTTTTGTTGAGGAGGTTGATAGACTGACTGTGGATGAGCTGGAGCAGGGATAGTGACTGCTGCTATTGACCTTTGAACATATTGGGGCCTACCCCTGTTGGTGTGGATGGCATTGGTCTCGCCAGTTCTTCTCGGGCCTGCAAAAGGCTTTCTTGTATTACTGGACGAGCTTGCACCGTTGTCTGAGATCTTTCCCATCTTTAACAGGCTTTCAATTCTCTCCCCAGCTATGACAACATCTGCGAAGCTGGTGGAAGAGAAAGCAGCTAACCTGTCAATATACGTTCCCTGAAGAGTGTTCATAAACATGTCTGCCATTTCTCTCTCAGACATCGGGGGTTGAACGGCAGCAGCCAGTTGTCTCCATCTTTGAGCATATTCTCTGAAGCTCTCCCTCGAAGACTGTGACATTCCCATTAGGAGAGTCCTGTTGGGTGCCATGTCTAGATTATACTGATACTGTCTGATGAAGGCCTCTGCCAGGTCCTTCCAGCATCTAATTGTTGCTCTTGTCAGATGGGAATACCATTCCCTTGATGCTCCAGTCAAGCTATCTTCAAAATAAAACATCCACAATTTCTCATCCATTGTATAGGCCTTCAGCCTTCCCAGAAATGATTGCAAGTGAGTTCGGGGGCATGAAGTCCCATTATACTTTTCGAAACATGGAGGCTTGAACTTGTGGGGGATCCTGACCCCTTCTACCAAACCCATGTCCATGACGTCGAACCCCAAAGAGTTTTGAGACTCCAGTGATCTCAACTTCTCAGCTATTTCTTCCAATCGCCTATCATATGTTTCCTCTCCAGCACCCATTACTGTATACTGGTCCTCCTGAGGATCTTCTTGAAGTACTCTGGCTGCGGTGGCTGTTCCTTGAACATTTGCAGGAATGTTAACCTCAGGATGTAGATGAGGACCAAACACAGGGGGGTTAACATGTGGTTGCACCCTTTCATTATTACTGGTGCCTGCAGTTCCTACATGAGGCTCCTCTTGATTTTGCCTCTCCACCATGGCTCTCAGTCTCTCCTGGCTCTGAGCCATGTTGTTCATAACTTCCATGAACTGCGTCATCTGCGTTCTCATCTCTAACCTTTCATTTGCCATCTGGTTTCTGACCTCCGTAAGGTCTTGCTGCATCTGATCCATCTGAGTTCCCGGAAGGTTGTTTCTAGTTGGGTACCTGTGAGGCCTGTTGAGAGGAAATACCCGGCGGCGAGCAATAATTCCTGAACATCACAACAGAGGTTAGCAACAACAAAACAAAAACCTACAAAACAAACAAAAGGGTTAGCATGCAATGCAGTTATGCTTATTTGTTCTCAAGGTATCCGGTTTGGCCTTCAGTTTTGACCCTTCCAGACCCTTGAAGATGATGCTGTTGAAGTTGCTTTTGATGTGAACCAACAAATATATTACAAAGGTGAAATAATACAAATTGTTCATTTTACAACACAAACCCTCAAAGGGGCCAAAATACATCACAGAAAAGCAAAAGTACATGGAAAAGGAACAACAACAAGCAAATGATCAAACTCCAAGGCCAAACTCATCCTCACGAACTTCCTTGAGAAGTGCTTCGGTCACAGGATCAGCCGGATGCTCCGTGAGACTTCTGATGAGGAGGTTTCTTGTTGCAACTGCTGCAGCCAATTTCTTGCTCTGACTTTGGTCCTTAGACCTCTTCAATCCTGCTTTGATTTTCAGCTCTGATATCTCCTCCTGGGCTGCTGCCAGGGCTTTTTCCATCTGCTCCATCTTGTCCTGAACTCTCTTGTCTTCTAGAGTACGGGCCTCAGTGATCCGGACCCACCTGGCCTGACTCTCTTTCAAATACAAGTCTGTTCTTGCTCTTTGGAACTGGGCTTCTTTACAAGCATTCTTCAGAATCTGTTCACCAGCTTTGGACTTGTTGATATAATCTCCAGACTTTTCAATCTTGGTCAAGTGTTCTACTCTCAATTTCTCCAATCTTTCAATCTCCCTTACACCTTCACTCCTCTCCCTGAGGGTCTTCTGCAAAGCCTGGGTTAATTTCTCATTTCTTTCCTTCAAGCTTTCAAACTCCTCCAAACTGATAGTGGCAAGGGGTGGTGCTGAAGACGACTCAGGCATGTCTTCTATGGTGAAGGGCATTCCAGAGAATTGGGCCCTAGCATGGGACCACTCATAATATTGGACTGATGCCACATTATTGCACTTCCCTAGAATGGTGATTCCCTTGGTTTGAACATGATCCCAGGCCCAGGCAGCCTGCCTAACAACAGTCAAACTAATCTTGTTCTCACAGTAGAGGGTCTCAACCAGGTCTTGTTTCCTTGGAGTATGAACCAGTGCATAGCCTAATTGTCTCCTGAACAGCAGAGGGTTTTAGTTGATACTCCCCTTAACTCCTATTAAGGGTACATTGGGAAAGTGCCCACAGCTTGTGATCATATCTCTGCCCTTGGTGCTTTGAGTACACCATCTGATATCTGCTGAAGTTAGGACAGTGAGTCTCTTAGCCCAGTTGCTTTGCTGATGAGGATTGAGAAATGCATCTGTCCTGGGTAGATGCCTGAGAAGCCAAGCATGGAATAATGGAGCACAAATCCTCACCAGTCTTCCCCTCTGCTTCTCATTTCTCTGATGGACTGAGTAATAGAGATCACCCAGTAAAGTTGGCACTGGGTTCTTCAGGATGAATAAGTGGATTGCATTCTTGCTGATGAATCGAGGCTCATCTGCAAACAGCACAATTCCATATACACTTAAGGCCAACAGAGCACAAACAGCTTTCCACTCCCCCAAGGAGGCCTTCAAACTAGCTTGAGAAATCAGGAAGTCCAGATGAAAACCAAGGGTTCCAGCTTTGGAGGTCATATGCTGTTCAATCAAAACAGGCTCCAGGTGCAAAGCTTTTGCTATCTCTCCATTGCTGGGAAAGACCATTTCAGGGTTGAATGGAATTTCTCTTTTGATGGGCAAACCAATCAATGATGAGTATTCTTCTAGAAGAGGCCCCAACTGAAAGTCTTGAAAGGTGAAACATCTCAATGGAGGATCATAGAACTGAATGCAAGTGTGGATGAGGCTCCTCTGAGATGGGTCCATATCCATAACCATGTCCAGTATATCTCCATAATGCTCTCTGAACAAAGGAATGTGATCTGGGGTGATCAGGGTTTGGATCCTCCTGATGTCTGATAAGTCTGGTTGGAAGAAATGATAAGTGATGTTGCTTTTCTTTGGAGCCATGATGCTGAAGACTGAGTAGAGTGCTGATGAGGATGCTGAAAGAATGAGCCACTGATTGGCTGGTGCAAGTAACTAAAGTATATGGCTGACAAGCTGAAGCAAGTGCTGGTGGAGATAGGTCAAAACTGCAGATGGGGTCAAAACCAAAACCAGATGAGAAATGGATACCCTGAAACACAAATAAGCACATGTTAATATGATGCAATGAGTATGTATGCAAAATGAAATGCAAGGGTTTGTGACTGAGCTGGATCTGATTAACTGCCTTGGTATAGATCCATGTGTGTTCAAGAATTCCAGATGGAGGTCTAAAAATCCAGTAACCAGGGTAGGGGACTCAAATAAAGAGCCACAAGTCCAGGGTTTAGAATCACAAGAACTGTCCAACATGGAGCATTCTTAACAAAGTCAAAGTAACAGGGTATTCTGAGGTCAAGGTACCTGCAAACCTGTAAACAGCCCAACCCCCTCACAGGTGGAGATCTAGAACAAGGATCCTCAGACTCGGATTAGCTATGAGAAGTGTAAACACTTCTAACCCGGAGGTACAGTGTTTACAATAACCATAACAATTCCTCCTCTAATTCACCTCAGTTTCTGAAGGTCAGTACTAACAGGTCATCCAGACTTAGCAGGCTTCCCAGATAGCCCTAGCATTGCAGGAAATCTGCAACACAGAGTTCTCAAGAAGAAACCCATATCTGAACCGTGTTTCATATTCCCGCACCAGACCGAAATGGAATGGGAAAGAATATGATTCACTCTAGCCTAGGTGTCACTCAGGTCCCAGGTATAGGACCTTAACTCTCAATGAAATACCCACCCACCAAAGAAAAAAAAACCAGATCCAGCCAGCAACAATGACAGTATGATACATAAATGCAGTAAAGAAAGCAGTAAAGTAACTGTACATAAAGCAATAAACAAAAATAAATACAAGCACAAACAAGCACATAACACCCCAGTAAACACAAATCGAACAAGCGCTAGGAGGAACCCACAAAAAGAACCAGAAGCCCTGGTTGCAGTATAAGTTCCCCAGCAGAGTCGCCAAGCTGTCGCTCCCGACAAGTGACACCTGGTCAGATGAAGGTACAGACGCGAACGGTCGGCGAGAGGGACAATGAGAACACACAGCCGTGAACTCACTGGAGAATGAATAGAGTCGCCAGCTAGGCATTTTTATCCCGGAGGAAAGGCAATGCTGCATAGGCCTAGAAAAAGATGGATAAGACGGTTGCGAACCAGAGAGACTGAGAAAGGGGGTTGGTTACAACCTGGGAAGGTATTAGCACCCAGATTGTCCGCCGTACTCGACGGGATCCACGCTTAAAAGATTTGTGTTTTAAAGGGGTAGTGTCAGTGCAATCTGTGTGTAAAATAGCTGGAAAAGAATGTACAGGTGTCAGTGCAAAAAAAGTGTGAAGTGTAATATGTATAGTGTCAGTGTAAGAAAGAGTATGCTCATGATTATGAGGCTTAAAGAATAATGCTGAAAGGAGGGGGAATATACAGAGACTTTTGTTCGATAACTGTTAAGTTATGCCTACGTATCCTCTCGTGCAATGAGGAAGTCAGAACACCGTAGTTCGACCCAAAGAGACTGAAAGGTGAATTGACTTGTGAACTGCTTGCTTGTCAATGCTCAAGTGTATGACCTGTCTGGCTCAGGTGCTTACTGTCTTGCATTAGACGGAAGAAGCGAGTTCTCGATTGTGAGTGAAGGTGATGAGGAAAGAATCCCGAAGGAGACGATTATTGTTTGTTTTTTTGGGTTTTCAGTCTTTTATTTCTTTTTGGAGTTTGTCGTAAGATAATGAGCTTAAGCCTAAACCAATGGATTAGTAAACTCATCACATCTTCCCTCTGATTAGGGGTAATGAGAATACTTTAAGTGTGAAGTCAGATTCTCACACTTAATCACCTTTGGTGTAGGATTAAGATCATTAACCTACTTGTGATTATTTAGATGTTTTTGTGATTTTGTTTAGTGTTGAGTAATGAGGTTAAGCCATAATCAAGGATTAAACAGACTCATTACACCATCCTAAAAGAAGGATAATAGATGAGAATGTTTAAGCTGAGGAAGACTCCTCAACTTAATCCATGATTAGGGATTAAACCCATGACAAAACAAGCCTTTATTAAGTGGATTTTATTTAATGGTATGATGATGAAGTGAATTTTATTGTTTGTAAGACAACTTGAGGGGGACTTGTCCATTAACACTAGGGTTAGTCCTTCTTAACCACTTAAGGAAGAATTAGAACCCTAATGCAAGGCCCAAGTTACAAGTGTGATGTCTTGATGATTATTAGATGAATTGATTAAGAGATTTAAACACCTTAAGGGTTCAAGACTTAGGATTAAAGTTATACACTCCATCCTAAGAGAAGGATGCAGGCACAAGCTTAATCACAAAGTCTTAAAGCCTTTAGGGTTTAGTCCCTGATTATGAGATGAGAAGAGAGGACTCAAAGAGAGACACAAAGGTAAAACTAAGAGGGGATACTAATCAAAACCCTAATTCATTATCATGCTTGGTTGTTCCTAAGGTTTGTGAGGTTTACAAGAACAATCCTCAGATGAACCACCAGGAGGCAGATGAACAAGATCAAGAGAAGCAAAGTGACTTGCTTCATTCAAGAAGTCAAGTCACTTGAAGAAAGAAAGTGGGAGGAAGAAGAATGAGCAAGCTCAATCTCAAACACATAGAAGAATGCAGCAATGGATGCAAGAGAGATGAAAAGAAAAGTTATGAGAAGTGAAGGCAAATCCACTTCCCAAGTTTACTTACCACCTGAAATGTTAGAAAGAAATGCAATGCAATGCAAGATGAGATGAAATGATATGATGCTAAGCAAAACCAGAAGCATGTTGATGATGATTATGATGTTATGAGGTGCTGCAAACATGAGGCAAGACAATGGGGATGTTCATACAAGATCATGAATGCAAATGATGCAAGTTAAGGAGCATGAACAAGTATGAAATGTTATGAAGCATACCAGACAAATGACATGGCAAATATGCAATGCAATGATCAAAGATGCTTTATACATGTCTTAAGATGCCAAATGAATCATAATAATGCACAAAATGCAAAGACAAGTCATGTTATACAAGGAAATGCAAGAGGGATGCAAATGAAAGCCCAAATTAGGGTTTATGGATCAAACATCAAACACAAACCAAAAACAGAAGCAAAACCCTAAAGTAAAAATGGAAAATGATACCCAAGGGAACCCTAGACCTATAATAAACCACTGCCCAAAGGGGAGCTCTCAACTCTCAACCAAACTCAAGATATGATTTTTGCAAGTTTTTAGGGTTTTCTAAGGTTCTCAACAAAACAAATGCCAAACAATTTGGAAATGCAAGAACAATTCATGGCCTTTTTATCCTAGAATCTACATGCTAAACACAAAACAATGCAAGAAGAACCAATGTCTCAACCTTCACCAAAAGGCAGAAATGAATTTTCAAACATGTGATCAAAATAATGCATAAAAAATGATTTAATTCAATGAAAAATTCTCAAAATGCATCAAGATCAAAAAAGAAATTTGGTTTGAAGGTTGGATAATGTTTCTAAATGTCTTAGAACATTTCATGAATTTTTTGTAATTTTTTAAATACCTAAAAGTATTTTTAATTAATTAATTCCCATTAATCAATTAAAAACAATCTTTTAAATATTTAAAAATAATTTTTTAATGATAAAAATAAAAATAAAAAATATTTTTGTGTCATAAAAATTAATAAAACCTTAAGGAAAAAGTTTTATAATTTTTATGAATTTTTTACTATTTTAAATTAATTGTGCAAATTAAATGAAAGAAAAATGAATAAAATTAAATAAAATAAAAAGTCAAGCAAATGGAAGGATGAGATTGATCCAGAGTTTGAACATGTTGACTGCGCGCGCGATCTGAGGGTGGGGATTCAAACTCACTTAAACCTGATTAATTAAATATTAAATCAAAATTAGAACTTAATGAAACGATCCAAACCTTTCATTCGCGCGCGGGAACCAGGATCCAAAGGCCCAGATTCAAACTCAGTGCCCTAACCCTAATTAATTATTAATTACTTTCAGGTCACCGGAGACGAGCTCCGGTCGTCTTCTCCGGTGACCTCCTCCCCTGAAAATTCCAAACTTCCTAAAAACGTGTCAAAAATGAAAAACAAAAACAGGGAAATGATCCTCACATCCTCACGAATCAAACCCCCATCCTAAAACACATTTATATTTCCTAAATGAGCTGAATCGAAGAAAAAGAAAACTAGGTCACGCAAGCTTCAGGCACAAATTAAATGCTCAAATCACATCCATTTTCAAAACCAATGGTACCAGAGTGATCAGCAAGACATGAAGAACAAATTTGCAACAAGAAAAGTCATTTCTGGAAAAATAAATTTCAGGCTACCTGAGATGTGAAGCTTTCCACTTGAGGACTTTCTGGCCTTCTCTTTATGTGCAGTTTACTCCTTAGAACCCCTTTATGATGTTTGAATACTCAAAATGAATTTGTGCTGGCTGGATAACGAGTTTCGAAAGGAACTGCTTCAAGCTCAGTCAACAATGGCTATGGAGGTTCTGGCTCTTTCAGGTCATTGTGAATGATGGTTTGAGGTCCAAATGATGTATGGAGAAGCTTTGCAAGGTTTGTTTGGCTGTTTGTGAGCTAGGGAAAGAGATTCGAAAGCAACTGCAGAAATGGAGTGAGAAATGGCAGTGAGGTTTCTTGGCTGTTTCAGGCTTGTGCTTTGGGTTTTTTGAGGTCTATGAAGCAAGATGAGATGATTAGTGAAGTTGGCTTGGATGTTTAGTGACTGTGGAGAAGAATTCGAAGCAAGTTGCAAGATGAGAGGTTTTTGTGTATGTTGTCAATGAGATGTTTTCAGCCTTGTGTATCTTATGTTTTGGCCAGCATTTGGATAGCATAAACAATTGCAAGTGGCTGGGAGATGTGACATGTCCTTTATTGATTGGGATGTTTGCTTTTGCCAAAAAGTCAACTTTTGTGTAAGTGAGGCATGGCTCAAAGTCTAGGCAAGTACAAGGCATGGGCTGGCGCAGCAAGGATGAGGGAGAGGTCTAGCAAAGCTCAGCAGCCAATGTATCAAGTTGTTGAAGTGATCATGATGGTTTTTGCAAGTTGGGATATTTTGGTTCACATGTGATAAAGCCTTGTTACACAAACCAAGCCATGAGCAAATTCAATCCAATTCTGATTTTTAGGACTTAGAGAATGTTTGTGTAATGGTTTGAAATGAATTAGAGGTCACATGATGCATTGGTCCAAGATTTTGCAAAGTTTCCAAATGAGGCATGCCTTGAAAATTAATGATTTTAGCCAACTTTGCATGGCCATAACTTTTGATCCAAGAAGAGTTTGATCATGTTCTTGTACTTTTTGAAAAGGGAAAGATGAGATCTACAACTTTCATGACCAAAGTTTTTCCATTTGAAGCCTTTTTGGATCATGAATCAAGGCTTGAAAATTGACCTAAAATGATGCATTCTTGAAAAGTCAACTATGTCCAAAAAGTCAACCTTTGCAAAAACCCTAAATTCTTGATTTTTATGAACTTCAACCTTCTTCCATGATCAAATAAAGATCATATACACTCAAAATGATGAAGATCACCCATTGGTTGGGTCATTGGGGGCCTCAGATGCCCTGATTTTGCACTGACTTGTCTGAAAAGTCAACTCTTGATCAGATGACTTCCCCATGGAATTTCTTCATAAAAATTGATATGCATACTCCCTATACCATATAGAGATCAATGGAAACAAGAATGACCAAAAAACTTGGGGTTATGTCCTCTGAAACCAAAACCCTAATTTTCAGTCAACTGTGTGGGTCAAGCTGGCCCTGCATCCACTCAAACCCTAGTTCTTGTGATTCCTCTACCCTTTTGACTTTGAGGAGATGAAATATGATATAGGAACACACATGGACCCCTTTGAGTTGATTGGTAGCCTTTGGAATGGCTCAAGATGCTCTTGGATTGCTCAGATCACAAACCCTAGGTGCAGATGACTTAGAAACTATGCAGTGAATCAAAAATGAGATATGAGATGATGTGGTTGTGTTTATGCATATGAGATGATTACAAGCCATGGTGTGAATGGGTGAGGGCAAATTTGGGGTGTTTACAGTGCACATTCGGGGTGCGATCTGGTAAGTTGCTGGGATTTATTGTAAGCAAGAAGGGGATTGAAGTTGACCCTGATAAAGTCAAAGCTATTCAAGACATGCCTGCACCGAAGACAGAAAAGGAAGTTCGAGGGTTCTTAGGTCGATTGAACTACATTTCAAGGTTCATATCTCACCTTACAGCAACCTGTGAACCCCTGTTCAAATTGCTAAGAAAAGAACAAACGGTCAGGTGGAACGAAGACTGCCAGAAGGCTTTTGACAAGATCAAGGAGTACTTGCAAGAACCTCCAATCCTTATGCCTCCAGTCGAAGGAAGACCTCTAATCATGTACTTGACAGTATTAGAAGAATCAATGGGGTGTGTGCTGGTCCAGCATGACGAGTCTGGTCGAAAAGAGTATGCAATATACTACCTAAGCAAAAAGTTTACCGACTGTGAACAACGTTATTCACTGCTCGAGAAAACTTGCTGTGCTTTAGCGTGGGCTGCTCGCCGACTGAGACGGTATATGTTGACCCACACTACCTTGTTGATCTCAAAGATGGACCCGGTCAAGTACATATTTGAGAAGCCAGCGCTTACCGGACGGGTTGCAAGATGGCAAATAATTCTCACGGAATATGACATCCAATACACTTCTCAGAAAGCCATCAAGGGCAGTGTATTGTCCGAATATCTTGCTGAGCAACCTATTGATGATTACCAGCCTATGAGATTTGACTTCCCTGATGAAGACATCATGTTCATAAAAGCAAAAGATCACGAAGAGCCTGTTCACACTGAAGGGCCTGACCCGGAAGAAGAATGGACTATGATGTTTGATGGGGTATGAATGGTCGTGGTGTTGGTGCAGTGCTCATTACACCTAAAGGGGTTCACATGCCTTTCTCGGCAAAACTCACCTTTAACTGCACTAACAACGAAGCTGAATACGAAGCTTGCATTATGGGCCTTGAGGAAGCCATTGACCTCAGGATCAAGACATTGACCGTGTTCGGAGATTCAGCTCTGGTAGTTAATCAAACCAACGGCAAATGGTACACCCACCAGGATCATCTGATACCTTACAGGGATTATACAAGGAGGTTATTGACTTTCTTTACAACAGTCAAGCTTGAGTATATCCCTCGGGACGAGAATCAGTTCGCAGATGCTCTTGCCACCATTTCATCCATGATCAAAGTTCAAGCTGCCATCTTTGTACCTCAGATTTCCGTGTCCAGACTCGACAGACCCGCATATGTGTTCGCAGTAGATGTTGTCAAGGATGATAAGCCTTGGTTCCATGACATTAAGTGCTTCTTGGAGGATCAAACATACCCACCTGGGGCATCTTCCAATGATAAGAAGACTTTGAGAAGGCTTGCTGGTAGTTTCTTTCTGAACACTGATGGTTCCTTGTACAAAAGGAACTTTGATATGGTACTCCTCAGATGCGTCGATAAGACAGAAGCAGACCTGTTAATGCATGAAGTGCACGAAGGATCCTTTGGTACTCATGCTGGAGGACATGCAATGGCTAAGAAATTGCTAAGATCAGGTTATTACTGGATCACGATGGATGCCGACTGTTGTGCCTACGCCAGAAAATGCCATAAATGCCAGATTTATGCAGATAAGGTGCACGTGCCTCCCAATCCTCTGAATGTGATGTCTTCACCTTGGCCCTTTTCCATGTGGGGCATTGACATGATTGGCAAGATTGAACCGACTGCTTCAAATGGACACAGATTCATCTTGGTTGCCATTGACTATTTCACCAAGTGGGTCGAAGCAGCTTCATATGCAAACGTTACAAGACAAGTGGTAGCCAGATTTTTAAAGAGAGATATCATATGTCGATATGGAGTGCCCGAGCGAATCATTACTGATAATGGTTCCAATTTGAACAACAAAATGATGGCAGAGCTGTGCCGGGACTTCAAGATCCAACACCACAGTTCTTCTCCTTACAGGCCAAAGATGAATGGTGCTGTTGAGGCAGCTAACAAGAATATCAAGAAGATTGTGCAGAAGATGGTAGTCACCTACAAAGACTAGCATGAGATGCTACCGTTTGCCTTGCATGGGTACCGCACGTCAATCAGAACATCCACTGGGGCAACACCGTATCAGCTTGTGTATGGTATGGAAGCAGTCCTACCTGTTGAAGTTGAATTACCCTCCCTACGGGTGTTGATGGATGTTAAGCTGAACGAAGCAGAATGGGTCCGGTCCCGATACGAACAACTAAGTCTGATTGAAGAGAAGAGATTGGCTGCAATCTGTCATGGGCAGTTATATCAGAAAAGAATGAAAAAAGCCTTCGATCAGAAAGTCAGGCACCGAGAATACCAAGTGGGAGATCTTGTGCTGAAAAGAATCCTCCCTCCTCATACAGACCACAGGGGCAAATGGACACCGAATTATGAAGGACCATTTGTAGTAAAGAAAGTTTTCTCTGGTGGAGCACTGATGCTCAGCACCATGGATGGTGAAGATTTCCCGTCCCCTGTGAATTCAGATGCAGTTAAAAAATACTTCGCATAAAAATGACCCGATGGACACAAAAACAGAATGTAAGTCCAGGCAAGAATAGGGCATCCCGGCGAGTCAAAAACAGAATAAAAGACTCGGGAAAAAATAAGGGAAAATAAATAAAAATGTACACCCGCTGAGTTGAAAAGCCGCATTGGACAACTCAGGCAAAAATGGGTAGCCCGATGGATTGAAAACCCGAAAGGGCGGTCCATGCAAAATAAGGGAATAAGCGAACAACTGCATTCTGAATTCGTCTGTATCACTTACAAACTTGGTAAGCTTCGAAAGGATCAAGCTTCAATCAGAATCAGCCTTCTTCAGAAAGCCAGACGAGAAGAACGTCAAAAGTCATACAAGTCATAGCGAAGGGGAAGCTCCTTAAAGCATCGTCAACATTGCCAGCATTTTGTTTCTCAATTTGTAACAATCTCCTCATTTTAGGAGATTCGTTTCTTTGACTGTATATTGCCAATTCAGGGAACATGAATTAATAAAACCAGATTTTCAGTCACGTTTTGTCTCGTCCATTTTATTTTCATTTGCAAAGTGTCTGATGTCTCTAAAGAATTTGATTGCATAAATACAGATGCTTATCTTCAAAAATAAAAACACGTGCTTGCAGGAAATATGCTTACTCTCAGAAGTGTCTGAACTCCTATGACGGAATCTAGTAAAGGATACCTCGGGATTACTTGTGCGTTTCTCTATCTTTGCAGGATTGCAGGTATCCAAAACACAACTTGGGGCATGTAGGTTTCACCCCAGCAAGCTGGCAGATCAACACTCAATCTTAGCACCCGAAGTGCTCTCTCCCCAGCTGAGTTGCCTCTCATTACTCTCCCCAGCTGAGTTGCCACTTGTTAATTCTCCCATCCAAGTTGTCGATCATTCTTCCTCAGCAGAATACAAAAGCCATGGAACCATCTCCCCACAGAGCTTCAAGCCTTTATCCAGAAGAGCAACGCACGAAGGAATCACAACAGAGTGACGAAAGCTTCTACAAACCCCAGCTGGGTCTCTCATTTACAAAGATATGTCTATCAGTGACTTATTTCCCCAAGTAAATACATCTTGTTAGATCTACCAATGATCTCATCCCCAACTGGGATATTCACTTCAAACAGATCGACCAGAGATCTTCACAGCAACGGGATCCGAATCCCGGTTTGGTATCTTTGTGTAATCATGGCATTCGCATCATACTCACCCCACAAAGCGTAGCATTCCGTCTAATACGGAGCATTACGGCAAAAATCAAACATATAGCATAATCATAAGCCATGATCCGCATCAAAAACTTGTGAATAATGACCATCCATCAGCAAATACACAAAATTCCCCAGCGGGGATTCCCCAGAAAAAACAGTTGCCTTACATTCACGAAACACCAGTATATATTCCTTTCGACACCCGTCCGTGTCGTCATTCCCCAGTAAAGTCACCCGAGCATCCTTTACAAACAGACCACCGGTATTACAGATACTCCTTGTGGTACTCGTCCGTGTCATATCCCCAGCAGAAACCAAGACATTCTCTTTGCACTCACAGATACTCTTGTATATACAATTCCTTGACACTCGTCCGTGTCATATCCCCAGCGCAGTCACCTACACTTTTGCAACCCATATACTTACTTATACTATACTTTTCTCCTTTTTGACACTCGTCTGTGTCACTCTCCCCAGCAGATTGAACACTCATACTCACTACTCATGTTACTCTTATACAGATACTCGTCTGTATTTTGTATACACCATTTATATATCCCTACAGATTCGACACTCGTCCGTGTTCTTTGTTAACCAGTTGGTACTCGTCCGTACCATCATCTTAGAACATGCGTCAAGCGTTTGTTTCTACCTGATACTCGTCTGTATCATAGTCTTAAGGATGCTCGTCCGCATCTTTAATCCATACACTATGTCAAACGCTTTTGTCTTCTTGAATATAGACACTCGTCTGTGTCTACTATTCCCCAGAAGAGTCCCCACAGATTCAAGACTCGTCTGTGTTCCTTGTTAACCGGTTGATACTCGTCCGTATCATCATCTCTGAACACGTGTCAGTTTGTTTCTACCCGATACTCGTCCGTATCGTAGTCTTAAGGATGCTCGTCCGCATCTTTAATCTATACACAATATCTAAACACTTATACCTTTTGTTTCTTGGATATAAACACTCGTCCGTGTTTACTATTCCCCAGTAGATTACCAACAAAGCAAAATCTCCCTTTTTATCTGACATTCGTCCTGTGTCATGATAAACCCTGAGAGCAGCCGTACCCTGCTAGGTGGTCGTCCTCCACCTCTTGATGGTCGTCCTCCATCACGCTCATCCGATGGCCGTCCCCATCGTTGATTTTCTATCCGACATTCGTCCTGTGTCGTGATATTTAGCAGCCGTCCCCTGCTAGGTGGTCGTCCTCCACCTCTTGATGATCGTCCTTCATCATTTTATCCAATGGCCGTCCCCATTGTTGATTTTTGGTTATCTGGCATTCGTCCTATGTCATGATAAACCTCGAGAGCAGCCGTCCCCTGCTAGGTGGTCGTCCTCCACCTCTTGATGGTCGTCCTCCATCATACTCGTCCGATGGCCGTCCCCATCATTGACCTTTTATCCGGCGTTCGTCCTACGTCGTGATATTTTCGGCAGCCGTACCCTGCCAGGTGGTCGTCCTCCACCTTAGATGACCGTCCCTCATCTTAACCCAACAGAGCAGCCGTCCCCTGCTAGGTGATCGTCCTTCACCTTTGATGACCGTACCTCATCATCTGTTTATTTCATTTATTCTTTAACCTGATGGCCGTCTCCGTCGTAGTCTCTTTTCTTTTTAGCCCGATGGCCGTCCCCATCATTGGTTACTTTACTTTATGAAATTGATGGCCGTCCCCGTCATGTTTCATTAATTCCCAGAGAATCTTACAGCTTTATCTTGATGGCCGTCCCCATCATAATATCTTTTATCCCCAGCATGTCGGCCGTCCCCGTCATTGCTTTACTTTCCGCACTTTTCCAGCATGTCGGTCGTCCCCGTCATCGCTCTTTACTCAGCAGTCGTCCTCTGCTAGACGGTCGTCCTCCGTCGCCCTTACTTTACAATATACTTCATTTT
The DNA here is from genome assembly GCA_963966055.1 of Lathyrus aphaca. Taxonomy (NCBI): domain Eukaryota; kingdom Viridiplantae; phylum Streptophyta; class Magnoliopsida; order Fabales; family Fabaceae; genus Lathyrus; species Lathyrus aphaca. The sequence goes on from OZ014521.1 coordinate 489,683,710, forward strand.
CTTTTGCAATCTATATCCCTTTTCTTCTTCATTCTGTGAGTGCAAATTTTGGATTGTCTTTGATATTCAACCACAAGTTATCTTGTTTGCCTGTTAAGTCGTCGCTTACATCCTGCACAGCTAACTCATGTTTGAATAGGGGCAGCTGTAAACACCCCAAATTTTCCCTCACCCATTCACACCATGGCTTGTGATCTTTGCATATGCATAAACACAATCATACCATCTCATATTACATTTTTGATTCATTGCATTGGTTCAAAGTCATCTGCATCTAGGGTTTGTGATCTGAGCAGTCCAAGAGCTTCTTGAGCCACTCCAAAGGTCAACAATCACTTCAAAGGGGTCTATTTGTGTTCAAGTATCATGTTATATCCTCTCAAAGTCAAGATTGGCAAAGAATCACAAGAACTGTGATTGGTATGGAAGCAGAGCCAGGCTTGACTGCACAGGTGACCTAAAATTAGGGTTTTGGTTTCAGAGGCCATAACTCCAAATTTTTTGGTCATTCTTGTTTCTATTGGTCTCTATATGGTATAGGGAGTATGCATATCAATTTTCATGAATAAATTCCATGGGGAAGTCATCTGATCAAGAGTTGACTTTTCAGACAAGTCAGTGCAAAATTAGGGCATCTGAGGCCCCCAATGACCCAACCAAGGGGTGATCTTCATCATTTTGAGTGTATATGATCTTTATTTGATCATAGAAGAAGTTGGAAGTCTATAAAATTCAAGAATTTCAAGTTTTTGCAAAGTTGACTTTTTGGGGCAAGTTTGACTTTTAAGGAATTTGTCATTTTAGGCAACTTTTCAATCCTTACTTATTGATCCAAAAATGCTTCAAATGGAAAAACTTTGGTCATGAAAGTTGTAGATTAGATCTTTCCCTTTTCAAAAAGTAAAAGAACATGACCTAATTCATTTTGGATCAAAAGTTATGGCTTGTCAAAGTTGGCAAAAATCACAAAATTTCAAAGTTTCTACCAAAGAGGTATTTTGCAAAAAGACTTGATCAAGTGTTCTAAAGCTATCAAATGGACTTCTAATTCACATAACATGATCATGTGACATCTAAAGTTCAGATTGGACCAAAGAATTACATGTTTGTATGGTTTTTGGAACAAGATCTTTTCATGAGAACCAAAGTGAACCAAGTTGCAAAATCCATCATAACATCTCATCCACTTGCTGCCTTGGTTGTTGAACCACCCTAGCCCTCTCCTCATCTCATGCTACGCAAGACAAGCCCCTTGTACCAAGCTAGCAAAGTAGCCCATGCCCTTCTTACACAAAGTTGACAATTTGCAAAAAGCACCCATACCTATCACAAAAGGACATGTCATGTCATCTGACCAATATGATTAGTTTATACAAACAAAATGCAAGCAAAACATCACAACACACAAGCCTGAAACAAGCAAGAACTCAGAATTCTCATTTTTCACCCTTGAAGCAAAAGCTTTCGAAGCTCAGCATACAAGCCACAAACACTTAAACAAACTTCATAGATTAACTCCACTCATCACCCTGGTCACAAAGCACACCCCATCTTTGCCTTAAACTGCCTGAATCATAAACACGATTCTCACCTGAGCTTGAACAGAACCTGCTCAAACTCTCAAACCAGCCAACATAAATCTTTTCTAAGCATCAAGGGTTCATCAGGAGCATAAAAGAAGTTGGTTGCACAAAGGAAAGAGGCCAGAAGGTTGCAAAACTGAAAGCTTCAAAACTCAGGTAGCTCAAGAACTTTTTTTCCAGAAATGATTTTTAAAGTTCCTAAGTTGTTCCTTGTAGTTCACTGATCACTCTGATGTCTTTGGTTTTAAAAATGAGTGAAAGATGAGAGTTTAATCTCGTTCTGAAACTTTTTGCCCTAGGTTTTGTTTGCTTCGATTCTCTCTGATTATGAGTGATAAATGATGTTTAAGTGAGGGGTTTGATTCGTTTTAGGGTGGGGAAGATTCCTGGATAGTTGGTTTTCATTTTCATTGCGTGTGGAGTGATTTAGCATTTGAGCTCGCCGGAGAAGATGACCGGAACCACTGTTCCGGTCATCTGAATGTCATTAAGGCTGGATTAGGGCTAATTAATTAGGGTTAGCAAGTTTAAATTTGAGCCGTCCAAACCCGCGCGCAGTCAACTCCCGCCCTTGCCAGTTTGAATTTCGTCCATTGGATCTGATTACTTTCTTATTTTTCATTTAATTCATTTTATTTTTTTTCATTTAATTGCATTATTTTGTCCATTTATTTTAAAATAGTAAAACTAATTTAAAAATTCTGAAATTTTTTATACAAGTTATTATTTAATTTCAGAACACAAAAATATTTTCGTTTTTATTTTTAGCATTAAAAAAGTATTTTTAAATATTTAAAAGTTTCTTTTTAATTAATTAATGAGAATTAATTAATTAAAAATACTTTTAGGTATTTAAAAATCACCAAAAAATTCATGAAACATTTAAAAACATTTAGAAACATTGTCCAACCCTCAAACCAAATTTATTTTTTGATCTTGATGCATTTTGAGAATTTTCCATGGAATTAATTCATTTTTCAAGCATTATTTTGATCCAAACTTCCAAAAATCATTTCTGCCAAACCATGAAGAGTTGGACTTTGATTCTTTTTGCATTGTGTTTAGCATATCATTTAGTTTGTAGGATTAAATGTCCATGATTTGTTATTTCATTTTCCATTTATTTGGCATTTTTCTTGTTAAAGAACCCTAAAACCCTAGAAAACTTAGGAAAATCATAACTTGAATTAGGTTAAGAGTTGGAACTTCTCCTTTGGGCAGTGAGTTAGTAAAGGATTAGGGATCCTTTGGGTGCATTTTCAATTTTTTATATTGATGTTTGCTTCTGATTTTGGTTTGTGTTTGATGCCTTGATCATAAACCCTAATTTGGGCTTCCATATGCATTCATCTTGCATTTGCTTGCATAACATGACTTGCCATGACATTTCATGCCTCCATTTGATTCATTGAAACATCTTAAGACATATTAGAAGCATGTTTGATCATTGCATCTTGCATTTGCCATGTTATTTTCCATTTGCATTCCATAACTTTCCATGTATGTTCATGTTTCTTAACTTGCTCCATTTGCATCCATAAGCTTGTATGATCATCTCCATTTGTTGTCTCATGTTTGTATCATCTCATAGCATCATTAACATCATGAATGTGCTTCTGGTTTTGGTCTACATCATGTCATTTCATCTAATTTTGCATTGCATTGCATTTCTTTCACTAACTTTTCAGGTGGTAAGTAACTTTGAGAAGTGGATTTGCCTTCACTTCTCATATCTTCTTCTCATCTCTCTCTTGCATCATTGCTGCATTTTACTTTGTGTTTGAGATTGAGCTTGCTCATTTTTCTTCTTCTCACTTTCTTTCCTCAAGTGACTTGACTTCTTGAATGAAGCAAGTTACTTTGCTTCTCCTGATCTTTTCATCTGCTTCCTGGAGGTTCCATTGAAGATTGCTCTTGTAAAACCTCACAAACCTTAGGAACAACCAAGCATGATAATGATTAGGATTTTGATTAGTCCCCCATTTAGCTTTTGCCTTTGTGTCATCCTTGAGTCTTCTCTTCTCATCTCATAATCAGGGACTAAACCCTAAAGGCTTTAAGGCTTTGTGATTAAGCTTATGCCTGCATCCTTCTATTAGGATGGAGTGTATAACTTTAATCCTAAGTGTTAAACCCTTACTGTGTTTAACTCCCTTAATCAATTCCTCTAATAATCATCAAGACATCAAACTTGTAACTTGGGCCTTGCATTAGGGTTCTAATTCTTCCTTAATTGGTTAAGAAGGACTAACCCTAGTGTTAATGGACAAGTCCCCCTCAAGTTGTCTTACAAATCATAAAACTCACTTCATCATCATATCATTAAATAAAATCCACTTAATCAAAGGCTTGTTTTGTCATGAGTTTAATCCCTAATCATGTATTAAGTTGAGGAGCTTTCCTCAGCTTAAACATTCTCATCTATTATCCTTCTATTAGGATGGTGTAATGAGTCTGTTTAATCCCTGATTATGGCTTAATCTCATTACTCAACACTAAACAAAAACACCAAAAGCATCTAAATAATCACAAGTAGGTTAATGATATTAATCCTACATCAAAGGTAATTGAGTGTGAGAAGCTGACTTCACACTTAAGGCATTCTCATTACCCCTAATCAGAGGGAAGATGTGATGAGTTTACTAAATCCATTGGTTTAGGCTTAAGCTCATTAACTTATGACAAACTTCCAAAAGCAATAAAAGACTGAAAACTCAAAAACAAACAATAATCGTCTCCTTCGGGATTCTATTCTCATCACCCTCATTCATAAACGAGAACTCGCTTCTTCCGTCTAATGCAAGACAGTTTGCACCTGAGCCAGACAGGTCATACACTTGAGCATAGGCAAGCAAGCAGTTCACAAGTCAATTCATCTTTCAGTCTCTTTGGGTCGAACTACGGTGTTCTGACTTCCTCATTGCACGAGAGGATACGTAGGCATAACTTAACAGTAATCGAACAAAAGTCTCTGTATATTCCCCCTCTTTCCAGCATTATTCTTTAAGCCTCATAGTCTTGAGCATTTCACTCCTGTTCTCACACTGACACTTCTCTTATACACTTTACACTTCTTTTACACTGACACATGTACATCATTTTCCAGCTCTTTGATACACAAATTGCACTGACACTACCCCTTTAAAACACAAATCTTTTAAGCGTGGATCCCGTCGAGTACGACGGACAATCTGGGTGCTAATACCTTCCCAGGTTGTAACCAACCCCCTTTCTCAGTCTCTCTGGTTCGCAACCGTCTTATCCATATCTTTCTTATGCAGCATTACCTTTCCTTCGGGATAAAAAATGCCTAGCTGGCGACTCTATTCATCTCCAGTGAGTTCACTGCTGTGTGTTCTCATTGCCCCCCCCCCCTTCGCCGACCGTTCGCGTCTGTACCTTTATTTGGGCCATTCCCATTTATCGGGAGCGACAGCAGGCAGGGTGAGAAATCATAATTCATTATAATAATATAAGGATATGGAATTTAAATAAATTAAGTATAACAATATCAAAGCATCGTCAACAACAAAATCCAGCCCAACACAATCACAAATACATTCTTTTAAATGCAATGTCAACTATAATGAAATGCATAATATGCATGTGGTGCCGATTTTCTCCATCCGATGGACACTGGCCATCAACCCTCCACAAGGGAGCACACCAAAATCACCAAATCACTCAAATCCGCACAATGGGATTGAAGCCTCCAATAGGCCGAAGCCCCACCAAAATATGCAATGAAATGCAATGATGCGATATTCCTCATAATCATCAAAAATCAACAAGTGCATCATTCATTTCATGTTCAGCAAATAATCATCAATTAATTAGGTTTTTCATCATAACAATACACCTATAACCCCCGCTCATCAACAACTCCAAAAATATCAATTTACAACTCAATTACGATAAAACTCATAAGGCTAATTTAATGATTTCTAAAAATTCAGTACTTAGTAAAAATTCTATGTTACTATTAGCTCGTGTCGAGGTTCCACGAGGCGGGGCGGCCGGGGAGACATAATTAATCCGTAGATTTGAATCCCTTAATGGATGACTGTGACCCGTGCTCGTCCTGGTGTGGCTGGGCAGGGAAAGTATCTATTAGGATAAGTAACGAGTGACTTGTGTTGATATCTCTGTGTGTGGGATGGCCGAGGAAAGTTACTTTATGGCAAGGTACCATGACCCGTGTTGTAGTTCCCTTGTGTGGCTGGGCGGGGAAAGTACCTTAGATAGATAATGAGTGACCCATGTTGTAGTGCCCTTGTGTGGCTGGGCGGGGAAAGTTATTTATACGTTGAGGATCGAGAGACACGTACCCGTCTACTACAGCTATAGTTGGGCGGGGAAAGATGCCTCAAAGCACCTTGTGTGTGCTCTGTTTTGTTTTACTTTGATGTCTCTTGTTTTATGTGAACTCGAAGTCTAGGTTTTCCCCGACTTGAGTATTATTAGTTTGGAACCTTTAGAGCCGAAAGAACTCTAAGATAGGGAACCCACTGAGATGTTGTTATCTCACCCCACTATTGTTGTTGCTTTTCAAGTTTCTTTTGCAGGTTTGATTTACAAGTGGAGCTATGCTCGGGATGTTTCAAGTGAAGCATATATTTATTCTTCCGCTATGTATTTTATCTTTGTACAATGATGGATATTGTATTGATCTTAGTATTTTATTTTAGTATAATTTCCATGTCTTGTACCATAGTTTGTATTCTTTTATATTTGGTCAAGAATGTGAATCATACTATTAGGAACTTATGATGGTGTCAGTACCAAAAATGACACTTGTATGATATTATTCTAGATATATATTATATGGGCGTTACAGTTGGTATCAGAGCAGATCGTATCCTCGACCTAGCCTTGAAACATCATAAGTAAATCTGTCATGCCTCTTAAGTGTGTCTTGCCGACATGGTTCTTAATATCATACTATGTAGTATTGGGTCTGATAAACCTAAGGCTATATGTGTGATAGGTAGAATCATGGTTGTGCAACCATGAGGACTCTGAAGTGTTGTCGTAACTTGTGTTGTGAGAGTAAGCTCAAGCCAAGGGTTAGTAGAGGGAGCTTCAGTCAGCTCAGTTGGAGTCTTCATAAGAATTTTACTTCTTGTAACATGGAGTTGTAGAGTAGTGTGTTGTTCGAGGAATCATTTGGAATGGATAGAATTTGAAAGGTACATATATCTACAGTAGGAGTGGTCAGTGTACCTAGGAATATGTAAAGTCGCTGGTGGATCAATATTAGTGACTAGTATGGACAAGAGTTTTGAGAAATCTCATTCCATGGTAAGAGAAGATGCTTTGTGGATCGTGTGACGTAAGGTTCGGGAGTGAGTTAATTGTTAATGTTTCAGTTCTAAGGTCGCGGTGGCATCTTAGATGAGCAAGAGTACTTCAAGAAATGTATCCAGATCATACCTCACAGATGGATAGAAGTTATCAGTTAAGGGCATTCATTTTCTTATGGGAACCTAAAGTCGTGGTGAAGCGTGAAGAGAAACACAATGATGTGATTACACGTTTCGAGTGAGACAAGTATGCCCTGGACGAAGAGTATAAGACTAGAGTTGTATATTCGATTATGACCAAGGAGACAAAGTTTAGAGTGATACATCAAGATGTTATATTTATTAAGGGATCATTTCGGAAATGTTGAACTACCCAAGGAATGGCATAAAGTATAGTGTCGGAGAGAGAGCAAGTTTTGTTTAGTAACATGAGATGTGTTGGTATGGCCCAAATGCAATTGTGTTAAGTGTAACACCTCGATTTAATTAATTAATTAAATTAAATTATTTTGAGTAGATTTTTTGTTATTTGTGATGCGTGATGTTCATTATTAAGATGATTATTTGATTAAGATGATTTAAGCTGATTTAGGAGATAAACTTATTTTGGGGAGTTCTAATAGTAACATTGGGAGGTGTGGATAGAAGCCCAATAGTGGATTAATTTAATAGTTTTAGTAATAATAATATTAGTACTATTTTTATGACATTTAATTAAAATAAGAAAAAAAGATTAGTAAGGGGTTTAGAGAGAATTAGTCATAATCAGAATTTTTGGAGAATGAACGAGTCTTGGAGAGAGCAAGAGCTAGGGCTAAGGATCTTCAAGAGGATTTTCGTAGGAAGTTTCAACTGTAGATTCAAGCTCCATTCAATCCAAAGGTAAGGGCGGGATTCATATCTTATAACCGGGAGAAAATAATTTGTATATATGGGATAAGCTTATTTAGTTTCCTTGTTGTTATTGTATGATGTTTTTTGTGCGATTTCGTAGGAATTAGATGAATATTGGATTGTATAACTGATGTGAATCCTCTGTTGATTTCTGTGATGTATGATTGCTGTGATAATTTTCTGAGATGTGTGATTAAATTGTGACGAATTAGATTGTAGATGATGATAATAGGTTGATAATTGGTGTTATAATGATAGATGAGTAATAAGATAAAAACTTATGAGTCTAAAACATGGTAGAAACCCAAGTAGGACTGACTTATGATGATAGAATGACGAATCCCGTAGAAGAGGTTGAATTGGAGGAGTCTCTGGTGGATTGCGTATCAGATCTGGGATACGCGTATGGAGGTAGGTGTTACGCATAACGTCTGGTGGTTACGCCGCCTTTTACGCGTATGAAGAGTGGTTTTGTAGACTATCTGGTCGTTTTCTTAGTGTATGCATAAGAGCTTAAAGTGATACACATATGGGGCGTATGAGCGTAAAGTGATACGCGTATGGAGAAGGTGATACGTGTTTGGTACGCGTTTGGGCAACAGGTATGCGTTTTTGTGATTTCGCGGAGATTCGCCTATTATTTCGCGTCCGTTCCTTTTTCTGATGATCCGTAAGATGTTTGGCAACTAATAATTGATGATAGAAGTAATTAGGGGATAATAAAACGATAATTTAACGATTGTTGAAAGAAATTAGGAGTTGGACTTAGAGATGATGAACTAAGAAGATTAAGACAATTTTATACTATTGCGATGATGTATTCAGATGTAGGTCTTATGACCAACGAAGTGGTGATGTTACGATGTAAGATGAACTAAGACGATGTGTTGAACGATGTTTAAGATGTGTGATTGTGTTGTATGCCATTTTTAACACCCCAAATTTGCCCTCTTCTTTTTAAGCATCATATCACATCATATTCATCATGAACATATCATGTTCTTAGCATCTTAGCATAGAAAGATGAGGCATAACATTCTCATGACCTAGCATTAGGCATATGATCATCTGTGGAGGTTCTTGAAGCATCACAAGCCATGACAAGGGCCCCAGTGTGTTTGTGCAATTCCTATGAGGGGTCTACATTACATTTACAAGTTCAAGTTCATTCACAAAAGCTCAGACGGTTGGAAGATCATCAGGGAATCCAGGCTAGGGCAAAGCTCCTACACAATGATCCCAAATTAGGGTTTGAGTTTCAAGCATGAAAACCTCAAGACTTTGGCCATTCCATTTGGGCAAAGTCTCTTACATGTTAAGAGGATCCTAGGGATGAAATTTGGTGAGAAAATTCCTTGTGGAAGTCAAGTATTTCTTCAGTTGCTTGTAAATGAAGAAACTGGTCAACTGTGCCTTAAAAAAGTCAACTATGAGATTTCAAGGGGTCCAACCCCATTTTTTCTAGCCAAGGGATGTTATTATAATTTTAGAAGAGGTTTGGCAAGTTCAAAGATCAAGAATCATGAGTGTAAACACCTCAAGTTTGCCCTCACCCATTCACACCATGGCTTGTGATCTTTTCATATGCATAAGTTCAATCATAGCATCTCATATTGCACTTTTGCTTCATTGCATTGTTTCTAAGTCATCTGCATCTAGGGTTTGTGATCTGAGCCATCCCTGTGCCATTTGAGCCATTCCAAAGGTCTTCAACCACTTCAAAGGGGTACATGTATTTTCAAGCATCATATTATATCCTCTCAAGATCAAAGAAGTCAAAGAATCACAAGAACTGAGAAAGGCATGGGAGCAGAGCCAGGCTTAACTGCATAGATGACCTGAAATTAGGGTTTTGGTTTCAAAGGCAATAACTCCAAATTTTTGGTCATTCTTGTTTCCATTGGTCTCTATATGTCATAAGGATCATGCCTATCAATTTTCATGAAGAAATTCCATGGGGAAGGCATCTAATCAAGGGTTGACTTCTTGAGCAAGTCATTGCAAAATCAGGGCATCTGAGGCCCCCAATGACCCAACCAAAGGGTGTTCTTCATCATTTTGAATGTGTATGATCTTTATTTGATCATAGAAGATGTTAGAAGTTCACAAAGTTGAAGAATTTCAAGCCATTTGCAAAGTTGCCTTTTTGGGAAAGTGACTTGTAATGTAAACTTGCCATTTTGGGAAAGTTTGTTCAACCTCCTCAAATTGATTCAAAAATGCTTCAAATGAGAAAACTTTGGTCATGAAAGTTGTAGAATGGATCATTCCCTTTTCAAAAAGTTCAAGAACTCATTCTAATTCATTTTGGATCAAAAGTTATGGCTTGTCAAAGTTGGACAAAATCACATAATTTCAAGTTTTACACCAAAGAGGCAAAGTTGCAAAACCTCTTGCCAAGGCAAAATGTTATATCAAATTGACTGCTAACCTTTGCAAAAACATAAACCAATGCCTAAAGATCAGAATGCACCAAAGATTTGTCCATTTTCATGACTTATGCTTCAAGTAATCACAAAAGGGCCAAAAGATCACAAAGTTGCAAAACCTCTTACAAACCCTAATCCACTTGCTAATTGGCCTCAAGACTGATTCCATGGCTCTCCTCAATCCTTGTTGTGCAGGACACCCCTTTTTCCTTGGCCTGCTATTGACCCATACCTCTCTTACACAAAAAGTTGACTTTATGCAAAATGGCCCATAACAATCAAGCTAGGCCACACCAACTCCACAGACCTATCACAGTGTGATACATGGACAAAATGAGACTCAACACATAACACAACTCATCCTGATCTCTCCCACAAGCCAGAATCCTCCAAACTCACCTATTGTGCATTTTCATTCGAATATCCTCACACAAGCATCAAACATCAAAACAAACTTCATAGAATCACTCAACATGTTCCCCTGATCATTTCCCAACCCTCATTTGTCCCTGAAACCCTACATATCAAAAACACGATTCTCATCCCTCACTGAACAGAACTTGATCAATCTCACAAACTAGCCAAATTAAACTCCATACAAGCTTTGCAAACTCCTCAGGAGGTTCATTGGGTTCATTTTGAAGCAAGGAAGCAGTCTAAAAGCTCCTGGATTGAAAGCTCAACCTCAGGTAACATGATGAACAAATTTTCCAGAACCTTGATTTCTTGTTAGAATATTGTTCTATGTGTTGCCCTGATCATGGGGATCTATTTATTTTTGAAAATGAGCCAGAAATGAGCATTTTGTGTTGATCTGAAACTTTTGCCCTAGAATTTGTTTTCTTCGATTCTCACTGTGTGGTTAATATAAATTGTTTTTGGCCCTGGATTCTTGTTACCCAGTGGTGGGGGATTGATTATAGAGATTTGGGAGTCTTGGGGATGCGTTTTGGGTGTTTCAGGTGAGGGAGATGGCCGGAGAAGACGACCGGAGCTTCTCTCCGGTCGCCTGAGTTTAATTAGGGCTAAGTGTGATTAATTAGCAACTTTAAATGTTGGCCTTAGGATCTGCCTTCCTGCGCGCTCATGAATGGACAGGATCTTGTCATTAAGCCCTAATCAGTGTTTTATTAAATTAAACTGGATTAATTATATAATTAAATATGATTAAGTCAGTTTGAATGTGGGCCTTTAGATCTGGCGCGCAGTCAACCAGTCCAAACCCAGATTCAATCCCATCCTTCCATTGCGTTTACTTTCATTAAATTCAGTTTTAATTCTTTTTTCTCATTTTATTTTATACATTTTATTTAAAATAGTTAGAAAATTCCAAAAAATAATTTGATTCAGCTTTTTAATTCCAAATAATTTTCTTAACCCAAAAATATTTTTATTTTTATTTTTTGCATTAAAAATCATTCTTAAATCATTTAAATGTTTATTTTTAAATAGTTAATGGAAATTAATTAATTAAAAATGCATTTAGGTATTTAAAAATCACCAAAAAATTCACATTGCATTTAAAAACATTTAGAAACATTGCCCAACTCTCAAACCAAATTTCTTTTTTGTTCTTGATGCCTTTTGATCATTTTCATGAGAATTAAATTCATTTTTAGGCAATATTTTTGTGCAAACTTTGAAAAATCCATTCTGCCTAACCATTGAGAGTTTGATGATGGTTCTTCTTGCATTGCATCCTTCATGGCATGTAGTTTATAGGATAAAATGGTTTGAATTGATCTTGCATTTTCAATTTGTTTTGCATTTTTATGATGAGGTACCCCAAAACCCTAGCCAAATTAGGAAATTCATAACTTTCACTAGGTTAAGAGTTGGATCCCCTCCTTTGGGCAGTGAACTTGTATAGGTTTAGGGTATCTTTGATTGCATTTTCAATTTTTTATCATGTCATATGCTTCTGATTTTGAATTTTTCTTTGTGTGTTGATCATAAACCCTAATTTGTGCTTTCCTTTGCATCCATCTTTCATTTGCTTGCATCCAATGACTTGCCATGACATTTTGTGCATCCACATGATTCATAATACATCTTAGGACATATTAGAATCATGTTTGATCATTTCATCTTTCATTTGCCATGTTGTATGTCCATTGCATTTCATAAACTTTTCTTGAACTTTCATGGTTCAAAGCATACCTCATTTGCATCCTTATGCTTGTTTGATCATTCTCACCTCTTGTCATGTGTTTGCATCATCTCTTAGCATCATTAACATCATGTTTATGCTTCTGACTTTGGTTTGCATCATGACATTTCATCTCATTTGCATTGCATTCCATCTCTTTTGCTAACTTTTCAGGTGGTAAGTTGTTTTGAGAAGTGAATTTGCCTTCACTTCTCACAATCTCTTTTCATCTCTCTTATGCATCATTGCTGCATTTTATCTTGTGTATTTGAGTGAGATTGCTCATTCATATTCTCTCCCACTTTCTTCCTCCAAGCAACTTGTTTTCTTAAGTGAAGCAAGTTGTCTTGCTTCTCTCTGCTTCCTTCTCCTTTCATCTGCTTCCTTCCTGGTGGTTTCTCTGAAGATCTTCTTGCAAACCTCATTAACCCTAGGAATACCCAAGCATGATAACAATTAGGGTTTGATTAGTCCCCCATTTAGTTTTACCTTTGTGTCATCTTTGAGTCTTCTCTTCTCATCTCATAATCAGGGACTAAACCCTAAAGGCTTTAAGGCTTTGTGATTAAGCTTATGCCTGCATCCTTCTATTAGGATGGAGTGTGTAACTTTAATCCTAAGTGTTAAACCCTTAATGTGTTTAAATCCTTTAATAAATCCACTTAATAATCATCAAGACATCAAGCTTGTAACTTGGGCCTTGCATTAGGGTTCTAATTCTTCCTTAATTGGTTAAGAAGGACTAACCCTAGTGTTAATGGACAAGTCCCCCTCAAGTTGTCTTACAAACCATACAATCCACTTCTTAATCTTACCATTAACTAAAATCCACTTTAATAAAGGCTTTGTTTTGTCATGAGGTTAATCCCTAATCATGGATTAAGTTGAGGTATCTTCTTCAGCTTAAATGTTCTCATCTATTATCCTTCTATTAGGATAGTGTAATGAGTCCGTTAAATCCTTGATTATGGCTTAAACTCATTACTTAACACTAAACAAAAACAACAAAAACATCTAAATAATTGCAAGTAGGTTAATGATCTTAATCCTACATCATGGTGGTTAAGTGTGAGGTGTTTACTTCATACTTAAGGTATTCTCATTATCCCTAATCAGAGGGAGGATGTGATGAGTTTACTAACCCTTGGTTTAGGCTTAAGCTCATTTTCTTATGACAAACTTCAAAAAGCAATAAAAGATGGAAAACACAAAAACAAACAATAATCATCTCCTCAGGGATTCTCTTCTCATCTCATTCACTCATAAACGAGAACTCGCTTCTTCCGTCTAATGCAAGACAGTTAGCACTCAAGCCAGACGAGTCACACACTTGAGTATAGACAAGCAAGTAGTTCACAGTCAATTTATCTTTCAGTCTCTTTGGGTCGAACTACGGTGTTCTGACTTCCTCATTGCACGAGAGGATACGTAGGCATAACTTAACAGTTATCGAACAAAAGTCTCTGTATATTCCCCCTCTTTCCAGCCTTATTCTTTAAGTCTCATGGTCTTGAGCATTTCATTCTTATTCTTACACTGACACTTCACTTATACACTTCACACTTCTTTTACACTGACACTTGCATTCTTTCCAGCTTTGATACACAAATAGCAATGACACTACCCCTTTAAAACACAAGTCTTCTAAGCGTGGATCCCGTCGAGTACGGCGGACAATCTGGGTGCTAATACCTTCCCAGGTTGTAACCAACCCCCTTTCTCAGTTTCTATGGTTCGCAACCGTCTTATCCATCTTTTCCTAGGTTTATGCAGCATTACCTATCCTTTGGGATAAAAATGCCTAGCTGGCGACTCTTCATTCCTTCTCTTTCGCCGACCGTTCGCGTCTGTACCCCTTCTGACCAGGTGTCATTTGGTGGGAGCGACAGCTTGGCGACTCTGCTGGGGAACCTTATACTGTAACCAGGGCTTCTGGTTCTTTTTGTGGGTTCCTCCTAGCGCTTGTTTGATTTGTGTTTACTGGGGTGTTATGTGCTAATTGTGTTTATATAGTTGCTTTATTTACTGCTTTATGTACAGTTATTTATTGCTTTCTTTACATTTTTATACATCATACTGTCATACTGCCATCTTGCTGGATCTGGTTTGCTGTTTTGATGGGTGGGGTTACATTGAGAGATTAAGGTCCTATACCTGGGACCTGAGTGACACCTAGGCTAGAGTGGTTCATGTTCTTTCCCATTCCATTCCGGTCTGGTGCGGGAATATGAAACTCGGTTCAGATATGGGTTTCTTCTTGAGAACTCTGTGCTACAAATTTCCTGTAGTGCTAGGGCTATCTGGGAAGCCTGCTAAGTCTGGATGACCTTTACTATGACCTTCAGAAACTGAGGCGAATTAGAGGAGGATCTTTTATGGTTATTGTAATCACTGTACCTCCGGGTTAGAAGTGTTTACACTTCTCATAACTGATCCAAGTCTGAGGATCCTTGTTTTAGAACACCACCTGTGAGGGAGTTGGGCTGTTTACAGGTTTGCAGGTACCATTGGCCACATCATACCTTGATACTTGTTTTGATTAAGAGTACCTCATTTTGGACAGTTCTTGTGATTTAGCCCTGGACATGTGACTCTTTATTTGAGTCCCCCACCCTGATTACTAGATTTCTGAAACTCCATCTGGATTTCTTAAACATACATGGGCCTATATCAAGACAGACAATCAGATCCATCTTGATCACAAACCCTTGCATATCATTTGCATACATCATCATTGCATCATTTAACATTTGTTTATTTGTTTTTCAGGGTATCCACATTATATCTGGCTTGGTTTTGACCCCTTCATTTGCATAGACCTCTGTTTCATCAGCTATCTGCTTCAGCTATCTTCATCAGTTGTCTGCTTCAGCTGCCTTCATCATCAGCACTAGCCTATCAGTGGCTCATCTCCAGTACCAGTCTTGATCTTCATCAGCACTTGTCTTCAGCTCTTCATCAGCATTCATGGCTACACCCAGGAAGAGCAACATATCTTACCATTTCTTTGAGCCTGTGTTGACTGGTATCAGGCAGGTCCAGTCACTTATCACCCCTGACCACATCCCATTATTCAGAGAGCATTATGGAGGTATCCTTGATATGGTTATGGACCTGGACCCTTCTCAGAGGAGTATGATCCACACCTGCCTACAGTTTTATGACCCTCCTTTGAGATGTTTCACTTTCCTAGACTTTCAGCTAGGACCTCTGCTGGAAGAGTTTTCATCATTAATTGGAGTACCTGTCAGGGGTGGAGTCCCCTTCAACCCAGAAATGACCTCTCCCAGCAATGGAGAAGTAGCAAAAGCACTTTACCTAGAGCCTGTTTTGACTGAGCAAAATATGACAACAAAGGCTGGAATCCCTGGTTTGCACTTGGATTTCTTGATTTCTCAGGCCATCCTGAAGGCCTCTTTGGGGGAATGGAGGGCAGTCTGTGCATTGTTAGCCCTCAGCATATATGGGGTGATACTGTTTGCAGATGAGCCCAAGTTTATCAGCAAGAATGCCATTCATCTTTTCCTTCTGAGGAACCCAATACCCACCTTGCTAGGAGATTTCTATTATTCTGTTCATCAGAGGAATGAGAAGCAAAGAGGAAAGTTGGTGAGATGTTGTGCTCCTCTGTTTCACACTTGGCTGCTCAAACACTTGCCTAAGATAGATGCCTTCCTGAATCCCCACCAACAGAAGAATTGGGCTAAACGACTTATTGCTTTGACTTCAGATGACATCAGATGGTGCACCCAGAGCATCAAGGGCAAGAACATCATCATTAGCTGTGGGAAATACCCAAATATACCTCTGATAGGAGTAAAGGGTTGCATCAACTACAATCCTTTGTTGTTTAAGAGACAACTGGGCTATGTTTTGGTCCACCCTCCTAGAATGCAAGACTTAGCTGAGACTCTGTATTGTGAGATAAAGCCTAATCTAGTTGTTTTCAGACAAGCATCCTGGGCTTGGGACAACATCCAGACAAAGGGGATGGCTATTCTTGGAAGGTGCAATAATGTTGCTTCAGCCCAGTACTATGAATGGTCCCATGCTAGAGCTCAGATCACTGGAATGCCCTTTACCATTGAGGACACACCTGGACCATCCACAGTACAGCCAGCAGCCACTGTCAGCCTGGAATAATTTGAGAAGCTGAAGGAAAGGAATGAGAATCTGTCTCAAGCTCTGAAGAAGACCCTCTGGGAGAGGAGTGATGGTCGTCTGGACATTGAGAGGCTGGAGAAGCTTAAAGTGGAGCATCTAGCCAAGATTGAGAAAGCAGAAGACTACATCAAGAAGTCAAGAGCTGGGGAGCAAATATTGAAGAATGCCTGTAAGGAGGCCAAGCTTCAGAAGGCTAGGACTGATCTCTATTTGCAAGAATGTCAAGCTAGGTGGGTCAGGATCACTGAAGCTCGTACTCAAGAAGATCAGAGAACTCAAGCCAGGATTGAGCAGTTAGAGGCCATTGAGAAGAAACAGCAGGAAGCTTTGCTGGCAGCCCAGAAGGAGATTTTAGAGTTGAAGCTTAGGGCTGGACTGAAGAGGTCAAAGGACCAAGATAGGCACAAGAAGCTGACCACTGCCATCGCCACCAGAAACCTTCTTATCAGGACTATTACAGAGCATCCGGCTTTTCCTGTATCTGAAGCACTGCTGAAGGAGGTTAAGGAGGATGAGTTTGGACTTGATGTCTGACTTTTTGTTTGTTGTTGCTTTCATTTGATGTACTTTTCTTTTTTTTGTTGTATTTTGACCCTTCATGGGCGTGTGTTGTAAAAAACAAACTATGTATTATGCACCATTTGTAATATATTTGTCAGTTTGTTCCATTGGTTTTCTTTCTCTCAAGCAACATCAAAGCATCTCCCTCGAGGTATGGGAAGTTCAAAACCAAGAGCCAAGCCGGATACCTTGGAAAGCAAATAAGCATACTGCATTGCATGCTAACTTTTGTTTTGTTTTGCAGGTTTTTGTCATTATTTGTTTCTAACTCTGTTGTGTTTCAGGAAATATTGCTCGCAGAAGAGTGTTCCCCGTCAACCGTCCGCACCGGTATCCTACTCGTAACAACCTTCCTGGTATCCAAATGGATCAAGTACAGCAGGACCTAACAGAGGTCAGAACTCAGATGGCTAACGAAAGAGTGGAGATGAGGAACCAAATGGCCCAATTCATGACTGTAATGACTAACTTGGCCCAAAGTCAAGAGAGGTTAAGGGCATTGGTAGAAAGACAAAACCCCGAGGAACCTCATCCTGGGACTGGAGGAACAAGCAACAATGAGAGGGGACAACCTCATGTTAACCCACCGGTATTTGGACCTCATCTAGATCCGGAAGTCAACATCCCGGGTAATGTGCAAGGAAATACTGCCGGGGGGAGAATCTTACAAGAAGACCCCCAAGAGGAGCAATTCACTGTCATGGGAGCTGGGGATGAAGTCTATGATAGGAGGTTTGATGAAATTGTTGAGAAATTGAGATCTTTGGAGTCTCAAAACTCTTTGGGTTTTGATGTAATGGATATGGGGTTAGTGGATGGGGTAAGGATTCCCCACAAGTTTAAACCCCCGTGCTTCGAGAAATACAATAGAACTTCTTGTCCACGAACTCACCTACAATCCTTTCTGGGGAGACTTAAGGCATACACCATGGATGAAAAACTGTGGATGTTTTACTTTGAAGACAGTTTGACTGGGGCTTCCAGGGAGTGGTATTCACACTTAACCAGAGCTACTATCAGATGCTGGAAGGACCTAGCTGAGGCCTTCATCAGACAATACCAATACAATCTGGACATGGCTCCTAACAGAACCCTTTTGATGGGAATGTCTCAATCCTCCAGAGAAAGCTTCAGGGAATATACCCAGAGGTGGAGACAGCTTGCTGCTGCTGTCCAGCCACCCATGTCGGAAAGAGAAATGGCCGACATGTTTATGAACACTCTGCAAGGAACATATATTGATAGGCTAGCTGCCTTTTCTTCCACCAGCTTCGCTGACGTAGTTATAGCTGGAGAAAGGATTGAAAGCCTTTTGAAAATGGGCAAAATTTCTGATAATGGTGCAAGCTCGTCCAGCAATCCCAGGAAGCCTTTTGTGGGACCTCGAAGGACAGGCGAGACAAACGCCATTCATGCCAGCAGGGGCAGACCTCAGTATGTCCACAGATCAATAGCAGCTGTCACTATTCCAGCTCCGATTCCTCAGCAACCAACATATCAACAACCACAACAACCCCATTATCAACAACAAGTTCAGTACCCGCCACAAAGAACCTATAACAACAACAATAGCAATCAACAACAAAGACCCTTCCAACAAAGACCATCACAGGCAAATAGGGTGATTGATCCAATCCTTATGCCTTATGCTGCTTTATTGCCACAACTCCTGAAACTTAACTTGGTTGAGCTAAGGACATTGGCACCACCAGATCCCTCCAATCTCCCAAAGAATTATGATGTCAACGCCAGGTGTGCTTTCCATTCTAATGCACCGGGCCACAATACTGAGAAATGTAGGGCATTGCAAATGAAAGTTCAAGATCTGGTGGATTCTAAAGCCCTCAACTTCGCACCACCTCCAAATGTCAACAGAAATCCTATGCCTAACCATGGTGGGCCGAGGATTAATGCCATCGAGGAAGACAAACCATCTACTCTAATCAACAGTGTTGCACAAATTCGAACACCTCTGGTCGAAATTAAAGCTCAGCTTCTAGAGTGTCAGGTGTTCCCCGGGTGTGAGCTCGGTTGTGGGTATTGCAACATTGCAGTCAACGGGTGTGATAACTTGAGAAGCGGCATAGATGGTCTTATCAAGGATGGTATCCTTTAGATCTCAACAACGGCGCCTACAAATCCAACAATCCCTTTGACAACAATTCCCGATTCTTCTACAATAGCAGCAACAATCATTCCTACCGATTCATCAATATCATCAACAATGGCTCCGCCCATCACTTCAACAAATCAAATGTCAACAATCCTTTCTTCTACAACATCAGCATCCATTTATTCAGCAGAATCTTCTATAACATCAGCAGAAATTAATGAAGATATCTCAGCAGTCACCATCTACTATGATCCATCAAATGTTCCTCCAAACAACAACTTTCAACAACAAACAGTGGCACTTCCTGCCAGATCACCAGTTATAATTTACTACGATCCGCACACCATTATAGTACCCTCCTCTGCAGCAGTCAGTCCAGTCACCATTACAGTGCCTGGACTAGTTCCATATGAAAGCAGTAATGCCATACCTTGGCATTATGGCTCTGATCTTTACTGAAACGGAGAGAAAATCACTTTGGATTCTTCAACCTCTTCTCCATAAATTGATAATGTTGGGGGAGGCGGAGGCTTCACCAGAAGCGGACGCCTTTTTGCCTCACAAGTACAAAGACCTAACGCTGAAACAGAAGCTACTGCTAAAGCAAAAGGAAAGAGTGTGGTATTTGAAGAGCCGGCGTCCAAAGAAGCTCAGAAGACATCTTTTGAACAAGATGTAGACGAGTTTATGAGAATCATAAAGAGAAGTGATTACAAGGTGGTGGATCAGCTTCACCAAACTCCCTCAAAGATCTCCATATTATCACTGTTGATGTGTTCCAAAGCTCACAGGAATGCATTATTGAATGTCCTGCACGCAGCATACGTGCCAGAGGAGATCACCGTTAATCAGCTAGAAACTGTGGTGGCAAATGTCAACACCAGTCATGGACTGGGCTTCACCAATACTGACTTAACAACGGAGGGACGTAACCACAACAAGGCTTTACATATCACCTTGGAATGCAAAGGTGCTGTTCTATCTCATGTGCTGGTGGACACTGGGTATTCACTCAATGTTCTACCAAAGAAAGCCTTAGTGAAGATGGAGTATGACGGCTTGGCACTGCGTCCGAGTAATTTGGTGGTGAGAGCATTTGATGGCTATAAGAGATCAGTGATTGGAGAAATTGATCTTCCTGTGATGATTGGCCCGCAGACTTTTAAAACTACCTTCTATGTGATGGACATTCAGCCGGCCTACAGTTGTTTGTTGGATAGACCCTGTGTAGATGTTTAAGAATTGGCAGAATTTTTGACCAAACAAGAAATGTTAAATTCAGTTCAGAATGTCCTATCAGATGTTGGGACATTATCAAACAGAGTATGTGAATTTATTTCAGGATGTCTCATCAGATGTTGGGACATTGTGTGAATAAATTAAGTTCAGTTTTTCAGGATGTCCCAACAGATGTTGAGACATCTCAGACCTGCTACCAGAATTAATTATTGATTAACAGATCAGAGATATTTAAGGAGAACTATCTGGGATTAATTAATGCTGGATAAAAACAGAACAAGGCGCATCTGTAGGGAGTTTTAAATTGAAGATTCAGATTAAAACAGAAGACCTAATGCACCTAGAATATAGGAGGTAACAAACCCTAAATTCAAGGTGACAGTTGCTGCACATTAGGGCTGGATCATTCTACAGAAAGCCCAAAATTCAGATACCTATTTAAACAACAGAAACTCATAGAATTGAGTACGAATTTCAGAAGACCAAATAGGGTGTCTAGTGTTTTAATAGCAGGTTGTTTTTATGTACCACTTTATGAGCTTTTAAGCAAAAGTGCATTTGTGACTTGATTGAAACTGTTAAGTAAGATCAAGCTGTTTTGTTTGAAGGATGTCTTCAATTTCAGTAAACTTGTAAACTTGATCACTGGGTGATTGAGGGGGAGTGAGTAGGGTACTCTTATCTAAGTGAGTCTTAGGTAGAAATTGCATTGGGTAAGTATTAAGTGATAGATTAAACAGGGTGGTTTAAGTCTAGAATTAATATTACTAATAGTGGATTTCCTCCTGGCTTGGTAGCCTCCAGATGTAGGTGTGGTTATACACTGAACTGGGTTAACAAACTTCTGTGTTGTTTACTTTTCTTGCTGTTTAAGTTTTGGTTAAATTTGTCAAATGTCCTATTAAGTGTTGGGACATCTCTTAGGACATCTCATACCTGATCACAGAATTTCAATTGGCATCAGAGCAGGCACCCTGCCTGTTTATACTGGGTGAGATCTAGGGAAAACAAATTCTGTAACATGGACAGAGATATAGGGTCAGTAAATAGACCACCTATACTGGATGGTTCTAATTATGACTACTGGAAGCCAAGAATGATTGCATTCTTAAAGTCACTTGACAACAGGGCATGGAGAGCAGTAAATGTTGGATGGAAACATCCTGTTCAAGACACCAAAGATGGATCAATAGTTCTGAAACCTGAAGAAGAATGGAGTAAAGAGGAAGAAGATTCAGAACTAGGCAACTCAAAAGCCCTAAATGCTTTATTCAATGGCATTGATAGAAATATTTTCAGACTAGTGCATCATTGTGAGTTGGCCAAAGATGTGTGGGATACCCTCAAGACAACTCATGAAGGAACATCAAAAGTAAAAATGTCAAGACTTCAACTTCTCACCACCAAGTTTGAGAACTTGAGAATGAAGGAAGATGAATCAATTCATGAATTCTACTTGAACATCTTGGATATAGCCAATACTTCTGGAGCCTTGGGAGAAAAGATGACTGATGAAAAGCTTGTAAGGAAGATTCTCAGATCTTTGCCAAAAAGATTTGACATGAAAGTCACAGCAATAGAAGAAGCACAAGACATATGTTCCATGAAAGCTGAAGAACTAATTGGTTCCCTTCAAACTTTTGAGATGGGAATGAATGACACACATGCTAAAAAGAACAAAAGCATTGCCTTGGTTTCAAATGCAGATGAAGAAGAAGATGATGAACTATCAAATGATAAAAGCTTATCAGAAAACCTGTCATTGATTACAAGACAGTTCAAACAGATTCTCAGAGGTATGGAAGGTAAATCAAATTCCAGTGGAAGATTCACAAACTCTTCTGAAAACAAGAGAACCTATGATGCTAACAGAAGATCAAATCTTGCTGAAAAGACCAGTCAAGAAAAAGGAATCAAGTGCCATGAATGTGAAGGATATGGACACATCAAGAAGGAATGTCCTAACTTCTTAAAAAGACAAAAGAAGGGACTATCTGTAACCTGGTCTGATGAAGACTCAGGAGGAGATTCAGAAGAAGAATCAGCTAAGCATATTACTGCTTTAGCTGGACTGTGTGAATATGATAGTGATTCTAGTTGTGGAGAGCTTACTTATGAACAACTTGAGCAAGCATTCAAAGATCTATACAAAAGAAGCTCTGAAATATGCAGTGAGGTTATAAAGCTAAAGAAGCAGAATGAAGTACTAGAAGAGGAAAAAGCAAGTGATCAAGTAATCATTGATACCTTGAAAAGTGAAGTAACTCTTCTCAATTCTAAGATGGAACATATGTCCAAATCTGTTAGAATGATGAACAGCAGCTCAAATACACTGGATGTTATTCTCTGCAATAATAAACATTCAGGGGACAAAAGTGGACTGGGATATAACAGAGATGAAGCCAGCTCTAGCAAAGCTACTTCAAAAATTACACAGTCAAACAAGATGTCCCAACAAATGCTTCAACATCAGAACACAAAGACTAACATAATGTTCCAACAGATGTCTCAACATTCTGGAAAGAACAAAATGAAGAAGAAGTATCAAAGATGGAGATGCCATCACTATGGAAGATTTGGGCATATCAAACCTCACTGTTATAAGTTACATGGATATCCAAATCAGATGTGTCAGCAACCTTCCAAGCAGAAAGTAGAAGGTACCAAGAAAGTGCTGCTTAGAAATCAGCAACCTCCTAAGCAAAAGACAGAAGTAATCAAGAAAGTTTGGAGACCAAAAGCTGACATTCAGACTGATCAAAGCCACATACCCAAGAACAAGATCAACAATCAAGCTTGGAGATCAGCTGAACAACACTCAGAGCAGGGGCATCAAAAGAAATCTCAACTCATCTGGTCAAATAAAAGTACTGCATACATAGCACATACATCATTGAAAGTATCAGCTAAAGAAGACTGGTACTTTGACAGTGGATGCTCAAGACACATGACTGGATTGAAGAATTTGCTAGTAAACTTAAAGCCACATTCATCCAGGTATGTTACCTTTGGAGATGGAGCTAAAGGAGAGATCAAGGGAGTTGGAACCTTGGATTGTCAAGATGTTCCAAGATTAGATGATGTGCTGCTTGTTAAAGGTTTAACTGCTAATCTGATCAGCATAAGTCAACTATGTGATCAAGGATACAGTGTAAACTTTACCAAATCTGAATGCATAGTGACTAACAAAGAACAAGAGGTTGTCATGAAAGGAGCCAGATCTAAAGATAACTGTTACATGTGGGAGCCACTAGACTTCAGTCCCACTTCAACTTGTTCTTTAGCTAGAGAAGAAGAAGTAAAACTATGGCACCAAAGGCTAGGTCATCTTCATTTCAGAGGCATAAAGAAGATCATATCTATGGATGCTGTAAGAGGTATTCCTAAACTGAAGATTGATGATGGCAAAATCTGTGGTGAATGTCAAATAGGCAAACAAACCAAGATGTCCCATCCAAAGCTCCAACATCTGACAACTTCCAAAGTTTTGGAATTGTTACATATGGATCTCATGGGACCTATGCAAGTTGAAAGCCTTGGTGGTAAGAGGTATGCATATGTGGTGGTTGATGACTTTTCAAGATATACATGGATAAATTTCATTAAAGAAAAGTCAGATGTCTTTGATGTATTCAAGGAATTATGTCAAAGATTACAAAGGGAAAAATCCAGCTGTGTGATCAGAATTAGAAGTGATCATGGAAAGGAATTTGAGAATCAAAAATTCTTAGATTTCTGCTCTTCAGAAGGAATCAATCATGAATACTCTTCTCCTATCACTCCTCAACAGAATGGGATTGTTGAGAGAAAAAATAGAACTATTCAAGAATCTGCAAGAGCTATGATACATGCTAAAAAGCTACCTCTGTATTTCTGGGCTGAAGCCATGAACACTGCCTGCTATATCCATAACAGAGTTACCTTGAGAAAAGGAACTTTGTCCATAATATATGAAGTCTGGAAGGGCAGAAAACCCACTGTTAAGTATTTTCATGTATTTGGAAGTAAATGCTATATTCTGGCAGATAGGGAGCAAAGGAGAAAAATGGATCCTAAAAGTGATGAAGGAATTTTCCTTGGATACTCTATAAACAGCAGAGCATATAGAGTATTTAACTACAGAACAAATGTTATCATGGAGTCCATAAATGTGATAATTGATGATGCTCCTACAGATCCCAGAAGATGTTGGAACATCTGCTGATATCAAGATTGAAGCTGAAGAAAAGAATGATCAATATAACTTCACTCAAAATGATACAAGGTCAGAAGATTCAAGCAAACCTCCCTCCATCAGAATACAGAAGGATCATCCCAAAGATTTAATAATTGGTGATCCCAACAGAGGTGTGAGCACTAGATCAAGAGAAATGATTTCAGGTTCTTGTTTTGTGTCCAAAATAGAACCTAAAAACATCAAGGAGGCTCTCACTGATGAATACTGGATTTGTGCTATGCAAGAGGAATTAGGTCAATTCACAAGGAATGAAGTGTGGAATCTTGTTCCTAGACCAAATGACATAAATGTGATTGGTACAAAATGGGTGTACAAGAACAAGTCAAATGAACAAGGAATTGTTACAAAGAACAAAGCTAGACTTGTGGCTCAAGGATACACTCAAATTGAAGGAGTAGACTTTGATGAAACCTTTGCACCAGTAGCAAGGCTTGAATCAATAAGACTACTGTTGGGAATTGCTTGTATCTTAAAGTTCAAGCTATTTCAAATGGATGTGAAAAGTGCCTTTCTTAATGGTTATCTTAATGAAGAGGTATATGTAGAACAGCCTAAAGGATTTGTTGATCCAAGCTGTCCAAATCATGTATACAAACTCAAGAAAGCACTTTATGGTCTGAAGCAAGCTCCAAGGGCATGGTATGAAAGACTTACCACATTTCTTATCAAGCAAGGATACAGAAAAGGTGGGATTGATAAAACCCTGTTTGTTAAAGATGAAGAAGGAAATGTTATGATTGCACAAATATATGTTGATGACATTGTGTTTGGTGGGATGTCTGATAAGATGGTCAAACATTTTGTCAAACAGATGGAAGCTGAATTTGAAATGAGTCTAGTAGGTGAATTAACCTATTTTCTTGGTCTGCAAGTTAAGCAAATGGAAGATTCAATGTTCATCTCACAAAGCAAGTACTCCAAGAACATAGTGAAGAAATTTGGAATGGAAAATGCTTCTCATAAAAGAACTCCTGCTCCTACACATTTAAAGCTGACTAAAGATGAGAAGGGTGAGAATGTAGATCAAAGTTTATATAGAAGCATGATTGGAAGCTTGTTATACTTGACTGCTAGCAGACCAGACATTGCATTTGCAGTAGGAGTTTGTGCAAGATATCAAGCTGATCCAAAAGTCAGTCATCTCAATCAAGTCAAGAGAATCCTTAAATATGTTAATGGTACTTGTGACTATGGCATAATGTACTTTCATGGGTGCAAACCAATTCTCACTGGCTTCTGTGATGCTGATTGGGCAGGAAGTGCTGATGACAGAAAAAGCACTTCAGGAGGATGCTTCTTTCTAGGAAACAATCTGATTTCTTGGTTTAGTAAGAAACAGAATTGTGTATCTTTATCTACAGCTGAAGCTGAATACATAGCAGCAGGTAGCAGTTGTTCTCAGTTGGTTTGGATGAAGCAGATGCTCACTGAGTACAATGTCCCACAGGATGTCATGACATTGTACTGTGACAACTTAAGTGCAATCAACATATCTAAAAATCCTATTCAACATAGCAGGACAAAGCATATTGATATCAGACATCATTTCATCAGAGATCTTGTAGAAGAGAAGGTGATTTCATTGGAGCATGTTGCTACAGATCTGCAATTAGCTGATATCTTTACCAAAGCATTGGATGCTACACAATTTGAGAACTTAAGGGGCAAACTTGGAATATGTTTATGTGATATTTAGCAGTTAATGAGATGTGCCAACATGTCATATGACATTGCATGGCATAAGTTCCAGATGGCAAAGCTAGTCTGGACAAGATCCTTGGGAATTCCATTCTTAATCATTTGGACTGTAACGGCTACTTATTTAGTAACTACTTATAAGAAGCTATCAAGATTCTCATCATATCATCACAAGCGAATCACATTAACTCTCAAATCTTCAGAAATCATAAACCCTAAAGCTGTTCATCCTTCTTCCTCTACAATGTCTCAAAACCCTAAAACAGCTGAGGAAATTCTCAACAAGGAAGACGTGGTTCATGCCACTCCAATCTCTGTTGTGCCAATGCCATCAACACCATTGGACGAGCTCAGGGGAAGCGCCTCTCACACTAAAAAGGCAAGAACACCAAAGAGATGTAAAGATCAAATCAGAAGCAAAGCTAAAGGCATTCCCTCTCCTGCTAACATGTCTACAAGATACTCCAAATATGTTGATGATTCCATCAAGGAGATTGTTAACCAAGTCTTTTCTGAACAAAGAGTGGTGAAAGGGATCTCTGTTCCTTTGAACACCATTCCTGCACCTCAAGAAGAACCAGCTCAAGCTACAAAGGACACTGCTGCAGAACAAGATGTCCCAACAGATGTTGGAACATCTGAAGATAAGAAAAAGAACTCATCTGATGTTGATCTGGAACAATCTAAGGACAAAGTCTCAAATGAAAATGATGAAGAGGTCTCTGAAGAACAGGCTCAAGGCTCAAATGAAGATCAAATCCCTGCTGATCAACCAGCTGAAGAGGAGGCTGCTCAATCTCCTCCAGTGGTCAATCTGGAGCAGGACTCTGATGCAGAGATCATAGCATCTGTGAAACCCAGTATTGCTAAAAGACTAAGGTCCAGGAAAGGAAAGATGCAAGTTGAACCTGTCATCCCTGAGAAAAAGAAGGCTAGTTCAAAGAAAGGCAAAGCTAAAGCTACCTTTGGTCCAACAAAACCATGGAGCAAAGTTCAAACCCAGAAGAGAAAAGCTGCAACACCATCAGATTCAGATGTTGGATCAGATGTCCCAACATCTCCTCCCAAGAAGAAACCAGCACCAGCTAGAGCTTCAACTGCTGTCCCAGAAGCTCCCTTGGACAACATATCCTTCCATCATGTCTCCAGTGTCAACAGATGGAAATATGTGTATCAAAGAAGGGTTGCCTTGGAAAGAGAACTAAGCAGCAATGCACTTGAGTGCACAGAACTGATAGACCTCATCTCTGCTGCAGGACTATTCAAAACAGTCTCAGACCTCTCTCCCTGCTATGAACTACTTGTCAAAGAGTTCATTGTGAATCTTCAGGAGGATTGCTCAAATGGTAAGTCTTCTGAGTTTAGAAAAGTTTTTGTTAGAGGTAAATGTGTACAGTTTTCTCCTCAAATCATCAATGAGTATCTAGGAAGAGAAACAAATGGACCTAATGAATTAGGTAAGACAGATAATCAAGTCTGTAAAGTGATCACTGCAAACCAGGTCAAGGCATGGCCTGTGAAGGGAAAGCTCTCTGTGAGCATGCTTACCAGAAAGTATGCCATGCTGAACAGAATTGGAACTGCTAACTGGGTGCCTACCAACCACACTTCCTCAATCTCAACTGGTCTAGCCAGATTCATCTTTGCTGTGGGAACTCAAACCAATCTGGACTATGGAGCTTTTATCTTTGATCAAACCATGAAGCATGCCAGCTCCTCAGCAACAAAGCTTCCAATAGCCTTCCCATCATTGCTGTGTGGGATAGTGCTCAATCAATACCCTGGCATTCTCACTGACAAGGATACAGCATGCAAAAGAGAGAGCCCCCTGGCTTTTCACTACAAATTATTTCTCAGTCACCATGCTGCAGATGTTGAAACACCTACTGGGACATCTGCTGGTCCCTCCTCTGCTAAGAATCCAATTTCCAAGAATGTCTTAATTGCTGAACTCAAAAGCACCTGCAAAGAGCTTGAAGCTAGAAAGCAGAAGCTTGAAGAAATAATTAAAAGATTGGAAAGTGAAGAAGATCAGAATGTTGCAACTGATGAAGACAGTGAAGCTGGTGAAGACAGTAAGGCTGCTGAAGAAAGTGAAGCTGCTAAGAATGAAGACACTGAAGTGGAGGAAGCAACTGAGAGTGATGAATCTGAGTGATCAATGTATGTGACAGCAATGTAATGACAGTAATAGTGTCTTTGGCCCCTAATTTTGTGTCTACCAAGGGGGAGAACAACAACAATTTTGTACTGCTGTTTAATTTTTGAATGAAATCTGTTTGTTTGAACTGAATCAGTGTGTATTTCTGTTGCAACAAGACTGGACACATATTTGTTTGAGGGGGAGTAATCTCAAATAAAAATCAACAGAAAAGTAATGATATACTCTGATAAAAAGAACTTCTGCTGCACTCTGAAAACCAGGAAAGATGTTAGCCAAAAATTAGCCAAAGGGGGAGTTTGTAGATGTTTAAGAATTGGCAGAATTTTTGACCAAACAAGAAATGTTAAATTCAGTTCAGAATGTCCTATCAGATGTTGGGACATTATCAAACAGAGTATGTGAATTTATTTCAGGATGTCTCATCAGATGTTGGGACATTGTGTGAATAAATTAAGTTCAGTTTTTCAGGATGTCCCAACAGATGTTGAGACATCTCAGACCTGCTACCAGAATTAATTATTGATTAACAGATCAGAGATATTTAAGGAGAACTATCTGGGATTAATTAATGCTGGATAAAAACAGAACAAGGCGCATCTGTAGGGAGTTTTAAATTGAAGATTCAGATTAAAACAGAAGACCTAATGCACCTAGAATATAGGAGGTAACAAACCCTAAATTCAAGGTGACAGTTGCTGCACATTAGGGCTGGATCATTCTACAGAAAGCCCAAAATTCAGATACCTATTTAAACAACAGAAACTCATAGAATTGAGTACGAATTTCAGAAGACCAAATAGGGTGTCTAGTGTTTTAATAGCAGGTTGTTTTTATGTACCACTTTATGAGCTTTTAAGCAAAAGTGCATTTGTGACTTGATTGAAACTGTTAAGTAAGATCAAGCTGTTTTGTTTGAAGGATGTCTTCAATTTCAGTAAACTTGTAAACTTGATCACTGGGTGATTGAGGGGGAGTGAGTAGGGTACTCTTATCTAAGTGAGTCTTAGGTAGAAATTGCATTGGGTAAGTATTAAGTGATAGATTAAACAGGGTGGTTTAAGTCTAGAATTAATATTACTAATAGTAGATTTCCTCCTGGCTTGGTAGCCTCCAGATGTAGGTGTGGTTATACACTGAACTGGGTTAACAAACTTCTGTGTTGTTTACTTTTCTTGCTGTTTAAGTTTTGGTTAAATTTGTCAAATGTCCTATTAAGTGTTGGGACATCTCTTAGGACATCTCATACCTGATCATAGAATTTCACCCTGGATCCATGCCGCTGGTGCTGTTACGTCTACCCTTCACCAGAAGCTGAAATTTGAGTGGGAGGGCCAGATCATCACCATCTGTGGGGAAGAAGACATCTTTGTCAGCCATCTGGCTACGTACAAGTACATAGAAATGGATGGAGAAATCCATGAAACTATGAGCCAGGGGTTTGAGGCCCTGAACATTAATGAAGCATCTGCTGTACTGGGAACCTCCATAACATCTTATCAGCAAGCCCGGAAGGTTGTTGAAGAGGGTACTGCACAAGGCTGGGGCAAGCTGCTGCCCATGGAAAAGAAAGAGGACAGATTTGGGTTGGGTTACAAACCAACTAAACAAGATCAATCAGAGGCTGCCAAGAAGCCCAATTTTGTCAGCGGGGGAATGCTCACCCCGGATGCAATAAACAACTTGGAAGACGAGGAAGAAAGCGACCGCAACTTGGAGAGCTGGATACGTCCAAGGATCCCGGGGAGCCAAGTCCTTAACTGGTCTTCCCAGGAAATTATAAGGGTTACTCCTGCAGAGTAATTATTATTTCCTGTATTTTTAAGCATGCATCAAGTCTTGCATCTTGCCCAAGATGTCAAGACTCATTTTGTAATCGGGCCATCTTGTAATTATGTGCAAAACAGATCAATCAATGAATATCGAACATCTTTTGCAAATGAGTCTTTTCCTTTTTCGCTCGCTGTTTTTCATTTTTCTTTTTGTACAAAAATAAAATGGCAATGTTTTCCAAAATGATAACTTCCTTTCACTTTTTCTAAACAAGATTAAAATCGATCACTAAAATGAACAATCTAAACCCTTGCAGAGAGTGCCTTTCAGACTGCACCAACAACAATACAGCTATGACTTCGTATGACTTTGACAATCCAATCAATCAAGCTGATGACGGGGTTGAAGAAGACTATGAACTTCCTGAAGAGCTAGCCAGGTTGTTAAGGAAAGAGGAGAAGGTTATCACTCCTCATCAGGAGGAGGTCGAAACGATTAATCTTGGTACGGAAGAAGACGTGAAAGAGGGTAAAATTGGGGCCTGCCTGCAAGATTCAGTGAAAGAGCAACTGATTGATATGCTTCGAGAATATGTGGATGTGTTTGCTTGGTCGTATCAGGATATGCCAGGGTTGGACACCGATATTGTCATGCACAAGCTACCTTTGAAAGAAGACTGCCCGCCAGTAAAACAGAAGCTACGCCGTACTCGCCCAGATATGGCAATGAAGATAAAAGAAGAGGTACAGAAGCAGTGGGACGCCGGTTTCCTTGTTGTAACTAGCTATCCGCCGTGGGTCGCTAATATTGTACCTGTGCCTTAGAAAGACGGCAAGGTGAGATTGTGTGTGGATTACCGGGATCTGAACAGAGCCAGCCCAAAAGATGACTTCCCTTTACCTCACATTGATGTATTGGTTGATAATACGGCTCAGTTCTCGGTGTTCTCCTTCATGGACGGATTTTCAGGATACAATCAGATCAAGATATCACCTAAAGACATGGAGAAGACAACTTTCATCACACCCTGGGGCACATTTTGTTATAAGGTGATGCCATTCGGACTGAAGAATGCGGGTGCCACTTATCAACGGGCTATGGTAACATTATTCCATGACATGATCCATAAAGAATTTGAATGTTATGTGGATGACATGATTGCCAAGTCCCTCACAGAAGAAGACCACCTGGTAAATCTGTTGAAGTTATTCAAGTGTCTGAGGAAGTACCAACTGAAGTTGAACCCCAACAAATGCACATTCGGGGTGCGATCCGGTAAGTTGCTGGGATTTATTGTAAGTGAAAAAGGAATTGAAGTTGACCCTGATAAAGTCAAATCCATTCAAGATATGCCTGCACCAAAATCAGAAAAAGAAGTTTGAGGTTTCTTAGGTAGATTGAACTACATTTCACGGTTCATATCTCACCTTACAGCAACCTGTGAACCTTTGTTCAAGCTGTTAAGAAAGGAACAAACAGTCAGGTGGAACGAAGAATGCCAGAGGGCTTTTGACAAAATCAAGGAGTACTTGCAAGAACCTCCAATCCTTATGCCTCCAGTTGAAGGAAGACCTCTAATCATGTACTTGACAGTATTAGAAGAATCAATGGGGTGTGTGCTGGGCCAGCATGACGAGTCTGGTCGAAAAGAGTATGCAATATACTACCTAAGCAAAACGTTTACCGACTGTGAACAACGTTATTCACTGCTCGAGAAAACTTGTTGTGCTTTAGCGTGGGCTGCTCGCCGACTGAGGCAGTATATGTTGACCCACACTACCTTGTTGATCTCAAAGATGGACCCAGTCAAGTACATATTTGAGAAGCCAACACTTACCAGACGGGTTGCAAGATGGCAAATGATTCTCACAGAGTATGACATTCAATATACATCTCAGAAAAGGGCAGTGTATTGTCTAATTATCTCGCTGAGCAACCCATTGATGATTACCATCCTATGAGATTTGACTTCCCTGATGAAGACATTATGTTAATAAGAGCAAAAGATCACGAAGAGCTTGTTCACACTGAAGGGCCTGACCCAGAAGAAGAATGGACTATGATGTTTGACGGGGCTGTTAATATGAATGGTCGTGGTGTTGGTGCAGTACTCATTACACCCAAGGGAGTTCACATGCCTTTCTCGGCAAAGCTCACCTTTAACTGCACTAACAACGAAGCTGAATACGAAGCTTGTATTATGGGTCTTGAGGAATCCATTGACCTCAGGATCAAAACTTTGACTGTGTTCGGAGATTCAGCTCTGGTAGTTAATCAAACCAACGGCAAATGGTACACCCATCAGGATCATCTGATACCATATAGGGATTATACAAGGAGGTTGTTGACTTTCTTCGCAACGGTCAAGCTTGAGTACATCCCTCGAGATGAAAACCAGTTTGCAGATGCTCTGGCTACCATTTCATCGATGATCAAAGTTCAAACTGCCAACTTTGTGCCTCGGATTTCAGTGTCCAGACTTGACAGACCAGCATATGTATTTGCAGCAGATGTTGTCAAAGATGATAAGCCTTGGTTTCATGATATCAAATGCTTCTTGGAGGATCAAACATACCCACCTGGGGCATCTTCCAATGATAAGAAGACATTAAGAAGGCTAGCTGGTAGTTTCTTCCTGAATACTGACGGTTCCCTGTGCAAGAGAAACTTTGATATGATACTCCTCAGATGCGTTGATGGAACAGAGGCAGACTTGTTGATGCACGAGGTGCACGAAGGATCCTTTGGTACCCATGCTGGATCACGATGGATGCAGACTGTTGTGCGTATGCCAGAAAAATGTCATAAATGCCATATTTATGCGGATAAAGTACATGTGCCTCCGAATCCTTTGAATGTGATGTCTTCACCTTGGCCCTCTGCCGTGTGGGGCATTGATATGATTGGCAAGATTGAACCAACTGCTTTAAATGGCCACAAATTCATCCTGGTTTCCATTGATTATTTTACCAAATGGGTGGAAGCAGCTTCTTATGCAAATGTTACAAGGCAAGTGGTAGCCCGATTTCTAATGAGAGACATCATCTGCCGGTATGGAGTGCCCGAGCGAATCATTACTAATAATGGTTCCAACTTGAACAATAAAATGATGGAAGAACTATGCCGGGACTTCAAGATCCAACACCACAATTCTTCTCCTTACAAGCCAAAGATGAATGGCGCTGTTGAGGCAGCTAACAAAAATATCAAGAAGATTGTGCAAAATATGGTGATTACCTACAAATATTGGCATGAAATGCTACCATTTGCCTTGCATGGGTACCGTACGTCAATCAGAACATCCACTGGGGCAACACCGTATCAGCTTGTGTATGGTATGGAGGCAGTCCTACCTGTTGAAGTTGAATTACTCTCCCTGCGGGTACTGATGGATGCTAAGCTAAACGAGGCAGAATGGGTCTGGTGCCTATTAGCTGCAATTTGTCATGGGCAGCTGTATCAGAAAAGAATGAAGAAAGCCGTCGATCAGAAAGTTAGGCTCCGAGAGTACCAAGTAGGAGATCTTGTGCTGAAAAGACTCCTCCCTCCTCATACAGACCACAGGGGCAAGTGGACTCCGAACTATGAGGGGCCATTCGTAGTAAAGAAAGTTTTCTCTGGTGGAAAACTGATGCTGAGTACTATGGATGGAGAAGATTTCCAGTCCCCTGTGAATTCAGATGCAGTTAAAAAATACTTCGCATAAAAAGACCCGCTGGACATAAAAACAGAATGAAAGTCCAGGCAAAAATAGGGCATCCCGACGAGTCAAAAACTGAATAAAAGACACGGGAAAAAATAAGGGAAAATGAATAAGAAAAAAAATGTACACCCGCTGAGTTGAAAAGCCACATTGGACAACTCAGGCAAAAATGGGTATCCCGGTGGATTGAAAACCCGAAAGGGCGATCCACGCAAAATAAGGGAATAAGCGAACAACTACATTCTGAATTCATCTGTATCACTTACAACATGGTAAACTCTAAAAGGGTCAAGCTTCGTTCAGAATCAGCCTCCTTCAGAAAGTAAGATGAGAAGAACGTCAAATGTCATACGTGTCATAGCAAAAGGGAAACTCCTTGAAGCGTCATCAACATTGCCAGCATCTCTTTGTCTTTCAATTTGTAACGATCTCCTCATTTCAGGGGATCCGTTTCTTTGACTGTATCTTGCCAATTCATGGCACACGAATTAATAAAATCAGATTTTTTGTCATGTTTCGTCTCGTAAATTTTATTTTCGTTTGCAAAAATATCCAATGTCTTTAAAATATTGATTGCATACATACAAATGCTTCCCTTCTAAAAATACGTGCTTACAGGAAATATACTTACTCCCGGGAGTGTCTAAACTCTTGTGATGGAATCCAGTAAGGGATACCTCGGAGTACTTGTGCGTATCTTTGTCTTTACAGGATTGCAGGTATCCAAAGCGCAACGTGGGGCATGAAGGCTTCTCCCCAGCAAGCTGGCAAATCATTATCTACTCAGTCTATCTCCCAATTAGCACCGGAGGTGCTTTCTCCCCAGCTGAGTTGCCAGTCATCATTCCTTCTCAACCAAGTGCAAAGACCGGGGGCCATCTCCCCACAGAGTTTCAGCCTCTACCCAGAAGAACAACGCCTGAAGATCTCCCAACAGTGTGACGAAAGCTTCTACAAACCCCAGCTGGGTCCCTCGTTACTGAGATAGGTCTATCAGTGACCTACTCCCCCATGCAGAGTCATACATGTCAGATCTACCAATGATCTTATCCCCAGCTGGGATATCTACTTCAAGCAGATCAGCCAGAGATCTTCACAACAACGGGATCCGAATCCCGGATCGATATCTTTGCATAATCATAGCATTCACATCATATCTCCCCCACAGAGCGTAACATTCCGTCTAATACGGAGTATTACGGCAAAAATCAAACATGTTGCATAGTCATAAGCCATGTTCTGAATCAAACACTTGTAAATACTGGCTTTCCATCAACAATATACGGAAAACTTCCCAAATTCCCCGGCAGAGAGCCAAGGCATTTTCCTAAAAAGATACAGATACTTCCTTACACCCGTCTGTGTCATATTCCCCAGTAGAAGGCCAAGGCATCCCCTTTGCACTCACAAACACATATATATACAAATCCCTGACACCCGTCCGTGTCACCATCCCCAGCATAGTCACCCGAACACTTCGGAAACCACACACTTGTTTATAATACACCTTTTCTGACACTCGTTCGTGTCATGTCCTCCCTATCAAGTTAAACACTCGTTCGTGTTTCACTCATACTTGTTACCCATCATCTTTTTACTCATACAGATACTCGTCCATATCTTGTATATACCACTTATATCCCCTCAGATTCGACACTCGTCTGTGTTCTCTATTAACCAGTTGGTACTCGTCTGTATCATAATCTCTGAACATGCGTCAAGCGTTTGTTTCTACCGATACTCGTCCGTATCGTAGTCTTAAGGATGCTCGTCCGCATCTTTAATCTATACACCGTATCAAACACTTATGTCTTCTTGAATTTAGACACTCGTCTGTGTCTAATATTCCCCAGCAAAGTCCCCAGCAAAACTTGTTAAACTATTTCCTTTCTATTCGACATTCGTCCTATGTCGTGATATTTTCCGCAGCCATCCCCTGCTAGGTGATCGTCCTTCACCTCATGATGATCGTCCTTCATCATTTTATCCGATGGCCGTCCCCATCGTTGATCTTGTTATCTGACATTCATCCTATGTCATGATAAACCCTGAGAGCAGCCGTACCCTGCTAGGTGATCGTCCTTCACCTCCTGATGATCGTCCTTCATCATTTTATCCGATGGCCGTCCCCATCATTGATCTTGTTATCTGACATTCGTCTTATGTCATGATAAACCCTGAGAGCAGCCGTACCCTGCTAGGTGATCGTCCTTCACCTCTCGATGATTGTCCTTCATCATGCTTATCCAATGGTCGTCCCCATCGTCGACCTTTTTTATCCGGCATTCGTCCTATGTCGTACTGCTTTTAGCAACCGTACCTTGCCAGGTGATCGTCCTTCACTTTAGATGACCATCCCTCATCTTATCTCCAACAGAGCAGCCGTACCCTGTCAAGTGATCGTCCTTCACTTTTGATGACCGTACCTCATCATTTATGTCATTCATACCTTGAATTTGATGGTCGTCCCCATCATTTACCTATAATCCCCAAAGAGTCTTATAACTTTGCTTGATGGCCATCCCCATCACAATCTCTCATATCCCTAGCTCGTCGGCCGTCCCCGTCGTTGCTTTATTTCCTGCATTATCCCCAGCATGTCGGCCGTCCCCGTCATTGCTTCATCCCCAGCAGTTGTCCTCTGCTCGACGGTCGTCCTCCGTCGCCCGCACTTTATAAATATACTTTATTTTCCTTTTACAATCTATATCCCTTTTCTTCTTTATTCTGTGAGTGCAAATTTCGGACTGTCTTTGGTATTCAACCACAAGTTATCTTGTTTGCCTGTTAAGCCGTAGCTTACATCCTGCATAGCTAACTCATGTTTGAATAGGGGCAGCTGTAAACACCTCAAATTTGCCCTCACCCATTCACACCATGGCTTGTGATCTTTTCATATGCATAAGTTCAATCATAGCATCTCATATTGCACTTTTGCTTCATTGCATTGTTTCTAAGTCATCTGCATCTAGGGTTTGTGATCTGAGCCATCCATGTGCCATTTGAGCCATTCCAAAGGTCTTCAACCACTTCAAAGGGGTCCATGTATGTTCAAGCATCATATTATATCCTCTCAAGATCAAAGAAGTCAAAGAATCACAAGAACTGAGAAAGGCATGGGAGCAGAGCCAGGCTTAACTGCATAGATGACCTGAAATTAGGGTTTTGGTTTCAAAGGCCATAACTCCAAATTTTTGGTCATTCTTGTTTCCATTGGTCTCTATATGTCATAAGGATCATGCCTATCAATTTTCATGAAGAAATTCCATGGGGAAGGCATCTAATCAAGGGTTGACTTCTTGAGCAAGTCATTGCAAAATCAGGGCATCTGAGGCCCCCAATGACCCAACCAAAGGGTGTTCTTCGTCATTTTGAATGTGTATGATCTTTATTTGATCATAGAAGATGTTATAAGTTCACAAAGTTGAAGAATTTCAAGCCATTTACAAAGTTGCCTTTTTGGGAAAGTGACTTGTAATGTAAACTTGCCATTTTGGGAAAGTTTTTTCAACCTCCTCAAATTGATTAAAAAATGCTTCAAATGAGAAAACTTTGGTCATGAAAGTTGTAGAATGGATCATTCCCTTTTCAAAAAGTACAAGAACTCATTCTAAGTCATTTTGGATCAAAAGTTATGGCTTGTCAAAGTTGGACAAAATCACATAATTTCAAGTTTTACACCAAAGAGGCAAAGTTGCAAAACCTCTTGCCAAGGCAAAATGTGACATCAAATTGACTGCTAACCTTTGCACAAACATAAACCAATGCCTAAAGATCAGAATGCACCAAAGATTTGTCCATTTTCATGACTTATGCTTCAAGTAATCACAAAAGGGCCAAAAGATCACAAAGTTGCAAAACCTCTCACAAACCCTAATCCACTTGCTAATTGGCCTCAAGAATGATTCCATGGCTCTCCTTAATCCTTGCTGCGCAGGACACCCCTTTGTCCTTGGCCTGCCATTGACCCATACCTCTCTTACACAAAAAGTTGACTTTATGCAAAATGGCCCATACCAATCAAGCTAGGCCACACCAACTCCACAGACCTATCACAGTGTGATACATGGAAAAAATGAGACTCAACACATAACACAACTCATCCTGATCTCTCCCACAAGCCAGCATCCTCCAAACTCACCTCTTGTGCATTTTCATTCGAATCTCCTCACACAAGCATCAAACATCAAAACAAACTTCATAGAATCACTCAACATGTTCCCCTGATCATTTCCCAACCCTCATTTGTCCCTGAAACCCTACATATCAAAAACACGATTCTCATCCCTCACTGAACAGAACTTGATCAATCTCACAAACCAGCCAAATTAAACTCCATACAAGCTTTGAAAACTCCTCAGGAGGTTCATTGGGTTCATTTTGAAGCAAGGAAGCAGTCTAAAAGCTCCTGGATTGAAAGCTCAACCTCAGGTAACATGATGAACAAATTTTCCAGAACCTTGATTTCTTGTTAGAATATTTTTCTATGTGTTGCCCTGATCATGGGGATCTATTTAGTTTTGAAAATGAGCCAGAAATGAGCATTTTGTGTTGATCTGAAACTTTTGCCCTAGAATTTGTTTTCTTCAATTCTCACTGTGTGGTTAATATAAATTGTTTTTGGCCCTGGATTCTTGTTACCCAGTGGTGGGGGATTAATTCTGGAGATTTGGGAGTCTTGGGGATGCGTTTTGGGTGTTTCAGGTGAGGGAGATGGCCAGAGAAGACGACCGGAGCTTCTCTCCGGTCGCCTGAGTTTAATTAGGGCTAAGTGTGATTAATTAGCAACTTTGAATGTTGGCCTTAGGATCTGCCTTCCCGCGCGCGCATGAATGGACAGGATCTTGTCATTAAGCCATAATCAGTGTTTTATTAAATTAAACTGGATTAATTAAATAATTAAATATGATTAAGTCAGTTTGAATGTGGGCCTTTAGATCTGGCGCGCAATCAAACAGTCCAAACCCAGATTCAATCCCATCCTTCCATTGCGTTTACTTTCATTAAATTCAGTTTTAATTCTTTTTTTCTCATTTTATTTTATACATTTTATTTAAAATAGTTAGTTAATTCCAAAAAATAATTTTATTCAGCATTTTAATTCCAAATAATTTTCTTAACCCAAAAATATTTTTATTTTTATTTTTTGCATTAAAAATCATTTTTAAATCATTTAAATGTTTATTTTTAATTAGTTAATGGAAATTAATTAATTAAAAATGCATTTAGGTATTTAAAAATCACCAAAAAATTTACATTGCATTTAAAAACATTTAGAAACATTGTCCAACTCTCAAACCAAATTTATTTTTTGTTCTTGATGCCTTTTGATCATTTTCATGGGAATTAAATTCATTTTTAGGCAATATTTTTGTGCAAACTTTGAAAAATCCATTCTGCCTAACCATTGAGAGTTTGATGATGGTTCTTCTTGCATTGCATCCTTCATGGCATGTAGTTTATAGTATAAAATTGGTTTTAATTGATCTTGCATTTTCAATTTGTTTTTCATTTTTATGATGAGGTACCCCAAAACCCTAGCCAACTTAGGAAATTCATAACTTTCACTAGGTTAAGAGTTGGATCCCCTCCTTTGGGCAGTGAACTTGTATAGGTTTAGGGTATCTTTGATTGCATTTTCAATTTTTTATCATGTCATATGCTTCTGATTTTGAATTTTGCTTTGTGTGTTGATCATAAACCCTAATTTGTGTTTTCCTTTGCATCCATCTTTCATTTGCTTGCATCCAATGACTTGCCATGACATTTTGTGCATCCACATGATTCATAATACATCTTAGGACATATTAGAATCATGTTTTATCATTGCATCTTTCATTTGCCATGTTGTATGTCCATTGCATTTCATAAACTTTTCTTGAACTTTCATGGTTCAAAGCATACCTCATTTGCATCCTTATGCTTGTTTGATCATTCTCACCTCTTGTCATGTGTTTGCATCATCTCTTATCATCATTAAAATCATGTTTATGCTTCTGACTTTGGTTTGCATCATGACATTTCATCTCATTTGCATTGCATTCCATCTCTTTTGCTAACTTTTCAGGTGGTAAGTTGTTTTGAGAAGTGAATTTGCCTTCACTTCTCACAATCTCTTTTCATCTCTCTTATGCATCATTGCTGCAATTTATCTTGTGTATTTGAGTGAGCTTGCTCATTCATGTTCTCTCCAACTTTCTTCCTCCAAGCAACTTGTTTTCTTAAGTGAAGCAAGTTGTCTTGCTTCTCTCTGCTTCCTTCTCCTTTCATCTGCTTCCTTCCTGGTGGTTTCTCTGAAGATCTTCTTGCAAACCTCATTAACCCTAGGAATACCCAAGCATGATAACAATTAGGGTTTGATTATTCCCCCATTTATTTTTACCTTTGTGTCATCTTTTAGTCTTCTTTTCTCATCTCATAATCAGGGACTAAACACTAAAGGCTTTAAGGCTTTGTGATTAAGCTTATGCCTGCATCCTTCTATTAGGATGGAGTGTGTAATTTTAATCCTAAGTGTTAAACCCTTAATGTGTTTAAATCCTTTAATCAATCCACTTAATAATCATCAAGACATCAAGCTTGTAACTTGGGCCTTGCATTAGGGTTCTAATTCTTCCTTAATTGGTTAAGAAGGACTAACCCTAGTGTTAATGGACAAGTCCCCCTCAAGTTGTCTTACAAACCATAAAATCCACTTCTTAATCTTACCATTAACTAAAATCCACTTTAATAAAGGCTTTGTTTTGTCATGAGGTTAATCCCTAATCATGGATTAAGTTGAGGTATCTTCTTCAGCTTAAATGTTCTCATCTATTATCCTTCTATTAGGATAGTGTAATGAGTCCGTTAAATCCTTAATTATGGCTTAAACTCATTACTTAACACTAACCGAAAACAACAAAAACATCTAAATAATTGCAAGTAGGTTAATGATCTTAATCCTACATCATGGTGATTAAGTGTGAGGTGTTTACTTCATACTTAAGGTATACTCATTATCCCTAATCAGAGGGAGGATGTGATGAGTTTACTAACCCTTGGTTTAGGCTTAAGCTCATTTTATTATGACAAACTTCAAAAAGCAATAAAAGATGGAAAACACAAAAACAAACAATAATCGTCTCCTCCGGGATTCTCTTCTCATCTCATTCACTCATAAATGAGAACTCGCTTCTTCCGTATAATGCAAGACAGTAGCACTCGAGCCAGACGAGTCACACACTTGAGTATAGACAAGCAAGTAGTTCACAGTCAATTTATCTTTCGGTCTCTTTGGGTCGAACTACGGTGTTCTGACTTCCTCATTGCACGAGAGAATACGTAGGCATAACTTAACAATTATCGAACAAAAGTCTCTGTATATTCCCCCTTTTTCCAGCCTTATTCTTTAAGTCTCATGGTCTTGAGCATTTCATTCTTGTT
This sequence comes from Lathyrus aphaca, assembly GCA_963966055.1. Classification (NCBI taxonomy): domain Eukaryota; kingdom Viridiplantae; phylum Streptophyta; class Magnoliopsida; order Fabales; family Fabaceae; genus Lathyrus; species Lathyrus aphaca. Next base: position 489,725,139 of record OZ014521.1, read on the forward strand.
CTTACACTGACACTTCACTTATACACTTCACACTTCTTTTACACTGACACTTGCATTCTTTCCAGCTTTGATACACAAATAGCACTGACACTACCCCTTTAAAACACAAGTCTTCTAAGCGTGGATCCCGTCGAGTACGGCGGACAATCTGGGTGCTAATACCTTCCCAGGTTGTAACCAATCCCTTTCTCAGTCTCTCTGGTTCGCAACCGTCTTATCCATCTTTTCCTAGGTTTATGCAGCATTACCTATCCTTCGGGATAAAAATGCCTAGCTGGCGACTCTATTCATTCCTTCTCTTTCGCCGACCGTTCGCGTCTGTACCCCTTCTGACCAGGTGTCATTTGGTGGGAGCGACAATGAGGTTTTGAGGTGTTTTGCAAAATTGGTGTGAAGTTGGTTATGGAAAATGTCATTTTTAGCAAGTTTTTGCCCTAAATTTCAAGTGATCATAACTTGGTGAAAATTTATTCAAATGGACCAAAGTCAAACATGAAAGTTGGAGATTAAAGCTTGCCATTTTCAAAAAGTACAAGTACTTTTTCACAGCCTTCATGGTTAAGGAGATGTGGCCCTCGAAAATTTGTGCAAAACTAGGGCAAAACTTGAATTTTCATTTGTGCACCAATGCAAAAAGTCATGAATCTAATTTTTGGGTGTTGGTATGAATCAAATAGTGTTCCAATGTTACAATGCAATGCAAATAGGTCATTTTTCTCAAAGAAATACACCAAATTCGTGCATGATGAGAATTTTATCCCATAAGTGTAATTTTTGCATGAACATGAGAAGTGTGTGACACTTTCATCCAATGTCCAGGATCTGTGTGGTTTGAAATCAAGGGTGAGATATGGAGTGCACACGGGCAAGAAGCAAGGCAATGCACAAGGTTTTCATGCTCTCATAACAAATTTGCAAATTTGGCAAAATCTCTCACACTCTCTCTTCACACGGGCAAAGCCTCTCATTCTTTCAGCATTTCCTCATGACCTCATATAAAAGCAAATTAGGGTTTTAGAAGGATCCAGATCTCACTCATTTCTCAGCTCTCAAGTTTTTGCTCAATTTGCATTTTCATTCGAATCTTTCTCCACACTTGCTCTCTTCACAAACCAATCACAGATCCTTCATCCTTGAGATCTCAGGATCATAAATCCATCCATTGTGCAAGCAATTTCTCAAGATCCAGCACCTTGCCATTTCAGGGCAGCTAGCTTCAAACTCTTGGATCCAGCAATTCTCAAGGCTTTAGTTGCATTTATTTTTCAACTAGAGTGCATTTGGAGTGGATTGGCAGCATTATCTTGGCTTGTCACAAGCTATTTCAAGATCTGCAAGCTTCAGGTGAGTCCAAAATCCTTAGATCTAGAATTGGAAATAAATGTGTGCATTGTGATCCTCTGTTGATGCTGATGTTTCTGCTGGTTTTAGATTCAAATTTGATGCATTATTGAGCTTGTTATGTGAATTTGAATTTTCATGGTGCCAACTGTTTGCTTTCGATCCAATCAAACCTTTGATCCATTGAGATTTTCATTGCCATTTTTGAAATATTGTATGCCTCTCTCCTGATCCAATTATGTTGCCACGTCAATTAATGAGACAAGCTCCAGGATGCGTCCACCTGATCCTAAGGCCAGTGTTTTTTCACATTTTTTCTCTGAATTTCCACCCTATATATTATGTACTGCGCAAACCCAGTGGGCTTAGACCACTATCCACACCCCCCTTCTACTTGGGCCCATATCATTTCAACTGATCTCTCTTCTATTCACAACTCCCAGCCTTTTCTTATTTTATTTTCTTTTTCCTTTTATTCCTTTTAATATCATTTTGCTTTTCAATATTTAAAAATACTTCTGAATGTCCAAAAATTCTGAAATAATTCATGGACGTCAATTTTAGTTTTGTTTAATTTTTCATATTTTTATTTGTCATTTATTTCATGTTGACACGTGGATATTAATTCTCCCATTTAATTAATTCATTTTAATTCCTTTTTTAGCATGCTGTCTTGTCCATTTTCCACATTGATCCTCATTTTGAATTTCTTGTTGGTTCTTTTTTCTCTGGATTCATAAGAAGATTTAGTTCATGTGAGATTTTTTCCCTGATTTTTAGAAATTTTTTCATTTGGTTTTGGTCCTTGACTTGTGAGGGAATTTTCTTAACCCTAGTTGTTGTTTGAGCCCTCATTTGACTTGCATAGCTTCTGAATTTCTTCCTATCCTTTTGGCATATTGTTATATCATGATTGAAAACCTCTTGTCCAAAGTTGTGGAATTTTTGGGTGCATTGTTGATTTGATTTGAATTTTGGTTCATAGCTTGTCCCATTTTGATTCTTTTGGATCATAAGTCCTCTCCTTAGCTTAGAAGGGCACTTGTGCCAACTTCTTCTTCTCATTTGGGGTCTCTTTAGGGAATTGATACCTTTCTGATCTTGGTTTAGGGTTTGTGTTTTGAAAGTCTTGTATTTGGTTTACCTTTGAAGTTCTTTCTTTCTTATGTGCATTCACCTCACTTCTTTGCTTATTTCTTCGTATAAGTTGTGTGCTTAGCTTTGTGCTTATCTTCTCTTCCTCTCTCTTGCTTCTTAGGCACTTCTTTAGCTTGATTTTGGTTCTGGTGTTGTGCCTTGAGTTCATGTTTTGTGTATTTTTGCTTTGCATCTTCTTAAGTTTACTTTGCTTTGCCATGTGATTCATGTTGCCTCATATTGACTTGTGTGCTTCTTTTCTCATTCTTTTGACTTGTATTTGCATTGAGCATTTGTTTGTATGACTTCATTTCTATTTGTATGATGTTGGTATGACATTATATTCATTTTGATTTGCTTGTATGCTTGTGTTGCTAACCATTTCAGGGGCTATGGTAAGTGAGAGGTGTGGATGTGATTCCCACATCTCCAAATCTTATCTCTTCTCTTATTATTCTTACTTGTGCTAACCTTTTGATTGTTGGGCTTAGGCCTTACCCCCCTCTTTTTCTATTCTTCTTTCTTCTTCTTCTCTTCTTCTTTCTTTCTTCTTTAGGATAGTAAACCTCACTAACCTAGGATATCCATGCATGACAACACTTAGGATTCTTTAGTCCCCTATTAGACTTTTTGCCTTTGTGATCCTTTTGGTTTCTTTTCTCTCCTCATCTCAAAATCCTAAAGAAGACACCTAATAAAGTTTGAAGTGATACCTTGAGCAATAGCCTTATCCTATGAGATACTTGTAGTCTTCCCATCTTGGGATAGTACAAGCTTTTCTTATGATGCACAAGTCTGATCAAGATATCAGCTTCACCAAGAAAATCATAAAAAACACTTCTTCACTATAAATAACAAAAACACTTAATAAGTTAATGAGTTAGTGAGCTTAAGCCCTAATCTATGGATTCAAGTTTTGGGGATCTTATCCTTACTTGAGTGTGCTTGTTCTATTATTCCATCTTGGAATGTAGTGACAGGTGCACATTCCATGGAAAATAGCTTGAGTTCCCTTCCTTGTGACACACTCATAAAAGCTTCATAAAAAACACAAACAAACAATAAGCGTCTTTCCTTCGGGAATTCTTTTCTCATCTCCTTCGCTCCGTACGCGAACTTTCTACTACTTGTCATTTTGCAAGACGGTTACGCACTCGTCGTCCGAGCCTGCAACACCTGAGCATTGGCATAGGCAGTTCAAGCCTTGATTCACAAGCAATTTTTTCCACCCCTAGTTGGGGGAACTACGGCGTCTCTGATCCTCATTGTCCAGATGAGGTACGTAGGCAGCGGGGTAGGGCCCGTTCGAGCATAATCTTTATTTTGCCTACATTTTTCCTTTTCATTTCTTTTATCCAGTTCAGTTCATTTTCTTTGCAGCAGCTTTCATTTCTTTACCCTTTGAAATAGTTTTTTTTGCAAGCGTGGATCCTGTCGGGTACGACGGACGATCTTGGGTGCTAATACCTTCCCAGGTCGTAACCGACTCCCGAACTCAGTCTCTTTTGTTCGTAGGACCCGCGTCCTTCCTTTTCTTTTCTTCTGGTTTGTGCAGCATTACCATTCCCGTTCCTTCGGGATAAAAATGCTTGGCTGGAGACTCTATCCTCTTTTCACGCCACTTTCGCGTTTGTACCAGGATGGAAATCCGGGGAGCGACACCATTCTCATACCGCATAAATTTGCATAATTAAGATGGTCTGGAATGGCAAAAACGATGTTTGAGATGAAGACTTACGTCTTGCTGATGCCCACCTAAATGGCATGAAGTTTAAGATGGGAGTTTGCTTCGAATGGTACCACATGCATACATTGTCAAGTCGCATATGAATTGCATTATTGAATGATTTATGATGATGCTTATAGATGTTATGATGATATGATGTTCATGATGATTATGATGTGAATGGGTGATTGAATGACTTTGCTTATATATGTTGATTATTGTATCCGGTTTATAATTGTCGATATCTCACCCTTTTCTGTTGAATGTTACCCTCCGTTGGTAACGTGCAGGTGATCCTGAGTAGCGAAGAGTCCATATATGGTTTGAGTTATTGGTCGCTCTGATATGTAACACTTCGGGGGATTAGCGAATTCTTGATTTTAATTATACTTCTGTTTTGTTTTATTTGATTAAAGATATTTCCTTTAAGAAGATGTTTTGGATTTTGTTGAGTTATTATGAAGTTGAATTTTTAAAAGCTTAGATGTTGATGACTGTAATGATTTCCACTGCATAATAAAGACTTGATTTATTATTTGATGTATTCGTGATATATGATTTAAAAGAAGAAAATGTGATACCCCGTTTTTGTTGAACTATGATTTATTTATAATTAATTGCGGGTAGAATGGGGTATTACATTATTGGTATTAGAGCAGGTCGATCTGTCCGGTCATGTTATCGAGTTGTAGAGGTTAACAATTGAGTATTGTTATTTTTGAGCTGATCTTTGTTCTTATTGCAGTGTTTGGTTGTGATGGTTGGAAGAAACGATGCTGCTATGGCTGCCGGAATGCAAGAAATGGAACAAGTTATGCAGAACCTACCTAATGCTGGAGAGAATGAGGAATCTCGTAGTTTAGAGACTTTTCAGAGGGATAATCTGCCTACTTTCAAGGGTAAGTATAACCTTGATGCAACATTGGAGTGGTTGAAGGAGATTGAAAGAATCTTCCGATAGATGGATTGTATGGTAGCGCATAAGGTTCGCTATGGTACGCATATGTTAGCGCTTGAGGCTGACGATTGGTGGTTGGAGACTCGTGCGAGATTGGAAGCGGCAGGTGAAGAGGTCACTTGGGTTGTTTTCCGCAGAGAGTTTTTGAGGAAGTACTATCTTGAAGATATTCGCGGTAAGAAGGAAGTTGAATTCCTTGAACTGAAGTAGAGGAACATGCCAGTGACTGACTATGCTGCAAAGTTCACTGAGTTGTCTAAGTTTTATCCGCATTATGATGGAGCTGGTGCAGAGTTCTCTAAGTGTATCAAGTTTGAGAATGGATTGCACTCTGAAGTTAAGAAGGATGTCGGGTACCAGAAGATTCGAGTGTTTTCTGATCTGGTTGATAGTTGTAGGATTTTCGAGGAAGATAATAATGCCCACTATAAGATTGTGAATGACATGAGAGGTAAGAACCAACAGAATCGTAGCGAGCCTTATGATTTTTCATCTGGAAAGAGTAAGTAGAAGATTTCTTTGGGTCAGAGAACTAGTGGGGGAGATGCTCCTGCTAGTATTGTTTGTTTCCAGTGTGGTCAAGCTGGACACAAGAGCAACGCTTGTACTACCGAAGTTAAGAGATGTTTCCGATGTGGCAAGATTGGGAATACGGAGAATGATTGTAAGCATAAAGAGGTAGTCTGTTTTAATTGCGACAAAGAGGGACACATTGGTAGAAAGTGTCAGAAGCCGAAGAAATCTCAGACAGGGAAAAAGTTCGCGCTGGCAGGGACTCAGACCGCTAGCGAGGACAGGATTATTAGAGGTACATGTTTCATTAATAGTATTCCTTTAATTACTATTATTGATACTGGTGCAACACACTATTTTGTTTCTGCTGATTGTGTTAAGAGATTGGGTCTTAAGTTGTCTACTATGAAAAGATAGTTAATCGTCGAGATTCCGTCTTCGGGATCAGTGACTACTTCTCTCGTGTGTTTGAAATGTCCTTTGTCGATTTTCCGATAAATATTTCTTGGTTGATTTGGTTTTTCTTCCGTTGACTGGGATGGATGTAATCCTAGGTATGAACTGGTTAGAGTATAACTATGTTCGTATAAATTGTTATCATAAGTCGGTGAGGTTTTCTACTCCGGAAGAGGAAGGAGTTGGGTTGTTGTCTTTCAGAGAATTGCAGAAATTGATGAAAGAGGAAGCTCAGATGTTTTCATTAATGGCGACACTGTCAATTGGAAGCAAGGCTAAGATTGAGGAATTACAAGTGGTAAGTGATTTTCCTGATGGTTTTCCTGATGAAATTCCTGATGTGCCGCCAGAAAGAGAAGTTGAGTTTACGATTGATCTTGTACCTGGTACTAGACATGTTTCTATGGAACCGTATAGAATGACCACATCTGAATTGTTAGAATTGAAGAAGTAGTTAGAAGAATTGCTTGAGAAGAAGTTTGTGAGACCAAGTGTATCTCTGTGGGGAGTTCCAGTGTTGTTAGTAAAGAAGAAAGATGGAAGTATGAGACTTTGTGTAGATTATAGACAGCTGAATAAAGATACAATCAAGAATAAGTATCCGCTTCTGAGGATCGATGATTTAATGGATCAATTGGTGGGTGCTTGTGTATTCATCAAGATAGATTTAAGATTGGGTTATCTTCAGATCAAAGTAAAGGATGAGGATATTCAGAAGACTGCGTTCATAACAAGGTATGGACATTACGAGTATTCGGTGATGCCTTTCGGTGTGACTAATGCGCCGGAGTATTCATGGAATACATGAATCGTATATTTCATGCGTATTTGGATCATTTTGTGGTTGTGTTTATCGATGATATTCTGATTTATTCTAAGTCAGAAGATGAACATAAAGAGAATTTGAAGACTGTGCTGGAAGTTTTGAGAGAGAAGAAGTTATATGCGAAGTTGTCTAAGTGCGAATTCTTGTTAAAGGAAGTCAATTTTCTTGTTCATATAATTTCAGGCAGTGGTATTTCAGTAGATCCTTCTAAAGTAGAAGCTGTATTACAATGGGAAACTCCAAGATCGGCTATGGAGATTAGGAGCTTTTTGGGGTTAGCTGGTTATTATAGAAGATTTATTGAAGGATTTTCTAAGTTAGCACTTCCATTGACTAAATTGACATGCAAGAGTAAGGCTTTTGTTTGGGATATTCGTTGTGAAAAGAGTTTTACAGAGTTAAAGAAGAGGTTAACATCGGCTCCGGTTTTGACATTAACTAATCCATATGAATCGTTTGTGGTGTATTGTGATGATTCGTTGATGGGTTTAGGAGGCGTGCTTATGAAGAATAATAAGGTTATTGCATATGCATCAAGACAGTTACGAGTGCATGAAAAGAATTATCCTACGCACGATTTAGAACTTGCTGCAGTGGTTTTTGTGTTAAAGATTTGGAGGCACTATCTGTATGGTTCCAGATTTGAAGTGTTTAGTGAACTTATGAGTCTGAAGTATCTATTTGATAAAAAAATTGAATATGAGGCAACACAGATTGTTGGAATTGTTGAAAGATTATGATTTTGGTTTGAATTACTAATCGAGTAAAGTTAATCTTGTAGCTGATGCTTTAAGTCGTAAGACTTTGCATATGTCAGCAATGATGATTAAGGAATTGGAGTTAATTGAGTAGTTTCGTGACATGAGTTTGGTTTGTGAAGTAACATTGCAGAGTGTGAAGTTGGGTATGCTTAAGATTAATAATGATTTTCTAGATAATATTAGAAAGGCTCAGAAGTTATATGTGAAGCTGGTAGAAATTATGGTTGGATGTGGTAAATAAGAGAAGATTGACTTCAAGATAGATGCAAATGGTATCTTAAGATTGCATGATCGAATTTGCATTCCTGATGATGTTGATATGAGGAAGAGTATACTTGAAGAGGGTCATAGAAGTAATTTGAGTATTCATCCAGGAGCTACGAAGATGTATCAAGATTTGAAGAAGTTTTTTTGGTGGTCTGTGATAACGAGAAATCGTATCGCATATTTGTAGTGTTTTTAGTCCATTTTCAATGCATTTTAATACGATTAACATTCGTTTCTTCCGAGTTTTCACATTTATTGCAGGTATATTGTTTTTCAAGCCAAATATGTGCAAAGTGAAGGCATAAAGCTATAAACAATAGAAAAGATCAAAGAACAAGCAAAAGCACATAATTTTGCATATTTTGTTGTAGTGACGGTCGTCACACAGCTGTTACGATCGTAATGCACAATTCAGCGTGTGACGATCGTTATGGATATGTTAAGACCGTCACGCACCCATAATTCATATATTACGCTCGTCAAGCCCATTATCCTCAAAATACCCAAACCAGAAGTAGTGGAAACCAAGCTGAAGCAGTTCATGTTACATACCTTCTTTTTCTCAGTCAAAGCCACACGAAGTCCTACATTTTCTCATGAAGTGGGTTGTTTGAAGCCCAATTAATTCTCCAACTCCCGTATCTCTCTTGCTCTATAAATAGAGGAATCCAATAGTCCAAAAAGGGGGAGAGTTTTCATTGTTTAATTTTACCAAAGCTCTGCTAATTTCATTCCAGAATTTTTGCATTTTATTTCTTTAATTCCCGCATTGTTTATTTGTTCCTTTTTGAATTCAACCTCCTGTAAGTGATAGTTTCCAATATCAGGAAGCTATTACATTTGATTTAGGTTTATTTGTTTCTAGCCTCAGAGTTTGTATTAAATTTCCGAGAGTTCAATCTTGCCGACATTTGTGGAAGAGGGATCTACGAGGAAAACTACTATGTACCAGGTTTTTAATATATTGCATTTTAATTGTTATTGTTTAATTTTATTTATTAATTATGGTCATGTTTTGTTTAATTAAATTTTATAGTCTTTTCGTTTCAATTAATATGTCTAGCTAAATTAATAGCGTCGGTATGTAATGAACGTAACCAAACGGATTAAATTAATGCTAAGTTAAAAGTCTTAATCAACTTAATTTCTGGCTGGGACTTTTTAATTATAAAACTATACTTTTTTTTACGAGAGTAAAAATATTAGAAAAAGGTTAGATCAAGACCACGAGAGTGTGAGGTTTTTAACCGGATAGCTAAAGTTAGGCATTCAATTTAAATACAGCGAGAGCGCTTTGAACTGGATTAGATTTTATTAAGTTTCCAAAGAGTATTGTTAAACACTTATGGGCTAGCGAGAGAAGACATGGGGCTTTAGGAATATAATCTAATACAAGACCACGAGAGTGTGAGTTGCGTGTTTTAAAACTGATAATTTATACAGAACAATTAAGTAAAATATTTCTTGCGCATAGTGTTAGTTTAATCCGTAGAGGTCTACTAAGTTAAATCCCGACCGCCTTATCTTATAATTCAAACTTTAATTAATTTTTACCTTTAGTTTAATTTATAAACCAAATACGTGACAACTTTCCGCCTTAGTTATTATAGCCATTCTTTATAGCACTAGAGTGATTACAAAGTCCCTGTGGGTTCGACATCTTTGTATTACTACGCGATAGGTTGTGCATTTGCAGTTATAGATACCGTTTAACATTAGGTCGATCGCGACGTCAAGTTTTTGGCACCGCTGCCGAGGAGTTTATTTTAGTCACTAATGCACTCTTAAAGTGTGCAGTATAGTCTAAGGCAACCTTTTCTTTTCTTACTTTTATTTCTTTTTGTATCTTATTCACCGAGTGTAAGCCAAGTACTCGCTCACAAGGAGAATTCTTGCAACCTCCGATTGCTGAATTAGAACGTTTTTTACGTTTAAGACGCCTTATACTAGAGTACCAACAAAGGTACTTCATCCTGACCTTTTAGCTCATCCACCCGAATTAGTTGAAAACCCAGTAGGAACTTCTAGAGAAGCTGCTATGGCTGCAGAAACGCATCCTCTAAGTATTACGCTGTTCCTTCGCAAGATGAACCACATACGAGTATTGTCGCACCTTCCATCAACCGAAATGATTTCGAGTTGAAACCATCGCTCATATCAGCCGTGCAACAAAATCAATTTTCTAGAAATCTTACTGAAGATCCGAATTTACATCTCGCGATATTCGTGTAATACGCAAATACAGTTAAAGCTAATGGAGTTACCCAAGAAGCAATCATATTACGCATTTTTCGTTTTTCATTAAGAGACAGAGCAAGAGCTTGGCTTCAATCTCTGCCATCGAACTATATCACCACATGGAATGAACTGAAGAAAGTCTTCTTAGCAAGATACTTTCCACCTAGCAAGACATCTATGTTAAGATCTCAAATCAATGGATTTAAGCAAAAGGAAAATGAATCACTTTTCGAAGCTTGGGAACGATACAAGGATATGCTTAGGCTATGTCCTCATCATGGTTTAGTAGAATGGATGGTAATCTATACTGTTGTACCCCAAAATTTTCCCACACACAATCAAAGCAATGTGTCCCAAGAGTTCTCGCAAGGTTCACAAGGTTCACAAAGTTCACAATGGGTCAAATGGATTGAAGGTTTCATCAGACAAAGCCTCCTCCTGAACAATGGATCCAAAACTAGGGTTTTGAGTTTATCTAAGCTAAATGGACTTCCAAGGCCTCAAGTGAGCTTCATAACATCCCACATGTCTTCAAGAATCCCCATGTCAAGTTTCAGGGCTTTTCCAATAAGTTTACCAGTCAGATCATCAGATATTCAAAAATCAGTCAAGTTGGTTATGAAGTCAAACTGAGGTCAGCTGTGGTCAAATTAAAGTCAAACTTCAATATTTTTTGCGAACATCAAGGTTATGAAGTAAAATTCATCATTTAATAAAGGATTGATTATGATCCATCAAGGAAATTTCAGATCATCAAGAATCAGGAGTTTCTAAATTAGGGTTTTCATAGGAAAAGTCAATTGAACTTTGACCAGCCATAGCTTTCACATGCTTCATCAAATATTTCCCATATAAATCTCATTTTGAAGGAAATTGAATTCTCTACACTTTGTGTCTCACAAGCCCATCCTAAAAATGCTTCATTTGGAAGGTATGAGTTAAGACATTATAGGTCATTTCAAAAGTCAACAAAAAGTTAACTATTTCCAAAGAGCATAATTTGAAAATGGTAAAAGATATGGACATGATACAAAAGAGGTTTGTTAGTGGACTCTCTAAGATTTCTAAAAAGTCCAAGATCACTATCATAGCCTTAAAATTGAGGGAGTTGTGCCTTGTCAAAGTTGGGAAAATTTCAAGGGGTGTATGAAGCAAATAAGGTCTAAACTTCAAAATTTTCCAAATGGGCCCATCAAATTGCAACCCAATATCAAAGTTAAGACCATGCACGGCCCAATAACTAATTGTTCTAATTTTTATAATTTATTTTTTATTTATTTTGATTTTATTTGTTAAAATTCAATTTAAATAAGAATAAAATATAAAAAGTTGATATTTAGATCAAATATTGGTTTTAGAATGAATCTTAGGACATTTAAAACTGATTGGAACAAACCAAATTTGTGTACACTCAGAGAGGAAAGAATCCATTTGATTTTTTCATATTTTTATGATGATGGTTTCTTCACAATGAAGCAATCTAAATTTACAAACAAAAGGCCCAACTCTTGACCTAATCTCACTCACCACATATATACAAGCTGAAAGAACACAAGAGGCATGAATTTGCAGCAGCCAAGAACACATTCAAACTTTCAAGTTCTACAAGAAAAACCAAATTCGGTTTTCAAGCTAGTGGCTTCTTCCAAGAAATTTTAAGGTTGCTTTAGGTTCTTTGACACTCATAGAACAAATATCAATCGCTTGCTTCATCAAAAACTCATCCATATGCATAAACCGAGTTTCAATTTTCTTGTTTTTTTTTAGTTTTTCAATTCTGATTATTCGCACGTTATCAATGAAATTTAACCTTGTATTGTTGTTTGTGAGGATCCATAGGTTATTTCTGGACAGGTTTCTTGGAGTTCCATGGTCCAATGCGCGAATTGCCATGTTTAGGGTTCTAAGAATCCCGAATTGGGGATTCGCTTAAAAGCTTATTTTAAACAAAATTAATGATATATTCAGACTTATTGGACCGCGTTTGACTGATTTGGGTCATTAAACTGGATTTATTATGTGTATTGTTCATGTTCAAGCATGCAGGACCTATAGCGACGCAAAAGAATAATCACTACAAGTTATAGTGACGAACGACTGTCACTATAACCTAATTGGACGGACCAGCAAAGAAGAAGGCCCTGCACGCGAAATCTAATTTCAAATTTTGGTTTTATTTTATTATATATTATGCATGTTATAATATAAAAAAAACTGATGGCTCAGCTGGTAAGGTAGGCGCGTATGGGAACCATTAAACCTGGGCTCGATTCCCAGGTTTTTTATATTTTTTTTAATTTTAGTGTATTTTGCAGGTTTTATATATTAATCATTTTGGCCATTGGATCTTCAAATATATGCGCACAGTCTAGTGGACAGAAGCCTGAGCTGGTAATGTGGAGGTCCTGAGATCAAAACTAGGTCTTCCCTTCATCTTCTTTTTTATGCTTTACTTGTTTTTTTGGTTTTCTTTCTCAATTTATTTTTTAATTATTATATGATTAAAAATTAAATTAATAATCCAAATTATTTTCCTAAATATAAAACAAATTTTATTAATTAATTTTTTTTATTATAATACATTTTGATAAACTTTAGTTATTAGGTTTTTTAAATTGTAATTTAATTAACTTTTTTTTTAATCACCATATTTTTCTTGGAATATTTTTTTAAAATATGTTCTTTATATTTCATATAAATAGTTAAATTTTATTAATTACTAATAATTGATTAATTAAGCTTGTATTTTTCTTAAATAACTTTTAATCAACCCTAATTGTCTTAATTAAAAAAAACTCTAACCCTAATTTCAGTTTAACCTAATTTTCGAATTTTCTCTTCGTTTTATATTATAATTATGTAATTGCTCCTAAATTGTAATAATCTTTGATTTATTTTTTCGTTTTTATTATTTTTTTGTAATTACCCCAAAGCCATGTAATAGCGTAGGGTTTAATTCTTGCTTTTTTTAATTTTTTATTATTTTATTTGTGTGGTTAGTAAATAGGGAGTGAAAAAATATAATTTGAATTAAAAGGACTTAGATCATTAAATAAAAAGAATAAATATCTGAAAATAAATAATCACACACGTAAGTCGATCTATGATCGTTGTCTTCCTTTTAAACGTTCAAGCCCCTCGAAAGTGGGGTGTCTTAAGCAAAACCCTACAATTTAAATCATCTTGTCTCTCCCCTCGATTAAAAGATCAAGTCCCTACGATGTTGCCTACGGTGTTTCCTAGAATGATCTTGTCCCTTCGGTTTAAAAGATGATAGTCTCTCCTAATTGCTAAAGACACCCTAAAGTTGCCTTCGTTGACCGTACGATGACCCTACGCACGTCCCTTAATAAAATCCAAGGTAATGACTACTTATTCCTTAATAACAGGGATAGTCTTACCCTTGAAAGGACATATAAGAACATGAAAGACTTAGTCTAGGGTAGTTATCTTATAGTTACTTGCTCACACTTCAAAAAGAAAATACTTTTCACACCTCACTATTTTCAAACATTTTCAAATGTGGCTTTGTATACATCCATGCGAGGATCATTACAAAGTACTTAGAAAATTTTCTAATCACACACTTCACTTTTCAAAACATTTAAGTGAGCTAAGTAACTAAGATCCCATGGATAACCATAGATATAAATGGTGCTAACACCTTCCCTTTATATAACCTACCCCCCAAACCCAAGTCTTTTAAAACGACCTTTCCTGTTCTTTTATGTCCCTTCCTTATGGATAAAATAAAAGTCGGTGGCGACTCTTGCTATCCGCAATATTTATAGAAAGTCAATTCTCACACCGTGTTACAGAACTGGAGACTCTGCTGGGGACTTACTATGTAAAAGAGGGATACCCTTATGAATTAGATCACTTATTTGTTTGTCTCGTTTGCTTTACTTATTTGTTGGGCTTTTTGTGTGAAAGATCCTAACCCGGATCTAGTGTACCATAGGTAATTGGAAATAGACCAAGGAAACTGTACGACGTATACCGATATGGTTGATTTGGTGGCCATAGTTAGTGTGACTTCTTGGTTGGTGCTTATGTTCCTTAAGTAAGTTGAGGATAATATGGGGCTGCCATACGTTGTCATTAACACTAACTACCCTTTAGAACCCTAATTAACCCATATTGGCCTTTAGAAAGTAGTGATATAGCTGGCTTTGGTGAAGACTGAAGTTGGTTGATACTCGATGCTACGCTCATTGAGATCCTAAACTTTGGGGGTTTTGGTTGGCAAGTAAGTTTCCTACAAAACAACCACCCTTGGGAAGGATCAGTGATATTGAGATCCCTTAGAACCTGGTTACTTTTGTAGGACAGGATGAACCAACTAAACTTCAGGGGAGGGTACTTACCTTTAAACCTCATGCTAGCCTCTAAACCTAGGGCTATTGTGTCACTTGTTTGTGTGTGCCACATGTTTGTGATTGGACATAACATCATGACATCATGACATCATAAGCATAGCATTTTCACTATCCATTTCAAGGACCAAAGGGTTTATCTTTGTTCTTTGTTGCAGGTCATGGCTTTTACTCGTAGGAATACTATCCGGATCAACTTTGTAGGGATACCTTCTAAGCTTAAGGAATTGGTCTCTAAAGTTTCTGAAAACTCCTAATTCAAGAAGCATGGTTACCTGCTGGATCTAGTTACTTCAAGGTTCAATGAAGACATGATGAGTGTCCTATTCCAGTTCTTTGATCCTAAACATCACTGCTTCACATTCCCCGACTATCAGCTGGTTCCTACAACGGAGGAGTTCTCCAAACTACTGAGTATACCTATCCTTGATTAGAGACCCTTCACAGGCTTCGAGAAAGATCCTAAACCTGAAGTCATTGTTGCAGCCCTACATTTGAAGAAATCAGACATTGTCCTAGAAACGAGAAGCGGAGTTAAGGGTATTCTTGCTAAGGTATTGATGGAGAAAGCTCAAGTGTTCCTAGATGCTATGAACTATGATGCTTTTGAGGAGATCTTAGCCTTATTAATCTATGGCTTAGTGTTGTTCCCTTATCCAGACCAGTTCATAGACGTACACACTGTCGCTCCCACCAAATGACACCCGGTCAGAAGGGGTACAGATGCGAATGGTCGGCGAAGGAGAAAGAAATGAAAAGAGTCGCCAGCTAGGCATTTTAATCCCGAAGGAAAGGTAATGCTGCATAAACCTAAGAAAAGATGGATAAGACGGCTGCGAACCAGAGAAACTGAGAAGGGGGTTGGTTACAACCTGGGAAGGTATTAGCACCCATATTGTCCGTCGTACTAGACGGGATCCACGCTTAAAAGATTGTGTTTAAAGGGGTAGTGTCAGTGTAATTTGTGTACCAAAGCTGGAAAAAAAGGTAAGTGTCAGTGCAAAAGAAATGTGAGGTGAATAAGAGAAGTGTCAGTGTAAGGAAAGAGTGAAATGCTCAAGATAATGAGGCTTAAAGAATAATGCTGGAAGAGGGGGAAGAGACAGAGACTTTTGTTCGATAACTGTTAAGTTATGCCTACGTATCCTCTCGTGCAATGAGGAAGTCAAAACACCGTAGTTCGACTCAAAGAGACTGAAAGATGAATTGACTTGTGAACTGCTTACTTGTCTATGCTCAAGTGTGTGACCTGTCTGGCTCAGGTGCTAACTGTCTTGCATTAGATGAAAGAAGCGAGTTCTCGTTTGTGAGTGAATGAGATGAGAAAAGAATCCCGGAGGAGACGATTATTGTTTGTTTTTGGTGTTTTCAATCTTTTATTGCTTTTTGTGTTTGTCATAAGAAAATGAGCTTAAGCCTAAACCAAGGGCTAGTAAACTCATCACATCTTCCCTCTGATTAGGGGTAATGAGAATAACTTAAGCATGAAGTAAACACCTCACACTTAATCACCGTGATGTAGGATTAAGATCATTAACCTACTTGCATTTATTTAGATGTTTTTGGAGTTTTTGTTTAGTGTTAAGTAATGAGTTTAAGCCATAATCAAAGATTTAATGGACTCATTACACCATCCTAATAGAAGGATAATATATGAGAGAATTTAAGCTGAGGAAGATACCCCAACTTAATCCATGATTAGGGATTAACCTCATGACAAAACAAAGCCTTTATTAAAGTGGATTTTAGTTAATGGTAAGATTAAGAAGTGAATTTTATGATTTGTAAGACAACTAGAGGAGGACTTGTCCATTAACACTAGGGTTAGTCCTTCTTAACAAATTAAGGAAGAATTAGAACCCTAATGCAAGGCCTAAGTTACAAGCTTATTGTCTTTGTGATTATTAGATGTATTTATTAAGAGATTTAAACACATCAAGGGTTTAACACTTTGGATTAAATTTATACACTCCATCCTAATAGAAGGATGCAGGCATAAGCTTAATCACAAAGCCTTAAAATCTTGAGGGTTTAGTCTCTGATTATGAGGTTAGAAGAGAAGACACAAAGAGATAACACAAAGGTAAAACTAAATGGGGGACTAATCAAACCTTAATTGTGATCATGCTTGGGTGTTCCTAGGGTTTATGAAGCTTGCAAGAAGTCTTCAAGGAAAAGCCACCATGGAAGAAGCAGGGTGAAAGAAGGAGAAGCAGAAAGAAGCAAGGCAACTTACTTCACTTAAGAAGATAAGTTCCTTGAAGAAAGAAAGAGGAGAAGGAGCATGAATGAGCAAGCTCACTCAAATACAAAAGTAAAATGCAGCAATGGTGCATGGTAAAGATGAGAAAATATTATGAGAAGTGAAGGCAAATTCACTTCTCAAACACTTACCACCTGAAAAGTTAGCAAAAAGAAATGAAATGAAATGGAAATGAGATGAAATGCAAAGATGAAAACCAAAGCCAGAAGCATGTTAATGATGCAAATGATGTTATGAGTTGGTATGAAAGCATGTCAAGTGACATGAATGTTCATACAAGAGATGAGAATGCAAATGAGACATGTAAGAAGCATGAAAGTTCATGAATGCATATGACATGAAATGAAAGAAAAAGCATGGAAAATGGATGATGCAATGATCAAACATGATTCTAATATGTCCTAAGATGTCTTATATGTCATGTGGATGCACAAAATGTCATGGCAAGTTCATGTATGCAAGCTTATACAAGATAGATGCAAAGGAAGATGCAAATTAGGGTTTATGTACCACATGTGATGCAAAATTCAAAATCATAAGCAAATAATAAGATACAAAATTGAAAATGGAATCAAAGGGACCCTAAACCTATACAAGTTCACTGCCCAAAGGGGAAGGTCAGAAGCTAACCCCTAAAGGACTTATGATTTTCCTAAATTTCTAGGGTTTTAAGGGTGATCCTAAAGGGAAAGTGCCAAACAAATTGGAAATGCATTATAAAAATGAAACAAAAATGTTTTTAGATGCTTGAATAGATGCATAGCACAATGTAAAAAGAACCATTCACAAACTCAACTTGGATCAAAAGTTATGAATTTTTGAAGTTAGGGTTAAAAATATTCAAATTAAAGAACCCTAATTCAAATGAAAATTATCAAAGTATGATCAAAACCAAAAAGAAATTTGTCTTGTGAGTTTGTAAATGTTTGAGAATGCTTTCTGAATTTTTTTGGGATTTTTAAATACCTAAATATATTTTTAATTAATTAATTCTCATTAAATAATTAAAAATAAAAATTTAAATGATTTAAAAATATTTTTTAATGCTAAAAATACAATAAAAATTATTTTTCAGAATGAGAAAAATATTTAAAGTCATGATGCAAAAAATAAAATTTTTCGAAAATGTTTTGCTACTTTAAATAAAATGCACAAGAAAAATGCAAGAAAATGAAATAAAATTAATTTAAATGGAAAAGTATGCGCAATGGAGGGCAGCGATGCATTCTGGGCTGGGGGAGTTTGACTTGGCACGCTATCCTAAGGCCCATATTTAAACCTGACTAATTTTAATTAATTAATAATTAATCCACAATTAACAGTTAATGAAATGATCCAGACCCTTTATCACACGCGGGAAGGCTTCATCCAAGGGTCCAGATTTAAACAAAGCCCTAAACCCTAATTAAGAATTAATGACTTTCAGGTGGCTGGAAATGACCTCCGGTCATCTTCTTCGGCCACACCCTTCCCTGAGAATTTCAATCTCACTCCCCAGGCCATTTTTGGAGCTCTAAATCTCCAGATTTGTTCCTCTCACTCCCCTAAACCTAAATCCACCCTCAAATGGAATTTATTTTCAGCCATAAACAAGATTCGAAGCAAAGTATAAAAATGGCAGAAATTTCAAAACACACATACAACCTCAATTCTCAACTATTTTCAATAATTCAAAGTTTATCATGCTGAGGGGATCACACTTAACCATTTAAGAACTCAAAATAAAGCTTCTGGAAAAATGAATTCGCATGGCTACCTGAGGTGAAGCTTTCAACCCTGGAGCATTTTGGCTGATTCTTTGGTCCAAAAGGCCTCTAATGACCTTCCTGAGGAGTTTGCAATGCTTGAATGGAGTTTTTTATGGTTGGCTTGTGAGTTTGATGAAGCTCAGTTCAAGGAGGGAAGGAAATCGTGTTTTTGATATGGGAGGTTTCAGGGCAAAGTGATGGTTGGGAAATGATCAGAGGGTGATGGTGAGTTGTTCTATGGAGTTTGTTTTGATGTTTGAAGCTTGTGTGCTGAGTTTCGAAGAAAAATGCATAAGGGGAGATTTTGGTGTGTGCTGAGTTGTGGGAGGATTCAGCTTGTGTTGTTGTGTGAAATGGCTTGCTTGAGGTCCACATAACATGTTCTGATTGGGCAGAGAGTTGTTGTGGAGCAGTTTGATTGGTATGGCTCAATTTGCATAAAGTCAACAAAGTTGTCCTTGGAGGTATGGGTTCATGGCAGTCCAAGGACAAGGGCATGTCCTGTGCAGCTGGCTTTAGGGAGGTCCATGGAATTCAGATTGAGGCAAATTAGCAAGTGGAATGAAGTTTGTGGGTGGTTTTGCAAATTGTGAAGGTTTTGGCCCCTTTTGAAATACTTGATGATCAAGGCATGAAACTTGAGAATTCTTTGGGCAATTATGAATTATAAGTCATGTATGATGTTTGTGTAATGGTTAGAAGTCACTTTGGGGTCACAAATTGGCTTGGCATTAGTTTTTGCAAGTTTCCCTCTTTGGTACATAAGTGAAATTTAATGATTTTTCCCAACTTTGCAAAGCCATAACTTGAGTTCTATGATGAATTAGATCAAGTTCTTGTACTTTTTGAAAAGGTAATGATCCAATCTACAACTTTCATAATCAAGAATTTTTCATTTGAAGCACTTTTGAATCAAAAAGAGGAGGTTGAAAAACTTTCCCAAAATGGCAAGTTTGCATTACAAGTCACTTTCCCAAAATGACAACTTTGCAAATGGCTTGAAATTCTTCAATTTTGTGAACTTATAACTTCTTCTAAGATCAAATAAAGATCACATACACCCAAAATGAGGGAGAAGACCCTTTGGTTGGGTGATTGGGGGCCTCAGATGCCCTGATTTTGCACTGACTTGCTCAAGAAGTCATTTATTGATCAGATGCCTTCCCCATTGAATTTCTTTATGAAAATTGGTATGTATTATACTTATAACATATAGAGACCAATAGAAACAATAATGACCAAAATTTTTGGAGTTATGGCCTCTGAAACCAAAACCCTAATTTTAGGTCATCTGTGTAGTTAAACTTGGCTCTGCTTCCATGCCTTTCTCAGTTCTTGTGATTTTCTGACTTCCTTGATCTTGGGAGGATATAATACGATGCTTGAAAATACATGGACCCTCTTGAGATGATTGAAGACCTTTGGATTGGCTCAGATGACCCATGGATTGCTCAGATCACAAACCCTAGATGCAGATGACTTTGAACCAATGCAGTGAAGCAAAAAAATGCAATATGAGATGATATGATTAAACTTATGCAAATGAAAAGATCATAAGCCATGGTGTGAACTTAGTGAGGGCAAATTTGGGGTGTTTACAGCTGCCCCTATTCAAACATGAGTTAGCTGTGCAGAATGTAAGCATCGGGCTTAACAGGCAAACAAGGTAACTTGTGGTTGAATACCAAAGACAATCCAAAATTTGCACTCAATGGATGAAGAAGAAAAGGGATATAGATTGTAAAAGGAAGTAAAGTATGATTATAAAGTACGGGCGATGGAGGTCGACCGTCGAGCAGAGGACGACTACTGGGGATAAAGCGATGCCGGGGACGGCCGACAAGCTGGGGAAATAAAACGGTGAATGAAATTTATGATGAGGTACGGTCATCAAAGGTGAAGGACGATCACCTAGCAGGGGACAACTGCTCTGTTGGGGATAAGGATGAGGGACGGTCATCCGAGGTGAAGGACAATCACCTGGCAGGGTACGGCTGCCGAAAATATCGCGACATAGGACGAATGCCGGATAGAAAAGGTCAACGATGGGGATGGCCATCAGATAAGCATGATAAAGGACGATCATCAAGAGGTGAAAGACGATCACCTAGCAGGGGACGGCTGCTCTCGGGGTTTATCATGACATAGGACGAATGCCAGATAACAAGTTCAACGATGGGGACGACCATCGGATAAACATGACGAAGGACGATCATCAAGGGGTGAAGGACGATCACCTAGCAGGGGACGGCTGCTAAAATATCACGACATAGGACGAACGCCGGATAGAAAGGGGTTCCAATAATGGAGACTCCGCTGGGGGAATGGATGAGGGACGATCATCCAAGGTGAAGGACGATCACCTAGCAGGGTACGGCTGTCGAAACGTATCATGACATAGGAAGAATGTCAGATAGAAGAGAAATTTGCTAAGAATTTGCTGGGGACTCGTCTGGGGAATGGTAGACACGGACGAGTGTCTACTTTCAAGAAAGGAAAGGTGCAAGTGTTTGACGATGTGTATAGATTAAAGATGCGGACGAGCATCCTTAAGACCATGATACAGACGAGTATCGGTAGAAACAACTGCTGACGCATGTTCAAAGATGATGGTACGGACGAGTACCAACTTGTTAATAAAGAACACGGACGAGTGTCGAATCTGAGGGGAACTAAGTATGTATACAAGATGCGGATGAGTATCTGTATGAGTAAAATAAACATGAGTGAGACACAGAAGAGTGTTCAACTTGCTGAGGAGAGTATGACACATATGAGTATCATAAAAGAAAGTGTATAATTTATGAACTTATGAGTGTAAGATGACACAAACAGGTGTCAGAAGAAGTGTATTATAAACAAGTGTTTGATTTACAATAAGTGTTTAGATAACCATGCTGCGGAAGGGTGACACAGACGAGTGTCAAAGGAGTGATACACATATGTATTAGTGAGTGAAAAGGGGACGTTTTGGATTTCTGCTGGGGATATGACACAGACGAGTGTCGAGAGATATCCGTTATGTATAAGTATCTACTTGTAGAAAATATTATGGTGGCTCTGGAGAAAGATGAGACGGACGAGTGCCAAAAAGGAGAATGTATCTATATCTGAGGAATGCAAAGAAGATGCCTTGGCAATCTGTCGGGGCTTTTGAGAAGTATTTTGTATACATTGCTGATGAAATGTGGGTATTCACAGGTGGCTGATTCAAAAATGGCTTATGACTATGCAATATGTTTGATTTTTTCCGTAATGCTCCGTATTAGACGAAATGCTACGCTCTGAGGGGAAATATGATGTAAATGATATGATTATACAAAAGATACCGATCCAGGATTCGGATCTCGCTGCCGCGAAGATCTCTGGTTGATCTGCTTGGAAGGATATCCCAGCTGGGTATGAGATCATTGGTAGATCTGATATATAGCTCTGCTTGGGAGGAGTAGGTCACAGATAGACCTATCTTAGTAATGAGGATCCCAGCTGGGGATGGGGAAGCTTTCGTCACTTTGTTGTGCGGGAAATTCAGACATCTGCTCTTCTGGGAGAGGCTGGAGCTCTGTGGGGAGATGGTCCCCTGTCTAGCACTCGGCTGAGGAGGAATAATCGCTGAATGATCTTCCTAGAGATTTCTGTGGGGACCCTGCTAAGGATGATAATATCTGACAGCTCAGCTGGGTATATGAGCACCTTCTGGTACTGCTCTGAAAGATGTGCTAGAGGAATTAATGATTTGGCACCCTGTTGGGGAGAAGCTTTCATGCCCCATGTTGCACTTTGAGCACCTGCAATCATGTTATAACAAAGAAACGTACAAGTATCCCGAGGTATCCCTTACTGGATTCCATCATAGGAATTTAGACACTCCCGGGAGAAAATATATTTCCTGTAAGCATGTAATTTAGGAAAGACGCATCCGCATTTATGCAATCGATATTTTAAGGACATCAGACATTCTTTGCAAATGAAATAAAAATGTACAAGGCGAAGTATGATTGAAAATCTGATTTTATTAGTTTGTGTGCCCTGAATTGGCAAGTACAGTCAAAGAAACAGATCCCCTGAAATGAGGAGATTGTTACAAATTGAGAAACAAAAAGATGCTGGCAATGTTGATGACGCTTCAGTGTGCTTCCCTTTTGCCATGACTCGTATGACATTGACGTTATTCTCATCTTACTTTCTGAAGAAGGCTGATTCTGACCGATGTTCTAACCCTTTGAAGCTTGCCACGTTATAAGTGATACAGACGAATTCAGAATGAAGTTGTTCGCTTATTCCCTTATTTTGCGTGGATCGCCCTTTCGGGTTTTCAATCCACCGGGATACCCATTTTTGCCTGAGCTGTCCAATGCGACTTTTCAACTCAGCGGGTGTACATTTTTTTTAATTTTCTCTTATTTTTGCCCGAGTCTTTTATTCTGTTTTTTACTCGCCGGGATGCCCTATTTTTGCCTGGACTTACATTCTGTTTTTATGTCCAGCGGGTCATTTTATGCGAAGTATTTTTTAACTGCATCTGAATTCACAGGGGACAGGAAGTCTTCACTATCCATAGTACTGAGCATCAGTGCTCCACTAGAGAAAACATTCCTTACTATGAACGGACCATCGTAATTCGGAGTGCATTTGCCCCTGTGGTCTATATGAGGAGGAAAAAGTCTTTTCAGCACAAGATCTCCTACTTGATATTCCCGAAGCCTGACTTTCTGATCGAATTCTCTCTTCATTCTTTTCTGGTATAGCTGCCCATGACAAATTGCAGCTAATCTTTTCTCTTCAATCAGACTTAGTTGTTCGTATCGGGATCAGACCCATTCTGCTTCGTTCAATTTGACATCCATCAATACCCGCAAGGAGGGCAATTCAACTTCAACAGGTAGGACTGCCTCCATGCCATACACAAGTTGATATGGTGTTGCCCCAGTGGATGTTCTGATTGATGTACGGTACCCATGCAAAGCAAATGGTAACATTTCATGCCAGTCTTTGTAGGTGACCACCATTTTTTGCACAATCTTCTTGATATTCTTGTTAGCTACCTCTACAGCGCCATTCATCTTTGGCCTATAAGGAGAAGAATTATGGTGTTGGATCTTGAAGTCCCGGCATAGCTCTGCCATCATTTTGTTATTTAAGTTGGAACCATTATCAGTAATGATTCGCTAGGGCACTCCATACCGACAAATGATGTCTCTCCTTAGGAATCGGGCTACCACTTGCCTGGTGACATTTGCATACGAGGCTGCTTCAACCCACTTGGTAAAATAGTCAATGACTACCAGGATGAATCTGCGGCCATTTGAAGTAGTCGGTTAAATCTTGCCAATCATATCAATGCCCCACATGGCAAAGGTCCAAGGTGAAGACATTACATTCAGAGGATTTGGAGGCACATGTACCTTATCCGCATAAATCTGGCATTTGTGGTACTTTCTGGCATAGGCACAACAGTCTGCATCCATTGTGATCCAGTAGTAGCCTGATCTTAACAACTTTTTAGCCATTGCATGCCCTCCAGCATGGGTACCAAGAGATCCCTCGTGCATCTCGTGCATCAACAAGTCTGCTTCTGCCCTATCAACACATCTGAGAAGTACCATGTCAAATTTTCTCTTGTACAAGGAACCATCAGCATTCAGTAAGAAACTACCAGCTAGCCTTCTGAGTGTTTTCTTATCATTGGATGATGCCCCAGGTAGGTATGTTTGATCCTCCAAGAAGCATTTGATGTCGTAGAACCAAGGCTTTTCATCTTTAGCAAGGTCTGCAGAGAATACATACGCTGGTCTGTCAAGTCTGGATACTGAAATCCGAGGCACAAAGTTGGCAGCTTGAACTTTGATCATGGATGAAATGGTAGCCAGAGCATCTGCAAACTGATTTTCATCTCGAGGGATATACTCAAGCTTGACTGTTGTGAAGAATGTGAGTAACCTCCTTATATAATCCCGGTAAGGTATCAGATGCTCCTGGTGAGTGTACCATTTGCCGTTGGTTTGATTGATTACCAGAGCTGAATCTCCGAATACAGTCAAAGTTTTGATCCTGAGCTCAATGGCTTCCTCAATACCCATGATACAAGCTTCGTATTCAGCTTCGTTGTTAGTGCAGTTAAAGGTGAGTTTCGCCGAGAAAGGCATGTGAACTCCCTTAGGAGTAATGAGAACTGCACCAACACCACGACCATTCATATTAATAGCCCCATCGAACATCATTGTCCACTCTTCTTCTGGGTCAGGCCCTTTAGTGTGAATAGGCTCTTCGTGATCTTTTTCTCTTATGAACATGATGTCTTCATCAGGGAAGTCAAATCTCATAGGCTGGTAATCATCAATGGGTTGCTTAGCTAGATAGTCAGATAATACACTGCCTTTGATGGCTTTCTGAGATGAGTACTGAATGTCATATTCTGTGATAATCATTTGCCATCTTGCAACCCGTCCGGTAAGTGCTGGCTTCTCAAAAATGTACTTGACTGGGTCCATCTTTGAGATTAATAAGGTAGTGTGGGTCAACATATACTGACTTAGTCGGCGAGCAGCCCACGCTAAAGCACAACAAGTTTTCTCGAGCAGTGATTAACGTTGTTCACAGTCGATAAACGTTTTTCTTAGGTAGTAAATTGCATACTCTTTTTGACCAGACTCGTCATGCTGGCCCAACACAAATCCCATTGACTCTTCTAATACTGTTAAGTACATGATTAGAGGTCTTCCTTCAACTGGAGGCATACTGATCAGAGGCTCTTGTAAGTATTCCTTGATTTTGTCAAAAGCCCTTTGGCAGTCTTCATTCCACCTGACCGTTTTCTCTTTTCTTAACAACTTGAACAAGGGCTCACAGGTTGCAGTAAGGTGAGATATGAACCGTGAAATGTAGTTCAATCTACCTAGAAACCCCCGAACTTCTTTTTCAGTCTTTGGTGAAGGCATCTCTTGGATGGCTTTGACTTTATCAGGATCAACTTCAATCCCTTTCTCACTTACAATAAATCCCAACAGCTTATCGGATCATACCCTGAATGTGCATTTGTTGGGGTTTAGCTTCAGCTGATACTTCCTCAGACGCTTGAATAGCTTCAACAGATTTACCAGGTGGTCTTCTTCTGTGAGGGACTTGGCAATCATGTCATCCACATAACATTCAATTTCTTTATGGATCATGTCGTGGAATAATGTTTCCATAGCCCATTGATAAGTGGCACCAGCATTCTTCGGTCCGAACGACATTACTTTATAACAGAATGTGCCCCAGGGTGTGATGAAAGTTGTCTTCTCCATGTCTTCAAGTGACATCTTGATCTGATTATATCCTGAAAATCCATCCATGAAGGAGAACACCGAGAACTGAGCCGTATTGTCGACCAATACATCAATGTGAGGTAATGGGAAATCATCTTTCGGGTTGGCTCTGTTCAGATCCCGATAGTCCACACACATCCTCACCTTGCCATCTATCTTAGGCACTGGTACAATGTTAGCAACCCACGGCGGGTAACTAGTCACAGCAAGGAAACCGACGTCCCACTGTTTTTGTACCTCTTCTTTTATCTTCATGGCCATATCTGGACGAGTACGGCGCAACTTCTGTTTTACTGGAGGACAGTCTTCTTTTAGAGGCAGCTTGTGCATAACAATGTCGGTGTCGAACCCTGGCATATCCTGATAAGACCAAGCAAAAACATCCATATACTCCCGAAGCATATCAATAAGTTGCTCTTTCACTGAATCTTGCAAACGGGCCCCGATTTTCACTTCTTTCAAGTCTTCTTCAGTACCAAGATTAACCGTCTCAACTTCCTCCTAATGAGGAGTGATAACCTTTTCATATTTTCTTAACAACCTGGCTAGTTCTTCAGGTAACTCAAAATCTTATTCAACCCCTTCATCAGCTTGATTAATCGGATTGTCGAAGTCATACGAAGTCGTAGCAGTGTTGTTGTCGGTGCAGTCTGGAGGGCACTCCCTGCAAGGGTTTAGATTTGTTCATTTCGGTGATCAGTTTTATCTTGCTTAGAAAAAAGTGAAAATGAAATTATTATCTTGAAAAACATTGCCATTTTATTTTTGTACAAAAAATGAAAAATGAAAAAACAGTGAGCGGAGAAAGAAAAGACTCATTTGCAAAAGATGTCTTGATATTCATTAATTGATCGTTTGCACAAAATACAAGATGGCCCGATTACAAAATGAGCCCTGTCATCTTGGGCAAGATGCAGGACTTGATGCATGCTTAAAGACAGGAAATAATAATTACTCTACAGTAGTAACTCTTATAATTTCCTGGGAAAACCAGTTTGAGACATGGTTCCCCGGGATCCTTGGACGTATCCAGTTTTCCAGGTTGCGCTCATCTTCTGACTCATCTTCCAAACTATTCACAGCATCCGGGGCGAGCATCCCCCTGCTGACAAACTTGGGCTCCGTTGCAGCCTCTGGTTGATCTTGTCGAGTTGGTCTGTAACCCAACCCGAAACGGTCTTCTTTCTTTTCAACTGGCAACAGCTTGCCCCAGCCTTGAGCGGTACCCTCTTCAACAACCTTCCGGGCTTGTTGATATGATGTGATGGAAGTCCCAAGCACAACAGATGCTTCATTAATATTAAGGGCCTCAAACCCTTGACTCATGGTCTCATGGATCTCCCCATCCATTTCTATGTACTTATACGTAGCCAGCTGGCTAACAAAGATGTCCTCCTCCCCATAGATGGTGATGATTTGGCCTTCCCACCTGAATTTTAACTTCAGGTGAAGGGTATACGTAACAGCGCCAGCGGCGTGGATCCAAGGTCTACCCAACAGACATCTGTAGGCCGGCTGTATGTCCATCACAAAGAAGGTAGTTTTGAAGGTCTGCGGGCCTATCAACATAGGCAGATCAATCTCCCCAAGCACTGACCTTTTAGAGCCATCAAATGCTCTCACCACCAAATTACTCGGACGCAATGCCAAGCCATCATACTCCAGCTTCACTAAGGCTTTCTTTGGTAGGACATTGAGTGAAGACCCAATGTCCACCAGTACATGAGACAGAACAGCACCCTTGCATTCTAAGGTGATGTGTAAAGCCTTGTTATGGCTGCGTCCCTCCGTTGTTAAATCAGCATCTGTGGAGCCCAGTCCATGACTGGTGTTGACATTTGCAACCACAGTTTCTAGCTGATTAACAGTAATCTCCTCCGGCACGTATGCTGCATGCAGGACCTTCAATAATGCATTCCGGTGAGCTTCGGAACACATCAACAGTGATAATATGGAGATTTTTGAGGGTGTTTGGTGAAGCTGGTCCACTACCTTGTAATCACTCCTTTTTATGATTCTCATGAACTCGTCTACATCTTGTTCAAAAGATGTCTTTTGAGTTTCTCTGGTAGATGGCTCTTCAGATACTACACTCTTTCCTTTTGCCTTGGAAGCAGTTTCTGCTTCAGCATTAGGTCTTTGTGCTTGTGAGGCAAAAAGGCGTCCGCTTCTGGTGAAGCCTCCGCCTCCCCCAACATTATCAATCTGTGGTGAAGAGGTTGGTGAATCTAGAGTGATTTTCTCCCCATTGTAGTAAAGATCAGAGTCGTAGTGCCAAGGTATGGCATTACTGCTTTCATAAGGAACAGTCCCCGGTACCGTAATGGTAACTGGGCTGATTGCTGCAGATGAAGGTACTGTAATGGTGTGAGGATCATAGTAGATAGTGACCGAAGATCTGGAAGGAGGTGCCACAATTTGTTGTTGGAAATTGCTGCTGGGAGGAACATTTGATGGGTCGTAGAAAATGGTAACTGTTGAGACATCTTCATTAATTTTTGTTGGCGTTGTAGAAGATTCCTTTGGTAAAATGGATGCTGATGTTGTAGAAGGAACAGTTGTTGAAATTTGACTTGTTGAAATGGTGGATGGAGTAATTGCTGGTGATGTTGATGAATCAGTAGGAATGATTGTTGTTGCTGTTGTAGGAGAACTTGTTGTTGCTGGAGGAATGATTGTTGATATTGTAGGAGATTCCATTGTTGTGGAGACAAGAGTTGCTGTAGGAGTTGTTGAGGTAATTTTCAAAATCCCACCTTGGATAAGACCATCTATGCCAATCCTTAGCCTCTTACAACCATTGATGGTTGTCTTACACAATTCACAACAGGCCCCACAGCCTGGGAACACTTGGCATCTTAAAAGTTGACCTTTGACTTCAGCCAGTGGTGTTTGAATCTGTGCAACATTATCAATCAATGTAGATGGTTGGTCCTCCTCAATGGAATTAATCCTAGGCCCACCATGATTAGGCATAGGATTTCTGTTGACGTTCGGAGGAGGTGCAAAATTGAGAGCTTTAGAATCAACTAGATCTTGTACCTTCATCTGTAAGGCCCTACACTTCTCAGTATTGTGACCAGGTGCATTGGAGTGGAAGGCACACCTGGCGTTGACATCATAATTCTTTGGGAGATTAAGGGGATCTGGTGGTGCCAACGTCCTTAACTCAACCAGGTTGAGCTTCAGGAGTTGTGGCAATAAAGCAGCATAAGGTATGGGGATATGGTCAATCACCCTATTTTCCTGAGGTGGTCTTTGTTGAAAGGGACACTGCTGTTGGTTGCTATTGTTGTTGTTGTAGGTTCTCTGTTGCGGAAAATGAGACTGTTATTGTTGATAATGAGGTTGTTGTTGTTGTTGAGGGTATAAAGGTTGTTGCGGAACTGGAGCTGGGATAGTAACAACTGCTACTGACCTGTGAGAATACTGGGGCCTGCCCCTGCTTGTATAAATAAAATTAGTTTCACCTGCCCTCCGGGGACCTGCAAAGAGTTTTTTGGGGTTGCTGGAGGAACTTGCACCACTGTCGGAGATTTTTCCCATCTTCAAGAGACTCTCAATTCTCTCACCAGCTATAACCACATCAGCAAAACTGGTAGAGGAGAAAGCAGCAAGTCTATCAATATAAGTCCCTTGCAATGTGTTCATGAACATGTCAGCCATTCCTCTTTTTGACATGGGTGGCTGGACAGCAGCAGCAAGCTGTCTCCATCTCTGAGTATAATCCCGGAAGCTCTCTCTAGAATACTGAGACATGCCCATTAGAAGAGTTCTATTGGGAGCCATGTCCAGGTTGTACTGATATTGCCGGATGAAAGCTTTGGCCAAATCCTTCCAACATCTTATGGTGGCCCTAGTCAGGTGCGAATACCATTCACTCGAAGCTCCAGTCAGACTGTCCTCAAAGTAGAACATCCATAACTTTTCATCCATTGTATAAGCCTTGAGCCTTCCCAAGAAAGATTGCAGGTGAGTACGTGGACAGGAGGTACCATTGTACTTCTCAAAGCATGGGGGTTTGAATTTGTGGGGAATTCTCACCCCATCTACTAGTCCCATATCCATCACATCGAAGCCCAAAGAATTCTGAGATTCCAAAGATCTTAACTTTTCAGCAATCTCATTCAATCTTCTATCATATACCTCATCTCCAGCCCCTATAACAGTGAATTGTTCTTCTTGGGGATCCTCTTGCAGGATTCTGCCCCCAGCAGTGTTACCTTGAACATTCCTCGGGATGTTAACTTCTAGATTCAGATGGGGTCCATATTCTGTTGGGTCAATACGAGGTTGCCCCCGTTCATTATTGCTAGTTCCCCATGTTCCAAGGTGGGGCTCTTCAGGTGTCTGTCTTTCCACCAGCTCTCTCAGCATTTCTTGGCTCTGGGCTAAGCCAGTCATCACTGCCATGAATTGAGACATCTGGTTTCTCATTTCTACTCTCTCATTGGCCATCTGATTTCTGACCTCAGTCAGGTCCTACTGTATTTGTTCCATTTGAATGCCGGGAAGGTTGTTACGAGTCGGGTACCGATGCGTGTGGTTGACAGGGAACACTCGGTGTTGAGCAATGTTTCTTGAGATCACAACAAAGTTAGAAACAAGAACAACAAAAACCTACAAAACAAAAACAAAGTTAGTATGCAATGCAATATGTTTATTTTTTTCTTCAAGGTATCCAGTTTGGTTCTTGGTTTTGACCTTTCCAGACCTCGTGGAAGATGCTTGATGTTGTTGAGAGAAAGCCCAAATGAAAACAAACTAGCATATATATTACAACTGATGAACAATACATAGTTTGTTTTACAATACATGCCCATGAAGGGTCAAAATACAACAAAAGGAAAAGTACATCAAAAGGAAAGAACAAAAAGCAAAGAAGAATCAGACATCCAATCCAAACTCATCCTCTCTGACCTCCTTCAGGAGTGCCTCAGTCACCGGGTCAGCTGGGTGCTCTGTAATGGTCCTAATGAGGAGGTTCCTGGTAGCAATAGCAGTAGTCAGCTTCTTATGCTTGTCCTGGTCTTTTGATCTCTTCAATCCTGCTCTTAGTTTCAATTCTGATATCTCCTTTTGAGCTGTCAACAAAGCTTCCTGCTGCTTCTTCTCATTGGTTTCCAGCTGTTCAATCTTGGCTTGAGTCTTCTGATCTTCTTGTGTACGGGCTTCGGTGATCCTAACCCACCTAGCCTGGCTCTCTTGCAGATGGTGCTCAGCCCTAGCTTTCTGAATCTTGGCTTCTTTACAGGCATTCTTCAATATCTGTTCCCCAGCCCTTGCTTTCCTTATGTAGTCTCCTGGCTTTTCAATTTTGGCAAGGTGCTCAACCCTGAGCTTTTCCAACCTCTCAATGTCCAGACGACCATCACTCCTTTCCCAAAGGGTCTTCTTTAAGGCCTGAGACAGTTGCTCATTCCTTTCCTTCAACTTTTCAAATTCCTCCAGGCTAACTGTTGCTGCAGGTTGTACTGTGGATGGTCCAGGTGTGTCTTCCAAGGTGAAAGGCATTCTGGTAATCTGAGCTCTAGTACGGGACCAGTCTGTGTACTGAGCTGAAGCAACATTGTTACATCTTCCGAGAATAGCTACCCCTTTTGTCTGTATGTTGTCCCAAGCCCAGGATGCTTGTCTGACAACAACTGAATTAGGTTGCAATTCACAATATAAGGTCTCAGCTAAATCCTGTCCTCTAGGAGGGTGGACCAAGGCATAGCCCAATTGTCTCTTGAACAGTAAAGGATTGTAGTTGATGCAACCCTTTACTCCTATCAGATGCACATTTGGGTACTGTCCACAGTTGGTGATAATGTCCTTGCCTTTGGTGCTCTGGGTGCACCATCTGATATCATCTGAAGTCAATGCAATGAACCTCTTGGCCCAATTCTTCTGCTGATGTGGGTTCAAGAAGGAATCTGATTTAGGCAGGTGTCTGAGCAGCCAGGAGTAAAACAAAGGAGCACAATATCTTACCAACTTCCCCCTTTGTTTCTCATTCTCTGATGAATGGAGTAGTAAAAATCTCCTAGCATTGTGGGTACTGGGTTCTTCAGAAGAAAAAAATGGATGGCATTCTTGCTGACAAATTTAGGCTCATCTGCAAACAGTATAGCCCCATATATGCTGAGGGCTAAGAGTGCACAAACTACCTTCCAATCTCCCAATGAAGCTTTCAGGATGGCCTGAGAAATCAAGAAGTCCAGATGTAAACCAGGAATCCCAGCTTTTGTTGTCATGCTTTGCTCAATCAGGGCAGGCTCCAAGTATAGTGCCCTTGCTATCTCTACATTCCTAGGAGCAGTCATCTCTGGGTTGAAGGGGATTCCACCTCTGATAGGCACTCCAATCAACAAAGAGAATTCTTCCAACAGAGGTCCCATCTGAAAGTCTGGAAATGTGAAGCATCTCAATGGAGGATCATAAAACTGCAAGCATGTGTGGATCATGCTCCTCTGAGAAGGATCAAGATCCATAACCATATCCAAAATACCCCCATAGTGCTCTCTAAACGGTGGGATGTGGGTGATGAGTGACTGGACCTACCTGATACCAGTCAACATAGGCTCAAAAAAGTGATAGGATATATTGATTTTCCTAGGAGTAGTCATGAGTACTGCTGAAGAAGCTGAAGGTAAGTGTTGATGAAGATCACATACTTGAGATGCTAAAGGAGGACCACTGACAGACTGATGCTGGTGAAGATGGAGATAACTGAAATAGATAACTGATGAAGACAGCTGAAGCAGAGATTTATGCAGAAGAAGGGGTCAAAACCAAAACCAAGATACAACGAAATGGATACCCTGAAAAGCAAATAAACAAATGTTAAAAGATGCAATGATGATATATGCAAATGATATGCAAGGGTTTGTGATCAAGCTGGATCTGATTATCTGTCTTTATATAAGGCCCATGTATGTTCAAAAGTCCGGGATGAGGGCTCCGAAATCCAGTAACCAGGGTGGGTGACTCAAATAAAGAGTCATATATCCGGGGTTATCACAAGAACTGTCCAAAGTGGAGTATTCTTAAACAAAACAATAACAGGGTATGATGTGGCCAAGGGTTCCTGAAAACCTATAAACAACCCATCCCCCTTACAGGTAGTGTTCTAGAACAAAGATCCTCAGACTTGGATCGGTTATGAGAAGTGTAAACATTTCTAACCCTGAGGTACAGTGTTTACAATAACCATAAAAGATCATCCTCTAATTCACCTCAGCTTCTGAAGGTCATAATAAAAGGTCATCCAGACTTAGCAGGCTTCCCAGATAGCCCTAGCACTACAGGAAATTTGTAGTACAGAGTTCTCAAGAAGAAACCCACATCTGAACCGTGTTTCACATTCCCGCACCAGACCGAAATGGAATGGGAAAGAACATGAACCACTCTAGCCTAGGTGTCACTCAGGTCCTAGGTATAGGACCTTAAACTCTCAATGGAACCCCACCCACCAAAGAAAACCAGATCCAGCAATTACAGTCTGAAATATGCATAACTGTAAAGAAAGCAGTAAATAAAGCTGTACATAAAGCAATAAATAAAGCAAAAATAAGTAAACACACATAACACATAACACCCCAGTAAACACAAATCAAACAAGCGCTAGGAGGAACCCACGAAAAAGAACCAGAAGCCCTGGTTGCAATATAAGGGTCCCCAGCAGAGTCGCCAAGCTGTCGCTCCCACCAAATGACACCCGGTCAGAAGGGGTACAGACGCAAACGATCGGCGAAGGAGAAAGAAATGAAAAGAGTCTCCAGCTAGGCATTTTTATCCCGAAGGAAAGGTAATGCTGCATAAACCTAAGAAAAGATGGATAAGACTGCTGCAAACTAGAGAAACTGAGAAAGGGGGTTGGTTACAACCTGGGAAGGTATTAGCACCCAGATTATCCGTCGTACTCGACGGGATCCACGCTTAAAAGATTGTGTTTAGAGGGGTAGTGTCAGTGTAATCTGTGTACCAAAGTTGGAAAAGAATGCAAGTGTCAGTGCAAAAGAAAAGTGAGGTGAATAAGAGAAGTGTCAGTGTAAGGAAAGAGTGAAATGCTCAAGATAATGAGGCTTAAAGAATAATGCTGGAAGAGGGGGAAGAGACAGAGACTTTTGTTCGATAACTGTTAAGTTATGCCTACGTATCCTCTCGTGCAATGAGGAAGTCAGAACATCGTAGTTCGACTCAAAGAGACTGAAAGAAAAATTAACTTATGAACTGCTTACTTGTTTATGTTCAAGTGTATGACATGTCTGGCTCAGGTGCTAACTGTCTTGCATTAGACGGAAGAAGCGAGTTCTCGTTTGTGAGTGAATGAGATGAGAAAAAAATCCCGGAGGATACGATTATTGTTTGTTTTTGGTGTTTTCAATCTTTTATTGCTTTTTGTGTTTGTCATAAGAAAATGAGCTTAAGCCTAAACCAAGGGCTAGTAAACTCATCACATCTTCCCTCTGATTAGGGGTAATGAGAATACCTTAAGCATGAAGTAAACACCTCACACTTAATCACCGTGATGTAGGATTAAAATCATTAACCTACTTGCATTTATTTAGATGTTTTTGGAGTTTTTGTTTAGTGTTGAGTAATGAGTTTAAGCCATAATCAAGGATTTAATGGACTCATTACACCATCCTAATAGAAGGATAATAGATGAGAGCATTTAAGCTGAGGAAGATACCCCAACTTAATCCATGATTAGGGATTAACCTCATGACAAAACAAAGCCTTTATTAAAGTGGATTTTAGTTAATGGTAAGATTAAGAAGTGAATTATATGATTTGTAAGACAACTTGAGGAGGACTTGTCCATTAACACTAGGGTTAGTCCTTCTTAACCAATTAAGGAAGAATTAGAACCCTAATACAAGGCCCAGGTTACAAGCTTATTGTATTAGTGATTATTAGATGGATTGATTAAGAGATTTAAACACATCAAGGGTTTAACACTTAGGATTAAAGTTATACACTCCATCCTAATAAAAGGATGCAGGCATAAGCTTAATCACAAAGCCTTAAAACCTTGAGGGTTTAGTCCCTGATTATGAGGTGAGAAGAGAAGACACAAAGAGATAACACAAAGGTAAAACTAAATGGGGGACTAATCAAACCCTAATTGTGATTATGCTTGGGTGTTCCTAGGGTTTATGAAGCTTGCAAGAAGTCTTCAAGGAAAAGCCACCATGGAAGAAGCAGGGTGAAAGGAGGAGAAGCAGAAAGAAGCAAGGCAACTTACTTCACTTAAGAAGATAAGTTCCTTGAAGAAAGAAAGAGGAGAAGGAGCATGAATGAGCAAGCTCACTCAAATACAAAAGTAAAATGAAGC
Organism: Lathyrus aphaca; assembly: GCA_963966055.1. Lineage (NCBI taxonomy): Eukaryota > Viridiplantae > Streptophyta > Magnoliopsida > Fabales > Fabaceae > Lathyrus > Lathyrus aphaca. The sequence goes on from OZ014521.1 coordinate 489,760,381, forward strand.
AATGGATGCATGGGAAATATGAGAAAAGATTATGAGAAGTGAAGGCAAATTCACTTCTCAAACACTTACCACCTGAAAAGTTAGCAAAAAGAAATGAAATGAAATGAAAATGAGATGAAATGCAAAGATGAAAACCAAAGCCAAAAGCATGTTCATGATGCAAATGATGTTATGAGTTGGTATGAAAGCATGTCAAGTGACATGAATGTTCATACAAGAGATGAGAATGCAAATGAGACATGTAAGAAGCATGAAAGTTCATGAATGCATATGACATGAAATGAAAGTAAAAGCATGGAAAATGGATGATGCAATGATCAAACATGATTCTAATATGTCCTAAGCTGTCTTATATGTCATGTGGATGCATAAAATGTCATGTAAAGTTCATGTATGCAAGCTTATACAAGATGGATGAAAGGAAGATGCAAATTAGGGTTTATGTACAACATGAGATGCAAAATTCAAAATCAGAAGCAAATGATAAGATAAAAAATTGAAAATGGAATCAAAGGGACCCTAAACCTATACAAGTTCACTGCCCAAAGGGGAAGGTCAGAAGCTAAACCCTAAAGGACTTATGATTTTCCTAAATTTCTAGGGTTTTAAGGGTGATCCTAAAGGGAAAGTGCCAAACAAATTGGAAATGCATTAAAAAAATGAAACAAAAATGTTTTTAGATGCTTGAATAGATGAATAGCACAATGCAAAAAGAACCATTCACAAACTCAACTTGGATCAAAAGTTATTCAAATTAAAGAATCCTAATTCAAATGAAAATTATAAAAGTATGATCAAAACCAAAAAGAAATTTGTCTTGTGAGTTTGTAAATGTTTGTAAATGTTTGAGAATGCTTTCTGAATTTTTTTGGGATTTGTAAATACATAAATGTATTTTTAATTAATTAATTCTCATTAACTAATTAAAAATAAACATTTAAATGATTTAAAAATATTTTTTAATGCAAAAAATACAATAAAAATTATTTTCAGAATGAGAAAAATATTTAAAGTCATGATGCAAAAAATAAAAAAAATTTGAAAATGTTTTGCTATTTTAAATAAAATGCACAAGAAAAATTCAAGAAAATGAAATAAAATTAATTTAAATGGAAAAGTATGCGCAATGGAGGGCTGAGATGCATTCTGGGCTGGGGGAGTTTGACTTGGCGTGCTATCCTAAGGCCCATATTTAAACCTGACTAATTTTAATTAATTAATAATTAATCCACAATTAACAGTTAATGAAATGATCCAGACCCTTTATCACACGCGGGAAGGCTTCATCCAAGGGTCCAGATTTAAACAAAGCCCTAAACCCTAATTAAGCATTAATGACTTTCAGGTGGCCGGAAATGACCTCCAGTCATCTTCTCCGGCCACACCCTTCCCTGAGAATTTCAATCTCACTCCCCAGGCCATTTTTGGAGCTCTAAAGGTCCAGATTTGTTCCTCTCACACCCCTAAACCTAAATCCACCCTCAAATGGAATTTATTTTCAGCCATAAACATGATTCGAAGCAAAGTATAAAAATGGCAGAAATTTCAGAACACATATACAGCCTCAATTCTCAACTATTTTCAATAATTCAAAGTTCATCATGCTCAGGGGATCACACTTAACCATTTAAGAACTCAAAATAAAGCTTCTGGAAAAATGAATTCGCATGGCTACCTGAGGTGAAGCTTTCAACCCTGGAGCTTTTTGGATGATTCTTTGGTCCAAAAGGCCTATAATGACCTTCCTGAGGAGTTTGCAATGCTTGAATGGAGTTTTTTATGGTTGGCTTGTGAGTTTGATGAAGCTCAGTTCAAGGAGGGAAGGAAATCGTGTTTTTGATATGGGAGGTTTCAGGGCAAAGTGATGGTTGGGAAATGATCAGAGGGTGATGGTAAGTTATTCTATGGAGTTTGTTTTGATGTTTGAAGCTTGTGTGCTGAGTTTCGAAGAAAAAAGAATAAGGGGAGATTTTGGTGTGTGCTGAGTTGTGGGAGGATTCAGCTTGTGTTGTTGTGTGAAATGGCTTGCTTGAGGTCCACATAACATGTTCTGATTGGGCAGAGAGTTGTTGTGGAGCAGTTTGATTGGTATGGCACAATTTGCATAAAGTCAACAAAGTTGCCCTTGGAGGTATGGGCTCATGGCAGGCCAAGGACAAGGGCATGTCCTGCGCAGCTGGCTTTTGGGAGGTCCATGGAATTCAGATTGAGGCAAATTAGCAAGTGGAATGAAGTTTGTGGCTGGTTTTGCAAATTGTGAAGGTTTTGGCCCCTTTTGAAATACTTGATTATCAAGGCATGAAACTTGAGAATTCTTTGGGCAATTCTGAATTATAGGTCATGTATGATGTTTGTGTAATGGTTAGAAGTCACTTTGGGGTCACAAATTGGCTTGGCATGAGTTTTTGCAAGTTTCCCTCTTTGGTACATAAGTGAAATTTAGTGATTTTTCCCAACTTTGCAAAGCCATAACTTGAGTTCTATGATGAATTAGATCAAGTTCTTGTACTTTTTGAAAAGGGAATGATCCAATCTATAACTTTCATGACCAATAATTTTTCATTTGAAGCACTTTTGAATCAAAAAGAGGAGGTTGAAAAACTTTCCCAAAATGGCAAGTTTGCATTACAAGTCACTTTCCCAAAATGGCAACTTTGCAAATGGCTTGAAATTCTTCAATTTTGTGAACTTCTAACTTCTTCTAAGATCAAATAAAGATCACATACACCAAAAATGAGGGAGAATACCCTTTGGTTGGGTGATTGAGGGCCTCAGATGCCCTGATTTTGCACTGACTTGCTCAAGAAGTCATCTATTGATCAGATGCCTTCCCCATTGAATTTCTTCATGAAAATTGGTATGTATGATCCTTATAACATATAGAGATCAATAGAAACAAGAATGACCCAAAAATTTGGAGTTATGGCCTCTGAAACCAAAACCCTAATTTTAGGTCATCTATGCAGTTAAACTTGGCTCTGCTTCCATGCCTTTCTCAGTTCTTGTGATTTTCTGACTTCCTTGATCTTGGGAGGATATAATATGATGCTTGAACATACATGTACCCTCTTGATATGATTGAAGACCTTTGGATTGGCTTAGATGACCCATGGTTTGCTCAGATCACAAACCCTAGATGCAGATGAGTTTGAACCAATGCAGTGAAGCAAAAAAAATGCAATATGAGATGATATGATTGAACTTATGCAAATGAAAAGATCATAAGCCATGGTGTGAACTTAGTGAGGGAAAATTTGGGGTGTTTACACACACCATCAATATATTTCTGACTCACAATCCAGTGCCTACATTACTTGGAGATATCTTACACTCTCTTCACACTCGTACTACGAAGGCGATGGGAACTCTGATGTGTTGCATACCTTTGCTAGCTAAGTGGTTTATTTCTCACCTTCCTCGATAAGTGATGAAGAATGAACAAGGGTTAAGGTGGTCTAAAAGGATTATGTAACTTTCTCATTCAGATATTCACTAGTGCTCTCGATCTATGGAGAATGTTACTATCATTGACCGTTGTGGGGAGTTCCCTAATGTGCCACTCCTTGGCATAAGAGGGGGCATTACTTACAACCCTTATTTAGCTCTACGTCAGCTTGATTATGCTCGGAGTAATGGTCCTCATGACATGCTTATTCAGGGTATTGTGTTTGACTATGACAATGATCTTCAAGGTTACCGTCAAAGGTTTATACAATCTTGGAGCAAGGTGAATAATGTTGAGAGCAAGACTTTGGAACCAAAGTACTCCATTCCTATGGAACCTTATCTCAGATGGGTGCGATCTCGTGCTCAAACTCTTATGATGCCATATCCTGTTGTTCTACTGGTTACTATGGAGCCTGTTGCTAAAGGAGATGTTCCTTATACCATCCTTCATCCAGACATGCCCACTGATTTGGAAGAATTGTAGAAGTCTTGGATTCAATTAAAGGAGCAAAGGGATACTTTTGAAACTCATTTCATAGCTAGTCAAGAAAGAGTTATGGAGCTGACAAGGCAACTTCACGAAGAGAGGAATCTCAACACATACCTCAACACAAAGAGGAAGCGTCCATGGGAGACTTAAAACCCCATATATTTATTTTTGTACTTTATTCCTATTTCCTTTCATTGTAAGGCCAAGGGGCAATTTATATAAACATTTACTGATAAAAGTTTTGTTTTGTTTTAATTTAAAACAAATTTAAATCCTGCGGTCCTTGAAAATATTGCATATGCATCTACATACCATATCATTACATCACGGGTTTCTTACGACAGGTATCTTATCTTCTCGTTGTTTATTTCAGCATAAATGGCTCTTGAACAAACTATCAACGAACTCATGTAATAGCTCAAAATTTGCCCTCTCATTTTCTCAACATTTTGCATTAGCATATTGCATAAACAAATTCATGTAGTAATAAAAAACATTGCATCATGTTCATCATAGCTGAGGCATAGGTATGTGATCATTGATTGGAGTAATTGAAGGCTATGCAAAGACAACCAAGGAGCCAAAAATCTTCTCAACCTTGTGCAAAGGGTTGGAAACATCCCACAAGTCTTCATTTGAGGCCTCTAGTCTTGAAAAGAATTGCATTGATCAAAGGAGGCAGGCAATGCAATATCTCCTGATGAAAAGGGGCCAAATTAGGGTTTTTATTCTAATGGGCTTCTTAGTGAAATTTTGATCCAAAGTTGATTCCATTGTCTTCTATATGATTTCAAGTGCCTAGGGTTCAAATTTCATCCATAGAAACATTTTGGAAGAGGTTCAACTGGCCAGATGATTGAAAATCAGGGAAATGAGGAAAAGTCAACCATGCTGAGGAAAAAGTCAACTCCTGACTTTTTGAGATAAAAATCATGAAATTAGGGTTACAAGGATCCTATGGTTCAAATTCGATCAAGAAATGAAGGAGGAGTCAAGAAAACCAAAACTTACCATTTTTGGAAAATTAGGGTTTCCAAAAATGGCAAGTTTTGGCCATTTTTGCAGCTACTTCAAGAGATGCCTTCTCCCAAAATACAAGGGCTATGAAAATTCTTCCTTAGGCCAATTAAAGAGGGCATCTTAAGCTTAAAATCCATATGTGGAACTCACTCATAGCATTAAAATTGAGAGAGTTATGATCACTCAGAGTTTGGATAAACCAAGGCAAAATGGGGAAAATGGCAAGGGAGCCTTGTAGCCTGCACGCATGACTTGCCAGGTTTTTTGTCAAACAAGTGGTGTGCCACAAGTTTTGCCATATTTTCTCCATTAAGATGACTTCAAATGAAAAAACTTCCAACATCAAAGTTGTTCCTTGCCATGTTTTCTACAAGTTTCATGTTCACCATTTTTTTATTTGATCAAGTTATCAAGGACATATAAAAGGTCAAAGTATGGATGTTCAAACTGGAAATTCACAAGGCATCTTGCCCTGACCAAGGTCATTCAGTGCAAGCCCCTGATGTAGCATTGTGGAATGATGTTTAAAGATGCATTTGAGATACTTAGAGGTCTCATTCCATGATTGATTGAACTACAAACTTTTGTTATATGCAACATCTACTCCAAATTGAGCCCAAGAACTTCATAGTTTGATGCCTTGTTCTTGAAGGCTCACTTCAGTAAAGATCATGAATCTCATCTGGTTTTCTTGGATGCTAAGGAATTGGTTATTGGCTGCTGTTAGACCCTAATTTTGACCTAAGATTTATCGCATTTCATCTACATTTGCATACAAACAAGATCACTCACTGGTTCGTTTATTCTTTTTCAGGTGCAGGTCTTTGCCTTGCAGAGGATCACCATGTTTAATTTCTGTTATTTGTTTATATTTACTAACCTCTAACCAAAATACAAAAAATATGTCGCAGTTGCTTCTCCTTCTTCTCTGTGTTGCAGGATTTCAAAGACATGGTTGTGATTCCAATTCAGATGCGTTTGTTCAGTCACGATTCGATTCAGATGGATGTTTGACCTAATATTGGTCAAGCTATCAGAAGATTGTTCAACTGCAAGTTATTTGTGCCAGTGGTCTGTTTCTCAGACAATGCGTGTTCAAATTTTAAGCTGTGTTGTATGCAAATTCATCAGTTTATCAGACAGTATTTTGTGTGAAGTTTGGCTGGATGCAAGAGAGATGAGAAGAGATTGTGAGAAGTGAAGGCAAATTCACTTCTCAAAACAACTTACCACCTGAAGAGTTAGCAAAATAAATGGAATGCAATGCAAATGAGATGAAATGTCATGATGAAAACCAAAGTCAGAAGCATTTACATGATGTTAATGATGCCAAGAGATGATACAAGCATGAGGCAAAACATGAGAATGATCAAACAAGCATAAGGATGCAAATGAAGCATGCATTGAACCATGAATGTACATGAAAAGTTATGAAATGCAATGGACATATAACATGGCAAATGAAAGATGCAATGCTCAAACTTGATTCTAATATGTCCTAAGATGTATCATGAATCATTTGGATGCACAAAATGTCATGGCAAGTCATTGGATGCAAGCAAATGAAAGATGAATGCAAAGGAAGGCACAAATTAGGGTTACATGCATCATGCAAAGCAAAAATCCAAAACCAGAAGCAAATGACATGATAAAAATTTGAAAATGCAATCAAAGATACCCTAAACCTATACAAGTTCACTGCTCAAAGGAGAGGATCCAACTCTTAACCTAGTGTAAGTTATGAATTTCCTAAGATTGCTAGGGTTTTGGGGTACCTCATCAAGAAAAATACCAAACAAATTGAAAATGCAAGATCAATTCAAACCAAATTTATCCTATAAACTACATGCTATAGAGGATGCAATTCAAGAAGAATCATCATCCAACTCTCAATGGTTAGGCAGAAAGGATTTTTTAAAGATTGAATCAAAATATTGCTTTAAAATGAAATTAATTCCAATGAAAATGATCAAAATGCAACAAGAACAAAAAAGAAATTTGGTTTGAGAGTTGGATAATGTCTCTAAATGTTTCTAAATGCAATGTGAATTTTTTTTGGGATTTTTAAATACCTAAATGTATTTTTAATTAATTAATTTTCATTAACTAATTAAAAATAAACATTTAAATTATTTAAAAATAATTTTCAGTGCAAAAAATAAAAATAAAAATATTTTTGGGTTTTAAAAATTAATGAAATCTTTGACAAAAAATTTCATAATTTTTAAATGATTTCTGCTATTTTAAATAAAATATGTAAAACAAATAAGAAAATATGAATTAAAAATTAAATAAAACAGAAGTAAACGCAAGGGAAGGCTGAGATTGAATCTGGGAAATGATTTGTTGACTACGCGCCAGATCCTGTGGCTGGAATTCAAACTGAGTTAAACCTAATTAATTAACTTAATTAAGCACAATTAGGGCTAAGTGAAAACATCCTGGCAAACCAACACGTGCGGGAAGCCCAGATCCAACGCCCCACATTTAAACCTGGCTAACCCTAATTATCAAACCCTAATTACTTTCAGGTCACCGGAGAAGAGCTCCGGTCGTCTTCTCCGGTGACACCCTCCCTGAGAAATCTCAAACTCACTCTCCTGGTCATTTCTGGAGCTCTAAAGCTCCAGATCACTTCCTCTCACCTCCCTAAACTCATCCATGCCCTCAAATGGAATTTATTTCTCACCATGAAACAGTTTCGAAGCAAGATTCAAAAATGGCAGAAATTTCAGTCAGACCATACACACTCATTTCTTCATCATTTTCAAAAATAAAAAGTTCATTGAACTCAGGGGATCAAACTTAACCATTTAGTAACTTAAAACAAAGCTTCTGGAAAAATGAATTTCAGTGGCTACCTGAGTTGAAGCTTTCAATCCAAGAGCTTTTTGACCAGTTCCTTGCTTCCAATCAACTCTACTGACCTCCCTCAAGTGTTTGCAAAGCTTGTTTGGAGTTTATTTTGGCTGGTTTGTGAGATTGATAGAGTTCTGCTCAGAGAGGGGAAGAAATCGTGTTTGAGTTTCAGGGGCTTTCAAGGCAATGTGAAGGGTGGTTTATGCTCTATGGAGCTTTTTTGAATGAATGGTGAAGTTGGTTTTGAGGTTTGATGATTGTGTGATCAGATTCGAAGGAAAGTGCATAAGAGAGGAGTTTTGTGAACTATGGCTTATGAGAGAGATCAGGCTTGTGTGTGTGTTGTGTTGAGTCCCATTTGGTACATGTATCACACTTGGATAGGTCAGAGGAGTTGGTGTGGCCTAGCTTGATTGGTATGGGTCTTTTTGTAAAAAGTCAAGTCTAGGTGTAAGAGAGGTATGGGTCAATGGAAGGCCAAGGACAAAGGGGTGTCCTGTGCAACAAGGATTGAGGAGAGCCATGGAATCAGTCTTGAGGCCAATTAGCAAGTGGATTAGGGTTTGTGAGATGTTTTGCAACTTTGTGATCCTTTTGCCCTTTTGTGATTTCTTGGAGCATAAGTCATGAAAATGGACAAATCCTTGATGCATTCTGACTTCTGGGAAATTGTTTTATTTTTGTGAAAGGATTAGAAGTTCATTTGAAGTTACAATTTTCCTTGGCAAGAGATTTTGCAACTTTGCCTCTTTGGTGCAAAACTTGAAATTATGTGATTTTCCTCAACTTTGACAAGCCATATCTTTTGATCCAAAATGAATTAGAATGAGTTCTTGTACTTTTTGAAAAGGGAATGATCCATTCTACAACTCTCATGACCAAAGTTTTCTCATTGGAAGCATTTTTGAATCAATTTGAGGAGGTTTAAAAACTTTCCCAAAATGGCAAGTTTCCATTACAAGTCATTTTCCCAAAAAGGCAACTTTGCAAATGGCTTGAAATTCTTCAGCTTTGTGAACTTCCAACATCTTCTATGACCAAATAAAGATCATACACAATCAAAATGATGATGAACACCCTTTGGTTGGGTTATTGGGGGCCTCAGATGCCCTGATTTTACACTGACTTGCTCAAGAAGTCAACTCTTGATCAGATGCCTTCCCCATGGCATTTCTTCATGAAAATTGATATGCATTATCCTTATGACATATAGAGACCAATAGAAACAATAATGGCCAAAAAATTTGGAGTTATGGCCTTTGAAACCAAAACCCTAATTCTAGATCATCTGTGCAGTTAAACCTGGCTCTGCTTCCATGCCTTTCTCAGTTCTTGTGATTCTTTGACTTCTTTGATCTTGAGAGGATATAATATGATGCTTTGACATACATGGACCCTCTTGAAGTGATTGATGACCTTGGGAGTGGCTCAAATGGCTCTTGGATTGCTCAGATCACAAACCCTAGATGCATATGACTTAGGAGCAATGCAGTGAATCAAAAATGTGTTATGAGATGCTATGATTGAACTTATGCACATGAAAAGATCACAAGCCATGGTGTGAATGGGTGAGGGCAAATTTGGGGTGTTTACACTATGGTTCAAGAGTTGTTGATCAGTGCAAGTTATTCACAGATTTGTTTGGTCAAAGGATTCTCTGCAAGTTGCATGTTGGGTTATTTTCTCAAGGGCTGAAGCCATGATCAGTTTATTTTCTCAACATTTATTTCAAGGATTGAAGCCATGATCAGTTTATTCTTCTCGACAGTTATCTCAAAGATCTGATTATTTTCTCCAGCAGTAATCAAGAACTGAATCCATTATCAGTTTACTTTCATCAGTCATTGAACTTGGGGCAATTTTCTTCAAGAATCCCCAAGCAGCTTTGCGTGACTTCTCTCAAAAGATTTTCAACTTGGTACAATTTACTGGTGTGGCATAGATTTGTTCAGCAATAGTATCTCTAATATTCAAGCAGAATGGCATTGATCTTCTGTGTTGAGGAATCAGTCTTCTATTCTTTTCCACTCCTCTAAGAGTCTAAACTGGTTGTCAGCATTTTCTCTCGTATCACGTCCTTGGGTGTGTTATTCCACATTTTTGAAACGTTTGCATATTTGGGTGTGTTATTCCTCATTATGCGTTTTCTCGGGTGTGTTATTCCCCAGTTTTGTTTACCTTGGCATATTTGAGTGTTTTAATCTTCATTATGTGTGTTCTTGGGTGGTTTAGTCCCCATTTTTGTAAATGTCTGCATACTGAGTGTTTTAGTCCACATATGCATTTCTCAAAGTCTTGTTGTTTTCAACTTCTCACTTTTTGGTTAATGTCCAACTTACTTGGCATTTGTCTGTCTCTCCAAAACTTTTTCTTCACCTACTTGCTGCGTCTTCTCAGATATTACACCCTTTTATCCGATTGCCATTCTCGGATGTCCATAGTGAAGTCATCATTGGTTTGATGTACTGTCCCAGACCTTTTTTTCATCTCATTCAGTTCTGTTCCTGAATGTTGTGATTCACAATTTATCCGATTGCTATTCTTGGATGTTGTGATCACTTCCCTTCCGATTGCCATTCTCGGATGTCCACAGTGAAGTCATCATTGATTTGATGTACTGTCCCGGACCTTTTTTCCATCTCATTCAGTTTTGTTCCTGAATGTTGTGATTCACATTTTATCTGATTGATATTCTCGGATGTTGTGATCATTTCCTTCCGATTGCCATTCTCGGATGTCCATAGTGAAGTCATCATTGATTTGATGTATTGTCCCGGGCCTTTTTTTCATCTCATTCAGTTCTATTCCTAAATGTTGTGATTCATATTTTATCCGATTGCTATTCTTGGATGTTGTGATCACTTTCCTTCCGATTGCCATTCTCGGATGTCCATAGTGAAGTCATCATTGATTTGATGCACTGTCCCGGATTTTTTCCTATTTCATTCAGTTATGTTCCTGAATGTTGTGCTTTGCATTTTATCTGATTGCCATTCTCAGATGTTGTGATCACCTCACTTCCAATTGCCATTCTCGGATTTTCATGTTGGAATCATCATTGAGTTGATGTGTTTTCCCTTACTTTCTCCCATTTCATTCAGTGTTGTTCCTGAATGTTGAGACCCACACATTTTATCTGATTGCTATTCTCAGATGTCGTTATTACCTTTTTCCGATTGCCATTCTCGGATATCCCTAGTAAAGTCGGTAATGTCATCTATGGATGCTTCTGGAATACTGTTTCGGGAATTTTCTCACTTCATTCAGTGCCATTCCTGGATGTTGTGATGTTTTCTATCCAATTGCCATTCTTGGACATTCTCACCTTGGCTGAGCCATGTTTTGGTCTCTAGAATGTTGTTTTTCCCGTCGGAGTCTTATGCTCCTTATCCCCAGCGTGTTTTCTTTTTCTCGTGTCGTCTTGTCCATCACGGATTTCTCCGCATTTCATTTGATTCCGGATGCATTTCATATCATTTCATAAATTGTTTCATATTATTTCATATCCGGTCACATATTTTCATATAGTTTCATATTTTTCTCATAACATTTTCATATTGCTTCATATCATTTTCATATCCTTTCATAAACAGTTTCATATGCCTTCATATCATTTCCATATCATTTCATATTGTTCATTTCATATCGTTCATTTCATTTCATTCCAGTTTTTGGCATCTTAGGATCAAAAATTGGATTTTTTGATATTTAAGTATCTTCCATCTTGTCGAAACGAAGATTTCAATCTTTATCTTCTCTGGATTGAAGAAACTTAAATAGGGGCATCTGTCAGACCCTAATTTTTGACCTAAGATTTATCATATTTCATCTACATTTGCATACAAAAAAGATCACGCACTGGTTCGTTTATCCTTTTTCAGGGGCAGGTATTTTCCTTGCAGAGGATCACCATGTTTAATTTCTGTTATTTGTTTATATTTACTAACCTCTAACAAAAATACAAAAAATATGTCGCAGTTGCTTCTCCTTCTTCTCTGTGTTGCAGGATTTCAAAGACATGGTTGTGATTCCAATTCAGATGCGTTTGTTCAGTCACGATTCGATTCAGATGGATGTTTGACCTAATATTGGTCAAACTATCAGAAGATTGTTCAACTGCAAGTTATGTGTGCCAATGGTCGGTTTCTCAGACAATGCATGTTCAAAGTTTAAGCTGTGTTGTATGCAAATTCATCAGTTTATCAGACAATATTATGTGTGAAGTTTGGCTGGAATCTTCAAGTTCATCAGTTGTTTATCTGAGGATTTATTTTCCTCAGCATGAATTCGGATTATTAGGACAATATTCAGATGATTCCAGTGATTGTGTAGAATTGGCAAGTTTGCTCAGTGGGTTTCGTGCTGGTTATATTCAACATTATCAGTGGCTTGTGCAAGAAGAATCAGGAATTTGTTGTGGGCTTAAAAATCATCACCTCATATCCATTCATCCGTTCCATCCATTTTAATATTCGATCCATAAACCATTTATTTTATTTTTTCTTTCGATTATCCCAAATCACCATCTTCCTAAACCATTTTTTTTTAAATACCATCTTCCTAATTCACACATTATTTTCATTTTTAATCCATTATCATACCGATTATTCACCAAATTTCCAAATTCCCCTCCATTATCCATTTTTTTTAATCATTCCATTTTATAACAATTTCCAATTATCATTTTTTTAGCCTAAATTCCTTTTTCCAAATCTAATCACCACAATTAATTTCATTTATTTTTTTTATTACAACTTTTCATTTTTTTTTTATTTTTCTTCTAAACCATAAAAAAATATAATAAATTTAACAAATTATGAAGCCCAGTTGTTTTTATTCTTTTAGCCCATTACAAAAGTCATGTTTAAAAAAAAAAAAAAAGAAGCCACAAACTTCCTCTTGCACTTTCCACAACCTCCTCACGTGACATAATAAGCCATCAAAACACAGCTAGCAATGCCTTTCCAAACTATCAGCTTTCACGCTGTACAAATGCTAGCATCACATTACCACACTTCAGCCATCCCACTTGCAAGCCCACATAAACTCAAGCCTCAGCCACACTGCCTTCCCAGCCCAATGCAACTTCCAGCCGTACCAAGAAAAAATCACATCCCGCGCATATGGCAAACTCCAAGCCAGCCAGCATTTACCGCACGCATACAAGCCTTGCCCAAGCCGTAAATACTTGAATATGTTTTCCACGGCTTCACTTCAACACACTCCATCACGCGTACGCCATAAGCCGTCACCAATAAGCCCTTTGTCTTATCCTTCACACGCGCGAGACTTCGAACCGTACAAGCCAAATGCTAAGCCTTCAGCCGCATGAACAACAAAAACAACACGCTTCACGCAAGGCAGCAAGCTGAAAGCACACAATTCCTTGCCGCAGCCAACAACAAAAATAACACACAAGCCAATCCATCGGCTTCCCCAAACGCAAGAAAAAAGATGAAAACGCAGCAATCGAATCACACTTTCCTCATCTACCAAAACGCATAGTTTCGCGGCATGAACATGAAAATTCTCGTGAGCGTCAAAACGCATTCGCACATCCAAAAACGGCATCACAAATTGATTCAAGAACCTTCTTCTCCCCTCTATAAAACAGAACCTCTCCTCTCTTAATTGAGAAAGCTTAGAAAGCCATCCCGAAATTCTCTTCAAATCCATGCACAAATCAACGATTACTTCTTTCAATTTCAGGAATTTCGAACCAAATTCATCAATTGAAACTCAAAAAAAAATCCTTCATCAATACAAATCCGAACAACATAAAACAGAACTGAGAAAGAGAGGAAGAGAACCGAAGTTGATTGTTGTGCGTTTGAAACCGGATTCGCGAACGGAGAAGAAGGAGAAGTTTGTGATTCGGAAAAGAAGAGGAGAGTAGAGTTTGATTTTGTGTGTTGGAATTCGATTAGAAGAAGAAAAAGGAGAAACGTTTTTTTTTCTTTGAATTGATTGTTGAGGTGAGGAGAGGAGAAGTCTCTTTTGAGCTCTGTTGTGTGTTTTTTTCCGCAAAGGAAGAAGGAGACCTTGTTCTTCATTTTTCTTATTTATTTATTTTTATATATAATTTTGTTTTATTTTTTTGTAAGAATGATGATATGTTGTTGGGCCTTGACCTTTGACATGTTGTTATCCATCTCCCAGGCCTCTGCGGATCATACCCTCCCTCTTTCATTTCTTTTTTTTCTTTTCCATTCTTTAACTTTCTCTTATTTTCTTTTAAATATTATGGTTATAATTTTTTTTGATAAGAGCTTTTATAGCATATTTTAGGAAAAGCTTAGAATATATTTTAGGAGAGTTTTTTTTTATAAATTATATTTGAGAAAAGGATTTTAGAAATAAATTTAGAGAAAAAGAGTTTTAAGAAAAGATTTAAACATATTTCTATTTCTTTTTTTTTTGGATTTATTTTTAGATCCACTTTTCTTCATCTTATTTTCTTTTTGGTCGATGACAATCTCCGATTCGTAGATTGTTGATTTCCGATCAGTTTAATCTTCATTATTTCAAATCTATGGATGAATGATCATTTGGATAATTTTCCACACTTTGAGATCGTGATAGGTTGCTTTTCGATAAATTCAACGATAATCTCGATTAAGATTAGACCGTTCTCTTTCTTTTAGTGTGGCATGTTTTCGGAGAACGATCCATAATATCGTCTCTCTAACATGTATTAACACGAATATTTTTCACTTTAATTAGTGGTGGCCGGCCTCATTTGTAGGGTAATTACTCCGTAAATTACTCGGCGATTGCTTAACATAGACCTAAAGTTGTCCCGATTCGGAATGCGATCCACTTGGATCCGGTTGCCTCGATTTTTTTTCGTGGTTGTGCTTGATTAAGTTCATCATACCACTTTATATTGTAAATATTATAATATTGTGAATATAATAATCCGTTTAAATTTAATCTCTCGCACCTTATCCTTTTACTTTAATTTCTTGCTCCTTTATCTCTTTATTATGCTTTATCATATTATATCATTTGTTCATATTCATATTGTTGCTTGTTTTTTTATTTTGTCCATTTGGATATCAAAACACTAATAAAGGATTAAACACTTAAAAGACTTGTGACTTCTAATTTTGGACTATGGTTACTATCCCTTGCTTCGGAGAATGGACTTAGACTTTAAGATCTTCCCCCTTGCTCAAGTTGGAATGGATTAGAAACCTCGGCCTCAAATTATTTCATTGGCCTTTGAAGATGGAAATCCAATTGTTTCAAAGAGTGCTTGCCATACAGTTTGATCATTCTTCCTTTAGCTTTTATTTTTAAGTCTTAGGATAGTCTCTTCATCTCTTCCCATCTTCTTCAATTTTCAAATCTCCTTCCTCTTTTCAAAATTTTCTTTGTTTTCAAACTTCAAACATTTTCTCAATCATACCTTGACTTCGGTCATGTGTTTTTACCTTTTCACTTCATTTCCTTAAATAAATGCTAAACCACATAAGCATATCGAAACTTTCTTTCTCAAAAACTTAAAAACATTCACAACTCATTCAATTGTTTTTGTGCCCTCGTGCACGTTTCTTTTAACCCTTTTTTATGTTTAGATATGATTCATTCTTTCTAGCGGAATTATTCGCTAAAGAATGACGACTTGTCTTTACATTTTAAAATCAATTCAACTCATTTGCCTTTTCACAATTTGTACCACGAACTACGGGGTCTTGATCTCGCATTGCACTTTGTGGGTACGTAGGCATGAGACGTTCGTCTCTTCAAACACCAAAATCTTAAAAAACATTCTTCTTCTCATCTCTTCAATCTTTTTTTCAAGCAAACTATTTCAAACCAAAAATGCAGTAAACATTTCAAAGGTTCCCGTGGAGTACCACGGACAAGTCGGGTGCTTAAAACCTTCCCGATTTGTAACCAATCCCCGTACCCATTCTCTGTTTGATTCTTTTAGCTCTTTAGCTTTTGAGTTTCATTAAGGCTTTCTTCATTCTTTTTGCCTTTTTCCTTTTGGAAATAAATAAAAGCGCGGTGGCGACTCTGTGTATATCGAGTTAAGTTAATCAATAGCTTACACTCGTGATTTTACCGCTACAGAAAAGTGGCGACTCTTCCGGGGAGTCAATCTCTAAGTGGATTCGGCCTACTTTGATTTGTTTACTATTTTAGTTTGATTTGCTTGTAACTTGGTTGTTCTGTTTCGGTTTTTGGTGATCCTCTGTGAGATAGATTCTAACCCGGATCTGAGCGGAACTTATGATAGGACGGCGATATTCGAAGCGATATGCGATGGAGTAGTCCAAAGAAATATCAATTCAATAATCTCCACTCGGTTAGGCTCTCTTGGACTATCAATGTCATGACGAGTAATCGTACGTGGCATTATTTTCCGACTTTGAGCTGATCATACTAAGGACCGTAGAACGCTTAACCAATCTAAGCCAATTTAGGAACGTAGTGCGGAAACTATCTGAGTGTAAACTTAAGGTGGTTGTTACGCGATACTACACTCGGACGAGGTCTATTTTAAGAATGTTATCGGTTGGGGAGTAATCCAACATACCGATAATATTCTAAAGATGGCTGTTAACTCCGGGAACCTCTGTTAGCACCCTTCTGGTTTTTTGCAGGTACAATGAAGACAAATCTTAGTACATGCCTGTTTGGGTTGGTGTTCTGTTACCTTGACTCCATGCTCGTGATTCGAACCTTTGAACCTGTGTGCTTTGCGTGATCTTGTTTGTGTTTGTTGCATCTACATATTCATCATGATCATCATCACAACCATTTTTCAAGGAAGACAATTCTGATTATTGCAAATATTGGAAAAAGTAAATATTCCTTTATGTCAAGATTTTTCATGACCATATTCTCGATGTTGATCATGTTTGCAATAATTGAGTTGTTTTTCTGAAAATGGAATTGAGCATTGCATATCATTGCATCCTCGCATATTCTTGCGTTCATCCGAGTTGTGTGGGAACTCATCCCAGTTGTTTCTTTCTTCAGTTGTCTGTTGATCCGTCAAGCTGACTCCTCACCACAGATACGGTACTAGAGCTGCTAACAGACGGAGAGCTATCAGATTGAGAATGGAACACCAAGAACAACATAACATGGAAGTTCGAATGGAGATTGATGAGTTGAAGGCCGGTATGACCAGGATTATTGAAATGATGCAAGTTCTGATTGCTCGAGGTGAACCACCTCAAAGGACTGTTATCTCTGAAGTTTTTACTACTGTTGTTGATCCTCCTGTTGTTCAGCAACCTGTTTCTACTTGGCCAGAATATGGGTTACCTCCGGATTATGTGCCAGTTTCTGCTACTGTTCAGATTAGTGGTCCATCTGTTGTGCCAATCTTTTCAGCTCTGACTTTTGTTGAACCTCAACCTGTTGTGCACGCTACTGCTCAGACTACTTATCAGAATTCTCCTTTCTTGTACCAAGCTGCTGGTCCACAAGCTGAAAGTCAAGGTGAACCTGGATATATGGATGAAGTTAGAGAGCAATGTTTGACTCTTGAGAAGAGGGTAAGAGGTCTTGAAGGAAAATATGTCTTTGGTTCCGCTGCAATAGACATGTGTTTGTTTTCTGACTTGGTTCTTCCTGATAAATTCAAAGTTCCTATATTTGAGAAATACAATGGTCATACTTGTCCAAAGATTCATCTGTTGATGTATTGTCGCAAAATGGATGCGCATGCTAAGGATGACAAGCTGCTTATTCACTGTTTTCAAGATAGTCTGAGTGGTGCTTCTATGAAGTGGTACGTGGGACTTGCGAAGAGTCACATTCGAAGCTGGAAAGATTTATCTGATGCTTTTGTAAGGCAGTATAAGTACAATCTGGACATGGCGCCTGATCGTCGTCAACTTCAAAATATGTCACAAAAAGAGAAAGAATCATTCAAAGAGTATGCTCAGCGTTGGAGAGAGCTAGCTGCTCAAGTGGAACCACCTTTGCCCGAAAAGGAATTAACTGGTTTGTTCATGGACACTCTTCAACCGTTCTTTTGGGAGAAAATGGTAGGAAGTGTTTCATCTGGTTTTTCTGATCTATTCACTATTGGAGAAAGACTAGAGGAAGGTATCAAGAAGGGTAAGATTACCAATTCTGAAGCTCCTAATGCTGCAAGAAAGTATTTTGGGAATCCTCACAAGAGAAGAGATGGTGATGCTTATGCTGTTTCAACTGAGAGGAGGCCTTATCGCCCGCAACAACGATATGTTCAACCATACGTATCTGCAATTACTCCTATTGTTAAAACTCAACCTACTCAAACTCAAGTTCAAGGTCAAGCTCGACCAGCTCAAGCTCAAGTTCAGATTCGAGCTCAAGCTCAGGTTCCTCATCCTGCTGCGGGACAAAATCAGTATCGCAATAGGCCAAACTTTGATCCTATTCCGATGTCTTACACTGAATTGTTTCCTTCCTTGATTGAGAAAGGTTTAATTACTACTAGGCCTCCGCCTCCTGTTCCAAATCCTCTTCCAGTTGGTTATAGATCGGATCTCTGTTGTGAGTTTCATCAAGGTGGAACTGGTCATGACTTAGAGCATTGCTTTGCACTGAAGGCTAAAGTGCAAGAACTTATCAGGAATAACATCCTTTACTTTAATGACCTTAATCCCAATGTTATCAACAATCCTTTGCCGAAGCTTGGAAAGTGAATTTTCTAGAGGACTTCAATTGTTAATTTTCTTCAAGGCCAGAATATCAGACGGGACAACTCATCCTTGTTGTTGATGGATCACTAGGCCATTGTTTCTAATTGTTTGCAATTTTTCTTCAATCATATTAAGTTGTTTGCTTTTAAGCTTGTTTGTACTTTCATGATGGTTTTAATGAAATGAGCATTGCTTTGTTTTGATTCAATTTCATTTACTATTTGCATCTTTATGCTTTACATTTCAAGTTCATTTACCTTTTCTCAAAGTTTTACAATGATTGGAGGGAGGATGATGAAAACGAGATACTCATAACTGTTGTTGGTATGCTTTCAATTAAGACTTGGTTGATGATATACAAGCATTGTTTCAAATCCCAAACACTGGAGAAATAAGGAAGTGAATCCCTTGTCAACCCCTTTGAGCCTTGAAGTTGGAGTTTCTTTCTATTCGAAAAAACCCTCAATTTTAACCCGGGGATGGGTATTTCTCAATTAATTCGAATGTGCATTCAAGTACAATAGAGTCATTCAAGACACCTTTCAATAAAGGTTGTAATCTCAAGCTTTCCTTCATACACATCAAAGAAGTGTTGAAGATGTTTCTCAATTCAAAAGCCAATGATGGTTCATCGTAATCATTAAGCCGTGCAGTCATTATCTTTCAAAAAAAATGATGATATTGAAAAAGAATGATGTAAAAAAATCAAAGCCCGCTGGGTCAAAACCTATGAAGGAGACTTAGGCAAAAACTGGGGCATCCCGCTGGCTGTAAGTTGAAATGACGCAGTTCAGGCAAAAGTTAGGGATAATAAAAAGAAAGATTTATCAAGAGGTCATCAAAATCCTCACCAAAAATAAGTTGAGTGGACCAAAGTCCTCATTGGAAATAACAAAAGGAAGGATGTGACTGCTATCTCAAAATTCTTTGGCTTATGAACCATCTTCATCTGTGCAATCCTAAATTTCTGGGAACTTGAATGCAAAAGCTGAATTAATTGAATGTAGGACTGGAGTTCATCATGAAGTTGGGTTGGGTACAAATAAACTTTGAGCCTATATCCTTTGATTCATAAACCGTGAACCAGGCCATGTTATAACCTTCAAAAGTCCTAATTGAATCCAGGTTTCTTTTGAAAAGCATACTACAACGAGGTTGCGTAAACTGACTCCCAAGTTCTTTACCAATCATTTGTTTTCTTACCTTTGTTTTATCTTTAATGTTGTCTCAACCGCCATGTTGTGACAAGTTTTCATTTACTTTACATCAATAAATTTCATTCTAAAAATAATTCTTGATTTCAAATTTTGCATTGAACTTTGCATTAAAATTACCAGGTTTGTACAAACACTTTTTATTTGCAAATAAACTTTCCTCATCAAGGAATTTTCAAACAGTTGAGAAGCTTGGTCGGTGATCTTATCAGGGGCAAGTTTTTCTCAGTTCCTATGTGTCTCTCCCACCAAATGACACAGGGCCAAGAGGGGTACAGACGCGAACGGTCGGCGAAAGAGGAAGGAATGAATAGAGTCGCCAGCTAGGCATTTTTATCCCGAAGGAAAGGTAATGCTGCATAGACCTAGAAAAGGTGGATAAGACGGTTGCGAACCAGAGAGACTGAGAAAGGGGGTTGGTTACAACCTGGGAAGGTATTAGCACCCAGATTGTCCGCCGTACTCGACGGGATCCACGCTTAGAAGACTTGTGCTTTAAAGGGGTAGTGTCAGTGCTATTTGTGTATCAAAGCTGGAAAGAATGCAAGTGTCAGTGTAAAAGAAGTGTGAAGTGTATAAGTGAAGTGTCGGTGTAAGAACAAGAATGAAATGCTCAAGACCATGAGGCTTAAAGAATAAGGCTGGAAAGAGGGGGAATATACAGAAACTTTTATTCGATAATAATTAAGTTATTCCGTACGTATCCTCTCGTGCAATGAGGAAGTCAGAACACCGTAGTTCGACTCAAAGAGACTGAAAGATAAATTGACTTGTGAACTGCTTACTTGTCTATGCTCAAGTGTATGACCTGTCATGCTCATGTGCAAACTGTCTTGCATTAGACGGAAGAAGCAAGTTCTCGTTTGTGAGTGAATGAGGTGAGAAAAGAATCCCGGAGGAGACGATTATTGTTTGTTTTTGTGTTTTCAATCTTTTATTGCTTTTGGATTTGTCATAAGTTAATGAGCTTAAGCCTAAACCAAAGGTTAGTAAACTCATCACATCCTCCCTCTGATTAGGGGTAATGAGAGTACCTTAAGTATGAAGTAAACACATCACACTTAATCACCATGATGTAGGATTAAGATCATTAACCTACTTGCATTTATTTAGATGTTTTTGGTGTTTTTGTTTAGTGTTAAGTAATGAGTTTAAGCCATAATCAAGGATTTAATGGACCCATTACACCATCCTAATAGAAGGATAATAGATGAGAACATTTAAGCTGAAGAAGATACCTCAACTTAATCCATGATTAGGGATTAACCTCATGACAAAACAAAGTCTTTATTAAATGGATTTTAGTTAACGGTAAGATGAAGAAGTGATTTTTATAATTTGTAAGACAACTTGAGGAGGACTTGTCCATTAACACTAAGGTTAGTCCTTCTTAACCAATTAAGGAAGAATTAGAACCCTAATGCAAGGCCCAAGTTACAAATTTTATGTCTTGATGATTATTAGATGGATTGATTAAAGGATTTAAACACATTAAGGGTTTAACACTTAGGATTAAAGTTATACACTCCATCCTAATAGAAGGATGCAGGCATAAGCTTAATCACAAAGCCTTAAAGCCTTTAGGGTTTAGTCCCTGATTATGAGATGAGAAGAGAAGACTCAAAGATGACACAAAGGCAAAACTAAATGAGGGAATAATCAAACCCTAATTATTATCATGCTTGGTCACTCCTAGGATTAATGAGGCTTAAGAGAGAAAGATCTTCAGAGAAAACACCAGGAAGGAAGCAGATGAAAGGAGGAAGAAGCAAGAGAAGCAAATCAACTTACTTCACTTAAGAAGATAAGTTGCTTGAAGGAAGAAGAGGGGAGGGAACATGAATGAGCAATCTCACTCAAATACACAAGATAAATGCAGCAAAGATGCAAGAGAGATGAGAAGAGATTGTGAGAAGTGAAGGCAAATTCACTTCTCAAAACAACTTACCACCTGAAAAGTTAGCAAAAGAAATGGAATGCAATGCAAATGAGATGAAATGTCATGATGCAAACCAAAGTCAGAAGCATTTACATGATGTTAATGATGCCAAGAGATGATACAAGCATGAGGCAAAACATGAGAATGATCAAACAAGCATAAGGATGCAAATGAAGCATGCATTGAACCATGAATGTACATGAAAAGTTATGAAATGCAATGGACATATAACATGGCAAATGAAAGATGCAATGCTCAAACATGATTCTAATATGTCCTAAGATGTATCATGAATCATGTGGATGCACAAAATGTCATGGCAAGTCATTGGATGCAAGCAAATGAAAGATGAATGCAAAGGAAGGCACAAATTAGGGTTACATGCATCATGCAAAGCAAAAATCCAAAACCAGAAGCAAATGACATGATAAAAATTTGAAAATGCAATCAAAGATACCCTAAACCTATACAAGTTCACTGCCCAAAGGAGAGGCTCCAACTCTTAACCTAGTGTAAGTTATGAATTTCCTAAGATTGTTAGGGTTTTGGGGTACCTCATCAAGAAAAATACCAAACAAATTGAAAATACAAGATCAATTCAAACCAAGTTTATCCTATAAACTAGATGCTATAGAGGATGCAATGCAAGAAGAATCATCATCCAACTCTCAATGGTTAGGCAGAAAGGATTTTTTAAAGATTGAATCAAAATATTGCTTTAAAATGAAATTAATTCCAATGAAAATGATCAAAATGCAAATAGAACAAAAAAGAAATTTGGTTTGAGAGTTGGATAATGTCTCTAAATGTTTCTAAATGCAATGTGAATTTTTTTGGGATTTTTAAATACCTAAATGTATTTTTAATTAATTAATTTTCATTAACTAATTAAAAATAAACATTTAAATGATTTAAAAATAATTTTCAGTGCAAAAAATAAAAATAAAAATATTTTTGGGTTTTAAAAATTAATGAATTCTTTGACAAAAATTTTCATAATTTTTAAATGACTTCTGCTATTTTAAATAAAATATGTAAAACAAATAAGAAAATATGAATTAAAAATTAAATAAAATAGAAGTAAACACAAGGGAAGGCTGAGATTGAATCTGGGAAATGATTTGTTGACTACGCGCCAGATCCTGTGGCTGGAATTCAAACTGATTTAAACCTAATTAATTAACTTAATTAAGCACAATTAGGGCTAAGTGAAAACATCCTGGCCATCCAACACGCGCGGGAAGCCCAGATCCAACGCCCCACATTTAAACCTGGCTAACCCTAATTATCAAACCCTAATTACTTTCAGGTCACCGGAGAAGAGCTCCGGTCGTCTTCTCCGGTGACACCCTCCATGAGAAATCTCAAACTCACTCTCCTGGTCATTTCTGGAGCTCTAAAGCTCCATATCACTTCCTCTCACCTCCTTAAACTCATCCATGCCCTCAAATGGAATTTATTTCTCACCATGAAACAGTTTCGAAGCAAGATTCAAAAATGGCAGAAATTTCAGTCAGACCATACACACTCATTTCTTCATCATTTTCAAAAATAAAAAGTTCATTGAACTCAGGGGATCAAACTTAACCATTTAGTAACTTAAAACAAAACTTCTGGAAAAATGAATTTCAGTGGCTACCTGAGTTGAAGCTTTCAATCCAAGAGCTTTTTGACCAGTTCCTTGCTTCCAATCAACTCTACTGACCTCCCTCAAGTGTTTGCAAAGCTTGTTTGGAGTTTATTTTGGCTGGTTTGTGAGATTGATGGAGTTCTGCTCAGAGAGGGGAAGAAATCGTGTTTGAGTTTCAGGGGCTTTCAAGGCAAGGTGAAGGGTGGTTTATGCTCTATGGAGCTTTTTTGAATGAATGGTGAAGTTGGTTTTGAGGTTTGATGATTGTGTGATCAGATTCGAAGGAAAGTGCATAAGAGAGGAGTTTTGTGAACTATGGCTTATGAGAGAGATCAGGCTTGTGTGTGTGTTGTGTTGAGTCCCATTTGGTACATGTATCACACTTGGATAGGTCAGAGGAGTTGGTGTGGCCTAGCTTGATTGGTATGGGTCTTTTTGTAAAAAGTCAAGTCTAGGTGTAAGAGAGGTATGGGTCAATGGCAGGCCAAGGACAAAGGGGTGTCCTGCGCAACAAGGATTGAGGAGAGCCATGGAATCAGTCTTGAGGCCAATTAGCAAGTGGATTAGGGTTTGTGAGATGTTTTGCAACTTTGTGATCCTTTTGCCCTTTTGTGATTTCTTGGAGCATAAGTCATGAAAATGGACAAATCCTTGATGCATTCTGACTTTTAGGCATTGGTTTATTTTTGTGAAAGGATTAGAAGTTCATTTGAAGTTACAATTTTCCTTGGCAAGAGATTTTGCAACTTTGCCTCTTTGGTGCAAAACTTGAAATTATGTGATTTTCCTCAACTTTGACAAGCCATATCTTTTGATCCAAAATGAATTAGAATGAGTTCTTGTACTTTTTGAAAAGTGAATGATCCATTCTACAACTCTCATGACCAAAGTTTTCTCATTGGAAGCATTTTTGAATCAATTTGAGGAGGTTGAAAAACTTTCCCAAAATGGCAAGTTTCCATTACAAGTCATTTTCCCAAAAAGGCAACTTTGCAAATGGCTTGAAATTCTTCAGCTTTGTGAACTTCCAACATCTTCTATGACCAAATAAAGATCATACACAATCAAAATGATGATGAACACCCTTTGGTTGGGTTATTGGGGACCTCAGATGCCCTGATTTTACACTGACTTGCTCAAGAAGTCAACTCTTGATCAGATGCCTTCCCCATGGAATTTTTTCATGAAAATTGATATGCATTATCCTTATGACATATAGAGACCAATAGAAACAAGAATGACCAAAAAATTTGGAGTTATGGCCTTTGAAACCAAAACCCTAATTCTAGATCATCTGTGCAGTTAAACCTGGCTCTGCTTCCATGCCTTTCTCAGTTCTTGTGATTATTTGACTTCTTTGATCTTGAGAGGATATAATATGATGCTTGGAAATACATGGACCCTCTTTAAGTGATTGATGACCTTTGGAGTGGCTCAAATGGCTCTTGGATTGCTCAGATCACACACCCTAGATGCAGATGACTTAGGAGCAATGCAGTGAATCAAAAATGTGTTATGAGATGCTATGATTGAACTTATGCACATGAAAAGATCAAAAGCCATGGTGTGAATGGGTGAGGGCAAATTTGGGGTGTTTACAGTGAAGGTGGCAAAACACAAGGAAGGGGGGTTGGAATTGGGTTTTCTGGAATAATTAAAATAACTTCTAATGACACGTTTTACTTTATCCTGGTTCGTTTGAACTCAAACTACATCCAGTCCACCCGCCAAGGTGATTTTGCCTCTACTGAGGTCTTAATCCACTATTCAATAAGCATACACACAAAGACCTATAGTCAATGTCTTCTTGAGTCTTCTGACTAAACTTAGTCACTCAAGGAAAAAATAATTATTACAAGAATGATAAAGACGTAACTTAGAATGCTTCTAGATAAGCAGGTATCACTAAGTGATAGTTACAACAATAAGAACAATATAAAATGAATTGCTTGAATATATGAGATACGTTGTATAGCGTTGCGTTCGTATCTGATTTCTTCAAATGATGTCCTTTATATGTTTCTTGATAAAGTAGCCGTTGGAGACATCTTGAGCCAAATTAGGATATACTTTAATACCTTAATTTCTTTCCATAAGTAGAGATACTTGTCTTTGAATATTAAAGAACATATTCTTTAATTAAAGCTTTTTAATAATGATACCAGCATCTTCTAAGCGGAAATCAGAGATAATGAATAATATATGCGCAGCCAATAAATGTGTCATTTAATGCTGGATTCTTCTTTGAGCGTATCTACTATAATGGTTCTCCTTGGCTTGTACGGATTACTCAAGCAATATTATCTTCTACACGAGAGTACGTATATTCATTAGAACTTCTAATAAGAAAGACTTTGTTATCATCAAAACACTTAGAGGATCAGAACCACATTTGTTCTAACAATCTCCCCCTTTTTGATAATGACAAAACATTTTAATTTAACAAGAATAGAGTTTAATGAATTTAAGTGAACTCCCTTTGATTAGAAGATAAACTTCTTTCAGATGTTCTATGATCCTTATCTCCCCCTGAGTTGATTACTTGACCTGTTTCTTTTTATGATAGCAACTCAGATAATTTTATCAGAATATGTAAAAGGCAGATTATGGTAAACTGCTATGGATCAGAATCATATACGTTTCTCCCCCTTTTTGTCATAATCAAAAAGATAAAAAGATAAAGAGCAAGAGAAAAAATAAATTATAAACCAAAACCAATAGAGTTTAAGTACTTAGAAACAAACGCAAACAACCAGTAGAAGTTCAAAAAAGTAATGCAGAATCAGAAGTTAAAAAAAATTAAAGCAGAAGATGAGAAACTCAGGTGTTCATCTTAGTGACTAAAGTCTCCAGCAAAGATTTAATATTATGAGGTGGTTCAGAAACATGAATTTGTTCAGAGTTGATATCAGAAGATGGTTGACTAGAAGGTAAGGTGTTAGAAGGTTGTTCAGACACTTCTACAGTTACAGCTTCTACAACGGTAATGGAATCAGGATTAGAAGCAGAAGACTTACCTGTTGTCTTAGATGATTTTTGCATCTTCTGAGAAGGGTCTTCAGCAGTCTTCCTTTTCTTTAATCTGAGAGAGGCAACATCTGGAATTTGTTGTTGGAGTTCTTTTGGGTTGAAATCAGGTACCGTACCTTGACGCTTGCATATATCCATATAGTTGAGAACAACATCTGCTGGTGTATCAGAAGAAAAGAGAGGAAATCCTTCTAGAGGTATCCTTCTGGTGCTGATAACTTCTCTAGATTGAAGAGTGGGTTCTTGCTGAATGGATGTGATGAACCGCATCTTCTTCAGGTTTTTAGCATTCAAGGGTTTTCCAACGTCTGTTTCCAAAAGTTCAGTTTGATTTATTTCTGCTAGGAAGTCCACTAGTTTGTTCTGACAAAGAATATCAGAAATTAATCGTCCAAAAGGTATCCAGTCCCTTTTGGTCTTCTCAGTATCCCTTGTTTCCTTCACAGCGAATCTAAGATTCTGAAAAAGTGTGTGGGCAAGATTGATTTTCTTCTTTTTGGAGATGAAATAAAGGAGAAATTGTTGATCCAGATTGATGTAGTCTGGAGAATTTGTAGGTTTCCTGTGACAGATTGTCCCAAGAATAATTTTTGCCCAAATACGCAGAGGAGTCTTTAGGTCTTTGATCTTGTTTGATGGTTTTCCAGCGGTGAAAATTTCTTTAGCAATCACAACAGCATCAGATACTCTATCCATATCACTACATTTGATACCATTGCCATCAGTTTCAAAGAGTTTGGCAATGTGATCTTCAGAGATGATAATCTGTTTACCAAGCACATAGGAGGTGACTTGTGCATCATTTGAGTAGGCGTACATCCAAAATTCTTTAACCAGTTTAGGGAAAACTGGTCCCATTAGCCTGTCAAAGTATTTTTCCCAGC
Organism: Lathyrus aphaca; assembly: GCA_963966055.1. Lineage (NCBI taxonomy): Eukaryota > Viridiplantae > Streptophyta > Magnoliopsida > Fabales > Fabaceae > Lathyrus > Lathyrus aphaca. Next base: position 489,787,549 of record OZ014521.1, read on the forward strand.
CTTGAGCTTCAACCTGAGGGAGGAGGTCAAAACCATTATCCTTCAAGCTTGCGAAATCAACGAATAGCTCACACAGTACTTCCAGTTTTTCAGGAGGGGTGGAAAGAGTCTTTGATGGTTCAACGTAGAAATCATCAGAGAAATCTTTGTGTGAAGATGATGAAGCCATTTAGTGACTAAGATGAACTTTTTGATGTCAAACCTAGTCGTATCAGATTCAAGAATCTCAACAGTTATCCTTCTGAGCGAACAGTTGCTAAGGCACGTTCTGTCACTCTTCAGAATTTGGACACGTGTTTTGATTCTGATGAAAGTCCTTAGAGCTTTGTTGACAAGTGTTTGATATGAAGATCTACAAGTTAATCTTTTGAACAGAAGTTCTAAGAGTAGAAGTTAGAGCATAGAATCTTCTGAGATAATCATGTAGAATATAAATAGTAGAACTTCTAGAGGTAAGACATATGATTAAAGCATTTTCATTCTGGACATAACTTCATGCTAAGGTTAGTTAGAATGAAATTAAATCTATCTTCAGAAAGGGGTTTAGTAAAAATATCAGCCCATTGGTGATTTGTGTCTATAAATTTTAACATTAAAATTCCCTTCTGAGTATAGTCCCTAATGAAGTGATGTTTAACTTCTATGTGTTTAGCTCTAGAATGTAAAATAGGATTTTTAGAGAGGCAAATAGCAGAAGTATTGTCACAGAGGATTGGAATGTTACTCTCATAGATATTGAAATCTTCTAACTGATTTTTCATCCAGAGCATCTGAGTACTGCATCCAGCTGCTGCAATGTATTCAGCTTCTGCAGTTGATAATGCTATGGTTGGTTGTCTTTTGCTAGACCAAGCGATTAGGTTGTCTCCTAGAAATTGACAACTTCCAGAAGTACTTTTTCTTTCTGTTCTATCTCCAGCAAAGTCAGCGTCACAATATCCTACAAGTTTATACTTTTCTGATCTTCTGTAATACAGACCAAGATTAGTAGTACCTTTCAGATATCTAAAGATTCTCTTAACTGCTGTTAAGTGAGTTTCTCTAGGATCTGATTGGAATCTAGCACATAAACATACACTATATAGAATATCTGGTCTAGAAGCAGTAAGATAGAGAAGTGATCCAATCATACCTCTGTAGAGCTTCTGATCTATTTTCTTACTTACCTCTTCTTTCTCCAAGATACACGTAGGATGCATAGGAGTTTTGGATATTGAACTTTCTGATAATTCAAATTTCTTCAGAAGTTCTTTTACATATTTGCTTTGATGGATATATGTTCCTTCTGATGTTTGATTTATTTGAATTCCCAGAAAGAACTTTAATTCTCCCATCATGCTCATTTCAAATTCTGCCTGCATAGATTTAGCAAATTCCTTTCCCAAGGCACTTTTAGTAGAACCAAAAATTATATCATCTACATAAATTTGACATATCAGAAGATCATTTTTAATGTTTTTACTGAAAAGAGTTGTATCCACTTTCCCTCTGATGAATTTATTTTCCAGAAGAAAATTACTCAATCGTTCATACCAAGCTCTGGGAGCTTGTTTTAATCCATATAATGATTTTTTGAGTTTGTAAACATGTTCTGGAAATTTTGTATTTTCAAAACCAGGGGGTTGGTGTACATATACTTCTTCATCAATATAACCATTTAAAAATGCACTTTTGACATCCATTTGATGTAGAATGATATTATGATTTACAGCAAATGATATTAGAAGTCTTATTGATTCTAACCTGGCGACTGGTGCATAGGTTTCTGTATAGTCAATTCCTTCTTGTTGGTTATAACCTTGTGCAACCAGTCTTGCTTTATTTCTGACAACTTCTCCTTTCTCATTGAGTTTGTTTCTGAATACCCATTTGGTGCCAATGATGTTGAATCCTCTGGGTCTAGGAACTAGATCCCACACATCATTTCTGGTGAATTGATTAAGTTCTTCTTGCATAGCCAGAATCCAATCATTTTCTGATAGAGCTTCTTCTACGGAAGATGGTTCAATCAGAGAGACAAGTCCTAGTAGCGTCTCTTCAGAGTTTTTGAATGAGGATCTTGTTCTGATTGGTTCATCTTTCTTTCCTAAGATTTTATCTTCTGGATGATTAATATTGCTTCTGGAAAGTTTCTTCTGGATGGGTTCTTCAGGTGTTGATGGAGCAGTTGTATTGTTTTGAACTTTAGAAGATTGATCTTTAGAAGTTCTGTTTGTAGAGATTTCTACTTCTATATCTGCAGTAAATTCATTCTGCTTTGGTTTTTCAGAACCAAGCTTATCATCAAATCTGACATGAATTGATTCTATCACAATACGTGTTTCTGTATTGTATACTCTGTATCCCTTAGAACATTCAGAGTAACCTAACATATAACACTTTTGTGCCTTAGAATCAAATTTGTTCAGAGTATCAAGAGTGTTTAGCATAAAACAAGTACATCCAAAAGGATGGAAATAAGAAATGTTGGGCTTTCTGTTCTTCCACAATTCATAAGGAGTCTTTTCAAGAATAGGTCTTATAGAGATTCTATTCTGAATGTAACATGTTGTATTTACTGCTTCTGCCCAAAAGTGTTTAGCCATATTAGTCTCATTGATCATGGTTCTGGCCATCTCTTGTAAAGTTCTATTTTTACGTTCTACAACCCCATTTTGTTGTGGAGTTCTAGGACAAGAGAAATCATGAGAGATGCCATTTTCATTAAAGAAAGATTCTAATTGTTTATTTTCAAATTCTCCACCATGATCACTTCTGACTTTAATGATCTTTGATTCTTTTTCATTTTGAACTTGTTTACAGAAGTTAGAAAATACAGCAATTGACTCATCCTTGTGTCTAAGAAACTTTACCCATGTCCATCTGCTGAAGTCATCTACGATCACCAATCCGTACTTCTTGCCACTGACAGAAGCAGTTTTCACTGGTCCAAATAAGTCAATGTGCAGAAGTTCTAATGGTCTAGAGGAAGATACAACATTTTTAGCTTTGAATCCAGTTTTTGAAAATTTGCCTTTCTGACATGCTTCACATAGAGCTTCTGAGTTGAACTTCAAATTTGGAAGTCCTCTGACTAGATTGAGTTTGTTAAGTTGAGATATTCTTCTCATATTAACATGTCCCAATCTTCTGTGCCAGACCCATTGCTCAGTTTCCACAGACATTAGACATTTTACATTTTGACTTTTTAATTCTGAAAGCTTTATTTTATAAATGTTGTTCTTTCTCTTTCCACTAAAGAGGATTGTTCCATCTTTCTGACTAACAGCTTTACAGAACTTTTGATTAAAGATTATGTCATAGCCATTATCACTTAATTGACTTATGGATAATAAATTATGCATTAATCCTTCTACAAGCAGAACATTAGATATAGAAGGAAGGTTTCCATTACCGATAGTTCCGGAGCCAATAATTCTTCCTTTTTGATTGCCTCCAAAACCTACGTGGCCTCCATCTTTTAATTCAAGACTTTGGAACATATGCTTTCTTCCCGTCATGTGACGTGAGCATCCAGAGTCCAGGTACCATGATTGGTGTTTCAGTTTTGCTATTAAAGACATCTGCAACATACACAATTTTATCCTTGGGTACCCATATTTTTCTGGGTCCTTGTTTGTTAGATTTTACAAACTTCTGATTTATTTTAGGTTTTAAATCAGAACTTGTAGAGCAAGATGACTCACTAGTGTATATAAGATCATGATTATGACCGTAGGTGAAATGAGAACTTAGAGGAGTATTAGGATTTATGACAATGTCATCAACATTTTTTAATTTCAGAGTTTCATTATTTTTCACATAGCCTATGCCTCTTCTTTCATTTCTGCTAACACCATAGATCATAGAAGCAATCTTACTTCTATCTAAGCTTTTAGTGAGAAATTGTTGAAAACTATAATCATATTGTTTTATGATATTATCAGAATTGATTAGATCTTCTAATTCAGATTTCTTCTGAGCTTTGAGCTTCTCAAGAGATTTTTTACATTCAAAAAGATTTTCTTTCAGCTCAGAGTTTTCTGTTTTCAGTTTTCTAATGTCTTCTAATTCAGATACAAGATTTTGTTTAACGTCTTTGTATTTGAATTGAAGCTTCTGATATTTTTCAAGAATTTCTGAAAGACTAGCTTCTAACTCAGATCTAGAGAATTTAGAAAATACCTCTTCTGAGTCTGATTCTAACTCTGATTCTGATGAGTGATCATCTTCTGGTATATTTGCCATTAGTGCAATATTAGCTTGTTCATCTTCAGAATCTGACTCTGCTTCAGATGATTCAGAATCATCCCATGTTGCCATGAGACTCTTTTTCTTTTCTCTACTGAATCTGTTTCTAGGTTTGTCTTTCTGAAGTTTTGGACATTCACTTTTATAATGTCCTGGTTCTTTGCATTCGTAGCACACGACTTCTTTGCTTCTGGGTTTCTTGTGACTGGATGTTGATTCAGAATAATTGTTTGATCTTCTGGTGTTTCTGAACTTCTTCTGACGATGCTTCCAGAGTTGTTGAACTCTTCTTGACAAGAGAGATAATTCATCTTCTTCTGATGAGCATCCAGAGCTTTCTTCTTCTTCTGCCTGTAAAGCTTTAGAAACATGTTTGTTAGATTTAAGAGCTACAGACTTACCTTTCTTCTGGGGCTCATCTTCTTCTAATTCAATCTCATGACTTCTCAAGGAGCTGATCAGTTCTTCTAAGGAAATTTCATTCAGATTTTTTGATAACTTTAAAGCAGTGACCATGGGTCTCCATGCTTTCGGTAAACTTCTGATGATTTTCTTCACGTGATCTGCTGTTGAGTAGCCTTTGTCCAGAACTTTTAGTCCAGCAACCAGAATTTGGAACCTTGAAAACATTTTTTCAATGGTTTCATCTTCTTCCATCTTGAAAGCTTCATATTTCTGGATGAGAGCTAGAGCTTTGGTCTCTTTGACTTGAGAGTTGCCTTCATGTGTCATCCTTAGAGAATCAAACATGTGTTTGGCTGAATCCCTGTTTGTAATCTTCTCATATTCTGTGTACGAGATGGCACTTAGAAGTATGGTCCTAGCTTTGTGATGATTTCTGAATTCCTTCTTCTGTTGAACTGTCATATTTTTTCTTTCGATCTTCTGACCATCTTCTCCAACAGGATGAATATATCCATCTGTCACCATGTCCCAGAGATCTCCATCTAGAGCTAGAAAGAAACTCTCTAGAACATCCTTCCAGTAGTCGAAATTGTCGCCATTGAACATTGGTGGTTTAGCATTGATCTTGTCATTCTGATAGTCATTGTTAATTCCAGTTTCTGCCATGTGTTTATCTTCTGGATCTTTTATTGACACGGTTAAGTGTAATACTCAGAACCTAGCGCTCTGATGCCAATTGAAGGTGGCAAAACACAAGGAAGGGGGGTTGGAATTGGGTTTTCTGGAATAATTAAAATAACTTCTAATGACACGTTTTACTTTATCCTGGTTCGTTTGAACTCAAACTACATCCAGTCCACCCGCCAAGGTGATTTTGCCTCTACTGAGGTCTTAATCCACTATTCAATAAGCATACACACAAAGACCTATAGTCAATGTCTTCTTGAGTCTTCTGACTAAACTTAGTCACTCAAGGAAAAAATAATTATTACAAGAATGATAAAGACGTAACTTAGAATGCTTCTAGATAAGCAGGTATCACTAAGTGATAGTTACAACAATAAGAACAATATAAAATGAATTGCTTGAATATATGAGATACGTTGTATAGCGTTGCGTTCGTATCTGATTTCTTCAAATGATGTCCTTTATATGTTTCTTGATAAAGTAGCCGTTGGAGACATCTTGAGCCAAATTAGGATATACTTTAATACCTTAATTTCTTTCCATAAGTAGAGATACTTGTCTTTGAATATTAAAGAACATATTCTTTAATTAAAGCTTTTTAATAATGATACCAGCATCTTCTAAGCGGAAATCAGAGATAATGAATAATATATGCGCAGCCAATAAATGTGTCATTTAATGCTGGATTCTTCTTTGAGCGTATCTACTATAATGGTTCTCCTTGGCTTGTACGGATTACTCAAGCAATATTATCTTCTACACGAGAGTACGTATATTCATTAGAACTTCTAATAAGAAAGACTTTGTTATCATCAAAACACTTAGAGGATCAGAACCACATTTGTTCTAACATACAGCTGCCCCTATTCAAGCATGAGTTAGTTGTGCAGGATGTAAGCAACGGCTTAACAGGCAAACAAGATAACTTATGGTTGAATACCAAAGACAGTCCAAAATTTGCACTCACTGAATGAAGAAGAAAAGGGATATAGATTGTAAAGGAAAATAAAGTATAATTATAAAGTGCGGGTGATGGAGGACGACCGTCGAGCAGAGGACGACTGCTGGGGATAGAGCAATGGCGGGGACGACCGACATGCTGGGGAAGATGCGGGAAATAAAGCAATGACGGGGACGACCGACAAGCTAGGGATATAAGAGATTATGATGGGGACGGCCATCAGGTAAATCTATAAGACTCTCTAGGGATTATAGGTAAACGAAATAAAATGATGAGGTACGGTCATCAAAGGTGAAGGAAGATCACCTAGCAGGGGACGGCTGCTCTGTTGGGGATAAGATGAGGGACGGTCATCTAAGGTGAAGGACGATCACCGAGCAGGGTATGGCTGCCAAATGTACCACGACATAGGACGAATGTTGGGTAACAAGGTCGACGATGGGGACGGCCATCGGATAAGCATGATGAAGGACGATCATCAAGAGGTGAAGGACGGTCACCTAGCAGGGTACGGCTGCTCTCGGGGTTAAGATGAGGGAAGGTCATCTAAGGTGAAGGACGATCACCTAGCAGGGGACGGCTGCTAAAGATATCACGACATAGGACGAATGTCGGATTAGAAAGGGTTCTAATGAATAGAGACTCCACTGGGGGGTTGATGAAGGACGATCATCAAAAAGGTGAAGGACGATCACCTGGCAGGGTACGGCTGTCGAAAAGGTATCATGACATAGGACGAATGTCAGATAGAAAGGAAGTTTAACGAGTTTTGTTGGGGACTTCGTTGGGGAAAAGTAAACACGAACGAGTGTCTACTACCAAGAAATGAGAGGTATAAGTGTTTGGGTACTGTGTATAGACTAAAGATGCGGACGAGCATCCTTAAGACTATGATACGGACGGGTATCAGGTAGAAACAAATGCCGACACATGTTCGGAGATGATGATACGGACGAGTATCAACTAGTTAACAAAGAACACGGACGAGTATTGATTCTGCGGGGACTCTTCTAGGGAATGGTAGACACAGACGAGTGTCTAAATCCAAGAAACATAAGTGTTTGACACGGTGTATAGATTAAAGATGCGGACAAGCATCCTTAAGATTATGATACGGACGGGTATCGGGTAGAAACAAACGCTTGACGCATGTTCGGAGATGATGGTACGGACGAGTACCAACTGGTTAACAAAGAACACGGACGAGTGTCGAATCTGAGGGGATATAAGTGGTGTATACAAGATACGGACGAGTATCTGTATGAGTAAAACAGGAGTAACAAGCATGAGTGGTGTATAGACGAGTGTTTACTTGCTGGGGAGAGCACGGCACGGACGGGTGCCGGAAAAAGTGCATTATAAACAAATGTATGATTTACAAAGTGTTTAGGTAACTATGCTGGGGAAGGTGACACAGACGGGTGTCAGGGAATTTGTATAGATATGTATCTGTGAGTGCAAAGGGGACCCTTTGGCTTTCTACTGGGGATATGACACGGACGGGTGTCAGGAAGTATCTGTATCTTTAGGGAAAGTGCCTTGGCTCTCTGCCGGGGAATTTGGGAAATTTTCTGTATATCGTTGATGGATTGTCATTATTTACAAGTGTTTGATTCAGAACATGGCCTATGATTATGCAATATGTTTGATTTTTGCAGTAATGCTCCGTATTAGACGGAATGCTACGCTCTGTGGGGAAAATATGATGCGAATGCTATGATTATGCAAAGATACCGATCCGGGATTCGGATCCCGTTGTTGTGGAGATTTTCGGCTGATCTACTCGAAGGATATCCCAGATGGGGATGAGATCATTGGTAGATCTGACATTCATGACTCTGTATGGGGAAGTAGGTCATTGATAAACCTAACTTGGTAACGAGGGACCCAGCTGGGGTGTGTAGAAGCTTTCGTCACTCTATTGTGAGATCTTCAGGTATTCCTTTGCTGGATAGAGGTTGAGACTCTGTGGGGAAGTAGTTTTCTGTCTAGCATTTGGCTGGGGAGGAAGAAAGATCACTGGAAGATCTTCTTAGAGATTTTTGTGGGGATCCTGCTGAGGATGATACTTGACAACTCAGCTGGGGATATGAACACCTTCCGGTGCTTATCTGAAGGAAGTGTTGGAGAAGTGATGCCTGGCAACTCTGAAGGGGAGAAAGCATCCCTGGTACTATTTGGAAAATGTGCTGAAGAAACAATGATATTGGGCAGCTTACTGAGGAAAAGCTTTTCATGCCCCATGTTGCGTTTTCAATGCCTGCAATCCTGAAAAGACAGAGAAACGCACAAGTATCCCGAGGTATCCTTTACTGGATTCCATCATAGGAGTTTAGACACTCCCGGGAGTAAACATATTTCCTGCAAGCATATAGTTTAGGAAAGACGCATCTGTATTTATGCAATCAATAATGACATCGGACATTTTTGCAAATGAAAGAGTACGAGACAATGTATGACTGAAAATCTGATTTTATTAATTCGTGTGCCCTGAATTGGCAAGATACAGTCAAAGGAACGGATCCCCTGAGATGAGGGAATCATTACAAATTGAGAAACAAAAAGGTGCTGGAAATGTTGTTGACGCTTCAAGGAGCTTCCCTTTTGCTATGACCCGTATGACATTGACGTTCTTCTCATCTTGCTTTCTGAAGAAGGCTGATTCTGACCGACGTTCGAACCTTTCAAAGCTTGCCATGTTGTAAGTGATACAGACGAATTCAGAATGCAGTTGTTCGCTTATTCCCTTATTTTGCGTGAATCGCCCTTTCGGGTTTTCAATCCACCGGGATACCCATTTTTTCCTGAGCTGTCCAACGCGGCTTTTCAACTCAACGGGTGTACATTTTTTTGTTTATTTTCCCTTATTTTTGCCCGAGTCTTTTATTCTGTTTTTGACTCGCCGGGATGCCCTATTTTTGCCTGGACTTACATTCTGTTTTTATATCCACAGGGGACGGGAAGTCTTCGCCATCCATAGTACTGAGCATCAGTGCTCCACCAGAGAAAACTTTCTTTACTACGAATAGCCCTTCATAGTTCGGAGTCCACTTGCCCCTATGGTCTGTATGAGGAGGAAGGAGTCTTTTCAGCACAAGATCTCCTACTTGGTACACTCGAAGCCTGACTTTCTGATCGAAGGCTTTCTTCATTCTTTTCTGATACAGCTGCCCAGGACAGATTGCAGCTAATCTCTTCTCCTCAATCAGACTCAGTTGTTTGTATCGGGATCGGACCCACTCTGCTTCATTTATCTTAACATCCATTAGTACCCGCAAGGAGGGTAATTCAACTTCAACAGGTAGGACTGCCTCCATACCATACACAAGCTGATATGGTGTTGCCCCAGTGGATGTTTTGATTGACGTACGGTACCCATGCAAGGCAAATGGTAGCATTTCATGCCAGTCTTTGTAGGTGACCACCATCTTCTGCACAATCTTCTTGATATTCTTGTTAGCTGCCTCAACAGCGCCATTCATCTTCGGCCTGTAAGGAGAAGAATTGTGGTGTTGGATCTTGAAGTCCCGACACAGTTCTGCCATCATTTTGTTGTTTAAATTGGAACCATTATCAGTAATGATTCGCTCGGGCACTCCATACCGACAGATGATGTCTCTCTTCAGAAATCGGGCTACCACCTGCCTTGTAACATTTGCATAAGAAGCTGCTTCAACCCACTTGGTAAAATAGTCAATAGCAACCAGGATGAATCTGTGGCCGTTTGAAGCAGTCGGTTAAATCTTGCCAATCATATCAATGCCCCACATGGCAAAGGGCTAGGATGAAGACATCACATTCAAAGGATTCGGAGGCACATGCACTTTATCCGCATAAATCTGGCATTTATGACACTTTCTGGCATACGCACAGTAGTCTGCATCCATTGTGATCCAGTAATAGCCCGATCTTAGCAACGTTTTAGCCATGGCATGCCCTCCTGCATGGGTACCAAAGGATCCTTCATGCACCTCGTGCATCAACAAGTCTGCTTCTGTCTTATCAACGCATCTGAGAAGTACCATATCAAAGTTTCTTTTGTACAGGGACCCGTCAGTATTCAGGAAGAAACTACCAGCTAGCCTTCTTAGTGTCTTCTTGTCATTGGAAGATGCCCCAGGTGGGTATGTTTGATCCTCCAAGAAGCATTTAATGTCATGGAACCAAGGCCTATCATCTTTGGCAACATCTGCTACAAATACATATGCTGGTCTGTCGAGTCTGGATACTGAAATTCGAGGCACAAAGTTGGCAGCTTGAACTTTGATCATTGATGAAATGGTAGCCAGAGCATCTGCAAACTGATTCTCATCTCGAGGGATATACTCAAGCTTGACTGTTGTGAAGAAAGTCAATAGCCTTCTTGTATAGTCCCTATAAGGTATCAGATAATCCTGGTGGGTGTACCATTTGTCGTTGGTTTGATTAATTACCAGAGCTGAATCTCCGAATACAGTCAAAGTTTTGATCCTGAGGTCAATAGCTTCCTCAAGACCCATAATACAAGCTTCGTATTCATCTTCGTTGTTAGTGTAGTTAAAGATGAGTTTTGCCGAGAAAGGCATGTGAACTCCTTTAGGTGTAATGAGTACTGCACCAACACCACGACCATTCATATTAACAGCCCCATCAAACATCATAGTCCATTCTTCTTCTGGGTCAGGCCCTTCAGTGTGAACAGGCTCTTCATGATCTTTTTCTTTTATGAACATGATGTCTTCATCAGGGAAGTCAAATCTCATAGGCTTGTAATCATCAATGGGTTGCTCATCAAGATAATCAGACAATACACTGCCCTTGATGGATTTCTAAGAGGTGTACTGAATGTCATATTCTGTGAGGATCATTTGCCATCTTGCAACCCGTCCGGTAAGTGTTGGCTTCTCAAATATGTACTTAACTGGATCCATCTTTGAGATCAATAAAGTAGTGTGGGTCAACATATATTGTCTCAGTCGGCGAGCAGCCCACGCTAAAGCACAACAAGTTTTCTCGAGCAGTGAATAACGTTGTTCATAGTCGGTAAACTTTTTGCTTAGGTAGTATATTGCATACTCTTTTCGACCAGACTCGTCATGCTGGCCCAGCACACACCCCATTGACTCTTCTAATACTGTCAAGTGCATGATTAGAGGTCTTCCTTCAATTGGAGGCATAAGGATCAGAGGCTCTTGTAAGTATTCCTTGATTTTGTCAAAAGCCCTCTGGCAGTCTTCGTTCCACCTGACCGTTTGTTCTTTTCTTAACAACTTGAACAAAGGCTCACAGGTTGCTGTAAGGTGAGATATGAACCTTGAAATGTAGTTCAGTCTACCTAGAAACCCCCGAACTTCTTTTTCAGTTTTCGGTGCAGGCATTTCTTGAATGGCTTTAACTTTGTCAGGGTCAACTTCAATCCCTTTTTTACTTACAATAAATCCCAGCAGCTTACCAGATCGCACCCCGAATGTGCACTTGTTGGGGTTTAACTTCAGTTGGTATTTCCTCAGACGCTTGAATAACTTCAGCAGATTTACCAGGTGGTCTTCTTCTGTGAGGGACTTGGCAATCATGTCATCCACATAACATTCAATTTCCTTATGGATCATGTCATGGAATAATGTTACCATAGCCCGTTGATAAGTTGCACCAACATTCTTCAGTCCGAATGGCATCACTTTGTAACAGAATGTGCCCCAGGGTGTGATAAAAGTTGTCTTCTCCATGTCTTCAGGTGACATCTTGATCTGATTGTATCCTGAAAATCCGTCCATGAAGGAGAACACCGAGAACTGAGCCGTATTATCAACAAATACATCAATGTGAGGTAATGGGAATTCATCTTTCGGGCTGGCTCTGTTCAGATCCCGGTAGTCCACACACATCCTCACCTTGCCATCTTTCTTAGGCACAGGTACAATATTGGCAACCCACGGCGGGTAACTAGTCAGAGCAAGGAAACCGGAGTCCCATTGTTTTTGTACCTCTTCTTTAATCTTCATTGCCATATCGGGGCGAGTACGGCGCAGTTTCTGTTTTACCGGTGGGCAGTCTTCTTTTAAAGGCAGCTTGTGCATGACAATATCGGTGTCCAACCCTGGCATATCCTGATAAGACCAAGCAAAGACATCCACATACTCCCGAAGCATGTTAATCAGTTGTTCCTTTACTGAATCTTGTAAGCAGGCTCCGATCTTAACCTCTTTCACATCTTCTTCCGTACCAAGATTAACCGTTTTGACCTCCTCCTGATGAGGAGTGATAACCTTCTCCTCTTGCCTTAACAACCTGGCTAGTTCTTCAGGTAGCTCGTAATCTTCTTCAACCCCTTCATCAGCTTGATTGATTGGATTGTCAAAGTCATACGAAGTCATAGCTGTGTTGTTGTCGGTGCAATCTGAAAGGCACTCTCTGCAAGGGTTTAGATTGTTTATTTTAGTGATCAATTTTAATCTTGTTTAGAAAAAAGGTGAAAATGAAGTTATTTATTTTGAAAACATTGCCATTTTATTTTTGTACAAAAAGAAAAATGAAAAGACAGTGAGCGGAAAAAGAGATTCGTTTGCAAAAGATGTCCGATATTCATTGATTGATCTGTTTGCACAAAATTACAAGATGGCCCGATTACAAAATGAGTCTTGACATCTTGGGCAAGATGCAAGACTTGATGCATGCTTAAAAATACAGGAAATAATAATTACTCTGCAGGAGTAACCCTTATAATTTCCTGGGAAGACCAGTTAAGGACTTGGCTCCCCGGGGTCCTTGGACGTATCCAGCTCTCCAGGTTGCGGTCGCTTTCTTCCTCGTCTTCCACATTGTTCACTGCATCCGGGGTGAGCATTCCCCCGCTGACAAAATTGGGCTTCTTGGCAGCCTCTGATTGATCTTGTCGAGTTGGTCTGTAACACCTTGCCCCAGCCTTGGGCATTACCCTCTTCCACGGGCAACAGCTTGCCCCAGCCTTGGGCATTACCCTCTTCAACAACCTTCCTGGCTTGCTGATAAGACGTCATGGAGGTTCCCAGTACAGCAGATGCTTCATTAATGTTCAGGGCCTCAAACCCCTGGCTCATGGTTTCATGGATTTCTCCATCCATTTCAATGTACTTGTATGTAGCCAGATGGCTAACAAAGATGTCTTCTTCCCCACAGATGGTGATGATCTGGCCTTTCCATTCGAATTTCAGCTTCTGGTGAAGGGTAGACGTAACAGCGCCAGCGGCATGAATCCAGGGTCTACCCAACAAACAGCTGTAGGCCGGATGAATGTCCATCACATAGAAGGTAATCTTAAAAGTCTGCGGGCCAATCATCACAGGAATATCAATCTCTCCAAGCACTGATCTTTTAGAGCCATCGAATGCTCTCACCACCAAATTACTCGGACGCAATGCTAGGCCATCATACTCCAGCTTCACCAAGGCTTTCTTTGGTAGGACATTGAGCGATGACACAGTGTCGACCAGCACATGAGATAGAACAGCACCCTTGCATTCTAGAGTGATGTGTAAAGCCTTGTTGTGGTTACGTCCCTCAGTTGTTAAGTCAGCATTGGTAAAGCCCAGTCCATGACTGATGTTGACATTTGCCACCACAGTTTCTAGCTGATTAACAGTGATCTCCTCTGGCACGTATGCTGCGTGTAGGACTTTCAATAATGCATTCCTGTGAGCTTCAGAACACATCAACAGGGATAATATGGAGATTTTTGAGGGAGTTTGGTGAAGCTGATCCACCACCTTGTAATCACATCTTTTTATGATTCTCATAAACTCGTCTACATCTTGCTCAAAAGATGTCTTCTGAGTTTCTTTGACAGCCGGCTCTTCAAATACCACACTCTTTCCTTTTGCTTTGGCAGCAGCTTCTGCTTCGGCATTAGGTCTTTGTACTTGTGAGGCAAAAAGGCGTCCGCTTCTGGTGAAGCCTTCGTCTCCCCCAACATTATCAATTTGTGGAGAATAGGTTGAAGAATCCAAAGTGATTTTCTCCCCGTTGCATTAAAGATCAGAGCCATAATGCCAAGGTATGGCATTACTGCTTTCATATGGAACGGGTCCAGGCACCGTGACAGTAACTGGACTGACTGCAGCAGAGGAGGGTACTAAAATGGTGTGCGGATCGTAGTAAATGGTGACTGGTGATCTGGCAGGAGGTGCCACTGTTTGTTGTTGAAAGTTGTTGTTTGGAGGAACATTTGATGGGTCATAGTAGATGGTGACTGCTGAGATATCTTCATTGATTTCTGTTGATGTTGTAGAAGATTCTGCTGAATAAATGGATGCTGATGTTGTAGAAGAAAAGGTTGTTGAAATCTGACTTGTTGAAGTGATGGATGGAGCCATTGCTGATGATATTGATGAATCAGTTGGAATGATTGTTGCTGCTGTTGTAGAAGAATCGGGAATTGTTGTTAAAGAGATTGCTGGATTTGTAGGCGCCGTTGTTGAGATCTGAAGTATACCATCCTTGATAAGACCATCTATGCCGCTTCTCAAGTTATCACACCCGTTGACTGCAATGTTGCAATACCCACAACCGAGTTCACACCCGGGAAACACCTGGCACTCTAGAAGCTGAGCTTTAATTTCGACCAAGGGTGTTCGAATTTGTGCAACACTGGTTATCAAGAAAGATGGCTTGTCTTTCTCAGTGGCATTAATTCTTGGCCCTCCATGATTGGGCATGGGATTCTTGTTGACATTTGGAGGGGGTGCAAAGTTGAGGGCTTTAGAATCCACCAGATCTTGAACTTTCATTTGCAAAGCCCTGCATTTTTCCGTTTTGTGGAAAGGTGCATTGGAGTGGAAAGCACATCTGGCATTGACATCATAATTTCTTGGAAGATTGGAGGGATCTGGTGGTGCCAATGTCCTTAATTCAACCAAGTTGAGTTTCAGGAGTTGTGGCAATAAGGCAGCATAAGGCATAGGGATAGGGTCAATCACCCTATTTGCCTGTGACGGTCTTTGCTCAAAAGGTATTTGTTGTTGATTATTGTTGTTGTTGCTGTAGGTTCTTTGTGGCGGATACTGAACTTGCTGTTGATAATGTGGTTGTTGTTGTGGTTGATATGCTGGTTGTTGAGGAATCAGAGCTGGAATAGTGACAGCTGCCACTGATCTATGATCATGCTGAGGTCTTCCCCTGTTGGCATAAATGGCATTTGTCTCACCGGTTCTTCGAGGTCCCACAAAAGGCTTCCTGGGATTACTGGAAGAACTTGCACCGTTATCAGAAATCTTACCCATCTTCAGAAGGTTTTCAATCCTTTCTCTAGCTATAACTACGTCAGCGAAACTGGTGGAAGAAAAGGCAGCTAGCCTATCAATATATGTTCCTTGCAGAGTATTCTTGAACATGTCGGCCATTTCTCTTTCCGACATGGGTGGTTGGACAGCAGCAGCAAGCTGTCTCCACCTTTGGGCATATTCCCTGAAGCTTTCCCTGGAGGATTGAGACATTCCCATCAGAAGGGTCCTGTTAGGAGCCATGTCTAGATTGTATTGGTACTGCCTGAGGAAAGCTTCAGCTAGGTCCTTCCAACATCTCATAGTAGCTCTGGTTAAGTGTGAATACCACTCCCTGGAAGCCCCAGTCAAACTGTCTTCAAAGTAAAACATCCACAGTTTTTCATCCATGGTGTATGCCTTAAGTCTCCCCAGAAAGGACTGTATGTGAGTTCGTGGACAGGAAGTTCCATTGTACTTCTTGAAGCACGGGGGTTTAAACTTGTGGGGAATCCTTACCCCCTCCACTAACCCCATATCCATTACATCGAAGCCTAAGGAATTTTGAGACTCCAGAGATCTCAACTTCTAGGCAATTTCATCAAACCTCCTATCATAAACTTCATCCCTAGCTCCCATTACAGTAAACTGCTCCTCTTGAGGATCTTCTTACAAGATCCTGCCTGCAGCAGTATTGCCCTGTACATTCCTTGGGATGTTGGCCTCTGGATCTAGATGAGGTCCAAATACTGGTGGGTTAACATGAGGCTGACCTCCCTCATTGTTACTTGTCCCTCCAGTCCCAGGATGCGGTTCCTCGGGGTTTTGTCTTTCTACCAATGCCCTTAACCTCTCTTGACTTTGGGCCAAGTTAGTCATTAAAGTCATGAATTGGGCCATTTGGTTCCTCATCTCCACTCTTTCATTAGCCATCTGAGTTCTGATCTCTGTCAGGTCCTGTTGTACTTGATCCATTTGGATACCATGAAGGTTATTGCGAGTAGGATATCGGTGCGGACGGTTGAGAGGGAACACCCGGCCGCGAGCAATAATTCCTGAACCACAACAGAGTTAGAAACAAACAAAGTAAAAACAAAACCTACAAAACAAAACAAAAGTTAGCATGCAATGCAGTATGCTTATTTGCTTTCCAAGGTATCCGACTCGGTTCTTGGTTTTGACCTTTCCAGACCCCGAGGAAGATTCTCCGATGTTGCTTGAGAAAAGAAACTCATTGAAACAAACTAACAAATACATTACAAATGGTGGATCATACATAGTTTGTTTTTTTACAACATATGCCCCTGAAGGGTCAAAATACAACATAAAAAGAAAAGTACATGAAATGGAAATGAACAACAAGCAAAGAAGTCAAACATCTAATCCAAACTCATCCTCCTTAACCTCCTTCAAAAGTGCTTCAGTTACAGGACCAGCCGGATGCTCTGTGATGCTTCTGATGAGGAGATTTCTGGTGGCAATAGCAGTGGTTAGCTTCTTCTTCCTGTCTTGGTCCTTTGACCTCTTCAAACCAGCCCTAAGCTTCAACTCTGAAATCTCCTTTTGGGCTGCCAGCAAAGCTTCCTGTTGTTTCTTTTCATTGGCCTCCAACTGCTCAATCCTGGCCTGAGTTCTCTGATCTTCTTGAGTACGAGCTTCAGTGATCCTGACCCACCTAGCTTGACTTTCTTGCAGATAGAGATTAGTCCTAGCCTTCTGATGCTTGGCCTCCTTACAGGCATTCTTCAATATTTGCTCCACAGCTCTTGATTTCTTGATGTAGTCCTCTGCTTTCTCAATCCTGGCTAGATGCTCCACTTTAAGCTTCTCCAACCTCTCAATGTCCAGACGACCATCACTCCTCTCCCAGAGGGTCTTCTTCAGAGCTTGAGACAGATTCTCATTCCTTTCCTTCAGCTTCTCAAATTCTTCCAAGCTGACAGTGGCTGGTGGCTGTACTGTGGATGGTCCAGGTATATCCTCAATGGTGAAGGGAATCCCAGAAATCTGAGCTCTAGCATGAGACCATTCATAATACTGGGCTGAAGCAACATTATTTCACCTCCCAAGAATAGCCATCCCTTTAGTCTGGATGTTGTCCCAAGCCCAGGATGCTTGTGTGACAACAGCTAGATTAGGCTTTATCACACAATACAGGGTTTCAGCCAAATCTTGCACTCTAGGAGGGTGGACCAAAGCATAGCCTAATTGTCTCTTAAACAGAAAAGGATTGTAGTTGATGCAACCCTTAACTCCTACCATAGGTACATTGGGGTACTGCCCACAACTAGTGATTATGTCATTGCCCTTGGTGCTCTGGGTGCACCATCTGATGTCATCTGAAGTCAAAGCAATAAGTCTCTTAGCCCAATTCTTCTGTTGGTGAGGATTCAGGAAGGCATCAGTCCTAGGTAAGTGTTTGAGCAGCCAGGTGTGAAATAGAGGAGCACAACATCTCACCAACTTTCCTCTTTGCTTCTCATTCCTTTGATGAATGGAATAATAGAAATCTCCCAGCAATGTGGGTACTGGGTTCCTCAGAAGGAAAAGGTGAATGGCATTCTTGCTGATAAATTTGGGCTCATCTGCAAATAGTATAACCCCATATATATTGAGGGCTAACAATGCACAAACTGCCCTCCATTCTCCCAAGGAGGCCTTCAGGATGGCCTGAGAAGTCAGAAAGTCTAAGTGCAAACCAGGGATCCCAGCCTTTGTTGTCATGTTCTGCTCAATCAATATAGGCTCTAGGTACAATGCTTTTTCCACTTCTCCATTGCTGGGAGAAGTCATCTCTGGGTTGAAGGGGACACCACCCCTGACAGGTACTCCAATCAATGATGAGAACTCCTCCAACAGAGGTCCTAACTGAAAGTTCTGGAAAGTGAAGCATCTCAAAGGAGGGTCATAAAACTGTAGGCAGGTGTGGATCATACTCCTCTGAGAATGGTCCAGGTCCATAACCATATCAAGGATGCCTCCATAATGCTCTCTGAATAATGGGATGTGGTCTGGAGTGATAAGTGACTAGAACTGTCTGATGCCAGTCAACACAGGCTCAAAGAAATGGTATGAAATGTTGCCTTTCCTGGGAGGAGCCATGACTGCTGAAGACAAGTGCTGATGAAAATCAAGACTGGTACTGGAGATGAGCCACTGATAGGCTAGTTCAGGTGATGAAGGCAGCTGAAACAAGACAACTGATGAAGATAGCTGAAGCAGATACTGATGAACAGAGGTCTATGCAGATGAAGGGGTCAAAACCAAGCCAGATGTAATGTGGATACCCTGAAAAACAAATAAACAAATGTTAAATGATGCAAATGATGAGTATGCAAATGATATGCAAGGGTTTGTGATCAAGCTGGATCTGATTATCTGTCTTGATATAAAGTCCATGTATGTTCAAGAAGTCCAGATGGAGGTTTATAAGTCCAGTAACCAAGGTGGGGGACTCAAATAAAGAGTCACATGTCCAGGGTTAAATCACAAGAACTGTCCAAAGTGAGGTACTCTTAATCAAAACAAGTATCAGGGTATGGTGTGGCCAAGGGTACCTGCAAACCTGTAAACAGCCCAACCCCCTCACAGGTGGTGTTCTAAAACAAGGATCCTCAGACTTGGATCAGTTATGAGAAGTGTAAACACTTCTAACCTGGAGGTACAGTGTTTACAATAACCATAAAAGATCCTCCTCTAATTCACCTCAGTTTCTGAAGGTCATAATAAAGGTCATCCATACTTAGCAGGCTTCCCAGATAGCCCTAGCACTACAGGAAATCTGTAGCACAGAGTTCTCAAGAAGAAACCCACATTTGAACCGTGTTTCATATTCCCGCACCAGACCGAAATGGAATGGGAAAGAACATGAACCACTCTATCCTAGGTGTCACTCAGGTCCAAGGTATAGGACCTTAAACTCTCAATGGAACCCCACCCATCAAGACAACAAACCAAATCCAGCAAGATGACAGTATGACAGTATGAAATATGAAAAACTGTAAAGAAACCAATAAATAACTGTACATAAAGCAGTAAATAAAACAAATATATAAACACAATTAGCACATAACACCCCAGTAAACACAAATCAAACAAGCGCTAGGAAGAACCCATGAAAAGAACCAGAAACCCTGGTTACAATATAAGGGTCCCCAGTAGAGTCGCCAAGCTGTCGCTCCCACCAAATGACACAGGGCCAAGAGGGGTACAGACGTGAACGGTCTGCGAAAGAGGAAGGAATGAATAGAGTCGCCAGCTAGGCATTTTTATCCCGAAGGAAAGGTAATGCTGCATAGACCTAGAAAAGGTGGATAAGACGGTTGCGAACCAGAGAGACTGAGAAAGGGGGTTGGTTACAACCTGGGAAGGTATTAGCACCCAGATTGTCCGCCGTACTCGACGGGATCCACGCTTAGAAGACTTGTGTTTTAAAGGGGTAGTGTCAGTGCTATTTGTGTATCAAAGCTGGAAAGAATGCAAGTGTCAGTGTAAAAGAAGTGTGAAGTGTATAAGTGAAGTGTCGGTGTAAGAACAAGAATGAAATGCTCAAGACCATGAGGCTTTAAGAATAAGGCTGGAAAGAGGGGGAATATACAAAAACTTTTGTTCGATAACAATTAAGTTATGCCTACGTATCCTCCCGTGCAATGAGGAAGTCAGAACACCGTAGTTCGACTCAAAGAGACTGAAAGATAAATTGACTTGTGAACTGCTTACTTGTCTATGCTCAAGTGTATGACCTGTCTGGCTAAGGTGCAAACTGTCTTGCATTAGACGGAAGAAGCAAGTTCTCGTTTGTGACTGAATGAGGTGAGAAAAGAATCCCGGAGGAGACGATTATTGTTTGTTTTTGTGTTTTCAATCTTTTATTGCTTTTGGATTTGTCATAAGTTAATGAGCTAAAGCCTAAACCAAAGGTTAGTAAACTCATCACATCCTCCCTCTGATTAGGGGTAATGAGAGTACCTTAAGTATGAAGTAAACACCTCACACTTAATCACCATGATGTAGGATTAAGATCATTAACCTACTTGCATTTATTTAGATGTTTTTGGTGTTTTTGTTTAGTGTTAAGTAATGAGTTTAAGCCATAATCAAGGATTTAATGGACCCATTACACCATCCTAATAGAAGGATAATAGATGAGAACATTTAAGCTGAAGAAGATACCTCAACTTAATCCATGATTAGGGATTAACCTCATGACAAAACAAAGCCTTTATTAAATGGATTTTAGTTAATGGTAAGATGAAGAAGTGATTTTTATGATTTGTAAGACAACTTGATGAGGACTTATCCATTCACACTAGGGTTAGTCCTTCTTAACCAATTAAGGAAGAATTAGAACCCTAATGCAAGGCCCAAGTTACAAGTTTGATGTCTTGATGATTATTAGATGGATTGATTAAAGGATTTAAACACATTAAGGGTTTAACACTTAGGATTAAAGTTATACACTCCATCCTAATAGAAGGATGCAGGCATAAGCTTAATCACAAAGCCTTAAAGCCTTTAGGGTTTAGTCCCTGATTATGAGATGAGAAGAGAAGACTCAAAAATGACATAAAGGCAAAAATAAATGGGGGATTAATCAAACCCTAATTATTATCATGATTGGTCACTCCTAGGGTTAATGAGGCTTAAGAGAGAAAGATCTTCAGAGAAAACACCAGGAAGGAAGCAGATGAAAGGAGGAAGAAGCAAGAGAAGCAAATCAACTTACTTCACTTAAGAAGATAAGTTGCTTGAAGGAAGAAGAGGGGAGGGAAAATGAATGAGCAAGCTCACTCAAATACACAAGATAAATGCAGCAAAGATGCAAGAGAGATGAGAAGAGATTGTGAGAAGTGAAGGCAAATTCACTTCTCAAAACAACTTACCACCTGAAAAGTTAGCAAAAGAAATGGAATGCAATGCAAATGAGATGAAATGTCATGATGCAAACCAAAGTCAGAAGCATTTACATGATGTTAATGATGCCAAGAGATGATACAAGCATGAGGCAAAACATGAGAATGATCAAACAAGCATAAGGATGCAAATGAAGCATGCATTGAACCATGAATGTACATGAAAAGTTATGAAATGAAATGGACATATAACATGGCAAATGAAAGATGCAATGCTCAAACATGATTCTAATATGTCCTAAGATGTATCATGAATCACATGGATGCACAAAATGTCATGGCAAGTCATTGGATGCAAGCAAATGAAAGATGAATGCAAAGGAAGGCACAAATTAGGGTTACATGCATCATGCAAAGCAAAAATCCAAAACCAGAAGCAAATGACATGATAAAAATTTGAAAATGCAATCAAAGATACCCTAAACCTATACAAGTTCACTGCCCAGAGGAGAGGATCCAACACTTAACCTAGTGTAAGTTATGAATTTCCTAAGATTGCTAGGGTTTTGGGGTACCTCATCAAGAAAAATACCAAACAAATTGAAAATGCAAGATCAATTCAAACCAAATTTATCCTATAAACTACATGCTATAGAGGATGCAATGCAAGAAGAATCATCATCCAACTCTCAATGGTTAGGCAGAAAGGATTTTTTAAAGATTGAATCAAAATATTGCTTTAAAATGAAATTAATTCCAATGAAAATGATCAAAATGCAACAAGAACAAAAAAGAAATTTGGTTTGAGAGTTGGATAATGTCTCTAAATGTTTCTAAATGCAATGTGAATTTTTTTTGGGATTTTTAAATACCTAAATGTATTTTTAATTAATTAATTTTCATTAACTAATTAAACATAAACATTTAAATGATTTAAAAATAATTTTCAGTGCAAAAAATAAAAATAAAAATATTTTTGGGTTTTAAAAATAAATGAAATCTTTGACAAAAATTTTCATAATTTTTAAATGATTTCTGCTATTTTAAATAAAATATGTAAAACAAATAAGAAAATATGAATTAAAAATTAAATAAAACAAAAGTAAACGCAAGGGAAGGCTGAAATTGAATCTGGGAAATGATTTGTTGACTACGCGCCAGATCCTGTGGCTGGAATTCAAACTGAGTTAAACCTAATTAATTAACTTAATTAAGCACAATTAGGGCTAAGTGAAAACATCCTGGCAATCCAACATGCACGGGAAGCCCAGATCCAACGCCCCACATTTAAACCTGGCTAACCCTAATTATCAAACCCTAATTACTTTCAGGTCACCGGAGAAGAGCTCCGGTCGTCTTCTCCGGTGACACCCTCCCTGACAAATCTCAAACTCACTCTCCTGGTAATTTCTGGAGCTCTAAAGCTCCATATCACTCCCTCTCACCTCCCTAAACTCATCCATGCCCTCAAATGGAATTTATTTCTCACCATGAAATAGTTTCGAAGCAAGATTCAAAAATGGCAGAAATTTCAGTCAGACCATACACACTCATTTCTTCATCATTTCCAAAAATAAAAAGTTCATTGAACTCAGGGGATCAAACTTAACCATTTAGTAACTTAAAACAAAGCTTCTGGAAAAATGAATTTCAGTGGCTACCTGAGTTGAAGCTTTCAATCCAGGAGCTTTTTGACCAGTTCCTTGCTTCTATCAACTCTACTAACCTCCCTCAAGTGTTTGCAAAGCTTGTTTGGAGTTTATTTTGGCTGGTTTGTGTGATTGATGGAGTTCTGCTCAGAGAGGGGAAGAAATCGTGTTTGAGTTTCAGGGGCTTTCAAGGCAAGGTGAAGGGTGGTTTATGCTCTATGGAGCTTTTTTGAATGAATGGTGAAGTTGGTTTTGAGGTTTGATGATTGTGTGATCAGATTCGAAGGAAAGTGCATAAGAGAGGAGTTTTTTGAACTATGGCTTATGAGAGAGATCAGGCTTGTGTGTGTGTTGTGTTGAGTCCCATTTGGTATATGTATCACACTTGGATAGTTAAGAGGAGTTGGTGTGGCCTAGCTTGATTGGTATGGGTCTTTTTGTAAAAAGTCAAGTCTAGGTGTAAGAGAGGTATGGGTCAATGGCAGGACAAGGACAAAGGGGTGTCCTGCGCAGCAAGGATTGAGGAGAGCCATGGAATCAGTCTTGAGGCCAATTAGCAAGTGGATTAGGGTTTGTGAGATGTTTTGCAACTTTGTGATCCTTTTGCCCTTTTGTGATTTCTTGGAGCATAAGTCATGAAAATGGACAAATCCTTGATGCATTCTGACTTTTAGGCATTGGTTTATGTTTGTGCAAGGATTAGAAGTCCATTTGAAGTTACAATTTGCCTTGGCAAGAGATTTTGCAACATTGCCTCTTTGGTGCAAAACTTGAAATTATGTGAATTTCCTCAACTTTGACAAGCCATATCTTTTGATCCAAAATGAATTAGAATGAGTTCTTGTACTTTTTGAAAATGGAATGATCCATTCTACAACTCTCATGACCAAAGTTTTCTCATTGGAAGCATTTTTGAATCAATTTGAGGAGGTTGAAAAACTTTCCCAAAATGGCAAGTTTCCATTACAAGTCATTTTCCCAAAAAGGCAACTTTGCAAATGGCTTGAAATTCTTCAACTTTGTGAACTTCCAACATCTTTTATGACCAAATAAAGATCATACACAATAAAAATGATGATGAACACCCTTTGGTTGGGTTATTGGGGGCCTCAGATGCCCTGATTTTACACTGACTTGCTCAAGAAGTCAACTCTTGATCAGATGCCTTCCCCATGGCATTTCTTCATGAAAATTGATATGCATTATCCTTATGACATATAGAGACCAATAGAAACAAGAATGACCGAAAAATTTGGAGTTATGGCCTTTGAAACCAAAACCCTAATTCTAGATCATATGTGTAGTTAAACCTGGCTCTGCTTCCATGCCTTTCTCAGTTCTTGTGATTCTTTGACTTCTTTGATCTTGAGAGGATATAATATGATGCTTGGACATACATGGACCCTCTTGAAGTGATTGATGACCTTTGGAGTGGCTCAAATGGCTCTTGGATTGCTCATATCACAAACCCTAGATGCATATGACTTAGGAGCAATGCAGTGAATAAAAAATGTGTTATGAGATGCTATGATTGAACTTATGCACATGAAAAGATCACAAGCCATGGTGTGAATGGGTGAGGGAAAATTTGGGGTGTTTACACTATGGTTCAAGAGTTGTTGATCAGTGCAAGTTATTCTCAGATTTGTTTGGTCAAAGGATTCTCTGCAAGTTGCATGTTGGGTTATTTTCTCAAGGGCTGAAGCCATGATCAGTTTATTTTCTCAACATTTATTTCAAGGATTGAAGCCATGATCAGTTTATTCTTCTCGACAGTTATCTCAAAGATCTGATTATTTTCTCCAGCAGTAATCAAGAACTGAATCCATTATCAGTTTACTTTCATCAGTCATTGAACTTGGGGCAATTTTCTTCAAGAATCCCCAAGCAGCTTTGCGTGACTTCTCTCAAAAGATTTTCAACTTGGTACAGTTTACTGGTGTGGCATAGATTTGTTCAGCAATAGTATCTCTAATATTCGAGCAGAATGGCATTGATCTTCTGTGTTGAGGAATCAGTCTTCTATTCTTTTCCACTCCTCTAAGAGTCTAAACTGGTTGTCAACATTTTCTCTCGTATCACGTCCTTGGGTGTGTTATTCCCCGTTTTTGAAACATTTGCATATTTGGGTGTGTTATTCCTCATTATGCGTTTTCTCGGGTGTGTTATTCCCCAGTTTTGTTTACCTTGGCATAATTGAGTGTTTTAGTCTTCATTATGTGTGTTCTTGGGTGGTTTAGTCCCCATTTTTGTAAATGTCTGCATACTGAGTGTTTTAGTCCACATATGCATTTCTCAAAGTCTTGTTGTTTTCAACTTCTCACTTTTTGGTTAAAGTCCAACTTACTTGGCATTTGTCTGTCTCTCCAAAACTTTTTCTTCACCTACTTGCCGCGTCTTCTCAGATATTACACCCTTTTATCCGATTGCCATTCTCGGATGTCCATAGTGAAGTCATCATTGGTTTGATGTACTGTCCCGGACCTTTTTTTCATCTCATTCAGTTCTGTTCCCGAATGTTGTGATTCACAATTTATCCGATTGCTATTCTTGGATGTTGTGATCACTTCCCTTCCGATTGCCATTCTCGGATGTCCACAGTGAAGTCATCATTGATTTGATGTACTGTCCCGGACCTTTTTTCCATCTCATTCAGTTTTGTTCCTGAATGTTGTGATTCACATTTTATCTGATTGCTATTCTCGGATGTTGTGATCATTTCCTTCCGATTGCCATTCTCGGATGTCCATAGTGAAGTCATCATTGATTTGATGTATTGTCCCGGACCTTTTTTTCATCTCATTCAGTTCTGTTCCTGAATGTTGTGATTCATATTTTATCTGATTGCTATTCTTGGATGTTGTGATCACTTTCCTTCCGATTGCCATTCTCGGATGTCCATAGTGAAGTCATCATTGATTTGATGCACTGTCCCGGATTTTTTCCCATTTCATTCAGTTATGTTCCTGAATGTTTTGCTTTGCATTTTATCTGATTGCCATTCTCAGATGTTGTGATCACCTCACTTCCAATTGCCATTCTCGGATTTTCATGTTGGAATCATCATTGAGTTGATGTGTTTTCCCTTACTTTCTCCCATTTCATTCAGTGTTGTTCCTGAATGTTGAGACCCACACATTTTATCTGATTGCTATTCTCAAATGTCGTTATTACCTTTTTACGATTGCCATTCTCGGATATCCCTAGTAAAGTCGGTAATGTCATCTATGGATGCTTCTGGAATACTGTTTCGGGAATTTTCTCACTTCATTCAGTTCCATTCCTTGATGTTGTGATGTTTTCTATCCAATTGCCATTCTTGGACATTTTCACCTTGGCTGAGCCATGTTTTGGTCTCTAGTATGTTGTTTTTCCCGTCGGAGTCTTATGCTCCTTATCCCCAGCGTGTTTTCTTTTTCTCGTGTCGTCTTGTCCATCACGGATTTCTCCGCATTTCATTTGATTCCGGATGCATTTCATATCATTTCATAAATTGTTTCATATTATTTCATATGCGATCACATATTTTCATATAGTTTCATATTTTTCTCATAACATTTTCATATTGCTTCATATCATTTTCATATGCTTTCATAAACAGTTTCATATGCCTTCATATCATTTCCATATCATTTCATATTGTTCATTTCATATCGTTCATTTCATTTCATTCCAGTTTTTGGCATCTTAGGATCAAAAATTGGATTTTTTGATATTTAAGTATCTTCCATCTTGTCGAAACGAAGATTTCAATCATCATCTTCTCTGGATTGAAGAAACTTAAATAGGGGCATCTGTCAGACCCTAATTTTTGACCTAAGATTTATCGCATTTCATCTACATTTGCATACAAACAAGATCACGCACTGGTTCGTTTATCCTTTTTCAGGTGCAGGTATTTTCCTTGTAGAGGATCACCATGTTTAATTTCTGTTATTTGTTTATATTTACTAACCTCTAACCAAAATACAAAAAATATGTCGCAGTTGCTTCTCCTTCTTCTCTGTGTTGCAGGATTTCAAAGATATGGCTGTGATTCCAATTCAGATGCATTTGTTCAGTCACGATTCGATTCAGATGGATGTTTGACCTAATATTGGTCAAGCTATCAGAAGATTGTTCAACTGCAAGTTATGTGTGCCAGTGGTCTGTTTCTCAGACAATGCGTGTTCAAAGTTTAAGCTGTGTTGTATGCAAATTCATCAGTTTATCAGACAGTATTATGTGTGAAGTTTGGCTGGAATCTTCAAGTTCATCAGTTGTTTATCTGAGGATTTATTTTCCTCAGCATGAATTCGGATTATTAGGACAATATTCAGATGATTCCAGTGATTGTGTAGAATTGGCAAGTTTGCTCAGTGGGTTTCGTGCTGGTTATATTCAACATTATCAGTGGCTTGTGCAAGAAGAATCAGGAATTTGTTGTGGGCTTAAAAATCATCACCTCATATCCATTCATCTGTTCCATCCATTTTAATATTCGATCCATAAACCATTTATTTTATTCTTTCTTTCGATTATCCCAAATCACCATCTTCCTAAACCATTTTTTTAAATACCATCTTCCTAATTCACACATTATTTTCATTTTTAATCCATTATCATACCGATTATTCACCAAATTTCCAAATTCCCCTCCATTATCCTTTTTTTTAATCATTCCATTTTATAACAATTTCCAATTATCATTTTTTTAGCCTAAATACCTTTTTCCAATTCTAATCACCACAATTAATTTCATTTATTTTTTTTATTACAACTTTTCATTTTTTTTTATTTTTCTTCTAAACCATAAAAAAAATATAATAAATTTAACAAATTATGAAGCCCAGTTGTTTTTATTCTTTTAGCCCATTACAAAAGTGATGTTTAAAAAAAAAAAAAAAGAAGCCACAAACTTCCTCTTGCACTTTCCACAACCTCCTCACGTGACATAATAAGCCATCAAAACACAGCTAGCAATGCCTTTCCAAACTATCAGCTTTCACGCTGTACAAATGCTATCATCACATTACCACACTTCAGCCATCCCACTTGCAAGCCCACATAAACTCAAGCCTCAGCCACACTGCCTTCCCAGCCCAATGCAACTTCCAGCCGTACCAAGAAAAAATCACATCCCGCGCATACGGCAAACTCCAAGCCAGCCAGCACTTACCGCACGCATACAAGCCTTGCCCAAGCCGTAAATACTTGAATATGTTTTCCACGGCTTCACTTCAACACACTCCATCACGCGTACGCCATAAGCCGTCACCAACAAGCCCTTTGTCTTATCCTTCACACGCGCGAGACTTCGAACCGTACAAGCCAAATGCTAAGCCTTCAGCCGCATGAACAACAAAAACAACACGCTTCACGCAAGGCAGCAAGCTGAAAGCACACAATTCCTTGCCGCAGCCAACAACAAAAATAACACACAAGCCAATCCATCGGCTTCCCAAAACGCAAGAAAAAAGATGAAAACGCAGCAATCGAATCACACTTTCCTCATCTACCAAAACGCATAGTTTCGCGGCATGAACATGAAAATTCCCGTGAGCGTCAAAACGCATTCGCACATCCAAAAACGGCATCACAAATTGATTCAAGAACCTTCTTCTCCCCTCTATAAAACAGAACCTCTCCTCTCTTAATTGAGAAAGCTTAGAAAGCCATCCCGAAATTCTCTTCAAATCCATGCACAAATCAACGATTACTTCTTTCAATTTCAGGAATTTCGAACCAAATTCATCAATTGAAACTCAAAAAAAAATCCTTCATCAATACAAATCCGAACAACATAAAACAGAACTGAGAAAGAGAGGAAGAGAACCGAAGCTGATTGTTGTGCGTTTGAAACCGGATTCGCGAACGAAGAAGAAGGAGAAGTTTGTGATTCGGAAAAGAAGAGGAGAGTAGAGTTTGATTTTGTGTGTTGGAATTCGATTAGAAGAAGAAGAAGGAGAAACGTTTTTTTCTTTGAATTGATTGTTGAGGTGAGGAGAGGAGAAGTCTCTTTTGAGCTCTGTTGTGTGTTTTTTGCCGCAAAGGAAGAAGGAGACCTTGTTCTTCATTTTTCTTATTATTTTTTTTTTATATATAATTTTGTTTTATTTTTTTGTAAGAATGATGATATGCTGTTGGGCCTTGACCTTTGACATGTTGCTATCCATCTCCCAGGCCTCTGCGGATCATACCCTCCCTCTTTCATTTCTTTTTTTTCTTTTCCATTCTTTAACTTTCTCTTATTTTCTTTTAAATATTATGGTTATAATTTTTTTTGATAAGAGCTTTTATAGCATATTTTAGGAAAATCTTAGAATATATTTTAGGAGTGTTTTTTTTTAGAAATTATATTTGAGAAAAGGATTTTAGAAATAAATTTAGAGAAAAAGAGTTTTAAGAAAAGATTTAAACATATTTCTATTTCTTTTTTTTTTTGGATTTATTTTTAGATCCACTTTTCTTCATCTTATTTTCTTTTTGGTCGATGACAATCTCTGATTCGTAGATTGTTGATTTCTGATCGGTTTAATCTTCATTATTTCAAATCTATGGATGAATGATCATTTGGATCATTCTCCACACTTTGAGATCGTGATAGGTTGTTTTTCGATAAATTCAACGATAATCTCGATTAAGATTAGACCGTTCTCTTTCTTTTAGTGTGGCATGTTTTCGGAGAACGATCCATAATATCGTCTCTCTAACATGTATTAACACGAATATTTTCCACTTTAATTAGTGGTGGCCGGCCTCATTTGTAGGGTAATTACTCCGTAAATTACTCGCCGATTGCTTAACATAGACCTAAAGTTGTCCCGATTCGGAATGCGATCCACTTGGATCTGGTTGCCTCGATTTTTTTTCGTGGTTGTGCTTGATTAAGTTCATCATACCACTTTATATTGTAAATATTATAATATTGTGAATATAATAATCCGTTTAAATTTAATCTCTCGCACCTTATCCTTTTACTTTAATTTCTTGCTCCTTTATCTCTTTATTATGCTTTATCATATTATATCATATATCATTTGTTCATATTCATATTGTTGCTTGTTTTTTTATTTTGTCCATTTGGATATCAAAACACTAATAAAGGATTAAACACTTAAAAGACTTGTGACTTCTAATTTTGGACTATGGTTACTATCCCTTGCTTCGAAGAATGGACTTAGACTTTAAGATCTTCCCCCTTGCTCAAGTTTGAATGGATTAGAAACCTCGGCCTCAAATTATTTCATTGGCCTTTGAAGATGGAAATCCAATTGTTTCAAAGAGTGCTTGCCATACAGTTTGATCATTCTTCCTTTAGCTTTTATTTTCAAGTCTTAGGATAGTCTCTTCATCTCTTCCCATCTTCTTCAATTTTCAAATCTCCTTCCTCTTTTCAAAATTTTCTTTGTTTTCAAACTTCAAACATTTTCCCAATCATACCTTGACTTCGGTCATGTGTTTTTACCTTTTCACTTCATTTCCTTAAATAAATGCTAAACCACATAAGCATATCGAAACTTTCTTTCTCAAAAACTTAAAAACATTCACAACTCATTCAATTATTTTTGTGCCCTCGTGCACGTTTCTTTTAACTCTTTTTTATGTTTAGATATGATTCATTCTTTCTAGCGGAATTATTCGCTAAAGAATGACGACTTGTCTTTACATTTTAAAATCAATTCAACTCATTTGCCTTTTCACAATTTGTACCACGAACTACGGGGTTTTGATCTCGCATTGCACTTTGTGGGTACGTAGGCATGAGACGTTCATCTCTTCAAACACCAAAATCTTAAAAAACATTCTTCTTCTCATCTCTTCAATCTTTTTTTCAAGCAAACTATTTCAAACCAAAAATGCAGTAAACATTTCAAAGGGTTCCCGTGGAGTACCACAGACAAGTCGGGTGCTTAAAACCTTCCCGATTTGTAACCAATCCCCGTACCCATTCTCTATTTGATTATTTTAGCTCTTTAGCTTTTGAGTTTCATTAAGGCTTTCTTCATTCTTTTTGCCTTTTTCCTTTTGGAAATAAATAAAAGCGCGTTGGCGACTCTGTGTATATCGAGTTAAGTTAATCAATAGCTTACACTCATGATTTTACCGCTACAGAAAAGTGGCGACTCTGCTGGGGAGTCAATCTCTAAGTGGATTCGGCCTACTTTGATTTGT
This sequence comes from Lathyrus aphaca, assembly GCA_963966055.1. Lineage (NCBI taxonomy): Eukaryota > Viridiplantae > Streptophyta > Magnoliopsida > Fabales > Fabaceae > Lathyrus > Lathyrus aphaca. The sequence goes on from OZ014521.1 coordinate 489,818,699, forward strand.
TTACTATTTTAGTTTGATTTGCTTGTTACTTGGTTGTTCTGTTTCGGTTTTTGGTGATCCTCTGTGAGATAGATTCTAACCCGGATCTGAGCGGAACTTATGATAGGACGGCGATATTCGAAGCAATATGCGATGGAGTAGTCCAAAGCAATATCAATTCGATAATCTCCACTCGGTTAGGCTCTCTTGGACTATCAATGTCATGACGAGTAATCGTACGTGGCATTATTTTCCGACTTTGAGCTGATCATACTGAGGACCGTAGAACCCTTAACTAATCTAAGCCAATTTAGGAACGTAGTGCGGAAACTATCTGAGTGTAAACTTAAGGTGGTTGTTACGCGATACTACACTCGGACGAGGTCTATTTTAAGAATGTTATCGGTTGGGGAGTAATCCAACGTACCGATAATATTCTAAAGATGGATGTTAACTCTGGGAACCTCTGTTAGCACCCTTCTGGTTTTTTGCAGGTACAATGAAGACAAATCTTAGTACATGCCTGTTTGGGTTGGTGTTCTGTTACCTTGACTCCATCCTCGTGATTCGAACCTTTGAACCTGTGTGCTTTGCGTGATCTTGTTTGTGTTTGTTGCATCTACATATTCATCATGATCATCATCACAACCATTTTTCAAGGAAGATAATTCCGATTATTGCAAATATTGGAAAAAGTAAATATTCCTTTTTGTCAAGATTTTTCATGACCATATTCTCGATGTTGATCATGTTTGCAATAATTGAGTTGTTTTTCTGAAAATGGAAGTGAGCATTGCATATCATTGCATCCTCACATATTCTTGCGTTCATCCGAGTTGTGTGGGAACTCATCCCAGTTGTTTCTTTCTTCAGTTGTCTGTTGATCCGTCAAGCTGACTCTTCACCACAGATACGGTACTAGAGCTGCTAACAGACGGAGAGCTATCAGATTGAGAATGGAACACCAAGAACAACATAACATGGAAGTTCGAATGGAGATTGATGAGTTGAAGGCCGGTATGACCAGGCTTACTGAAATCATGCAAGTTCTGATTGCTCGAGGTGAACCACCTCAAAGGACTGTTATCTCTGAAGTTTTTACTGTTGTTGTTGATCCTCATGTTGTTCAGCAACCTGTTTCAACTTGGCCAGAATATGGGTTACCTCCGGATTATGTGCCAGTTTCTGCTACTGTTTAGATTGGTGGTCCATCTGTTGTGCCAGTCTTTTCATCTCTGACTTTTGTTGAACCTCAGCCTGTTGTGCACGCTACTGCTCAGACTACTTATCAGAATTCTCCTTTCTTGTACCAAGCTGCTGGTCCACAAGCTGAAAGTCAGGGTGAACCTGGATATATGGATGAAGTTAGAGAGCAATGTTTGACTCTTGAGAAGAGGGTAAGAGGTCTTGAAGGAAAAGATGTCTTTGGTTCCGCTGCAATAGACATGTGTTTGTTTTCCGACTTGGTTCTTCCTGATAAATTCAAAGTTCCTGTATTTGAGAAATACAATGGTCATACTTGTCCAAAGATTCATCTGTTGATGTATTGTCGCAAAATGGATGCGCATGCTAAGGATGACAAGCTGCTTATTCACTGTTTTCAAGATAGTCTGAGTGGTGCTTCTATGAAGTGGTACGTGGGACTTGAGAAGAGTCACATTCGAAGCTGGAATGATTTATCTGATGCTTTTGTAAGGCAGTATAAGTACAATCTGGACATGGCGCCTGATCGTCGTCAACTTCAAAATATGTCACAGAAAGAGAAAGAATCGTTCAAAGAGTACGCTCAGCGTTGGAGAGAGATAGCTGCTCAAGTGGAACCACCTTTGCCCGAAAAGGAATTAACTGGTTTGTTCATGGACACTCTTCAACCGTTCTTTTGGGAGAAAATGGTAGGAAGTGTTTCATCTGGTTTTTCTGATCTATTCACTATTGGAGAAAGACTAGAGGAAGATATCAAGAAGGGTAAGATTACCAATTCTGAACAGTAGCTCAAGTACACTGGATGTTATTCTAAACAACAATAAGCATTCAGGGGATAAAAGTGGACTGGGATTTAACAAAGTTCATAAGGATGAAGCTAGCTCAAACGAAACTAATTCAAAGTCCATACAGTCAAACAATATGTCCCAACAGATGCTTCAACATCATGAAAAGAACACAAAGTCAAACATAATGTTCCAACAGATGTCTCAACATTCTGAAAAGAATAAAATGAAGAAGAAATATCAAAGATGGAGATGTCATCATTGTGGAAGATTTGGACATATCAAACCTCATTGCTATAAGTTGCATGGATATCCAAATCAGATGTATCAGCAACTCCCTAAGCAGAAGATAGAAGTTACCAAGAAAGTGTTGCATAGACATCAAAGAGATCAGCAACCTTCTAAGCAGAAGACAGAGGTCATCAAGAAGGTATGGATACCAAAAGCTAGTCTTCATGCTGATCAAAGCTACATACCCAAGAACAAGATCAACAAACAACCTTGGAGCTCTACTAATGAACAATACACATGGCAGAGGTATCAAAAGAAATCTCAACTCAAATGGTCAAAGAAAGGTGTTGCATATATAGCACATACATCACTAAAAGTATCAGCCAAAGAAGACTGGTACTTTGACAGTGGATGTTCAAGACACATGACTGGATTGAAGAATCTGCTAGTAGACTTAAAGTCACATTCATCCAGATATGTAACCTTTGGAGATGGAGCTAAAGGAGAAATCAAGGGAGTTGGAACCTTGGATTGTCACGATGTACCAAGACTAAATGATGTGCTACTGGTTAAAGGATTAACTGCTAACCTGATCAGCATAAGTCAATTATGTAATCAAGGGTACAGTGTAAACTTTACCAAAACTGAATGCATAGTGACTAACAAAGAACAAGAGGTTGTCATGAGAGGAGCCAGATCTAAAGACAACTGTTACATGTGGGAATCTCAAGACTTCAGTCTCACTTTAACTTGCTCTTTAGCTAAAGAAGAAGAAGTGAAACTATGGCACCAAAGACTAGGTCATCTTCATTTCAGAGGCATAAAGAAGATAATATCTATGGATGCTGTAAGAGGTATTCCTAAACTGAAGATTGATGATGGCAAAATATGTGGTGAATGTCAAATAGGCAAGCAAACCAAGATGTCCCATCCAAAGCTCCAACATCTGACAACTTCCAAAGTTTTGGAACTATTGCATATGGATCTTATGGGACCTATGCAGGTTGAGAGCCTTGGTGGTAAGAGGTATGCCTATCTGGTGGTTGATGACTTTTCAAGGTATACATGGATAAATTTTATCAAAGAAAAGTCTGATGTATTTGATGTATTCAAAGACTTATGCCAAAGAATACAAAGGGAAAAAGCCAGCTGTGTGATCAGAATAAGAAGTGATCATGGAAAAGAATTTGAGAACCAAAAATTCTTAGATTTCTGTTCTTCAGAAGGAATCAATCATGAATATTCTTCACCAATCACTCCTCAACAGAATGGGATTGTTGAGAGGAAGAATAGAACTATTCAAGAATCAGCAAGAGCTATGATCCATGCTAAAAAGTTACCTTTGTACTTCTGGGCTGAAGCTATGAACACAACTTGTTACATCCATAACAGAGTTACTCTAAGGAAAGGAACTTTGTCCACAATCTATGAAGTCTGGAAGGGCAGAAAACCCACAGTTAAGTACTTCCATGTGTTTGGAAGTAACTGTTATATTCTGGCAGATAGGGAGCAAAGAAGAAAAATGGATCCTAAAAGTGATGAAGGGATTTTTCTTGGATACTCTATAAACAGCAGGGCATATAGAGTATTTAATTCTAGAACCAAGGTTATCATGGAGTCCATAAATGTGATAATTGATGATGCTCCTACAGATGTCCCAGAAGATGTTGGAACATCTGTTGATATCAAGACTGAAGCTGAAGAAAAGAGTGATCATTCTGACTTCACTCAAACTAATGCAAGGACAGAACAATCCAGCAAACCTCCCTCCATCAGAATCCAGAAGGATCATCCTAAAGATTTGATAATTGGTGATCCCAACAGAGGTGTAAGCACTAGATCAAGAGAAGTGATTTCAGGTTCCTGTTTTGTTTCTAAAATAGAACCTAAAAACATCAAGGAAGCTCTTACTGATGAATACTGGATTTGTGCTATGCAAGAGGAATTAGGTCAATTCACAAGGAATGAAGTGTGGAACCTTGTTCCTAGACCTGATGACATAAATGTGATTGGAACTAAATGGGTGTATAAGAACAAGTCAAATGAGCAAGGAGTTGTTACAAAGAACAAAGCTAGACTTGTAGCTCAAGGATACACACAAATTGAAGGAGTAGACTTTGATGAAACCTTTGCACCAGTAGCAAGGCTTGAATCAATCAGACTACTGTTGGTAATTGCTTGTATCTTAAAGTTCAAGCTATTTCAAATGGATGTGAAAAGTGCCTTTTTAAATGGTTATCTTAATGAAGAGGTATATGTAGAACAGCCTAAAGGATTTGTTGATCCAAGTTGTCCAAATCATGTATACAAACTAAAGAAGGCTCTTTATGGTCTGAAGAAAGCTCCAAGAGCATGGTATGAAAGGCTGACTACTTTTCTTATCAAGCAAGGGTACAGGAAAGGTGGAATTGACAAAACCTTGTTTATTAAAGATGAAGAAGGAAATGTCATGATTGCTCAAATATATGTAGATGACATTGTCTTTGGTGGGATGTCAGACAGGATGGTCAAACATTTTGTCAACCAAATGGAATCTGAATTTGAAATGAGCCTAGTAGGAGAATTAACCTACTTTCTTGGACTGCAAATAAAGCAAATGGAGGAATCCATGTTCATTTCCCAAAGCAAGTATGCTAAGAACATAGTCAAGAAATTTGGGATGGACAGTGCTACTCATAAGAGAACTCCTGCCCGCACACATTTAAAGTTGACTAAAGATGACAAGGGTGAGAATGTAGATCAAAGCCTATACAGAAGTATGATTGGAAGCTTGTTATATCTAACTACTAGCAGACCAGACATAGCATTTGCAGTAGGTGTATGTGCAAGATATCAAGCTGATCCAAAAGTTAGTCATCTTAATCAAGTCAAGAGAATTCTAAAATATGTTAATGGTACTTGTGACTATGGCATAATGTACTTTCATGGATGCAAACCAATTCTCACTGGCTTCTGTGATGCTGATTGGGCTGGAAGTGCTGATGACAAAAAAAGCACTTCAGGAGGATGCTTCTTTCTAGGAAACAATTTGATTTCTTGGTACAGTAAGAAACAAAATTGTGTATCCTTATCTACTGCTGAAGCTGAATATATTGCAGCTGGAAGCAGTTGTTCACAGTTGGTTTGGATGAAGCAAATGCTCACTGAGTACAATGTCCCACAAGAGGTCATGACATTGTACTATGACAACTTAAGTGCTATTAACATATCAAAGAATCCTATCCAACATAGCAGGACCAAGCATATTGATATCAGACATCATTTCATCAGAGATCTTGTAGAAGAAAAAGTGATTTCACTGGAACATGTAGCTACAAATCTACAGTTGGCTGATATATTTACCAAAGCCTTGGATGCTACTCAATTTGAAAATCTAAGGGGCAAATTGGGAATCTGCTTATGTGAAATTTAGCAGTTATGAAGATGTGCCAACATGTCATATGACATTGTGTGGCATAAGCACCAGATGGCAACACCAGTCTGGTCAAGGACCTTGAGTATTCCTCTCCTAAAAAGTCTCAAAGTAACGGATACTTATATTATATCAGCTTGCTTTCAGCTATCCATCTTCTCATCATACTCTCAAAAACGAATTGCATTCTCTAATTGCTTTTCAGAACTCATCAAACCTAAAACTCTTCATCCACCTTCTTCGAAAATGTCTCAAAACCCTAACATTCCTGAAGAAATCCTCAACAAGGAAGATGTGGTTCATGCAACCCCCATTTCTGTGGTACCCATGGATTCAACTCCAATGGACGAAATCAGAGGAAGTGTTCCTCATGCTAAAAAGCCAAGAACTCCAAAAAGAACAAAAGATCAAGTTTGCAGCAAATCCAAAGGCATTCCTTCACCAGCAAACATACCTCCAAAATCTTCTGAATATGTGGATGATTCCATAAAGGAGTTGGTAAACAGGATTCTTTCTGAACAAAGAGTGGTTAGTGGCATTTCTATCCCTCTGAGCACCATGCCAGCTCCACAAGAAGATCAACAACCTCAGGCTGCAAAGGACACTCCTGCTCAACAGGATATCCCAATAGATGTTGAAACATCTGAGGATCAGCAAAAGGCCTCATCTGATGCTGTTGTTGAAACATCTGAGGACCAAAAAAATGCCTCAAATGATAGTGATGAAGAAGCATCTAAGGACCAGAGCAAGGCCTCAACTGAAGAGCACATCTCTGTTGATCCACCAGCTGAAGAGGAGACTGCTCAATCCCCTCCTGTTGTGAACCTAGAGCATGATTCTGATACAGAAATCATTGCCTCTGTAAAACCTAGCATAGCCAAAAGGCTCAGAACTAGGAAAGAAAAGATGCATGCAGGACATGCAATTCCTGAGAAGAAGCAAGCTACCCTAAAGAAGGACAAAGCTAAAGTTGTCTTTGGTCCTACAAAACAATGGAGCAAGGTGCAAACACAAAAGAGGAAAGATGTCACTCCTCCAGATTCAGATGTTGAAACAGATGTCCCAACATCTCCTCCAAAGAAGAAATCAGCACCCTCAAGGTTATCAACTACTGTTCCAGAAGCTCCCTTGGACAACATTTCCTTCCATCTTGTTTCAAGTGTGAATAGATGGAAGTTTGTTTATCAAAGAAGGGTAGCACTTGTCAAGGAATTCATAGTCAACCTTCAAGAAGATTGTGCCAATGGTAAATCTACTGAATTTAGAAAAGTATTTGTTAGAGGCTGGTGTGTAGAATTCTCTCCTCAAATCATCAACCAATACCTTGGAAGAGAATCTGATGGTCCAAATGAGTTAGGGAAGACTGATAACCAGGTCTGCAAGGTTATCACTGCTAACCAGGTCAAGACTTGGCCAGTTAAAGGAAAGCTCTCAGTGAGCATGCTGACAAGGAAATATGCCATGCTGAACAGGATTGGTACAGCAAATTGGGTTCCTACCAATCATACATCCTCAATATCCACTGTCCTGGGCAGGTTCATTTATGCTGTAGGCACACAAACAAAGCTGGATTATGGAGCTTACATCTTTGATCAGACATTGAAGCATGATAGCTCATCTGCAACAAAGCTGCCAATTGCCTTCCCTTCCTTGCTATGTGGAATAGTGCTAAGTCAGTACCCTGGGATCCTCACTGAAAAGGACACAATGTGCAAAAGAGAAAGCCCTCTGGCCTTCCACTACAAGCTGTTCCTGAGTCATCATGCAGCAGATGTTGAAGCACCCTCTGGGACATCTACTGGTCCTTCAAATGCAAAGACTCCAATCTCAAAAGCTGCATTGATTGCTGAACTGAAGAGTACTTGCAAAGAACTGGATGCAAGGAAGCAGAAGCTTGAGGAGATTATCCAAAGGCTGGAGATTGAAAGTGATCAGAAAGCTGCTTCTTCTGATGAGGAAACTGAGGAAGATGAAGAAACTGACTGTGAGGAATCTGAGTGAAAATTGTATGTGAGGATTATGTAATGACAGCTTCTGCATTGTATTTTTAAATTAGTCTCTTTGGCCCCAAATTTATGTCTAACAAGGGGGAGAACATCAACAACAACAATGTATAATGCTGTTTGATTAATTAATGAAAAATCTCTGTTTGCTTCTGAACTAAATCTATAAAATATTTCTGTTGCAACAAGACTGAACACATGAATGTTTGAGGGGGAGTAATCTCACACATGATTCAACAGAAAAGAAATGCTGCACTTTGATAAAAGTACTTCTGCTGCACTCTGAAAATCAGAAAAGGATGTTAGCCAAAAATTAGCCAAAGGGGGAGTTTGTAGATGTTTAGAATTGGCAGAATTTTTGACCAACAAGAAATATTGAATTCAGTTCAGAATGTCCTATCAGATGTTGGGACATTATCAAACAGAGTATAAGAACTTAATTCAGGATGTCACACCAGATGTTGGGACATTGTGTAAATGATTTAAGTTCAGTTTTTCAGGATGTCCCAACAGATGTTGAGACATCTCAAACCTGCTACCAGAATTAATTAATGACTAACTGATCTGAGATATTTAAGGAAAGTTATCTGGAATTAATTATGGATGGACAAAAACAGAATAAGGGGCATATGTAGGGAGTATTGTTATGAGGCTTCAGCATAATCAGAAGAACTAAATCACCTAGAATCTAGGAAGTAACAAACCCTAATTCAAGGTGGAAGCTGCATGCGTTTTTAGGACTGGATTAACCTACAGAAAGCCCAAAATACAAACACCTATTTAATCAACAGAAACTCACAGAATTGAGTACGAATTTCAGAAGACAAAATAGGGTGTTGTGTTTTAATAGCAGGTTGCTTTTATTGTACCACTTTATGAGCTTTTAAGCATAAATGTATTTGTGACTTGATTGAAACTGTGAAGTAAGATCAAGCTGTTTTGTTTGAAGTATGACTTCAATGTTATTAAACTTGTAAACTAGATCACTGTGTGATTGAGGGGGAGTGAGTTGGTACTCATATCTAAGTTGTGTCTTAGGTAGAAATTGCATTAGGTAGATATTAAGTGAAAGATTAAACTGGGTGGTTTAAGTCTAAGAATTAATATTACTTATAGTGGATTTCCTCCTGGCTTGGTAGCCTCCAGATGTAAGTGTGGTTATACACTGAACTGGGTTAACAAACTACTGTGTTGTTTAATTTTCTTGCACTTTAAGTTTTGGTTAAATCTGTCAAGTGTTGGAACATCTCATAGGACATCTCATACCTGATCACAGAATTTCAAGAAGCTATCACTCAAATACCATCGTATGCTAAATTTATTAAGGAAATTTTATCTAATAAGAAAAAGATAGAGGACAATGGTACAGTTACACTTACTGCTGAGTTTAGCGCTATTATCCAAAATAGTATGCCCCCTAAGCTGAAAGACCCAGGTAATTTTTCTATACCTTGTAACATTGGAAAGTACGTCATAGACAAAGCTCTATGCGACTTGGGAGCAAGTATCAGTGTCATGCCTTTATCTATTTGCAAAAATCTGGAAATGGGAGAACTTAGACCCACCAAAATGTCTTTTCAGTTAGCTGACCGATCAGTTAAATATCCCGTAGGTATACTGGAAAACGTTCCAGTAGGAATAGGTCAATTTTATATCCCTATAGAATTCATAATTATGGACATTTCTGAAGACTTAGTTACTCCTATTATATTAGGAAGACCCTTCCTAGCCACAGCCGGAGCCATCATTGACGTAAAGAATGGCAAACTAACCTTCAAAGTTGGAGAAGAGAAAGTGGAATTCATCCTCACTCAATTCTTACAAGCACCGGATACAGAAGACACATGTTATCTGATTGATATAATAGACGAGTGCGTAAAAGAGATGGAAGCAGAACAAACCACTTATTTTGAAATTATTAAAATTCAAATCCCACCGATCTTCGAAGATGACAATTGGTGTGAACCGTATAAAGATGATTGTCTAAGAGAAAGTTTAGCACTTACACCCGATCATATGCCAGGACCAAAAGAATCAACTTTAGAATTAAAAACCTTACCTAAAAACCTAAGATACGAATTCCTAGATGCTGATCTTAAGCGACCAGTTATAGTTAATGCCAACCTAGGACAACCTGAAACTAAAAGATTATTAGACGTCCTACGGAAATACTCGAGCGCTTTAGGATATAACATTTCAGATCTTAAATGAATATGTACTTCGATCTGCATGCATCGTATTATGCTAGAAGATGATTATAAAACATCTAGAGAACCTCAAAGAAGAATTAATCATATCCTTAGCACTGTAGTCAAAGATGAAGTTAAAAAACTACTAGAAGCAGGAATCATATATCCGATCTCCGACAGTCAATGGGTTAGCCCAGTGCATGTCGTACCAAGGAAAAGAGGTATTACTGTTGTGAAGAATGCCAAAGGCGAAGCGATAACACAAAAAGTAGTAACCGGAAGTAGAATGTGCATAGATTATTGTAAGTTGAACAAAGCTTCTCGGAAAGACCATTTTCCCATACCTTTCATATATCAGATGTTAGAACGATTAGCCAAACATTCCTATTTCTTCTATCTGGATGGTTACTCCAGATTTTTCCAAATCCCTATTCACCCTGATGATCAAGAGAAAACTACGTTCACATGCCCTTATGGAACATTCGCTTACAGACGGATGCCCTTTGGATTGCGTAATGCCCATGCAACCTTTCAAAGATGTATGATGTCAATTTTCGCAGATTTCATAGATAACATCGTGGAAGTGTTCATGGACGATTTCTCAGTGTGTGGAGAAAGTTTCGAAGGATGCTTATCAAATTTAGAAATGGTACTAGAAAGATGTGTGAAGGTAAATCTGATGCTTAACTGGGAGAAATTACATTTCATGGTCAGACAAGGAATCATACTAGGACATGTAATTTCTGACAAAGGAATAGAAGTTGATAAAGCTAAAATAGAAGTCATAAAAGACCTTCAACCACCTAAGACCGTACGAGAAATACAAAGTTTCTTAGGCCATGTTGGTTTCTACCGGAGATTTATAAAAGATTTCTCAAAAATCATTAAACCTTTAACCTGTTTATTAATGAAAGACGCTGAGTTTATATTTGATGACAAGTGTTTAGAAGCGTTTGAAACTCTGAATCAGCCCTTATCACCGCATCAATCATGCAACCACCTGACTGGAGGTTACCATTCGAAATAATGTGTGATGCGAGTGATTACGTTGTAGGCGCAATACTAGGACAAAGAAAGGAAAATAAATTCCATGCGATTTACTATGCCAGTAGAACCTTGGATTCCGCTCAAATGAACTATGCCACAACAGAGAAAGAGCTATTAGCTATTGTTTTCGCACTCGACAAATTCCGATCTTATCTAGTAGGAGCAAAGATAGTCATATACATAGATCACCCTACTATCAGATATCCTCTAACTAAGAAGGATGTTAAACCCATACTTCTAAGGTGGATCCTATTGTTACAAGAATTTGATCTGGAAATTAAGGATAAGAAAGGAACCGATAATGTTGTAGCAGATCACTTATCAAGATTAGAAAATATTAGACCCGAACCAGTGCCTATTAACGATGATTTTCCTTATGAACAATTGTTAGCACAAATAAAAAGTGAAATATCTCAACTAGCTCCAACAATATTAAAAAACAAAGAAACCATGGAAGCGATTAATTCAAAAGCAGGATTGACATGGTATGCTGATATAGTCAACTACCTAGCTGCAAGTGTACTTCCACCGAATTTAACATATCAACAGAAAAAGAAATTCTTCCACGATCTCAAATATTATTATTGGGACGAGCCTTTACTATTTAAGAGAGGACCTGACGAAATCTTTCGTCGATGCATACCCGAAGAAGAAATTGAAAGTGTTATTACTCAATGACATTCATCTCCATATGGTGAACATGCGAGTACCTCGAAGACCTGTGCTAAGATCTTACAAGTCGGGTTATTCTTGCCTAATTTATGGAAAGACGTCCACATCGCCATTATAAATTGTGATCGTTGTCAACGTACTAGTAACATCTCAAGACGCGACGAAATGCCTCAAAGAGGAATACTTGAAGTAGAAGTCTTTAACATATGTGGATTTTATTTCATAGGACCCTTCCCAGCTTCTCCTACAAATGACACGCGAGTAGTGATTAAGTTTTTCAAGAATATTATCTTTCCAAGATTTGGTGTACCTAGACTTGTCATTAGTGACGGTGACTCTCATTTCATTTCAAAAATATTCGATAAATTACTATCTAACTATGGAGTAAGACACCGTGTAGCAACACCATATCATCCACAGACAAGTGGACAGGTCGAAGTCTCAAACAGAGAGATAAGGCAAATACTCGAAAAAACCGTCGCCATATCTAAGAAATATTGGTCATCCAATCTTAATGAAGCTTTATGGGCTTATAGGACAGCCTATAAGACACATATAGGAACTACACCTTTCAAACTAGTTTATGGAAAATCCTGTCATCTTCTTGTCGAATTAGAACACAAAGCTTATTGGGCAATTAAAACGCTTAACATAAACTATACAACTGCAGGAGAGAAACGAGTCCTCGATCTTAACGAACTAGAAGAATTAAGATTAGACGCTTACGAGAACGTTAAAATATATAAAGAAAAAACCAAAAGATGGCACGATAAGCGTTTATCCAGGAATGAATTTAGTGTGGGAGACGTTGTACTTTTATTTAATTCTAGACTTAGACTATTCCCAGGAAAATTAAAATCTAGATGGGCAGGCCCTTTTGAAATTACGAAAGTGTTTCCTAGCGGAGCAATAGAAATTAAGGGTAGAAATAGTGAACCGTTCATAGTAAACGGACAGCGATTAAAGCAATACCATCACATAAAAAATAGGGATTATGCTAATAGTCTAAAATGTTTTGAGTTACCCACTAATTCCCCTGACTAATTTTTTACTAAGAACTGCGTCAGGCTTATGACGTTAAAAACAACACTTAGTGGGAGGCAACCCACCATTATATTGTTTTTCGCATTTTAATGTTTTGTTTTATTGAATTCTGTTTATTTTACTATTACTATTGTTTTCATCATTTTTTTTCTTAATTTTTGCTATGCTGAGTTTGAAAACTTTATATGCTACAGAATTTCTAAAACCAGTCTTTTCTACCTTAACCTTCTTTCCCCCCGATTTACTTTCTACCTCTTTAATTTTCATTATGGAACCACAACCACAGAATTTTATGGAAACCACCTTTAGAGGAAGAAACCAAAGGAGGAAATTTGAGGAATTATCCCAAAGAAATCTTACTATGACCCTCTATTATGATGATGAGACAATGGACACACTAGGCATCGCATATAATGTTTTATACATGTTTAACCAGCTGGGATGGGAAAGATCTCACATTAAGTCTAGATTTGTCACTCACCGCGAACTTACCTTTGAATTTTTGAGTTCTTTAGTGCATATACCTGATCGTGGATTCGGTGCTAGAAAAGGATTTATCAGTTTCAGATTATTTGGCATCGAGTTTTCCTATAACCATAAGGAATTAGCTAACATACTAGGATTCCCTAGTGGACCATTTGCATTCACCACAACCCAACTGGAACTTATGGATTTTGAGTTAGACTATATATGGGGTACATTAACCAGAAACTATCACCTTGAACCATACATCATGGATAACTATGAAATACATAACCATGATATTCGGTATTTCCATAAGATTTTAGCACATACCCTATTCGGAAAGAAATAGAACCGAACTTTAGTTTCTAAGGATGAGATTTTTATTCTGTACTGTATGACTCAAGGATGCTATGTTAATTCCATACCATTCTTAATGAATACCTTTACCCGCATTAATCAAGACCCTGATGCCCTAATCATTGTAGGATGATTAGTTACTATGATTGTTGACGCCCTTAGACTTAGATACCAACTTAATAGGTGCATACCTTTCGGTACGTCCCGTCCTATGAATTTGGATTCTTGTTTTGATAGGCGTATCATAGGAAACTTAGGAGGCGCACCTTTTGATTACTTGATAAGGAATGAAGTCATCACCCTATTTACCCTTCCGAACCATGCTAGATTTAGTGTCCATAATCGCGATAATTGGCTATATGATCTTAACCCACCTAGTCCTCCATCCACACCCGATACACCACAAGGATACCAAGTTTTTGATCAAAAGATGTCGGACACTGAAGTTGATCCTGAGACTCCTCCTAATTACTATGAACCCAACCTTATCGATGAGGATACTGATGTCCTTAAGAAAGAAGCAAGAGAGTATACTGAAAAGCTGAACAATATCCAAACTACTTTGGATATTTATCAAGTAGAGATTAATGGATTAAAGGATGAAGTGAAAAGTTTGCATCAAGACATCATAGGATTAACTGACATTACAGTAGACCACTTTTATCATTTGAATTCAGTTCTAGAGGATCTCAAGAAAAGGCTCGGATGAGGAAATCACATTGCTCAGCATTTTTATTTTCAGTTTTTTTTTCTAGGAAGTTTCAATTTTATTTCATTCTGCTTTTTACAGTTTGATTAGTTTATTTATTTCAATCAGTTTTAATTTTATGCAATTTTTGTTTACTGTTCAAAGACGATTTCAATTCAATGCAAGTTCTATTATGTTTTGATTTCTAGTTATTCATTGCTAGTAATTTTGAATTTGAATTGATTTTGTTTCTTTACATAATAGTACTTATTACTACTACTGTTGTTTGATTGAAATATGGTGTGATGTTAAAATTATAAACCAATGCTATCAATACTTAATGTGCATTATCATTGTCTCTTTGATACAATTTTTAATAATCCTGAAATAGTTTATAGCATTACTGTTAGACTCTTGCCCTTCTGCTAAAGAAATTCCAAAATTTGCAACGCTGACGGTCGTGACATCCCTCTGACGATCGTAATGCCCTTAAACCCCGCGTTACGATCATAATGATCATGTGATGAGCGTCACAGCTACAGAGAACACGTTCTCTGTAACTGCTGGTGAGTTTCAAATTCCTCCCCATTCCTTTACCCTTTCATCTCCCACGATTCTTTCAACTTCCATCCACAAAATTCAATCTCCATTACCACCATTTACTCCTTTAAACTCCCATTAATCCTATAAAACCTAACCATTCCACCATCCCATTCCTTTATTTACCTGAACCTCATTCTCACAACTCTTCATATTTCCAAAACACCCATCCTCTCATCAACTCTCTTTGCATGCTATGGCCAATTGTAAACACCCCAAATTTGCCCTCACTCATATTCACACCATGGCTTTTGATCTTTCATTTTTGCATTAGCATAAGCATTACATCTCATATTGCATTTTTGCTTCACTGCATAAGTTCAAGTTCATCTGCATCTAGGGTTTGTGATCTGAGCAATCCAAGAGTTCATCTAAGCCACCCCAAAGGCCTTAAAGCTTTCCAAGGGGGTCCATGTGTGTTCTATCATCATATTATTCCTCTCAAAGTTCAAGGAAGTCAAGGAATCACAAGAACTGGCAAGGCATGGAAGCAGAGCTAGGGTTTTCACTACACAGATGACCAAAATTAGGGTTTTGGTTTCAAAGGCCTCAACTCCAAATTTTTGGGCCATTATTGTTTCTAATGTTCTTAAGATGTTATAAGGATCATATGTACCATGTTTTATGAATAAATTCATTGTGGAAGTCATCTATTCACTGGGTAACATCCTGAGTAAGTTAAGGCAAAATCAGGGCATCTGAGGCCCCCAACAATGGAACCAAAGGGGTATTTTCATCAAATTGAAGTCCTATGATCTTTATTTTATCATTGAAGTGTTTGTAAGTTCATAAAAATGAAGAAATTTGAGCTAAACCAAAAGTTGCCAAAAATGGAAATGACTTGTAATGGAAACTTTCCATTTTGGGAATGTTTTTCAACCTCCTCTTTCTTGATCAAAAATGCTTCAAATGAAAAATTATTGGTCATGAAAGTTGTAGATTAGGTCTTTCCCTTTTCAAAAAGTACAAGAACATCTTCTAATTCATTATGGAACTCAAGTTATGATCCTTCAAAGTTGGCAAAAATCCTATAATTTTCAAGAATGCACCAAAGAGGATTTTTTGCAAAACCACTTGCCAAGTCTTCTAATAACTTCTAATGTGCCCAAATGAGACATAACATGATCAAGAAACTTCAAAATATCATAATTGGCCCAAGAATTATGCATTTCCATGACTTGAACTTCAAGAAATTTCAAAGGGGCCAAGACTTCCCAAAATTGCAAAATGGTATAGATCTTTCCATCCACTTGTGCCAGCCATGCCTCTAAACCAGACCTGCCATGACCCATACCTAAAGTACAACCAAGCTTGACTTTTTGCAAATGAAGTCATACCAATCAGCATAGCCCACAACAACTCTTCTAACCTATCACAACTTCACATACATGCCCTAAGGATCACATTTCATAACATCTTGGAGCTTGAATCAACACACACACTAAGATTCACAAAATCCTCAAGAAACTTTCCTTTTTCGAAACTCATAAACCAACCATCAAAACTTCAAACTTTCTTCATCATTCAACTCAACATCACTCATAGAACAAATCCCCACCATTAAAATGGCCTGAAAGCTCCCAAACCAAAAACACGATTTCACCCCCCTCTGAACTGAAACTTCAAAAACAGCCCAAATAAATTCATTCCAAGCATCAAAACATCCTCAGGAGGTCCATTGAAGTTGATTGGCACCAAGGAGAGGGCCAGATAGCTCAGATTGAGAAATCTCCAGCTCAGGTATCATCAAGAACAAATTTTCCAGAACTTGTATTTTTTGTTATAGAAATGTTCTTCATGCTTCACTGAGCACACTGCACATTTTACTTTTCAAAATGGTTGAGTATTGAGCTTGTATCGTGCTTCTGAAACTTTTGCAGTTTTTATGTTTTGATTCGAATCTTATGTTTGATGCAATATAAATGTGGTTTGAGGGTTGATTCTTGCTTAGGATTGATAGGGGAGTGAATCTGGAGAGTTAGAGCTCTTAATTTGGCCTAGGGAAGAAGTTGGAATTTTGGTCTCGCCGGAGAAGATGACCGGAGCTTGCTCCGGTCACCTGAAAGTCATTAGGGCACTAATTAGGGTTTAGGGGGTCAGTTTGAATTTGAGCCATTGGATCTTGCTTAGCACGTTTTTTAAGGGTCCAGATCATTTCAATTAACCCTAATTTTCAATTAATTAAATAATCAGTTAATTAATCCAGATGCAATACAGGCCTTCCATCTGCGCGCGCAGTCAACCTAGGTTTAAACCCTGACCATCAGATGCTTTGACTTCCTCTTTTATTCATTTTATTTTCTTTTTAATTCATTTCTTTTGTACAATTTATTTAAAATATCAAAAAGCCTTTGAAAAATATTTCCTTTTGCATTTTTGTTTCAAATATTTTTCTTAATCAGAAAATGATTTTTATTTTATTTTTTGCATATAAAAAGTATTTTTAAAATATTTAAATGTTTATTTAAATTAATTAATGAAAATTAATTAATTAAAATAGCATTTAGGTTTCTAAAAATCACCAAAAAAATCATTTTGCATCTTAACACATTTAGAAACATTTTCAAACCCTTCATACAAATTTCTTTTTGGTTTTGATCATAACTTGACATTTTTCTTTGAATTTAGGGTTCATAAAATCACATTTTAAACCCTAACCTTTGAAAATTCTTTTCTGCCTAACCAGGAAGGGTTTGAAGATGGTTCTTTTTGCATTGTTTTACACATATTATTTAGTATCTAGGATATTTTTGGCATGAGTTTATCTTGCATTTTCAATTTGCTTGGCATTTTTCATTGAGGATCATCCAAAAAACCCTAGAAAATTAGGAAATTCATAACTTCTTCTAGGTTTAGTTTCTGACCTCCCCCTTTGGATGGTAACCTAGTATAGGTGTAGGGTTCCTTTGAGTGCATTTTCAATTTTTTATCATATCATTTGCTTCTGTTTTGGTCATTTGCATCTCATCCTTTCATGTAACCCTAATTTTGCATCTTTACTTGCATCTTACATTGCATTGCATGAACATATGAACTTGTCATGCCATTCTAGGCATTTGTATGCCATCTTAGACATCTTAAGACATTTCTTGAACATTGCTTGATCATTTATTCATACATTTGCTATGCTTTGCATCCATTTCATTTCATAAACATCCATGTGTTTACATGCTTCCTACATGCTTCATTTGCATTCATTCTCTTGTATGATCACACATATGCATCTTGTATGCCTTTGCATCATATCATAGCATCATTTACATCATGTGTATGCTTCTGGTCTTGGTCTTTACCCTTGAATATGCATCATTTCATTTCATTCCTTTCACATTGCATCTTGTACTAACTTTTCAGGTTAATGGTAAGTTTGTTTGGGAGGTGGATTTGCCTTCACCTCCCACCTCTTCTCATACTTTCACATTACATACTTGCTGCATTTTTATTTGTCTTTGAGTGGGCTTGACTCACTTGTGCTTCTCTTCCTTCCTTTAAGTTACTTATCTTCTTAGGAAGTAAGTAACTTATTATTCCTCTTCTCATCCCCTTCTTTTCATCTTGCTTCTCCTTGGTGGCTTCCTTGAAGACTTATCCTTTTAAGCCTCACAAAACCATAGGATGCCTAAGCATGATAACTTCTAGGATTGATAGTTTCCCTTAGACGTTTTTCTTTGAGTTTTCTTTGTTTCCCTTTTCTCATCTCATCATTAGAGACTAAACCTTTAAGATTTTAGGACTTGGGAATAAGGGTTATGCCTGCATCCTTATCTTAGGATGGAGTGTATAACTTTAATCCTAAGTGTTAAACCCTTAATCTGTTTAAACCTCTTAATCAATCCACCTAATAATCACCAAGTCATTAACTTGTAACTTGGGCCTTACATTAGGGTTCCAACTCTTCCCTATGGTTAAGAGGGACTAATCCTAGTGTTTAATGGACAAGTCCCCCTCAAGTTGTCTTACAAACATAAAATCCACTTCTTAATCTCACCCCTTAATTAAAATCCATTTAATAAAGGCTTGTTTTGTCATGAATTTAATCCCTAACCATGGGTTAAGTTGAGGTATCTTCCTCAGCTTAAGTGTTCTCATCTATTATCCTTCTATTAGGATGGTGTAATGAGCCCACTAATCTGTGATTAAAGATTAAACTCATTACTTAACACTAAAAAAATACCCAAAAACATCTAATTAATCACAAGTAGGTTAATGATCTTAATCCTACATCATCAATGGCAATTAATTTGAGATGCTTATCTCATACTTAAGTATTCTCATTATCCCTAATCAGGGAGGATATAATGAGTTTATAAGTCGTTGATTTAGGCTTAAGCTCCTTAACTTATGAAAAACACCAAAAACAATAAAAAACTGAAAACACAAAAAACAGACAATAATTGTCTCCTTCGGGATTATTTTCTCATCACACTCACTCATAAACGAGAACTTGCTTCTTCCGTCTAATGCAAGACAGTTAGCACTCGAGCCAGACGAGTCATACACTTGAGCATAGACAAGCAAGCAGTTCACAGTCAATTTATCTTTCAGTCTCTTTGAGTCGAACTATGGTGTTCTGACTTCCTCATTGCACGAGAGGATACGTAGGCATAAATGAATTGTTATCGAACAAAAGTCTCTGTGTCTTCTCCCTCTTTCATCATTCTTTTCTAAGCCTCAGTTCCTGAGCATTTCACTTTCTTCTGCACTGACACTTGTATATTCTTTTCCAACTTTTTGCACACAGATAGCACATACACTTAACCCTTTAAACACAATCTTTTAAGCGTGGATCCCGTCGAGTACGACGGACAATCTGGGTGCTAATACCTTCTTAGGTTGTAACTAACCCCCTTTCTCAGTTTCTATGGTTCGCAACCGTCTTATCCATATTTTCCTAGGTTTATGCAGCATTACCTTTCCTTCGGGATAAAAATGCCTAGCTGGAGACTCTATTCAATTCACATCATTTTCTCCTTTTGCCGACCGTTTGTGTCTGTACCGTGTCTGACCAGGTGTCTTTTCGGGGGAGCGACAACTTGGCGACTTTGCTGGGGAACTTTATATTGCAACCAAGGCTTTTGGCTCTTTTTGTGGGTTCCTCCTAGAGCTTGTTTGATTTGTGTTTATGGGGGTGTTATGTGCTACTTGTGCTTGATATTTATTACTTTTTGTACAACTTTATTTATTGCTTTCATTTAGAGTTTTTATGCATTTCATATTGTCATTATCATTGGTGTTGGATATGCTGTTTCTTTGGTGGGAGGGATTGTTGAGTGATTAAGGTTCCATACCGGGGACCTGAGTGACACATAGGCTACAGTGGCTTCATATTCTTTCCCATTCCATTTCGGTCTGGTGCGGGAATACGAAACACGGTTCAAACATGTGTTTCTTCTTGAGAACTATGTGCTACGGATTTCCTGTAGTACTAGGGCTATCTGGGAAGCCTGCTAAGTCTGGATGACCTTTTATGACCTTCAGCATCTGAGGTGAATTAGAGGAGGATCTTTTATGGTTATTGTAAACACTGTACCTCCGGGTTAGAAGTGTTTACACTTCTCATAACTGGTCCAAGTCTGAGGATCCTTGTTCTAGAACAATACATGTGAGGGGGTTGGGATGTTTACAGGTTTGCAGGAACCCTTGGCCTCATCATACCTTGTTACCAGTTTTGTTTTAAGAATTCAACACTTTGGACAGTTCTTGTGAAACCCTGGTGATGGGAAAATAGAAAGTGTACTATTTTTTCCCTCTGTAGTAATCTTAAGGAAAATTCCCCGAATATCGATCTCGAGGACTGCGTATCAAATTAAGTTTTTTTTCTATTTCAAGTTGAACAAAAGTTTCTGAGGGTTTGTTTAGATCTTCTCAAAAGACTTGTAAATATAAAATCTAGGAAAATACTAAGGATGACAAATATGAAAATTATGTTAGGGAAGGTGTATGAGAAATTCTTATAATGACTAATTGTTTATAATCGTTAAAATATTACTGCAACTAAATCATTACCGCCTTTCAAGATTAGTTTTTCAAAACATCCTTTAAGGAAAACGCTTTGGTATTCCTTCTATACCCAATTCCTTGATCGTATAGAATGAATACCAAGCATTTGCATATCAAAAGTTTTTATGGTTAAATATGATATCCCAATTCCTTGATGATATAAGATAAAAAGTTTTGATTGAAAAACATTAACAGGGCATTCCTACCATCTCTCAACCGATGATTAAAAATCTAATTTTCCAATATTGATTTTTCTTACAATAAAATCAATCAATCAACACAATGAATATAGAAGCAGTGAAATTCATAAAATCAAGTTCAATGTCATTACAATAAACTCAAGGACACCCCCTAGAATTGGGGGGTTTAGCCACTCATATTCAAAACAATGAAAATCACATACATAAGGAAAGGAGACATTACAACATAAAAAGGATTGCTTGGATCGTCAATTGCTTCCGCGTTTGATCGATCCGACTTCTCCTCTAAAATCCTTTGTTATTTCTGTAAACACCCCAAATTTTCCCTCACTAAGTTCACACCATGACTTGTGATCTTTTCATTTGCATAATTTCAATCATAGCATCTCACATTGCATTTTTGCTTCACTGTATTGGTTCAAAGTCATCTGCACCTAGGGTTTGTGATCTGGGCAATCCCTGAGTCATCTGAGCCACTCCAAAGGTCTTTAATCATCTCAAGAGGGTCCATGTATGTTCAAATATCATATTACATCCTCCGAAGATCAAGGAAGCCAGAAAATCACAAGAACTGAGAAAGGCATGGAAGTAGAGCCAAGCTTAACTGCACAGATGACCTAAAATTAGGGTTTTGGTTTCAGAGACCATAACTCCA
Organism: Lathyrus aphaca; assembly: GCA_963966055.1. Classification (NCBI taxonomy): domain Eukaryota; kingdom Viridiplantae; phylum Streptophyta; class Magnoliopsida; order Fabales; family Fabaceae; genus Lathyrus; species Lathyrus aphaca. Next base: position 489,840,229 of record OZ014521.1, read on the forward strand.
AATTTTTTGGTCATTATTGTTTCTATTGGTCTCTATATGTCATAAGGATCCTACATACCAATTTTCATGAAGAAATTCCATGAGGAAGGCATATGATCAATGGATGACTTCTTGAGCAAGTCAGTGCAAAATCAGGGCATCTGAGGCCCCCAATCATCCAACCAAAGGTACTTCTCCATCATTTTGGGTGTATATGATCTTTATTTGATCTTATAAGAAGTTAGAAGTTCAAAAAATTGAAGAATTTCAAGCCATTTGCAAAGTTGCCATTTTGGGAAAGTGACTTGTAATGCAAAATTGCCATTTTGGGAAAGTTTTTCAACCTCCTCTTTTTGATTCAAAAATGCTTCAAATGAAAAATTCTTGGTCATGAAAGTTGTAGATTGGATCATTCCATTTTCAAAAAATACAAGAACTTGATCTAATTCATCATAGAACTCAAGTTATGGCCTTTCAAAGTTGGGAAAAATCACTAATTTTCACTTATGCACCAAAGAGGGAAACTTGCAAAAACTCATACCAAGGCAAAATGTGACCTCTAATTGACTTCTAAGCATTACACAAACATGATACATGACCTAAAACTCAGAATTTCCCAAAGAATTCTCAAGTTTCATGACTTGTGCATGAAGAAATCAAGAAAGGGCCAAACTTCATGAAATTTGCAAAACCACCCACAAGCTTCATTCCACTTGCTATTTTGCCTCAATCTGAATTCCATGGTTGCCCATGAATCAAGATGCACCAGACACCCCCTTGTCCTTGGCCTGAAACAGCTCATACTTCAAAGAACACATAACCTTGACTTTATGCAATTTGAGCCATACCAATCAAACTGCTCCACAACAACTTTCTGACCTATCAAGGCTTTATAGATGGACCAAAAGCTAGCCATTTCATACAACAACACAGCCTGAATGTTCCCACAAATCAGCACACACAAAAACTCCCTCTTATGCATTTCTCTTCGAAACTCAGCACTCAAGCCACAAACCTTCAAACAAATTCCATAGAACAACTCACCATGAACCTCTGATCATTTCCCACCCTTCATCCTGTCCTAAACATAGCCACATCAAAAATATGATTTTCACCTCTCTTGACCTGAGCTTAAGCAAACTTCACATAGAGGCCATATAAACTCCAACCAAGCATTGCAAACTCTTCAGGGGGACCATTGGAGGTGATTTGAAGCAAGGAACTGGTCAGAAAGCTCCAAAGGTGAAAGCTCCAGTTCAGGTAACCTCAAGAACAAATTTTCCAGAAATGTAATTTCTTGTTATAGAATGATAGAGTGTGTTGCCCTGATCATGTTAAGCTTTGAATCACTGAAAATGGTGGAGAGATGAGTGTGTATGCATGTTCTGAAATTTTTGCAGTTTTCTTGTTTTTGCTCGAATCTTGTTATTGATGCAATGAAAATGTGTTTTTGTGATTGATTCATGTTTGGGGTGGGTAGAGGATTAAATCTGGAGAGTTAGAGCATTTGAAATGGCCTAGGGAAGAAGATAGAAATTTTGGCTCGTCGGAGAAGACGACCGGAACCACTGTTCCGTTCGTCTGAGAGTGATTAGGGTTAATTAGGGTTTTATGTCAGTTTGAATGTAGGCCCTTGGATCCAGCTTCGCGCGCGTTTTGGACGTCCCAGATTTCACATTAAAACCCTAATCAGTCATTAATTAGCTTAATTAAGTTTTATAAAATTCAAATTCTCAGATTCCATCTCAGCCTTCCATTTGCGCGCGGGTCAATTCCCTCCACCCCAGTTTGAATCCTGACCACCAGATGCGCTGACTTCTCATTAAAATTGATTTTATTTTCATTTTATTTGCATTTCTTTGTTCATTTTATTTAAAATAGCAAAATGCATCCAAAAATTTTCATTTTTTGCACCATGACTTTAAACATTTTTCTCATTTTGAAAATAAATTTTATTTTATTTTTGCATAAAATTTGTATTTTTAAAAATATTTAAATGATTATTTTAATTAATTAATGCAAAATAATTAATTAAAATACCATTTATGTTTCTAAAAATCACCCCAAAAATCACATTGCATCTTGACACATTTAGAGACATTATCAAACCATTCATACAAATTTATTTTTGGTTCTTGATCCATTTTGACATTTTCTTTGAATTTAGGGTTCTTAAAAATCAATATTTTTGACCCTAACTTAGAAAAATCTTTTCTGCCTAACCATGAAGGGTTTGATAATGATTATTTTTGCATTGCATTCCACATATCATATAGTTTCTAGGATAAAATTGGCATGAATTTATCTTTTATTTTTCAAATTGTTTTGCATTTTTCCTTTTGAGGTACCCCAAAACCCTAGGTAACTTAGAAAAATCATAAGTCCTTTAGGGTTTAGCTTCTGACCTTCCCCTTTGGGCAGTGAACTTGTATAGGTTTAGGGTCCCTTTGATGCCATTTTCAATTTTTTTATATCATGCTTTGCTTCTGATTTTGGATTTTGCATCTCATGTTGTACATAAACCCTAATTTGCATCTTCATTTGCATCCATCTTACATAAGCTTGCATACATGAACTTGCCGTGACATTTGTGCATACACATGACATATAAGACATCTTAGGACATGTAGAAATCATGTTTGATCATTGCATCATCCATTTGCCATGCTTTTGCTTTCATTTGATGTCATATGCATTCATGAACTTTCATGCTTCTTACATGTCTCATTTGCATCCTCATCTCTTGTATGATCATCCTCATCCCTTGGCATGCTTTCATAACATCTCATAACATCAATTGCATCATGAATTTGCTTCTGACTTTGGTTTTCATCTTTGCATTTCATCTCATTTTATTTCTTTTGCTAACTTTTCAGGTGGTAAGTGTTTGAGAAGTGAATTTGCCTTCACTTCTCATAATCCCTTCTCATATCTCTTATGCATCATTGCTGCATTTTACTTGTGTATTAGAGTGAGCTTGCTCATTCATGTTCCTTCCTCACCTTCTTTCTTCAAGTAACTTACCTTCTTAAGTGAAGTAAGTTGTCTTGTTTCTTCTTGCTTCTCCTTCCTTCATCCTGTTTCTTCCTTGGTGGTTTTTCTCTTGAAGATCTCTTGCAAGCCTCATGAACCCTAAGAATACCCAAGCATGATAACAATTAGGGTTTGATTAGTCCCCCATTAGTTTTACCTTTGTGTCATCTTTGAGTCTTCTTTTCTCATCTCTTAATCAAGGACTAAACCTTAAAGGTTTTAAGGCTTTGTGATTAGGGTTATGCCTGCATCCTTCTATTAGGATGGAGTGTATAACTTTAATCCTAAGTGTTAAACCCTTAATGTGTTTAAATCCTTTAATTAATCCATTTAATAATCACTAAGACATCAAGCTTGTAACTTGGGCCTTGCATTAGGGTTCTAATTCTTCCTTAATTGGTTAAGAAGGACTAACCCTAGTGTTAATGGACAAGTCCCCCTCAAGTTGTCTTACAAACCATAAAATTCATATCTTAACCTTACCATTAACTAAAACCACTCTAATAAAGGCTTTGTTTTGTCATGAGGTTAATCCCTAATCATGGATTAAGTTGAGAAGCCTTCCTCAGCTAAAATGTTCTCATCTATCATCCTTCAATTAGGATGGTGTAATGGGTCCATTAAATCCTTGATTATGGCTTAAACTCATTACTTAACACTAAAGAAAAACTCCAAAAACATCTAAATAATGGCAAGTAGGTTAATGATCTTAATCCTGCATCATGGTGATTAAGTGCGAGGTGTTTACTTCATACCTAAGGTATTCTCATTACCCCTAATCAGAGGGAGGATGTGATGAGTTTACTAACCCTTTGTTTAGGCTTAAGCTCATTTTCTTATGACAAACACAAAAAGGCAATAAAAGATTGAAAACACAAAAACAAACAATAATCGTCTCCTCCGGGATTCTTTTCTCACCTCATTCACTCATAAACGAGAACTCGCTTCTTTCGTCTAATGCAAGACAATTAGCACCTGACAAGTAGGCAGTTCACAAGTCAATTTACCTTTCAGTCTCTTTGAGTCGAACTACGGTGTTCTGACTTCCTCATTGCACGAGAGAATACGTAGGCATAACTTAACTGTTATCGAACAAAAGTCTCTGTACATCCCCCCTCTTCCAGATTTATCCTTTAAGCCTCATAGTCTTGAGCTTTGCACTCTTTCCTTACACTGACACTTCTCTTATTCCCTTCACATTTCTTTGCACTGACACTTGCATTCTTTTCCAGCTTTTGCACACAGATAGCACAGACACTACCCCTTTAAACACAAATCTTTCAAGCGTGGATCCCGTCGAGTATGAAGGACAATCTAGGTGCTAATACCTTCCCAGGTTGTAACCAACCCCCTTTCTCAGTTTCTCTGGTTCGCGACCATCTTATCCATCTTTTCTTAGGTTTATGCAGCATTACCTTTCCCTCGGGATAAAAATGCCTAGCTGGCGACTCTTTTCATCCTTCTCCTTCGCCGACCGTTCGCGTCTGTACCCTATCTGACCAGGTGTCATTTGGTGGGAGCGACACTTTCCTTTGCGTGATAATTCCAAATATTCCAAAGTGTTCTTTCCTGGTTACGATCAACCTAATGTATCAGATTACAAAATTACATGCGAAACGTCCAAAATGCCCTCATCATAAGAGACTAAAGAAAAACAAAAATCTTGCATTCAGGTGCCATGACACAGGCCGTGTCGTGTGACACGGGCCGTGTCGTGTGACACGGGCACCCGTGTCATGCTGCTGGACTCATGGTACCCGTGCCTTCAATGGGGGACTATGACACGGGTTGTGTCGTGTGACACGGGCACCCGTGTCATGCTGCTGGATTCTTTCTTTTCTTCATAGCCATCCTGACACGGGCCGTGTCAGGTGACACGGGCACCCGAGTCAGGCTTCTGAACCCCTTTTTCCTCTATGTCTTTGCACCCGAATCACCGTTTCCTTAGTATCTGATCACCGACTTGATATCTGCCTGAAAATACACTAAAAACAACCAAATTAAACTCACAAACAATATAAAAGATAAACATGTAACATCCTTGCCACATAACGGAATAACACGAAATAACCTAAACATGAGACTCGAAAACACTCAAAAACATAGAAAAATAAAAACTAACATATCTTAAAATATTAACTGGAAATCACCGATCAAACTCCCCCGAACTTGAATTTTTGCTTGTCCTCAAGCAGAAAGCTTGCATAATTGCACAAGTTAACCATTAATAACTAATGACTTTCGAGATGAAATGAGGATACTCGTACTTTAGTTATGATCCAAATCATCGGGCGGATACTTTTAGTACTTCTCTCTCTCAATGAAAATATCTCGCAAACACCGAACCGCGGTAACACCACGAACCTCAATCCTCTTTTCGGTAAGCTCTCCGACTATGCTTTGGGCTTAGGTCTTCCTATCAATTTTCCCCATTTTCATTCGGACACTCGTTTTAAGGCTTTTTGCGATTTTTCATTGTATGCACAAGGTTGGTCAACCAACGCTATTGTTATTATTTTTTTTAGACACCGACTTTTTGGTTCAACCACCGTTAGGCTGAATAACCGGGTGGGGGTTACCCAACTTAGAAGGATCGATTGTTTATTTATCTCTATTTTTTTCGGTTTCTTTTCTCTTTTTTTTCCGACCAACCTTGCACAACAACTAGTATAAATGAAGCTTGACTGTCATGATAAACTAATAAAGGCTACTTCTCAGATTTAAGTACCATGGCACAAATCTACATGTAGGACTCGTTACTTACTCAGCGGATTCAGTGTGTTTGCATTATACTTTCACATCAAGATTTTTCTATTTTCTTCACCCAATTCTTTTTCACTTAACCCTCTACACTTTCTCCTCACCTCACTCGCAAGACAAATTATCATTATTATTTTTTTTAGCTCGGGGGTGATTTCACAAATGATTCCAATTATTCATTCAAGCAGTACAGACTCGCAATTAAAATTAACGGTAAAAACATAAAACAACTCAACAAGACAAAATAATTAAATAAAACCGACAAAATAACTAAATAAAACCCTCCCACACCAGAACTCATCAGTTTCCCCACTGATGGAGAACTAGTGCGAATAGGGGACTCATAGAGACTACTTAGGTGGTTGAGGTGGTTGGTCTCGCAGATGCATCTGCTTCAACCATTCGTGCATTTCTCCGATAAGTTTGCCTTGTCAGATCTGCTCTCTCCCTTTTCGGGTCTTCTCTTCTCCTTGTCGGGTTTGCTCACTTCGGAGGTAGCACATTTCATTTTGCATCCATTCCCAGTCCTTTTCACCCATGCTCCACGACGAACATGTTCCTTGATTGGCTGAGTTATCAACTGGCGGTATAGGTGCCATCTCCGGTTGATAACCTTCTTCGTCATCTGTACCTGCAACATCCTCAAAAACAACTTCGTCGTCCTGTACAGGAATCTCATATATCCAATTAGCCTCATTTTCAATGCTTATAAAATCAGGCGCAGGCAATGCCAACAAATGATGGTTACGGCTAACCAAAGAGTAATAATCATTAAAGACCTTAATCATACCTTGTGTTGTGAGAGTAGCAAGGTCAATTTTTGTTTTACCTATAACAATAGATTCTTCCCTCAGCAGAGCACCATATCCAAAGTGGTCGGCAATTTGATTTATCATGCCTCCCACTGATATCTCACCCGAGTTAGCATTTGCCACTCTTTTCAGATGGTCAGTCGCGACATTGATCAGCTCTTTGTTGGCCATGCCATATAACATGCATAACTCTTTCTGAGGTGCTACTCCCATGTGTAACACCCCAAATTTTCCCTCTTCATTTTAAGCATCATATCACATCATATTCATCATACTCATATCATTTCCTCAGCATCATATCATGGAAAGATGAAGCATAACATCCCTCATGTCCTAGCATCAAGCATATGGTCATCTGGGGAATTCCTTGAAGCATTTCAAGCCATGACAGGGGTCCCAATGAGTTTGTACAAGTACTATGGTGATTATACACTCCATTTACAAGTTCAAGTCCATTGGCAAAAGCTCAGAAGATTGCATGATCATCAGAGATCTCAGGACAAGGCAAAGCTCCTATACAAGGTACCCAAATTAGGGTTTGAGATTCAAGCACCAAGATCTCACAAATTTGGCCATTTCTTTTAGGTCAAGTCTTCCATATGTTAAGAGGATCCTATGTGTCAAATTTCATGAAAAAATTCCATGTGGAAGTCAGTAAATGCCTCAGCTGCTTGCAGATGAAGGAAAAAGTCAACAGAGCCCATAAAACGTCAACTGTGCAATTTCAAGGGGTCTAATCCAATTTTTTTGGCCAAGAGGGGTCCTGACAATGTTATAAGAGGTTTGGAATACCTAAACTTCAAGAATCATGGAGATTTGAAGGGTTTTGCAAAAATGGTACAAAGTTGGTTTATGAAATTTTCCAAATTTTGCAACTTTTGCCCTAATTTTCAAGTGGCCTTAACATGATAAAAAATTCTTCAAATGGACCAAAGTCAAACATGAAAGTTGAAGAGTAAGGGCTCCCATTTTCAAAAAGTACAAGTACATTTTCACTGTATTCTTAGATCTCTCCCTATGGCCTTCGAAAATTTGAGTAATCCTAGGGCAAAATCAACTTTTCAAAATGACACCAAATGCAAAAAGGCTCAAACCTGAATTTTGTGACTTGGTACTGGCCCAATCTTGTTTCAAACTTAATATGCATTGCATTATGACCATTTTGCTCAATAGAATTGGTCATTTTCGTGCACTTTGAAAAAATCACTCCAAAACATGCAAATTAGCAAAAATCATGAAACAAGTGTGACACTTGAATCTAAGGGCCAGGAATGACTGGATTTGAATCAAGGGTGGAAAATGAAAGCCACATATGCTGAGAGGCCCAAGATAGCAAGAGCATATCATGCTTATTCCACCAAGTGAAAATTTTGCAACTTCACACTTTTCTCATTTCTGATTCGTGCACTTTCTCTCACACTTTGAGCATTGCTTTGTGAGGTCACAACAAAGAGAATTAGGGTTTAGAAAATCTCAGATCTACTTCTTTCTCTCATTCTCAACTTTCTTGCAATTTTGCATTTCCTCACATATCTCTCCATTCTTTCATATTCTTCACAAACTTCTTCCATAGTCTTGATCAGTGAATCATATAGATCAAGAATCAACCACTCATTTGAGCTTAAAGCACTGAAATAGAAGCTTGCCATTGAGAAACAACTTGTCTTGAAACCTCAGATCCAGTCCATTTCAAGACCTTAGATGCATTTATTTTGCATCTAAGAAGTAAGAGGAGTGATTTGCACGCATTGGTTGGTTTTCTAGCTCAACATTTCAAGATCTCCATCTCAGGTATGGCTTGATGTCTCATGTTCTAAAAATGAAATTAGATTGTTGCTTTGTGTTCTTTGATCTTCACTGATGATTCTGCACTTTGTAGAATTGAATTTGGTGCATTATATCATGAGTTATGTGCATTTCAAGTTTCATGATCAATCTTTATTTCCTTTGATCCGTCCATTTCTTTGAGTTTTAAGTGTTTTTGATGCCATATTTGAGTTCAGGAGTGTTGAATTAGTTAATCTGGGTTGTTTGTTTTCATTTATTGGTGGATTTTTGGTACTGGTTTGGTTTCCGGTGCCGGAGCCCTAGCTCCGGTCACAGGAATTTGTTTTGTGATCAACTTAGGGTTTCTTTGGAGAAGACGCACAACAGCCATTAGATTTCCTCATCCAAGCGCCCATGACGTGCCATGTAGCCCTAGCTGGCTTCATCTCATGTTCATATTTCTGTTTTCATTTTTAATGTTGCGTGTTATATGGTCCACAACAACTATCATGAGCCAGCCAACCATAACACATTAAAACGCCACCTCAATTAATGAGGCCTTCATCTCCAGCCACGCGATTGATCCAGTGTTCCACATATTTTCCAGTTTTCCGTATTATTTCCAATTAATTTCCACACTAAGACTATGTACCAACGCGCCAGACTGGGCTCTACATGTGCTTTTCGCACCTCCCAATCCCCAGGCCCATTCAATTTCCACATAACATCCTTACTAATCACACCTCCTTCCGAAATCTTTTATTTTCTTTCTCAATTTGATTTCTTTTTTATTCAGTTCCATTTCAATTTATTAAAAATAGTTCCCTTCACTTAAAAAATCCCAAAAATATCATGTGTGTTATTTCATGTCTCTATTATTTTTTCATATTTTTATTTTATTTTTTTCCATTATCCACGTCTCTTAATTAATTCACCATTTCACATAGCTTCTTTTTAAGTCTTCTTTGACCACTCTGCCTTGTATAATTTCCATAGACTTCAATATTTTGAGTTTTGATCCCATTCTTTTTGCTTTAGATTCTTAAGACATTGTACTTTTCGTGTGATTTTTCTCTGGATTATTGGAAACTTGTTTCTTGAGTCTTGGTCTTGTAACTTGTGATGAAAGTTTGCTATCCTAACTTGTGTTCTTGCTTCCATTTAGCCTAGTTAACTTCTGAATCTTTTCAAATTCTTGTTATAACATGTTTGAAAATCATTTGGTTTAAATTGTGGAATTTTTATATGGTTGGTTGATTTATTGTGGATTTTATCTTGAACCTTGTCCCATTTTGCTTCCTTTGAACCTTTTGGTCCCTTATAAGCCTAGAAGGGCACTTGTGCCAACTTCTTCTTCTCATTTGGGGTTTATTTGGGGTGTGGGTACCTTCCTGGTCCTAGGATAGGGTTTGTGTCTTCTGAATTTTTGTGTTTTCTTCTTCTTTAAGTCATTTGTTTTCTTAGGTGCCTTCACTTCATCTTATTACTTCTTTTGCTTCCATTTGGTATTGTTTGGTCTTGTACCCTTCTTCTCTTCATCTTGTTGGCTTCTTAAGCCATTCTTCATCTTGTTTTGGTTCTAGTTGTGAGCTTTGTGTTCATATCTTGTGCATCTTGCTTTGCATCTTTCATAAATGTGCATAAATTCTCATATGTGTTTCATGTTGCATCCTTAGCTTGCATACTTCTTCTCCTCATTTCTTTGAGTTACATTTGCATTGTGCATTTGTTCATACCATTTCACTTCTGATTGTGTGATGTTATCATGTTAATTTACTCATTGTGTTTCACTTGTATGCATACTAACCTTGCAGGGACTTGGTGAGTGTGAGGTGTGGGAATTGAGTTCCACATCTCTAATTCTCATCTTATCCTCCTATGTTTATGTGCATTAACCCTTTGCTGTTGGGCTTAGGCCTTTCTCATCCCTTCTTCTATCTTCTTCTTCTCTTCTTCTTTCCTTCTTCATTAGGATAGAAACCTCACTAACCCTTAGGACATCCATGCATGTTAACACTTAGGATTATTTTAGTTCCCCTTTAGATTTTTTTCCTTTGAGATCCTTTGGTGCTCTCTCTCTTCTCATCTTCAAGCTCAATTCTAATTCACTTAATAAAGGTCGAGTACTTTCATGTGACATGAGACTTTGCTATGAGATACTTGCACGCGTTCCGTTTCAGGGCGAGGTGTGAGTTATCACTCGTGGTGGATAGGTCTTAACATGAGTACCTCACAAAGAAAAGTTAAAAAACAGTTTTTAACCAAAAAACCACAAAAATACTTAATAATGGTAATAGGCCAATGTGCTTAAGCCTTCACTTGTGGGACTAGATTTGGGGATTTCCTCCATAGATAGGTGTGCCTCTTGTGCATTCCATTTCGGGATGATGTAAGATGTACACATCCCATCGAGTAAGACTTAGGTACACTTACCTATGCAAACTTTCACTCATAAAAGCTCTAAAAAACACAAACAAACAATAAGCGTCTTTCCTTCGGGAATTCTTTTCTCTTCTCATTCACTCCTTACACGAACTTGCTCCTACTTGTCACTTTGCAAGACGGTTACGCACTCGTCGTCCGAGTCTGCAAAACCTGAGCAATGGCATAGACAGTTCAGACTTTAATCCACAAGCAATTTCCTTTTAGTACCCCTAGTTAGGGGAACTACATCGTCTCTGATCTTCATTATCCCGATGAGGTACGTAGGCAGCGGGGTAGGGCCCGTTCGAGCACAATCTTTATTTTCCCTACATTTGTTTTCCTTTTCATTTTCTTATTCCATTCTTTACTCAGTTTCTTTTCCAGTTCTTTTATTTTCTTTTGCTGCAGCTTTCATACCCTCACCCTTTGAAATAGTTATCTTTGCAAGCGTGGATCCCGTCGGGTACGGCAGACGATTTGGGTGATAATACCTTCCCAGGTCGTAACCGACTCCCGAACTCAGTCTCTTTGGTTCGCAGGACCCGTGTCCTTCCTCTTCTTTCTTCTGGTTTGTGCAGCATTACCATTCCCTTTCTTCGGGATAAAAATGCCTGGCTGGCGACTCTATTCTTTTTCCACGCCACTTTCGCGTTTGTACCAGGATGGAAATTCGGGGAGCGACAGCTGGCGACTCTGCTGGGGACTGCACATCAGAGATCTCTGGTTCCCCTGTGAGTTTCTCCTAGCGCTTGTGTGTTTCTGTTTCATTGGGTGATGTTTGTTGATGTGTGTTGTGTATTACTGTTGTTTATTTACAGCTTTATTTACAATTTTCAGTATTTATTTTCCGCATCATATATATCATACTAGACTGTCTGGACTGGTTTTCTGTTTGGTGGGCTCGGGTGATACTGTTTCTGAGAGATAAGCCAAGTACTCGGCTTGAGTGCACTATAGGATTAGAGTGGACATATTGTACTCACATGTGACATGATGAGTGGCATTGTGTTTCACGCCCAGATTGCGACCGTCTTGGAAATATCTTGTGTTGGGATTTCCTCCACTTCGGGATAGAACCTTGATAGTTATGTGCATCTGGGGACCGATCTATGAGAACCTTTGTGGAAACAACTCTCTCTAGTGGTGGCAGTGGTAGACCACATTTTGTGGCAAACCCATTCCCACCCGAGGGTCCACTGGGGACTCGCATAGGATGGCCTGGTTCTCTTATAGGAACTCAGTCAAAGCATCTGGTCGTATGACATTAGTACTGTATCCTACGGGCTGAATGTACTATTGTTTCTCGATTTCAGCGCTCGAGCTGGGTACTTATAAGGGATGCTTGTTTTTCCCAGACTCAGCTGAGACCTCCCTGCGTAGTACATAATGCCTAACCGATTCCTTGATTTGGTCATGAGCCATTTCTCGGAAATGGTGAAAGTATTATTGCTATTCGGCTTTGAGAGTCCGTGATGCTTGACCCGGAGCACACCTGTGTGATTGGGAATGGGTTTACAGGTTTGCAGGAACCCTTGACCTCATCATACCCTTGTTACCAGTACAGTTTCATGTTCTGATACAGCTACTTTGGTTCCGGAGTTCTTGAGTTTCTCTGATCTTTGATCGGGAGTATCTGAGCTTATCTGAGTGTTTATGGGCTGATGTCCAGAGGATTTGGGGTTTCTGGTCATGTGGCCTAGGTATCCAGATTCCAGACAGTCCCAGATGATCATATGTCTTTGCATTTGCATCTGCATTGCATCATTTCATCATTAATCATGTTTTGTTTTCATTCACAGGTTCATATCTTTGCTTCCGGTTCCGGTATTCTCTTCAGAGATGGAAGATCCTCGCAAGCAGAATATTCATTTCAAGTTCTTTGACACCAAGGTTGGCCTGTTGAAGAAGATGGTGAAGTTGATTACACCCAACCAGGTGGAGAGGTTCAGGAAGGCTTATGGGAGTATTCTTGATGTGGTGGTAGAGCTAGATCCTTCTGAGAGAAGTGCCATTCATACCCTGCTTCAGTATTATGATCCTTAGCTCCGTTGCTTCACTTTTCCTGATTGTCAGCTAGGTCCTTTGCTGGAAGAGTATGCTTTGATCTTGGGAGTGCCTGTTCGAGACCAGATTCCGTTCGATGCTGAGATGAGTAGACCTGCACCTGAGGATATTGATAAGGCTCTTTATTTGAGCACTTCTGCTGTGAATTCTTTGACCATCATTAAGGGAGGTGTACCTGGGTTTTCTTTGGAGACTTTGGTAAAGAAGGTGGAGGAGTTGGCCGTTGAGGAGGAATAGGATGTTGTTTGTGCTATCTTGGCTCTTTCTATCTATGGCATTATCTTGTTTGCTGATATGGAGAAGTTCATAGATATGAATGCCATACGTCTCTTTTTGCTGAAGAATCCTGTGCCCACATTGCTCGGTGATTTGTACTACTCAGTGCACTACAAGACTGAGAAGAAGAGGGGAGGTTTAGTTCATTGCTGCACTCCTTTAATTCATATGTGGTTCATGAGGCATCTGCCTAGTACTGGAGTTTTTAGTGACCACACCTTGGTATGGGCTCAGAAGCTGGAAAAGTTGCTTGCCCAGGATGTCAGGTGGGTTACTCAAAGGCTGCAAGGTGCACGTTTCATCACTAGCTATGGGAGTTATCTTAGTGTACCTTTATTGGGAGTAACTGGAGGGATCAATTACAATCCAATCTTGTTAAGAAGACAATTGGGATATTCCTTGAGAGAGGTGTCGCTCCCACCTGATGACACGGGGCCAAGAGGGGTACAGACGCGAACGGTCGACGAAAGAGAGATGAGAACACACAAGGGTGAACTCAGAAGACAAGAGTCGCCAGCTAGGCATTTTTATCCCGGAGGAAAGGTAATGCTGCATAGACCTAGAAAGATATGGACAAGACGGTCGCAAACCAGAGATACTGAGAAAGGGGGTTGGTTACAACCTGGGAAGGTATTAACACCCAGATTGTCCGCCGTACTCGACGGGATCCACGCTTAAAAGATTTGTGTTTTAAAGGGGTAGTGTCAGTGCAATTTGTGTATCAAAGCTGGAAAGAATGCAAGTGTCGGTGTAAAAGAAGTGTGAAGTGTATAAGAGAAGTGTCAGTGTAAGGACAGGAGTATGAAGCTCAAGAATATGAGGCTTAAAGAATAATGCTGGAAGAGGGGGGAATGTATAGAGACTTTTGTTCGATAACCGTTAAGTTATTCCTACGTATCCTCTTGTGCAATGAGGAAGTCAGAACACCGTAGTTCGACTCAAAGAGACTAAAAGATGAATTGACTGATGAACTGCTTACTTGCTTATGCTCAAGTGTATGACCTGTCTGGCTCAGGTGCTTACTGTCTTGCATTAGACGGAAGAAGCGAGCTCTCGTTTGTGAGTGAATGAGGTGAGAAAAGAATCCCAGAGGAGACGATTATTGCTTGTTTTTGTGTTTTTAATCTTTTATTTCTTTTGGAGTTTGTCATAAATTAATGAGCTTAAGCCTAAGCCAGGGGTTAGTAGACTCATCACATCCTCCCTCTGATTAGGGGTAATGAGAATACCTTAAGTATGAAGTATGCACCTCACACTTAATCACCATGGTGTAGGATTAAGATCATTAACCTACTTACATTTATTTAGATGTTTTTGGTATTTTTGTTTAGTGTTGAGTAATGAGATTAAACCATAATCAGGGATTTAATGGACTCATTACACCATCCTAATAGAAGAATAATAGATGAGAACATTTAAGTTGAGGAAGACTCCTCAACTTAATCCATGATCAGGGATTAACCTCATGACAAAACAAAGCCTTTATTAAAGTGGATTTTAGTTAATGATAAGATGAAGAAGTGATTTTTATGGTTTTCAAGACAACTTGAGGGGGACTTGTCCATTAACACTAGGGTTAGTCCTTCTTAACCAATTAAGGAAGAATTAGAACCCTAATGCAAGGCCCAAGTTACAAGCTTGATGTCTTGATGATTATTAAGTGAATTGATTAAAGGATTTAAACACATTAAGGGTTTAACACTTAGTATTAAAGTTATACACTCCATCCTAATAGAAGGATGCAGGCATAAGCTTAATCACAAAGCCTTAAAACCTTTAGGGTTTAGTCCTTGATTATGAGATGAGAAGAGAAGACACAAAGATGACACAAAGGTGAAACTAAATGGGGGACTAATCAAACCCTAATTGTGATCATACTTGGTTGTTCCTAGGGTTTATGAGGCTTGCAAAAGACCTTCAGGAGAGAAGCCACCAGGAAAGAAGCAGATGAAAGGAGAAAGAAACAGAGAGAAGCAAGACAACTTGCTTCACTTAAGAAGACAAGTTGCTTGAAGGAAGAAAGAGGAGGGGGCATGAATGAGAAATCTCACTCTAATACACAAGATAAAATTCATCAATGGTGCAAGAGAGGGATGAGAAGAGATTGTGAGAAGTGAAGGCAAATTCACTTCTCAAAATAAACTTACCACCTGAAAAGTTAGCAAAAGAAATGAAATGAAATGCAAATGAGATGAGATGTCATGATGCAAGACAAAGTCAGAAGCATATTCATGGTGTTAATGAGGCTAAGAGATGATACAAACATATGACAAGAGGTAAAAGTGATCAAACAAACATAAGGATGCAAATGAGGTATGCTTTGAACCATAAGATTCAAGAATGTTTATGAAGTGAAATGAACATATAACATGGCAAAGGAATGATGCAATGATCAAACATGATTCTAATATGTCCTAAGATGTATTATGAATCATGTGGATGCACAAAATGTCATGGCAAGTCATTGAATGCAAGCAAATGAGAGATGGATGCAAAGGAAGGCACAAGTTAGGGTTCACATACAACATGCATCACAAAAATCCAAAACCAGAAGCAAATGACATGACAAAAAATTTAAAATGGGATCAAAGGAACCCTAACCCTACACAAGTTCACTGCCCAAAGGAGGGGACCTAACTCTTAACCTAGTGCAAGTTATGAATTTCTCAAGTTGGCTAGGGTTTTAAGGTGCCTCACAAAGAAAAATACAAAACAAATTGAAAATGCAAGATAAGTTCAAACCAATTTTATCCTATAAACTACATGCTATAGAGGATGCAATGCAAGAAGAACCATCATCAAACTCTCAAGGATTAGGCAGAATGGATTTTTCAAGGTTTGAACAAAAATATTTCCTTTAAATGAATTTAATTCCAATGAAAATTGTTATAATGCATCAAGAACCAAAAAGAAATTTGTTTTGAGAGTTTGATAATGTTTCTAAATGTTTTAAAATGCAATGTGAATTTTTTTGTGATTTTTAAATACCTAAATGTATTTTTAATTAATTAATTTTCATTAACTAATTAAAATTAAACATTTAAATGATTTAAAAATAATTTTTAATGCAAAAAATAAAAATAAAAATATTTTTGGGTTCTGAAAATTAATAAAATGTTTGACAAAAATTTTCAGAATTTTTAAATGTGTTTTGCTATTTTAAATAATTCGCAAAAGTTAAATACAAAATAAATGAATAAAAAATGAAAATATGAGAAGTATGCAAGATCCATGGCTGAGATTCAAAGGGAAATGGAGGGAATTGACCCGCGCGCATCTGGACGGTCTACATTTTAATTGGCTGGATTAAATTAAACCTGATTAATTAATTTAATAAATTATGATTAGGGTTTTAATGAAGGATCTGGTCCATTCAAACGCGCGGGAGTCAACCCTGGTCAACTAAATCCACGGTCCACATTCAAACTGAACCCTAAATGTAATTAATGAACTAATGACTTTCAGGTGGCCGGAAATGACCTCCGGTCATCTTCTCCGGCCACACCTCTCCCTGAAAATTGTTATCTTCTTCCCTAGGCTTCTAAAACCCAATCTCTCTGCCCAGAAATGATCCCCATACATCATACATCAAGAATCAACAAACAAACAACATTTAAAACACATCAAAAGTGAGAATCGAATCAAAACAGTTCTAGGTCAAAAAAATTCAGAACACGAATACATACTCATTTCTCAACCATTTTCAAAACAAAACACATCAACATGATCAGTGAAGCATAAAGAATCATTTAGTAACTCAAAAACAAGTTTCTGGAAAAATTGTTCTTGAGCTCACCTGAAATGGAGCTTTCAATCCAGGAGCTTTTTGACTACTTCTTTGCTTCAAAATGGCTCCAATGATCTTCTTGAGGAAGCTTTGAGGCTTGGTTGGAGTTTAAAGTGGCTGGTTTAAGAGTTTGATGAAGTTCTGTTCAAGGGAAGTGAGAAATCGTGTTTCTGTTTGTGGGCTTTTCAGGGCAAATGGATGGTTGGGGAATGATCAGAGGATCATATTGAGTGGTTCTATGAGGTTTGTTTTGATGTTTGTGGCTTGTATGGAGAGATTCGAATGAAAATGCATAAGAGGTGAGTTTTGAGGATGCTGACTTGTGGGAGGTTTCAGGATTTGTTGTGTTGTGTGTTGAGTCTCATTTTGTCCATGTATCAAGCTTGGATAGGTCAGAGAGTTGTTGCTGGCCTAGCTTGATTGGTATGGGCTATTTTGCATAAAGTCAACTTTTTGTGTAAGAGAAAGTATGGGCTATTTCAGTCAAGGTACAAGGGCATGTCTGCTGCAGCTTGAATCAAGGAGAACCATGGAAATGAATTTGAAGCAATGCAGCAAGTGGATTAGGGTTTATGTGAGGTTTTGCAATTTTCACAATGTTTGGCCCTTTTGAAGTTTCTTAAAGATCAAGGCATGAAAATGACCAATTCTTTGGTGCATTCTGATTTTTAGGTCATGGTTCATGTTTGTGTGATGCATAGAAGTCCATTTGAAGTCACATTTTGCCTTGGCATGAGGTTTTGCAACTTTGCCTCTTTGGTGTAAAACTTGAAATTATGTGATTTTGTCCAACTTTGACAAGCCATAACTTTTGATCCAAAATGAATTAGAATGAGTCCTTGTACTTTTTGAAAATGGGAGGATCCATTCTATAAATTTCATGACCAAAGTTTTTCTCATTTGAGGCATTTTTGAATCAAAAAGATGAGGTTGAAAAACTTTCCCAAAATGGCAAGTTTTCATTACAAGTCACTTTCCCAAAAAGGCAATTTTGCAAATGGCTTGAAATTTTCCAATTTTGTGAACTTCAAACATCTTTTATGATCAAATAACGATCATATACATTCAAAATGATGAAGAACACCCTTTGGTTGGGTCATTGGGGGCCTCAGATGCCCTTATTTTACACTGACTTGCTCAAGAAGTCATCTATTGATCAGATGCCTTCCCCATTGAATTTCTTCATGAAAATTGATATGCATGATCCTCATACCATATAGAGACCAATAGAAACAAGAATGACCAAAAAATTTGGAGTTATGGCCTTTGAAACCAAAACCCTAATTCTAGGTCATCTGTGCAGTTAAACCTGGCTCTACTTCCATGCCTTTCTCAGTTCTTGTGATTATTTGACTTATTTGATCTTGAGAGGATATAGTATGATGCTTGAACATTCATGGACCCCTTTGAGATTATTGAAGACCTTTGGAGTGGCTCAGATAGCTCAGGGATGGCTCAGATCACAAACCCTAGATGCAGATGACTTAGAACCAATGCAGTGGAGCAAAAATGCAACATTAGATGATATGATTGAACTTATGCAAATGAGAATGATCACAAGCCATGGTGAAATGGGTGAGGGAAAATTTGTTGTGTTTACAAGAGGTACTAGAAAAATTGAAGCTGACCCCTATTTTCTACTTCCCAGTGAAGGACAATATGCCCTTAGTGAGGAAGGTTGCTGGAGCTTGGAAGTACATTAAGGGAGAAGGGATAGCAAGCTTTGGAAAGTGCAACAATCAGACATTCCTAGAGTATGAAGCTTGGTTGAAAGACAGAGCCAGAAGAGTTTTGCTGCCATTCTCACCACCAGTTCCTCCAGTTGCTGAATCCATTGATACTGTGTCTTTAGAGGAGTTTAAGTAGTTGGAAGCCCAACTGCATGCAGTTAGATTTGAAAATACTGAGATGGTAAGCTTGTACCATCATGCCAACAGGGCCAAGATTGAAGCTGAAGAGAAATTGCTGAAGATGCAGACTACCTTGGAGGCTAAAGAGAAAGACTTCGCTGGCAGAGAAGCACACTTCCACAGGTTGGGAATGATGGAAGCCAAGAGAGAAGCGGAACGCAAGAAGGATTCAAAGACTCTCAAAGATGCTCGTCAGTCTATTGTCTGGTTGCAGAGACAGAGAGAGCAAGAGCTGAAGAAATATAAGGAAAAAGAAGAGTTCTTTGAAGTTCAGATGGCCTATAGAAAGGAAGAGCTGGAACAAGTCCACAAGATTCGCAGGGATAAGACTTAGCAGTTAGCAGATAGTCAGCAAGCCCTCGAAGCAGCACTTAAAGAGATTGAAGACCTAAAGTTGATGGCTGGAGTCAAGAAGGTTAGGTCTGATGTGGGGTTTAGTGAGGGAGGTTCAGGGTCCTCAGGCAGTGGTTTTGCTTCTTAGTTTGTTCTCCTTGTATCTGGATTACCTACAGACATGTTGTAGGAGTCCTAGCTGTCTGTTTTTCTTTTGTAAGAACTTGTACCCTATGGGGAATTCTGTTTTATTTGCCTAATAGGCTGATTTATGTTATGTTTTTTCGCCATTTCTTGGTGTGCCTGCTGTTTTGGTTTGAATGTGATTTCTCGCGAAGGTTTCTGAAAGTCGAGGATTAGTACCCATCTGGTTTTCTTTGCTAAATACCGGAACCGGGGCATGAATGACCTGGGATTGGAAACATAAACAACTGCATTGCATACATATAACCTGTTTTTTTTTTGCAGGTAGTGTCTCAGTTACTAACGTGTTTTGTGTTTCAGGCACTATAGCTCCCTGGAAAGTACGGGAACAACCAGTAGCACACAAGTATCCAACAAAGATTAACAGAGAGCGAGTCACGGACCAGATGCAAGCAGACTTGGCAGATCTGAGACTGAGAATGGATAACTTTATGACAGTGATGGTAGGCATGGGTCAGAACCAAGAGCGTTTGCGGGAGATGATAGAGAATAATCAACCCAGGAACAACACTGTTGCTGCTGATGCTGCTGATAATCGTACCGGTGCGGGCGCACGTCAGGTTGAAATCCCTATTGCTCAACCAGGGGTGACTATAATCAATGACGGGTTGAATAATGTGCAAATGGATAATCAAGACGAGCAGTTCACTTTGCTTGACGAAGCTGAATGTCAAGGAGCGGAGATGAACAAGAGGTTTGAAGAAATGGCTGAGCAAATTAGAGCTATTTAATCCCAGAGCTCTTTGGGATTTGACATAACAGATTTGGGCTTGGTTCCTGGGGTCAGGATCCCATACACGTTCAAAGTTCCAACCTTTGAAAAATATAATGGCACTGCATGCCCGAAGACCCATCTTCAATCTTTCGTTGGAAGGATCGCTGCTCATACGGATGATGAAAAACTCTGGATGTATTATTTTCAAGACAGCTTGGTTGGAGCTTCGCTGGAATGGTACATGAAGCTTAGCAGAGTCAATATCAAGAGTTGGAAAGACCTAGCAGAAGCCTTTGTAAGACAATATCAATATAACATGGACGTGGCTCCAAACCGCACTCAATTGCAGCACATGGCTCAGACTGCTAAAGAAGGTTTCAAAGAATATACTCAGAGGTGGCGCCTGCTTGCTGCCAGAGTACAACCACCGCTGCTTGAGAACGAAATGGATGACATGTTTATGGGTACTCTGCAGGGTGTGTTTCTTGAAAGATTGGCGTCTAGTTCTGCCACTAAAGTCAATGACAGTGTTATTGCTGGAGAGAGGGTTGAGACCTTGCTGAAGATGGGGAAGATTCAAGATCCTAGTGCTGGCAGCTCTAATGGAGTGAGGAAAGCTTTCAGTGGACCTCCTAGGAGAAGAGAGGGTGAGACAAATGATGTATTTGGCCGAGGTCGGGGCCGTGGTTATAGAAGACCGTATGAGCATGTGGCAGCTGTCACAATTCCTTCTGCTCCAGTGCAACAGATGCAACCTCAACAACATCAACAACATCAACAACAATAACAACCTCGTACCAACTATTAGCAAAGACCGTATCAGCCAAGGCAAACTTGCCCGGTTAATAGGGTGATTGAGGCTATCCCTATGACTTATGCTGCCTTACTTCCAAGACTATTGGATTTGAATCTGATTCAACTGAGAACTTTGGCACCACCACCTCCTGGAGAGCTTCCAATGGGTTATGATGTCAATGCACGATGCGCTTTCCACTCTGGAGCACCCGGGCACTCGACTGAGAAGTGCAGGGCTTTGCATCACAAGGTTCAAGATCTTATAGATTCTAAAGAAATCAACTTTGCGCCACCGCCGAATGTTAATTCGAACCCCATCCCTAATCACGGAGGGGCAAGAATCAATGTTGTTGAGGGTGGTAAAGAGTTGAGTCTTGTGCTGAGTATTGAGGAAGTGAAGACTCCTTTGAGGGTAGTAAAAGAGGGACTGCTGAATGGTCAAGTGTTTCCTGGTTGCTGTTTTGATTGTGAAGATTGTCTGAATGTTGGGAATGGATGTGAAAAGCTGAAGATGGGTTTGCAGGGTTTGATTGATGATGGATCCTTGCAGTTCAACAAAGTGTGTAATGCTAAAGCTGATGATGTGTCAACCATTACCATATTCTATGATGAAGCTGACATGCCTGCCAGGAGAGAGCCTGTTACAATTTATGCTCCTCAGATTAGTCCTGTAACTATCACCGTACCTGGGCCTATTCCATACACAGACGATAAAGCCATTCCCTGGCATTACGGCTCAGATGTATATGTAGTCGGACAGAAGATTGAGAGAAAGGTTGTTGCTGTGGACCCGACTGTAGAGAATGTCGGAGGAGTTGGGGGTTTCACTTGAAGTGGTCGTTTATTCGCTCCCCCTGTGCTAAGAGGGGATCCTGAGGCTGAGGCTTCGTCCAAAGCCAAAGGAAAGCAAGATGTATCTGATGAATCAACTACTCCTGTGGTTGAGCAGGGTATATTTGAAAAAGAGGTCGAGGAATTCATGAGGATTATCAAAAAGAGTGACTATAAGGTGGTTGATCAGCTGAACCAGGCACCTTCAAAGATTTCCATCTTATCACTGCTGATGTGAAAGTTCTGCAAATGGCCTATGTTACTCAGAAAATAACTATCAACCCGCTTGAAGCTATTGTAAGAAGTGTTAATGCTAGCCATGGCTTAGGCTTTACAGACAGAGACCTCACGTCAGAGGGCAGAAACCACAACAAAGCACTACATATCACTATGGAGTGCAAGGGAGATGTGTTATCTCATGTTCTTGTAGACACAGGCTCTTCCCTGAATGTGCTTCCGAAGAAGGCATTGATGAAGCTTAATGTTGATGGGATTGTCTTGAGACCAAGTGATCTGATTGTCAAGGCTTTTGATGGTTCGAGAAGATCCGTTTTTGGAGAAGTTGAGCTGCCCGTCAAGATAAGCTCTCAAGTCTTCAAAAGTGTTTTCTATGTTATGGAGATCCAGCCTGCATACAACTGTTTGTTGGGTCGCCCGTGGATACATGTTGCGGGAGCTGTTACTTCAACCCTACATCAGAAGCTCAAATACGTGGTTGACAGCCAGGTCATCACAGTCTGCGGAGAGGAGGACATATTCGTAAGCCACTTGTCGACGTTCAAGTACGTAGAGATGGATGGGGAAATCCATGAAACTTTGTGCCAAGCTTTCGAAGCAGTCAACGTCAGCATCTTGACTCTTGTGGAGAAGAGTAGTGAGAAAGTGGGTACATCCATCCACTCCTACAGAGAAGCAAAAGAGGTTGTTCAATCAAGTAGTGCCCAGGGCTGGGGCAAGTTATTGGAGCTGGAAAAGAAGGATGATAAGTTTGGCTTGGGTTATCAGCCTGGTAGATCTACTCCAAGTGGTAATGCTATCACGTTTACAAGCGCTGGGTTGCTCGACTGCAATCAGATCTGTACAGCAAGCCAAGATGGGGACAGTGACGGTGACTGGGACAACTGGATCCACCCGTGTGCGTCCGTCAATGAGCTAACAAACTAGTCTGTTGAAGACATCATACAAGTCACCTGGCTCTCAGAGTAATTATTTTGTTTCCTTTTATCAGCATACTGCATTGTCAAATCCAGCATTCTGCCTAAGATGCTTGGATCCATTGTATTGGGCCACCATGTTTTGTATTGCATCTTATTTTGCTATGAAATAAAAGGACATTTTCAGACAAACTGTGTTCTCTTTCTTTGTTTTTAAAATTTTTCACAAAAATATAAAAACGACAATGTGTTTTCCTTTTTGTTTTGTGTTAGCGTCTCTTTTTCAAAATAAGAAGATTCTGAATAAGCACATCATCTGTGCAGTGTTGATCATCCGGATTCCACTGATAACGTTCCTGTTATGACTATGCATGACTTCGACAATCCTGTCTACCAAGCTGATGAAGGGGTTGAGGAAGATTGTGACCTCCCTGAAGAATTGGTCAGATTGTTGAAACAAGAGGAACGGGTTATTCAGCCTCATCAAGAAGAGATTGAGGTCATCAACATTGGCAGTGAAGATGCAATGAAGGAAATCAAGATTGGGGCCAATCTGCAGGCCGACGTGAAGGAAGAGCTGATCAGTATGCTGAAAGAGTATATGGATATCTTTTCTTGGTCATATCAAGATATGCCAGGGTTGGATACCGACATCGTTATGCATAAGCTACCTCTGAGAGAGGACTGTCCTCCTGTGAAGCAGAAGTTGAGAAGAACTCGTCCTGACATGGCGATGAAGATCAAAGAGTAGGTTCAGAAGCAATGGGATGACGGGTTCCTTGCTGTGACTAGTTACCCACCTTGGGTAGCTAACATTGTACCTGTACCTAAGAAGGACGGCAAGGTCCGGATGTGCGTTGATTACCGGGATTTGAATAGAGCAAGCCTAAAAGATGACTTTCCGTTGCCACACATTGACGTGTTGGTGGACAATACTGCTCAATTCTCGGTATTTTCCTTCATGGATGGCTTCTCCGGATATAATCAGATTAAGATGGCGCCGGAAGACATGGAGAAGACAACGTTCATTACCCCGTGGGGTACATTCTGCTATAAGGTCATGCCCTTTGGTTTGAAGAATGCCGGGGCAACTTATCAGCGGGCAATGGTCACATTGTTTCATGACATGATAAACAAGGAGATTGAGTGTTATGTGGACGATATGATTGCTAAGTCCCGAGATGAAGAAGAGCATTTGGTCAACCTGAAGAAGCTGATTGATAGACTGATCAAGTACAAGCTGAGGTTGAATCCAAACAAGTTCACTTTTGGAGTGCGTTCCGAGAAACTGCTGGGTTTCATTGTTAGTCAAAGAGGAATTGAGGTAGATCCTGCTAAAGTAAAAGCTATTCAAGATATGCCTGCACCGAAGACAAAAAAAGAAGTGCGTGGGTTTTTAGGGAGGTTGAACTACATTTCTCGGTTCATATCTCATCTAACTGCCACGTGCGGACCAATATTCAAACTGCTAAGAAAAGAGCAAACGGTCAGGTGGAACGATGACTGCCAAAGAGCTTTCGACAGAATAAAAGAATATTTGCAGGAGCCTCCAATTATAATGCCTCTAGTGGAAGGAAGACCTTTAATCATGTACTTGACTGTGTTAGAAGGGTCAATGGGGTGTGTTCTAGGCCAACATGACGAGTCTGGTCGAAAAGAGTACGCTATTTATTACCTTAGCTAAAAGTTTACCGACTGTGAATCTCGATACTCACTGCTCGAGAAAACTTGCTACGCTTTGGTATGGGCTGCTCGCCGACTGAGGCAGTACATGTTGACTCATACCACACTGCTCATTTCCAAAATGGATCTTGTCAATTACATCTTTCAGAAACCAGCGTTGACCGGAAGGGTTGCTAGGTGGCAGATGATTTTAACTAAATATGACATCCAATATACTTCTCAGAAAGCCATCAAGGGAAGTGTATTGTCGGATTACCTGGCACAACAACCTCTTGAAGATGATTATCAACCTCTTGTCGGATTACCTGGCACAACAACCTCTTGAAGTTTGATTTCCCTGATGAGGACATCATTTACCTCAAGGCAAACGATTATGAGGAACCACTTCCGGAGGAGGGGCCAGACCCTGAATCCAAATGGAAGCTGATGTTTGATGGGGCCGTCAATATCAATGGTCGTGGAGTTGGTGCCGTACTCATTACTCCTGAAGGTGTTCATCTACCCTTCGCTGCCAGAATTACTTTTGGCTGCACCAACAATGAAGCGGAATACGAGGCATGCATAATGGGAATAGAGGAGGCAATTAATCTTCGGATTTAGAACCTCGATATATTCAGAGATTCAGCCCTCGTAATTAACCAAGTTACCGGCAAGTGGTATACGCATCAAGAACATCTAATTCCATACAGGGATTATGCTAGAAAACTGTTGACGTTCTTCACGACAGTTAAACTTCAACACATACCACGTGATGAAAATCAGTTTGCCGACGCATTGGCCACTCTCTCTTCGTCAATCAAAGTCTTGTGTTGGAATTACGTGCCTAGAATTGATATATCCAGGCTTGACGCTCCAACTCATGCCTTCTCTGTAGACACCGTGTCTGACGAGAAACCTTGGTATTCTGATATCAAGTTATTCCTGGAAAAGCAAGAATACCCAACTGGGGCATCTTCCAATGACAAGAAGACCTTGAGGTGACTTGCTTCTATCTTCTTCTTGAACACGGATGGGGTTTTGTACAAGAGAAACTTCGACATGGTCTTGCTCAGATGCGTGGATAGACACGAAGCAAGCCTGTTCATGCAGGAAGTCCACGAGGGATCTTTCGGTACCCATGCAGGAGGGCATGCTATGTCAAAGAAATTGCTGAGATCAGGGTATTACTGGATGACAATGGATGCAGACTGTTGTTCATTCGCTCGTAAGTGCCACAAGTGCCAAATATATGCAGACAAAGTGCATGTACCTCCAAGCTCGCTCAACGTCATGTCATCTCCTTGGCCCTTTTCTATGTGGGGCATTGACATGATCGGGAAGATAGAGCCTACTGCTTCAAATGGTCATCGCTTCATCCTGGTCGCGATTGATTACTTTACCAAATGGGTAGAAGCAGCATCTTATGCCAATGTCACTCGTCAAGTGGTGGCAAGATTTCTGAAAAGAGATATCATATGCAGATACGGAGTACCCGAAAGGATCATTAATGACAATGGTTCTAATCTCAACAACAAGATGATGGCAGACTTGTGTCGGGACTTCAAGATATAGCATCACAATTCTTCTCCTTACCGACCAAAGATGAATGGTGCGGTAGAGGCAGCTAACAAGAATATCAAAAAGATTGTGCATAAAATGGTTGTCACTTACAAAGATTGGCATGAGATGTTACGCGTTGCATGGGTACCGAACGTCAGTGAGGACGTCAACAGGGGCAACTCCCTTCTCTCTGGTGTATGGCATGGAAGCAGTCCTGCCTATTGAGGTAGAGATTCCTTCATTGCGTGTGATGATGGATGTTAAGCTGGATGAGGCTGAATGGGTACGTGCTCGTTACAATCAGCTATGTCTAATTGAGGAAAATAGATTAGCAGCTATCTGTCATGGTCAGCTTTATCAGAGGAGAATGAAGCGTGCATTCGAACAACGAGTACGTACTCGAGAGTACCAAGTGGGAGAGCTTGTATTGAAGAGGATCGTTCCTCCAGGTTCAGATCACAGGGGCAAGTGGACCCCAAACTACGAAGGACCATTCATAGTGAAGAAAGTCTTTTCAGGAGGAGCACTGATGCTCACCACTATGGATGGAGATGACTTCCAGTCCCCTGTTAACTCGGACGCAGTTAAAAAATATTTCGCATAAAGAGACCCGCTGGACACAAAAACAGAATTATGGTCCAGGCAAAAAAAGGTCATCCCGGTGAGCTAACAACAGAATAAAAAGCTCGGGCAAAAGTTAGGGAAATAAATAAAAATGTACACCCGCTGAGTAGAAAAGCCACATCGGACAGCTCAGGCAAGAAAGGGTATCCCGGTGGATTGAAAACCCGAAAGGGCGATCCACGCAAAACAATGGAATAAGCGAACAACTGCGATCCGAGTTATCTGAACCACGTCATCGTTTTGTACAACTTGACAATATCGGAAGGATAGGAAACAGTCCCCTCATCCTCTCAGAAAGCCAAAGCAGAATGGAGAGTCTCGAAGACATGCAGGTCATAGCAGAAATGGAACTCCTTGGAATGCCGTGTACATTGCCATTAAGATAGTTTATTTTCTCAATTTTGTGGTAGCTACCTCTTTCCAGGTGGTTGCTTCCTGATGTAAAATCATTGCCTATTCAGAGGCCATTCAATAAAAAGAATATTCAGTCAAAAAGTTGTGTGTGTTTATTTTTGTTTGCAAAATGTCCTGAATTTTCAGCAAAAATAGCATTGCATCTAAACATGGTGATAATTTTTAAAAGAAAACTAACATGCAGGGAAACTGTAACCCTCTTTGAATGTCGGGTGACGATGGATGAATAGATCATACCATGCAAATCCCCGGGGCACACTTGTGCTTTCTGTTGTTGCAGGTTGCAGGATGGCGTCACAATCTCCCAAAGCAATTTACTCTTACCCAGTAGAGTATCTCCCTAAGCAGAGATTTCTTTCCCCAGCACAAGCTCAAGGCCTGACATCTCCAACAGAGATTTTCTCCAGCTAAGCCTTGGCAGCAGCCCAAGCAGTTTCTTTTTCCCTAGTGGAGCATGCCCATCAGGTATCTGAAAGCCCGACATCACTGGAGTTGGAATTATCAGAATTCTATCCCCAGCAAGGGTCTCAGCCAGAGCTTAGCATTGGCAGAAAGTTCTCCCCAACTAGAGTATGATTGAAGCAGATTCCCCAGCTAAGCTTGAAGATGATCCTGTCCCCACAAAGTTCATATTTGATTTTCACTTCCGTCAGTGAAATATTCCCTAGCAAAGTTGCCATACTGTTGGGTATTTTGATGATACAGTCAGGTATTCATCACCGCCGTCAGAGTTGGGTATCCAGACCTCTTGACTTGTCTTCCCCTATAGAGTTGTAGCTCTTGTGGCCAATCAGGAATTGTCCACCACTCGTCTGTGTTATCCCTAAGCAAAGTTCTCCCCAACAGTGATATAGTTGTTTTAGTGATGCTCGTCTGCATCTTTCAACACTCGTCTGTGTTATCATTTGTATTGCTCATTTGCTTTCCCCAGCAGTGGTCTATGTTTACCTTGATAGTGCGTGTCTGCAATTTTCCAACACTCGTCTGTGTTTGGTGTATACTCTTCATTGTGTTTGCTCGTCTGCAATTTCCAGCACTCGTCTGTGCTTTGAGAAGTTATATCTTTGCTGTTGCTCGTCTTTAACTTCCCAACACTCGTCTGTGTTTTGTGTATAATCTTTGTTGTTGCTCATCTGCAACATCCCAACACTCGTCTGTGTTTGATATTGGATCCTTTGATGCACTCGTCTGTGCCTTGATATGTATTTTCAGCTGTTGCTCGTCTGCAACTTTCCAGCACTCGTTTGTGTTTGGAAGGCCTGATATTTGTGGATACTCATCTGTATCATCCCCAGCACTCGTCTGTGTTAGTTATATGTTTGAAGCTCGTCTTCTTTGCTTGGATACTCGTCTGTATCATCCCCATCACTTGTATGTGTTGTTTATCTGTTTGAAGCTCGTATGCTTTGCTTGGATACTCGTTTGTATCATCCCCATCACTCGTCTGTGCTAGCTTATATGTGTGTATGCGAGGATTTGCTGCTTATCCTGGTTTTCTCTATTGCTACTTCAAATGCTCGTCTGTGTTTGAATTTCTGGTATTCGTCTATACCAGTTGCTGATACTCGTATCATCGCCTGAAGCGCTCGTCTGTGTTTCTCAGATCATCGTCTGATACTCGTCTGTATCATTGACTTATGGCACTCGTCTGTTTTATCTTGATGATCATCCAATACTCGTCTGTATTGAAGAGGTTTCAAATCCAGACAGTGGGAATTAATGTCAAAATGGTTACCAGTCCTGGCGTAACAGGTAAATCTGAAGGAGGCTCGTCTGTCTCAGGCACCAATTATGGTTGCTGCACCTGGCGTAACAGGTTTGCTCGAAGAAGACTTGTCTGTCTTATACCATATATCCACGGATAATATATGAAGAAGGTTCGTCTACCATGATTGCATGTCTATCCCACAGACTTAAGTGCATTACCGGGCCTGGCGTAACAGGTATACCCGAAGGAGGATCGTCTGTCTCAGTGTTCTATATTTCCATTGTTTGAGGACTCGTATGTCCAGTTCCGGGCATCACAGGATTGTTTGAAGACTCGTCTGTCAACATGGTCTTATCCCAGATATCAGTTTCAACTTGGAAGAAGCTTGTCCGCTTCATTCTCCTATGCAATCCCCAGAGCGTCATCTGGTTGGGTTTATTTCCCAATATTGCATTCTTCGTCAGAGTGCAAATTTCTGGTCTTCTTGGTATTCAACCACAGTTTATCTTGAATGGTCGATAGCTTGTGCTATCGTCCTTTTCATATTAACTGATGTTTGAATAGGGGCAGCTGTAACACCCCAAATTTGCCCTCTTCATTTTAAGCATCATATCACATCATATTTATCATACTCATATCATTTCCTCAGCATCATATCATGGAAAGATGAAGCATAACATCCCTCATGTCCTAGCATCAAGCATATGGTCATCGGGGGAATTCCTTGAAGCATTTCAAGCCATGACAGGGGTCCCAATGAGTTTATACAAGTTCTATGGTGATTCTACACTCCATTTACAAGTTCAAGTCCATTGGCAAAAGCTCAGAAGATTGCATGATCATTAGAGATCTCAGGACAAGGCAAAGCTCCTATACAAGGCACCCAAATTAGGGTTTGAGATTCAAGCACCAAGATCTCACAACTTTAGCCATTTCTTTTGGGCAAAGACTTCCATATTTTAAGAGGATCCTATGTGTCAAATTTCATGAGAAGGAAAACGTCAATAGAGCCCATAAAAAGTCAACTGTGCAATTTCAAGGGGTCTAATCCAATTTTTTTGGCCAAGAGGGGTCCTTACAATGTTATAAGAGGTTTGGAATGCCAAAAGTTCAAGAATCATGGAGATTTGAAGGGTTTTGCAAAAATGGTACAAAGTTGGTTTATGAAATTTTCCAAATTTGGCAACTTTTGCCCTAATTTTCAAGTGGCCTTAACATGATCAAAAATTCTTCAAATGGACCAAAGTCAAACATGAAAGTTGAAGAGTAAGGGCTCCCATTTTCAAAAAGTAAAAGTACATTTTCACTGGATTTCTAGATCTCTCCATATGGCCTTCGAAAATATGAGTAATCCTAGGGCAAAATCAACTTTTCAAAATGACACCAAATGCAAAAAGGCTCAAACCTGAATTTTGTGACTTGGTACAGGCCCAATCTTGTTTCAAACTTAATATGCATTGCATTAGGACCATTTTGCTCAAGAGAATTGGTCATTTTCATGTACTTTGAAAAAATCACTCCAAAACATGCAAATTAGCAAAAATCATGAAACAAGTGTGACACTTGAATCTAAGGGCCAGGAATGACTGGATTTGAATCAAGGGTGGAAAATGAAATCCACATATGTTGAGATGCCCAAGAGAGCATGAGCATAGCATGCTTCTTCAACCAAGTGAAAATTATGCAACTTCACACTTTTCTCATTTCTGATTCGTGCACTTTCTCTCACACTTTGAGCATTGCTTTGTGAGGTCACAACAAAGAGAATTAGGGTTTAGCAAATCTCAGATCTACTTATTTCCCTCATTCTCAACTTTCTTGCAAATTTGCATTTCCTCACATATCTCTCCATTCTTTCACATTCTTCACAAACTTCTTCCATAGTCTTAATCAGTGAATCATATAGATCAAGAATCAACCACTCATTTAAGCTTAAAGCACTGAAATAGAAGCTTGCCATTGAGAAGAAACTTGTCATGAAACCTCAGATCCAGTCCATTTCAATACCTTAGATGCATTTATTTTGCATCTAAGGAGTAAGAGGAGTGATTTGCATGCATTGGTTGGTTTTCTAGCTCAACATTTCAAGATCTCCATCTCCGGTATGGCTTGAACTCTCATGTTCTAAAAATGAAATTAGATTGTTTCTTTGTGTTCTTTGATCTTCACTGATGATTCTGCCCTTTGTAGAATTGAATTTGGTGCATTATATTATGAGTTATGTGCATTTCAAGTTTCATGATCAATCTTTATTTCCTTCGATCCGTCCATTTCTTTGAGTTTTAATTTTTTTTGATACCATATTTGAGTTCAGGAGTGTTGAATTAGTTAATCTGGGTTGTTTGTTTTCATTTATTGGTGGATTTTTGGTACTGGTTTGGTTTCCGGTGCCGGAGCCCTAGCTCCGGTCACCGGAATTTGTTTTGTGATCAACTTAGGGTTTCTTTGGAGAAGACACACAACAACCATTAAATTTCCTCATCCAAACGCCCATGACGTGCCACGTAGCCCTAGCTGGCTTCATCTCATGTTCATATTTCTGTTTCATTTTTAATGTTGCGAGTAATATGGTCCACAACATCTATCATGAGCCAGCCAACCATAACACATTAAAACGCCACCTCAATTAATGAGGCCTTCATCTCCAGCCGCGCAATTGATCCAGCGTTCCACATGTTTTCCAGTTTTCCTTATTATTTCCAATTAATTTCCACACTAAGACTATGTACCAGCGTGCCAGACTGGGCTCCACATGTGCTTTTCACACCTCCCAATCCCCAGGCCCATTGAATTTCCACATAACATCCTTACTAATCACACCTCCTTCCTAATTCTTTTATTTTCTTTCTCAATTTGATTTCTTTTTTATTTAGTTCCATTTCAATTTATTAAAAATAGTTCCCTTCACTTAAAAAATCCCAAACAAATCATGTGTGTTATTTCATGTCTCTATTATTTTGTCATATTTTTATTTTATTTTTTTCCACTATCCACGTGTCTGAATTAATTCACCATTTCACATAGCTTCTTTTTAAGTCTTCTTTGACCACTATGCCTTGTATAATTTCCATAGACTTCAATATTTTGATTTTTGATCCCGTTCTTTTTGCTTTAGATTCTTAAGATCTTTTACTTTTCATGTGATTTTTCTATGGATTTTTAGAAACTTGTTTCTTGAGTCTTGGTCTTGTAACTTGTGATGTAAGTTTGTTATCCTAACTTTTGTTCTTGCTTCCATTTAGCCTAGTTCACTTCTGAATCTTTTCAAATAATTTTGGCTAGTTGTTATAACATGTTTCAAGATCATTTGGTTTCAATTGTGTAATTTTTAGATGGTTGGTTGATTTATTGTGGATTTTATCTTGAACCTTGTCCCATTTTGCTTCCTTTGAACCTTTTGGTCCCTTATAAGCCTAAAAGGGCACTTGTGCCAACTTCTTCTTCTCATTTGGAGTTTCTTTGGGTTGTGGGTACCTTCCTGGTCCTAGTATAGGGTTTGTGTCTTATGAATTTTTGTGTTTGCTTCTTCTTTAAGTCATTTATTTTCTTAAGTGCCTTCACTTCATCTTATTGCTTCTTTTGCTTCCATTTGGTATTGTTTGGTCTTGTACCCTTCTTCTCTTCATCTTGTTGGCTTCTTAAGCCATTCTTCATCTTGTTTTGGTTCTGGTTGTGAGTTTGTGTTCATATCTTGTGCATCTTGCTTTGCATCTTTCATAAATGTGCATAAATTCTCATATTTGTTTCATGTTGCATCCTTAGCTTGCATACTTCTTCTCCTCATTTCTTTGAGTTGAATTTGCATTGTGCATTTGTTCATACCATTTCACTTCTGATTGTGTGATGTTATCATGTTAATTTGCTCATTGTGTTTCACTTGTATGCATACTAACCTTGCAGGGACTTGGTGAGTGTGAGGTGTGGGAATTGAGTTCCACATCTCTAATTCTCATCTTCTCCTCCTATGTTTATGTGCATTAACCCTTTGTTGTTGGGTTTAGGCCTTTCTCATCCCTTCTTTTATCTTCTTCTTCTCTTCTTCTTTCCTTCTTCATTAGGATAGAAACCTCACTAACCCTTAGGACATCCATGCATGTTAACACTTAGGATTATTTTAGTTCCCCTTTAGATTTTTTTCCTTTGAGATCCTTTGGTGCTCTCTCTCTTCTCATCTTCAAGCTCAATTCTAATTCACTTAATAAAGGTCGAGTACATTCATGTGACATGAGACTTTGCTATGAGATACTTGCACGCATTCCGTTTCGGGGCGAGGTGTGAGTTATCACTCGTGGTGGATAGGTCTTAACATGAGTACCTCACAAAGAAAAGCTAAAAAACAGTTCTTAACCAAAAAACCACAAAAATACTTAATAATGGTAATAGGCCAGTGTGCTTAAGCCTTCACTTGTGGGACTAGATTTGGGGATTTCCTCCATAGATAGGTGTGCCTCTTGTGAATTCCATTTCGGGATGATGTAAGATGTACACATCCCATCGAGTAAGACTTAGGTACACTTACCTATGCAAACTTTCACTCATAAAAGCTCTAAAAAACACAAACAAACAATAAGCGTCTTTCCTTCGGGAATTCGTTTCTCATCTCATTCACTCCTTATGCGAACTTGCTCCTACTTGTCACTTTGCAAGACGGTTACGCACTCGTCGTCCGAGTCTGCAAAACCTGGGCAATGGCATAGGCAGTTCAGGCTTTAATCCATAAGCAATTTCCTTTTAGTACCCCTAGTTAGGGGAACTACAGCGTCTCTGATCTTCATTATCCCGATGAGGTACGTAGGCAGCAGGGTAGGGCCTGTTCGAGCACAATCTTTATTTTCCCTACATTTGTTTTCCTTTTCATTTTCTTATTCCGTTCTTTTCTCAGTTTCTTTTCCAGTTCTTTTATTTTCTTTTGCTGCAGCTTTCATACCCTCACCCTTTGAAATAGTTATCTTTGCAAGCGTGGATCCCGTCGAGTACGGCGGACGATCTGGGTGCTAATACCTTCCCAGGTCGTAACCGACTCCCGAACTCAGTCTATTTGGTTCGCAGGACCCGTGTCCTTCCTCTTCTTTCTTCTGGTTTGTGCAGCATTACCATTCCCTTTCTCCGGGATAAAAATGCCTGGCTGGCGATTCTATTCTTTTCCCGTGCCACTTTCGCGTTTGTACCAGGATGGAAATCCGGGGAGTGACACCGTGGTGTCCCCTCTACAGAATAAGGTATATGCCAAGCTTTTCTATGCATATCTGAAGCAAGGGTTGTGTATGCAGGATGCCTTTGTCGCCTTTGCGACATACTCAGGATTTCCCGTGATAGCTTTCCAGAAATCACCTGCAGCAAAAGTACTTGGGGGATCTCCAAGTCCGAAGCTAGGCAGCTTCAGGACGTCTCCCAATTCCGCCAAGGATAATGAGTGAGTAGTATTAAATAGATGGAACCTTAATGTTCCAAAATATTTCTCATCAGAACCCGTCCACCTGTGCTTCAACTGAAACTCCAAAGAACTCAAAAATTCAAAGGTTATACGCTCATAGGTCGTCGCTTAAAATTGCATAAATTCAAGCATGCCTAAAGTATGAAACATCCTATGTACTTCAAATCTCAATCCTAAATTATCAAGCGTGTCATTACAGATATACCTTACCGGAATTAACTTACGCTTGACCAATACAGAGTATTTCCGCTGATGCTCAGGCTCCTCGAACAAAATGTCGTGAGCGTTTTCCATACGGTGGGCCCTCTTTCGGGGGCGAGATGGTTCAGCCACGGCCTTTCCAGTGTCCCTTCTTGGAGGCATTCTCAACTTCCTACAAAAATAAACACACAAATTTCGAAATTCGAATTAGGAGAAAACGTCACCGTAGGAGTGACAAGGAAGATGAGAGGAGCACTTTTTGTGAAGTGAGTATAGAGTCTGGATGAATGGGTGTTAGAGAAATTGAAGGTTTTAGGTGTGGAGAAAAATGGAGGCTACGTTTTTAGAAAGGAAGAAAGTGGAGAAGAAGGCAAACTTTTGTGGAAAAGAATTCTGAAAATGACAACTAAGGGCAAATGAGTGGTTTAGTGATAAAAATTCGTGGGCCCCACTCATTAAAGGGATTAAAAAAATTTAAAATTTGGATCTGCCCATTTGACACGGGCCGTGTCGCGTGACACGGGCACCCGTGTCAGGCCCCTGCATGAAGAAAATTAAGTCATTAAAGAAGGGAATGCCCAGGCTTTGCAAGACGGGCACCCGTGTTGCACCCCTGACTTTCTACAAAGCCTCAGCTCCAAATCCACACATCATCCTGACACGGGCCGTGTCACGTGACACGGGCACCCGTGTCAGGGCCCTGATTTTCTCCAAAAAATGCGTTTTGCACCATTTGGACCATTTTTATTTCTTGTCTTTTCTCTACCGACTCTATGAGACATTTATTCGACCTACCTACAAAATGAACAAATAAAGATTAAATTAAAACATCGTGGGTTACCTCCCACGCAGCGCTGTGTTTAACGTCGCATGGCTCGACGGACATTCGTCCTACCGGATAAGACGAATGACATTGGCATGATCTCTAGGTTGTCCTTGAAAATAAGGCTTCAACCTTTGCCCGTTCACTTTGAAGATGTCTCCGTTAGATTTATTCTTTATCTCGACTGCCCCATGCGTGAAAACTCGATGCTCCTCATATGGTCCCGACCACTTAGATTTGAGTTTCCCAGGAAAGAGTTTCAGCCTTGAGTTATACAGTAAGACAAGTTGTCCTTCGAAAAATTCTTTCGTTTGAATTCTCTTGTCATGCCATTTTTTGTTTGATCTTTGTACATCTTAGCATTCTTATATGCCCGGTTCCGGAATTCCTCTAATTCATGCAGTTGGAGTATGCGAGATCTTCCGGCATTAGATAGGTCCATATTCAAATACTTAGAAGCCCAAAAAGCCTTGTGTTCAAGTTCCAACGGTAAATGACATGCCTTTCCATAAACCAAATGATATGGTGACATGCCAATCGGTGTTTTGAAGGCCGTTCGGTATGCCTATAGAGCGTCATCCAACTTAATAGACCAATCCTTTTGAGACGAGTTAACTGTCTTTTCCAGTATTTGTTTGAGTTGTCTCTTTTCCATTTTTTTGCGGATGGTATGGAGTGGCTACCCGTTGTTTCACGTTATACTTTTGTAGAAGCCTCTCCATGAGGTGATTTAGGAAATTGGTTCCTCCATCACTTATTAAAGCTCTTGGTACACAAAATCTTGCGAATATATTATCCTTTAAGAATTTTGTAACCACTTTCGCATCGTTGGTGGGCAATGCTACCGCTTCAACCCACTTTGACACGTAATCCACCGCAACCAAGATGTACGTCTTTCCGAATGACTGAGGAAATGGTCCCATGAAGTCTATCCCCCACACATCAAATAACTCTACTTCAAGCATAAAGTTTTGGGGCATTTGATTCCTTCTTGATATGTTCCCGGTCCTCTGACATCTGTCACACTCCTTTACCAACTGTTGAGCATCTTTGAATAAGGTAGGCCAATATAACCCTGATTGAAGGACTTTACATGTTGTCCCGTCACCACTAAAATGCCCTCCGTACTCGGAATCATGACATGCTTTTAATACATCTTTCTGTTCTTCTTCGGGTACACACCTTCTGACCAAACCATCCACTCCTCTTTTATACAGAAAAGGATCATCCCACAGATAAAACCTACAATCATGAAAAAACTTTTTTCTTCGGTTAGTGTCAAAATCGTCAGGTATAATACCACCGACCAGATAGTTCGCATAATCTGCAAACCATGGAACATCAATCATAGTTAGAATGTGTTCGTCTGCGAACTCATCCTTTATA
The DNA here is from genome assembly GCA_963966055.1 of Lathyrus aphaca. Taxonomy (NCBI): domain Eukaryota; kingdom Viridiplantae; phylum Streptophyta; class Magnoliopsida; order Fabales; family Fabaceae; genus Lathyrus; species Lathyrus aphaca. Next base: position 489,876,885 of record OZ014521.1, read on the forward strand.
GGACGCTTGTCCTTATTTTCTTCAATCAATGACATCCACGACAAGTGATCTGCTACAGTGTTCTCACAACCTTTTTTATCACGAATCTCCACATCAAATTCTTGAAGGAGTAAAATCCACCTCAATAGCCTAGGTTTTGAATCCTGTTTAGCAAAAAGATACTTCAAAGAAGCATGGTTAGTATAAACAATCACTTTTGAACCCAACAGATATTGCCTGAATTTATCAAAGGCATAAACCACAACTAACAACTCCTTTTCGGTAGTCGCGTAATTAATCTGTGCAGGGTTCAAAACATGACTAGCATAATAAATAACATGCAACAGCTTATTTCTACGCTGCCCCAATACAGCTCCAACCGCAATATCACTGGCATCACACATAATTTCAAAGGGTAGAGACCAATTGGGAGCAATAACAATTGGTGCCGACACTAATTCTTTTTTTGTGTTTCAAAAGCATCGGTGCACTTCTTATCAAACAAAAAAGCCTTATCTTTAACCAATAGAGTATTTAAAGGTTTGGCTATCTTCGATAAGTCTCTTATGAACCTGCGGTAAAAACCCACATGTCCTAAGAAGCTTCTTATACCTTTCTCGTTAATCGGCGGTGGCCGCTTTGAGATTACTTCCACTTTCGCTTGATCAACTTCGATCCCTTTTTGTGAGATCTTGTGACCAAGAACAATGCCTTCTCTTACCATAAAATGACATTTTTCCCAGTTAAGGATTAAATTACTTTCCTGACATCGCTGCAAAACAAGTGAAAGGTTAGCTAAATAGTTATCAAATGAAGATCCAAACATGGAGAAGTCATCCATGAACACTTCCATGTGCTTCTCTAGCATATCAGCAAAAATGGATGTCATGCATATTTGGAATGTAGCGGGGGCATTACATAGCCCGAATGGCATCCTTCTATATGCAAAAACACCATAAGGACATGTAAACACCGTCTTCTCTTGATCCTCCGGTGCAACTGCAATTTGATTGTATCCGGAGTAACCATCCAAAAAACAATAGTAATCATGCCCCGCTAGTCTCTCCAACATTTGGTCAATGAACGGCAACGAAAAATGGTCTTTTCTCGTAGCCAAGTTAAATCTTCTATAATCAATGCAAACTCTCCATCCAGTAACAATTCTAGTAGGAATCAACTCATTTTTTTCATTAGTTATTACGGTTGTTCCTCCCTTTTTGGGCACCACATGGACCTGGCTTACACAAGCACTATCTGATATAGGATAGATCAATCCTGCATCTAACAGCTTAACAACATCCTTTCTCACAACCTCCTTCATCACAGGGTTCAATCTCCTTTGGGGCTGCACAACCGGTTTATGATCCTCTGTCGCTCCCAAATTTTGCATCCCGGTACAAGCGCGAACGGACGGCGAAAGGAGGTGTGAGAACACACAGGAGTGAACTCACAAGAAATGAATAGAGTCGCCATCTAGGCGTTTTTATCCCGGGGGAAAGGTAATGCTGCATAAACCTAGAAAGATATGGATAAGACGGTTGCGAACCAGAGAGACTGAGAAAGGGGGTTGGTTACAACCTGGGAAGGTATTAGCACCCAGATTGTCCACCGTACTCGACGGGATCCACGCTTAAAAGATTTGTGCTTTAAAGGGGTAGTGTTAGTGCTATATGTGTATCAAAGCTGGAAAGAATGCAAGTGTCAGTGTAAAAGAAGTGTAAAGTGTAATATGTACAGTGTCAGTGCAAGGGCAAGAGTGAAATGCTCATGACAATGAGGCTAAGAGAATGATGCTGGAAGAGGGGGAATATACAGAGACTTTTGTTCGATAACTGTTAAGTTATGCCTACGTATCCTCTCGTGCAATGAGGAAGTCAGAACACCGTAGTTCGACCCAAAGAAACTGAAAGATGAATTGACTTGTGAACTGCTTGCTTGTCTATGCTCAAGTGTATAACCTGTCTGGCTCAGGTGCTAACTGTCTTGCATTAGACGGAAGAAGCAAGTTCTCGTTTGTGAGTGAATGAGATGAGAAAAGAATCCCGAAGGAAACGATAATTGTTTGTTTTTGAGTTTTCAGTCTTTTATTGCTTTTGGAAGTTTGTCATAAGTTAATGAGCTTAAGCCTAAACCAATGGGTTAGTAAACTCATAACATCTTCCCTCTGATTAGGGGTAATGAGAATACCTTAAGTGTGAAGTCAGGGTCTCACACTTAATCACCTTTTGATGTAGGATTAAGATCATTAACCTACTTGTGATTATTTAGATGTTTTTGTTGTTTTTGTTTAGTGTTGAGTAATGAGGTTAAGCCATAATCAGGGATTAAACAGGCTCATTACACCATCCTAATAGAAGGATAATAGATGAGAATGTTTAAGCTGAGGAAAGCTCCTCAACTTAATCCATGATTAGGGATTAAACTCATGACAAAACAAAGCCTTTATTAAGTGGATTTTAATTAATGATATGATGATGAAGTGAGTTTTATGGTTTGTAAGACAACTTGAGGGGGACTTGTCCATTAACACTAGGGTTAGTCCTTCTTAACCAATTAAGGAAGAATTAGAACCCTAATGCAAGGCCCAAGTTACAAGCTTGATGTCTTGATGATTATTAAGTGGATTGATTAAAGGAGTTAAACACATTAAGGGTTTAACACTTAGGATTAAAGTTATACACTCCATCCTAATAGAAGGATACAGGCATAAGCTTAATCACAAAGCCTTAAAGCCTTTATGGTTTAGTCTTTGATTATGAGATGAGAAAAGAAGACTCAAAAGAGACACAAAGGTAAAACTAAGTGGGGGACTAATCAAAACCCTAATCATTGTCATGCTTGGTTGTTCCTAAGGTTTGTGAGGTTTAACAAGAAAAACCTTCAATGGAACCACCAGGAAGCAGATGAAAGGATCAGAAGAAGGAAAGTAACTTGCTTCATTTAAGAAGACAAGTCACTAGAAGAAAGAGAGTGAGAAGAAGAAGAGTGAGCAAGCTCAATCTCAAACACATAACAAAATTCAGCATGGATGCATAAGAGAGATGAAAAGAAAATGTGAGAAGTGAAGGCAAATCCACTTCTCAAAGTTACTTACCACCTGAAAAGTTAATAAAGGAATGCAATGCAATGCAAAAATGAGATGAAATGACATGGTGTAAATAAAAACCAGAAGCATATGTATGATGATATGATGCTATGAGATGATGTAAACATGAAAAAAAACATGGGGATGATCATACAAGTTTATGGATGCAAATGAAACAAGTTAAGAACCATGAACATACATGAAAAGTTATGAGATGTAAATGGCATACAACATGGCAAAATGCTAGAAGTAATGATCAAACATGCTTTCAATATGTCTCAAGATGTCTAATGGATCAAATGGATGCAAAAAATGCTATGGCAAGTCAAGGTATGAATGCAAATGCAAAATGTATGCAAATGGAAGCCCAAATTAGGGTTTATGATCAATGCAACAAACAAAAACCAAAATCAGAAGCAAACGTCAAGATAAAAAAATTGAAAATGCACTCAAAGGAACCCTAATCCTATACCAACTCACTGCCCAAAGGAGAGGTTCCAACTCTTAACCTAATTTAAGTTATGATTTTCCTAAGTTTTCTAGGGTTTTAGGGTACCTTAACAAGAAAAATGCCAAACAAATGGAAAATGAAAAATCAAATCATGCCAATTTAATCTCACAAACTACATGCTAAACACAATGCAATGCAAAAAGAACCAAGGTCCAACTCTCAAGGGTTAGGCAGAAATGATTTTTTGAAGTTTGGATCAAAATAATGCTTTAAAAATGAATTAATTCCATGGAAAATTATCAAAATGTATCAAGATCAAAAAAGAAATTTGGTTTGAGGGTTGGACAATGTTTCTAAATGGTTTTAAATGTTTCATGAATTTTTTGGTGATTTTTAAATACTTAAAAGTATTTTTAATTAATTAATTCTCATTAATTAATTAAAAATAAACTTTTAAATGATTTAAAAACATTTTTTAATGCAAAAATTAAAAATAAAAATGTTTTTGGTTTCTGAAATTAAACAAAAGTGTGTACAAAAAATTTCAGAATTTTTAAAATGATTTTGCTATTTTAAAATAAATGTACAAAAGAAATATAAAAGAAATGAATTAAAAATGAAATAGAAGAAAAGTAAACGCAATGGAAGGCCAGGATGGATTCTGGGAAAGGGCCAGTTGACTACGCGCGCAATCCTAAGGTCCATATTCAAACTGAGTTAATTTCTGATTTAATTAATTAAATTGAATTAATTAAGTTAATTAAAGATTAGGGTTTCTAATGACAAATCTCAGCCATCCAAACACGCGCCAGTCTCCCCTGGTCAACGCATCCAACGCTCAGCATTCAAACCACAATTAATGACAGTGATTAACCCTAATTATTTTCAGGTGGCCGGAGAAGACCTCCGGTCGTCTTCTCCGGTGGGAACCCCACCTGAAAATCCCCAAAACCCTCAAAACTTCACTAAAACGAAAACTAAAAAGACAGAAATCAACCCCACATCCTCCTGAATCAAAAACCTAACTCAAATCTCATTTATTCTTCATCAATCAAACGAATCGAAGTCAAACAATTTTTAGGGAAAAATCTTCAGACAATGCATACATCCTCATTTTCACTCATTTTCAAAAACAATCACATATTCATGATCAGGGAAGCATGTAGATTCATCTAGGAACTTAAAATACACGTTCTGGAAAAAAAGATCATGAAGCTACCTGAGTTTGAAGCTTTTCAGTTTGCAACTTTCTGACCTTCTCTCTTCGTGCAATCCACTCCTTTTAGGCCCCTGATGAAGTCTTGATGCTTAGAAAGAGTTTGTGATGGCTGGTTTGGAAGCTGGCAGGGGTTCTGCTCAAGGTGAGGTGAGGATCGTATTTGTGATTCTGGCAGTTTAAGACAAGGATGAGGGGTGCTTTGTGACCAGGAAGGTGTGTTGAGTTGATCTATGAAGTTAGTTTGTGTGTTTGTGACTTGTGTGATGAGTTTCGAAGGCTTTTGCTCAAGAGGGTGAAAATGAGAATGCTGTGCTATGATGTGTTTCAGGCTTGCTTCTTGTTATGTTTGGCTTGCATTTGATTAGTATAAAGAACTATAATTGGTCAGAAGAAGTGACATGTGCTTTATTGATTGGTATGGATGCTTTTGCCAAAAGGTCAAGTTTGTGTAAGAGAAGCATGGGCCACTTGCTAGCCTAGTACAACAAGCATGTCTTGCACAGCATGAGGTGAGGAAAGGCCTAGGGCTGATCAGCAAACTAGCCAGCAAGTGGGTGAGAGGCTATGATGAGTTTTGCAACTTGCCTTGCCTTTGGTTCTTCATGAAATATCTTGATCCATAAGTCATAAAACATGTGATTCTTTGGGTACAATCTGACTTTTAGGACTTGTGTGATCATGTGGTGAAGTTTAGAAATGCATTTGATGACTTAATTTGCCTTGAGAAGTGAATTTGCAACTTTGCCTCCTTGGTGCATAACTTGAAATTTAGTGATTTTTGCCAACTTTGACAAGCCATAACTTTTGATCCAAAATGAATTAGGTCATGTTCTTGTACTTTTTGAAAAGGGAAAGATCTATTCTACAACTTTCATGACCAAAGTTTTTCCATTTGAAGGTTTTTTGAATCAAAAAGTAAAGGTTGAAAAAGTTGCCTAAAATGACAATTTCATTAAAAGTCAAACTTGCCCAAAAAGTCAACTTTGCAAAAGACTTGAAATTCTTCAATTTTGTGAACTTCCAACTTCTTCTAGGATCAAATAAAGATCATATACACTCAAAATGATGAAGAACACCCTTTGGTTGGGTCATTGGGGGCCTCAGATGCCCTGATTTTGCACTGACTTGTTCAGAAAGTCAACCCTTGATCAGATGACTTCCCCAAGGAATTTCTTCATGAAAATTGATATGCATACTCCCTATACCATATAGAGACCAATAGAAACAAGAATGACAAAAAAATTTGAAGTTATGGCCTCTGAAACCAAAACCCTAATTTTTAGGTCATCTGTGCAGTCAAGCCTAGCTCTGCTTCCACACCATTTCCAGTTCTTGTGATTCTTTGACATTCTTGACTTTGAGAGGATGTAATATGATACTTGAACACACATATACCTCTTTGAAGTGATTGTTGACCTTTGGAGTGGCTCAAGAAGCTCTTGGATTGCTCAGATCACAAACCCTAGATGCAGATGACTTTGAACCAATGCAATGAATCAAAAATGTGGTATGAGATGCTATGATTGAACTTATGCATATGTTATGATCACAAGCCAAGGTTTGAATGGGTGAGGGCAAATTTGGGGTGTTTACAGCTGCCCCTATTCAAACATGAGTTAGCTGTGCAGGATGTAAGCCACAGCTTAACAGGCAAACAAGATAACTTGTGGTTGAATACCAAAGGCAGTCCAAAATTTGCACTCACAGCATGAAGAAGAAAAGGGATATAGATTGTAAAGGAAAAAATAAAGTATATTGTAAAGTGTGGGCGACTGAGGACGACCGTCGAGCAGAGGACGACTGCTGGGTAAAGGGCAATGACGGGGACGGCCGACATGCTAAAAAGTGCGGAAAATAAAGCAATGACGGGGACGGCCGACATGCTGGGGATGAAAGGTATTATGATGGGGACGGCCATCAAGCAAAGCTGTAAGATTCTCTAGGGATTAATGAAACATGACGGGGACGACCATCAAGTTCATAAAGTTAAGTAACCAACGACGGGGACGACCATCGGGCTAAAACTGATGAAAGACGATTATCAGGAAAAGGAAAAGGGACCACGACGGGGACGGCCATCGGGTTGAAGAATAAATGAAATAAACAGATGATGAGGTACGGTCATCAAAGGTGAAGGACGATCACCTAGCAGGGGACGGCTGCTCTGTTGGGGTAAGATGAGGGACGGTCATCTAAGGTGGAAGACGACCACCTGGCAGGGTACGGCTGCCGAAAATATCGCGACATAGGACGAATGACGGATAAAAGGTCAACGATGGGGACGGCCATCGAATGAGCATGATGGAGGACGACCATCAAGAGGTGGAGGACGACCACCTAGCAGGGTACGGCTTCTCTCAGGGTTTATCATGACATAGGACGAATGTCAGATAACCAAAGATCAACAATGGGGACGGCCATCGGATAAAATGATGAAGGACGATCATCAAGAGGTGGAGGACGACCACCTAGCAGGGTACGGCTGCTAAATATCACGACATAGGACGAATGTCGGATAGAAAATCGACGATGGGGACGGCCATCGGATGAGCATGATGGAGGACGACCATCAAGAGGTGGATGACGACCACCTAGCAGGGTACGGCTGCTCTCAGGGTTTATCATGACACAGGACGAATGTCAGATAAAAAGAAAATTTGCTTTGGCGATCTACTGGGGAATAGTAAACACGGACGAGTGTTTATATCCAAGAAATACGAGTATAAGTGTTTAGATGTTTGTGTATAGACTAAAGGTGCGGACGAGCATCCTTAAGAATACGATACGGACGAGTATCGGGTAGAAACAAATACTGACACGTGTTCAGAGATGATGATACGGACGAGTATCAACTGGTTAACAGAGAACACGGACGAGTGTTGAATCTGAGGGGACTTTTCTGGGGAATAGTAGACACAGACGAGTGTCTATATTCAAGAGTGTTTGACACAGTGTATGGATTAAAGATGCGGACGATCATCCTTAAGACTATGATACAGACGAGTATCAGGTAGAAACAAACGCTTGACGCATGTTCTGAGATGATGGTACGGACGAGTACCAACTGGTTAACAAAGAACACGGACGAATGTTGAATCTGTGGGGATATAAATGGTATATTCAAGATACGGACGAGTATCTGTATAAGTGTGAGCGGTGTATAGATGAGTGTTTAATCTGCTGGGGAGAGTGACACGGACGAGTGTCAAAAGGAGAAGATTATAGTATAAACGAGTATTTGATATACAAAGTGTTTATGTTACTGTGCTGGGGAAGGTGACACGGACGAGTGTCAGGAAAGTTATATATACAAGTATCTGTGAGTGCAAAGAGGGTGTTTTGGTTTTCTGCTGGGGGTATGACACGGACGGGTGTCAAAAAGCGTCTATAATACGAGTGGTATTGTTTGCAAAGAGTGTTCAGGCGACTTTACTGGGGAATGATGACACGGACGGGTGTCAAAAGGAGTATATACTGGTGTTTGTGAATGTGAGGCAACTGCTTTGGCTGGGGAATCTGGGGGGTATTCTGTATATTGTTGGTGGATTTCAATATTCACAAGTGTTTGATTCAAAACATGGCTTATGATTATGCTATATGTTTGATTTTTGCCGTAATGCTCCGTATTAGATGGAATGCTACGCTTTTGTGGGGAAAATATGATGTGAATGCTATGATTATGCGAGGATACCAATCCGGGACTCGGATCCCGTTGCTGTGAAGATCTCTGGTCGATCTGTTTGAAGTGGACATCCCAGCTGGGGACGAGATCATTGGTAGATCTGATGAGATGTATTTGCTTGGGGAAGTGGGTCAATGATTGACCTATTCCAGTAAATGAGAGACCCAGCTGGGGTTTGTAGAAGCTTTCTTCACTCTGTTGTGATCCCTTCGGGCGTTGCTCTTCTGGATAAAGGTTGAAGCTCTGTGGGGAAGATGATTCCCTGTCTTTTGCGCTTAGCTGAGGGAGAATGAATGGCACCTCGGCTGGGAGAAGTAACAAGTGGTAATTCACCTGGGGGGAAGGCACTTCGGGTGCTAAGATTTGAGTGCGTGTTGATTTGCCAGCTTGCCGGGATGAGGTTTACACGCCCCATGTTGCGCTTTGGATACCTGCAATCCTGAAAAGATAGAGAAACGCACAAGTAATCCTGAGGTACCCTTTACTGGATTCCGTCATAGGAGTTCAGACACTTCTGAGAGTAAGCATATTTCCTGCAAGCACGTGTTTTTATTTTTGAAGATAAGCATTTGTATTCATGCAATCAAATTTTTGGAGACATCAGACATTTTGCAAATGAAAATAAAATGTACGAGACGAGACGTGACTGAAAATCTGATTTTTTTAATTCATGTGCCCTGAATTGGCAAGATACAATCAAAGAAACATATCTCCTAAATGAGGAGATTGTTACAAATTGAGACACAAAATGCTGGCAATGTTGATGACGCTTTAAGGAGCTTCCTCTTTTGCTATGACTCGTATGACATTTGACGTTCTTCTCGTCTTGCTTTCTGAAGAAGGCTGACTCTGAAAGAAACTTGGTCCTTCTGAAGCTTACCAAGTTGCGAGTGATACAGACGAATACAGAGTGCAGTTGTTCGCTTATTCCCTTGTTTTGCATGGATCGCCCTTTCGGGTTTTCAATCCATCAGGATACCCATTTTTGCCTGAGTTGTCCAATGCGGCTTTTCAACTCAGCGGGTGTACATTTTTTGTTTATTTCCCTTATTTTTTCCCGAGTCTTTTATTCTATTTTTGACTCGCCGGGATGCCCTATTTTTGCCTGGACTTACATTCTGTTTTTGTGTCCAGCGGGTCATTTTATGCGAAGCATTTTTTAACTGCATCTGAATTCACAGGGGACGGGAAGTCGTCTCCATCCATGGTGCTGAGCATTAGTGCTCCACCTGAGAAAACTTTCTTTACTATGAACGGACTATCATAATTCGAAGTCCACTTGCCCCTGTGGTCTGTATGAGGAGGGAGGATTCTTTTCAGCACAAGATCTCCTACTTGGTACTCTCGGTGCCTGACTTTCTGATCGAAAGCTCTCTTCATTCTTTTCTGATACAACTGCCCATGACAGATTGCAGCCAATCTTTTCTCTTCAATCAGGCTCAGTTGTTCGTATCGGGACCGGACCCATTCTGCTTTGTTTAACTTAACATCCATCTGTACCCGTAGGGAGGGTAATTCAACTTCAACAGGTAGGACTGCTTCCATACCATACACAAGCTGATACGGCGTTGCCCCAGTGGATGTTCTGATTGACGTACGGTACCCATGCAAGGCAAACGGTAGCATTTCATGCCAGTCTTTATAAGTGACTACCATCTTCTGCACAATCTTCTTGATATTCTTATTAGCTGCCTCAACAGTGCCGTTCATCTTTGGCCTGTAAGGAGAAGAATTGTGGTGTTGGATCTTGAAGTCCCGGCACAGTTCTGCCATTATTTTGTTATTCAAATTGGAACCATTATCAGTAATGATTCGCTCGGGTACTCCACACCGACAGATGATATCTCTTTTCAGAAATCTGGCTACCACTTGCCTTGTAACGTTTGCATATGAAGCTGTTTCAACCCACTTGGTGAAATAATCAATGGCAACCAGGATGAATCTGTGGCCATTCGAAGCAGTCGGTTCAATCTTGCCAATCATGTCAATGCCCCACATGGCGAAGGGCCAGGGTGAAGACATCAAATTCAAAGGGTTGGGAGGCACATGCACCTTATCCGCATAAATCTGGCATTTATGGCATTTTCTGGCATAGGCACAACAGTCGGCATCCATCGTGATCCAGTAATAACCTGATCTTAGCAACTTCTTAGCCATTGCATGTCCTCCAGCATGGGTACCAAAGGATCCTTCGTGCACTTCATGCATTAACAAGTCTGCTTCTGTTTTGTCAACGCATCTGAGGAGTACCATATCAAAGTTTCTCTTGTATAGGGAACCATCAGTGTTCAGAAAGAAACTACCAGCAAGCCTTCTCAAAGTCTTCTTATCATTGGAAGATGCCCCAGATGGGTATGTTTGATCCTCCAAGAAGCACTTAATATCATGGAACCAAGGCTTATCATCTTTGACAACATCTGCTGCGAACACATACGCTGGCCTGTCAAGTCTGGACACTGAGATTTGAGGTACAAAGTTGGCAGCTTGAACTTTGATCATGGATGAAATAGTAGCTAGAGCATCTGCAAACTGATTCTCGTCCCGAGGGATATACTCAAGCTTGACTGTTGTAAAGAAAGTCAATAACCTCCTTGTATAATCCCTATAAGGTATCAGATGATCCTGGTGGGTGTACCATTTGCCGTTGGTCTGATTAACTACCAGAGCCGAATCTCCGAACACAGTCAATGTCTTGATCCTGAGGTCAATGGCTTCCTCAAGACCCATAATGCAAGCTTCGTATTCAGCTTCGTTGTTAGTTCAGTTAAAAGTGAGTTTTGCCGAGAAAGGCATGTGAACTCCTTTGGGTGTAATGAGTACTGCACCAACACCACGACCATTCATATTAACAACCCCATCAAACATCATAGTCCATTCTTATTCCGGGTCAGGCCCTTCAGTGTGAACAGGCTCTTCATGATCTTTCGCTTTTATGAACATGATGTCTTCATCAGGGAAGTCAAATCTCATAGGCTGGTAATCATCAATAGGTTTCTCAGCAAGATATTCAGACAATACAATGCCCTTGATGGCTTTCTGAGATGTATACTGGATGTCATACTCTGTAAGAATCATTTGCCATCTTGCAACCCGTCTGGTAAGTGCTGGCTTCTCAAAAATATACTTGACTGGGTCCATCTTTGATATCAATAGGGTAGTGTGGGTTAACATATATTGTCTCAGTCGGCGAGCAGCCCATGCTAAAGCACAGCAAGTTTTCTCGAGCAGTGAATAACGTCGTTCACAGTCGGTAAACTTTTTGCTTAGGTAGTATATTGCATACTCTTTTCGACCAGACTCGTCATGCTGCCCCAGCACACACCCCATCGACTCTTCTAACATTGTCAAGTACATGATCAGAGGTCTTCCTTCAACTGGAGGCATAAGGATTGGAGGTTCTTGCAAGTACTCCTTGATCCTGTCAAAAGCCTTCTGGTAGTCTTCATTCCACCTGACCGTTTGTTCTTTTCTTAGTAGTTTGAACAAGGGTTCACAGGTTGCTGTAAGGTGAGATATGAACCTTGAAATGTAGTTCAATCGACCTAAGAACCCTCGAACTTCCTTTTCTGTCTTCGGTGCAGGCATCTCTTGAATAGCTTTGACTTTATCAGGGTCAACCTCAATCCCTTTCTCGCTTACAATAAATCCCAGCAGCTTACCAGATCGCACCCCGAATGTGCATTTGTTGGGGTTCAACTTCAGTTGGTACTTCCTCAGACGCTTGAACAACTTTAGAAGATTCACCAGGTGGTCTTCTTCAGTAAGGGACTTGGCAATCATGTCATCCACATAACATTCGATTTCTTTATGGATCATATCGTGGAATAATGTCACCATAGCCCGTTGATATGTTGCACCAGCATTCTTCAGTCCGAATGGCATTACCTTGTAACAAAACGTGCCCCAGGGTGTGATGAAGGTTGTCTTCTCCATGTCTTCAGGTGACATTTTAATCTGGTTATATCCTGAAAATCCGTCCATGAAGGAGAATACCGAGAACTGGGCCGTATTATCCACCAACACATCAATGTGAGGTAATGGGAAATCATCTTTTGGGCTAGCTCTGTTCAGGTCCCGGTAGTCAACACACATTCTCACTTTGCCGTCTTTCTTGGGCACAGGTACTATGTTAGCAACCCACGGTGGATAGCTAGTTACAGCAAGGAATCCGGCGTCCCATTGCTTTTGTACCTCTTTTTTGATTTTCATGGCCATGTCTGGGCGAGTACGACGCAATTTCTGTTTAACCGGCGGGCATTCCTCTCTTAAAGGTAGCTTGTGCACAACAATGTCGGTGTCCAACCCTGGCATATCTTGATAAGACCAAGCAAACACGTCCACATATTCCTGAAGCAGATCAATCAGTTGTTTCTTCGCGGAGTCTTGCAAGCAGGCCCCGATTTTAACTTCTTTCACATCTTCATTTGTACCAAGATTAATCGTTTCAACCTCCTCCTGATGAGGAGTGATAACCTTTTCCTCCTGTCTCAACAACCTGGATAGCTCTTCAGGAAGCTCATATTCTTCTTCAACCCCTTCATCAGCTTGATTGATTGGATTGTCAAAGTCATACGAAGTCATGGTCGTGATGTTGTCGGTGCTGTCTGGAAGGCACTCTCTGCAAGGGTTCAGTTCGTTCATTTTAGTGATTTGATTTTAATCTTGTTTAGAAAAGTGAAATAAAGTTATCATTTTGAAAACATTGCCATTTATTTTTTGTACAAAAAGAAAAATGGAAAAACAGTGAGCGAAAAAGGAAAAGACTCATTTGCAAAAAGATGTCTGATATTTCATTGATTAATCTTGTTGCACAAAAATTACAGATGGCCCGATTACAAAATGAGTCTTGTCATCTTGGGCAAGATGCAATACTTGATGCATGCTATAAAAATACAGGAAATAATAATTACTCTGCATGAGTAACTCTTATAATTTCCTGGGAAGACCAGTTGGAGATACTGCTCCCCGGGATCTTTGGACGGATCCAACTTTCCAGGTTGCAGTTGCTTTCATCCTCGTCTTCCAAGTTGTTGACAGCATCAGGGGTGAGCATCCCCCCACTAACAAAATTGGGCTTTTTAGCAGCCTCTGCTTGATCTTGTTGAGTTGGTTTGTAACCCAACCCAAATCTATCCTCTTTCTTCTCCACAGGTAGCAATTTGCCCCAGCCTTGGGCAGTTCCTTCTTCAACAACCTTCTGGGCTTGTTGATAAGATGTTATTGAGGTTCCAGGTACCACAGATGTTTCATTTATGTTCAAGTCCTCAAACCCTTGACTCATCGTTTCATGGATCTCCCCATCCATCTCAATATATTTGTAGGTAGCCAGGTGGCTAACAAAAATATCCTCCTCTCCACAAATAGTAACGACTTGGCCCTCCCACTCAAATTTTAACTTCTGGTGAAGGTTTGAGGTCACGGAGCCAGCGGCGTGAATCCATGGCCTACCCAATAGACAGCTGTAGGCAAGCTGTATATCCATCACGTAGAAGGTCGTTTTGAAAGTTTGTGGGCCAATCGTTATAGGCAACTCAATTTCTCCCAGAACTGATCTTTTAGAACCGTCAAAGGCTCTTACTACCAAGTTGCTGGGGCGTAATGCCAATCCTTCATACTCTAGCTTCACAAGGTCTTTTTTAGGTAAGACATTGAGGGATGATCCTGTGTCTACCAGCACATGGGAAAGGACTGCACCCTTACACTCCATGGTAATGTGCAAAGCCTTGTTGTAATTGCGGCCTTCCGTAGTTAGATCAGTGTTGGTAAACCCTAGCCCATGACTAGCATTAACATTTCCAACCACAGCTTCCAACTGATTGACGGTGATCTCTTCTGGCACATAAGCTGCGTGCAAGACTTTTAGTAGTGCGTTCCGATGAGCCTCGGAGCACATAAGCAATGATAGAATGGAGATCTTAGAAGGCGTCTGGTGAAGCTGGTCAACTATCTTGTAATCACTTTTCTTGATGATTCTCATGAATTCATCAACTTCTTGATCAAAAGGTGTTTTCAAAGCTTCTTTAGCAGCTTGATCTTCTTGCACCATGCTCTTCCCTTTTGCCTTGGCAGCAGCTTCTGCTTCAGCAGTGGGTCTTTGAATTTGTGGAGCAAAGAGACGTCCGCTTCGAGTGAAGCCTCCGCCTCCTCCCACATTATCTATTTGTGGTGCAGGGGTTGGTGATTCAAGAATGATTTTCTGTCCTTCGCAGTATAGATCAGAGCCGTAATGCCAAGGGATGGCATTACTGCTTTCATAAGGTACTGGCCCAGGCACTGTGATAGTGACTGGACTGATTGCAGCTGCAGAAGGGACCATGATAGTATGGGGATCATAGTATATTGTAACCGGTGCTCTAATAGGAGTGGCATTTTGTGAGTTGTAGGCAGAATCATTTTCAGGATCATAATAAATCGTAACTGTTGAGACATTTGCTGTTGAAGTTGTAGGAGACATTGTTGGATGGATGGGTGTTGCTGTTGTAGGAGATTCTGAATGAAGTGGTGCTGAAGTTGTAGAAGGGATGTTTGTTGATATTTGGTCAGTTGAAATGAAAGATGAAACATTTGTTGATGAGATTGAAGAGTTGTTTGGAACAATGGTTGTTGCAGTTGTAGAAGACACGGGAATTGTTGCTAATGAGATTGCTGGATTGGTAGGAATTGATGTTGTGATTTGAAGCAGGCCACTTTGGATGAGACCATCTATGCCATCTCTCAAGTTATCACAACCATTCACTGAAATGTTGCAATAAGCACACCCTAGCTCACATCCTGGGAATATTTGACATTCGAGGAGTTGAGCTTTAATCTCTACCAACGGTGTCCGAATCTGACCCACACTGGTTATCAAGTAAGACGACTTGTCTTCTTCAATAGCATTGATTCTGAGACCTCCGTGGTTTGGCATAGGGTTCTTGTTAACATTTGGTGGTGGTGCAAAGTTTAGAGCCTTAGAGTCTACCAGGTCTTGTACCTTCATGTGCAAAGCTCTGCACTTCTCTGTACTATGGCCAGGTGCATTCGAATGAAAAGCACATCTGGCGCTGGCGTCGTAATTTCTGGGTAGACTGGTAGGATCTGGAGGTGCCAACGTCCTTAGCTCAACCAGGTTGAGTTTCAGGAGTTGTGGCAGTAATGTGGCATAGGGCATAGGGATCAGATCAATCACCCTATTGGCCTGAGATGGTCTCTGTTGATATGGTCTTTGGTGGTTGTTGTTGCTGGTGTTGTTGTAGTTTCTCTGAGGAGGATATTGAGTTTGTTGTTGATAATTTTGTTGTTGTGGTTGATAAGCTGGTTGCGGATGAACTGGAGCGGGAATGGTGACTGCGGATACAGACCTATGAACATATTGGGGCCTGCCCCTGCTGGTATGGATAGCATTAGTCTCACCAGTTCTTCTTGGGCCCACAAAAGGCTTCCTTGTGTTGCTGGATGAGCTGGCACCGTTGTCAGAAATTTTGACCATCTTCAATAGGCTCTCAATTCTTTCTCCAGCTATAACCACATCTGCAAAGCTGGTAGAAGAAAAGGCAGCTAGCCTGTCAATGTATGTCCCTTGAAGGGTGTTCATAAACATATCTGCCATCTCCCTCTCTGACATAGGTGGCTGGACAGCAGCAGCCAGCTGTCTCCATCTCTGGGCGTACTCTCGGAAGCTTTCTCTGGACGATTGTGACATTCCCATCAGGAGGGTCCTATTGGGTGCCATATCCAAATTATACTGGTATTGTCTAATGAAGGCCTCTGCCAAATCCTTCCAACACCTAATGGTTGCTCTAGTCAGATGTGAGTACCATTCCCTTGAAGCTCCTGTTAAGCTATCCTCAAAATAAAACATCCATAGCTTCTCGTCCATGGTGTATGCCTTCAACCTCCCCAGAAAGGATTGTAAGTGGGTCCGTGGGCAGGAAGTCCCGTTGTACTTTTCAAAGCACGGTGGTTTAAATTTATGGGGAATCCTGACCCCGTCCACTAAGCCCATGTCCATAACATCAAAACCCGAAGAGTTTTGGGATTCCAAGGACCTTAGTTTTTCAGAAATTTCATCCAGCCTTCTGTCATAGGCCTCATCCCCAGCTCCCATCACTGTGAACTGATCTTCCTGGGGGTCTTCTTGCAGCACTCTTCCTGTGGTAACATTCCCTTGTGCAGTAGCAGGGATGTTGATCTCTGGGTGAAGGTGGGGTCCAAATACAGGTGGGTTGACATGAGGTTGGACCCTCTCATTGTTGCTTGTTCCAGCAGTCCCTGGATGAGGGTCTTCCTGATTCTGCCTCTCTACCAAAGCTCTTAATCTCTCTTGGCTTTGAGCCATATTGTTCATCACCTCCATAAACTGAGTCATTTGATTCCTCATTTCTAGTCTTTCATTGGCCATTTGAGCCCTGACCTCATTAAGGTCCTGTTGTACCTGGTCCATTTGTATACCCGAAAGGTTGTTACGGGTTGGATATCTGTGTGGACGGTTGAGTGGGAACACCCGTCGTCGAGCAATAGTTCCTGAGATCACAACAGAGTTAGTAACAAAAACAAAACAAACCTACAAAACAAACAAAGGTTAGTATGCAATGTAGTATGCTTATTTGCTTCCAAGGTATCCGGCATGGCACTTGGTTTTGACCTTTCCAGACCCTTGAGGAAGATGTTGTTGATGTTGCTTGAAGAATTCAGATAAAACAAACTAATACATATATTACAAAAAGTAAATGATACATAGCTTGTTTCTTTTTACAATACATGCCCTCTGAGGGGTCAAAATACAACACAAAAATAAAAGTACAATGAAATGAAAGCAACAACAAGCAAAAGTCAGACACCAAGACCAAACTCATCCTCCTGAACTTCCTTGAGAAGTGCTTCAGTCACAGGATCAGCTGGGCGCTCTGTAAGGTTCCTGATGAGAAGATTCCTGGTAGTAACAGCTGTAGATAGCTTCTTGTGTTGACTCTGGTCTTTTGACCTCTTCACACCAGCTTTAATCCTCAACTCTGAGATCTCTCTTTGGGCTGCTATCAGGGCCTCCTGTTTCTCCTTTGCACTAGCCTCCAACTGCTCAATCTTATCCTGAGTCCTCTTATCTTCCAGAGTACGAGCTTCGGTGATCCTGACCCACCTAGCTTGGCTCTCCTTCAGATACAAATCAGTCCTGGCTTTTTGGAATTGAGCCTCCTTGCAGGCATTCTTCAAGATCTGCTCTCCAGCCCTTGACTTCTTGATGTAATCCTCAGACTTCTCAAGCCTAGCCAGATGCTCTACCTTTAACTTTTCCAACCATTCAATACCCAACCTACCATCACTCCTCTCCCAGAGGGTCTTCTGTAGAGCCTGAGTCAGCTTCTCATTTCTCTCTTTTAGTTTCTCAAACTCCTCTAAACTAACAGTGACAGGAGGTGGTGCTGAGGATGGTCCAGGTATATCTTCCATGGGGAAGGGCATCCCAGAAAATTGAGCCCTGGCATGGGACCACTCATAGTACTGTGCTGAGGCCACATTGTTGCACTTCCCAAGAATGGTTACTCCTTTAGTCTGGACATTGTCCCAAGCCCAGGATGCTTGCCTGACAATGGCCAGATTAGGCTTAATCTCACAGTAAAGAGTCTCAGCTAGGTCCTGTGCTCTGGGGGTGTGGACCAATGCATATCCTAGTTGTCTTTTGAATAGTAGAGGGTTGTAGTTGATGCAACCCTTTACTCCTATCAGGGGTACATTGGGAAATTGCCCACAACTGGTAATGATGTCCCTGCCTTTTGTGCTTTGAGTGCACCACCTGATATCAGCTGAAGTCAAAGCAGTGAGTCTTCTAGCCCAGTTCCTCTGCTGGTGAGGATTCAAGAATGCATCTGTCTTGGGCAAATGTTTGAGCAGCCAAGTATGGAACAGGGGAGCACAGCACCTCACCAATCTTCCTCTCTACTTTTCATTCCTTTGGTGAACAGAGTAGTAGAAATCTCCCAGTAAGGTGGGCACTGGGTTCCTCAGGATGAAAAGGTGGATTGCATTCTTGCTAATGAATCTAGGCTCATCTGCAAAAAGTATGACCCCATATATGCTAAGGGCCAATAAAGCACAGACTGCCTTCCACTCTCCCAAAGAAGCCTTCATGGTAGCCTGAGAGATCAAGAAATCCAGGTGTAAACCACAGACTCCAGCCTTGGTAGTCATATTCTGCCCAATCAGGACTGGTTCTAAATACAAGGCATTTGCCACCTCTTCATTACTAGGAAAGACCATCTCAGGGTTGAAGGGGACACCACCCCTGACAGGTATACCAACCAATGATGAGTACTCTTCTAATAAAGGCCCCAACTGAAAATCCTGAAAGGTAAAGCACCTCAGAGGGGGGTCATAGAACTGTAGGCAAGTATGAATCAAGATCCTATGTGAAGGGTCCAAATCCATAACCACATCAAGTATGTCTCCATAGTGTTTTCTGAATAGTGGTATATGGTCTGGAGTAATCAGGGTCTGGATCTTCCTGATGTCAACTAGCTCAGGCTGAAAGAAATGATAGGAGATGTTACTCTTCTTAGGTGCCATGTTGTTGAAGAAGAGTTGAGACAGATGCTGATGATGGAGAAAAATACTGATGATGGGCCACTGACAGGCTGAGACTGGTGATGCAGGTAGCTGATAACTGAAGTAGATACTGATGAAGATAGGTCTATGCTGATGATGGGGTCAAAACCAAACCAAAATAAAGTATGGATACCCTGAAAAACAAATAAGCAAATGTTAAAATGATGCAATGATGATGTATGCAAATGATATGGAAGGGTTTGTGACTGAGCTGGATCTGATCAAGTGCTCTGATATAAGTCCAAGTATGTTCAAGAAATCCAGATGGAGGTCTATAAGTCCAGTAACCAAGGTGGGGGACTCAAATAAAGAGTCACATGTCCAGGGTTAAAAAAAATCACAAGAACTGTTCCAACATGGAGTACTCTTAATCAAAACAAAGTAACAGGGTATGCTGAGGTCAAGGGTACCTGCAAACCTGTAAACAGCCCAAACCCCCTCACAGGTGGTGTTCTAAAACAAGGATCCTCAGACTCGGATCAGTTATGAGAAGTGTAAACACTTCTAACCCGGAGGTACAGTGTTTACAATAACCATAAAAGTTCCTCCTCTAATTCACCTCAGTTTCTGAAGGTCAATACTAAAGGTCATCCAGACTTAGCAGGCTTCCCAGATAGCCCTAGTACTACAGGAAATCTGCAGCACAAAGTTCTCAAGAAGAAACCCATATCTGAACCGAGTTTCATATTCCCGCACCAGACCGAAATGGAATGGGAAAGAACATGAACCACTCTAGCCTAGGTGTCACTCAGGTCCCAGGTATAGGACCTCAACTCTCAATAGAACACCCACCCACCAAAGCAACAAAACAGATCCAGCCAGCACAGTATGACAATATGATATATGCAAAGCTATAAAGAAAGCAATAAAGCAACTGTACATAAAGCAAAAATAAAACATATACAAATACAGATAGCACATAACACCCCAGTAAACATAAATCAATCAAGCGCTAGGAGGAACCCACAAAAAGAACCAGAAGCCCTGGTTACAGTATTAGGGTCCCCAGCAGAGTCGCCAAGCTGTCGCTCCCAAATATTTGCATCCCGGTACAAGCGCGAACGGTCGGCGAAAGGAGGTGTGAGAAACACAGGAGTGAACTCACAAGAAATGAATAGAGTCGCCAGCTAGGCATTTTTATCCCGGGGGAAAGGTAATGCTGCATAAACCTAGAAAGATATGGATAAGACGGTTGCGAACCAAAGAGACTGAGAAAGGGGGTTGGTTACAACCTGGGAAGGTATTAGCACCCAGATTGTCCGCCGTACTCGACGGGATCCACGCTTAAAAGATTTGTTCTTTAAAGGGGTAGTGTTAGTGCTATATGTGTATCAAAGTTGGAAAGAATGCAAGTGTCAGTGTAAAAGAAGTGTAAAGTGTAATATGTACAGTGTCAGTGCAAGGGCAAGAGTGAAATGCTCATGACAATGAGGCTAAGAGAATGATGCTGGAAGAGGGGGAATATACTGAGACTTTTGTTCGATAACTGTTAAGTTATGCCTACGTATCCTCTCGTGCAATGAGGAAGTCAGAACACCGTAGTTCGACCCAAAGAAACTGAAAGATGAATTGACTTGTGAAATGCTTGCTTGTCTATGCTCAAGTGTATGACCTGTCTGGCTCAGGTGCTAACTGTCTTGCATTAGACGGAAGAAGCAAGTTCTTGTTTGTGAGTGAATGAGATGAGAAAAGAATCCTGAAGGAGACGATTATTGTTTGTTTTTGAGTTTTCAGTATTTTATTGCTTTTGGAAGTTTGTCATAAGTTAATGAGCTTAAGCCTAAACCAATGGGTTAGTAAACTCATCACATCTTCCCTCTGATTAGGGGTAATGAGAATACCTTAAGTGTGAAGTCAGGGTCTCACACTTAATCACCTTTTGATGTAGGATTAAGATCATTAACCTACTTGTGATTATTTAGATGTTTTTGTTGTTTTTGTTTAGTGTTGAGTAATGAGGTTAAGCCATAATCAGGGATTAAACAGGCTCATTACACCATCCTAATAGAAGGATAATAGATGAGAATGTTTAAGCTGAGGAAAGCTCCTCAACTTAATCCATGATTAGGGATTAAACTCATGACAAAACAAAGCCTTTATTAAGTGGATTTTAATTAATGATATGATGATGAAGTGAGTTTTATGGTTTGTAAGACAACTTGAGGGGGACTTGTCCATTAACACTAGGGTTAGTCCTTCTTAACCAATTAAGGAAGAATTAGAACCCTAATGCAAGGCCCAAGTTACAAGCTTGATGTCTTGATGATTATTAAGTGGATTGATTAAAGGAGTTAAACACATTAAGGGTTTAACACTTAGGATTAAAGTTATACACTCCATCCTAATAGAAGGATACAGGCATAAGCTTAATCACAAAGCCTTAAAGCCTTTATGGTTTAGTCTTTGATTATGAGATGAGAAAAGAAGACTCAAAAGAGACACAAAGGTAAAACTAAGTGGGGGACTAATCAAAACCCTAATCATTGTCATGCTTGGTTGTTCCTAAGGTTTGTGAGGTTTAACAAGAAAGACCTTCAATGGAACCACCAGGAAGCAGATGAAAGGATCAGAAGAAGCAAAGTAACTTGCTTCATTTAAGAAGACAAGTCACTAGAAGAAAGAGAGTGAGAAGAAGAAGAGTGAGCAATCTCAATCTCAAACACATAACAAAATGCAGCATGGATGCATAAGAGAGATGAAAAGAAAATGTGAGAAGTGAAGGCAAATCCACTTCTCAAAGTTACTTACCACCTGAAAAGTTAATAAAGGAATGCAATGCAATGCAAAAATGAGATGAAATGACATGGTGTAAATAAAAACCAGAAGCATATGTATGATGATATGATGCTATGAGATGATGTAAACATGAAACAAAACATGGGGATGATCATACAAGTTTATGGATGCAAATGAAACAAGTTAAGAACCATGAACATACATGAAAAGTTATGAGATGTAAATGGCATACAACATGGCAAAATGCAAGAAGTAATGATCAAACATGCTTTCAATATGTCTCAAGATGTCTAATGGACCAAATGGATGCAAAAAATGCTATGGCAAGTCAAGGTATGAATGCAAATGCAAAATGTATGCAAATGGAAGCCCAAATTAGGGTTTATGATCAATGCAACAAACAAAAACCAAAATCAGAAGCAAACGTCAAGATAAAAAAATTGAAAATGCACTCAAAGGAACCCTAATCCTATACCAACTCACTGCCCAAAGGAGAGGTTCCAACTCTTAACCTAATTTAAGTTATGATTTTCCTAAGTTTTCTAGGGTTTTAGGGTACCTTAACAAGAAAAATGCCAAACAAATGGAAAATGAAAAATCAAATCATGCCAATTTAATCTCACAAACTACATGCTAAACACAATGCAATGCAAAAAGAACCAAGGTCCAACTCTCAAGGGTTAGGCAGAAATGATTTTTTGAAGTTTGGATCAAAATAATGCTTTAAAAATGAATTAATTCCATGGAAAATTATCAAAATGTATCAAGATCAAAAAATAAATTTGGTTTGAGGGTTGGACAATGTTTCTAAATGGTTTTAAATGTTTCATGGATTTTTTGGTGATTTTTAAATACTGAAAAGTATTTTTAATTAATTAATTCTCATTAATTAATTAAAAATAAACTTTTAAATGATTTAAAAATATTTTTTAATGCAAAAAATAAAAATAAAAATGTTTTTGGTTTCTGAAATTAAATAAAAGTGTGTACAAAAAATTTCAGAATTTTTAAAATGATTTTGCTATTTTAAAATAAATGTACAAAAGAAATATAAAAGAAATGAATTAAAAATGAAATAGAAGAAAAGTAAACACAATGGAAGGCCAGGATGGATTCTGGGAAAGGGCCAGTTGACTACGCGCGCAATCCTAAGGTCCATATTCAAACTGAGTTAATTTCTGATTTAATTAATTAAATTGAATTAATTAAGTTAATTAAAGATTAGGGTTTCTAATGACAAATCTCAGCCATCCAAACACGCGCCAGTCTCCCCTGGTCAACGCATCCAACGCTCAGCATTCAAACCACAATTAATGACAGGGATTAACCCTAATTATTTTCAGGTGGCCGGAGAAGACCTCCGGTCGTCTTCTCCGGTGGGAACCTCACCTGAAAATCCCCAAAACCCTCAAAACTTCACTAAAACGAAAACTAAAAAGACTGAAATCAACCCCACATCCTCCTGAATCAAAACCCTAACTCAAATCTCATTTATTCTTCATCAATCAAACGAATCGAAGCCAAACAGTTTTTAGGGCAAAAGTTTCAGACAATGCATACATCCTCATTTTTCACTTATTTTCAAAAACAATCACATATTCATGATCAGGGAAGCATGTTGATTCATCTAGGAACTTAAAATACACGTTCTGGAAAAAAAATTTATGAAGCTAACTGATTTTGAAGCTTTTCAGTTTGCAACTTTCTGACCTTCTCTCTTCGTGCAATCCACTCCTTTTAGGCCCCTGATGAAGTCTTGATGCTTAGAAAGAGTTTGTGATGGCTGGTTTGGAAGCTGGCAGGGGTTCTGCTCAAGGTGAGGTGAGGATCGTATTTGTGATTCTGGCAGTTTAAGATAAGGATGAGGGGTGCTTTGTGACCAGGAAGGTGTGTTGAGTTGATCTATGAAGTTAGTTTGTGTGTTTGTGACTTGTGTGATGAGTTTCGAAGGCTTTTGCTCAAGAGGGTGAAAATGAGAATGCTGTGCTATGGTGTGTTTCAGGCTTGCTTCTTGTTATGTTTGGCTTGCATTTGATTAGTATAAAGAACTGTGATTGGTCAGAAGAAGTGACATGTGCTTTATTGATTGGTATGGATGCTTTTGAAAAAAGGTCAAGTTTGTGTAAGAGAAGCATGGGCCACTTGCTAGCCTAGTACAACAAGCATGTCTTGCGCAGCATGAGGTGAGGAAAGGCCTAGGGCTGATCAGCAAACTAGCCAGCAAGTGGGTGAGAGGCTATGATGAGTTTTGCAACTTGCCTTCCCTTTGGTTCTTCATGAAATATCTTGATCCATAAGTCATAAAACATGTGATTCTTTGGGTACAATCTGACTTTTAGGACTTGTGTGATCATGTGGTGAAGTTTAGAAATGCATTTGATGACTTAATTTGCCTTGAGAAGTGAATTTGCAACTCTGCCTCCTTGGTGCATAACTTGAAATTTTGTGATTTTTGCCAACTTTGACAAGCCATAACTTTTGATCCAAAATGAATTAGGTCATGTTCTTGTACTTTTTGAAAAGGGAAAGATCTATTCTACAACTTTCATGACCAAAGTTTTTCCATTTGAAGCTTTTTTGAATCAAAAAGTAAAGGTTGAAAAAGTTGCCTAAAATGACAATTTCATTAAAAGTCAAACTTGCCCAAAAAGTCAACTTTGCAAAAGACTTGAAATTCTTCAATTTTGTGAACTTCCAACTTCTTCTATGATCAAATAAAGATCATATACACTCAAAGTGATGAATAACACCCTTTGGTTGGGTCATTGGGGGCCTCAGATGCCCTGATTTTGCACTGACTTGTTCAGAAAGTCAACCCTTGATCAGATGACTTCCCCAAGGAATTTCTTCATGAAAATTGATATGCATACTCCCTATACCATATAGAGACCAAAGTCATCTGCATCTAGGGTTTGTGATCTGAGCAATCCAAGAGCTTCTTGAGCCACTCCAAAGGTCAACAATCACTTCAAAGAGGTATATGTGTGTTCAAGTATCATATTACATCCTCTCAAAGTCAAGAATGTCAAAGAATCACAAGAACTGGAAATGGTGTGGAAGCAGAGCCAGGCTTGACTGCACAGATGACCTAAAAATTAGGTATTAATTTTCATGAAGAAATTCCATGGGGAAGTCATCTGATCAAGAGTTGACTTTTCAAGCAAGTCAGTGCAAAATAAGGGCATCTGAGGCCCCCAATGACCCAACCAAAGGGTGTTCTTCATCATTTTGATTGTATATAATCTTTATTTGATCATAGAAGAAGTTGGAAGTTCACAAAATTGAAGAATTTCAAGTCTTTTGCAAAGTTGACTTTTTGGGAAAGTTTGACTTTTAATGAAATTGCCATTTTGGGAAACTTTTTCAACCCTGGCTTTTTGATTCAAAAATGCTTCAAATGGAAAAACTTTGGTCATGAAAGTTGTAGAATAGATCTTTCCCTTTTCAAAAAGTACAAGAACATGACCTAATTCATTTTGGATCAAAAGTTATGGCTTGTCAAAGTTGGCAAAAATCACAAAATTTGAAGTTTTCCACCAAAGAGGCAAAGTTGCAAATTCACTTCTCAATGCAAATTTAGTCATCAAATGGACTTCTAAACTTCACCACATGATCATACATGACCTAAAATCAGAATTGGCCCAAGGGATTTCTCATTTTTGTGCAAAGAGGGATTCTTGGCAAAATCATTCTCCCATGAATTGTGTGATCACTAGCTGGTTCTAGCACATTGCCATGACCAAATGAAGCATCATACACCAAAATTCAGCAAGGATTATCTCATGTACATAACCAAAAGTCATGAAATAACACAAGTGGGCAAGTTGCAAAATCTCTCTCAACTCATGATCCAAATGCAGCAGACTTTCACAAGCCATCCAAGGGCCATCCTTGACTCATGCTGAGGCAGGACAAGCCTCTAGACTGCTGCTGCCATAGCCCATGCTGCAAGTACAAATCAACTTGACTTTTTGGCCAAAACTCCCATACCCTTGGAATAGTGATCAGCAGCCTCTACTGACCTGCTCCACAGCCTACTCACACATCATGGGAGTGTTATAGCAACTCATTGGCCATTGAAACAAGACACAACACAACCCTCACAAAAATCTGTCAAAAACTCCTCTTCTTTGAATCTCTCTCTACAGCCATCAAACACTCATTTTCTCTTCACCAACAAATCATACATACTCCAAAGAACCAGAATCCACCATTAAAACAGCTTGAAACCCTCTAGAACACAACTGTGAAATCTGCTACACCAGAGTTCATCTTCACAAACCAGCCATCAACAAGAGTTTTGAGGCATTCCATTGAGTTCAGAAGGGCCAAGGGAGTTCATTTGCACAAATGGGAGGTTCTGGAAGCTCACCATTGAAGCTTTCCAGCTCAGGTATGGCCAAGAACACTTTCTCACAGAACTTGTTTTTCTTGTTATAAAATGAAAGTGTATGTTGTGTTGATCATAATGATGTGTTTGAAATTGAAAATGAGTGGAAAATGAGTATGTATTGGCTCTCTGAAACTGCACCCGTGAAACTTGTTTGATTCGATTCTCTCTGTTTTTGGATGATAAATGTTGTTTGAGGGGTGATTCGAATGGGGTTTGGGTAGAGGATCATTTCCCTGGTTTCAATTTGTTGAATGATGGCCTGTGGCATGTTCTAGGGTTTTTGACCCGCCGGAGAAGACGACCGGAACCACTGTTCCGGCCGCCTGAGATTAGTTTGCCCTAATTAAGGTTTAGCTGAGTCATTAGTGTGTTTTGAATCTGGACCCTAGGATGTTGTTTCCCGCGTGTGGACCAAAGGCTCAGATCATGTCATTAATTCATAATTTCCATTTAACTTAATTAATTAGGTTTAACTAGTTAATTAATCTGATTTGAATGTAGACCATTGGATTGCGCGCGCAGTCAACAGCCCCTTTTCCAGTTTCAATCTGATCCGTCCATTGCATATACTTTTCATTTAAGTAGTTTTATTTTCATTTTATTTCATTTAATTTCTCCATTTAATTTAAAATAGTAAAACCTTTTCAAAAATTCTGAAAATTTTTATATAAACTTTTATTAATTTTCAGAAACCAAAAACATTTTTATTTTTATTTTTTGCATTAAAAAATATTTTTAAATCATTTAAAAGTTTATTTTTAATTAATTAATGAGAATTAATTAATTAAAAATACTTTTAGGTATTTAAAAATCACCAAAAAATTCATGAAACATTTAAAACCATTTAGAAACATTGTCCAACCCTCAAACCAAATTTATTTTTTGATCTTGATGAATTTTGACAATTTTCCATGGAATTAATTCAATTTCAAAGCATTATTTTGATCCAAATTTCAAAAAATCATTTTTGCCTAACCATTGAGCGTTGGACTTTGATTCTTTTTGCATTGTGTCTTGCATATCATGTAGTTTGTAGGGTTAAATTGGCATGATTTGATCTTGCATTTTCCATTTGTTTGACATTTTTCTTGTTGAGGTACCCTAAAACCCTAATAAACATAGGAAATTCATAATTCTCATTAGGTTAAGAGTTAGAACCCCTCCTTTGGGCAGTGACTTTGTGTAGGGTTAAGGTCCCTTTGAATGCATTTTCAATTTTTTATCTTGATGTTTGCTTCTGATTTTGGTTTTTGTTTGATGCATTGATCATGAACCCTAATTTGGGCTTCCTTTTGCATTCATCTTGCATTTGCTTGCATAACATGACTTGCCATATCATTTTGTGCATCCATTTGATTCATTAGACATCTTAAGACATGTTGGAAGCATGTTTGATCATTGCATCATGTATTTGCCATGTTGTATGTCATTTGCATTTCATAACTTTTCATGTTTGTTCATGGTTCTAAGCATGCCTCATTTGCATTCATTTGTTCATGTGATCATCCTCATGCCTTGTTTCATGTTTGCATCATCTCACAGCATCATTCTCATCTCATATATGCTTATGGTTTTGATTTGCATCATGCCATTCTATCTCATTTTGCATTGCATTGCATTTCCTTCACTAACTTTTCAGGTGGTAAGCAACTTTGAGTAGTGAATTTGCCTTCACTTCTCACAATTTCTTTTCATCTCTTTTATGCATCCTTGCTGCATTTTGTTTTGTGTTTGAGATTGAGCTTGCTCTTTCTTCTTCATCTTACTTTCTTTCCTCAAGAGACTTGTCTTCTTAAATGAAGCAAGTTACTTTGCTTCTCTTTGCTCCTTTCATCTGCTTCCTGGTGGTTCCTTTGAAGATCTTCTTGTAAACCTCACAAACCTTAGGAACAACCATTTATGACAATGATTAGGGTTTTGATTAGTCTCCCCACTTAGTTTTACCTTTGTGTCTCTTTGAGTCTTCTCTTCTCATCTCATAATCAAGGACTAAACCCTAAAGGCTTTAAGGCTTTGTGATTAAGTTTATACCTGTATCCTTCTATTAGGATGGAGTGTATAACTTTAATCCTAAGTGTTAAACCCTTAATGTGTTTAACTCCTTTAATCAATTCATCCAATAAACACTAAGACACTAAGCTTGTAACTTGGGCCTTGCATTAGGGTTCTAATTCTTCCTTAATTGGTTAAGAAGGACTAACCCTAGTGTTAATGGACAAGTCCCCCTCAAGTTGTCTTACAAACCCTAAAACTCATTTCTTCATCATATCATTAACTAAAATCCACTTAATAAAGGCTTTGTTTTGTCATGGGGTTAATCCCTAATCATGGATTAAGTTGAGGAGCTTTCCTCAGCTTAAACATTCTCATCTATTATCCTTCTATTAGGATGGTGTAATGAGTCTGTTTAATCCCTGATTATGGCTTAACCTCATTATTTAACACTAAACAAAAACAACAAAAACATCCAAATAATCACAAGTAGGTTAATGATCTTAATCCTACCTCAGGGTGATTAAGTGTGAGAAGCTGACTTCACACTTAAGGTATTTTCATTACCCCTAATCAGAGGGAAGATGTGATGAGTTTACTAACCCATTGGTTTAGGCTTAAGCTCATTAACTTATGACAAACTTCAAAAAGCAATAAAAGACTGAAAACACAAAAACAAATAATAATCGTCTCCTCCGGGATTCTTTTCTCATCTCATTCACTCACAAATGAGAACTTGTTTCTTCCGTCTAATGCAAGACAGTTTGCACCTGAGCCAGATAGGTCATACACTTGAGCATTGACAAGCAAGCAGTTCACAAGTCAATTCACCTTTCAGTCTCTTTGGGTCGAACTACGGTGTTCTGACTTCCTCATTGCACG
Organism: Lathyrus aphaca; assembly: GCA_963966055.1. NCBI lineage: Eukaryota > Viridiplantae > Streptophyta > Magnoliopsida > Fabales > Fabaceae > Lathyrus > Lathyrus aphaca. The sequence goes on from OZ014521.1 coordinate 489,905,882, forward strand.
AGAGGATACGTAGGCATAACTTAACTGTTATCGAACAAAAGTCTATGTATATTCCCCCTCCTCCCAGCTTTATTCCTTTAACCTCATCTTGAGCTTCATAGCCCTGTTCTTACGCTGACACTTCCTTTTCCAGCTCTTTTATACACAAATTGCACTGACATTACCCCTTTAAAACACCAATCTTTTTAAGCGTGGATACCGTCGAGTACGGCATACAATCTGGGTGCTAATACCTTCCCAGGTTGTAACCAACCCCCTTTCTCAGTTTCTATGGTTCGCAACCGTCTTATCCATATCTTTCTAGGTCTATGCAGCATTTCCTTTCCTTCGGGATAAAAATGCCTAGCTGGCGACTCTTTCCTTTCTCCTGAGTTCACTTGTGTGTGTTCTCAGTCCTCTTTCGCCGACCGTTCGCGTCTGTACCATATTTGAGCTCAGTCTCATCTTTTGGGAGCGACAGCTTGGCGACTCTGCTGGGGACCCTTATACTGTAACCAGGGCTTCTGGTTCTTTTTGTGGGTTCCTCCTAGCGCTTGATTGATTTGTGTTTACTGGGGTGTTATGTGCTATTTGTGCTTGTATATTTGTTTTGCTTATTGCTTTATGTACAGTTGTTTTATTGCTTTCTTTATAAGCCTTACATATATCATACTGTCATACTGTGCTGGCTGGATCTATTTTGTTGCTTTGGTGGGTGGGTGTTCTATTGAGAGTTGAGGTCCTATACCTGGGACCTGAGTGACACCTAGGCTAGAGTGGTTCATGTTCTTTCCCATTCCATTTCGGTCTGGTGCGGGAATGTGAAACACGGTTCAGATATGGGTTTCTTCTTGAGAACTTTGTGCTACAGATTTCCTGTAGTGCTAGGGATATCTGGGAAGCCTGCTAAGTCTGGATGACCTTTACTATTGACCTTCAGAAACTGAGGTGAATTAGAGGAGGATCTTTTATGGTTATTGTAATCACTGTACCTCCAGGTTAGAAGTGTTTACACTTCTCATAACTGATCCAAGTCTGAGGATCCTTGTTTTAGAACAGCACCTGTGAGGGGGGTTGGGCTGTTTACAGGTTTGCAGGTACCCTTGACCTCAGCATACCCTGTTACTTTGTTTTGAATAAGAGTACTCCATTTTGGGACAGTTCTTGTGATTTTAACCCTGGATATGTGACTCTTTATTTGAGTCCCCCACCTTGGTTACTGGACTTATGAACCTCCATCTGGATTTCTTGAACATACTTGGACTTATATCAGAGCACTTGATCAGATCCAGCTTGATCACAAACCCTTGCATATCATTTGCATACATCATCATTGCATCATTTTAACATTTGCTTATTTGTTTTTCAGGGTGTCCATACTATATTTTGGCTTGGTTTTGACCCCTTCATCTGCATAGACCTATCTGCTTCAGCTATCCTCATCCACTACCTGTTTCAGCTACTGTTATTACCAGCATCTGCCTGTCAGTGGCCCATCCTCAGTGTTATTCTCCATCATCAGCATCTGTCTCAGTTCTTCTTCAGCAACATGGCACCTAAGAAGAGCAATATCTCCTACCATTTCTTTGAGCCTGAGTTAGCTGGCATCAGGAAGATCCAGGCCTTGATTACTCCATACCATATACCACTATTCAGAGAACATTATGGAGGCATCCTTGATGTGGTTATGGATTTGGACCCTTCCCAGAGGAGCTTGATTCATACTTGCCTGCAGTTCTATGACCCCCCTATGAGGTGCTTCACTTTTCAGGATTTTCAGTTGGGGCCTTTATTAGAGGAGTATTCATCATTGGTTGGTGTACCTGTCAGGGGTGGAGTCCCCTTCAACCCTGAGATGGCTTCTCCTAGTAATGAAGAGTTGGCAAGAGCATTATATCTGGAACCCTCTCTGATTGGACAGAATATGACTACCAAAGCTGGAATCTCTGGTCTACACTTGGATTTCTTGACTTCTCAGGCCATCCTAAAGGCCTCTTTGGGAGAGTGGAAGGCAGTATGTGCTTTGTTGGCCCTTAGCATATATGGGGTCATACTTTTTGCAGATGAGCCTAAGTTTATTAGCAAGAATGCCATTCACCTTTTCATTCTGAGGAACCCAGTGCCCACCTTACTGGGAGATTTCTACTACTCTATTCATCAAAGGAATGAAAAGCAAAGAGGAAGGCTGGTGAGATGCTGTGCTCCCTTGTTCCATACCTGGCTGCTCAAACACTTGCCTAAGACTGATGCATTTTTGAATCCTCATCAGCAAAAGAATTGGGCTAGAAGACTCACTGCTTTGACCTCAACTGATATCAGGTGGTGCACTCAGAGCACCAAGGGTAGGGACATCATTACCAGTTGTGGAAAGTTTCCCAATGTACCCCTGATAGGAGTAAAGGGTTGTATCAACTACAACCCTCTGTTATTCAAAAGACAATTGGGCTATGCATTGGTCCACCCTCCCAGAGCACAAGATTTGGTTGAGACCCTTTATTGTGAGATTAAGCCTAATCTGGCTATTGTCAGGCAAGCATCATGGGCTTGGGACAATGTCCAGACCAAGGGAATGGCTATTCTAGGAAGGTGCAACAATGTGGCCTCAGCTCAGTACTACGAGTGGTCTCATGCCAGGGCTCAAATTTCTGGGATGCCCTTCACTATTGAAGACACCCCTTGGCCATCCACAGCACCACCTCCTGCCACTGTCGGCTTAGAGGAGTTTGAGAAACTGAAAGAGAGGAATGAGAATCTGGCTCAGGCTTTACAGAAGACCCTCTGGGAGAGGAGTGATGGTCGTTTGGACATTGAAAGGTTAGAAAAGCTAAAGGTGGAGCATCTAGCCAAGATTGAGAAGTCAGAGGATTACATCAAGAAGTCAAGGGCTGGAGAACAGATTTTGAAGAATGCCTGCAAGGAGGCTCAGTTCCAGAAGGCCAGAACTGATTTGTATCTGAAGGAGAGTCAAGCTAGGTGGGTCAGGATCACCGAAGCTCGTACTCAGGAAGATAAAAGGACTCAGGACAAGATTGAGCAGTTGGAGGCTAGTGCAAAGGAGCAACAGGAGGCTCTGCTAGCAGCCCAAAGAGAGATCTCAGAGTTGAAGATTAGAGATGGAGTGAAGAGGTCAAAGGACCAGGGCAGACACAAGAAGCTAACTGCAGCTATTGCCACCAGGAATCTTCTCATCAGGAACCTCACAGAGCGTCCAGCTGATCCTGTGACTGAGGCACTTCTAAAGGAAGTTCAGGAGGATGAGTTTGGTCTTGGTGTTTGACCTTTTTCTTGTTGTTTTCTTTTCTTATGTTGTATTTTGACCCCTCAGGGGCATGTATTGTAAGAAACAAACTATGTGTCATTCGCTTTTTGTAATATATGTATTGGTTTGTTTTATCTGAGTTCTTTCCAAGCAACATCACAAGCATCTTCCTCAGGGGTCTAGAAAGGTCAAAACCAAGTGCCAAGCCGGATACCTTGGAGACAAATAAGCATACTGCATTGCATACTAACCTTTGTTTGTTTTGTAGGTTTGTTTTGTTTTTGTTACTAACTCTGTTGTGATCTCAGGAACTATTGCTCGACGTCGGGTGTTCCCACTCAACCGTCCACACAGATATCCCACCCGTAACAACCTTCCGGGTATACAGATGGACCAGGTACAACAGGACCTTACAGAGGTCAGGGCTCAAATGGCCAACGAGAGACTTGAAATGAGGAATCAGATGACTCAGTTTATGGAAGTGATGAATAATATGGCTCAAAGCCAAGAGAGATTAAGAGCTTTGGTAGAGAGGCAGAATCAGGAAGACCCCCATCTAGGGACTGGTGGGACAAGCAACAATGAGAGGGTTTAGCCTCATATCAACCCACCTGTATTTGGGCCTCACCTTCATCCAGAGATCAACATCCCTGCTAATGTGCAAGGGAATGCTACTACAGGCAGAGTGTTGCAAGAAGACCCCCAGGAAGATCAGTTCACAGTGATGGGAGCTGGGGATGAACCCTATGACAGAAGGCTAGATGAAATTGCTGAAAAATTAAGATCCTTAGAGTCTCAAAATTCTCTGGGTTTTGATGTTATGGACATGGGCTTAGTGGATGGGGTCAGGATTCCCCACAAATTTAAACCTCCGTGCTTTGAAAAGTACAACGGAACCTCCTGTCCACGGACCCACTTGCAATCTTTTCTGGGGAGGTTGAAGGCGTATACCATGGACGAAAAGCTATGGATGTTTTATTTCGAGGATAGCTTAACCGGAGCTTCGAGGGAATGGTACTCTCATCTGACTAGAGCAACCATCAGGTGCTGGAAGGACCTGGATGAGGCCTTCATTAGACAATACCAGTACAACTTGGATATGGCTCCCAACAGGACCCTCCTGATGGGAATGTCATGTAGATGTCTTGAATTGGCAGAATTTTTGACCAACAAGAAATATTGAATTCAGTTCAGAATGTCCTATCAAATGTTGGGACATTATCAAACAGAGTATATGAACTTATTTCAGGATGTCTCACCAGATGTTGGGACATTGTGTTAAAGACTTAAGTTCAGTTTTTCAGGATGTCCCAACAGATGTTGAGACATCTCAAACCTGCTACCAGAATTAATTATTGACTAACTGATCAGAGATATTTAAGGAGAGTTATCTGGAATTAATTAATGATGGATAAAAAACAGAACAAGGCGCATCTGTAGGGACTTTTATATTGAAGATTCAGATTAAAACAGAAGGCCTAAATCACCTAGAATCTAGGAAGTAACAAACCCTAAATTCAAGGTGGAAGCTGCATGCGCATTAGGGCTGGATCATTCTACCGAAAGCCCAAATTACAGATACCTATTTAATCAACAGAAACTCATAGAATTGAGTACGAATTTCAGAAGACCAAATAGGGTGTCTAGTGTTTTAATAGCAGGTGTTTTATATTGTACCACTTTATGAGCTTTTAAGCAAAAGTGCATTTGTGACTTGATTGAAACTGTGAAGTAAGATCAAGCTGTTTTTGTTTGAAGAATGTCTTCAATTTTATTAAACTTGTAAACTTAATCACTGTGTGATTGAGGGGGAGTGAGTAGGGTACTCTTATCTAAGTTGTGTCTTAGGTAGAAATTGCATTGGGTAGTTATTAAGTGATAGATTAAACAGGGTGGTTTAAGTCTAGAATTAATATTACTTATAGTGGATTTCCTCCTGGCTTGGTAGCCTCCAGATGTAAGTGTGGTTATACACTGAACTGGGTTAACAAACTTCTGTGTTGTTTATTTTTCTTGCTATTTAAGTTTTGGTTAAATCTGTCAAGTGTTGGGACATCTCTTAGGACATCTCATACCTGATCACAGAATTTCAATTGGCATCAGAGCAGGCACCCTTCCTATTTATACTGGGTGAGATCTATGGAATACAAATTCTGTAACATGGACAGAGATATAGGGTCAGTAAATAGACCACCTATACTGGATGGATCTAACTATGACTACTGGAAGCCATGAATGATTGCATTCTTAAGATCACTTGACAACAGGGCATGGAGAGCAGTCAACATTGGATGGGATCATCCTGTGCAAGATACCAAAGATGGATCAAAAGTGCTGAAACCTGAAGAAGAATGGAGTAAGGAGGAAGAAGATTCAGCACTAGGCAACTCAAAGGCCTTAAATGCTCTATTCAATGGCATTGATAGGAACATCTTTAGACTTGTGCATCATTGTGAGCTAGCCAAAGATGTGTGGGATACTCTCAAAACAACTCATGAAGGAACATCAAAGGTGAAGATGTCAAGACTTCAACTTCTCACCACAAAGTTTGAAAACTTGAGAATGAAGGAAGATGAGACAGTTCATGAATTCTACATGAACATCTTAGAAGTAGCTAATACTTCTGGAGCTTTGGGAGAAAAGATGACTGATGAAAAGCTTGTAAGAAAAATCCTCAGATCTTTGCCAAAAAGATTTGACATGAAAGTCACAGCAATAGAAGAAGCTCAAGACATATGTTCTATGAAAGTTGAAGAACTCATTGGTTCCCTTCAAACTTTTGAGATGGGAATGAATGACACAAATGTTAAGAAGAACAAAAGCATAGCCTTGGTGACAAATACTGATGAAGTAGAAGATGATGAATCAGAAAATGATAAAAGCTTATCAGACAATCTTGCTATGCTTGGAAGACAATTCAAACAAATTGTCAGAGGAATGGAAGGCAAATCCAAACCCAGTGGAAGATATACAAATTCTTCTGAGAACAGGAGACCTTATGATGCTAACAGAAGGTCAAATTATGCTGAAAAGACCAGTCAAGAAAAAGGAGTCAAATGCCATGGATGTGAAGGATATGGACACATCAGGAATGAATGTCCCACCTACTTAAAAAGGCAAAAGAAAGGACTCTCTGTGACCTGGTCTGATGAAGACTCAGGAGGTGATTCAGAAGAAGAATCAGCTAAGCATATCACTGCTTTAACTGGATTATGTGAGTCTGAAAGTGAATCCAGTGATGGAGAACTTACTTATGAAGAACTTGAGCAAGCATACAAAGATCTATACAAAAGAAGCTCTAAAATATGCAGTGAGGTTATAAAGCTAAAAAAGCAGAATGAGGCATTAGAAGATGAAAAAGCAAATGATCAAGAGATCATTGACACCTTGAAAAGTGAAGTAAGTCTTCTCAACTCCAAGTTGGAACATATGTCCAAATCTGTTAGAATGTTGAACAGCAGCTCAAATACACTGGATGTTATTCTCAACAACAATAAGCACTCAGGGGATAAAAGTGGACTGGGATTTAACAGAGTACATAAAGATGAAGCTAGCTCTAGAAAAACAACTTCAAAATCCATACAGTCAAACAAGATCAACAATCAAGCTTAGAGATCAGCTGATGAACAACACACAGGGCAGAGGCATCAAAAGAAATTTCAACTCAAATGGTCAAAGAAAAGTACTGCATATATAGCACATACATCACTAAGAGTATCAGCTAAAGAAGACTGGTACTTTGACAGTGGATGTTCAAGACACATGACTGGATTGAAGAATCTGCTAGTAAACTTAAAGTCACATTCATCCAGGTATGTAACCTTTGGAGATGGAGCTAAAGGAGAAATCAAGGGAGTTGGGACCTTGGATTGTCAAGATGTTCCAAGACTAGATGATGTGCTGCTAGTTAAAGGTTTAACTGCTAACCTGATCAGCATAAGTCAACTATGTGATCAAGGGTACAGTGTAAACTTTACTAAAACTGAATGCATAGTGACTAACAAAGAATAAGAGGTTGTCATGAGAGGAGCCATATCTAAAGACAACTGTTACATGTGGGAATCCCAAAACCTCAGTCTCACTTCAACTTGTTCTTTAGCTAAAGAAGAAGAAGTGAAACTATGGCACCAAAGACTAGGTCATCTTCATTTCAGAGGCATAAAGAAGATAATATCTATGGATGCTGTAAGAGGTATTCCTAAACTGAAGATTGATGATGGCAAAATATGTGGTGAATGTCAAATAGGCAAGCAAACCAAGATGTCCCATCCAAAGCTCCAACATCTGACAACTTCCAAAGTTTTGGAACTTTTGCATATGGATCTTATGGGACCTATGCAGGTTGGAAGCCTTGGTGGTAAGAGGTATGCCTATGTAGTGGTTGATGACTTTTCAAGATATACATGGATAAATTTCATCAAAGAAAAGTCTGATGTATTTGATGTATTCAAAGAATTATGCCAAAGATTACAAAGGGAAAAATCCAGCTGTGTGATCAGAATAAGAAGTGATCATGGAAAAGAATTTGAGAACCAAAAGTTCTTAGATTTCTGCTCTTCAGAAGGAATCAATCATGAATATTCTTCACCTATCACTCCTCAATAGAATGGGATTGTTGAGAGGAAGAATAGAACTATTCAAGAATCAGCAAGAGCTATGATCCATGCTAAAAAGTTACCTTTGTACTTCTGGGCTGAAGCTATGAACACTGCTTGTTACATCCATAACAGAGTTACTTTAAGGAAAGGAACTTTGTCCACAATATATGAAGTCTGGAAGGGAAGAAAACCCACAGTTAAGTACTTTCATGTGTTTGGAAGTAACTGTTATATTCTGGCAGATAGGGAGCAAAGGAGAAAAATGGATCCTAAAAGTGATGAAGGGATTTTCCTTGGATACTCTATAAACAGCAGAGCATATAGAGTATTTAATTCTAGAAACAAGGTTATCATGGAGTCCATAAATGTGATAATTGATGATGCTCCTACAGATGTCCCAGAAGATGTTGGAACATCTGCTGATATCAAGATTGAAGCTGAAGAAAAGAATGATCATGATAACTTCACTCAAAATGATACAAGGACAGAAGAATCCAGCAAACCTCCCTCCATCAGAATACAGAAGGATCATCCCAAAGATTTGATAATTGGTGATCCTAACAGAGGTGTGAGCACTAGATCAAGAGAAGTGATTTCAGGTTCTTGTTTTGTTTCTAAAATAGAACCTAAAAACATCAAGGAAGCTCTTACTGATGAATACTGGATTTGTGCTATGCAAGAGGAATTAGGTCAATTCACAAGGAATAAAGTGTGGAATCTTGTTCCTAGACCTGATGACATAAATGTGATTGGAACAAAATGGGTGTACAAGAACAAGTCAAATGAACAAGGAGTTGTTACAAAGAACAAAGCTAGACTTGTAGCTCAAGGATACACTCAAATTGAAGGAGTAGACTTTGATGAAACCTTTGCACCAGTAGCAAGGCTTGAATCAATCAGACTACTTTTGGGAATTGCTTGTATCTTAAAGTTCAAGCTATTTCAAATGGATGTGAAAAGTGCCTTTTTAAATGGTTATCTTAATGAAGAGGTATATGTAGAACAGCCTAAAGGATTTGTTGATCTAAGCTGTCCAAATCATGTATACAAACTAAAGAAGGCACTTTATGGTCTGAAGCAAGCTCCAAAGGCATGGTATGAAAGACTGACTACATTTCTTATCAAGCAAGGATACAGAAAAGGTGGAATTGACAAAACCCTGTTTGTTAAAGATGAAGAAGGAAATGTCATGATTGCTCAAATATATGTTGATGACATTGTTTTTGGTGGGATGTCTGACAGGATGGTCAAACATTTTGTCAAGCAGATGGAATCTGAATTTGAAATGAGCCTAGTAGGAGAGTTAACCTACTTTCTTGGTCTGCAAATAAAGAAAATGGAAGACTCAATGTTCATTTCCCAAAGCAAGTATACCAAAAACATAGTCAAGAAATTTGGAATGGAAAATGCTTCTCATAAGAGAACTCCTGCCCCCACACATTTAAAGCTGACTAAAGATGAAAAGGGTGAGAATGTAGATCAAAGCTTATACAGAAGCATGATTGGAAGCTTGTTATACTTGACTGCTAGCAGACCATACATAGCATTTGCAGTAGGTGTATGTGCAAGATATCAAGCTGATCCAAAAGTCAGTCATCTCAATCAAGTCAAGAGAATTCTTAAATATGTTAATGGTACTTGTGACTATGGCATAATGTACTTTCATGGTTGCAAACCAATTCTCACTGGCTTCTGTGATGCTGATTGCGCTGGAAGTGCTGATGACAGAAAAAGCACTTCAGGAGGATGCTTCTTTCTAGGAAACAATTTGATTTCTTGGTTCAGTAAGAAACAAAATTGTGTATCCTTATCTACAGCTGAAGCTGAATATATAGCAGCTGGAAGCAGTTGTTCTCAGTTGGTTTGGATGAAGCAAATGCTCACTGAGTACAATGTCCCACAGGATGTCATGACATTGTACTGTGACAACTTAAGTGCAATCAACATATCAAAGAATCCCATCCAACATAGCAGGACCAAGCATATTGATATCAGACATCATTTCATCAGAGATCTTGTAGAAGAAAAGGTGATTTCATTGGAACATGTAGCTACAAATCTGCAGTTGGCTGATATCTTTACAAAAGCATTGGATGCTACTCAATTTGAGAACTTAAGGGGCAAACTGGGAATCTGTTTATGTGAGATTTAGCAGTTAATGAAATGTGCCAACATGTCATATGACATTGTATGGCATAAGTTCCAGATGGCAACACCAGTTTGGACAAGAACCTTGGGTATTCCATTCCTAATCATTTTCAATATAACGGCTACTTATTTAGTAACAGCTTATAATCAGCTATCAATTTTCTCATCACACCATCAAAAGCGAATCATATTATCAAGCTGTTATTCAGAAATCATAAACCCTAAATCTCTTCATCCATCTTCCTTGACAATGTCTCAAAACCCTAACACTCCTGAAGAAGTTCTCAACAAAGAAGACGTAGTTCATGCAACTCCCATCTCTGTGGTACCAATGAAATCAACCCTATTGGACGAACTCATAGGAAGTGCTTCTCATGCTAAAAAGCCAAGAACTCCAAAGAAAGCTAAAGATCAAGTCTGCAGCAAATCCAAAGGAGGCATTCCTTCTCCAGCAAACATGCCTCCAAAATCTTCTGACTATGTGGATGCTTCCATCAAGGAGATAGTCAACAAGATTCTATTTGAACAGAGAGTGGTTAGTGGGATTTCTATTCCTCTGAACACCATGCCTGCCCCTCAAGAAGAACAAGCTCAAGCTGCAGAGGACACTCCTGCTCAACAGGATGTCCCAATAGATGTTGGAACATCTGAGGATGAGAAAAAGAACTCATCTGATGCTGATATTGAACAAACTGAGGACCAGAAAAAGGCCTCAAATGAAAGTGATGAAGAAGTCTCTGAGGATCAGACCAAAGCCTCAAATGAAGATCAAATCTCTGCTGATCAACCAGCTGAAGAGGAGACTGCTCAATCTCCTCCAGTGGTGAACCTGGAGCAGGACTCTGATACAGAGATCATAGCCTCTGTTAGACCTAGCATAGCCAAAAGGCTCAGGTCCAGGAAAGGAAAGATGCAAGCTGAACCTGAAATTCCTGAGAAGAAGAAAGCTACCCCAAAGAAAGGCAAAGCTAAAGATGCCTTTGGTCCAACAAAACAATGGAGTAAAGTCCAAACCCAAAAGAGGAAAGCTGTCACCCCATCAGACTCAGATGTTGAATCAGATGTCCCAACATCTCCTCCCAAGAAGAAACCAGCACCATCTAGGGCTTCAACTGCTGTTCCAGAAGCTCCCTTGGACAACATCTCATTCCATCATGTCTCTAGTGTTAACAGATGGAAGTTTGTGTACCAAAGAAGGGTTTCTCTTGAAAGAGAACTAAGTAGTAATGCACTTGAGTGCACTGAACTGATTGATCTCATCTCTGCTGCAGGACTCTTCAAAACAGTCTCAGATCTCTCTCCTTGCTATGAACTTCTTGTCAAAGAATTCACTGTTAATCTTCAGGAGGATTGTGCCAATGGTAAGTCCTCTGAATTTAGAAAAGTCTTTGTTAGAGGTAGGTGTGTAGAGTTCTCTCCTCAGATCATCAATCAATACCTAGGAAGAGAAACAAATGGACCAAATGAGCTAGGTAAGACAGATAACCAAGTCTGCAAGGTTATCACTGCAAACCAGGTCAAGGCATGGCCTGTTAAAGGAAAGCTCTCAGTGATCATGTTAACAAGAAAATATGCCATGCTGAACAGGATAGGTACAACAAACTGGGTGCCTACTAATCACACATCTTCAATATCCACTGGCCTGGCCAGGTTTATCTATGTTGTGGGAACTCAAACTAAGCTGGATTATGGTGCTTACATTTTTGATCAGACCTTGAAGCATGCCAGCTCTTCTGCAACAAAGCTGCCAATAGCTTTTCCCTCCTTGCTGTGTGGTATAGGGCTCACTCAATACCCTGGAATCCTCACTGAAAAGGACACAATCTACAAAAGAGAAAGCCCCCTGGCTTTTCACTACAAATTGTTCCTTAGTCATCATGCAGCAGATGTTGAAGCACCTTCTGGGACATCTGCAGGTCCTTCAACTGCCAAGACTCCTATCTCCAAGGCTGCATTAATTTCTGAACTAAAAAGCACCTGCAAAGAACTTGAAGCAAGGAAACTGAAACTTGAAGAAATCATCCAAAGGATGGAGAGTGAAGGAGATCAAAAAGCTGCCTCTGATGAAGAAACTGCCTCTGATGAAGAAGCTGAAGCTGATGAAGAAACTGAAAGTGAGGAGTCTGAGTGATCATTGTATGTGAGGAAATTGTAATGACAGCTCTGCATTGTATTTCTGGATTAGTGTCTTTGGCCCCATAATTTGTGTCTAACAAGGGGGAGAACAACAACAACAAAAACAAAATGTATTGCTGTTTAATTATGAATGAAAAATCTGTTTGTTTGTGTCTGAACTGAATCAGTGTGTTTTGATAAATATTTCTGTTGCAACAAGACTGGATACATATATGTTTGAGGGGGAGTAATCTCAAATATGAATCAACAGAAAAGTAATGTTATACTCTGATAAAAAGAACTTCTGCTGCACTCTGAAAACCAGAAAAGATGTTAGCCAAAAATTAGCCAAAGGGGGAGTTTGTAGATGTCTTGAATTGGCAGAATTTTTGACCAACAAGAAATATTGAATTCAGTTCAGAATGTCCTATCAAATGTTGGGACATTATCAAACAGAGTATATGAACTTATTTCAGGATGTCTCACCAGATGTTGGGACATTGTGTTAAAGACTTAAGTTCAGTTTTTCAGGATGTCCCAACAGATGTTGAGATATCTCAAACCTGCTACCAGAATTAATTATTGACTAACTGATCAGAGATATTTAAGGAGAGTTATCTGGAATTAATTAATGATGGATAAAAAAACAGAACAAGGCGCATCTGTAGGGAGTTTTATATTGAAGATTCAGATTAAAACAGAAGGCCTAAATCACCTAGAATCTAGGAAGTAACAAACCCTAAATTCAAGGTGGAAGCTGCATGCGCATTAGGGCTGGATCATTCTACAGAAAGCCCAAATTACAGATACCTATTTAATCAACAGAAACTCATAGAATTGAGTACGAATTTCAGAAGACCAAATAGGGTGTCTAGTGTTTTAATAGCAGGTGTTTTATATTGTACCACTTTATGAGCTTTTAAGCAAAAGTGCATTTGTGACTTGATTGAAACTGTGAAGTAAGATCAAGCTGTTTTTGTTTGAAGAATGTCTTCAATTTTATTAAACTTGTAAACTTAATCACTGTGTGATTGAGGGGGAGTGAGTAGGGTACTCTTATCTAAGTTGTGTCTTAGGTAGAAATTGCATTGGGTAGTTATTAAGTGATAGATTAAACAGGGTGGTTTAAGTCTAGAATTAATATTACTTATAGTGGATTTCCTCCTGGCTTGGTAGCCTCCAGATGTAAGTGTGGTTATACACTGAACTGGGTTAACAAACTTCTGTGTTGTTTATTTTTCTTGCTATTTAAGTTTTGGTTAAATCTGTCAAGTGTTGGGACATCTCTTAGGACATCTCATACCTGATCATAGAATTTCATGTCACAATCATCTAGAGAAAGCTTCCGGGAGTACGCCCAGAGGTGGAGACAGCTTGCTGCTGCTGTCCAGCCACCCATTTCAGAGAGGGAGAGGGCTGACATGTTTATGAACACCCTTCAGGGGACATACATTGATAGGCTAGCTGCCTTCTCTTCCACCAGCTTTGCAGATGTAGTCATAGCCGGGGAAAGAATTGAGAGCCTATTAAAGATGGGCAAAATTTCTGACAACGGTGCCAGCTCATCCAGCAACACAAGAAAGCCTTTTGTGGGCCCAAGAAGAACAGGTGAAGCTAATGCTATCCACTCCAGCAGGGGAAGACCCCAATATGTTCATAGGTCTGTGGCAGCAGTCACCATTCCCGCTCCAATTCATCCACAACCAGCTTATCAACCACAACAACCCCAGTACCAGCAACAAACTCAGTATCCTCCTCAGAGAAACTACAACAATACCAACAACAACAATCAGCAAAGACCATTCCAACAGAGACCATCTCAAGCCAATAGGGTGATTGATCCAATCCCTATGCCATATGCCGCTTTACTGCCACAGCTCCTGAAGCTCAACTTGGTTGAGTTAAGGACGTTGGCGCCTCCAGATCCTTCCAGTCTACCCAGAAATTACGACATCAATGCCAGATGTGCATTCCATTCCAACGCACCTGGCCACAGTACAGAGAAGTGCAGAGCTTTGCACATGAAGGTACAAGACCTGGTAGATTCCAAAGCTCTAAACTTCGCACCCCCACCAAATGTTAACAAGAACCCTATGCCCAACCATGGAGGACCCATAATCAATGCTATTGAGGAAGATAAACCGTCTTACTTGATAACCAGTGTGGGTCAGATTCGGACACCCTTGGTAGAGATTAAAGCTCAACTCCTTGAATGTCAAATATTCCCCGGGTGTGAGCTAGGATGTGCTTATTGCAACATTTCAGTAAATGGGTGCGATAACTTGAGAGATGGCATAGATGGTCTCATCCAGAGTGTCCTGCTTCAAATCACAACATCAATACCTTCAAGTCCAGCAATCTCCTTAACAGCAGTTCCCGAGTCTTCTACAACTGCAACAACCATTGTTCCAAACAACTCTTCAGTTTCATCAACAAATGCTTCATCTGTTACTTCAACGTACCAGATATCAACAAACATCCCTTCTACAACTTCAGCACCCCTTCATTCAGAATCTCCTACAACAGCAACACTCATCCAGTCAACACTGTCTCCTACAACATCAACAGCAAAAAATGAAAGTATCTCAACAGTTACAATTTATTATGATCCTGCGAATGATTCTGCCTACAACTCACAAAATGCCACTCCTATCAGAGCACCAGTCACAATATACTATGGTCCACATACTATCATGGTCCCTTCTGCAGCTGCTATCAGTCCAGTCATTATCACAGTGCCTGGACCAGTACCTTATGAAAGCAGTAATGCCATCCCTTGGCATTACCGCTCCGACCTATACTGCGAAGGACAGAAAATCACTCTTGAATCATCAACTTCTTCACCACAAATAGACAATGTGGGGGGAGGCGGAGGATTCACTCGAAGCGGACGTCTCTTTGCCCCGCAAATTCAAAAACCCACTGCTGAAGCAGAAGATGCTGCCAAGGCAAAAGGGAAGAGCATGGTGCAAGAAGAACAAATTGTTAAAGAAGCTTTGAAAACCCCTTTTGATCAAGAGGTTGATGAATTCATGAGAATCATCAAGAAAAGTGATTACAAAATAGTGGACCAGCTTCACCAGACACCTTCCAAGATCTCCATCTTATCATTGCTAATGTGCTCCGAGGCTCATCGGAACGCACTACTAAAAGTCTTGCACGCAGCTTATGTGCCAGAGGAGATCACAGTCAATCAGTTGGAAGCTGTAGTTGGAAATGTCAATGTTAGTCATGGACTAGGATTTACCAACACTGATTTGACTACGGAAGGGCGCAATCACAACAAGGCTTTGCACATTACCATGGAGTGTAAAGGTGCAGTTCTTTCCCATGTACTGGTAGACACATGGTCATCCCTCAATGTCTTACCTAAAAAAGCCCTAGTGAAGCTGGAGTATGAAGGATTGGCATTACGTCCCAGCAACTTGGTAGTAAGAGCCTTTGACGGTTCTAAGAGGTCAGTTCTAGGGGAAATTGAGTTGCCTATAACGATTGGCCCACAGACTTTCAAAACGACCTTCTTCGTGATGGATATACAGCCTGCCTACATCTGTCTATTGGGTAGACCATGGATCCACGCCGCTGGCGCCGTGACCTCAACCCTTCACCAGAAGTTAAAATTAGAGTGGGAGGGCCAAGACGTTACTATTTGTGGAGAGGAAGATATCTTTGTTAGCCATCTGGCTACATACAAATATATTGAGATGGATGGGGAGATCCACGAAACTATGAGTCAAGGGTTTGAGGCCTTGAACATAAATGAAACATCTGCTGTACCTGGAACCTCAATGACATCTTACCAACAAGCCCGGAAGGTTGTTGAAGAAGGGACTGCCCAAGGCTGGGGCAAGTTGTTGCCCGTAGAGAAGAAGGAGGATAGATTTGGGTTGGGTTACAAACCAACCCAACAAGATCAAGTAGAGGCTGCTAAGGAGCCCAATTTTGTCAGTGGGGGGATGCTCACCCCCGATGCAGTAAACAACTTGGAAGATGAGTCAGAAGATGAACGCAACCTGGAAAGCTGGATACGTCCAAGGATCCCGGGGAGCAGTATCTCAAACTGGTCTTCCCAGGAAATTATAAGGGTTACTCCTGCAGAGAAATATATTTACTCCCGGGAGTGTCTGAACTCCTACGACGGAATCCAGTAAGGGATACCTCGGGATTACTTGTGCGTTTCCCTATCTTTGCAGGATTTGCAGATACTCAAAAAGCGACATGGGGCATGTAAGCTTCATCCCAGCGAACTGGAAAATCAACACTCAGTCTTAGCACTCGAAATGTTTTCTCCCCAGCTGAGTTGCCAGGCATCACTTCTCCAACGGGGCAGTACCAGAAGGTGCCCATATCCCCAGCTGAGTTGCCAAGTATCCTCCTCGGCAGAAATTTCTAGGAAGATCTTTCAGTGATCTCTCTTCTTCCCCAGTCGAGTTGCCGTCTACTATTCCTTCTCAACTAATTACAGAAGTTAGGGAACCATCTCCCCACAGAGTTTCAGCCTCTATCCAGAAGAGCAACGCATGAAGGAATCACAACAGAGTGACGAAAGCTTCCACAAACCCCAGCTGGGTCTCTCATTTATTGGAATAAGTCTATCAATGACCCACTTCCCCAAGCAGAATCATCAGATCTACCAATGATCTCATCCCCAGCTGGGATGTCCACTTCAAACAGATCGACCAGAGATCTTCGCAGAATCGGGATCCGAATCCCGGATCGGTACCTTTGCATAATGTTGCTCCCGATAAATGGGACTGGCCCAAATAAAGGTACAGACGCGAACGGTCGGCGAAAAGAACAATGAGAACACACAGGAGTGAACTCACCGGAAAAGAAAAGAGTCGCCAGCTAGGCATTTTTATCCCGTAGGAAAGGCAATGCTGCATAGACCTAGAAAGAGATGGATAAGACGGTTGCGAACCAGAGAGACTGAGAAAGGGGGTTGGTTACAACCTGGGAAGGTATTAGCACCCATATTGTCCGTCGTACTCGACGGGATCCACGCTTAAAAGATTTGTGTTTTAAAGGGGTAGTGTCAGTGAAATTTGTGTGTAAAATAGCTGGAAGAGGATGTACAGGTGTCAGTGTAAAAGGAGTGTAAAGTGTGATATGAAAGTGTCAGTGTAAGAACAAGAATAAAATGCTCAAGATCATGAGGCTTAAAGAATAAAACTGGAAGGAGGGGGAATATACAGAGACTTTTGTTCGATAACTGTTAAGTTATGCCTACGTATCCTCTCGTGCAATGAGGAAGTCAGAACACCGTAGTTCGACCCAAAGAGACTGAAAGAAATGACTGGTGAACTGCTTGCTTGTCAATGCTCAAGTGTATGACCTGTCTGGCTCAGGTGCAAACTGTCTTGCATTAGACGGAAGAAGCAAGTTCTCGTCTGTGAGTGAATGAGATGAGAAAAGAATCCCGGAGGAGACGATTGTTGTTTGTTTTTGTATTTTCAGTCTTTTATTGCTTGTTGAAGTTTGTCATAAGTTAATGAGCTTAAGCCTAAACCAATGGATTTAGTAAACTCATCACATCTTCCCTCTGATTAGGGGTAATGAGAATGCCTTAAGTGTGAAGTCAGCTTCTCACACTTAACCACCTTCGATGCAGGATTAAGATCATTAACCTACTTGTGATTATTTAGATGTTTTTGTTGTTTTTGTTTAGTGTTAAGTAATGAGGCTAAGCCATAATCAGGGATTAAACAGACTCATTACACCATCCTAATAGAAGGATAATAGATGAGAAAGTTTAAGCTGAGGAAAGCTCCTCAACTTAATCCATGATTAGGGATTAACTTCATGACAAAACAAAGCCTTTATTAAGTGGATTTTAGTTAATGATATGATGAAGAAGTGAGTTTTATGGTTTGTAAGACAACTTGAGGGGGACTTGTCCATTAACACTAGGGTTAGTCCTTCTTAACCAATTAAGGAAGAATTAGAACCCTAATGCAAGGCCCAAGTTACAAGTTTGATGTCTTGGTGATTATTATGTGAATTGATTAAAGGATTTAAACACATTAAGGGTTTAACACTTAGGATTAAAGTTATACACTCCATCCTAATAGAAGGATGCAGGCATAAGCTTAATCACTAAGCCTTAAAGCCTTTAGGGTTTAGTTCCTGATTATGAGGTGAGAAGAGAAGACTCAATGAGACACAAAGGTAAAAAAACTAAGTGGGGGACTAATCAAAACCCTAATCATTGTCATGCTTGGTTGTTCCTAAGGTTTGTGAGGTTTACAAGAAAGATCTTCAATGGAACCACCAGGAAGCAAATGAAAGGAGCAAAAGGAAGCAAAGCAACTTGCTTCACTTAAGAAGACAAGTCATTTGAAGAAAGAAAGTAAGGAGAAAAAGAAAGAGCAAGCTCAATCTCAAACACAAAACAAAATGCAGCAATGATGCATAAGGGAGATGAAAAGAAAATGTGAGAAGTGAAGGCAAATTCACTTCTCAAAGTTGCTTACCACCTGAAAAGTTAGTGAAAAAAATGCAATGCAATGCAAAATGAAATGAAATGGCATGAGGCAAATCAAAACCAGAAGCATATATGAGACGATAATGATGCTATAAGATGATGCAAACATGAAACAAAGCATGGGGATGATCAGATGAACAAATGAATGCAAGAGAAGCATGCTTAGAACCATGATCATACATGAAAAGTTATGAAATGCAAATGACATACAACATGGAAAATGAAAGATGCAATGATCAAACATGCTTCTAATATGTCTTAAGATGTCTAATGAATCAAATGAATGCACCAAATGCTAGGGCAAGTCATGGTATGCAAGCAAATGCAAGATGAATGCAAAAGGAAGCCAGAAGCAAACATCAAGATAAAAAAATGAAAATGCATTCAAAAGAACCCTAAACCTATACAAATTCACTGCCCAAAGGAGGGGATCCAATTCTTAATTTTTTTTCAAAAAGGTCACATTCTGCACTTAACTTCCAATGGTGGAAGTTATGTGTTATTTTTGGCTTTTTTCAAAAAGGTCATTTTCTGCACTTAACTTCCAATGGTGGAAGTTATGTGTTATTTTTGGCTTTTTTCAAAAAGGTCATTTTCTGCACTTAACTTCCAATGGTGGAAGTTATGTGTTATTTTTGGCTTTTTTCAAAAAGGTCATTTTCTGCACTTAACTTCCAATGGTGGAAGTTATGTGTTATTTTTGGCTTTTTTCAAAAAGGTCATTTTCTGCACTTAACTTCCAATGGTGGAAGTTATGTGTTATTTTTGGCTTTTTTCAAAAAGGTCATTTTCTGCACTTAACTTCCAATGGTGGAAGTTATGTGTTATTTTTGGCTTTTTTCAAAAAGGTCATTTTTTGCACTTAACTTCCAATGGTGGAAGTTATGTGTTATTTTTGGCTTTTTTCAAAAAGGTCATTTTCTGCACTTAAACCACAAACATGAATCAATCACAAGCATGAATCAATCACAAGATCACATTTACAATGTATCAACAACAAGATTCGAGCAAAATCAAGAACAACGCAAAAAAAACTTCAAAACAAGCACACACACTCATTTCTCAACCGTTTTCAGTGCTTCAAAGCTTAACATGATCAGTGAAGCAAACTCTATCATCCTATAACAAGAGATTACATTTCTAAAAAAAATGTTCTTGATGATACCTGAACTGGAGCTTTGAACTTTGGAGCTTTCCGGACAGTCCTTTGCTTCAAACAAGCTCCAATGATCCTCCTGATGATGGAATGAAGCTTAGAAAACTTTTGAGAATGGTTGGTTATGACTGTTTTGCTCTGGTGTAGCAGCAATGAAGGCCTTGGTGTGTGATGTTTCAAGCTGTTTCAGGGGGTGATTCTTGTTCTAAGGGTGATTTGTGCCTTGTTAGTGAAAGAACAGGTGAAGTTTGATGGCTGTGTGAGGAGATTTTTCAGAGAAGAAGTTTTGCCAATGAGGTTGAAAAATGAGAGTGCTGTCCTCTTAGTGTTTTCAGGCCTGTGTTTTCTATATCAAGATGGCTTGCTTTTTGGTTTGTATAAACAAATGGGATTGGTTCAGAAAGTTGATGTGGACTGATGTGATTGGTATGGCTCAAGTTGCCAAAATGTCAAGTAAGTTGTACTTGGGGTAGGGGCCATGGCAGAGGAGATCTCTGTGTTTAGATTGTCTCATCCATCTTTAAGGAGGACCCTTGGATGGTTTGTGCAGGACTGCAACATTGGGATTGCAAGATAGCATGTGTTTTGCCAATTTCCAACTTTGTGCATCTTGTGATTTTTGGCCATGGACATGTGACATCTCTTGGGCAATATGCAGCAAAATGCACCATATAATGCTGCTATGACAGTTTGATATTGATTAGAGATTGAACAAAACCAAAGGAACCCTTCTTGCAAGTTTTCCCTCTTTGTGATTTTTATGAAAAATGGCTTATGATACTTGGACATCAAGGCATGAAAAATGAGAAATTTCTTGGGCCAATCTGAATTTTAGGCATTGCATTGTGTTTGTATGAAGATTAGAAGTCACTTTGAAGTCATCTTTGGCCTTGGCATGAGGTTTTGCAACTTTCTCTCTTGTGCAAAAAGTGAAATATCAATGATTTTTCCCAACTTTGCAAAGCCATAACTTTTGATCCAAAATGAATTAGAAAAAGTTCTTGTACTTTTTGAAAAGGGAATGATCCAATCTACAACTTTCATGACCAAAGTTTTCTCATTTGAAGCATTTTTGAATCAATAAGAGGAGGTTGAAAAACTTTCCCAAAACAACAAGTTTACATTATAAGTCACTTTCCAAGAAAGGCAACTTTGCAAATGTCTTGAAATTCTTCAATTTTGTGAACTTCTAACATCTTCTATGACCAAATAAAGATCATACACATTCAAAATGATGGAGAAACCCCTTTGGTTGGGTGATTGGGGGCCTCGGATGCCCTGATTTTGCATTGACTTGCTCAAGAAGTCACCTCTTGATCAGATGCCTTCCCCATGGAATTTCTTCATGAAACTTGATTTGCATGATCCTCATAACATATAGAGACCAATGGAAACAAGAATGACCAAAAAATTTGGAGTTATGGGCTTCTTTTCAAAAATGTCATTTTTTGCACTTAACTTCCAATGGTGGAAGTTATGTATTATTTCTGACTTTTTTCAAAAATGCCATTTTTTGCACTTAACTTCCAATGGTGGAAGTTATGGCCTCTGAAACCAAAACCCTAATTCTAGGTCATCTGTGCAGTCAAGTCTGGCTCTGCTTCCATACCAATCCCAGTTCTTGTGATACTTTAACATTCTTGACTTTGAGAGGATGTAATATGATACTTGGACACACATGGACCCCTTTGAAGTGATTGATGGCCTTTGGAGTGGCTCAAGAAGCTCTGGGATTGCTCAGATCACAAACCCTAGATGCAGATGACTTTGAACCTATACAGTGACCCAAAATTGTACCATGAGATGTTATGATTGAGCTTATGCATATGTAATTATCACAAGCCATGGTGTGAATAGGTGAGGGCAAATTTGGGGTGTTTACAGCTGCCCCTATTCAAACATGAGTTAGCTGTGCAGGATGTAAGCAACGGCTTTAACAGGCAAACAAGATAACTTGTGGTTGAATACCGAAGACAGTCCAAAATTTGCACTCACAGAATGAAGAAGAAAAGGGATATAGATTGTAAAAGAAAGTAAAGTATATTGTAAAGTGTGGGCGACGGAGGACGACCGTCGAACAGAGGACGACTGCTGGGTAAAGAGCAATGACGGGGACGGCCGACATGCTGGAAAAGTGCGAAAAATAGAGCAATGACGGGGACGGCCGACATGCTGGGAATAAAAGAATTACGATGGGGACGGCCATCAAGATAAAGCTGTAAGATTCTCTAGGTATTAATGAAACTTGACGGGGACGGCCATCAAGTTCATAAAGTAAAGCAACCAACGATGGGGACGGCCATCGGGTTAAAAGGAAAAGGGACCACGACGGGGACGGCCATCGGGTTAAAGAATAAATGAAATAAACAGATGATGAGGTACGGTCATAAAAGGTGAAGGACAATCACCTAGCAGGGGACGGCTGCTCTGAAAGGGTTAAGATGAGGGACGGTCATCTAAGGTGGAGGACGACCACCTGGCAGGGTACGGCTGCCGAAAATATCGCGACATAGGACGAATGCCGGATAAGAGGTCAACGATGGGGACGGCCATCGGACGAGCATGATGGAGGACGACCATCAAGAGGTGGAGGACGACCACCTAGTAGGGGACGGCTGCTCTCAAGGTTTGTCATGACATAGGACGAATGTCAGATAACCAAAATCAACAATGGGGACGGCCATTGGATAAAATGATGAAGGACAATCATCAAAAAGGTGAAGGACGATCACCTAGCAGGGGACGGCTGCTAAATATCAACGATGGGGACGGCCATCGGATGAGCATGATGGAGGACGACCATCAAGAGGTGGAGGACGACCACCTAGCAGGGTACGGCTGCTCTCAAGGTTTATCATGACACAGGACGAGTGTCAGATAAAAAGGAAAATTTGCTTTGTTGGTGATCTACCGGGGAATAGTAAACACGGACGAGTGTTTATATCCAAGAAACAAAAGGTATAAGTGTTTAGATGTTGTGTATAGATCAAAGATGCAGACGAGCATCCCTAAGACTACGATACGGACGAGTATCGGGTAGAAACAAATACTGGCACGTGTTCAGAGATGATGATACAGACGAGTATCAACTGGTTAACAAAGAACACGGACGAGTGTTGAATCTGAAGGGACTCTCCTGGGGAATAATAGACATAGACGGGTGTTTATATTCAAGAAGACAAGAGTGTTTGACACAGTGTATGGATTAGAGATGCGGACGAGCATCCTTAAGACTATGATACGGACGAGTATCATGTAGAAACAAACACTTGACGCATGTTCTAAGATGATGGTACGGACGAGTACCAACGGGTTAACAAAGAACACGGACTAGTGTAGAATCTGTGGGGATATATAAATGGTGTATATAAGATACGGACAAGTATCTGTATAAGAGTAACATGAGTAGTGTATAGATGAGTATTTATTTGCTGGGGAGAGTGACACGGACGAGTGTCAAAAAGGAGAAAAGGAAAGTATAAGTAAGTATATGGGTTGCAAAAGTATAAGCGACTGCGCTGGGGATATGACACGGACGAGTGTCAAGGGATTGTATATACAAGAGTATCTGTGAGTGCAAAGAGAATGTCTTGGTTTTCTGCTGGGGGTATGACACGGACGGATGTCAAAGGAATATATACTGGTGTTGGTGAATGTGAGGCAACTGTTTTTTGTCTTTTTGCTGGGGGAATCACCGCTGGGGAATTTTGTGTATTTGCTGATGGATGGTCATTATTCACAAGTTTTTGATGCGGATCATGGCTTATGATTATGCTATATGTTTGATTTTTGCCGTAATGCTCCGTATTAGACGGAATGCTACGCTTTGTGGGGTGAATATGATGTGAATGCCATGATTATGCAAAGATACCAAACCGGGATTCGGATCCCGTTGCCGTGAAGATCTCTGGTCGATCTGTTTAAGGTGAGTATCCCAGCTGGGGATGAGATCATTGGTAGATCTAACAAGATGTATTTACTTGGGGAGATAGGTCGCTGATAGACATATCTTTGTGAATGAGAGACCCAGCTGGGGTTTGTAGGAGCTTTCGTCACTCTGTTGTGATTCCTTCATGCATTGCTCTTCTGGACAGAGGCTGAAGCTCTGTGGGGAGGCGGTTCCCTGGTTTTTTGTACTTGGATGAGGAAGAATGATCGGCGACTCGGTTGGGAGCAGTATCAAGTGGCAACTCAGCTGGGGGAAAGTCATGAGAGGCAACTCAGCTGGGGAGAGTGCACTTCGGGTGCTAAGATTGAGTGTTTGATTTGCCAGCTTGCTGGGGTGAAACCTACATGCCCCAAGTGGTGCTTTGGATACCTGCAATCCTGCAAAGATAGAAACGCACAAATAACCCTGAGGTATCCCTTACTGGATTCCGTCATAGGAGTATAGGCATCTGCATGAGAGTAAGCATATTTCCTGCAAGCACGTGTTGTTTTTGAAGATAAGCATCTGTATTTATGCAATCATGTTTTTAGAGACATCAGACATTTTTTTTTGCAAATAAAAATGTACACGACGAGATGTGACTTGAAAATCTGCTTTTATTAATTCATGTGCCCTGAATTGGCAAGATACAGTCAAAGAAACATATCTCCTGAAATGAGGAGATTGTTACAAATTGAGAAACAAAATGCTGGCAATGTTGACGACGCTTCAAGGAGCTTCCTCTTTGCTATGACTCGTATGACTTTTGACGTTCTTCTCGTCTTGCTTTCTGGAGAAGGCTGATTCTGATCGAAGCTTGATCCTTCCGAGGTTCACCAAGTTGTAAGTGATACAGACGAATTCAGAATGCAGTTGTTCGCTTATTCCCTTGTTTTGCATGGATCGCCCTTTCGGGTTTTCAATCCATCGGGATACCCATTTTTGCCTGAGTCGTCCAATATGGCTTTTCAACTCAGCGGGTGTACATTTTTTTTTGTTTATTTCCCTTATTTTTGCCCGAGTCTTTTATTCTGTTTTTGACTCGCCGGGATGCCCTATTTTTGCCTGGATTTCCATTCTGTTTTTATGTCCAGCGGGTCATTTTATGCGAAGTATTTTTTAACTGCATCTGAATTCACAGGGGATGGGAAATCTTCACCATCCATGGTGCTGAGCATGAGTGCTCCACCAGAAAAAACTTTCTTCACTACAAATGGTCCTTCATAATTCGGAGTCCACTTGCCCCTGTGGTCTGTATGAGGAGGGAGGATTCTTTTCAGCACAAGATCTCCTACTTGGTACTCTCGGTGCCTGACTTTCTGATCGAAGGCTTTCTTTATTCTTTTCTGATACAACTGTCCATGACAGACTGCAGCCAATCTTTTCTCTTCAATCAGACTCAGTTGTTCATATCGGGACCGGACCCACTCTGCTTCGTTCAACTTAACATCCATTAATACCCGTAGGGAGGGTAATTCAACTTCAACTGGTAGGACTGCTTCCATACCATACACAAGTTGATATGGTGTTGCCCCAGTAGATGTTCTGATTGACGTGCGGTACCCATGCAAGGCAAACGGTAGCATTTCATGCCAGTCTTTGTAAGTGACAACCATCTTCTGCACAATCTTCTTGATATTCTTATTAGCTGCCTCTACAGCGCCATTCATCTTTGGCCTGTAAGGAGAAGAATTGTGGTGTTGGATTTTGAAGTCCCGACATAGCTCTGCCATCATTTTGTTGTTCAAGTTGGAACCATTGTCAGTAATGATTCGCTCGGGAACTCCGTATCGACAGATGATATCTCTCTTCAGAAATCTGGCTACCACTTGCCTTGTGACGTTTGCATATGAAGCTGCTTCAACCCACTTGGTAAAATAGTCAATGGCAACCAGGATGAATCTATGGCCATTTGAAGCAGTCGGTTCGATCTTGCCAATCATATCAATGCCCCACATAGCAAAGGGCCAGGGTGAAGACATCACATTCAAAGGATTGGGAGGCACATTCACCTTATCTGCATAAATCTGGCACTTATGGCATTTTCTGGCATAGGCACAACAGTCTGCATCCATTGTGATCCAGTAATAGCCTGATCTTAGCAACTTCTTAGCCATGGCATGCCCTCCAGCATGGGTACCAAATGATCCTTCATGCACTTCGTGCATCAACAGGTCTGCTTCTGTCTTATCAACACATCTGAGGAGTACCATATCAAAGTTCCGCTTGTACAGGGAACCGTCAGTGTTCAGGAAGAAACTACCAGCAAGCCTTCTCAAAGTCTTCTTATCATTGGAAGATGCCCCAAGTGGGTATGTTTGATCCTCCAAGAAGCTCTTTATGTCATGGAACCAAGGCTTATCATCTTTGACAACATCTGCTGCGAACACATATGCTGGTCTGTCAAGTCCGGACACTGAAATCTGAGGTACAAAGTTGGCAGCTTGAACTTTGATCATGGATGAAATGGTAGCAAGAGCATCTGCAAACTGATTCTCGTCCCGAGGGATATACTCAAGCTTGACTGTTGTGAAGAAAGTCAATAACCTCCTTGTATAATCCCTGTAAGGTAACAGATGATCTTGGTGTGTGTACCATTTGCCGTTCGTTTGATTAACTACCAGAGCTGAATCTCCAAATACAGTCAATGTCTTGATCCTGAGGTCAATGGCTTCCTCAAGACCCATAATGCAAGCTTCGTATTCAGCTTCGTTATTAGTGCAGTTGAAAGTGAGCTTTGCCGAGAACGGCATGTGAACTCCTTTAGGTGTAATGAGTACTGCACCAACACCACGACCATTCATATTAACAGCCCCATCAAACATCATAGTCCATTCTTCTTCCGGGTCGGGCCCTTCAGTGTGAATAGGCTCTTCATGATCTTTTGCTTTTATGAACATGATGTCTTCATCAGGGAAGTCAAATCTCATAGGCTGGTAATCATCAATCGGTTGCTCAGCAAGATATTCAGACAATACACTGCCCCTGATGGCTTTCTGAGATGTGTATTGGATGTCATATTCTATAAGAATCATTTGCCATCTTGCAACCCGTCCGGTAAGCGCTGGCTTCTCAAATATGTACTTAACTGGGTCCATTTTTGAAATCAACAAGGTAGTGTGGGTCAACATATACTGTCTTAGTCGGCGAGCAGCCCACGCTAAAGCACAGCAAGTTTTCTCGAGCAGTGAATAACGTTGTTCACAGTCGGTAAACTTTTTGCTCAGGTAGTATATTGCATACTCTTTTCGACCAGACTCGTCATGCTGGCCCAGCACACACCCCATTGACTCTTCTAATACTGTCAAGTACATGATTAGAGGTCTCCCTTCGACTGGAGGCATAAGGATTGGAGGTTCTTGTAGGTATTCCTTGATCTTGTCAAAAGCCTTCTGGCAGTCTTCATTCCACCTGACCGTTTGTTCCTTTCTTAGCAGCTTGAACAAAGGTTCACAAGTTGCTGTAAGGTGAGATATGAACCGTGAAATGTAGTTCAATCGACCTAAGAACCCTCGAACTTCTTTTTCTGTCTTCGGTGCAGGCATCTCTTGAATAGCTTTGTCTTTATCAGGGTCAACTTCAATCCCTTTATCGCTTACAATAAATCCCAACAGCTTACCAGATCGCACCCCGAATGTGCATTTGTTGGGGTTCAACTTCAGTTGGTACTTCCTCAGACGCTAGAACAGTTTCAGTAGATTTACCAGGTGGTCTTCTTCAGTAAGGGACTTGGCAATCATGTCATCCACATAACATTCGATTTCTTTATGGATCATATCGTGGAATAATGTTACCATAGCCCGTTGATACGTTGCACCAGCATTCTTCAGTCCAAATGGCATCGCCTTGTAACAGAACGTGCCCCAGGGTGTGATGAAAGTTGTCTTCTCCATGTCCTCAGGTGACATCTTGATCTGATTGTATCCTGAAAATCCGTCCATGAAGGAGAATACCGAGAACTGAGCCGTGTTATCAACCAATACATCAATGTGAGGTAATGGGAAGTCATCTTTCGGGCTAGCTCTGTTCAGATCCCGGTAGTCAACACACATTCTTACTTTGCCGTCTTTCTTAGGCACAGGTACTATGTTAGCAACCCACGGTGGATAGCTAGTTACAGCAAGGAACCCGGCGTCCCATTGCTTTTGTACCTCTTCTTTGATTTTCATTGCCATGTCTGGGCGAGTACGGCGCAGCTTCTGTTTAACCGGTGGGCATTCCTCTCTTAAAGGCAGCTTGTGCACAACAATGTCGGTGTCCAACCCTGGAATATCTTGATAAGACCAAGCAAACACGTCCACATATTCTTGAAGCAAATCAATCAGTTGTTTCTTCACTGAGTCTTGTAAGCAGGCCCCGATTTTAACTTCTTTTATGTCTTCATCTGTACCAAGATTAATCGTCTCGACCTCCTCCTGATGAGGAGTGATAACCCTCTCCTCTTGTCTTAACAACCTGGCTAGCTCTTCAGGAAGCTCATATTCTTCTTCAACCCCTTCATCAGCTTGATTGATCGGATTGTCAAAGTCATACGAAGTCATAGCCGTGCTGTTGTCGGTGCGGTCTGGAAGGCACTCTCTGCAAGGGTTCAGTTTGTTCATTTTAGTGATTGATTTTAATCTTGTTTAGAAAAGTGAAATAAAGTTGTCATTTTGAAAACATTGCCATTTATTTTTGTACAAAAAGAAAAATGGAAAAACAGTGAGCGGAAAAGAAAGAGACTCATTTGCAAAAGATGTCTGATATTTCATTGATTAATCTTGTTTGCACAAAAATTACAGATGGCCCGATTACAAAATGAGTCTTGTCATCTTGGGCAAGATGCAAGACTTGATGCATGCTATAAAAATACAGGAAATAATAATTACTCTGCATGAGTAACTCTTATAATTTCCTGGGAAGACCAGTTTGAGATACTGCTCCCCGGGATCTTTGGACGAATCCAATTCTCCAGATTGCGCTCCTCTTCCAACTCGTCTTCCAAATTGTTGATAGCATCAGGGGTGAGCATCCCCCCACTGACAAAACCGGGCTTCTCAGCAGCCTCTGCTTGATTTTGCTGAGTTGGTTTGTAACCCAACCCAGATTTGTCCTTCTTCTTCTCCACAGATAAGACCTTGCCCCAGCCTTGGGCAGTTCCCTCCTCAACAACCTTCCGGGCTTGTTGATAAGATGCCATGGAGATTCCAGGCACAGCAGATGCTTCATTTACATTCAGGGCCTCAAACCCTTGACTCATCGTTTCGTGGATCTCCCCATCCATCTCAATATATTTGTAGGTAGCCAGATGGCTAACAAAAATATCCTCTTCTCCACAGATAGTAATGACTTGACCCTCCCACTCGAATTTTAACTTCTGGTGAAGGGTTGAGGTCACGGCGCCAGCGGCGTGAATCCATGGCCTACCCAAAAGACAGCTGTAGGCAGGCTGTATATCCATCACGTAGAAGGTTGTTTTGAAAGTTTGTGGGCCAATCGTTATAGGCAACTCAATTTCTCCCAGAACTGATCTCTTAGAACCATCAAAGGCTCTCACTACCAGGTTGCTGGGGAGTAATGCCAATCCTTCATACTCTAGCTTCACAAGGGCCTTTTTAGGTAAGACATTGAGGGATGATCCCGTGTCTACCAGCACATAGGAAAGGACTGCACCTTTACATTCCATGGTAATGTGCAAGGCTTTGTTATGATTGCGGCCTTCCGTGGTCAAATCATTGTTGGTGAACCCTAGCCCATGACTAGCATTAACATTTCCAACTACAGCTTCCAACTGATTGACGGTGATCTCTTCTGGCACGTAAGCTGCGTGCAAGACTTTGAGCAGTGCGTTCCGGTGAGCCTCGGAACACATAAGCAATGATAGAATAGAAATCTTGGAAGGCGTCTGGTGAAGCTGGTCCACTATTTTATAATCACTCTTCTTGATGATTCTCATGAATTCATCAACTTCTTGATCAAAGGGTGTTTTCACAGCTTCTTTAACAGCTTGATCTTCCTGCACCAAGCTCTTCCCTTTTGCTTTGGCAGCAGCTTCTGCTTCAGCAGTGGGTCTTTGAATTTGTGGAGCAAAGAGACGTCCGCTTCGAGTGAAGCCTCCGCCTCCTCCCACATTATCTATTTGTGGTGCAGGGGTTGTTGATTCAAGAGTGATTCTTTGTCCTTCGCAGTATAAATCAGAGTCGTAATGCCAAGGGATGGCATTACTGCTTTCATAAGGTACTGGCCCAGGCACTGTGATAGTGACTGGACTGATGGCAGCTGCGGAAGGAACCGTGATAGTCCGTGGATCATAATAGATTGTGACTGGTGCCCTGATAGGGGTGGCACTTTGTGAGTTGTAGGCGGAATTATTTTCGGAATCATAATAAATTGTAACTGTGGAGACATTTGCTGCTGAAGTTGTAGGAGACATTGTTGGATGGATGGGTGTTGTTGTTGTAGGAGAGTCTGAATGAAGTGGTGCTGAAGTTGTAGAAGGGATGTTTGTTGATGTCTGATCAGTTGAAGTGACAGATGAAGCATTTGTTGATAAGATTGATGAGTTGTTCGGAACAATGGTTGTTGCAGTTGTAGAAGACTCTGGAACTGTTGCTGATGAGATTGCTGGATTTGTAGGAAATGATGTTGTAATCTGAAGCAAGCCACTCTGAATGAGACCATCTATGCCATCTCTTAAATTATCACAGCCATTCGCTGAAATGTTGCAGTAAGCACACCCTAGCTCACATCCCGGGAACATTTGACATTCGAGGAGTTGAGCTTTGATTTCTACCAACGGTGTCCGAATCTGACCCACACTGGTTATTAAATAAGACGGCTTGTCTTCTTCAATAGCATTGATTCTGGGACCTCCGTGGTGTGGCATAGGGTTTTTGTTAACATTTGGTGGTGGTGCAAAATTCAGAGCCTTAGAGTCTACCAAGTCTTGTACCTTCATGTGCAAGGCTCTGCACTTCTCTGTACTATGGCCAGGTGCATTTGAATGAAAAGAGCATCTGGCATTGGAATCGTAGTTTCTGGGTAGACTATTAGGATCTGGAGGTGCCAACGTCCTAAACTCAACCAGGTTGAGTTTCAGGAGTTGTGGCAGTAATGTTGCATAGGGCATAGGGATTGGATCAATCACCCTATTGGCCTGAGATGGTCTCTGTTGATATGGTCTTTGCTGATTGTTGTTGTTGGTGTTGTTGTAGTTTCTTGGAGGATACTGAGTTTGTTGCTGGTACTGAGGTTGTTGCTGATAATTTTGTTGCGGTGGTTGATAAGCTGGTTGTGGATGAACTGGAGCGGGGATGGTGACTGCTGCCATAGATCTGTGAACATATTGGGATCTGCCCCTGTTGGTGTGGATAGCATTGGTCTCACCAGTTCTTCTTGGGCCCACAAAAGGCTTCCTTGTATTGCTGGATGAGCTGGCACCGTTGTCAGAAATTTTGCCCATCTTTAACAGGCTCTCAATTCTTTCCCCAGCTATGACAACATCTGCAAAGCTGGTTGAAGAGAAGGAAGCTAGCCTGTCAATGTACGTTCCTTGGAGGGTGTTCATAAACATATCTGCCATCTCCCTCTCTGACATAGGTGGCTGAACAGCGGCAGCCAATTGCCTCCATCTCTGGGCATACTCTCGGAAACTTTCTCTAGACGACAGTGTCATTCCCATTAGGAGGGTCCTGTTGGGTGCCATATCCAAATTGTACTGGTATTGTCTAATGAAGGCCTCTGCCAAATCTTTCCAACACCTGATGGTTGCTCTCGTTAGATGAGAGTACCATTCCCTTGAAGCTCCCGTCAGACTATCCTCAAAATAAAACATACATAACTTCTCGTCCATGGTATACTCTTTCAACCTCCCCAGAAAAGATTGTAAGTGGGTCCGTGGGCAGGAAGTCCCGTTGTACTTTTCAAAACAAGGAGGCTTAAACTTATGGGGAATCCTGACCCCGTCTACCAAGCCCATGTCCATGACATCAAAACCCAAAGAGTTTTGAGACTCCAAGGATCTTAATTTTTCAGCTATCTCTTCCAGCCTTCTGTCATAAGCTTCCTCCCCAGCTCCCATCACTGTGAATTGATCTTCCTGGGGGTCTTCTCGCAGCATTCTGCCAGCAGTGGCAGTCCCTTGCACATTAACAGGAATGTTGATCTCGGGATGAAGGTGAGGTCCATATACAGGGGGGTTAACATGAGGTTGGACCCTCTCATTGTTGCTAGTTCCAGCAGTCCCTATATGGGGATCTTCTTGATTCTGCCTTTCTACCAAGGCTCTCAATCTCTCCTGGCTTTGGGCCATGTTGTTCATCACCTCCATGAACTGTGTCATCTGAGTCCTCATTTCTAGCCTTTCGTTGGCCATTTGGTTCCTGACCTCTGTAAGGTCCTGCTGTACCTGATCCATCTGTATTCTCGGAAGGTTGTTGCGGGTTGGATATCTGTGTGGACGGTTGAGTGGAAACACCCTACGTCGAGCAATAGTTCCTGAAATCACAACAGAGTTAGCAACAGACAAACCAAACCTACAAAACAAACAAAAGGTTAGTATGCAATGCAGTATGCCTATTTTCTTCCAAGGTATCCGGCTTGGCACTTGGTTTTGACCTTTCCAGACCCTTGAAGATGTTGCTGATGTTGCTTGAAAGAAACACAGATAGAACAAACTGATACATACATATTACAAAAAAGTAAATGATACATAGTTTGTTTCCTTTACAATACAAGCCCTCTGAGGGGTCAAAATACAACATGAGAAAATAAAAGTACATGAAATGAAAGAAACAACAAGCAAAAGTCAGACACCAAGACCGAACTCATCCTCCTGAACTTCCTTGAGAAGTGCTTCAGTCACAGGATCAGCTGGACGCTCTGTAAGATTCCTGATAAGGAGATTCCTGGTAGTAACAGTTGTAGCTAGCTTCCTGTGTTGACTCTGGTCCTTTGACCTCTTCACTCCAGCTCTGATCTTCAACTCTGAGATCTCCCTCTGGGCTACTGCCAGGGCTTCCTGTTGCTCCTTTGCACTAGCCTCCAATTGCTCAATCTTATCCTGAGTCCTTTTATCTTCCAGAGTACGAGCTTCGGTGATCCTGACCCACCTAGCTTGGCTCTCCTTCAGATACAAGTCAGTCCTGGCCTTCTGGAACTGAGCTTCCTTGCAGGCATTCTTCAGAATCTGTTCTCCAGCCCTAGACTTCTTGATGTAATCTTCAGACTTCTCAATTCTGGCCAGATGCTCCACTTTCAACTTTTCTAACCTCTCAATATCCAGCCTACCATCACTCCTCTCCCAGAGGGTCTTCTGTAGGGCCTGAGTTAGTTTCTCATTTCTCTCTTTCAATTTCTCAAACTCCTCTAAACTGATAGTGGCAGGAGGGGGTGCTGATGATGGTCCAGGCATATCTTCCATGGTAAAGGGCATCCCAGAAAATTGAGCCCTGGCACGGGACTATTCACAGTATTGTGCTGATGCCACATTATTGCACTTCCCCAGAATGGTTACTCCTTTAGTCTGAACATTGTCCCAGGCCCAGGCTGCTTGCCTGACAACAGCCAGATTAGGCTTAATTTCACAATAAAGGGTCTCAGTCAGATCCTGTGCCCTAGGAGGATGGACTAATGCATAGCACAACTGTCTTTTGAATAGCAGAGGATTATAATTGATGCACCCGTTCACTCCAATCAGAGGCACATTGGGAAATTGCCCACAACTTGTAATGATATCTCTGCCTTTGGTGCTCTGAGTACACCATCTGATGTCATCTGAGGTTAGAGCAACAAGCCTCCTAGCCCAATTCTTTTGCTGATGAGGATTCAAAAATGCATATGTCTTGGGCAAATGTTTGAGCAGACAAGTATGGAACAAAGGAGCACAGCATCTCACTAATCTTCCCCTTTGCTTTTCATTCCTTTGATGAACAGAGTAGTAAAGGTCTCCCAGTAAGGTGGGCAATGGGTTCCTCAGGATGAAAAGATGGATTGCACTCTTGCTAACAAACCTAGGCTCATCTGCAAATAAAATGACCCCATATATGCTGAGGGCCAACAGAGCACAGAATGCCTTCCACTCCCCTAGGGAGGCCTTCAGACTAGCCTGAGAAATCAAGAAGTCCAGATGAAAACCAGAGATTCCAGCTTTAGATGTCAAATTCTGTCCAATCAGAACTGGTTCCAGATACAAAGCCTTTGCCACCTCTTCATTACTTGGAAAAGCCATCTCGGGGTTGAAGGGAATTCCACCCCCGATAGGTACACCAACCAATGATGAATACTCCTCTAATAAGGGCCCCAGCTGAAAATCTTGAAAAGTGAAGCACCTCAGTGGGGGATCATAGAACTGCAGGCAAGTATGAATCAAACTCCTCTGTGAAGGGTCCAAATCCATAACCACATCAAGTATACCTCCATAATGTTCTCTGAAAAGTGGTATATGGTCTGGAGTAATCAGGGTCTGAATCCTCCTGATGTCAGCTAGCTCAGGCTGAAAGAAATGATAGGAGATGTTACTCTTCTTTGGTGCCATGTTGCTGAGACAGATGCTGATGATGACACTGAGAAGTGAGCCACTGACAGGCTGAGACTGATGATGAAGGTGACTGAAGCAGGTAGAAGATAGCTGAAGTAGATACTGATGAAGATAGGTCTAAGCTGATGATGGGGTCAAAACCAAGCCAATAATAAAGAATGGATACCCTGAAAAACAAATAAGCAAATGTTAAAATGATGCAATGATGATGTATGCAGATGCTATGCAAGGGTTTGTGACTGAGCTGGATCTGATCAAGTGCTCTGATATAAGTCCATGTGTGTCAAGAAATCCAGATGGAGGTTCATAAGTCCAGTAACCAAGGTGGGGGGACTCAAATAAAGAGTCACATGTCCAGGGTTTAGAATCACAAGAACTGTTCCAAGATGGAGTACTCTTAATCAAACAAAGTAACAGGGTATTCTGAGGTCAAGTGTACCTGCAAACCTGTAAACAGCCCAACCCCCTCACAGGTGGTGTTCTAAAACAAGGATCTTCAGATTTGGATCAGTTATGAGAAGTGTAAACACTTCTAACCCGGAGGTACAGTGTTTACAATAACCATAAAAGTTCCTCCTCTAATTCACCTCAGTTTCTGAAGGTCAATACTAAAGGTCATCCAGACTTGGCAGGCTTCCCAGATAGCCCTAGCACTGCAGGAAATCTGCAACACAGAGTTCTCAAGAAGAAACCCATATCTGAACCGTGTTTCATATTCCCGCACCAGACCGAGATGGAATGGGAAAGAATATAAACCACCCTAGCCTAGGTGTCACTCAGGTCCCAGGTATAGGACCTTAACTCTCAATAGAACCCCACCCACCAAAGTAAACAAACAGATCCAGCCAGCACAATATGACAGCATGATATATGTAAAGCTATAAAGAAAGCAGTAAACAAAACTGTACATAAAGCAATAAATAAAATATACAAACACAAATAGCACATAACACCCCAGTAAACACAAATCAATCAAGCGCTAGGAGGAACCCACAAAAAGAACCAGAAGCCCTGGTTGCAGTATAAGGATCCCCAGCAGAGTCGCCAAGCTGTCGCTCCCGATAAATGGGACTGGCCCAAATAAAGGTACAGACGCGAACGGTCGGCGAAAAGAACAATGAGAACACACAGGAGTGAACTCACCGAAAAAGAAAAGAGTCGCCAGCTAGGCATTTTTATCCCGGAGGAAAGGCAATGCTGCATAGACCTAGAAAGAGATGGATAAGACGGTTGCGAACCAGAGAGACTGAGAAAGGGGGTTGGTTACAACCTGGGAAGGTATTAGCACCCAGATTGTCCGTCGTACTCGACGGGATCCACGCTTAAAAGATTTGTGTTTTAAAGGGGTAGTGTCAGTGAAATTTGTGTGTAAAATAGCTGGAAGAGGATGTACAGGTGTCTGTGTAAAAGGAGTGTAAAGTGTGATATGAAAGTGTCAGTGTAAGAACAAGAATAAAATGCTCAAGATCATGACGCTTAAAGAATAAAACTGGAAGGAGGGGGAATATACAGAGACTTTTGTTCGATAACTGTTAAATTATGCCTACGTATCCTCTCGTGCAATGAGGAAGTCAGAACACCGTAGTTCGACCCAAAGAGACTGAAAGAAATGACTGGTGAACTGCTTGCTTGTCAATGCTCAAGTGTATGACCTGTCTGGCTCAGGTGCAAACTGTCTTGCATTAGACGGAAGAAGCAAGTTCTCGTCTGTGAGTGAATGAGATGAGAAAAGAATCCCGGAGGAGACGATTGTTGTTTGTTTTTGTATTTTCAGTCTTTTATTGCTTGTTGAAGTTTGTCATAAGTTAATGATCTTAAGCCTAAACCAATGGATTTAGTAAACTCATCACATCTTCCCTCTGATTAGGGGTAATGAGAATGCCTTAAGTGTGAAGTCAGCTTCTCACACTTAACCACCTACGATGCAGGATTAAGATCATTAACCTACTTGTGATTATTTAGATGTTTTTGTTGTTTTTGTTTAGTGTTAAGTAATGAGGCTAAGCCATGATCACGGATTAAACAGACTCATTACACCATCCTAATAGAAGGATAATAGATGAGAAAGTTTAAGCTGAGGAAAGCTCCTCAACTTAATCCATGATTAGGGATTAACTTCATGACAAAACAAAGCCTTTATTAAGTGGATTTTAGTTAATGATATGATGAAGAAGTGAGTTTTATGGTTTGTAAGACAACTTGATGGGGACTTGTCCATTAACACTAGGGTTAGTCCTTCTTAACCAATTAAGGAAGAATTAGAACCCTAATGCAAGGCCCAAGTTACAAGTTTGATGTCTTGGTGATTATTATGTGAATTGATTAAAGGATTTAAACACATTAAGGGTTTAACACTTAGGATTAAAGTTATACACTCCATCCTAATAGAAGGATGCAGGCATAAGCTTAATCACTAAGCCTTAAAGCCTTTAGGGTTTAGTTCCTGATTATGAGGTGAGAAGAGAAGACTCAATGAGACACAAAGGTAAAAAAACTAAGTGGGGGACTAATCAAAACCCTAATCATTGTCATGCTTGGTTGTTCCTAAGGTTTGTGAGGTTTACAAGAAAGATCTTCAATGGAACCACCAGGAAGCAAATGAAAGGAGCAAAAGGAAGCAAAGCAACTTGCTTCACTTAAGAAGACAAGTCATTTGAAGAAAGAAAGTAAGGAGAAAAAGAAAGAGCAAGCTCAATCTCAAACACAAAACAAAATGCTGCAATGATGCATAAGGGAGATGAAAAGAAAATGTGAGAAGTGAAGGCAAATTCACTTCTCAAAGTTGCTTACCACCTGAAAAGTTAGTGAAAAAAATGCAATGCAATGCAAAATGAAATGAAATGGCATGAGGCAAATCAAAACCAGAAGCATATATGAGACGATAATGATGCTATGAGATGATGCAAACATGAAACAAAGCATGGGGATGATCAGATGAACAAATGAATGCAAGAGAAGCATGCTTAGAACCATGATCATACATGAAAAGTTATGAAATGCAAATGACATACAACATGGAAAATGAAAGATGCAATGATCAAACATGCTTCTAATATGTCTTAAGATGTCTAATGAATCAAATGAATGCACCAAATGCTAGGGCAAGTCATGGTATGCAAGCAAATGCAAGATGAATGCAAAAGGAAGCCAGAAGCAAACATCAAGATAAAAAAATGAAAATGCATTCAAAAGAACCCTAAACCTATACAAATTCACTGCCCAAAGGAGGGGATCCAATTCTTAATTTTTTTCAAAAAGGTCACATTTTGCACTTAACTTCCAATGGTGGAAGTTATGTGTTATTTTTGGCTTTTTTCAAAAAGGTCATTTTCTGCACTTAACTTCCAATGGTGGAAGTTATGTGTTATTTTTGGCTTTTTTCAAAAAGGTCATTTTCTGCACTTAAACCACAAACATGAATCAATCACAAGCATGAATCAATCACAAGATCACATTTACAATGTATCAACAACAATATTCGAGCAAAATCAAGAACAATGCAAAAAAAACTTCAAAACAAGCACACACACTCATTTCTCAACCGTTTTCAGTGCTTCAAAGCTTAACATGATCAGTGAAGCAAACTCTACCATCCTATAACAAGAGATTACATTTCTAAAAAAATGTTCTTGATGATACCTGAACTGGAGCTTTGAACTTTGGAGCTTTCCGGACAGTCCTTTGCTTCAAACAAGCTCCAATGATCCTCCTGATGATGGAATGAAGCTTAGAAAACTTTTGAGAATGGTTGGTTATGACTGTTTTGCTCTGGTGTAGCAGCAATGAAGGCCTTGGTGTGTGATGTTTCAAGCTGTTTCAGGGGGTGATTCTTGTTCTAAGGGTGATTTGTGCCTTGTTAGTGAAAGAACAGGTGAAGTTTGATGGCTGTGTGAGGAGATTTTTCAGAGAAGAAGTTTTGCCAATGAGGTTGAAAAATGAGAGTGTTGTCCTCTTAGTGTTTTCAGGCCTGTGTTTTCTATATCAAGATGGCTTGCTTTTTGGTTTGTATAAACAAATGGGATTGGTTCAGAAAGTTGATGTGGACTGATGTGATTGGTATGGCTCAAGTTGCCAAAATGTCAAGTAAGTTGTACTTGGGGTAGGGGCCATGGCAGAGGAGATCTCTGTGTTTAGATTGTCTCAGCCAGCTTTAAGGAGGACCCTTGGATGGTTTGTGCAGGACTGCAACATTGGGATTGCAAGATAGCATGTGTTTTGCCAATTTCCAACTTTGTGCATCTTGTGATTTTTGGCCATGGACATGTGACATCTCTTGGGCAATATGCAGCAAAATGCACCATATAATGCTGCTATGACAGTTTGATATTGATTAGAGATTGAACAAAACCAAAGGAACCCTTCTTGCAAGTTTTCCCTCTTTGTGATTTTTATGAAAAATGCCTTATGATACTTGGACATCAAGGCATGAAAAATGAGAAATTTCTTGGGCCAATCTGAATTTTAGGCATTGCATTGTGTTTGTATGAAGATTAGAAGTCACTTTGAAGTCATCTTTGGCCTTGGCATGAGGTTTTGCAACTTTCTCTCTTGTGCAAAAAGTGAAATTTCAATGATTTTTCCCAACTTTGCAAAGCCATAACTTTTGATCCAAAATGAATTAGAAAAAGTTCTTGTACTTTTTGAAAAGGGAATGATCCAATATACAACTTTCATGACCAAAGTTTTCTCATTTGAAGCATTTTTGAATCAATAAGAGGAGGTTGAAAAACTTTCCCAAAACAACAAGTTTACATTATAAGTCACTTTCCAAGAAAGGCAACTTTGCAAATGTCTTAAAATTCTTCAATTTTGTGAACTTCTAACATCTTCTATGACCAAATAAAGATCATACACATTCAAAATGATGGAGAAACCCCTTTGGTTGGGTGATTGGGGGCCTCGGATGCCCTGATTTTGCATTGACTTGCTCAAGAAGTCACCTCTTGATCAGATGCCTTCCCCATGGAATTTCTTCATGAAAATTGATATGCATGATCCTCATAACATATAGAGACCAATGGAAACAAGAATGACCAAAAAATTTGGAGTTATGGGCTTCTTTTCAAAAATGTCATTTTTGGCACTTAACTTCCAATGGTGGAAGTTATGTGTTATTTCTGACTTTTTTCAAAAATGCCATTTTTTGCACTTAACTTCCAATGGTGGAAGTTATGGCCTCTGAAACCAAAACCCTAATTCTAGGTCATCTGTGCAGTCAAGCCTGGCTCTGCTTCCATACCAATCCCAGTTCTTGTGATTCTTTAACATTCTTGACTTTGAGAGGATGTAATATGATACTTGGACACACATGGACCCCTTTGAAGTGATTGATGGCCTTTGGAGTGGCTCAAGAAGCTCTGGGATTGCTCAGATCACAAACCCTAGATGCAGATGACTTTGAACCTATGCAGTGACCCAAAATTGTACCATGAGATGTTATGATTGAGCTTATGCATATGTAATGATCACAAGCCATGGTGTGAATAGGTGAGGGCAAATTTGGGGTGTTTACACATAATCATAGCATTCGCATCATATTCACCCCACAAAGCGTAACATTTTGTCTAACACGGAGCATTACGGCAAAAAAATCAAACATATTGCATAATCATAAGTCATGGTCTGAATCAAACATTTGTGAATAATAACAATCCATCGGCAATATACAGAATGTTCCCCAGATTCCCCAGCAGAGAGCTAAAGTTAAAACAGTTGCCTCACATTCACAAACATCAGCATATACTCTATTTGACACCCGTTCGTGTCATCATTCCCCAGTAAAGTCGCCCGAGAACTCTTTACAAACAGACCACCCGTATTACAGATACTTTTTGACACCCGTCCGTGTCATACCCCGGCAGAAAGCTAAAGCGTCCCCTTTTGCACTCACAGATACTCACTTATATATACAATTCCTTGACACCCGTCCGTGTCGCCTTCCCAAACACAGTTACCTAAACATTTTGTATATCAGATACTTGTTTATACTATACTTTTCTTCTTTTGACGCTCGTCCGTGTCACTCTCCCCAGCAGATTGAACACTCATCTATACACCACTCATACTTATACAGATACTCGTCCGTATCTTATATACACCACTTAAATCCCCACAGATTCAACACTGGTCCTTGTTCTTTGTTAACCAGTTGGTACTCGTCCGTACCATCATCTCAGAACATGCGTCAATTGTTTGTTTCTATCTGATACTCGTCCGTATCATAGTCTTAAGGATGCTCGTCCACATCTTTAATCCATACACTGTGTCAAACACTTTTGTCTACCTGAATATAGACACTCGTCCGTGTCTACTATTCCACAGAAGAGTCCCCTCAGATTCAACACTCATCCGTGTTCTCTGTTAAACAGTTGATACTCGTCCGTATCATCATCTCCGAACACGTGTCAGAATTTGTTTCTACCCGATACTCGTCCGTATCGTAGTCTTAAGGATGCTCGTCCGCATCTTTAATCTATACACAAAGTCAAAACACTTATACCTTTTATTTCCTTTAGGAATGTAAACACTCGTCCGTGTTTGCTATTCCCCAGTAGAGTAAAATTTCTTTTGTTATCTGACATTCGTCCTATGTCATGATGAACCTTGAGAGCAGCCGTCCCCTGCTAGGTGACCGTCCTTCACCTCTTGATGGTCGTCCTCCATCATGCTCATCCGATGGCCATCCCCATCGTTGACCTTTTATCCGGCATTCGTCCTATGTCGTGATATTTAGCAGCCGTCCCCTGCTAGGTGATCGTCCTTCACCTTTTTGATGATCTTCCTTCATCACTTTTATCCGATGGTCGTCCCCATTGTTGATTTTGGTTATCTGACATTCGTCCTATGTCATGATAAACCTTGAGAGCAGCCGTCCCCTGCTAGGTGGTCGTACTCCACCTCTTGATGGTCGTCCTCCATCATGCTCATCCGATGGCCGTCCCCATCGTTGACCTTGCATCCGGCATTCGTCCTACGTCGCGATATTTTCGGCAGCCGTCCCCTTCCAGGTGATCGTCCTTCACCTTAGATGACTGTCCCTCATCTATATCCCCGACAGAGCAGCCGTCCCCTGCTAGGTGATCGTACTTCACCTTTGATGACCGTCCCTCATCATTATTTCATTTATTCTTTAACCCGATGGCCGTCCCCGTCGTGGTCCCTTTTCCTTTTCCTGATGATCGTCATTCATCAGTTTAGCCCGATGGCCGTCCCCATCGTTGGTTACTTTACTTTATGAACTTGATGGCCGTCCCCATCATTTTCATTAATCCCCAGAGAATATTATAGCTTTACTTGATGGCCGTCCCCATCATAATCCTTTTATCCCCAGCATGTCGGCCGTCCCCGTCATTGCTTTATTTTCCGCACTTTTCCAGCATGTCGGCCGTCCCCGTCATTGCTCTTTACCCAGCAGTCGTCCTCTGCTCGACGGTCGTCCTCCGTCGCCCACACTTTACAAATATACTTTATTTTCTTTTACAATCTATATCCCTTTTCTTCTTCATTCTGTGAGTGCAAATTTTGGACTGTCTTTGGTATTCAACCACAAGTTATCTTGTTTGCCTGTTAAGCCGTTGCTTACATCCTGCACAGCTAACTCATGTTTGAATAGGGGCAGCTGTAAACACCCCAAATTTGCCCTCACCCATTTACACCATGGCTTGTGATCATTTCATATGCATAAACTCAATCATAGCATCTCATACCACATTTATGATTCACTGCATTGGTTCTAAGTCATCTACATCTAGGGTTTGTGATCTGAGCAATCCAAGAGCTTCTTGAGCCACTCCAAAGGCCATTAATTACTTCAAAGGGGTTCATGTATGTTCAAACATCATATTATATCCTCTCAAAGTCAAGAATGTCAAAAAATCACAAGAACTGAGAATGGCATGGAAGCAGAGCCAGGTTTGACTGCACAGATGACCTAGAATTAGGGTTTTGGTTTCAGAGGCCATGACTCCAAAAATTTTGGTCATTCTTATTTCTATTAGTCTCTATATGGTATATGGAGTATGCATATCAATTCTCATGAAGAAATTCCATGGGGAAGTCATCTGATCAAGAGTTGACTTTTCAAGCAAGTTAGTGCAAAATCAGGGCATCTGAGGCCCCCAATGACCCAACCAAAGGGTGTTCTTCATCATTTTGATTGTATATAATCTTTATTTGATCATAGAAGAAGTTTGAAGTTCACAAAATTGAAGAATTTCAAGTCTTTTGCAAATTTGACTTTTTGGGAAAGTTTGACTTTTAATGAAATTGCCATTTTGGGAAACTTTTTCAACCCTGGCTTTTTGATTCAAAAATGCTTCAAATGGAAAAACTTTGGTCATGAAAGTTGTAGAATAGATCTTTCCCTTTTCAAAAAGTACAAGAACATGACCTAATTCATTTTGGATCAAAAGTTATGGCTTGTCAAAGTTGGCAAAAATCACAAAATTTGAAGTTTTCCACCAAAGAGGCAAAGTTGCAAATTCACTTCTCAAGGCAAATTTAGTCATCAAATGGACTTCTAAACTTCACCACATGATCATACATGAACTAAAATCAGAATTGGCCCAAGGGATTTCTCATTTTTGTGCTTTGATTTTCAAATATCCATAAGTCATTTTTCATAAAAGTGCAAAGAGGGATTCTTGGCAAAATCATTCTCCCATGAATTGTGTGATCACTAGCTGGTTCTAGCACATTGCCATGACCAAATGAAGCATCATACACCAAAATTCAGCAAGGATTATCTCATGTACATAACCAAAAGTCATGAAATAACACAAGTGGGAAAGTTGCAAAATCTCTCTCAACTCATGATCCAAATGCAGCAGACTATCACAAGCCATCCAAGGGCCATCCTTGACTCATGCTGAGGCAGGACAAGCCTCTAGACTGCTGCTGCCATAGCCCATGCTGCAAGTACAAATCAACTTGACTTTTTGGCCAAAACTCCCATACCCTTGGAATAGTGATCAGCAGCCTCTACTGACCTGCTCCACAGCCTACTCACACATCATGGGAGTGTTATAGCAACTCATTGGCCATTGAAACAAGACACAACACAGCCCTCACAAAAATCTGTCAAAAACTCCTCTTCTTTGAATCTCTCTCAACTGCCATCAAACACTCATTTTCTCTTCACCAACAAATTATACATACTCCAAAGAACCAGAATCCACCATTAAAACAGCTTGAAACCCTCTAGAACACAACTGTGAAATCTGCTACACCAGAGCTCATCTTCACAAACCAGCCATCAACAAGAGTTTTGAGGCATTCCATTGAGTTCAGAAGGGCCAAGGGAGTTCATTTGCACAAGTGGGAGGTTCTGGAAGCTCACTATTGAAGCTTTCCAGCTCAGGTATGGCCAAGAACACTTTCTCACAGAACTTGTTTTTCTTGTTATAAAATGAAAGTGTATGTTGTGTTGATCATAATGATGTGTTTGAAATTGAAAATGAGTGGAAAATGAGTATGTATTGGCTCTCTGAAACTGCACCCGTGAAACTTGTTTGATTCGATTCTCTCTGTTTTTGGATGATAAATGTTGTTTGAGGGGTGATTTGAATGGGGTTTGGGTAGAGGATCATTTCCCTGGTTTCAATTTGTTGAATGATGGCCTGTAGCATGTTCTAGGAATTTTGACCCGCCGGAGAAGACGACCGGAACCACTGTTCCGGCCGCCTGAGATTAGTTTGCCCTAATTAGGGTTTAGCTGAGTCATTAGTGTGTTTTGAATCTGGACCCTAGGATGTTGTTTCCCGCGTGTGGACCAAAGGCTCAGATCATGTCATTAATTCATAATTTCCATTTAACTTAATTAATTAGGTTTAACTAGTTAATTAATCTGATTTGAATGTAGACCATTGGATTGCGCGCGCAGTCAACAGCCCCTTTTCCAGTTTCAATCTGATCCGTCCATTGCATATACTTTTCATTTAAGTAGTTTTATTTTCATTTTATTTCATTTAATTTCTCCATTTAATTTAAAATAGTAAAACCTTTTCAAAAATTCTGAAAATTTTTATATAAACTTTTATTAATTTTCAGAAACCAAAAACATTTTTATTTTTATTTTTTGCATTAAAAAATATTTTTAAATCATTTAAAAGTTTATTTTTAATTAATTAATGAGAATTAATTAATTAAAAATACTTTTAGGTATTTAAAAATCACCAAAAAATTCATGAAACATTTAAAACCATTTAGAAACATTGTCCAACCCTCAAAACAAATTTATTTTTTGATCTTGATGCATTTTGACAATTTTCCATGGAATTAATTCAATTTCAAAGCATTATTTTGATCCAAACTTCAAAAAATCATTTTTGCCTAACCATTGAGAGTTGGACTTTGATTCTTTTTGCATTGTGTCTTGCATACCATGTAGTTTGTAGGGTTAAATTGGCATGATTTGATCTTGCATTTTCCATTTGTTTGACATTTTTCTTGTTGAGGTACCCTAAAACCCTAATAAACTTAGGAAATTCATAATTCTCATTAGGTTAAGA
The DNA here is from genome assembly GCA_963966055.1 of Lathyrus aphaca. NCBI lineage: Eukaryota > Viridiplantae > Streptophyta > Magnoliopsida > Fabales > Fabaceae > Lathyrus > Lathyrus aphaca. The sequence goes on from OZ014521.1 coordinate 489,950,573, forward strand.
GTTAGAACCCCTCCTTTGGGAAGTAACTTTGTGTAGGGTTAAGGTCCCTTTGAATGCATTTTCAATTTTTTATCTTGATGTTTGCTTCTGATTTTGGTTTTTGTTTGATGCATTGATCATGAACCCTAATTTGGGCTTCCTTTTGCATTCATCTTGCATTTGCTTGCATAACATGACTTGCCATAGCATTTTGTGCATCCATTTGATTCATTAGACATCTTAAGACATGTTGGAAGCATGTTTGATCATTGCATCATGTATTTGCCATGTTGTATGTCATTTGCATTTCATAACTTTTCATGTTTGTTCATGGTTCTAAGCATGCCTCATTTGCATTCATTTGTTCATGTGATCATCCTCATGCCTTGTTTCATGTTTGCATCATCTCACAACATCATTCTCATCTCATATATGCTTCTGTTTTTGATTTGCATCATGCCATTCCATCTCATTTTGCATTGCATTGCATTTCCTTCACTAACTTTTCAGGTGGTAAGCAACTTTGAGAAGTGAATTTGCCTTCACTTCTCACAATTTCTTTTCATCTCTTTTATGCATCCTTGCTGCATTTTGTTTTGTGTTTGAGATTGAGCTTGCTCTTTCTTCTTCATCTTACTTTCTTTCCTCAAGAGACTTGTCTTCTTAAATGAAGCAAGTTACTTTGCTTCTCTTTGCTCCTTTCATCTGCTTCCTGGTGGTTCCTTTGAAGATCTTCTTGTAAACCTCACAAACCTTAGGAACAACAATGTATGACAATGATTAGGGTTTTAATTAGTCTCCCCACTTAGTTTTACCTTTGTGTCTCTTTGAGTCTTCTCTTCTCATCTCATAATCAAGGACAAAACCCTAAAGGCTTTAAGGCTTTGTGATTAAGTTTATACCTGTATCCTTCTATTAGGATGGAGTGTATAACTTTAATCCTAAGTGTTAAATCCTTAATGTGTTTAACTCCTTTAATCAATTCATCCAATAAACACTAAGACACTAAGCTTGTAACTTGGGCCTTGCATTAGGGTTCTAATTCTTTCTTAATTGGTTAAGAAGGACTAACCCTAGTGTTAATGGACAAGTCCCCCTCAAGTTGTCTTACAAACCCTAAAACTCATTTCTTCATCATATCATTAACTAAAATCCACTTAATAAAGGCTTTGTTTTGTCATGGGGTTAATCCCTAATCATGGATTAAGTTGAGGAGCTTTCCTCAGCTTAAACATTCTCATCTATTATCCTTCTATTAGGATGGTGTAATGAGTCTGTTTAATCCCTGATTATGGCTTAACCTCATTATTTAACACTAAACAAAAACAACAAAAACATCCAAATAATCACAAGTAGGTTAATGATCTTAATCCTACCTCAGGGTGATTAAGTGTGAGAAGCTGACTTCACACTTAAGGTATTTTCATTACCCCTAATCAGAGGGAAGATGTAATGAGTTTACTAACCCATTGGTTTAGGCTTAAGCTCATTAACTTATGACAAACTTCAAAAAGCAATAAAAGACTGAAAAAACAAAAACAAACAATAATCGTCTCCTCCGGGATTCTTTTCTCATCTCATTCACTCACAAACGAGAACTTGTTTCTTCCGTCTAATGCAAGACAGTTTGCACCTGAGCCAGATAGGTCATACACTTGAGCATTGACAAGCAAGCAGTTCACAAGTCAATTCACCTTTCAGTCTCTTTGGGTCGAACTACGGTGTTCTGACTTCCTCATTGCACGAGAGGATACGTAGGCATAACTTAACTGTTATCGAACAAAAGTCTCTGTATATTCCCCCTCCTCCCAGCTTTATTCCTTTAACCTCATCTTGAGCTTCATACCCCTGTTCTTACGCTGACACTTCACTTATACACTTCACTTCTCTTACACTGACACCTGTACATCCTTTTCCAGCTCTTTTATACACAGATTGCACTGACACTACCCCTTTAAAACACCAATCTTTTTAAGCGTGGATCCCGTCGAGTACGGAGGACAATCTGGGTGCTAATACCTTCCCAGGTTGTAACCAACCCCCTTTCTCAGTTTCTCTGGTTCGCAACCGTCTTATCCATATCTTTCTGGGTCTATGCAGCATTGCCTTTCCTTCGGGATAAAAATGCCTAGCAGGCGACTCTTTCCTTTCTCCTGAGTTCACTCCTGTGTGTTCTCAGTCCTCTTTCGCCGACTGTTCGCGTCTGTACCATATTTGTGCTCAGTCTCATCTTTTGGGAGCGACAAGTGCTGCCGGAGAAGATGACCGGAACACTGTTCCGGTCACCTGAAAGTCATTAGGGTTCAGATTAGGGCTTTAATCATAATTAGCGTAGTTTGAATGTCAGCCGTCCAGATGTGCGTGGGGTCAATTCCCCCCAATCTGACTTTAAATATCAGCCCTAGGATTAGCTGACTTTCCCCTTTTTTCTCATTTATTTAATATTTATTTCATTTGTTTCTATTTTATTTGAACGAATTTTAAAAAATACTAAAACACATCAAAAAATTCTGAAAAGTTTTATTAAATCTTTTAATAATTTTCAGAACCCAAAAATATTTTTATTTTTATTTTTTGCGTTAAAAAATATTTTTAAATCATTTAAATGATTATTTTTAATTAGTTAATGAGAATTAATTAATTAAAAATACATTTATGTATTTAAAAATCACAAAAAAATTCAGAGAGCATTCTCAAACAATTAGAAACATTTACAAACTCACAACACAAATTTCTTTTTGGTTTTGATCATACTCTGACAATTTTCATTTGAATTAGGGTTCTTTAATTTGAATATTTTTAACCCTAACTTCAAAAATTCATAACTTTTGATCCAAGTTGAGTTTGTGAATGGTTCTTTTTGCATTGTGTTATGAATCCTTTCAAGCATCTAAAAACATTTTGTTTCATTTTTATAATGCATTTCCAATTTGTTTGGCATTTTCCCTTCAGGATCACCCTTAAAACCCTTAAGAACTTAGAAAAATCATAAGTCCTTTAGGGTTTAGCTTCTGACCTTCCCCTTTGGGCAGTGAACTTGTATAGGTTTAGGGTCCCTTTGATCCCATTTTCAATTTTTTATCTTACCATTTGCTTCTGATTTTGAATTTTGCATCTCATGTTGTACATAAACCCTAATTTGCATCTTCCTTTGCATCCATCTTGTATAAGCTTGCTTACATGAACTTGCCATGACATTTTGTGCATCCACATGACATATAAGACACCTTAGGACATGTTGAAATCATGTTTGATCATTACATCATCCATTTGCCATGCTTTTGCTTTCATTTGATGTCATATGCATTCATGAACTTTCATGTTTTTTACATGTCTCATTTGCATTCCCATCCTTTGTATGATCACCCTCATCACTTGGCATGCTTTCATACCATCTAATAACATCATTTGCACCATGAATATGCTTCTGACTTTGGCTTTCATCTTTGCATCCCATCTCATTTTCATTTCATTTCATTTATTTTTGCTAACTTTTCAGGTGGTAAGTGTCTGAGAAGTGAATTTGCCTTCACTTCTCATAATCTTTTCTCATCTCTCTTATGCATCCATTTCTGCATTTTAATTCTGTATTAGAGTGAGCTTTCTCATTCATGCTCCTTCCTCTCTTTCTTTCTTCAAGCAACTTATCTTCTCAAGTGAAGTAAGTTGTCTAGCTTCTTTCTGGTTCTCCTTCCTTCATCCTGCTTCTTCCATGGTGGCTTTTCTCTTGAAGATCTTCTTGCAAGCCTCATAAACCCTAGGAATACCCAAGCATGATAGCAATTAGGGTTTGATTAGTCCCCCATTTAGTTTTACCTTTGTGCCATCTTTTGAGTCTTCTCTTCTCACCTCATAATCAAGGACTAAACCCTTAAGGCTTTAAGGCTTTGTGATTAGGGTTATGCCTGCATCCTTCTATTAGGATGGAGTGTATAACTTTAATCCTAAGTGCCAAACCCTTAATGTGTTTAAATCCTTTAATCAATCCATTTAATAATCACTAAGACATCACGCTTGTAACTTGGGCCTTGCATTAGGGTTCTAATTCTTCCTTAATTGGTTAAGAAGGACTAACCCTAGTGTTAATGGACAAGTCCCCCTCAAGTTGTCTTACAAACCCTAAAATCCACTTCTTAATCTTACCATTAACTAAATTCAACTTTAATAAAGGCTTTGTTATGTCATGAGGTTAATCCCTAATCATGGATTAAGTTGAGGAGCCTTCCTCATCTTAAATGTTCTCATCTATTATCCTTCTATTAGGATGGTGTAATGGGTCCATTAAATCTTTGATTATGGCTTAAACTCATTACTTAACACTAAACAAAAACTCCAAAAACATCTAAATAAATGCAAATAGGTTAATGATCTTAATCCTACATCATGGTGATTAAGTGTGAGGTGTTTACTTCATACTTAAGGTATTCTCATTATCCCTAATCAGAGGGAGGATGTGATGAGTTTACTAGCCCTTGGTATAGGATTAAGCTCATTTTCTTATGACAAATTCAAAAAAAAAGCAATAAAAGACTGAAAATCCCAAAAAACAAACAATAATCACTCCTCCGGGATTCTTTTCTCATCTCATTCACTCACAAACGAGAACTCGCTTCTTCCGTCTAATGCAAGATAGTTAGCACCTGAGCCAGACAGGTCATACACTTGAGCATAGACAAGTAAGCAGTTCACAAGTCAATCCTTCTTTCAGTTTCTTTGAGTCAAACTACGGTGTTCTGACTTCCTCATTGCACGAGAGGATACGTAGGCATAACTTAACGGTTATCGAACAAAAGTCTCTGTCTCTTCCCCCTCTTCCAGCATTATTCTTTAAGCCTCATTATCTTGAGCATTTCACTCATTTTCTTACACTGACACTTCTCTTATTCACTTCATCTTTCTTTTACACTGACACTTGCATTCTTTTCCAGCCTTGGTACACAAATAGCACTGACACCACCCCTTTAAGCACAAATCTTTCGAGCGTGGATCCCGTCGAGTACGACGGACAATCTGGGTGCTGATACCTTCCCAGGATTGTAACCAACCCCCTTTCTCAGTTTCTCTGGTTCGCAACCGTCTTATCCATTTTTTCTTAGGTTTATGCAACATTACCTTTCCTTTGGGATAAAAATTCCTAGCTGGCGACTCTTTTCATTCTTCTCCTTCGCCGACCGTTCGCGTCTGTACCCCTTCTGACCAGGTGTCATTTTGTGGGAGCGACACTTATCATCTTCAAAAATAGACATACTCAGTACCCTCTCTAGTGGCAATTGGGATACACTCTCTAAATGTTCACTAGCTTCCACTTGTTCTAACACTTGTATGTTGCTACTAGTGCCAACATCATCTTTATACTTCAAAGTGTTCCTAACGTCAATTTTTAACTCTTCATCGTACACTTTCAAAGTAAGTGTTCCTCTTTCCATATCTATCAGAACTCTCCCGGTTTCTAAGAATGGTCTGCCCAAAATTAATGGAATTTCTTCATCTTCAGGCATTTCAAGAATCACAAAATCAACCGGAAACACAAACTTGTCCACTCTTACCAGGACATCATGGACTACTCCATAAGGTCGTCTCACAGAATGATCTACAAACTGGAGAGTCATCCGAGTGTCTTAAACAACACCAATACCCAACTTTTTGTAGACGGATAGAGGCATTAAACTAATGCTTGCTCCCAAATCAATGAGAGCTCTCTTGAATGATCGTTCACCAATAGTGCATGGAATGGTGACAACTCCTCTGTTTTTTTTCTTCACCGGGATCTTTAGTCCCAGCAAAATAGCACTACAAGTTTCGGTCAGAATAATAGGTTCAGCTCCCATGGTCCTCTTTTTAGCAATGATATCTTTCATGAATTTGGCATAGGTGGGCATTTGCTCAAGTGCTTCAAGTAATGGAATATTCAGCTCCAGCTTCTTGAACAACTCTAGGAATTTCTAAAAATTCTTCTCTTGCTGTCCTTTCTTTTTGTTTCTTGTTGGATAAGGAAGTTTGATCACCGGTTTTGGTTCTACCGTTTCTTCTTTGATTTCCAGTGCTGGGGTTACTTCTTCCTCTTCTTCAACAACTTCATTCTCTTTTATTTCTAGTTCCACTTCAATCATTTGATTTTCACTCTCAGAATCATCTTTCACCTCTTCAGTATCTTTACCTCTTCGTGTTGTGACTGCATTGACTTTGTGGTTATCTCTTGGATTTGTTACAGTTGCACTTGGAAGAGCCCCTGGAGTTTGGGGAATAGCAAGATGTTGGGCAATTTGGCTCATTTTCACTTCAAGGTTCTTGATAGAGGCTCTAGTATTCTTGAAGTTACTCCTTGTTTCTTCTTGGAATTGAGAATTGTGAGCGGCCATCTTTTCAATGGCAATTTTCGAATCCGCCTTTCTTGGAACTGGTGGCTGGTATTGTTGTTGTTGGGGCTGATATTGTTGTTGGCCTTGAACCGGTTTCTGAATGTTCCCTTGTTGATCTTTCCATGAGAGGTTAGGGTGATTTTTCCACCCCGGATTATACGTGTTGGCATTGTTGCACCCCAAAATTTTCCCTCACAATACAAGACTTCGTGTGCTAAGAAGGTTCACAAGGTTCACAAGACCTTTCATGAGGTTAATGAAGTTTACAAAACACTTTATGAGGTTCACAAGGTTCACAAGATTCACAATACTTACAAGACCTTTCATGAGGTTCATGAAGTCTACAAGATACTTTATGAGGTTCACAAGGTTCACAAGACCTTTCATGAGGTTCATGAAGTTTACAAAACACTTTATGAGGTTCACAAGGTTCACAAGATTCACAATGCTTACAAGACCTTTCATGAGGTTCATGAAGTCTACAAGGCACTTTATGAGGTTCACAAGGTTCACAAGACCTTCCATGAGGTTCACAAGGTTCACAAGACCTTCCATGAGGTTCACAAGGTTCACAAGGTTCACAAAGTTCACAAATAGTCAGAAGAGTTGACAATTCCCTCATACAATACACCTCCTAAGCAGTGCATCCAAAACTAGGGTTTTGACTTTAATCAGGCTAAATGAACTTCCAAGACTTCAAGTGAGCTTCATAACATCTTATGTGTGTGTAATAACCCCCATGACAAGTTTCAAGACTTTGCTCAAAAGTTTGCTCAGTCAGATGATCAGATAAGTCAAAATCAGTCAAAGCAGTTAAAAGGTCAAACTGAGGTCAACTGTGGTCAAACCAAAGTCAAACTTCATGATTTTTTGCCAACATCAAGTATATGAAGTAAAATTCATCATTTGATCAAGGGTTGATTATGATTCATCAAGGAGATTTCAGATCATCAAGAATCAGGAGTTTCTAAATTAGGGTTTCCTCAGTAAAAGTCAACTGAACTTTGACCAGCCATAACTTTCACATGCTTCATCACCAAGTCTCCATCCAAAGCTCATTTTTAAGGAAATTGAATTCTCTACAACTTTGTGTCTCACAAGCCAAGCCCAAAAATGCTTCATTTGGAAGGTATGAGCTAAGACATTATAGGTCCTTTTGAAAGTCAACAAAAAGTCAACAACTTCAAAAGGGCATAACTTGAGAATGGTGAATGATATGGACATGAAACTAGTGGGGTTGGTTACAGGACTCTTCAAGCTTTCCAAAATGTCCAAGAACACCCTCATAGCATTAAAATTTAAGGATATTTGCCCTTGCAAAGTTGGGAAATTTTTGGTTGATTTATGAAGAAAATGGAGGTCTAAAACCAATTTCTTCTAAATGGGCTTGCTATATGATGACCCAATCCATACTATGACTTCATGCACGACCCAAGTCAACAAAAATCAGATTTTTTATCATTTTATTTTTATTTATTTTGATTTAATTCATTAAATATCATTTTAAATTAAAATAAAATATAAAAGTCTAAGATTTAAAAAAGATCAAGCTTCTAGAAATTCATAAATATGATTGGAATTAAAGTGGTAAGAAGATCATGATGATTGGCCTAAAATAGCAAGTGTTTATGCAAAAATATTTGATTTTTAAAGCCTATCTTTTTGAATCTTTTTGGATCAAACTTCTCACACAAGTATCCAACTTTTCTGACCTAATTGATCATACTATAAGTACATTACATAACCCTAACAAGAGGACACAGGGTAAGTTTCACAATTTCAAAAAACCTCTCCAAACTCAAATTCGGATTTTCACATACAAGGCATTATAAGGTAATTTGAGGACATAACAATGATCCTTGGACATCATTGAGTCAAAACCAATACCTATTTGCATCTAAAACCCCTCATATAGCATATCCCGAATGCATCTTCTTGCTCTTGTTTTGATTTTTCGATTTCATTTATTTAACCATTGTAAATCGTTTTTGTGTGTTTAATCTTATTTATCATGATGCTTAGATGGGTTCTGGACAAAAACATTGAAGAAATATTCCCTAAACCGAAAGACACCATTGTTAGGGTTTGAGTTCTCAAATTGGGAATTCATGATTTAGTAGAGATAAATGACTTTTAAAAACATGATTATGATGTATAAGCTCTGTATGTTTGATCTGGACTATCAATTTGTATTGATTTTGTTGTTTGCGTGATAATCCAAAAACCTAGGGTTTCTGGTTTATGAACACCCAGGAAAATTCGCAGGAGAAATTGTATCAAAATTCGCAGGTAATATGAAGAAGATGACCAGCTGCGCGCGAAATTCAAATTCAAAATGTTGTTTTAAAATATTATGAATTGTTTCTGTGTTTATTTCACAAGCTTGTGCTTGTACCAGTGGTATGCTATGCGCGTGTGTTGCTTATGGGCAGGAGTTCGAATCCTGGCTTCACCACATTTTTGTTGTTTTTTCCAGATAATTAGACGTTATAATATATTATGAATTATGGTGAAGTTATGTACAGGTGCGCTCTCCCAGCTAGAATGGTAATGTGTTTGTGTGATTGCTTGAAAGGTCCTGGGTTCGATCCCCCCAGGCCTTTTGCTTTTTCTTTCTTTTTTTCTGATTTTCAGGCTTAAGGAATAAAACCAATTTGATGCACCTTTTCTTCACCTGCACGCGCGTTGGCCTGGTGGTATGTGTTGTTGGCCTGGGTGTTGGCAAGCAAGATGTGCTGGGTTCAAATCCCAGCCAGGTAAGTTCCAATTTTTTTTGTTTTATTTAATTTGTTTTGTTAATTATATTAATATTAATTAAATATAATCATGTTTAGTGTATGTTTAAATAATTCTAGAAAAAATAATATGTAAATATTTTGTAATTCGTTTTTAATTCTAAACCTAGTTTTTATTATTATATATTTAAAATTAAAAATATGTATATATTATAATAATTAGATTAATATTTAACATTGTTGTATATAAAACTTAATTTATTTTTATAAACCCTAAAAATATATTTTTCTTCAAACCCTAATTTCTTTTTCTTCTATTTTTGTTTAATATTATTATTTATATTTAATCTAATTTTTATTAAATACATAAATTGCTTATAATTTAAAATTTTGTACATAAATATGTGTAAAAATTAAAATGCTCAATTTATTTTTTTTTATGAAAATATTCACTAATTGTTTATAATTTAATTATGCATGTAAATAATTTCTAAAAATTGCTAATTTAATAATTATAATTTATTTCTCATAATTTGTTCATAATTGATTTAATTTTTATAATTTACATATAATTTCAAATTTTATAATAATTAATATGATTGTTTATATTTTCTTATTAACTTTTAAATTTAGCATATTATAATATTTTTGCTTATTTCATTATTATTATTATTAATTATGTTTATATGATTATTACTAACCCCATTTATTTTTAAATTGTTATTATTATTTCTACTAACCATATTATAATTACTTATTTATTTTGCTTACTTATTTATTTTGTTTATTTTGCTTATTTATTTATTTTGCTTATTTATCTTGCTTTTATTATTATTATTGTAATTGCTCCTGGATGTAATATTTTATAATGTTTAAATTATTTATTTTATGCCATGGTTAGTAAAAATAGGGAGTGTAACATGTATGTTTATTTAAAATTAATTTAGGTCACTTAAATAAAAAGAAAATATTAAATTGAACACTCACACACGTAAGTCGATCTTTGATCGCCATCTCACTTTCTAGGGATACCTCTCATTGTTGTCTAATCAAAAGGTCAAGTGGGGTGTACAAAGCAAAAGTCCCTCAAAACAAAGTCATCTAGTCCCTTAACAGTAAAAGATCAAGTCCCTTTTCGAATGTTGCCTTCGTAATGATCTTGTCCCTTCCGAATAAAGATGACAGTCCCTCCAAAATTGCTTATACACCCTACAGTTGCCTATATAAACAGATGTCCCTTACTTGTCCCTCACATCCAAGGTAATGACTACCTATTCCTTGATAATAGGGATAGTCTTACCATTTAAAGGATTCAAGAACGGAAAGACTTAAACTTAGGGTTGGTTCCTCATAGTTACTTGCTCACTATTTAAAAACTTTTCAAACACTTCATAAATTTCAAACAATTTTCAAACACAAGTTTTTTACGCATCCATACATGGATCACTATCAAACTCTTATGAAAATTTTTATTTACACACTTCACATTTCAAAAACATTTTAAAGTGAGCTAAGTAACTAAGAGCCCATGGATAACCATGGATGTAAAGGGTGTTAACACCTTCCCTTTACATAACCTACCCCCCGGACCCAAAAATCTTTTAAAAGGTCTTTCCTGTTCTTTTATGCCTTTCCTTTGGATAAAATAAAAGTCGATGGCGACTCTTGCTATCCGCAACATAACTAAAGTCAGTTCTCCCACCGTGTTACAGAACTGGCGACTCTGCTGGGGATTTAATAAAAGAGGGGTACCCTTAGGAATTAGATCACTTTAAATTGTTTGCCTTGTTTGCTTTATACTTACTTGTTGGGCTCTTATGTGTGAAAGATCCTAACCCAGATCTAGTGTACCTTAGGTAAATGGCAATAGACCAAGGAAACTGTACGGCGTATACCGATATGGTTGATCTGGTCGCCATAGTTAGTGTGACTTCTTGGTTGGTGCTTATGTTCCTTAAGTCAAGTTGAGGATAATATGAGGCTGCCATATGTTGTCAATACACTAACTGACTTTTAGAACCCTAGTTATCCCATCTTGGCCTTTAGAAAGTAGTGAGATAGCCGGCTTTGGTGAAGACTGAAGTTGGTTGATACTCGATACTACACTCATTGAGATCCTAAACTTGGAGGGTTTTGGTTGGCAAGTAAGTTGCCTACTGAACAACCACCCTTGTGAAGGATCAATGATATTGAGATCCCTTAGAACCTGGTTACTTTATAAGATAGGATGAACCATCTAAACTTCAGGGGAGGGTACTTACCTTTAAACCTCATGCAAGCTTTCAAACCTAGGGCTATGGTGTGACTTGTTTGTGTGTGCCACATGTTTGTGATTGAGCATAACATCATGACATCATCATGCATCATAAGCATAGCATTTTCACTAACCATTTCAAGGACCAAAGGATTTATCTTTGTTCTTTGTTGCAGGTCATGGCTTCTGCTCGTAGAAACACCATCAGGATCAACTTCGTAGGCATACCTGCTAAGCTTAAAAAGTTGGTTTCTCAAGTATCTGATCATTCCCAGTTCATCAAGAGACATGGTCACCTATTGGATCTAGTCACTTCAGGATTCAATGAAGACATGATGAGTGTTCTATTTCAGTTCTTTGACCCTAAGCACCATTGCTTTACATTCCCTGACTATCAGCTGGTTCCTACAATGGAAGAGTTCTCTAAACTTCTGGGTATACCTGTTCTTGACCAAAGACCCTTCACAGGCTTGGAGAAGGAGCTTAAACCAGAGGTTATTGCTGCAGCTCTACATCTGAAGAAGTCTGACATTGTTCTAGAAACGAGAAGCGGAGTTAAGGGTATTCTTGACAAGGTGTTGATAGAGAAAGCTCAGGTATTCTTGAAGGCCATGAGCTATGATGCTTTTGAGGAGATCTTAGCCTTGCTGATTTATGGCTTAGTATTGTTCCCCAATCAAGATCAGTTCATAGACGTTCATGCCATCAACATATTCCTGAGTCACAATCCAGTACCTACATTGCTTGGAGACATCCTACATTCTCTTCATACCCGTACTACAAGAGCAAGAGGAACTTTGATGTGCTGCATACCTTTGCTCTCTAGGTGGTTTATTTCTCACCTTCCTCGCTCAGTAATGAAGAACGAGCAAGGGTTCAGGTGGTCCAAGAGGATCATGTCACTCTCGCATTCAGATATCCATTGGTGCTCCAGATCTATGGAGAATGTCACTATCATTGATCGTTGTGGGGAGTTTCCTAATGTGCCACTTCTAGGCATAAGAGGGGGCATCACCTACAACCCCTCTCTAGCTTTACGACAGTTTGGTTACGCTCGGAGTGATGGTCCACATGACATGTTGATTCAGGGCATTGTGTTTGATTACGACAACGATCTTCAAGGTTACTGTCAGAGATTCATACGAGCATGGGGAAAAGTAAACAAGGTTGACAGCAAGACTCTGGAGCCTAAATACACTATTCCTATGGAGGCTTATCTCAGATGGGTGCGATCTCGTGCTCAGACTCTCATGATGCCATATCCTGCTATCCTGCCAGTTACCATGGAACCTGTTGCTGAAGGAGACACTGCTTATACCATCCTTCACCCAGACATGCCTACTGACATGGAAGACTTGCAAAGATCCTGGATCCAGTTGAAGGAGCAAAGGGATACTTTCGAGGCTCATTACAAAGCAAGCCAAGAAAGAATCCTGGAACTGTCGCTCCCGATAAATGGGAATGGCCCCAAAGATGGTACAGACGCGAACGGTCGGTGAAAAGAACAATGAGAACACACAGCAGTGGACTAACTAGAAAAGAATAGAGTCGCCAGCTAGGCATTTTTATCCCGGAGAAAGGCAATGCTGCATAGACCTGGAAAGATATGGATAAGACGGTTGCGAACCAGAGAGACTGAGAAAGGGGGTTGGTTACAACCTGGGAAGGTATTAGCACCCAGATTGTCCTCCGTACATGACGGGATCCACGCTTAAACGATTTGTGTTTTAAAGGGGTAGTGTCAGTGCAATCTGTGTATAAAAGAGCTGGAAATCAAAATGTACAGGTGTCAGTGTAAAGTGTATAAGTAATATGAATTATGGAAATGTCAGTGTGAGAATAAGAGTGAAATGCTCAAGATCATGAGGCTAAAAGAATAAAGTTGGAAAGAGGGGGAATATACAGAGACTTTTGTTCGATAACTGTTAAGTTATGCCTACGTATCCTCTCGTGCAATGAGGAAGTCAGAACACCGTAGTTCGACCCAAAGAGACTGAAAGAAGAATTGACATATGAACTGCTTGCTTGTCTATGCTCAAGTGTATGACCTGTCTGGCTCAGGTACTAACTGTCTTGCATTTAGACGGAAGGAGCAAGTTCTCGTTTGTGAGTGAATGATGTGAGAAAAGAATCCCGTAGGAGACGATTATTACTTGTTTTTGAGTTTTCAGTCTTTTATTGCTTTTGGAAGTTTGTCATAAGTTAGTGAGCTTAAGCCTAAACCAGTGGATTAGTAAACTCATCACATCTTCCCTCTGATTAGGGGTAATGAGAATACCTTAAGTGTGAAGTCAGATTCTCACACTTAATCACCTTTGATGTAGGATTAAGATCATTAACCTACTTGTGATTATTTAGATGTTTTTGTTGTTTTTGTTTAGTGTTGAGTAATGAGATTAAGCCATAATCAGGGATTAAACAGACTCATTACACCATCCTAATAGAAGGATAATAGATGAGAATGTTTAAGCTGAGGAAAGCTCCTCAACTTAATCCATGATTAGGGATTAAACTCATGACAAAACAAGCCTTTATTAAGTGGTTTTTAGTTAATGATATGATGATGAAGTAAGTTTTAGGGTTTGTAAGACAACTTGAGGGGGACTTGTCCATTAACACTAGGGTTAGTCCTTCTTAACCATTTAAGGAAGAATTAGAACCCTAATGCAAGGCCCAAGTTACAAGCTTGATGTCTTAGTGACTATTAGATGGATTGATTAGAGGAGTTAAACACATTAAGGGTTTAACACTTAGGATTAAAGTTATACACTCCATCCTAATAGAAGGATGCAGGCATAAGCTTAATCACAAAGCCTTAAAGCCTTTAGGGTTTAGTCCCTGATTATGAGATGAGAAGAGAAGACTCAAAGAGACACAAAGGTAAAACTAAGTGGGGAGACTAATCAAAACCCTAATCATTGTCATGCTTGGTTGTTCCTAAGGTTTGTGAGGTTAACAAGAGAAATCTTCAATGGAACCACCAAGAAGCAGATGAAAGGAGAAAAGGAAAGCAAAGTAACTTGCTTCATTTAAGAAGACAAGTCAATTGAAGAAAGAAAGTGAGATGAAGAACCAAGAGCAAGCTCAATCTCAAACACATAACAAAATGCAGCAAGGATGCATAAAAGAGATGAAAAGAAAATATGAGAAGTGAAGGCAAATTCACTTCTCAAAGTTACGTACCACTTGAAAAGTTAGTGAAAGGAATGCAATGTAATGCAAAATGAAATGGAATGGCATGATGTAAATCAAAACCAGAAGCACATATGAGATGATAATGATGCTATGAGATGATACAAACATGAAACAAGACATGGGATTGATCATACAAGCTTATGGATGCAAATGAAACAAGATAAGAACCATGAACATACATGAAAAGTTATGAGATGCAAATGGCATACAACATGGCAAATGCAAGATGTAATGATCAAACATGCTTACTATATGTCTTAAGATGTTAAATGAATCAAATGAATACATAAAATGTCATGGCAAGTCATGTTATGCAAGCAAATGCAAGATGTATGCAAAAGGAAGCCCAAATTAGGGTTTATGATCAATGCATCAAACAAAAACCAAAATCAGAAGCAAACATCAAGATAAAAAAATTGAAAATGCACTCAAAGGATCCCTAAACCTATACTAACTCACTGCCCAAGGGAGAGGTTCCAACTCTTAACCTAATTCAAGTTATGATTTTCCTAAGTTTTCTAGGGTTTTAGGGTTCCTTAACAAGAAAAATGCCAAACAAATGGAAAATGAAAGATAAAATCATGCCAATTTAATTTCACAAACTACATGCTAAACACAATGCAATGCAAAAAGAATCAAGGTCCAACTCTCAATGGTTAGGCAGAAATGATTTTTGGAAGTTTGGATCAAAATAATGCTTTGAAAATGAATTAATTCCATGGAAAATTATCAAAATGCATCAAGATCAAAAAAGAAATTTGGTTTGAGGGTTGGACAATGTTTCTAAATGGTTTTAAATGTTTCATGAATTTTTTTGTGATTTTTAAATACCTAAAAGTATTTTTAACTAATTAATTCTCATTAATTAATTAAAAATAAACTTTTAAATAATTTAAAAATATTTTTGAATGCAAAAAATAAAAATAAAAATATTTTTGGTTTTTGAAATTAAATAAAAGTTTGTATAAAAAATTTCAGAATTTTTAAAATGGTTTTACTATTTTAAATAAAATGCACAAATTAAAATAAAAGAAATGAATTAAAAATGAAATAAAAGGGAAAGTATGCGCAATGGAGGGCCAGGATTGATTCTGGGAAAGGGGAGTTTGACTTGGCGCGTGAATCAAGGGTCACAATTCAAACCTGGGTAAATTAAGTTTATGAATTAATTAATTGGATTTAATTAAACTAATTGTGATTAGGGTTTCTGAGGACACATCCTGGCCATTCGAATGCGCGCCAGTCAACCTAAGTCAATGCATCTAACGTACCAGATTCAAACACCAATTAATTACAGGGATTAGGGTTAATGGTTCTCAGGTGGCCGGAGAAGACTTCCGGTCGTCTTCTCCGGCGAACCAAAACCCTAGGTTTCACCACAAGCCACCCCACTTCAAATTAAATACAGGGAAATGATCCTCTAACATCCTAGAACACAAATCAACCCTCAAACAACATTTAAACTCCATGAATCAGGCAAATCGAAGAAAACATTTTTCACGGGAGAAATTTCAGAGCATCAATAAATCCTCATTTTTCACTTATTTTCAATTCTAAGCATATCATTATGACCAGCACAACATACACTTTCATTTTATGACAAGAAAAACAAGTTCTGAGAAAAAAGTTCTTGAGCCATGAAACTGAAGAGTTTTCTGGAACAATGGTTGTTGCAGCTGTAGAAGACTCGGGAACTGTTGCTAATGAGATTGCTGGGTTTGTAGGAATTGATGTTGTGATTTGAAGTAGGACACTCTGGATGAGACCATCTATGCCATCTCTCAATTCATCACACCCATTCACTAAAATGTTGCAATAAGCACACCCTAACTCACATCCCGGGAATATTTGACATTCGAGGAGTTGAGCTTTAATCTCTACCAACGGTGTCCGAATCTGACCCATACTGGTTATTAAGTAAGACGACTTGTCTTCTTCAATAGCATTGATTCTGGGACCTCCGTGATTTGGCATAGGGTTCTTGTTAACATTTGGTGGTGGTGCAAAATTTAGAGCCTTAGAGTCTACCAGGTCTTGTACCTTCATGTGCAAAGCTCTGCACTTCTCTGTACTATAGCCAGGTGCATTTGAATGAAAGGCACATCTGGCGCTGGAGTCGTAATTCCTGGGTAGACTGGTAGGATCTGGAGGTGCCAATGTCCTTAGCTCAACCAGGTTGAGTTTCATGAGTTGTGGCAGTAATGTGGCATAGGGCATAGGGATTGGATCAATCACCCTATTGGCCTGAGATGGTCTCTGTTGATATGGCCTTTGCTGATTGTTGTTGTTGGTGTTGCTGTAGTTTCTCTGAGGAGGATACTGAGTTTGTTGCTGATAATTTTGCTGCTGTGGTTGATAAGCTGGTTGTGGATGAACCGGAGAGGGAATGGTGACTGCTGCCACAGACCTATGAACATATTGGGGCCTGCCCCTGCTGGTATGGATAGCATTGGTCTCACCAGTTCTTCTTGGGCCCACAAAAGGCTTTCTCGTGTTGCTGGATGAGCTGACACCGTTGTCAGAAATTTTGCCCATCTTTAATAGGCTCTCAATTCTTTCTCCAGCTATAATGACATCTGCAAAGCTGGTAGAAGAAAAGGCAGCTAGCCTATCAATGTATGTCCCTTAGAGGGTGTTCATAAACATATCTGCCATCTCCCTCTCTGACATAGGTGGTTGTACAGCAGCAGCCAACTGCCTCCACCTCTGGGCGTACTCCCGGAAGCTTTCTCTAGATGATTGTGACATTCCCATCAGAAGGGTCCTGTTGGGTGCCATATCCAAATTATACTGGTATTGTCTAATGAAGGCCTCTGCCAAATCCTTCCAACACCTGATGGTTGCTCTAGTCAGATGTGAGTACCATTCCCTCGAAGCTCCCGTTAAGCTATCCTCAAAATAAAACATCCATAGCTTCTCGTCCATGGTATATGCTTTCAACCTCCCCAGAAAGGATTATAAGTGGGTCCGTGGGAAGGAAGTCCCGTTGTACTTTTCAAAGCATGGTGGTTTAAATTTATGGGGAATCCTGACCCCGTCTACCAAGCCCATGTCCATAACATCAAAACCCAAAGAGTTTTGGGACTCCAAGGATCTTAATTTTTCAGCAATTTCATCCAGCCTTTTGTCATAGGCCTCATCCCCAGCTCCCATCACTGTGAACTGATCTTCCTGGGGGTCTTCTTGCAGCACTCTGCCTGCAGTGGCAGTCCCTTGCACATTAGCAGGAATGTTGATCTCTGGATGAAGGTGGGGTCCAAATACAGGGGGGTTGACATGAGGTTGGACCCTTTCATTGTTGCTTGTCCCGGCAGTCCCTAGATGGGGATCTTCCTGATTCTGCCTTTCTACCATTGCTCTTAATCTCTCTTGGCTCTGAGCCATATTGTTCATCACCTCCATAAATTGTGTCATCTGAGCCCTCATTTCCAATATTTCATTGGCCATTTGGTTCCTGAACTCAGTAAGGTCCTGTTGTACCTGGTCCATTTGTATACCCGGAAGGTTGTTGCGGGTTGGATATCTATGTGGACGGTTGAGTGGGAACGCACGTCGTCGAGCAATAGTTCCTGAAATCACAACAGAGTTAGTAACAACAAAACAAAAACCTACAAAACAAAACAAAAGGTTAGTATGCAATGCAGTATGCTTATTTGTTTCCAAGGTATCTAGCTTGGCACTTGGTTTTGACCTTTCCAGACCCTTGAAGATGTTGTTGATGTTGCTTGAAAGAAACTCAGATAGAACAAACTGATACATATATTACAAAAAGGTAAATGATACATAGTTTGTTTCTCTTTACAATACAAGCCCTCTGAGGGGTCAAAATACATCATAAGAAAAATAAAAGTACATGAAATGAAAGCAACAACAAGCAAAAGTCAAACACCAAGACCAAACTCATCCTCCTGAACTTCCTTTAGGAGTGCTTCAGTCACAGGATCAGCTGGGCGCTCTGTAAGGTTCCTGATGAGGAGATTCCTGGTAGTAACAGCTGCAGCTAGCTTCTTGTGTCGACTCTGGTCTTTTAACCTCTTCACTCCAACTCTAATCTTCAACTCTGAGATCTCTCTTTGGGCTGCTAGCAGGGCCTCCTGTTGCTCCTTTGCACTAGCCTCCAACTGCTCAATCTTGTCCTGAGTCCTCTTATCTTCTAGAGTACGATCTTCGGTGATCCTGACCCACCTAGCTTGGCTCTCCTTCAGATACAAATCAGTCCTGGCTTTTTGGAAATGAGCCTCCTTGCAGGCATTCTTCAGAATTTGTTCTCCAGCCCTAGACTTCTTGATGTAATCCTCAGACTTCTCAATCCTAGCGAGATGCTCCACCTTCAACTTTTCCAACCTTTCAATATCCAACCTACCATCACTCCTCTCCCAGAGGGTCTTCTGTAGAGCCTGAGTCAGCTTCTCATTTCTCTCTTTCAGTTTCTCAAACTCCTCTAAACTGACAGTGGCAGGAGGTGGTGCTGAAGATGGTCCAGGCATATCCTCCATGGTAAAGGGCATCCCAGAAATTTGAGCCCTGGCATGGGACCACTCATAGTACTGTGCTGAGGCCACATTGTTGCACTTCCCAAGGATGGTTACTCCTTTAGTCTGGACATTGTCCCAAGCCCAGGATGCTTGCCTGACAATAGCCAGATTAGGCTTATTCTCACAGTAAAGAGTCTCAGCCAAGTCTTGTGCCTTAGGAGTGTGGACCAATGCATAGCCCAGTTGTCTTTTGAATAGCAGAGGGTTGTAGTTGATTCAACCCTTTACTCCCATCAGGGGTACATTGGGAAATTACCCACAACTGGTAATGATATCCCTGCCCTTGGTGCTCTGAGTGCACCACCTAATGTTAGCTGAGGTCAAAGCAGTGAGCCTTCTAGCCCAATTCTTTTGCTGATGAGGATTCAGAAATGCATCAGTCTTAGGCAAATGTCTGAGCAGCCAAGTATGGAACAAGGGAGCACAACACCTCACCAATCTTCCTCTTTGCTTTTCATTCCTTTGGTGAACAGAGTAGTAGAAATCTCCCAGCAAGGTGGGCACTGGGTTCCTCAGGATAAAAAGATGGATTGAATTCTTGCTAATGAATCTAGGCTCATCTGCAAATAATATGACCCCATATATGATAAGGGCCAATAAAGCACAGACTGCCTTCCACTCTCCCAAAGAAGCTTTCAGGGTAGCCTGAGATATTAAGAAATCCAGATGTAGACCAGAGATTCCAGCCTTGGTAGTCATATTCTGCCCAATCAAGACTGGTTCCAAATACAAGGCCTTTTCCACCTCTTCATTACTAGGAAATACCATCTCAGGGTTGAAGGGGACTCCACCCCTGATAGGCACACCAACCAATGATGAATACTCCTCCAATAAAGGTCCCAACTGAAAATCCTGAAAGGTAAAGCACCTTAGAGGGGGATCATAGAACTGCAGGCAAGTATGAATCAAGCTCCTCTGTGAAGGGTCCAAATCCATAACCACATCAAGTATGCCTCCATAGTGTTCCCTGAACAGTGGTATATGGTCTGGAGTAATCAGGGTCTGAATCTTCCTGATGTCAGCTAGCTCAGGATGAAAGAAATGATAGGAGATGTTACTCTTCTTAGGTGCCATGTTGTTGAAGAAGAGTTGAGACAGGTGCTGATGATGGAGAATGATACTGATGATGGGCCACTGACAGGATGAGACTGGAGGTGAAGGTGACTGAAGCAAGTAGCTGACAACTGAAGTAGATACTGATGAAGATAGGTCTATGCTGATGATGGGGTCAAAACCAAGCCAAAATAAAGTATGGATACCCTGAAAAGCAAATAAGCAAATGTTAAAATGATGCAATGATGATGTATGCAAATGATATGCAAGGGTTTGTGACTGAGCTGGATCTGATCAAGTGCTCTGATATAGGTCCATGTATGTTCAAGAAATCCAGATGGAGGTCTATAAGTCCAATAACCAAGGTGGGGGACTCAAATAAAGAGTCACATGTCCAGGGTTTAGAATCACAAGAATTGTTCCAAGATGGAGTACTCTTAAACAAAACAAAGTAACAAGGTATGCTGAGGTCAAAGGTACCTGCAAACCTGTAAACAAACCAACCCCCTCACAGGTGGTGTTCTAAAACAAGGATCCTCAGATTTGGATAAGTTATGAAAAGTGTAAACACTTCTAACCCGGAGGTTAAGTGTTTACAATAACCATAAAAATTCCTCCTCTAATTCACCTCAGTTTCTGAAGGTCAATACTAAAGGTCATCCAGACTTAGCAGGCTTCCCAGATAGCCCTAGTACTGCAGGAAATCTGCAACACAGAGTTCTCAAGAAGAAACCCATATCTGAACCGTGTTTCATATTCCCGCACCAGACCGAGATGGAATGGGAAAGAATATGAAACACTCTAGCCTAAGTGTCACTCAGGTCCCAGGTATAGGACCTCAACTCTCAATAGAACACCCACCCACCAAAGCAACAAAACAGATCCAGCCAGCACAGTATGACAGTAGGATATATGCAAAGTTATAATGAAAGCAATAAATAAATTGTACATAAAGCAATAAATAAAACAAATACACAAACACAGATAGCATATAGCACCCCAGTAAACACAAATCAAACAAGCGCTAGGAGGAACCCACAAAAAGAACCAGAAGCCCTGGTTACAGTATAAAGGTCCCCAGCAGAGTCGCCAAGCTGTCGCTCCCGATAAATGGGAATGGCCCCAAAGATGGTACAGACGCGAACGGTCGGCGAAAAGAACAATGAGAACACACAGCAGTGGACTCACTGGAAAAGAATAGAGTCGCCAGCTAGGCATTTTTATCCCGGAGGAAAGGCAATGCTGCATAGACCTGGAAAGATATGGATAAGACGGTTGCGAACCAGAGAGACTGAGAAAGGGGGTTGGTTACAACCTGGGAAGGTATTAGCACCCAGATTGTCCGCCGTACTCGACGGGATCCATGCTTAAACGATTTGTGTTTTAAAGGGGTAGTGTCAGTGCAATCTGTGTATAAAAGAGCTGGAAATCAAAATGTACAGGTGTCAGTGTAAAGTGTATAAGTAATATGAAGTATGGAAGTGTCAGTGTGAGAATAAGAGTGAAATGCTCAAGATCATGTGGCTAAAAGAATAAAGTTGGAAAGAGGGGGAATATACAGAGACTTTTGTTCGATAATTGTTAAGTTATGCCTACGTATCCTCTCGTGCAATGAGGAAGTCAGAACACCGTAGTTCGACCCAAAGAGACTGAAAGATGAATTGACATATGAACTGCTTGCTTGTCTATGCTTAAGTGTATGACATGTCTGGCTCAGGTGCTAACTGTCTTGCATTTAGACGGAAGGAGCAAGTTCTCGTTTGTGAGTGAATGAGGTGAGAAAAGAATCCCGTAGGAGACGATTATTACTTGTTTTTGAGTTTTCAGTCTTTTATTGCTTTTGGAAGTTTGTCATAAGTTAGTGAGCTTAAGCCTAAACCAGTGGATTAGTAAACTCATCACATCTTCCCTCTGATTAGGGGTAATGAGAATACCTTAAGTGTGAAGTCAGATTCTCACACTTAATCACCTTTGATGTAGGATTAAGATCATAAACCTACTTGTGATTATTTAGATGTTTTTGTTGTTTTTGTTTAGTGTTGAGTAATGAGATTAAGCCATAATCAGGGATTAAACATACTCATTACACCATCCTAATAGAAGGATAATAGATGAGAATGTTTAAGCTGAGGAAAGCTCCTCAACTTAATCCATGATTAGGGATTAAACTCATGACAAAACAAGCCTTTATTAAGTGGATTTTAGTTAATGATATGATGATGAAGTAAGTTTTAGGGTTTGTAAGACAACTTGAGGGGGACTTGTCCATTAACACTAGGGTTAGTCCTTCTTAACCAATTAAGGAAGAATTAGAACCCTAATGCAAGGCCCAAGTTACAAGCTTGATGTCTTAGTGACTTTTAGATGGATTGATTAGAGGAGTTAAACACATTAAGGGTTTAACACTTAGGATTAAAGTTATACTCTCCATCCTAATAGAAGGATGCAGGCATAAGCTTAATCCCAATGCCTTAAAGCCTTTAGGTTTTAGTCCCTGATTATGAGATGAGAAGAGAAGACTCAAAGAGACACAAAGGTAAAACTAAGTGGGGAGACTAATCAAAACCCTAATCATTGTCATGCTTGGTTGTTCCTAAGGTTTGTGAGGTTAACAAGAGAAATCATCAATGGAACCACCAAGAAGCAGATGAAAGGAGCAAAGGAAAGCAAAGTAACTTGCTTCATTTAAGAAGACAAGTCACTTGAAGAAAGAAAGTGAGATGAAGAAGAAAGAGCAAGCTCAATCTCAAACACAAAACAAAATGCAGCAAGGATGCATAAAAGAGATGAAAAGAAAATATGAGAAGTGAAGGCAAATTCACTTCTCAAAGTTACTTACCACCTGAAAAGTTAGTGAAAGGAATGCAATGTAATGCAAAATGAAATGGAATGGCATGATGTAAATCAAAACCAGAAGCACATATGAGATGATAATGATGCTATGAGATGATACAAACATGAAACAATACATGGGATTGATCATACAAGCTTATGGATGCAAATGAAACAAGATAAGAACCATGAACATACATTAAAAGTTATGAGATGCAAATGGCATACAACATGGAAAATGCAAGATGTAATGATCAAACATGCTTACTATATGTCTTAAGATGTTAAATGAATCAAATTAATACATAAAATGTCATGGCAAGTCATGTTATGCAAGCAAATGCAAGATGTATGCAAAAGGAAGCCCAAATTAGGGTTTATGATCAATGCATCAAACAAAAACCAAAATCAGAAGCAAACATCAAGATAAAAAAATTGAAAATGCACTCAAAGGATTCCTAAACCTATACTAACTCACTGCCCAAGGGAGAGGTTCCAACTCTTAACCTAATTCAAGTTATGATTTTCCTAAGTTTTCTAGGGTTTTAGGGTTCCTTAACAAGAAAAATTCCAAACAAATGGAAAATGAAAGATCAAATCATGCCAATTTAATCTCACAAACTACATGCTAAACACAATGCAATGCAAAACGAATCAAGGTCCGACTCTCAATGGTTAGGCAGAAATGATTTTTGGAAGTTTGGATCAAAATAATGCTTTGAAAATGAATTAATTCCATGGAAAATTATCAAAATGCATCAAGATCAAAAAAGAAATTTGGTTTGAGGGTTGGACAATGTTTCTAAATGGTTTTAAATGTTTCATGAATTTTTTTGTGATTTTTAAATACCTAAAAGTATTTTTAACTAATTAATTCTCATTAATTAATTAAAAATAAACTTTTAAATAATTTAAAAATATTTTTGAACGCAAAAAATAAAAATAAAAATATTTTTGGTTTCTGAAATTAAATAAAAGTTTGTATAAAAAATTTCAGAATTTTTAAAATGGTTTTACTATTTTAAATAAAATGCACAAATTAAAATAAAAGAAATGAATTAAAAATGAAATAAAAGGGAAAGTATGCGCAATGGAGGGCCAGGATTGATTCTGGGAAAGGGGAGTTTGACTTGGCGCGTGAATCAAGGGTCACAATTCAAACCTGGGTAAATTAAGTTTATGAATTAATTAATTGAATTTAATTAAACTAATTGTGATTAGGGTTTCTGAGGACACATCCTGGCCATCCGAATGCGCGCCAGTCAACCTAAGTCAATGCATCTAACGTACCAGATTCAAACACCAATTAATTACAGGGATTAGGGTTAATGGTTCTCAGGTGGCCGGAGAAGACTTCCGGTCGTCTTCTCCGGCGAACCAAAACCCTAGGTTTCACCACAAGCCACCCCACTTCAAATTAAACACAGGGAAATGATCCTCTAACATCCTAGAACACAAATCAACCCTCAAACAACATTTAAACTCCATGAATCAGGCAAATCGAAGAAAATATTTTTCACGGGAGAAATTTCAGAGCATCAATAAATCCTCATTTTTCACTTATTTTCAATTCTAAGCATATCATTATGATCAGCACAACATACACTTTCATTTTATGACAAGAAAAACAAGTTCTGAGAAAAAAGTTCTTGAGCCATACCTGAGGTGGAAGCTTCTGGTTCTGGGCTTTCTGGGTTGTTCTTTGGTGCAAACTCACTCCAATGATCCCCCTTGTGCTAATGGCAAGCTTGGATGGAGTTTAAACAGGCTATTTTGAGAGGTCCAGTTCTGGTGTATCAGAAAATGGAGTTCTTATGTAGGCTGTTTCAGATCATTGTGAGGGGTGGGATTGGTTCTATGAATGATTTCTGGTTGATTGGTGAAGAAAAAATGAATGTTTGATGGCTATGGAAGGAGATTCGAAGAGAGGAAAGTTTTGACAGATTTTGTGGTATGCTGTGTTGTCTCTTGTTTCAAGGGCCAATGCCTTGCTATAACACTCCCAAGATGTATGAGTAACCTGTGGAGCAGGCCAGTAGAGGTGGCTGCTTACTGTTCCAAGGGTATGGGGGTTTTGGCCAAAAAGTCAAGGTGGTTTGTACTTGCAGCATAGGCTATGGCAGCAGCTGTCTAAGGGCTTGTCTTGCTTCAGCTTGGGTCAAGGATGACCCTTAGATTGCTTGTGAATGTCTGCAGCATGTGGATCATGAGCTATGATAGACTTTGCAACTTGGCCACTTGTGTTTTCTTGTGATTTTTGGTTATGTACATGAGATGTCTCTTGCTGAATTTTGTTGCATGATGCTTCATTTGGTCATGGTAATGCATAGAAAGCAGCTAGTGATCACATAACTCTTTGGAAAATGATTTTGCCAAGAATCCCTCTTTGCACCCTTATGAAAAATGACTTAAGGATCTTTGAAAATCAAAGCACAAAAATGAAAAATCCCTTGGGCCAATTCTGATTTTAGGTCATGTGTGATGTTTGTGTAAAAGTTAGACATCAATTTGAAGTCACAAATTGCCTTGGTATAAGAATTTGCAAGTTTCCCATTTGGTGCCTAACTTGAAATTTAGTGATTTTTGCCAACTTTGATGAGCCATAACTTTTGATCCAAAATGAATTAGGTCATGTTCTTGTACTTTTTGAAAAGGGAAAGATCTATTCTACAACTTTCATGACCAAAGTTTTTCCATTTGAAGCTTTTTTGAATCAAAAAGTAAGGGTTGAAAAAGTTGCCTAAAATGACATTTTCATTGAAAGTCAAACTTGCCCAAAAAGTCAACTTTGCAAAAGACTTGAAATTCTTGAATTTTGTGAACTTCCAATGTCTTCTATGATCAAATAAAGATCATATACAATCAAAATGATGAAGAACACCCCTTGGTTGGGTCATTGGGGGCCTCAGATGCCCTGATTTTGCACTGACTTGCTTGAAAAGTCAACTCTTGATCAGATGACTTCCCCATGGAATTTCTTCATGAAAATTGATATGCATACTCCTTATACCATATAGAGACCAAAAGAAACAAGAATGACCAAAAAATTTGAAGTTATGGCCTCTGAAACCAAAACCCTAATTTTAGGTCATCTGTGCAGCCAAGCCTGGCTCTGCTTCCATACCAATCCCAGTTCTTGTGATTTTTTGACATTCTTGACTTTGAGAGGATATAATATGATACTTGAACACATATGGACCCCTTTGAAGTGATTGATGACCTTTGGAATGGCTCAAGTGGCTCTTGGATTGCTTAGATCACAAACCCTAGATGCAGATGACTTTGAACCAATGCAGTGAATCAAAAATGTAATATGAGATGGTATGATTGTGTTTATGCATATGAAATGATCACAAGCCATGGTGTGAATGGGTGAGGGAAAATTTGGGGTGTTTACAGGAACTAACAAAGCAACTTCACGAGCAACGGAATCTCAACTCATACCTCAACACAAAGAGGAAACGTCCATGGGAGACTTAAAACCCCATCTTTTGTATTCATTTCATTTCATTTTTGTAAGCCCAAGAGGCAAAACAAATTTATTACTAATAAAAGTTTACCTTCTTGTTTGTTTAAGCAAATTTAAATCCTGCAGTCCTTGAAAACATTGCATATACATTCACATATCATTTCATTGCATCACAGGTTTATAATTGTGCACAGGTTTCTTACCTTCTCGCTGTTTATTTCAGCAATGGCTCTTGAACAAACAGTTAAGGATCTCCAAGCACAAAATGCACAGTTCCAAGAGCTGATCCTGAACCTGACCAAGGGGCAGGATGAATTGAAGACGCTGCTGGCCAAGAAGACTAAGAAGACTAGAAGGTCAGGTGGCCTGATCAACATGGGAAGAAGGTTCAAAGGTCTTGCCAAGACCAAAGAACCAGTTGAAGACTATGAATCTGAAGAGTCTGAAAAAGAGGGAGGCAGTCTCCACGACACTATGGGGGACTCTGATTCTGAGGCAAATTCAAAATGCTGGTGGATAGAATGGATGCTATGGAGTTGCAGAAGTCTTCTGGGCTGGATTTTGAAGATTTGAGTCTGATATCTGGGGTAGTCATACCCATTGGTTTCAAGGTTCCTACCTTTGTTGTTTATGATGGGGTCTCTTGTCCCAAGCTGCATCTGAGGTCTTATGTTAGAAGAATCCAACCTCACACTGCTGATAAGAAGTTGTGGATCCACTTTTTCAAAGAGAGCTTATCTGGAGCTCAGTTGCAGTGGTATTATCAATTGGAAAGTGTCAACATCAGGGATTGGAATGATCTTGCTGAAGCTTTCTATAAGCAGTATCAATACAATGCTGACTTAGCTCCCACTCGCATGCAGCTGCAAAGCATGTCTATGGGTGCTAAAGAATGTTTCAAGGAGTATGCTCAGAAGTGGAGGGATTTAGCTGGAAAAGTTCAACCCCCTTTAACTGACAGGAAATTGGTTGATATGTTCATGTGTATGCTGAATGGTCCGTTTTACAGTCATCTCATTGGAAGCTCATCATCTGGCTTCACTGAGTTGATAATGACAGGAAAGCGCGTGGAAAATGGTATAAAGAATGGTAAAATCCAGGTGGGTACTTCTTCATCAGGTGCTGCAAAGAAGCCTCCCACTGGGAAGAAAGAATCCAATGCTGTTTATGGTCAACCTGATCGTAATAGAAGGCATCAGTCTGTGAGTGCAGTTCATATTTCAAATCCAACACCTACAGCACCAGAACACCACAGGGCAACCAACAGAGGGCTAGAAGGCAGTTCACAAAGATCAACATGTCAATGGCTCAGGCATTGCAACACTTGTTGAAGGATGAACTTATTACTCTGAAAGAGGCTCCTCAGAATCCCAATGTTACCTCTCCCAGGTACAATCCCAATGCACGATGTGCATATCATTCAAACTGTCAGGGACATGATACTAATAGCTGCTGGGTCTTGAAGAACAAAATTCAAGATATGATTGAGGCTGGAGAGATTGAGTTTGACCCTCCGGGTACTCCAAATGTGATTACTGCTCCCATGCCAAATCATGAGAAGACTGTCAATGCAATTGATGAAGATTTACATATTTATTCAGTTGCATATTTGACCACACCATTGTCTGTTATCAAGAAGAAGTTAGTACAAGCTGGGTTATTTCCAGGTTGTCGTGAAGATTGTCTGTATTGTACCTATAAGCCGGATAGTTGCTGGAGATTGAGAGATGGAATTCAATGTCTCATGGATAAGTATACTATAGTGTTTGAGAGGACTCCATCGTCTGTAGAGAGTATGGTGGATCATATTACTCAAAGTAGGAAGACTGAAGAGGTTGACATGGTTGATAAAGTGCCGGTAAGGATCACTTCCAAAGGACCTGTTAAAATCACTCATAAGGGTCCAATTAGGATTACTGCTGAAGGCCCTGTGAAGATTGTTGCTGAAGCTAGAGTGGCTCCTATGGTCATTACCACTCCTGGTCCTATTCCGTATACGTCTGATAAAGCTGTGCCTTGGCATTATGGGTCTGATGTTTATATCTATGGTGTTAAGCAAGAACCCTTAGCTGATGTGCCTGTTGATGTTGATAATATTGCTGGGTCTAGTAAGATCACACGAAGTGGAAGAGTCTTCTCTCCTCCAGTTACTTCCAAGAATGCAGTTACTCCTGCTGTTACCTCCACCACTGATGCTCGGGGCAAGGGTCCTGTTATTGAACCATTACCTACTGATGTGCCAGCTGCTAATGATCTTTCTAAGCAGATGGAAGAAGTATTGAAAATCATTCGCAAGAGTGATTATGACATTGTTGATCAATTAGGGCACACTCCCTCCAAGATTTCCATGTTGTCTTTGTTGTTATGTTCTGAAGCTCATGCCAAAGCTTTGATTAAGTTTCTGAAGACTGCTCATGTACCCAATGCAATTTCTGTTGACCAGTTTGAGAATTGTGTTGCCCATCTGACTTATGATAATGGGTTAGGGTTTTCTGATGCTGATTTGACCCCTGCCAAGAGGGATCATAACAGGGCTCTGCATATCTCAATTGAATGCAGGGGCACTACCCTGTCACATGTTTTGATAGACAATGGTTCCTCTCTGAATGTGTTGCCCAAGGAAGTCCTGAATAAACTGAGTCCTGAAGATGCTGTGCTAAAGCCCAATAATATAGTGGTGAAGGCTTTTGATGGTTCGAGGAGAGTGGTGCATGGAGAAATTGATCTCCCAATCAAAGTTGGTTCTCAGGTTTTTAATGCTACATTTTATGTGATGGATATTCGTCCTTCGTACTCTTGTTGGCTTGGTCGTCCCTGGATCCATGGGGCAGGTGTTGTAACCTCCACATTACATCAGAAGCTGAGGTATCCAGTAGAAGGAAAAGTTGTTACTGTCTATGGAGAGGAAGAATATTTTGTTAGTCATGTAAACACCTTCAAGTATCTGGAAGTGGAAGGTGAATACGTTGAAACTCCGTGTCAGACATTTGAAGTGGTCCCTTGGATTGTTAATGATTATGAAGCTCCTCCTGTTGTCAAGAAAATTCCTGTGGTCACCAGAGTACCTCCAACAATGGCCTCCCTTAAAGATGCTAGAGCTGTGGTGGATGAAGGTGGTTGTACTATTTGGGGTCAGCTTCCTGATATCCCGTACAAGTCTGACAAATTTGGGTTGGGTTTCACTGCAGAATCCCAGAAGGCTGTTCGTCGTGCTCGTGCCGTTCGTATCACCAATCAAGGGGTTATGAAAGATCAGATCAATGCTGTGGGAGACTATGATGAAGACTACAATCTGGATGCTTGGATCTTTCCTACTGTGGGTGCTGGACTCAATAATTGGAAATCTGAAGATGTTATCCCTATCTCCTTTAGTCAGGAGTAAATACTATTACTGTGTTGTTGCTTTTAAGTTTGTAATTTCTTGAACAATTGAACTCTTAAGCCTTGTGCCTTACCCGGGGCACAATGGTGTGCTTGTTACGGGATGTCATTTCATTTGCATACTTCATTCAATAAAAATCAGTGGACGTTTCGTTTTCGTAAATATTGTGTTCCTTGTCTTTCTTTTCTTTTATTTTTGTTTTATCAGCTATTTGTTCTTACACACACCCACATCACTAAAATGCAGATCCTCATCCACTCTGGATCCTGTTGATAACAGTTCTACTATTGCCAATTATAATTTCGAGAATCCGATCTATCAAACTGAAGACGGAAATGAGGACGATGGTGAAGTACCTGTAGAGCTTGCTAGGTTGTTACAACAAGAAGAGAAAGCCATACAGCCACATGAAGAGCCAGTCGAAGTTGTGAATTTGGGTACTGAAGAAAACAGGAAAGAAGTCAAGATAGGGGCTGAGTTAGAGGATAATGTCAAGAGCAGATTGATTCAAATGTTACGTGACTATGTGGAGATCTTTGCTTGGTCTTATGAAGATATGCCAGGGTTGGATACAGACATTGTGGTTCACCGTTTACCAGTAAAAGAAGATTGTCGTCCAAAGAAGCAGAAGGTTCGTCGTATGCGTCCTGAGATGTCAGAAAAATTCAAAGCAGAGGTAATGAAACAGTTCAATGCAGGGTTCTTAGCTGTGACTTCTTATCCTCAGTGGGTTGCAAATGTGGTACCAGTTCCTAAGAAAGATGGTAAGGTACGTATGTGTGTAGACTACAGGGATTTGAACAAGGCCAGCCCCAAAGATGATTTTCCACTTCCTCATATTGATGTTCTGGTAGACAACACTGCTCAGCACAAGGTATTCTCTTTTATGGATGGTTTCTCTGGTTACAATCAAATCAAGATGGCACCTGAAGATATGGAGAAGACAACATTTGTTACACAGTGGGGCACCTTTTGCTATAAGGTGGTGCCATTTGGTTTGAAGAATGCAGGGGCAACATATCAGCGTGCTATGGTGGCTTTGTTTCATGATATTATTCACCATGAGATAGAGGTATATGTGGATGATATGATAGCCAGGTCTCAGAATGAAGAACAACATCTTGATCATTTGCATAAATTGTTTGAGAGGTTGAAGAAATACAAGTTGAGATTGAACCCAAACAAGTGTACTTTTAGAGTTAGGTCTGGTAAACTCCTGGGTTTCATAGTCAGTGGAAAAGGTATTGAAGTGGATCCTGCAAAGGTAAAAGCTATACGAGAGATGCCATCTCCCCGCACTGAGAAGGAGGTTAGAGGTTTCTTGGGACGATTGAATTACATTGCAAGATTTATTTCCCAATTAACTGCCATTTGTGAGCCAATCTTTAAGTTGCTGAAGAAAGACCAAGTGATGGAATGGAATGATGAGTGCCAGACTGCCTTTGATGAAATCAAGAGATATCTGCTAGAACCACCAATTTTGATGCCACCAGTTGATGGAAGACCCTTGATTATGTACTTAACTGTGTTAGACAACTCAATGGGGTGTGTGTTGGGGCAACATGACGAGTCTGGTCGAAAAGAGCAGACAATATACTACCTTAGCAAAAAGTTTACCGACTGTGAAACAAGATACTCACTACTCGAGAAAACTTGCTGCGCTTTGGCATGGGCTGCTCGCTGACTAAGACAGTATATGTTGACTCATACTACCCTATTGATTTCAAAGATGGATCCAATCAAGTACATATTTGAGAAACCTGCTCTCTCCGGAAGAATTGCAAGATGGCAAATGATCTTGACAGAATATGACATACAGTATACTACTCAGATGGCCATTAAAGGAAGTGTTGTAGCTGATCATTTGGCTCATCAAGCAGTGGATGATTACCAGTCAATGAGTTTTGAGTTTCCTGATGAAGACATTATGATTATTACCAAAGAACCTGGACAATATGACGGACCTGAACAAGGATCCCAATGGACTATGGTTTTTGATGGTGCCTCTAATGCACTTGGTAATGGTGTTGGTGTTGTGATTAGTTCCCCCGAAGGTTGTCATACCCCGATTACTGCCAGACTTTGTTTCTATTGTACCAATAACATGGTTGAGTATGAGGCATGTATACTGGGTATTAAAGCTGCTATTGATATGAAGATTCAGTTCCTTGATGTGTATGGAGATTCAGCCCTGGTAGTTAGTCAGATCAAAGGAGATTGGGATACCAAGCATGATAACCTCATTCCTTACAGAGAGCATGTGTTGTCTCTGATCCCACATTTTAAAGAGATTACCTTTGGACATATTCCACGGAGAGAGAATCAGTTGGCAGATGCATTAGCTACCATGGCATCTATGTTTGAGATCAGCTGGGATGATGAAGCTCCCAAGATTACTATTGATAGATTTGAAAAGCCTGCATACTGCAATGAGATTGACATTGAAGGGGCAGAGGAGAAGCCTTGGTTCTATGAAGTAAAAAGATATCTTGAAGCTCAGGAGTTCCCTGAAGGGGCATCTATCAAAGATAGGAAGTTTCTGAGAAGGTTTTCTGCTAAGTTCTTTTTGAGTAATGGGATTTTGTACAAGCGCAATCATGATTCAACTATGCTTCGTTGTATGGATAAGAAGGAAGCAACAGAGATTATGGAAGATATGCATGATGGGATCTTTGGCACTCATTCTAGTGGTCATACTATGGCAAAGAAGATATTGAGAGCAGGTTACTATTGGTCTACCATGGAAGCTGATTGCTATCAACACTCCAGAACATGTCACAAATGTCAAATTTATGCTGATAAAGTACATATACCTCCATCACCATTGAATGTGTTGACTGCTCCTTGGCCCTTTGCCATGTGGGGCATTGATATGATTGGTGAGATCAAACCTACTGCTTCTAATGGGCATCGTTTCATCCTGGTTGCTATTGATTACTTCACGAAGTGGGTGGAGGCAGCTTCATTTGCATCTGTTACAAAGAATGTTGTGGCTCGATTCATTAAGAATAATCTCATATGTAGGTATGGTATCCCTGAAAGGATAATTACTGACAATGTCTCTAATTTGAACAACACTATGATTACTTATCTCTGCACGCAGTTCAAGATTAAACATCACAACTCTTCTCCGTATCGTCCAAAGATGAATGGGGCAGTTGAAGCTGCTAATAAGAACATTAAGAAGATTATACAGAAGATGACTGTTACTTACAAGGATTGGCATGAGATGTTACCATTTGCTCTTCATGGTTATCGTACCACAATACGTACTTCAACAGGGGCAACCCCATTCTCCTTAGTCTATGGTATGGAAGCAGTTCTGCCCATTGAAGTTAAGATTCCCTCTTTAAGAATTATGAAGGATGCAAGCTTGGATGAAGATGAGTGGATTCAGACTCGACTGGACCAGATAAATTTGATTGATGAGAAGAGACTAGCAGCAGTTTGTCATGGCCAGATGTACCAGAAACGAATGATCAAAGCTTTTAACAAGAAGGTTAAGCCAAAGGTATATCAGGTTGGTGACTTGGTAATCAAGCGTATCATATTACCACAGGGTGATCCTAGGGGCAAATGGACTCCTACGTATGAAGGACCATTTATAGTCAAGACAATATTCTCAGGAGGTGCCATGATACTTACTATTATGGATGGTGAAGACTTCCCACAGCCTGTAAACGCAGACATAGTTAAAAAATACTACGCATAAAAAGAGACCCGCTAGGTTGACAGGCCTATGCAAAAATAAGGGCATCCCGGCAAACCAAAAGGGTTTGGGCAAAAATTAGGGATATATATAAAAAGATGTACACCCGGCAAGTCGAAAACCTGAAAAGGCGGCTTGGGCAAAAAAGGGTATCCCGGTGGATTGAAAACCTGAAAGGGCAATCCAGGAAAAAGTTAGGGATTAAGGCGTATGACTATGTCTCGTTTGGATCACTCATGAAACTGCAACCAGTTGTGTTACTTACTCAAGCTCAAACAGATAAAGCTCAATCCAATTGTTTCCGTCTCAACAACAGAAGATGAGATACTTGAAGATAATGGCAATAGTAGAATTGAAACTCAATATGATTATTTCCCACATAGTTGATTCTCTTTGTTTTGTAAAATTTTATGACAAAATCCTCTTACTAGGGTTTATGTCTCCTTGTACAAACCTACCCATGAATGGGTCACTTCTTGATATGAATAAAATTCTATTTTTTGAATCCTGATTTACTTTTACCCTATTTACATAAGCGAAACGTCCATTGGTTGTGTTTGAATGTATGTATGCTTTTGAATATGATTGATGTTTACCAGAAATGCATGTATGCTTAATATGATTGATGTTTACCAGAAATGCATGAAAATGCAGTAATAGTATTTACTAAGGACGAACGAGGGAAGGATTTCAACGAAGCTTCATCGGTTCATCCCTACAAGACAGCTACAAATCCCCAGTAGGGAAAATCCATCTTCATAAGTACTTCAAGTCACATCTCCCCTGGAATTTATATCCATCTCTTTTATCCTCATACGGATAGTCGGAATTTATACTTTCAATAGGAGTACGACGAACGAAGATGGGAGGTTATGTATACCCTACTATCAAACGAAGACGGGAGGTTAGACATACCTTATTATCCAACGAAGACGGGAGGTTATATATACTATATTATCAAACAAGATGGGAACAAGTTCCTCATATCCTTCAGCAACAAATCGAGATTTATTTTCCCTGGCCAGCAGTTATTATACAAAGATATCCAGACGCGTCAAGCTACATGATGCATACATACATCATTTACATCATAACATACATATACCTAGATACATAATACATTACTTAAGTGCATCATATTATACATGCATACATAATGCATAAACTAATATTATCTTGCAGAATGTTATAATCTTGTTTTTCAGATTAATTCTCCAGCAGACAGACTTCATCAACAACTTGTGACTTTGGGCCGTTGTTTATCTTCCCAAAAGTCATTTCCTCAGGACGTTGATTATCCTCCTGAAAGCATATCATTTCCTCAGGACGTTGTTTATCTTCCTGAAAGCTATCATCATACCTCAGGACGTTGTTTATCCTCCTGAAAGCATACCATGACTATTGGGTCGTTGTTTATCTTCCCAAAGGTTACTTTATTACCTCAGGACGTTGTTTATCCTCCTGAAAGCATATCATTTCCTCGGGACGTTGTTTATCTTCCTGAAAGCTATCTTGACCTTGCGTCGTTGTTTATCTTCCCAAAGGTTACACCATTTCCTCGGGACGTTGTTTATCCTCCTGAAAGCATATTGTTAATGCTATTATTCTATGATTGGCATTATGTTTGGTAAAACTAATATGGCTGGAAAATGTTGAATAAGAAGTTCCATATTAACATGGTATAGATTCTGGAAGAACATGTCAAACATGATGTCCTGACATGGTGGCACAGATAAATGTGGAAGTTGTCAAAGAAGATGTTGAATTCAGTTCAGAATGTCCTATCAGATGTTGGGACATTATCAAACAGAGTATAAGAACTTAATTCAGGATGTCCCAACAGATGTTGTCATATGTCACAGTCAGATGTCAAAGAAGATGTTGAAGTATCTGCAAATGTCATGACAGAATGTTACAGACAGATGTCAAAGAAGATGTTGAAACATCTGCAAATGTCATGACAGAATTACTGTCATATGCTACAGACAGATGTCAAAGAAGATGCTGAAACATCTGCAAATGTCATGACAGATGTCAAAGAGAATGTTGAAACATCTGCAAATGTCATGACAGATGTCAAAGAGAATGTTGAAACATCTGCAACTGTCATGACAACATTACTGTCATATGTTACATATAGATATCAAACAAGAAGTGTTGAACTTAGTTCAGGATGTCACACCAAATGTTGTGACACTGTCAAACAGAGTAACAGTTAATGAACTTAAGTCAAGATATCAGGATGTCACACCAGATGTTAGGACATTGTATCAGTTGATGGAATAAGTTCAGTTTACAGGATGTCCCATCAAATGTTGTGACATTGTATCAGTAAATGAAGTAAGTTCAGTTTTTCAGGATGTCCCAACAGATGTTGAGACATCTCAGACCTGTTACCAGAATTAATTAATAACTAACTGATCTGAGATATTTAAGGAGAGTTATCTGGAATTAATTATGGATGGATAAAAACAGAACAAGGCGCATCTGTAGGGAGTTTTGTTATGAAGATTCAGATTAATCAGAAGAACAAAATCACCTAGAATCTAGGAAGTAACAAACCCTAATTCAAGGTGATGACATTGGATTTATCAGATCTGAATTATGCAAAATATTCTGGAGATATTATGCAATCATATGTGGTGCTGATCTAGAAGATCTTAAAGACTCAATTTAAATTGAAGACAAATATTGAAAAATATAGGTTTCTATATTTAGAGATATTTTAGAAGTTGAAGATCTTTTGGAATATTTGTAGCAGATATTTCTGCATATTTGTAGCAGATATTTCTGCATATTTGTAGAAGCTATTGTTGTGATTGTTTAGGCCCAAATCCAGTTGGGAATAGGTTATAAAAGAAACCTTGTAACCTAGTTTAGAATCAACCCAATGAACCGAAAATGTAAACATTATTAGGGTTGTGTCCTTGTGTCAGCCGTGCATAACAAGTAACACTATTGTGGCTGTTTCACTTGTGATTCTCGAAGCTTGTAAGCAAGAGAAGTATTGTGTCTTGATTGAAACTTCTAAGTAAGATCAAGCTGTTGTGTTTGAAGTGTGACTTCAATTTTATTAATCATTGTAAAAGATCACTGTGTGATTGAGGGGGAGTGAGTAGGGTACTCATATCTAAGTTGTGTCTTAGGTAGAAATTGCATTGGGTAGTTATTAAGTGATAGATTAAACAGGGTGGTTTAAGTCTAGAATTAATATTACTTATAGTGGATTTCCTCCTGGCTTGGTAGCCTCCAGATGTAAGTGTGGTTATACACTGAACTGGGTTAACAAACTTCTGCTGTGTTCTTTTTATCTTTTATGTTTTATGCAGTACCTGAACAGAATGTCCTATCAGATGTCCCAACATCCTGAAGCATGTTTGACTATGATATAACAGAATTATTTAAGTACTGATATGTATACCTTACCATGTTTATAAGTAACAGATAAGATGTCTCAACATCATATTAGACATCTGAGTCTGTCATACCAGAATTTCAATTGGTATCAGAGCAGGCATCCTGGTCTGTTTCTGGATGAGATCTAAGGGGGATACTTTCTGGTTCATGGTAAAGGAAGAAGGAGGATATAATGAAAAGCTGTTTGAACTTGAGAGGTTCATATTGGTGTTTGAATGGTCCCTAGAAGTGGAGGATGGACTATTCATCATATGGTGTATATTGGACCAGTCTGGTGTTATCAGGGCTGGAAATTTGCTGGTGAATTGTTGTGTAGCTATGATGTCAAACAGAATGTCCTGACATCTTGGTTCTGAGAATTCTATATTTGAAGGAGGCTTGTATTTTGTTTTCTGTGAGAATTGGAGAACACTTAGTTCAGAATGTTGTGGTTCTTGATGAAAGAAGAGGTTGGAGCCAAAACAAAAGAGTATAATTATCAAATCTTTCATGCGGGAGTGAAAATCTTGATAAGTTATCTCTTAAGCTTATTTATGGTGACCTAATGAGGATATCCTTCTTGGTTATGGTGTCCTATGTTGTTTAGGTATAGCTGGAGAAAATCTCTCCTGTGAAGATACATGTTTATGATTGTCTAAATCATGAACTGAAGGAAGTTTCATCAAGAAAGAAGCTGAATTGATATGTCAATCCTAATGGCTTAACACCACACTACACATCAACAGTTTATGAACCAAACTTAGTTTTGTGTTCCAGAAGAAGGAAACTGGTGTGATGATGGATGCTTTGGGTGCTAGACAAATGTGTGATGATCACATATGTTTAGAACCTACTCCTAACCTGGAAGAGGAGGCATCTATGCTACATGTTGAAGACTTAGATAATGATCATTGCTTCTGTGGACCCTAGCATAGCCAAAAGGCTTAGGGCTAGAAAGGAAAAGAAGACTACAGGACATTCATCTCCTGAAAAGAAGCAGCCTACTCCAAAGAAAGACAAGGTCAAAGTGATACTTGGTCCTACTAAAAAATGGAGCAAGGTGAATACCCAAAAGAGGAAAGCTGTAACTCCACCAGATTCAGATGTTGAAGAGGATGTCCCAACATCCCAACCAAAGAAGAAACCAGCACCCTCAAGGTCCACCTCTGCTGTTCCAGAAGCTCCTCTGGACAATGTTTCATTACATCATGTGTCAAGTGTGAGCAGATGGAAATTTGTATACCAAAGAAGGGTAGCACTTGAAAGAGAGCTGGGCAGAAATGCACTTGAGTGCACTGAGGTAATTGACCTAATTTCTTCTGCTGGTTTATTCAAGACAGTATCAAACTTTTCACCTTGCTATGAACTGCTAGTCAAGGAATTCATTGTCAACCTTCAAGAGGACTGTGATGATGGTAAATCAGATGACTTCAGAAAGGTGTATGTAAGAGGGAAATGTGTGGAATTCTCTTCTAGGGTTATCAACCACTATCTAGGAAGAGAATCTGATGGACCTAATGAGCTGGGAAAGATAAATAACCATGTGTGCAAGGTCATCACTGCTAATCAATTCAAAGCTTGGCCAGTCAAAGGGAAATTTTCTGTTAGCTTGCTGACAAGGAAGTATGCAATGCTGCATAGGATTGGCACTTCAAATTGGGTCCCTACCAACCATACCTCCTCAATAGCAACTGAATTGAGCAGGTTCATATATGCTGTGGGCACCCAAGCAAAGCTGTACTTTGGGGCTTATATTTTTTATCAGACATTGAAGCATGTTGGAACATCTGCAACAAAGCTTCCCATTGCTTTTTCCTCTCTGCTATGTGGAATCATACTAAGCCAGTATCCAGGTATCCTCACTGAGAAGGATTCAGTATGCAAAAGAAAAAGTCCTCTGGCCTTCCATTACAAACTTTTCTTGAGCCATCATGCTGTTGATGTTGAAGCTTCCACTAGGACATCTGCTGGACCTTCAAAAGCAAAGACTCCCATATCCAAAGCTGCCTTGATTGCAGATCTGAAGAACACTTGCAAAAATCTGGATGCCAGGAAGAAAAAGTTTGAGGAAGTATTTCAAAGGCTGGAGCTGGAAGAGGTTACTCAGAATACTGATGAATCTAATGATGAATCTGAAGACGAAGAAGCTTATAAATGTATTTACAAATGTGGGTGAAAAATGCATGACTTTGGTCATGATTAAAGCTATCAATGTGACCAACAATTGCTAGAAGCAAGGGAAGAATGTCAGATTGGGAAGTCTGATCAAAATGGTTGTTGAACTGGTAGTCTATTCCACTACTAGTCATGGATAGTGGCAGTATAAACCCTTTGTAGCAAGCAAACTAAGAGCATCTGTTTTGGAATATAAAATCAAGTGTGGATATTTATCAGTTGTGCTCTTTGTATGTTCATCAGGGGTGTGAAATTGAGAATTAGTGGAGTACATGCTCAGCTGGAGTATTGTTTATCCATGACATGAGGAGATCTTGCTAATCTTATCTGGAGCTAACCTTAAAATCCTTCAAAAGTAAAAGATCAGATTGTGTAGAACTATCTGATAAGGTATTATACAAGGATTTAAGATCAATTGTTGTTTGTGGAATTCACAAATATTTGATTGATTATCCTTGTGATTCAAGATTGATGATGTTCAAAAAGATGTTAGAACATCTTATCATCAGAGTTTGTGCAGAATCATGGGAGAGGTATTGCATAAGCTGTAGCATTGGCTTCAGTCTTGTGTGACAAGAGTTATGTATTTCTGGAAAGTTTCTTGGGAAGAACTTGTCTGGATATTATTGATTCTGAAGATGGAGATGAAAGACCATGAACATATCATAATCTTGGTGACTACTTGGATTGGTTTATTTCTGATCTAGGTGTAGTCCAGAATGCTCATCATGGAGTTAAGATAGGTGGAGATATCATAAATTTGTTTAGACTGCTTTACTCAAGGAAAGGTGGCATCCTTGGTATAGTTTTGAGGTGTAGTTCTTAACTATTCCTTCTGAATAATCAGACAGTGGCAGGTTTGAAGACTTTGGAGAAACATTGGAAGTTTCTCATCAATATGTGTTATTGGTAAGAACTTCTGCAAAACCAATAGAATGGAGGTTGTCTACTCAAACTTGATGGATAAATCAAGTCTATGAGAGCATGTAACTCTTGTTCTATAAAGGAAGGAGGTTCTTTCAAGTGGCAGAAGAAGGAACTGAATTTAACAGATGGATGTGGGCTAATAATGTTTAAACATCTAGTTCAACATCAGAGTCTAATTGGTGAAGATCAACTTTTTTGATCAGGAGTTCTTTGGAAGCTTTATTATAAACGTGAAGAAGACAAAAGTGGCAATTGGCTTTTTCATATGAGGATTCATAAAAGAGGTTATCAAAATGTGGTAATTGGTTGATCTTTAAAGTGGATTCGAAGAATCAAGATAATCAGAGTGTGGCAGCTGGTTGTTCTTGAGGATTGTCTTGGAACAAATTGCTCTTGGGCAGAGGAGTGATGAGTTGAAGACTCAAGAGGATTTATTCTTCTTGAAGGTGGATGAGAGTTTATCACTCTTTCTGGATTTCTAATTCTAACTGGTGGCACAGTGTAGTTGAAGATTTTCAGTTCTTGGATTACTATACTATAGTAAGTCCAGTTGGTGGAGCACATCTAGGATCATGGTGATAAGGTCTTGGTGTATAAAAAAAAAATGTTCTAACTAAGTGTTAGTACATTATCTGGGGTGTTTATCTACATGGTTTCTATTATTAGACTACCTAATCATATGGGAGAATGATGAAGTAGATGATCTATATTGGAAGAAACATGTAGAAGAGACTGGAAGTGTTCCTCGTGCTAAAAAGTCAAGAACTCCAAAAAGATCAAGTTTTCAGCAAGACCAAAGGCATACCTTCACCATTGTACAACACTCCAAAAGCTTCTGAATATGTGGATGATTCCATAAAGGAGTTGGTAACCAAAATCCTATCTGAGCAAAGAGTGGTAAGTGGCATATCTATCTCTCTGAACACTATGCCAGCCCCACAAGAAGATCAACAAACTCAGGCTGCAAAGGACACTCCTGCTCAACAGGATGTCCCAATAGATGTTGAAACATCTGAGGACCAGCACAAGGCCTCAACTGAAGAGCACATCTCTGTTGATCCACCAGAAGTATATCAGGTATTGATTGCTTGGAAGTTTGTTTGTGGACATTCATTCTAATTTCATAATTAGTTTGGATGTGTTTTATCTGGATTGTATGGCCTTTGGTGTGTAAAGGCTTAGTGTCAAGAACCTGTGTGCTAGAAGATGTTCATCTTGTGTAGTATGTGGTAACTACAAACCCAGAAAGGAATCAGGTATGCTTTGGTACAAGAAGTGAATGTGTTCAATTGGGAATTGAACAGAGGGTGAGCTCTTGAAGACATGAAGATGCGTCTTATGTTTTCCTTTCATCAATGTACAGAGAAGCATGGAGTATCCTAGATAGGGGGAGTGTGTTACAAGTATGTGCACTTGTGTTAAGGGGGAGTAATACCTTAACCAGATAAGGAGAATCCTAAGAGTCTAGAAGGCTATATTATATAAAGCTGCTCTTTGCAGTTTATGTTTGATTCTTGAGGAATTGTGAAGCTTGTGTGTGTTTCAAGCTTATGGAGATTATATTCCTCTATTTTTATTATGGTATCTTTGTCTTTTTATGGCTAAAAAGGGGGAGAAGTAATAGTGTGAGGTCTGATATGAAGATGTGATGTTAAGGAACTTCTACTTAAGGTACTACTACACCTGTATGTAAATTAGTTTTAGCAAAAATAAGCCAAAGGGGGAGATTGTTAATGCTATTATTCTATGATTGGCATTATGTTTGGTAAAACTAATATGGCTGGAAAATGTTGAATAAGAAGTTCCATATTAACATGGTATAGATTCTGGAAGAACATGTCAAACATGATGTCCTGACATGGTGGCACAGATAAATGTGGAAGTTGTCAAAGAAGATGTTGAATTCAGTTCAGAATGTCCTATCAGATGTTGGGACATTATCAAACAGAGTATAAGAACTTAATTCAGGATGTCCCAACAGATGTTGTCATATGTCACAGTCAGATGTCAAAGAAGATGTTGAAGTATCTGCAAATGTCATGACAGAATGTTACAGACAGATGTCAAAGAAGATGTTGAAACATCTGCAAATGTCATGACAGAATTACTGTCATATGCTACAGACAGATGTCAAAGAAGATGCTGAAACATCTGCAAATGTCATGACAGATGTCAAAGAGAATGTTGAAACATCTGCAAATGTCATGACAGATGTCAAAGAGAATGTTGAAACATCTGCAACTGTCATGACAACATTACTGTCATATGTTACATATAGATATCAAACAAGAAGTGTTGAACTTAGTTCAGGATGTCACACCAAATGTTGTGACACTGTCAAACAGAGTAACAGTTAATGAACTTAAGTCAAGATATCAGGATGTCACACCAGATGTTAGGACATTGTATCAGTTGATGGAATAAGTTCAGTTTACAGGATGTCCCATCAAATGTTGTGACATTGTATCAGTAAATGAAGTAAGTTCAGTTTTTCAGGATGTCCCAACAGATGTTGAGACATCTCAGACCTGTTACCAGAATTAATTAATAACTAACTGATCTGAGATATTTAAGGAGAGTTATCTGGAATTAATTATGGATGGATAAAAACAGAACAAGGCGCATCTGTAGGGAGTTTTGTTATGAAGATTCAGATTAATCAGAAGAACAAAATCACCTAGAATCTAGGAAGTAACAAACCCTAATTCAAGGTGATGACATTGGATTTATCAGATCTGAATTATGCAAAATATTATGGAGATATTATGCAATCATATGTGGTGCTGATCTAGAAGATCTTAAAGACTCAATTTAAATTGAAGACAAATATTGAAAAATATAGGTTTCTATATTTAGAGATATTTTAGAAGTTGAAGATCTTTTGGAATATTTGTAGCAGATATTTCTGCATATTTGTAGCAGATATTTCTGCATAATTGTAGCAGATATTTCTGCATATTTGTAGCAGCTATTGTTGTGATTGTTTAGGCCCAAATCCAGTTGGGAATAGGTTATAAAAGAAACCTTGTAACCTAGTTTAGAATCAACTCAATGAACCGAAAATGTAAACATTATTAGGGTTGTGTCCTTGTGTCAGCCGTGCATAACAAGTAACACTATTGTGGCTGTTTCACTTGTGATTCTCGAAGCTTGTAAGCAAGAGAAGTATTGTGTCTTGATTGAAACTTCTAAGTAAGATCAAGCTGTTGTGTTTGAAGTGTGACTTCAATTTTATTAATCATTGTAAAAGATCACTGTGTGATTGAGGGGGAGTGAGTAGGGTACTCATATCTAAGTTGTGTCTTAGGTAGAAATTGCATTGGGTAGTTATTAAGTGATAGATTAAACAGGGTGGTTTAAGTCTAGAATTAATATTACTTATAGTGGATTTCCTCCTGGCTTGGTAGCCTCCAGATGTAAGTGTGGTTATACACTGAACTGGGTTAACAAACTTCTGCTGTGTTCTTTTTATCTTTTATGTTTTATGCAGTACCTGAACTGAATGTCCTATCAGATGTCCCAACATCCTGAAGCATGTTTGACTCTGATATAACAGAATTATTTAAGTACTGATATGTATACCTTACCATGTTTATAAGTAACAGATAAGATGTCTCAACATCATATTAGACATCTGAGTCTGTCATACCAGAATTTCACATATCATAACTATTGGGCCGTTGTTTATCCTCCCAAAAGTTATACTTATACCTCAGGACGTTGTTATCCTCCTGAAAGCATATTATCTCCTCGGGACGTTGTTTATCTTCCTGAAAGCTATCATTACTTCCTCAGGATGTTGCTTATACTCCTGAAAGCATATTATTACTTTGGGCCGTTGTTATCTTCCCAAAGGTTATCACTCCCTCAGGACGTTGTTATCTTCCTGAAAGCATATTATTACCTCAGGACTGCTTTATCCTCCTGAAAGCACACTATTACCTCAGGACTGTTGTATCCTCCTGAAAGCATATTACTATCTCGGGACGTTGTTTATCTTCCTGAAAGCTATCATTATATCTTCATATTTTGGACTGCTTTATCCTCCAAGAAATGTATCTGAAGAACTTTTCTCCGAGTGGCATCTTTAAGCCCACTCAAGCATATTCAACTAGTCATCAGTATCACTCTATGCACCGGTGAGTGCAAATTTTTGGGCTTTTGTGTTCAATCCCCTTCAACCTTCCAGGTCACGACTGGCACATATACCAATCTAACCCCTCAGGTTTCAGAAAATTGAACAGGGGCAGCTGTTGCACCCCAAAATTTTCCCTCACAATACAAGACTTTGTGTGCTAAGAAGGTTCACAAGGTTCACAAGACCTTTCATGAGGTTCATGAAGTTTACAAAACAATTTATGAGGTTCACAAGGTTCACAAGATTCACAATACTTACAAGACCTTTCATGAGGTTCATGAAGTCTACAAGATACTTTATGAGGTTCACAAGGTTCACAAGACCTTTCATGAGGTTCATGAAGTTTACAAAACACTTTATGAGGTTCACAAGGTTCACAAGATTCACAATGCTTACAAGACCTTTCATGAGGTTCATGAAGTCTACAAGACACTTTATGAGGTTCACAAGGTTCACAAGACCTTCCATGAGGTTCACAAGGTTCACAAGACATCTTATGATGGTTCACAAGGTTCACAAAGTTCACAAATAGTCAGAAGAGTTGACAATTCCCTCATATAATACACCTCCTAAGCAGTGCATCCAAAACTAGGGTTTTGACTTTAATCAGGCTAAATGAACTTCCAAGACTTCAAGTGAGCTTCATAACATCTTATGTGTGTGTAAGAACCCCCATGACAAGTTTCAAGACTTTGCTCAAAAGTTTGCTCAGTCAGATGATTAGATAAGTCAAAATCAGTCAAAGCAGTTAAAAGGTCAAACTGAGGTCAACTGTGGTCAAACCAAAGTCAAACTTCATGATTTTTTGCCAACATCAAGTATATGAAGTAAAATTCATCAT
This sequence comes from Lathyrus aphaca, assembly GCA_963966055.1. NCBI lineage: Eukaryota > Viridiplantae > Streptophyta > Magnoliopsida > Fabales > Fabaceae > Lathyrus > Lathyrus aphaca. The sequence continues at coordinate 489,995,552 of OZ014521.1, forward strand.
TTGATCAAGGGTTGATTATGATTCATCAAGGAGATTTCAGATCATCAAGAATTAGGAGTTTCTAAATTAGGGTTTCCTCAGTAAAAGTCAACTGAACTTTGACCAGCCATAACTTTCACATGCTTCATCACCAAGTCTCCATCCAAAGCTCATTTTTAAGGAAATTGAATTCTCTACAACTTTGTGTCTCACAAGCCAAGCCCAAAAATGCTTCATTTGGAAGGTATGAGCTAAGACATTATAGGTCCTTTTGAAAGTCAACAAAAAGTCAACAACTTCAAAAGGGAATAACTTGAGAATGGTGAATGATATGGACATGAAACCAGTGGGGTTGGTTAGAGGACTCTTCAAGATTTCCAAAATGTCCAAGAACACCCTCATAGCATTAAAATTGAAGGATATGTGCCCTTGCAAAGTTGGGAAATTTTTGGTTGATTTATGAAGAAAATGGAGGTCTAAAACCAATTTCTTCTAAATGGGCTTGCTATATGATGACCCAATCCATACTATGACTTCATGCACGACCCAAGTCAACAAAAATCAGATTTTTTATCATTTTATTTTGATTTATTTTGATTTAATTCATTAAAAATCATTTTAAATTAAAATAAAATATAAAAGTCTAAGATTTAAAAAAGATCAAGCTTCTAGAAATTGATAAATATGATTGGACTTAAAGTGGTAAGAAGATCATGATGATTGGCCTAAAATAGCAAGTGTTTATGAAAAAATATTTGATTTTTAAAGCCTATCTTTTTGAATCTTTTTGGATCAAACTTCTCACACAAGTATCCAACTTTTCTGACCTAATTGATCATACTATAAGTACATTACATAACCCTAACAAGAGGACACGAATTTGCAGCTCAAAAAGGGTAAGTTTCACAATTTCAAAAAACCTCTCCAAACTCAAATTCGAATTTTCACATACAAGGCATTAGAAGGTAATTTGAGGACATAACAATGATCCTTGGACATCATTGAGTCAAAACCAATACCTATTTGCATCTAAAACCCCTCATATAGCATATCCCGAATGCATCTTCTTGCTCTTATTTTGATTTTTCGATTTCATTTATTTAACCATTGTAAATCGTTTTTGTGTGTTTAATCTTGTTTATCATGATGCTTAGATGGGTTCTGGACAAAAACATTGAAGAAATATGCCCTAAACCGAAAGACACCATTGTTAGGGTTTGAGTTCTCAAATTGGGAATTCATGATTTAGTAGAGATAAATGACTTTTAAAAACATGATTATGATGTATAAGCTCTGTATGTTTGATCTGGACTATCAATTTGTATTGATTTTGTTGTTTGCGTGATAATCCAAAAACCTAGGGTTTCTGGTTTATGAACACCCAGGAAAATTCGCAAGAGAAATTGTATCAAAATTCGCAGGTAATATGAAGAAGATGACCAGCTGCGCGCGAAATTCAAATTCAAAATGTTGTTTTAAAATATTATGAATTGTTTCTGTGTTTATTTCACAAGCTTGTGCTTGTCCTAGTGGTATGCTATGCGCGTGTGTTGCTTATGGGCAGGAGTTCGAATCCTGGCTTCACCACATTTTTGTTGTTTTTTCCAGATAATTAGACGTTATAATATATTATAAATTATGGTGAAGTTATGTACAGGTGCGCTCTCCCAGCTGGAATGGTAATGTGTTTGTGTGATTGCTTGCAAGGTCCTGGGTTCGATCCCCCCAGGCCTTTTGCTTTTTCTTTCTTTTTTTTCTGATTTTCAGGCTTAAGGAATAAAACCAATTTGATGCACCTTTTCTTCACCTGCGCGCGCGTTGGCCTGGTGGTATGTGTTGTTGGCCTGGGTGTTGGCAAGCAAGATGTGCTGGGTTCAAATCCCATCCAGGTAAGTTCCAATTTTTTTTTGTTTTATTTAATTTGTTTTGTTAATTATATTAATATTAATTAAATATAATCATGTTTAGTGTATGTTTAAATAATTCTAGAAAAAATAATATGTAAATATTTTGTAATTCGTATTTAATTCTAAACCTAGTTTTTATTATTATATATTTAAAATTAAAAATATGTATATATTATAATAATTAGATTAATATTTAACATTGTTGTATATAAAACTTAATTTATTTTTATAAACCCTAAAAATATATTTTTTCTTCAAACCCTAATTTCTTTTTCTTCTATTTTTGTTTAATATTATTATTTATATTTAATCTAATTTTTATTAAATACATAAATTGCTTATAATTTAAAATTTTGTACATAAATATGTGTAAAAATTAAAATGCTCAATTTATTTTTTTTTATGAAAATATTCACTAATTGTTTATAATTTAATTATGCATGTAAATAATTTCTAAAAATTGCTAATTTAATAATTATAATTTATTTCTCATAATATGTTCATAATTGATTTAATTTTTATAATTTACATATAATTTCAAATTTTATAATAATTAATATGATTGTTTATATTTTCTTATTAACTTTTAAATTTAGCTTATTATAATATTTTTGCTTATTTCATTATTATTATTATTAATTATGTTTATATGATTATTACTAACCCCATTTATTTTTAAATTGTTATTATTATTTCTACTAACCATATTATAATTACTTATTTATTTTGCTTACTTATTTATTTTGTTTATTTTGCTTATTTATTTATTTTGCTTATTTATCTTGCTTTTATTATTATTATTGTAATTGCTCCTGGATGTAATATTTTATAATGTTTAAATTATTTATTTTATGCAATGGTTAGTAAAAATAGGGAGTGTAACATGTATGTTTATTTAAAATTAATTTAGGTCACTTAAATAAAAAGAAAATATTAAATTGAACACTCACACACGTAAGTCGATCTTTGATCGCCATCTCACTTTCTAGGGATACCTCTCATTGTTGTCTAATCAAAAGGTCAAGTGGGGTGTACAAAGCAAAAGTCCCTCAAAACAAAGTCATCTAGTCCCTTAACAGTAAAAGATCAAGTCCCTTTTTGAATGTTGCCTTCGTAATGATCTTGTCCCTTCCGAATAAAGATGACAGTCCCTCCAAAATTGATTATACACCCTACAGTTGCCTATATAAACAGATGTCCCTTACTTGTCCCTCACATCCAAGGTAATGACTACCTATTCCTTGATAATAGGGATAGTCTTACCATTTAAAGGATTCAAGAACGGAAAGACTTAAACTTAGGGTAGGTTCCTCATAGTTACTTGCTCACTATTTAAAAACTTTTCAAACACTTCATAAATTTCAAACAATTTTCAAACACAAGTTTTTTACGCATCCATACATGGATCATTATCAAACTCTTATGAAAATTTTTATTCACACACTTCACATTTCAAAAACATTTTAAAGTGAGCTAAGTAACTAAGAGCCCATGGATAACCATGGATGTAAAGGGTGCTAACACCTTCCCTTTACATAACCTACCCCCCGGACCCAAAAATCTTTTAAAAGGTCTTTCCTGTTCTTTTATGCCTTTCCTTTGGATAAAATAAAAGTCGGTGGCGACTCTTGCTATCCGCAACATAACTAAAGTCAGTTCTCCCACCGTGTTACAAGCATACGAATTTTTCTGCCTCAAAATATTAATCTGTTCAACCTGTTCTTGAGTTGCCAAACAATGCATGGCAAATGGTGGTCCACAACAAATCTCACAAATCACTGCTTGAACTGGTTCCACCTGGGCCACTGTCTGTGTGCTAATATTCATTTTCTTCAGCCTTCTTTCAACTTCTGCAGCTATTTGATCTTCAATTTTCACAACTTGCTCTGTCAGCTTTAAATCAATCTTACCATCTGGTTGACTCACAGTGCGATCATACAATTCAAGATGTTCATTAGCAGCAATTGCTTCTTTGATTCTTTTGATACCAGTGGTTGTTGAAACGTTTATTGAGCCACCTGCAGCAATATATATAAGTTGTTTTTTCTTGAGTCGCAACCCATTCACAAAGTTTTTTATCTGCTCGGTCGCGTCCATATTATGAGTGGGACACGCGGTCAAACACCTTTTAATCTTTTATATGCATCTCCGAGTGATTCATCCTATTTTTGTTTAAAAAGGACAATACCGTATCTTTTTCGGATGAAAACTGAAGCAGGAAAGTATTCGTTGAGGAATGTTGTTTCCACTTCTAGCCATTTCATGATACTAGCAGTTGGGAGTGAGTAGAAACACTCTTCTGCATCATCAGTAAGCGTAAAAGGAAACATCACAAGTCTTTTTTCCTCCTCAGAGTGACCTTCAATCTTCAAAGATGTAGTGGTAGTCAGGAATCTTTGAAGATGCTTGTTGGCATCCTCATTGATTCTTCCAGTGAAAGGTTTGCTCTCCAACTGGAGAATGGTGTACGGATGTAACTAGAAGTGAGCAACATTCACCGGTTAGTTAACAATAGTCATCTGGTTAGGTTGGGCATTAGCCCCTCCATAGTCACCTAACAGCCTTTCTACAGGAGGTTGATTTCCTGCCATGTTATCAAATCCTGGATTTGTCTCCCTGTCTGAGTCAGAGTCACTGTGCTCAGTATGCACAGATATGTCGTCCTCTGTTTCCTGATTCAGGACACTTGGACTAGCAGCTGCCAGTCTATCAATTCTTGCCTTGTGGCGTCTCTCGTGCAAAGCTCTTTCTGGTTTTGCGTCAAAGGAAAACTTAGCTGAGGTCTGACCTCGCATAAACAGTAAGACACAAGTTAGATAACAAAATTTCAATAACACTAAAATAATAAACTGAAAATACAATATAATTTTAGTCGCAGAGCAACAAAATTTTAATTGAAATAATAAAATTAACTTAATTTTTTACAGTCCCCGGCAACGGCGCCAAAAACTTGATGGGAAAATAACAAGTGTACTATTTTTGCCCACTGTAGTAATCTTAAGGAATATTCCCCGAATATCGATCTCGAGGATTGCGTATCAAATTAAGTTTTTTACTATTTCAAGTTGAGCAAAAGTTACTGAGGGTTTGTTTAGATCTTCTCAAAAGACTTGTAAATATAAAATATAGGAAAATACTAGGGATGAAAAATATGAAAATTATGCTAGGGAAGGTGTATGAGAAATTCTTATAATGACTAATTGTTTATAATTGTTAAAATATCACTGCAACTAAATCATTACCGCCTTTCAAGATTAGTTTTTCAAAAATTCCTTTAAGGAAAACCCTTTGGTATTCCTTCTATACCCAATTCCTTGATCGTATAGAATGAATACCAAGCATTTGCATATCGAAAGTTTTTACGGTTAAATATGATATCCCAATTCCTTGGTGATATACGATAAAAAGTTTTGATTGAAAAACATTAATAGGGCATTCCTACCATCTGTCAACCGATGATTAAAAATCTAATTTTCCAATATTGATTTTTCTTACAATAAAATCAATCAATCAACACAATGAATATAGAAGCAGTGAAATTCATAAAATCAAGTTCAATGTCATTACTATAAACTCAGGGACACCCCCTAGCATTTGGGGGGTTTAGCCACTCATATTCAAAACAATGAAAATCACATACATAAGGAAAATAGACATTACAATATAAAAATGATTGCTTGGATCGTCAATTGCTTCCGCATTTGATCGATCCGACTTCTCCTCTAAAATCCTTTGTTCTTTCCTTTGTGTGATAATTCCCAATATTCCAAAGTGTTCTTTCCTGGTTACGATCAACCTAATGTATCAGATTACAAAATTACATGCGAAACATCCAAAATGCCCTCAGCACAAGAGACTAAAGAAAAACAAAAATCTTGCATTCAGGTGCCATGACACGGGCACCCGTGTCATGCTGCTGGACTCATGGTACACGGGCCTTCAATGGGGGACTATAACACGGGTCATGTCGTGTGACACGGGCACTCGTGTCATGCTGCGGGATTCTTTCTTTTCTTCATAGCCATCCTGACACGGGCCGTGTCAGGTGACACAGGCACCCGTGTCAGGCATCTGAACCCCCTTTTCCTCTATGTCTTCATACACGAATCGTCGTTTCCTTAGTATCTGATCACCGACTTGATATCTGCCTGAAAATACACTAAAAACAACCAAATTAAACGCACCAACGATATAAAAGATAAACATGTAACATCCTTGCCACATAACGGAATAACACGAAATAACCTAAACATAAGACTCGAAAACACTCAAAAACATAGAAAAACAACAACTAACATATCTTGAAATATTAACTGGAAATCACCGATGACCTGGACTTGTGACTCTTTATTTGAGTCCCCAACCTGGTTACTAGTTTTCTAAGCCTCCATCCGGACTTATGAACACCCATGGACCCTATCAAGGCAGATAACAGATCCAGCACTTGATCACAAACCATTTGCATATCATTCTGCATACATCATTTTAGATCATTTAACATTTGCCTATTTGTTTTACAGGGTATCCACATTTTATCTTTGGTTTGGTTTTGACCTGTTCTGCTGCACAGACTTCTTTAGCTATCTGCACCAGCATCTTCATCAGTTTGTCTTCATCAGAGACTCATCTCCAGTTTGTCTTCATTAGAGACCCTTCTTCAGCACCTTCTCCAGTTATCTTCATCAGTCTTCAGCAGTTACCTTCATCAGGGCTTCTCCTCAGTTCTCTTCACCAGCATCCATTATCAGCATGGACACTTCCAGGAAGAGCAACATCACATACCACTTCTTTGAGCCCACTCTGACAAACATTATTCAGAGAACATTATGAAGGCATATTGGACATGATCATGGACCTGGATGCATCCCAGAGGAGCATGATTCACACCTACCTACAGTTTTATGATCCTCCTCTCAGATGTTTTACATTCCCCGATTTTCAGTTGGGGCCTCTGCTAGAAGAATTTTCCATGTACTTAGGTGTCCCTAACAGGAGGGGAATTCCTTTCAACCCTGAGATGGTTGCTCCCAAGAATGAAGATATAGCTAAGGCATTGGACTTGGAGCCTGCCCTCATTAATCAGAGCATGACCACCAAGGCTGGGATCCCAGGCCTTCACATGGACTTCTTGATCTCCCAGGCCACCTTGCATGCTGCAGCAGGGAAGTGGTATACTGTTTGTGCACTCCTAGCCTTAGTATATATGGAGTTATCTTGTTTGCAGATGAGCCAAAGTTTGTAAGAAAGAGTGTTATTCACCTGTTCTTACTGAGGAACCCAGTTCCTACCTTTCTTGGAGACTTCTACTATTCAGTGCACCAAAGGAATGAGAAGCAAAGAGGAAGATTGGTCAGATGTTGTGCACCCCTCTATTACTGTTGGTTGTTAAGACACTTGCCAAAATCAGACACTTTCCTGAACCCTCATCAGCCAAGGAACTGGGCTAAGAGATTGATTGCCCTTACATCAGAAGACATCAGATGGTGTACTCAGAGCACCAAGGGAAAAAACATCATTACTAGCTGTGGGCAATATCCTAATGTGCCTTTGATTGGAGTAAAAGGTTGCATCAACTACAACCATTTGCTTTTTAAGAGGCAATTAGGATATGCTTTGGTTCATCCCCCAAGAGGGAAAGACTTGACAGAGACCCTCTATTGTGACATCCAGCAAACCTCATCTATTGTCAGACAAGCTTCCTGGGCTTGGGACAACATTCAGACTAAGGGGATAGCCATTCTGGGTAAGTGCAACAATATAGCTTCAGCTCAGTATCTTGATTGGTCTCGTACCAGGGAGCAGATACCAAGGATGCCATTCACCTTAGAGGATACACCTGGACCATCAGCAGTGCAGCCTGCAGCCACTGTCAACTTAGAGGAGTTTGAGAAACTGAAGGAAAGGAATGCTCAGCTCTTTGAAGATTTGAAGAAGACTCTCTGGGAGAGAAATGAAAGTCGTCTAGATAATGAGAGGTTAGAGAGGCTCATGATTGAGCACATGACCAAGATTGAGAAGACGGACGACTACATCAGGAAGGCTGGAGCAGGGGAGTTAGTACTGAAGAATGCTTGCAAGTAAGCTAAGACTCAGAAGGCTAGGGCAGAGCATTACTTAGAGGAGAGCCATGCTAGGTGGATCAGGATCACTAAGGCCCGTGCACAGGAAGATCAAAGGACCCAAGCAAAGATAGAGCAACTGGAGGCCAGTGAGAAGAAGCATCAGGCAGCATTATTAGCAGCACAGAAGGAGATCTCTGAGTTGAAACTCCGGGCGGGGTTGAAGAGGTCAAAGGATCAGGATAAGCACAAGAAGTTGACCAGCGCCATTGCCACCAGGAACCTCCTCACCAGGACTATCACAGAGCACCCAGTAGGTCCAGTGACTAAGGCTCTCCTGAAGGAAGTCAAAGAGGATGACTTTGGATTGGATGTTTGACTCTTTTTGTTTGTACTTCATTTTGATTGTATTTCTGTTATTGTTGTATTTTGACCCACCATGGGGATTTTTATTGTAATCAAAACTATGTATCTTCACTCTTTGTAATATATATGGTTTGTATTATTGAGGGCTTAATCTCTCTACAACATCAACATTTCCTCGAGGTCTGGAAAGGTCAAAACCAAAGAACCAGATCGGGTATCCTTGGAAGACAAATAGGCATCCTGCATTGCTTACTAACATCATTTCTTTGTTTTGTACGTTTTTTTTGCTGTTTCTCAATTTGTTGTGGTTTCAGGAAACATTGCTCGCAGAAGAGTTTTCCCTATCAATAGAGTGCACTGATACCTGGCAAGAAACAACCTTCCAGGATTACAAATGGATCAGGTTTAACAAGACTTGATTGAAGTGAGGGCCCAGATGGCCAATGAAAGGACATAAATGAGGGCCCAAATGAATCAATTCATGATGGTGATGACTGATTTAGCTCAAAGCCAGAAAAGACTGAGGGAATTGGTTGAGCGACAAACTCCTGAGGAACACCATCCAGGTACAGGAGGCACCAGTAACAACAATCACGTGCAGCCTCGCACTGATCCCCCAGAGTTTGGACCTCATCTGAACCCAAACATCAATGCTATAAGAAACACCCAAGGTAACACTGGAGGAAGGGTTTTGTAGGAAGACCCTCAAGAAGAACAATATACTGTGGTTGGGGCTGGAGACGAAGTTTACGACCGTTGGTTGGATGAAATTGCAGAGAAGCTAAGGTCTCTTGAATCCCAAAACTCTCTAGGTTTTGATGTCATGGACATGGGATTGGTGGAAGGGGTGAGAATTCCTCACAATTTCAAACCCCCGTGTTTTGAAAGATATAATGGCACATCCTGCCCACGTACCCACCATCAGTCTTTCCTGGGGAGATTGAAAGCCTACACCATGGATGAGAAGCTGTGGATGTTTTGCTTCGAGAATAGCTTGATAGGGGCATCCCGAGAATGGTATTCCCATTTGACCAGAGCCACAGTAAGAAATTGGAAAGACTTGGCTGAAGCTTTCATCCGTCAGTATCAGTATAATCTGGACATGGCTCCAAACAGAACCCTTCTGATGGGAATGTCACAATCTTCCTGTGAAAACTTTAGAGAGTATGCCCAAAGGTGGAGGCAACTGGCTGCTGCTGTTTAACCCCCAATGTCAGAAAGGGAGATGACAGACATGTTCATGAATACTCTACAGGGAACCTATATTGACAGATTGGCTACATTTTCTTCCACCAGCTTTGCAGATGTGGTGATAGTTGGAGAAAGAATTGAGAGCTTGCTGAAGATGGGAAAGATCTCCGACAACGGTGCCAGTTCAAGCAGTGCAAGGAAGCCATTTGCTGGGCCCCGCAGATCCGGTGAAACAAATTATGTACACATGGGAAGAGGGAGACCCCAATATCTTCCCAGATCAGTTGCTGCCATCACTATTCCCACTCCACCTCCTCGGTATACTCAACAACCACAACACTTTCTTCAACAGCCACAGTTTCCTCAACAAAGATCCTACAAAAACAATAACAACAATCAACAACAACGCCCTTTTCAACAGCGGCCATCTCAGATCAATAGGGTTATTGACCCTATTCCAATGCCATATGCTACATTGCTGCCACAACTCCTAAAGCTCAATCTTGTTGAGTTGAGGACATTGGCTCCGCCTGATCCTCAAAACCTTCCGAGAAACTACGATGTCAACGCTAGGTGTGCTTTTCATTCCATCGCACCTGGTCACTCCACAGAAAAATGCAGGGCTCTGCATATGAAGGTTCAGGATCTGGTAGATTTAAAGGCCCTGAACTTTGCACCACCTCCCAATGTCATGTAAAATCCTATGCCAAGCCACAGTGGGCCAAGGATTAATGCTATAGAGGAAGGCTCACCCATGAGTTTAATAGAAGATATTGCAAGTATCCAAACACCGTTGGCAGAGGTTAAAGCCCAACTTTTTAAATGCCAAGTCAAGGTTGTTAGGCTTGTTGTGAATCTTGCAAGATTTCCGAGAATGGGTGTGCAAGCTTGAAGAATGGCATCAATAATTTGATTAAAGAAGGCATTCTACAAATAACCACAACAACTTCTACAACACCAACAACTCCTTTGTCAACAACAAGTGATTCTCCTACAACTGCAACAACAATTGCTCCTACAGATTCATCTACAACTTCAGCAACCATTTCTTCCTTCACTTCAACAAACAACAATTCCATGTCATCTCCTTCTACAACTTCAGCAACCACCAATAACGACGTCTCTACAGTTACTATTTATTATGACCCGACAATGGTCCCGAACTCCAGCAACTTTCAACAGTCTCAACAACAGTTCCAACAACAATCAAGCTTCAACTCATCACCACCAACATCCACCAGAAGTCCTGTCACTATCTTTTATGATCCACAGACAATAACGGTTCCAACCTCTGCTGCAGTGAGCCCAATCACCGTCACGGTGCCAGGGCCTATTCCATATGATAAAGATAGTGTTGTACCATGGCATTACGGTCTAACCTTTACTGCAACGGAAAAAAAGTCCTTCTTGATTCTTTAGTTCCTAATCCACAAGGGATAATGTCAGGGGAGGTGGAGACTTCACCCAAAGTGGACGCCTCTTTGCGTCACAAGCTCCAAGAACCAATACTGAGGCAGAGGCTGCTGCCAGAGCCAAAGGGAAGGGTGTGATACCTGAAGAATCTGCATCAAAAGAGACTCATAAATCATCCTTTGATCAGGATGTGGATGAATTTATGAGGATAGTTAAATCACCGATGTTGATTTAACAACAGAAGGACGTCACCACAACAAAGCTTTTCACATAACCCTGGAGTGCAAAGGGGCTGTACTCTCTCATGTTCTTGTAGACAGTGGGTCCTCGCTCAATGTCTTGTCGAAGAAGGCTCTTGTCAAGCTCGAATATGATGGAATAGCTCTCCGGCCAAGTAATCTTATGGTCAGGGCTTTTGATGGCTCCAAAAGATCTGTTCTTGGAGAGGTGGAGCTGCCAGTGATAATCGGTCCACAGGTATTTAAGACTACTTTCTATGTGATGGACATTTAGCCGGCCTACAACTGTTTGTTGGGTCGACCATGGATTCACGCCGCTGGCGCAGTAACGTCGACCCTTCACCAGAAATTGAAATATGAGTGCGAAGGACAGATTATCACCATCTGTGGTGAAGAGGGCATATTTGTTAGCCATCTGGATACTTACAAATATATTGAGATGGATGCTGAAATCCATGAAACTATGAGCCAATGGTTCGAGGCCCTGAATGTCAATGAGGCGACGACTGAAGTATTTGCTGCATCCCAGGAGGATAGGATGGGTACTTCAATTGTTTCCTATCAACAAGCCCGAAAGGTTGTTGAAGATGGTAATGCCCAAGGCTGGGGCAAGCTGCTGCCAGTGGAGAAGAAGGAGGACAAATTCGGTTTGGGTTACAAACCATTCTGACAAGATCAATCAGAGGCTGCAAAGGAGCCCAAGTTCATCAGTGGGGAGATGATCACCCCAGATGTTGTTAACAACCTGGAAGACGAGGCAGAAAGCGACCGCAACCTGGAGAGCTGGATACGTCCAAGGATCCCGGGGCACCAAGTCCTTAACTGGTCTTCCCATGAAATTATAAGGGTTACTCCTGCAGAGTAATTATTATTTCCTGCTTTTTTCAACATGCATCAAGTCCTGCATCTTGCCCAAGGTGTCAGGACTCATTTTGTAATAGGGCTATATTGTAATTTTGTGCAAATAGATTATCAATGAATATCAGACATCTTTTGCAAACAAGTCTCTTTTTCGCTCACTGTCTTTTCATTTTTTACTTTTGTACAAAACAATAAAATGGAAATGTTTTCAAAATAATAACTTCATTTTTTCTAAGCAAGATTAAAACTGATCACTAAACGAACAAATCTCAACCCTCGCAGAGATTATCCTCTAGATTGCACCGACAACAACAATGCTATGACCTTGTATGACTTCGACAATCCAATTAATCAAGCTGATGAAGGGGTTGAAGAAGACTATGAGTTACCTGAAGAGTTAGCCAGGTTGTTGAGGCAAAAAGAGAAAGTGATTACCCCTCATCGGGAGGAGGTGGAAACAGTTAATCTTGGTACCGAAGAAGATTTGAAAGAAGTGAAGATTGGGGCCAGTCTGCAGGCTTCAGTAAAAGAACAGCTCATCGACATGCTTCGAGAATACGTCGATGTCTTTGCTTGGTCCTATCAAGACATGCCAGGTCTGGATATGGATATTGTTATGCACAAGCTGCCATTAAAGGAAGATTGCCCTCCAGTAAAACAGAAGCTACGTCGTACTCGTCCAGATATGGCCATGAAGATTAAGGAAGAAGTACAAAAACAGTGGGACGTCAGTCTCCTTGCTGTAACTAGTTACCCGCCGTGGGTTGCTAATATTGTACCAGTGCCTAAGAAGGATGGCAATGTACGGATGTGTGTGGATTACCGGGATCTGAATAGAGCACGCCCAAAGGATGATCTCCCATTACCTCACATTGATGTATTGGTCGACAACACAACTCAGTTCTCGGTGTTTTCTTTCATGGATGGGTTTTCTGGGTATAATCAGATCAGGATGTCACCTGAGGACATGGATAAAACAACCTTCATCACACCACGGGGCACTTTTTGTTACAAGGTAATGCCTTTTGGACTGAATAATGCCGGTGCGACTTATCAACGGGCTATTGTAACATTGTTCCACGACATTATCCACAAAGAAATTGAATTCTACATGGATGACATGATTGCCAAGTCCCTCAATGAAGAGGAGCACCTGGTAAATCTGCTGAAGTTGTTCAAGCGTCTGAGAAAGTATCAGTTGAAGCTAAACCCCCAACAAATGCACATTCGGGGTGTGGTCCGGTAAACTGCTGGGATTTATTGTAAGTGAAAAGGGAATTGAGGTCGATCTCGACAAAGTCAAAGCCATTCAGGATATGCCTGCACCTAGGACTGAAAAGGAAGTTTGGGGGTTCTTAGGTATATTGAACTACATATCAAGGTTCATATCTCATCTAACTGCAACCTGTGAAGCCCTGTTCAAATTGATAAGAAAGGAACAAACGGTCAAGTGGAACAAAGATTGTCAGAAGGCTTTTGACAAGATCAAGGAGTACCTACGAGAACCTCCAATTCTTATGCCTCCAGTTGAAGGAAGACCTCTAATAATGTACCTGACAGTATTAGAAGGATCAATGGGGTGTGTGTTGGGCCAGCATGACGAGTCTGGCCGAAAAGAGTATGCAATATACTACCTAAGCAAAAAGTTTACCGACTGTGACCAACATTATTCACTGCTCGAGAAAACATGATGTGCTTTAGTGTGGGCTGCTCGCTGACTAAGACAATGTTGACTCACACTACTTTGTTGATCTAAAAAATGGACCCCGTCAAGTACATATTTGAGAAGCCGACACTTACCGGAAGGGTTGCAAGATGGCAAATGATTCTGACAGAGTATGGCATTCAGTACTATCGCTCCCACCAAATGACACCAAGGTCAGATAGGGTACAGACGCGAACGATCGGCGAAAGGAGAAATGAAGTTGAAATGAAAAGAGTCGCCAGCTAGGCATTTTTATCCCGAAGGAAAGGTAATGCTAAATAAACCTAAGAAAAGATGGATAAGACGGTCGTGAACCAAAGAAACTGAGAAAGGGGGTTGGTTACAACCTAGGAAGGTATTAGCACCTAGATTGTCCGTCGTAATCAACGGGATCCACGCTTGAAAGTTTGTGTTTAAAGGGGTGGTGTCAGTGCTATCTGTGTGCAAAAGCTGGAAAAAAATGCAAGTGTCGGTGTAAAAGGGTGAAGTGAATTGAAAATGCTCAGGACTGAGGCTTAAAAGAATAATGCTGGAAGAGGGGGAAGGGATAGAGACTTCTGTTCGATAATAGTTAAGTTATGCCTACGTATCCTCTCGTGCAATGAGGAAGTCAGAACACCGTAGTTCAACTCAAAGAGACTGAAAGATGAATTGACTTGTGAACTGCTTGCTTGTCTATGCTCAAGTGTATGACCTGTTTGGCTCAGGTGCTAACTGTCTTGCATTAGACGGAAGAAGCGGGTTCTCGTTTGTGAGTGAAGATGATGAGAAAAGAATCCGGGAGGAGACGATTATTGTAGTTTTTTTTTTGTGTTTTCAATCTTATATTTCTTTTTTGGGTGTTTGTTATAAGTTAATGAGCTTAAGCTTAAACCAAGGGTTAGTAAACTCATCACATCCTCCCTTTGATTAGGGATAATGAGAATACCTTAAGTATAAGGTAAGCACCTCAAACTTAATTACCATGATGTAGGATTAAGATCATTAACCTACTTGTGATTATTTAGATGTTTTGGATTTTGGTTTAGTGTTAAGTAATGAGTTTAAGCCATAATCAAGGATTTAATGGACCCATTACACCATCCTAATAGAAGGATAATAGATGAGAACATTTAAGCTGAGGAAGATACCTCAACTTAATCCATGATTAGGGATTAAACTCATGACAAAACAAAGCCTTTATTAAAGTGGATTTTAGTTAATGGTAAGATTAAGAAATGAATTTTATGGTTTGTAAGACAACGTGAGGGGGACTTGTCCATTAACACTAGGGTTAGTCCTTCTTAACTAATTAAGGAAGAATTAGAACCCTAATGCAAGGCCCAAGTTACAAGCTATTGTCTTAGTGATTATTAAGATGGATTGATTAAGAGATTTAAACACATTAAGGGTTTAACACTTAGGATTAAAGTTATACACTTCATCCTAAGAGAAAGATGCAGGCATAACCTTAATCACAAAGCCTTAAAACCTTAAAGGTTTAGTCTCTAATTATGGGATGAGAAAAGAGACACAAGGATGACACAAAGGTAAAAATAAAGGGGGGACTAATAAAAACCCTAATTATTATCATGCTTGTATGTTCCTATGGTTTGTAAGGCTGGCAAGAGATCTTCAGAGAAGCCACCAATGGAAGAAGCAGATGAAAGGAGGAGAAGTAGAAGAAAACAAGTTAACTTACTTCAATGAAGAAGATAAGTTACTTGAAGAAAGAAAGTGGAGGATGAACATGAATGAGCAAGCTCACTCTAAAGCAAAAGCAAAATTCAGCAATGATGCATAAGAGAGATGAGAGGAGAAATGAGAAGTGAAGGCAAATTCACTTCTCAAAGTACTTACCACTTGAAATGGTTAGCAAAAGAGAAAGGGATGAAATGAAAACGAAGCAAATGCAAAAATGCAAATCAATACCAGAACCATAAAAATGATGCAAATGATTCTATTAGATGATGCAAAGGCATCTCAAGAGTTATGAATGATCATTAAAGAGATGAGAATGCAAATGAAGCATGTAGGAAGCATGAAAGCACATGAAAGTTCATGGAATGAAATGAATGCACATCTTGGAAAATGGATGAAGACATGATCAAGAATGATTCTAATGTGTCCTAGGATGTCTTAGATGTCATGTGAATGCAAGAAATGTCATGGCAAGTTCTTGAATGAATGCATATGCATATGCAAGAAGTATGCAAATGAACATGAAAAATTAGGGTTTTAATGCAACATGAGATGCAAAAGTCAAAAAACAGAAGCAAAACACAAGATAAAAAATTGCAAATGAACTCAAAGGAACCCTAACCCCATATAATATCACACCCCAAAGGAGAAGTTCTAACTCTTAACCTAAAGAAAGTTATGATTTTTCTAAGTTATCTAGGGTTTTAAGGCACCTTAAGGGAAAACAAATGCAAATAAAATAAAAAATGTAAGATGAATTTGTGACAAAATTATGCTAGACACTACATGTCAAATGAAGTTCAATGCAAAAAGAATCAAATTCATACCATTTATGGTTAGGCAGAAAAGAATTCTTGAAGTTAGGATTCAAAAATGGGAATTTTATGAACCCTAAATTCAAGAAAATTGTCAAGATTGATTCAAAACCAAAAAGAAATTTGTGTGAATGGTTTGACAATGTTTCTAAATGTCTTAAGTTACAATGTGATTTTTTTTGGTATTTTTAGAAACCTATATGATATTTTAATAAATTAATTTCCATTAATTAATTAAAATAAACATTTAAATATTTTAAAAATGATTTTTTAATGCAAAAATAAAAATAAAAATGTTTTCTGGTTGAGAAAACTATTTGAAGTGAAAATGCAAAAGGAAAATATTTTTATGATTTTCTAACTATTTTTAATAAATTATGCAAGAAAAATGAGAAAAAATGAATTAAAAACTAAATTAAATAAAAGTAGGATGATCTGATGGCTCACATTCAAAGCTGAGGGATTTTGGTTGAATGGCGCGTGAATGAGTGGACAGGATTCACTCTGGGCTAATTTTCATTAATTAATTAATTAAACTTAATTAAAACAGAATTAGGGTTTAATGACAACATCTCAACCGTTCAAACACGCGG
Source organism: Lathyrus aphaca (assembly GCA_963966055.1). Classification (NCBI taxonomy): domain Eukaryota; kingdom Viridiplantae; phylum Streptophyta; class Magnoliopsida; order Fabales; family Fabaceae; genus Lathyrus; species Lathyrus aphaca. The sequence goes on from OZ014521.1 coordinate 490,012,360, forward strand.
GTAGACACAATCCAAGGGTTCTCATTCAAACTCAGCCCTAACCCTAATTAACCATTTAATCACTTTTAGGTGGATGGAGAAGACCTTCGGTCATCTTCTCGGCCAGCTCTCCACGCTATCTTCCATTTCAGGCCACCCTAGACCCCCTAATTCTCCAGAAATGATCACTAACTCATTCTAAACAAGATCCAACCCATAAAAACCATTTATTTTCACTCAAGATCAAGAATCAAAGCCAAACGGAAAATACGCAGAAAAGTTTTTAGAGGTTCAATACATGCTCAATATTTGATCATTTTCAAAACTAAACATATCAGGATCATCAGTGAATCATGGAGAATCAATTAGAAACTTAAAAACGCACTTCTGGAAAAAAGTTTGAAGAGGTTACCTGAGCTTTGAACCTTGCAACTTTGAGCTTTCTGGACCTCTTCCTTGTGCAAACTCACTCCCTTTGACCTCCTGATGAAGCTGCAATGCTTGAAAAGCTTTGAGAGTGGCTGGTTTGAGTGGTAGCAACTCAACTGGTCAAGAATCGTGTTTTGGCTATGGAAGGTTTTTGGCTTTTTTTAATGTTTGTTTTGTGTTCTATAGATGATTTTGAGATGAATGGTGGAATTTGTTTAGAGTTTGAGTGGCTGAGTTATGAAATTCGAAAGCTTTTGCAAGTTGGAGTGATTTTGTGTATGCTGAGTTCTTGGAGCTCTTGGCTTGTGTGTCTTATGAAATTATATCCTTGAAGCATGCTTGTAAAGTCTGGATAGGCTAGAGAGTGGGTGGTGGACTGTGGTGATTGGTATGGGCAAGTTCCCAAAATGTCAACATGACTTGTACTTGAGGTATGGGCATCCTTGTAGCTGGATTTTTGGCTTGTCTTGGTGCAGCTGAGATCAAGGAGGTCCATAGAATTGGATTTTAGACAATTCAGCAAGTGGATGAAAGGTTATGTGCCCTTTTGCAATTTCATGAAGTTTTGGCCCCTTTTGGATTTCTTCATGGGCAAGGCATGAAAACTTGAGATTCTTGGGCCAATTCTGAGTTTTAGGCAATGCACTATGATGTTATGATGCTTAGAAGTGTGTTTGAAGTCACAAAATAGCTTGGCAAGTGGTTTTGCAAAAATCCCTCTTTGGTGCATTCTTGAAAATTATGTGATTTTTGCCAAATTTGACAAGCCATAACTTGAGTTCTATAATGAATTAGAACTTGTTCTTGTACTTTTTGAAAAGGGAATGATCCAATCTACAACTTTCATGACCAACAATTTTTCATTTGAAGTATTTTTGGTTGAGAAAGAAGAGATTGAAAAACTTTCCCATAATGGAAAGTTTACATTACAAGTCATTTCCATTTTTGGCAACTTTTGGTTTAGCTCACTTTTCTTAAATTTTGTGAACTTCCAAGCACTTAAATGATCAAATAAAGATCATATAACTTCAATTTGATGAAAAATCCACTTTGGTTCCATGGGTGGGGACCTCAAATGCCCTGATTTTGCTCTGACTTGCTCAAGAAGTTACCCAGTGATCAGATGACTTCCACAATGAATTTCTTCATCAAACTTGGTACACATGATCCTTATAACATATTGAGACCATTAGAATCAAGAATGACCAAAAAATTTGGAGTTATGACCTCTGAAACAAAAACCCTAATTTCAGGTCATCTGTGCATTGAAACCCTAGCTCTGCTTCCATGCTTTGCAAGCTCTTGTGATTTTCTGACTTCCTTGATCTTTGAGGGATATAAAATGATGCCTGAACATACATGGACCCTCTTGGAATGATTGGTGTCCTTTGGAGTGGCTCAGATGAATCTTGGATTGGTCATATCACAAACCCTAGATGCAGATGAATTTGAACTATACAGTGAAACACAAAATGCAATATGATATGATATGCTTAAACTAATGCAAATATGAAAGATCACAAGCCATGGTGTGAACTTATTGAGGGAAAATTTGGGGTGTTTACAAGTACACATCTCAAAAATCCATCAAAGGCAGTGTATTGTCTGACTATCTAGCTGAGCAACCCATTGATGATTACCAGCCCATGATATTTGACTTCCCTGATGAAGACATCGTGTACCTAAAAGCAAAAGATCATGAAGAGCCTGTTCACATTGAAGGGCCTGACCCAGAAGAAGAGTGGACAATGATGTTTGATGGGGCTGTCAATATGAATGGTCGAGGAGTTGGTGCAGTGCTCATTACACCTAAAGGAGTTCATATGCCTTTCTCGGCAAAAATCACTTTTGCCTGCACTAACAACGAAGCTGGATACGAAGCCTATATCATGGGTCTTGAGGAAGCCATTGACCTCAGGATCAAGATTTTAACTGTATTCGGAGATTCCGTTTGGTAATCAATCAGACCAACTATAAATGGTATACACACCAAGAGCATCTGATCCCATACCGCGACTATACGAGGAGATTATTGACTTTCTTCACAACAATCAAACTTAAGTACATCCCTCGGGACGAGAATCAGTTCGCAGATGCTTTAGCTACCATTTCCTCCATGATCAAGGTTCAAACTGCCAATTATGTACCTCGGATTTCGGTATCCAGACTAGACCGACCAACATATGTATTCTTTGTAGACATTGCTAAAGATGTCAAACCATGGTTCCATGACATCAAATGCTTCTTGGAGGATCAAACATACCCACCTGGGCATCATCCAATGATAAGAAGACATTAAGAAGACTGGCTGGTAGTTTCTTCCTTAATGCTGATGGTTCATTATACAAGAGAAACTTTGACATGGTACTACTCAGATGTGTTGATAAGAAAGAAGCAGACTTGCTAATGCACGAGGTGCATGAAGGATCTTTCGGTACCCATGCTGGAGGACATGCAATGGCTAAGAAATTGTTAAGGTCGGGTTATTACTTGATCACAAGGGATGCAGACTGTTGTGCCTATGCCAGAAAGTGCCACAAATGCCAGATCTATGCAGATAAAGTGCATGTGCCTCCAAATCCTTTGAACGTGATGTCTTCACCTTGGCCCTTCGCCATGTGGGGCATTGAAATTATTGGAAAGATCGAACCAACTACGTCAAATGGCCACAGATTCATCCTGGTAGCCATTGATTACTTCACCAAATGGGTTGAAGCAGATTCATATGTGAACGTCACCAGGCAAGTGGTAGCTAGATTCCTGAAAAGAGACATTATCTGTCGATATGGAGTACCCGAGCGAATCATTACTGATAATGTTTCCAATTTGAACAACAAAATGATGGCAGAACTGTGTCGGGACTTCCAAATTCAACATCACAACTCTTCTCCTTACAGGCCAATGATGAATGGCGCTTGTAAACACCACAAATTTGCCATCACTAAGTTCACACCATTGTCTTGTGATCTTTCATCTTTGCATTAGTTTAAGCATATCATATCATATGGCATTTTGTTTCACTGCATTAGTTCAAGTTCATCTGCATCTAGGGTTTGTGATCTGAGCAATCCAAGGATCCATATGAGCCACCCCAAATGCTTACAATAATTCCAAGAGGGTCCATGTATGTTCAATCATCATTTTATATCCCTCAAAGATTAAGGAAGTCAAGAAATCACAAGAACTGGCAAAGCATGGAAGCAGAGTTAGGGTTTCACTCCACAGATGACCTAAAATTAGGGTTTTGGTTTCAGAGGCCATAACTCCAAATTTTTTGGTTATTCTTGTTTCTAATAGCCTCAATATGTTATAAGGATCATGTTTACCAAGTTTGATGAATAAATTCATTGTGGAAGTCATATGTTCATTTGGTAACTTCTTGAGCAAGTCAGAGCAAAATCAGAGCATCTGAGGCCCCCAACAATGGAACCAAAGGGAAATTTTCATCAAATTGAAGTTATATGATCTTTATTTGATCATTGAAGTTCTTGGAAGTTCACAAAATTGAATAAATTTGAGCTAACCCAAAAGTTGACAAAAATGGAAATGACTTGTAATGGAAACTTTCCATTTTGGGAAAGTTCTTCAACCTCCTCTTTCTCAACCAAAAATGCTTCAAATGAAAAATTGTTGGTCATGAAAGTTGTATATTGGATCATTCCCTTTTAAAAAAGTACAAGAACATGTTCTAATTCATTATGGAACTCAAGTTATGGCCTTGCAAAGTTGGAAAAAATCACATAATTTTAGGTTTCATGCCAAAGAGGGAATTTTGCAAATTCACATACCAAGCCATTTTGTGACCTCTAATACACTTCTAGGCATCATAAAAACATAGTGTATTGCCTAAGAATCATAATTGGCCCAAGAATCTCAAGTTTATATGCCTTGCACATCAAGAAATCATAATGGGGCCAAAATGTACAAAGCTTGCAAAAACTCATACAACCATGCTTCCACCTGTGCCAGCTGCAAAGTATGACTTCCATGGTTATCCTTGAACCAAGCGGACTCGAGCCATTCCTTGAAACATCCACTGAACCAACCCATGCCTCAAGTACAAGTTAGGTTGACATTTTGGAAACATGCCCATACAATCACCATAGCCCACAACAACTCTTCTGACCTATCAAAGCTTGTTATGTGGACCAAATGCAAGCCATAACACAAGATTTTTCAAGCCTGAAAGCACACACAACTCAGATTCACAAAATTGGCCTCAAAACTTTCTCTCTTCGAAACTCATAGCACACACACTCAAACTCAAAACATCTTTCATCAATCAACTCAGCATCACCAAGGGATCATTTCCCACCCTTCATTACAGACTAAAAGCACCCAAAACTGAAATACGATTTTTGACCAGCTGAAGAACAACCACTCAAACCATCCATTATAAACTCCTTCCAAGCATCAAAGCATCATCAAGGAGTCCATTGGGGTAGGATTGCACAAAAGAGGAAGCCAGATAGCTCAGATTACAAAGCTCCAGCTCAGGTAGCCTCCTTCAAACTTTTTTCCAGAAATGCAATTTTAAGTTCTTAGATTGTTCTTTATGCTTTTCTGATCATCATGATATATTTAGTTTTGAAAATGAGTGGAAAATAAGCATGTACTGAGCTTCTGAAACTTTTTCAGTTTTTGAGTTTTGATTCGTATCTTATTCATGAGCTATGGGAAATTTGTTTTGAGGGTAGATTTAGGTTTAGGAAGGTGTGGGGAGTTGATCTGGAACTTTAGAGCTCCTAAAAAGGCATAGGGAAGATTTTGTTCTTGAGGGCTCGCCGGAGAAGGCGACCGGAACCACTGCTCCGGTCGTCTGAAGGTTGTTTGCCCTAATTAGGGTTAGCTGAGTGATTAGCGTGAGTTTGAATCTCCACCCTTAGATTAGGTTTCGCGCGTATGAACCAATGGGCCAGATCACTTCATTAACCCTTAATTTCCATTTAATTTAATTAATTAGGTTTAGTTAATTAATTAAGACTGATTTGAATTTCAGCCTTTGGATATGGCGCCAGTCAATTCCCGCCCCTCAACTTTGAATCTAAGCCCTTAGATCAGCATACTTTTCCTTTTATCTGTTTTTATTTCATTTTATTGTATTTCTTTTGTGCATTTTATTTAAAATACTAAGAAAATTCCAAAAATATTTTTCTTCTGCATTTTGTCTTCAAATATTTTTCTTCACCCAAAAACATTTTAAAAATATGTAAATGCTTATTTTAATTAATTAATGGAAATTAATTAATTAAAATACCATTTAGGTTTCTGAAAATTCCAAAAAAATTCACATTGCATCTTAGGACATTTAGAAACATTGTGAAACCATTCATACAAATTTCTTTTTGGTTTTGATCCAACTTTGACATTTTTCTTGAATTTAGGGTTCATAAAAATCCCTTTTTGGAACCCTAACTTTTGAAAATTATTTTTTGCCTAACCATGACCAGTTTGATAATGATTCTTTTTGAATTGTTCTTCATATAGAATGTAGTTTCTAGGATAATTATGCCATGAATTTATCTTGCATTTTCCATTTGATATGCTTTTTTCCTCTTAAGGTACCCAAAAACCCTAGTTAACTTAGAAAAATCATAACTTTCTTTAGGTTAAGAGTTAGACCTTATCCTTTGGGGTATTGTATCATGTGATTTGCTTCTGTTTTTGATATTTGCATCTCATCCTTTCATATAACCTTAATCTTGCATCCATACTTGCATCTTACATTGCATTGCATGAACATGTGAACTTGCCATGACATTCTAAGCATTTGTATGCCATCTTAGACATCTTAAGACATTGCTTGAACATTACTTGATCATTTCTTCATACATTTGCTATGCTTTACATCCATTTCATTTCATAAGTATACATGTGTTTTCAGGCTTCCTACATGCTTCATTTGTATTCTTTCTCTTTGCATGAACATTCATAACACTTGATATGCCTTTGCATCATCTCATAACACCATTTGCATCATGTGTTTGCTTCTGGTTTTGGTTTTACCTTTACATATGTTTCATTTTCATTTCATTTCTTTCCTTTATGTTAACCTTTTTCAAGTGGTAAGTAACTTGAGAAGTGAATTTGCCTTCACTTCTCATTTCTCTTCTCATTCTTCTTATGCATCATTGCTGCATTTTTTCTTTGCTTTAGAGTGAGCTTGCTCATTCATGTTCATCATTCACTTTCTTACTCCAAGTTACTTATCTTCTTCAGTGAGTAAGTAACTTGTTTCTTATGCTTCTCCTCCTTTCATCTGCTTCTTCCATTGGTGGCTTCTTTGAATATCTCTTGCAAGCCTTACAAACCATAGGAACACCCAAGCATGACAATAATTAGGGTTTTGATTATTCCCCCATTAGCTTTTACCTTTATGTCTTCTTTGTGTCTCTCTTCTCACCTAATCATTAGAGACTAAAACTTTAAAGTTTTAAGACTTTGTGATTAGGGTTATGCATGCATCCTTCTCTTAGGATGGAGTGTATAACTTTAATCATGTGTTAAAACCTTAATTTGTTTAAAACTCTTAATCAATCCATCCTAATAATAACTAAGACATTAACTTGTAACTTGGGCCTTGCATTGGGGTTCTAATTCTTCCTTTACTAGTTAAGAAGGACTAACCCTAGTGTTAATGGACAAGTCCCCCTGAAGTTGTCTTACAAATCATAAAACTCACTTCTTAATCTTAATTAAAATCCATTTAACAAAGGCTTGTTTTGTCATGAGGTTAATCCCTAATCATGGATTAAGTTGAGGTATCTTCCTCAGCTTAAGTGTGCTCATCTATTATCCTTCTATTAGGATGGTGTAATGGGTTCACTAATCCTTGATTATGGCTTAAACTCATTACTTAACACTAAACAAAAACTCAAAAACATCTAAATAATCACAAGTAGGTTAATGATCTTAATCCTACATCATCATGGTAATTAAGTTGAGATGTTTATCTCATCCTTAAGGTATTCTCATTATCCCTAATCAAAGGGTGGATATGATGAGTTTACTAACCCTTGGTTTAGGCTTAAGCTCATTAACTTATGACAAACACCAAAAACAATAAAAGATTGAAAACACAAAAAAAAAACAATAATCGTCTCCTCCGAGATTCTTTTCTCATCAGACTCATTCATAAACGAGAACACGTTTCTTCCGTCTAATGCAAGTCAGTTAGAACTCGAGCCAGATGAGTCATACACTTGAGCATAGACAAGTAAGCAGTTCACAGTCAATTTATCTTTCAGTCTCTTTGAGTCGAACTACGGTGTTCTGACTTCCTCATTGCACGAAAGGATACATAGGCATAACTTAACTGTTATCGAACAAATTTTTTTGTGTCTTCCCCCTCTTTCAGCATTCTTTTTAAGCCTCATTCCTGAGCACTTCACTTCACCTTTCCAGCACTGACACTTGTACATTCTTTTCCAGATTTTGCACACAGATAGCACAAAAACTACCCCTTTAAACACAATCATTTAAGCGTGGATCCCGTCGAGTACGACAGACAATCTGGATGCTAATACTTTCCCAGGTTGTAACCAACCCCCTTTCTCAGTTTCTCTGGTTCGCAACCGTCTTATCCATCTCTTTCCAGGTTTATGCAGCATTACCTTTCCTTCGGGATAAAAATTCCTAGCTGGCGACTCTATTCATCTTCCCTTCATTTCTCTTTCTCCGACCGTTCGCGCTTGTACCGGGATGCAAATCTTTGGGAGCGACAACTTGGCGACTCTGTTGGGGAACCTTATATTGTAACCAGGGCTTCTGGTTCTTTTTGTGGGTTCCTCCTAGCGCTTGTTTGATTTGTGTTAACGGGGGTGTTATATGCTACTTGTGTTTATGTATTTGCTTTATTTATTGCTTTTATGTTTAGCTTTATTTTTTGCTTTCTTTTACAGTTTTATACATTTCATACTGTCATTATCATATGATGGATCTCTTGTCTGTTTTGTTAGACGATGTGGCTAGTGATCTAGAGGGGGTGAATGGATTTATAGACACCCCAAATTTTCCCTCACTCATTTCAACATGGCTTGTGGTTCTTTTCATTTGCATAAGTTCAATCATATCATCTCATATTGCATTTTTTGCTTCACTGCATTGGTTCAAAGTCATCTGCATCTAGGGATTGTGATCTGAGCAATCCAAGGGTCATCTGAGCCATTCCAAAGGCCTTAAATCATCTCAAGAGGGTCCATGTATGTTCAAGCATCATATTCTATCCTCCTAAGATCAAGAAAGTCAAAGAATCACAAGAACTGAGAAAGGCATGGAAGCAGAGCCAAGTTTAACTACACAGATGACCTAAAATTAGGGTTTTGGTTTCAGAGGCCATAAATCCAATTTTTTTTGGCCATTCTTGTTTCTATTGGTCTCTATATGATATGAGGATCATGCATATCAATTTTCATGAAGAAATTCAATGGGGAAGGCATCTGATCAATGGATGACTTCTTGAGCAAGTCAGTGCAAAATCAGGGCATCTGAGGCCCCCAATGACACAACCAAAGGATATTCTCCATCATTTTGAATGTGTATGATCTTTATTTGATCTTAGAAGATGTTAGAAGTTCACAAAATTGAAGAATTTCAAGCCATTTGCAAAGTTGCCATTTTGGGAAAGTGACTTATAATGAAAACTTGCCATTTTGGGAAAGTTTTTCAACCTCCTCTTTTTGATCCAAAAATGCTTCAAATGAAAAATTCTTGGTCATGAAAGTTGTAGATTGGATCCTCCCATTTTCAAAAAGTACAAGAACTCATTCTAATTCATTCTAGAACAAAAGTTATGGCTTGTCAAAGTTGGGAAAAATCACATAAATTTCACTTTTACACCAAAGAGGGAAACTTGCAAATTCTCATGCTAAGCATTTCTATGACTTCAAATGGACTTCTACACATCATAACATCATAACACATTGCCTAAAACTCAGAATTGGCCCAAGAATTTCAAAGTTTCATGACTTGTGCATGAAGAAATCAAGAAAGGGCCAAACTTAATGAAAATTGCAAAAAACCCCATAGACTTCAATCCACTTGCTGATTTGCCTCAATCTCACTTCCATGGTTCTCCTTGATCACAGCTGCACAAGACATGCCTTTGTCCTTGGACTGAACCAGCCCATACCTCAAAGTACAACTTTGTTGACTTTTTTGCAAGAAGGCCATACCAATCAGCATAGCCCACACCAACTCCACAGACCTATCACAGCTTGATATGTGGACCAAATGGAACTCAAAACACACAGGAGGCAAGCCTGAAAACACAACATCACCATAGTTCACAAAAATCCATCTTTTTCATTTTCCATCGAATCTCATAACTCAGTCATCCATTCTCAAAACTTCTTCCACCATTCATCTTAAAATCCATCACTGATCACAAACCACCCCTTCCTTTGCCCCAAAAGCCACAACACACCAAATACGATTTTTCCCCTTTTGAATTGAGCTTCACTGAACTTTAAAGAAAGGACACAAACACTTCAACCAAGCATCAAGGAAGATCAAGGAAGGTTAGAGGAGGTTGTTTGCATCAAGCAGAAGGCCCAGACAGCTCCATTGGCAAAGCTCCATCTCAGGTATCTTCTTGAAACTTTTTTCCAGAACTTGTTTCTTTAGCTATAGAATGGTAGAGTGTATTCCACTGATCACAGTGAACCTTGAATGGTGAAAAATGGTTGAGTTTTGAGAGTGTATACATGTTCTGAAATTTTGTTCAGTTTTAGGTTTGTGTTCGAATCTTGTTGTTGATGAAAAATAAATGAAGTTTGATGTTGGATTCTTATTCTATGGGGTTTGGGGATCATTTCTGGAGATTTTGGGGGTTTGATTTGGCCTAGGGAGAGGTGGCCGGAGAAGATGACCGGAGGTCATTTCCGGCCACCTGAAAGTCATTAATGCTTTAATCAGGATTAGGGTTCCGTTTGAATACTGGCCTTTGGATTTGATTTACCTGCGCGCGTGTGTGGCTCAGATCATCCCACTTAACCCTAATTTCCAATTAATTAATTTAATCAAGATTAATTAATTATTTAATTAAGATTTGTTCAGTTTGAATGTGGACCCTCAGATCACGTGCCAAGTCAATTCGCGCGCCCTAGGTTTAAATCCCAGCCTTTGGATCAGTTGACTTTCCATTTAATTTGATTTTTATTTCTTTTTTATTGCATTTTCTTTCTCATTTATTTTAAAATATCAAAACACATCACAAAAATTTTATTTTTCGCATGCTGACTTAAAATATTTTTCTCATTCTAAAAATAATTTTTATTTTATTTTTTGCATAATTTTCGTATTTTAAAAATTTTTAAATGTTTATTTTAATTAGTTAATGAGAATTAATTAATTAAAATAACATTTAGGTTTCTAAAAATCACTAAAAAATTCACATTGCATTTTGATGTATTAAGAAACATTATCAAATTCTTCAAACAAATTTCTTTTTGGTTCTTGATGTATTTTGACATTTTTCTTTGGAATTAAAGTTCTTAAAAGGCAATATTTTTGTTCTAACTTAGAAAAATTCATTTTGCCTAACCATGAGGAGTTTGATGTTGGTTCTTTTTGCATTGCATTCCCCATATCATGTAGTTTCTAGGGTAAAATTGGTTTGAATTTATCTTTCATTTTTAATTTGATGAGCATTTTTCCTTTTGAGGTACCTTAAAACCCTAACAAACTTGAGAAAATCATAACCCCCATTAGGTTAAGAGTTAGGTCCCCTCCTTTTGGCAGTAAACTTGTGTAGGGTTAGGGTTCCTTTGATCCCATTTTCAATTTTTTATCATGTCATTTGCTTCTGATTTTGAATTTTGCATTGCATATTGTATGTAAACCCTAATTCTTGCCTTCATTTGCATCCACCTTCCATATGCTTGCATTCATGAACTTGCCATGACATTTTGTGCATCCACATAACTTCTAAGACATCTTAGGACATATTGAAATCATGTTTGATCATTGCATCATACATTTGCCATGTTATGCATCCATTGCATTTCATAAGTTTTCATGAACTTTCATGTTTCCTTTCATGTCTAATTTGCATCTTCATTACTTATATGTTCATCCTCATCCCTTGACATGCTTTCATACCATCTCATAGCATCATTTGCATCATGATTATGCTTCTGACTTGGGTTTTCATCTTTGCATTTCATCTCATCTTCATTTCATTCCATTTCTTGTTACTAACTTTTCAGGTGGTAAGTGTTTGAGAAGTGAATTTGCCTTCACTTCTCATGATCTCTTCTCATCTCTCTTGTGCATATTTGCTGCATTTTGTATGTGTATTAGAGTGAGCTTTCTCATTCATGTTCCTTCTCCATCTTCTTTCTTCAAGCAACTTGTCTTCTTAAGTGAAGTAAGTTGTCTTGCTTCTTCTGCTTCTCCTCCTTTCATCCTGCTTCTTCCTTGGTGGCTCTCTTGAAGATCTTTTGCAAGCCTCATAAACCCTAGGAACACCCAAGCATGATAACAATTTGGGTTTGATTAGTCCCCCATTTAGTTGTACCTTTGTGTCATCTTTGTGTCTCCTCTTCTCACCTCATAATCAGGGACTAAACCTTTAAGGTTTTTAGGCTTTGTGATTAAGGTTATGCATGTATCCTTCTATTAGGATGGAGTGTATAACTTTAATCCTAAGTGTTAAACCCTTAATGTGTTTAAATCCTCTAATCAATTCACTTAATAATCACTAAGACATCAAGCTTGTAACTTGGGCCTTGCATTAGGGTTCTAATTCTTCCTTAATTGGTTAAGAAGGACTAACCCTAGTGTTAATGGACATGTCCCTCTCAAGTTGTCTTACAAATCATAAAATCCACTTCTTAATCATATAATTAACTAAAATCCACTTTAATAAAGGCTTTGTTTTGTCATGAGGTTAATCCCTAATCATGGATTAAGTTGAGGAGCCTTCCTCAGCTTAAATGTTCTCATCTATCATCCTTCTATAAGGATGGTGTAATGAGTCCATTAAATCCTTGATTATGGCTTAAACTCATTACTTAACACTAAACAAAAACTCCAAAAACATCTAAATAATCACAAGTAGGTTAATGATCTTAATCCTACATCATGATGATTAAGTGTGAGGTGCTTACTTCATACTTAAGGTATTCTCATTACCCCTGATCAGAGGGAGGATGTGATGAGTTTACTAACCCTTGGTTTAGGCTTAAGCTCATTATCTTATGACAGACCACCAAAAGCAATAAAAGATTGAAAACACAAAAACAAAAAATAATCGTCTCCTCCGGGATTCTTTTCTCATCATCTTCACTCACAAACGAGAACTTGCTTCTTCCGTCTAATGCAAGACAGTTTGCACCTGAGCCAGACAGGTCATACACTTGAGCATAGACAAGTAAGCAGTTCACAAGTTAATTTATATTTCAGTCTCTTTGAGTTGAACTACGGTGTTCTGACTTCCTCATTGCACGAGAGGATACGTAGGCATAACTTAACAGTTATCGAACAAAAGTCTCTGTATATTCCCCCTTTCTTCCAGCATTATTCTTTAAGCCTCATAGTCTTGAGCTTCACACTCTTTCTTTACACTGACACTCCATATATTTCACTTCACTTTCTTCCAGCACTGACACTTGCATTCTTTCCAGCTTTGATACACAAATTGCACTGACACTACCCCTTTCAACACAAATCTTTTAAGTGTGGATCCCGTCGAGTACGGCGGACATTCTGGGTGCTAATACCTTCCCAGGTTGTAACCAACCCCCTTCCTCAGTTTCTCTGGTTCGCAACCGTCTTATCCATATCCTTCTAGGTCTATGCAGCATTACCTTTCCTTCGGGATAAAAATGCCTAGCTGGCGACTCTTTTCTTTCCAGTTCACCCTTGTGTGTCCTCTTTCTTTCGCCGACCGTTCGCGTCTGTACCCCATTTTACTTAGCCTCATTTGGTGGGAGCGACAGCTTGGTGACTCTGCTGGGGACGCCTTATATTGTAACCAGGGCTTCTGGTTCTTTTTGTGGGTTCCTCCTAGAGCTTGTTTGATTTGTGTTTACTGGGGTGTTATGTGCTAATTGTGTTTATTTATTTGCTTTATTTACTGCTTTATGTACAGCTTTATTTATTGCTTTCCCTTTACAGTTTTTCATATTTCATACTGTCATTATCATTGCTGGATCTGGCTTCTGTTTTGGTGGGTGGGGGTCCCATTGAGAGTTTGAGGTCCTATACCTGGGACCTGAGTGACACCTAGGATAGAGCGGTTCATGTTCTTTCCCATTCCATTTCGGTCTGGTGCGGGAATATGAAACACGGTTCAGATGTGGGTTTCTTCTTGAGAACTTTGTGCTACAGATTTCCTGTAGTTCTAGGGCTATCTGGGAAGCCTGCTAAGTCTGGATGACCTTTATTATGACCTTCAGAAACTGAGGTGAATTAGAGGAGGATCTTTTATGGTTATTGTAAACACTGTACCTCCGGGTTAGAAGTGTTTACACTTCTCATAACTGATCCAAGTCTGAGGATCCTTGTTTTAGAACATTACATGTGAGGGGGTTGGGTTGTTTACAAGTTTGCAGGTACCCTTGGCCACATCATACCCTGTCTCTGTTTTGTTTAAGAGTACTCCGCATTGGACAGTTCTTGTGATTAACCCTGGACATGTGACTCTTTATTTGAGTCTCCCACCTTGGTTACTGGATTTCTAAGCCTTCATCCAGACTTTTGGACATACATGGGCTTATACCAAGGCAGATATCAGATCCAGCTTGATCATAAACCCTTGCATATCATTTGCATACATCATCATTGCATCATTTAACATTTGTTTATTTGTTTTTCAGGGTATCCACATTATATCTGGTTTGGTTTTGACCCCTTCTTCTGCATAGACCTCTGCTTCATCAGTTATCTGCTTCAACTATCCTCATCATCACCAGCATCAGCCTGTCAGTGGCTCATTTCCAGCACCTGTCGTGATCTTCATCAGTACCAATCTTCAGTTTTTCAGCAGCATTCATGACTACTCCCAGGAAGAGCAACATATCCTACCATTTCTTTGAACCTGTGTTGACTGGCATCAGGCAGGTCCAATCACTCATCACACCTGACCACATCCCATTGTTTAGAACACACTATGGAGGTATCCTGGATATGGTTATGGACCTTGACCCTTCTCAAAGGAGCATGATCCACACATGCTTGCAATTTTATGATCCTCCTTTGAGATGCTTCACCTTCCCAGATTTTCAGCTGGGGCCTTTGCTGGAAGAGTTTTCCTCTTTGATTGGAGTACCTATCAGGGGTAGAATCCCTTTTAACCCAGAAATGACTTTTCCCAGAAATGAAGAGGTGGCAAAGACATTGTACCTGGAGCCTGCCTTGATTGAGAAAAGTATGACAACAAAAGCTGGATTCCCTGGTTTGCACTTGGACTTCTTGATTTCTCAGGCCATCCTGAAGGCCTCATTGGGAGAATGGAGGGCAGTCTGTGCATTGTTAGCCCTCAGCATATATGGGGCTATACTGTTTGCAGATGAGCCCAAGTTTGTCAGCAAGAATGCCATCCATCTGTTTCTTCTAAGGAACCCAGTGCCTACACTGCTGGGAGACTTTTACTACTCCATTCATCAGAGGAATGAGAAACAAAGGGGAAAGTTGGTGAGATGTTGTGCTCCTTTGTTTTACACCTGGCTGCTCAGACACTTGCCTAAGTCAGATGCCTTCCTGAACCCTCACCAACAGAAGAATTGGGCCAAGAGGCTCATTGCTTTGACTTCGGATGATATCAGATGGTGCACCCAGAGCACCAAGGGCAAGGACATTATCACCAAATGTGCCTCTGATAGGAGTTAAGGGTTGCATCAACTACAATCCTTTACTATTTAAGAGACAACTGGGCTATGCTTTGGTTCACCCTCCTAGAGTGCAAGATTTGGCTGAGACCTTGTATTGTGAAGTAAAACCTAATTCAGTAGCTGTCAGACAAGCATTTTGGGCATGGGACAATATTCAGACAAAAGGGATGGCTATTCTTGGAAGGTGTAATAATGTTGCTTCAGCCCAATACTATGACTGGTCCCATACTAGAGCTCAGATTACTGGAATGTCTTTCACCTTGGAAGACATACCCGGACCATCTGCAACACAGCCTGCAACAACTGTCAGCCTAGAAGAATTTGAGAAGCTGAAGGAAAGAAATGAGAACCTATCTCAAGCTTTGAAGAAGACTCTTTGGGAGAGGAGTGATGGTCGTCTGGACATTGAGAGATTGGAGAAGCTTAGGGTGGAGCATCTTACCAAAATTGAGAAGACAGAGGACTACATCAGGAAAGCAAGAGCTGGAGAACAAATTTTGAAGAATTCCTGTAAAGAAGCCAAGATTCAGAAGGCTAGGACTGAGCTCTATCTGCAAGAGAGTCAGGTTAGGTGGGTCAGGATCACTGAGGCCCGTACACAAGAAGACCAGAAGTTTCAAGCCAAGATTGAACAGTTAGAGGCCAATGAGAAGAAGCAGCAGGAAGCTTTGTTGGCAGCCCAGAAGGAGATTTCAGAGTTGAAGCTTAGAGCAGGTTTGAAAAGATCAAAGGACCAGGACAGGCACAAGAAGCTGACCTCTGCCATTGTTACCAAGAACCTCCTCATCAGGACCATTATAGAGCACCCGGCTGGTCCAGTGACTGAGGCACTCTTGAGGGAGGTCAGAGAAGATGAGTTTGGACTGTATGTTTGACTTCTTTGCTTGTTGTTCATTTCCATTTGATGTACTTTTCTCTTTTGTTGTATTTTAACCCTCCATGGGCATTTGTTGTAAAACAGACTATGTATTGTTCACCATTTGTAATATATTTCAGTTTGTTTTCATTTGGGCTTTCTCTCAACAACATCAAGCACCTTCCCCGAGGTCTGGAAAGGTCAAAACCAAGAACCAAATCGGATACCTTGGAAAACAAATAAGCATATTGCATTGCATACTAACTTTTGTTTTGTTTTGTAGGATTTGTTATTATTTCTAACTTTGTTGTGATCTCAGGAAACATTGCTCGTCGCCGAGTGTTCCCTGTCAACCGCACGCACCGGTACCCGACTCGCAACATCCTTCCCGGTATTCAAATGGAACAAGTACATCAGGACTTGACTGAAGTCAGAAATCAGATGGCTAATGAGAGAGTGGAGATGAGAAATCAGATGTCTCAATTCATGGCTGTAATGACTGGCTTGGCCCATAGTCAAGAAAGGTTAAGAGAGTTGGTGGAAAGACAAACTCCTGAGGAGCCACATCTTGGAACAGGAGGGACTAGTAACAATGAACGGGGCTAGCCTCGTATTGATCCATCGGTATTTGGACCTCATTTGGATCCAGAAGCTAACATCCCGAGGAATGTGCAAGGTAATACTGCTGGAGGGAGAATCTTGCAAGAGGATCCCCAGGAAGAGCAGTTTACTGTTAAGGGAGCAGGAGATGAAGTATATGACCGGAGATTGGACGAAATTGCTGAAAAGTTGAGATCTTTGGAGTCTCAGAATTCTTTGGGCTTCGATGTGATGGACATGGGGTTAGTAGACGGGGTGAGAATTACCCACAAATTCAAACCCCCATGCTTTGAAAAGTACAATGGTACCTCTTGCCCACGAACTCACTTGCAATCTTTTCTGGGAAGACTTAAAGCTTATACTATGGATGAGAAGTTGTGGATGTTCTATTTTGAAGACAGTCTGACTGGAGCTTTAAGGGAGTGGTATTCACACTTGTCTAGAGCCACCATAAGATGCTGGAAGGATTTGGCTGAGGCTTTCATCCGACAATATCAATACAACCTGGACATGGCTCCCAATAGGACCCTCCTGATGGGAATGTCTCAATCTTCCAGAGAAAGCTTCAGGGAATATGCCCAAAGGTGGAGACAGCTTGCTGCTGCTGTCCAACCACCCATGTCAGAAAGAGAAATGGCTGACATGTTCATGAACACATTGCAAGGGACTTACATTGATAGATTGGTTGCCTTCTCCTCTACCAGTTTTGCTGATGTGGTCATAGCTGGTGAGAGGATTGAAAGCCTCTTAAAGATGGGCAAGATCTCTGACAGTGGTGCAAGTTCATCCAGTAATCCCAGAAAGCCTTTTGTGGGACCCCGAAGAGCCGGTGAGACAAATTCCATTCATGCAAGCAGGGGCAGGCCTCAGTACGTGCACCGGTCAGTAGCAGCTGTTACCATTCCAACTCCGATTCCTCAACAATCAGCATATCCTCAACAACAACAACCACAGTATCAACAACAAATTCAGTATCCGCAACAGAGAACCTACAATAACAGCAACAACAACCAACAACAGCGTCCTTTCCAACAAAGACCCTCACAGGCAAACAGGGTAATTGACCCAATCCCAATGCCGTATGATGCACTTTTGCCACAACTCCTGAAGCTTAACATGGTTGAGTTAAGGACTTTGGCACCTCCAGATCCCACCAATTTTCCAAAGAACTATGATGCAAATGCCAGGTTTGCATTCCACTCGAATGCACTGGGGCATAATACTGAAAAATGCAGGGCTTTACAGATGAAAGTCCAAGACCTGGTGGACTCAAAAGCTCTCAACTTTGCACCTCCTCCGAATGTCACAAGGAATCCAATGCCTAGTCACAACGGGCCTAGGATTAATGCTATTGAGGAAGGCAAATCATCCACCTTAATTACCAGTGTTGCACAGATTCGAACACCTTTGGTTGAAATCAAAGCCCAGCTTTTAGAATGCCAAGTGTTCCCTGGGTGTGAGCTCGGTTGTGGGTATTGCAATATTGCAGTCAATGGGTGTGAAAGGCTGAGAGACGGCATAAATGGTCTTATTAAGGATGGTATCCTTCAGATTACGACAACGGCACCTACAAATCCAGCAACTCCTTCACCGGCAATCACAGATACTCCTACAACATCAGCAACCATTGTTCCAACGGATTCTACTACAAATCCAACAACTGCTCAATCAATCACTTCAACGGATGCAAGTTCAATCACCATTCCTGCTACAACTTCAACACCCATCTAGTTAACAATGCCTTCTACAACATCAGCAACAATTGATGAAAGCGTCTCAACAGTTACCATATACTATGACCCTGGAAATATTCCTGCCAACAACTCACAAAATGTTACTCCTGTCAGAGCACCGGTTACCATATACTATGATCCACACACCATTGTGGTCCCTTCTGCAGCTGCTATCAGTCTGGTCACTATCACAATGCCTGGCCAGTTCCTTACGAAAGCAATAGTGCCATCCCTTGGCATTATGGGTCAGATCTGTACTGCGAGGGGCAGAAAATCACTTTGGAATCATCAACTTCTTCACCTCAGATTGACAATGTGGGGGGAGGCGGAGGCTTCACTAGAAGCGGACGTCTCTTTGCCTCGCAAATTCCAAGACCCATTGCCGAAGCAGAAGCTGCTGCTAAGGCAAAAGGGAAGAGCATGGTGCAAGAAGAACAAGTTGTCAAAGAAGCTTTGAAGACTCCTTTTGATCAGGAGGTTGATGAATTCATGAGGATCATAAAGAAAAGTGATTACAAGGTGGTAGACCAGCATCACCAAACACCTTCCAAAATCTCCATACTATCGTTGTTAATGTGCTCCGAGGCCCATCAGAACGCACTATTGAAAGTCCTGCACGCAGCTTATGTGCCGGAGGAGATTACTGTCAATCAGTTAGAGGCTGTGGTTGGAAATGTTAACGCCAGTAATGGACTAGGATTTACCAACACTGATTTGACAACGGAAGGTCGCAATCACAACAAGGCTTTGCACATTACCTTGGAGTGTAAGGGTGCAGTTCTTTCTCACGTATTGGTAGACACAGGGACATCCCTCAATGTCCTACCTAAGAAATCCCTTGTGAAGCTGGAGTATGATGGATTGGCACTACACCAAGTAACTTGGTAGTGAGAGCCTTTGACAGGAGAGATAGAATTACCAATAATGATTGGCCCACAGGTTTTCAAAACGACCTTCTTTGTGATGGATATACAACCTGCCTACAGCTGTTTATTGGGTAGACCATGGATACATGCCGCCGGCGCCGTGACGTCAACCCTTCACCAAAAGTTAAAATTCGAGTGGGAAGGCCAAGTCATTACTATTTGTGGGGAGGAGGATATTTTTGTTAGCCAGCTGGCTACTTTCAAATACATTGAGATGGACGGGGAGATCCATGAAACCATAAACCAAGGGTTTGAGGCCCTTAATATTAATGAAACATTTGTTGTACTTGGGACCTCCATCACATCATATCATCAAGCCAGGAAGGTTGTTGAGGAAGGTACCGCCCAAGGCTAGGGCAAGCTGCTGCCCGTGGAGAATAAAGAAGACCGATTCGGGTTGGGTTACAAACCAATTCGACAAGATCAACCAGAGGATGCAAAGGAGCCCAAGTTTATTAGTGGGGGGATGCTCACCCCGGATGCTATGAATAGCTTGGAAGATGAGTCAGAAGACGAGCGCAACCTGGAAAGCTAGATACGTCCAAGGATGCCAGGGAGCCATGTCTCAAACTGGTCTTCCCGGGAAATTATAAGAGTTACTCCTGCAGAGTAATTATTATTTCCTGTATTTTTAAAGCATGCATCAAGTCCTGCATCTTGCCCAAGATGTCAGGACTCATTTTGTAATCGGGCCATCTTGTATTTTGTGTAAAGATCAATTAATGAATATCAGGACATCTTTTGCAAATGAGTCTTTTCTCTTCCGCTCACTGTTTTTCATTTTTCACTTTTTGTACAAAAATAAAATGGCAATGTTTTTCAAAAATAAATAACTTCATTTTCACTTTTTCTAAATAAGATAAAACTGATCACTAAAATTAACAAATCTAAACCCTTGTAGAAAGTTCCCTCCAGACTGCACCGACAACAACACTGCTACGACTTCATATGACTTTGACAATCCAATCAATCAAGCTTATGAAGGAGTTGAAGAAGATTATGAACTACCTGAAGAGCTAGCCAGGTTGTTAAGACAAGAGGAGAAGGTTATCACTCCTCATCAGGAGGAGGTCGAAACGGTTAATCTTGGTACAGAAGAAGACTTGAAAGAAGTCAAGATCGGGGCCTGCCTGCAAGATTCAGTAAAAGAGCAACTGATTGACATGCTTCGGGAATATGTAGATGTTTTTGCTTGGTCTTATCAGGACATGCCAGGGTTGGACACCGACATTGTTACACACAAGCTGCCGCTGAAAGAAGATTGCCCACCAGTAAAACAGAAGTTGCGTCGTACTCGCCCAGATATGGCAATGAAGATAAAAGAAGAGGTGCAAAAGCAGTGGGACGCCAGGTTCCTTGCTGTGACTAGCTATCCGCCATGGGTTGCTAATATTGTACCTGTGCCTAAGAAAGATGGCAAGGTGAGAATGTGTGTGGATTACCGGGATCTGAACAGAGTCGGCCCGAAAGATGACTTCCCTTTACCTCACAGTCGATAATACGGCTCAGTTCTCGGTATTCTCCTTCATGGATGGATTTTCAGGATATAATCAGATCAAAATGTCACCTAAAGACATGGAGAAGACAACTTTCATCACACCCTGGGGCATATTTTGTTATAAGGTGATGCCATTCGGACTGAAGAATGCTAGTGCCACTTATCAACGGGCTATGGTAACATTATTCCACGACATGATCCACAAAGAAATTGAATGTTATGTGGATGACATGATTGCCAAGTCCCTTACAGAGGAAGACCACCTGGTGAATCTGTTGAAGCTATTCAAGCATCTGAGGAAGTACCAATTGAAGTTAAACCCGAACAAGTGTACATTCGTGGTACGATCCGGTAAGCTGCTGGGATTTATTGTAAGCGAGAAAGGGATTGAAGTTGACCCTGATAAAGTCAAAGCCATCCAAGAAATGCCTGCACTAAAAATTGAAAAAGAAGTTCGAGGGTTCTTAGGTAGATTGAACTACATTTCACGGTTCATATCTCATCTTACTGCAACCTGTGAGCCTTTGTTCAAGCTGTTAAGGAAGGAACAAACGGTCAAGTGGAACGAAGACTGCCAGAGGGCTTTTGACAAAATCAAGGAATACTTACAAGAGCCTCTGATCCTTATGCCCCCAGTTGAAGGAAGACCTCTAATCATGTACTTGATAGTATTAGAAGAGTCAATGGGGTGTGTGTTGGGCCAGCATGACGAGTCTGGTCGAAAAGAGTAAGCAATATACTACCTAAGCAAAAAGTTTACCGACTGTGAACAACGTTATTCATTGCTCGAGAAAACTTGTTGTGCTTTAGCATGGGCTGCTCGCCGACTAAGACAGTATATGTTGACCCATACTACCTTATTGATATACAAGATGGATCTCGTCAAGTACATTTTTGAGAAGCCAGCACTTACCGGACGGGTTGCAAGATGGCAAATGATCCTCGCAGAGTATGATATTCAGTACACTTCTCAGAAAGCCATCAAAGGAAGTATATTGTCTGATATCTTGCTGAGCAACCCATTGATGATTACCAGCCTATGAGATTTGACTTCCCTGATGAAGACATCATGTTCATAAAAGCAAAAGATCATGAAGAGCCTATTCACACTGAAGGGCCTGACCCAGAAGAAGAATGGACTATGATGTTTGATGGGGCTGTTAATATGAATGGTCGTGGTGTTGGAGCAGTACTCATTACACCCAAGGGAGTTCACATGCCTTTCTCGGCGAAACTCACCTTTAACTGCACTAACAACGAAGCTGAATACGAAGCTTGTATTATGGGTCTTGAGGAAGCCATTGACCTCAGGATCAAGACATTGACTGTGTTCGGAGATTCAGCTCTGGTAATTAATCAAACCAACGACAAATGGTAAACTCACCAGGATCATCTGATACCTTATCGGGATTATACAAGGAGGTTATTGAATTTCTTCACTACAGTTAAGCTTGAGTATATCCCTCGAGATGAAAATCAGTTTGCAGATGCTCTGGCTACCATTTCATCCATGATCAAAGTTCAAGCTGCCAACTTTGTGTCTCGGATTTCAGTATCCAGACTTGACAGACCAGCATACGTGTTCTCAGCAGATGTTGTTAAAGATGATAAGACTTGGTTCCATGACATTAAGTGCTTCTTGGAGGATCAAACATACCCATCTGGGGCATCTTCCAATGATAAGAAGACATTAAGAAGGCTAGCTGGTAGTTTCTTCCTAAATACTGACGGTTCCTTATACAAGAGAAACTTTGATATGGTACTTCTCAGATGTGTTGATAGGGCAGAAGCAGACTTGTTGATGCACGAGGTGCACGAAGGATCCTTTGGTACCCATGCTGGAGGACATGCAATGGCTAAAAAGTTGCTAAGATCAGGCTATTACTGGATCACAATGGATGCAGACTGTTGTGCCTATGCCAGAAAATGCCATAAATGCCAGATTTATGCAGATAAAGTGCATGTGCATCCAAATCCTCTGAATGTGATGTCTTCACCCTGGCCCTTTGCCATGTGGGGCATTGATATGATCGGTAAGATTGAACTACTGCTTCAAATGGCCACAGATTCATCTTGGTAGCTATTGACTATTTTACCAAGTGGGTTGAAGCAGCCTCATATGCAAATGTCACCAGACAAGTGGTAGCCCGATTTCTAAAGAGAGACATCATCTGTCAATATGGAGATCCCGAGCGAATCATTACTGATAATGGTTCCAATTTGAACAATATAATGATGGCAGAACTGTGTCGGGACTTCAAGATCCAACACCACAATTCTTCTCCTTACAGGCCAAAGATGAATGGCGTTGTAGAGGCAGCTAACAAGAATATCAAGAAGATTGTGCAGAAGATGGTGGTTATCTATAAAGACTGGCATGAAATGCTGCCATTTGCTTTACATGGGTACCGAACGTCAATCAGAACATCCACTGGGGCAACGCCGTATCAGCTTGTTTATGGTATGGAGGCAGTTCTACCCGTTGAAGTTGAATTACCCTCCTTGCGAGTACTAATGGATGCTAAGCTAAATGAAGCGGAATGGGTCCGATCCCGATACGAACAACTAAGTCTGATTGAAGAAAAGAGATTAGCTACAATCTGCCATGGGCAGCTATATCAGAAAAGAATGAAGAAAGCCTTCGATCAGAAAGTCCGGCTTCGAGAATACCAAGTAGGGGATCTTATGCTGAAGAGACTCCTCCCTCCTCATACAGACCATAGGGGCAAGTGGACTCCGAATTATGATGGTCCGTTCATAGTAAAGAAAGTTTTCTCTGGTGGAGCACTGATGCTCAGTACTATGGATGGTGAAGACTTCCTGTCCCCTGTGAATTCAGATGCAGTTAAAAAATACTTCGCATAAAAATGACCCGCTGGACACAAAGACAGAATATAAGTCCAGGCAAAAATAAGGCATCTCGGTGAGTCAAAAACAAAATAAAAGACTCGGGCAAAAATAAGGGAAAAATAAAAAAAAATGTACACCCGCTGAGTTGAAAAGCCGCATTGGACAACTCAGACAAAAATGGGTATCCCGGTGGATTGAAAACCCGAAAGGGCGATCCACGCAAAATAAGGGAATAAGCGAACAACTGCATTCTGAATTCGTCTGTATCACTTGCAACATGGCAAGTCTCAAAAGGTTAAAAGCGGTCAGAATCAGCCTTCTTCAAAAGCAAGATGAGAAGAACGTCAATGTCATACGGGTCATAGCAAAAGGGAAGCTCCTTGAAGCATCATCAACATTGCTAGCATCTTTTTGTTTCTCAATTTGTAACAATCTCCTCATTTCAGGGGATCTGTTTCTTTGACTGTATCTTGCCAATTCAGGGCACACAAATTAATAAAATCAGATTTTCCGTTACACTTTGTCTCGTACATTTTATTTTCATTTGCAAAAACGTCTGATGTCCTTAATATAATAGTTGCATAAGTACAGATGCGTCTTTTCTAAACTACATGCTCACAGGAAATATATTTGCTCCCGGGAATGTCTAAATTCCTATGATAGAACATAGTAAGGGACACCTCAGGATACTTGTGCGTTTCTTTGTCATAACAGGATTGTAGGTGTTCAAAGTGTAACATGGGGCATGAAAGCTTCTCCCCAGCAAGCTACTGACTCATTATTTCCTCAGCTCATCTGTCAAAACAACATCAGAAGAGGCTCATTTCCCCAACTGAGTTCATCATCCTCAGCAAGATCCCCACAGAAATCTCTAGGAAGATCATCCAGGCGATCATTCCTCCCCAGCCAAGTGCTAGACAGGGAACCATTTCCCCGCAAAGCTCCAATCTCTATCCCGAGGAGCAATGTCTGAAGATCTCACAACAGAGTGACGGAAGCTCCCACAGACCCCAGTTGGGTCCCTCATTACCAAGATAGATCTATCAGTGATCTATTTCCTCAAGAAGAGTCATATATATCAGATCTACCAGTGATCTCATCCCCAGCTGGGATACCACCTCAAGCATGATCGGCCAGAGATCTTCACAGCAACGGGATCCGAATCCCGGTTCGATATCTTTTGCATAATCATAGCATTTACATCATATTTTCCCCCAGAGCGTAGCATTCCGTCTAATACGGAGCATTACGGCAAAAATCAAACATATTGCATAAATCATAAGTCATGTTCTGAATCAGACATTTGTATATACTGACATTCGATCAACAATATACAGAATACTTCCCAAACTCCCCTGTAGAAAGCCAAAGCATCCTATTTGCTCTCACAAATACAGATACATGCTCCTTTTTGCACTCGTCCGTGTCATCATTCCCCAGTAAAGTCGCCCGAACGTTCTCTACAGACAGATACATTTACACAATTCCCTGACACCCGTCCGTGTCACCTTCCCCGGCATAATTGCCTAAACACTTTGTAAACCAAATACTTGTTTATAATACACTTCTTCTAACACCCGTCCGTGTCGTGCTCTCCACGGCAAGTGGGACACTCGTATATGTCTCGCTCATTACTTTTTACTCATACAGATACTCGTCCGTATCTTGTATACGCCACTTAAATCCCCTCAGAGTTGACACTCGTCCGTGTTCTTTGTTAACTAGTTGGTACTCATCCGTATCATCATCTCTGAACATGCGTCAAGCGTTTGTTTCTACTGATACTCGTTTGTATCATAGTCTTAAGGATGCTCGTCCGCATCTTTAATCTGTACACCGTGTCAGACACTTATGCCTTTTCTTTCTTGCAATTAGACACTCGTCTGTGTCTATCATTCCCCGGAAGAATTCCCTGCAAATCTTGATAAACTATTTCCTTTCTATCTGACATTCGTCCTATGTCATGATGCCTTCCGGCAGCCGTACCCTGCCAGGTGATCGTCCTTCACCTTTTTGATGATCGTCCTCCTTCATCCCCAGCGGAGTCTCTATTCATTAGAACCCATTCCTATCCGACATTCTTCCTATGTCGTGATACTTTCAGCAGCCGTCCCCTACTAGGTGATCGTCCTTCACCTTTTGATGATCGTCCTTCATCATTTTATCCGATGGTCGTCCCTATCGTTGATCTTATTATTTGACATTCGTCCTATGTCATGATAAACCCCGAGAGCAGCCGTACCCAGCTAGGTGATCGTCCTTCACCTCTTGATGATCGTCCTTCATCATGCCTATCCGATGGTCGTCCCCATCGTCGACCTTTTCTATCCGGCATTCGTCCTATGTCGCGATATTTTCGGCAGTCGTACCCTGCCAGGTGATCGTCCTTCACCTTGGATGACCGTCCCTCATCCTTATCCCCAACAGATCAGTCGTCCCCTGCTAGGTGATCGTCCTTCACCTTTGATGACCTTTCCTCATCATTTATTTCTTCAACCCGATGGCCGTCCCCATCATTTACCTTTAATCCCCAGAGAATCTTGTTTCTTTGCTTGATGGCCGTCCTCATCATGATTCCCCCATTTCCCGAGCATGTCGGCCGCCCCCGTCATTACTTCATCCCCAGCAGTCATCCTCTGCTCGACGGTCTTCCTCCGTCGCCCGCACTTTATAATCATACTTTACTTCCTTTTACAATCTATATCCCTTTTCTTCTTCATTCAGTGAGTGAAAATTTTGGACTGTCTTTGGTATTCAACCACAAGTTATCTTGTTCGCCTGTTAAGCCGCCGCTTACATCTTGCACAACTAACTCATGTTTGAATAGGGGCAGCTGTAGACACCCCAAATTTTCCCTCACTCATTTCACCATGGCTTGTGGTTCTTTTCATTTTCATAAGTTCAATCATATCATCTCATATTGCATTTTTTGCTTCACTGCATTGGTTCAAGGTCATCTGCATCTAGGGATTGTGATCTGAGCAATCCAAGGGTCATTTGAGCCATTCCAAAGGCCTTCAATCATCTCAAGAGGGTCCATGTATTTTCAAGCATCATATTCTATCCTCCAAAGATCAAGAAAGTCAAAGAATCACAAGAACTGAGAAAGGCATGGAAGCAGAGCCAGGTTTAACTGCACACATGATCCAAAATTAGGGTTTTGATTTCAGAGGCCATAACTCCAATTTTTTTTGGCCATTCTTTTTTCTATTGGTCTCTATATGATATGAGGATCATGCATATCAATTTTCATGAAGAAATTCAATGGGGAAGGCATTTGATCAATGGATGACTTCTTTAGCAAGTCAGTGCAAAATCAGGGCATCTGAGGCCCCCAATGACACAACCAAAGGATACTCTCCATCATTTTGAATGGGTATGATCTTTATTTGATCTTAGAAGATGTTAGAAGTTCACAAAATTGAAGAATTTCAAGCCATTTGCAATGTTGCCATTTTGGGAAAGTGACTTGTAATGAAAACTTGCCATTTTGGGAAAGTTTTTCAACCTCCTCTTTTTGATCCAAAAATGCTTCAAATGAAAAATTCCTGGTCATGAAAGTTGTAGATTGGATCCTCCCATTTTCAAAAAGTAGAAGAACTCATTCTAATTCATTCTAGAACAAAAGTTATGGCTTGTCAAAGTTGGGAAAAATCACATAAATTTCACTTTTACACCAAAGAGGGAAACTTGCAAATTCTCATGCCAAGCATTTCTATGACTTCAAATGGACTTCTACACATCATAACATCATAACACATTGCCTAAAACTCAGAATTGGCCCAAGAATTTCAAAGTTTCATGACTTGTGCATGAAGAAATCAAGAAAGGGTCAAACTTAATGAAAATTGCAAAAAACCCCATAGACTTCAATCCACTTGCAGATTTGCCTCAATCTCACTTCCATGGTTCTCCTTGATCACAGCTGCACAAGACATGCCTTTGTCCTTGGACTGAACCAGCCCATACCTCAAAGTACAACTTTGTTGACTTTTTTGCTAGAAGGCCATACCAATCAGCATAGCCCACACCAACTCCACAGACCTATCACAGCTTGATATGTGGACCAAATGGAACTCAAAACACACAGGAGGCAAGCCTGAAAACACAGCATCACCATAGTTCACAAAAATCCCACTTTTGCATTTTCCATCGAATCTCATAACTCAGTCATCCATTCTCAAAAATTCTTCCACCATTCATCTTAAAATCCATCACTGATCACAAACCACCCCTTACTTTGCCCTAAAAGCCACCACACACCAAATACGATTTTTTCCCCTTTTGAACTGAGCTTCACTGAACTTCAAAGAAAGGACACAAACACTTCAACCAAGCATCAAGGAAGCTCAATGGAGGTTAGAGGAGGTTGTTTGCATCAAGCAGAAGGCCCAGACAACTCCATTGGCAAAGCTCCATCTCAGGTATCTTCTTGAAACTTTTTTCCAGAACTTGTTTATTTAGCTATAGAATGGTAGAGCGTATTCCACTGATCACAGTGAACCTTGAATGGTGAAAAATGGTTGAGTTTTGAGAGTGTATGCATGTTCTGAAATTTTGTTCAGTTTTAGGTTTTTGTTCGACTCTTGTTGTTGATGAAAAATAAATGAAGTTTGATGCTGGATTCTTGTTCTATGGGGTTTGGGGATCATTTCTGGAGATTTGGGGGGTTTGATTTTGCATAGGGAGTGTTTTAGAAAAATCTCAGGGGAGAGGTGGCTGGAGAAGATGACCGGAGGTCATTTCCGGCCACCTGAAAGTCATTAATGCTTTAATCAGGATTAGGGTTCCGTTTGAATACTGGCCTTTGGATTTGATTTACCCGCGCGCGTGTGTGGCTCAGATCATCCCACTTAACCCTAATTTCCAATTAATTAATTTAATCAGGATTAATTAATTATTTAATTAAGATTTGTTCAGTTTGAATGTGGACCCTCAGATCACGCGCCAAGTCAATTCCCGCGCCCTAGGTTTAAATCCCAGCCTTTGGATCAGTTGACTTTCCATTTAATTTGAATTTTATTTCATTTTTATTGCATTTTCTTTCTCATTTATTTTAAAATATCAAAACACATCACAAAAATTTTATTTTTCGCATGCTGACTTAAAATATTTTTCTCATTCTAAAATTAATTTTTATTTTATTTTTTTGCATAATTTTCGTATTTTAAAAATTTTTAAATATTTATTTTAATTAGTTAATGAGAATTAATTAATTAAAATAACATTTAGGTTTCTAAAAATCACTAAAAAATTCACATTGCATTTTGATGTATTAAAAAACATTATCAAATTCTTCAAACAAATTTCTTTTTGGTTCTTGATGTATTTTGACATTTTTCTTTGGAATTAAAGTTCTTAAAAGGCAATATTTTTGTTCTAACTTAGAAAAATTCATTTTGCCTAACCATGAGGAGTTTGATGTTGGTTCTTTTTGCATTGCATTCCCCATATCATGTAGTTTCTAGGGTAAAATTGGTTTGAATTTATCTTTCATTTTTAATTTGATGAGCATTTTTCCTTTTGAGGTACCTTAAAACCCTAACAAACTTGAGAAAATCATAACCCCCATTAGGTTAAGAGTTAGGTCCCCTCCTTTTGGCAGTAAACTTGTGTAGGGTTAGGGTTCCTTTGATCCCATTTTGAATTTTTTATCATGTCATTTGCTTCTGATTTTGAATTTTGCATTGCATATTGTATGTAAACCCTAATTCTTGCCTTCATTTGCATCCACCTTCCATATGCTTGCATTCATGAACTTGCCATGACATTTTGTGCATCCACATAACTTCTAAGACATCTTAGGACATATTGAAATCATGTTTGATCATTGCATCATACATTTGCCATGTTATGCATCCATTGCATTTCATAAGTTTTCATGAACTTTCATGTTTCCTTTCATGTCTAATTTGCATCTTCATTACTTGTATGTTCATCCTCATCCCTTGACATGCTTTCATACCATCTCATAGCATCATTTGCATCATGATTATGCTTCTGACTTGGGTTTTCATCTTTGCATTTCATCTCATCTTCATCTTCATTCCATTTCTTGTTACTAACTTTTCAGTTGGTAAGTGTTTGAGAAGTGAATTTGCCTTCACTTCTCATGATCTCTTCTCATCTCTCTTGTGCATATTTGCTGCATTTTGTATGTGTATTAGAGTGAGATTTCTCATTCATGTTCCTTCTCCATCTTCTTTCTTCAAGCAACTTGTCTTCTTAAGTGAAGTAAGTTGTCTTGCTTCTTCTGCTTCTCCTCCTTTCATCCTGCTTCTTCCTTGGTGGCTCTCTTGAAGATCTTTTGCAAGCCTCATAAACCCTAGGAACACCCAAGAATGATAACAATTAGGGTTTGATTAGTCCCCCATTTATTTGTACCTTTGTGTCATCTTTGTGTCTCCTCTTCTCACCTCATAATTAGGGACTAAACCTTTAAGGTTTTAAGGCTTTGTGATTAAGGTTATGCTTGTATCCTTCTATTAGGATGGAGTGTATAACTTTAATACTAAGTGTTAAACCCTTAATGTGTTTAAATCCTCTAATCAATTCACTTAATAATCACTAAGACATCAAGCTTGTAACTTGGGCCTTGCATTAGGGTTCTAATTCTTCCTTAATTGGTTAAGAAGGACTAACCCTAGTGTTAATGGACAAGTCCCTCTCAAGTTGTCTTACAAATCATAAAATCCACTTCTTAATCATATCATTAACTAAAATCCACTTTAATAAAGGCTTTGTTTTGTCATGAGGTTAATCCCTAATCATGGATTAAGTTGAGGAGCCTTCCTCAGCTTAAATGTTCTCATCTATCATCCTTCTATTAGGATGTTGTAATGAGTCCATTAAATCCTTGATTATGGCTTAAACTCATTACTTAACACTAAACAAAAACTCCAAAAACATCTAAATAATTACAAGTAGGTTAATGATCTTAATCCTACATCATGATGATTAAGTGTGAGGTGCTTACTTCATACTTAAGGTATTCTCATTACCCCTGATCAGAGGGAGGATGTGATGAGTTTACTAACCCTTGGTTTAGGCTTTAGCTCATTATCTTATGACAGACCACCAAAAGCAATAAAAGATTGAAAACACAAAAACAAACAATAATCGTCTCCTCCGGGATTCTTTTCTCATCATCTTCACTCACAAACGAGAACTTGCTTCTTCCGTCTAATGCAAGACAGTTTGCACCTGAGCCAGACAGGTCATACACTTGAGCATAGACAAGTAAGCAGTTCACAAGTCAATTTATATTTCAGTCTCTTTGAGTCGAACTACGGTGTTCTGACTTCCTCATTGCACGAGAGGATACGTAGGCATAACTTAACAGTTATCGAACAAAAGTCTCTGTATATTCCCCCTTTCTTCCAGCATTATTCTTTAAGCCTCATAGTCTTGAGCTTCACACTCTTTCTTTACACTAACAATCCTTATATTTCCCTTCACTTTCTTCCAGCACTGACACTTGCATTCTTTCCAGCTTTGATACACAAATTGCACTGACACTACCCCTTTAAACACAAATCTTTTAAGCGTGGATCCCGTCGAGTACGGCTGACAATCTGGGTGCTAATACCTTCCCATGTTGTAACCAACCCCCTTCCTCAATTTCTCTGGTTCGCAACCGTCTTATCCATATCCTTCTAGGTCTATGCAGCATTACCTTTCCTTCGGGATAAAAATGCCTAGCTGGCGACTCTTTTCTTTCCAGTTCACCCTTGTGTGTTCTCTTTCTTTCACCGACCGTTCGCGTCTGTACCCCATTTAACTTAGCCTCATTTGGTGGGAGCAACAGGATCACCTCCTTGTTTACAAGGATTTAAATGATTTTTCAGAGTTTTCAAAAGTTAACAAAAACAACGGTCCCAAATATACAAGCGTCTATTCTGGACCAGCCACTAGAAGACCGGACATGTGATAACGTGTTGGATTTACGATTGAGATGATAAAGGATTAAACACACAATATGTAAAACAATTGAATGCACCTATCACAAAAGCTATTTCCAATGAATACAAAAAAAATTGAAAACGTAAATAGAGATAGAGAAGAGATACAATACGCAGAGATTTGGTAAGGAAGTTCCCCACGTTCGTCCTCGCGTGTGGGTACGTCTCCCTCTCAATTTCAAACCGAAATTGAGAACTTTTATATCAATATTGCTGAATTCGTCGATTACAAGGTTGTTGTACAAATACCAGAAATCTATATACCTAGATCTTCCTATTGTATCAACCTTCACTTGCTCTAAGCCCAATCAAGATTCCCTGCAAGTAATACAAGCAATTTACCGGTTCCACGACCTATTTGCGAAATCCCCCAATTTCCAAATCTTACGCTGCGGCTGAATCATACTTGTAAACGTGACTAACAAACCCTCAAGAACACGCCCGTTCTTGAAGGAAAACCCAGCTGGTTTTTCCTTGAAACCTTCTATCAAACTTCAACTCAGCTGGATCTCCGATCGTACCACTGAACGTTATCTCGAAAGCCTTCAATTCATAGAGTAGCACACACTTCCTTATTGATGTTCTTGAATTAAGGTCTTTGAGAAGATGATGAAGATGATTTGATTCTAGGTTTCAATCCCGCTCAACATTGAATTGTCCAACACTCCAAAATCCTTTTCTTGATGTGTTCTTCAATGATCTATCACTGTAAAATTCGTCTGCAATTTTATGTGATCTGTTGTAACACTAAATGAAACACTCTACATATATATGCAGATTCTGTTAGAAGAAAAACAGACTAATGAATCGATTTAAGACATGATGAATCGATACATACTGAACAGATTTATGAAAACAGAGAATAGAACAAGCAATGAATCGATGCATGTTTGTATGTGTCGATTCATAGAAGAAAAACCAGAACCATTCAAACAGCATGAATCGATACATCATAAGATGAATCGATTCATTTTGCGAATTTCCAGAATCCTTCAAACAGCATGAATCGATTCATGATGGAATGAATCGATTCATTTTGCGTATTTTTCAAAAGATCAAAAACATTGAAAACAAATGAAACAAAAGATCTAGATGCAAGCATTTTTCTTAATATGAAGAAAACACAAACACTTAAAAATTATAATCAATCAAAACTAAGGTTGCTCACAAACTCCCCCTTTTTGATGATGACAAAATTTTTGAAGAGTGAGAATTACTCCCCCTGAGTTTGTGCCTGTCATTGTCTTTTCACACTTGCCTTTTTCTCCCCCTTTGTCAACAGCAAGAAAGAATCATAGGAGAAGAAACAGAATCAGCAGTACAAAGATATAGAAGCAGATTTCACTCACAAAGAATGAAACATAAAGTGCAAACAATTTAGACAAAAGCAAATAATCATAGGCAGTGAAATTGTCAAATAGAGTTGCGAATTACATAACCAAACCAAACCATAAAGTGTTCAAACAAGAAAAACAAAGAAACTTAAGCAACAAACAATGATGAAATGCAAAATGAAATGCAGCTTCAATGAGGGAAATGACCACCACACGACTCCGCATCATCTTGATCAGGGTCACGGAAACATAGAGGAGGAGGTGGAGGAGACATTTCATCTGGATTCTGCCCCATGAAGGCGTAATGCCTGAAACGCCTCTGAACCTCTGTGCTTTGAAACCGTTCCATAATGCCCAGGTGCGAGCGGCAATCATCCATAAATCCAGACATCTCATTATAGAACACTTGATGCCACTTAACCAATTCAGTATGCCATGAATGTTGATTATGATATATTCGAGTATGCTCATCATGCCATTCTCGATGCTCTTTATGCCATTCCGTTTGCTGGACATGCCAAGCACGAGCTTCTTCATGCCAGGCATTGTTTGTAACTTCCAACTGTGCAAACATCTGAGTAAGATAGGCCGGAGCAGTAGTAGAGGAAGTCGGTGGAGCCGATGAAGGAGCCGAATCATAATTTGTAGGAGACCACCTTTGTGGTACCCACTCACCCCAACCGGTGTTGGCATTCGCATCAGGAGGATTTTCTGCCACTTCCATAGCTTCATCCCTTTGTTCTTCAACATAAATGTGTTCAGACAGAATGTCAAAGTTGTAGATGTGGGTTCGAGTGTTGCGTTCAAAGAAGTAGTAGCAGCGACGCTCGATGTCCCATCGATAACCCATATGAGAGAGTGAGGCATTTTTGAATTCTTGCACACTAGAGGATGATAAGAGAGGCACGGGAGGGAAAGCCACTTTCCAAAACTTGAGAATCCGCATGATCTGGGCAGCATATGCAAGAGTGATGTTTTTGGAGTTGTTCCGCGTAAGAAAGATACGCTTGACAAAGTAATTGGCCCAGTTTAATGGTATTTTCTTCTGCAAAATGTACAATAAATGGATATCCGGCTTGTCCAATCGAGAATGCCCACCGGACCTTGGACGCAAGATATGTGAAAGTATCCAGTGCAGAATTCTTGGAACACTTTTAATCATACCAGAAGTCAGAGGCTCATCATCAGCAAGAGGTCTCTCCAATTTAGAAATTGATGTACAATATTCCTTCAACTTAAACTGTGTTTCAAAGTTCTGGTCATGCCACATCTGCAATTCAGGCAACAGAGATGGCAGATTGAACACTGTGGACCAGTCATCAGCCTCAAAATAGTAAGTTCTGGTTCCAATCGAACACTTAAACATGTAGCCTTTTCCAGTTTTCACACCAGCATAGAAAGCACGAATAAAGTCTTCATGATACTCATCTTTAACAGATAAAAAGGAACCAAGATTTTATGCTTCGATTAAATCCGCAACTTCTTCTAAACAGAGAGTACGTACATCACTAGTATCGAAAACATGTGGCTTCATAACTAACCTTGTTTTAAAAGAAGCTTCAAATTCTTCAACAATGGCAGGATGAAGAATTGCAGTCCCGGATGGAGGAATTTCAGGAACAGAAGGAGCCTGATGAGAAGATCCAACGGGTTCTTTGCCTTTACGTTTTCCTTTTTCTCTTGGAAGCAAGACTCTTGGAGGCATGGTGATGAGATGAGGGTTTTGAGAGAAGAGGGTTTTTTTTTGTGACAGTTAGGGTTTGATGCAAATGATGCAAATGAGATGATGAGAAAGACATAATAGAGTGTTATAACTGATAGACATGTCATGGCAGTTGCTGATGTGTCGATTCATTAAAAAATAAACTGAATTAACAACAGGATGCGTCGATTCATGACTGTATGTATCATTTCATTTCACGAAAAAATTTTAAAATTCAGAATGCTATGTATCGATACAATCCATTATGTATCAATACATACTGTAACCATTTGGACAGAAATTAAAATAAAATCAACATGAATCGATTCAAGATTGTTGGGATCGATTCATAATGCGAATTTTTTGAAATACAGATGACAATGGATCGATACAAGTAACTATGAATCAATACATACTGTAACTATTTTGATAGAAATTAAAAGAAAATCAACATGAATCGATTCAAGCTTGTTGGGATCGATTCATAATACGAAAATTTTGAAATTTCAGTGGATATGCAAGAATTGACACAACAATGAATATGCAAAACAAACATTATGCTGCAGAATGAATCACAACATTGTAAAAATGCTTAATAATACTTTACAAATAAAAACATCAATGTTCAAACATTCATATGAAAAGAAGTTCATGTAAACAAGAAATCATTGCTCAAAAATACATTGATCATACAATATCAACAAAGTGAAGAGAGGAACAATATTACCTTCGTCGTAGTATTCTCATGAGGTACGAGTGAAGACTACAATCAGAACTTAGAAAATACGATGAGATAAATAGAAACTACATCAATCAAACTTAAGACACCAATGCGGAGAGATCAAGAATCCCCAATTCGCGAAGAATGTTAAAGAATGGTTCAGTTGCTAAAGGTTTAGTGAAAATGTCAGCAAGTTGATTTTTAGTATCAACATGCTCAAAAACAACATCTCCTTTTTCAACATGATCGCGAAGGAAGTGATGTCTAATCTCAATATGTTTGGTGCGTGAGTGTAAAACATGATTCTTAGTGAGATTAATGGCACTAGTGTTGTCACATTTAATTGGAATGCATTTAAGTTCAATGTCAAAATCTTGTAGTTGTTGTCTTAGCCACAAAATTTGAGCACAACAGCTACCGGCTGCAACATACTCAGCCTCTGCAGTGGACAAAGCTACGAATACTTGCTTTTTACTATGCCAACTTATTAAAGAACTTGAAAACAGATGACATGGGCCACTAGTGCTTTTCCTATCTGATTTGTAGCCAGCAAAATCAGAATCAGAATAACCTACTAAGCTGTAATCGCTTCCTTTGGAATACCAAAGCCCATATTTAGGTGTTCCATTAAGATACCTAAATATACGCTTGACTGATTTTAAGTGAGATTCCTTAGGATTTGATTGATATCTTGCACACATACACACACTAAACATGATGTCCAGTCTAGAAGCAGTAAGATACAAGAGAGACCCAATCATACCTCTATACCTTTTGACATCAACACACTTACCATGTTCATCTTTGTCCAAGTTTCCGTTAGTAGGCATGGGAGTGTCAATTGATTTAGAATTATTCATTCCAAAATGCTTGAGCAGCTCTCTGCAGTATTTTATTTGACATACTGATGTACCTTCATCAAGTTGCTTTATTTGAAGGCCTAAGAAGTAGTTCAACTCCCCCATGAGACTCATCTCAAACTCACCCTGCATAACATTAGAAAATTCTTCGACCAAGTGTATGTTAGTTGAACCAAAAATTATATCGTCTACATAAACTTGAACTAAAAGAATGTGCTTTCCTTTGTGTTTAATGAAGAGTGTATTATCCACTTTACCTCTAGAATATCCATGATCAAGTAGAAATTTGCTTAGTCTTTCGTACCACACACGGGTTGCTTGCTTAAGACCATATAAAGCACGTTTTAATTTGTAAACATGATCTAGATATTCAGAATTTTCAAAACTGGGAGGTTGTGAAACATATACTTCTTCATTTATAACACCATTTAAAAATGCACTCTTTACGTCCATTTGGTAAAGCTTGAAATTCATAGAACACTCATAGGCAAGCAAAAGACGTATAGCTTCAAGGCGAACCACCAGAGCATAAGTCTCCTCATAATCTATGCCCTCCTCTTAGTTATACCCTTGTGCTACCAAGCGTGCCTTGTTTCTAGTTATCACTCCGCTTTCATCAAGTTTATTCCTAAAAACCCATTTAGTACCTATGATGTGATGATCTCGCGGACGAGGGACAAGTTCCCAAACGTCATTTCTTTTAAATTGATTAAGCTCTTCTTGCATGGCCATTAGCCAAAATTCATCAACCAAGGCCTCTTTAGCATTTTTAGGTTCCACTTGTGATACAAAAGCGAAGTGAAAACAAAAATTACTTATCTTAGAACGAGTCAACACTCCCTTTGAAATATCTCCCAATATATTGTCTATAGGGTGGTCTTTAGAGGATTTCCAAGCTGGTGGAAGGTCCTTCACTTCAGATGTTCCTTCCTCTTTATCTTTTTCATGACAAGTATCTTCCTCCTTCTCAATAGCAACCGCTTCAGATTGATCAATTTCCGAAACAACTTCTTTGAGTATGTCTTCTGTAGATACACCTGCGTCATCAAAAGAGATACCTTTTCCGACAATTTTTGGGTAAGACTCATCAAAAGAACATTGGACAGATTCTTCAACAGAAAGTAAACGCCTATTATACACTCTATATGCTTTTCTTGATTGAGAGTATCCAAGAAAAATACCTTCATCAGCTTTGGCATCAAACTTCCCAAGATTTTCTTTACCGTTATTCAAAACAAAACATTTACAACCGAACATATGAAGATGGGACAAGTTTGGCTTTCTACCGTTTAAAATTTCATAAGGAGTTTTATTCAAAATAGGCCGAATTAAAATCCTATTTAGAACATAACAAGCTGTGCTAATTGCATCAGCCCAAAAATATTTTGGTAATCCACCCTCATTGAACATTGTTCTTGCCAATTCCTCAAAAACTCGATTTTTACGTTCCACAACACCGTTTTGTTGTGGAGTTCGAGGAGCTGAAAAGTTGTGCTCAATGCCATACTTGTCACAAAAATTATTAAAGAGATGGTTTTGAAATTCACCTCCATGATCGCTTCGGATTGTAACTATTTTAGAATTCATTTTATTTTGGGACAGCTTCGCAAAACTTTTAAAAGTAGAAAAAGTTTCATCTTTGCTATGAAGGAATATAGTCCAAGTGAATCTAGAGTAGTCATCTACTATTACGAAACCATAATAGTTTCCACCTAAGCTCTTTGTCCTAGATGGTCCAAAGAGATCCATATGGAGAAGCTCAAGGGGTCTTGAAGTTGAAATTATATTTTTAGATTTAAAAGAGAACCTTGTTTGTTTCCCCATTTGGCAAGCATCACATAGGTGGTCTTTTGAAAATTTTATTTTTGGAAGACCTACTACTAGATCCTTGGATACAACCTTATTAAGCAAATCGAAATTAACATGCGCTAAGCGTCTATGCCATAGCCATGAATCATCATTTAAGGCTACTAGACATTTAGTACTTGTTAAGGATACACTCAAAAGATCAAGCATATATATGTTGTTTACTCTTACACCCTTAAACACAACATTTTGTTCGGTATGTTCAATTTTGCAACAAATTTTTGTGAAAGAAACTTTATAACCTTTGTCGCATAGTTGACTTATACTTAACAAATTGTGTTTAAGTCCCTCTACAAGATGGACATCAGAAATAGTAGTGGTAGAGGGATTACCTACACTACCTTTACCAAGTATAGCTCCTTTGTTATTGTCTCCATAAGTAACATACCCCTTCTTCTTTGCTTTGAAGTCAATAAAAAGCGATATGTCACCCGTCATGTGCCTTGAACACCCGCTGTCCAGAAACCATCTTCTTTCCATGGATGCAAGACATTCATCCTACAATATCAAAAGAGAGAGGTAGGTACCCAATTTTTATTGGGTCCAAGTGGGTAAGTGGTAACATGGTTGTCTTTAGGCATCCATTGATTTGCCTTTAGGCACTAGAAATCTTCTAAATTTGCATTTCTCAATGGTATGTCCAGCATGACAACAATAATGACAAACACTACGATAATGATGTTGTTTACGATTGGTCCTTAAATCCTTTGGAACAAAAGAATATTTTTCATATGGAGGATTTAATGACTTTTTGAACAACCTAGTATCAACGGCATAAGTAATCTTAGGTTGCAAGGCTTTTTCCAATTTGACTTTAAGAGAGATGACCTCTTGTTTCCAAATGTGACACCTTTCACAATGCCTTATTTTACTACAACCATCAATAATAATAGCTTTTAAATTTTCTGCAATACCAGCTTTCAAGTATTCTAAATCTTTTTCAGCATGTTGTACTTTACCTTCCAAGTATGAAAAAAAAATTTTATCGGAAGATAATCTTTTGAATGCTTCTATAGCTTCATTATGCAGTTTTTCAAAAGCTACTTTCAATTCAGAAAAAGACATAGAAGAGAAATTGTTATAATAAGCTTGTTTTACCTTTTTATCATTACTTTTCTTCTTGTGGTGGGACTGATTTTTGGTGTGAGCCATAAGACACAAATTTGCGGTTTCATCGCTATCACTTGAGCATTGTGTACTTGATGACTCACTATCACTTTCCCAAGCAATGTAAGCTCTTCTTTGCTTATTATACCTTTTTGGTGGAGATTTTCCTTTATCCTTTTTCTTTAAAGGACAATCTATTTTATAATGTTCAGACTTGCCACAATTAAAGCAAGACCCTCTTTCTCTATTCTTCTTAATTTCTTCTTGTTTTGAATCCATGGATTGTCTTCTAAACTTTATGAGATTTTTGTCGGAATGCTTGATTCCATTCTTTCGAATGAATCTATTATATCTCCTAACAAAAAGTCCCATTTCTTCGTCACCGGAGTCTTCGTCACTACTTGACTCATTGTTGCTTAGCTCTTTTTGTGAGGACTTTGAGTTTGAAGCCATAAGAGCTATAGGCCTCTTCTCACCCTCTTTATCTTTATTCTTCTCTTTTCCCTTTTTACTTTTTGTAGATGTTTAAGAATTGGCAGAATTTTTGACCAAACAAGAAATGTTAAATTCAGTTCAGAATGTCCTATCAGATGTTGGGACATTATCAAACAGAGTATGTGAATTTATTTCAGGATGTCTCATCAGATGTTGGGACATTGTGTGAATAAATTAAGTTCAGTTTTTCATGATGTCCCAACAGATGTTGAGACATCTCAGACCTGCTACCAGAATTAATTATTGATTAACAGATCAGAGATATTTAAGGAGAACTATCTGGGATTAATTAATGCTGGATAAAAACAGAACAAGGCGCATCTGTAGGGAGTTTTAAATTGAAGATTCAGATTAAAACAGAAGACCTAATGCACCTAGAATATAGGAGGTAACAAACCCTAAATTCAAGGTGACAGTTGCTGCACATTAGGGTTGGATCATTCTACAGAAAGCCCAAAATTCAGATACCTATTTAAACAACAGAAACTCATAGAATTGAGTACGAATTTCAGAAGACCAAATAGGGTGTCTAGTGTTTTAATAGCAGGTTGTTTTTATGTACCACTTTATGAGATTTTAAGCAAAAGTGCATTTGTGACTTGATTGAAACTGTTAAGTAAGATCAAGCTGTTTTGTTTGAAGGATGTCTTCAATTTCAGTAAACTTGTAAACTTGATCACTGGGTGATTGAGGGGGAGTGAGTAGGGTACTCTTATCTAAGTGAGTCTTAGGTAGAAATTGCATTGGGTAAGTATTAAGTGATAGATTAAACAGGGTGGTTTAAGTCTAGAATTAATATTACTAATAGTGGATTTCCTCCTGGCTTGGTAGCCTCCAGATGTAGGTGTGGTTATACACTGAACTGGGTTAACAAACTTCTGTGTTGTTTACTTTTCTTGCTGTTTAAGTTTTGGTTAAATTTGTCAAATGTCCTATTAAGTGTTGGGACATCTCTTAGGACATCTCATACCTGATCACAGAATTTCAATTGGCATCAGAGCAGGCACCCTGCCTGTTTATACTGGGTGAGATCTAGGGAAAACAAATTCTGTAACATGGACAGAGATATAGGGTCAGTAAATAGACCACCTATACTGGATGGTTCTAATTATGACTACTGGAAGCCAAGAATGATTGCATTCTTAAAGTCACTTGACAACAGGGCATGGAGAGCAGTAAATGTTGGATGGAAACATCCTGTTCAAGACACCAAAGATGGATCAATAGTTCTGAAACCTGAAGAAGAATGGAGTAAAGAGGAAGAAGATTCAGAACTAGGCAACTCAAAAGCCCTAAATGCTTTATTCAATGGCATTGATAGAAATATTTTCAGACTGGTGCATCATTGTGAGCTGGCCAAAGATGTGTGGGATACCCTCAAGACAACTCATGAAGGAACATCAAAAGTAAAAATGTCAAGACTTCAACTTCTCACCACCAAGTTTGAAAACTTGAGAATGAAGGAAGATGAATCAATTCATGAGTTCTACATGAACATCTTGGATATAGCCAATACTTCTGGAGCCTTGGGAGAAAAGATGACTGATGAAAAGCTTGTAAGGAAGATTCTCAGATCTTTGCCAAAAAGATTTGACATGAAAGTCACAGCAATAGAAGAAGCTCAAGACATATGTTCTATGAAAACTGAAGAACTCATTGGTTCCCTTCAAACTTTTGAGATGGGAATGAATGACACACATGCTAAAAAGAACAAAAGCATAGCCTTGGTTTCAAATACAGATGAAGAAGAAGATGATGAATCAGCAAATGATAAAAGCTTATCAGAAAACCTTGCACTGATTGGAAGACAATTCAAACAGATTCTCAGAGGAATGGAAGGAAAATCCAAACCTAGTGGAAGAAACACAAACTCTGAGAACAGAAGACCTTATGATGCTAACAAAAGAGTAAAGTATGCTGAAAAGACCAGTCAAGATAAAGGAGTCAAATGCCATGAATGTGAAGGATATGGACATATCAAGTTTGAATGTCCTACCTACTTAAAGAGGCAAAAGAAAGGACTCTCTGTGACCTGGTCTGATGAAGACTCAGGAGATTCAGAAGAAGAATCAGCTAAGCACATTACTGCTTTAGCTGGACTGTGTGAATATGATAGTGATTCCAGCTGTGGAGAGCTTACTTATGCAGATCTTGAGCAAGCCTTCAAGGATCTGTACAAGAGTAGTACTGAAGTATGCAGTGAGGTCATAAAGCTAAAGAAGCAGAATGAAGTACTAGAAGAAGAAAAAGCAAGTGATCAAGTAATCATTGATACCTTAAAAAGTGAAGTAACTCTTCTCAATTCTAAGCTGGAACATATGTCCAAATCTGTTAGAATGATGAACAGCAGCTCAAATACACTGGATGCTATTCTCTGCAATAATAAACATTCAGGGGACAAAAGTGGACTGGGATATAACAGAGATGAAGCCAGCTCTAGCAAAACTACTTCAAAAATTACACAGTCAAACAAGATGTCCCAACAGATGCTTCAACATCAGAACACAAAGACAAACATAATGTTCCAACAGATGTCTCAACATTCTGGAAAGAACAAAATGAAGAAGAAGTATCAAAGATGGAGATGCCATCACTGTGGAAGATTTGGGCATATCAAACCTCACTGTTATAAGCTACATGGATATCCAAATCAGATGTGTCAGCAACCTTCCAAGCAGAAAGTAGAAGGTACCAAGAAAGTGCTGCATAGAAATCAGCAATCTCCTAAGCAAAAGACAGAAGTAATCAAGAAAGTTTGGAGACCAAAAGCTGACATTCAGACTGATCAAAGTCACATACCCAAGAACAAGATCAACAATCAAGCTTGGAGATCAGCTGAACAACACTCAGAGCAGAGGCATCAAAAGAAATCTCAACTCATCTGGTCAAAGAAAAGTACTGCATACATAGCACATACATCATTGAAAGTATCAGCTAAAGAAGACTGGTACTTTGACAGTGGATGCTCAAGACACATGACTGGATTGAAGAATTTGCTAGTAAACTTAAAGTCATATTCATCCAGGTATGTTACCTTTGGAGATGGAGCTAAAGGAGAGATCAAGGGAGTTGGAACCTTGGATTGTCAAGATGTTCCAAGATTAGATGATGTGCTGCTTGTTAAAGGTTTAACTGCTAACCTGATCAGTATAAGTCAACTATGTGATCAATGATACAGTATAAACTTTACAAAAACTGAATGCATAGTGACTAACCAAGAGCAAGAAGTTGTCATGAAAGGTGCAAGGTCTAAAGACAACTGTTACATGTGGGAGCCACTAGACTTCAGTCCCACTTCAACTTGTTCTCTAGCTAGAGAAGAAGAAGTAAAACTATGGCACCAAAGGCTAGGTCATCTTCATTTCAGAGGCATAAAGAAGATCATATCTATGGATGCTGTAAGAGGTATCCCTAAACTGAAGATTGATGATGGCAAAATCTGTGGTGAATGTCAAATAGGCAAACAAACCAAGATGTCCCATCCAAAGCTCCAACATCTGACAACTTCCAAAGTTTTGGAATTGTTACATATGGATCTCATGGGACCTATGCAAGTTGAAAGCCTTGGTGGTAAGAGGTATGCATATGTGGTGGTTGATGACTTTTCAAGATATACATGGATAAATTTCATTAAAGAAAAGTCAGATGTCTTTGATGTATTCAAGGAATTATGTCAAGGATTACAAAGGGAAAAATCCAGCTGTGTGATCAGAATTAGAAGTGATCATGGAAAGGAATTTGAGAATCAAAAATTCTTAGATTTCTGCTCTTCAGAAGGAATCAATCATGAATACTCTTCTCCTATCACTCCTCAACAGAATGGGATTGTTGAGAGAAAAAATAGAACTATTCAAGAATCTGCAAGAGCTATGATACATGCTAAAAAGCTACCTCTGTATTTCTGGGCTGAAGCCATGAACACTGCCTGCTATATCCATAACAGAGTTACCTTGAGAAAAGGAACTTTGTCCACAATATATGAAGTCTGGAAGGGCAGAAAACCCACTGTTAAGTACTTTCATGTGTTTGGAAGTAACTGCTACATTCTGGCAGACAGGGAGCAAAGGAGAAAAATGGATCCTAAAAGTGATGAAGGGATTTTCCTTGGATACTCTACAAACAGCAGAGCATACAGAGTATTTAATTCTAGAACCAAGGTTATCATGGAGTCCATAAATGTGAAAATTGATGATGCTCCTACAGATGTCCCAGAAGATGTTGGAACATCTGCTGATATCAAGATTGAAGCTGAAGAAAAGGATGATCAATATAACTGCACTCAATCTGATACAAGGACAGAAGAATCCAGTAAACCTCCCTCCATCAGAATACAGAAGGATCATCCCAAAGATTTAATAATTGGTGATCCCAACAGAGGTGTGAGCACTAGATCAAGAGAAATGATTTCAGGTTCTTGTTTTGTGTCCAAAATAGAACCTAAAAACATCAAGGAGGCTCTCACTGATGAATACTGGATTTGTGCTATGCAAGAGGAATTAGGTCAATTCACAAGGAATGAAGTGTGGAATCTTGTTCCTAGACCTAATGACATAAATGTGATTGGTACAAAATGGGTGTACAAGAACAAGTCAAATGAACAAGGAATTGTTACAAAGAACAAAGCTAGACTTGTGGCTCAAGGATACACTCAAATTGAAGGGGTAGACTTTGATGAAACCTTTGCACCAGTAGCAAGGCTTGAATCAATAAGACTACTGTTGGGAATTGCTTGTATCTTAAAGTTCAAGCTATTTCAAATGGATGTGAAAAGTGCCTTTCTTAATGGTTATCTTAATGAAGAGGTATATGTAGAACAGCCTAAAGGATTTGTTGATCCAAGCTGTCTAAATCATGTATACAAACTCAAGAAAGCACTTTATGGTCTGAAGCAAGCTCCAAGGGCATGGTATGAAAGACTTACCACATTTCTTATCAAGCAAGGATACAGAAAA
The DNA here is from genome assembly GCA_963966055.1 of Lathyrus aphaca. Lineage (NCBI taxonomy): Eukaryota > Viridiplantae > Streptophyta > Magnoliopsida > Fabales > Fabaceae > Lathyrus > Lathyrus aphaca. The sequence continues at coordinate 490,057,063 of OZ014521.1, forward strand.
GGTGGGATTGATAAAACCCTGTTTGTTAAAGATGAAGAAGGAAATGTCATGATTGCACAAATATATGTTGATGACATTGTGTTTGGTGGGATGTCTGATAAGATGGTCAAACATTTTGTCAAGCAGATGGAAGCTGAATTTGAAATGAGTCTAGTAGGTGAATTAACCTATTTTCTTGGTCTGCAAGTTAAGCAAATGGAAGACTCAATGTTCATCTCACAAAGCAAGTACTCCAAGAACATAGTGAAGAAATTTGGAATGGAAAATGCTTCTCATAAAAGAACTCCTGCTCCTACACATTTAAAGCTGACTAAAGATGAGAAGGGTGAGAATGTAGATCATAGTTTATATAGAAGCATGATTGGAAGCTTGTTATACTTGACTGCTAGCAGACCAGACATTGCATTTGCAGTAGGAGTTTGTGCAAGATATCAAGCTGATCCAAAAGTCAGTCATCTCAATCAAGTCAAGAGAATCCTTAAATATGTTAATGGTACTTGTGACTATGGCATAATGTACTTTCATGGTTGCAAACCTATTCTCACTGGCTTCTGTGATGCTGATTGGGCAGGAAGTGCTGATGACAGAAAAAGCACTTCAGGAGGATGCTTCTTTCTAGGAAACAATCTGATTTCTTGGTTCAGTAAGAAGCAGAATTGTGTATCTTTATCTACAGCTGAAGCTGAGTACATAGCAGCAGGTAGCAGTTGTTCTCAGTTGGTTTGGATGAAGCAGATGCTCACTGAGTACAATGTCCCACAGGATGTCATGACATTGTACTGTGACAACTTAAGTGCAATCAACATATCTAAAAATCCTATTCAACATAGCAGGACAAAGCATATTGATATCAGACATCATTTCATCAGAGATCTTGTAGAAGAGAAGGTGATTTCATTGGAGCATGTTGCTACAGATCTGCAATTAGCTGATATCTTTACCAAAGCATTGGATGCTACACAATTTGAGAACTTAAGGGGCAAACTTGGAATATGTTTATGTGATATTTAGCAGTTAATGAGATGTGCCAACATGTCATATGACATTGCATGGCATAAGTTCCAGATGGCAAAGCTAGTCTGGACAAGATCCTTGGGAATTCCATTCTTAATCATTTGGACTGTAACGGCTAATTATTTAGTAACTACTTATAAGAAGCTATCAAGATTCTCATCATATCATCACAAGCGAATCACATTAACTCTCAATTCTTCAGAAATCATAAACCCTAAAGCTGTTCATCCTTCTTCCTCTACAATGTCTCAAAACCCTAAAACAGCTGAGGAAATTCTCAACAAGGAAGACGTGGTTCATGCCACTCCAATCTCTGTTGTGCCAATGCTATCAACACCATTGGACGAGCTCAGGGGAAGCGCCTCTCACACTAAAAAGGCAAGAACACCAAAGAGATGTAAAGATCAAATCAGAAGCAAAGCTAAAGGCATTCCCTCTCCTGCTAACATGTCTACAAGATACTCCAAATATGTTGATGATTCCATCAAGGAGATTGTTAACCAAGTCTTTTCTGAACAAAGAGTGGTGAAAGGGATCTCTGTTCCTTTGAACACCATTCCTGCACCTCAAGAAGAACCAGCTCAAGCTACAAAGGACACTGCTGCAGAACAAGATGTCCCAACAGATGTTGGAACATCTGAAGATAAGAAAAAGAACTCATCTGATGTTGATCTGGAACAATCTAAGGACAAAGTCTCAAATGAAAATGATGAAGAGGTCTCTGAAGAACAGGCTCAAGGCTCAAATGAAGATCAAATCCCTGCTGATCAACCAGCTGAAGAGGAGGCTGCTCAATCTCCTCCAGTGGTCAATCTGGAGCAGGACTCTAATGCAGAGATCATAGCATCTGTGAAACCCAGCATTGCTAAAAGACTAAGGTCCAGGAAAGGAAAGATGCAAGCTGAACCTGTCATCCCTGAGAAGAAGAAGGCTAGTTCAAAGAAAGGCAAAGCTAAAGCTACCTTTGGTCCAACAAAACCATGGAGCAAAGTTCAAACCCAGAAGAGAAAAGCTGCAACACCATCAGATTCAGATGTTGGATCAGATGTCCCAACATCTCCTCCCAAGAAGAAACCAGCACCAGCTAGAGCTTCAACTGCTGTCCCAGAAGCTCCCTTGGACAACATATCCTTCCATCATGTCTCCAGTGTCAACAGATGGAAATATGTGTATCAAAGAAGGGTTGCCTTGGAAAGAGAACTAAGCAGCAATGCACTTGAGTGCACAGAACTGATAGACCTCATCTCTGCTGCAGGACTATTCAAAACAGTCTCAGACCTCTCTCCCTGCTATGAACTACTTGTCAAAGAGTTCATTGTGAATCTTCAGGAGGATTGCTCAAATGGTAAGTCTTCTGAGTTTAGAAAAGTTTTTGTTAGAGGTAAATGTGTACAGTTTTCTCCTCAAATCATCAATGAGTATCTAGGAAGAGAAACAGATGGACCCAATGAATTAGGTAAGACAGATAATCAAGTCTGTAAAGTGATCACTGCAAACCAGGTCAAGGCATGGCCTGTGAAGGGAAAGCTCTCTGTGAGCATGCTTACTAGAAAGTATGCCATGCTGAACAGAATTGGAACTGCTAACTGGGTGCCTACCAACCACACTTCCTCAATCTCAACTGGTCTAGCCAGATTCATCTATGCTGTGGGAACTCAAACCAATCTGGACTATGGAGCTTTTATCTTTGATCAAACCATGAAGCATGCCAGCTCCTCAGCAACAAAGCTTCCAATAGCCTTTCCATCATTGCTGTGTGGGATAGTGCTCAATCAATACCCTGGCATTCTCACTGACAAGGATACAGCATGCAAAAGAGAGAGCCCCCTGGCTTTTCACTACAAATTATTTCTCAGTCACCATGCTGCAGATGTTGAAACACCTGCTGGGACATCTGCTGGTCCCTCCTCTGCTAAGAATCCAATCTCCAAGAAAGCCTTAATTGCTGAACTCAAAATCACCTGCAAAGAACTTGAAGCTAGAAAGCAGAAGCTTGAAGAAATAATTAAAAGATTGGAAAGTGAAGAAGATCAGAATGTTGCAACTGATGAAGACAGTGAAGTTGGTGAAGACAGTGAGGCTGCTGAAGAAAGTGAAGCTGCTAAGAATGAAGACACTGAAGTGGAGGAAGCAACTGAGAGTGATGAATCTGAGTGATCAATGTATGTGACAACAATGTAATGACAGCAATGTAATGACAGTAATAGTGTCTTTGGCCCCTAATTTTGTGTCTACCAAGGGGGAGAACAACAACAAATTTGTACTGCTGTTTAATTTTTGAATGAAATCTGTTTGTTTCTGTCTGAACTGAATCAGTGTGTAATTCTGTTGCAACAAGACTGGACACATATTTGTTTGAGGGGGAGTAATCTCAAATAAAAATCAACAGAAAAGTAATGATATACTCTGATAAAAAGAACTTCTGCTGCACTCTGAAAACCAGGAAAGATGTTAGCCAAAAATTAGCCAAAGGGGGAGTTTGTAGATGTTTAAGAATTGGCAGAATTTTTGACCAAACAAGAAATGTTAAATTCAGTTCAAAATGTCCTATCAGATGTTGGGACATTATCAAACAGAGTATGTGAATTTATTTCAGGATGTCTCATCAGATGTTGGGACATTGTGTGAATAAATTAAGTTCAGTTTTTCATGATGTCCCAACAGATGTTGAGACATCTCAGACCTGCTACCAGAATTAATTATTGATTAACAGATCAGAGATATTTAAGGAGAACTATCTGGGATTAATTAATGCTGGATAAAAACAGAACAAGGCGCATCTGTAGGGAGTTTTAAATTGAAGATTCAGATTAAAACAGAAGACCTAATGCACCTAGAATATAGGAGGTAACAAACCCTAAATTCAAGGTGACAGTTGCTGCACATTAGGGCTGGATCATTCTACAGAAAGCCCAAAATTCAGATACCTATTTAAACAACAGAAACTCATAGAATTGAGTACGAATTTCAGAAGACCAAATAGGGTGTCTAGTGTTTTAATAGCAGGTTGTTTTTATGTACCACTTTATGAGCTTTTAAACAAAAGTGCATTTGTGACTTGATTGAAACTGTTAAGTAAGATCAAGCTGTTTTGTTTGAAGGATGTCTTCAATTTCAGTAAACTTGTAAACTTGATCACTGGGTGATTGAGGGGGAGTGAGTAGGGTACTCTTATCTAAGTGAGTCTTAGGTAGAAATTGCATTGGGTAAGTATTAAGTGATAGATTAAACAGGGTGGTTTAAGTCTAGAATTAATATTACTAATAGTGGATTTCCTCCTGGCTTGGTAGCCTCCAGATGTAGGTGTGGTTATACACTGAACTGGGTTAACAAACTTCTGTGTTGTTTACTTTTCTTGTTGTTTAAGTTTTGGTTAAATTTGTCAAATGTCCTATTAAGTGTTGGGACATCTCTTAGGACATCTCATACCTGATCACAGAATTTCACTTTTGTTTTCAAACTTTTCTAGACTTTCTAGTTCTTGCTGATGTTCCTCCAGCTTTCCAAACAAAGTAGTCATTGTGAGTGTCGTTAGATCATTGGCTTCCTTGATAGCTGTTACTTTAGGTTGCCATTCCCTGCTAAGACATCTCAGAATTTTATTAGTAGCAATATCATTGGAAACAGGTTTTCCAAGTGCATTCAAACGATTAATGAGATGAAAAAATCTCTTTTGCATGTCGGGAATAGATTCTCCTTGTTTCATAAGAAAGAGTTCGAACTCTTGATTAAGTGTGTTAATGCGGGACTGTTTTACTTCAGTTGTACCTTCATGTGCAATTTCTAAAGCATCCCACATTTCTTTAGCTGTCGAGCAATGAGAAACTCGATAATACTCATCTGCACTAAGTGCTGAAATTAGCATATTTCGAGCTCTCCAATCACTTGACCACTTTTTCTCATCTTTTTCATCCCAATCATCTTCTGGTTTAGGTACTATGGCACCTGCCTCATTCATCATGGTAATTTGAAAAGGACCATTTTGAATGGCAGCCCATACGCGCCTATCAACAGAATTTATGTGAACTCGCATGTAGTCTTTCTAGTAGCCATAATTTTCACCATTGAAAACAGGAGCTCTATTGTACGCCCCCTTTGGTTCAGAATCCATAACGTTACAGGCAGCCACAAAGCACCAGCGAACCGGTGCTCTGATACCACTTGTTAGACGCTGTGGCTAGTGATCTAGAGGGGGGGGGTGAATGGATCACCTCCTTGTTTACAAGGATTTAAAAGATTTTTCAGAGTTTTCGAAAGTTAACGGAAACAGCGGTCCCAAATATACAAGCGTCTATTCTGGAACAGCCACTAGAAGACCGAACATGTGATAACATGCTGGATTTACGATTGAGATGATAAAGGATTAAACACACAATATGTAAAACAGTTGAATGCACCTATCCCAAAAGTTATTTCCAATGAATAAAAAACAATTGAAAACGTAAATAGAGATAGAGAAGAGATACAATACGCAGAGATTTGGTAAGGAAGTTCCCCATGTTCGTCCTCGCGTGTGCGTACGTCTCCCTCTCAATTTCAAACCGAAATTGAGAACTTTTATATCAATATTGTTGAATTCGTCGATTACAAGGTTGTTGTACAAATACCAGAAATCTATATACCTAGATCTTCCTATTGTATCAACCTTCACTTGATCTGAGCCCAATCAAGATTCCCTGCAAGTAATACAAGCAATTCACCGGTTCCACGACCTATTTGCAAAATCCCCCGATTTCCAAATCTTATGCTGCGGCTGAATCTGACTTGTAAACGTGACTAACAAACCCTCAAGAACACACCCGTTCTTGAAGGAAAACCCAGCTGGTTTTTCCTTGAAACCTTGTATCAAACTTCAACTCAGCTGGATGTCCGATCGTACCACTGAACGTTATCTCGAAAGCCTTCAATTCACAGAGCAACACACACTTCCTTGTTGATGTTCTTGAATTAAGGTCTTTCAGAAGATGATGAAGATGATTTTTTTCTAGGTTTCAATCCCGCTCAACATTGAATTGTCCAACACTCCAAAATCCTTTTCTTGATGTGTTCTTCAATGATCTATCACTGTAAAATTCGTCTGCAATTTTCTGTGATCTGTTGTAACACTAAATGAAACACTCCACATATATATATATATATATATATATATATATATATGCAGATTCTGTTAGAAGAAAAACAAACTAATGAATCGATTCAAGACATGATGAATCGATACATACTGAACAGATTTATGAAAACAGATAATAGAACAAGCAATGAATCGATGCATGTTTGTATGTGTCGATTCATAGAAGAAAAACCAGAACCATTCAAACAACATGAATCGATACATCATAAGATGAATCGATTCATTTTGCGAATTTCCAGAATCCTTCAAACAGCATGAATCGATTCATGATGGAATGAATCGATTCATTTTGCGTATTTTTCAAAAGATCAAAAACATTGAAAACAAATGAAACAAAAGATCTAGATGCAAGCATTTTTCTTAATATGAAGAAAACACAAACACTTAAAAATTATAATCAATCAAAACTAAGGTTGCTCACATGTTTTGGTTCGTGGGGATCATTGAGTGATTAAGGTCCTATACATGGGACTGAGTGACACATAGACTAGAGTGGCTTCATATTCTTCCCCATTCCATTTCGGTCTGGTGCGGGAATATGAAACACGGTTCAGACATGGGTTTCTTCTTGAGAACTCTGTGCTATAGATTTCCCGTAGTACTAGGGCTATTTGGGAAGCCTGCTAAGTTTGGATGACCTTTATATGACCTTCAGCATCTGAGGTGAATTAGGGGAGGATCTTTTATGATTATTGTAAACACTGTACCTCCGGGTTAGAAGTGTTTACACTTATCATAACTGATCCAAATCTGAGGATCCTTGTTCTAAAACATTACATGTGAGGGGATTGGGATATTTGCAGGTTTGCAGGAACCTTTGGCCTCATCATACCTTGTTACTAGATTTGTTAAGGTTGTATTATTTGGACAGTTCTTGTGATTACCCGGGACTTGTGACTCTTTATTTGAGTCCCCTACCTGGTTACTGGATTTCTAAGCCTCCATCCGGACTTATGAACATACATGGACTTTTGCCAAAACAGATAAACAGATCCAGCACTTGATCACAAACCCTTTGCATATCATTTGCATACATCATTTCTGCATCATTTAACATTTGCTTATTTTTTTACAGGGTATCCATCATATTGTCTTTGGTTTGGTTTTGACCCCTTCTGCTGCTCAGACTCCTTCAGTTATCTTCTTCAGCATCTCCATCAGTTTGTCAGTGATTCTCCTCCAGCTATCCTTATCAGAGACTCATCTCCAGCATCTCATTTAGTGACCTTCATCAGAATTTTCTCTCAGCTTCTTCACCAGTATCCATGGACACTTCAAGAAAGAGCAACATCACTTACCACTTCTTTGAGCCCACCCTGATTGGCATCAGGCAGGTCCAGTCCCTCATTACTCCTGATCATGTCCCACTATTCAGAGAGCATTATGGGGGCATATTGGACATGGTCATGGATCTAGATGCATCTCAGAGGAGCATGATCCATACTTGCTTGCAGTTTTATGATCCTCCACTCAGATGTTTCACTTTTCCTGATTTCCAGTTGGGACCTCTGTTAGAAGAATTTTCCATGTTGTTAGGAGTTCCTATCAGGAGAGGGATTCCTTTCAACCCTGAGATGGTGGCTCCCAGAAATGAAGACATAGCCAGGGCATTGCATTTGGAGCCTGCCCTTATTGAGCAGAACATGACAACCAAAGCTGGGGTTCCAGGCCTTCACCTAGACTTCATGATCTCCCAGGCTACCTTGCATGCTGCAATATGAGAATGGAAGGTTGTCTGTGCACTTTTAGACCTCAGTATATATGGGGTTATTTTGTTTGCAGATGAGCCAAAGTTTATGAGCAAGAATGCCATTCACCTGTTCTTATTGAGGAACCCAGTTCCTACCTTGTTGGGAGACTTCTACTACTCAGTACACCAGAGGAATGAAAAGCAAAGAGGAAGGTTGGTCAGATGATGTGCTCCTCTTTATTACTCATGGCTGCTAAGACATTGCCAAAGTCAGACACCTTCCTGAACCCTCATCAGCAAAAGAACTGGGCTAAGATATTTATTTCCTTGACATCAGATGGTGCACTCGTAGCACCAAAGGCAAGGACATCATTACTAGCTGTGGACAATACCCTAATGTGCCTTTGATAGGAGTGAAAGGTTGCATCAACTACAACCCTTTACTGTTTAAAAGACAATTAGGGTATGATTTGGTTCATCCTCCCAGAGGGCAAGATTTGACTGAGACCCTCTACTGTGAAATCCAACCCAACTCTGCTGTTGTCAGACAAGCTGCCTGAGCTTGGGATAACATTCAGACCAAGGGAACAGCCATCCTTGGCAAGTGTAACAACATTGCTTCAGCACATTATTCTGATTGGTCTTGTACTAGAGCTCAGATCACCCGAATGTCGTTCACTTTAGAAGATGTACCTGGACCTTCTACAGTACAGCCTGCAGCTACTGTCAGTTTGGAAGAGTTTGAAAAGCTGAAGGAAAGGAATACTCAGCTATCTGAAGCCTTGAAGAAGACTCTTTGGGAGATAAATGACAGCCGTCTAGACAATGAGAGATTGGAAAGGCTCGGGATTGAGCACTTGACCAAGATAGAGAAGACATATGACTACATCAGGAAGGCAAGGGCAGGGGAGTTAGTACTGAAGAATGCTTGCAAGGAAGCGAAAACTCAGAAGGCTAGGGCAGAGCATTATCTAGAGGAGAGCCAGGCTAGGTGGATCAAGATAACTGAAGCCCGTGCACAGGAAGATCAAAGGACTCAGTTTAAGATAGAGCAGTTGGAGGCTAGTGAGAAGAAGCATCAGGAGGCCTTGTTGGCAACTCAAAAGGAGATATCTGAATTGAAGCTCCGGGCGGGGTTGAAGAGGTCAAAGGATCAGGACAAGCATAAGAAGTTAACCAGTGTCATCGCTACCAGGAACCTCCTCATCAGGACTATTACAGAGCACCCGGTGGGTCCAGTGACTGAGGCTCTCCTGAAGGAAGTCAGGGAGGATGACTTTGGATTAGATGTTTGACTCTTTTTCTTGTACTTTTCTTTTGATTGTACTTTTTCTTTTGTTGTTGTTTTTTGACCCACCATGGGAATGTATTGTAATTAAACTATGTATTTTCATCCTTTGTAATATATCAGTTTGTATTATTTATGGTGGACTTTATCTATCAACATCATCAGCATCTCCTCGAGGTCTGGAAAGGTTAAAACCAAAGAACCAAACGGATACCCTTGGAAGACAAATAGGCATATTGCATTGCATACTAACATTTTCTTTGTTTTGTAGGTTTTTTGTTTTATTGATGTTTCTCACTTTGTTGTGGTTTCAGGAAACATTGCTCGCAGAAGAGTGTTCCCTGTCAACATAACACACCGGTACCCGACAAGAAACAACCTTCTGGGACTCTAGATGGATCAAGTTCAGCAAGACTTGAATGAAGTGAGGACTCAGATAGCCAATGAGAGGGTTGAGATGAGGAATCAGATGACCCAATTCATGACTGTGATGACTGGCTTAGCTCAGAGCCAGGAAAGACTAAGGGAGTTGGTTGAAAGGCAAACTCCTGAAGAACACCATCCAGGTACAGGAGGTACCAGTAATAATGATCACGTGCAACCTCGCACTGATCCACCAGAGTTTGGGCCTCATCTAAACCCCGAAATCAATGCCATAAGGAATACTCAGGGTAACACTGCTAGAGGAAGTGTCTTGCAAGAGGATCCTCAAGAAGTGCAGTTTACAGTTGTTGGAGCTGGGGATGAAGTTTACGACCGTAGGCTGGATGAAATTGCAGAGAAGCTAAGGTCTCTTGAATCCCAGAATTCCCTAGGGTTTGATGTAATGGACATGGGACTGGTGGAAGGGTGTCGCTCCCACCAAATGACACATGGTCAGAAGGGGTACAGACGCGAACGGTCGGCGAAAGAGAGAGAACACACAAGGGTGAACTCAGAAAGAAAAGAGTCGCCAGCTAGGCATTTTTATCCCGAAGGAAAGGTAATGCTGCATAGACCTAAGAAAGATGGATAAGACGGTCACGAACCAGAGAGACTGACAAAGGGGGTTGGTTACAACCTAGGAAGGTATTAGCACCCAGATTGTCCGCCGTACTCGACGGGATCCACGCTCAAAAGATTTGTGTTTTAAAGGGGTAGTGTCAGTGCAATTTGTGTATCAAAGCTGGAAAAGAATGCAAGTGTCAGTGTAAAAGAAGTGTGAAGTGTATAAGAGAAGTGTCAGTGTAAGAACAAGAGTAAGAAGCTCAAGACTATGAGGCTTAAATGATAATGCTGGAAAGAGGGGGAATGTATAGAGACTTTTGTTCGATAACCGTTAAGTTATGCCTACGTATCCTCTCGTGCAATGAGGAAGTCAGAACACCGTAGTTCGACCCAAAGAGACTGAAAGATAAATTGACTTGTGAACTGCTTACTTGTCTATGCTCAAGTGTATGACCTTTCTGGCTCAGGTGCAAACTGTCTTGCATTAGACGGAAGAAGCGAGTTCTCGTTTGTGAATGAATGAGATGAGAAAAGAATCCCGGAGGAGACGATTATTGTTTGTTTTTGATGTTTTAAATCTTTTATTGCTTTTGGAGTTTGTCATAAATTAATGAGCTTAAGCCTAAACCAAGGGTTAGTGAACTCATCACATCCTCCCTCTGATTAGGGGTAATGAGAATACCTTAAGTATGAAGTAAGCACCTCACGCTTAATCACCATGATGTAGGATTAAGATCATTAACCTACTTATATTTATTTAGATGTTTTTGTGGTTTTTGTTTAGTGTTAAGTAATGAGTTTAAGCCATAATCAAGTATTTAGTGGACTCATTACACCATCCTAATAGAAGGATGATAGATGAGAGCATTTAAGCTGAGGAAGGCTCCTCAACTTAATCCATGATTAGGGATTAACCTCATGACATAACAAAGCCTTTATTAAATGGATTTTAGTTAATGATAAGATGAAGAAGTGAATTTTGTGGTTTGTAAGACAACTTGAGGAGGACTTGTCCATTAACACTAGGGTTAGTCCTTCTTAACCAATTAAGGAAGAATTAGAACCCTAATGCAAGGCCCAAGTTACAAGTTTGATGTCTTACTGATTATTAAGTGAATTGATTAAATGATTTAAACACATTAAGGGTTTAACACTTAGGATTAAAGTTATACACTCCATCCTAATAGAAGGATGCAGGCATAAGCTTAATCACAAAGCCTTAAAACCTTTAGGGTTTAGTCCTTGATTATGAGGTGAGAAGAGAAGACTCAAGGATGACACAAAGGTAAAAACTAATGGGGGACTAAATCAAACCCTAATTGTTATCATTCTTGGTTGTTCCTAGGGTTTATGGAGCTTGCAAGAGATCTTCAGGAGAGAAGCCACCAGGAAAGAAGCAGATGAAAGGAGAAAGAAGCAGAGAGAAGCAAGACAACTTGCTTCACTTAAGAAGACAAGTTTCTTGAAGGAAGAAAGTGGGGATGAACATGAATAAGCAAGCTTACTCCAATACACATACAAAATGCAGCAAAGAAGGCATAAAAGAGATGAAAAGAGATTGTGAGAAGTGAAGGCAAATTCACTTCTCAAAACAACTTACCACCTGAAAAGTTAGCAAAGAAAGGAAATGAAATGAAAATGCAAAGGATGCAAACCAAAACCAGAAGCACAAACATGATTTTAATGATGCTAAGAGGTGATGCAAACACATGTCAAGAGTTGTGGATGATCATACAAGGATGAGGATGCAAATGAAGCATGTTTTGAACCATGAAAGTTCATGAAAGTTTATGAAATGATATGAATGCACAAGATGGAAAATGAAAGATGCAATGACCAAACATGATTCTAATATGTCCTAAGATGTCTTATGAATCATGTGGATGCACAAAATGTCATGGCAAGTTCTTGAATGCAAGCAAATGAGAAATGGATGCAAAGAAAGGCACAAATTAGGGTTTATGCACAAGATACAAAGCAAAATTCAAAATCAGAAGCAAATGACATGATAAAAAATTGAGAATGGGATCAAAGGAACCCTAACCCAACACAAGTTCACTGCCCAAAGGAGGAGACCTAAATCTAAACCTAATGGAAGTTATGATTTTTCTAAGTCAACTAGGGTTTCAAGGTACCTCACAATGAAAAATGCAAAAACAAATTGAAAATGGAAGATAAATTCAAACCAATTTTACCCTAGAAACTACATGCTATGAAACTCTCAATGGTTAGGCAGAATGGATTTTTCAAAGTTTGAACAAAAATAATGCCTTTAAATGAAATTAATTCCAATGAAAATTGTCAAAATGCATCAAGAACCAAAAAGAAATTTGTTTTGAGAGTTTGATAATGTTTCTAAATGTTTTGGAATGCAATGTGAATTTTTTTGTGATTTTTAAATACCTAAATGCATTTTTAATTAATTAATTTTCATTAACTAATTAAAAATAAACATTTAAATGATTTAAAAATAATTTTTAATGCAAAAAATAAAAATAAAAATATTTTTGGGTTCTGAAAATTTATGAAATGCTTGACAAAAATTTTCAGAATTTTTAAATATTTTTTACTATTTTTAATAATTCGTAGAAATTAATTATAAAACAAATGAATTAAAATTAAAATAAAGGAAAGTAAGCCAAAGGAGAGGTCAGGATTGAATCTGGGCTTGGGACCATTGACTTGGCGCCACATCCAAGGGCCCAAGTTCAAACTTCATTAATCCAGATTAATTAAATAAATAAACCTAAATTAAGACTAATCATGAGATCCAGGCCACACAAATACGCGCGGGAAGGAGCAATCGTATGGCCCAGATTCAAAATTTGCCCTAATCACAGATTAATCCCTAATCACATTCAGGTCACCGGAGAAGAGCTCCGGTCGTCTTCTCCGGTGACATTTCTCCCTGAAAATTTCAATCTCACTCTCTAGGTCATTTTGGAGCTCTAAATCTCCAGATTTGTTCCTCTAACCTTCCTAAACCTTAATCTAACTTCAAACACAATTTATTTTCAGCCATTAACAAGATTCGAACCCAAGAACAAAAATTGCAAAACTTTCAGACAAGCCATACACTCTCAATTTTTCATCATTTTCAAAAGTAAAAGGTTCATTGCACTCAGGGAATCAAACTTAACAAGTTGAGAACTTAAAATAAAGCTTCTGGAAAAATAAATTTTTGAAGCTACCTGAGGTGAAGCTTTCAGTTTGGAGCTTTCAGCCTGCCTCCTTGCTTCAAAGCTTCTCCAATGGTCTCCCTGAAGATGCTTTGAGGTTTAGTTGGAGTGTATGGTGGCTGGTTTTTGAGATTGATGAAGTTCTGACCAAGGGGAATGAAAAATCGTGTTTCTGTTTGTGGGCTTTTCAGGGCAAGGTCATGGGTGGTTTATGCTCTATGAAGCTTTTCTGAATGAATGGTGAAGTTGGTTTTGAGGTTTGATGATTGTGTGACGAGATTCGAAACAAAATGCATAAGAGGTGAGTTTGGAGGATGCTGACTTGTGGGAGAGATTAGGCTGTGTTGTGTTATGTGTTGAGTCCCATTTTGTTCATGTATCAAGTTTGGATAGGTCAGAGAGTTGTTGCTGGCCTAGCTTGATTGGTATGGGCCATTTTGCCAAAAGTCAACTTTTGTGTAAGAAGAGGTATGGGCTGGTTCAGTCAAGGTACAAGGGCATGGCTTGGCTCAGCTGTGATCAAGGAGAACCATGGAAATGAATTTGAGGCAATGCAGCAAGTGGATTAGGGTTTATGTGAGGTTTTGCAATTTCACAAAGTTTTGGCCCTTTTTAAGTTTCTTAAAGATCAAGGCATGAAAATGAACAATTCTTTGGTGCATTCTGATTTTTAGGTCATGGTTTATGTTTGTGCAATGGTTAGAGGTCACATTGAAGTCACATTTTGCCTTGACATGAGGTTTTGCAACTTTGCCTCTTTGGTATAAAACTTGAAATTATGTGATTTTGTCCAACTTTGACAAGCCATAACTTTTGATCCAAAATGAATTAGAATGAGTTCTTGTACTTTTTGAAAATGGGAGGATCCATTCTACAACTTTCATGACCAAAGTTTTCTCATTTGAAGCATTTTTGAATCAATTTGAGGAGGTTGAAAAACTTTCCCAAAACGGCAAGTTTTCATTACAAGTCACTTTCCCAAAAAGGCAATTTTGCAAATGGCTTGAAATTCTTCAATTTTGTGAACTTCTAACATCTTCTATGACCAAATAAAGATCATACACATTCAAAATGATGGAGAATACCCTTTGGTTGGGTCATTGGGGGCCTCAGATGCCCTGATTTTGCCCTGACTTGCTCAAGAAGTCATCTCTTGATCAGATGCCTTCCCCATTGAATTTCTTCATGAAAATTGATATGCATAATCCTCATAAAATATAGAGACCAATAGAAACAAGAATGACCAAAAAATTTGGAGTTATGGCCTCTGAAACCAAAACCCTAATTTTAGGTCATCTGTGTAGTTAAACCAAGCTTTGCTTCCATGCCTTTCTCAGTTCTTGTGATTCTTTGACTTCTTTGACCTTGGGAGGATATAATATGATGCTTGAACATACATGGACCCTCTTGAGATGATTAAAGACCTTTGGAGTGGCTCAGATAGCTCTTGGATTGCTCAGATCACAAACCCTAGATGCAGATGACTTTGAACCAATGCAATGAAGCAAAAATGTAATATGGGATGATATGATTGAACTTATGCAATATGAAAAGATCACAAGCCATGGTGTGAATGGGTGAGGGCAAATTTGGGGTGTTTACAGCTGCCCCTATTCAAGCATGAGTTAACTGTGCAGGATGTAAGCAACGGCTTAACAGTCAAACAAGATAACTTGTGGTTGAATACCAAAGACAGTCCAAAATTTTCACTCACAGAATGAAGAAGAAAAGGGATATAGATTGTAAAAGAAAATAAAGCAAATTATAAAGTGCGGGTGACGGAGGACGACCGTCGAGCAGAGGTCGACTGCTGAGGATGAAGCAATGACGGGGACGACCGACATGCTGGGGAAAATGCGGGAAATAAAGCAATGACAGGGACGGCCGACAAGCTAGGGATATAAGAGATTATGATGGGGACGGTCATCAAGTAAGGAAATAAGACTTTCTGGGGATTAAAGGTAAATGTTGGGGACGACCATCGAGTTCAAATCATAAATGAAATAAATGATGAGGTACGGTCATCAAAGGTGAAGGACGATCACCTGGCAGGGTACGGCTGCTCTGTTGGGGATAAGATGAGGGACGGTCATCTAAGGTGAAGGACGATCACCTGACAGGGTGCGGCTTTCGTAGGTATCACGACATAGGACGAATTTCGGATAAAAAGATCGATGATGGGGACGGCCATCGGATGATCATGATGAAGGACGATCATCAAGAGGTGAAGGACGATCACCTGGCAGGGTACGGCTGCTCTAGGGTTTACCATGACATAGGACGAATGTCAGATAAAAAGATCAACGATGGGGACGACCACCGGATAAAATGATGAAGGACGATCATCAAGAGGTGAAGGACGATCACCTAGCAGGGGACAGCTGCTAAAAACATCATGACATTGGACAAATGTCGGATAAGAAGGGGTTCTAATGAATAGAGACTCCACTGGGGGTGATGAAGGACGATCATTAAAAAGGTGAAGGACGATCACCCGGCAGGGTACGGCTGCCGAAAGGTATCATGACATTGGACGAATGTCAGATAGAATGGAAATAATTCACTGGGATTTGATGGGACTCTTCTGGGGAATAGTAGACACAGACGAGTGTCTAAATTCAAGAAGACATAAGTGTTTGACACGGTGAATAGATTAAAGATGCGGACGAGCATCCTTAAGACCATGATACAGACGAGTATCAGTAGAAACAAACGCTTGACGCATGTTCAGAGATGATGATACAGACGAGTATCAACTGGTTAACAAGGAACACGGACGAGTGTTGATTCTAAGAGAATTCAGGTGGCATATATAAGATACGGACGAGTATCTGTGTGAGTAAAAAGTGATGAGTGAGACACAGACGAGTATTTAACTTGCTAGGGAAAGCATGACACGGACGAGTGCCAGAAAAAGTGTATTATAAACAAGTATTTGATTTCCAAAGTGTTTAGGCAACTATGCTGGGGGGTGACACGGACGGGTGTCAGGGAATTGTATAAATATGTACACATGTGTTGTGAGCGCAAAAGGGACGCTTTGGTTTTCCGCTAGGAATATGGCACAGACGAGTGTCAAAAAAAGTATTTGTTTGTTGTATTTGTGGGTGTAATACTTTGGCTTTCTGGTGGGGAATTTGGGAAATATTTTGTATATTGTTTGATGGATGGTCATTTTTTACAAGTGTTCAGTTCGACACATGGCTTACGATTATGCAATATGTTTGATTTTTGCCGTAATTCTCCGTATTAGACGGAATGCTACGCTCTGTGGGGAAAATATGATGTGAATGCTATGATTATGCAAAGATACCGATCCGGGATTCAGATCCCGTTGCTGGTGGAGCTCTCTGACTGATTTGCTTGAAGTGGATTTCCCAGCTGGGGATAAGATCATTGGTAGATCTGGCATATATGTCTCTGCTTTTGGGGAAATAGATCACTGATAGATCTTTCTTGGTGATGATGGACCCAGCTGGGGTCTGTAGAAGCTTTCGTCACTCTGTTGTGAGATCTTCAGGCATTGCTTCTCTGGATAGAGGCTGAAACTCTGTCGGGAGATGGTTCCCGGTCTTTGCACTTAGCTGAGGAGGAATGATGACTAGCAACTCGGCTGGGGAGAAAGCACCTTCGGTGCTAATCGGGAGATAGACTGAGTAGATAATGATTAGACAGCTTGCTGGGGAGAAACCTTCATGCCCCATGTTGTGCTCTGAACACCTGCAATCCTGTAAAGACAAAGAAACGTACAAGCATCCCGAGGTATCCCTTATTGGATTCCGTCATAATAGTTTAGGCCATCCTAGGAGCAAATATATTTCCTGTAAGCATGTATTCTTTAGAAAGGAAACATCTGTATTTATGCGAATCAACATCTTAAAGACATCAGACATTTTTGCAAACGAAAATAAAATGTACGAGACGAGACATGACTAAAAATCTGATTTTATTAATTTACGCGCCCTGAATTGGCAAGATACAGTCAAAGAAACAGATCCCCTGAAATGAGGAAATCGTTACAAATTGAAAATCAACAAGGTGCTGGCAATGTTGGCGACGCTTCGAGGAGCTTTCCTTTTGCTATGACTCGTATGACTTTGACGTTCTTCTCATCTTGCTTTCTGTAGAAGGCTGATTCTGACCTATGCTTGAACCTTTCGAAGATTACCATGTTGTAAGTGATACAGACGAATTCAGAATGCAGTTACTCGCTTATTCCCTTATTTTGCGTGGATCGCCCTTTCGGGTTTTCAATCCACCGGGATACCCATTTTTGCCTGAGTTGTCCAATACGGTTTTTCAACTCAGCAGGTGTACATTTTTATATTTATTTTCCCTCATTTTTGCCCGAGTCTCTTATTCTGTTTTTTGACTCGCCGGGATGCCCTATTTTTGCCTGGACTTACATTCTGTTTTTATGTCCAGCGGGTCATTTTATGCGAAGTATTTTTTAACTGCATCTGAATTCACAGGGGACAGGAAATCTTCACCGTCCATAGTACTGAGCATCAGTGCTCCACCAGAGAAAACTTTCTTTACTACGTATGGTCCTTCATAGTTCGGAGTCCACTTGCCCCTGTGGTCTGTATGAGGAGGGAGGAGTCTTTTCAGCACAAGATCTCCTACTTGGTACTCTCGGAGCCTGACTTTCTGATCGAAGGCTTTCTTCATTCTTTTCTGATACAGCTGCCCATGACAAATTGCAGCGAATCTCTTTTCTTCAATCAGATTCAGCTGTTCGTACCGGGATCGGACCCATTCTGCTTCACTCAGTTTAACATCCATTATTACCCGCAAGGAGGGTAGTTCAACTTCAACAGGCAGGACTGCCTCCATACCATACACAAGCTGATACGATGTTGCCCCAGTGGATGTTCTGATTGACGTTCGGTACCCATGTAAGGCAAACGGTAGCATTTCATGCCAGTCTTTATAGGTAACTACCATCTTCTGCACAATTTTCTTGATATTCTTGTTAGCTGCCTCGACGGCGCCATTCATCTTTGGCCTGTAAGGAGAAGAATTGTGGTGTTGGATCTTGAAGTCCCGACACAGTTCTGCCATCATTTTGTTGTTCAAGTTGGAACCATTATCAGTAATGATTCGCTCGGGCACTCCACACCGACAGATGATGTCTCTTTTCAGAAATCGGGCTACCACTTGCCTCGTAACATTTGCATAAGAAGACGCTTCAACCCACTTGGTAAAATAGTCAATAGCAACCAGAATGAATCTATGGCCGTTTGAAGCAGTTGGTTCAATCTTGCCAATCATATCAATGCCCCACATGGCAAAGGGCCAGGGTGAAGACATCACATTCAGAGGATTCGGAGGAACATGCACTTTGTCCGCATAAATCTGGCATTTATGGCACTTTCTAGCATAAGCACAACAGTCTGCATCCATTGTGATCCAGTAATAGCCTGATCTTAGCAACGTTTTAGCCATTGCATGTCCTCCTGCATGGGTACCAAAGGATCCTTCGTGCACCTCGTGCATCAACAAGTCTGCCTCTGTCCTATCAACGCATCTGAGGAGTACCATATCAAAGTTTCTCTTGTACAAGGAACCATCAGTATTCAAGAATAAACTACCAGCT
The DNA here is from genome assembly GCA_963966055.1 of Lathyrus aphaca. Classification (NCBI taxonomy): domain Eukaryota; kingdom Viridiplantae; phylum Streptophyta; class Magnoliopsida; order Fabales; family Fabaceae; genus Lathyrus; species Lathyrus aphaca. The sequence continues at coordinate 490,075,951 of OZ014521.1, forward strand.
AGCCTTCTTAAAGTCTTCTTGTCATTGGATGATGCCCCCGGTGGGTATGTTTGATCCTCCAAGAAGCACTTGATATCATGGAACCAAGGCTTATCATCTTTAACAACATTTGCTGAGAACACGTATGCTGGTCTTTCAAGTCTGGATACTGATATCCGAGGCACAAAGTTAGAAGCTTGAACTTTGATCATGGATGAAATGGTAGCTAGAGCATCTGCAAACTGATTTTCATCTCGAGGGATATACTCAAGCTTGACTGTTGTGAAGAAAGTCAATAACCTTCTTGTATAATCCCGGTAAGGTATCAGATGATCTTGGTGGGTGTACCATTTGCCGTTGGTTTGATTGATTACCAGAGCTGAATCTCCGAATATAGTCAAAGTCTTGATCCTGAGGTCAATGGCTTCCTCAAGACCCATAATACAGGCTTCGTATTCAGCTTCGTTGTTAGTGCAGTTAAAGGTGAGTTTTGCTGAGAAAGGCATGTGAACTCCTTTAGGTGTAATGAGTATTGCACCAACACCACGACCATTCATATTAACAGCCCCATCAAACATCATAGTCCATTCTTCCTTTGGGTCAGGCCCTTCAGTGTGAACAGGCTCTTCACGATCTTTTGCTTTTATGAACATGATGTCTTCATCAATGTCGCTCCCGGGATTTTCATCCTAGTACAAACGCGAAAGTGGCGCGGAAAGGTTAGAGTCGCCAGCCAGACATTTTTATCCCGAAAGAATGGGAAAGGTAATGTTGCACAAACCTAAGGAAGAAGGAAAGGACAAGGTCCTGCGGAACCAAAGATCTAAGTTCGGGAGTCGGTTACGACCTGGGAAGGTATTAGCACCCCAAATCGTCCGCCGTACCCGACGGGATCCACGCTTGCTTGTTTTGTTTCAAAGGGTGAGAAATAATAATGCTGCTGAACAAATGAATCACGAACTGGGAACTGGAATGAAAATGAGAAGGGGAATCGGAAAAGAAAATGGAAAGAAAGGGGGAAATGTAGGGAAAATAAAGAATGTGCTCGAACGGGCCCTATCCCGCTGCCTACGTACCTCATCGGGATAACGAGGATCAGAGTCGACGTAGTTCGCCTAACTAGGGGTAGAAAAGAAATTGCTTGTGAATTAAAGGCTTGAACTGCCTATGCCATTGCTCAGGTGTTACAGGCTCGGACGACGAGTGCGTAACCGTCTTGCAAAGTGACAAGTAGGAACAAGTTCGCGGACGGAGCGAAGGAGATGAGAAAAGAATTCCCAAAGGAAAGACGCTTATTATTTGTTTGAGATTTTTATGAAGCTTTTATTTGTAAAGGTTTGCATAGGTAAGTGTACCTAAGTCTTACTCGATGGGATGTGTACATCTCACATCATCCCGAAATGGAATGCGCAAGAGGCACACCTATCTATGGAGGAAATCCCCAAAGCTAGTCCCGCAAGTGAAGGCTCAAGCACACTGGCCTATTACCATTATTAAGTATTTTCGTGGTTTTTTGGTTAAGAAGTGTTTTTTAGCTTTTCTTTGTGAGGTACTCATGCTAAGACCTATCCACCACGAGTGATGACTCACACCTCGCCCCGAAATGGAACGCATGTGAGCATCTCATAGCAAAGTCTCATGTCACATGAAAGTACTCAACCTTTATTAAATGAATTAGAATTAAGTTTGAAGATGAGAAGAGAGATCACCAAAGGATCTCAAAGGAAAAATTCTAAAGGGGGACTAAAATAATCCTAAGTATTCACATGCATGGATATCCTAAAGGTTAGTGAGGTTTCTATCCTAATGAAGAATGGAGAAGAAGATAGAAGAAGGGATGAGAAAGGCCTAGGCCCAACAAAAGAGGATTAGTCCACATAAACATAAAAGGAAGAGATAAGAATTAGAGATGTGGAACTCAATTCCCACATCTCACACTTACCATAGCCCCTGCAAGGTTAGCATGCACAAGTGAACAAAAATGAACAAAATTAACATAACATCATCCAACAATCAGAAGTGAAATGAAGTAAACAAATGCTTAATGCTAATTCAACTCAAAGAAATAAAGATGAAAAGCTTATGACTTAAAATAAGGCAACGTGGATACATATGGAAACAAATGCGCACTTATGAAAGATGTAATACAAAATACATAAAATGCAAGCACAAAGTTCAAAACCAGAATCAAAATGATATGAAGAATGGCCTAAGAGGCCAGCAAGATGAAGATAGAAGTCACACAATACCAAACAATATCAAAATAAAAGCAATGGAACCAAAAGATGGAATTTAAACCCTTAAAGAAACAAATGACTTGAATATGAAGCAAACTCAAAATTTTAGAATAACCAAGACCTACCCTAGGACAAGGAAGGTACCCATACCCCAAAGGAACCCCAAACTAGAAGAAGAAGTTGGCACAAGTGCCCTTCTAAGCTTATAAGAGATCTAATGAACCAAAAGAAGCAAAATGGGACAAGGTGAGAACAAAAATCCACAAATAATCAACCAGCCATCTAAAAATTCTACAACTGGAACCAAATGATCTTAAAACACATTATATCAACTTGCCAAAAGGATTTGCAAAAATTCATAAAGGAACTAGGTCAAATGAATGTATAAACACAAGCTAGGACAGAAAGCTTACATCACAAGATACCAGATCAAAACTCAAGAAATAAATTCCTAAAAATTCTGAGAAAAATCACATGAAAACTAGAGGATCTTAGGAACACAATGCAAAAAGAATGGGATAAAAACTCCAAATATTGAAGTCTATAGAAAATCAACAAAACAGGCTGGTCAAGAAATGAAGCAAATGAAGCTATATACATTGGTGATTTAATTCTAGCACGCCAATCAATGAAAAAAAATAAAACAAAAATGCTACAAAATTTTAGAGACACAAAGGAACATCTATGATTTATTTGGGAATTTTTGGATGAATATTTCTATTTTTAATGGATTAAAAGCAAACTGAATGAAAAGAAATTAAAGTGAAACAAAAGAATTAAAATAAATGAGAGGTAGGTGTATGTATTATGGACTGAAAGTGAATTCGAATGGGCCAGGCAGGGTAGGGGGTGCGAAAATCATTCTAGTATGGACCCAGGTCTGAACACACAAACAACTTTCTTAAACTTCTCTTATTCCCTAAACAATGATCATTATGCTAATTAATCTTTAAATTTCCTAAACAAATTATTCAACTACTTAAACTCTATTATATTTTCTAAACAATTTTTCTAAACATGATATTAATCCTAAAACTCTATTATATTTTCTAAACAATTATCAAATCAATTATACTAATCCTAAAACTCTATTATATTTTCTAAACAATTATCAAATCAATTCTTTTATATTTTTTAAACAATATTCAAAGAACTAAACAATATATTCTAAACAAATATTATCCTAAACACATTCTAATTAATTATTCTAAACAAATTCTAATTAATTATTATACTAAACAAATTCTAATTGATTAAACATTATTATATTTTCTAAACAAATTATTCTAAACATTATATTATATTTCCTAATTAATCTACTCTAACCAATTCTATTAATATTTCCTAATTAATCTATTCTAACCATTATTATTAATATTAACAGTTATATAACAAATCAGTAAAGGCAGCAAACATACAAGCTTCTTCTCTCTCTCTCTCTCACACTTTCCCTCTCCTAACCCTAAAGCAGCCGCCTCCATGCTTCTCCGCCTTCGCAACAGCCGCCACCTTCATCTTCACCATCGCGACCCGCCGTCATGCTTCTTCAACCTTGCTACAACAAAACCCGCCGCCGCCTGGCTTCTTCCTAGCCAACCGTCGTCGTTCATCTCCTTCCTCACAACAACCTACGCCACCGCTCGGCCTCCTTATCTTATCCGATCAACAACAACAAAACCAACTCAACCAACACCAATCTCATTACCACATCAAAGCTCGAAATAACGGCAGAACGCACAACAATAAGCAATTTAACACGGACAAACAATCTCGAAATCAAATACCTACCGGAGAAAGTCCGGCGCTTCTTTAGATCGGCGACGGGAGAAGATCGGCGAGAAGTGCTGAAGATGATGATGAACAATGCGGTGAGTCGAAGCTGATGGTGCAACGGAATTCGTTCCCGTCTTCTTTCCTTGATGCTTATGCGTCGTTGTTGCTGGTTTCTTTGCAGGTTCGCAATTGATTGAAGAAAAATGATGATGATGAATGATGATGTAAAAGCCGCGGTTGATGCTGCGGTGCGGATACCGTCCCGAAGTTGATGGCGTGATGCATATTGTCGAGATGGATTTTGTTATTGTGATGATCAAGAAATGACGAACTCGATCCTTGATGATAAAGAGAAGCTACCTTTCATTGAATTCATGTGATGAAGAAGATTGATACACAGAAGCTGATTATGATGAGTACACATCGTGGCTAAATCAACAAAAAATCAGCTCTATTCTTGATAATGATTGATGAAAGAACCAGTTGGTTGTGGCATGGTCACGATTACGTTTTGATGAAGAAGAGTGAATCCTTTTCTTTTTGTTGATGATGAAAAGCGTGACGAAATTCCCGAATTATGTTATTCTCTTTTTTCCAATTTTTCTTCTGTTATTTTTTGTGTAGAGAACCATCGACTGTTATTGGATGAATTTGAAAGAGTGATTCTGTAACAAACCTTTTTTTTCTGTTATGAACTCTCTTTTATTTTTTTCAAATTCTGTTATGAATTCTTTTTTTTCAGTTTGTTATTATTTCTCTTCTTGCGTTTTTTTGTTTGAGCTGGGTGTGAGCTGAAAAATTGTAGCTAAAATCCTGATGCAGGCTGTTAGTGGTGTATACTGAAATGATGACGTGTTCCACCTTTCTATTCTTCTCCTCTTTGTTTTTCATATATTAATTGGTGTAGAAAAAGGAAGATATGGGCCTAATGGTGAAGTAAAAACTTTGTAATTGACTTTAAAAAAAAAGGCCAAAGGGAATGGAATATAAATGGATAAATAAAAATTGATTAATAAAAAAGAAGGTTTAAGAATATGGACTTAATGGATAATTGGAGTCTAAACAAGGAAATTGGGTAATGTGATGTAGACTTAAATGAGAAATAAAAAATGGTTATTGGAAAAAACAAGAAAAGTTTAATTGGAAATGGATAATGGATATGAGAATGGATTTAAGTGATATTTAGGATGGGAGAAATTAAAAATATGAACAATGGTTGAGAAATTGATTTAAATGGATAATTCGACAAGAATGGTTTATGAATGAATATAATATATATTTTTGTGGGACGATCCAATTGTCACCAATACGCACATATCCACGAGATATTGCTTCATCAATTCACTCAACTCAAAACCAAATCTCGCATTGTTTCCTCAGAAACCACTAACTTTCCGGATAAATCACACTCTGATTGTCATCATGATAAGCCTGAATCTTTGAATCCAAAACCCTCTCACAAACTACTGCTTGGTAAATTGATGATTCTCGCACATAACACAACCCGACTTTGAAACACGTTGCCTGAGAACCCCCAGTACAGATAATTTGCAATTCAACTAATCTTTTGATAGTTTGACCAAGATTAGGTCAAACGTCCCTCTGAATCGAATCAATGAACTGAAATCACTGCCAGCCTATGCTATGCTTCTACAATGAATGGCATGCTTCATTTTTCTATGCTAATGATGTAGCGCGAAATATGCAAATGATATGCTAAATGCTATGAAAATGAGAGGGAAAATTTGGGGTGTTACAACAGGGAAGTCAAATCTCATAGGCTGGTAATCATCAATGGTTTGCTCAGCGAGGTAATCAGATAATACACTGCCTTTGATGGCTTTCTGAGATGTGTACTGAATGTCATATTCTGTGAGGATCATTTGCCATCTTGCAACCCGTCCGGTAAGTGCTGGCTTCTCAAATATGTACTTAACTAGGTCCATCTTTGAGATCAATAAAGTGGTGTGGCTCAACATATACTGCCTTAGTCGGCGAGCAGCCCACGCTAAGGCACAACAAGTTTTCTCGAGCAGTGAATAACGTTGTTCACAGTCGGTAAACTTTTTGCTTAGGTAGTATATTGCATACTCTTTTCGACCAGACTCGTCATGCTGGCCCAGCACACACCCCATTGATTCTTCTAATACTGTCAAATACATGATTAGAGGTCTTCCTTCAACTGGAGGCATAAGAATCGGAGGCTCTTGTAAGTATTCCTTGATTTTTCAAAAGCCCTCTGGCAGTCTTCATTCCACCTGACCGTTTGTTCTTTTCTTAACAGCTTGAACAAAGGCTCACAGGTTGCTGTAAGGTGAGATATGAACCTTGAAATGTAGTTCAACCTACCTAGAAACCCCCGAACTTCTTTTTTTGACTTCGGTGCAGGCATTTCTTGAATGGCTTTAACTTTATCAGGGTCAACTTCAATCCCCTTTTCACTTACAATAAATCCCAGTAGCTTACCGGATCGCACCCCGAATGTGCATTTGTTGGGGTTTAACTTCAGCTGATATTTCCTCAGACGCTTGAATAACTTCAACAGATTTACCAGATGGTCTTCTTCTGTGAGGGACTTGGCAATCATGTCATCCACATAACATTCAATTTCTTTATGGATCATGTCATGGAATAATGTTACCATAGCCCGTTGATAAGTGGCACCCGCATTCTTCAGTCCGAATGGCATCACCTTATAATAGAACGTGCCCCAGGGTGTGATGAAAGTTGTCTTCTCCATGTCCTCGGGTGACATCTTGATCTGATTGTACCCTGAAAATCTGTCCATGAAGGAGAACACCGAGAACTGAGCCGTGTTATCAACCAATACATCAATGTGAGGTAAATGGAAGTCATCTTTCGGGCTGGCTCTATTCAGGTCCCGGTAATCCACACACATTCTCACCTTGCCGTCCTTCTTAGGCACAGGTACAATATTAGCAACCCACGGCGGATAGCTAGTCACAACAAGGAAACCGGTGTCCCACTATTTTTGTACCTCTTCCTTTATCTTCATTGCCATATCTGGGCGAGTACGGCGCAACTTCTGTTTTACTGGTAGGCAATCTTCCTTCAGAGGCAGCTTGTGCATAACAATATCGGTGTCCAACCCTGGCATACCTTGATATGACCAAGCAAATACATCCACATACTCCCGAAGCATGTCAATCAATTGCTCTTTTATTGAATCTTGCAGGCAGGCCCCGATCTTGACTTCTTTCACTTCTTCTTCTGTACCAAGATTAACCGTTTCAATCTCCTCCTGATGAGGAGTGATAACCTTCTCCTCTTGCCTTAACAACCTGGCTAGCTCTTCAGGTAGCTCATAATCTTCTTCAACCCCTTCATCGGCTTGATTGATTGGTTGTCAAAGTCATACGAAGTCACAGCTGTGTTGTTGTCGGTGCAGTCTGGAGGGCACTTTTCTGCAGGAGTAACCCTTATATCCTCCTGAAAGCTATCATTATATCTTCATATTTTGGACTGCTTTATCCTCCAAGAAATGTATCTAAAGAACTTTTCTCCAAGTGGCATCTTTAAGACCACTCAAGCATATTCAACTAGTCATCAGTATCACTCTACGCACCGGTGAGTGCAAATTTTTGGGCTTTTGTGTTCAATCCCCTTCAACCTTCCAGGTCACGACTGACAAATATACCAATCTAACCCCTCAGGTTTCAGAAAATTGAACAGGGGCAGCTGTTGCACCCCAAAATTTGCCCTCACAATACAAGACTTTGTGTGCTAAGAGGATCACAAGGTTCACAAGACCTTTCATGAGGTTCATGAAGTCTACAAGACACTTTAGGAGGTTCACAAGGTTCACAAGACCTTTCATGAGGATCATGAAGTCTACAAGACACTTTATGAGGTTCACAAGGTTCACAAGACATCTTATGAGGTTCACAAGGTTCACAAGACATTTTATGATGGTTCACAAAGTTCACAAATAGTCGGAAGATTTGACAATTCCCTTAGACAATGCATTCTCCTAAACAGTGCATCCAAAACTAGGGTTTTGACTTTAATCAGGCTAAATGGATTTCCAAGACTTCAAGTGAGCTTCATAACATCTTATATATGTTTAAGAATCCCCATGACAAATTTCAGAACTTTTCTCAAAGGTTTGCTCAGTCAAATGATCAGATAAGTCAAAATCAGTCTAAGCAGTTAAAATGTCAAACTGAGGTCAACTGTGGTCAAACCAAAGTCAAACTTCATGATTTTTTGCCAACATCAAGTATATGAAGTAAAATTCATCATCTGATCAAGGGTTGATCATGATTCATCAAGGATATTTCAGATCATCAAGAATCAGAGGTTTCTAAATTAGGGTTTACTTAGGAAAAGTCAACTGAACTTTGACCAGCCATAACTTTCACATGATTCATCATATTTTTCCCATCCAAAGCTCATTTTGAAGGAAATTGAATTCTCTACAACTTTGTGTCTCACAAGCCAAGCCCAAAAATGCTTCATTTGGAAGGTATGAGCTAAGACATTATAGGTCCTTTTGAAAGTCAAGAAAAAGTCAACAACTTCAAAAGGGCATAACTTGAGAATGGTAAATGATATGGACATGAAACCAATGGGGTTAGTTATAGGACTCTTCAAGCTTTCCAAAATGTCCAAAATCACCCTCATAGAATTAAAATTGAAGGATGTGTGCCCTTGCAAAGTTGGGAAATTTTAGGGAAGTTTATGAAGCAAATGGAGGTTTAAAACCAAATTTTGCTAAATGGGCTGAACTTTTGGTGACCCAAAGTGATCCATGACATCATGCACGAAAATTATTTGATATTTTCATAATTTTATTTTATTTAATTTATTTATTATGATTTTTTATATTAAAAATCATTTTAAATTTAAATAAAATATCAAGTGTGAAGATTTAAAATATTTTTTTGTTCTAGAAGGTCATGAATGCAATTTGGATTGAATTGATACAACATTGATGAAGATTGGCTTGAAATAGAAAGGTATTATTCAAGAATATTTGAAATTTAAGTATCAATCTTTTTCAATCTCAAAAATCAAAACAATCCACACAATGGTCCAATCTCTTGACCTAATTTGATTCTACTATAAGTATACAACACAACCCTATGCACAAGACACGAATTTCTGGCCTCCAAGAGTAAGTTCACATATTCAAAAAAGTCACTAAATTTCAAATTCGGATTTGATAATCCAAGCTCTTTCAATCCAATTTGAAGGTTGAGACATGTTTATTAGACATCCTTAAATCATTCTCAATGCTTATTTGCATCCAAAACATCTCACATTGCATAAACCGATTGCACTTTTGTTCTTAATTTCTTGAAAATCGATTTTGATTATACGCGTATTCTAACTCCAATTTGAGTATGTAATCTTGTTCATGGTGATGTTTAGAACGTTTCTGGGCTGGTTGATTGAATTTTTTATGCAGGTTTATGGAGAAGCCATGGTTAGGGTTTCGGTCACCTATTTGAGGGTTCATGATAAAACAAATATAAATGATTTTTGAGAACATAGAACAATCATATGAACTCTGGGGATCATAACGCACCAATTATTTTTGAGAAATTTCACTGTTTGGATGATCTTCCAATTTCGTAGGTTTATGGTTTTAAAAAATCGCAGGAAACTTCATAGCTAAATTCGTAGCTCAATTCGCAGGAATCCTGAGGAAGAAGATGAAGTTTTCGTGCGTCTGGAAATTTGAAAGTTTAACATAATATTTTTTTATTCTGTTTTCATATTATTTCAGTTAAGGCTGCTTGGCCTGGTGGTGAGAGACGTGCGTGTATTGCTTGAAGGCTTGTGTTCGAATCCTGGCTGTAGCAATTTTTCATATTTTTCTATTTTAATTGTTAAACATAATATATAATGAATTGTTGTGAACATACTACCAGATGCGCCCTCCCGGCTGGAATGGTAAGTGTGTTTGTGTGCTGCGCAAAGGTCCTGGGTTCGAATCCCCCCAAGGCCTTTTGTTTTGTTTTCTTTTTTCATGATTTTTCCAGGTTAGGCAACAAAACCAAATGGAGTGGGTTTGCTATCACACGCGCCCATGTAGCCCAGTGGCTGGGATCTTCTTCAGGTATTGGGGAGGTCCTGGGTTCAAAACCAGGCCTCCCCCTTTTTCTTTTCCTTCATTATTTTTCTTGTTTTGTTTGTTTGTTTATTATTATTATTAAAATTAATTCTAATAGCATTTTCTAAAAACCCTAAAAATATTTTCATAAAACCTAATTTTCTAAAACCTAAAATATTTTGTAAAAAACCTAATTAATTTTTGATAAACCCTAAATTTCTTAAACCCTAATTATTTCATGTGAATATTAATTATGTCCATATTTTTATTATTTAATTTAATTCTTGTATATAAATATGCTTAGAATAATTAGAATTCTTAACTTAATTTTAATTATATGATTATTTAATTACAATTAATCCTATTTTCATAATATGTATGTATTCTATAACTTGTTCATAATTTAATTTTTTATATGTAAATAATTTTTAATGTATGCTTAAAAATAATTAAAACTTGTTAATTTAATTTTGTAATTATAATTTATTTTCATAACATGTTTATAATTAGCTTAATTTTTATAATTTGCATATAACCTAAAATTTTATAATAATTAGTATATAATTGTTTATATTTTCTTCTTAAAATAACTATTGTTTATAAAAATTGAATTTTTTAATTATTATGCTAATATTCTTATTTATTTCTTATGTTATTTATTTTATTATTATATTTGTTTTGCTACTAACCCCATTTATATTTTGTGATTTATTATTATTACTACTAACCCAATTATACTACTATTATTTATTTATTTATTTAATTTGCTTTAAATTATTATTATTATGTAATTGCTTCCTTTATGTAATATTGTAATAGTACTATTTAATATTTATTTTATGCTATGGTTAGTAAATAGGGAGTGTAACATGTTTGTATGTAAAAAATTAACTTAGATCACTAATTTAAAAGATAAATATTTGAAATTGTACACTCACACACGTAAGTCGATCTTTGATCGCCATCTCACTTCCTTAAGGATACCTCTCATGTTGCCTAAACAAAAAAGGTCAAGTAGGGTGTATAAAGCAAAGTCCCTAATCTCACATCATCTATTCCCTAAACAGATAAAAAGATCAAGTCCCTTAGAATGTTGCCTTCGTAATGATCTTGTCCCTTTCGAATAAAGATGATAAGTCCCTTCGAATTGCTTATACACCCCACAGTTGCCTAAATAACAGATATCCCTTTACTTGTCCCATACATCCAAGGTAATGACTACCTATTCCTTAATAATAGGGATAGTCTTACCACTTAAAGGATTCAAGAACAGAAAAGACTTAAACTTATGGTAGGTTCCTCTTAGATACTTGCTCACTTTTCAAAAACATTTTAAACACTTCACACATTTTAAACAGTTTTCAAAACAAAGGTTTTTTACGCATCCGTACATGGATCATTATCAAAATCTTCAGAAAATTTCTATTCACACACTTCACATTTCAAAAAAACATTTTAAAGTGAGCTAAGTAACTAAGAGCCCATGGATAACCATGGATGTAAAGGGTGCTAACACCTTCCCTTTACATAACCTACCCCCCGGACCCAAAAATCTTTTAAAAGGTCTTTCCTGTTCTTTTATGCCTTTCCTTTGGATAAAATAAAAGTCGGTGGCGACTCTTCCTATCCACAACATAACTAAAGTCAGTTCTCCCACCGTGTCACAGAACTGGCGACTCTGCTGGGGATTTAATATTAAAGAGGGGTACCCTTAGGAATTAGATCACTTTATATTGTTTGCTTTACTTTACTTGTTGGGGGCTCTTATGTGTGAAAGATCCTAACCCGGATCTAGTGTACCTTAGGTAAATGGCAATAGACCAAGGAAACTGTACGGCGTATACCAATATGGTTGATATGGTGGCCATAGTTAGTGTGACTTCTTGGTTGGTGCTTATGTTCCTTAAGTAAAGTTGAGGATAATATGAGGCTGCCATATGTTGTCATTACACTAACTAACTTTTAGAACCCTAGTTATCCCATCTTGGCCTTTAGAAAAGTAGTGAGATAACCGACTTTGGTGAAGACTGAAGTTGGTTGATACTCGATGCTACACTCATTGAGATTCTAAACTTGGAGGGTTTTGGTTGGCAAGTAAGTTGCCTACTGAACAACCACCCTTGTGAAGGATCAATGATATTGAGATCCTTTAGAACCTGGTTACTTTTGTAGGACAGGATGAACCAACTAACTTCAGGGGAGGGTACTTACCTTTGAACCTCATGCAAGCCTTTAAACCTAGGGCTATTGTGTGACTTGTTTGTGTGTGCCACATGTTTGTGATTGAGCATAACATCATAGCATCATCATGCATCATAAGCATAGCATTTTCACTAACCATTTCAAGGACCAAAGGATTTATCTTTGTTCTTTGTTGTAGGTCATGGCTTCTACTCGTAGGAATACTATCAGGACCAGCTTTGTAAGAGACTCATTACAAAGTAAGTCAAGAAAGAATTTTGGAGTTAACAAAGAAACTTCACAAGGAGCGGAATCTCAACTCATACCTCAACACAAAAAGGAAAATGTCCATGGGAGACTTAAAACCCCATCTTTTGTATTTATTTTATTTCATTTTCTGTAAGCCCAAGAGGCAAAACAAACTTATTACTAATAAAAGTTTACCTTCTTGTTTGTTTAAGCAAATTTAAATCTCGCGGTCCTTGAAAACATTGCATATGCATTTACATTCCATATCATTGCATCACAGGTTTATTGTGCACAGGTTTCTCATCTTTTCGCTGTTTATTTCAGCAATGGCTCTTGAGCAAACAATTAAGGATCTCCAGGCACAAAATGCACAGTTCCAAGAGATGATCTTGAACTTATCCAAGGGGCAGGATGAATTGAAGACACTGTTGGCCAACAAGACTAAGAAGACTAGGAGGTCAGGTGGCCTGATCAACATGGGAAGAAGGTTCAGGGGTCCTGTCAAGACCAAGGAACAAGTTGAAGACTATGAATCTGAAGAGTCTGATAAAGAGGGAGGCAGTCTCCACAATACAATGTGGGACTCTGATTCTGAAGCTAACTACTATCATGAGCCTAATGAGGACAAGTTTAAGATGCTGGTGGATAGAATGGATGCTATGGAATTACAGAAATCTTCTGGGCTAGATTTTGAAGACCTGAGTTTGATATCTGGGGTAGTCATACCCATTGGTTTCAAGGTTCCTACTTTCGTTGTTTATGATGGTGTCTCTTGTCCCAAGTTGCATTTGAGGTCTTATGTCAAGAGAATCCAACCCCATACTGCTGATAAAAAGTTGTGGATCCATTTCTTCCAAGAGAGCTTATCTAGAGCTCAATTGGAATGGTACTATCAGCTGGAGAGTGTCACCATCCATGATTGGAATGATCTTGCTGAAGCCTTCTATAAGCAGTATCAATACAATGTTGATTTAGCCCCTACTCGCATGCAACTTCAGAGCATGTCTATGGGTGCTAAAGAGAGCTTCAAAGAATATGCTCAGAAGTGGAGAGATTTGGCTGGAAGAGTGCAACCCCCTCTAACTGACAGGGAGTTGGTTGATATGTTCATGTGTACGTTGAATGGTCCATTTTACAGTCATCTCATTGGAATCTCATCATCTGGCTTCACTGAGTTGATAATGACTGGAGAGCGTGTAGAAAGTGGTATCAGGAGTGGCTAGATTCAAGTGGGTGCTTCTTCATCAGGTACTGCAAAGAAGCCTCCCAGTGGGAAGAAAGAGTCAAATGCTGTTTATGGTCAGCCTGATCGTAACAGAAGGCATCAGTCAGTGAGTGCAGTTCATATCTCCAATCCAACTCCTACAACACCAGAGCAGCCACAGGGAAATCAACAGAGGGCTAGAAGGCAGTTCACTAAAATCAACATGTCAATGGCTCAGGCATTGCAACACTTGTTGAAGGCTGAACTTATCACTCTGAAAGATGCTCCTCAGAATCCTAATGTTACCTCTCCCAGGTACAATCCTAATGCACGATGTGCATATCACTCGAACTGTCAAGGACATGATACCAATAGTTGTTGGGTATTGAAGAAAAAAATTCAAGATATGATTGAGGCTGGAGAAATTGAGTTTGACCCTCCGGGTACTCCAAATGTGATTACTGCTCCCATACCAAATCATGAGAAGACTGTCAATGCCATTGAAGAAGATTCACATATTTCTTCAGTTGCAGAGTTGACTACACCATTGTCTGTCATTAAAAAGAAGCTAGTACAAGCTGGGTTCTTTCCAGGTTGTCGTGAAGATTGTTTGTATTGTACCTATAAGCCGGATAGCTGCTGGAGGTTGAGAGATGGAATTCAACGTCTCATGAATAATTACACCATAGTGTTTGAGAGGATTCCACCTTCTGTAGAGAGTATGATTGATCATATAACTCAGCGTGCGAAGATTGAAGAGGTGGATATGGTGGATAAAGTGCCGGTAAGGATTACTTCCAAAGGTCCTGTTAAAATCACTCATAAGGGTCCAATTAAGATTACTGCTGAAGGCCCTGTGAAGATTGTTGCTGAAGCTAGAGTGGCTCCTATGGTCATTACCACTCCTGGTCCTATTCCGTATACTTCTGATAGAGCTGTGCCTTGGCATTATGGGTCTGATGTTTATATCCATGGTGTTAAGCAGGAACCCTTAGCTGATATGCCTGTTGATAATATTGCTGGATCTAGTAAGATCACTCGAAGCGGAAGAGTTTTCTCTCCCCCAATTACCTCCAAGAATGCAGTTACTCCAGCTGCTACCTCCACCACTGATGCTCGGGGAAAAGGTCCTGTTATTGAACCTATACCTACTGATGTGCCAGCTGCAGATGATCTCTCTAAGAAGATGGAAGAAGTATTGAAAATCATTCGCAAGAGTGATTATGACATTGTTGATCAATTGGGGAATACTCCCTCCAAGGTTTATATGCTATCTTTGTTGTTATGTTCTGAGGCTCATGCCAAGGCCCTGATCAAGTTTCTGAAGACTGCTCATGTACCCAATGAAATTTCTGTTGACCAGTTTGAAAATTGTGTTGCACACTTGACCTATGATAATGGGTTGGGTTTCTCCGATGCTGATTTGACTCCGGCCAAAAGGGATCATAACAGGGCTCTACATATCTCCATTGAATGCAGGGGCACTACCCTGTCACATGTATTGATAGACAATGGTTCCTCTTTGAATGTGTTACCCAAAGAAGTCCTGAATAAGCTTAGTCCTGAAGATGCTGTGTTGAAACCCAGCAATATAGTGGTGAAGGCTTTTGATGGTTCGAGAAGAGTGGTGCATGGAGAAATTGATCTCCCAATCAAAGTTGGTTCTCAGGTTTTCAATGCTACCTTTTATGTCATGGATATTCGTCCGTCATATTCTTGTTTGCTTGGGCGTCCCTGGATCCATGGGGCAGGTGTTGTAACCTCTACATTACATCAAAAGCTGAGATATTCGGTAGAAGGAAAGGTTGTTACTGTCTACGGGGAGGAAGGATATGTTTTTAGCCATGTGAACACCTTTAAATATCTTGAAGTGGAAGGTGAATATGTTGAAACTCCGTGTCAGACATTTGAAGTGGTTCCTTGGGTTATTAATGATTATGAAGCTCCTCCTGGTGTCAAGAAAGTTCCTGTGGTCACCAGAGTACCTCCAACAATGGCCTCCCTCAAAGATGCTAGAGCTGTGGTGGATGAAGGTGGTTGTACTATTTGGGGTCAGCTTCCTGATATCCCATACAAGTCTGACAAATTTGGTTTGGGTTTTACTGCAGAGTCTCAGAAGGCTGTTCGTCGTGCTCGTGCTGTTCGTATCACCAATCAGGGGATTATGAAGAACCAGATCAATGTTGTGGGTGACTATGATGAAGACTACAACTTGGATGCTTGGATTTTTCCTACTGTGGGTGCTGGGCTCAACAACTGGAAGGCTGAAGATGTTATTCCTATCTCCTTTAGACAGGAGTAAATAATATTACTGTGTTGTTGCTTTTTAAATTTGTAATTTCTTGAACAATTGAAATCTTTAAGCCTTGTGCCTTACCCGGGGCACAATGGTGTGCTTGTTACGGGATGTCATTTCATTTGCATACTTCATTCAATAAAAATCAGTGGACGTTTCGTTTTAGTAAATATTGTGTTCCTTGTCTTTCTTTTATTTTATTTTTTACCTTTATCAGCTATGTGTTCTTACACACACCCACATCACTAAAATGCAGATCCTTATCCACTCTGGATCCTGTTGATAACAGTTCTACTATTGCCAATTATAATTTCGAGAATCTGATCTATCAAGCTGAAGACGGAAATGAGGACGATTGTGAAGTACCTGTAGAGCTTGCTAGGTTGTTACAACAAGAAGAGAAAGCTATACAACCACATGAAGATCCAGTTGAAGTTGTGAATTTGGGAACTAAAGAAAACAGGAAAGAGGTCAAGATAGGGGCTGATTTAGAGGATAGTGTCAAAAGCAGATTGATTCAGATGCTACGTGACTATGTGGAGATCTTTGCTTGGTCTTATGAAGATATGCCAGGGTTGGATACAAACATTGTGGTTCACCGTTTACCAGTGAAAGAAGATTGTCGTCCAAAGAAGCAGAAGGTTCGTCGTATGCATCCTGAAATGTCAGAGAAGATCAAAGCAGAGGTAATGAAACAGTTTGATGCAGGGTTCTTAGCTGTGACTTCTTATCCTCAGTGGGTTGCAAACGTGGTACCGGTACCTAAGAAAGATGGCAAGGTACGTATGTGTGTAGACTACAGGGATTTGAACAAGGCCACCCCCAAAGATGACTTTCCACTTCCTCATATTGATGTCCTGGTAGACAAAACTGCTCAGCACAAAGTATTCTCTTTTATGGATGGTTTCTCTGGTTACAATCAGATCAAGATGGCACCTGGATATATGGAGAAGACAACATTTGTTACACAGTGGGGCACTTTTTGTTATAAAGTGATGCCATTTGGTTTGAAGAATGCAGGGGCAACATATCAGCATGCTATGGTGGCTTTGTTTCATGATATGATTCATCATGAGATAGAGGTGTATGTGGATGATATGATAGCCAGGTCCCATAATGAAGAACAACATCTTGATCATCTGCATAAGTTGTTTGAGAGATTGAAGAAATACAAGTTGAGATTGAACCCAAACAAGTGTACTTTTGGAGTTAGATCTGGTAAGCTCCTGGGTTTCATTGTCAGTGGAAAAGGTATTGAAGTGGATCCTGCGAAAGTGAAAGCTATACGAGAGATGCCAGCTCCCCGTACTGAGAAGGAAGTTAGAGGTTTCTTGGGACGATTGAATTACATTGCAAGATTTATTTACCAATTAACAGCTACCTGTGAGCCAATCTTCAAATTGTTGAAGAAAGATCAGGTAATGGAATGGAATGATGAGTGCCAGACAGCCTTTGATGAAATCAAGAAGTATCTACTAGAACCACCAATTTTGATGCCACCAGTTGATGGAAGACCCTTGATTATGTACTTAACAGTGTTAGACAACTCAATGGGGTGTGTGTTGGGGCAACATGACGAGTCTGGTCTAAAAGAGCAGGCAATATACTACCTTAGCAAAAAGTTTACCGACTGTGAAACAAGATACTCACTGCTCGAGAAAACTTGTTGTGCTTTGGCATGGGATGCTCGCCGACTAAGACAGTATATGTTGACTCATACTACCTTATTGATTTCGAAGATGGATCCAATCAAGTACATATTCGAGAAACCTGCTCTCTCCGGAAGAATTGCAAGATGGCAAATGATCTTGACAGAATATGACATACAGTATACTACTCAGAAGGCTATTAAGGGAAGTGTTGTAGCTGATCATTTGGCTCATCAAGAAGTGGATGATTATCAGTCAATGAGTTTTGAGTTCCCTGATGAAGATATTATGATTATTACCAAAGAACCTGGACAATATGACGGACCTGAACAAGGATCCCGATGGACTATGGTTTTTGATGGTGCTTCCAATGCACTTGGTAATGGTGTTGGTGTTGTGATCAGTTCCCCTGAAGGTTGTCATACCCCGATTACTGCCAGACTTTGTTTCTATTGTACCAATAACATGGCTGAGTATGAGGCATGTATCCTGGGTATTAAAGCTGCTATTGATATGAAAATTCAGTTCCTTGACGTGTATGGAGATTCATCCCTGGTAGTAAGTCAGATTAAAGGAGATTGGGATACCAAGCATGATAATCTTATTCCTTACAGAGAGCATGTGTTGTCTTTGATCCCACATTTCAAAGAGATTACCTTTGGACATATTCCACGAAGAGAGAATCAGTTGGCAGATGCTTTAGCCACCATGGCATCCATGTTTGAGATCAGCTGGGATGATGAAGCTCCCAAGATTACTATTGATAGATTTGAGAAGCCTGCATATTGCAATGAGATTGACAGTGAAGAAGCAGAAGAAAAGCCTTGGTTTTATGAAGTGAAAAGATATCTTGAAGCTCAGGAGTTCCCTGAAGGGGCATCTGTCAAAGATAAGAAGTTTCTGAGAAGGTTTTCTGCTAAGTTCTTTTTGAGTAATGGGATTTTGTACAAGCGCAATTATGATTCAACTATGCTTCGTTGTGTGGATAAGAAGGAAGCAACAGAGATTATGGAAGACATGCATGATGGGATCTTCGGCACTCATTCTAGTGGTCATACTATGGCAAAGAAGATATTGAGAGCAGGTTACTATTGGTCTACCATGGAAGCTAATTGCTACCAACACTCCAAAACGTGTCACAAGTGTCAAATCTATGTGGATAAAGTACATATACCTCTATCACCATTGAATGTGTTGACTGCTCCTTGGGCTTTTGCCATGTGGGGCATTGATATGATTGGTGAAATCAAGTCTACTGCTTCTAATGGGCATCGTTTCATCCTGGTTGTTATTGATTACTTCACGAAGTGGGTAGAAGCAGCTTCGTTTGCATCTGTTACCAAGAATGTTGTGGCTCGACTCATCAAGAATAATCTCATATGTAGGTATGGCATCCCTGAAAGGATTATTACTGACAATGGCTCTAATCTGAATAACACTATGATTACTGATCTCTGCACGCAGTTCAAGATTAAGCATCACAACTCTTCTCCGTATCGTCCGAAGATGAATGGGGCAGTAGAAGCTGCTAATAAGAACATTAAGAAGATTATACAGAAGATGACTGTTACTTACAAGGATTGGCATGAGATGTTACCATTTGCTCTTCATGGTTATCGTACCATAATACGTACTTCAACAGGGGCAACTCCATTCTCCTTAGTCTATGGTATGGAAGCAGTTTTTCCCATTGAGGTTCAGATCCCCTCATTAAGAATTATGAAGGATGCAGGCTTGGATGAAGATGAATGGATTCAGACTCGACTTGACCAGATAAATTTGATTGATGAGAAGAGGTTAGCAGCAGTTTGTCATGGCCAGATGTACCAGAAACGAATGTTTAGCAGCAGTTTTAACAAGAAGGTTAAGCCAAAGGTATATCAGGCTGGTGACTTGGTAATCAAGCGTATCATATTACCACAGGGTGATCCTAGGGGCAAGTGGACTCCTACATATGAAGGACCATTTGTGGTCAAAACAGTATTCTCAGGAGGTGCCATGATACTTGCTACTATGGATGGTGAAGACTTCCCACAGCCTGTAAACGCAGACATAGTTAAAAAATACTACACATAAAAAGAGACCCGCTAGGTTGACTGGCCCAGGCAAAAATAAGGGCATCCCGGCGAACCAAAAGGGTTCGGGCAAAAATTAGGGATATATATAAAAAATGTACACCCGGCAAGTCGAAAACCTGAAAAGGCGGCTTCGGCAAAAAAGGGTATCCCGGTGGATTGAAAACCTGAAAGGGCAATCCAGGCAAAAGTTAGGGATTAAAGCGTATGACTATGTCTCGTTTGGATCACCCATGAAACAGCTACCAGTTGTGCTACTTACTCAGGCTCGAACAGATAAAGCTCAATCCAATCGTTTCCGTCTCAACAGCAGAAGATGAGATACTTGAAGATAATGGCAATAGTAGAATTGAAACTCAATAGGATTATTTCCTACATAGCTGATTTTCTTTGTTTTGTAAAATTTTTTACGACAAATTCCTCTTACTAGGATTTCTGTCTCCTTGTACAAACATACCTATGTATAGGTCACTTTTTAATATAAATAAAGTTCCATCTTTGAGTCCTG
The DNA here is from genome assembly GCA_963966055.1 of Lathyrus aphaca. Taxonomy (NCBI): domain Eukaryota; kingdom Viridiplantae; phylum Streptophyta; class Magnoliopsida; order Fabales; family Fabaceae; genus Lathyrus; species Lathyrus aphaca. The sequence goes on from OZ014521.1 coordinate 490,096,181, forward strand.
ATTTACTTTTACCCTATTTACATAAGCGAAACGTCCATTGATTGTGTTTGAATGTATGTATGCTTTTGAATATGATTGATGTTTACCAGAAATGCATAAATGCTTAATATGATTGATGTTTACCAGAAATGCATGAAAATGCAGTAATAATATTTACTAAGGATGAACGAGGGAAGGATTTCAACGAAGCTTTGCCGGTTCATCCCCACAAGACAGCTACGAGTCCTCCAGTATGGCAAATCCATCTTCATAAGTACTTCAAGTCACATCTCCCCTGGAATTTATATCCATCTCTTTTATCCTCATACGGATAATCGGGAATTTATTCTTCCAACAGGAGTAAGACGAACGAAGACGGGAGGTTATGTATATCCTACTATCAAACAAAGACGGGAGGTTATATATACTATATTATCAAACAAGACGGGAACGAGTTCCTCATATTCTCTAGTAACGAATCGGGATTTATTTTCCCTGGCCAGCAGTTGCTATACGAGGATTTCCAGACGTTCCAGGCTGCATGATGCATACATACATCATTTACATCATACCATAACATACATATCCATAAAATACATAATACATTACCTAAGTGCATCATATTATACATGTATACATAATGCATAAACAAATGTTATTATACAGGATGTTATAATCTTGTTTTTCAGGTTAATTCTCCAGCAGACAAATTTCATCAATAAATCATGACCTTGGGCCGTTGTTTATCTTCCCGAAGGTTACCATATACCTCAGGACGTTGTTTATCCTCCTGAAAGCATATCATTTCCTCAGAAAGTTGTTTATCCTTCTGAAAGCATATCATTTCCTCGGGACGTTGTTTATCCTCCTGAAAGTTGTCATTTCCTCGGGACGTTGTTTATCCTCCTGAAAGCTATCATGACCTTGGGCCGTTGTTTATCTTTCCAAAGGTTACCATTTCCTCAGGACGTTGTTTATCCTTCTGAAATCATATCATGACCTTGGGCCGTTGTTTATCTTCCCAAAAGTTATCATTTCCTCAGGACGTTGTTTATCCTCCTGAAAGCTTCTTATACCTCAGGACGTTGTTTATCCTCCTGAAAGCATATCATTACCTCAGGACGTTGTTTATCTTCCTGAAAGCTATCATGACCTTGGGCCGTTGTTTATCTTCCCAAAGGTTACCATTTCCTCAGGACGTTGTTTATCCTCCTGAAAGCATATCATGACTATTGGGCCGTTGTTTATCCTCCCAAAAGTTATACTTATACCTCGGGACGTTGTTTATCCTCCTGAAAGCATATCATCACCTCAGGACGTTGTTTATCCTCCTGAAAGCATATCATTTCCTCAGAACGTTGTTTATCCTTCTGAAAGTATATCATTTCCTCGGGACGTTGTTTATCTTCCTGAAAGCTATCACCATTACCTCAGGACGTTGTTTATCCTCCTGAAAGCTATCATTATATCTTCATATTTTGGACTGCTTTATCCTCCAAGAAATGTATCTAAAGAACTTTTCTCCAAGTGGCATCTTTAAGCCCACTCAAGCATATTCAACTAGTCATCAGTATCACTCTACGCACCGGTGAGTGCAAATTTTTGGGCTTTTGTGTTCAATCCCCTTCAACCTTCTAGGTCACGACTGGCAAATATACCAATCTAACCCCTCAGGGGCAGCTGTTGCACCCCAAAATTTGCCCTCACAATACAAGACTTTGTGTGCTAAGAGGATCACAAGGTTCACAAGACCTTTCATGAGGTTCATTAAGTCTACAAGACACTTTATGAGGTTCACAAGGTTCATAAGACACTTTATGAGGTTCACAAGGTTCACAAGACCTTTCATGAGGATCATGAAGTCTACAAGACACTTTATGAGGTTCACAAGACATCTTATGAGGTTCACAAGGTTCACAAGACATTTTATGATGGTTCACAAGGTTCACAAAGTTCACAAATAGTCAGAAGATTTGACAATTCCCTTAGACAATGCATTCTCCTAAACAGTGCATTCAAAACTAGGGTTTTGACTTTAATCAGGCTAAATGGATTTCCAAGACTTCAAGTGAGCTTCATAACATCTTATATATGTTTAAGAATCCCCATGAAAAATTTCAGAACTTTTCTCAAAGGTTTGCTCAGTCAAATGATCAGATAAGTCAAAATCAGTCTAAGTAGTTAAAAAGTCAAACTGAGGTCAACTGTGGTCAAACCAAAGTCAAACTTCATGATTTTTTGCCAACATCAAGTATATGAAGTAAAATTCATCATCTGATCAAGGGTTGATCATGATTCATCAAGGATATTTCAGATCATCAAGAATCAGAGGTTTCTAAATTAGGGTTTCCTCAGGAAAAGTCAACTGAACTTTGACCAGTCATAACTTTCACATGCTTCATCATATTTTTCCCATCCAAAGCTCATTTTGAAGGAAATTGAATTCTCTACAAATTTGTGTCTACCAAACCAAGCCCAAAAATGCTTCATTTGGAAGGTATGAGCTAAGACATTATAGGTCCTTTTGAAAGTCAACAAAAAGTCAACAACTTCAAAAGGGCATAACTTGAGAATGGTAAATGATATGGACATGAAACCAATGGGGTTGGTTAGAGGACTCTTCAAGCTTTCCAAAATGTCCAAAATCACCCTCATAGCATTAAAATTGAAGGATGTGTGCCCTTGCAAAGTTGGGAAATTTTAGGGAAGTTTATGAAGCAAATGGAGGTTTAAAACCAAATTTTGCTAAATGGGCTGAACTTTTGGTGACCCAAAGTGATCCATGACATCATGCACGAAAATTATTTGATATTTTCATAATTTTATTTAATTTAATTTATTTATTATGATTTTTTATATTAAAAATCACTTTAAATTTAAATAAAATATCAAGTGTGAAGATTTAAAATATTTTTTTGTTCTAGAAGGTCATGAATGCAATTTGGATTGAATTGATACAACATTGATGAAGATTGGCTTGAAATAGAAAGGTCTTATTCAAGAATATTTGAAATTTAAGTATCAATCTTTTTCAATCTCAAAAATCAAAACAATCCACACAATGGTCCAATCTCTTGACCTAATTTGATTCTACTATAAGTATACAACACAACCCTATGCACAAGACACAAATTTCTGGCCTCCAAGAGTAAGTTCACATATTCAAAAAAGTCACTAAATTTCAAATTCGGATTTGATAATCCAAGCTCTTTCAAGCCAATTTGAAGGTTGAGACATGTTTATTAGACATCCTTAAATCATTCTCAATGCTTATTTGCATCCAAAACATCTCACATTGCATAAACCGATTGCACTTTTGTTCTTAATTTCTTGAAAATCGATTTTGATTATACGCGTATTCTAACTCCAATTTGAGTATGTAATCTTGTTCATGGTGATGTTTAGAACGTTTCTGGGCTGGTTGATTGAATTTTTTATGCAGGTTTATGGAGAAGCCATGGTTAGGGTTTCGGTCACCTATTTGGGGGTTCATGATAAAACAAATATAAATGATTTTTGAGAACATAGAACAATCATATGAACTCTGGGGATCATAACGCACCAATTATTTTTGAGAAATTTCACTGTTTTGATGATCTTCCAATTTCGTAGTTTTATGGTTTTAAAAAATCGCAGGAAACTTCATTGCTAAATTCGTAGCTAAATTCGCAGGAATCCTGAGGAAGAAGATGAAGTTTTCGCGCGTCTGGAAATTTGAAAGTTTAACATAATATTTTTTGATTCTGTTTTCATATTATTTCAGTTAAGGCTGCTTGGCCTGGTGGTGAGAGACGTGCGTGTATTGCTTGAAGGCTTGTGTTCGAATCCTGGCTGTAGCAATTTTTCATATTTTTCTATTTTAATTGTTAAACATAATATATAATGAATTGTTGTGAACATACTATCAGATGCGCCCTCCCGGCTGGAATGGTAAGTGTGTTTGTGTGCTGCGCAAAGGTCCTGGGTTCGAATCCCCCCCAGGCCTTTTGTTTTGTTTTCTTTTTTCATGATTTTTTCAGGTTAGGCAACAAAACCAAATGGAATGGGTTTGCTATCACACGCGCGCATGTAGCCCAGTGGCTGAGATCTTCTTCAGGTATTGGGGAGGTCCTGGGTTCAAAACCAGGCCTCCCCCTTTTTCTTTTCCTTCATTATTTTTCTTGTTTTGTTTGTTTGTTTATTATTATTATTAAAATTAATTCTAATAGCATTTTCTAAAAACCCTAAAAATATTTTCATAAAACCTAATTTTCTAAAACCTAAAATATTTTGTAAAAAACCTAATTAATTTTTTATAAACCCTAAATTTCTTAAACCCTAATTATTTCATGTGAATATTAATTATGTCCATATTTTTATTATTTAATTTAATTCTTGTATATAAATATGCTTAGAATAATTAGAATTCTTAACTTAATTTTAATTATCTGATTATTTAATTATAATTAATCCTATTTTCATAATATGTATGTATTCTATAACTTGTTCATAATTTAATTTTTTATATGTAAATAATTTTTAATGTATGCTTAAAAATAATTAAAACTTGTTAATTTAATTTTGTAATTATAATTTATTTTCATAACATGTTTATAATTAGCTTAATTTTTATAATTTGCATATAACCTAAAATTTTATAATAATTAGTATATAATTGTTTATATTTTCTTCTTAAAATAATAATTGTTTATAAAAATTGAATTTTTTAATTATTATGCTAATATTCTTATTTATTTCTTATGTTATTTATTTTATTATTATATTTGTTTTGCTACTAACCCCATTTATATTTTGTGATTTATTATTATTACTACTAACCCAATTATATTACTATTATTTATTTATTTATTTAATTTGCTTTAAATTATTATTATTATGTAATTGCTTCCTTTATGTAATATTGTAATAGTACTATTTAATATTTATTTTATGCTATGGTTAGTAAATAGGGAGTGTAACATGTTTGTATGTAAAAAATTAACTTAGATCACTAATTTAAAAGATAAATATTTGAAATTGTACACTCACACACGTAAGTCGATCTTTGATCGCCATCTCACTTCCTTAAGGATACCTCTCATGTTGCCTAAACAAAAAAGGTCAAGTAGGGTGTATAAAGCAAAGTCCCTAATCTCACATCATCTATTCCCTAAACAGATAAAAAGATCAAGTCCCTTCGAATGTTGCCTTCGTAATGATCTTGTCCCTTTCGAATAAAGATGATAAGTCCCTTCGAATTGCTTATACACTCCACAGTTGCCTAAATAACAGATGTCCCTTTACTTGTCCCATACATCCAAGGTAATGACTACCTATTCCTTAATAATAGGGATAGTCTTACCACTTAAAGGATTCAAGAACAGAAAAGACTTAAACTTAGGGTAGGTTCCTCTTAGATACTTGCTCACTTTTCAAAAACATTTCAAACACTTCACACATTTTAAACAGTTTTCAAAACAAAGGTTTTTTACGCATCCGTACATGGATCATTATCGAACTCTTCAGAAAATTTCTATTCACACACTTCACATTTCAAAAAAACATTTTAAAGTGAGCTAAGTAACTAAGAGCCCATGGATAACCATGGATGTAAAGGGTGCTAACACCTTCCCTTTACATAACCTACCCCTCGGACCCAAAAATCTTTTAAAAGGTCTTTCCTGTTCTTTTATGCCTTTCCTTTGGATAAAATAAAAGTCGGTGGCGACTCTTGCTATCCGCAACATAACTAAAGTCAGTTCTCCCACCGTGTTACAATATGCAAAGCCTTGTTGTGGTTACATCCCTTAGTTGTTAAGTCAACATTGGTAAAACCCAGTCCATGACTGGTGTTGACATTTGCTACCACAGTTTCTAGCTGATTAACGGTAATCTCCTCTGGCACGTATGCTGCGTGCAGGACTTTCAATAATGCATTCCTGTGAGCTTCTGAACACATCAACAGGGATAATATGGAGATTTTTGAAGGAGTTTGGTGAAGCTGATCCACCACCTTGTAATCACTTCTCTTTATGATCCTCATAAACCTGTCTACATCTTGTTCAAAAGATGTCTTCTGAGTTTCTTTGGCAGCCGGGTCTTCAAGTACCACACTCTTTCTTTTTGCTTTGGCAGCAACTTCTGCTTCAACATTAGGTCTCTGAGTTTGTGAGGCAAAAAGGCGTCCGCTTCTGGTGAAGCCTCCGCCTCCCCCAACTGTAAACACCCCAAATTTGCCCTCACCCATTCACACCATGGCTTGTGATCATCTCATATGCATAAACACAATCATATCATCTCATATCTCATTTTTGATTCACTGCATAGTTTCTAAAGCATCTGCACTTAGGGTTTGTGATCTAAGCAATCCCAAAGCATCTTGGGCCATTACAAAGGCCACCAATCAACTCAAAGAGGTCCATGTGTGTTCTTATATCATATTTTATCTCCTCAAAGTCAAAAATTGCAGAGGAATCACAAGAACTAGGGTTTGAGTGGATGCAGAGCCAGTTTGAACTGCACAGTTGACTGAAAATTAGGGTTTTGGTTTCAGAGGCCATAACTCCAAATTTTTTGGTCATTCTTGTTTCCATTGCTCTTTATATGGTAAAGGGAGTATGCATATCAATTTTCATGAAGAATTTCCTTGGGGAAGTCATCTGATCAAGAGTTGACTTTTCAGACAAGTCAGTGCAAAATCAGGGCATCTGAGGCCCCCAATGACCCAACCAATGGGTGATCTTCATCATTTTGAGTGTATATGATCTTTATTTGATCATGGAAGAAGGTTGAAGTTCATAGAAATCAAGAATTTAGGGTTTTTGCAAATGTTGACTTTTTGGGCATAGTTGACTTTTCAAGAATGCATCATTTTAGGTCATTTTTCAAGCCATGATTCTTGATCCAAAAATGCTTCAAATGAAAAAACTTTGGTCATGAAAGTTGTATATCTCATCTTTCCCTTTTCAAAAAGTACAATAACATGATCAAACTCTTCTTGGATCAAAAGTTATAGCAAGACAAAGTTGCCAAAAATCACTTATTTTCAAGATATGCACCAAGTGTGAAAATTGCAAAATCATGTACCAAGTCAAATTGCAGCTTCTAATTGGTATCAAACCTTCACATAAACATCATGTAAGTCCTAAAATTCAGAATGAACTAGGCATTGCTCATGTTTCATGACTTTTGGAACAAGATCTTCACATGTGAACCATAAAGTAACAAGTTGCAAAACCACTCATTTCTCTTCACCAACTTGCTGCATTGGTCCTTGAATCAAGCTATCCTCACACACTCATCCTGCTGTGCAGCCCATGCCCATTGTACTTGCCTAGAGTCCAGCCATGCCTCACTTACACAAAAAGTGGACTTTATGCAAAAGTAGACATCCCAATCACCACAGGCCATGTCACATCCTCTGGCCACTTGGATTAAAATAACATATCATTTGGCAAGCCATTTCATGTACAAGGCAAGGCTGAAACATCCTCATTCAAGACATTCACAAAAACCTACCAAGTTGCAAGTTGCTTCGAATCTGCCTCCACAGCTTGCAAACACTCAAACTATCTTCACCATTCAACTCACCTTGCTCCATAGACCACCCAGCACCAAGAACCTAAGCCTGAAACAGCCAGAACATCCCACTGCCATTTCTCACTTCATTTTGCAGTTTCATTCGAAACTCTCATCCTAGCTCACAAACAGCCAAACAAACACCACAGACCTTCTCCATTCATCCTCAGGATCACAAACAACCATTCACCATGACCTGAAGCTCTCTATTTCACCATTGCCATTTCTGACCAAGCTTGAGAAGAAGCTTTCGAATCTCACTGTCCAGCCAACTTAAACTCCTTTTGAGTATTAAAGCATCTTCTGTGGACCAAGTGGAGTGGATTGCACAAGGAGAAATGGCCAGAAAGTCCTCAAACTGAAAGCTCCAAATCTCAGGTAGCTCGAAAATTATTTTTCCAGAAATCATTTTTCTTGTTGCAAACTTGTTCTTTGTGTTGTCCTGATCATGAATATGTCTTTGGTTTTTGAAATGGTGATGAAATAAGCATTTAATTTGTCTCTGAAACTGGTTTGCCCTAAAACTTGTTCTGTTCGATTCATGGTTTTGAGGAAGAAGAAATTTGTTTGGACTTAGGGTTTTAGCTCAGGGGGTCATGGGGATCATTTTGGTGTGCTTAGTTTTCATTTTCGTTACGTTTTAAGGGAGTTGGGGAGTTTTCAGGTGAGAAGCTGGCCGGAGAAGACGATCGGAGGTCTTCTCCGGCCACCTGAGAGTGTTTAAGCCCTAATCACGTAATTAATTCCAGTTTGAATGTGGACCATTGGATGCGTTGAAAGTGTTGACCTCCCGCGCGTGTGAATGGTTCAGATCAAGCCATTATGCCCTAATCCACGTGTTTATTTTAATTAATCCATAATTAAATTAATCTGATCAGAAGCAATCCTGGCCTTCCAAAAACGCGCGCGGTCAACCCCTTTGAATCCAGAGTGAATCCTGGCCCTCCTTTCTGATTACTTTCAGTTTTATTTAATTTTTATTCATTTTTATTTCATTTAACTTGCATATTTATTTTAAAATAGTAAAAAACACATAAAAATTATGAAACTTTTTCTTTAAAAGTTTTATTAATTTTTATGACACAAAAACATTTTTATTTTATTTTTCATCATAAAAAAAGTATTTTTAAATATTTAAAAGATTGTTTTTAATTGATTAATGGGAATTAATTAATTAAAAATACTTTTAGGTATTTAAAAATTACAAAAAAAATTCATGAAATGTTCTAAGACATTTAGAAACATTGTCCAACCTTCAAACCAAATTTCTTTTTGATCTTGATGCATTTTAAGAATTTTTCATTGAATTAAATCATATTTTATGCATTATTTTGATCATAAGTTCAAAAATTCATTTCTGCCTATTGGAGAAGGTTGAGACATTGATTCTTCTTGCATTGTTTTATGTTTAGCATATAGTTTCTAGGGTTAAATGGCCATGATTTGATCTTGCATTTTCTAATTGTTTGACATTTCTTTTGATAAGAACCCTAAAAAACCCTAATAACTTAGAAAATTCATATCTTGAGTTTGGTTGAGAGTTGAGAGTTCCCCTTTGGGCAGTGGTTTAGTATAGGTTTAGGGTTTCTTTGAGTAGCATTTTCCATTTTTTATCTTAGGGTTTGCTTCTGTTTTGGGTTTTTGTTTGATGTTTGATCCATGAACCCTAATTTGGGCTTCCTTGTGCATCCTCCTTGCATTCTCTTGCATAACATGACTTGTCTTTGCATTTTGTGCATTCCTATGATTCATTTGACATCTTAAGACATATAGAAAGCATGTTTGATCATTGCATTACATATTTGCCATGTCATTTGTCTTGTATGCTTCATAACTTTCCATGCTTGTTCATGCTCCTTAGCTTGCATCATTTGCATTCATGATCTTGTATGAACATCTCCATGCCTTGTCTCATGTTTGCAGCACCTCATAACATCATAATCATCATGTGCATGCTTCTGGTTTTATTTAGCATCATGTCATTTCATCTCATCTAGCATTACATTGCATCTCTTTCTAACATTTCAGGTGGTAAGTAACTTGAGAAGTGAATTTGCCTTCACTTCTCATAACTTTTCTTTTCATCTCCCTTGCATCCATTGCTGCATTCTTATATGTGTTTGAGTTTGAGCTTGCTCATTCTTGTTCTTCCCACTTTCTTTCTTCAAGTGACTTGACTTCTTGAATGAAGCAAGTCACTTTGCTTCTCCTGATCTTGTTCATCTGCTTCCTGGTGGCTCCTCTGAAGATTTGTTCTTGCAAACCTCACAAACCTTAGGATCACCCAAGCATGACAATGAATTAGGGTTTTGATTAGTCTCCCCCCATTAGTTTTACCTTTGTGTCTCTTTTGAGTCATCTCCTCTCACCTCATAATCAGGGACTAAACCCTAAAGGCTTTAAGGCTTTGTGATTAAGCTTATGCCTGCATCCTTCTCTTAGGATGGAGTGTATAACTTTAATCCTAAGTGTTAAACCCTTTATGTGTTTAAATCTCTTAATCAATTCACTTAATAATCATCAAGACATCACACTTGTAACTTGGGCCTTGCATCAGGGTTCTATTTCTTCCTTAAGTGGTTAAGAAGGACTAACCCTAGTGTTAATGGACAAGTCCCCCTCAAGTTGTCTTACAAATCATAAAATTCACTTCATCATCATATCATTAATCTAAAATCCACTTAATCAAAGGCTTGTTTTGTCATGAGTTTAATCCCTAATCATGGATTAAGTTGAGGAGCTTTCCTCAGCTTAAACATTCTCATCTATCATCCTTCTTTTAGGATGGTGTAATGAGTCTGTTTAATCCATGATTATGGCTTAACCTCATTACTTAACACTAAACAAAAACTCCAAAAACATCTAAATAATCACAAGTAGGTTAATGATCTTAATCCTACACCAAAGGTGATTAAGTGTGAGAATCTGACTTCACACTTAAGGTACTCTCATTACCCCTAATCAGAGGGAAGATGTGATGAGTTTACTAACCCATTGGTTTAGAATTAAGCTCATTATCCTATGACAAACTTCAAAAAGCAATAAAAGACTGAAAACTCAAAAACAAACAATAATCGTCTCCTCCGGGATTCTTTTCTCATCACCTTCACTCACAAACGAGAACTCGCTTCTTCCGTCTAATGCAAGACAGTTAGCACCTGAGCCAGACAGGTCATACACTTGAGCATCGACAAGCAAGCAGCTCACGAGTCAATTCATCTTTTAGTCTCTTTGGGTCGAACTACGGTGTTCTGACTTCCTCATTGCACGAGAGGATACGTAGGCATAACTTAACAGTTATCGAACAAAAGTCTCTGTATATTCCCCCTCCTTTCAGCATTATTCTTTAAGCCTCATTGTCATGAGCATTTCACTCTTGTCCTTACACTAACACTGTACATATTACACTTCACTTCATTACACTGACACCTGTACATCTTTTCCAGCTCTTGTATACACAGATGGCACTGACACTACCCCTTTAAAACACAAATCTTTTAAGCGTGGATCCCGTCGAGTACGACGGACAATCTGGGTGCTAATACCTTCCCAGGTTGTAACCAACCCCCTTTCTCAGTCTCTCTGGTTCGCAAACCGTCTTATCCATCTTTTTCTAGGTCTATGCAGCATTGCCTTTCCTCCGGGATAAAAATGCCTAGCTGGCGACTCTATTCATCTCCAGTGAGTTCACGGCTGTGTGTTCTCACTGTTCCCTTCGCCGACCGTTCGCGCTTGTACCAGGATGCAAATCTTCGGGAGCGACAGCTTGGCGACTCTGCTGGGGAACCTTATACTGCAACCAGGGCTTCTGGTTCTTTTTGTGGGTTCCTCCTAGCGCTTGTTTGATTTGTGTTTATTGGGGGTGCTATGTGCTTATTTGTGCTTGTATATTTATTTTTGTTTTTTGCTTATGTACAGTTGCTTTACTGCTTTCTTTACTGCATTTATATATCATATTGTCATTGTTGCTGGCTGGATCTGTTATTTGCTTTGGTGGGTGGGTGATTCATTGAGAGTTAAGGTCCTATACCTGGGACCTGAGTGACACCTAGGCTAGAGTGAATCATATTCTTTCCCATTCCATTTCGGTCTGGTGCGGGAATATGAAACACGGTTCAGATATGGGTTTCTTCTTGAGAACTCTGTGTTGCAGATTTCCTGCAATGCTAGGGCTATCTGGGAAGCCTGCTAAGTCTGGATGACCTTTTAGTATTGACCTTCAGAAACTGAGGTGAATTAGAGGAGGAATTGTTATGGTTATTGTAAACACTGTACCTCCGGGTTAGAAGTGTTTACACTTCTCATAACTGATCCAAGTCTGAGGATCCTTGTTTTAGAACACCACCTGTGAGAGGGTTGGGCTGTTTACAGGTTTGCAGGTACCTTGACCTCAGAATACCCTGTTACTTTGACTTTGTTAAGAATACTCCATGTTGGACAGTTCTTGTGATTCTAAAACCTTGGACTTGTGGCTCTTTATTTGAGTCCCCCACCCTGGTTACTGGATTCTTAGACCTCCATCTGGAATTCTTGAACACACATGGATCTATACCAAGGCAGTTAATCAGATCCAGCTCAGTCACAAACCCTTGCATTTCATTTGCATACATACCCATTGCATCATATTAACATGTGCTTATTTGTGTTTCAGGGTATCCATTTCCATCTGGTTTTGGTTTTGACCCCATCTGCAGTATTGACCTGTCTCCACCAGCACTTGCTTCAGCCTGTCAGCCATATACTTCAGTTACTTGCACTAGCCAGCCAGTGGCTCACTCCTCAACATCTTCATCAGCACTCTACTCAGTCTCAGCATCATGGCTCCAAAGAAAAGCAACATCACCTATCATTTCTTCCAACCAGACTTATCAGACATCAGAAGGATCCAAACCCTGATCACTCCAGATCACATACCTTTGTTCAGGGAGTATTATGGGGATATACTTGACTTGGTCATGGATCTGGACCCATCTCAGAGAAGCCTGATCCATACCTGTATTCAGTTCTATGACCCCCCATTGAGATGTTTCACCTTTCAAGACTTTCAGTTGGGTCCTCTTTTGGAAGAATACTCATCATTGATTGGTTTGCCTATCAAGAGGGAAATCCCTTTCAACCCTGAAATGGTCTCTCCCAGCAATGGAGAGGTAGCAAAAGCTTTACACCTGGAACCTGCTTTGATTGAGCAACACATGACCTCTAAAGCTGGGATCCCTGGATTTCATCTGGACTTCCTGATTTCTCAAGCTAGTCTGAAAGCCTCCCTGGGGGAGTGGAAAGCTGTTTGTGCCCTGCTGGCCTTGTGCATATATGGAATTGTGTTGTTTGCAGATGAGCCTCGATTCATTAGCAAGAATGCAATCCATTTGTTCATCCTGAAGAACCCAGTGCCAACTTTGCTAGGAGATCTCTATTACTCAGTACATCAGAAGAATGAGAAGCAGAGGGGAAGGCTGGTAAGGTGTTGTGCTCCATTATTTCATGCTTGGCTTCTCAGGCATCTACCCAGGACAGATGCATTTCTAAATCATCATCAGCAAAGCAACTGTGCTAAGAGACTCACTGTTCTAACTTCAGCAGATATCAGATGGTGTACTCAGAGCACCAAGGGCAGAGATATAATCACCAGCTGTGGGCACTTCCCCAATGTGCCCTTAATAGGAGTTAAGGGAAGTATCAATTACAACCCTCTGCTGTTCAGGAGGCAATTGGGCTATGCACTGGTCCACACTCCTAGGGTACAGGACTTGGTTGAGACCCTCTACTGTGAGAACAAGATTAGTTTGGCTGTTGTTAGGCAGGCTGCCTGGGCTTGGGATCATGTTCAAACCAAGGGAATCACCATTCTGGGTAAGTGCAATAATGTGGCATCGGTCCAATATTATGAGTGGTCCCATGCTAGGGCCCAATTCTCTGGAATGCCCTTTACCATAGAAGACATGCCTGAGTCATCTTCAGCACCACCCCCTGCCACTATCAGTTTGGAGGAGTTTGAGAGCTTGAAGGAAAGAAATGAGAAGTTAACCCAGGCTTTGCAGAAGACCCTCCGGGAGAGGAGTGAAGGTGTGAGGGAGATTGAGAGACTGGAGAAGTTAAGAGTGGAACACTTGACTAAAATTGAGAAGTCTGGAGATTATATCAACAAGTCCAAAGCTGGTGAACAGATTCTGAAGAATGCTTGTAAAGAAGCCCAGTTTCAGAGAGCGAGAACAGACTTGTATTTGAAAGAGAGTCAGGCCAGGTGGGTCCGGATCACTGAGGCCCGTACTCTAGAAGACAAGAGAGTCCAGGACAAGATGGAGCAGATGGAAAAAGCCCTGGCAGCAGCCCAGAAGGAAATATCAGAGCTAGAAATCAGAGCTGGAGTGAAGAGGTCTAAGGACCAAAGTCAGAACAGGAAGTTGACTGCAGCTGTTGCAACAAGAAACCTTCTCATCAGAAATCTTACGGAGCATCCGGCTGATCCTGTGACCGAAGCACTTCTTAAGGAAGTTCGTGAGGATGAGTTTGGCCTTGGAGTTTGATCATTTGCTTGTTGTTATTCCTATTCCATGTACTTTTGCTTTTTTGTGATGTATTTTGACCCCTTTGAGGGCTTGTGTTGTAAAATGAACAAGTTGTATCATTTCACATTTTGTAATATATTTGTGTTAGTTTCCATCTGGGTTACTTCAAAAAGCAACTTCAACAGCATCATCTTCAAGGGTCTGGAAGGGTCAAAACTGAAGGCCAAACCGGATACCTTGATAGCAAATAAGCATAACTGCATTGCATGCTAACCCTTTTGTTTGTTTTGTAGGTTCTTGTTTTGTTGTTGCTAACCTCTGTTGTGATATTCAGGAATTATTGCTCGCCGCCGGGTATTTCCTCTCAACAGGCCACACAGGTACCCAACTAGAAACAACCTTCCGGGAATCCAGATGGACCAGATGCAACAGGACCTTACAGAGGTCAGAAACCAGATGGCCAACGAAAGGTTGGAGATGAGAACCCAGATAACACAATTCATGGAAGTGATGAACAATTTAGCTCAAAGCCAGGAGAGGCTCAGAGCTTTGGTAGAAGGAAGGAATCAAGAGGAGCCCCATGTGGGGACTGCTGGCACAAGTAACAACGAGAGGGTCCAACCTCATGTCAATCCCCCAGTTTTTGGACCCCATCTCCATCCAGAGGCCAACATCCCAGTCAACATACAAGGGACTGCCACAGCAGGGAGAGTACTTCAAGAAGATCCTCAGGAGGACCAATTTACAGTAATGGGTGCTGGAGAGGAAACTTATGATAGACGATTGGAAGAAATAGCTGAGAAGTTGAGATCACTGGAGTCTCAAAACTCTTTGGGCTTCGACGTCATGGACATGGGTTTGGTAGATGGGGTCAGGATCCCCCATAAGTTCAAACCTCCTTGTTTCGAAAAGTATAATGGGACTTCATGCCCCCGGACTCATCTACAATCATTTCTGGGAAGGCTGAAGGCCTATACAATGGATGAGAAATTGTGGATGTTCTATTTTGAGGATAGCTTGACTGGAGCATCAAGGGAATGGTATTCCCATTTGACAAGGGCAACTGTAAGATGCTGGAAGGACCTGGCAGAGGCCTTCATCAGACAGTATCAGTATAATCTAGATATGGCACCCAACAGGACCCTCCTAATGGGAATGTCACAGTCATCTAGGGAGAGCTTCAGAGAATATGCCCAAAGATGGAGACAGCTTGCTGCTGCTGTCCAGCCACCTATGTCAGAACGGGAAATGGCTGATATGTTCATGAATACCCTACAGGGAACCTATATTGATAGGCTAGCTGCCTTCTCATCTACCAGCTTTGCAGATGTTGTTATAGCCGGGGAGAGAATTGAAAGCCTGTTGAAAATGGGTAAGATCTCTGATAATGGTGCCAGCTCGTCCAGTAGTACAAGAAAGCCTTTTGCAGGCCCGAGAAGAACTGGCGAGACCAATGCCATTCACACCAACAGGGGTAGACCCCAGTATGTTCAAAGGACAATAGCATCAGTCACTATCCCTGCTCCAGCTCATCCACAGCCAGTCTATCAACCTCCTCAACAAAACTTCCAACAACAACCTCAATATCATCAGAATCAATATCCTCCAAGAAACTACAACAACAACAACTCCAACAACAACAATCAACAGAGGCCATTCCAACAAAGGCCATCCCAAGCTAACAGAGTGATCGACCCGATCCCAATGCCGTATGCTGCCTTGCTGCCACAACTTCTGAAACTCAACCTAGTTGAGCTAAGAATGTTGGCACCTCCGGATCCCAACAGTCTACCAAGAAACTATGACTCCAATGCTAGGTGTGCTTTTCATTCAAACGCACCTGGTCACAGTACAGAAAAATGCAGGGCTCTGCATATGAAGGTACAAGACTTGGTAGACTCCAAGGCTCTGAATTTTGCACCTCCGCCCAATGTCAATAAAAACCCTATGCCAAACCATGGTGGTCCCCGAATTAATGCTATTGAAGAAGACCAACCGTCTTATTTAATAACTAGTGTGGATCAGATCAGGACACCATTGGTGGAAATCAAAGCTCAACTCCGTGAAAACCAAATATTTCCGGGGTGTGAACTAGGGTGTCCCTACTGCAATATTTCATGGAATGGGTGCGAGGACCTGAGGAATGGCATTGACAGCCTTATTCAGAGTGGCCTGCTACAGATCACTACATCATTCCCGACAAACCCAACAACTTCATCAGCAACGGTTTCAGAACCTCCTACAAACGCAGCAACTATTGTTCCCGACAATTCACCAGCAACATCAACCAATACTTCATCTGTCCTCCCAAATGATCAATTTTCAACAGTTTCTCCTGCTACAACTTCAGCTTCATTCCATTTCGAATCTCCATCAACGACAACATCAGTCCTTCCAACAGTACCTCCTACAACACCAGCAATCAATCATGAAGATGTCTCTACTGTTACCATATTCTACGATCCTGAAAATGACTCCGCTTACCATTCAGAAAGTGCTGCTCCCACCAGAGCACCAGTTACAATCTTTTATGATCCACAAACAATTACAGTCCCTTCAGCAGCAGCAATCAGTCCAGTCACTGTCACGGTGCCTGGACCAGTACCATATGAAAGCAATAGGGCCATCCCCTGGCACTATGGCTCTGACGTGTACTGTGAAGGGAAAAGAATCACTCTTGAAACATCAGCACCTGCACCACAAGTAGATAATGTGGGGGGAGGCGGAGGCTTCACCCGAAGCGGACGTCTCTTTGCTTCACAAGTTCAAAGACCTACTGCCGAAGCAGAAGCTGCTGCCAAGGCAAAGGGTAAAGGCCCGGTGCAGGAAGATCCAGCTGCAAAAGAAGCCCTGAAGACTCCGTTCGATCAGGAAGTTGATGAGTTTATGCGAATCATCAAAAAGAGTGATTATAAAGTTGTGGATCAGCTTCACCAGACGCCATCCAAAATCTCCATCCTCTCGCTGCTTATGTGCTCCGAAGCCCATCGGAATGCACTACTTAAAGTCCTGCACGCAGCTTACGTGCCTGAAGAGATTACTGTCAACCAGTTGGAAACCGTGGTTGGGAATGTTACTGCTAGCAATGGGCTAGGGTTTACCAATTCTGACTTGACAGTGGATGGCCGCAATCACAACAAAGCCTTGCACATAACCATGGAATGCAAAGGAGCTGTCCTTTCTCATGTGCTGGTGGACACAGGTTCTTCCCTGAATGTCCTACCAAAGAAGGCTCTGGTGAAGTTAGAATATGATGGACTGGCATTGAGACCCAGCAACCTGGTGGTAAGAGCCTTTGATGGTTCGAAGAGATCGGTTCTGGGAGAGATTGAGCTGCCTGTGATAATTGGCCCACAGACCTTTAAAACTATCTTTTATGTGATGGACATTCAGCCCGCCTACAGCTGTTTGTTGGGTAGACCCTGGATTCACGCCGCCGACGCAATAACGTCTACCCTTCACCAAAAGTTAAAATTTGAGTGGGAAGGTCAAGTTGTCACAATCTGTGGAGAAGAGGATATTTTCGTTAGCCATCTGGCTACTTACAAATACATTGAGATGGATGGAGAGATCCATGAAACAATGAGCCAAGGTTTTGAGGCCTTGAATGTCAATGAAGCATCTGCCGTGTCGGGGATCTCCATGTCATCTTACCAACAAGCCCGGAAGGTTGTTGAAGAAGGAACTGCCCTAGGCTGGGGCAAGGTCTTAGCTGTGGAGGAGAAGAAGGACAAATTTGGGTTGGGTTACAGACCAACTCAACAAGATCAAGCAGCGGCTGCGAAAGAGCCCAATTTTGTGAGTGGGGGGATGCTTACCCCCGATGCTATCAACTGTCTGGAAGACGAGCTGGAAGAGGAGCGCAATCTGGAGGATTGGATTCGTCCAAAGATCCCGGGGAGCAGTGTCTCGAACTGGTCTTCCCAGGAAATTATAAGGGTTACTCATGCAGAGTAATTATTATTTCCTGTATTTTCATAGCATGCATCAAAGTCTTGCATCTTGCCCAAGATGACAAGACTCATTTTGTAATCAGGGCCATCTGTACTTTTGTGCAAACAAGATTAAATTAATGAAATATCAGACATCTTTTTGCAAACGAGTCTTTTTCTTTTCTGCTCACTGTTTTTCCATTTTTCTTTTTGTACAAAAATAAATGGCGGTGTTTTCAAAATGATAACTTCATCTCACTTTTTTCTAAAGCAAGATTAAAATCAATCACTAAAATGAACAAACTTAACCCTTGCAGAGAGTGCCTTCCAGACTGCACCGACAACAGCACGGCTATGACATCGTATGACTTTGACAATCCAATCAATCAAGCTGATGAAGGGGTTGATGAAGAATATGAGCTTCCTGAAGAGCTAGCCAGGTTGTTGAGACAAGAGGAAAAGGTTATTACTCCTCATCAGGAGGAGATTGAAGTGATTAATCTTGGTACAGACAAAGACGTGAAAGAAGTTAAAATCGGGGCCTGCCTGCAAGACCCAGTGAAGAGACAACTGATAGATCTGCTTCAGGAGTATGTTGATGTGTTTGCTTGGTCGTATCAAGACATGCCAGGGTTGGACACCGATATAGTCGTGCACAAGCTGCCTTTGAGGGAAGAATGCCCACCAGTGAAACAGAAGCTGCGCCGAACTCGCCCAGACATGGCTATGAAAATCAAAGAAGAGGTACAAAAGCAGTGGGACGCCGGGTTCCTTGCTGTGACTAGTTATCCGCCATGGGTTGCTAACATAGTACCTGTGCCTAAGAAGGACGGAAAAGTTAGAATGTGTGTTGATTACCGGGATCTGAACAGAGCCAGCCCGAAAGACGACTTCCCATTACCTCACATTGACGTATTGGTGGATAATACGGCTCAGTTCTCGGTATTCTCCTTCATGGATGGATTTTCAGGATATAATCAGATCAAGATGTCACCTGAAGACATGGAGAAGACAACCTTCATCACACCCTGGGGCACGTTCTGTTACAAAGTGATGCCATTCGGACTGAAGAATGCTGGTGCCACATATCAACGGGCTATGGTGACATTATTCCACGATATGATCCACAAGGAAATCGAGTGCTATGTGGACGATATGATCGCCAAATCCCTTACAGAGGAAGATCACCTGGTGAATCTGCTGAAGTTGTTCAAGCGTCTGAGGAAGTACCAACTAAAGCTGAACCCCAACAAATGCACATTCGGGGTGCGATCCGGTAAATTGCTGGGCTTTATTGTAAGCGAGAAAGGGATTGAGGTTGACCCTGATAAAGTCAAGGCTATTCAAGAAATGCCTGCACCTAAAACTGAGAAAGAAGTTCGAGGGTTCTTAGGTCGATTGAACTACATCTCACGGTTCATATCTCACCTCACAGCGACCTGTGAACCTTTGTTCAAGCTGTTAAGAAAAGAACAAACGGTCAGGTGGAACGAAGATTGCCAGAAGGCTTTTGACAAGATCAAGGAGTATTTACAAGAACCTCCAATCCTCATGCCGCCAGTTGAAGGAAGACCTCTGATTATGTACTTGACAGTATTAGAAGAGTCAATGGGGTGTGTGCTGGGCCAGCATGACGAGTCTGGTCGAAAAGAGTATGCAATATACTACCTAAGCAAAAAGTTTACCGACTGTGAACAGCGTTATTCACTGCTCGAGAAAACTTGTTGTGCTTTAGCGTGGGCTGCTCGCCGACTGAGACAGTATATGTTGACCCACACTACCTTATTAATCTCAAAAATGGATCCGGTTAAGTACATCTTCGAGAAGCCAGCTCTTACCAGACGGGTTGCAAGATGGCAGATGATTCTTACAGAATACGACATACAGTACACATCTCAGAAAGCCATCAAGGGCAGTGTACTATCTGAATATCTTGCTGAGCAACCCATTGATGACTACCAGCCTATGAGGTTTGACTTCCCTGATGAAGACATCATGTTCATTAAAGCAAAAGATCACGAGGAGCCTATTCACACCGAAGGGCCTGACCCGGAGGAAGAATGGACTGTGATGTTTGATGGGGCTGTTAACATGAATGGCCGTGGTGTTGGTGCAGTACTCATTACACCTAAAGGGGTTCACATGCCTTTCTCGGCAAAACTCACTTTCAACTGCACTAACAACGAAGCCGAATACGAAGCTTGCATTATGGGTCTTGAGGAAGCCATTGACCTCAGGATCAAAACGTTGACTGTATTCGGGGATTCAGCTTTGGTAGTCAATCAAACCAACGGAAAATGGTACACCCACCAGGATCATCTAATACCATACAGGGATTATACAAGGAGGTTATTGACTTTCTTCACAACAGTCAAACTTGAGTATATCCCTCGGGACGAGAATCAGTTTGCAAATGCTCTTGCTACCATTTCATCCATGATCAAAGTTCAAACGGCTAACTTTGTACCCCAGATTTCAGTGTCTAGACTGGATAGACCAGCATATGTATTTGCAGCAGACATGGTCAAAGATGATAAGCCTTGGTTCCACGACATTAAGTGCTTCTTGGAGGATCAGACATACCCACCTGGGGCATCTTCCAATGATAAGAAGACTTTAAGAAGGCTTGCTGGCAGTTTCTTTCTGAACACTGATGGGTCTTTATACAAGAGGAACTTTGACATGGTACTCCTCAGATGTGTTGACAGGACGGAAGCAGATTTGCTGATGCATGAAGTGCACGAAGGATCTTTTGGTACCCATGCCGGAGGGCATGCCATGGCTAAAAAGTTGCTAAGGTCAGGTTATTACTGGATCACAATGGATGCAGACTGTTGTGCCTATGCCAAGAAATGCCACAAATGCCAGATCTACGCAGATAAGGTGCATGTGCCTCCCAATCCTTTGAACATCATGTCTTCACCATGGCCCTTTGCCATGTGGGGCATTGATATGATTGGCAAGATTGAGCCAACTGCTTCAAATGGTCACAGATTCATCCTGGTCGCCATTGACTATTTCACCAAGTGGGTGGAAGCAGCCTCATATGCAAACGTCACAAGGCAAGTGGTAGCCAGATTTCTGAAGAGAGATATCATCTGTCGGTATGGAGTGCCCGAGCGAATCATTACTGATAATGGTTCCAACTTAAACAACAAAATGATGGCAGAGCTGTGCCGGGACTTCAAGATCCAACATCACAATTCTTCTCCTTACAGGCCAAAAATGAACGGCGCTGTGGAGGCAGCAAATAAGAATATCAAGAAGATTGTGCAGAAGATGGTAATCACATACAAAGACTGGCACGAAATGCTACCGTTTGCCTTGCATGGGTACCGCACATCAATCAGAACGTCCACTGGGGCAACACCGTATCAGCTTGTGTATGGTATGGAAGCAGTCCTACCTGTTGAAGTTGAACTACCCTCGTTACGGGTATTAATGGATGTTAAACTGAGTGAAGCAGAATGGGTTCGGTCCCGATTCGAACAACTGAGTCTGATCGAAGAGAAAAGATTGGCTGCAATCTGTCATGGGCAGTTATATCAGAAGAGAATGAAGAAGGCCTTCGATCAGAAAGTCAGGCACCGAGAGTACCAAGTGGGAGATCTTGTGCTGAAAAGAATCCTCCCTCCTCATACAGACCACAGGGGCAAATGGACTCCAAATTATGAAGGACCATTCGTTGTAAAGAAAGTTTTCTCTGGTGGAGCACTGATGCTCAGCACCATGGATGGTGAAGACTTCCCATCCCCTGTGAATTCAGATGCAGTTAAAAAATACTTCGCATAAAATGACCCGCTGGACATAAAAACAGAATGTAAGTCCAGGCAAAAACAGGGCATCCCAGCGAGTCAAAAACAGAATAAAAGACTCGGGCAAAAATAAGGGAAATGAACGAAAAATGTACACCCGCTGAGTTGAAAAGCCGCATTGGACAGCTCAGGCAAAAATGGGTATCCCGATGGATTGAAAACCCGAAAGGGCGATCCATGCAAAATAAGGGAATAAGCGAACAACTGCATTCTGAATTCGTCTGTATTATATACAACTTGGTAAGCTTCCAAAGGATCAAGCTTCAATCAGAATCAACTCTCTCCAGAAAGCAAGACGAGAAGAACGTCATTGTCATACGAGTCATAGCAGAAGAGGAAGCTCCTTGAAAGCGTCGTCAGCATCGCCAACACTTTATTTCTCAATTTGTAACAATCTCCTCATTTCAGGAGATATGTTTCTTTGACTGTACCTTGCCAATTCAGGGCACATGAATTAATAAAATCAGATTTTCAGTCATGTTTCGTTTTTACATTTATGTTTTGCAAAGAGTTGTCTGATATCTCTAAAAATACAATTGCATAAGTACAGATGCCTTTCTCTAAAAATAAAAACACATGCTTACAGGGAATGTGATTATTCTCGAAAGCACTTAACTCCTATGACGGAATCCAGTAAGGGATACCTCGGGACCTTTTGTACGTTTCCTTACCTTTGCAGGATTGCAGGTATCCAGAACGCAACCTGGGGCATGCAGGTTACGCCTCAGCAAGTTGGCGAATCATTATCAACTCGGTTTATCTTCCACGTGACACTGGAGAGTGCCCACTTCCCCAGCAAAGTTGCCAAATCAACAAACAGGCTTAACACTCAGGATGTTTTCTCCCCAGCCGAGTTGCCTCTCATTACTCTCCCCAGCTGAGTTACCAACAGCATTCCCCAGCTGTAGCACCAATCATTCTTCCTCAGCAGAATGCAGAAATCAGGGAATCATCTCCCCGCAGAATCCCCGGCCTCTATTCAGAAGAGCAACGCACGGAGAAGTCACAACGGAGTACAGAAGCTTCTACAAACCCCAGCTGGGTCCCGTATTACAAGGATATGTCAATCAGTGACCCATATCCCCAAGCAGATACATCATTAGATCTACCAATGATCTCATCCCCGGATGGGATGTTCACTTCAAGCAGATCATCCAGAGATCTTCGCAGCAACGGGATCCGAATCCCGGATCTGTGCCCCTTTGCATAATCATGGCATCTGCATCATATTCACCCCCCAGAGCGTAGCATTCCGTCTAATACGGAGCATTACGGCAAAAATCAAATGCATAGCATAATCATAAGCCATGTTCTGAAGTAACACTTGTGAATAATAAACTGTTCATCATCATTGTACAAACATCCCCATCAGAGTCCCAGCAAAAGCAGTTGCCTTACACCCCCAAACATCAGCATATACTCCTTGTGGCACCCGTCCGTGTCAAATCACCAGCAGAAAGCCAAAGACGTCCTCTTTGCACTCACATATACTTATATATACACCTTTATTGACACCCTTCCGTGTCATATCCCCAGCGCAGTCGCTTACACTTTCATCAACCCATACACTTGTTAATATTATACTTTTCTCTTTTGACACCCGTCCGTGTCACTCTCCCCAGTAGTTAAAACACTCATCTATACAATACAATACTCACCACTCATGGTACACTTATACAGATACTCGTCCGTATCTTGTATACATCATCACTCATATCCCCACAGATTCGACAGTAGTCCTTGTTCTTTGTTAACCAGTTGGTACTCGTCCGTACCATCATCTCAGAACATTGCGTCTAGTGTTTGTTTCTACATGATACTCGTCCGTATCATAGTCTTGAGGATGCTCGTCCGCATCTTCAATCCATACACCGCGTCAAACACTTTTGTCTTCTTGAATGTAGATACTCGTCTGTGTCTACTATTCCCCAGAAGAGTCCTTTCAGATGCAACACTCGTCCGTGTTCTTTGTTAACCAGTTGATACTCGTCCGTATCATCATCTCTGAACATGTGTCAGTTTGTTTCTACATGGTACTCGTCCGTATCATAGTCTTAAGGATGCTCGTCCGCATCTTTAATCTATACACAATACCAAACACTTATACCTTTTGTTTCTTGGATATAAACACTCGTCCGTGTTTACATTATCCCCAGTAGATCACCAACAAATTTTCTTTTTATCTAACACTCGTCCTGTGTTATGATACCTTTGAGAGCAGCCGTACCCTGCTGAGTGGTCGTCCTCCACTTCTTGATGGTCGTCCTCCATCATGCTCATCCGATGGCCGTCCCCATCGTTGATATTTTAGCAGCCGTCCCCTGCTAGGTGGTCGTCCTCCACCTTTTGATGATCGTCCTTCATCACTTTATCCAATGGCCGTCCCCATTGTTGATTTTGGTTATCTGACATTCGTCCTATGTCATGACAGACCTCGAGAGCAGCCGTCCCCTGCTGAGTGGTCGTCCTCCACTTCTTGATGGTCGTCCTCCATCATGCTCGTCCGATGGCCGTCCCCATCGTTGACCTTTTCTATCCGATGGCCGTCCCCATCGTTGATATCTTTCGGCAGCCGTACCCTGCCAGGTGGTCGTCCTCCACCTCTGATGGCCGTCCCCATCATATTTCTTTTATCCCCAACAGAGCAGCCGTACCCTGCTAGGTGATCGTCCTTCACCTTTGATGGCCGTCCCCATCATCTGTTTATTTCATTTATTCTTTAACCCGATGGCCGTCCCCGTCGTGGTCCCTTTTCCTTTTCAGCCCGATGGCCGTCCCCATCGTTGTTTACCTTACCTTTATGAACTTGATGGCCGTCCCCGTCATGTTTCATTCGATCCCCAGAAAATTTTACAGCTTTATTTTGATGGCCGTCCCCATCATGATATTTTATTTTTCCAGCTAGTCGGCCGTCCCCGTCTTAGCTCTACCTTTTATTCCCAGCATGTCGGCCGTCCCCGTCATTGCTTTATTTTCCGCACTTTTCCCAGCATGTCAGCCGTCCCCGTCATTGCTCTTTACCCAGCAGTCGTCCTCTGCTCGACGGTCGTCCTCCGTCGCCCCCACTTTACAATATACTTTATTTCTTTCTTTTTTCTTCTTCATTCTGTGAGTGCATATTTTGGACTGTCTTTGATATTCAACCACAAGTTATCTTGTTTGCCTGTTAAGCCGTTGCTTACACCCTGCACAGCTAACTCATGTTTGAATAGGGGCAGCTGTAAACACCCCAAATTTGCCCTCACCCATTCACACCATGGCTTGTGATCATCTCATATGCATAAACACAATCATATCATCTCATATCTCATTTTTGATTCACTGCATAGTTTCTAAAGCATCTGCACTTAGGGTTTGTGATCTGAGCAATCCCAAAGCATCTTGGGCCATTACAAAGGCCACCAATCAACTCAAAGAGGTCCATGTGTGTTCTTATATCATATTTTATCTCCTCAAAGTCAAAAATTGCAGAGGAATCACAAGAACTAGGGTTTGAGTGGATGCAGAGCCAGTTTGAACTGCACGGTTGACTGAAAATTAGGGTTTTGGTTTCAGAGGCCATAACTCCAAATTTTTTGGTCATTCTTGTTTCCATTGCTCTTTATATGGTATAGGGAGTATGCATATCAATTTTCATGAAGAATTTCCTTGGGGAAGTCATCTGATCAAGAGTTGACTTTTCAGACAAGTCAGTGCAAAATCAGGGCATCTGAGGCCCCCAATGACCCAACCAATGGGTGATCTTCATCATTTTGAGTGTATATGATCTTTATTTGATCATGGAAGAAGGTTGAAGTTCATAGAAATCAAGAATTTAGGGTTTTTGCAAATGTTGACTTTTTGGGCATAGTTGACTTTTCAAGAATGCATCATTTTAGGTCATTTTTCAAGCCATGATTCTTGATCCAAAAATGCTTCAAATGAAAAAACTTTGGTCATGAAAGTTGTAGATCTCATCTTTCCCTTTTCAAAAAGTACAAGAACATGATCAAACTCTTCTTGGATCAAAAGTTATAGCAAGACAAAGTTGCCAAAAATCACTTATTTTCAAGATATGCACCAAGTGTGAAAATTGCAAAATCATGTACCAAGTCAAATTGCAGCTTCTAATTGGTATCAAACCTTCACATAAACATCATGTAAGTCCTAAAATTCAGAATGAACTAGGCATTGCTCATGTTTCATGACTTTTGGAACAAGATCTTCACATGTGAACCATAAAGTAACAAGTTGCAAAACCACTCATTTCTCTTCACCAACTTGCTGCATTGGTCCTTGAATCAAGCTAGCCTCACACACTCATCCTGCTGCGCAGCCCATGCCCATTGTACTTGCCTAGAGTCCAGCCATGCCTCACTTACACAAAAAGTGGACTTTATGCAAAAGTAGACATCCCAATCACCACAGGCCATGTCACATCCTCTAGCCACTTGGATTAAAATAACATATCATTTGGCAAGCCATTTCATGTACAAGGCAAGGCTGAAACATCCTCATTCAAGACATTCACAAAAACCTACCAAGTTGCAAGTTGCTTCGAATCTGCCTCCACAGCTTGCAAACACTCAAACTATCTTCACCATTCAACTCACCTTGCTCCATAGACCACCCAGCACCAAGAACCTAAGCCTGAAACAGCCAGAACATCCCACTGCCATTTCTCACTTCATTTTGCAGTTTCATTCGAAACTCTCATCCTAGCTCACAAACAGCCAAACAAACACCACAGACCTTCTCCATTCATCCTCAGGATCACAAACAACCATTCACCATGACCTGAAGCTCTCTATTTCACCATTGCCATTTCTGACCAAGCTTGAGCAGAAGCTTTCGAATCTCACTGTCCAGCCAACTTAAACTCCTTTTGAGTATTCAAGCATCTTCTGTGGACCAAGTGGAGTGGATTGCACAAGGAGAAGTGGCCAGAAAGTCCTCAAACTGAAAGCTCCAAATCTCAGGTAGCTCGAAAATTATTTTTCCAGAAATCATTTTTCTTGTTGCAAACTTGTTCTTTGTGTTGTCCTGATCATGAATATGTCTTTGGTTTTTGAAATGGTGATGAAATAAGCATTTAATTTGTCTCTGAAACTGGTTTGCCCTAAAACTTGTTCTGTTCGATTCATGGTTTTGAGGAAGAAGAAATTTGTTTGGACTTAGGGTTTTAGCTCAGGGGGTCATGGGGATCATTTTGGTGTGCTTAGTTTTCATTTTCGTTACGTTTTAAGGGAGTTGGGGAGTTTTCAGGTGAGAAGCTGGCCGGAGAAGACGACCGGAGGTCTTCTCCGGCCACCTGAGAGTGTTTAAGCCCTAATCACGTAATTAATTCCAGTTTGAATGTGGACCATTGGATGCGTTGAAAGTGTTGACCTCCCGCGCGTGTGAATGGTTCAGATCAAGTCATTATGCCCTAATCCACGTGTTTATTTTAATTAATCCATAATTAAATTAATCTGATCAGAAGCAATCCTGGCCTTCCAAAAACGCGCGCGGTCAACCCCTTTGAATCCAGAGTGAATCCTGGCCCTCCTTTCTGATTACTTTCAGTTTTATTTAATTTTTATTCATTTTTATTTCATTTAACTTGCATATTTATTTTAAAATAGTAAAAAACACATAAAAATTATGAAACTTTTTCTTTAAAAGTTTTATTAATTTTTATGACACAAAAACATTTTTATTTTATTTTTCATCATAAAAAAAGTATTTTTAAATATTTAAAAGATTGTTTTTAATTGATTAATGGGAATTAATTAATTAAAAATACTTTTAGGTATTTAAAAATTACAAAAAAAATTCATGAAATGTTCTAAGACATTTAGAAACATTGTCCAACCTTCAAACCAAATTTCTTTTTGATCTTGATGCATTTTAAGAATTTTTCATTGAATTAAATCATATTTTATGCATTATTTTGATCATAAGTTCAAAAATTCATTTCTGCCTATTGGAGAAGGTTGAGACATTGATACTTATTGCATTGTTTTATGTTTAGCATATAGTTTCTAGGGTTAAATGGCCATGATTTGATCTTGCATTTTCTAATTGTTTGACATTTCTTTTGATAAGAACCCTAAAAAACCCTAATAACTTAGAAAATTCATATCTTGAGTTTGGTTGAGAGTTGAGAGTTCCCCTTTGGGCAGTGGTTTAGTATAGGTTTAGGGTTTCTTTGAGTAGCATTTTCCATTTTTTATCTTAGGGTTTGCTTCTGTTTTGGGTTTTTGTTTGATGTTTGATCCATGAACCCTAATTTGGGCTTCCTTGTGCATCCTCCTTGCATTCTCTTGCATAACATGACTTGTCTTTGCATTTTGTGCATTCCTATGATTCATTTGACATCTTAAGACATATAGAAAGCATGTTTGATCATTGCATTACATATTTGCCATGTCATTTGTCTTGTATGCTTCATAACTTTCCATGCTTGTTCATGCTCCTTAGCTTGCATCATTTGCATTCATGATCTTGTATGAACATCTCCATGCCTTGTCTCATGTTTGCAGCACCTCATAACATCATAATCATCATGTGCATGCTTCTGGTTTTATTTAGCATCATGTCATTTCATCTCATCTAGCATTACATTGCATCTCTTTCTAACATTTCAGGTGGTAAGTAACTTGAGAAGTGAATTTGCCTTCACTTCTCATAACTTTTCTTTTCATCTCCCTTGCATCCATTGCTGCATTCTTATATGTGTTTGAGTTTGAGCTTGCTCATTCTTGTTCTTCCCACTTTCTTTCTTCAAGTGACTTGACTTCTTGAATGAAGCAAGTCACTTTGCTTCTCCTGATCTTGTTCATCTGCTTCCTGGTGGCTCCTCTGAAGATTTGTTCTTGCAAACCTCACAAACCTTAGGATCACCCAAGCATGACAATGAATTAGGGTTTTGATTAGTCTCCCCCCATTAGTTTTACCTTTGTGTCTCTTTTGAGTCATCTCCTCTCACCTCATAATCAGGGACTAAACCCTAAAGGCTTTAAGGCTTTGTGATTAAGCTTATGCCTGCATCCTTCTCTTAGGATGGAGTGTATAACTTTAATCCTAAGTGTTAAACCCTTTATGTGTTTAAATCTCTTAATCAATTCACTTAATAATCATCAAGACATCACACTTGTAACTTGGGCCTTGCATCAGGGTTCTATTTCTTCCTTAAGTGGTTAAGAAGGACTAACCCTAGTGTTAATGGACAAGTCCCCCTCAAGTTGTCTTACAAATCATAAAATTCACTTCATCATCATATCATTAATCTAAAATCCACTTAATCAAAGGCTTGTTTTGTCATGAGTTTAATCCCTAATCATGGATTAAGTTGAGGAGCTTTCCTCAGCTTAAACATTCTCATCTATCATCCTTCTTTTAGGATGGTGTAATGAGTCTGTTTAATCCATGATTATGGCTTAACCTCATTACTTAACACTAAACAAAAACTCCAAAAACATCTAAATAATCACAAGTAGGTTAATGATCTTAATCCTACACCAAAGGTGATTAAGTGTGAGAATCTGACTTCACACTTAAGGTACTCTCATTACCCCTAATCAGAGGGAAGATGTGATGAGTTTACTAACCCATTGGTTTAGACTTAAGCTCATTATCCTATGACAAACTTCAAAAAGCAATAAAAGACTGAAAACTCAAAAACAAACAATAATCGTCTCCTCCGGGATTCTTTTCTCATCACCTTCACTCACAAACGAGAACTCGCTTCTTCCGTCTAATGCAAGACAGTTAGCACCTGAGCCAGACAGGTCATACACTTGAGCATCGACAAGCAAGCAGCTCACGAGTCAATTCATCTTTCAGTCTCTTTGGGTCGAACTACGGTGTTCTGACTTCCTCATTGCACGAGAGGATACGTAGGCATAACTTAACAGTTATCGAACAAAAGTCTCTGTATATTCCCCCTCCTTTCAGCATTATTCTTTAAGCCTCATTGTCATGAGCATTTCACTCTTGTCCTTACACTAACACTGTACATATTACACTTCACTTCATTACACTGACACCTGTACATCTTTTCCAGCTCTTGTATACACAGATGGCACTGACACTACCCCTTTAAAACACAAATCTTTTAAGCGTGGATCCCGTCGAGTACGACGGACAATCTGGGTGCTAATACCTTCCCAGGTTGTAACCAACCCCCTTTCTCAGTCTCTCTGGTTCGCAAACCGTCTTATCCATCTTTTTCTAGGTCTATGCAGCATTGCCTTTCCTCCGGGATAAAAATGCCTAGCTGGCGACTCTATTCATCTCCAGTGAGTTCACGGCTGTGTGTTCTCACTGTTCCCTTCGCCGACCGTTCGCGCTTGTACCAGGATGCAAATCTTCGGGAGCGACACCAACATTATCAATCTGTGGAGAAGAGTTTGATGAATCCAGAGTGATTTTCTCCCCGTTGCAGTAAAGATCAGAGCCATAATGCCAAGGTATGGCATTACTGCTTTCATATGGAACTGGTCCAGGCACCGTAATGGTAACTAGATTGACTATTGCAGAGGAGGGTACTGAAATGGTGTGCGGATCATAGTAAATTATGACTGGTGATCTGGTGGGAAGTGCCACTGTTTGTTGAAAATTGCTGCTAGGAGGAACCTCTGACGGGTCATAGTAGATTGTAACTGCGGAGACATCTTCATTAATTCTTGTTGGTGTTGTAGAAGATTCTGCTGATAAAATGGATGCTTATGTTGTAGAAGAAAGGGTTGTTGACATTTGATCTTTTGAAGTGATGGATGGAGCCATTGCTGATGATATTGATGAATCGGTAGGAATGATTGTTGCTGCTGTTGTAGAAGAATCGAGAATTGTTGTCAAAGGAATTGCTGGATTTGTAGGCGCCGTTGTTGAGATTTGAAGGATTCCATCCTTGATAAGACCATCTATGTCGCTTCTCAAATTATCACACCCGTTGACTGCAATGTTGCAATACCCACAACCGAGCTCACACCCGGGAAACACCTGGTACTCTAGAAGCTGAGCTTTAATTTCGACCAAAGGCGTTCGAATTTGTGCAACACTGGTAATCAGAGTAGATGGTCTATCTTCCTCAATGGTATTAATCCTCGGCCCGCCATGATTAGGCATAGGATTCTTGTTGACATTTAGAGGGGGTGCAAAATTGAGGGCTTTAGAATCCACCAGATCTTGGACTTTCATTTGTAAGGCCCTGCATTTCTCAGTATTGTGGCCAGGTGCATTGGAGTGGAAAGCACATCTGGCGTTGACATCATAATTCCTTGGGAGATTGGAGGGATCTGGTGGTGCCAAAGTCCTTAACTCAACCAAGTTGAGCTTCAGGAGTTGTGGCAATAAGGCAGCATAAGGCATAGGGATAGGGTCAATCACCCTGTTTGCCTGTGATGGTCTTGGTTGAAAGGGTCGTTGTTGTTGATTGATGTTGTTGTTGTTGTTGTAGGTTCTCTGTGGCGGATACTGAACTTGCTGTTGATAATGTGGTTGTTGTGGTTGTTGATATGCTGATTGCTGAGGAATCGAAGCTGGAATAGTGACAGCTGCTACTGATCTGTGAACATACTGAGGTCTGCCCCTGCTGGCATGAACGGCATTTGTCTCACCGGTCCTTCGAGGTCCCACAAAAGGCTTCCTGGGATTACTGGACGAACTTGCACCATTATCAGAAATCTTACCCATCTTTAATAGACTCTCAATTCTTTCACCGGCTATAACTACGTCAGCAAAACTGGTGGAAGAAAAGGCAACCAGCCTATCAATATATATTCCTTGCAGAGTATTCATGAACATGTCGGACATTTCTCTTTCCGACATGGGTGGTTGGACAGCAGCAGCAAGCTGTCTCCACCTTTGGGCATATTCCCTGAAGCTTTCTCTGGAATATTGAGACATTCCCATTAGGAGGGTCCTATTATGAGCCATGTCCAGGTTATATTGGTATTGTCTGATGAAGGCTTCAGCTAAGTCCTTCCAGCATCTGATAGTAGCTCTGGTCAAGTGTGAATACCACTCTCTTGAAGCTCCAGTCAAACTATCTTCAAAGTAGAACATCCACAGCTTCTCATCCATGGTATATGCTTTAAGTCTTCCCAGGAAGGACTGCAGGTGAGTTCGTGGACAGGAAGTTCCATTGTATTTCTCAAAGCACGGGGGTTTAAACATGTGGGGAATTCTTACCCCATCCACTAACCCCATATCCATTACATCGAAGCCTAAGGAATTTTGAGACTCCAA
This sequence comes from Lathyrus aphaca, assembly GCA_963966055.1. NCBI lineage: Eukaryota > Viridiplantae > Streptophyta > Magnoliopsida > Fabales > Fabaceae > Lathyrus > Lathyrus aphaca. The sequence goes on from OZ014521.1 coordinate 490,128,182, forward strand.
AGATCTCAACTTCTCCGCAATTTCATCAAACCTCCTATCATAAACTTCATCCCCAGCTCCCATTACAGTAAACTGCTCCACTTGAGGATCTTCTTTCAAGATCCTGCCTGCAGCAGTGTTGCCCTGTACATTCCTTGGGATGTTGACTTCCGGATCTAAATGAGGTCCAAATACTGGTGGGTTAACATGAGGCTGACCTCCCTCATTATTACTAGTTCCTCCAGTTCCAGGATGAGGTTCCTCGGGAGTTTCACTTTCTACTAATGCCCTTAACCTTTCTTGGCTCTGGGCCAAACCAGTCATCACAGTTATAAATTGAGCCATTTGGTCCCTCATCTCCACTCTTTCATTAGCCATCTGGGTCCTGACCTCAGTCAGGTCTTGCTGTACTTGATCCATTTGGATACCATGAAGGTTGTTGCGAGTAGGGTACCGGTGCGTGCGGTTGAGAGGGAACACCCGGCGGCGAGCAATATTTCCTGAGACACAACAGAGTTAGAAATAAACAAAATAATGGAAAAACCTACAAAACAAAAAAAAAGTTAGTATGCAATGCAGTATGCTTATTTGTTTTCCAAGGTATCCGGCTTGGCTCTTGGTTTTGACCTTTCCAGACCCCGAGGAAGATGCTTTGATGTTGTTGAGAAAAAAGAAACCCCACAATGGAAACAAACTAAAATATATTACAAATGGTGAATCATACATAGTTTGTTTTACAACATGTGCCCCTGAAGGGTCAAAATACAACACAAAAGAAAAGTACATCAAATGAAAACAACAACAGCAATCAAAAATTCAGACATCTAGTCCAAACTCATCCTCCTTAACTTCCTTCAGAAGTGCCTCAGTCACTGGACCAGCTGGATGCTCTGTAATGGTCCTAATGAGGAGGTTTCTGGTGGCAATGGCAGTGGTCAGCTTCTTGTGCCTGTCCTGATCCTTTGACCTCTTCAAACCAGCCCTAAGCTTCAATTTTGAAATCTCTTTCTGGGCTGCCAGCAAAGCTTCTTGCTGCTTCTTTTCATTGGCCTCTAACTGTTCAATCCTGGCCTGAGTTTTCTGATCTTCTTGTGTCCGGGCTTCAGTGATCCTGACCCACCTAGCCTGACTTTCCTGCAAATAGAGATCAATCCTAGCCTTCTGAAGCTTGGCCTCTTTACAGGCATTCTTCAATATTTTCTCCCCAGCTCTTGCTTTCTTGATGTAGTCCTCTGTTTTCTCAATCTTGGCCAGATGCTCTACCCTAAGCTTCTCCAACCTCTCAATGTCCAGACGACCATCACTCCTCTCCCAGAGGGTCTTCTTCAGAGCTTGAGACAGATTCTCATTCCTCTCCTTCAGCTTTTCAAACTCTTCCAGGCTGACAGTGGCTGTTGGCTGAGCTGTAGATGGTCCAGGTGTATCCTCAGTGGTGAAAGGCATTCCAGTAATCTGAGCTCTAGTACGGGACCAGTCATAGTACTTAGCTGAAGCAACATTATTGCACCTTCCAAGAATAGCCATCCCTTTTGTCTGGATGTTATCCCAAGCCCAGGATGCCTGTCTGACAGCAGCTACATTAGGCTTTATCTCACAATACAGGGTCTCAGCTAAATCTTGCACCCTATGAGGGTGAACCAAAGCATAGCCCAGTTGTCTCTTAAATAGCAAAGGATTGTAGTTGATGCAACCCTTTACTCCTATCAGAGGCACATTTGGGTATTGCCCACAGCTAGTGATTATGTCTTTGCCTTTGGTGCTCTGGGTGCACCATCTGATGTCATCTGAAGTCAAAGCAATGAGCCTCTTGGCCCAATTTTTCTGCTGGTGAGATTAAGGAAGGCATCTGACTTAGGCAGGTGTTTGAGCATCCAAGTGTGAAACAAAGGAGCACAGCATCTCACCAATTCCCCCCTTTGTTTTTCATTCCTCTGATGAATGGAGTAGTAAAAGTCTCCCAGCAATGTGGGTACTGGGTTCCTCAGAAGGAAAAGATGAATGGCATTCTTGCTGATAAATTTGGGCTCATCTGCATACAGTATAACCCCATATATGCTGAGGGCTAACAGTGCACAGATTTCCCTCCATTCTCCCAAGGAGGCCTTCAGGATGGCCTGAGAAATCAAGAAGTCTAAGTGTAATCTAGGGATCCCAGCTTTCTTTGTCATATTTTGCTCAATCAAAGCAGGCTCCAGGTACAGTGATCTTGCTACTTCTCCATCGCTGGGGGAAGTCATCTCTGGGTTGAAGGGGATTCCACCCCTGACAGGTACTCCAATCAATGATGAAAACTCCTCCAGCAGAGGTCCTAGCTGAAAGTCTGGGAATGTGAAACATCTCAGAGGAGGGTCATAAAACTGCAGGCATGTGTGGATCATGCTCCTCTGAGAAGGGTCCAAGTCCATAACCATATCCAAAATACCTCCATAATGCTCTCTGAAGAAAGGGATGTGGTCAGGGGTGATAAGTGACTAGACCTGCCTGATACCAGTCAACACAGGCTCAAAGAAATGGTAAGATACGTTGCTCTTCCTGGGAGTAGTCATAAATGCTGCTGAAGATGATGAAGATAACTGCTAATGAAGATCAAAACTGATATTGGAGATGAGCCACTGACAGGCTGATGCTGGTGATGATGAAGATGACTGAAGCAGACAACTGAAGAGAATAGCTGAAGCAGACAACTGATGAAACAGAGGTCTATGCAGATGAAAGGGTCAAAACGAAGCCAGATATAATGTGGATACCCTGAAAAACAAATAAACAAATATCAAATGATGCAATGATGATGTATGCAAATGATATGCACGGGTTTGTGATCAAGCTGGATCTGATTATCTGTCTTGATATAAGCCCATGTATGTTCAAAGAAGGCCCAGGTGGAGGTTTAGAAATCCGGTAACCAAGGAAGGGGACTCAAATAAAGAGTCACATGTCCAGGGTTAATCACAAGAACTGTCCAAAATGAGGTATTCTTAATCAAAACAAGTAACAGGGTATGATGTGGCCAATGGTACCTGCAAACCTGTAAACAGCCCAACCCCCTCACAGGTGGTGTTCTAAAACAAGGATCCTCAGACTTGGATCAGTTATGAGAAGTGTAAACACTTCTAACCCGGAGGTATAGTGTTTACAATAACCATAAAAGATCCTCCTCTAATTCACCTCAGTTTCTGAAGGTCATAATAAAGGTCATCCAGACTTAGCAGGCTTCCCAGATAGCCCTAGCACTACAGGAAATCTATAGCACAGAGTTCTCAAGAAGAAACCCACATCTGAACCGTGTTTCATATTCCCGCACCAGACCGAAATGGAATGGGAAAGAACATGAACCACTCTAGCCTAGGTGTCACTCAGGTCCCAGGTATAGGACCTCAAACTCTCAATAGAACCCCACCCATCAAAATAACAAACCAGATCCAACAAGATGACAGTATGACAGTATGATGTATAAAACTGTAAAGAAATCAATAAACAAGACTGTACATAAAGCAATAAAATAAATACATAAACACATATAGCACATAACACCCCAGTAAACACAAATCAAACAAGCGCTAGGAGGAACCCACAAAAGGAACCAGAAGCCCTGGTTACAGTATAAGGGTCCCCGGCAGAATCGCCAAGTTGTCGCTCCCACCAAATGACACATGGTCAGAAGGGGTACAGACGCGAACGGTCGGAGAAAGAGAGAGAACACACAAGGGTGAACTCAGAAAGAAAAGAGTCGCCAGCTAGGCATTTTTATCCCAAAGGAAAGTTAATGCTGCATAGACCTAAGAAAGATGGATAAGACGGTCGCGTACCAGAGAGACTGAGAAAGGGGGTTGGTTACAACCTGGGAAGGTATTAGCACCCAGATTGTCCGCCGTACTCGACGGGATCCACGCTCAAAAGATTTGTGTTTTAAAGGGGTAGTGTCAGTGCAATTTGTGTATCAAAGCTGGAAAAGAATGCAAGTGTCAGTGTAAAAGAAGTGTGAGGTGTATAAGAGAAGTGTCAGTGTAAGAACAAGAGTAAGAAGCTCAAGACTATGAGGCTTAAATGATAATGCTGGAAAAAGGGGGAATGTACAGAGACTTTTGTTCGATAACCGTTAAGTTATGCCTACGTATCCTCTCGTGCAATGAGGAAGTCAGAACACCGTAGTTCGACCCAAAGAGACTGAAAGATAAATTGACTTGTGAACTGCTTACTTGTCTATGCTCAAGTGTATGACCTGTCTGGCTCAGGTGCAAACTGTCTTGCATTAGACGGAAGAAGCGAGTTCTCGTTTGTGAATGAATGAGATGAGAAAAGAATCCCAGAGGAGACGATTATTGTTTGTTTTTGATATTTTCAATCTTTTATTGCTTTTGGAGTTTGTCATAAATTAATGAGCTTAAGCCTAAACCAAGGGTTAGTGAACTCATCACATCCTCCCTCTGATTAGGGGTAATGAGAATACCTTAAGTATGAAGTAAGAACCTCACACTTAATCACCATGATGTAGGATTAAGATCATTAACCTACTTATATTTATTTAGATGTTTTTGTGGTTTTTGTTTAGTGTTAAGTAATGAGTTTAAGCCATAATCAAGGATTTAATGGACTCATTACACCATCCTAATAGAAGGATGATAGATGAGAGCATTTAAGCTGAGGAAGGCTCCTCAACTTAATCCATGATTAGGGATTAACCTCATGACATAACAAAGCCTTTATTAAATGGATTTTAGTTAATGATAAGATGAAGAAGTGAATTTTGTGATTTGTAAGACAACTTGAGGAGGACTTGTCCATTAACACTAGGGTTAGTCCTTCTTAACCAATTATGGAAGAATTAGAACCCTAATGCAAGGCCCAAGTTACATGTTTGATGTCTTAATGATTATTAAGTGAATTGATTAAAGGATTTAAACACATTAAGGGTTTAACACTTAGGATTAAAGTTATACACTCCATCCTAATAGAAGGATGCAGGCATAATCTTAATCACAAAGCCTTAAAACCTTTAGGGTGACACAAAGGTAAAAACTAATGGGGGACTAAATCAAACCCTAATTGTTATCATGCTTGGTTGTTCCTAGGGTTTATGGAGCTTGCAAGAGATCTTCAGGAGAGAAGCCACAAGGAAAGAAGCAGATGAAAGGAGAAAGAAGCAGAGAGAAGCAAGACAACTTGCTTCACTTAAGAAGACAAGTTGCTTGAAGGAAGAAAGTGGGGATGAACATGAATAAGAAAGCTTACTCTAATACACATACAAAATGCAGCAAAGAAGGCATAAAAGAGATGAAAAGAGATTGTGAGAAGTGAAGGCAAATTCACTTATCAAAACAACTTACCACCTGAAAAGTTAGCAAAGAAAGGAAATGAAATGAAAATGCAAAGGATGCAAACCAAAACCAGAAGCACAAACATGATGTTAATGATGATAAGAGGTGATGCAAACACATGTCAAGAGTTGTGGATGATCATACAATGATTAGGATGCAAATGAAGCATGTTTTGAACCATGAAAGTTCATGAAAGTTAATGAAATTATATGAATGCACAAGATGGCAAATGAAAGATGCAATGACCAAACATGATTCTAATATGTCCTAAGATGTCTTATGAATCATGTGGATGCACAAAATGTTATGGCAAGTTCTTGGATGCAAGCAAATGAGAAATGTATGCAAAGAAAGGCACAAATTAGGGTTTATGCACAAGACACAAAGCAAAATTCAAAATCAGAAGCAAATGACATGATAAAAAATTGAAAATGGGATCAAAGGAACCCTAACCCTACACAAGTTCACTGCTAAAAGGAGGAGACCTAAATCTAAACCTAATGGAAGTTATGATTTTTCTAAGTCAACTAGGGTTTCAAGGTACCTCACAATGAAAAATGCAAAAACAAATTGAAAATGGAAGATAAATTCAAACCAATTTTACCCTAGAAACTACATGCTATGAAGGATGCAATGCAAGAAGAACCATCAAAATGCATGCATATGAATTTAATTCCAATGAAAATTGTCAAAATGCATCAAGAACCAAAAAGAAATTTGTTTTGTGAGTTTGATAATGTTTCTAATTGTTTTGAAATGCAATGTGAATTTTTTTGTGATTTTTAAATACCTAAATGCATATTTAATTAATTAATTTTCATTAACTAATTAAAAATAAACATTTAAATGATTTAAAAATAATTTTTAATGCAAAAAATAAAAATAAAAATATTTTTGGGTTCTGAAAATTTATGAAATGCTTGACAAAAATTTTCAGAATTTTTAAATGTTTTTTACTATTTTTAATAATTCGTAGAAGTTAATTATAAAACAAATGAATTAAAATTAAAATAAAGGAAAGTAAGCCAAAGGAGAGGTCATGATTGAATCTGGGCTTGGGACCATTGACTTGGCGCCACATCCAAGGGCCCAAGTTCAAACTTCATTAATCCAGATTAATTAAATAAATAAACCTAAATTAAGACTAATCATGAGATCCAGGCCACACAAACACGCGCGGGAAGGAGCAATCGTATGGCCCAGATTCAAACTTTGCCCTAATCACAGATTAAGCCCTAATCACATTCAGGACACCGGAGCAGAGCTCCGGTCGTCTTCTCCGGTGACATTTCTCCCTGAAAATTTCAATCTCACTCTCTAGGTCATTTCTGGAGCTCTAAAGCTCCAGATTTGTTCCTCTAACCTTCCTAAACCTTAATCTAACTTCAAACACAATTTATTTTCAGTCATTAACAAGATTCGAAGCCAAGAACAAAAATTGCAAAACTTTCAGACAAGCCATACACTCTCAATTTTTCATCATTTTCAAAAGTAAAAGGTTCATTGCACTCAGGGAATCAAACTTAACAAGTTGAGAACTTAAAATAAAGCTTCTGGAAAAATAAATTTTCGAAGCTACCTGAGGTGAAGCTTTCAGTTTGGAGCTTTCAGCCTGTCTCCTTGCTTCAAAGCTTCTCCAATGGTCTCCCTGAAGATGCTTTGAGGTTTAGTTGGAGTGTATGGTGGCTGGTTTTTGAGATTGATGAAGTTCTGACCAAGGGGAATGAAAAATCGTGTTTCTGTTTGTGGGCTTTTCAGGGCAAGATGATGGGTGGTTTATGCTCTATGAAGCTTTTCTGAATGAATGGTGAAATTGGTTTTGAGGTTTGATGATTGTGTGATGAGATTCGAAACAAAATGCATAAGAGGTGAGTTTGGAGGATGCTGACTTGTGGGAGAGATTAGGCTGTGTTCTGTTATGTGTTGAGTCCCATTTTGTCCATGTATCAAGTTTGGATAGGTCAGAGAGTTGTTGCTGGCCTAGCTTGATTGGTATGGGCCATTTTGCCAAAAGTTAACTTTTGTGTAAGAAGAGGTATGGGCTGGTTCAGTCAAGGTACAAGGGCATGGCTTGGCTCATCTGTGATCAAGGAGAACCATGGAAATGAATTTGAGGCAATGCAGCAAGTGGATTAGGGTTTATGTGAGGTTTTGCAATTTCACAAAGTTTTGGCCCTTTTGAAATTTCTTAAAGATCAAGGCATGAAAATGAACAATTATTTGGTGCATTCTTATTTTTAGGTCATGGTTTATGTTTTTGCAATGGTTAGAGGTCAAATTGAAGACACATTTTGCCTTGGCATGAGGTTTTGCAACTTTGCCTCTTTGGTGTAAAACTTGAAATTATGTGATTTTGTCCAACTTTGACAAGCCATAACTTTTGATCCAAAATGAATTAGAATGCGTTCTTGTACTTTTTGAAAATGGGAGGATCCATTCTAAAACTTTCATGACCAAAGTTTTCTCATTTGAAGCATTTTTGAATCAATTTGAGGAGGTTGAAAAACTTTCCCAAAATGGCAAGTTTTCATTACAAGTCACTTTCCCAAAAAGGCAATTTTGCAAATGGCTTGAAATTCTTCAATTTTGTGAACTTATAACATCTTCTATGACCAAATAAAGACCATACACATTCAAAATGATGGAGAATACCCTTTGGTTGGGTCATTGGGGGCCTCAGATGCCCTGATTTTGCCCTGACTTGCTCAAGAAGTCATCTCTTGATCAGATGCCTTCCCCATTGAATTTCTTCATGAAAATTGATATGCATAATACTCATAACATATAGAGACCAATAGAAACAAGAAAGACCAAAAAAATTGGAGTTATGGCCTCTGAAACAAAAACCCTAATTTTAGGTCATCTGTGCAGTTAAACCTGGCTCTGCTTCCATGCCTTTCTCAGTTCTTGTGATTCTTTGACTTCTTTGACCTTGGGAGGATATAATATGATGCTTGAACATACATGGACCCTCTTGAGATGATTAAAGACCTTTGGAGTGGCTCAGATAGCTCTTGGATTGCTCAGATCACAAACCCTAGATGCAGATGACTTTGAACCAATGCAATGAAGCAAAAATGTAATATGGGATGATATGATTGAACTTATGCAATATGAAAAGATCACAAGCCATGGTGTGAATGGGTGAGGGCAAATTTGGGGTGTTTACAAAGGGGTGAGAATTCCTCACAAGTTCAAACCCCCGTGTTTTGAAAGGTATAATGGCACATCCTGCCCACGCACCCACCTTCAATCATTCTTGGGAAGATTAAAAGCATACACCATGGACGAGAAGCTGTGGATGTTTTACTTCGAGGATAGTCTAATAGGGGCATCCCGAGAATGGTATTCCCACCTGACCAGAGCCACAGTACGGAACTGGAAAGACTTGGCTGAAGCTTTTATCCGTCAATATCAGTATAACTTGGACATGGCTCCAAATAGGACCCTTCTAATGGGAATGTCTCAGTCTTCCCGTGAAAGCTTCAGAGAATATTCCCAAAGGTGGAGGGAACTTGCTGCTGCAGTTCAACCACCCATGTCTGAAAGAGAGATGGCAGGCATGTTCATGAATACTCTTCAAGGAACCTACATTGACCGATTGGCTGCATTTTCTTCTACCAACTTCGTAGATGTGGTGATAGCTGGGGAAAGAATAGAGAGCCTATTGAAGATGGGAAAGATCTCCAATAACGGTGCCAGTTCAAGCAGTACAAGAAAACCATTTGCTGGGCCCCGTAGATCTGGTGAGACAAACTCTGTACACATGGGAAGAGGGAGACCCCAATAATTACCCAGAACAGTTGCTGTTGTTACTATCCCTGCTCCACCTCCTCAGTATACTCAACAACTACAACACTTTCCTCAACAACAACCGTTTCCGCAACAGAGATCATACAACAATAACAACAATCATTAACAACGCCCGTTTCAACAGCGGCCGTCTCAGGTCAACCGGGTAATTGACCCCATTCTAATGCCATATGCTACACTACTGCCACAACTCCTAAAGTTCAATCTTATTGAGTTGAGGACATTGGCTCCACCTGATCCTCAAAACCTTCAAAGAAACTATGATGTCCATGCTAGGTTTGATTTTCACTCTAATTCACCTGGTCACTCTACGGAAAAATGCAGAGCTCTACATATGAAGGTTCAGGATCTGGTAGATTCAAAAGCCCTAAACTTTGCACCTCCTCCCAATGTGATGAAAAATCATATGCCAAGCCATAGTGGGCCAAGGATTAATGTTGTAGAGGATGGTTCACCTGTGAGTTTAATAGAAGATATTGCATGTGTTCAGACACCTCTAGCAGAGGTTAAAGCCCATCTTTTAAGATGCCAAGTGTTTCCAGGATGTGAGGCATGTTGTGAATTATGCAAACTTTCTGAGAATGGGTGTACCAGATTGAGGAGTGGGATTAATGGCTTAATCAGAGAAGGCATTCTGCAATTTACAACCACCGCTTCTACAACACCAACAACCCTTTTGTCAACAACAAGTGAATCTTCTATAGATGCAACAACCATTTTTCCTACTGGTTCTTCTACAACTACATCAACCATTGTTCCAACTGATTCAGCTACAACTTCAGCAATCATTCCATCTGTCACTTCAACACACAACAATTCATTAGCACCAGCTACTACAACTTCAAAAACTACCAACAATGATGTTTCCACTGTCACAATCAATTATGACCCAGCAACGGTCCCGAATTCAAGCAAATTTCAACAATCTCAACAACAGTCTCAACAAAGCTTCAATTCATCTCCACCAACATCCACCAGAGGTCCTGTTACTATTTTCTATGATCCACATACTATTACAGTCCCAACATCCGATGTAGTGAGCCCAGTCACTATCAGGGTGCCCGGGCCAATCCCATATGATAAAGACAGTGTTATACCATGGCATTATGATGCTGATCTGTACTGTAATGGAGAGAAAGTCCTTCTTGATTCTCCAGTTCTCACTCCCCAAGTGGATAATGTTGGGGGAGGCGGAGGCTTCACCCGAAGCGGACGTCTCTTCGCTTCAGAAGTCCCTAGAACCAACACTGAGGCAGAGGTTGTTGCCAAAGCCAAAGGGAAGAGTGTGATACCGGAAGAATCGACATCAAAGGAAACTCATATCAGCAAGCCCGAGAGGTTGTTGAAGACGATAATGCTCAAGGCTGGGGAAAGCTGCTGCCAGTGGAAAAGAAGGAAGATAGATTCGGTTTGGGTTACAGACCATTCCGACAAGATCAATCAGAGGCTGCAAAAGAGCCCAAATTTGTCAGTGGAAGGATGCTCACCCCAGATGCTGTTAACAATCTGGAAGACAAGGCGGAAAGCGGCCACAACCTGGAGATTTGGATAAGTCCAAGGATCCCGGGGAATCAAGTCCTTAACTGGTCTTCCCAGGAAATTATAAGGGTTACTCCTGTAGAGTAATTATTATTTCCTATCTTTTTTAGCATGCATCAAGTCCTGCATCTTGCCCAAGGTGTCAGGACTCATTTTGTAATAGGGCCATATTGTAATTTTGTGCAAATGATTAATCAATGAATATCGGACATCTTTTGCAAACGAGTCTCTTTTTTTCGTTCACTGTCTTTTCATTTTTCACTTTTGTACAAAACAATAAAATGGCAATGTTTTCAAAATAAATAACTTCATTTTCACTTTTTCTAAACAAGAATAAAACTGATCACTAAAACGAACCAATATGAACCCTTGCAGAGATTATCCTCCAGATTGCACCGACAACAGCACCGTTATGATCTTGTATGACTTCGACAATCCAATTAATCAAGTTGATGAAGGGGTTGAAGAAGACTATGAGTTGCCTGAAGAGCTAGCCAGGTTGTTGAGGCAAGAAGAGAAAGTAATTACTCCTCATTAGGAGGAGGTTGAAACAGTTAATCTTGGTACCGAAGAAGACTTGAAAGAAGTGAAGATTGGGGCCAGTCTGCAAGATTCAGTGAAGGAACAGCTCATTAACATGCTTCGAGAGTATGTCGACGTCTTTGCTTGGTCCTATCAAGACATGCCAGGTCTAGATACGGACATTGTTATGCACAAGCTGCCTTTGAAAGAAAATTGTCCTCCAGTAAAGCAGAAGTTATGTCGTACTCGTCCGGATATGGCAATGAAGATTAAAGAAGAGGTACAAAAACAGTGGGATGCCGGATTCCTTGTTGTAACTAGTTATCCGCCGTGGGTTGCTAATATTGTACCAGTGCCTAAGAAGGATGGAAAAGTACGGATGTGTGTGGATTACCGGGATCTGAACAGAGCTAGCCCGAAGGATGATTTCCCTTTACCTCACATTGATGTATTGGTCGACAACACAGCTCAGTTCTCAGTATTTTCCTTCATGGATGGCTTTTCAGGGTATAATCAGATCAGAATGTCACCCGAAGATATGGAGAAGACTACCTTCATCACACCTTGGGGCATTTTCTATTACAAGGTAATGCCTTTTGGATTGAAGAATGTCGGTGCTACTTATCAACGGGCTATGGTAACGTTATTCCACGATATGATCCATAAAGAAATTGAATGCTACGTGGATGACATGATTGCCAAGTCCCTCACTGAAGAAAACCATCTAGTAAATCTGCTGAAGTTGTTCAAGCGTCTGAGAAAATATCAGTTGAAGCTAAACCCCAACAAGTGCACATTCGGGGTACGTTCCGGTAAGCTGCTGGGATTCAGTGTAAGTGAAAAAGGAATTGAAGTTGATCCTGACAAAGTCAAAGCCATTTAGGAGATGCCTGCACCTAGGACTGAAAAGGAAGTTCGGGGGTTCTTAGGTAGATTGAACTACATATCAAGGTTCATATCTCATCTTACTGCAACCTGTGAGCCCCTGTTCAAACTGTTAAGAAAAGAGAAAACAGTCAGGTGGAATGAAGATTGTCAGAAGGCTTTTGACAAAATCAAGGAGTACCTACAAGAACCTCCAATTCTTATGCCTCCAGTTGAAGGAAGACCTCTAATAATGTACCTGGCAGTATTAGAAGGATCAATGGGGTGTGTGTTGGGCCAGCATGACGAGTCTGGTCGAAAAGAGTATGCAATATACTACCTAAGCAAAACGTTTACCGACTATGAACAACATTATTCACTGCTCGAGAAAACTTGTTGTGCTTTAGCGTGGGCTGCTCGCCGACTAAGACAGTATATGTTGACTCACACTACTTTATTGATTTCAAAAATGGATCCAGTCAAGTACATATTTGAGAAGCCAGCACATACCGGAAGGGTTGCAAGATGGCAAATGATTTTGACAGAGTATGACATTCAGTACACATCTCAAAAGACCATCAAAGGCAGTGTACTGTCTGACTATCTAGCTGAGCAACCCATTGATGATTACCAACTAATGAGATTTGACTTCCCTGATGAAGACATCATGTTCCTGAAAGCAAAAGATCATGAAGAGCCTGTTCACACTGAAGGGACTGACCCAGAAGAAGAATGGACAATGATGTTTGATGGGGCTGTCAATATGAATGGTTGCGGAGTTGGTGCATTGCTCATTACTCCTAAAGGAGTTCATATTCCTATCTCGGAAAAACTCACCTTTGCATGCACTAACAACGAAGCTGAATACGAAGCGTGTATCATGGGTCTTGAGGAAGCCATTAACCTCAGGATCAAGACATTAACTGTATTCGGAGATTCAGCTTTGGTAATCAATCAGACCAACGACAAATGGTATACGCACCAAGAGCATCTAATTCCATACCGTGACTATACGAGGAGATTATTGACTTTCTTTACAACAGTCAAACTTGAGTACATCCCTCGAGATGAAAATCAGTTCGCAGATGTTTTAGCTATCATTTCCTCCATGATCAAGGTTCAGACTACTAATTACGTGCCTCGGATTTCGGTATCCAGACTTGTCCGACCAGCATACGTATTCTCCGTGGACGTTGCTAAAGATGATAAGCCTTGGTTCCATGACATCAAATGCTTCTTGGAGGACCAAACATACCCTCCTGGGGCATCATCCAATGATAAGAAGACATTAAGAAGGCTGGCTGGTAGTTTCTTCCTCAATGCTGATGGTTCATTATACAAGCGAAACTTTGATATGGTACTGCTCAGATGTGTTGATAAGAAAGAAGCGGACTTGCTAATGCACGAGGTGCATGAAGGATCTTTCGGTACCCATGCTGGAGGACATGAAATGGCTAAGAAATTGTTAAGATCAGGTTACTACTGGGTCACAATGGATGCAGACTGTTGTGCCTATGCCAGGAAGTGTCATAAATGTCAGATTTATGCAGACAAAGTGCATGTGCCTCCGAATCCTCTGAATGTGATGTCTTTACCTTGGCCCTTTGCAATGTGGGGCATTGACATGATTGGAAAGATCGAACCGACTGCTTCAAATGGCCACAAATTCATCTTGGTAGCCATTGATTACTTCACTAAGTGGGTTGAAGCAGCTTCATATGCAAACGTCACCAGGCAAATGGTAGCCAAATTTCTGAAAAAAGACATCATCTGCCGATATGGAGTTCCCGAGCGAATCATTACTGGCAATGGTTCCAATTTGAACAACAAAATGATGGCAGAACTATGCCGGGACTTCAAAATTCAACATCACAACTCTTCTCCTTACAGGCCAAAGATGAATGGTGTTGTTGAGGCAGCTAACAAGAACATTAAGAAGATTGTGCAAAAGATGGTGGTTACTTACAAAGACTGGCATGAAATTCTACCATTTGCCTTGCATGGGTACCGTACCTCAATCAGAACGTCTACTAGGGCAACACCTTATCAACTTGTGTATGGTATGGAAGCTGTCCTACCTGTTTAAGTTGAGTTACCCTCCTTACGGGTACTGATGGATGTAAAGCTGAATGAAGCAGAATAGGTCCGATCTTGGTACAATCAATTGAATCTAATCGAAGAAAAGAGATTAGTTGCTATCTGTCATGGGCAGCTATATCAGAAAAGGATGAAGAAAGCCTTCGATCAGAAAGTCAGACTTCGGGAATACCAAGTAGGAGATCTTATGCTGAAAAGGCTCATTCCTCCTTATACAGACCACAGGGGCAAATGGACTCCGAATTACGACGGTCCGTTCATAGTAAAGAAGGTTTTCTCTGGTGGAGCACTAATGCTCACTACTATGGATGGTGAAGATTTCTTATCCCCTGTGAATTCAGATGCAGTTAAAAATTACTTCGCATAAAATGACCCGCTGGACATAAAAACGGAATGAAAGTCCAAGCAAAAATAGGGCATCCCGGCGAGTCAAAACAAAATTAAAGACTCGGGAAAAAATAAGGGAAAAATCAAAAAATATATACCCGCTGAGTTGAAAAGCCGCATTGGACAGCTCAGGCAAAAATGGGTATCCCAGTGGATTGAAAACCCGAAAGGGCGATCTACGCAAAATTAGGGAATAAGCGAACAACTGTATTCTAAATTCGTCTGTATCACTTACAACATGGCAAGCCTCGAAAGGATAAAGCATCGGTCAGAATCAACCTTCTTCAGAAAGCAAGATAAGAAGAACGTCAAGGTCATACAGGTCATAGCAAAGGAAGCTCACCGGAGCGTCGTCAACATTGTCAGCACTTTTACTTTTCTCAATTTGTAACAATCTCCTCATTCCAGGGGATTTGTTCCTTTGACTGTATTTGCCAATTTAGGGCACCCAGAATAATATAATCAGATTTTCATTCACACCTCGTTTCATACATTTTTGTTTCGTTTGCAAAATGTCCAATGTCCATGATATAATATTTGCATAAAACAAATGAGCCGTTCTTAATAAATGCTTGCATGAAATAATCTTACTTCCATGAATATCTAACTTCTATAAGGGAATCCGGTAAGGGATACCTTGGGATGCTTGTGCGTTTCTTTGTCTTAACAGGATGCAGGTATTCGATACGCACCATGGGGCATGCCAAGCGCACTTCCCCAACACATCTTCTCCAAGCAGCATCTGAAAATGTTTTTCCCCAACAGAGTTGTCAAGGCCTCCTCGTCCCCAGTATATGTTTATTCAGCAAGAGCATCCCCAGCCGGGATCCCCACAGAGTCCTCTAGGAAGATCGTTCGGTGATCTTTCCTCCCCCGAACAGAGTGCCAAGTCTCTCAAAGACAAAATAATCGAATCCCCGTAGAGTTCCAGCCTCTCCTCAAAAGAGCAAGACCTGAAATTCTCACGCAACAAAGTGACGGAAGCTTCATCATCCCCAGTTGGGTTATCTCCTTACCGGATAGATCTATCAGTGATCTATTTCCCCCAAGTGTAAACACCTCAAATTTGCCCTCACCCATTCACACCATGGCTTGTGATCATTTCATATGTATAAACACAATCATACCATCTCATGTCTCAATTTTGAGTCATTGCATTGTTTCTAAGTCATCTGCATCTAGGGTTGTGATCTGAGCAATCCAAGAGCTTCTTGAGCCATTCCAAAGGTCAACAATCACTTCAAAGGGGTCCATGTGTGTTCAAGCATCATATTATATCCTCTCAAAGTCAAGAATGCCAAAGAATCACAAGAACTGGGATTGGTGTGGAGGCAGAGCCAGGTTTGACTGCACAGTTGACCTAAAATTAGGGTTTTGGTTTCAGAGGCCATAACTCCAATTTTTTTGGTCATTCTTGTTTCTATTGGTCTCTATATGGTATAGGGAGTATTCATATCAATTTTCATGAAGAAATTCCATGGGGAAGTCATCTGATCAAGAGTTGACTTTCTGGACAAGTCAGTGCAAAATCAGGGCATCTGAGGCCCCCAATGACCCAACCAAGGGGTGATCTTCATCATTTTGAGTGTATATGATCTTTATTTGATCATGGAAGAATGTTGAAGTTCACAAAATTCAAGAATTACAAGTTTTTGCAAAGTTGACTTTTTTGGGCATGGTTGACTTTTAAGGAAATGTCATTTTATGCAACTTTTTCAACCCTTACTTTTTGATCCAAAAATGCTTCAAATGGAAAAACTTTGGTCATGAAAGTTGTAGATTAGATATTTCCCTTTTCAAAAAGTACAAGAACATAACCTAATTCATTTTGGATCAGAAGTTATGGTGTGTCAAAGTTGGCAAAAATCACTAATTTTCAAAATATGCACCAAATGGAAAACTTGCAAAAACTTTGTACCAAGGCATTTGTAACTTCTAATTCATGTCTAACCATCACACAAATATCACATGTGACCTAAAGTTCAGAATGGACCAAGAGTTTCTCATGTTTCATGGTTTGTATAGCAAGATCTTTCCATAAGGACCAAAAGGGAACCAAGTTGCAAAACTCATGATCACATCTCACCCACTTGTTGCCTTGGTTGCTGAACCACACTAGCCCTTTCCCCTCACCATGCTGCGCCAGCCCACACACTTGTACTAGCCTAGAACACAACCCATGCCCTCCTTACACCAAAGTTGACATTTTGCAAAAGGCACCATACCAATCAATAAAGGCCAAGTCACATCATCTGACCAATGGGATTATTTTATGTAAACAAAATGCCAGCCATTTCACATAACACAACAACCTGAAACAAGCAAGAAGATCACATTCCCATTTTCACTCCAACTTGCATTTTCCTTCGAATCTGATTCCACAAGCCATAAACACCCAAACCAACTCCACTAATCAACTCACCTTGCTTCACTGAACCAAAACCAGCAAGACCTAAGCCTGAAACCAGCAAGAACACTACTTTTCCATTTTTCACTCTCAAAGCCAAAGCTTTCGAATCTCATTCCACAGGCCACAAACACTTGAACAAACTTCACAAACCTTCTCAAATCATCATCCTGATCACAAAGAACCCCTCACCTTTGCCTGAAACAGCCTGAATCACAAACACCATTCTCACCTGAGCTTGAACAGAACTTGTTCAATCTCCCTAACCAGCCAGCATAAACTTCTTCTAAGCATCCAGACATCATCAAGGGGTCATAAGGAGTGGTTTGCATCAAAGGAAGGGGTCAGAAAGTTGCTAGATTGAAAGCTTCGAAACTCAGGTAGCTCAAGAACATTTTTTCCAGAAATGGATTTTTAAGTTCTTAATTTGTTCTTCATGCTTCCCTGATCATAAATATGTCACTGGTTTTGAAAATGGTGGAAAAATGAGGATGTAATCATGTTCTGAAAGTTTTGCCCTAAAATCTTCCTTGTTTCGATTCATGAGATTGATGAAATATAAATGAGTTTTAGCTTAGGGTTTTGATTCAGTGAGTTGTGGAGATCATTTCTATGTTTTTAGATTCCATTTTAGTTGTGTTTTGAGGATTTTAGGGATTTTCAGGTGGGGTTCCCACCGGAGAAGACGACCGGAGGTCTTCTCCGGCCACCTGAAAATCATTAGGGTTTTAATCAGGTCATTAAGTGAGGTTTGAATCTTGAGCGTTAGATCAGTTGACTGGCTTGACTTCGCGCGCGTGTGTATGGCTGAGATTCATCATCAGAAACCCTAATCACATTAATTAATTCATAAATCAGAATTAGGAAGTTTGAATTCCAGCCTTTGATCTGCGCGCGCAGTCAACAAATCCTTCCCCAGAATGAATCCTGGCCCTCCATTGCGCATACTTCCATTTATTTTGATTTAAATTTCATTTTTTCTCATTTTATTTGTACAATTTATTAAAAATAGCAAAAATACTTTAAAAATTATGAAACTTTTTGTCAAGAGTTTCATTAATTTTTAAAACGCAAAAATATTTTTATTTTTATTTTTAGCATTAAAAAAGTATTTTTAAATATTTAAAAGTTTATTTTTAATTGATTAATGAAAATTAATTTATTAAAAATACTTTTAGGTATTTAAAAATCACCAAAAAAATTCATGAAATGTTCTAAGACATTTAGAAACATTGTCCAACCTTCAAACCAAATTTCTTTTTTGATCTTGATGCATTTTGAGAATATTTCATTGAATTAAAATCATTTTTATGCATTATTTTGATCCAAACTTCCAAAAATCATTTCTGCCTAACCCTAAAGAGTTGGACCTTGATTCTTTTTGCATTGCATTGTGTTTGGCATGTAGTTTATGAGATTAAATGGCCATGATTTGATCTTTCATTTTCATTTTGTTTGATAATTTTCTTGTTAAGGAACCCTAAAACCCTAGAAAACTTGTGAAAATCATAACTTGAATTTGGTTAGGAGTTGAGACCTCTCCTTTGGGCAGTGAGTTAGTATAGGTTTAGGGATCCTTTGAGTGCATTTTCAATTTTTTATAATGTTGTTTGATTCATTGAGCATCATAAGACATATTGAAAGCATGTTTGAGCATTGCATCTTGCATTTGTCATGTTGTATGCCATATGCATCTCATAACTTTTCATGTATGTTCTTGGTTCTTAACTTGCTTCATTTGCATTCATAAGCTTGTATGATCATATCCATGCCTTGTTTCATGTTTGCAGCATCTCATAGCATCATTAACATCACATACATGCTTCTGGTTTTGGTTTGCATCATGTCATTCCATCCCATTTTGCATTGCATTGCATTTCTTTTCTAACCTTTCAGGTGGTAAGTGATTTTTGAGAAGTGAATTTGCCTTCACTTCTCATAACTTCTCTTCATCTCTCTCTTGCATCCATGCTGCATTTTTTATATGTGTTTGAGATTGAGCTTGCTCATTCTTCTTCTTCCCACTTTCTTTCCTCAAGTAACTTGACTTCTTGAATGAGGCAAGTTACTTTGCTTCTCTTGATCCTTTCATCTGCTTCCTGGTGGTTCCATTGAAGATCTTCTTTTGAAAACCTCACAAACCTTAGGAACAACCAAACATGACAATGGTTAGGGTTTTGATTAGTCTCCCCACTTAGTTTTCACCTTTGTGTCTCTTTTGAGTCATCTCTTCTCATCTCATAATCAGGGACTAAACCCTAAAGGCTATAAGGCTTTGTGATTAAGTTTATGCCTGCATCCTTATCTTAGGATGGAGTGTATAACTTTAATCCTAAGTGTTAAACCCTTAATGTGTTTAAATCTCTTAATCAATTCACTTAATAATCATCAAGACATCACACTTGTAACTTGGGCCTTGCATTAGGGTTCTAATTCTTCCTTAATTGGTTAAGAAGGACTAACCCTAGTGTTAATGGACAAGTCCCCCTCAAGTTGTCTTACAAACCCTAAAATTCACTTCTTCATCATATCATTAAATAAAATCCACTTAATAAAGGCTTGTTTTGTCATGAGTTTAATCCCTAATCATGGATTAAGTTGAAGAGCTTTCCTCAGCTTAAACATTCTCATCTATTATCCTTCTATTAGGATGGTGTAATGAGTCTGTTTAATCCTTGATTATGGCTTAACCTCATTACTCAACACTAAACAAAAACACCAAAAACATCTAAATAATCACAAGTAGGTTAATGATCTTAATCCTACACCAAAGGTGTTTAAGTGTGAGAATCTGACTTCACACTTAAGGTATTCTCATTACCCCTAAACAGAGGGAAGATGTGATGAGTTTACTAAATCCATTGGTTTAGGTTTAGGCTCATTAACTTATGACAAAATCCAAAAACAATAAAAGACTGAAAACACAAAAACAAACAATAATCGTCTCCTCCGGGATTCTTTTCTCATCACCTTCACTCAGAAACGAGAACTTGCTTCTTCCGTCTAATGCAAGACAGTCCGCACCTGAGCCAGACAGGTCATACACTTGAGCATAGACAAGTAAGTAGTTCACAAGTCAATTCATCTTTCAGTCTCTTTGGGTCGAACTACGGTGTTCTGACTTCCTCATTGCACGAGAGGATACGTAGGCATAACTTAACAGTTATCGAACAAAAGTCTCTGTATATTCCCCCTCTTTCCAGCATCTTTCTTTTAGCCTCATTATCATGAGCAATTCATTCTCATTCTTACACTGACACATCATTTACACACTTCACTTCTTTTACACTGACACCTGTACATCCTTTTCCAGCTATGAAACACAAAAATGCACTGACACTACCCCTTTAAAACACAAATCTTCTAAGCGTGGATCCCGTCGAGTACGGCGGACAATCTGGGTGCTAATACCTTCCCAGGTTGTAACCAACCCCGTTTCTCAGTCTCTCTGGTTCGCAACCGTCTTATCCATCTTTTTCTAGGTCTATGCAGCATTGCCTTTCCTCCGGGATAAAAATGCCTAGCTGGCGACTTTATTCATCTCTAGTGAGTTCACGACTGTGTGTTCTCATTGTCCCTTTCGCCGACCGTTCGCGTCTGTACCTTTATCTGGGCCTAGTCCCACTTATCGGGAGCGACAGCTTGGCGACTCTGCTGGGGAACCTTATACTGCAACCAGGGCTTCTGGTTCTTTTTGTGGGTTCCTCCTAGCGCTTGATTGATTTGTGTTTACTGGGGTGTTATGTGCTTATTTGTGTTTGTATACTTTTGTATACTTGTATTTATTTTTGCTTTATGTACAGTTGCTTTACTGCTTTCTTTATAGTTTTGCATATATCATACTGTCATACTGTGCTGCTGGCTGGATCTGTTTGTTTGCTTTGGTGGGTGGGTGTTCTACTGAGAGTTAAGGTCCTATACCTGGGACCTGAGTGACACCTAGGCTAGAGTGGATCATATTCTTTCCCATTCCATCTCGGTCTGGTGCGGGAATATGAAACACGGTTCAGATATGGGTTTCTTCTTGAGAACTCTGTGTTGCAGATTTCCTGCAATGCTAGGGCTATCTGGGAAGCCTGCTATGTCTGGATGACCTTTAGTATTGACCTTCAGAAACTGAGGTGAGTTAGAGGAGGAATTGTTATGGTTATTGTAAACACTGTACCTCCGGGTTAGAAGTGTTTACACTTCTCATAACAGATCCAAGTCTGAGGATCCTTGTTTTAGAACACCACCTGTGAGGGGGGTTGGGCTGTTTACAGGTTTGCAGGTACCCTTGGCCTCAACATACCCTGTTACTTTGATTTGATTAAGAATACTCCATGTTGTAACAGTTCTTGTGATTCTAAACCCTGGACATGTGACTCTTTATTTGAGTCCCCCACCTTGGTTACTGGACCCATAGACCTCCATCTGGATTTATTGAACACACCGGGACTTATATCAGAGCACTTGATCAGACCCAGCTCAGTCACAAACCCTTGCATATCATCTGCATACATAATCATTGCATCATTATGACATTTGCTTATTTGTGTTTCAGGGTATCCATCATCATTTGGTTTTGGTTTTGACCCCATCATCAGTATTGACCTATCTTCATCAGCACCTGCTTCAGCTATCAGCTATCTACTTCAGTCACCTGCATCAGCCAATCAGTGGCCCTTTTCTTCAGTGTTATCATCAGCACCTGTCTCTACTCATCCTCAACATCATGGCACCTAAAAAGAGTAATATCACCTACCACTTCTTCCAGCCAGAGCTAGCTGACATCAGGAGGATTCAAACCCTGATCACTCCAGACCATGTACCACTGTTCAGGGAACACTACGGGGATATACTTGATGTGGTTATGGATTTGGACCCTTCACAGAGGAGCCTGATTCACACTTGCCTTCAGTTTTATGATCCCCCACTGAGGTGTTTCACTTTTCAGGACTTTCAGCTGGGCCCTTTATTGGAAGAATACTCATCATTGGTTGGTATACCTATCAGGAGTGGGATCCCTTTCAACCCTGAGATGGTCTTTCCTGGTAATGAAGAGGTACCAAAGGCATTGCATCTAGAACCAGTGTTGATTGGGCAGCATATGACTTCTAAGGCTGGAATCCCTGGCCTGCATCTGGATTTCTTGATCTCTCAAGCTACCCTGAAAGCTTCTTTGGGAGAGTGGAAAGCAGTTTGTGCTTTATTGGCCCTGAGCATATATGGGATTATATTATTTGCAGATGAGCCTCGATTCATTAGCAAGAAGGCAATCCACCTCTTCATCCTGAAGAACCCAGTGCCCACTTTATTGGGTGATCTCTACTATTCAGTGCATCAGAGGAGTGAAAAGCAGAGGGGGAGATTAGTGAGGTGTTGTGCTCCTTTGTTCCATACTTGGTTTCTCAGGCATCTACCCAAGACAGATGTATTTTTGAATCCTCATCAGCAGAGAAACTGGGCTAGAAGACTCACTGCTCTAACTTCAGCTGATATCAGATGGTGCACTCAAAGCACAAAGGGCAGGGATATCATCACCAGTTGTGGGCATTTTCCCAATGTGCCCCTGATAGGAGTTAAGGGTAGCATTAATTACAACCCTCTGCTGTTCAAAAGGCAACTGGGCTATGCAATGGTCCACACTCCTAGGGCACAGGACTTGGTTGAGACTCTTTATTGTGAGAACAAGCCTAATCTGGCTATTGTTAGACAGGCAGCCTGGGCCTGGGATAATGTTCAAACCAAGGGAGTAACCATTCTGGGAAAATGCAACAATGTGGCATCAGCACAATATTATGAGTGGTCCCATGCCAAGGCTCAATTCTCTGGAATGCCCTTTATTATGGAGGATATGCCTGGACCATCCTCAGCACCACCTCCTGCCACTGTCAGCTTAGAGGAGTTTGAGAGCTTGAAAGAGAGAAATGAGAAGTTGACTCAGGCTTTGCAGAAGACCCTCCGGGAGAGGAGTGATGGTATGAGGGATATTGAGAGGCTGGAGAAGCTGAGAGTAGAGCATCTGGCTAAAATTGAGAGGTCTGAGGATTATATCAAGAAGTCTAGGGCTGGGGAACAGATTCTGAAGAATGCTTGCAAGGAAGCCCAGTTCCAGAGAGCCAGGACTGACTTGTATCTGAAAGAGAGCCAGGCTAGGTGGGTCAGGATCACCGAGGCCCGTACTCTAGAAGATAAGAGGACTCAAGACAAGATAGAGCAACTGGAAACAAGTGCAAAAGAGCAGCAGGAAGCCCTGGCAGCAGCCCAGAGAGAGATATCAGAGCTGAAGATCAAAGCTGGAGTGAAGAGGTCGAAGGACCAAAGTCAACACAAGAAGCTAACTACAGCTGTTACTACCCGGAATCTCCTCATCAGGAATCTCACGGAGCGTCCAGCTGATCCTATGACCGAAGTACTTCTCAAGGAAGTTCGGGAGGATGAGTTTGGTCTTGGTGTTTGACCATTTGCTTGTTGTTGCTTTCATTCCATGTACTTTTATTTTTTTGTAATGTATTTTGACCCCTCAGAGGGCTTGTATTTGTAAAAAAACTATGTACCATTTGCCTTTTGTAATATATGTATTAGTTTGTTCCATCCGAGTTTACTTCGAAAGCAACATCAACAGCATCTTCAAGGGTCTGGAAGGGTCAAAACTGAATGCCAAGCCGGATACCTTGAAAACAAATAAGCATACTGCATTGCATGCTAACCCTTTGTTTGTTTTGTAGGTTTTTGTCTTATTGTTGCTAACTCTGTTGTGATGTTCAGGAACTATTGCTCGACGCAGGGTATTTCCCCTCAACCGTCCGCACCGATATCCAACCCGTAACAACCTTCCGGGCATACAAATGGATCAGGTACAACAGGACCTTGCAGAGGTTAGAAATCAAATGGCAAACGAAAGATTGGAAATGAGAACACAGATGACGCAGTTTATGGAAGTTATGAACAACATGGCTCAGAGCCAAGAAAGATTGAGAGCCATGGTGGAAAGGCAGAACCAAGAAGATCCGCATATAGGGACTGCTGGCACAAGCAATAATGAGAGGGTCCAACCTCATGTCAATCCCCCTGCATTTGGCCCCCACCTTCATCCAGAGGTCAACATTCCTGCAAATGTTCAAGGGACTGCCACTGCAGGCAGGGTGCTGCAAGAAGACCCCCAAGAGGATCAGTTCACAGTAATGGGTGCTGGGGAAGAAGCTTATGATAGAAGGCTGGATGAGATAGCTGAGAAATTAAGGTCCTTGGAGTCTCAAAATTCTTTGGGCTTTGATGTTATGGACATGGGCTTGGTAGACGGGGTCAGGATTCCCCATAAGTTTAAGCCTCCTTGTTTTGAAAAATACAACGGGACTTCATGCCCCCGGACTCACTTACAATCATTTCTGGGGAGGCTGAAGGCCTATACCATGGACGAGAAGCTCTGGATGTTTTATTTCGAGGATAGCTTAACTGGAGCGTCAAGAGAATGGTACTCTCATCTGACAAGAGCAACTATCAGGTGTTGGAAGGACCTGGAAGAGGCCTTTATCAGACAGTATCAGTACAACTTAGATATGGCACCCAACAGGACCCTCCTAATGGGAATGTCACAGTCGTCAAGGGAAAGTTTCCGAGAGTATGCCCAGAGATGGAGGCAATTGGCTGCTGCTGTTCAGCCACCCATGTCAGAGAGGGAAATGGCAGATATGTTTATGAACACCCTCCAGGGAACATACATTGACAGGCTAGCTGCTTTCTCTTCCACTAGCTTTGCGGATGTTGTCATAGCTGGAGAGAGAATTGAGAGCCTGTTAAAAATGGGCAAAATTTCTGACAATGGTGCCAGCTCGTCCAACAGTACAAGGAATCCTTTTGCAGGCCCAAGAAGAACTGGCGAGACCAATGCCATCCACACCAACAGGGGCAGACCCCAGTATGTTCACAGGTCTGTGGCAGCAGTCACCATTCCCGCTCCAGCTCATCCACAGCCAGCTTATCAACCTCCGCAACAAAATTATCAGCAACAACCTCAGTACCAGCAACAAACTCAGTATCCTCCAAGAAATTACAACAACACCAACAACAACAACCAGCAAAGGCCATTCCAGCAGAGGCCATCTCAAGCCAATAGGGTAATCGATCCGATCCCTATGCCATATGTTAAATTACTGCCACAACTCCTGAAACTCAACCTAGTTGAGCTAAGGACGTTGGCACCTCCAGATCCTAACAGTCTACCCAGAAATTATGACTCCAACGCCAGATGTGCTTTTCACTCAAATGCGCCTGGCCACAGTACAGAAAAGTGCAGAGCCTTGCACATGAAGGTACAAGACCTGGTAGACTCTAAGGCCCTGAACTTCGCACCACCACCCAATGTTAACAAGAACCCTATGCCAAACCATGGTGGTCCCAGAATCAATGCTATTGAAGAAGACAAGCCGTCTTATTTAATAACCAGTGTGGGTCAGATCCGGACACCGTTGGTAGAGATCAAGGCTCAACTCCTCGAATGTCAAATGTTCCCGGGGTGTGAGCTAGGGTGTGCTTACTGCAATATCTCAGTAAATGGGTGTGATAACCTGAGGAATGGCATAGATGGTCTCATTCAGAGTGGCCAGCTTCAAATCACCACATCATTTCCTACGAATCCAGCAATCTCATCAGCAACAATTCCAGTATCTCCTACAACTGCAACAACCATTGTTCCCGACAATTCTTCGGCTTCATCAACAAATGCTTCATCTGTCATTTCAACTGACCAGATATCAGCAAACATTCCTTCTACAACTTCAGCACCACTTCATTTTGAATCTCCTACAACAACAACACCCATCCTTCCAACAATGTCTCCTACAACATCAGCAACAAATCATGAAGATGTCTCAACCGTTACAATCTATTACGATCCAGAGAATAATTCAGCTTACAACTCATAAAGTGCTACTCCCATCAGAGCACCGGTCACGATATACTATGATCCACAGACTATCACAGTCCCTTCCGCAGCTGCAATCAGTCCAGTCACTATCACGGTGCCTGGACCAGTACCTTATGAAAGCAGTAATGCCATCCCGTGGCACTACGGCTCTGACCTGTACTGCGAAGGACAAAAAATCACTTTTGAATCATCAACCCCTGCACCACAAATAGATAATGTGGGAGGAGGCGGAGGCTTCACTCGAAGCGGACGTCTCTTTGCTCCACAAATTCAAAGACCCACTGCCGAAGCAGAAGCTGCTGCCAAGGCAAAAGGAAAAAGCTTGGTGCAGGAAGAGCAGATTGTTAACGAAGCTTTGAAAACGCCCTTTGATCAAGAAGTTGATGAGTTCATGAGAATCATCAAGAAAAGTGATTACAAAATAGTGGATCAGCTTCACCAGACGCCTTCCAAGATCTCAATCCTATCATTGCTTATGTGCTCCGAAGCTCATCGGAACGCACTACTAAAAGTCTTGCACGCAGCTTATGTGCCTGAAGAGATCACCGTCAATCAGTTGGAAGCTGTGGTTGGAAATGTTAATGCTAGTCATGGACTAGGGTTCACCAACACTGATTTGACTACGGAAGGCCGCAACCATAACAAGGCTTTGCACATAACCATAGAATGTAAAGGTGCAGTCCTTTCCCATGTGCTGGTAGACACAGGGTCATCCCTCAATGTCTTACCTAAAAAAGCCCTGGTGAAGCTAGAGTATGACGGATTGGCATTACGACCCAGCAACCTGGTGGTGAGAGCCTTTGATGGTTCTAAGAGATCGGTTCTGGGAGAGATTGAGTTGCCCATAACGATTGGCCCACAAACTTTCAAAACGAACTTCTACGTGATGGATATACAGCCTGCCTACAGCTGTCTATTGGGTAGGCCATGGATTCACGCCGCTGGCGCCG
This sequence comes from Lathyrus aphaca, assembly GCA_963966055.1. Classification (NCBI taxonomy): domain Eukaryota; kingdom Viridiplantae; phylum Streptophyta; class Magnoliopsida; order Fabales; family Fabaceae; genus Lathyrus; species Lathyrus aphaca. Next base: position 490,154,963 of record OZ014521.1, read on the forward strand.
TGACCTCAACCCTTCACCAGAAGTTAAAATTCGAGTGGGAGGGTCAAGTCGTTACTATCTGTGGAGAGGAGGATATTTTTGTTAGCCACCTGGCTACCTATAAATACATTGAGATGGATGGGGAGATCCATGAAACAATGAGCCAAGGTTTCGAAGCCTTGAACATAAATGAAACATCTGCTGTACCTGGAACTTCAATAACATCATACCAACAAGCCCGAAAGGTTGTTGAAGAAGGAAGTGCCCAAGGCTGGGGCAAACTACTACCGGTGGAGAAGAAAGAGGATAGATTTGGGTTGGGTTACAAACCAACTCAACAAGATCAAGCAGAGGCTGGAAAAGAGCCCAACTTTGTTAGTGGGGGGATGCTCACCCCTGATGTTGTCAACAATTTGGAAGACGAGCTGGAAGAAGAACGCAACCTGGAAAGCTGGATTCGTCCAAAGATCCCGGGGAGCAGTATCTCAAACTGGTCTTCCCAGGAAATTATAAGAGTTACTCATGCAGAGTAATTATTATTTCCTGTATTTTTATAGCATGCATCAAGTCTTGCATCTTGCCCAAGATGACAAGACTCATTTTGTAATCGGGCCATCTGTACTTTTTGTGCAACAAGATTAATCAATGAAATATCAGACATCTTTTTGCAAATGAGTCTTTTTCTTTTCCGCTCACTGTTTTTCCATTTTTCTTTTTGTACAAAAAATAAATGGCAGTGTTTTCAAAATGACAACTTTATTTCACTTTTCTAAACAAGATTAAAATCAAATCACTAAAATGAACAAACTGAACCCTTGCAGAGAGTGCCTTCCAGACCGCACCGACAACAGCACGGCTATGACTTCGTATGACTTTGACAATCCAATCAATCAAGCTGACGAAGGGGTTGAAGAAGAATATGAGCTTCCTGAAGAGCTAGCCAGGTTGTTAAGACAAGAGGAAAAGGTTATTACTCCTCACCAGGAGGAGGTTGAAACGATCAATCTTGGTACAGATGAAGACGTGAAAGAAGTTAAAATCGGGGCCTGCTTACAAGACTCGGTGAAGAGACAGCTGATTGACCTGCTTCAAGAGTATGTGGACGTGTTCGCTTGGTCTTATCAAGATATGCCAGGGTTGGATACCGACATTGTTGTGCACAAGCTGCCATTAAGAGAGGAATGCCCGCCGGTTAAACAGAAACTGCGCCATACTCGTCCAGACATGGCAATGAAGATCAAGGAAGAGGTACAAAAGCAATGGGACGCCGGTTTCCTTGCCGTAACTAGCTATCCACCATGGGTTGCTAATATAGTACCTGTGCCTAAGAAAGATGGCAAAGTAAGGATGTGTGTTGACTACCGGGATCTGAACAGAGTCAGCCCGAAGGATGACTTCCCTTTACCTCACATTGATGTATTGGTGGATAACACGGCTCAGTTCTCGGTATTCTCCTTCATGGACGGATTTTCGGGGTACAATCAGATTAAAATGTCACCTGAATACATGGAGAAGACAACCTTCATCACACCCTGGGGCACATTCTGCTACAAGGTAATGCCATTTGGGCTCAAGAATGCCGGCGCAACGTATCAACGGGCTATGGTGACGTTATTCCACGATATGATCCATAAAGAAATTGAATGTTATGTGGATGACATGATTGCCAAGTCCCTTACTGAAGAAGATCACCTGGTGAATCTGCTAAAGTTGTTCAAGCGTCTGAGGAAGTACCAACTGAAGTTGAACCCCAACAAGTGCACATTCGGGGTGCGATCCGGTAAGTTGCTGGGATTTATTGTAAGCGAGAAAGGGATTGAAGTTGACCCTGATAAAGTCAAAGCTATTCAAGAGATGCCTGCACCAAAGACAGAGAAAGAAGTCTGAGGGTTCTTAGGTCGATTGAACTACATCTCAAGGTTCATATCTCACCTTACAGAAACCTGTGAACCCTTGTTCAAGTTGTTGAGAAAAGAACAAACGGTCAGGTGGAACGAAGACTGCCAAAAGGCTTTTGACAAGATCAAGGAATACTTACAAGAACCTCCAATCCTTATGCCTCCAGTTGAAGGGAGACCTCTGATAATGTACCTGACAGTATTAGAAGAGTCAATGGGGTGTGTGCTGGGCCAGCATGACGAGTCTGGTCGAAAAGAGTATGCAATATACTACCTAAGTAAAAAGTTTACCGACTGTGAACAACGTTATTCACTGCTCGAGAAAACATGCTGTGCTTTAGCGTGGGCTGCTCGCCGACTGAGATAGTATATGTTGACCCACACTACTTTGTTGATCTCAAAGATGGATCCAGTCAAGTACATATTTGATAAGCCAGCTCTTACCGGACGGGTTGCAAGATGGCAAATGATCCTCACAGAATATGACATCCAGTACACTTCTCAGAAAGCCATCAAGGGCAGTGTATTGTCTGAATATCTTGCCAAGCAACCTATTGATGATTACCAGCCTATGAGATTTGACTTCCCTGATGAAGACATCATGTTCATAAAAGCAAAAGATCATGAAGAGCCTATTCACACTGAAGGGCCTGACCCAGAAGAGGAATGAACTATGATGTTTGATGGGGCTGTTAACATGAATGGTCGTGGTGTGGGTGCAGTACTCATTACACCTAAAGGAGTTCACATGCCTTTCTCGGCAAAACTCACTTTTAACTGCACTAACAACGAAGCTGAATACGAAGCCTGCATTATGGGTCTTGAGGAAGCCATTGACCTCAGGATCAAGACATTGACTGTATTCGGAGATTCAGCTTTGGTAATCAATCAAACCAACGGCAAATGGTACACTCACCAAGATCATCTGATACCTTACAGGGATTATACAAGGAGGTTATTGACTTTCTTTACAACAGTCAAGCTTGAGTATATCCCTCGGGACGAGAATCAGTTTGCAGATGCTCTGGCTACCATTTCATCTATGATCAGAGTTCAAGCTGCCAACTTTGTACCTCAGATTTCAGTGTCCAGACTTGACAGACCAGCGTATGTATTTGCAGCAGATATTGTTAAAGATGATAAGCCTTGGTTCCATGACATTAAGTGCTTCTTGGAGGATCAAACATACCCACCTGGGGCATCTTCCAATGATAAGAAGACCTTGAGAAGGCTTGCTGGTAGTTTCTTTCTGAACACTGATGGTTCCCTCTACAAAAGGAACTTTGATATGGTACTCCTCAGATGCGTTGATAAGACAGAAGCAGATTTGTTAATGCATGAAGTGCATGAAGGATCTTTTGGTACTCATGCCGGAGGACATGCCATGGCTAAGAAGTTGCTAAGATCAGGCTATTACTGGATCACAATGGATGCCGACTATTGTGCCTATGCCAGAAAATGCCATAAATGCCAGATTTATGCGGATAAAGTACATGTGCCTCCTAATCCTTTGAATGTGATGTCTTCACCTTGGCCCTTTGATATGTGGGGCATTGACATGATTGGCAAGATTGAACCAACTGCTTCAAATGGCCACAGATTCATCCTGGTCGCCATTGACTATTTCACCAAGTGGGTTGAAGCAGCTTCCTATGCCAACGTTACAAGACAAGTGGTAGCCAGATTTCTGAAGAGAGATATCATCTGTCGATACGGAGTTCCCGAGCGAATCATTACTGATAATGGTTCTAACTTAAACAACAAAATGATGGCAGAGCTGTGCCGGGACTTCAAAATTCAACATCACAATTCTTCTCCTTACAGGCCAAAGATGAACGGCGTTGTTGAGGCAGCAAATAAAAATATCAAGAAGATTGTGCAGAAGATGGTAGTTACTTACAAAGACTGGCATGAGATGCTACCATTTGCCTTGCATGGGTACCGCACGTCAATCAGGAAATCCACTGGGGCAACACCGTATCAGCTTGTGTATGGTATGGAAGCAGTCCTACCTGTCGAAGTTGAATTACCCTCTCTACGGGTACTAATGGATGTCAAACTGAGTGAGGCGGAATGGGTTCGGGCCCGATACGAACAACTGAGTTTGATCGAAGAGAAAAGATTGGCTTTAATCTGTCATGGGCAGTTGTATCAGAAGAGAATGAAGAAAGCCTTCGATCAGAAAGTTAGGCACCGAGAGTACCAAGTAGGAGATCTTGTGCTGAAGAGAATCCTCCCTCCTCATACAGACCACAAGGGCAAGTGGACTCCAAACTATGAAGGACCATTTGTGGTGAAGAAAGTTTTCTCTGGTGGAGCACTGATGCTTAGCACCATGGATGGTGAAGATTTCCCGTCCCCTGTGAATTCAGATGCAGTTAAAAAATACTTCGCATAAAAATGACCCGCTGGACACAAAAACAGAATGTAAGTCCAGGCAAAAATCGGGCATCCCGGCGAGTCAAAAACAGAATAAAAGACTCGGGCAAAAATAAGGGAAAATAAACAAAAAAAATGTACACCCGCTGAGTTGAAAAGCCGCATTGGACAGCTCAGGCAAAAATGGGTATCCTGATGGATTGAAAACCCGAAAGGGCGATCCATGCAAAATAAGGGAATGAGCGAACAACTGCATTCTGAATTCGTCTGTATCGTTTACAACTTGGTAAGTTTCGAAAGGATCAAGCTTCAGTCAGAATCAGCATTCTTCAGAAAGCAAGATGAGAAGAATGTCAAAAGTCATACGAGTCATAGTAAAGAGGAAGCTCCTTAAAGCGTCATCAACATTGCCAGCATTTTGTTTCTCAATTTGTAACAATTTCCTCATTCCAGGAAATTTGTTTCTTTGACTGTATCTCGCCAATTCAGGGCGTATGAATTAATAAAATCGGATTTTCAGTCATGTCTCGTCTTGTACATTTTTCATTATTTGCAAAAATGTCTGATGTCTTAAAGAAAAAACTGACTGCATAGAGTACAGATGTTTACCTTCAAATAAAAAAAAACATGCTTGCAGGAAATATACTTACTCTCAGAAGTGTCTAAACTCCTATGACGTAATCCAGTAAGGGATACCTCGGGATTACTTGTGCGTTCCCTATCTTTGCAGGATTGCAGGTATCCAGAATGCAGCTGGGAGCATGTAAGCTTCATCCCAGCAAGCTGACGAATCGACACTCACACTCAGCGCCCAAAGTGTCTTCTCCCCAGCTGAGTTGCCACTTATTACTTATCCCCATCAGAGTTTCCAGGCATCACAGAAGGCGCCCATGTCCCCGGCTGAGTCAAGAAGCTACCTCAACAGAATTTCTAGGGAAACCTTTCGGTGATTCCTTTCTTTATCCCCAGCCGAGTTGCCATCTCGCCCTCAGCTGAGTACAAAAGTCAAGGAGCTATCTCCCCACAAAGCTTCAGCCTCTATCCAGAAGAGCAACGCACGAAGGAATCACAACAGAGTGAAGAAAGCTTCTACAAACCCCAGCTGGGTCTCTCATTTATTGGAATAGGTCTCTCAGTGACCCGAATCCCCAAGCAGATATCATATCATCAGATCTACCAATGATCTCACCCCTAGCTGGGATGTCCACTTCAAGCAGATCGGTCGAAGATCGTCGTAGCAACGGGATCCGAATCCCGGTTTGGTATGTTTGCATAATCATAGCAATCGCATCATATTCACCCACAAAGCGTAGCATTCCATTTAATGCGGAGCATTACGGCAAAAATCAAGCATATAGCATAATCATAAGCCATGTTTTGAATCAACGCTCATGAATAATGACAATCCATCAATATACAGAATACTTCCCCCAAATCCCCAGCGGAGTTTCCCCAGCAAAAGCAGTTGCCTCACATTCACAAACACCAGTATGTATACTCCCTTTGATACCCGTCCGTGTCATCATTCCCCAGTAAAGTCACCCGAATATCCTGTGCAAACAAAACCACTCGTATTACAGATACTTTTTGACACCCATCTGTGTCACATCCCCAGTAGAAAGCCAAAGAAATCCTCTTTGCACTCACATATACTTACATATAACAATCCTTTGGCACCCGTCCGTGTCATATCCCCAGAGCAGTCGCCTACACTTTGTACATCAGATACTTATTCATATTACACTCTTCTCCTTTTGACACTTGTCCGTGTCACTCTCCCTAGCAGTTAAACACTCATCTGTACACCACTCACTCTTATACTGATACTCGTCCATATCTTATACCACTCAAATCCCCTCAGAGTCAGCACCCGTCCGTGTTCTTTGTTAACCAGATGGTACTCGTCCGTACCATCATCTCAGAACATGTGTCAAGCGTTTGTTTCTACCTGATACTCGTCCGTATCATGGTCTTAAGGATGCTCGTCCGCATCTTTAATCCATACACTGTGTCAAACACTTTTGTCTCCTTGAATATAGATACTCGCCTGTGTCTACTTTTCCCCAGAAGAGTCCCTTCAGATTCAACACTCGTCTGTGTTCTCTGTTAACCAGTTGATACTCGTCCGTATCATCATCTCTGAGCACGTGTCAGTATTTGTTTCTACCCGATACTCGTCCGTATCGTAGTCTTAGGGATGCTCGTCCGCATCTTTAATCTATACACAACATCTAAACACTTATACTTTTTGTTTCTTGGATATAAAAACTCGTCCGTGTTTACTATTTCCCAGTAGATCACCAACAAAGCATTTCTTTTCCTTTTATCCGGCACTCGTCCTGTGTCATGATAACCCTGAGAGCAGCCGTACCCTGCTAGGTGGTCGTCCTCCACCTCTTGATGGTCGCCCTCCATCATGCTCATCCGATGGCCGTCCCCATCGTTGATATTTAGCAGCCGTCCCCTGCTAGGTGGTCGTCCTCCACCTTTTGATGATCGTCCTTCATCATTTTATCCAATGGCCGTCCCCATTGTTGATTTTGGTTATCTGGCATTCGTCCTATGTCATGATAAACCCCGAGAGCAGCCATCCCCTGCTAGGTGGTCGTCCTCCACCTCTTGATGGTCGTCCTCCATCATGCTCGCCCGATGGCCGTCCCCATCGTTGACCTTTTATCCGGCATTCGTCCTATGTCGCGATCTTTTCGGCAGCCGTACCTTGCCAGGTGGTCGTCCTCCACCTTAGATGATCGTCCCTCATCTTATACCCAACAGAGCAGCCGTCCCCTGCTAGGTGATCGTCCTTCACCTTTGATGACCGTACCTCATCATCTGTTTATTTCATTTATTCTTTAACCCGATGGCCGTCCCCGTCGTGGTCCCTTTTCTTTTTAGCCCGATGGCCTTCCCCATCGTTGGCTACTTTACTTTATGAACTTGATGGCCGTCCCCATCATTTTTCATTAATCCCCAGAGAATTTTATAGCTTTATCTTGGTGGCCGTCCCCATCATAATTCTTTTCTTCCCCAGCTAGTCGGCCGTCCCCGTCTTTGCTTTGTATCCCCAGCATGTCGGCCGTCCCCGTCATTGCTTTATTTCCCGCACTTTTCCCAGCATGTCGGTCGTCCCCGTCATTGCCCTTTACCCAGCAGTCGTCCTCTGCTTGACGGTCGTCCTCCGTCGCCCACACTTTACAATATACCTTTATTGTCCTTTACAATCTATATCCCTTTTCTTCTTCATTCTGTGAGTGCAAATTTTGGACTGTCTTTGGTATTCAACCACAAGTTATCTTGTTTGCCTGTTAAGCCGTTGCTTACAACCTGCACAGCTAACTCATGTTTGAATAGGGGCAGCTGTAAACACCCCAAATTTGCCCTCACCCATTCACACCATGGCTTGTGATCATTTCATATGTATAAACACAATCATACCATCTCATGTCTCAATTTTGAGTCATTGCATTGTTTCTAAGTCATCTGCATCTAGGGTTGTGATCTGAGCAATCCAAGAGCTTCTTGAGCCATTCCAAAGGTCAACAATCACTTCAAAGTGGTCCATGTGTGTTCAAGCATCATATTATATCCTCTCAAAGTCAAGAATGCCAAAGAATCACAAGAACTGGGATTGGTGTGGAGGCAGAGCCAGGTTTGACTGCACAGTTGACCTAAAATTAGGGTTTTTGTTTCAGAGGCCATAACTCCAATTTTTTTGGTCATTCTTGTTTCTATTGGTCTCTATATGGTATAGGGAGTATGCATATCAATTTTCATGAAGAAATTCCATGGGGAAGTCATCTGATCAAGAGTTGACTTTCTGGACAAGTCAGTGCAAAATCAGGGCATCTGAGGCCCCCAATGACCCAACCAAGGGGTGATCTTAATCATTTTGAGTGTATATGATCTTTATTTGATCATGGAAGAAGGTTGAAGTTCACAAAATTCAAGAATTACAAGTTTTTGCAAAGTTGACTTTTTTGGGCATGGTTGACTTTTAAAGAAATGTCATTTTATGCAACTTTTTCAACCCTTACTTTTTGATCCAAAAATGCTTCAAATGGAAAAACTTTGGTCATGAAAGTTGTAGATTAGATCTTTCCCTTTTCAAAAAGTACAAGAACATGACCTAATTCATTTTGGATCAAAAGTTATGGTGTGTCAAAGTTGGCAAAAATCATTAATTTTCAAAATATGCACCAAATGGAAAACTTGCAAAAACTTTGTACCAAGGCATTTGTAACTTCTAATTCATGTCTAACCATCACACAAACATCACATGTGACCTAAAGTTCAGAATGGACCAAGAGTTTCTCATGTTTCATGGTTTGTATAGCAAGATCTTTCCATAAGGACCAAAAGGGAACCAAGTTGCAAAACTCATGATCACATCTCACCCACTTGTTGCCTTGGTTGCTGAACCACACTAGCCCTTTCCCCTCACCATGTTGCGCCAGCCCACACACTTGTACTAGCCTAGAACACAACCCATGCCCTCCTTACACCAAAGTTGACATTTTGCAAAAGGCACCATACCAATCAATAAAGGCCAAGTCACATCATCTGACCAATGGGATTATTTTATGTAAACAAAATGCCAGCCATTTCACATAACACAACAACCTGAAACAAGCAAGAAGATCACATTCCCATTTTCACTCCAACTTGCATTTTCCTTCGAATCTGATTCCACAAGCCATAAACACCCAAACCAACTCCACTAATCAACTCACCTTGCTTCACTGAACCAAAACCAGCAAGACCTAAGCCTGAAACCAGCAAGAACACTACTTTTCCATTTTTCACTCTCAAAGCCAAAGCTTTCGAATCTCATTCCACAGGCCACAAACACTTGAACAAACTTCACAAACCTTCTCAAATCATCATCCTGATCACAAAGAACCCCTCACCTTTGCCTGAAACAGCCTGAATCACAAACACCATTCTCACATGAGCTTGAACAGAACTTGTTCAATCTCCCTAACCAGCCAGCATAAACTTCTTCTAAGCATCCAGACATCATCAAGGGGTCATAAGGAGTGGTTTGCATCAAAGGAAGGGGTCAGAAAGTTGCTAGATTGAAAGCTTCGAAACTCAGGTAGCTCAAGAACATTTTTTCCAGAAATGGATTTTTAAGTTCTTAATTTGTTCTTCATGCTTCCCTGATCATAAATATGTCACTGGTTTTGAAAATGGTGGAAAAATGAGGATGTAATCATGTTCTGAAAGTTTTGCCCTAAAATCTTCCTTGTTTCGATTCATGAGATTGATGAAATATAAATGAGTTTTAGCTTTGGGTTTTGATTCAGTGAGTTGTGGAGATCATTTCTATGTTTTTAGATTCCATTTTAGTTGTGTTTTGAGGATTTTAGAGATCATTTCTATGTTTTTAGATCCCACCGGAGAAGACGACCGGAGGTCTTCTCCGGCCACCTGAAAATCATTAGGGTTTTAATCAGGTCATTAAGTGAGGTTTGAATCTTGAGCGTTAGATCAGTTGACTGGCTTGACTTCGCGCGCGTGTGTATGGCTGAGATTCATCATCAGAAACCCTAATCACATTAATTAATTCATAAATCAGAATTAGGAAGTTTGAATTCCAGCCTTTGATCTGCGCGCGCAGTCAACAAATCCTTCCCCAGAATGAATCCTGGCCCTCCATTGCGCATACTTCCATTTATTTTGATTTAAATTTCATTTTTTCTCATTTTATTTGTACAATTTATTAAAAATAGCAAAAATACTTTAAAAATTATGAAACTTTTTGTCAAGAGTTTCATTAATTTTTAAAACGCAAAAATATTTTTATTTTTATTTTTAGCATTAAAAAAGTATTTTTAAATATTTAAAAGTTTATTTTTAATTGATTAATGAAAATTAATTTATTAAAAATACTTTTAGGTATTTAAAAATCACCAAAAAAATTCATGAAATGTTCTAAGACATTTAGAAACATTGTCCAACCTTCAAACCAAATTTCTTTTTTGATCTTGATGCATTTTGAGAATATTTCATTGAATTAAAATCATTTTTATGCATTATTTTGATCCAAACTTCCAAAAATCATTTCTGCCTAACCCTAAAGAGTTGGACCTTGATTCTTTTTGCATTGCATTGTGTTTGGCATGTAGTTTATGAGATTAAATGGCCATGATTTGATCTTTCATTTTCATTTTGTTTGATAATTTTCTTGTTAAGGAACCCTAAAACCCTAGAAAACTTGTGAAAATCATAACTTGAATTTGGTTAGGAGTTGAGACGTCTCCTTTGGGCAGTGAGTTAGTATAGGTTTAGGGATCCTTTGAGTGCATTTTCAATTTTTTATAATGTTGTTTGCTTCTGGTTTTGGTTTTTGTTTGTTGCATTGTTCATAAACCCTAATTTGGGCTTCCATATGCATCCATCTTGCATTTTCTTGCATAACATGACTTGCCATGACATTCCATGCCTCCATTTGATTCATTGAGCATCATAAGACATATTGAAAGCATGTTTGAGCATTGCATCTTGCATTTGTCATGTTGTATTCCATATGCATCTCATAACTTTTCATGTATGTTCTTGGTTCTTAACTTGCTTCATTTGCATTCATAAGCTTGTATGATCATATCCATGCCTTGTTTCATGTTTGCAGCATCTCATAGCATCATTAACATCACATACATGCTTCTGGTTTTGGTTTGCATCATGTCATTCCATCCCATTTTGCATTGCATTGCATTTCTTTTCTAACCTTTCAGGTGGTAAGTGATTTTTGAGAAGTGAATTTGCCTTCACTTCTCATAACTTCTCTTCATATCTCTCTTGCATCCATGCTGCATTTTTTATATGTGTTTGAGATTGAGCTTGCTCATTCTTCTTCTTCCCACTTTCTTTTCTCAAGTAACTTGACTTCTTGAATGAGGCAAGTTACTTTGCTTCTCTTGATCCTTTCATCTGCTTCCTGGTGGTTCCATTGAAGATCTTCTTTTGAAAACCTCACAAACCTTAGGAACAACCAAGCATGACAATGGTTAGGGTTTTGATTAGTCTCCCCACTTAGTTTTCACCTTTGTGTCTCTTTTGAGTCATCTCTTCTCATCTCATAATCAGGGACTAAACCCTAAAGGCTATAAGGCTTTGTGATTAAGTTTATGCCTGCATCCTTATCTTAGGATGGAGTGTATAACTTTAATCCTAAGTGTTAAACCCTTAATGTGTTTAAATCTCTTAATCAATTCACTTAATAATCATCAAGACATCACACTTGTAACTTGGGCCTTGCATTAGGGTTCTAATTCTTCCTTAATTGGTTAAGAAGGACTAACCTTAGTGTTAATGGACAAGTCCCCCTCAAGTTGTCTTACAAACCCTAAAATTCACTTCTTCATCATATCATTAAATAAAATCCACTTAATAAAGGCTTGTTTTGTCATGAGTTTAATCCCTAATCATGGATTAAGTTGAGGAGCTTTCCTCAGCTTAAACATTCTCATCTGTTATCCTTCTATTAGGATGGTGTAATGAGTCTGTTTAATCCTTGATTATGGCTTAACCTCATTACTCAACACTAAACAAAAACACCAAAAACATCTAAATAATCACAAGTAGGTTAATGATCTTAATCCTACACCAAAGGTGTTTAAGTGTGAGAATCTGACTTCACACTTAAGGTATTCTCATTACCCCTAAACAGAGGGAAGATGTGATGAGTTTACTAAATCCATTGGTTTAGGTTTAGGCTCATTAACTTATGACAAAATCCAAAAACAATAAAAGACTGAAAACACAAAAACAAACAATAATCGTCTCCTCCGGGATTCTTTTCTCATCACCTTCACTCAGAAACGAGAACTTGCTTCTTCCGTCTAATGCAAGACAGTTCGCACCTGAGTCAGACAGGTCATACACTTGAGCATAGACAAGTAAGTAGTTCACAAGTCAATTCCTCTTTCAGTCTCTTTGGGTCGAACTACGGTGTTCTGACTTCCTCATTGCACGAGAGGATACGTAGGCATAACTTAACAGTTATCGAACAAAAGTCTCTGTATATTCCCCCTCTTTCCAGCATCTTTCTTTTAGCCTCATTATCATGAGCAATTCATTCTCATTCTTACACTGACACATCATTTACACACTTCACTTCTTTTACACTGACACCTGTACATCCTTTTCCAGCTATGAAACACAAAAATGCACTGACACTACCCCTTTAAAACATAAATCTTCTAAGCGTGGATCCCGTCGAGTACGGCGGACAATCTGGGTGCTAATACCTTCCCAGGTTGTAACCAACCCCCTTTCTCAGTCTCTCTGGTTTGCAACCGTCTTATCCATCTTTTTCTAGGTCTATGCAACATTGCCTTTCCTCCGGGATAAAAATGCCTAGCTGGCGACTCTATTCATCTCCAGTGAGTTCACGGCTGTGTGTTCTCATTGTCCCTTTCGCCGACCGTTCGCGTCTGTACCTTTATCTGGGCCTAGTCCCACTTATCGGGAGCGACACCAAGCAGAGCCATATATTTTATCAAATCTACCAATGATCTCATCCCCAGCTGGGATATCCTTCCAAGCAGATCAGCCAGAGATCTTCACAGCAGTGGGATCCGAATCTCGGATCGGTTTCTTTTTCATAATCATTGCATTTGCATCATATTTCCCCACAAAGCATAGCATTCCGTTTAATACGGAGCATTACGGCAAAAATCAAACATTTTGCATGATCACAAGTCAGGTTCGAACCAGTCACCTGCAAATACCATCAGTAATGTATATAAAAACTCGCAAGCAAATAAAAGCCAAAGCGTCCCCTTTGCACTCTCCAACACAAAATACATGTTCATATATACCGTTCCGACACTCGTCCGTGTCATTTTATTCCCCTGCAGATATAAGCCACAAACATCTTCTGTGATTACAAATACCTATATACTTTTTTTACACTCGTCCGTGTCACCTTCCCCAACATGGTTGCCCAAACACTTATTGCAAACCAAGTACTTGTTTATAATATACACCTTTCTACACTCGTCTGTGTCATCCTATCCCTGCAGGTCGCCGAAACACCTTCTATACAAATATAAGTTCATAACTTATACGCTTTCTCTTCTAACACCCGTCCGTGTCACACCTTTTCCCAGCAAGTTGAACACCCGTCTGTGTCTTGCTCGTACTCCACAATGCTCATCCATATTTATACAGATACTCGTCTGTATCTTGTATATACACTTATTTCCCACAGATTCGACACTCGTCCGTGTTTTTTGTTAACCAGTTGGTACTCGTTCGTACCATCATCTCTGAACATGCGTCGGCATTTGTTTCTATCGATACTCGTCCGTATCATTGTCCTAAGGATGCTCGTCCGCATCTTTAATCTATACACAGCGTCAAAACACTTATACCTTTTATTTTCTAAGCGTAAGCACTCGTCCGTGTTTACCATTTCTTAGTAATTCGCCAGCAGAACAACTTTCTTCTATCCAACATTCGTCCTATGTCGTGATACTTTCGGCAGCCGTACCCTGCCAGGTGATCGTCCTTCACCTTTGGATGACCGTCCCTCATCCTTTCCCCAGCGGAGTCTCCATTATTGGAACCCTTTTCTATCTGACATTCTTCCTATGTCGTGATATTTAGTAGCCGTCCCCTGCTAGGTGATCGTCCTTCACCTCGTGATGATCGTCCTTCATCACTTTTATCCGATGGCTGTCCCCATCGTTGATTGTGTTATCCGGCATTCGTCCTATGTCGTGATAAACCCCGAGAGCAGCCCTACCCTGCTAGGTGATCGTCCTTCACATCTTGATGACCGTCCTTCATCATGCTTATCCGATGGCCGTCCCCATCGTCGACTTTTTCTATCCGACATTCATCCTATGTCGTGATAAAGAGTAGCCGTCCCCTGCTAGGTGATCGTCCTTCACCTTTGATGACCGTCCCTCATCATTATTTCATTTATTCATTAACCTGATGGTCGTCCCTATCATTGTTTACCTTACTTTGCAAACCTGATGGTCGTCCCCATCATTGCCTTTGTTTTAATCCTCATAGAACCTTGTTACTTTACTTGATGGCCGTCCCCATCATGATCTCTTTATTACCCCAGCATGTCGGTCGTCCCCATCATTGCTTTATCCCCAACAGTCGTCCTCTTCTCGATGGTCGTCCTTCATCGCCTTCATTTGATAATCATACTATACTTTCTTTTACAATTTATATCCCTTTTCTTCTTCTCCCCAGTGAGTGCAAATTTCGGACTATCTTTGGTATTCAACCACAAGTTATCTTGTTTTGTCTGTTAAGCCCGTCGCTTACATCCTGCACAGCTAACTCTTGTTTGAATAGGGGCAGCTATAAACAACCCAAATTTTCCCTCACTAAGTTCACACTATTGTCTTGTGATCTTTCATCTTTGCATTAGTTTAAGCATATCATATCATATGGCATTTTATTTCACTACATTAGTTCAAGTTCATCTGCATCTAGGGTTTGTGATCGGAGCAATCCAAGGATCCATCTGAGCCACCCCAAAGGCTTCCAATCATTCCAAGAGGGTCCATGTATGTTCAATCATCATTTTATATCCCTCAAAGATCAAGGAAGTCAAGAAATCACAAGAACTGGCAAAGCATGGAAGCAGAGCTAGGGTTTCACTGCACAGATGAACTGAAATTAGGGTTTTGATTTCAGAGGCCATAACTCCAAATTTTTTGGTCATTCTTGTTTCTAATAGCCTCAATATGTTATAAGGATCATGTGTACCAAGTCACTTTGTGACCTCTAATACACTTCTAGGCATCATACAAACATAGTGTATTTCCTAAGAATCAGAATTGGCCCAAGAATCTCAAGTTTCTATGCCTTGCACATCAAGAAATCATAAAGGGGCCAAAATGTACAAAGCTTGCAAAAACTCATACAACCATGCTTCCACTTGTGCCAGCTGCAAAGTATGACTTCCATGGTTATCCTTGAACCAAGCTGACTCGAGCCATGCCTTGAAACAGCCACTGAACCAACCCATGCCTCAAGTACAGGTTAGGTTGACATTTTGGCAACTTGCCCATACCAATCACCATAGCCCACAACAACTCTTCTGACCTATCAAAGCTTGTTATGTGGACCAAATGCAAGCCATAACACAAGATTTTTCAAGCCTGAAAGCACACATGACTCAGATTCACAAAATTGGCTTCAAAACTTTCTCTCTTCGAAACTCG
Organism: Lathyrus aphaca; assembly: GCA_963966055.1. Lineage (NCBI taxonomy): Eukaryota > Viridiplantae > Streptophyta > Magnoliopsida > Fabales > Fabaceae > Lathyrus > Lathyrus aphaca. The sequence goes on from OZ014521.1 coordinate 490,170,417, forward strand.
TAGCACACACACTCAAACTCAAAACTTCTTTCATCAATCAACCCAGCATCACCAAGGGATCATTTCCCACCCTTCATTACAGCCTAAAAGCACCCAAAACTGAAATACGATTTTTGACCAGCTGAAGAACAACCACTCAAACCAGCCATTATAAACTCCTTCCAAGCATCAAAGCATCATCAAGGAGTCCATTAGGGTAGGATTGCACAAAAGAGGAGGCCATATAGCTCAGATTGCAAAGCTCCAGCTCAGGTAGCCTCCTTCAAACTTTTTTCCAGAAATTCAATTTTAAGTTCTTAGATTGTTCTTTATGCTTTGCTGATCATCATGATATATTTAGTTTTGAAAATGAGTGGAAAATAAGCATGTACTGAGCTTCTGAATGTTTTCAAGTTTTTTAGTTTTGATTCGAATCTTGTTCATGAGCCATGGGAAATTTGTTTTGAGGGTAGATTTAGGTTTAGGAAGGTGTGGGGAGTTGATCTGGAGCTTTAGAGCTCCTAAAAAGGCCTAGGGAAGATTTTGTTCTTGAGGGCTCGCCGGAGAAGACGACCGGAACCACTGTTTCGGTCGTCTGAAGGTTGTTTGCCCTAATTAGGGTTAGCTGAGTGATTAGCGTGAATTTGAATCTCCACCCTTAGATTAGTTTTCGCGTGCATGAACCAATGGACCAGATCATTTTAAAAATATTTAAATGCTTATTTTTGCATTAAAAAATCATTTTAAAAATATTTAAATGCTTATTTTAATTAATTAATGGAAATTAATTAATTAAAATACCATTTAGGTTTCTGAAAATTCCAAAAACATTCACATTTTATCTTAGGACATTTAGAAACATTGTCAAACCATTCATACAAATTTCTTTTTTGTTTTGATCCAACTTTGACATTTTTCTTGAATTTAGGGTTCATAAAAATCCCTTTTTGGAACCCTAACTTTGAAAATTATTTTCTGCCTAACCATGAATGGTTTGATAATGATTCTTTTTGCATTGTTCTTCATATAGCATGTAGTTTCTAGGATAATTATTCCATGAATTTATCTTTCATTTTCCATTTTATTTGCTTTTTTCCTCTTAAGGTACCCAAAAACCCTAGTTAACTTAGAAAAATCACAACTTTCTTTAGGTTAAGAGTTAGAGCTTATCCTTTGGGGTATGATATCATATGGGGTTAGGGTTCCTTTGAGTTCATTTGCAATTTTTTCTCATGTGATTTGCTTCTTTTTTTGATATTTGCATCTCATCCTTTCATATAACCCTAATCTTGCATCCATACTTGCATCTTACATTGCATTGCATGAACATGTGAACTTGCCATGACATTCTAAGAATTTTTATGCCATCTTAGACATCTTAAGACATTTCTTGAACATTACTTGATCATTTCTTCATACATTTGCTATGCTTTGCATCCATTTCATTTCATAAGTATACATGTGTTTTCATGCTTCCTACATGCTTCATTTGTATTCTTTCTCTTTGCATGAACATTCATAACACTTGACATGCCTTTGCATCATCTCATAGCACCATTTGCATCATGTGTTTTCTTCTGTTTTTGGTTTTACCTTTACATATGTTTCATTTTCATTTCATTTCTTTCCTTTATGTTAACCTTTTCAGGTGGTAAGTAACTTGAGAAGTGAATTTGCCTTCACTTCTCATTTCTCTTCTCATTCTTCTTATGCATCATTGCTGCATTTTTTATTTTCTTTAGAGTGAGCTTACTCATTCATGTTCATCATTCACTTTCTTTCTCCAAGTTACTTATCTTCTTCAGTGAAGTAAGTAACTTGTTTCTTCTGCTTCTCCTCCTTTCATCTTCTTCTTCCATTGGTGGCTTCTTTGAAGATCTCTTTAAGCCTTACAAACCATAGGAACACCCAAGCATGACAATAATTAGGGTTTTACCTTTGTGTCTTCTTTGTGTCTCTCTTCTCACCTCATAATTAGAGACTAAACCTTTAAGGTTTTAAGACTTTGTGATTAGGGTTATGCATGCATCCTTCTCTTAGGATGGAGTGTATAACTTTAATCCTAAGTGTTAAACCCTTAATTTGTTTAAACCTTTTAATAAATCCATCCTAATAATCACTAAGACATTAACTTGTAACTTGGGCCTTGCATTAGGGTTCTAATTCTTCCTTTACTGGTTAAGAAAGACTAACCCTAATGTTAATGGACAAGTCCCCCTCAAGTTGTCTTACAAATCATAAAAATCACTTCTTAATCTTAATTAAAATCCATTTAACAAAGGCTTGTTTTTTCATGAGGTTAATCCCTCATCATGGATTAAGTTGATGTATCTTCCTCATCTTAAGTGTGCTCATCTATTATCCTTCTATTAGGATGGTGTAATGGGTTCACTAATCCTTGATTATGGTTTAAACTCATTACTTAACACTAAACAAAAACTCAAAAACATCTAAATAAAAACAAGTAGGTTAATGATCTTAATCCTACATCATCATGGTAATTAAGTTGAGATGTTTATCTCATACTTAAGGTATTCTCATTATCCCTAATCAAAGGGAGGATATGATGAGTTTATTAGCCCTTGGTTTAGGCTTAAGCTCATTAACTTATGACAAACACCAAAAACAATAAAAGAGTGAAAACACAAAAACAAACAATAATCATCTCCTCCGGGATTCTTTTCTCATCAGACTCATTCATAAATGAGAACACGCTGCTTCCGTCTAATGCAAGACAGTTAGCACTCGAGCCAGACGAGTCATACACTTGAGCATAGACAAGTAAGCAGTTCACAGTCAATTTATCGTTCAGTCTCTTTGAGTCGAACTACGGTGTTCTGACTTCCTTATTGCACGAGAGGATACGTAGGCATAACTTAACTGTTATCGAACAAAAGTTTATGTTTCTTCCCCCTCTTTCAACATTCTTTTTAAGCCTCATTCCTTAGCACTTCACTTCACCTTTCCAGCACCGACACTTGTACATTCTTTTCCAGCTTTTGCACATAGATAGCACAAACACTACCCCTTTAAACACAATCTTTTAAGCATGGATCCCGTCGAGTACGACGGACAATCTGGGTGCTAATACCTTCCCAGGTTGTAACCAACCCCCTTTCTCAGTTTCTCTAGTTCGCAACCGTCTTATCCATCTCTTTCCAAGTTTATGCAGCATTACCATTCCTTCGGGATAAAAATGCCTAGCTGGCGACTCTATTCATCTTCCCTTCATTTCTCTTTCGCCGACCGTTCGCGCTTGTACCGGGATGCAAATCTTTGGGAGCGACAGCGCTGTTGAGGCAGCTAATAAGAACATCAAGAAGATTGTGAAGAAGATGGTGGTTACTTACAAAGATTGGCATGAAATGCTACCATTTTCCTTGCATGGGTATCAAACATCAATCAGAACGTCTACTAGGGCAACACCTTATCAACTTGTGTATGGTATGGAGGTTGTCCTACCTGTTGAAGTTGAACTATCCTCCTTATGGGTATTGATGGATGTAAAGCTGAATGAAGCAGAATGGGTCCGGTCTCGGTACAATCAACTGAATCTGATTGAAGAAAAGAGATTAGCTGCAATCTGTCATGGGCAGCTATATCAGAAAAGGATGAAGAAAGCCTTCGATCAGAAAGTCAGGCTTCGGGAATACCAAGTAGGAGATCTTGTGCTGAAAAGACTCCTTCATCCTTGTAAACACCCCAAATTTGCCCTCACTAAGTTCAAACCATGGCTTGTGATCTTCCATATTTGCATTAGTTCAATCATGGCATATCATGTTGCATTTCTGCTTCACTGCATTGGTTCAAGTTCATCTGCATCTAGGGTTTGTGACTTGAGCCATCTAAGATTCATCTGAGCAACTCCAAAGGCCTTAAATAATCTCAAGAGGGTCCATGTATGGTCAATCATCATATTGTATCCTCCAAAGATCAAGAAAGTCAAAGAATCACAAGAACTGGCAAGGCATGGAAGTAGAGCCAAGGTTTAACTGCACAAATGGCCTAAAATTAGGGTTTTGGTTTCAGAGGCCATAACTCCAAATTTTTTGGTCATTTTTGTTTCTATTGGTCTTAATATGTTATAAGGATCATACATGCCAAGTTTGATGGAAAAATTCATTGTGGAAGTCACCTGATCACTAGGTAACTTCTTGAGCAAGTCAACGCAAAATCAGGGCATCTGAGTCCCCCACCAATGGAACCAAAGTGGATTTTTCATCAAATTGAAGTTATATGATCTTTATTTGATCATTGAAGTGCTTAGAAGTTCATAAATTTGAAGGAAAAAGAGAAAAACCAAAAGTTGCCAAAACTGGAAATGACTTGTAATGTGAACTTTCCACTTTGGGAAAGTTTTTCAACCTCCTCTTTCTCAACCAAAAATGCGTCAAATGAAAAAATCTTGGTCATGAAAGTTGTATATTGGATCATTCCCTTTTCAAAAAGTACAAGAACAAGATCTAATTCATTTTGGAAATCAAGTTATGGCCTTCCAAAGTTGGCAAAAATCACATAATTTCAAGTTTCATGCCAAAGAGGGATTTTTGCAAAACCTCATGCCAAGCTATTTTGTGACTTCAAATGGACTTCTAATCATCATAATATCATAATGCATTTCATAAAGTTCAGAATTGGCCCAAGAATTTCCAAATTTCATAACTTGCACATGAAGAAATCTCAAAAGGGCCAAAGGTTCAAGAATTTGCAAAACCTCCCATAACTTTGCCACAACTTGCTGATTTGCCTCAAAGCGATTTCCATGGTTATCCTTGAATCTTGCTGCACCAGACACCCCTTTGTACTTGGCCTGAACCAGCCCATACCTCAAAGTACAACCATTGTTGATTTTTTGCATTTTGCACCATACCAATCAACATAGCCCACACCAACTATTCTGACCTATCACAGCTTCACATACATGCTTTATGCAAGCCATTTCACACAAGAACAAAAGCCTGAATCCTCAGCATTCTCAAGTTACCAAAAATCATGCCCCTTTGTATTTTTCTTAGAAACACTCAGCATAAACATCAAACCTCAAATCTTTTTCCACCAATCATCTCTACACATCATAAGGAAAAAAACCACCTTCATTTTGCCCTGAAAACCACCATACACCAAATACGATTCCCCCCCCCCCCTGAACTGAACTTCACTGAACTTCAAAAAGAGGTCACATACACTTCATCAAAGCATCAAAGAAGCTCAAGGGTGATCAGAGGAGAGTGTTTGCATCAAGAAGAAGACCTAGGCAGCTCCATTGGCAAAGCTTCATCTCAGGTATCTTCTTGAAACATTTTTCCAGAAATCGTTTCTTTAGTTATGAGATGGTAGAGTTTGTTCTCCTGATTATAATGAGCATTTATTTTTGAAGAATGGTTGAGTATTGATTGTGTATGCATTCTGAAATTTTGTCCATTTTTATGTTTTTGTTCGAATCATGATTATGGTGCAAGATAAATGAATTATGTTGCTGGATTCTTGTTCTATGGGGTTTGGGGATAATTTCTGGAGATTTGGGGGGTTTATCATGGCCTAGGGAGTGATTTGAGGATTTTCAGGGGAGAGGTTGGCCGGAGGTCTTCTCCGGCCACTGAAAGTCATTGAGTTGATTAATTAGGGTTAAGGCACTTTTTGAATCTGAGTCGTTAGATGGACCTTTCCCGCGTGCAGTGAATGGCCAGGATCTTGTGATTAGTTTTAAATTAGGTTTAATTAAATAAATAATCAGGATTAATGACATTTGTATTTGGGTCGTCCAGATGCGCGCCAGTAAATCCCTCCAAAGCCCAGAATCCATCCTGTCCCTCCATCCTGCATACTTTTAATTTATTTCATTTTTATTTCATTTTCCTTATTTTATTTTGTATGAATTTTAAAAAATAGTAAAAACCATCAAAAAATTTTGAAAATTTTTATCAAACCTTTTATTAATTTTCAGAACCCAAAAATATTTTTATTTTTAGTTTTTGCATTAAAAAAATATTTTTAAATCATTTAAATGTTATTTTTAGTTAGTTAATTGATTTTAATTAATTAAAAATACATTTAAGTATTTAAAATTCACAAAAAAATTCAGAGAACATTCTTGAACATTTAGAAGCATTTACAAACTCACCACATAAATTTCTTTTTGGTTTTGATCATGCTTTGGCATTTTTTCAATGAATTAGGGTTCTTAAATTTGTACATTTTTAACCCTAACTTCAAAAATTCATAACTTTTAAACCAAGTTGATTTTGTGAATGATTATTTTTGCATTGTTCTATGCATGACTTCTAGCTTCTAAAAACATTTTTGTTTCATTTTTATCCTTCATTTTCAATTTGTTTGGCATTTTGCTTTTAGGATCACCCTTAAAACCCTAAAAACTTAGGAAATTCACAACTCCTTCTAGGTTAAGCTTCTGACCTCCCTCTTTGATTGTTAACCTAATATAGGTTTAGGGTTCCTTTGAGTGCATTTTCAATTTTTTATCTTATCATTTGCTTTTGCTTTTGAGTTTTGCATCTCACATGTTCATATAACCCTAATTTCTCATCTTCACTTGCATCCATCTTGCATATGCTTGCATTCATGAACTTGCCATGACATTTCATGAATCCCCATGACATATAAGACATCTTAGGACACATTAGAATCATGTTTGATCATTGCATCATCCATTTTCCATGTTATGCTTTCATTTCATTTCATGTGCATCCATGAACCTTCATGCTTCCTTTATGCTTCACTTGCATCCTCATTGCTTGTATGATCATCCACATCTCATTACATGCTTTTGCATCCCTCTTAGAATCATTTGAATCATGAATATGCTTCTGATTTTGGTTTGCACCATTGCTAACTTTTCATTTTCATTTCATTTTCATTTCCTTTTGCTAACTTTTCAGGTGGTAAGTGCTTTGAGAAGTGAATTTGCCTTCACTTCTCACAATCTCTTCTCATTTCTTTTATGCATTCTTTGCTGCATTTTGTATGTGTATTAGAGTAAGCTTTCTCATTCATTTTCCCTCCTCACCTTCTTTCTTCAAGCAACTTATCTTCTTAAGTGAAGTAAGTTGACTTGTTTCTTTCTGCTTCTCCTCCTTCATCTGCTTCTTCCTTGGTGGCTCATCCTGAAGATCTTCTTGCAAGCCTCATAAACCCTAGGAACACCCAAGCATGATCGCAATTAGGGTTTGATTAGTCCCCCATTAGTTTTACCTTTGTGTCATCATTTGTGTCTTCTCTTCTCATCTCTTAATCAGGGACTAAACCCTAAGGGTTTTAAGGCTTTGTGATTAAGGTTATGCACGTATCCTTCTATTAGGATGGAGTGTATAACTTTAATCCTTAGTGTTAAACCCTTAATGTGTTTAAGTCCTTTAACCAATTCATCTAATAATCACTAAGACATCAAGCTTGTAACTTGGGCCTTGCATTAGGGTTCTAATTCTTCCTTGATTGGTTAAGAAGGACTAACCCTAGTGTTAATGGACAAGTCCCCGTCAAGTTTTCTTGAAACCATAAAATTCACTTCTTAATTTCATCATTAACTAAAAACCACTTTAATAAAGGCTTTGCTTTGTCATGAGGTTAATCGCTAACCATGGATTAAGTTGAGGAGCCTTCCTCAGCTTAAATGTTCTCATCTATTATCCTTCTATTAGGATGGTGTAATGGGTCCATTAAATCCTTGATTATGGCTTAAACTCATTACTTAACACTAAACAAAAACTCCAAAAACATCTAAGTAAATGCAAGTAGGTTAATGATCTTAATCCTACATCATGGTGATTAAGTTTGAGATGTTTATCTCCTACTTAAGGTATTCTCATTACCCCTAATCAGAGGGAGGATGTGATGAAAGATTTAAAAAGCAAACAATAATCGTCTCCTCCGGGATTCTTTTCTCATCATCTTCACTCACAAACGAGAACTTGCTTCTTCCGTATAATGCAAGACAGTTACCACTCGAGCCAGACGAGTCATACACTTGAGCATAGACAAGTAAGCAGTTCACAAGTCAATTTATCTTTCAGTCTCTTTGAGTCGAACTACGGTGTTCTGACTTCCTCATTGCACGAGAGAATACATAGGCATAACTTAACTGTTATCGAACAAAAGTATCTATATATTCCCCATCCTTCCAGCATTATTCTTTGAGCCTCACAGTCTTGAGCTTTGCATTCTTTCCTTGCACTGACACTACCCCTTTAAACACAAACTTTCAAGCGTGGATCCCGTCGAGTACGACGGACAATCTGGGTGTTAATACCTTCCCAGGTTGTAACCAACCCCCTTTCTCAGTTTCTTTGGTCCGCGACCGTCTTGTCCATATCTTCTTAGGTTAATGCAGCATTGTTGCACCCCAAAATTTGCCCTCCACAAGATAAGTAATTATGTACTAATAGGCTCACAAGGTTCACAACACATCTCATGAGGTTCACATTGTTCACAAAGTTCACAATTAGTCAGAAGATTTGACAATTCCCTCAGACAATGCATCCTCCTAAGCAATGCATCCTAAACTAGGGTTTTGACTTTAATCAGGCTAAATGGACTTCCAAGACTTCAAGTGAGCTTCATAACATCTTATATGTGTTCAAGAATCCTCAGGTCAAGTTTCAAGACTTTCCCAAAAGATTTGCTCAGTCAGATGATCAGATAGGATAAAATCAGTCAAAGCAGTTAAAAAGTCAAACTGAGGTCAACTGTGGTCAAACCAAAGTCAAACTTCATGATTTTTTCCAACATCAAGTATATGAAGTAAAATTCATCATTTTATCAAGGGTTGATCATGATTCATCAAGGAGATTCCAGATCATCAAGAATCAGGAGTTTCTAAATTAGGGTTTTCATTGGAAAAGTCAACTGAACTTTGACCAGCCATAACTTTCACATGCTTCATCAAATATTTTCCATCTAAATCTCATTTTGAAGGAAATTGAATTATCTACAACTTTGTGTCTCACAAGCCAAGCCCAAAAATGCTTCATTTGGAAGGTATGTGCTAAGACATTATAGGTCCTTTTAAAAGTCAATAAAAAGTCAACAACTTCAAAAGAGCATAACTTGAGAATGGAAAACGATATGGACATGAGACCAAAGAGGTTGGTTAGAGGACTATTTAAGCTTTCCAAAATGTCCAAGAACACCCTCATAGCATTAAAATTGAAGGATTTGTGCCCTTGCAAAGTTGGGAAATGTTTGGGAAGTTTATGAAGCAAATAAGGCCTTAAAACCAATTTTTGCTAAATGAGCCCACCAAATTGCCATCCAAACTTTACAATATCATCAAGCACGACCCAACCCACCTATTTTCTGATTTTTTATTTTTTATTTCATATATATTTGAATTTTATTCATTAAAATACAATTTAAATTGAAATAAAATATAAAAATCATATATTTGAAAAGGATTTGGCTTCTAGAATGTCTTAAAAAACATTTAAACCTGATTGGTACCATTTAAAAACAGATCATCCAAACATAGCAATGTTAGATCAAAATAAATAAAGTTTTATGACAAATCTTTCTCAATCTTCAATTATCCAAAAAGTCCAAAGAGTCATGACCTTTTTTTGACCTAATTCAATCCATATATATACACAAACACATTGCCAATAGAAGGGGACGATTTTGCAGCCTCTAATATCACTTTCAAACTTCACAAAAATTCATCCAAAATCAATTTTCGGTTTCATCCTTACAAGAGGTTTTAAGGTATTTTAAAGACACAAGAAGGTTCCTTGAGCTTCATGGAGTCGAAACCAATCTTCCATTCCATCAAAATCATGACATATCATGCTAACCGAATCACTTTTTCTTCATTTTTTTTTTGGTTTATTGTTTTCACATGTTTGCTTGTTAAAAATTGAAACTAACCATTTATTTATGTTCCTTGTGAAATAGTGAAGCTTTCTGGGCAATTTGTTGTGAGTTTCGTGGACCAAACAGGATTATGCCATAGTTAGGGTTTATACCTCTAGATTAGGGTTTTATGATCTAAGTGATTTAAATGATTTTTATGGACATATTTGTATTATATGAGATGTAAGGATCACGTTGATGTGATCAATTTGAAGAAATACTCTGTGGATCATGTTGTATGGTATTCGCAGGTTTTCCTGCAAATGAAATTCGCAGGTAAATGCCCAGAAATTTTCGCAGCAAATTTCATAGGTCCAGAGGTAGAAGAAGGACCTTGGCGCGAATTCTTGGAATTCAAAATTCTGTTTGTTTTTATAATGTATATGTTCTATTTGTATGTCACAGCGCGCAGGTTGGCCTGGTGGTAAGATGTCTTGCTTGGTATGCGAAGGTGCTTGGTTCGAAACCAGCCAAGATGCAAAAATTTTGTTCAATTTCTTTTGTTTTCACAAAGTAGTAACAAAACCAAATGGAGGTGGATCAGTATCAGCCAGCGCGTGCTAGCCCAGTGGTCATGATGTTGGTCTTTCAGGTAAAGGACCTGGGTTCAAATCCCAGGTCCTGCTTTTTGGCTTTTCTTTCTTTTTTTTAGATTTATTTGTTTTATTAATTTCTTATTATTATTCTTCATTCAAATTAATTTCTAAAAACATATTTACAAATGTTTTCTAATTAAACTTTATTTTCATAAATTTAAATTAATATGTAAATGTTTATATATTCTAAGAAATTTTCTAAAAAAATAATTTGTTATTTATTTGAATTAAATTATTTGTATATTTGTTTAAATAATTAAATTAGAATTAGGTATCAAATTAAAATATTTTTTGTACTTAAAACCCTAATTATATTTATAAACCCTAATTTATTTTTCTAAAACAATTCAAAACCCTAATTTTCTTTTATGATTTTAATTTCTTATTTTTATGTTTTGTTTAATTATAATTAATAAATATTTATAATATGTATATATAATTAAATTATTAAACTATTAATCATGTTTATTAGTATATAATGGTTTATTCTTCTTCTTAAAAATTCTTAATAATGATTATTTATTTAAATTTGAACTTTTAATTTGTTTTCTATATTATATTATTATACTAACCTCTTTTTCTCTTATATTTATTTTTATTACTAACCTTTTTATTTATTTAATTAATGCTTATTATTTAAATTGTTTTATTATAATGTAATTGTGCAAATTATGCAATAGTGGTAGAATTTTTATTATTTATTTAAATTGCCATGGTTAGTAAAATAGGGCGTGAAAACATGTTTGTGTTTAAAATTGAATTTAGATCACTAATTTTAAGATAAATATATGAACTTGTACACGCATACACGTAAGTCGATCTTTGTCGCTCCCGATAAATGGGACTGGCCCAAATAAAGGTACAGACGCGAACGGTCGGCGAGAGGGACAATGAGAACACACAGCCGTGAACTCACTGGAGATGAATAGAGTCGCCAGCTAGGCATTTTTATCCCGAAGGAAAGGTAATGCTGCATAGACCTAGAAAGAGATGGATAAGACGGTTTGCGAACCAGAGAGACTGAGAAAGGGGGTTGGTTACAACCTGGGAAGGTATTAGCACCCAGATTGTCCGTCGTACTCGACGGGATCCACGCTTAAAAGATTTGTGTTTTAAAGGGGTAGTGTCAGTGCAATTTGTGTATAAAGGAGCTGGAAAAGGATGTACAGGTGTCAGTGTAAAAGAAAGTGATGTGTGATATGTACAGTGTCAGTGTAAGAAAAGGAATAAAATGCTCAAGACCATGAGGCTTAAAGAATGATACAGGAAGGAGGGGGAATGTACAGAGACTTTTGTTCGATAACTGTTAAGTTATGCCTACGTATCCTCTCGTGCAATGAGGAAGTCAGAACACCGTAGTTCGACCCAAAGAGACTGAAAGGTGAATTGACTTGTGAACTGCTTACTTGCCTATGCTCAAGTGTATGATCTGTCTGGCACAGATGCAAACTGTCTTGCATTAGACGGAAGAAGCAAGTTCTCGTTTATGAGTGAAGGTGATGAGAAAAGAATCCCGAAGGAGACGATTATTGTTTGTTTTTTGAGTTTTCAGCCTTTTATTGCTTTTGGAAGTTTGTTATAAGTTAATAAGCTTAAGCCTAAACCAATGGATTTAGTAAACTCATCACATCTTCCCTCTGATTAGGGGTAATGAGAATACCTTAAGTGTGAAGTCAGGTTCTCACACTTAATCACCTTTGGTGTAGGATTAAGATTATTAACCTACTTGTGATTAATTAGATGTTTTTGTGGTTTTTATTTAGTGTTAAGTAATGAGGTTAAGCCATAATCAAGGATTAAACAGACTCATTACACCATCCTAATAGAAGGATAATAGATGAGAATGTTTAAGCAGAGGAAAAGCTCCTCAACTTAATCCATGATTAGGGATTAAACTCATGACAAAACAAGCCTTTGATTAAGTGGATTTTATTTAGTGATATGATGATGAAGTGAGTTTTAGGGTTTATAAGACAACTTGAGGGGGACTTGTCCATTAACACTAGGGTTAGTCCTTCTTAACCAGTTAAGGAAGAATTAGAACCCTAATGCAAGGCCCAAGTTACAAGTGTGATGTCTTGATGATTTATTAAGTGAATTGATTAAGAGATTTAAACACATTAAGGGTTTAACACTTAGGATTAAAGTTATACACTCCATCCTAATAAAAGGATGCAGGCATAAGCTTAATCACAAAGCCTTAAAGCCTTTAGGGTTTAGTCCCTGATTATGAGATGAGAAGAGAAGACTCAAAAGAGACACAAAGGTGAAAACTAAGAGGGGAGACTAAACAAAACCCTAATCATTGTCATGCTTGGTTGTTCCTAAGGTTTGTGAGGTTTACAAGAGATATCTTCAAAGGAACTACCAGGAAGCAGATGAAAGGAGCAAAGAGAAGCAAAGTAACTTGCTTCATTTAAGAAGACAAGTCACTTGAGGAAAGAAGGTGAGAAGAAAAATAAAGAGCAAGCTCAATCACGAGATAAAATGCAGCAATGATGCATAAGAGAGATGAAAAGGAATTGTGAGAAGTGAAGGCAAATTCACTTCTCAAAGTTACTTACCACCTGAAAAGTTAGTGAAAGGAATGCAATGCAATGCAATGCAAAATGAGATGAAATGATATGATGCAAATCAAAACCAGAAGCATTTACATGATGTTAATGATGCTAAGAGATGATGCAAACACATGTCAAGATTTGTGAAATAAGTTCAGTTTTTCAGGATGTCCCAACAGATGTTGGGACATCTCAAGCAGAGTACAAGCAAATGAACTTAATTCAGAATGTCACACCAGATGTTGGGACATTGTTTCAGTTAATGAAATAAACTCAGTTTTTTCAGGATGTCCCAACAGATGTTGTGACATTATCAAACAGAGCATGAGCAAATGAACTTAATTCAGAATGTCACACCAGATGTTGGGACATTGTTTCAGTTAATGAAATAAACTCAGTTTTTTCAGGATGTCCCAACAGATGTTGTGACATTATCAAATAGAGCATGAGCAAATGAACTTAATTCAGAATGTCACACCAGATGTTGGGACATTGTTTCAGTTAATGAAATAAACTCAGTTTTTTCAGGATGTCCCAACAGATGTTGTGACATTATCAAACAGAGCATGAGCAAATGAACTTAATTCAGAATGTCACACCAGATGTTGGGACATTGTTTCAGTTAATGAAATAAACTCAGTTTTTTCAGGATGTCCCAACAGATGTTGTGACATTATCAAACAGAGCATGAGCAAATGAACTTAATTCAGAATGTCACACCAGATGTTGGGACATTGTTTCAGTTAATGAAATAAACTCAGTTTTTTCAGGATGTCCCAACAGATGTTGTGACATTATCAAACAGAGCATGAGCAAATGAACTTAATTCAGAATGTCACACCAGATGTTGGGACATTGTTTCAGTTAATGAAATAAACTCAGTTTTTTCAGGATGTCCCAACAGATGTTGTGACATTATCAAACAGAGCATAAGCAAATGAACTTAATTCAGAATGTCACACCAGATGTTGGGACATTGTATCAGTTAATGAAATAAGTTCAGTTTTTTTTAGGATGTCCCAACAGATGTTGTGACATCTCAGACCTGCTACCAGAATTAATGACTAACAGAACTGAATAAATTAAGGAAAGTTACCTGAAATTAATTATGGAAGAATGAAACAGAATAAGGCGCGTCTGTACTGAGGTGGAGACCTTCGAAAGTGAGCTTTCAGAGCTTCCCTCTTGTGCAAATGATCTCCCTTTAACCCCTTGAGGCCAATGGAAACCTTGAATGAGGCTGAAAGTGGCTAGTTTTTTTGTGGTTCAGTTCTGGTGTAACAGGAAATGCAGTTCTTGTGTGTTGTGTTTCAGATCATTATAAGGGGTGGGATCTGTTCTATGGATGATTTTGTGGTTTGTGTGTGAAGGAATTTTTTTTTTTAATGTTTGAAGGCTGTGGAGAGAGTTTTTTAGAGGAGAAGGTTCAGACCAGTTTTTTTGTGTATGTTGCAATGTGCGTATTCAGCTTGTGTATGGCTTGCTTTATGTTCCATAGTGTTTGAGTAGGCTATGGAGCAGGTTTGTAGAGGTGGCTGATCACTATTCCAAAAGCATGGGAGAAATTGCAAAAAGTCATGGTTTGGTGTACTTGAAGCATGGGTTGTGTCAGAGATGGTTTCCTAACCTGTACTGCATCAGCTGAGTTCAAGGAAGGCCCTTGGATGGTTCATGAAAGGCTACTGCATTTGGATCATGAGCTAGAGGAGTTTTTGCAACTTGCCCACTTGTGACATTTCATGATTTTGGCTATGTGAATGTGAGAAGTCTTGCTGAATTGTTGGTGAGGCATGCTTCATTAGGTCATGGCCAAATTCTGAAACCAGCTAGGGGTCAAACAAAACCTTTGAGAATCAGTTTGCAAGAAATCCCTCTTTTCACTTTCATGAAAAATGATTTATGGTCACTTGAAAATCAAAGCATAGAAATGGGAAATTCCTTAGGCCAAACTGAATTTCAGGTCATGCATTGTGTTTGTATGATTCTATGATCAAATAAAGATCATACACATTCAAAATGATGGGGAAAGCTGAAATTCTGGGATCAGGTCTGAGATGTCCCAACATCTGTTGGGACATCTGTTGGGACATCCTGAAAAAACTGAACTTATTACATTAACTTACACAATGTCACAACATCTGGTGGGACATCCTGAAGCCTGAACTTCAACACTTCTTGTTTGTCCAAAAATCCTACCAATTCTAAAACATCTACAAAAACCCTTTGGTTGGATGATTGGGGTCCTCAGATGCCCTGATTTTGTACTGACTTGCTCAAAAAGTCATCTTTTGATCAGATGCCTTCCCCATTGAATTCCTTCATGAAAATTGATATGCATGATCCTCATACCATATGGAGACCAATGGAAACAAGAATGACCAAAAAATTTGGAGTTATGGCCTCTGAAACCAAAACCCTAATTCTAGGTCATCTGTGCAGTCAAGCCTGGCCCTGCTTCCACACCATTTCCAGTTCTTGTGATTCTTTGGCGTGCTTGACTTTGAAAGGATGTAATATGATATAAGAACACACATGGATCCCTTTGAGATGATTGGTGGCCTTTGGAGTGGCTCAAGAGGCTCTTGGATTGCTCAGATCACAAACCCTAGGTGCAGATGACTTAGAAACTATGCAGTGACTCAAAATTGAGATATGAGGTGATATGATTGTGTTTATGCACATGAGAATGATCATAAGCCATGGTGAATGGGTGAGGGCAAATTTGGGGTGTTTACAGCTGCCCCTATTCAAACATGAGTTAGCTGTGCAGGTTGTAAGCAACGGCTTAACAGGCAAACAAGATAACTTGTGGTTGAATACCAAAGACAGTCCAAAATTTGCACTCACAGGATGAAGAAGAAAAGGGATATAGATCGTAAAGGAAAATAAGGTATATTGTAAAGTGTGGGCGACGGAGGACGACCGTCGAGCAGAGGACGACTGCTGGGTAAAGAGTGAAATTCTGGTATGACAGACTCAGATGTCTAATATGATGTTGAGACATCTTATCTGTTACTTATAAACATGGTAAGGCATACATATCAGTACTTAAATAATTCTGATATATCAGAGTCAAACATGCTTCAGGATGTTGGGACATCTGATAGGACATTCAGTTCAGGTACTGCATAAAACATAAAAGATGTAAAGAACACAGAAGTTTGTTAACCCAGTTCAGTGTATAACCACACTTACATCTGGAGGCCACCAAGCCAGGAGGAAATCCACTATTAGTAATATTAATTCTAGACTTAAACCACCCTGTTTAATCTATCACTTAATACTTACCCAATGCAATTTCTACCTAAGACACACCTTAGATATGAGTACCCTACTCACTCCCCCTCAATCACACAGTGATTTTGTTTACAAGATTAATTAAATTGAAGTCACACTTCAAACAAAAAACAGCTTGATCTTACTTCACAGTTTCAATCAAGTCACAAAACTTCTCTTGCTTACAAGCTTCGAGAATCACAAGTGAAACAGCCACAATAGAGTTCCTTGTTATGCAAGGCTGCCACAAGAACACAACCCTAATAATGTTTACATTTTCGGTTGATTGGGTTGATTCTAAACTAGGTTACAAGGTTTCTTTTATAACCTATTCCCAACTGGATTTGGGCCTAAACAATCACAACAATAGCTGCTACAAATATGCAGAAATATCTGCTACAAATATGCAGAAATATCTGCTACAAATATTCCAAAAGATCTTCAACTCCTAAAATATCTCTAAATATAGAAACCTATATTTTTCAATATTTGTCTTCAATTTAAATTGAGTCTTTAAGATCTTCTAGATCAGCATCACATATGATTGCATAATATCTCCAGAATATTCTGCATAATTCAGATCTGATAAATCCAATGTTATCACCTTGAATTAGGGTTTGTTACTTCCTAAATTCTAGGTGATTTTGTTCTTCTGATTAATCTGAATCTTCATAACAAAACTCCCTACAGATGCGCCTTGTTCTGTTTTTATCCATCCATAATTAATTCCAGATAACTCTCCTTAAATATCTCAAATCAGTTAGTTATTAATTAATTCTGGTAACAGGTCTGAGATGTCTCAACATCTGTTGGGACATCCTGAAAAACTGAACTTACTTCATTCACTGATACAATGTCACAACATCTGATGTGACATCCTGTAAACTGAACTTATTCCATCAACTGATACAATGTCCTAACATCTGGTGTGACATCCTGATATCTTGACTTAAGTTCATTAACTGTTACTCTGTTTGACAGTGTCATAACACTTGGTGTGACATCCTAAACTAAGTTCAACACTTCTTGTTTGATATCTATATGTAACATATGACAGTAATGTTGTCATGACATTTGCAGATGTTTCAACATCTTCTTTGACATCTGACTGTAACATATGACAACATCTGTTGGGACATCCTGAATTAGTTCTTCTACTCTGTTTGATAATGTCCCAACATCTGATAGGACATTCTGAACTGAATTCAACATCTTCTTTGACAACTTCCACATTTATCTATGCCACCATGTCAGGACATCATGTTTGACATGTTCTTCCAGAGTCTATACCATGTTAATATGGAACTTCTTATTCAACATTTTCCAGCCATATTAGTTTTACCAAACATAATGCCAATCATAAAATAATAGCATTTACAATCTCCCCCTTTGGCTTATTTTGGCTAAAACTAATTTACATACAGATGTAGTAGTACCTTATGTAGAAGTTCCTTAACATCAACATCTTCATATCAGACCTCACACTATTACTTCTCCCCCTTTTTAGCCATAAAAAGACAAAGGTATATAATCTCCATAAGCTTGAAACACACACAAGCTTCACAATTCCTCAAGAATCAAACATAAACTGCAGAGAGCAGCTTTATATAATATAGCCTTCTAGACTCTTAGGATTCTCCTTATCTGGTTAAGGTATTACTCCCCCTTAACACCACAAAATCAAGTGCACATACTTGTAACACACTCCCCCTGTCTAGGATACTCCATGCTTCTCTGTACATTGATGAAAGGAAAACATAAGACGCATCTTCATGTCTTCAAGAGCTCACTCTCTGTTCAATTCCCAATCGAACACATTCACTTCTTGTACCAAAGCATACCTGATTCCTTTATGGGTTTGTAGTTACCACAGACTACACAAGATGAACATCTTCTAGCACACAGGTTATTGACACTAAGCCTTTACACACCAAAGGCCATACAATCCAGATAAAACACATCCAAACTAATTATGAAATTAGAATGAATGTCCACAAACAAACTTCCAAGCAATCAATACCTGATATACTTCTGGTGGATCAACAGAGATGTGCTCTTCAGTTGAGGCCTTGTGCTGGTCCTCAGATGTTTCAACATCTATTGGGACATCCTGTTGAGCAGGAGTGTCCTTTGCAGCCTGAGTTTGTTGATCTTCTTGTGGGGCTGGCATAGTGTTCAGAGGGAAAGATATGCCACTTATCATTCTTTGCTCAGATAGAATCTTGGTTACCAACTCCTTTATGGAATCATCCACAAATTCAGAAGCTTTTGGAGTGTTGTACAATGGTGAAGGTATGCCTTTGGTCTTGCTGAAAACTTGATCTTTTTGGAGTTCTTGGCTTTTTAGCATGAGGAACACTTCCAGTCTCTTCTACATGTTTCTTCCAATATAGATCATCTACTTCATCATTCTCCCATATGATTAGGTAGTCTAATAATAGAAACCATGTAGATAAACACCCCATATAATGTACTAACACTTAGTTAGAACATTTTTCATACACCAAGACCTTATCACCATGATCCTAGATGTGCTCCACCAACTGGACTTACTATAGCATAGTAATCCATGAACTGAAAATCTTCAACCACACTGTGCCACCAGTTAGAATCAGAAATCCAGAAAGAGTGATAAACTCTCATCCACCTTCAAGAAGAATAAATCCTCTTGAGTCTTCAACTCATCACTCCTCTGCCCAAGAGCAATTTGTTCCAAGACAATCCTCAAGAACAACCAGCTGCCACACTCTGATTATCTTGATTCTTCGAATCCACTTTAAAGATCAACCAATTACCACATATTGATAACCTCCTTTATGAATCCTCATATGAAAAAGCCAATTGCCACTTTTGTCTTCTTCACGTTTATAGAACAAGAGTTCCATGCTCTCATAGACTTGATTTATCCACCAAGTTTGAGTAAACAACCTCCATTCTATTGGTTTTGCAGAAGTTCTTACCAATAACACATATTGATGAGAAACTTCCAATGTTTCTCCAAAGTCTTCAAACCTGCCACTGTCTGATTATTCAGAAGGAATAGTTAAGAACTGCACCTCATAACTATACCAAGGATGCCACCTTTCATTGAGAAAGGCAGTCTTAACAAATTTATGATATCCCCACCTATCTTAACTCCATGATGAGCATTCTGGACTACACCTAGATCAGAAATAAACCAATCCAAGTAGTCATTATGATATGTTCATGGTCTTTCATCTCCATCTTCAGAATCAATAATGTCCAGACCAGTTCTTGCCAAGAAACTTTCCAGAAATACATAACTCCTGTCACACAAGACTGAAGCCAATGCTACAGCTTATGCAATACCTCTCCCATGATTCTGCACAAACTCTGATGATAAGATGTTCCAACATCTTTTTGAACATCACCAATCTTGAATCACAAGGATAATCAATCAAATATTTGTGAATTCCACAAACAACAATTGATCTTAAATCCTTGTATAATACCTTATCAGATAGTTCTACACAATCTGATCTTTTACTTTTGAAGGATTTTAAGGTTAGCTCTAGATAAGATTAGCAAGATCTCCTCATGTCATGGATAAACAATACTCCAGCTGAGCATGTACTCCACTAATTCTCAATTTCACACCCCTGATGAACATACAAAGAGCACAACTGATAAATATCCACACTTGATTTTATATTCCAAAACAGATGCTCTTAGTTTGCTTGCTACAAAGGGTTTATACTGCCACTATCCATGACTAGTAGTGGAAGAGACTACCAGTTCAACAACCATTCTGATCAGACTTCCCAATCTGACATTCTTCCCTTGCTTCTAGCAATTGTTGGGTACATTGATAGCTTTAATCATGACCAAAGTCATGCATTTTTCACCCACATTTGTAAATACATTTAGAAGCTTCTTCATCTTCAGATTCATCATTAGATTCATCAGTATTCTGAGTAACCTCTTCCAGCTCCATCCTTTGAAATACTTCCTCAAGCTTTTTCTTCCTGGCATCCAGATTTTTGCAAGTGTTCTTCAGATCTGCAATCA
The DNA here is from genome assembly GCA_963966055.1 of Lathyrus aphaca. Lineage (NCBI taxonomy): Eukaryota > Viridiplantae > Streptophyta > Magnoliopsida > Fabales > Fabaceae > Lathyrus > Lathyrus aphaca. The sequence goes on from OZ014521.1 coordinate 490,190,713, forward strand.
AGGCAGCTTTGGATATGGGAGTCTTTGCTTTTGAAGGTCCAGCAGATGTCCTAGTGGAAGCTTCAACATCAGCAGCATGATGGCTCAAGAAAAGTTTGTAATGGAAGGCCAGAGGACTTTTTCTTTTGCATACTGAATCCTTCTCAGTGAGGATACCTGGATACTGGCTTAGTATGATTCCACATAGCAGAGAGTAAAAAGCAATGGGAAGCTTTGTTGCAGATGTTCCAACATGCTTCAATGTCTGATAAAAAATATAAGCCCCAAAGTACAGCTTTGCTTGGGTGCCCACAGCATATATGAACCTGCTCAATTCAGTTGCTATTGAGGAGGTATGGTTGGTAGGGACCCAATTTGAAGTGCCAATCCTATGCAGCATTGCATACTTCCTTGTCAGCAAGCTAACAGAAAATTTCCCTTTGACTGGCCAAGCTTTGAATTGATTAGCAGTGATGACCTTGCACACATGGTTATTTATCTTTCCCAGCTCATTAGGTCCATCAGATTCTCTTCCTAGATAGTGGTTGATAACCCTAGAAGAGAATTCCACACATTTCCCTCTTACATACACCTTTCTGAAGTCATCTGATTTACCATCATCACAGTCCTCTTGAAGGTTGACAATGAATTCCTTGACTAGCAGCCCATAGCAAGGTGAAAAGTTTGATACTGTCTTGAATAAACCAGCAGAAGAAATTAGGTCAATTACCTCAATGCACTCAAGTGCATTTCTGCCCAGCTCTCTTTCAAGTGCTACCCTTCTTTGGTATACAAATTTCCATCTGCTCACACTTGACACATGATGGAATGAAACATTGTCCAGAGGAGCTTCTGGAACAACAGAGGTGGACCTTGATGGTGCTGGTTTCTTCTTTGGTTGGGATGTTGGGACATCCTCTTCAACATCTGAATCTGGTGGAGTTACAGCTTTCCTCTTTTGGGTATTCACCTTGTCTTTCTTTGGAGTAGACTGCTTCTTTTCAGGAGTTGAATGTCCTGCAGTCTTCTTTTCCTTTCTAGCCCTAAGCCTTTTGGCTATGCTAGGGTCCACAGAAGCAATGATCTCTGTGACAGAGTCATTATCTAAGTCTTCAACATGTAGCATAGATGCCTCCTCTTCCAGGATAGGAGTAGGTTCCAAACATATGTGATCATCACACATTTGTCTAGCACCCAAAGCATCCATCATGTTAGCAGGATATCATACCAGTTTCCTTCTTCTGGAACACAAAACTAAGCTTGGTTCTGAAACATTATTGCTTTCAAGATTACTATCTTTTCTTCAATCAGCTCCAACTGAAGTGCTATAACATTATGAAAGATACTTTGCACACATACAATAGACAGTAGCATCTCAAGGAGTATTCAGCTTCATAGCTTCAGAGAAAAAAAAAACAATCTTTTAGGTCTTTGATTCAACATTTACCATATACTGTTGATGTGTAGTGTGGTGTCAAGCCATTAGGATTGACATATCAATTCAGCTTCTTTCTTGATGAAACTTCCTTCAGTTCATGATTTAGACAATCATAAACATGTATCTTCACAAGAGAGATTTTCTCCAGCTATACCTAAACAACATAGGACACCATAACCAGGAAGAATATCCTCATTAGGTTACCATAAATAAGCTTAAGAGATAACTTATCAAGATTTTCACTCCCGCATGAAAGATTTGATAATTATACTCTTTTGTTTTGGCTCCAACCTCTTCTTTCATCAAGAACCACACTATTCTGAACTAAGTTTCTTCCAGTTCTGTAATCACATGATAGAACATCAAACTTGACATTATGAACTGAAGCTTTGCAACAACCTTTGTATGAAGTATTGGGGAACCACTATCAGACATAGCACATCATAAATAATAGAGCAATTCCTTGGAGATAAATAAACTTTTCCACAGTAAGATCCTCCAAAAGATATTGAAACACAATGTCAAGACATCTTATCTGACATCAGCAACCCTATGTGAATACAACACCATTATATCATATGATGAATAGTCCATCCTCCACTTCTAGGGACCATTCAAACACCAATATGAATCTCTCAAGTTCCAACAGCTCTTCATTATATCATCCTTCTTCCTTAACCATGAACCAGAAAGTATCTCCCTTAGATCTCATCCAGAAACAGACCAGGATGCCTGCTCTGATACCAATTGAAATTCTGGTATGACAGACTCAGATGTCTAATATGATGTTGAGACATCTTATCTGTTACTTATAAACATGGTAAGGCATACATATCAGTACTTAAATAATTCTGATATATCAGAGTCAAACATGCTTCAGGATGTTGGGACATCTGATAGGACATTCAGTTCAGGTACTGCATAAAACATAAAAGATGTAAAGAACACAGAAGTTTGTTAACCCAGTTCAGTGTATAACCACACTTACATCTGGAGGCCACCAAGCCAGGAGGAAATCCACTATTAGTAATATTAATTCTAGACTTAAACCACCCTGTTTAATCTATCACTTAATACTTACCCAATGCAATTTCTACCTAAGACACACCTTAGATATGAGTACCCTACTCACTCCCCCTCAATCACACAGTGATTTTGTTTACAAGATTAATTAAATTGAAGTCACACTTCAAACAAAAAACAGCTTGATCTTACTTCACAGTTTCAATCAAGTCACAAAACTTCTCTTGCTTACAAGCTTCGAGAATCACAAGTGAAACAGCCACAATAGAGTTCCTTGTTATGCAAGGCTGCCACAAGAACACAACCCTAATAATGTTTACATTTTCGGTTGATTGGGTTGATTCTAAACTAGGTTACAAGGTTTCTTTTATAACCTATTCCCAACTGGATTTGGGCCTAAACAATCACAACAATAGCTGCTACAAATATGCAGAAATATCTGCTACAAATATGCAGAAATATCTGCTACAAATATTCCAAAAGATCTTCAACTCCTAAAATATCTCTAAATATAGAAACCTATATTTTTCAATATTTGTCTTCAATTTAAATTGAGTCTTTAAGATCTTCTAGATCAGCATCACATATGATTGCATAATATCTCCAGAATATTCTGCATAATTCAGATCTGATAAATCCAATGTTATCACCTTGAATTAGGGTTTGTTACTTCCTAAATTCTAGGTGATTTTGTTCTTCTGATTAATCTGAATCTTCATAACAAAACTCCCTACAGATGCGCCTTGTTCTGTTTTTATCCATCCATAATTAATTCCAGATAACTCTCCTTAAATATCTCAAATCAGTTAGTTATTAATTAATTCTGGTAACAGGTCTGAGATGTCTCAACATCTGTTGGGACATCCTGAAAAACTGAACTTACTTCATTCACTGATACAATGTCACAACATCTGATGTGACATCCTGTAAACTGAACTTATTCCATCAACTGATACAATGTCCTAACATCTGGTGTGACATCCTGATATCTTGACTTAAGTTCATTAACTGTTACTCTGTTTGACAGTGTCACAACACTTGGTGTGACATCCTGAACTAAGTTCAACACTTCTTGTTTGATATCTATATGTAACATATGACAGTAATGTTGTCATGACATTTGCAGATGTTTCAACATCTTCTTTGACATCTGACTGTAACATATGACAACATCTGTTGGGACATCCTGAATTAGTTCTTCTACTCTGTTTGATAATGTCCCAACATCTGATAGGACATTCTGAACTGAATTCAACATCTTCTTTGACAACTTCCACATTTATCTGTGCCACCATGTCAGGACATCATGTTTGACATGTTCTTCCAGAGTCTATACCATGTTAATATGGAACTTCTTATTCAACATTTTCCAGCCATATTAGTTTTACCAAACATAATGCCAATCATAAAATAATAGCATTTACAAAGAGCAATGACGGGGACGGCCGACATGCTGGGGATAAAAGGTAGAGCCAAGACGGGGACGGCCGACTAGCTGGAAAAAAAGATATTATGATGGGGACGACCATCAAGGTAAAGCTGTAAAATTCTATGGGGATCGAATGAAACATGACGGGGACGGCCATCAAGTTCATAAAGTAAAGTAACCAACGATGGGGACGACCACCGGGCTAAAAAGAAAAGGGACCACGACGGGGACGGCCATCGGATTAAAGAATAAATGAAATAAACAGATGATGGGGTACGGCCATCAAAGGTGAAGGACGATCACCTAGCAGGGGACGGCTGCTCTGTTGGGTTAAGATGAGGGACGGTCATCTAAGGTGGAGGACGACCACCTGGCAGGGTACGGCTGCCGAAAATATCGCGACACAGGACGAATGCCGGATAAAGGGTCAACGATGGGAACGGCCATCGGATGAGCATGATGGAGGACGACCATCAAGAGGTGGAGGACGACCACCTAGCAGGGGACGGCTGCTCTCGAGGTTGCTCATGACATAGGACGAATGCCAGATAACCAAAAAAATCAACAATGGGGACGGCCATTGGATAAAATGATGAGGGACGATCATCAAGAGGTGGAGGACGACCACCTAGCAGGGGACGGCTGCTAAAAATCAACGATGGGGACGGCCATCGGATGAGCATGATGGAGGACGACCATCAAGAGGTGGAGGACGACCACCTAGCAGGGTACGGCTGCTCTCAGGGATATCATAACACAGGACGAGTGTTAGATAAAAAAGAAAATTTGCTTTGTGGGCGATCTACTGGGGATATAGTGAACACGGACGAGTGTTCACAACCAAGAAAGGAAAGTATAAGTGTTTGGTATTGTGTATAGATTAAAGATGCGGACGAGCATCCCTAAGACTACGATACGGACGAGTATCGGATAGAAACAAATGATGACGCGTGTTCAAAGATGATGATACGGACGAGTATCAACTGGTTAACAGAGAACACGGACGAGTGTTGAATCTGAGAGGATTCTTCTGGGGAATAGTAGACACAGGCGAGTATCTATATTCAAGAAGACAAAAGTGTTTGACACAGTGTATGGATTAAAGATGCGGACGAGCATCCTTAAAACTTATGATACGGACGAGTACCATGTAGAAACAAACTCTAGACGCATGTTCTGAGATGATGGTACGGAAGAGTACCAACTGGTTAACAAAGAACAAGGACTAGCATTGAATCTGCGGGGATATATAAGTGGTATATGCAAGATACGGACGAGTATCTGTATAAGAGTGAGTGATGTATAGATGAGTATTTAACTGTTGGGGAGAGCGACACGGACGAGTGTCGAAAGGAGAAGAGTGTAATATGAACAAGTATCTGATATACAAAGTCTAGGCGACTGCGCTGGGGATATGACACGGACGAGTGTCAAGAAAGTGTATATATAGGTATATGGGAGTGCAAAGAGGATGTCTTTGGCTTTCTGCTGGTGATGTGACACGGACGGGTGTCATGAAGTATCCGTGATACGGGTGATTTATTTGTAAAGAGTGTTCAGGCGACTTTACTGGGGGGAGTGATGATACGGACGGGTATTAAAAGGGAATATACTGGTGTTTGTGATTTGTGAGGCAACTGCTTTTGCTGGGACTCTGGTGGGGATTTCTGTACAATGGTGATGAACGGTTATTATTCACAAGTGTTAATTTAGGACATGGCTCATGATTATGCTATGCGTTTGATTTTTGCCGTAATGCTCCGTATTAGACGGAATGTTACGCTCTGAGAGGATAGTATGATGCAAATGCCATGATTATGCAAAGATCAAACCGGGATTCGGATCCCGTTGCTGCGAAGATCTCTGGCTGATCTGTTTGAAATGGACCTCCCAGCTGGGGATGAGATCATTGATAGACCTGGAGAGATGCATCCACTTGGGGATATAGGTCACTGGTTGACATATCCTTGTAATAGGACCCAGCTGGGGTTTGTGGAAGCCTTCTGTACTCTGTTGTGACTTCTTCGTGCGTTGCTCTTCTGGATAGAGGCTGAGGATTCTGTGGGGAGATGGTTCCCTGACTTTCACATCTTGCTGAGGAAGAGAGATTAGCCTCACGGCTGGGGAATGTTGTTGGTAACTCAGCTGGGGAGAGTAATGAGAGGCAACTCAGCTGGGGATAGAGCATTTCGGATGCTGAGATTACTTGTTGATCAGCTTGCTGAGATGTAGCTTGCGTGCCCCAAGTTGCGTCCTGTATACCTGCAATCCTGCAAAGATAAGGAAACGCACAAATGGTCCCGAGGTATCCTTTACTGTATTCCGTCATAGGAGTTAAGTACTTTCGAGAGTAATTATATTTCCTGCAAGCATGTGCTTTTATTATTATTATTTTTTTTTGGAGAAAAGCATCCGTACTTATGCAATTGTATTTTTAGAGATATCAGACAATTCTTTGCAAAATAAAAATGTACCAGACGAAACATGACTGAAAAATTTGATTTCATTAATTCAAATGCCCTGAATTGGCAAGATACAGTCAAGGAAACATGTCTCCTGAAATGAAGAGACTGTTACAAATTGAGAAACAAAGTGCTGGCGATGTTGTCAACGCTTGGAGGAGTTTCCTCTTCTGCTATGACTCGTATGACTTTTGACGTTCTTCTCGTCTTGCCTTCTGAAGAATATTGATTCTGATTGAAGCTTGATCCTTTTGAAGCTTTCCAAGTTGCAAGTGATACAGACGAATTCAGAATGCAGTTGTTCGCTTATTCCCTTATTTTGCATGGATCGCCCTTTCGGGTTTTCAATCCATCGGGATACCCATTTTTGCCTGAGTTGTCCAATGTGGCTTTTCAACTCAGCGGGTGTACAGTTTTTTTTGTTTATTTTCCCTTATTTTTGCCCGAGTCTTTTATTCTGTTTTTGACTCGCCGGGATGCCCTATTTTTGCCTGGACTTACATTCTGTTTTTGTGTCCAGCGGGTCACTTTTATGCGAAGTATTTTTTAACTGCATCTGAATTCACAGGGGACGGGAAGTCTTCACCATCCATGGTGCTGAGCATCAGTGCTCCACCAGAGAAAACTTTCTTTACCACGAATGGTCCTTCATAATTCGGAGTCCACTTGCCCCTGTGGTCTGTATGAGGAGGGAGGATTCTTTTCAAAACAAGATCTCCTACTTGGTACTCTCGGTGCCTGACTTTCTGATCGAAGGCTTTCTTCATTCTTCTCTGATATAACTGCCCATGACAGATTGCAGCCAACCTTTTCTCTTCGATCAGACTCAGTTGTTCGTATCGGGCCCGAACCCATTCTGCTTCACTCAGTTTAACATCCATTAATACCCGTAACGAGGGTAATTCAACTTCAACAGGTAGGACTGCTTCCATACCATACACAAGTTGATACGGCGTTGCCCCAGTGGATGTTCTGATTGATGTGCGGTACCCATGCAAGGCAAATGGTAGCATTTCGTGCCATTCTTTGTAGGTGACTACCATCTTTTGCACAATCTTCTTGATATTCTTATTTGCCGCCTCAACAGCGCCATTCATCTTTGGCCTGTAAGGAGAAGAGTTGTGATGTTGAATCTTGAAGTCCCGGCACAGCTCTGCCATCATTTTGTTGTTGAGATTGGAACCATTATCAGTAATGATCCGCTCGGGAACTCCATACCGACAGATGATATCTCTTTTCAGAAATCTGGCTACCACTTGCCTGGTGACGTTTGCATATGAGGCTGCTTCCACCCACTTGGTGAAATAATCAATAGCAACCAGGATGAATCTGTGGCCGTTTGAAGCAGTTGGCTGAATCTTGCCAATCATATCAATGCCCCACATGGCAAAGGGCCATGGAGAAGACATGATGTTCAAAGGATTGGGAGGCACATGCACCTTATCTGCATAAATCTGGCATTTGTGGCATTTCCTGGCATAAGCACAACAGTCTGCATCCATTGTGATCCAGTAATAGCCTGATCTTAGCAATTTCTTAGCCATGGCATGCCCTCCAGCATGGGTACCAAAGGAGCCTTCGTGCACTTCACGCATCATTAAATCTGCTTCTGTCTTATCAACGCATCGGAGGAGTACCATATCAAAGTTCCTTTTGTATAAAGACCCATCAGCGTTCAGAAAGAAACTACCAGCAAGCCTTCTCAAAGTCTTCTTATCATTGGAAGATGCCCCAGGTGGGTATGTTCGATCCTCCAAGAAGCACTTAATGTCATGGAACCAAGGCTTGTCATCCTTGACAACATCCGTTGCAAATACATATGCTGGTCTGTCGAGTCTGGACACTGAAATCTGAGGTACAAAGTTGGCAGCTTGAACTTTGATCATGGATGAAATGGTAGCAAGAGCATCTGCAAACTGATTCTCGTCCCGAGGGATATACTCAAGCTTGACTGTTGTGAAGAAAGTCAATAACCTCCTTGTATAATCCCTGTAAGGTATCAGATGATCCTGGTGTGTGTACCATTTGCCATTGGTCTGATTGATTACCAAAGCTGAATCTCCGAATACGGTCAATGTCTTGATCCTGAGGTCAATGGCTTCCTCAAGACCCATGATGCAAGCTTCGTATTCAGCTTCGTTGTTAGTGCAGTTGAAAGTGAGTTTTGCCGAGAAAGGCATGTGAACTCCTTTGGGTGTAATGAGTACTGCACCAACGCCACGACCATTCATATTAACAGCCCCATCGAACATCATAGTCCATTCTTCTTCCGGGTTGGGCCCTTCAGTGTGAATAGGCTCTTCATGATCTTTTGCTTTAATGAACATGATGTCTTCATCAGGGAAGTCAAACCTCATAGGCTGGTAATCATCAATGGGTTGCTCAGCAAGATATTCAGACAATACACTGCCCTTGATGGCTTTCTGAGACGTGTATTGGATGTCATATTCTGTAAGAATCATCTGCCATCTTGCAACCCGTCCGGTAAGAGCTGGCTTCTCGAAAATGTACTTAACCGGGTCCATCTTTGAGATCAACAAAGTAGTGTGGGTCAACATATACTGTCTTAGTCGGCGAGCAGCCCACGCTAAAGCACAGCAAGTTTTCTCGAGCAGTGAATAACGTTGTTCACAGTCGGTAAACTTTTTGCTTAGGTAGTATATTGCATACTCTTTTCGACCAGACTCGTCATGCTGGCCCAGCACACACCCCATTGACTCTTCTAATACTGTCAAGTACATTATCAGAGGTCTTCCTTCAACTGGAGGCATGAGGATTGGAGGTTCTTGCAGATATTCCTTGATCTTATCAAAATCCTTCTGGCAATCTTCGTTCCACCTGACCGTTTGTTCCTTTCTTAACAGCTTGAACAAGGGTTCACAGGTTGCTGTAAGGTGAGATATGAACCGTGAAATGTAGTTCAATCGACCTAAGAACCCTCGAACTTCTTTCTCAGTTTTCGGTGCAGGCATCTCTTGAATAGCTTTGACTTTATCAGGGTCAACCTCAATCCCTTTCTCACTTACGATAAATCCTAGCAGCTTACCGGATCGCACCCCGAATGTGCATTTGTTGGGGTTCAGCTTCAGTTGGTACTTCCTCAGTCGCTTGAATAACTTTAGCAGATTCACCAGGTGATCTTCCTCTGTAAGGGACTTGGCAATCATGTCATCCACATAACACTCGATTTCCTTATGGATCATGTCGTGGAATAATGTCACCATAGCCCGTTGATATGTGGCACCAGCATTCTTCAGTCCGAATGGCATCACTTTGCAACAGAACGTGCCCCAAGGTGTAATGAATGTTGTCTTCTCCATGTCTTCAGGTGACATCTTGATCTGATTGTATCCTGAAAATCTGTCCATGAAGGAGAATACCGAGAACTGAGCCGTGTTATCCACCAATACATCAATGTGAGGTAATGGGAAATCATCTTTCGGGATGGCTCTGTTCAGATCCCGGTAATCAACACACATTCTTACTTTGCCGTCCTTTTTAGGCACAGGTACTATATTAGCAACCCACGGCGGATATCTAGTTACAGCAAGGAACCCGGCGTCCCATTGCTTTTGTACCTCCTCCTTGATTTTCATAGCCATGTCTGGGCGGGTACGGCGCAGCTTCTGTTTGACCGGTGGGCACTCTTCTCTCAAAGGCAGCTTGTGCACAACAATGTCGGTATCCAACCCTGGCATGTCTTGATACGACCAAGCAAACACATCCACATACTCTTGAAGCAGATCGACCAGTTGCTTCTTCACTGAGTCTTGCAGGCAGGCCCCGATTTTAACCTCTTTCACGTCTTCCTCCGTACCAAGATTAATCACTTCAACCTCCTCCTGGTGAGGAGTAATAACCTTTTCTTCCTGTCTCAACAACCTGGCTAGCTCTTCAGGAAGCTCATATTCTTCTTCAACCCCTTCATCAGCTTGATTGATCGGATTGTCAAAGTCATACGATGTCATAGCCGTGCTGTTGTCGGTGCTGTCTGGAAGGCATTCTCTGCAAGGGTTTAATTTGTTCATTTTAGTGATTGATTTTAATCTTGCTTTAGAAAAGTGAAATGAAGTTATCATTTTGAAAACACCGCTATTTATTTTTTGTACAAAAAAGAAAAATGGAAAAACAGTGAGCAGAAAAGAAAAAGACTCGTTTGCAAAAAGATGTCTGATATTTCATTAATTGATCTTGTTTGCACAAAAAGTACAGATGGCCCGATTACAAAATGAGTCTTGTCATCTTGGGCAAGATGCAAGACTTTGATGCATGCTTATAAAAATACAGGAAATAATAATTACTCTGCTCGAGTAACTCTTATAATTTCCTGGGAAGACCAGTTCGAGATACTGCTCCCCGGGATCTTTGGACGGATCCAATTCTCCAGATTGCACTCCTCTTCCAGCTCGTCTTCCAGACAGTTGATAGCATCGGGGGTAAGCATCCCCCCAATGACAAAACCGGGCTTCTCAGCAGCCTTTGCTTGATGTTGAGTTGGTCTGTAACCCAACCCAAATTTGTCTTTCTTCTCCTCCACAGCTAAAACCTTGCCCCAGCCTAGGGCAGTTCCTTCCTCAACAACCTTCCGGGCTTGTTGGTAAGATGACATGGAGATTCCAGATACAGCAGATGCTTCATTCACATTCAAGGCTTCAAATCCTTGGCTCATTGTTTCATGGATCTCCCCATCCATCTCAATGTACTTATAAGTAGCCAGGTGGCTAACAAATATATCCTCCTCCCCACAGATTGTAACAACTTGGCCTTCCCACTCAAATTTTAACTTTTGGTGAAGGGTAGACGTTATTGCGCCGGCGGCGTGAATCCAAGGTCTACCCAACAAACAGCTGTAGGCGGGCTGAATGTCCATCACATAAAAGATAGTTTTAAAGGTCTGTGGGCCAATTGTCACAGGTAGCTCGATCTCTCCCAGAACCGATCTCTTAGAACCATCGAAGGCCCTTACTACCAGGTTGCTGGGTCTCAATGCCAATCCATCATATTCTAATTTCACCAGAGCCTTCTTTGGTAAGACATTAAGGGACGACCCCGTGTCTACCAGCACATGAGAAAGGACTGCCCCTTTGCATTCCATGGTGATGTGCAAGGCTTTGTTGTGGTTGCGGCCATCCGCTGTCAAGTCAGTATTGGTGAACCCTAACCCATTGCTAGCAGTAACGTTTCCAACCACGGTTTCCAACTGGTTGACAGTAATCTCTTCAGGCACGTAAGCTGCGTGCAAGACTTTGAGTAGTGCATTCCGATGGGCTTCGGAGCACATAAGCAGTGAGAGGATAGAGATTTTGGATGGCGTTTGGTGAAGCTGATCCACAATTTTGTAATCACTCTTTTTGATGATTCTCATAAACTCATCAACTTCTTGATCGAACGGTGTCTTCAAGGCTTCTTTAACAGCTTGATCTTCCTGCACAGGGCTCTTCCCTTTTGCCTTGGCAGCAGCTTCTGCCTCGGCAGTGGGCCTCTGAATTTGTGGGGCGAAAAGACGTCCGCTTCGAGTGAAGCCTCCGCCTCCTCCCACATTGTCTATCTGTGGTGCAGGTGTTGATGTTTCAAGAGTGATTCTTTTTCCTTCGCAGTATACGTCAGAGCCATAGTGCCAAGGGATGGCCCTATTGCTTTCATATGGTACTGGTCCAGGCACCGTAACAGTGACTGGACTGATTGCTGCTGCTGAAGGGACTGTGATTGTTTGTGGATCATAATAGATTGTAACTGGTGCTCTTATGGGAGCAGCACCTTCTGAATGGTAGGCAGAGTTGTTCTCAGGATCATAAAATATTGTGACAGTAGAGACATCTTCATGATTTGTTGCTGGAGTTGTAGGAGACATTGACGGAAGAATGGATGTTGTTGTTGTAGGAGGTTCGAAATGGAGTGAAGTTGAAGTTGTAGCAGGAAAATTTGTTGAAAACTGATCAGTTGAGATGATAGATGAAGTACTTGTTGATGAAGCCGAAGAATTGTCAGGAACAATAGTTGCTGCAGTTGTAGGAGGTTCTGAAACCGTTGCTGATGATATTGTTGGATTTGTTGGAAATGATGTGGTGATCTGAAGTTGGCCACTCTGAATAAGGCCATCTATGCCATTCCTCAAATTATCGCACCCATTTACTGAAATATTGCAGTAAGCACAACCCAATTCACACCCTGGGAACATCTGACATTCCAAGAGCTGATCCTTGATTTCTACCAATGGTGTCCTGATCTGTCCCACACTGGTTATTAAATAAGACGGCTTGTCTTCTTCAATAGCGTTAATTCGGGGACCACCATGGTTTGGCATGGGGTTTTTATTAACATTGGGCGGTGGTGCGAAATTCAGAGCCTTGGAGTCTACCAGGTCTTGTACCTTCATATGCAGAGCCCTGCATTTTTCTGTACTGTGGCCAGGTGCGTTTGAATGAAAAGCACACCTAGCATTGGAGTCATAGTTCCTTGGTAGACTGTTGGGATCCGGAGGTGCCAACGTTCTTAGCTCAACCAGGTTGAGTTTCAGAAGTTGTGGCAGCAAAGTAGCATATGGCATTGGGATCGGATCGATCACTCTGTTAGCTTGAGATGGCCTCTGTTGGAATGGCCTTTGCTGATTATTGTTGTTGCTGTTGCTGTTGTTGTAATTTCTTGGAGGATACTGACTTTGTTGATGGTACTGAGGTTGCTGTTGATAGCTTTGCTGAGGAGGTTGATAGATTGGTTGAGGAGGAGCCGGAGCAGGGATAGTGACTGCTGCTACAGACCTGTGAACATACTGGGGTCTGCCCCTGTTGGTGTGGATGGCATTGGTCTCGCCAGTTCTTCTTGGGCCTGCAAAAGGCTTTCTTGTACTACTGGACGAGCTGGCACCATTATCAGAAATCTTACCCATTTTCAACAGGCTCTCAATTCTCTCCCCAGCTATGACAACATCCGCGAAGCTAGTGGAAGAGAAAGCAGCCAGCCTGTCAATATATGTTCCCTGAAGGGTGTTCATAAACATGTCTGCCATTTCCCTTTCAGACATAGGTGGTTGAACGGCAGCAGCCAATTGCCTCCATCTCTGGGCATATTCTCGGAAACTCTCCCTTGAAGACTGTGACATTCCCATTAGGAGGGTCCTGTTGGGTGCCATGTCTAAGTTATACTGATACTGTCTGATGAAGGCCTCTGCCAGGTCCTTCCAGCATCTAATAGTTGCCCTTGTCAAGTGAGAGTACCATTCTCTTGACGCTCCAGTTAAGCTGTCTTCGAAATAGAACATCCAGAGTTTCTCATCCATTGTATAGGCCTTCAGCCTTCCCAGGAACGACTGTAAATGAGTCCGGGGGCACGAAGTCCCGTTGTATTTTTCAAAGCAAGGAGGCTTGAACTTATGGGGAATCCTGACCCCGTCTACCAAGCCCATATCCATGACATCGAAGCCCAGAGAGTTTTGAGACTCTAAGGATCTCAACTTCTCAGCTATCTCATCCAATCTTCTATCATAAGCTTCTTCCCCAGCGCCCATTACTGTGAATTGGTCCTCCTGAGGATCTTCTTGTAGTACCCTAGCTGCGGTGGCAGTCCCTTGAACATTTGCAGGAATATTGACCTCAGGATGGAGGTGTGGTCCAAATACCGGAGGGTTGACGTGAGGCTGTACCCTTTCATTGTTACTGGTACCGGCAGTCCCTATATGTGGATCCTCTTGATTCTGCCTTTCCACCATGGCCCTCAATCTTTCCTGGCTCTGAGCCATGTTGTTCATAACTTCCATAAACTGAGTCATTTGATTCCTCATCTCTAGCCTTTCGTTTGCCATTTGATTTCTGACCTCGGTAAGGTCCTGCTGCATCTGATCCATTTGAATTCCCGGAAGGTTGTTTCGGGTCGGATAGCGGTGCGGACGGTTGAGGGGAAAAACTCGGCGCCTAGCAATAGTTCCTGATGCATCACAACAGAGGTTAGCAAAAAAAAAAAAAAAAAGACCTACAAAACAAACAAAGGGTTAGCATGCAATGCAGTATGCTTATTTGTTCTCAAGGTATCCGGTTTGTCCTTCAGTTTTGACCCTTCCAGACCCTTGAAGATGCTGTTGTTGTTGCTTTCGAAGAAAACTCAGATGAAGCAACCAACACAAATATATTACAGAAGGTGAAATAATACAACTTGTTCATTTTACAACACAAGCCCTCTAAGGGGTCAAAATACAGTACAAGAAAAATAAAAGTACATGGAAAGAAAGCAACAACAAACAAATGGTCAAACACCAAGACCAAACTCATCCTCACGAACTTCTTTGAGAAGTGCTTCGGTCACAGGATCAGCCGGACGCTCCGTGAGATTCCTGATGAGGAGATTCCGGGTTGTAACAGCTGCTGTTAGCTTCTTGTGCTGAGTTTGGTCCTTTGACCTCTTCACCCCTGCTTTGATCTTCAGCTCTGATATCTCCCTCTGGGCTGCTGCCAAGGCTTCTTGCTGTTCTTTTGCACTAGCTTCCAGTTGCTCCATCTTGTCTTGAACTCTCTTGTCCTCCAGGGTACGAGCCTCGGTGATCCTGACCCACCGGGCTTGACTCTCCTTCAAATACAAGTCTGTCCTTGCTCTCTGGAACTGGGCTTCTTTGCAAGCATTCTTCAGAATTTGTTCACCAGCCTTAGACTTTTTGATATAATCCCCAGACTTTTCAATCTTAGTCAAATGCTCCACTCTCAACTTCTCCAATCTCTCAATCTCCCTCATACCTTCACTCCTCTCACGGAGGGTCTTCTGCAAAGCCTGGGTTAGCTTCTCATTTCTTTCTTTCAAGCTCTCAAACTCCTCCAAACTGATAGTGGCAGGGGGTGGTGCTGAAGATGACTCAGGCATGTCTTCTATGGTAAAGGGTAATCCAGAGAATTGGGCCCTGGCACGGGACCACTCATAATATTGTGCTGATGCCACATTATTGCACTTCCCCAGAACGGTGACTCCCTTAGTTTGAACATTATCCCAGGCCCAGGCAGCCTGCCTAACAACAGCCAAACTAATCTTGTTCTCACAATAGAGAGTCTCCACCAAGTCCTGTGCCTTAGGAGTATGGACCAATGCATAGCCCAGTTGCCTTCTGAACAGCTGAGGGTTGTAATTAATACTACCCTTAACTCCTATTAGGGGCACATTGGGAAAATGCCCACAGCTGGTGATAATATCCCTTCCTTTGGTGCTTTGAGTACACCATCTGATATCTGCTGAAGTTAGAGCAGTGAGTCTCTTAGCCCAGTTACTCTGCTGATGAGGATTTAGAAATGCATCTGTCCTGGGTAGATGTCTGAGAAGCCAAGTATGGAATAATGGGGCACAACACCTCACTAACCTTCCCCTCTGCTTCTCATTCCTCTGATGCACTGAATAGTAGAGATCCCCCAATAATGTTGGCACTGGGTTCTTCAAGATGAACAAGTGAATTGCATTCTTGCTAATGAATCGAGGCTCATCTGCAAACAACACAATTCCATATACACTCAAGGCCAGTAAAGCACAGACAGCTTTCCACTCTCCTACAGAAGCTTTCAGGGTAGCTTGAGAAATTAAGAAGTCCAGATGAAAGCCAGGGATTCCAGCTTTAGAGGTCATATGCTGCTCAATCAAAACAGGTTCCAGATGCAAAGCTCTTGCTACTTCTCCATTAGCAGGAAAGACCATCTCAGGGTTGAAAGGGATTCCACCTCTGATAGGTATACCAACTAATGAGGAGTACTCTTCCAATAAGGGGCCCAACTGAAAGTCTTGAAAAGTAAAACATCTCAGTGGAGGATCATAAAACTGAATGCAGGTGTGGATCAGGCTTCTTTGTGATGGGTCCAGATCCATAACCATGTCAAGTATATCTCCATAACTCTCCCTGAACAATGGTATGTGATCTGGAGTGATCAGGGTTTGAATCCTCCTGATGTCTGATAACTCTGGCTGGAAGAAGTGGTAGGTGATGTTACTCTTTTTAGGAGCCATGATGCTGAAGATTGAGTAGAGACAGGTGCTGATGACAATGCTGAAGTGATGAGCCACTGGTTGGCTGGTGCAGGATATAGCTGAAACAGATGCTGGTGAAGATAGGTCAATACAGGAGATGGGGTCAAAACCAAAACCAGATGAATGATGGATACCCTGAAACACAAATAAGCAAATGTCAATATGATGCAATGATTATGTATGCAAATGATATGCAAGGGTTTGTGACTGAGCTGGATCTGATCAAAATGCCCTGATATAAGTCCATGTGTGTAAGAAATCCAGATGGAGGTCTATAAATCCAGTAACCAGGGTGGGGGACTCAAATAAAGAGCCACATGTCCAGGGTTTAGAATCACAAGAACTGTCCAACATGGAGTACTCTTAACAAACCAAAGTAACAGGGTATTCTGAGGTCAAGGTACCTGCAAACCTGTAAACAGCCCAACCCCCCTCACAGGTGGTGTTCTAAAACAAGGATCCTCAGACTTGGATCAGTTATGAGAAGTGTAAACACTTCTAACCCGGAGGTACAGTGTTTACAATAACCATAACAATTCCTCCTCTAATTCACCTCAGTTTCTGAAGGTCAATACTAAAAGGTCATCCAGACTTAGCAGGCTTCCCAGATAGCCCTAGCATTGCAGGAAATCTGCAACACAGAGTTCTCAAGAAGAAACCCACATCTGAACCGTGTTTCATATTCCCGCACCAGACCGAAATGGAATGGGAAAGAATATGATTCACTCTAGCCTAGGTGTCACTCAGGTCCCAGGTATAGGACCTTAACTCTCTATGAATTACCCACCCACCAAAGCAAACAACAGATCCAGCCAGCAACATGACAGTATGATATATACAAATGCAATAAAGAAAGCAGTGAAGCAACTGTACATAAATCAATAAACAAAATAAATACAAGAACAAATAAGAACATAACACCCCAGTAAACACAAATCAATCAAGCGCTAGGAGGAACCCACAAAAAGAACCAGAAGCCCTGGTTGCAATATAAGAGTCCCCAGCAGAGTCGCCAAGCTGTCGCTCCCGATAAATGGGACTGGCCCAAATAAAGGTACAGACGCGAACGGTCGGCGAGAGGGACAATGAGAACACACAGCCGTGAACTCACTGGAGATGAATAGAGTCTCCAGCTAGGCATTTTTATCCCGAAGGAAAGGTAATGCTGCATAGACCTAGAAAGAGATGGATAAGACGGTTTGCGAACCAGAGAGACTGAGAAAGGGGGTTGGTTACAACCTGGGAAGGTATTAGCACCCAGATTGTCCGTCGTACTCGACGGGATCCACGCTTAAAAGATTTGTGTTTTAAAGGGGTAGTGTCAGTGCAATTTGTGTATAAAGGAGCTGGAAAAGGATGTACAGGTGTCAGTGTAAAAGAAAGTGATGTGTGATATGTACAGTGTCAGTGTAAGAAAAGGAATAAAATGCTCAAGACCATGAGGCTTAAAGAATGATACAGGAAGGAGGGGGAATGTACAGAGACTTTTGTTCGATAACTGTTAAGTTATGCCTACGTATCCTCTCGTGCAATGAGGAAGTCAGAACACCGTAGTTCGACCCAAAGAGACTGAAAGGTGAATTGACTTGTGAACTGCTTACTTGCCTATGCTCAAGTGTATGATCTGTCTGGCACAGATGCAAACTGTCTTGCATTAGACGGAAGAAGCAAGTTCTCGTTTATGAGTGAAGGTGATGAGAAAAGAATCCCGAAGGAGACGATTATTGTTTGTTTTTTGAGTTTTCAGCCTTTTATTGCTTTTGGAAGTTTGTCATAAGTTAATAAGCTTAAGCCTAAACCAATGGATTTAGTAAACTCATCACATCTTCCCTCTGATTAGGGGTAATGAAAATACCTTAAGTGTGAAGTCAGGTTCTCACACTTAATCACCTTTGGTGTAGGATTAAGATTATTAACCTACTTGTGATTAATTAGATGTTTTTGTGGTTTTTATTTAGTGTTAAGTAATGAGGTTAAGCCATAATCAAGGATTAAACAGACTCATTACACCATCCTAATAGAAGGATAATAGATGAGAATGTTTAAGCAGAGGAAAAGCTCCTCAACTTAATCCATGATTAGGGATTAAACTCATGACAAAACAAGCCTTTGATTAAGTGGATTTTATTTAGTGATATGATGATGAAGTGAGTTTTAGGGTTTATAAGACAACTTGAGGGGGACTTGTCCATTAACACTAGGGTTAGTCCTTCTTAACCAGTTAAGGAAGAATTAGAACCCTAATGCAAGGCCCAAGTTACAAGTGTGATGTCTTGATGATTTATTAAGTGAATTGATTAAGAGATTTAAACACATTAAGGGTTTAACACTTAGGATTAAAGTTATACACTCCATCCTAATAAAAGGATGCAGGCATAAGCTTAATCACAAAGCCTTAAAGCCTTTAGGGTTTAGTCCCTG
This sequence comes from Lathyrus aphaca, assembly GCA_963966055.1. Classification (NCBI taxonomy): domain Eukaryota; kingdom Viridiplantae; phylum Streptophyta; class Magnoliopsida; order Fabales; family Fabaceae; genus Lathyrus; species Lathyrus aphaca. The sequence goes on from OZ014521.1 coordinate 490,209,452, forward strand.
ATTATGAGATGAGAAGAGAAGACTCAAAAGAGACACAAAGGTGAAAACTAAGAGGGGAGACTAAACAAAACCCTAATCATTGTCATGCTTGGTTGTTCCTAAGGTTTGTGAGGTTTACAAGAGATATCTTCAAAGGAACTACCAGGAAGCAGATGAAAGGAGCAAAGAGAAGCAAAGTAACTTGCTTCATTTAAGAAGACAAGTCACTTGAGGAAAGAAGGTGAGAAGAAAAATAAAGAGCAAGCTCAATCACGAGATAAAATGTAGCAATGATGCATAAGAGAGATGAAAAGGAATTGTGAGAAGTGAAGGCAAATTCACTTCTCAAAGTTACTTACCACCTGAAAAGTTAGTGAAAGGAATGCAATGCAATGCAATGCAAAATGAGATGAAATGATATGATGCAAATCAAAACCAGAAGCATTTACATGATGTTAATGATGCTAAGAGATGATGCAAACACATGTCAAGATTTGTGAAATAAGTTCAGTTTTTCAGGATGTCCCAACAGATGTTGGGACATCTCAAGCAGAGTACAAGCAAATGAACTTAATTCAGAATGTCACACCAGATGTTGGGACATTGTTTCAGTTAATGAAATAAACTCAGTTTTTTTAGGATGTCCCAACAGATGTTGTGACATTATCAAACAGAGCATGAGCAAATGAACTTAATTCAGAATGTCACACCAGATGTTGGGACATTGTTTCAGTTAATGAAATAAACTCAGTTTTTTCAGGATGTCCCAACAGATGTTGTGACATTATCAAACAGAGCATGAGCAAATGAACTTAATTCAGAATGTCACACCAGATGTTGGGACATTGTTTCAGTTAATGAAATAAACTCAGTTTTTTCAGGATGTCCCAACAGATGTTGTGACATTATCAAACAGAGCATGAGCAAATGAACTTAATTCAGAATGTCACACCAGATGTTGGGACATTGTTTCAGTTAATGAAATAAACTCAGTTTTTTCAGGATGTCCCAACAGATGTTGTGACATTATCAAACAGGGCATGAGCAAATGAACTTAATTCAGAATGTCACACCAGATGTTGGGACATTGTTTCAGTTAATGAAATAAACTCAGTTTTTTCAGGATGTCCCAACAGATGTTGTGACATTATCAAACAGAGCATGAGCAAATGAACTTAATTCAGAATGTCACACCAGATGTTGGGACATTGTTTCAGTTAATGAAATAAACTCAGTTTTTTCAGGATGTCCCAACAGATGTTGTGACATTATCAAACAGAGCATAAGCAAATGAACTTAATTCAGAATGTCACACCAGATGTTGGGACATTGTATCAGTTAATGAAATAAGTTCAGTTTTTTTTAGGATGTCCCAACAGATGTTGTGACATCTCAGACCTGCTACCAGAATTAATGACTAACAGAACTGAATAAATTAAGGAAAGTTACCTGAAATTAATTATGGAAGAATGAAACAGAATAAGGCGCGTCTGTACTGAGCTGGAGACCTTCGAAAGTGAGCTTTCAGAGCTTCCCTCTTGTGCAAATGATCTCCGTTTAACCCCTTGAGGCCAATGGAAACCTTGAATGAGGCTGAAAGTGGCTAGTTTTTTTGTGGTTCAGTTCTGGTGTAACAGGAAATGCAGTTCTTGTGTGTTGTGTTTCAGATCATTATAAGGGGTGGGATCTGTTCTATGGATGATTTTGTGGTTTGTGTGTGAAGGAATTTTTTTTTTTAATGTTTGAAGGCTGTGGAGAGAGTTTTTTAGAGGAGAAGGTTCAGACCAGTTTTTTTGTGTATGTTGCAATGTGTGTATTCAGCTTGTGTATGGCTTGCTTTATGTTCCATAGTGTTTGAGTAGGCTATGGAGCAGGTTTGTAGAGGTGGCTGATCACTATTCCAAAAGCATGGGAGAAATTGCAAAAAGTCATGGTTTGGTGTACTTGAAGCATGGGCTGTGTCAGAGATGGTTTCCTAACCTGTACTGCATCAGCTGAGTTCAAGGAAGGCCCTTGGATGGTTCATGAAAGGCTACTGCATTTGGATCATGAGCTAGAGGAGTTTTTGCAACTTGCCCACTTGTGACATTTCATGATTTTGGCTATGTGAATGTGAGAAGTCTTGCTGAATTGTTGGTGAGGCATGCTTCATTAGGTCATGGCCAAATTCTGAAACCAGCTAGGGGTCAAACAAAACCTTTGAGAATCAGTTTGCAAGAAATCCCTCTTTGCACTTTCATGAAAAATGATTTATGGTCACTTGAAAATCAAAGCATAGAAATGGGAAATTCCTTAGGCCAAACTGAATTTCAGGTCATGCATTGTGTTTGTATGATTCTATGATCAAATAAAGATCATACACATTCAAAATGATGGGGAAAGCTGAAATTCTGGGATCAGGTCTGAGATGTCCCAACATCTGTTGGGACATCTGTTGGGACATCCTGAAAAAACTGAACTTATTACATTAACTTACACAATGTCACAACATCTGGTGGGACATCCTGAAGCCTGAACTTCAACACTTCTTGTTTGTCCAAAAATCCTACCAATTCTAAAACATCTACAAAAACCCTTTGGTTGGATGATTGGGGTCCTCAGATGCCCTGATTTTGTACTGACTTGCTCAAAAAGTCATCTTTTGATCAGATGCCTTCCCCATTGAATTCCTTCATGAAAATTGATATGCATGATCCTCATACCATATGGAGACCAATGGAAACAAGAATGACCAAAAAATTTGGAGTTATGGCCTCTGAAACCAAAACCCTAATTCTAGGTCATCTGTGCAGTCAAGCCTGGCCCTGCTTCCACACCATTTCCAGTTCTTGTGATTCTTTGGCGTGCTTGACTTTGAAAGGATGTAATATGATATAAGAACACACATGGATCCCTTTGAGATGATTGGTGGCCTTTGGAGTGGCTCAAGAGGCTCTTGGATTGCTCAGATCACAAACCCTAGGTGCAGATGACTTAGAAACTATGCAGTGACTCAAAATTGAGATATGAGGTGATATGATTGTGTTTATGCACATGAGAATGATCATAAGCCATGGTGAATGGGTGAGGGCAAATTTGGGGTGTTTACAATCTTGGATCGCCATCTCACTTCTTAAGGGTTACCTCTCATGTTGCCTAAATAAAAGGTCAAGTAAGGTGTATAATGCAAAGTCCCTTCTCTTATTAATATCATCTTGTCCCTTTACGATTATAAGATCAAGTCCCTTCGAATGTTGCCTTCGTAAATGATCTTGTCCCTTTCGAATAAAAGATGATAAGTCCCTTCGAATTGCTAATACACCTTACAGTTGCCTAATCACAGATGACCCTTCACTTGTCCCTCATAATATCCAAGGTAATGACTACCTATTCCTTAATAATAGGGATAATCTTACCATTTAAAGGACATTTAAGAACAGAAAAGATTTAACTTAGGGTAGGTTCCCCTTATGTACTTGCTCACCTTTTCAAAACATTTCAAAAAAAACACTTCACATTCTCAAACAAATTTTCAAAACAAAGTCTTTATATATATATATATATCCGTACAAGGATCATTATAAAGAACTTAAGAAAATTTTTAATCACACACTACACTTCTCAAAACAGTTTAAAGTGAGCTAAGTAACTAAGAGCCCATGGATAACCATGGATGTAAAGGGTGGTAACACCTTCCCTTTACATAACCTACCCCCCGGACCCAAAAAAATCTTTTAAGGTCTTTCCTGTTCTTTTATGCCCTTTCCTTTGGATAAAATAAAAGTCGGTGGCGACTCTTGCTATCCGCAACATTTAACTAAAGTCAGTTCTCCCACCGTGCTACAAGCATTACCTTTCCTTTGGGATAAAAATGCCTAGCTGGCGACTCTTTTCAGTTCATCCTCGTGTTATCTCTTTCGCCGACGTTCGCGTCTGTACCCTATCTGACCAGGTGTCTTTTAGTGGGAGCGACAGCTTGGCGACTCTTCTGGGGACCCTTATACTGGAACCAAGGCTTCTGGTTCTTTTTGTGGGTTCCTCCTAGCGTTTGTTTGATTTGTGTTTACTGGGGTGTTATGTGCTAATTGTGTTTATTTAGTTGCTTTATTTATTGCTTTATGTACAACTTTATTTACTACTTTCTTTATAGTTTTTATACATCATATTGTCATTATCATTGCTGGATCTGGTTTTTGTTTTGGTGGGTGGGGTTTCACTGAGTGATTAAGGTCCTATACCTAGGACCTGAGTAACACTTAGGCTAGAGTGGTTCATGTTCTTTCCCATTCCATTTCGGTCTGGTGCGGGAATATGAAACACGGTTCAGATGTGGGTTTCTTCTTGAGAACTTTGTGCTACAGATTTCCTGTAGTGCTAGGGCTATCTAGGAAGTCTGCTAAGTCTGGATGACCTTTATTATGACCTTCAGAATCTGGGGTGAATTAGAGGAGGATCCTTTATGGTTATTGTAAACATTGTACCTCCGGGTTAGAAGTGTTTACACTTCTCATAACTGATCCAAGTCTGAGGATCCTTGTTCTAGAACACTACATGTGAGGGGGTTGGGTTGTTTACAGGTTTGCAGGAGCCCTTAGCCACATCATACCCTGTTACTGTATTGTTTAAGAATACTCCTCTTTGGACAGTTCTTGTGATTAACCCTGGATATGTGACTCTTTATTTGAGTCCCCCACCCTGGTTACCGGACTTCTGAGCCTTCATCTGAACTTTTGAACATACATGGACCTTATACCAAGACAGATAATCAGGTCCATCTCTTGATCACAAACCCTTGCATATCATTTTCATACATCATAATTGCATCATTTAACATATGTTTATTTGCTTTTCAGGGTATCCACCTCATTATATCTTGGTTTTGGTTTTGCTTTTCAGGCCACCCTGAAGGCTGCAATGGGAGAATGGAAGGCAGTCTGTGCACTTCTAGCCCTCAGTATATATGGGGCTATATTGTTTGCAGATGAGCCCAAGTTTGTTAGAAAGAATGCCATCCACTTGTTCCTGATGAAGAACCCTGTGCCTACATTGCTAGGAGATTTTTACTACTCAGTCCACCAAAGAAATGAAAAACAAAGGGGGAAGTTGGTCAGATGTTGTGCTCCCTTGTTCTACTCCTGGCTACTCCGACACCTGCCTAAATCAGATGCTTTCCTGAACCCCCATCAGCAGAAGAATTGGGCCAAGAGGTTCATCTCCTTAACTTCATATGACATCAGGTGGTGCACCCAGAGCACCAAAGGCAAGGATATTATCACCAATTGTGGGCAATACCCTAATGTCCCTCTAATAGGAGTAAAAGGTTGCGTCAACTACAACCCTTTACTGTTTATAAGGCAATTGGGATATGCCTTGGTTCATTCTCCCAGGGAACATGATTTAGCTGAGACCCTATATTGTGAATCCAATCTGGTTCTGTTGTAGTCAGGCAAGCTGCTTGGGCCTGGGACAACATCCAGACCAAAGGGACAACTATTCTTGGGAGATGCAACAATATTGCTTCAGCTCAGTACTCTGACTGGTCTCGTACTAGAGCTCAGATTACCAGAATGCCTTTCACCTTGGAAGACACACCTGGACCATCTACAGTACAGCCTGCAGCAACTGTTAGCCTGGAGGAATTTGAAATGTTGAAGGAAAGAAATGAGCGGCTATCGGAGGCTCTAAAGAAGACTCTTTGGGAAAGAAGTGACGGTCGTCTGGACATTGAGAGATTGGAAAAGCTCAAAGTTAAGCATCTGACCAAAATTGAAAGGACAGAGGACTACATAAGGAAGGCAAGAGCCGGGGAGCAGATATTGAAGAATGCCTTCAAAGAGGCCAAGATTCAGAAAGCTAGAGCAGAGTATTATCTAGAAGAAAGCAATGTTAGGTGGGTCAGGATCACCGAAGCCCGTTCACTAGAATACCAGAGGACTCAAGCCAAGATTGAACAGCTGGAGGCCAATGAGAAGAAGCAGCAGGAAGCTTTGTTGGCAGCACAAAAAGAGATATCAGAGTTGAAACTCCGGGCAGGGATAAAGAGATCCAAGGATCAGGACAGGCATAAGAAGCTGACTAATGCCATTGCTACCAGGAACCTCCTCATTCGGACTATTACAGAGCACCCAGCTGGTCCAGTGACAGAGGCTCTCCTGAAGGAAGTCAAGGAGGATGACTTCGGATTGGATGTCTGATCTTGTCGTTTGTATTTATTTATTTTGATGTACTTTTCTTTTTGTTGTATTTTTACCCACCATGGGTTTGTATTGTAAACAGACTATGTATTTTCGTTATTTGTAATATATCAGTTTGTTTTATTTTGGTGAGCTTTCTCTCGACATCATCAAGCATCTCCTCGAGGTCTGGAAAGGTCAAAACCAAGAACTAAATCGGATACCTTGGAAAACAAATAAGCATACTGCATTGCATACTAACCTTTTTCTTTGTTTTGTAGGTTTTGCTTATTATCTTGTTTCTCACTTTGTTGTGGTTTCAGGAAACATTGATCGTTGCTGAGTGTTTCCTGTCAAACGCACACACCGGTACCCAACCCGTAACAACCTTCCAGGCATTCAGATGGATCAGGTGCAGCAGGACCTGAATGAAGTAAGAAATCAAATGGCAAACGAAAGGGTCGAAATGAGAAACCAGATGACCCAGTTTATGGCAGTAATGACTGGCTTGGCTCAGAGCTAAGAAAGGATGAGGGAATTAGTGGAAAGACAGACTCCTGAAGAGCCTCACCTTGGGACAGGAGGAACCATCAATAATGAACGCGGGCAGCCTCGCATCAACCCACCAGAGTATGGACCCCATTTGAACCCAGATGTTAATATCCCAAGGAATGTTCAAGGTAATACTGTTGGAGGCAGAATCCTGCAAGAGGATCCCCAAGAGGAACAGTTCACAGTTGTCGGAGCCGGGGATGAGGTGTCTGACAGAAGACTGGATGAGATTGCTGAAAACCTAAGATCCTTGGAATCTCATAATTCTTTAGGCTTTGACGTAATGGATATGGGGTTGGTAGATGGGGTGAGGATTCCCCACAAATTCAAGTCCCCATGCTTTGAGAAATATAATGGTACCTCCTGCCCGCGTACCCATCGGCAGTCTTTCTTAGGAAGACTCAAGGCTTATACCATGGATGAGAAGTTATGGATGTTCTATTTTGAGGACAGCCTGACTGGAGCTTCGAGAGAATGGTATTCGCACCTGACAAGGGCCACTATAAGATGTTGGAAAGACTTGGCCGAGGCCTTTATCCGTCAGTACCAGTACAACCTAGACATGGCTCCCAATAGAACTCTTCTAATGGCCATGTCTCAGTCTTCAAGGGAAAGCTTTCGGGATTATGCTCAGAGGTGGAGACAGCTTGCTGCTGCTGTCCAGCCATCCATGTCAGAAAGGGAGATGGCCGACATGTTTATGAACACCTTGCAGGGAACTTACATTGATAGACTTGTTGCTTTCTCTTCCACCAGTTTTGCCGATGTGGTTATAGCTGGTGAGAGAATTGAGATTCTTTTGAAGATGGGCAAAATCTCTGACAATGGTGCAAGTTCCTCCAACAACCCCAGAAAACCTTTTGCAGGACCACGAAGGGCGGGTGAAACAAATGCTATTCATGCAAGCAGGGGCAGGCCCCAATATTCTCACAGATCGGTAGCAGTTGTTACCATTCTGGCTCCGGTTCCATAGCAACCACTTTATCCTTAACAACAACAACAACATCACTATCAGCAACAACTTCACTTTCCACAGCAAAGAATGTACAACAACAACAACAACAACAACAACCAATAGTAGTGCCCCTTTCAACAGAGGCCATCCCAAGCAAATAGGGTGATTGATCTTATCCCTATGTCTTATGCCACTCTACTGCCACAGCTCTTGAAACTTAACCTGGTTGAGTTAAGGACGTTGGCTCCACCAGATCCTCTCAACCTCCCGAAGAATTATGATGCTAATGCTAGGTGTTCCTTTCACTCAAACGCACCTGGTCACAATACTGAGAAGTGTAGAGCCTTACAGATGAAGGTTCAGGATTTGGTCGATTCCAAAGCTCTCAATTTCGCACCTCCTCCGAATGTTAACAGAAATCCTATGCCTAATCATGGTGGGCCCATGATTAATGCCATAGAGGAAGACCAACCATCTGCACTGATTGACAATGTTGCACAGATTCAAACACCGCAGACAGAAGTCAAGGCTCAACTTTTAAGATGCCAAGTGTTCCCGGGCTGTGGGGCCTGCTGTGAATTGTGCAAGGTTGTTATAAATGGTTGTGAGAAGCTAAGGTTTGGCATAGATGGCCTTATCAGAGACGGAATTTTACAAATTACTACAACAACTCCTTCAACAACTCTTGTTTCAGCATCAACGGAATCTCCTACAACATCAACAACTCTTTCTTTAGCAACAACAGACCCTCCTACAACAGCAACAACTATCATTCCCATTGATTCATCAACAACTCCAGCAATCACTCCATCCATTATTTCAATAGATCAGAGTTCAGCAACATTTACTTCTACAACATCAGCATCAATCTTATCAACGAAATTTCCTACAATACCAGCGAGCACTAATGAAGATGTCTCAACGGTCACGGTCTATTATGACCCGACAAATGTTCACCCCAACAGCAATTTCCAACAACAAACTGCGACACTTCCTGTCAGATCTCCAGTCACAATCTACTACGACCCGCATACCATCGCAGTTCCTTCCTCTACAGCAATCGGTCCGGTTACCATTACGGTACCTGGACCTGTTCCTTATGAAAGCAGTAATGCCATACATTGGCACTATGGCTCTGATCTCTACTGTGACAGAAAGAAGATCACTCTAGATTCATCAACCTCTTCACCACAAGTTGACAATGTTGGGGGGGGGGGGGGGCGGAGGCTTCACTAGAAGCAGACGCCTTTTTGCCTCACAAATACCAAGACCCAATGCTGAAGCAGAAGCTGCTGCTAAGCCAAAAGGAAAGAATGTGGTACCTGAAGAGCAAGCTGTTAAAGAAACTCAGAAGACGTCTTTCGAACAAGATGTGGACGAGTTCATGAGAATAATCAAGAAGAGTGATGACAAGGTGGTGGACCAGCTTCATTAGACACCCTCCAAAATCTCTATATTATCATTGCTGATGTGTTCCGAAGCCCATAGGAATGCATTGTTGAAGGTCCTGCACGCAGCATACGTACCGGAAGAGATTACGGTTAATCAGTTGGAAACAGTGGTTGCAAATGTTAACACCAGTCATGGACTGGGCTTCACAAATGCTGATTTAACAACGGAGGGACGCAACCATAACAAGGCTTTGCACATCACCTTAGAATGCAAGGGTGCTGTTCTTTCTCATGTACTTGTAGACACTGGGTCTTCGCTCAACGTCCTCCCAAAGAAAAGCTTACTGAAGCTGGAATATGATGGTTTGGCATTACGCCCAAGTAACTTGGTGGTGAGAGCATTTGATGGCTCTAAGAGATCAGTGCTTGGAGAGATTGATTTACCTGTGTTGATTGGCCCACAAACCTTTAAAACTACCTTCTTCGTGATGGACATACAGCCAGCCTACAACTGTTTGTTGGGTAGACCCTGGATTCACGCCGCTGGCGCTGTTACATCTACCCTTCACCAGAAGTTAAAATTTGAGTGGGAAGGCCAGATCATCACAATCTGTGGGGAGGAGGACATTATTGTTAGCCAGCTGGTTACTTACAAGTATATAGAGATGGATGGGGAGATCCATGAGACTATGAGTCAGGGGTTTGAGGCCCTTAACATCAATGAAGCAACTGATGTATCTGGAACTTCCATCACTTCATATCAACAAGCCCGAAAGGTTGTTGAAGAGGGTACCGCTCAAGGCTGGGGCAAGCTGCTGCCAGTTGAAAAGAAAGAAGACAGATTCGGGTTGGGTTACATACCAGCTCGACAAGATCAACCAGAGCCTGCAATGGATCCCAAATTTGTCAGCGGGGGAATGCTTACCCCGGGTGCTGTGAACAGTTTGGAAGACGAGGAAGAAGACGAATGCAACCTGGAAAGCTGGATACGTCCAAGGATCCCGGGGAACCAAGTCTCAAACTGGTCTTCCTAGGAAATTATAAGGGTTACTCCTGCAGAGTAATTATTATTTCCTGTCTTTAAGCATGCATAAAGTCCTGCATCTTGCCTAAGATGTCAGGGCTCATTTTGTAATCGGGTCATCTTGTATTTTGTGCAAACGATCAATTAATGAATATCAGGACATCTTTTGCAAATGAGTCTTTTCTTTTTCCCGCTCACTGTTTTTCATTTTTCATTTTTTGTACAAAAATAAAATGGCAATGTTTTTCAAAATAATAACTTCATTTTCACTTTTTTTCTAAACAAGATAAAACTGATCACTAAAATGAACAACTCTAAACCCTTGCAGAGAGTGCCCTCCAGACTGCACCGACAACGACACTGCTATGACTTCGTATGACTTTGACAATCCGATTAATCAAGTCGATGAAGGGGTTGAAGAAGATTATGAGCTACCTGAAGAACTATCCAGGTTGTTAAGGCAAGAGGAGAAGGTTATCACTCCTCATCAGGAGGAAGTTGAGATAGTTAATCTTGGTACCGAAGAAGACTTGAAAGAAGTGAAGATCGGGGCCTGTCTGCAAGATTCAGTGAAAGAACAACTTATTGACATGCTTCAAGAGTATATGGATGTTTTTGCTTGGTCTTATCAGGATATGCCTCTAAAAGAAGACTGTCCTCCAGTAAAACAGAAGTTGCGTCGTACTCGCCCGGATATGGCCATGAAGATAAAAGAAGTGGTACAAAAACAGTGGGACACCGGTTTCCTTGCTGTAACTAGTTACCCTCTGTGGGTTGCTAACATTTTACCTGTGCCTAAAAAGGATGGCAAAGTACGGATGTGTGTGGATTACCGGGACCTAAATAGAGTTAGCCCGAAAGATGATTTCCCATTACCTCACAATGATGTATTGGTCGACAACACGGCTCAGTTCTCGGTGTTCTCCTTCATGGATGGATTTTCAGGATATAATCAGATCAAGATGTCACCTGAAGACATGGAGAAGACAACTTTCATCACACCCTGGGGTACATTCTGTTATAAGGTAATGCCATTCGGACTGAAGAATGCTGGTGCCACTTATCAACGGGCTAAGGTGACATTATTCCATGACATGATCCACAAAGAAATTGAATGTAACGTGGATAAAATGATTGCCAAGTCCCTTACAAAAGAAGACCACCTGGTGAATCTGTTGAAGTTGTTCAAACGTCTGAGAAAATACCAGTTGAAGTTAAACCCCAACAAGTGCACGTTTGGGGTACGGTCCGGTAAGTTTCTGGGATTTATTGTAAGTGAAAAGGTAATTGAAGTTGACCCTGACAAAGTCAAAGCTATTCAAGAAATGCCTGCACCGAGGACTGAAAAAGAAGTTTGGGGGTTTCTAGGTAGATTGAACTACATTTCAAGGTTCATATCTCATCTTACTGCAACCTGCGAGCCCCTGTTCAAATTGTTAAGGAAGGAACAAACGGTCAAGTGGAACGAAGACGGCCAAAAGGCTTTTGACAAAATCAAGGAGTACTTACAAGAACCTCCAATTCTTATGCCTCCAGTTGAAGGAAGACCTCTAATAATGTACTTGACAGTATTAGAAGGATCAATGGTGTGTGTGTGTTGGGCCAGCACGATGAGTCTGGTCGAAAAGAGTATGCAATATACTACCTAAGAAAAAAGTTTACTGACTGTGAACAACGTTATTCACTGCTCGAGAAAACTTGTTGTGCTTTAGCGTGGGCTGCTCGCCGACTAAGGCAGTATATGTTGACTCACACTACCTTGTTGATCTCAAAGATGGACCCAGTCAAATACATATTTGAGAAGCCCGTACTTACCGGACGGGTTGCAAGATGGAAAATGATTCTCACAGAATATGACATACAATACACATCTCAAAAGGCCATCAAAGGCAGTTTACTATCGGACTATCTTGCTGAGCAACCCATTGATGATTACCAGCCTATGAGGTTTGACTTCCCTGATGAAGACATCATGTTCATAAAAACAAAAGATCATGAGGAGCCTGTTCACACTGAAGGGCCTGACCCGGAAGAAGAATGGATAATGATGTTTGATGGGGCTGTTAATATGAATGGTCGTGGAGTTGGTGCAGTACTCATTACACCAAAAGGAGTTCACATGCCTTTCTCGGAAAAACTCACCTTTAATTGCACTAACAACGAAGCTGAATACGAAGCTTGTATCATGGGTCTTGAGGAAGCCATTGACCTTAGGATCAAGACTTTAACTGTGTTCGGAGATTCAGCTCTGGTAATCAATCAAACCAACGGCAAATGGTACACTCACCAGGAGCATCTGATTTCATACCGGGATTATACAAGGAGATTACTGACTTTCTTCACTACAGTCAAACTTGAGTATATCCCTCGAGATGAAAATCAGTTTGCAGATGCTATGGCTACCATTTCATCCATGATCAAAGATCAAGCTACCAACTTTGTGCCTCGGATTTCAGTATCCAGACTTGACAGACCAGCATACGTGTTCTCCGTGGACATTGCTAAAGATAATAAGCCTTGGTTCCATGACATCAAATGCTTCTTTGAGGATCAAACATACCCACCTGGGGCATCATCCAATGATAAGAAGACATTAAGAAGGCTGGCTGGTAGTTTCTTCCTGAATGCTGATGGTTCCTTGTACAAGAGAAACTTTAACATGGTACTTCTCAGATGTGTTGATAAGACAGAGGCAGACTTGCTTATGCACGAGGTGCATGAAGGATCTTTCGGTACCCATGCAGGAGGACATGCAATGGCCAAGAAATTGTTAAGATCAGGTTACTACTGGATCACAATGGATGCAGACTGTTGTGCCTATGCCAGAAAGTGCCATAAATGCCAGATTTATGCAGATAAGGTGCATGTGCCTCCAAATCCCTTGAATGTGATGTCTTCACCTTGGCCCTCTACCATGTGGGGCAGTGATATGATTGGAAAGATCGAACCGATTGCTTCAAATGGCCACCGATTCATCCTGGTAGCCATTGACTATTTTACCTAGTGGGTCGAAGCAGCTTCGTATGCAAATGTCACCAGACAAGTGGTAGCTCGATTCCTAAAGAGAGACATCATCTGTCGGTATGGAGTGCCCGAGCGAATCATTACTGATAATGGTTCCAATTTGAACAACAAAATGATGGCCGAACTGTGCCGGGACTTCAAGATTCAACATCACAATTCTTCTCCTTACAGGCCAAATATGAATGGCGTTGTTGAGACAACTAACAAGAATATCAAGAAGATTGTGCAAAAGATGGTGGTCACCTACAAAGACTGGCATGAAATGCTACCCTTTCCCTTACATAGGTACCGTACGTCAATCAGAACGTCTACTGGGGCAACACCGTATCAGCTTGTGTATGGTATGGAGGCAGTCCTACCTGTTGAAGTTGAATTACCCTCCTTACGGGTGCTGATGGATGTCAAGTTGAATGAAGCAGAATGGGTCCAATCTCGGTACAATCAACTGAATCTGATCGAAGAGAAGAGATTAGCTGCAATCTGTCATGGGCAGCTGTATCAGAAGAGAATGAAGAAAGCCTTCGATCAGAAAGTCAGGCTTTGAGAATACCAAGTAGGAGATCTTGTGTTGAAAAGACTCCTTCCTCCTCATACGGACCACAGGGGCAAGTGGACTCCGAATTACGATGGTCCGTTCATAGTAAAGAAAGTTTTTTCTGGTGGAGCACTGATGCTTGCTACTATGGATGGTGAAGATTTCATGTCCCCTGTGAATTCAGATGTAGTTAAAAAATACTTCGCATAAAATGACCCGCTAGACATAAAAACAGAATGTAAGTCCAGGCAAAAATAGGGCATCCCGGCGAGTCAAAAACAGAATAAAAGACTCGGGCAAAAATAAGGGAAAAATTGAAAAAAATGTACACCCGCTGAGTTGAAATGCCACATTGGACAGCTCAGGCAAAAATGGGTATCCCGGTGGATTGAAAACCCGAAAGGGAGATCCACGCAAAAATAAGGGAATAAGCGAACAACTGCATTCTGAATTCGTCTGTATCTCTTACAACATGGCAAGCTTCGAAAGGTTAAAGCATCGGTCAGAATTAACTTTCTTCAAAAAGCAGGATGAGAAGAACGTCAAGGTCATACGAGTCATAGCAAAGGAAAGCTCATTGAAGCGCCACCAGCATTGCCAGCACTTTCATTTTTCTCAATTTTTCAACAATCTCCTCATTTCAGGGGATCTGTTTCTTTGACTGTACTTGCCAATTCAAGGCACCCAAATTAATAAAATCAGATTTTCAGTCACACTTCGTCTTGTACATTTTTATTTCATTTGCAAAAATGTCTGATATCCTTGATATAATGTTTACATAAAAACAGATGTGCCTTTCTAATTACATGCTTGCAGGAAATATATTACTTACTCCCAGGAGTCTCTAAAACTCCTATGATGGAATCTAGTAAGGGATACCTCGGGGTACTTGTGCGTTTCTTTGTCATAACAGGATTGCAGGTATTCAGGATGCAACACGAGGCATGAAAGGTTTTCCCCAGCAAAAGTTGTTAAATAATTATTTCCTCAGCACATCTTCCAAACAGCACCAACAATGCTTTCTCCCCATCAGAGTTGCTAGACATCACTTCTCCAGCACGTTTTCTTCATAGCAGCATCCAGAAGGTGCTCATATCCCCAGCTAAGCTGTCAGATATTATCATCCTCAGCAGGATCCCCACAGAAGTCTCTAGGAAGATTGTTCAGTGATTTTTCTCTTCCCCAGCCGATTTCTAGACAGGGAACCATTCCCCACAGAGCTCCAGCCTCTCCCAGAAGGGCAAATGTCTGAATCTCCCGCACAACAAAGTGACGAAAGCTTCCACATCCCCAGCTGGGCTCCTCATTGCAAAGATAAGACTATCAGTGACTTATTTCCCCAAGTAGAGTCGTATATTTTATCAGATCTACCAATGATCTCATCCCCAGCCGGATATTCTTTCAAGCAGATCGATCGGAGATCTCCACAACAACGGGATTCGAGTCCCGGATCGGTATCTTTTGCATAATCATAGCATTTACATCATATTTCCCCCAAAGCGTAGCATTCCGTCTAATACGGGGAATTACGGCAAAAATCAAACATATTGCATAATCACAAGTCATGTTTTGAATCAGTCACTTGTGAATACTAACATTCCATCAGCAATGTATATATAGACTCACAGTCCCAGCGGAAAGCCAGAGCATCCCCTTTGCACTCACAAATACATCCCCCGCAGATATATCTATACACTCTTGACACTCGTCTGTGTCGCCATTCCCCAGCATAGTTACCCAAACATTTATTGCAAACCAGACACTTGTTTATAATACACTCTTTCGACACTCGTCCGTGTCGTCCTATCCCCACAGATCACCAGGTTACCTTTTACACTTATAAGTTCATAACTTATACACTTTCTCTTTTGACACTCGTCCGTGTCGCTTTTCCCAGCAAGTTGAACACTACTCTGTGTCTCACTCATGCTTATTCATACAGATACCCATTCGTATCTTGTATACACCACTTTTTCCCCTCAGATTCAACACTCGTCCGTGTTCTTTGTTAACTAGTTGGTACTCGTCCGTATCATCATCTCTGAACATGCGTCAGCGTTTGTTTCTACCGATACTCGTCCGTATCATAGTCTTAAGGATGGTCGTACGCATCTTTAATCTATACACAGTGTCAAACACGTATACCTTTCATTTCTCGAATGTAAGCACTTGTCCGTGTTTACCATTTCCCAGAGGAGTCCCCAGCAAAATTTCTCTTCTACCTGACATTCGTCCTATGTCATGATGTTTTCGGCAGCCATACCCTGCCAGGTGATCGTCCTTCACCTTTGGATGATCGTCCCTCATCCTTCTCCCAGCGGAGTCTCCATTATTTGAACCCTTTTCTATCCGGCATTCGTCCTATGTCGTGATGTTTTAGCAGCCGTCCCCTGCTAGGTGATCGTCCTTCACCATCCTGATGATCGTCCTTCATCATATTATCCGATGGTCGTCCCCGTCGTTGATCTTGTTATTTGACATTCGTCCTATGTCATGATAAACCCTGAGAGCAGTCGTACCCATCTAGGTGATAGTCCTTCATCTCTTGATGATCGTCCTTCATCATGCTTATCCAATGGCCGTCCCCATCGTAGATCTTTTCTATCCGGCATTCGTCCTATGTCGTGATATCTTCGACAGTTGTACTCTTCCAGGTGATCGTCCTTCACCTTGGGTGACCGTCCCTCATCCTTATCCCCGACAGAGCAGCCGTCCCCTGCTAGGTGATCGTCCTTCACCTTTGATGACCGTCCCTCATCATTTATTTCATTAACCCGATGGCCGTCCCCATCGCTGTTTACCCTTTACATTGCAAACCTGATGGTCGTCCCCATCATTGAATTTACCTTTAATCCCCGTAAAATTTCATTTACCGTTTTATTTCCCAGCTTGTCGGCCGTCCCGTCATTGCTTTATCCCCAGCAGTCGTCCTTTGCTCGATGGTCGTCCTCCATCGCCCGCACTTTATAATCATACTTTACTACCTTTTACAATTTATATCCTTTTCCTTCTTCTCCCCAGTGAGTGCACATTTCGGACTGTCTTTGGTATTCAACCACAAGTTATCTTGTTTGTCTGTTAAGCCCGTCGCTTACATCCTGCACAGCTAACTCATGCTTGAATAGGGGCAGCTGTAAACACCCCAAATTTTCCCTCACGAAGTTCACACCATGGCTTGTGATCTTCCATATTTGCATTAGTTCAATCATGGCATATCATGTTGCATTTCTGCTTCACTGCATTGGTTCAAGTTCATCTACATCTAGGGTTTGTGACTTGAGCCATCTAAGATTCATCTGAGCCACTCCAAAGGCCTTCAATCATCTCAAGAGGATCCATGTATGGTCAATCATCATATTTTATCCTTCAAAGATCAAGAAAGTCAAAGAATCACAAGAACTGGCAAGGCATGGAAGTAGAGCCAATGTTTAACTGCACAGATGACCTAAAATTAGGGTTTTGGTTTCAGAGGCCATAACTCCAAATTTTTTGGTCATTCTTGTTTCTATTGGTCTTAATATGTTATAAGGATCATACATGCCAAGTTTGATGGAAACATTCATTGTGGAAGTCACCTGATCACTAGGTAACTTCTTGAGCAAGTCAGAGCAAAATCAGGGCATCTGAGGCCCCCACCAATGGAACCAAAGTGGATTTTTCATCAAATTGAAGTTATATGATCTTTATTTGATCATTGAAGTGCTTAGAAGTTCATAAATTTGAAAGAAAATGAGCAAAACCAAAAGTTGCCAAAAATGGAAATGACCTGTAATGTGAACTTTCCACTTTGGGAAAGTTTTTCAACCTCCTCTTTCTCAACCAAAATTGCTTCAAATGAAATATTCTTGATCATGAAAGTTGGAGATTGGATCATTCCCTTTTCAAAAAGTACAAGAACAAGATCTAATTCATTTTGGAACTCTAGTTATGGCCATCCAAAGTCATGCCAAAGAGGGATTTTTGCAAAACCTCATGCCAAGCGATTTTGTGACTTCAAATGGACTTCTAATCATCATAATATCATAATGCATTGCCTAAAGTTCAGAATTGGCCCAAGAATTTCCAAATTTCATAACTTGCACATGAAGAAATCTCAAAAGGGCCAAAGGTTCATGAATTTGCAAAACCTCCCATAACTTTGCCACAACTTGCTGATTTGCCTCAAAGAGATTTCCATGGCTATCCTTGAATCTTGCTACACCAGACACCCCTTTGTACTTGGCCTGAACCAGCCCATACCTCAAAGTACAACCAATGTTGACCTTTTGCATTTTGCACCATACCAATCAGCATAGCCCACACCAACTATTCTAACCTATCACAGCTTCACATACATGCTTTATGCAAGCCATTTCACACAAGAACAAAAGCCTGAATCCCCAGCATTCTCAAGTTACCAAAAATCATCCCCCTTTGCATTTTTCTTCGAAACACTTAGCATAAACATCAAACCTCAAATCTTTTTCCACCAATCATCTCTACACATCATAAGGAACAAAAACCACCCTTCATTTTGCCCTGAAAACCACCATACACCAAATACGATTTTCCCCCCTGAACTGAACTTCACTGAACTTCAAAAAGAGGTCACATACACTTCAGCAAAGCATCGAAGAAGCTCAAGGGTGATCAGAGGAGAGTGTTTGTATCAAGAAGAAGGCCCAGGCAGCTCCATTGGCAAAGCTTCATCTTAGGTATCTTCTTGAAACATTTTTCCAGAAACCGTTTCTTTAGTTATGAGATGGTAGAGTTTGCTCTCCTGATTACAATGAGCATTTATTTTTGAAGAATGGTTGAGTATTGACTGTGTATGCATGTTCTGAAATTTTGTCCATTTTTATGTTTTTGTTTGAATCATGATTATGGTGCAAGATAAATGAATTATGTTGATGGATTCTTGTTCTATGGGGTTTGGGGATCATTTCTGGAGATTTGGGGGGTTTATCATGGCCTAGGGAGTGATTTGAGGATTTTCAGGGGAGAGGTTGGCCGGAGAAGATGACCGGAGGTCTTCTCCGGCCACCTGAAAGTCATTGAGTTGATTAATTAGGGTTAGGGCACTTTTTGAATCGGAGCCGTTAGATAGACTTTTCCCGCGTGCAGTGAATGGCCAGGATCTTGTGATTAGTTTTAAATTAGGTTTAATTAAATAAATAATCAGGATTAATGACATTTGAATTTGGGCCGTCCAGATGCGCGCCAGTCAATCCCTCCAAAGCCCAGAATCCATTATTTCCCTCCATCCTGCATACTTTTAATTTATTTAATTTTTATTTAATTTTCCTTATTTTATTTTGTACGAATTTTTAAAAATAGTAACAACCATCAAAAAATTCTGTAAATTTTAACAAACCTTTTATTAATTTTCAGAACCCAAAACTATTTTTATTTTTATTTTTTGCATTAAAAAAATATTTTTAAATCATTTAAATGTTATTTTTAATTAGTTAATTGATTTTAATTAATTAAAAATACATTTAAGTATTTAAAATTCACAAAACAATTCAGAGAATATTCTTGAACATTTAGAAGCATTTACAAACTCACTACACAAATTTCTTTTTGGTTTTGATCATGCTTTGGCATTTTTTTCAATGAATTAGGGTTCTTAAATTTGTACATTTTTAACCCTAACTTCAAAAACTCATAACTTTTAAACCAAGTTGAGTTTGTGAATGATTCTTTTTGCATTGTTCTATGCATGACTTCTAGCTTCTAAAAACATTTTTGTTTCATTTTTATCCTTCATTTTCAATTTGTTTGGCATTTTGCATTTAGGATCACCCTTAAAACCCTAGAAACTTAGGAAATTCACAACTCCTTCTAGGTTAAGCTTCTGACCTCCCCCTTTGATTGGTAACCTAGTATAGGTTTAGGGTTCCTTTGAGTGCATTTTCAATTTTTTATCTTATCATTTGCTTCTGTTTTTGAGTTTTGCATCTCACATGTTCATATAACCCTAATTTCTCATCTTCACTTGCATCCATCTTGCATATGCTTGCATTCATGAACTTGCCATGAAATTTCATGCATCCCCATGACAAATAAGACATCTTAGGACACATTAGAATCATGTTTGATCATTGCATCATCCATTTGCCATGTTATGCTTTCATTTCATTTCATGTGCATCCATGAACCTTCATGCTTCCTTTATGCTTCACTTGCATCCTCATTGCTTGTATGATCATCCACATCTCATGACATGCTTTTGCATCCCTATTAGCATCATTTGCATCATGAACATGCTTCTAGTTTTGGTTTGCATCATTTCATACTTTTCATTTTCATTTCATTTTCATTTCATTTTGCTAACTTTTCAGGTGGTAAGTGCTTTGAGAAGTGAATTTGCCTTCACTTCTAACAATCTCTTCTCATTTCTTTTATGCATTCTTTTCTGCATTTTGTATGTTTATTAGAGTGAGCTTGCTCATTCATGTTCCCTCCTCACCTTCTTTCTTCAAGCAACTTATCTTCTTAATTGAAGTAAGTTGACTTGTTTCTTTCTGCTTCTCCTCCTTCATCTGCTTCTTCCTTGGTGGCTCATCCTGAAGATCTTCTTCCAAGCCTCATAAACCCTAGGAACACCCAAGCATGATCACAATTAGGGTTTGATTATTCCCCCATCAGTTTTACCTTTGTAACATCTTTTGTGTCTTCTCTTCTCATCTCTTAATCAGGGACTAAACCCTAAAGGTTTTAAGGCTTTGTGATTAAGGTTATGCATGTATCCTTCTATTAGGATGGAGTGTATAACTTTAATCCTTAGTGTTAAACCCTTAATTTGTTTAAATCCTTTAATCAATTCATCAAATAATCACCAAGACATCAAGCTTGTAACTTGGGCCTTGCATTAGGGTTCTAATTCTTCCTTGATTGGTTAAGAAGGACTAACCCTAGTGTTAATGGACAAGTCCCCCTCAAGTTGTCTTGCAAACCATAAAATTCACTTCTTAATTTCATCATTAACTAAAAACCACTTTAATAAAGGCTTTGTTTTGTCATGAGGTTAATCCCTAATCATGGATTAAGTTGAGGAGCCTTCCTCAGCTTAAATGTTGTCATCTATTATCCTTCTATTAGGATGGTGTAATGGGTCCATTAAATCCTTGATTATGGCTTAAACTCATGACTTAACACTAAACAAAAACTCCAAAAACATCTAAATAAATGCAAGTAGGTTAATGATCTTAATCCTACATCATGGTGATTAAGTTTGAGATGTTTATCTCCTACTTAAGGTATTCTCATTATCCCTAATCAGAGGGAGGATGTGATGAGTTTACTAACCCTTGGTTTAGGCTTTAAGCTCATTTTCTTATGACAAACTGCAAAAAGCAATAAAAGATTGAAAACACAAAAACAAACAATAATCGTCTCCTCCGGGATTCTATTCTCATCATCTTCACTCACAAACGAGAACTTGCTTCTTCCGTCTAATGCAAGACAGTTAGCACTCGAGCCAGACGAGTCATACACTTGAGCATATACAAGTAAGCAGTTCACAAGTCAATTTATCTTTCAGTCTCTTTGAGTCGAACTACGGTGTTCTGACTTCCTCATTACACGAGAGGATACGTAAGCATAACTTAACTGTTATCGAACAAAAGTCTCTGTATATTCCCCCTCCTTCCAGAATTATTCTTTGAGCCTCACAGTTTTGAGCTTTGCATTCTTTCCTTGCACTGACACTACCCCTTTAAACACAAACTTTCAAGCATGGATCCCGTCGAGTACGATGGACAATCTGGGTGCTAATACCTTCCTAGGTTGTAACCAACCCCCTTTCTCAATTTCTCTTGTTCGCGACCGTCTTGTCCATATCTTCTTAGGTTTATGCAGCATTACCTTTCCTTCGGTATAAAAATGCCTAGCTGGAGACTCTTTTCAGTTCATTCTCATGTTCTCTCTTTCACCGACCGTTCGCGTCTATACCCTATATGACCAGGTGTCTTTTAGTGGGAGCGACACTCCTCATACAGACCACAGGGGAAAGTGGACTCCAAATTACGATGGTCCATTCATAGTAAAGAAGGTTTTCTCTAGTGGAGCACTGATGCTCACTACTATGGATGGCGAGGATTTCTTATCTCCCTTGAATTCAGATGCAGTTAAAAAATACTTCGCATAAAATGACCCGCTGGACATAAAAACAGAATGTAAGTCCAGGAAAAAATAGGGCATCCCGGCGAGTCAAAAACAGAATAAAAGACTCGGGCAAAAATAAGGGAAAATTGAAGAAAAAAAATGTACACCCGCTGGGTTGAAAAGCCGCATTGGACAACTCAGGCAAAAATGGGTATCCCGGTGGATTGAAAACCCGAAAGGGCGACCACGCAAAATCAGGGAATAAGCGAACAAATTGCATTCTGAATTCGTCTGTATCGTTCACAACATGACAAGCTTCGAAAGGATAAAGCATCAGTCAGAATCAACCTTCTTCAGAAAGCAAGATGAGAAGAACGTCAAGGTCATACAAGTCATAGCAAAGGAAGCTCGCCGGAGCATCTTCAACATTGCCAACACTTTTACTTTTCTCAATTTGTAACAATCTCCTCATTCCAAGGGATTTGTTTCCTTGACTTTATTTGCCAATTCAGGGCACCCAGATTAATAAAATCAGATTTTCAATCACGCCTCTCTTTGTACATTTTTTATTTCGTTTGCGAAATGTCCAATATTCATAATAAATACTTGCATAAAAACAAATGAGCCATTCTTAATAAATGCTTGCAGGAAATATATTTACTTTCAGGAATATCTAACTCCTATGACGGAATTCGGTAAGGGATACCTCGGTATGCTTGTGCGTTCCTTTGTCTTAACAGGTTGTAGGTATTCGATACGCAGCATGGGGCATGCCAATCACACTTCCCCAGCATACCTAGCACATGCCTACTCAACAGGAGCATCCCCATCTAGTCCCCCCACAGAATTTCCAGCTTCTCCCCAGAAGAGCAATGCCTGAAACTCTTACACAACAAAGTGACGAAAGCTTCCTTCTCCCCAGTTGAGTTCTCCTTACAGGGTAGATCAACCATTGATCTACTTCCCCAAGCAGAGCAATATCTCCAGGTCTACCAATGATCTCTCCCCAGCTGAGATATTCCTCCAAGCAGATCAACTAGAGATCTTCAGTGGGATTCGAATCCCTGATCGGTTTCTCTTTGCATAATCATGGCATTTGCATCATAAATCACCGAAATAAGCGTAGTATTCTGTCTAATACAGAGCATTACGGTAAAAATCAAACATTTGCATGATCACAAGCCAGGTTCAAGCCAGTCGCCTATAAATACTATCAATATTTTATCAGCAATGTATATAATACTCACAGCCCCTGCAAATAAAAGCCAAAGCGCCCCCTTTGCACTCTTCAACACAAATGCCTGTCCATATATACTCTTTTTGACACTCGTCCGTGTCATATTATTCCCCTGCAGATATAAACCAAAACATCCCCTTTGCATTCTCAAATACAAATACATATACATACTCTTTTTGACACTCGTTTGTGTCACCTTTCCCCAGCATGGTTGCCAAAATACTTGTTGCCAATCAAACACTTGTTTATAACACGCCCTTTTCAACACCCGTCCGTGTCATCCTATCCCCACAGGTCGCCAGAACACCTTTTACACTCTCACATACAAATATTTGTTCATAACTTATACACATTCTCTTTTGACACCCGTCCGTGTCATACTTTCCCCAACAAGTTGAATACTCATCCGTGTCTTGTTCTTACTTCACTAACAAATCAATACTCACTCATACTTATACAGAAGTCTTCGAAACTTGTCCGTATCTTATTTATATATCACTCTTCAGCAGATTCTACACTCGTCCGTGTTCTTTGTTAACTAGTTGGTACTCGTCCGTATCATCATCTCTGAACACGCGTCAACGTTTGTTTCTACCGATACTCTTTCGTATCATAGTCTTAAGGATGCTTGTCCGCATCTTTAATCTATACACAGCGTCAAACACTTATACCTTTTATTCTTGAGCGTGAGCACTCGTACGTGTTTACCATTCCCCAGTAAGTCACCACCAAAGTAATTTTTCTCCTATCCGACATTCGTCCTATGTCGTGATACTTTCGGCAGCCGTACCCTGCCAAGTGATCATCCTTCACCTTCGGATGACCATCCCTCATCCTTTCCCCAGCGGAGTCTCCATTATTGGAACCCTTTTCTATCCGACATTCGTCCTATATCGTGATATTTAGCAGCCGTCCCCTGCTAGGTGATCGTCCTTCACCTTTGATGACCGTCCCTTATCATTTTATCTGATGGTCATCCCCATCGTTGATCTTGTTATTCGACATCCGTCCTATGTCGTGATAAAACCCGAGAGCAGTCGTACCCTGCTAGGTGATCGTCCTTCACCTCTTGATGATCGTCCTTCATCATGCTTATCTGATGGCCGTCCCCATCGTCGACCTTTTCTATCCGACATTTGTCATATGTCGTGATAAAGAGCAGCCTTCCCCTACTAGGTGATCGTCCTTCACCTTTGATGATTGTCCCTCATCAATATTTCATTTATTCTTTAAACCGATGGTCGTCCCCATCGTTGTTTACCTTTACTTTGCAGATCTGATTTTCGTCCCCATCATTGCTTCTATTTTAATCCGAAGAGAATCTTACCTGATGGCCGTCCCCATCATGATCCCTTTATTCCCCCGGCATGTCGGCCGTCCCCGTCATTGCTTCACTTACCACTTTACCCCCAGAAGTCGTCCTTTGCTCGATGGTCGTCCTCCATCGCCTTCATTTGATAATCATACTATACTACCTTTTACAATTTATATCCCTTTTCTTCTTCTCCCCAGTGAGTGCAAATTTTGGATTGTCTTTGGTATTCAACCACAAGTTATCTTGTTTGTCTGTTAAGCAAGGCGTTTACACCCTGCACAGCTAACTCATATTTGAATAGGGGAAGCTGTAAACACCCCAAATTTTCCCTTACTCATATTCACACCATGGCTTGTGATCTTTCATTTTTGCATTAGCGTAAGCATTACATCTCATATTGCATTTTTGCTTCACTGCATAAGTTCAAGTTCATCTGCATCTACGGTTTGTAATCTGAGCAATCCAAGAGTTCATCTGAGCTACCCCAAAGGCCTCAAAGCTTTCTAAGGGGGTCCATGTGTATTCTATCATCATATTATGCCTTTCAAAGTTCAAGGAAGTCAAGGAATCACAAGAACTGGCAAGGCATGGAAGCAGAGCTAGGGTTTTCACTACACAGATGACCAAAATTAGGGTTTTGGTTTCAAAGGCCTAAATCCAAATTTTTGGGCCATTATTGTTTCTAATGTTCTTAAGATGTTATAAGGATCATGTGTACCAAGTTTGATGAATAAATTCATTGTGGAAGTCATCTGTTCACCGGGTAACTTCCTGAGCAAGTTAAGGCAAAATCAGGGCATCTGAGGCCCCCAACAATGGAACCAAAGGGGTATTTTCATCAAATTGAAGTCCTATGATCTTTATTTGATCATTTAAGTGCTTGGAAGTTCACAAAATTGAATAAATTTGAGCTAAACCAAAAGTTTCCAAAAATGGAAATGACTTGTAATGGAAACTTTCCATTTTGGGAAAGTTTTTCAACCTCCTCTTTCTTGATAAAAAATGCTTCAAATGAAAAATTCTTGGACATGAAAGTTGTAGATTAGGTCTTTACCTTTTCAAAAACTACAAGAACATGTTCTAATTCATTATGGAACTCAAGTTATGATCCTTCAAAGTTGGCAAAAATCCTATAATTTTCAAGAATGCACCAAAGAGGATTTTTTGCAAAACCACTTGCCAAGGCTTCTAATAACTCCTAATGTGCCCAAATGTGACATAACATGATCATGAAACTTCAAAATATCATAATTGGCCCAAGAATTATGCATTTCCATGACTTGAACTTCAAGAAATTTCAAAGGGTCCAAGACTTCCCAAAATTGCAAAATGGTATAGATCTTTCCATCCACTTGTGCCAGCATGCCAAATCTGATCCACAAGCTTTCCTTGATCTCTGCTGAGCCCAACCATGCCTCTAAACCAGACCTGCCATGACCCATACCTCAAGTACAACCAAGCTTGACTTTTTGCAAATGAAGCCATACCAATCAGCATAGCCCACAACAACTCTTCTTACCTATCACAGCTTCACATACATGCCCTAAGGATCACATTTCATAACATCTTGGAGCTTGAATCAACACACACACTCATATTCACAAAATCCTCAAGAAACTTTCCTTCTTCAAAACTCATAAACCAACCATCAAAACTTCAAACTTTCTTCACCATTCAACTCAGCATCACTCATAGAACAAATCCCCACCATTTAATGGCCTGAAAGCTCCCAAACCAAAAACACGATTTCACCCCCCTCTGAACTGAAACTTCAAAAACAGCCCAAATAAATTCATTCCAAGCATCAAAACATCCTCAGGAGGTCCATTGAAGTTGATTGGCACCAAGGAGAGGGCCAGATAGCTCAGATTGAGAAAGCTCCAGCTCAGGTATCATCAAGAATTTTTTTTCAGAACTTGTATTTTTTGTTATAGAAATGTTCTTCATGCTTCACTGATCATATTGCACCTCTTACTTTTGAAAATGGTTGAGTATTGAGCTTGTATCGGGCTTCTGAAACATTTGCAGTTTTTATGTTTTGATTCGAATCTTGTGTTTGATGCAATATAAATGTGGTTTGAGGGTTGATTCTTGCTTAGGATTGATAGGGGAGTGAATCTGGAGAGTTTGAGCTCTTAATTTGGCCTAGGGAAGAAGTTGGAATTTTGGTCTCGCCGGAGAAGATGACTGGAGCTTGCTCCGGTCACCTGAAAGTCATTAGGGCACTAATTAGGGTTTAGGGGGTCAGTTTGAATTTGAGCCATTGGATCTTGCTTAGCGCGTTTTTTAAGGGTCCAGATCATTTCAGTTAACCCTAATTTTCAATTAATTAAATTAATCAGTTAATTAACCCAAATGCAATCCAGGCCCTCCATCTGCGCGCGCAGTCAACCTAGGTTTAAACCCTGACCATCAGATGCTTTGACTTCCTCTTTTATTCATTTTATTTTCTTTTTAATTCATTTCTTTTGCACAATTTATTTAAAATATCAAAAAGCCTTCAAACAATATTTCCTTTTGCATTTTTGTTTCAAATATTTTTCTTAATCAGAAAATGATTTTTATTTTATTTTTTTCATATAAAAAGTATTATTAAAATATTTAAATGTTTATTTTAATTAATTAATGAAAATTAATTAATTAAAATAGCATTTATGTTTCTAAAAATCACCAAAATAATCATGTTGCATCTTAACACATTTAGAAACATTTTCAAACCCTTCATACAAATTTCTTTTTTGTTTTGATCATAACTTGACATTTTTCTTTGAATTTAGGGTTCATAAAATCACATTTTAAACCCTAACCTTTGAAAAATCTTTTCTGCCTAACCATGAAGGGTTTGAAGATGGTTCTTTTTGCATTGTTTTACAAATATCATGTAGTATCTAGGATATTTTTGGCATAAATTTATCTTGCATTTTCAATTTGTTTGGCATTTTACATTGAGGATCATCCAAAAAAACCTAGAAAATTAGGAAATTCATAACTTCTTCTAGGTTTAGTTTCTGACTTCCCCCTTTGGATGGTAACCTAGTATAGGTTTAGGGTTCCTTTGAGTGCATTTTAAATTTTTTATCATATCATTTGCTTCTGTTTTGGTCATTTGCATCTCATCCTTTCATGTAACCCTAATTTTGCATCTTTACTTGCATCTTACATTGCATTGCATGAACATATGAACTTGCCATGCCATTCTAGGCATTTGTATGCCATCTTAGACATCTTAAGACATTTCTTGAAAATTTCTTGATCATTTATTCATACTTTTGCTATGCTTTGCATCCATTTCATTTCATAAACATCCATGTGTTTACATGCTTCCTACATGCTTCATTTGCATTCATTCTCTTGTATGATCACACATATGCATCTTGTATGCCTTTGCATCATATCATAGCATCATTTACATCATGTGTATGCTTCTGGTCTTGGTCTTTACCCTTGCATATGCATCATTTCATTTCATTCCTTTCACATTGCATCTTGTACTAACTTTTCAGGTTAATGGTAAGTTTGTTTGGGAGGTGGATTTGCCTTCACCTCCCACCTCTTCTCATACTTTCACATTACATCCTTGCTGCATTTTTATTTGTCTTTGAGTGGGCTTGCCTCACTTGTGCTTCTCTTCCTTCCTTTAAGTTACTTATCTTCTTAGGAAGTAAGTAACTTATTTTTCCTCTTCTCATCTCCTTCTTTTCATCTTGCTTCTCCTTGGTGGCTTCCTTGAAGACTTCTCCTTTTAAGCCTCAAAAAACCATAGCATGCCTAAGCATGATAACTTCTAGGATTTATAGTTTCCCTTAGACTTTTTCCTTTGAGTTTTCTTTGTGTCCCTTTTATCATCTCATCATTAGAGACTAAACCTTTAAGGTTTTAGGACTTTGGAATTAGGGTTATGCCTGCATCCTTATCTTAGGATGGAGTGTATAACATTAATCCTAAGTGTTAAACCCTTAATCTGTTTAAACCTCTTAATCAATCCACCTAATAATCACCAAGACATTAACTTGTAACTTGGGCCTTACATTAGGGTTCCAACTCTTCCTTATGGTTAAGAGGGACTAACCCTAGTGTTTAATGGACAAGTCGCCCTCAAGTTGTCTTACAAACATAAAATCCACTTCTTATTCTCATCCCTTAATTAAAATCCATTTAATAAAGGCTTGTTTTGTCATGAATTTAATCCCTAACCATGGGTTAAGTTGAGGTATCTTACTCAGCTTAAGTGTTCTCATCTATTATCCTTCTATTAGGATGGTGTAATGAGCCCACTAATCTGTGATTAGAGATTAAACTCATTACTTAACACTAAACAAAAACCCAAAAACATCTAATTAATCACAAGTAGGTTAATGATCTTAATCCTACATCATCAATGGCAATTAAGTTGAGATGCTCATCTCATATTTAAGTATTCTCATTATCCCTAATCAGGGAGGAAATAATGAGTTTACAAGCCATTGATTTAGGCTTAAGCTCATTAACTTATGCAAAACACCAAAAACAATAAAAAAAACTGAAAACACAAAAAACAGACAATAATCGTCTCCTTCGGGATTCTTTTCTCATCACACTCACTCAGAAACGAGAACTTGCTTCTTCCGTCTAATGCAAGATAGTTAGCACTCGAGCCAGACGAGTCATACACTGGAGCATAGACAAGCAAGCAGTTCACAGTCAATTTATTTTTCAGTCTCTTTGAGTTGAACTACGGTGTTCTGACTTCCTCATTGCACGAGAGAATACATAGGCATAACTTAATTGTTATCGAACAAAAGTTACTGTGTCTTCCCCCTCTTTCAGCATTCTTTTTTAAGCCTCGGTTCCTGAGCATTTCACTTTCTTCTGCACTGACACTTGTATATTCTTTTCCAGCATTTTGCACACCGATAGCACATACACTTACCCCTTTAAACACAATCTTTTAAGCGTGGATCCCGTCGAGTACGACGGACAATCTGGGTGCTAATACCTTCCCAGGTTGTAACTAACCCCCTTTCTCAGTTTCTCTGGTTCGCAACCGTCTTATCCATATTTTCCTAGGTTTATGCAGCATTACCTTTCCTTCGGGATAAAAATGCCTAGCTGGCGACTCTATTCAGTTCACTTCATTTTCTCCTTTCACCGACCATTCGCGTCTGTACCCTGTCTGACCATGTGTCTTTTTGGGGGAGCGACACCAATCACCAAGGACAAAACCTCACCTTCAACTTTAGGTACCCTAGGCGAAACTCAACGTTCAAGGTTTGAAAAGTTTCAAAGCCAAGGTCTTCAACCGACTCGGTACATTGATGAAGAATGCTAGAGAACCTTGGGTCTCTTTCAATCTGTTCGGAAGCTTTTGCGTAAGGTCGGTTTATGGAAATTATGCAGCATACCTCATCCCACTTACGAAACTATGACAATGGAATTTCTGAGTTTGTTCTCCCACGTTACTCCATTAGGCGCAACCAGTCATCTCACAGGCATCGTTTCATTCCGCATGTTCGATGTCAAGTATCGGCTTTCTCAAGATGAGGTTGCCCAATTGCTTGGTTTCCATTCTGGCAAAGAAGCCCACCGCTGTGTACTTGACACCTTCAACGAAGAAGATTTTCGCTTTTGCCAGCAGATTACCAACACGCAGGCCACAACATTTGATCACCTAAATGCTACCCTGATCCATAACCTTGTCATTCGCTACTTCAACAGGATCCTGGGCAACTTTATTTTCGCTCGGGACAGCAACCATAAGCTTAATTCAAAAGAGCTTTTCTTTATGCATTGTGCTTTGGAGGATGACACCATCAATGCCACACCGTTTCTCCTTTACCACATTCAGTCCATATGTACACGAGGCAACAAACCTTTCTACTTTTGAGGGATTGTCACCTCTCTCGATAAGGTTCTGAACTTGGGTCTGAATCTGGAAAATCTACCTTCTTTGGCACCATCCTACCTGACTTTAGATCACTGCAAGGCTGCGCACCTTATTTATGAACGCGAAGACGGAAGATTTCATCCGGTCATCCGGAATATAGTTTTCCGCAGCATTATTTTTCCTTGCAGGGACTGCATCGATCCTGATAACAGGGCCAACTGGCTCTTTGATCCTGCTGCTCCAAAAGGGAGAATTCCCATTCATGATGGTGATGCTAATGAACTAGTAGACGAGGTCGAAGAAGAGATGGACGGAGTTGCACCTACTGCCGATATCCCTGAATCCTCATCTATACCACATCCTGAAAATGACTACACTATTGAGAATGCCCTTAGAGCCATCCATCAGCAAAACCAAATGGCAACTGCACTTGAGAGGCGACAAAAGGAGCAGTATGATGCCCTTTTTGCTCAGAATGCATAAATCCTCACAAATCAAGCATCTATGGACAAAAGACTGCAGGATGTGCTAAGCTAGATAAATTCCCTGCACATGGATGTTACTTCACTACTCCCTCCTGGCACTGATGAAGAAGTGATTCATGCCCGTCGAGCACGCACCTGGAGTCGTCGACGTGATCTCCAATAGGCATAGTCTTAGTACTAGTTTCAGTTTTTCATTTTCAGTATTTTCCTTCCCGCATTCTCATGTATTTTCCTTTCCCGCATTTTCTTTGGTTTTGTAATTCCCTGTTTATATCACAACATTGAGGACAATGTCTGATATAGTGTGGGAGAGGTACCTTTCTATTTTATGTTATTTCCCTTATTTTCCCGTTCCACATAATCAAATATGATATATGAGTTTTTTTCGATCTCATTCTCCCGTTTATTTAGCCTTACCAAACATTTTGCTTAATCAATGCATAACGCATCATATCTGATATTAACAAAACCTTAGTAGGAAACTGAGAAAAATTTAAACAAGATCAATACAGTCTTGACACTTTGGACTTCCTACTTAAACGAAATTCGTTGCATTAACCGTTATACCATTATCTCGAGTTTTAGTTCTAAAGTAATCCCTAGTAGTTTATACTAGCAGTCAACACCGTCTTAACACAAACCAAGTGGAGAGCCGATGAGTATAAGTGTTTGATTCCTCATAAAAAAATCCTTCGTATGAAAAATGCCATAAAGCTGAAAAAGTCACAAAAATTGTATGGCCGCATGTATATGAAATAAGCAAGCAAGGAAGGAATCCACTGTTGGTTGGTTCAGAGGTATCTTCTTCTGAACTCGGTAGGGCGTGCTAATTCATGATCCCCCACAACCTCCAAATTGGATAACAAGCAGAGGTTTACCACATTCATGTACCAGACCCCAAGTAAAAGAAGGAATCAAATTCACTAATCGGTTACTCCACCACGTGCGTGAAAAGGGCTTAATGTTATTGGGCTAGAATGAAACCGGGAGAAATAGTTACAAAAGACACTAGGTAAAGTTATAACGGAAATGTTGGACAGCTCGTTTTATATAGGAAGTTCACGACATAGCTTGTTGCTTGTGTCATTAATGTATCGTTAATGTTTTGTTTAGGTACCCGTTGAACTACTAATGTTTCTTTGCTATTATTTCAAAAATCATGGATATGTTGCATTTTTGCATCCGACATAGTTTGTCTAGTGCACTTACTGAATTTTTTCTTGAGGACAAGCAAAGGTTTAAGTATGGGGGAGTTTGATAACGAGAAATCGTATCGCATATTTGTAGTGTTCTTAGTCCGTTTTCAATGCATTTTAATACGATTAACATCCGTTTCTTCCGAGTTTTCACATTTATTGTAGGTATATTGTTTGTCGAGCCAAATATGTGGAAAGTGAAGGCATAAAGCTATAAACAAGAGAAAATATCAAAGAACAAGCAAAAGGACAGAATTCTGCATAATTTGTTGTAGTGACGGTCGTCACACAGCTGTTACGATCGTCATGCACAATTCAGCGTGTGACGGCCGTTATGGATATGTTACGACCGTCACGCGCCCATAATTCATATATTACGCTCGTCAAGCCCATTATCCTCAAAATACTCAAACCAGAAGTAGTGGAAACCAAGCTGAAGCAGTTCATATTATGTTCCTTCTTTTTCTCAGTCAGAGCCACACGAAGTCCTACATTTTCTCATGAAGTGGGTTGTTTGAAGCCCAATTAATTCTCCAACTCCCGTATCCCTCTTGCTCTATAAATAGAGGAATCCAACAGTCCAAAAAGGGGGAGAGTTTTCATTTCTTAATTTTACCGAAGCTCTGCCAATTTCATTCTAGAATTTTTGCACTTTATTTCTTTAATTCCCGCATTGTTTATTTGTTCCCTTTTTGAATTCAACCTCTTGTAAGTGATAGTTTCTAATATCCGGAAGTTATTACATTAGATTTAGGTTTATTTGTTTCTAGCCTCAGAGTTTGTATTAAATTTCCGAGAGTCCAATCTTGCCGACATTTGTGGAAGAGGGACCTACGAGGAAAACTGCTATGTACCAGGTTTTTAATACATTGCATTTTAATTGTTATTGTTTAATTTTATTTATTAATTATGGTCATGTTTTGTTTAATTAAATTTTATAGTCTTTTCATTTCAATTAATATATCTAGCTAAATTAATAGCATTGGTATGTAATGAACGTAACCAAAACAGATTAAATTAATGCTAAGTTAAAAGTCTTAATCAACTTAATTTCTGGCTGGGACTTTTTAATTATAAAACTATACTTTTTGTTACGAGAGTAAAAGGAGTAGAAAAAGGTTAGATCAAGACCATGAGAGTGTGAGGTTTTTAACCGGAGAGATAAAGTTAGGCATTCAATTTAAATACAGCGAGAGCGCTTTGAATTGGATTAGATTTTATTAAGTTTCCAAAGAGTATTGTTAAACACTTATGGGCTAGCGAGAGCAGACTTAGAGCTTTAGGAATATAATCTAATACAAGACCACGAGAGTGTGAGTTGCGGGTTTTTAAACTGATAATTTCTACAGAACAATTAAGTAAAATATTTCTTACGCATAATGTTAGTTTCACCCGTAGAGGTCTACTAAGTTACATCCCGACCGCCTTATCTTATAATTCAAACTTTAATTAATTTTTCCCTTTAGTTTAATTTAGAAACCAAATTTGTGACAACTTTCCGCCTTAGTTATTATAGTTGTTCTTTATAGCACTAGAGTAATTACAAAGTCCCTGTGGGTTCGACATCTTTTTATTACTACGCGATAGACTGTTTACTTGCAGTTATAGATATCATTTGACGTTAGGTCGATCGCGACATCAGTTTGGGATGAAGGAAGATGTGGCACGTTTTGTGTATGCATGTTTGACTTTCCAGAAGTCTAAAGTTGAACATCAGAAGCCTATGGGATTAATACAACCATTGGAGATTCCAGAATGGAAATAGGATAGCATTTCTATGGATTTTGTTACAGGATTTACTGCGATAGGGCATGATTCGATTTGGGTAATTGTTAATAGGTTAACGAAGTCGACTCACTTCATTCCTATCAATATCAGTTTTCTGGTATCTAAGTTGGCAGAAATCTACGTCAGAGTGATTATGAAAGTGCATGGTGCCCTGTTGAGTATTGTGTCGGATAGAGATCCGAGGTTTACGTCAGAATTTTGGAAGAGTTTGCAAGAGAAATTGGGTTCTAAGTTGAGGTTGAGTTCAGCTTATCATCCTCAGACAGATGGCCAAACTGAGAGGATTATTCAGTCATTGGAGGATTTATTGAGGGCGTGTGTTCTAGAGCAGGGAGGTTCATGGGATACTTATCTTCCATTGATAGAATTCACGTATAAAAACAGTTATCATTATAGTATTGGGATGGCACCTTTTGAGGCATTGTATGGTCGAAGATGTAGGACTCTGTTATGTTGGCATGAATCTGGTGAAAGTATAGTGATTGGACCTGAGTTAGGCCGAGAAACTACCGAGAAAGTTAAGTTGATCAGAGAAAAGATGAAGGTGTCTTAGAGTATACAGAAAAGTTACCACGATAAGCGAAGGAAATATTTGGAGTTATAGGTTGGTGAGCATGTGTTTTTTAGAGTTACGCCTGTAACTGGTGTCGGAAGAGCGTTGAAATCTAAGAAGCTTACTCCGAGATTTATTGGTCCTTATCAGATTTTAGACAGAGTTGGAAAATTTGCTTGTCGAGTGACCTTGCCGCCTAATTTTTCGAATTTGCATGACGTGTTTCATGTTTCGCAACTCCGAAAGTATGTTTTCGATCCGTCTCACGTTGTTAGTATGGATGATATTCGAGTACGGGATAATTTCACTATGGAGACTATGCCGGTACGTATTGAGGATCAAGAGAGAAAGACCTTGCGAGGCAAGGAGATTTCTCTAGTGAAAGTTGTTTGGCTAGGAGCTGCTGGTGAGAGTATGACGTGGGAATTAGAAACAAGATCCAGGAGTCTTATCCTGAGTTGTTTGAGCGAGGTAAAATTTTCGAGGACGAAAATGTTCTAGTGGGGGAGAGTTATAACACCCCAATTTAATTAATTAATTTAATTATTTTGAGTAGATTTGTCGTTATTTGTGATGTGTGATGTTTATTATTAAGATGATTATTTAATTAAGACGATTTAAGCTGATTTAGGAGATAAACTTATTTTGGGGAGTTCTAATAATAACATTGAGAGGTGTGGATAGAAGCCCATTAGTGGATTAATTTAATAATTTTAGTAATAATAGTATTAGTACTATTTTTACGACATTTAATTAAAATAAGAAAAATATATTCGTAAGGGGTTTAGAGAGAATTAGTCATAATCAGAATTTTGGGAGAAAGAACAAGTCTTGGAGAGAGTAAGAGCTAGGGCTAAAGATCTTCAAGAGGATTTTCGTAGGAAGTTTCAACTATAGATTCGAGCTCCATTTAATCCAAAGGTAAGGGTGGGATTCATATGTTATAACCGGGAGAAAATAATTTGTATGTATGAGATAGGGTTATTTAGTTTCCTTGTTGTTGTTGTATGATGTTTTGTGTGCGGTTTTGTAGGAATTAGATGAATATTGGATCATATAACTGATGTGAATCCTCTATTGATTTCTGTGATGTATGATTGTTGTGATGATTTTCTGAGATGTGTGATGAAATTATGACGAATTGGATTGTAGATGATGATAATAGGTTGATAATTGGTGTAATAATGATAGATGAGTAATAAGATGAAGAATTATGAGTCTAAAACATGGTAGAAACCCAAGTAGGACTGACTTATGATGATAAAATGATGAATCCCGTAGCAGAGGTTGAATTGGAGGAGTCTCTAGTGGATTGCGTATCAGATCTGGGATACGCGTATGGAGGCAGGTGTTACGCATAACGTCTGGTGGTTACGCCGCCTGTTACGCGTATGGAGAGTGGTTTTGAAGACTCTCTGGTCGTTTGCATAGTATACGCGTAAGAGCTTAAAGTGATACGCGTATGCGCGTATGAGCGTAAAGTGATACACGTATGGAGAAGGTGATACGCGTTTTGGCAGCAGGTATGCATTTTTGTGATTTCACGGCGATCCGCCTGTCATTTCGCATTCGTTCCTTTTTTTGATGATCCGTAAGATGTTTGGCAACTAATAATTGATGATAGAAGTAATTAGGGGATAATAAAACTATGATTTAACGATTGTTGAAAGACATTATGTGTTGGATTTAGAGATGATGAACTAAGAAGATTAAGACAATTTGATACTATTGCGATGATGTATTTTGATGTAGGTATTATGACCAACGATGTGGTGATGTTACGATGTAAGATGAACTAAGACGATGTGTTGAACGATGTTTAAGATGTTTGATTGTGTTGTATGCCATTCTCATACCGCATACATTTGTATAATTAAGATGGCCTGGAATGGCAAACACGATGTTTGAGATGAAGACTTATGTCTTGCTGATGCCCACCTAAATGGCATGAATTTTAAGATGGGAGTTCGCTCCGAATGGTACCACATGCATACATTGTCGAGTCGCATATGAATTGCATTGTTGAATATTTATGATGATGTTTATAGATGTTATGATGATACTATGTTCATGATGATTATGATGTGAATGGGTGATTGAATAACTTTACTTATATATGTTGATTATTGTATCCTGTTTATAATTATCGATATCTCACCCATTTCTGTTGAATGTTACCCTCTGTTGGTAATGTGCAGGTGATCCTGAGTAGCAAAGAGTCCGTATATGGTTTGAGTCGTTGGTCTCTCTGATATGTAACACTTCGGGGGGTTAGCGAATGCTTGATTTTAATTAAACTTATGTTTTGTTTTATTTGACTAAAGATGTTTCCTTTAAGAAGATGTTTTGGATTTTGATGAGTTATTATGAAGTTGAGCTTTTAAAAGCTTATATGTTGATAACTGTAATGATTTCCTTTGCATAATAAAGACTTGATTTATTATTTGATGTATTCGTGATATATGATTTAAAAGAAGAAAATGTGATACCCCATTTTTGTTGAACTCTGATTTATTTATAATTAATTGCGGATAGAATGGGGTGTTACATTAAGTGTTAGAGTAAGCACCTTGGATTAGGGGGAAATTCTAGTAAGATGGATTATGTTTGAGCATGAGAGGATTATCGCAGACGTGAAGTGAACACGGTATGAGAACGATATTAACAATACAATATGAGAAAGTGATAACATAATGTATTTTGAACGAATGTGCAATGGAGTTGCTAAGTTGTTGTTGAAACTAAAGTTAAGGAAGTGTAAGCAATGATGGTTAGCCCATTAGGACCCTGGTGATGTCATTGCTATATGTGTGGAATCACCTGTTGGTATGGTTTTAACTTTTGGACGTGATTGGAATGAGCTTGGGAGGTTTGGGTAGCAATGAAAACCAGAATTGTGCTTCTGTGTTGAAGTAATTGAATTACCCTCTGGGTAGTATCCGGTTACGGAATTGTGTTTCTAAATCTCTTTTAGCTACTAGAAGTTCAGATTTGCATTGAGTAATCGTTTACCCTCATGGTAGTAATCGGTTACCACTATTAAGTTTTGAAAGCTTGTTTTTCTAAGATTCCTACTTTTGACTTAAGTGCCCGGTTGAAGCGTTCTTGGTACCGATAGAAAGTTGCAGAGACTTTCTATGCGATGATTAGTAGAGGTTAAGGGAACCCCGGGTAATACCTAAGCAGAGACAACAAGGCTCTTTGAAAGAATGCATTACCTTAGTTTTCAAGTGTAAAGGAAAACTCATGTATTTGTAAATAATCGAAGTATTTGGAATTTATCTATATGGGATTAAGAATCTTGTTGTTGTTGTTTTAATTCTCGCCAAGGAATTAAAGAGAGAGGACAAAGTTGTATACTAAACATGAGATGTTCATCATTTTGTTTCACCTGATAAGGATTGTGTGTGGGATTTTGTTATGGACGAACTAAGTGTTATCTTTCGACTAAAACCCTTTTGATGTCGTTGTTGTCATTTTCCTACTAGCATCGTTGTACGAGTGGAATCGAACTTTTCCGTCGAGTATTCGTGATGTGTTTGTAACAGAAATGGTAGTTCTTTTTCTTCACTTATTGGAGTGTGTGATCTGCATGTCGTGTCCTGTTCTGTGTTATCTTGACTTGTGGATGGTGAACGATTGTTGCACTTGTTTAGAAACCACGAATGAGAATCATCTTGCAAGTTAGTGTGGACTAGATTGGTAATTTTGAGTTAGATTATTTGTTAATAATAAGAACGAGTTTGGTTGAGTTCAACCATTTAGCCTCAGATAGGTAATCGATTGACACATGACTTTTGTGGAAGACTTGAGAGAATCGTACTTTCTGAACTGTAAGTCCGTTTTGGATTCCGTTCGAAGTATCTGAGGATAAAGTGTTGGACCTCCTTTTGAACATGTTTGGTAGACAGTAAATGATCTGAATAATTGGAGTGTCTTCGTTGCGGCTATTGAGGAATTAAGTTGCAAAGTCATACAAGGATCATGAAGAATCGATCTTCCAGGAAACATTTTGGTATCGAATTCTTGTGTGGATAACAGATGAAAATTTGGTCAGTTTTAGTATCGTTAATTCTCAACATCAGTTATGGATTCCGTAAGAGTAATACCAGATGTGTGCAGTTGAGTCGTACTCCTAGATTTAGATTTTTAAGTTACCTTCTAAGTAAGAGTGAGAGATGAATGCTCCAAAGTTAAGCATGCAAATTGGATCGTTTAGGGAACGGGACCCTTGAGAGAAATGGATTGGAACGAGAATTTCTATGTAATCTTCAAAGGTGAGTATGTAGAATATTGTATGCATTAGGCAAGTGTTATGGAAATTTGTGAGTATACTAAGGATGATTTAAGTTTGGTACGGAAGACTCACTAATTATTGTAAGCTCTGTGACGTCGTTACATTATTATTAATGGAGACCTTGTATTAGTAGAAACCTTGAGTGAATGGAATTCTGTGAAGAGAATTGGCACGGAGTATAGTAACCATGGCGAATTGGTTAAGCGTAATTTGATGAATGTTTTTTAGTTTAGAATGGAATCAGAATTGTACCAGTTTTGTTTGTAACAGTACAACCCCTATATCTCTGTCGTTGGAGAAATCTGGTCTGATGTTATTATTGTATGGCTGACAAGTAAGTTATTCTATCCCGGAATGTCTGCAATTTTTGTTTCGTTGATTGGGGAGAACCTGATGTATAAGTGTATTCTCCGCAGACTATTAACTACTTGGTATTGTTTGAGAATTTGTGGCATCTCCACTGTTAAGATTTGAAGGCGTTGTAACACCCCAAAATTTCCCCTCATTATTTATAACCTAACTGGCTTACTCTTCGCATTCATCCGCATTTTTTGTTGGGTCATTAACACTAGCATTTATTCATTAACATTGAGTTCCTAAAACATGAGATCGAAGCATGATTATTGTGATTTGAATTTTCTTATTTAGAGGATCTAAGACTTGGCAGATCAGGATTTCCCAATGGTTGAGGTGTATAATAAAACATGATTCTTCTTATTTTCTTCTCCTTCAAGCAATGAAGTGTGGATTGAGGGTTTGAAGTGTGATTATCAGGGATTTCTTCTTCTTCAAGTTATTATGGTTATTTTCTTCAAATATTACCAAGAGATATTTGTTGGTATACCATATTTCTCGAATAAGTTTGTTTCAAGACTGCGGTTCAATTTAAGGGTGTAAGGTGCACGATTATGGTTCATTTGGAAGGTGTATTGTAAATGCTATTCAATTACCAATTCCAATTTATCCAATTTTTATGACCAATTCATTAATTCCAACTTCAAGTCCATTTTCAATAACCGAAATAAACCTAAATTCAACTTTAGCCCAATTACCATAACTTTGTTTATCCACATAAAGCCATTTTTCATACCAAACCACACCCATATTTTGTCCAGTATCCATTTTGTTTATTGTTCATAAATCAATTGAGTTAAATCAATTGGTTTAGCCAAATTATTAGCCCATTAGCCTTGTCTCATTTAATCCCATTTTTTTCCTTCAATTAAATTCCATTGTCTTTATTCACTCCTCACCAAGCTCATCACTCATTTCGAGTTCCTTCTTAATATCCCTTTGATTCAATATTAATTCAAGGTCATAAATCCATTAAACCAAAATATAATCCAATTCCAAATTTTATTTCATATTTTAAACTCATGGCTTGTGTTATAAGGCCCATTGGTCCTTTGTTTATTTTACTTTATAATAGAATATGAATTTAAAGAAAGAAAGAAGTTTGTTGTGGAATAAATGGTTTACATCTGTTAATAGCCAAGCCGTCCAAACGTGATCCCACTTGCCACAACCATAGAACCGGAAGCTCATTAGAAGAAAGTACACAACTTAATTGGAAATATTTTTGACATTGATAGTTCACATAAAGGTCTTACATGTACTACAGAAAGTCTAAGTTAAAAGCTAAAGGCAAAATACAGACACAATGATGAAGACAATAACCGAAAACATGACTGAAACTTCTGCAATGGTAAAAACCTCTCAATCTTCAGTAGCAGGAAAAAACCATAATCAGAACTATTAACTTCAATCTCCAATTGAATTTGGTACTCTCTTCTCACACATCAATCAACTTTGTCGTCATCCGCAACAAAATCAAATATAATATAAAATAAATAATAAAAATCAGAAAATATAGTCATTGGGTCGTGAATGGACTTATCTTCAAGTTTGGATTGAAATATTGTAGGCCCATTTGAAAAGAATTGGAGTTATGACCTTTTTTACTTCACACACCTCTTGAAAATTTCCCAACTTTGACAATGGATAAATTCCTCAATTTTGATCCCATGAACGTGTACTAGGACTTTTTAGAAAGCTTAGAGTGTCCTCTAATCGACCCTTTTGGTTCCATGTCCATATCTTTTACCATTTTTAAATTATGAGATTTGGAAAAAGATGACTTTTTGTTGACTTTCAAAAAGACCTATAATGTTATAGCTCATATCTTTCAAATGAAGCATTTTTGGACTTGGCTTGTGAGACACAAAGTTGTAGAGAATTGGATTTCCTTCAAAATGAGATTTGGATGGGAATTTTTTGATGAAGTATGTGAAAGTTATGGCTGGTCAAAGTTCAGTTGATTTTCCTGCACAAAACCCTAATTTAGTAACTCTTGATTCTTGATGATTCTGAGGTTTCCCTGATGAATCATGATCAAATAATGAATTTCACCTCATAATCTTTATTTTGACCAAAAATATTGGAGTTTGACTTTATAATGACCATAATTGACTTGTTGACCAAATTAACTGATCTTTAAGTATCTGAGCATCTGACTAACCAGACTTATGTGGAATGCCTTGAAACTTGACATGAGGATTCTTTGAGGTATATGGGATGTCACGAATTCCACTTGAAGCTATGGAAATCCGTTTTTCCTTGAGAATTTCAAAACCCTAGTTTCAGATCCATTGCTTAGGAGAAAGCTTTGTCTGATGAAACCTTGAGTCCTTTTGAGAAATTGTGAATCTTGTGACTATTAGGAGGCTTCTTGAGACACATTATATTTGAATATGGGAGGGAAAAATTTTGGGTTCAACAACTGCCCCTGTTCGATTTTCTGAAACCTGAGGAGTTAGATTGGCATGTACGCCATTCGTGACTTGAAGGTTGAAGAGGCTTGAACACTAAAGCCCAAAAATTTGCACTCGTCGGTGCGCAATGTAATATTGTTGGTTGATTGTATTGCTTGAATGGACTTAAATATGCCATTCGGAGTAAATGGAGATGGGCTTATAGATTCCATCCAAAGTATCTATGGATATGAGTATCAGAATGTGTCTACGTTTGACTTTATCTGAATGTTTTTACTGCACTAAGTATCATAAT
The DNA here is from genome assembly GCA_963966055.1 of Lathyrus aphaca. Classification (NCBI taxonomy): domain Eukaryota; kingdom Viridiplantae; phylum Streptophyta; class Magnoliopsida; order Fabales; family Fabaceae; genus Lathyrus; species Lathyrus aphaca. The sequence goes on from OZ014521.1 coordinate 490,250,952, forward strand.
TAGATCTTCGTCTCGACCATCTCTGAACTGTCTATGTAACATATCTGAGCTAAGCATCAGCACTAGATCTTCGTGTAGAGCGTCTCTGAACTATATATGGGGAAAGATATCCTGTAATAAGTATCAGCATTATATCTTCGTATAGATCGTCTCTAAACTGTCTCAAGGACAATTTCTTAAATTAAGCATCAGAATTATATCTTCGTCTCAATTATCTCTGAATTGCTTCTGGAAAGTATCATGCACTAATTATCAGCACTAGATCATCGTATAGATCGTCTCTAAACTGTCTCAAGGACAATTTCTTAAATCAAGCATCAAAATTAAATCTTCATTTATATTATCTCTGAATTGCTTCTGGAAAGTATCATGCACTAAGTATCATCACTAGATCTTCGTATAGATCGTCTCTGAACTGTCTCGAGGACAATTTCTTAAATCAAGCATCAGGATTAAATCTCCATTTAGATTATCTCTAAATTTCTTCTGGAAAGTATCATGCACTAAGTATCAACATTAGATCTTTGTATAGATCGTCTTTGAATTGTCTCAAGGACAATTTCTTAAATCAAGCATCATAATTAAATCTTCATTTAGATTATCTCTGGATATATCTTGCACTAAGTATCAGCACTAGATCTTCGTATAGATCATCTCTGGACTGTCTCAAGGAGAAAAAGATATCATGTACTAAGTATCAACATTAGATCTTCGTATAGATCGTCTTTGAAATGTCTCAGGGAAAGAAAATCATCTTGCACTAAGTATTAGCACTAGACGTTCGTATAGATCGTCTCTGAACTGTCTCAGGGAGTTGGTAATGTTTTATCTGACTGCGAACTATCCTGAAAAGGAACGGTTAGTTTTCGTGCAAGATTATTTGATGTATGCCTGTATGACATGATGTTCTTAATATAAGTGAGAATTTCATATGCATTATGGATGTGTATGCCATGATAATGATGTAAATGATATATGTATGAATTATGTAGTTGAAGCGCATGAGTAGCTCCGTATATCAATTGTTAGTTGGGGAAAATAACACCCGATTCGTTGCTAAGGAATATGAAGACATTGTTCCCATCTTGTTTCAGAATATTGTACTTAGGATCTTCCGTTTCCCGTTCGTCGCACTTCTTATTGAAAGATTAAATTCTTGAATACCCTGACTAGGGATAAAAGAGACGGACATTCCCCTGGGAGACTTATCTGACTGAGTGTCAATTCTTCGGAGGATATCGTGCTTGAGAGAAATCTGCTTGAGGATCTCATAGAGTCGGAGGTACAAGAGGCTACTTAGAGTATTTTGTTAGAAGAAATCCGTAAAGATTACTCTGTGGGGATGAACCGGTGAAGATTTGCTGGATTCCTACCTTCGATCGTCCTTAGTAAATGTTATTATTGTATTTTATGCATTTTTGGTAAACATCATTCATATTCAAAAGCATACATACATTCAAACATAATCAACAAACGTTTTCACTTTAGTAAAAAGGGAAAAGTAAACCTGAATTCGGAGATAGAGTTGTATCAATTTTGAAAGTGTATAGTCATTCAAAGTAACCAATGAATTTAGAACTTTTGATATTCTCGACTTCCTTGAGTAATTCTCTTAGGAATTCTCATGACTGAATCCGAAGACATGATACTGACACCATCTGATATTATTGGCACAGACAATTAATTTCCATAATGGCTTCTGCTGAGAATCCAATATCAAGACTATGTAATGAGAGGAATGTGTTTTCAGACTGCGGTGGATTGTGTACGCCCTGGGTAATGATTAAGGAGCTCGATTTGATTAGATTTGAAAAGAGAGTGTTGCCCCTAGATGAGGATGATTTGTCCCAGAATGGAAGTATCTGAGAGGAGCTACCTCAAGAGGAATAAACAAAATGCCCCACAATAATATGCCCCTAGCATCATGAACTTGGTAATGTTACTTCTGGGAATTCATATGAGGAGACCTACCCCTGGCTATTTAAGCATTGTTGAATCTTGACCTGACTGCCCTAGATGAATTGGACAATAACATGGCATGCCCCTTTAATTGGAAGATAGTGATTATGCCCCTTGTATACATTCGCTTTAATCCAGGAAGCAACTTTGTCTATCATGAGGACTTTGGTTTATTGAATGTTCATCATGTAAGCTTCTCTGCTGTCAAACACTTAGTTATATGCAAACAATGATATTCGAAATGCAACGCTTATGTCTGTCTTGATGTTTTGAAAAATAATTATTTTAGCAAACCAATGTTTGTAAAAACTGTGATATTAACTCAAGATTTATAATAAGCCCTAAAGGAGTCAGGATACCTTTTTTGAAACAGTACACTTTCGAAATACCCATGCTTCATTTAGGACTTTTAAAGGGTTATAACGTGGCTTGGTTCACGGTTTAAGAAACAAAGGATAAAGGCTCAAATTTTATTTGTACCCAACCCATTCTTCGTGAGGTTCTTCAGTCCTATGTTTGGTTAACTTATGCATTATGGCTCCAAAAGAGTTTGGAATTGTAACACTGGCAGAAGTTTATTTGAAAAAAAACCAGTTATCTTCTCTTTTTTTTGTTTAGGATTTGTAGTGACCTCTTTCTCTTTTGTCTTTGTTATCCCTTCCTTTTTCCTGAACTGTTTGTTTCAGGATTACAGTCAGCGGGATGTCTCAATTTTTTTACTAAGTCTCCTTCATAGGTTTTGACTTAGTGAGCTTCTCTTTTGATAGGTATTGACTGTCATACTTAATGATTACAGGGAACCATCATTAGTTGTGTACAAAAAGGACAACTGGCATAATTGATTTAACCGATGAACTACCCTTCCCCAGGTTATGATTGAGGGTTTTAATTTGCATGAGAATGAAAACTCCTACTTCATAGGCTCAAAAGGGTTGACTAGGGATTAACTTCCTTATATATCCACTATTTAGGAATTGAAACAATGCATGTACATCGCCAGCATAGTCTGTTCAAAAGCATACTGCATAAGATTATGGTATTGTTTTTGTCATCCTCCCTCTAAAGGCTTACAGCTTTATCAAGATTTAAATATCACAAAATAGAAGTAAGAAGCATAGTTTTAAGTATAGTGAAACTAATGGATTAATTCAAGACAAACATGTGCAATGCATTATTGTGAAAATAAAATCTGACATAATAGTAAGTGTCTAGGCTGACAAAAGAAATTACAAATGAAAATTCAAATTCAAATGTTCTCAAAGCCTCTTCCTCTAAACTTGTCACTCTGGGTATTTGGCTGCTTTGATGTTTGATGAACAATAGGAGAATTCAATCTGGTCTTCTGGCATAACCTCGAGGATTCCTTCATCAATCAGGTCTTGAATCTTATTCCTCAAGTCCCAACAGTTATCAGTGTCATGTCCAGGACAGTTGGAGTGATATGCACACCTTGCATAGGTGTAACACGGTGGGAGAACTGACTTTCTATAAATGTTGCGGATAGCAAGAGTCACCACCGACTTTTATTTTATCCAAGTGGAAAGAACATAAAAGAACAGGAAAGACCTATTTTTAAAAGACTTGAGTTCAGGGGGTAGGTTATATAAAGGGAAGGTGTTAGCACCCTTTATATCCATGGTTATCCATGGGCTCTTAGTTACTTATCTCACTTAATTGTTTTGAAAAAGTGTGTAGTGTGTTTAGAAAAGATTTTCAGAAGTTCTTTGTAATGATCCTCGTATGGATGTATACAAAGTCTTAAGTTTGAAAACATTTTGCAAGTGGGGTGTGAGTAAGAGTTTTTGAAAGATGTGAGCAATTAACTAAGAACTACCTACCCTAGACCAGTCTTTCATGTTTCTTTATTTCCTTTTAAGGGTAAGACTGTCCTTACTATTAAGGAGTAAGTAGTCATTTACCTTGGATTTTATTAAGGGACGAGCATAGGGTCATCGTATAGTCAATGAAGGCAACTGGAGGGTGTCTTTAGCAATTGAGAGGGACTATCATCTTTTAAACTGAAGGGACAAGATCATTCTAGGCAACACTATAGGTAACATCGTAGGAACATGATCTTTTAACCGAGGGGAGGGACAAGATAATTTTTTATTTGTAGGGTTTTGCTTAAGACACCCCACTTTCGAGGGACTGGACCGTTTAGAAGGAAACTTAAGAGGAGTAACCCTAGGAGGTGCAGATAGTGATCATAGATCGACTTACGCGTGTGAGTGTTTATTTCAGTTTTTTTTGTTTGTTTAATTTTTCTAGTCCAATTTAATTCATTTAATCTTTTCACACCCTATTTACTAACCAAGCAATTAAATAAATAAATAAATTAAATGCGAAAATATAAGACCTACACTATTACATGGCTTTGGGCAGTTACAAAATAATCGGGCGGAAAATACTTTACAATAAACATAAACCTATACATTTTTCTAATAATTTAAAATAAAGCAAAGAAAAGCATAATAATTAAATAAATTAAATAAAAGAAAAATTAAAAGAAGATAAAAAAATAAATTAGGGTTAGAATTAGGTTTTAATTAAGAGAATTATGGTTGATTTTAGAAAATTAGGATTAGAGACAAGTATTAGGGTTTTCAAATAAATTTAAATTTTATAAGGAAAATATAATCTAATTACTAGTTATTATTAATTTACAAATTAATTAAATAACATAAAAAAACATTTTACATTAAAGGAAAATAAAATTATTATTATTATTTTGAGAAATATTTGCAAGAATTTAATTTAATATTTAAATTTTAATTAATTTACAAAAGATAATAAAAATCAAATTATTTAAACAAATATAAAAAAAAATTATTTTATTTACATGAAACTAATGTTATTATTATTATTTATGAAAATTATTAGTTTTTTGAAAAAAGATTAAAAGTTATTATTGGTTAATTTTTAAGAAAATAATTAAAGGAATTAATTAGATAATATAATAATTAAAAAAACAATGCATAAAATAGAATGGGGGAGGCCTGGATTTAAACCCAGGACCTCCCCATTACCAGGTGGATGTGTGACCAATTGTGTTGCACGCGCGTTCTGATGATAGAATGACTAAAGCCAATTATATGTGAAACCTGCGAATTTTCCTACGAATTCTCCTACGAGTTTTCCTGCATTTGAAACCTACGAAACACATATTATGCCAGACGCATACGATTTTGTTAAATTGATCATACAAACATGACCTACACAGTTCAAACTATTTATTTACGGTCTTAGAATTTGTTTATAGTCATTAAATTAGGAAACCCTAATTCGAAGGGATGAACCCTAATAATGGCATCTTGCGCGTTTGGCCATGGAACTCCAATCTAAGCACCCATAAACAATCTTTGCTACATCACAAACAACTTTAGGCAATCAAATTATTGAAATCGAGAAAGTCAAGAACAAATATGAAAAGTGATTCGGTTTGCATGTTTCATGGCACTAAGGCTGATGATGATGATTGTTACATGATCAGTGAACCTTCAGGAAGCTAATGCAAGCTCTCAAGACCTTTGAAACTACCTGAATTCGCAAAATCTATTTTGAGTTTTTTGTGAAAATTTTTGAATTTGGAACAAGGTATGTGGCTGCTGAATTTCGTGTCCAAGCCTTGGTTTATGTTTGTATATATGTGAGGAGTAAAATTAGGTCAAAAGTAGGGCTTTGGATCAAGGATATTGGTTGCTTCATTGTGAAAAAACAATCACCATAAAATATGAAAAAAAATCAAATCAATTCTTACCTCTTTGAGTGTACACAAATTTTGCTTTTTCCAATCAGCTTTAAATGTTAAAAGATTCATTCCCAAACCAAAAATTGATCTATTATTTGATGTTTTATATTTTATTTTTATTTAAATTGAATTTTAAGGTAATCAGCTTCATCTCCAACAAGCATTGCAAAGTTTGCGATATTGGCATGTTGATCTTGATAAACTGTCTTTTATGTTCCTTGTGTTGAGGCGGATAACCCTATAAGACCGTCCTCCTTTAATTAAAGAACTATCAGTAGTAGCATGTCTCTTTCCTTATCTCATCCTCATCTTCCTTTCAACCAAGTCAGCTTGTTTCATCGGAGGTTGACTGATGATTAGATTCCCGACTCCGTTACCTTGAAGTTTATTGACAAAGACTCTCAGCTCATCTTTCCCCTGGGCTAAGTTTTGGATAAAAGCCACCTGACCATTCATCTGGATTCTCATATCTTCCATCCCAACTTACAGTTGTTCCAACTGATCATCCTTGTTGTCTTTAGGATTCTTCTTTTTTTATGTCCTTAGTGAGGAGGGCTTTCAACTTTTCTTGCCCCTTGGAAAAATTTAGGATCATTTCTTGAAATTGAGCATTCTAAGCTTGAAGATCTTTGACAGATTGTTCGAGAGTCATTTCTGCTGAAATAAACAGCGAGAAGATGAGAAACCTGCTATGAAAATTTTTCATGCAATGATATGGTATGTAAATGTGAATGCAATGTTTTCAAGGACCACATGATTTAAATTTGTTAACACAAACAAAAACAAAAACTCTTATTAGTAGGCTTGAAATAATATTGCCCCTTGGGCTTACAAATGAAAGAAAACAAAACTTAGCAAGAAAATTAAACATCTGAGATTTAAGTCTCCCATGGACGCTTCCTCTTGGTATTGAGATATGTGTTGAGATTCCGCTCCTCGTGAAGTTGTTTTGTCAGCTCCAACACTCTTTCTTGGCTAACCCTGAATTGAGCTTCAAAGGTATTTCTTTGCTCCTTCAGTTGGATCCAGAACTTCTACAGCTCTTCCAAATCAGTAGGCATATCAGGATGTAGAATGGTATAAGGAACATCTCATTTAATGATAGGCTCAACAATTACCGATAGAACAACAGGATATGGCATCATAAGAGTCTGAGCATGAGACCGCGCCCATCTGAGGTAAGGTTCCATAGGAATGGAGTATTTTGGTTCCAAAGTCTTACTATCAACCTTGTTCACCTTACTCTAATCTCATATAAACCTTTGACAGTAACCTTGAAGATCATTGTCATAATCAAACACAATACCTTGAATAAGCAAGTCATGAGGACCATTACTCCGAGCATAACCAAACATACGTAGTGCTAAAGAAGGATTGTAGGTAATACCCCATATAATGCCAAGGAGTGGCACATTGGGGAATTCCCCACAATGGTCAATGATAGTAATATTCTCCATAGATCGGGAACACCAATGAATGTCTGAAGGAGAGAGTGACATTATCCTTTTGGACCACCTTAAACTTTGTTCATTCTTCATCACAGATCGAGGAAGATGTGAAATAAACCACCTTGATAGTAGAGGTATACAACACATCAGAGTTCCTCGCGCCTTCGTAGTACGAGTGTGAAGAGAGTGCAAGATATCCCCAAGCAAGGTAGGCACCGAATTGTGAGTCAGAAATATGTTGATGGCATGTACATCTATGAATTGGTCTTGATTAGGGAACAATACCAAACCATAAATCAGCAAGGCTAAGGTTTCCTCAAAAACATCGTAACTCATAGCATCCAAGAACACCTGAGCTTTCTCTATTAATACTTTGGAAAGAATACCCTTAACTCCGCTTCTTGTTTCTATGACAATGTCTGATTTCATCAAATGTAGGGCTGCAGCAATGACTCCAGGTTTAGGCTCTTTCTCTAAGCCTGTGAAAGGTTTTTGATCAAGGATAGGCACACCCAGTACCTTGGAGAATTCTTCCATTGTGGGCACCAGCTGATAATCGGGAAATGTGAAGCAGTGATGTTTAGGATCAAAGAACTGGAACATGACACTCATCATATCTTCATCAAATCCTGAGGTAACCAAGTCAAGTAGATAATCATGCTTCTTGATGAATTGGGAGCTTTCAGGAAGTTTTGATACCAAATCCTTAAGCCTGGAAGGTATCCTTACAAATTTGATTCGGATAGTATTCCTACGAGTGGAAGCCATAACCTGCAACAAAGAACAAAGATAAATCCTTTGGTCCTTGAAATGGTTAGTGAGAATGTTATGCTTATGATGTCATGATGTTATGATGTTATGTTTAATCACAAACAAGTGGCACACACAAGCAAGTCACACAATAGCCCTATGTTTAGAGGCTTACATGAGGTTTAAAGGAAAGTACACTCCCCCTGAAGTTTAGTTGGTTCATCCTATCCTAACAAAAGTAATCGGGTTCTAAGGGATCTCAATATCACTGATCCTTCTCAAGGGTTGTTGTTCAGTAAGCAACTGACTTTCCAACCAACCCCCCCAGATTAGAATCTCAATGAGCGTAGCATTGAGTATCAACAAACTTTAGACTTCACCAAAGTCGGCTATCTCACTAATTTCTAAAGGCCAAAATGGGTCAATTAGGGTTCTAAATGGTAGTTAGTGTTAATGAAAATGTATGGAAGCCCCATATTATCCTCAACTTACTTAAGGAACATAAGCACCAACCAAGAAGTCACACTAACTGTAGCCACCAGATCAACCATATCGGTATATGCCGTTGTTATACCCCAAAATTTCCCCTCCCATAACCAAGGCAATATGTATCAATATTTCTCAAGGTTCACAAGAGTCCTACATATCAAGTTTGGTCAAGAAATGATGGAAAAACAATTTTGCTTATGTATGTATCAATGCATCCTTGTTTTGTATCGATACAAGTCTTTGATTATCACAAGAAAGGGAATTTGCTATGTATCGATGCATATTTCTTCTATGCTATGTATCGATTCATAAGAGTTATGCATCGATGCATGCTTCTTTGTGTTTCTGGAAACATACTATGTATCGACTCATTCGTTACATGTATCGATGCATGGTTGAATTAACTGGCTGGAAATTGTCAAAACTTCAGTATGCATCGACGCATACATCTTTGTATCGATTCATACTTGTTATATAACTAACATGTATCGACTCATACTAGTTTCACATCGATGCATAAATCTGTTTTTTCACTAGCAGCTTCTGTTTGAAATATAAAAACCAATATTGGGATCAGATTTGGATTCTAGAAGCTCATAAACAACATTTAAGATGATTTGATACTCTCCAAATTTGTGCTAGACCAGATTGGCAAGGGAATATTTGATTTTTTTCACAATTATGGTTGATTCTTTCTTCATAAACAAGTAACTCAAATCCATGAGAAAAAGCCCAACTTTTCTGACCTAATGACACTGATTATATAAACACAAGTGTGCAGCCATCCAAGAGGACGAAAATTGGACAAAAACAAATACTTGCAAACTTCAAATTTTCATAAAAATATTCAAATTCGGTTTCCTATATTTTGATCTTTTTCAGGTGATTTGAAGGTTGGGATAACTTCCTGAGGTCATTTAGAACATGAATCGATCATGATCATCATCAGAAGCATCATATAAGCCCTAGACCGAACATGTTTTCATGGCTTTTTTTTCATTATATACGCATTGTTCATCTAATTTGGTTTCATATTGTTGTTATTGATAATGTTTGCAAGGTTGCTGGACAAATTTCGTGAAGTTTCATGGCCGAAAACTCATTCTTCCATTGTCAGGGTTTCAAATCCAATTTTAGGAACCTTAGATCTAGGCCGTTTACAAGTCCTTGAATGCTTGGGTTAAACTATATACATCATGGGAAATCAATTAGAATAATTATTTTGGATCAATGCTCTGTATTTTTTTTGTGTTTGAAATTCGCAGGGCTGTAAGTGTAAGAAAATTCGCAGCAAATTCCACATAAAAATTCATAGGAAAACCTGCAGGGATGAAGGTTGAAGATGACCTGAAGGAGTAAAATTAAGGATTCAAAAAACATCTTTATTTATATAATATTGTTTGTATTTTAATAGTTGAATGGCGCAGATGGTTCAGTGGTAAAAGGGTATGGCATTGGAGCGAAGAGACCTGGGTTCGATCCCAGGTTTTCTCACTTTTATAATATTTCATTCTTTTTGCAGGTTTAATATTTAAATCATGTTGTTCAGGATATGTTCTAAAAGCGTGAACAGCCTAGTGGGGGATCCCGGGTCTGGTAAAGGGGAGGTCTTGGGATCAAATCCAGGCCTCCCCATATTTATTTTGCGCGCTGGTTTTCTTTGATTTTTCACTTATATTTTCTACTTTAATTATTAATTAGGTTATTTAGGTTATAAATTATAATTAATTTAATTTAATTAGAATAACATTACTAATCTTTTTCCTACAAAAAACAAAATAATAATTTAGCTAGATTTTCTAAAAAAATTCTTAATAACTTTATTCCAATTAATTTTTTTAATTATTTCTTTAATAATGATTTTGTATATAACTAATATTTACTATTTTTTTAAATTAATTAATAATTAATAATTAGGTTGTATTTTCTTAATAAATTCATTCAAACCCTAATTTCTTAATTAAAACCTAATTCTAACCCTAATTTATTTATTTTTATCTTTTTTTAATTTTTCTTTTATTTAATTCATTTAATTATTATGCTTTTCTTTGCTTTATTTTAAATTATTAGAAAAATGTATAGGTTTATGTTTATTGTAATTTATTTTTCGCTCATATTATTATGTAACTGCCCAAAGTCACGTAATAGCGTAGGTTGTATATCTTCTGCATTTAATTTATTTATTTTATTGCTTGGTTAGTAAATAGAGAGTGAAAAGATTAAATGATTAAAAAAGGACTTAGAAAATTAAATAAAAAAGAATAAATATATGAAATAAATTATTCACACACGTAAGTCGGTCTATGATCGCCGTCTGCACCTCCTAGGGTATTCCTCTTGGTTGCCTTTAATACGGTCAAGTCCCTCGAAAGTGGGGTGTCTTAAGAAAAACCCTATAAATGAAATCATCTTGTCCCTCCCCCCGGTTAAAAGATCAAGTCCCTATGATGTTTCCTACGGTGTTGCCTAGAATGATCTTGTCCCTTCGGTTTAAGAGATGACAGTCCCTCCCAATTGCTAAAGGCACCCTCCAGTTGCCTTCGTTGACCGTACGATAACCCTACGCCCGTCCGTTAAACAAATCCAAGGTAATGACTACATATTCCTTAATAATAGGGATAGTCTTACCCTTGAAAGAATATAAAAGAACATGAATGACTTAGTCTAGGGTAGGTACCTCGTAGTTACTTGCTCACACTTTAAAAATACTTTTCACACCTCACTGTTTTCAAATATTTTCAAAAACAAAGGCTTTGTATACATCCATACAAGGATCATTACAAAGTACTTAGAAAATTTTCTAATCACGCACTTCACATTACTTTTTTTTCAAACAAACAAGTGAGCTAAGTAACTAAGAGCCCATGGATAACCATGGATATAAAGGGTGCCAACACCTTCCCTTTATATAACCTACCCCCCCGAACCCAAGTCTTTTAAAACGGTATTTTCTGTTCTTTTATGTCCCTTCCTTATGGATAAAATAAAAGTCGGTGGAGACTCTTGCTATCCACAACATTTATAGAAAGTCAGTTCTCCCACCGTGTTACAGAACTGGTGACTCTGCTGGGGAGTTACTAAGTAAAAGAGGGGTACCCTTAGGAATTAGATCACTTAATTGTTTACTTTGTTTACTTTATATTATCTGTTGGGCTTTTGTATGAAAGATCCTAACCCGGATCTAGTGTACCCTAGGTAAGTAGCAATAGACCAAGGAAACTGTACGGAGTATACCGATATGGTTGATCTGGTGGCTACGTTAGTGTGACTTCTTGGTTAGTTCTTATGTTCCTTAAGTAAGTTAAGGATAACCCGAGGCTGCCATATGTTGTCATTACACTAACTGACTTTGTAGAACCTTAGTTAACCTATCTTGGCCTTTAGAAAGTAGTGAGATAACCGGCTTTGGTGAAGACTAAAGTTGGTTGATACTTGATGCTACGCTCATTGAGATTCTAATCTTGGGAGGTTTTGGTTGGCAAGTCAGTTGCCTACTGTACAACAACCCTTGAGAAGAATCAGTGATATTGAGATCCCTTAGAACCTGGTTACTTTTATAGGACAGGATGAACCAACTAAATTTCAGGGGAAGGGTACTAACCTTTAAACCTCATGCAAGCCTCTAAACCTAGGGCTATTGTGTGACTTGCTTGTGTGTGCCACATGTTTTTTATTGAGCATAACATCATGACATCATGACATCATAAGAATAGCATTTTCACTAACCATTTCAAGGACCAAAGGATTTATCTTTGTTCTTTGTTGCAGGTCATGGCTTCCACTCGTAGGAACACCATCCGAATCAACTTTGTAGGGATACCTTCTAAGCTTAAGGAATTGGTCTCTAAAGTTTATGAAAGCTCCCAATTCATCAAGAAGCATGGTTACCTGCTGGATCTAGTTACTTCAGGATTCAATGAAGACATGATGAGTGTCCTATTCCAGTTCTTTGATCCTAAACATCACTGTTTCACGTTCCCCGACTATCAACTGGTTCCTACATTTGAGGAGTTCTCCAAACTACTGGGTATACCTATCCTTGATCAGAGACCCTTCACAGGCTTAGAGAAAGAGCCTAAACCTGAAGTCCTTGCTGCAACCTTACATTTGAAGAAATCAGACATTGTCCTAGAAAAAAGAAGCGGAGTTAAGGGTATTCTTGCTAAGGTATTAATGGAGAAAGCTCAAGTGTTCTTGGATGCTATGAGCTATGATGCTTTTGAGGAAATCTTAGTCTTGTTGATCTATGGTTTGGTGTTGTTCCCTAATCCAGACCAGTTCATAGACGTACACACCATCAACATATTCCTGACTCACAATCCAGTGCCTACATTACTTGGTGATATCTTACATTCTCTCCATACTCGTACTACGAAGGCAAGGGGAACTCTGATGTGTTGCATACCTCTACTATCAAGGTGGTTGGTTTCTCACCTTCCTCGATCAGTGATGAAGAATGAACAAGGGTTAAGGTGGTCTAAAAGGATTATGTCACTTTCTCATTCAGATATTCACTGATGTTCTAGATCTATGGAGAATGTTACTTTCATTGACTGTTGTGGGGAGTTCCCTAATGCGCCACTCCTTGGCATAAGTGGGGGCATTAATTACAACCCTTCTTTAGCTCTACGCCAATTTGGTTATGGTCGGAGTAATGGTCCTCATGACATGCTTATTTAGGGTATTGTGTTTGACTACGACAACGATCTTCAAGGTTACCGTTAAAGGTTTATACGAGCTTGGAGCAAAGTGAACAAGGTTGATAGCAAGACTCTGGAACCAAAGTATTCCATTCCTATGGAACCTTACCTCAAATGGGTGCGATCTCGTGCTCAGACTCTTATGATGCCTGATGGGCGCGAAGACGCAATATGTGTCTAGCGGTATCTGAACTGCAAGCGCACAGCCTATCAAAGTAATATAAAAGATTTGTCGATCCCACTGGGACTTTGTAATCACTTAGTGCTAGAAGGTCTGCTAGTTTAGCTAAGGCGGATGTTTGTCACGATTTTGGTTTTAAGGATTTAAAACGGGAATTAAATTTAGTTTTAATGAAATAATGAGAAGGCGGTCGGTATGTAATTATGCTAACCTATGCGGGTCAATCTAACCTAAGCTTATAAAGATGGTTCACTTAAATTGTTATGTAGAGATTATCAGTTTAAATACCCTCGACTCACACTCTCGTGGTCTTATCTCAGATCTTACTCCTAAAGCCCTATGTCTGCTCTCGCTAGCCCATAAGTGTTTAGAAGATAATTTTTGAAAACTTAATAAGTCTAATTCATTTTAAAGCGCTCTCGCTGTATTTAAATCAAATGCCTAACTTTAGCTATCCGGTTAAAATCTCACACTCTCGTGATCTCGACCTAACCTATTACACTTTTCTTACTCTCGTAACAAAAAGATTAACTTTAATTATAAAAAGTCACAGCCAGAATATAAGTTCTTAATTATTTTAGCTTAGATTCGATTTTACCGGTTTGGTTTAGTTTATTACATACCGCCTAATTAATTTAGCTACTCATTTTTGTTGTACCAGACAGATGCAGAAATAAACAAACATTAATTAAAACATACATTATAAAATAATAACAATATCTTGACATAAAAATAAATAACTTAATATAAATGCAAAAATATAAAAACCTGAATGATTAAAATCTTAAAACTCCTTCTTCCACAGGTTGGTAAGCTCGGAGTGTTCGGAACCGGAATCGAAAATAATACTAAACAAATTCTGAAGGCTTAAAAAGAAATTAATAATAACAATTTCCTAATGTTGGAAATTGTTATTGAATTTGGTTTGGATATAGAAGCAGAAAAATAACACGAACAATGCTGGAAAAATTAAATAAGGGTTCAACAAAATTACGGCAGAGCTTCCGCGGAAATCTTAAAATAATACTCTGTCTTTTTTCAATTTGTAACTAGGGTATTTATAGAAATAATTTTGGGCTTGGGCAGTTGAAATTCATGAGCGTGGGTATCGTTCTGTGAAGCAAGAATTTAGCAGAAGTGCATACTGGGTCTGAGGAAAAGTAGGAATCACATTTGACTCACGTTGCACACGTCTTTATGAATTCTTCAAATTAATTAAACCTATTTTCCTTTGTCACATTCGTGACAAGGGCGTCACGACCACTTTTTCCAATTTAAGCGTGTCACGGTCGTGACACTTGAGTGACGGTCGTGAGACCTCAAAGTAGGGCGTCACGGTCGTGGTGATGTTGTGACGACCGTGAGTGTTACAAAATATGCAGATTTTGCAGAATTCCTCTCTTCATCTTCTTTTCATGCTTGTTTTTGTTCATTTGATCTTTTTCTCATGATTTAGCTCTAGAAATGTTATACCTGCAATGTGACATAAAAAACTCGAAGAATCGGGAGTTAATATGATCAATGTGCGATAAAACGGACTTAAAACGTAGTAATAAAGTGATACGATTTCTCGTTATCAAACTTCCCCAAACTTAAACCTTTGCTTGTCCTCAAGCAAATAGTCGGTTGAAAAATGATCGGACAATTTTCATCGGACGTATACACATAACAAACCATACGTGAAATCATTTAGCCAGATAAACCGGTACTAGAATAGAATACTAACGATACACTAATGACACAAGCAACAAGCTAAGTCGTCGACTTCCCGTTAAACGAAACATTCGTTAATTGCGTTATGATTCTACCTAGAGTCTTTCGATCTTATTTCACCCGGTTTCATTCTAGCGCAATCACATTAAGCCCTTTGCCTTAGCACGCACGTAGTGGAGTAGCCGGTTAGTGACTTTGATCCTTTATAAGCACGGGGTCTGGTACACGAATGTAGCAACCCTATATATATATATATATATATATATATATATATATATATATATATATATATATAATCCAAATTAGAGGTTGTGGGGGATCGAGCCGTAGCACGCCCTACCAAGTTCAGAACCAGGTACCTCTGAACCAACCCGCAATGGACTCCTTCTTATATTTCTCATCTCTTATATGCGACCGTGTACTTTGGTGCAATTTCTTTTTATTGGCATCGAGATATGAAGGATCGTTTATAGATTAGGCATCAAACACTTATGTTCATCGGCTCCCCACGTGGTTTGTGTCCAGACGGTGCTGACTGCTAGTATAAACTATTAGGGGTTACTTTAGAACTAAGACTTAAGGTGTAGTCGTAACAATTATCGGAACGGAATGCTTAAATAGGAAGTCTAAGGTGTCAAGACTTTATTGATCTTGTTAGATCTTTCTCAGCTTCCTAACTACGATTTCATAGGTAAGTCGGGTAATGTGAAGATAAAGCAAAAATTTTCGGTATGGCTAAATAAACGGGGAAAATTTGAAACTGAAGAAATAACATAAATATTACTTTGTTTAATTGAAAATATGGAAAGGGAAATACAATGAAATGGAAAATGCAGAAAGGGAAAGGTATCTCTCCCACACTATATCATACATTGTCCTCAATGTTGTGATATAATAGCGGGGAAAATACAATACTAAAACGGAAAAACAAAAACAAAAACATAAACTAATGTTGTTGACGACCGCGGCCTCGGCTTCTGGTGCGGGAGGGTCTGGAAGGAAAGGCTTCCTGATCAGAACCGGTGGTGGTGAGAGCAGTGATGTCTATACGCAAAGCTTCCAGCTCGCTAAAAATCTCTCCTAGCTTTTCATCTGTAGTCCTCTGGTTATTGGCAACAGTTGAAAGGAGTGCATCGTATTGCTCTTTTTGCCTTCGCTCAAGTGCAACATTCATCTGATTCTGCTTATGAATGGCACGGAGGATGTCTTCAAGTGTAATGTCGGGTAAAGGTGGCTGCCTGGTGGAGGACTCTAGGATGTCCTGAACTGGTGCAGCAGCATCCATTGTATCCTGCATCTCGTCCACAGGTGCATCAGGCTGCTCGTCAAAAATCGGAATGTGGCCTGCGGCATCTGGCAGATCGAATAGCCAATTGGCTCTGTTTGACGGATCGATGCGGTCCCTGCAAGGCAAAGTGATGTGATGATAAATGGTGCCTTGGATCACAAGGTTGAACCTGCCCTCCTCTCTCTGCGATATCAAATGTGCGTACTTGCAATAGCTCTTTGTAAGCAGCTTCGGCGCTCTATGAGGCAAATGAGTAATCTGGTAACCAAGCTCCAGCTGTATGGCAAGGGTGGTGACAATCCCGCCAATGAAGAAAGGAGTGGCGCCTCTTTGCGCTACGGACTGAATATGGGCCAAAAGGAACGGAGCAGCATTGATGCGTTCCTCATTCAGGGCACAATGCAAGAATAAGAGCTCTTTGGAGTTCAGCTTGTGGTTGCTCTCTCTTGCAAAGATCGTGTTGCAGATGATGCGATGGAAATACTGAATCGCCGGATTATGGATGTGGGTGGCATTTAGACTCTGGTAGGCAGTAGCACGGCTATTCGTGATGTTGTGCCACAACGTGAAAGCAGCTTCGTTGAAGTTGTCGGGCACTCGGAGGTGAGCACCATCGCCGTGATGGAAACCTAACAGTTCAGCGATCCTTGTCTGAGTGAATTGGAACTCTCTTCCGAGCGTTCTGAATTTTGCAATGCCGGTGAGTTGACTTGTTGAACCGGATGGTGTGATATACTGAAATGAACTCAGAAACTACAAGGTGAGGTCTTCGAATGTCGGTTGTGGTTGACTGTACAAGTCCCACAAGCCAACATGCTCAAGCAGTAGCTTCACGCCGTCTAGCAATCCTAACTCCCTCAAGCAGTCAAGGTCGACATACCGAGTGGGTTGGATGCCACGGTTTTGAAACCTGATAAACTTCTGTCTTTGTGCTTCTCCTTGGTCACCATCTCTAAACTGTATATTCTCCATTGCATGCAAATAAGGTAAATGAGAGATAAGTGTTTTTGAGGTTTTGTGAGAAAATGAAGAAATGTGAAGAAATTGTTCGGATTATAATGGAATGGAGTGAATGTGAGGAGTTTTGAATAAATGGAGAGGTTTAACGGGTTAATGGAATTGATTGAGAGTAATGGGTGGTTACGGGAGAAGAGGAGATAATGGGAGGTTTTCGTTTTTGTGAAAGTGGGAATGGGGTTCTGCGAAGGTGAACGGTTCTGTAACTTCAGAATTCGTATTTAGGGTTGTCACAGTCGTGAGGGGGGTCTTACGGTCGTGACGCGCTAAATAGCCCGTTACGATCGTGAGTGAATAGTGACGACCGTGATGACTACAAAACATGGAATTTTTTCACAAAATGTGTTACCTCAGTTCAGTTCAATTGCAATTTCTTATCACTTTCATTTAACTCCAACATAAATATAATACATAATAGTGGATCAACATATATAAGCAGTAGATTTCATCACACGAGAATTCATAAAATATCCGACAATTCAAATATATTAGTAAATAATGAAAAGCATGGAAATTGATTAAATTGGAAAATTGCATAAATAGAAGTACTTTGCTTTTGACATAATAGAAAGAAAATCACAGTAATAAAAATAAGCTACGAAATGTTGCAAAATATAAAAACTAACTAGAAACATAAACGAAAAGTAAGATAAATCAAATCACTACAGCATTATCAAAGTTGCTTCTTCAAATCTTCAAGTGCGGAGTTTAAATGATAGAATTATTCACATGTTATGTCAGTTAAACCTATAACGTCCAATCGCATGCTTTTAACCTCATCTTTTACAGCATTAATATCGGCTTGGTAAACTTCAAGAGTATTCAGAATTTTCTTTAAGTTGTCAACATATCCTACTTGATTTATTTCATGGGTTTCAATAACTTCATCAGTGTGGTCGATGTCATGGTAACCAGGAGGTTTCTCAGGGTCACTTTCTACATCAGTCATTATGTCATCCCTAATTTGGTAAGATTGTGGTGTTTCGGGTGTGGATGGATAGTAAGGAGGGGTAAGCTCATAAAGCCAATTATCTTTATTGTGAACACTGACTTTAGCATGGTTCGGTAATGTGAACAAGGTTACTATTTCATTTCTGATTAGGTACTCGTAAGGTGGTTGTCCTAAGTTTCTTATAATTTGGCGGTTAAAGTAGAAGTTCAGATTCATAGGACGGATGGTACCTAAGCAGTTGCACTTGTGTAATTGGTATCTAAGTCCGAGGGAATCAGCAATCATGGTGACCAGGCCTCCTACCAATATTGGTAGATCAGGTTCCTCTTGGATTCGGGTAAAGGTTTGTATCATGAATGGTACAACATTAACGGGGTTTCCATTGGTTAAACAGGACATTATGAATATCTCATATTTAGATACTCCAGTGAGGTTCTCTTCCTTTCCAAATAAGGTGTGGGCAAGGATCTTATGGAAATAACGGATAGCAGGGTTATGTATTTCATCATTGTTCATGTTATCCGGCTCAGGATGGTAATTTCCGGTTAAGGTTCCCCAAAAGAAGTCTAGCTCAATATCCATTAATTCTACCTGGGTGGTAGTAAAGGAAAAAGGTCCACTAGGGAATCATAGTAAGTCAGCTAGTTCCTTATGGTTAAAGTCATATTCAATCCCGAATAGTCGGAAACTAATAAATCCTTTCCTTAATCCAAATCCGCGCTCGGGTAAGTAAACTAAGGAGCTTAAAAACTCAAGGGTGAGCTCGCGGTAAGTTACAAACTTTTGTTTTATGAGAGCATTCTCCCATCCAAGTTGGTTAAACAGGTATAGGATGTTATCATGTATACCTAAAGTTTCCATAGTCAGTTCATCATGGTACAGAGTCAAATCCATTTGTCTCTGCGATAATTCCTCAAATTTCATTCTTTGGTTTCTACCTCTAAATTTGGTTTCCATAATGTTTCTTGGTTGGTTAGCCATAGTTAGTGTTAATGTGGAGGAAACAAATCAGGGGGAAAAGGAAAGTGGAAAAGACTTTAGAAAATCTGTAAAAGTGATTTAGAAAATAAAAATTAAAATAAAGAAATAAGAAAATAAATGCATAAATAAAATCAATAATGATAATAATGAAATAAAACAATAAAACGATAAAATGATAAAATGATAAAATGATAAAATGATAAAATGATAAAATGGTAAAATGATAAAATGATAAAATGGGTTGCCTCCCACTAAGCGCTGTTTTTATCGTCATAAGCCTGACGTAATGCTTAGGTGTAGATTAATCAGGGAAATTAGTAGACAACTCTAAAAGCTTTAGACTATTTGCATAATCTCTATTTTCAATGTTATGGTAATGTTTTAATCGTTGTCCGTTTACTGTGAACGGTTCACTATTCCTACCCTTAATTTCTATTGCTCCGCTCGGGAACACTCTAGTTATTTCAAAGGGTCCTGACCATCTAGATTTTAGTTTTCCAGGAAAGAGCCTAAGTCTTGAATTAAAGAGGAGTACAACGTCTCCCACACTAAATTCTTTCCTAGATAGGCGTTTATCGTGCCATCACTTGGTTCTTTCTTTATATATCTTAGCATTCTCATAAGCATCTAACCTTAACTCTTCTAATTCGTTAATGTCGAGGATTCGCTTTTCCCCTGCGGCATTGTAGTATATATTGAGTGTTTTAATCGCCCAATATGCTTTGTGTTCTAGTTCTACCGGGAGATGACAAGCCTTTCCATACACTAGTTTGAAAGGTGTAGTTCCTATGGGTGTCTTGTAGGCTGTCCTATAAGCCCATAAAGCTTCATTAAGTTTAGATAACCAATCTTTCCTAGATATGGCGACAGTCTTTTCTAGGATTTGTTTTATTTCTCTGTTTGAGACTTCGACCTATCCACTTGTTTGTGGATGATATGGTGTTGCTACACGATGTCTGACTCCATACTTAGATAGTAATTTGTCAAATATTTTCGAAATGAAATGCGATCCACCGTCACTAATGACAAGTCTAGGCACACCAAATCTTGGAAAGATTATATTCTTGAAAGGCTTAATTACTACTCGTGTGTCATTTGTAGGAGAAGCTATAGCCTCAATCCATTTTGAAACATAATCGACAGCTACGAGTATGTACTTATTACCGAAAGATGATGGGAATGGTCCCATGAAATCTATTCCCCAGACGTCGAAGACTTCTACTTCTAATATTCCTCTTTGAGGCATTTCATCTCTTCTTGAAATATTATCGGTGCGTTGACACCGATCGCAATTTATAACAGCGATGTGGACATCTTTCCATAAATTAGGCCAGAATAGGCCGGCTTGTAAGATTTTTGCATAAGTCTTAGAAGTGCTTGCATGTCCACCATAAGGAGATGAATGACAATGAGCAATGACATCTTCTATTTCTTCTTCGGGAATACATCGACGAAAGATTCCGTCAGGTCCTCTTTTAAACAATAATGGTTCGTCCCAATAGTAATGCTTGAGATTGTGAAAGAATTTCTTTTTCTGCTGATAGGTTAAATCAGGTGGAAGTGCTCCTGCAGCTAAGTAGTTGACAATGTCAGGGTACCATGGCAGTCCTACGGTTGTTTGGATTGTTTCCACGGTTTTTGGTTCATCTATGTCTAACTGAACTGGTTCGCTTCCTATTTGTGCTATCAGCTGTTCATACGGAAAATCGTCGTTAATCGGCACTTGTTCGAGTTTAATACCTTCTATTCTAGATAAATGGTCCGCTACAACGTTTTCAGTACCTTTCTTATCTTTTATTTCGAGATCAAACTCTTGTAAGAGTAAAATCCATCTCAAGAGTCTTGGTTTAGCATCTTTCTTGGTTAATAGATATCTGATAGCAGTGTGGTCTGTGTAGATGATTATTTTTGCTCCCACTAAGTAGGAACGAAATTTATCAAGCGCAAAGACAACTGCTAACAATTCTTTTTCAGTAGTGGCGTAGTTCATCTGAGCAGAATCTAAAGTTCTACTGGCATAGTAAATTGCATGAAGTTTCTTGTCCTTCCTTTGTCCTAGAACTACGCCTACAGCATAGTCACTCGCATCGCACATGATTTCGAAAGGTAATCTCCAGTCAGGGGGTTGCATGATTGGTGCAGTGATGAGGGCTGTTTTTAGAGTTTCGAATGCTTTAAGACAATCTTTATTGAATATGAACTCCGCGTCTTTCATTAATAAACAGGTAAGAGGTTTAGTGATTTTCGAGAAATCTTTGATGAATCGTCGGTAGAAACCGGCGTGTCCTAAAAAGCTTCGTATTTCTCGAACGGTCTTAGGGGGTTGAAGATCTTTTATGACTTCTATCTTAGCTTTATCAACTTTAATTCCCTTATCAGATATAATGTGTCCTAGTACGATTCCTTCTCTGACCATAAAATGACACTTCTCCCAGTTAAGCACGAGGTTCACTTTTACACATCTTTCTAATACCATTTCTAAATTTGATAGACATCCTTCAAAACTTTGCCCGCATACCGAGAAGTCGTCCATGAACACTTCCATGATGTTATCTATGAAATCTGCGAAGATTGACATCATACATCTTTGAAAGGTTGCAGGAGAGTTGCATAATCCAAAGGGCATTCGTCTATAAGCGAACGTTCCATAAGGGCATGTGAATATAGTCTTCTCTTGATCATCTGGGTGAATCGGGATTTGGAAAAATCCTGAGTAACCATCAAGATAACAGAAATACGAGTGCTTGGCTAATCGTTCTAACATTTGATCTATAAAAGGTAGTGGGAAATGATCTTTTCGAGTGGCTTTGTTTAGTTTACGATAATCGATGCACACTCTATGTCCGGTCACTACTCTTTGTGATATCGATTCGCCTTTAGCGTTTTTCACAACAATGATACCTCCTTTCTTTGGTACTACATGTACTGGACTAACCCATTTACTATCAGAGATTGGATATATTATTCCAGCTTCTAGTAGTTTCTTAACTTCTTCCTTTACTACAGTGCTAAGGATTGGGTTAATTCTTCTTTGAGATTCTCTGGAGGTTTTGCAATCTTCTTCTAGCAGAATATGATGCATACAGATTGAAGGGCATATTCCTTTGAGATCAGATATGTTATATCCTAATGCAGTTGGATATTTCTTTAAGACATCTAAACTTTTCTTTGTTTCAATTGTTCCTAAACTAGAATTGATTATAACTGGTCTTGTACATTCAATGTCTAGGAATTCGTATCTTAGGTTCTTAGGTAAAGTTTTTAACTCTAATGTAGGTTTATTCTTACTTGGCATGGGATCCGGTGTAAGTGCTAAACTTTCGCTTAGACTATCATCCTAATATGGTTTACGCCAATTGTCATCTTCGAAAATCGGAGGGATTTGAATTTTCATAATTTCAGAATAGGTAGTTTCTTTCATTTCCATTTCTCTTACACATTCGTCAATTACATCCAATAGATAGCATGTATCCTCTATAGCTGGTGATTGTAAGAATTGTGTTAAAATAAATTCAACTTTCTCTTCACCTACTTCAAAGGTTAGCTTTCCTTTCTTTACGTCTATAATAGCTCCGGCGGTAGCTAAGAATGGTCTTCCTAGTATGATAGGTGTAGTGGAGTCTTCAGATATGTCCATGATTATAAAATCAGTAGGAATATAGAATTGTCCTATACGTACTAGGACATTTTCTAGTATGCCTACAGGATATTTAATAGAGCGGTCGGCTAGTTGAACAGACATTTTAGTTGGTCTTAGGTCTCCCATGTCTAGCCTTTTGCAAATTGTTAAGGGCATAACACTGATATTGGCTCCTAAATCGCATAGAGCTTTGTCAATGACGAATTTTCCTATTACACAGGGTATAGAGAAACTACCTGGATCTTTTAACTTAGGAGGCATATTATTTTGAATTATTGCGCTACACTCAGCTGTAAGTGTAACGGTTCCGTTATCCTCTATCTTCTTCTTATTGGATAATATTTCCTTTAGAAACTTAGCGTATGAGGGCATTTGAGTGATAGCTTCTGTAAAAGGAATAGTAATATTCAATTGTTTCAGAAGTTCAACAAATTTCTTAAACTGGCCCATCGTCTTAGAATTAGTTAATCTCTGAGGGTACGGAATTGGTGGTTTATAAGGTGGTGGAGGCACATAAGGCTTTTCTTTCTCCACTGCCTCTTGATTATTATCTTCCTTTTCTTCTGGTTCATTCTCATTTTCAGTCAACTTATCTGGTTTTTGGTACATGGCTGGATTGTCAAGTCTTGGATCGGTAGGTCCGTCAAATTCCTTGCCACTTCTTAATATCACAGCATTGGCCTGTCCTTTTGGATTAGGTTGGGGTTGTCCAGGAAATACTCCAGTTGGTACAGCGGTAGGTGCTTGTTGTTGAGCTACTTGTGAAATCTGAGTTTCAAGCATTTTGTTATGTGTAGCTAACGCATCTACCTTGCTCACTAATTGCTTAATCTGCTCACTAGTGTGTATGTTTTGATTTAAGAAATCCTTGTTTGTTTGAGATTGGGTAGTGTAACACGGTGGGAGAACTGACTTTAGTTAAATGTTGCGGATAGCAAGAGTCGCCACCGACTTTTATTTTATCCAAAGGAAAGGCATAAAAGAACAGGAAAGACCTTTTAAAAGATTTTTGGGTCCGGGGGGTAGGTTATGTAAAGGGAAGGTGTTAGCACCCTTTACATCCATGGTTATCCATGGGCTCTTAGTTACTTAGCTCACTTTGAATTGTTTTTGAAAACGTGAAGTGTGTGAATAAAAATTTTCATAAGAGTTTGATAATGATCCATGTACGGATGCGTAAAAAACTTGTGTTTGAAAATTGTTTGAACTTTGTGAGATGTTTGAAATTGTTTTGAAGTGTTTTTAAAATGTGAGCAAGTAACTATGAGGAACCTACCCTAAAGTTTAAGTCTTTCTGTTCTTGAATCCTTTAAATGGTAAGACTATCCCTATTATTAAGGAATAGGTAGTCATTACCTTGGATATAAGGGACAAGTGAAGGGACATCTGTTTATGTAGGCAATTGTGGGGTGTATTAAGCATTTTGGAGGGACTGTCATCATTATTCGAAAGGGTCAAGATCTTTATGAAGGCAACCATTTTAAGGGGCTTGATCTTTGATTATGAAGGGACTAGATGACTTTTCTTTTAAGGGACCTTTGCTTTATACACCCTACTTGACTTTTTAATTAGGCAACAATGAGAGGTAACCCTAGAAAGTGAGATGGCGATCAAAGATCGACTTACGTGTGTGAGTGTTCAATTTATATTTATCTTTTAATTAAGTGATCTAAATTTAATTTTAAATACAAATAGCTTTCACTCCCTATTTACTAACCATAGCATAAAATTAAATAATTTAAACATTATAAAAATATTTACACCAAGGAGCAATTACAACAATGATAAAATAAACAATTTAAATAATAATAAAAATTGGGTTAGTGAAATAATAATAATAATCACAAAAAAAAAGAAGGGGTTAGTAATAAACATAGTTAGTAATAATAAGCAAAAAAATATTATAATAAACAAAATTTTAATGGTTAAGAAGAAATTATAAACAATCATATCAATTATTATAAAATTTAAAATTATAAACAAATTAAATAAATTATGAACATATTATGAAAAAGTAAATTATAATTAAAAATTAAATTAGCAATTTTAAACATATAATAGAAATTATTTACATGTATATTTAATTATAAACAATGATAGGATATGTATATATTATAAATAAAAAAATTAAGAATTTTAATTTTTATGTACAAACAATTTAAATTATAAACAATTTATATGTTTAGTTAGAAATTGAATTAGAAAGTTTAATTACATTATAAATATAATATACAAATAATAATATTAAAGAATTAGGGTTTTTGAAAAAAAAACAATTAGGGTTTATAAAATAAATTAGGTTTTATGTACAAAATAAAATAATTATATATAATTTAATAATAATAAAAAAAATGAAATATAAAAAAAAATGAGTTTAAAATAATATCAATATATTATTTAATTTTTTTTTTGAATTTGTTTAAGATAAAACATTAATTAAATTAAAAAGAATAAGGAAAAAAAAACCTGCTGGGGCTGGGATTTGAACCCAGTCCCCAAGCTTGCAGACTCCAAGACCTTCCCTCCATCCACTGGGCCATGCGCGCACTGGCAGTAGAAGCAAGGGACTAATCCCTTTTGTTCTCAACCTGAAACAAATCACAACAAAAATAAAAACAACACAAAAGGGCCTGGGGAGATTCGAACCCAGGTCCCTTGCAATACACACAAACATCCTTTCCATCCAGCCGGGAGGACACTTCTATCAACATAATGGCAAATAAATATAATATATAATGACTAATGGATAAACTGGAAAATAAGAAAAAACATTGAGAAGCCAGGATTCGAACCCCTGCCCTCTCATAATACGCGTGCCCGTCTTTACCACTGGGACAAGCTGTACGCTTGTGATATTAAACAGAAATTAATTCATAAAATATTAAAACAAAATTTGAATCCAGGAAAAACGCGCGCAGGGCACTTCGTCTTCTTCCTTGGATTCGTAGGATTACCTGCGAATTTTATTGTGAAGCTACCTGCGAATTTTCATGCACACAAAACCTGCGTTTTTCAAACCACACTCAAACAGCACTATTTTATCAAATTAATCACATATTTGTAATCCCCATACAACACACAATCCAATTGTAGTCTCAAAATTAATTTATATTAGCTAAATCAAAAAATCCCAAATTCAAATCAAGAACCCTAGCTATGGCAGCTTGCGGTTTAGGGTTTATTTCTTTGATCCTTTTATCCAGAAACCATCTAGGCATCACAACAAACACATATCAATCATCAAAAACAGTTTATAATGCATATGTTAGTGAATTCGAAAATTTGAAATTCAAGATAAAAGTGAACTCGGTATTCATGGTTTATGATGCTTTTGATGCAAATAAGAGTTGGGATCGCATCTGGGATGTTCAAGGAAGGTTTCTATGTTCTCAAATTACCTTCAAATGCCCTGTATGATTGAAACCGAATTTGAGTTTGTGAGGATTTTTGGAAGATGCAACTTACACTTGGGAGCTGGAAAAATTCGTGTCTTGTGCTAGGGTTCTCTTCTATACTTATAGAGTGATCAATTGAGGCTGAAAAATTAGGTCATTGTGTAGAAGATTTGATCCAAAAAGATTCAAAAAGATGGCATTTGAAAATCAATTTTTTTTGCATAAACACTTGCTATTTTGGTATGATTCTCATTACTCTTGTATCAATCAAGTCTAAATATAATTTAAGACCTTCTAGAAACCAAATCAAATTTAATTTTCATTATTTTATATTTTATTTGAATTTAAAATGATTTTTTAATATAAAAATCATAATAAATAAAAAAAAAATGAATAAAATTATGAATAAATCAATTTAATTTCGTGCAAGATGTTTTGAAGTGGATTGGGTCATTATTTGGCAAGCCCATTTGGAAAAAATTGGTTTTAGACCTCCATTTTCTTCATGAACCAACCCAAAATTTCCCAACTTTGCAAGGGCACACATCCTTCAATGTTAATGATATGAGGGTGTTCTTGGATATTTTGGAAAGCTTGAAGAGTCCTCTAACTAACCCCACTGGTTTCATGTCCATACCATTTACCAATCTCAAGTTATGCCCTTCTGAAGTTGTTGACTTTTTGTTGACTTTCAAAAGGACCTATAATGTCTTAGCTCATACCTTCCAAATGAAGCATTTTTGGGCTTGGCTTGTGAGACACAAAGTTGTAGAGAATTCAATTTCATTCAAAATGAGCTTTGTATGGAGACTTGGTGATGAAGCATGTGAAAGTTATGGCTGGTCAAAGTTCAGTTGACTTTTACTAAGAAAACCCTAATTTAGAAACTCCTGATTCTTGATGATCTGGAATCTCCTTGATGAATCATGATCAACCCTTGATCAAATGATGAATTTTACTTCATATACTTGATGTTGACAAAAAATAATGAAGTTTGACCTTGGTTTGACCACAGTTGACCTCAGTTTGACTTTTCAACTACTTTGACTGATTTTGACTTATCTGATCATCTGACTGAGCAAAATTTTGAGAAAAGTCTTGAAACTTGCCATGGGGATTCTTACACACATATAGGATGTTATGAAGCTCACTTGAAGTCTTGGAAGTCCATTTAGCCTGATTAAAGTCAAAACCCTAGTTTTGGATGCACTGCTTAGGAGGTGCATTGTCTGAGGGAATGATCAACTCTTCTGACCAATTGTGAACTTTGTGAGCCTTGTGAACCATCATAAGATGTCTTGTGAACCTCATGGGAGGTCTTGTGAGCCTTGTGAACCTTGTGAACCTCATGAAGTGGCTTGTAGACTTCATGAACCTCATGAAAGGTCTTGTAAGCATTGTGAATCTTGTGAACCTTGTGAACCTTCTTAGCACACAAAGTCTTGCATTTGTGAGGGTAAATTTTGGGGTGCAACAGCTTCCCCTGTTCAATTTTCTGAAACCTGAGGGGTTAGATTGGTATATTTGCCAGTCGTGACCTGGAAGGTTGAAGGGGATTGAACACGAAAGCCCAAAAATTTGCACTCACCAGTGCATAGAGTGATACAGATGGCTAGTTGAATATGCTTGAGTGGGATTAAAGATGCCACTTGGAGACGAGCTCTTCAGATACATTTCTTGGAGGATAAAGCAGTCCAAAATATGAAGGTATAATGATAGTTTTCAGGAGGATAAAGCAGTCCCGATGTAATGATAATAAGCTTTCAGGAGGATAAAGCAATCCTGAGGAGATAATATGCTTTCAGGAGGATAAAGCAATCCTGATGTAGTGATATGTTTTCAGGAAGATAAAGCAGTCCCGATGTAGTGATAATAAGCTTTCAGGAGGATAAAGCAATCCTGAGATAATAGTATGCTTTTAGGAGGATAAAGCAGTCCTGAGGTATAAGAAGCTTTCAGGAGGATAAAGCAATCCTGAGGAGATGATATGCTTTCAGGAGGATAAAGCAGTCCTGAGATAATAGTATGCTTTCAGGAGGATAAAGCAGTCCTGATGTAGTGATGCTTTCAGGAGGATGAAGCAATCCTGATGTAATGATGATAGCTTTCAGGAGGATAAAGCAGTCCCGAGGTAGTAATATGATGCTTTCAGGAGGATAAAGCAGTCCTGAGATATAAGCTTTCAGGAGGATAAAGCAATCCTGAGGGATGATAACTTTCAGGAGGATAAAGCAATCCTGATAGTCACAAATTGTTGATGAAATTTGTCTAGCGACTTCACTGGGGAACTAACCTGAAAACAAGGTAGCATTCTGTATAACAATGCATGTATGATATACTTAAATAATGTATTATGTATCTATGGATATATATGTTATGGTATGATGTAAAATGATGTATGTATGATATGATGCTGTCGGAAGCGTCTGGATATCTTCGTATAACAACTGCTGGCCAGGGAAAATAAATCCCGTTCGTTGTTGAAGAATATGAGGAACTCATTCCCGTCCTGTTTGATAATATATAACCTCCCGTCTGCTGGGGATAGCAAGGTATATATAACCTCCCGTCTTCGTTCGTCGTATCTTTTATTGGAAAGTAAATTTCCGAATATTCGTATGAGGATAAAAGAGATGGATATAAATTCCAGGGGAGATGTGACTTTATGAAGATGGATTTGTCTTACTGGGGGTTTTGTAGCTGTTTTTTTTTGTTAGAGATGAACCGGCGAAGCTTCGTTGAAATCCTTCCCTCGTTCGTCCTTAGTAAATACTATTACTGCATTTTCATGCATTTTTGGTAAACATCAATCATATTAAGCATACATGCATTTCTGGTAAACATCAATCATATTAAACATACATGCATTTCTGGTAAACATCAATCATATTCAAAAGCATACATACATTCAAATACAACCAATGGACGTTTCGCTTATGTAAATAGGGTAAAAGTAAATCTGGATTCAAAGATGGAATTTTATTTATATCAAAAAGTGACCCATACATGGGTAAGTTTGTACAAGGAGACATAAACCCTAGTAAGAGGATTTTGTCATAAAGTTTTACAAAACAAAGGAAATCAGCTATGTGGGAAATAATCTATTGAGTTTCAATTCTACTATTGCCATTATCTTCAAGTATCTCATCTTCTGCTATTGAGATGGAAATGATTGGATTGAGCTTTATCTGTTCGAACTTGAGTAAGTATCACAACTGGTTGCAGTTTCATGGGTGATCCAAACAAGACATAGTCATACGCTTTAATCCCTAACTTTTGCCTGGATTGCCCTTTCAGGTTTTCAATCCACCGGGATACCCTTTTTTGCCCAAGCCGCCTTTTCAGGTTTTCGACTTGCCGGGTGTACATCTTTTCATATATATCCCTAATTTTTGCCCAAACCCTTTTGGTTTGCCGGGATGCCCTTATTTTTGCCTAGGCCTGTCAACCTAGCGGGTCTCTTTTTATGCGTAGTATTTTTTAACTATGTCTGCGTTTACAGGCTGTGGGAAGTCTTCACCATCCATAGTGGCAAGTATCATGGCACCTCCTGAAAATACTGTCTTGACTACAAATGGTCCTTCATATGTAGGAGTCCACTTGCCCCTAGGATCACCCTGTGGTAATATGATACGCTTGATTACCAAATCACCAGCCTGATATACTTTTGGCTTAACCTTTTTGTTAAAAGCCTTGATCATTCGTTTCTGGTACATCTGGCCATGACAAACTGCTGCTAGCCTCTTCTCATCAATCAAATTTATCTGGTCAAGTCGAGTCTGAATCCACTCATCTTCATTCAAGCCTGCATCCTTCATAATTCTTAAGGAGGGAATCTGAACTTCAATGGGCAGAACTGCTTCCATACCATAGACTAAGGAGAATGGGGTTGCCCCTGTTGAAGTACGTATTGTAGTACGATAACCATGAAAAGCAAATGGTAACATTTCATGCCAATCCTTATAAGTAACAATCATCTTCTGTACAATCTTCTTAATGTTCTTATTAGCAGCTTCAACTGCCCCATTCATCTTCGGACGATACGGAGAAGAGTTGTGATGCTTAATCTTGAACTGCGTGCAGAGATCAGTAATCATAGTGTTGTTCAGATTAGAGCCATTGTCAGTAATAATCCTTTCGGGGATGCCATACCTACATATGAGATTATTCTTAATGAATCGAGCCACCACATTCTTAGTAACAGATGCAAATGAAGCTGCCTCCACCCACTTTGTGAAGTAATCAATAGCAACCAGGATGAAACGATGCCCATTAGAAGCAGTAGGTTTGATCTCACCAATCATATCAATGCCCCACATGGCAAAGGGCCAAGGAGCAGTCAACACATTCAATGGTGATGGAGGTATGTGTACTTTATCAGCATAAATTTGACACTTGTGACACGTTCTGGAGTGTTGATAACAATCAGCTTCCATGGTAGACCAATAGTAACCTGCTCTCAATATCTTTTTTGCCATAGTATGACCACTAGAATGAGTGCCAAAGATCCCATCATGCATGTCTTCCATAATCTCAGTTGCTTCCTTCTTATCCACACAACGAAGCAAAGTTGAATCATGATTGCGTTTGTACAGAATCCCATTACTCAAAAAGAACTTAGCAGAAAACCTTCTCAGAAACTTCCTATCTTTGACAGATGCCCCTTCAGGGAACTCCTGAGCTTCAAGATATCTTTTTACTTCATAGAACCAAGGTTTCTCCTCTGCCCCTTCTGTGTCAATTTCATTGCAGTATGCAGGCTTCTCAAATCTATCAATAGTAATCTTGGGAGCTTCATCATCCCAACTGATCTCAAACATGGATGCCATGGTGGCTAATGCATCTGCCAACTGATTCTCTCTCCGTGGAATATGTCCAAAGGTAATCTCTTTGAAATGTGGGATTAGAGACAACACATGCTCTCTGTAAGGAATGAGGTTATCATGCTTGGTATCCCAATCTCCTTTAATTTGACTTACTACCAGGGCTGAATCTCCATACACATCAAGGAACTGAATCTTCATATCAATTGCAGCTTTAATACCCAGGATACATGCCTCATACTCAGCCATGTTATTGGTACAATAGAAACAAAGTCTGGCAGTAATCGGGGTATGACAACCTTCAGGGGAACTAATCACAACACCAACACCATTACCAAGTGCATTGGAAGCACCATCAAAAACCATAGTCCATCGGGATCCTTGTTCTGGTCCGTCATATTGTCCAGGTTCTTTGGTAATAATCATAATGTCTTCATC
Organism: Lathyrus aphaca; assembly: GCA_963966055.1. Classification (NCBI taxonomy): domain Eukaryota; kingdom Viridiplantae; phylum Streptophyta; class Magnoliopsida; order Fabales; family Fabaceae; genus Lathyrus; species Lathyrus aphaca. The sequence goes on from OZ014521.1 coordinate 490,282,474, forward strand.
GGGGAACTCAAAACTTATTGACTGGTAATCATCCACTGCTTGGTGAGCCAAATGATCAGCAATAACACTTCCTTTAATAGCCTTCTGAGTAGTATACTGTATGTCATATTCCGTCAAGATCATTTGCCATCTTGCAATTCTTCCGGAGAGAGCAGGTTTCTCAAATATGTACTTGATTGGATCCATCTTCGAAATCAATAAGGTAGTATGAGTCAACATATACTGTCTTAGTCGGCGAGCAGCCCATGCCAAAGCGCAACAAGTTTTCTCGAGCAGTGAGTATCTTGTTTCACAGTCGGTAAACTTTTTGCTAAGGTAGTATATTGCCTGCTCTTTTCGACTAGACTAGTCATGTTGCCCCAACACACACCCCATTGAGTTGTCTAATACAGTTAAGTACATAATCAAGGGTCTTCCATCAACTGGTGGCATCAAAATTGGTGGTTCTAACAAATACTTCTTGATTTCATCAAAGGCAATCTGGCACTCATCATTCCATTCCATCACCTGATCTTTCTTCAGCAACTTGAAGATTGGCTCACAAATGGCAGTTAATTGGGAAATAAATCTTGCAATGTAATTCAATCGTCCTAAGAAACCTCTAACCTCCTTCTCAGTACGGGGAGCTGGCATTTCTCGTATAGCTTTCACTTTTGCAGGATCCACTTCAATACCTTTTCCACTGACTATAAAGCCCATGAGCTTACCAGATCTAACTCCAAAAGTACACTTATTTGGGTTCAGTCTCAACTTGTATTTCTTCAACCTCTCAAACAATTTGTGCAAATGATCAAGATGTTGCTCTTCATTCTGTGACCTGGCTATCATATCATCCACATATACCTCTATCTCATGATGAATCATATCATGAAACAAAGCCACCATAGCACGCTGATATGTTGCCCCTGCATTCTTCAACCCAAATGGCATCACTTTATAACAAAAAGTGCCCCACTGTGTAACAAATGTTGTCTTCTCCATGTCTTCAGGAGCCATCTTGATTTGATTGTAACCAGAGAAACCATCCATAAAAGAGAATACTTTATGTTGAGCAGTGTTGTCTACCAGAACATCAATATGAGGAAGTGGAAAGTCATCTTTGGGGCTAGCCTTGTTCAAATCTCTGTAGTCTACGCACATACGTACCTTACCATCTTTCTTTGCGACTGGTACCACATTTGCAACCCACTGAGGATAAGAAGTCACAGCTAAGAACCCTGCATTGAACTGTTTCATTACCTCTGCCTTGATTTTCTCTGACATTTCAGGACGCATACGACGAACCTTCTGCTTCTTTGGACGACAGTCTTCTTTCACTGGTAAACGGTGAACCACAATGTCTGTATCCAACCCTGGCATATCTTCATAGGACCAAGCAAAGATCTCCACATAGTCACGTAACATCTGAATCAATCTGCTCTTGACACTATCCTCTAAATCAGCCCCTATCTTGACTTCTTTCCTGTTTTCTTCAGTTCCCAGATTCACAACTTCGACTGGCTCTTCATGTGGTTGTATAGCTTTCTCTTCTTGTTGTAACAACCTAGCAAGCTCTATAGGTACTTCACAATCGTCCTCATTTCCGTCTTCAGTTTGATAGATCGGATTCTCGAAATTATAATTGGCAATAGTAGAACTATTATCAACAGGATCCAGAGTGGATGAGGATCTGCATTTTAGTGATGTGGGTGTGTGTAAGAACACATAGCTGATAAAGGTAAAAAATAAAATAAAAGAAAGACAAGGAACACAATATTTACGAAAACGAAACGTCCACTGATTTTATTGAATGAAGTATGCAAATGAAATGACAGCCCGTAACAAGCACACCATTGTACCCCGGGTAAGGCACAAGGCTTGAGAGTTTTAATTGTTCAAGAAATTACAAACTTAAAAACAACACAATAATAGTATTTACTCCTGACTAAAGGAGATAGGGATAACATCTTCAGCTTTCCAATTATTGATTCCAGCACCCACAGTAGGAAAGATCCAAGCATCCAAGTTGTAGTCTTCATCATAGTCTCCCACAACATTGATCTGATCTTTCATAACCCCTTGATTGGTGATACGAACAGTGCGAGCACGACGAACAGCCTTCTGGTACTCTGCAGTGAAACCCAAACCAAATTTTTCAGACTTGTATGGGATATCAGGAAGCTGACCCCAAATAGTACAACCACCTGCATCCACCACAGCTCTAGCATCATTGAGGGAGGCCATTGCCATTGTTGGAGGTACTCTGGTGACCACGGGAACTTTTTTGACAACCGGAGGAGCTACATAATCATTAACAATCCAAGGAACCACTTCAAACGTCTGACACGGAGTTTCAACATATTCACCTTCCACTTCCAGATATTGAAGGTATTCACATGGCTGACAAAGTATTCTTCTTCTCCATAGACAGTAACAACTTTTCCTTCTACCGGATATCTCAGCTTCTGATGTAATGTAGAGGTTACAGCACCTGCCCCATGGATCCAGGACGACCAAGCAAACAAGAGTACGAAGGACGAATATCCATCACATAAAATGTAGCATTAAAAATCTGAGAACCAACTTTGATTGGCAGATCAATTTCCCCATGCACTACTCTTCTAGAACCATCAAAAGCCTTCACCACAATACTACTGGGCTTCGGCACAGCATCTTCAGGACTTAGCTTATTCAGGACTTCTTTGGGCAACACATTCAGAGAAGAACCATTGTCTATCAATACATGTGACAGGGTAGTGCCCCTGCATTCAATTGAGATATGCAGAGCCCTGTTATGATCCCTCTTGGCAGGAGTCAAATCAGCATCAGAAAATCCTAACCCATTATCATAAGTCAGGTGGGCAACACAATTCTCAAACTGGTCCACAGAAATTGCATTGGGTACATGAGCAGTCTTCAGAAACTTGATCAAGGCCTTGGCATGAGCCTCGGAGCATAACAACAAGGACAGCATAGAAATCTTTGAGGGAGTATGCCCCAACTGATCAACAATGTCATAATCACTCTTGCGAATGATTTTCAATACTTCTTCCATCTGCTTAGAGAGATCATCAGCAGTTGGTACATCAGTAGATACAGGTTCAATAACAGGACCTTTGCCCCGAGCATCAGTGGTGGAGGTAGCAGCAGGAGTAACTGCATTCTTGGAGATTACTGGAGGAGAGAAGACTCTTCCACTTCGTGTGATCTTACTAGATCCAGCAATATTATCAACATCAACAGGCACGTCAGCTAAGGGTTCCTGCTTAACACCATGGATATAAATATCAGATCCATAATGCCAAGGCACAGCTTTATCAGACGTATACGGAATAGGACCAGGAGTGGTAATGACCAGAGGAGCCACTCTGGCTTCAGTAACAACTTTCACAGGGCCTTCAGCGGTAATTCTGATTGGACCCTGATGGGTGATTTTAATGGGTCCCTTTGAAGTGATCCTTACCGGTACTTTATCAACCATATCAACCTCTTCAGTCTTCTTACCTTTAGTAATATGCTCCACCATACTCTCCACAGAAGGTGGTCTCCTTTCAAACACTATGGTGTAATTATTCATGAGACGTTGAATTCCGTCCTTCAACCTCCAACAGCTATCTGGATTATACTCACAATAGACACAATCTTCACGACAACCCGGAAAGAACCCAGCTTGTACTAACTTCTTCCTGATGACAGACAATGGTGTGGTCAACTCCGCAACTGAATGGATATGTAAATCTTCATTAATGGCATTTACAGTCTTCTCGTGATTTGGCATTGGAGCAGTAATCACATTTGGAGTACCTGGAGGATCAAACTCAATCTCTCCAGCCTCAATCATATCTTGAATTTTGTTCTTCAAGACCCAGTAGTTATTATTATCATGTCCCTGACAATTTGAATGATATGCACATCGTGCATTTGGATTATACCTGGGAGAGGTAACATTAGGATTCTGAGGAGCCTCTTTCAGAGTAATAAGTTCAGCCTTCAACAAGTGTTGTAATGCCTGAGCCATTGACATGTTGATCTTAGTGAACTGCCTTCTAGCCCTCTGTTGGTTGCCCTGTGGCTGCTCTGGTGTTGTAGGTGTTGGATTTGAAATATGAACTGCACTCACAGACTGATGCCTTCTATTACGATCAGGTTGACCATAAACAGCATTGGATTCTTTCTTCCCGGTGGGAGGCTTCTTTGCAGCACCTGATGAAGAAGTGTAAACACCCCAAATTTTCCCTCACCCATTCATACCTTGGCTTGTGATCATTACATATGCATGAACTCAATCATACCATCTCATAGTACCTTTTGATTCACTGCATTGTTTCTAAGTCATCTGCATTTAGGGTTTGTGATTTGAGCAACCCAAGAGCTTCTTGAGCCACTCCAAAAGTCATCAATCACTTCAAAGGGGTCCATGTGTGTTCAAGTATCATATTACATCCTCTCAAAGTCAAGAATGTCAAAGAATCACAAGAACTGAGATTGGTATGGAAGCAGAGCCAGGTTTGACTGCACAGATGAGCTAAAATTAGGGTTTTGGTTTCAAAGGCCATAACTCCAAATTTTTTGGTCATTCTTGTTTCTATTGGTCTCTTTATGGTATAGGGAGTATGCATACCAATTTTCATGAAGAAATTCCATGGGGAAGTCATCTGATCAAGAGTTGACTTTCTGGACAAGTCAGTGTAAAATCAGGGCATCTGAGGCCCCCAATGACCCAACCAAAGGGTGTTCTTCATCATTTTGATTGTATATGATCTTTATTTGATCATGGAAGACATGGGAAGTTCACAAAATTGAAGAATTTCAAGTCTTTTGCAAAGTTGACTTTTTGGACAAGGTTGACTTTTAATGGAAATGTCATTTTAGGCAACTTTTTCAACCCTTACTTTTTGATTCAAGAAAGCTTCAAATGGAAAAACTTTGGTCATGAAAGTTGTAGAATAGATCTTTCCCTTTTAAAAAAGTACAAGAACATGACCTAATTCATTTTTGATCAAAAGTTATGGCTTGTCAAAGTTGGCTAAAATCACAAAATTTCAAAGTTTCTACCAAAGAGGTATTTTGCAAAATGACTTGATCAAGTGTTCAAAAGCTATCAAATGCACTTCTAATCCACATAACATGATCATGTGCCATCTAAAGTTCAGAATGGACCAAAGAATTACACATTTTTAGGGTTTGTGGAACAAGATTTTTCATAAGAGGCAAAAGTGAACCAAGTTGCAAAATCCATCATGGCTTCTCATCCACTTGCTGGCTAGTTTGCTGAACCACACTAGGCCTTTTCCCTCATCATGCTGCGCAGGACATACTTGTTGTACTAGGCTAGCAAGTGGCCCATGCTTCTCTTACACAAAGTTGACATTTTTGCAAAAGCACCCATACCAATCAATAAAGCACACATCATGTCATCTGACCAATGGGAATTGTTTATGTTAATAAAATGCAAGCTAAACATAACAAGAGGAAAGCCTGAAACACACAACAACTCAGCATTCACAAAATCTCTCCAACTTGCATTTTCCTTCGAAACACTCTCCACAAGCCTAAAACACAAAAACAAACTTCACAAACAATCTCAACTCACTTCACTGATCACAAACCAACCATTGTTTTGGCCTGAAACCTCCCACATCACAAATACGATTTTCACACTCCCTTGGCCTGAGCTTCTGCCAAATTTCTCTAGAGGCTACATAAACTCCAACCAAGTGTCAAAAGCTTCAAAGGAGGATCATTGGGACTTGTTTGAGCCAAAGAACCAGCCAGAAAGCCCCTGAATCGAAAGCTCAATCTCAGGTAGCTTCATGAACTTTTTTTCCAGAACTTGCTTTTTAAGTTTCTAAATGATAAAGCATGCTTCCCTGAGTTCACTGAACTTGTTACTTTTGAAAAAGATTGAGAAATGAGGTTGTATTGTGTTTCTGAAATTTTGGCAGTTTTTGATGTTTGATTCGTATCTTGATTTTGTGTTGAAATAAATGATTTTTGTTGGCTGAATCTTGTTTAGAATGAGTTAAGGTTTGATTCTAGAGAGTTTGGCATGTTTTCATGGCGTATTGAGAGAGATTGAGTGAGAGACCCGCCGGAGAAGATTACCGGAACACTGTTCCGGTCATCTGAAAGTCATTAGGGTTCAGATTAGGGCTTTAATCATAATTAAGCCAGTTTGAATGTGAGCCGTCCAAACGCGCGCGTAGTCAATTCCCGCCCCTGCCAGTTTGAATTTCGTCCGTTGGATTGGTTGACTTCTTTATTTTTCAGCTTTATTTCATTTTATTTTCATTTAATTCCATTTGTTTTCCACAATTTATTAAAAATAGCAAAATCATTTTAAAAATTCTGAAATTTTTTGTACAAACTTTTATTTAATTTCAGAAACCAGAAACATTTTTATTTTTATTTTTTGCATTAAAAAATATTTTTTAAATCATTTAAAAGTTTATTTTTAATTAATTATTGAGAATTAATTAATTAAAAATACTTTTAGGTATTTAAAAATCACCAAAAAATTCATGAAACATTTAAAAACATTTAGAAACATTGTTTAACCCTCAAACCAAATTTCTTTTTTGATCTTGATGTCTTTTGAGAATTTTTCATGGAATTAAAATCATTTTAAGGCATTATTTTGATCCAAACTTCCAAAAAATCATTTCTGCCTAACCATTGAGAGTTGGACCTTGATTCTTTTTGCATTGAATTTTGTTTAGCATGTAGTTTGTGAGATTAAATTGGCATGATTTGATCTTTCATTTTCAATTTGTTTGGCATTTTTCTTGTTAAGGTGCCCTAAAACCCTAGAAAACTTAGGAAAATCATAACTTAAATTAGGTTAAGAGTTGGAACCTCTCCTTTGGGCAGTGAGTTAGTATAGGTTTAGAGGCCCTTTGAATTCATTTTCAATTTTTTATCTTGGTGTTTGCTTCTGATTTTGGTTTTTGTTTGATGCATTGATCATAAACCCTAATTTGAGCTTCCATATGCATCCATCTTGCATTTGCTTGCATACCTTGACTTGCCATAGCATTTTTTGCATCCATTTGATTCATGTGACATCTTAAGACATATTGAAAGAATGTTTGATCATTGCATCTTGCATTTGCCATGTTGTATGCCATTTGCATCTCATAACTTTTCATGTATGTTCATGGTTCTTAACTTGCTCCATTTGCATCCATAAGTTTGTATGGTCATCCTCATGTCTTGATTCATGTTTGCAGCATCTCATAGCATCATTATCATCTCATATATGCTTCTGGTTTTGTTTTGCACCATGTCATTTCATCTCACTTTGCATTGCATTGCATTCCTTTATTAACTTTTCAGGTGGTAAGTAACTTTGGGAAATGGAGTTGCCTTCACTTCTCACAATTTCTTTTCATCTCCTTCATGCATCCTTGATGCATTTTGATATGTGCTTGAGATTGAGCTTGCTCATTCTTTTCCTTCTCACTTTCTTTCCTCAAGTGACATGTCTTCTTAAGTGAAGCAAGTTACTTTGCTTCTCCTGATCCTTTCATCTGCTTCCTGGTGGTTCCATTGAAGATCTTTCTTGTTAAACCTCACAAACCTTAGGAACAACCAAGCATGACAATGATTAGGGTTTTGATTAGTCCCTCACTTAGTTTTACCTTTGTGTCTCTTTGAGTCTTCTCTTCTCACCTCATAATCAGGGACTAGACCCTAAAGGCTTTAAGGCTTTGTGATTAAGCTTATGCCTGCATCCTTCTATTAGGATGGAGTGTATAACTTTAATCCTAAGTGTTAAACCCTTAATGTGTTTAAATCTCTTAATCAATTCACTTAATAACCATCAATACATCAAGCTTGTAACTTGGGCCTTGCATTAGGGTTCTAATTCTTCCTTAATTGGTTAAGAAGGACTAACCCTAGTGTTAATGGACAAGTCCCCCTCAAGTTTGTCTTACAAACTCTAAAATTCACTTCATCATCATATCATTAAATAAAATCCACTTAACCAAAGGCTTGTTTTGTCATGAGTTTAATCCCTAATCATGGATTAAGTTGAGGAGCTTTTCTCAGCTTAAACATTCTCATCTATTATCCTTCTATTAGGATGGTGTAATGAGTCTGTTTAATCCCTGATTATGGCTTAACCTCATTACTCAACACTAAACAAAAACACCAAAAACATCTAAATAATCACAAGTAGGTTAATGATCTTAATCCTACGTCAAAGGTGACTAAGTGTGAGAATCTGACTTCACACTTAAGGTATTCTCATTACCCCTAATCAGAGGGAAGATGTGATGAGATTACTAACCCATTGGTTTAGGCTTAAACTCATCAACTTATGACAAACTTTCAAAAGCAATAAAAGACTGAAAATACAAAAACAAACAATAATCGTCTCCTCCGAGATTCTTTTCTCACCTCATTCACTCACAAACGAGAACTTGCTTCTTCCGTCTAATGCAAGACAGTTTGCATTTGTGCCAGACAGATCATACACTTGAGCATAGACAAGCAAGCAGTTCACAAGTCAATTTATCTTTCAGTCTCTTTGGGTCGAACTACGGTGTTCTGACTTCCTCATTGCACGAGAGGATACGTAGGCATAACTTAACAGTTATCGAACAAAAGTCTTTGTATATTCCCCCTCTTTCCAGCCTTATCCTAAGCCTCATGATCTTGAGCAATTCATTCTCATTCTTACACTGACACATCATTTATACACTTTACACTTCCTTTACACTGACACCTGTACATTTTGCTTTCCAGCTCTTTTATACACAGATTGCACTGACATTACCCCTTTAAAACACAAATATTTTAAGCGTGGATCCCGTCGAGTACGGCGGACAATCTGGGTGCTAATACCTTCCCAGGTTGTAACCAACCCCCTTTCTCAGTCTCTCTGGTTCGCAAACCGTCTTATCCATATCCTCCTAGGTCTATGCAGCATTACCTTTCCTCCGGGATAAAAATGCCTAGCTGGCGACTCTTTTCTTTTCCAGTGAGTTCACTGCTGTGTGTTCTCATTTTTCTTTTCGCCGACCGTTCGCGTTTGTACCCCATTTGACCCAGCTTCATTTGGTGGGAGCGACAGCTTGGCGACTCTGCTGGGGAGACTTATACTGTAACCAGGGCTTCTGGTTCTTTTTGTGGGTTCCTCCTAGCGCTTGATTGATTTGTGTTTACTGGGGTGTTATGTGCTATCTGTGTTTGTATATGTTTTATTTTTTTTGCTTTATGTACAGTTGCTTTATTGCTTTCTTTATAGCTTTGCATATATCATATTGTCATACTGTGCTGGCTGGATCTGTTTTGTTGCTTTGGTGGGTGGGGTTCTATTGAGAGTTGAGGTCCTATACCTGGGACCTGAGTGACACCTAGGCTAGAGTGGTTCATGTTCTTTCCCATTCCATCTCGGTCTGGTGCGAGAATATGAAACACGGTTCAGATATGGGTTTCTTCTTGAGAACTCTGTGCTGCAGATTTCCTGTAGTGCTAGGGCTATCTGGGAAGCCTGCTAAATCTGGATGACCTTTATTATGACCTTCAGAAACTGAGGTGAATTAGAGGAGGATCTTTTATGGTTATTGTAAACACTGTACCTCCGGGTTAGAAGTGTTTACACTTCTCATAACTGATCCAAGTCTGAGGATCCTTGTTTTAGAACATCACCTGTGAGGGGGTTGGGCTGTTTACAGGTTTGCAGGTACCCTTGACCTCAGCATACCCTGTTACTTTGTTTTGATTAAGAGTACTCCATTTTGGGACAGTTCTTGTGATTTTAACCCTGGACATGTGATTCTTTATTTGAGTTCCCTGTCCTTGGTTACTGGACTTATGAACCTCCATCTGGATTTCTTAAACATACATGGACTTATATCAAGGCAGTTAATCAGATCCAGCTCAGTCACAAACCCTTGCATATCATTTGCATACATCATCATTGCATCATTTTAACATTTGCTTATCTGTTTTTCAGGGTATCCATACTTTATTTTGGCTTGGTTTTGACCCCATCGTCAGTATAGACCTATCTTCATCAGTATCTACCTCAGTTATCAGCTACCTGCATCATCAGTCTCAGCCTGTCAGTGGCCCATCATCAGTATTTGTCTCCATCATCGACATCTATCTCAGCTCTTCTTCAGCAACATGGCACCTAAGAAGAGTAACATCTCCTATCATTTCTTTCAGCCTGAGCTAGCTGACATCAGGAAGATTCAGACCCTGATTACTCCAGACCATATACCACTTTTCAGAGAACACTATGGAGGCATACTTGATGTGGTTATGGATTTGGACCCTTCACAGAGGAGCTTGATTCATACTTGCCTGCAGTTTTATGATCCCCCTCTGAGGTGTTTCACTTTTCAAGACTTTCAGTTGGGGCCTTTATTAGAGGAGTATTCATCATTGGTTGGTGTACCTATCAGGGGTGGAGTCCCCTTCAACCCTAAGATGGCTTTTCCTAGTAATGAAGAGGTGGCAAAAGCCCTGTATCTAGAACTCGTTCTGATTGGGCAGAATATGACTACCAAGGCTGGAGTCTCTGTCCTGTATCTGGATTTCTTGATCTCTCAGGCTACCCTGAAGGCCTCCTCAGGAGAATGGAAGGCAGTCTGTGCTTTATTGGCCCTTAGCATATATGGGGTCACTTTATTTGCAGATGAGCCTAAGTTCATTAGCAAGAATGCAATCCATCTTTTCATCCTGAAGAACCCAGTGCCCACCTTACTGGGAGATTTCTACTACTCTGTTCACCAAAGGAATGAAAAGCAGAAGGGAAGATTGGTGAGGTGTTGTGCTCCTTTGTTCCATGCTTGGCTGCTCAAACATTTGCCTAAGACTGATGCATTTCTGAATCCTCATCAGCAAAAGAACTAGGCTAGAAGACTCACTGCTTTAACTTCAACTGATATCAGGTGGTGCACTCAAAGCACAAAAGGCAGGGACATCATTACCAGTTGTGGGAAGTTTCCCAATGTACCCCTGATAGGAGTAAAGGGTTGCATCAACTACAACCCTCTGCTATTCAAAAGACAACTGGGCTATGCATTGGTCCACACTCCTAAGGCACAAGACTTGGCTGAGACTCTTTATTGTGAGTATAAGCCTAATCTGGCTATTGTCAGGCAAGCATCCTGGGCTTGGGACAATGTCCAGACTAAAGGAGTAACCATTCTTGGGAAGTGCAACAATGTGGCCTCAGCACAGTATTATGAGTGGTCCCATGCCAGGGCTCAATTTTCTGGGATGCCCTTTACCATGGAAGATATACCTGGACCATCCTCAGCACCACCTCCTGTCACTGTCAGTTTAGAGGAGTTTGAGAAACTAAAAGAGAGAAATGAGAAGCTGACTCAGGCTCTACAGAAGACCCTCTGGGAGAGGAGTGATGGTAGGTTGGATATTGAAAGGTTGGAAAAGTTGAAGGTGGAGCATCTGGCTAGGATTGAGAAGTCTGAGGATTATATCAAAAAGTCTAGGGCTGGAGAACAAATTCTGAAGAATGCCTGCAAGGAGGCTCAGTTCCAAAAAGCCAGGACTGACTTGTATCTGAAGGAGAGCTAAGCTAGGTGGGTCAGGATCACCGAAGCTTGTACTCTGGAAGATAAGAGGACTCAGGACAAGATTGAGCAGTTGGAGGCTAGTGCAAAAGAGCAACAGGAGGCCCTACTAGCAGCCCAAAGAGAGATCTCAGAGTTGAAGATTAAAGCTGGTGTGAAGAGGTCAAAGGACCAGAGTCAACACAAGAAGCTAGCTGCAGCTGTTACTACCAGGAATCTCCTTATCAGGAACCTTACAGAGCGCCCAGCTGATCCTGTGACTGAAGCACTTCTAAAGGAAGTTCAGGAGGATGAGTTTGGTCTTGGTGTTTTACTTTTGCTTGTTGTTGCTTTCATTTCGTGTACTTTTATTTCCTTATGTTGTATTTTGACCCCTCAGAGGGCTTGTCTTGTAAAAAGAAACAAATTATGTATCATTTACCTTTTTGTAATATATATGTTGTTTTGTTTTACCTGATTTCTTCAAGAAACATCAACAGCATCTTCTTCAAGGGTCTGGAAAGGTCAAAACCAAGTGCCAAGCCGGATACCTTGGAAACAAATAAGCATACTGCATTGCATACTAACCTTTGTTTTGTAGGTTTGTTTTGTTGTTGTTACTAACTCCGTTGTGATCTCAGGAACTATTGCTCGACGTCGGGTGTTTCCACTCAACCGTCCACACAGATATCCAACCCGCAACAACCTTCTGGGTATACAAATGGACCAGGTACAACAGGAACTTACTGAGGTCAGGGCTCAAATGGCCAATGAAAGACTAGAAATGAGGAATCAGATGACTCAATTTATGGAGGTGATGAACAATATGGCTCAAAGCCAGGAAAGATTGAGAGCCTTGGTAGAGAGGCAGAATCAGGAAGACCCCCATCCGGGGACTGCTGGGACAAGCAACAATGAGAGGGTCCAACCTCATGTCAACCCACCTGTATTTGGACCCCACCTTCATCCAGAGATCAACATCCCTGCTACTGCACAGGGGAATGTTACTACAGGAAGAGTGCTGCAAGAAGACCCCCAGGAAGATCAGTTCACAGTGATGGGAGCTGGGGATGAGGCCTATGACAGAAGGCTGGACGAAATTGCTGAAAAATTAAGATCCTTGGAGTCTCAAAACTCTTTGGGTTTTGATGTTATGGACATGGGCTTAGTGGACGGGGTCAGGATTCCCCATAAATTTAAACCACCGTGCTTTGAAAAGTACAACGGGACTTCCTGCCCACGGACCCACTTACAATCCTTTCTGGGGAGGTTGAAGGTATACACCATGGACGAGAAGCTATGGATGTTTTATTTTGAGGATAGATTAACGGGAGCTTCAAGGGAATGGTACTCACATCTGACTAGAGCAACCATTAGGTGTTGGAAGGATTTGGCAGAGGCCTTCATTAGACAATACCAGTATAATTTGGATATGGCACCCAACAGGACCCTCCTGATGGGAATGTCACAATCATCTAGAGAAAGCTTCCGGGAATACGCCCAGAGATGGAGACAGCTGGCTGCTGCTGTCCAGCCACCTATGTCAGAGAGGGAGATGGCAGATATGTTTATGAACACCCTTCAAGGGACATACATTGACAGACTGGCTGCCTTTTCTTCTACCAGCTTTGCAGATGTCGTTATAGCTGGAGAGAGAATTGAGAGCCTGTTAAAGATGGGTAAAATTTCTGACAACGGTGCTAGCTCATCCAGCAACACAAGAAAGTCTTTTGTGGGCCCAAGAAGAACTGGTGAGACCAATGCTATCCATACCAGCAGGGGCAGGCCCCAATATGTTCATAGGTCTGTGGCAGCGGTCACCATCCCCACTCCAATTCATCCACAACCAGCTTATCAACCACCGCAACAAAACTATCAGCAACAAACTCAATATCCTCCTCAGAGAAACTACAACAACACCAGCAACAACAATCAGCAAAGACCACATCAACAGAGACCATCTCAGGCCAATAGGGTGATTGATCCGATCCCTATGCCCTATGCCACATTACTGCCATAACTCCTGAAACTCAACCTGGTTGAGCTAAGGACGTTGGCACCTCCAGATCCTACCAGTCTACCCAGAAATAATGATGCCAATGCCAGATGTGCTTTTCATTCAAACGCACCCGGCCATAGTACAGAGAAGTGCAGAGCTTTGCACATGAAGGTACAAGACCTGGTAGACTCTAAGGCTCTAAACTTTGCACCACCACCAAATGTTAACAAGAACCCTATGCCAAACCACGGAGGTCCCAGAATCAATGCTATTGAAGAAGACAAGCCGTCTTACTTGATAACCAGTGTGGGTCAGATTCGGACACCGTTGGTAGAGATTAAAGCTCAACTCCTCGAATGTCAAATGTTCCCGGGATGTGAGCTAGGGTGTGCTTATTGCAACATTTCAGTGAATGGTTGTGATAACTTGAGAGATGGTATAGATGGTCTCATCCAGAGTGGCCTGCGTCAAATCACAACATCAATTCCTACCAATCCAGCAATCTCATTAACAACAATTCCAGAGTCTTCTACAACTGCAACAACCATTGTTCCAAACAACTCTTCAATCTCATCAACAAATGCTTCATCTGTCACTTCAACTGACCAGATATCAGCAAACATCCCTTCTACAATTTCAGCACCACTTCATTTAGAATCTCCTACAACAACAACACCCATCCATCCAACAATGTCTCCTACAACTTTAACAGCATATGTCTCAACAGTTACGATTTATTATGATCCTGAGAATGATTCTGCCTACAACTCACAAAATGCCACTCCTATCAGAGCACCAGTCACAATATACTATGATCCACATACTATCACGGTCCCTTCTGCAGCTGCAATCAGTCCAGTCACTATCACAGTGCCTGGGCTAGTACCTTATGGAAGCAGTAATGCCATCCCTTGGCATTACGGATCTGATTTATACTGTGAAGGACAGAAAATCACTCTTGAATCATCAACCCCTGCACCACAAATAGACAACGTGGGGGGAGGCGGAGGCTTCACTCGAAGCAGACGTCTCTTTGCTCCACAAATTCAAAGACCCACTGCTGAAGCAGAAGCTGCTGCTAAGGCAAAAGGGAAGAGCATGGTGCAAGAAGATCAAGTTGCTAAAGAAGCTTTGAAAACACCTTTTGATCAAGAAGTTGATGAATTCATGAGAATCATCAAGAAAAGTGATTACAGGATAGTGGACCAGCTTCACCAGACGCCTTCTAAGATCTCCATTCTATCATTGCTTATGTGCTCCGAGGCTCATCGGAACGCACTACTAAAAGTCTTGCACGCAGCTTATGTGCCAGAAGAGATCACCGTCAATCAGTTGGAAGCTGTGGTTGGAAATGTTAATGCTATTCATGGGCTAGGGTTTACCAACACTGATTTGACTACGGAAGGCCGTAATCACAACAAGGCTTTGCACATTACCATGGAGTGTAAGGGTGCAGTTCTTTCCCATGTGCTGGTAGACACAGGATCATCCCTCAATGTCCTACCTAAAAAAGCCCTTGTGAAGCTGGAGTATGAAGGATTGGCATTACGCCCCAGTAACTTGGTAGTAAGAGCCTTTGACGGTTCTAAGAGATCGGTTCTGGGAGAAATTGAGTTGCCTATAACGATTGGCCCACAAACTTTCAAAACGACCTTCTACGTGATGGATATACAGCCTGCCTACAGCTGTCTATTGGGTAGGCCATGGATTCACGCCGCTGGCGCCGTGACCTCAACCCTTCACCAGAAGTTAAAATTCGAGTGGGAGGGTCAAGTCGTCACTATCTGTGGAGAGGAAGATATTTTTGTTAGCCACCTGGCTACCTACAAATATATTGAGATGGATGGGGAGATCCATGAAACGATGAGTCAAGGGTTTGAGGCCTTGAACATAAATGAAACATCTGCTGTACCTAGAACCTCAATGACGTCTTACCAACAAGCCCGGAAGGTTATTGAAGAAGGAACTGCTCAAGGCTGGGGCAAATTGTTACCTGTGGAGAAGAAAGAGGATAGATTTGGGTTGGGTTACAAACCAACTCAACAAGATCAAGCAGAGGCTGCTAAGGAGCCCAACTTTGTTAGTGGGGGGATGCTCACCCCTGATGCTGTCAACAACTTGGAAGACGAGGATGAAAGCGACCGCAACCTGGAGAGTTGGATCCGTCCAAAGATCCCGGGGAGCAGTATCTCAAACTGGTCTTCCCAGGAAATTATAAGAGTTACTCATGCAGAGTAATTATTATTTCCTGTATTTTTATAGCATGCATCAAGTCTTGCATCTTGCCCAAGATGACAAGACTCATTTTGTAATCGGGCCATCTGTAATTTTTGTGCAACAAGATTAATCAATGAAATATCAGACATCTTTTGCAAATGAGTCTTTTTCTTTTCCGCTCACTGTTTTTCCATTTTTCTTTTTGTACAAAAAAATAAATGGCAATGTTTTCAAAATGACAACTTTATTTCACTTTTCTAAACAAGATTAAAATCAAATCACTAAAATGAACAAACTGAACCGTTGCAGAGAGTGCCTTCCAGACAGCACCGACAACGACACGGCTATGACTTCGTATGACTTTGACAATCCGATCAATCAAGCTGATGAAGGGGTTGAAGAAGAATATGAGCTTCCTGAAGAGCTAGCCAGGTTGTTGAGACAAGAGGAGAAGGTTATCACTCCTCACCAGGAGGAGGTTGAAACGATTAATCTTGGTACAGATGAAGACGTGAAAGAAGTTAAAATCGGGGCCTGCTTGCAAGACTCAGTAAAGAGACAACTGATTGATCTGCTTCAAGAATATGTGGACGTGTTTGCTTGGTCTTATCAAGATATGCCAGGGTTGGACACCGACATTGTTGTGCACAAGCTGCCTTTAAGAGAAGAATGCCCACCGGTTAAACAGAAACTGCGTCGTACTCGCCCAGACATGGCCATGAAAATCAAGGAAGAGGTACAAAAGCAGTGGGACACCGGGTTCCTTGCCGTAACTAGCTATCCACCGTGGGTTGCTAACATAGTACCTGTGCCTAAGAAGGACGGCAAAGTAAGAATGTGTGTTGACTACCGAGACCTGAATAGAGCTGGCCCAAAAGATGATTTCCCTTTACCTCACATTGATGTATTGGTGGATAACACGGCTCAGTTCTCGGTATTCTCCTTCATGGACGGATTTTCAGGATACAATCAGATTAAAATGTCACTTGAAGACATGGAGAAGACAACCTTCATTACACCATGGGGCACGTTCTGTTACAAGGTGATGCCATTCGGATTGAAGAATGCTGGTGCAACATATCAACGGGCTATGGTGACATTATTCCACGATATGATCCATAAAGAAATTGAGTGTTACGTGGATGACATGATTGCCAAGTCCCTCACTGAAGAAGATCACCTGGTGAATCTGCTAAAGCTGTTCAAGCGTCTGAGAAAGTACCAACTGAAGTTGAACCCCAACAAATGCACATTCGGGGTGCAATCTGGTAAGCTGCTGGGATTCGTTGTAAGCGAGAAGGGGATTGAAGTTGACCCAGATAAAGTCAAAGCTATTCAAGAGATGCCTGCACCGAAGTCCGAAAAAGAAGTTCGAGGGTTTCTGGGCAGATTGAACTACATCTCAAGGTTCATATCTCACCTAACAGCAACCTGTGAACCCTTGTTCAAGCTATTGAGAAAAGAACAAACTGTCAGGTGGAACGAAGACTGCCAGAAGGTTTTTGACAAGATCAAAGAATACTTGCAAGAACCTCCAATCCTCATGCCTCCAGTTGAAGGAAGACCTCTGATAATGTATTTGACAGTATTAGAAGAGTCGATGGGGTGTGTGCTGGGCCACCATGACGAGTCTGGTCGAAAAGAGTATGCAATATACTACCTAAGCAAAAAGTTTACCGACTGTGAACAACGTTATTCACTGCTCGAGAAAACTTGTTGTGCTTTAGCGTGGGGTTCTCGCCGACTGAGACAGTATATGTTGACCCACACTACCTTATTGATCTCCAAAATGGACCCAGTTAAGTACATTTTTGAGAAGCCAGCACTCACCGGACGGGTTGCAAGATGGCAGATGATTCTTACAGAATATGACATCCAATACACCTCTCAGAAAGCCATCAAGGGCAGTGTATTGTCTGAATATCTTGCTGAGCAACCGATTGATGATTACCAGCCAATGAGATTTGACTTCCCTGATGAAGACATCATGTTCATAAAAGAAAAAGATCATGAAGAGCCTGTTCACACTGAAAGGCCTGACCCAGAAGAAGAATGGACTATGATGTTTGATGGGGCTGTTAATATGAATGGTCGTGGTGTTGGTGTAGTACTCATTACACCTAAGGGAGTTCACATGCCTTTCTCGGCAAAACTCACCTTTAACTGCACTAACAACGAAGCTGAATACGAAGCTTGCATTATGGGACTTGAGGAAGCCATTGACCTCAGGATCAAGACATTGACTGTATTCGGAGATTC
The DNA here is from genome assembly GCA_963966055.1 of Lathyrus aphaca. Classification (NCBI taxonomy): domain Eukaryota; kingdom Viridiplantae; phylum Streptophyta; class Magnoliopsida; order Fabales; family Fabaceae; genus Lathyrus; species Lathyrus aphaca. Next base: position 490,300,459 of record OZ014521.1, read on the forward strand.
AGCTCTGGTAGTTAATCAAACCAACGGCAAATGGTACACACACCAAGATCATCTGATACCTTACAGGGATTATACAAGGATATTATTGACTTTCTTTACAACAGTCAAGCTTGAGTATATCCCTCGGGAAGAGAATCAGTTTGCAGATGCTCTTGCTACCATTTCGTCCATGATCAAAGTTCAAGCTGCCAACTTTGTACCTCAAATTTCAGTATCCAGACTTGACAAACCAGCATATGTGTTCGCAGCTGATGTTGTCAAAGACGATAAGCCTTGGTTCCATGATATTAAGTGCTTCTTGGAGGATCAAACATACCCACCTGGGGCATCTTCCAATGATAAGAAGACTTTGAGAAGGCTTGCTGGTAGCTTCTTCCTGAATATTGATGGTTCCCTGTACAAGAGAAACTTTGATATGGTACTCCTCAGATGCGTTGATAGAACAGAAGCAGACTTGTTAATGCATGAAGTGCACGAAGGATCCTTTGGTACCCATGCTGGAGGACATGCAATGGCTAAGAAGTTGCTAAGATCAGGTTATTACTGGATCACAATGGATGCCGACTGTTGTGCCTATGCCAGAAAATGCCATAAATGCCAGATTTATGCGGATAAGGTGCATGTGCCTCCCAATCCTTTGAATGTGATGTCTTCACCTTGGCCCTTTGCTATGTGGGGCATTGACATGATTGGCAAGATTGAACCGACTGCTTCAAATGGCCACAGATTCATCTTGGTTGCCATTGACTATTTCACCAAGTGGGTCGAAGCAACTTCCTATGCAAACGTTACAAGGCAAGTGGTAGCCAGATTTCTGAAGAGAGATATCATCTGTCGATATGGAGTACCCGAGCGAATCATTACTGACAATGGTTCTAATTTAAACAATAAGATGATGGCAGAGCTGTGTCGGGACTTCAAGATCCAACACCACAATTCTTCTCCTTACAGGCCAAAGATGAATGGCGCTGTTGAGGCAGCTAATAAGAATATCAAGAAGATTGTGCAGAAGATGGTAGTCACCTATAAAGACTGGCATGAAATGCTACCGTTTGCCTTGCATGGGTACCGCACGTCGATCAGAACATCCACTGGGGCAACACCGTATCAGCTTGTGTATGGTATGGAAGCAGTCCTACCTGTTGAAGTTGAATTACCCTCCCTACGGGTACTGATGGATGTTAAGCTGAACGAAGCAGAATGGGTCCGATCCCGATACGAACAACTAAGTCTGATTGAAGAGAAGAGATTGGCTGCAATCTGTCATGGGCAGTTATATCAGAAAAGAATGAAGAAAGCCTTCGATCAGAAAGTCAGGCACCGGGAGTACCAAGTAGGAGATCTCGTGCTAAAGAGAATCCTCCCTCCTCATACAGACCACAGGGGAAAATGGACCACAAACTATGAAGGACCATTTGTAGTAAAGAAAGTTTTCTCTGGTGGAGCACTGATGCTCAGCACCATGGATGGTGAAGACTTCCCGTCCCCTGTGAATTCAGATGCAGTTAAAAAATACTTCGCGTAAAAACGACCCGCTGGACATAAAAACAAAATGTAAGTCCAGGCAAAAATAGGGCATCCCGGCGAGTCAAAAACAGAATAAAAGACTCGGGCAAAAATAAGGGAAATAAATGAAAATGTGTACACCCGCTGAGTTGAAAAGCCGCATTGGACAACTCAGGCAAAAATGGGTATCCCGATGGATTGAAAACCCGAAAGGGCGATCCATGCAAAACAAGGGAATAAGCGAACAACTACGCTCTGAATTCGTCTGTATCACTCACAACTTGGTAAACCTCGAAAGGATCAAGCTTCAATCAGAATCAGCCTTCTTCAGAAAGCAAGACGAGAAGAACGTCAAAAGTCATACGAGTCATAGCAAAAGAGAAAGCCCCTTAAAGCGTCGTCAGCATTGCCAGCATTTTGTTTCTCAATTTGTAACAATCTCCTCATTTTAGGAGATATGTTTCTTTGACTGTACCTTGCCAATTCAGGGCACATGAATTAATAAAAACAGATTTTCAGTCACGTTTCGTCTCGTCCATTTTATTTTCATTTGCAAAAATGTCTGATGTCTCCAAAAATTTGATTGCATGAATACAGATGCTTATCTTCAAAAATAAAGACACGTGCTTGCAGGGAATATACTTACTCTCAGAAGTGTCTAACTCCTATGACGGAATCCAGTAAAGGATACCTCGTGATTACTTGTGCGTTTCTCTACCTTTGCAGGATTGCAGGTATCCAAAGCGCGGCATGGGGCATGTAGGCTTCATCCCAGTAAGCTGGCAAATCAACACTCAGTCTTAGCACCCGAAATGCTTTCTCCCTAGCTGAGTTACCACTTGATACTTCTCCCAGCCGAGGTGCCATTCATTCTCCCTCAGCTAAGCGCAAAGACAGGGAATCATATTCCCCACAAAGCTTCAGCCTTTATCCAGAAGAGCAACGCCCGAAGGGATCACAACAGAGTGAAGAAAGCTTCTACAAACCCCAGCTGGGTCTCTCATTTACTGGAATAGTTCAATCATTGACCCACTTCCCCAAGCAAATAGCATCCCATCATATCTATCAAATGACCTCATCCCCAACTGGGATTTCCACTTCAAACAGATCGACCAGAAATCTTCACAGCAACGGGATCCGAGTCCCGGATTGGTATCCTCGCATAATCATAGCATTCGCATCATATTTTCCCCACAAAGCGTAGCATTCCGTCTAATGCGGAGCATTACGGCAAAAATCAAACATATAGCATAATCATAGGCCATGTTTTGAATCAAACACCTGTGAATATTGAAATCCATCAACAGTACACAGAGTACCCCCCCCCCCAGATTCCCCAGCAAAAGCAGTTGCCTCACATTCACAAACACCAGTATATACTCCCTTTGGCGTCCGTCCGTGTCATCATTCCCCAGTAAAGTCGCCCGAACACCCTTTACAAACAGACCACCCGTATTACAGATAGTTCTTGACACCCGTCCGTGTCATATCTCCAGCAGAAAGCCAAAGACATCCTCTTTGCACTCACAAATACTTATATACATTTCCTTGACATCCGTCCATGTCACTTTCCCCAGCACAGTAATATAAACACTTTGTATATCAGATACTTGTTCATATTATACTTTTCTCCTTTCGACACTCGTCTGTGTCACTCTCCTCAGCAGATAAACACTCATCTATACACCACTCATACCTATACAGATACTCGTCCGTATCTTGTATACACCATTTATATCCCCGCAGATTCGACACTAGTCCTTGTTCTTTGTTAACCAGTTGGTACTCCTCCGTACCATCATCTCAGAACATGCGTCAAGCGTCTGTTTCTACCTGATACTCGTCTGTATCATAGTCTTAAGGATGCTCGTCCGCATCTTTAATCCATACACTGTGTCAAACACTCTTGTCTTCTTGAATATAGACACTCGTCTGTGTCTACTATTCCCCAAAAGAGTCCCCTCAGATTCAACACTCGTCCGTGTTCCTTGTTAACCAGTTGACACTCGTCCGTATCATCATCTCTGAACACGTGTCAGTATTTGTTTCTACCCGATACTCGTCCGTATCGTAGTCCTAAGGATGCTCGTCCACATCTTTAATCTATACACAAACATCTAAACACTTATACTTTTATTTCTTGGATATAAACACTCGTCCGTGTTCGCTATATCCCCAGTAGATCGCCAACAAAGCAAATCTTCCTTTTTATCTGACATTCGTCCTATGTCATGATAAACTTTGAGAGCAGCCGTACCCTGCTAGGTGGTCGTCCTCCACCTCTTGATGGTCGTCCTCCATCATGCTCATCCGATGGCCGTCCCCATCGTTGATTTTCTATCCGACATTCGTCCTATGTCGTGATATTTAGCAGCCATCCCCTGCTAGGTGGTCGTCCTCCACCTCTTGATGATCGTCCTTCATCATTTTATCCAGTGGCCGTCCCCATTGTTGATCTTTGGTTATCTGACATTCGTCCTATGTCATGATAAACCTCGAGAGTAGCCGTCCCCTGCTAGGTGGTCGTCCTCCACCTCTTGATGGTCGTCCTCCATCATGCTCGTCCGATGGCTGTCCCCATCATTGACCTTTTATCCGGCATTCGTCCTATGTCGCGATATTTTCGGCAGCCGTACCCTGCCAGGTGGTCGTCCTCCATCATGCTCGTCTGATGGCTGTCCCCATCATTGACCTTTTATCCGGCATTCGTCCTATGTCGCGATATTTTCGGCAGCCGTACCCTGCCAGGTGGTCATCCTCCATCATGCTCGTCCGATGGCTGTCCCCATCATTGACCTTTTATCCGGCATTCGTCCTATGTCGCGATATTTTCGGCAGCCGTACCCTGCCAGGTGGTCGTCCTCCACCTTAGATGACCGTCCCTCATCTTATCCCCAACAGAGCAGCCGTCCCCTGCTAGGTGATCGTCCTTCACCTTTGATGACCGTACCTCATCATTTGTTTATTTCATTTATTCTTTAACCCGATGGTCGTCCCTGTCGTGGTCCCTTTTTCTTTCAGTTTAGCCCGATGGCCGTCCCCATCGTTGGTTACTTTACTTTATGAACTTGATGGCCGTCCCCGTCATGTTTCATTAATCCCCAGAGAATCTTACAGCTTTACTTGATCGCCGTCCCCATCATAATACCTTTTATCCTCAGCATGTCGGCCGTCCCCGTCATTGCTTTATTTTCCGCACTTTTCCAGCATGTCGATCGTCCCCGTCATTGCTCTTTCCCCAGCAGTCGTCCTCTGCTCGACGGTCGTCCTCCGTCGCCCACACTTTACAATATAATCTATTTTCCTTTTACAGTCTATATCCTTTTTCTTCTTCATTCTGTGAGTGCAAATTTTGGACTGTCTTTGGTATTCAACCACAAGTTATCTTGTTGGCCTGTTAAGCCGTTGCTTACATCCTGCATAGCTAACTCGTGTTTGAATAGGGGCAGCTGTAAACACCCCAAATTTTCCCTCACCCATTCATACCTTGGCTTGTGATCATTACATACTGTCGCTCCCGATAAATGGGACGGGCCCAGATAAAGGTACAGACGCGAACGGTCGGCGAGAGGGACAATGAGAACACACACCCGTGAACTCACTGGAGATGAATAGAGTCGCCAGCTAGGCATTTTTATCCCGGAGGAAAGGCAATGCTGCATAGACCTAGAAAGATATGGATAAGACGGTTGCGAACCAGAGAGACTGATAAAGGGGGTTGGTTACAACCTGGGAAGGTATTAGCACCCAGATTGTCCGTCGTACTCGACGGGATCCACGCTTAAAAGATTTGTGTTTTAAAGGGGTAGTGTCAGTGCAAACTGTGTATAGAATAGCTGGAAAAGAATGTACAGGTGTCAGTGTAAAGTGCATAAGTGATGTGAAGTGTGGAAGTGTCAGTGTGAAAACAAGAATGAATTGCTCATGATAATGAGGCTAAGAGAAAGATGCTGGAAGAGGGGGAATATACAGAGACTTTTGTTCGATAACTGTTAAGTTATGCCTACGTATCCTCTCGTGCAATGAGGAAGTCAGAACACCGTAGTTCGACCCAAAGAGACTGAAAGATGAATTGACTTGTGAACTGCTTACTTGTCTATGCTCAAGTGTATGACCTGTCTGGCTCAGGTGCAAACTGTCTTGCATTAGACGGAAGAAGCGAGCTCTCGTTTGTGAGTGAATGAGATGAGAAAAGAATCCCGGAGGAGACGATTATTGTTTGTTTTTTAGTTTTCAGTCTTTTATTGCTTTTGAAAGTTTGTCATAAGTTAATGAGCTTAAGCCTAAACCAATGGATTAGTAAACTCATCACATCTTCCCTCTGTTTAGGGGGTAATGAGATTACCTTAAGTGTGAAGTCAGATTCTCACACTTAATCACCTTTGGTGTAGGATTAAGATCATTAACCTACTTGTGATTATTTAGATGTTTTTGTTGTTTTTGTTTAGTGTTAAGTAATGAGGTTAAGCCATAATCAGGGATTTAACAGACTCATTACACCATCCTAATAGAAGGATAATAGATGAGAATGTTTAAGCTGAGGAAAGCTCCTCAACTTAATCCATGATTAGGGATTAAACTCATGACAAAACAAGCCTTTGATTAAGTGGATTTTACTTAATGATATGATGATGAAGTGAATTTTATGGTTTGTAAGACAACTTGAGGGGGACTTGTCCATTAACACTAGGGTTAGTCCTTCTTAACCAATTAAGGAAGAATTAGAACCCTAATGCAAGGCCCAAGTTACAAGTGTGATGTCTTGATGATTATTAAGTGAATTGATTAAGAGATGTAAACACATTAAGGGTTTAACACTTAGGATTAAAGTTGTACACTCCATCCTAATAGAAGGATGCAGGCATAAGCTTAATCACAAAGCCTTAAAGCCTTTAGGGTTTAGTCCCTGATTATGAGGTGAGAAGAGAAGACTCAAAGAGACACAAAGGTAAAAGCTAAGTGGAAAAAGTCTAATCCTAATATTCACATGCTCGAATGGTCCTAGGTTAGTGAGGCTCACTATCCTAATGAATAAGAAGAGAAAGATGAAATGAGAAGCTCCATGGTGGCCTAAGCGTACCTCAAGTTAAGAACGAATAGAAGATGAGGAAGAAAAATAAGATAAGAAGAAGAATGCAATGGAGATAAGATAAATAATGAACAAACAGAGCCTACACCAGTAGGACTTCCAGATGCAGCAGCATGCAACAATTAAAATCGGGCTATCAGCGTTACCTAACGGAGAAGGTCCGTTGCCTCTTCAATGCGCGCACAAAAACTCAAGAAAAAGATTCATAAGCCAAACAGAATTAATTCCAAGAACAAGTCTAAATAAAATCAAGTGCTAAACGCAATTTACATCCTCTCATTAGTCCAAACAGGATTATGAAAGCGATTTGTCACAGGATCGTCATCAAACAATATCCACCATCGTCATAGTCCAGCAATAAGCCTACAAAACATCGGACAAAACTAACACCCAAAATTAAACGCAATCAAATTAAACGAAATTTAAAAATCAAAGCCAAATTAAAATTAATAAACAAATAAGACTATAATACAATTCTAAATCTAAAACCTAACAAGTGTCACTAAAAAAAACTAATTAAATATTAATCAAAACTAAAATCATTATTTAAACATAATCCTACTTAATTAACATCAATTAAATTGAAGCTAGATATAAAGTTAAGAAACTTCATCAAAAATTTATAATAAAAATTAACTAGACTAGAGAAACCATATCAAAATTATCTAAATTCTAAAATAAAAATCAAATAACAATATTGTTAAAAAAAACAAGCCAAAGAAAAGACAAGGGAGGGGGGCTGTGCGCATGAACTGGGGTGGTGAGAGAAATTGTTGGGCCAAGGAGCCCACAACCAGTAGGGTGCAGTTCGGAAATTGAAGGGTGTCCAACAGCAACAAATACAACTAGGTCAAACTAAATTAAAAACAATAATCAAATTTTATAGAGAAAATAAAATAAAAGTTAACATAAATAAGAGTTATTAAACAGAAAAAAGAAACACAGAATAAAACAAAAGAAGCAGGGGAAAGATCGAGTCCCCTCTCTCTTCCCAACATCGCCGCCGGTCTCTCTCTGTTGCAAGCCGCCGCGGAATCGCCGATGGTCTCCAACCTCGGTGTTCGTTGTTCAGAAAAGGGGGAAGGTCATCAACGCCATGACCCTCGCGGCGAAAACAACAACAAAATTATCCTCTTCTCACTCGCGGTCTGGCTTCGTCTTCAACGTCAAATCGGCGGCTATTCCATCACGGCATGAACGGCGCGGTGGTCCACAGGTGAAGGTTTTTGTTTGTTTTCCTTAGTTTCGTTTCAAATCTCTTCGTCTCATCTTCTTTCCTGTTTCTGGTTTCAGTTCTGGATCTGAAATGTTGTTGGAGTGTTGAGGGAGAGATTAGGGTTTGAGTGTTGTTGTTGTGAGCTATGGAAGTAATGATTGAGGGGTGGTATTCGGATGAAGGTTCTGTGTTGTTGCGTCGAGTTGAAGGGGAGGGATGAAGGGTTGTTATGTGGCCAAAGTTGAAGATGAGACGGGTTAGTGTGTATGAGAGAAGTGTGGTTCGAAATTGTTCACCTGTTGTTCACCTGTTGTTTTTTGTGTATGCAGTTTTGTGAGGCTTTTTCTGTGGAAAAGAAAAACAAAGGCGAGAAAACCAGCAGAAAAAGGAAAGGCTGCTGCTATTTCGTTGGTTGTTGTTGAGGGTAACAAGACGCCGTCGGATCAGATGCAGCAGGTAGTAGGTCTGCTTATCTTCTTTCAACTTTTTCAAATGCTTGTAACTTCTGCTTTATGTCAAACTCTCTGTCCTTGTTGATGTAACAATCTGGTTTAAACTGGTTGGAAAAGAACTGAATCAGCCCCCTGCAGAAGCACCTTTTGTCCTCTTTTTTTGACGTAATCTTGATATTGTGATCTTGCAGGTCCTTTTGTGTGCTGACTTTGCCTTCAAGGTACTTCCCTCTGTCCCTTTATCCAAATTTGATGAGGCCAAATGCTATTTCTCCTTCTTATTTCTCTTTATTGTACAAAATCCTGCTGGTGCTCAAAGTTGAGATTTGGTCATGTGACAACTGACAAGTGCATTGTGCAGGTTTTCACAATTCTGCTTCTACTGTGATAAGCCTGTTACATACGCGGAACAAGAGCGGCATAGCTGGAGATGGTGCTAAGCACGGTGGCTGTTGGCACTTGCCTTGGTTTTTTGCGAAAACTACAACAGAGGCAGTTTGTAGTATTTTAGAAATGGATGGAAGGCCTGTTTGGATGCACTTTTTGGGTGCACCTTTTGGGTGCAAGAGTTCTGTGTCTGGACAGTAGAATTAGATTCATGTGCTAATGAGTGCGGCCGGGTTTTTTTTGAGAGTCTGCTTGGAAAAGATGAGCTATGGACGGAAGCGACACACGGCTAAGTCAGGAGGCCGAACGTTTTATGCATTGTATACCATTGACCTTGTAACAATGTAATTGTAATGATTTCAACTTTGTTTGTAATTTTGGTTTTCATTTCTCTTGTAGCATTTGGACTCATTCTTTGAGATTGAAAGTGATGACATGAATCTTGGATTTGAACAAACCCTTTTTTATAAGTGTTATTCCATCTTGAAGAAATTAATGGTGGATCATGACAGTGAGCACATGGTTTGTGAATCTGTTTAATGGAGAGATTAAATAGGTGGGATAATAACTAATAAACATGAATGGGCTAATGAAATAAAATGTGAATTCAAAAATAGAAATGAATATGAAAAAATGACGATGATAATGGGTATGAACTGAATCGTGAGTACTTGGACTTGGAAATAAAAATATTGCTATAAGGGTTCTAGAAAGATGAAATGGGCTATAAAATGGACGATGATAAATAGAAGAAAAAAGGATAAAATATGGAATATGAGTTTAAAGGGATAATGAATAAATATTTAAATGTGGTTAATAATCGGATATTGGATGAGAATACATAAACTTGAGAATTGGATAAGAAAAACGGCTACGATCTGCACTTAAATGGAATGGACCGACTACCACCCATGCGCACACTGTCATAAAACAACTTGCACCATTTCACACGCCCTTGATAAAACATGAAGCCCAACTACCATTGTAATTGAAACAAACCACTTGAAGCCAGTCAACCTTTCAATTTCTAATCCAATGAACCCTTAACTTTCAAACTTATCTGAATCGTTTTCTTGAGAAAATAAATTCACAATTGACCATAATGAGCAGATAAACCGATAATCAGGACCGAAACCTCTTATGAACCATAAGTAGATAATCTGATGAATTCCATGCACCATCCAACTTGACTTTGAACATGCATTGTTTGAGAAATCAATCACTGAACTGGTGACGGCCCAGATGCATAGCAAATAGTCCTGTTAGACGTGAAATCTCTGAATACCGCTAAATCAAGGAAATAAACCCTAATTTAGTGACAGGAACAAAGAGAGGATGATGCCACTAATGGTTGCATAGCTGAAACCTTGAACTCTCTAATAATCCGTAGATAAAGATGTGAAACCCTAATCACCAGGAAATCTCGATCCCATGCCTTAGGAACTTATGCAAATGGTATGCAAAATGCGTATGAATGCAAAATGAAAAGCAGAAAAAGATACAAAAGCCAGAGGGAAAATTTGGGGTGTCTACAGCTGCCCCTATTCAAGCAACTGTTAATCTGAAAAGGATGAGAGCAACGGCTATTAGACGTTCAAGATAAACAGTGATTGAATACCAAAAAGAACCCCGAAATTTGCACTCATAGAATGAAGAAGAAAAGGGATATAGATTGTAAAAGGAAATAAATTATATTGCAAAGTATGGGCGACGGAGGACGGCCGTCGAGCAGAGGACGACTTCTGGGTAAAGAGCAATGACGGGGACGGCCGACATGCTGGGAAAAGTGCGGGAAATAAAGCAATGACGGGGACGGCCGACATGCTGGGGATAAAAGGGGTTATGATGGGGACGGCCATCAAGATAAAGCTGTAAAATTCTCTGAGGATCAATGAAACATGACGGGGACGGCCATCAAGTTCATAAAGGTAAAGTAACCAACGATGGGGATGGCCATCGGGCTAAAAAGAAAAGGGGCCACGACGGGGACGGCCATCGGGTTAAAGAATAAATGAAATAAACAGATGATGAGGTACGGTCATCAAAGGTGAAGGACGATCACCTAGCAGGGGACGGCTGCTCTGAAAGGCTTATCATGACATAGGACGAATGTCGGATAGAAAAGATCAACGACGGGGACGACCATCGGATAAAATGATGAAGGAAGATCATCAAAAGGTGGAGGACGACCACCTAGCATGGGACGGTTGCTAAATAACACGACACAGGACGAGCGTCGGATAGAAAATCAACGATGGGGACGGCCATCGGATGAGCATGATGAAGGACGATCATCAAGAGGTGGGGGACGACCACCTAGCAGGGGACGGCTGCTCTCAGGGTTTATCATGACACAGGACGAATGCCAGATAGAAAAGAAATTCTGCTGTGTTGGCGATCTACTGGGGAATAGTAAACACGGACGAGTGTTTATATCCAAGAAGTAAAAGGTATAAGTGTTTAGATGTTTGTGTATAGATTAAAGATGCGGACGAGCATCCTTAAGGCTACGATACGGACGAGTATCGGGTAGAAACAAATACTGACACGTGTTTAGAGATGATGATACGGACGAGTATCAACTGGTTAACAAGGAACACGGACGAGTGTTGATTCTGAGGGGACTCTTCTGGGGAATAGTAGACACAGACGAGTGTCTATATTCAAGAAGACATGAGTGTTTGACACGGTGTATGGATTAAAGATGCGGACGAGCATCCTTAAGACTATGATACGGACGAGTATCAGGTAGAAACAAACGCTTGACGCATGTTCTGAGATGATGGCACGGACGAGTACCAACTGGTTAACAAAGAACACGGACGAGTGTCGAATCTGTGGGGATATAAATGGTATATACAAGATACGGACGAGTATCTGTATAAGTGTGAGCGGTGAGTAGGAGTGTTTAATCTGCTGGGGAGAGTGACACGGATGAGTGTCAAGAAAAGGAAAGTATAGTATAAACAAGTATCTGATATACAAAGTGTTTGGGTTACTTGCTGGGAAAGGTGACACGGACGAGTGTCAAGAAAGTTATATATACAAGAGTATCTGTGAGTGCAAAGGGGACGCTTTGGCTTTCTACTGGGGATATGACACAGACAGGTGCCACAAGGAGTATATACTGATGCTTGTGAATGTGAGGCAACTGTTTTAGCTTTAACTCTCCGCTGGGGAATCTGGGAAGCATTCTGTATACTGCTGACGGGTTGAAAGCTTTTAACTCTGATGGGTACGAAGTGTTGGCAACCTGATGCTTGTTGGAGAGGTTTTCACTGGAGGAAAGACGACTCTGTGTGAGGTAATACTTCGTCTAACTGCTTTGAACATCTGCTGAGGATCTGATCATCCTGCTCTGACTCCACTAGGGAGAATTTCTTCTTGCTCTGCTGGGGAAATCCCTTGGAAAGGAGAATCCCGATGAATCTATGGGGAAAGATCATCTTTAGACTTGGCTAGGGAAGATGCTTGACCACACAATCCTGCTGAGGAGGAAATTCTGATAATTCTAGCTTTGTGGGGAAGCAAGGCCTTCAGTTGCCTGTTGGGGAAACTTCACTGTGGACAGATAAGTCCGCTTGGGGACGAGAACGATTCAATTAGCCTTGAAGTTTTGTTGGGGATATCGTCTGTTCCAACTCAGCTGGGGATGTGTACCTTCATGGTTGAGAAGAATGTTTGGCAATGCTCTGCTGATGAGAGACTTTGCGGGAGAATCAAAATATGCCCCAAGTATAGCATAACAGCTGTGTTGGGAAGATATGCTAATGAAAATTGGCTTTGACTGAATGCGAATAACCAACTCCTCATGAGGGAATCTTGTCGGCTGAAAGAAGATCTTTACGCTCGGGGAAGAAATAAACTTCCAATGCCCTGCTGGTAAAATAAATACCAGACATTCCTTGAGAATTAACACAGTGCTTCAGACTTCTGAGCTCAACAAAAGCATTACTGATTATCAAGAGTGCACAGTCATTCCCTTAACTCCTCAATTATACCATACTGCATCCTCCATAAAAAGATCGTCTTCAGAGGATTTTACAGAAGACTTGGCATCCAGAATTGCCCCAGTGTCTTCAAACTCTCGCAGAAATTCAACAAGTCTTGAGATAACTGCCCCAGATTACGTCTTGAAACGATTCTTGCCCCACATCAGAGCTAAAACAGAAACCATGCGGTATGAAGATGCAATGCAAATTATGTACAATGCAGACGTATGCTCAATGCCAAGGATATGAAAACAAGGATGGTTGGGCGCCAGGGCCAGGTTGATAAATATATATTTTTGGTTGCCAAGCAATTGGACTTTTGTAGGTGAAGTGCCAGACGAGAACTGGTTTATTAAAGGTAGGCCAACAGACGAGAACTGATGGGCAAAGAATAAGTCGTCAGACGAGAACTGACTCCTTGGGTTCATTGTCAAACGAGAATTGACTCTGAAAAAAGAATGACTTCCAGACGAGAACTGGCGTTCAACGGGCTAAATGAAAAGGTGACCAGACGAGAACTGGTAAAAGATCCGCCTACCAGACGAGAACTGGTATTTGAAATTGGTTTGCCAGACGAGAACTGGACTTTGGGTTTGTCTGCCGGACGAGGACTAGACTTTGAAAAGTTTTGCCAGACGAGAACTGGACTTTGAACGGTTTGCCAGACGAGAACTGGGCTTTGAAAAGGCTTGCCAGACGAGAACTGGACTTTGAGATGTCAAGAAGTTGGGGTTACGAGGCCCTGGATATGATTGATGATTGAGGGGTTGTTATGCTCAATGCAAATATGATGCATATGCTCTATATGCTTGAGCGAAGCGACATGAGTAACGTATGCAAATGATTTATGCAATGATTATGAAAGGCTATAAGAAATCCCGAGGATGGGGAAAAAGGTCATAGGTGACAAGGCTTCTGGTTGAGAAGGGTGACAAAGGCGACGGTGGGTAGCACGATTTCCCGATACTCGTCTTGAACTCTGAGATTACTGATATACTTTCTCTGCATAGCTAAAGTTGCCCCTGTTGGGCGAGTCTCTGAACAGACTGTTGCTGATTATCCAATTTCTGGAATAGAAAACTTGGATGTTCTCTCGAGGAGAGTTGCACTTAGCGATCTCTGGAAGTGTCCTGCCCCTGCATGAGCGTGGAAGCGACTTGACTCATTCTGACTGAGCATTGGAAAATTTGACCCTTAGTCAACGGAAACTCCGGGTGTCCTGCCCCTGCTTGGGAGATTCAACTCTGATCAACTGACTTTGAATGACGTTCCTCGATCAACTGATGCTTGGGAACTCTCTTTACCCTGACAGATTCCTTGGTCAACAAAACCACTGGATAACATGCCCCTGATTCATAGGCTAACAAGATGCTCTTGATTCTGGTCATTATTGTTGAATGATCACGTTCCCTCGTGATTGCTCTTTGTAGGAACTTCCCTGGTGTCACAAACTGACTTGCACTTAAAACTGTACATTCACAAATGGTAATTTTAATGCAGTACACATGCAAGTTTTTGAAAATTTATTTATTTTGATGCTGTGACAGTGTGTGACAACTGGATGATTAGTCCAAACGTAGTGTTGAGTTAGCAAATCGTTAGGAGTCAGTTTACGCAACCTTGTCGTAGTATGCTTTCAGAATTGAACCTGATTCAATTAGGACTTTCAAGGGTTATAACGCGGTCTGGTTCACGGTTTTAGAAAGAAAGATTTATGGCTCAAAGTTTATCTGTGCCCACCCATTCTCCTTGATGTTCTCCGGTCCTATGTTCAGCTAATTCTCCCTAAGCGCTCGCTTCTCACAAGGGTTTTGTAATGATTGAGGAACCAATGACGTTGATGGTTTACACACCAATGAGGTTTCTTGGAGTAACAGTCACCCATTCTGACTTTGTGTCTGGTCACACGACTTTGTTCTAATGGAACTTTTTCTTTCTGATTTTTTTACTCCCTAATTTTTGCCTGGACTGATTCTTTCTGAATGTTTTTTCGATTTTGAAGTCCAGCGGGATGCCCTAACTTTTGCCTAAGTCATATGTTTTCACACATTTTTCGACTTAGCGGGCTTTATTTCTTTTTTTTTTTGATTTTTGTTGAACAAATCGTGTGACACTGGCTTATCATGACTTGCTGAAAGGGTTGACTGCCTCATTCCTTTGTTGGTGAGGGATAACCATTGTGGTTTCACGTCCCTTGACCTCTTGAGGTGTAATGAATAAAGGTAATGGATCCTCGGATGCACACTCCTTTGGAAATTTATACGCTTGGTCAAATTAACTGATAACTACCCTGCCCCGGGTTAAATGTGAGGGTTTTTTTCTGTTTAGAAAAGAAACTCCTACTTCAAGGCTCAGAGGGGTTGACGAAGGTCTATCTCCCTTATATCTCCGGTGTTTGGGAATTGAAACAATGCCTGTACATCGTCAGCAGGTTCTACTCTGAAAGCATACCTTGAACAATTATGGGTATTCAGTTGTCATCATCCTCCCTCAAACCTGCTAAACAACAGTGAAATAAATGGGAGGTATATGGATGCATTTTTTGTTTTTTCGTTTTTTTTTTTTCAATGCAAGTAAAGAAAAAATGAGCGAATGCGACATAATTGATTCAAAAGTGCAAGATCACTACATTAACATTACCATTTGAAATAACAATGCTTAAAAGACAAGTAGCTGCTAACAGGAAAGAAACTACAAATGCAAATGATAAAAGGATACAATGATCACCAACTCTGCTGACATACTGTTGTCTGAGCCACTGAAATCAAGATACGCTTCTTCTGAAGTCTTTGAACTCAATCAGGTGAAAGGTTGACGTGCACAACCAAGCTTCCTTCTGGAAAGGATATGCAGCCCTTGTCGATCAATTGTTGTACTCTGGCTTGAAAAGCTTTGCAATCTTCAGTTGAATGCCCCATTGATCCACCATGATACCCGCACTGCTCATGAGGATTGTACCCTGGAGGGTACGGCTCTGACAACGGCTTGAGAGGCTTAGGAACCACCAATGAGCTCTGAATTAGATGTGGCAATAGTTCACTGTATGCCATGGGGACTGGATGAAGAGGAGCAATCCTTCTTTCCAGATTGTTACGAGGCCTATGCTGGCTCTGAAGTTGATTCTGAGGTCTTCGACCATGAGATTGCAGATTTGGACGAGGAGGAGCCCAGGACTTCTGACATGGTGTTCTAAGCATTGCCGAATGCCCGTAAGAGTGACCAGACACAGGAATAGATGATCTCTGAGAAGATGTTGGTCTAGAATATTTGATATTTGCCATGACTGCACTGACGTCATTCCATTCTTCCTCTTGGGAGCTAACAACAGACTCACCTTCACTAGCTGGGATATTCGAAAAGTCCTGGATCTTTCCACTTTTGAGCAGGCTCTCAATGCGTACTCCAACTATCATCAAATCAGAGAAGCTCGTCATCCCAATGCTACTCATTCTTTCCAAGTATGGACCCTGCAAGGTGCCCACGAACAGGTCAATTAATTCTATGTCTGAAAGTGGTGGTTGCACTTGGGCTGCCAATTCTCTCCACCGCTGTGCATATTCTCTGAAAGATTCACCACTCCTCTGGGATAGGCTCTGCAAGTGCGTGCGATTGGGCGCCACGTCGATATTGTACTGGTATTGCTTTACGAAAGCTCTGGATAAATCATTCCAAGATCGAATATGACTGCTGTCCAAATCCATGTACCATCTTAAAGATGCCCCACTTAAACTGTCCTGAAAACAGTGAATCATCAACTTATCATTGCCGGCATGAGAAGTCATTTTTCTACAGAACATCACCAAATGACGCTTCGGGCAACTGACACCAGTGTATTTTTCAAACTTCGGAGTCTTGAAATCTGGAGGAATGACAAGACCAGGAACCAAACACAGGGTTAGAGCATCAAAACCGAAGGCATCAGGATCCGCTAAGGCTTTGAGTCGCTCGTCCAACACACGAAATCTTTCAGCAGGATCAATAACTTGTGGATCCTTGGTTTTCACAAGAGGGATTGCCCCTTGGAAGTTTGGCATAGGGAAGGCAAAACTCTGATAATCTGTAGAATCAGAAGAAGATGAAGGTCCACCTCGGACAGCAAATGGTTCAGGTACATTCTGATTCACGATCGGGGTCTGTGCAGGCTGAGCTTGAGCAAGATTATTCACTTGTGGAAGATCTTCATCAGGAGAAAGACCATACAGAGGATTGGTCATTGAAGTGAAACCAGGTGGAAACTCAACATTCTGACAGTTGCTCTCTGACATAGCTACTGATGACTTCCAATCTGACCCTTTCTAACTCTTGACACTGTTCAGTCTAGCTTCATACACTCTGTCGTCTTCCAACTGTGACCTTTTGTTCAAACTGAGTACCGGGAAATCAGCTGGCTGGTCATGGACAAAAGAGGAAGGATGAGCTCTCTGGAAGAGGAGAATGCAATGCAGATGCAAATGCAAATGCAAAATGCAATATGATGATGCAAAAGATGCAAAGACATGGGATCACAGCTGGAAACTGCCTGGAATCTGGGATACTGCCAAGAATCAAGTGTCTGTAACCACAAGATCTCTGTATAGTAACCCGAAATAGTAACTGAGAACCAGAGTTCAATAACTTCAGGATCATAGTGACCGGATCAAACGATTGTACTGGTAATGAGGGTATGTTGAGGTCAAGGGTTCCTGCAAACCTGTAAACAGCCCAACCCCCTTCACAGGTAGTGTTCTAAAACAAGGATCCTCAGACTTGGATCAGTTATGAGAAGTGTAAACACTTCTAACCCGGAGGTACAGTGTTTACAATAACCATAAAAGTTCCTCCTCTAATTCACCTCAGTTTCTGAAGGTCAATACTAAAGGTCATCCAGACTTAGCAGGGTTCCCAGATAGCCCTAGCACTGCAGGAAATCTGCAACACAGAGTTCTCAAGAAGAAACCCATATCTGAACCGTGTTTCATATTCCCGCACCAGACCGAGATGGAATGGGAAAGAATATGAACCACTCTAGCCTAGGTGTCACTCAGGTCCCAGGTATAGGACCTTAACTCTCAGTAGAACCCCACCCACCAAAGCAGCAAAACAGATCCAGCCAGAATAGTATGACAGTATGATATATGTAAAGCTGTAAAGAAAGCAATAAACAAAACTGTACATAAAGCAATGAATGAAATATACAAATAAAAATAGCACATAACACCCCAGTAAACACAAATCAAACAAGCGCTAGGAGGATCCCACAAAAAGAACCAGAAGCCCTGGTTGCAATATAAGGTTCCCCAGCAGAGTCGCCAAGCTGTCGCTCCCGATAAATGGGACTGGCCCAGATAAAGGTACAGACGCGAACGGTCGGCGAGAGGGACAATGAGAACACACAGCCGTGAACTCACTGGAGATAAATAGAGTCGCCAGCTAGGCATTTTTATCCCGGAGGAAAGGCAATGCTGCATAGACCTAGAAAGATATGGATAAGACGGTTGCGAACCAGAGAGACTGAGAAAGGGGGTTGGTTACAACCTGGGAAGGTATTAGCACCCAGATTGTCCGTCGTACTCGACGGGATCCACGCTTAAAAGATTTGTGTTTTAAAGGGGTAGTGTCAGTGCAAAATGTGTATAGAATAGCTGGAAAAGAATGTACAGGTGTCAGTGTAAAGTGCATAAGTGATGTGAAGTGTGGAAGTGTCAGTGTGAAAACAAGAATGAATTGCTCATGATAATGAGGCTAAGAGAAAGATGCTGGAAGAGGGGGAATATACAGAGACTTTTGTTCGATAACTGTTAAGTTATGCCTACGTATCCTCTCGTGCAATGAGGAAGTCAGAACACCGTAGTTCGACCCAAAGAGACTGAAAGATGAATTGACTTGTGAACTGCTTACTTGTCTATGCTCAAGTGTATGACCTGTCTGGCTCAGGTGCAAACTGTCTTGCATTAGACGGAAGAAGCGAGCTCTCGTTTGTGAGTGAATGAGATGAGAAAAGAATCCCGGAGGAGACGATTATTGTTTGTTTTTGAGTTTTCAGTCTTTTATTGCTTTTGAAAGTTTGTCATAAGTTAATGAGCTTAAGCCTAAACCAATGGATTAGTAAACTCATCACATCTTCCCTCTGTTTAGGGGGTAATGAGATTACCTTAAGTGTGAAGTCAGATTCTCACACTTAATCACCTTTGGTGTAGGATTAAGATCATTAACCTACTTGTGATTATTTAGATGTTTTTGTTGTTTTTGTTTAGTGTTAAGTAATGAGGTTAAGCCATAATCAGGGATTTAACAGACTCATTACACCATCCTAATAGAAGGATAATAGATGAGAATGTTTAAGCTGAGGAAAGCTCCTCAACTTAATCCATGATTAGGGATTAAACTCATGACAAAACAAGCCTTTGATTAAGTGGATTTTACTTAATGATATGATGATGAAGTGAATTTTATGGTTTGTAAGACAACTTGAGGGGGACTTGTCCATTAACACTAGGGTTAGTCCTTCTTAACCAATTAAGGAAGAATTAGAACCCTAATGCAAGGCCCAAGTTACAAGTGTGATGTCTTGATGATTATTAAGTGAATTGATTAAGAGATGTAAACACATTAAGGGTTTAACACTTAGGATTAAAGTTGTACACTCCATCCTAATAGAAGGATGCAGGCATAAGCTTAATCACAAAGCCTTAAAGCCTTTAGGGTTTAGTCCCTGATTATGAGGTGAGAAGAGAAGACTCAAAGAGACACAAAGGTAAAAGCTAAGTGGAAAAAGTCTAATCCTAATATTCACATGCTCGAATGGTCCTAGGTTAGTGAGGCTCACTATCCTAATGAATAAGAAGAGAAAGATGAAATGAGAAGCTCCATGGTGGCCTAAGCGTACCTCAAGTTAAGAACGAATAGAAGATGAGGAAGAAAAATAAGATAAGAAGAAGAATGCAATGGAGATAAGATAAATAATGAACAAACAGAGCCTACACCAGTAGGACTTCCAGATGCAGCAGCATGCAACAATTAAAATCGGGCTATCAGCGTTACCTAACGGAGAAGGTCCGTTGCCTCTTCAATGCGCGCACAAAAACTCAAGAAAAAGATTCATAAGCCAAACAGAATTAATTCCAAGAACAAGTCTAAATAAAATCAAGTGCTAAACGCAATTTACATCCTCTCATTAGTCCAAACAGGATTATGAAAGCGATTTGTCACAGGATCGTCATCAAACAATATCCACCATCGTCATAGTCCAGCAATAAGCCTACAAAACATCGGACAAAACTAACACCCAAAATTAAACGCAATCAAATTAAACGAAATTTAAAAATCAAAGCCAAATTAAAATTAATAAACAAATAAGACTATAATACAATTCTAAATCTAAAACCTAACAAGTGTCACTAAAAAAAACTAATTAAATATTAATCAAAACTAAAATCATTATTTAAACATAATCCTACTTAATTAACATCAATTAAATTGAAGCTAGATATAAAGTTAAGAAACTTCATCAAAAATTTATAATAAAAATTAACTAGACTAGAGAAACCATATCAAAATTATCTAAATTCTAAAATAAAAATCAAATAACAATATTGTTAAAAAAAACAAGCCAAAGAAAAGACAAGAGAGAGGGGCTGTGCGCATGAACTGGGGTGGTGAGAGAAATTGCTGGGCCAAGGAGCCCACAACCAGTAGGGTGCAGTTCGGAAATTGAAGGGTGTCCAACAGCAACAAATACAACTAGGTCAAACTAAATTAAAAACAATAATCAAATTTTATAGAGAAAATAAAATAAAAGTTAACATAAATAAGAGTTATTAAACAGAAAAAAGAAACACAGAATAAAACAAAAGAAGCAGGGGAAAGATCGAGTCCCCTCTCTCTTCCCAACATCGCCGCCGGTCTCTCTCTGTTGCAAGCCGCCGCGGAATCGCCGATGGTCTCCAACCTCGGTGTTCGTTGTTCAGAAAAGGGGGAAGGTCATCAACGCCATGACCCTCGCGGCGAAAACAACAACAAAATTATCCTCTTCTCACTCGCGGTCTGGCTTCGTCTTCAACGTCAAATCGGCGGCTATTCCATCACGGAATGAACGGCGCGGTGGTCCACAGGTGAAGGTTTTTGTTTGTTTTCCTTAGTTTCGTTTCAAATCTCTTCGTCTCATCTTCTTTCCTGTTTCTGGTTTCAGTTCTGGATCTGAAATGTTGTTGGAGTGTTGAGGGAGAGATTAGGGTTTGAGTGTTGTTGTTGTGAGCTATGGAAGTAATGATTGAGGGGTGGTATTCGGATGAAGGTTCTGTGTTGTTGCGTCGAGTTGAAGGGGAGGGATGAAGGGTTGTTATGTGGCCAAAGTTGAAGATGAGACGGGTTAGTGTGTATGAGAGAAGTGTGGTTCGAAATTGTTCACCTGTTGTTTTTTGTGTATGCAGTTTTGTGAGGCTTTTTCTGTGGAAAAGAAAAACAAAGGCGAGAAAACCAGCAGAAAAAGGAAAGGCTGCTGCTATTTCGTTGGTTGTTGTTGAGGGTAACAAGACGCCGTCGGATCAGATGCAGCAGGTAGTAGGTCTGCTTATCTTCTTTCAACTTTTTCAAATGCTTGTAACTTCTGCTTTATGTCAAACTCTCTGTCCTTGTTGATGTAACAATCTGGTTTAAACTGGTTGGAAAAGAACTGAATCAGCCCCCTGCAGAAGCACCTTTTGTCCTCTTTTTTTGACGTAATCTTGATATTGTGATCTTGCAGGTCCTTTTGTGTGCTGACTTTGCCTTCAAGGTACTTCCCTCTGTCCCTTTATCCAAATTTGATGAGGCCAAATGCTATTTCTCCTTCTTATTTCTCTTTATTGTACAAAATCCTGCTGGTGCTCAAAGTTGAGATTTGGTCATGTGACAACTGACAAGTGCATTGTGCAGGTTTTCACAATTCTGCTTCTACTGTGATAAGCCTGTTACATACGCGGAACAAGAGCGGCATAGCTGGAGATGGTGCTAAGCACGGTGGCTGTTGGCACTTGCCTTGGTTTTTTGCGAAAACTACAACAGAGGCAGTTTGTAGTATTTTAGAAATGGATGGAAGGCCTGTTTGGATGCACTTTTTGGGTGCACCTTTTGGGTGCAAGAGTTCTGTGTCTGGACAGTAGAATTAGATTCATGTGCTAATGAGTGCGGCCGGGTTTTTTTTGAGAGTCTGCTTGGAAAAGATGAGCTATGGACGGAAGCGACACACGGCTAAGTCAGGAGGCCGAACGTTTTATGCATTGTATACCATTGACCTTGTAACAATGTAATTGTAATGATTTCAACTTTGTTTGTAATTTTGGTTTTCATTTCTCTTGTAGCATTTGGACTCATTCTTTGAGATTGAAAGTGATGACATGAATCTTGGATTTGAACAAACCCTTTTTTATAAGTGTTATTCCATCTTGAAGAAATTAATGGTGGATCATGACAGTGAGCACATGGTTTGTGAATCTGTTTAATGGAGAGATTAAATAGGTGGGATAATAACTAATAAACATGAATGGGCTAATGAAATAAAATGTGAATTCAAAAATAGAAATGAATATGAAAAAATGACGATGATAATGGGTATGAACTGAATCGTGAGTACTTGGACTTGGAAATAAAAATATTGCTATAAGGGTTCTAGAAAGATGAAATGGGCTATAAAATGGACGATGATAAATAGAAGAAAAAAGGATAAAATATGGAATATGAGTTTAAAGGGATAATGAATAAATATTTAAATGTGGTTAATAATCGGATATTGGATGAGAATACATAAACTTGAGAATTGGATAAGAAAAACGGCTACGATCTGCACTTAAATGGAATGGACCGACTACCACCCATGCGCACACTGTCATAAAACAACTTGCACCATTTCACACGCCCTTGATAAAACATGAAGCCCAACTACCATTGTAATTGAAACAAACCACTTGAAGCCAGTCAACCTTTCAATTTCTAATCCAATGAACCCTTAACTTTCAAACTTATCTGAATCGTTTTCTTGAGAAAATAAATTCACAATTGACCATAATGAGCAGATAAACCTATAATCAGGACCGAAACCTCTTATGAACCATAAGTAGATAATCTGATGAATTCCATGCACCATCCAACTTGACTTTGAACATGCATTGTTTGAGAAATCAATCACTGAACTGGTGACGGCCCAGATGCATAGCAAATAGTCCTGTCAGACGTGAAATCTCTGAATACCGCTAAATCAAGGAAATAAACCCTAATTTAGTGACAGGAACAAAGAGAGGATGATTCCACTAATGGTTGCATAGCTGAAACCTTGAACTCTCTAATAATCCGTAGATAAAGATGTGAAACCCTAATCACCAGGAAATCTCGATCCCATGCCTTAGGAACTTATGCAAATGGTATGCAAAATGCGTATGAATGCAAAATGAAAAGCAGAAAAAGATACAAAAGCCAGAGGGCAAATTTGGGGTGTCTACAGCTGCCCCTATTCAAGCAACTGTTAATCTGAAAAGGATGAGAGCAACGGCTATTAGACGTTCAAGATAAACAGTGATTGAATACCAAAAAGAACCCCGAAATTTGCACTCACAGAATGAAGAAGAAAAGGGATATAGATTGTAAAAGGAAATAAATTATATTGCAAAGTATGGGCGACGGAGGACGACCGTCGAGCAGAGGACGACTTCTGGGTAAAGAGCAATGACGGGGACGGCCGACATGCTGGGAAAAGTGCGGGAAATAAAGCAATGACGGGGACGGCCGACATGCTGGGGATAAAAGGGGTTATGATGGGGACGGCCATCAAGATAAAGCTGTAAAATTCTCTGAGGATCAATGAAACATGACGGAGACGGCCATCAAGTTCATAAAGGTAAAGTAACCAACGATGGGGATGGCCATCGGGCTAAAAAGAAAAGGGGCCACGACGGGGACGGCCATCGGGTTAAAGAATAAATGAAATAAACAGATGATGAGGTACGGTCATCAAAGGTGAAGGACGATCACCTAGCAGGGGACGGCTGCTCTGAAAGGCTTATCATGACATAGGACGAATGTCGGATAGAAAAGATCAACGACGGGGACGGCCATCGGATAAAATGATGAAGGAAGATCATCAAAAGGTGGAGGACGACCACCTAGCATGGGACGGCTGCTAAATAACACGACACAGGACGAGCGTCGGATAGAAAATCAACGATGGGGACGGCCATCGGATGAGCATGATGAAGGACGATCATCAAGAGGTGGGGGACGACCACCTAGCAGGGGACGGCTGCTCTCAGGGTTTATCATGACACAGGACGAATGCCAGATAGAAAAGAAATTCTGCTGTGTTGGCGATCTACTGGGGAATAGTAAACACGGACGAGTGTTTATATCCAAGAAGTAAAAGGTATAAGTGTTTAGATGTTTGTGTATAGATTAAAGATGCGGACGAGCATCCTTAAGGCTACGATACGGACGAGTATCGGGTAGAAACAAATACTGACACGTGTTTAGAGATGATGATACGGACGAGTATCAACTGGTTAACAAGGAACACGGACGAGTGTTGATTCTGAGGGGACTCTTCTGGGGAATAGTAGACACAGACGAGTGTCTATATTCAAGAAGACATGAGTGTTTGACACGGTGTATGGATTAAAGATGCGGACGAGCATCCTTAAGACTATGATACGGACGAGTATCAGGTAGAAACAAACGCTTGACGCATGTTCTGAGATGATGGCACGGACGAGTACCAACTGGTTAACAAAGAACACGGACGAGTGTCGAATCTGTGGGGATATAAATGGTATATACAAGATACGGACGAGTATCTGTATAAGTGTGAGCGGTGAGTAGGAGTGTTTAATCTGCTGGGGAGAGTGACACGGATGAGTGTCAAGAAAAGGAAAGTATAGTATAAACAAGTATCTGATATACAAAGTGTTTGGGTTACTTGCTGGGAAAGGTGACACGGACGAGTGTCAAGAAAGTTATATATACAAGAGTATCTGTGAGTGCAAAGGGGACGCTTTGGCTTTCTACTGGGGATATGACACAGACAGGTGCCACAAGGAGTATATACTGATGCTTGTGAATGTGAGGCAACTGTTTTAGCTTTAACTCTCCGCTGGGGAATCTGGGAAGCATTCTGTATACTGCTGACGGGTTGAAAGCTTTTAACTCTGATGGGTACGAAGTGTTGGCAACCTGATGCTTGTTGGAGAGGTTTTCACTGGAGGAAAGACGACTCTGTGTGAGGTAATACTTCGTCTAACTGCTTTGAACATCTGCTGAGGATCTGATCATCCTGCTCTGACTCCACTAGGGAGAATTTCTTCTTGCTCTGCTGGGGAAATCCCTTGGAAAGGAGAATCCCGATGAATCTATGGGGAAAGATCATCTTTAGACTTGGCTAGGGAAGATGCTTGACCACACAATCCTGCTGAGGAGGAAATTCTGATAATTCTAGCTTTGTGGGGAAGCAAGGCCTTCAGTTGCCTGTTGGGGAAACTTCACTGTGGACAGATAAGTCCGCTTGGGGACGAGAACGATTCAATTAGCCTTGAAGTTTTGTTGGGGATATCGTCTGTTCCAACTCAGCTGGGGATGTGTACCTTCATGGTTGAGAAGAATGTTTGGCAATGCTCTGCTGATGAGAGACTTTGCGGGAGAATCAAAATATGCCCCAAGTATAGCATAACAGCTGTGTTGGGAAGATATGCTAATGAAAATTGGCTTTGACTGAATGCGAATAACCAACTCCTCATGAGGGAATCTTGTCGGCTGAAAGAAGATCTTTACGCTCGGGGAAGAAATAAACTTCCAATGCCCTGCTGGTAAAATAAATACCAGACATTCCTTGAGAATTAACACAGTGCTTCAGACTTCTGAGCTCAACAAAAGCATTACTGATTATCAAGAGTGCACAGTCATTCCCTTAACTCCTCAATTATACCATACTGCATCCTCCATAAAAAGATCGTCTTCAGAGGATTTTACAGAAGACTTGGCATCCAGAATTGCCCCAGTGTCTTCAAACTCTCGCAGAAATTCAACAAGTCTTGAGATAACTGCCCCAGATTACGTCTTGAAACGATTCTTGCCCCACATCAGAGCTAAAACAGAAACCATGCGGTATGAAGATGCAATGCAAATTATGTACAATGCAGACGTATGCTCAATGCCAAGGATATGAAAACAAGGATGGTTGGGCGCCAGGGCCAGGTTGATAAATATATATTTTTGGTTGCCAAGCAATTGGACTTTTGTAGGTGAAGTGCCAGACGAGAACTGGTTTATTAAAGGTAGGCCAACAGACGAGAACTGATGGGCAAAGAATAAGTCGTCAGACGAGAACTGACTCCTTGGGTTCATTGTCAAACGAGAATTGACTCTGAAAAAAGAATGACTTCCAGACGAGAACTGGCGTTCAACGGGCTAAATGAAAAGGTGACCAGACGAGAACTGGTAAAAGATCCGCCTACCAGACGAGAACTGGTATTTGAAATTGGTTTGCCAGACGAGAACTGGACTTTGGGTTTGTCTGCCGGACGAGGACTAGACTTTGAAAAGTTTTGCCAGACGAGAACTGGACTTTGAACGGTTTGCCAGACGAGAACTGGGCTTTGAAAAGGCTTGCCAGACGAGAACTGGACTTTGAGATGTCAAGAAGTTGGGGTTACGAGGCCCTGGATATGATTGATGATTGAGGGGTTGTTATGCTCAATGCAAATATGATGCATATGCTCTATATGCTTGAGCGAAGCGACATGAGTAACGTATGCAAATGATTTATGCAATGATTATGAAAGGCTATAAGAAATCCCGAGGATGGGGAAAAAGGTCATAGGTGACAAGGCTTCTGGTTGAGAAGGGTGACAAAGGCGACGGTGGGTAGCACGATTTCCCGATACTCGTCTTGAACTCTGAGATTACTGATATACTTGCTCTGCATAGCTAAAGTTGCCCCTGTTGGGCGAGTCTCTGAACAGACTGTTGCTGATTATCCAATTTCTGGAATAGAAAACTTGGATGTTCTCTCGAGGAGAGTTGCACTTAGCGATCTCTGGAAGTGTCCTGCCCCTGCATGAGCGTGGAAGCGACTTGACTCATTCTGACTGAGCATTGGAAAATTTGACCCTTAGTCAACGGAAACTCCGGGTGTCCTGCCCCTGCTTGGGAGATTCAACTCTGATCAACTGACTTTGAATGACGTTCCTCGATCAACTGATGCTTGGGAACTCTCTTTACCCTGACAGATTCCTTGGTCAACAAAACCACTGGATAACATGCCCCTGATTCATAGGCTAACAAGATGCTCTTGATTCTGGTCATTATTGTTGAATGATCACGTTCCCTCGTGATTGCTCTTTGTAGGAACTTCCCTGGTGTCACAAACTGACTTGCACTTAAAACTGTACATTCACAAATGGTAATTTTAATGCAGTACACATGCAAGTTTTTGAAAATTTATTTATTTTGATGTTGTGACAGTGTGTGACGACTGGATGATTAGTCCAAACGTAGTGTTGAGTTAGCAAATCGTTAGGAGTCAGTTTACGCAACCTTGTCGTAGTATGCTTTCAGAATTGAACCTGATTCAATTAGGACTTTCAAGGGTTATAACGCGGTCTGGTTCACGGTTTTAGAAAGAAAGATTTATGGCTCAAAGTTTATCTGTGCCCACCCATTCTCCTTGATGTTCTCCGGTCCTATGTTCAGCTAATTCTCCCTAAGCGCTCGCTTCTCACAAGGGTTTTGTAATGATTGAGGAACCAATGACGTTGATGGTTTACACACCAATGAGGTTTCTTGGAGTAACAGTCACCCATTCTGACTTTGTGTCTGGTCACACGACTTTGTTCTAATGGAACTTTTTCTTTCTGATTTTTTTACTCCCTAATTTTTGCCTGGACTGATTCTTTCTGAATGTTTTTTCGATTTTGAAGTCCAGCGGGATGCCCTAACTTTTGCCTAAGTCATATGTTTTCACACATTTTTCGACTTAGCGGGCTTTATTTCTTTTTTTTTTTTGATTTTTGTTGAACAAATCGTGTGACACTGGCTTGTCATGACTTGCTGAAAGGGTTGACTGCCTCATTCCTTTGTTGGTGAGGGATAACCATTGTGGTTTCACGTCCCTTGACCTCTTGAGGTGTAATGAATAAAGGTAATGGATCCTCGGATGCACACTCCTTTGGAAATTTGTACGCTTGGTCAAATTAACTGATAACTACCCTGCCCCGGGTTAAATGTGAGGGTTTTTTTCTGTTTAGAAAAGAAACTCCTACTTCAAGGCTCAGAGGGGTTGACGAAGGTCTATCTCCCTTATATCTCCGGTGTTTGGGAATTGAAACAATGCCTGTACATCGTCAGCAGGTTCTACTCTGAAAGCATACCTTGAACAATTATGGGTATTCAGTTGTCATCATCCTCCCTCAAACCTGCTAAACAACAGTGAAATAAATGGGAGGTATATGGATGCATTTTTTGTTTTTTCGTTTTTTTTTTCAATGCAAGTAAAGAAAAAATGAGCGAATGCGACATAATTGATTCAAAAGTGCAAGATCACTACATTAACATTACCATTTGAAATAACAATGCTTAAAAGACAAGTAGCTGCTAACAGGAAAGAAACTACAAATGCAAATGATAAAAGGATACAATGATCACCAACTCTGCTGACATACTGTTGTCTGAGCCACTGAAATCAAGATACGCTTCTTCTGAAGTCTTTGAACTCAATCAGGTGAAAGGTTGACGTGCACAACCAAGCTTCCTTCTGGAAAGGATATGCAGCCCTTGTCGATCAATTGTTGTACTCTGGCTTGAAAAGCTTTGCAATCTTCAGTTGAATGCCCCATTGATCCACCATGATACCCGCACTGCTCATGAGGATTGTACCCTGGAGGGTACGGCTCTGACAACGGCTTGAGAGGCTTAGGAACCACCAATGAGCTCTGAATTAGATGTGGCAATAGTTCACTGTATGCCATGGGGACTGGATGAAGAGGAGCAATCCTTCTTTCCAGATTGTTACGAGGCCTATGCTGGCTCTGAAGTTGATTCTGAGGTCTTCGACCATGAGATTGCAGATTTGGACGAGGAGGAGCCCAGGACTTCTGACATGGTGTTCTAAGCATTGCCGAATGCCCGTAAGAGTGACCAGACACAGGAATAGATGATCTCTGAGAAGATGTTGGTCTAGAATATTTGATATTTGCCATGACTGCACTGACGTCATTCCATTCTTCCTCTTGGGAGCTAACAACAGACTCACCTTCACTAGCTGGGATATTCGAAAAGTCCTGGATCTTTCCACTTTTGAGCAGGCTCTCAATGCGTACTCCAACTATCATCAAATCAGAGAAGCTCGTCATCCCAATGCTACTCATTCTTTCCAAGTATGGACCCTGCAAGGTGCCCACGAACAGGTCAATTAATTCTATGTCTGAAAGTGGTGGTTGCACTTGGGCTGCCAATTCTCTCCACCGCTGTGCATATTCTCTGAAAGATTCACCACTCCTCTGGGATAGGCTCTGCAAGTGCGTGCGATTGGGCGCCACGTTGATATTGTACTGGTATTGCTTTACGAAAGCTCTGGATAAATCATTCCAAGATCGAATATGACTGCTGTCCAAATCCATGTACCATCTTAAAGATGCCCCACTTAAACTGTCCTGAAAACAGTGAATCATCAACTTATCATTGCCGGCATGAGAAGTCATTTTTCTACAGAACATCACCAAATGACGCTTCGGGCAACTGACACCAGTGTATTTTTCAAACTTCGGAGTCTTGAAATCTGGAGGAATGACAAGACCAGGAACCAAACACAGGGTTAGAGCATCAAAACCGAAGGCATCAGGATCCGCTAAGGCTTTGAGTCGCTCGTCCAACACACGAAATCTTTCAGCAGGATCAATAACTTGTGGATCCTTGGTTTTCACAAGAGGGATTTCCCCTTGGAAGTTTAGCATAGGGAAGGCAAAACTCTGATAATCTGTAGAATCAGAAGAAGATGAAGGTCCACCTCGGACAGCAAATGGTTCAGGTACATTCTGATTCACGATCGGGGTCTGTGCAGGCTGAGCTTGAGCAAGATTGTTCACTTGTGGAAGATCTTCATCAGGAGAAAGACCATACAGAGGATTGGTCATTGAAGTGAAACCAGGTGGAAACTCAACATTCTGACAGTTGCTCTCTGACATAGCTACTGATGACTTCCAATCTGACCCTTTCTAACTCTTGACACTGTTCAGTCTAGCTTCATACACTCTGTCGTCTTCCAACTGTGACCTTTTGTTCAAACTGAGTACCGGGAAATCAGCTGGCTGGTCATGGACAAAAGAGGAAGGATGAGCTCTCTGGAAGAGGAGAATGCAATGCAGATGCAAATGCAAAATGCAATATGATGATGCAAAAGATGCAAAGACATGGGATCACAGCTGGAAACTGCCTGGAATCTGGGATACTGCCAAGAATCAAGTGTCTGTAACCACAAGATCTCTGTATAGTAACCCGAAATAGTAACTGAGAACCAGAGGTCAATAACTTCAGGATCATAGTGACCGGATCAAACGATTGTACTGGTAATGAGGGTATGTTGAGGTCAAGGGTTCCTGCAAACCTGTAAACAGCCCAACCCCCTTCACAGGTAGTGTTCTAAAACAAGGATCCTCAGACTTGGATCAGTTATGAGAAGTGTAAACACTTCTAACCCGGAGGTACAGTGTTTACAATAACCATAAAAGTTCCTCCTCTAATTCACCTCAGTTTCTGAAGGTCAATACTAAAGGTCATCCAGACTTAGCAGGCTTCCCAGATAGCCCTAGCACTGCAGGAAATCTGCAACACAGAGTTCTCAAGAAGAAACCCATATCTGAACCGTGTTTCATATTCCCGCACCAGACCGAGATGGAATGGGAAAGAATATGAACCACTCTAGCCTAGGTGTCACTCAGGTCCCAGGTATAGGACCTTAACTCTCAGTAGAACCCCACCCACCAAAGCAGCAAAACAGATCCAGCCAGAATAGTATGACAGTATGATATATGTAAAGCTGTAAAGAAAGCAATAAACAAAACTGTACATAAAGCAATGAATGAAATATACAAATACAAATAGCACATAACACCCCAGTAAACACAAATCAAACAAGCGCTAGGAGGAACCCACAAAAATAACCAGAAGCCTTGGTTGCAATATAAGGTTCCCCAGCAGAGTCGCCAAGCTGTCGCTCCCGATAAATGGGACTGGCCCAGATAAAGGTACAGACGCGAACGGTCGGCGAGAGGGACAATGAGAACACACAGCCGTGAACTCACTGGAGATAAATAGAGTCGCCAGCTAGGCATTTTTATCCCGGAGGAAAGGAAATGCTGCATAGACCTAGAAAGATATGGATAAGACGGTTGCGAACCAGAGAGACTGAGAAAGGGGGTTGGTTACAACCTGGGAAGGTATTAGCACCCAGATTGTCCGTCGTACTCGACGGGATCCACGCTTAAAAGATTTGTGTTTTAAAGGGGTAGTGTCAGTGCAAAATGTGTATAGAATAGCTGGAAAAGAATGTACATGTGTCAGTGTAAAGTGCATAAGTGATGTGAAGTGTGGAAGTGTCAGTGTGAAAACAAGAATGAATTGCTCATGATAATGAGGCTAAGAGAAAGATGCTGGAAGAGGGGGAATATACAGAGACTTTTGTTCGATAACTGTTAAGTTATGCCTACGTATCCTCTCGTGCAATGAGGAAGTCAGAACACCGTAGTTCGACCCAAAGAGACTGAAAGATGAATTGACTTGTGAACTGCTTACTTGTCTATGCTCAAGTGTATGACCTGTCTGGCTCAGGTGCAAACTGTCTTGCATTAGACGGAAGAAGCGAGCTCTCGTTTGTGAGTGAATGAGATGAGAAAAGAATCCCGGAGGAGACGATTATTGTTTGTTTTTTAGTTTTCAGTCTTTTATTGCTTTTGAAAGTTTGTCATAAGTTAATGAGCTTAAGCCTAAACCAATGGATTAGTAAACTCATCACATCTTCCCTCTGTTTAGGGGGTAATGAGATTACCTTAAGTGTGAAGTCAGATTCTCACACTTAATCACCTTTGGTGTAGGATTAAGATCATTAACCTACTTGTGATTATTTAGATGTTTTTGTTGTTTTTGTTTAGTGTTAAGTAATGAGGTTAAGCCATAATCAGGGATTTAACAGACTCATTACACCATCCTAATAGAAGGATAATAGATGAGAATGTTTAAGCTGAGGAAAGCTCCTCAACTTAATCCATGATTAGGGATTAAACTCATGACAAAACAAGCCTTTGATTAAGTGGATTTTACTTAATGATATGATGATGAAGTGAATTTTATGGTTTGTAAGACAACTTGAGGGGGACTTGTCCATTAACACTAGGGTTAGTCCTTCTTAACCAATTAAGGAAGAATTAGAACCCTAATGCAAGGCCCAAGTTACAAGTGTGATGTCTTGATGATTATTAAGTGAATTGATTAAGAGATGTAAACACATTAAGGGTTTAACACTTAGGATTAAAGTTGTACACTCCATCCTAATAGAAGGATGCAGGCATAAGCTTAATCACAAAGCCTTAAAGCCTTTAGGGTTTAGTCCCTGATTATGAGGTGAGAAGAGAAGACTCAAAGAGACACAAAGGTAAAAGCTAAGTGGAAAAAGTCTAATCCTAATATTCACATGCTCGAATGGTCCTAGGTTAGTGAGGCTCACTATCCTAATGAATAAGAAGAGAAAGATGAAATGAGAAGCTCCATGGTGGCCTAAGCGTACCTCAAGTTAAGAACGAATAGAAGATGAGGAAGAAAAATAAGATAAGAAGAAGAATGCAATGGAGATAAGATAAATAATGAACAAACAGAGCCTACACCAGTAGGACTTCCAGATGCAGCAGCATGCAACAATTAAAATCGGGCTATCAGCGTTACCTAACGGAGAAGGTCCGTTGCCTCTTCAATGCGCGCACAAAAACTCAAGAAAAAGATTCATAAGCCAAACAGAATTAATTCCAAGAACAAGTCTAAATAAAATCAAGTGCTAAACGCAATTTACATCCTCTCATTAGTCCAAACAGGATTATGAAAGCGATTTGTCACAGGATCGTCATCAAACAATATCCACCATCGTCATAGTCCAGCAATAAGCCTACAAAACATCGGACAAAACTAACACCCAAAATTAAACGCAATCAAATTAAACGAAATTTAAAAATCAAAGCCAAATTAAAATTAATAAACAAATAAGACTATAATACAATTCTAAATCTAAAACCTAACAAGTGTCACTAAAAAAAACTAATTAAATATTAATCAAAACTAAAATCATTATTTAAACATAATCCTACTTAATTAACATCAATTAAATTGAAGCTAGATATAAAGTTAAGAAACTTCATCAAAAATTTATGATAAAAATTAACTAGACTAGAGAAACCATATCAAAATTATCTAAATTCTAAAATAAAAATCAAATAACAATATTGTTAAAAAAAACAAGCCAAAGAAAAGACAAGAGAGAGGGGTTGTGCGCATGAACTGGGGTGGTGAGAGAAATTGCTGGGCCAAGGAGCCCACAACCAGTAGGGTGCAGTTCGGAAATTGAAGGGTGTCCAACAGCAACAAATACAACTAGGTCAAACTAAATTAAAAACAATAATCAAATTTTATAGAGAAAATAAAATAAAAGTTAACATAAATAAGAGTTATTAAACAGAAAAAAGAAACACAGAATAAAACAAAAGAAGCAGGGGAAAGATCGAGTCCCCTCTCTCTTCCCAACATCGCCGCCGGTCTCTCTCTGTTGCAAGCCGCCGCGGAATCGCCGATGGTCTCCAACCTCGGTGTTCGTTGTTCAGAAAAGGGGGAAGGTCATCAACGCCATGACCCTCGCGGCGAAAACAACAACAAAATTATCCTCTTCTCACTCGCGGTTTGGCTTCGTCTTCAACGTCAAATCGGCGGCTATTCCATCACGGAATGAACGGCGCGGTGGTCCACAGGTGAAGGTTTTTGTTTGTTTTCCTTAGTTTCGTTTCAAATCTCTTCGTCTCATCTTCTTTCCTGTTTCTGGTTTCAGTTCTGGATCTGAAATGTTGTTGGAGTGTTGAGGGAGAGATTAGGGTTTGAGTGTTGTTGTTGTGAGCTATGGAAGTAATGATTGAGGGGTGGTATTCGGATGAAGGTTCTGTGTTGTTGCGTCGAGTTGAAGGGGAGGGATGAAGGGTTGTTATGTGGCCAAAGTTGAAGATGAGACGGGTTAGTGTGTATGAGAGAAGTGTGGTTCGAAATTGTTCACCTGTTGTTCACCTGTTGTTTTTTGTGTATGCAGTTTTGTGAGGCTTTTTCTGTGGAAAAGAAAAACAAAGGCGAGAAAACCAGCAGAAAAAGGAAAGGCTGCTGCTATTTCGTTGGTTGTTGTTGAGGGTAACAAGACGCCGTCGGATCAGATGCAGCAGGTAGTAGGTCTGCTTATCTTCTTTCAACTTTTTCAAATGCTTGTAACTTCTGCTTTATGTCAAACTCTCTGTCCTTGTTGATGTAACAATCTGGTTTAAACTGGTTGGAAAAGAACTGAATCAGCCCCCTGCAGAAGCACCTTTTGTCCTCTTTTTTTGACGTAATCTTGATATTGTGATCTTGCAGGTCCTTTTGTGTGCTGACTTTGCCTTCAAGGTACTTCCCTCTGTCCCTTTATCCAAATTTGATGAGGCCAAATGCTATTTCTCCTTCTTATTTCTCTTTATTGTACAAAATCCTGCTGGTGCTCAAAGTTGAGATTTGGTCATGTGACAACTGACAAGTGCATTGTGCAGGTTTTCACAATTCTGCTTCTACTGTGATAAGCCTGTTACATACGCGGAACAAGAGCGGCATAGCTGGAGATGGTGCTAAGCACGGTGGCTGTTGGCACTTGCCTTGGTTTTTTGCGAAAACTACAACAGAGGCAGTTTGTAGTATTTTAGAAATGGATGGAAGGCCTGTTTGGATGCACTTTTTGGGTGCACCTTTTGGGTGCAAGAGTTCTGTGTCTGGACAGTAGAATTAGATTCATGTGCTAATGAGTGCGGCCGGGTTTTTTTTGAGAGTCTGCTTGGAAAAGATGAGCTATGGACGGAAGCGACACACGGCTAAGTCAGGAGGCCGAACGTTTTATGCATTGTATACCATTGACCTTGTAACAATGTAATTGTAATGATTTCAACTTTGTTTGTAATTTTGGTTTTCATTTCTCTTGTAGCATTTGGACTCATTCTTTGAGATTGAAAGTGATGACATGAATCTTGGATTTGAACAAACCCTTTTTTATAAGTGTTATTCCATCTTGAAGAAATTAATGGTGGATCATGACAGTGAGCACATGGTTTGTGAATCTGTTTAATGGAGAGATTAAATAGGTGGGATAATAACTAATAAACATGAATGGGCTAATGAAATAAAATGTGAATTCAAAAATAGAAATGAATATGAAAAAATGACGATGATAATGGGTATGAACTGAATCGTGAGTACTTGGACTTGGAAATAAAAATATTGCTATAAGGGTTCTAGAAAGATGAAATGGGCTATAAAATGGACGATGATAAATAGAAGAAAAAAGGATAAAA
Organism: Lathyrus aphaca; assembly: GCA_963966055.1. NCBI lineage: Eukaryota > Viridiplantae > Streptophyta > Magnoliopsida > Fabales > Fabaceae > Lathyrus > Lathyrus aphaca. The sequence continues at coordinate 490,335,699 of OZ014521.1, forward strand.
TATGGAATATGAGTTTAAAGGGATAATGAATAAATATTTAAATGTGGTTAATAATCGGATATTGGATGAGAATACATAAACTTGAGAATTGGATAAGAAAAACGGCTACGATCTGCACTTAAATGGAATGGACCGACTACCACCCATGCGCACACTGTCATAAAACAACTTGCACCATTTCACACGCCCTTGATAAAACATGAAGCCCAACTACCATTGTAATTGAAACAAACCACTTGAAGCCAGTCAACCTTTCAATTTCTAATCCAATGAACCCTTAACTTTCAAACTTATCTGAATCGTTTTCTTGAGAAAATAAATTCACAATTGACCATAATGAGCAGATAAACCGATAATCAGGACCGAAACCTCTTATGAACCATAAGTAGATAATCTGATGAATTCCATGCACCATCCAACTTGACTTTGAACATGCATTGTTTGAGAAATCAATCACTGAACTGGTGACGGCCCAGATGCATAGCAAATAGTCCTGTCAGACGTGAAATCTCTGAATACCGCTAAATCAAGGAAATAAACCCTAATTTAGTGACAGGAACAAAGAGAGGATGATGCCACTAATGGTTGCATAGCTGAAACCTTGAACTCTCTAATAATCCGTAGATAAAGATGTGAAACCCTAATCACCAGGAAATCTCGATCTCATGCCTTAGGAACTTATGCAAATGGTATGCAAAATGCGTATGAATGCAAAATGAAAAGCAGAAAAAGATACAAAAGCCAGAGGGCAAATTTGGGGTGTCTACACATACGCATGAACTCAATCATACCATCTCATAGTACCTTTTGATTCACTGCATTGTTTCTAAGTCATCTGCATTTAGGGTTTGTGATTTGAGCAACCCAAGAGCTTCTTGAGCCACTCCAAAAGTCATCAATCACTTCAAAGGGGTCCATGTGTGTTCAAGTATCATATTACATCCTATCAAAGTCAAGAATGTCAAAGAATCACAAGAACTGAGATTGGTATGGAAGCAGAGCCAGGTTTGACTGCACAGATGACCTAAAATTAGGGTTTTGGTTTCAAAGGCCATAACTCCAAATTTTTTGGTCATTCTTGTTTCTATTGGTCTCTATATGGTATAGGGAGTATGCATACCAATTTTCATGAAGAAATTCCATGGGGAAGTCATCTGATCAAGAGTTGACTTTCTGGACAAGTCAGTGTAAAATCAGGGCATCTGAGGCCCCCAATGACCCAACCAAAGGGTGTTCTTCATCATTTTGATTGTATATGATCTTTATTTTATCATGGAAGACATGGGAAGTTCACAAAATTGAAGAATTTCAAGTGTTTTGCAAAGTTGACTTTTTGGACAAGGTTGACTTTTAATGGAAATGTCATTTTAGGCAACTTTTTCAACCCTTACTTTTTGATTCAAGAAAGCTTCAAATGGAAAAACTTTGGTCATGAAAGTTGTAGAATAGATCTTTCCCTTTTCAAAAAGTATAAGAACATGACCTAATTCATTTTTGATCAAAAGTTATGGCTTGTCAAAGTTGGCTAAAATCACAAAATTTCAAAGTTTCTACCAAAGAGGTATTTTGCAAAATGACTTGATCAAGTGTTCAAAAGCTATCAAATGCACTTCTAATCCCCATAACATGATCATGTGCCATCTAAAGTTCAGAATGGACCAAAGAATTACACATTTTTAGGGTTTGTGGAACAAGATTTTTCATAAGAGGCAAAAGTGAACCAAGTTGCAAAATCCATCATGGCTTCTCATTCACTTGCTGGCTAGTTTGCTGAACCACCCTAGGCCTTTTCCCTCATCATGCTGCGCAGGACATACTTGTTGTACTAGGCTAGAAAGTGGCCCATGCTTCTCTTACACAAAGTTGACATTTTTGCAAAAGCACCCATACCAATCAATAAAGCACACATCATGTCATCTGACCAATGGGAATTGTTTATGTTAATAAAATGCAAGCTAAACATAACAAGAGGAAAGCCTGAAACACACAACAACTCAGCATTCACAAAATCTCTCCAACTTGCATTTTCCTTCGAAACACTCTCCACAAGCCTAAAACACAAAAACAAACTTCACAAACAATCTCAACTCACTTCACTGATCACAAACTAACCATTGTTTTGGCCTGAAACCTCCCACATCACAAATACGATTTTCACACTCCCTTGGCCTGAGCTTCTGCCAACTTTCTCTAGAGGCTACATAAACTCCAACCAAGTGTTAAAAGCTTCAAAGGAGGATCATTGGGACTTGTTTGAGCCAAAGAACCAGCCAGAAAGCCCCTGAATCGAAAGCTCAATCTCAGGTAGCTTCATGAACTTTTTTTCCAGAACTTGCTTTTTAAGTTTCTAAATGATAAAGCATGCTTCCATGAGTTCACTGAACTTGTTACTTTTGAAAAAGATTGAGAAATGAGGTTGTATTGTGTTTCTGAAATTTTGGCAGTTTTTGATGTTTGATTCGTATCTTGATTTTGTGTTGAAATAAATGATTTTTGTTGGCTGAATCTTGTTTAGAATGAGTTAAGGTTTGATTCTGGAGAGTTTGGCATGTTTTCATGGCGTATTGAGAGAGATTGAGTGAGAGACCCGCCGGAGAAGATGACCGGAACACTGTTCCGATCATCTGAAAGTCATTAGGGTTCAGATTAGGGCTTTAATCATAATTAAGCCAGTTTGAATGTGAGTCGTCCAAACGCGCGCGTAGTCAATTCCCGCCCCTGCCAGTTTGAATTTCGTCCATTGGATTGGTTGACTTCTTTATTTTTCAGCTTAATTTCATTTTATTTTCATTTAATTCCATTTGTTTTCCACAATTTATTAAAAATAGCAAAATCATTTTAAAAATTCTGAAATTTTTGTACAAACTTTTATTTAATTTCAGAAACCAAAAATATTTTTATTTTTATTTTTTGCATTAAAAAATATTTTTTAAATCATTTAAAAGTTTATTTTTAATTAATTAATGAGAATTAATTAATTAAAAATACTTTTAGGTATTTAAAAATCACCAAAAAATTCATGAAACATTTAAAAACATTTAGAAACATTGTCCAACCCTCAAACCAAATTTCTTTTTTGATCTTGATGTCTTTTGAGAATTTTTCATGGAATTAAAATCATTTTAAGGCATTATTTTGATCCAAACTTCCAAAAAATCATTTATGCCTAACCATTGAGAGTTGGACCTTGATTCTTTTTGTATTGCATTGTGTTTAGCATGTAGTTTGTGAGATTAAATTGGCATGATTTGATCTTTCATTTTCAATTTGTTTGGCATTTTTCTTGTTAAGGTGCCCTAAAACCCTAGAAAACTTAGGAAAATCATAACTTAAATTAGGTTAAGAGTTGGAACCTCTCCTTTGGGCAGTGAGTTAGTATAGGTTTAGAGGCCCTTTGAATGCATTTTCAATTTTTTATCTTGGTGTTTGCTTCTGATTTTGGTTTTTGTTTGATGCATTGATCATAAACCCTAATTTGAGCTTCCATATGCATCCATCTTGCATTTGCTTGCATACCTTGACTTGCCATAGCATTTTTTGCATCCATTTGATTCATGTGACATCTTAAGACATATTGAAAGCATGTTTGATCATTGCATCTTGCATTTTCCATGTTGTATGCCATTTGCATCTCATAACTTTTCATGTATGTTCATGGTTCTTAACTTGCTCCATTTGCATCCATAAGTTTGTATGGTCATCCTCATGTCTTGATTCATGTTTGCAGCATCTCATAGCATCATTATCATCTCATATATGCTTCTGGTTTTGTTTTGCACCATGCCATTTCATCTCACTTTGCATTGCATTGCATTCCTTTATTAACTTTTCAGGTGGTAAGTAACTTTGGGAAGTGGAGTTGCCTTCACTTCTCACAATTTCTTTTCATCTCCTTCATGCATCCTTGCTGCATTTTGATATGTGCTTGAGATTGAGCTTGCTCATTCTTTTCCTTCTCACTTTCTTTCCTCAAGTGACATGTCTTCTTAAGTGAAGCAAGTTACTTTGCTTCTCCTTATCCTTTCATCTGCTTCCTGGTGGTTCCATTGAAGATCTTTCTTGTTAAACCTCACAAACCTTAGGAACAACCAAGCATGACAATGATTAGGGTTTTGATTAGTCCCCCACTTAGTTTTACCTTTGTGTCTCTTTGAGTCTTCTCTTCTCACCTCATAATCAGGGACTAGACCCTAAAGGCTTTAAGGCTTTGTGATTAAGCTTATGCCTGCATCCTTCTATTAGGATGGAGTGTATAACTTTAATCCTAAGTGTTAAACCCTTAATGTGTTTAAATCTCTTAATCAATTCACTTAATAACCATCAAGACATCAAGCTTGTAACTTGGGCCTTGCATTAGGGTTCTAATTCTTCCTTAATTGGTTAAGAAGGACTAACCCTAGTGTTAATGGACAAGTCCCCCTCAAGTTTGTCTTACAAACTCTAAAATTCACTTCATCATCATATCATTAAATAAAATCCACTTAACCAAAGGCTTGTTTTGTCATAAGTTTAATCCCTAATCATGGATTAAGTTGAGGAGCTTTTCTCAGCTTAAACATTCTCATCTATTATCCTTCTATTAGGATGGTGTAATGAGTCTGTTTAATCCCTGATTATGGCTTAACCTCATTACTCAACACTAAACAAAAACACCAAAAACATCTAAATAATCACAAGTAGGTTAATGATCTTAATCCTACGTCAAAGGTGACTAAGTGTGAGAATCTGACTTCACACTTAAGGTATTCTCATTACCCCTAATCAGAGGGAAGATGTGATGAGATTACTAACCCATTGGTTTAGGCTTAAACTCATCCACTTATGACAAACTTTCAAAAGCAATCAAAGACTGAAAATACAAAAACAAACAATAATCGTCTCCTCCGGGATTCTTTTCTCACCTCATTCACTCACAAACGAGAACTTGCTTCTTCCGTCTAATGCAAGACAGTTTGCATCTGTGCCAGACAGATCATACACTTGAGCATAGACAAGCAAGCAGTTCACAAGTCAATTTATCTTTCAGTCTCTTTGGGTCGAACTACGGTGTTCTGACTTCCTCATTGCACGAGAGGATGCGTAGGCATAACTTAACAGTTATCGAACAAAAGTCTCTGTATATTCCCCCTCTTTCCATCCTTATCCTAAGCCTCATGATCTTGAGCAATTCATTCTCATTCTTACACTGACACATCATTTATACACTTTACACTTCCTTTACACCGACACCTGTACATTTTGCTTTCCAGCTCTTTTATACACAGATTGCACTAACGCTACCCCTTTAAAACACAAATCTTTTAAGCGTGGATCCCGTCGAGTACGGCGGACAATCTGGGTGCTAATACCTTCCCAGGTTGTAACCAACCCCCTTTCTCAGTCTCTCTGGTTCGCAAACCGTCTTATCCATATCCTCCTAGGTCTATGCAGCATTACCTTTCCTCCGGGATAAAAATGCCTAGTTGGCGACTCTTTTCTTTTCCAGTGAGTTCACTGCTGTGTGTTCTCATTGTTCTTTTCACCGACCGTTCGCGTCTGTACCCCATTTGACCCGGCTTCATTTGGTGGGAGCGACAAGAAGTACCCACTTGGATCTTGCCATTCTTTATACCATTTTCCACGCGCTCCCCTGTCATTATCAACTCAGTAAAGCCAGATGATGAGCTTCCAATGAGATGACTGTAAAACGGACCATTTAGCGTACACATGAACATATCAACCAATTCCCTGTCAGTTAAAGGGGGTTGGACTCTTCCAGCTAAATCTCTCCACTTCTGAGCATACTCCTTGAAACTTTCTTTAGCATCCATAGACATGCTCTGAAGCTGCATGCGAGTGGGAGCTAAGTCAGCATTGTATTGATACTGCTTATAGAAAGCCTCAGCAAGATCATTCCAATCCCTGATGTTGACACTCTCCAATTGATAATACCACTCCAACTGAGCTCCAGATAAGCTCTCTTGGAAAAAATGGATCCACAACTTCTTATCAGCAGTGTGAGGTTGGATTCTTCTGACATAAGACCTCAGATGCAGCTTGGGACAAGAGACCCCATCATAAACAACAAATGTAGGAACCTTGAAACCAAAAGGTATGACCACCCCAGATATCAAACTCAAGTCTTCAAAATCCAGTCCAGAAGACCTTTGCAATTCCATAGCATCCATTCTATCCACCAGCATCTTGAATTTGTCTTCATTAGGCTCATGGTAGTAATTAGCCTCAGAATCAGAGTCCCCCATAGTGTTGTGGAGACTGCCTCCCTCTTTTTCAGACTCTTCAGACTCATAATCTTCAACTGGCTCTTTGGTCTTGACAGGACCTCTGAACCTTCTTCCCATGTTGATCAGGCGACCTGGCCTTCTAGTCTTCTTAGTCTTCTTGGCCAGCAGTGTCTTCAATTCATCCTGCCCCTTGGACAGATTCAGGATCAGCTCTTGGAACTGTGCATTTTGTGCCTGGAGATCCTTAACTGTTTGTTCAAGAGCCATTGCTGAAATAAACAGCGAGAAGATGAGAAACCTGTGCACAAATATAAACTTGTGATGCAATGAGATGATATGTGGATGCATATGCAATGTTTTCAAGGACCGCAGGATTTAAATTTGCTTAAACAAACAAGAAGGTAAACTTTTATTAGTAATAAATTTGTTTTGCCTCTTGGGCTTACAAAAAAATGAAATGAAATAAGTACAAAAGATAGGGTTTTAAGTCTCCCATGGACGTTTCCTCTTTGTGTTGAGGCATGAGTTGAGATTCCGTTCCTCGTGAAGTTGCTTTGTTAGTTCCAGGATTCTTTCTTGGCTTGCTTTGTAATGAGCCTCGAAAGTATCCCTTTGCTCCTTTAGTTGGATCCAGGATCTCTGTAAGTCTTCTATGTCAGTAGGCATGTCTGGGTGAAGGATGGTATAAGCAGTGTCTCCTTCAGCAACAAGTTCCATGGTAACTGGCAGGATAGCAGGATATGGCATCATGAGAGTCTGAGCACGAGATCGCACCCATCTGAGATAAGCTTCCATAGGAATAGTGTACTTAGGCTCCAGTGTCTTGCTGTCAACCCTGTTTACTTTTCCCCATGCTCGTATGAATCTCTGACGGTAACCTTTAAGATCGTTGTCGTAGTCAAACACAATGCCCTGAATCAACATGTCATGTGGACCATCGCTCCGAGCGTAACCAAACTGTCGTAAAGCTAGAGAGGGGTTGTAGGTGATGCCTCCTCTTATGCCTAGAAGTGGCACATTAGGAAACTCCCCACAACGGTCAATGATAGTGACGTTCTCCATAGATCTGGAGCACCAATGGATATCTGAGTGCGAGAGTGACATAATTCTCTTGGACCACCTGAACCCTTGCTCATTCTTCATTACTGAGCGAGGAAGGTGAGAAATAAACCACCTGGAAAGCAAAGGTATGCAGCACATCAAAGTTCCTCTTGCCCTTGTAGTACGGGTAGGAAGAGAATGTAGGATGTCTCCAAGCAATGTAGGTACTGGATTGTAACTTAGGAATATATTGATGGCATGAACGTCTATGAACTGATCTGGATTGGGGAACAATACTAAGCCATAAATCAGCAAGGCTAAGATCTCCTCAAAAGCATCATAGCTCATGGCCTTCAAGAACATTTGAGCCTTATCCATTAGCACCTTGGCAAGAATACCCTTAACTCCGCTTCTCGTTTCTAGAACAATGTCTGACTTCTTCAGATGTAGAGCTGCAGCAATAACCTCTTGTTTAAGCTCTTTTTCCAAGCCTGTGAAGGGTCTTTGATCAAGAACAAGTATACCCAGAAGTTTAGAGAACTCTTCCATTGAAGGAACCAGCTGATAGTCGGGGAATGTGAAGCAATGGTGCTTAGGATCAAAGAACTGGAACAGGACACTCATCATGTCTTCATTGAACCATGAAGTGACTAGATCGAATAGGTGACCATGTCTCTTGATAAACTGGGAATGATCAGACACTTGAGAAACCAACTCTTTAAGTTTAGCAGGTATGCCCACAAAGTTGATCCTGATAGTGTTTCTACGAGCATAAGCCATGACCTGCAACAAAGAACAAAGATAAATCCTTTGGTCCTTGAAATGGTTAGTGAAAATTCTATGCTTATGATGCATGATGATGTCATGATGTTATGTTCAATCACAAACATGTGGCACACACAAACAAGTCACACAATAGCCCTAGGTTTAAAGGCTTGCATGAAGTTTAAGGTAAGTACTCTCCCCTGAAGTTAGTTGGTTCATCTTGTCCTACAAAAGTAACCAGGTTCTAAGGGATCTCAATATCATTGACCCTTCACAAGGGTGGTTGTTCAGTAGGCAACTTACTTGCCAACCAAAACCCTCCAAGTTTAGGATCTCAATGAGCGTAGTATCGAGTATCAACCAACTTCAGTCTGCACCAAAGTCGGATATCTCACTACTTTCTAAAGGCCAAGATGGGATAACTAGGGTTCTAAAAGTTAGTTAGTGCATTGACAACATATGGCAGCCTCATATTATCCTCAACTTGACTTAAGGAACATAAGCACCAACCAAGAAGTCACACTAACTATGGCCACCAGATCAACCATATCGATATACGTCGTACAGTTTCCTTGGTCTATTGCCATTTACCTAAGGTACACTAGATCCGGGTTAGGATCTTTCACACATAAATCCCAACAAGTAATATAAAGCAAACAAGGCAAACAATTCAAAGTGATCTAATTCCTAAGGGTACCCCTCTTTAATATTAAGTCCCCAGCAGAGTCGTCAGTTCTGTAACACGGTGGGAGAACTGACTTTAGTTAAATGTTGCGGATAGCAAGATTCGCCACCGACTTTTATTTTATCCAAAGGAAAGGCATAAAAGAACAGGAAAGACCTTTTAAAAGATTTTTGGGTCCGGGGGGTAGGTTATGTAAAGGGAAGGTGTTAGCACCCTTTACATCCATGGTTATCCATGGTCTCTTAGTTACTTAGCTCACTTTGAATTGTTTTTGAAAACGTGAAGTGTGTGAATAAAAATTTTCATAAGATTTTGATAATGATCCATGTACGGATGCGTAAAAAACTTGTGTTTGAAAATTGTTTGAACTTTGTGAGATGTTTGAAATTGTTTTGAAGTGTTTTTAAAATGTGAGCAAGTAACTATGAGGAACCTACCCTAAAGTTTAAGTCTTTCTGTTCTTGAATCCTTTAAATGGTAAGACTATCCCTATTATTAAGGAATAGGTAGTCATTACCTTGGATATAAGGGACAAGTGAAGGGACATCTGTTTATGTAGGCAACTGTGGGGTGTATTAAGCATTTTGGAGGGACTGTCATCATTATTCGAAAGGGACAAGATCTTTATGAAGGCAACCATTTTAAGGGGCTTGATCTTTGATTATGAAGGGACTAGATGACTTTTCTTTTAAGGGACCTTTGCTTTATACACCCTACTTGACTTTTTAATTAGGCAACAATGAGAGGTAACCCTAGAAAGTGAGATGGCGATCAAAGATCGACTTACGTGTGTGTGTGTTCAATTTATATTTATCTTTTAATTAAGTGATCTAAATTTAATTTTAAATACAAATAGCTTTCACTACCTATTTACTAACCATAGCATAAAATTAAATAATTTAAACATTATAAAAATATTTACACCAAGGAGCAATTACAACAATGATAAAATAAACAATTTAAATAATAATAAAAATTGGGTTAGTGAAATAATAATAATAATCACAAAAAAAAGGGTTAGTAATAAACATAGTTAGTAATAATAAGCAAAAAAATATTATAATAAACAAAATTTTAATGGTTAAGAAGAAATTATAAACAATCATATCAATTATTATAAAATTTAAAATTATAAACAAATTAAATAAATTATGAACATATTATGAAAAAGTAAATTATAATTAAAAATTAAATTAGCAATTTTAAACATATAATAGAAATTATTTACATGTATATTTAATTATAAACAATGATAGGATATGTATATATTATAAAAAAAATAAATTAAGAATTTTAATTTTTATGTACAAACAATTTAAATTATAAACAATTTATATGTTTAGTTAGAAATTGAATTATAAAGTTTAATTACATTATAAATATAATATACAAATAATAATATTAAAGAATTAGGGTTTTTGAAAAAAAAAATAATTAGGGTTTATAAAATAAATTAGGTTTTATGTACAAAATAAAATAATTATATATAATTTAATAATAATAAAAAAGAATAAATGAAATATAAAAAAATGAGTTTAAAATAATATCAATATATTATTTAATTTTTTTTTGAATTTGTTTAAGATAAAACATTAATTAAATTAAAAAGAATAAGGAAAAAAAAACCTGTTGGGGCTGGGATTTGAACCCAGTCCCCAAGCTTGCAGACTCCAAGACCTGCCCTCCATCCACTGGGCCATGCGCGCGCTGGCGGTAGAAGCAAGGGACTAATCCCTTTTGTTCTCAACCTGAAACAAATCACAGCAAAAATAAAAACAACACAAAAGGGCCTGGGGAGATTCGAACCCAAATCCCTTGCAATACACACAAACATCCTTTCCATCCAGCCGGGAGGGCGCTTCTATCAACATAATGGCATATAAATATAATATATAATGACTAATGGATAAACTGGAAAATAAGAAAAAACATTGAGAAGCCAGGATTCGAACCCCTGCCCTCTCATAATACGCGTGCCCGTCTTTACCACTGGGACAAGCTGTACGCTTGTGATATTAAACAGAAATTAATTCATAAAATATTAAAACAAAATTTGAATCCTGGAAAAACGCGCGTAGGGCACTTCGTCTTCTTCCTTGGATTCGTAGGATTACCTGCGAATTTTATTGTGAAGCTACCTGCGAATTTTCATGCACATATAACCTGCGTTTTTCAAACCACACTCAAACAGCACTATTTTATCAAATTAATCACATATTTGTAATCCCCATACAGCACACAATCCAATTGTAGTCTCAAAATTAATTTATATTAGCTAAATCAAAAAATCCCAAATTCAAATCAAGAACCCTAGCTATGGCAACTTGCGGTTTAGGGTTTATTTCTTTGATCCTTTTATCCAGAAACCATCTAGGCATCACAACAAACACATATCAATCATCAAAAACAGTTTATAATGCATATGTTAGTGAATTCGAAATTTTGAAATTCAAGATAAAAGTGAACTCGGTATTCATGGTTTATGATGCTTTTGATGCAAATAAGAGTTGGGATCGCATCTGGGATGTTCAAGGAAGGTTTCTATGTTCTCAAATTACCTTCAAATACCCTGTATGATTGAAACCGAATTTGAGTTTGTGAGGATTTTTGGAAGATGCAACTTACACTTGGGAGCTGGAAAAATTTGTGTCTTGTACTAGGGTTCTCTTCTATACTTATAGAGTGATCAATTGAGGCTGAAAAATTAGGTCATTGTGTAGAAGATTTGATCCAAAAAGATTCAAAAAGATGGCCTTTGAAAATCAAACTTTTTTGCATAAACACTTGCTATTTTGGTATGATTCTCATTACTCTTGTATCAATCAAGTCTAAATATAATTTAAGACCTTCTAGAAACCAAATCAAATTTAATTTTCATTATTTTATATTTTATTTGAATTTAAAATGATTTTTTAATATAAAAATCATAATAAATAAAAACAAAATGAATAAAATTATGAATAAATCAATTTAATTTCGTGCAAGATGTTTTGAAGTGGATTGGGTCATTATTTGGCAAGCCCATTTGGAAAAAATTGGTTTTAGACCTCCATTTTCTTCATGAACCAACCCAAAATTTCCCAACTTTGCAAGGGCACACATCCTTCAATTTTAATGCTATGAGGGTGTTCTTGGACATTTTGGAAAGCTTGAAGAGTCCTCTAACTAACCCCACTGGTTTCATGTCCATACCATTTACCAATCTCAAGTTATGCCCTTCTGAAGTTGTTGACTTTTTGTTGGCTTTCAAAAGGACCTATAATGTCTTAGCTCATACCTTCCAAATGAAGCATTTTTGGGCTTGGCTTGTGAGACACAAAGTTGTAGAGAATTCAATTTCCTTCAAAATGAGCTTTGGATGGAGACTTGGTGATGAAGCATGTGAAAGTTATGGCAGGTCAAAGTTCAGTTGACTTTTACTAAGAAAACCCTAATTTAGAAACTCCTGATTCTTGATGATCTGGAATCTCCTTGATGAATCATGATCAACCCTTGATCAAATGATGAATTTTAATTAATATAATTGATGTTGACAAAAAATCATGAAGTTTGACCTTGGTTTGACCACAGTTGACCTCAGTTTGACTTTTCAACTACTTTGACTGATTTTGACTTATCTGATCATCTGACTGAGCAAACTTTTGAGAAAAGTCTTGAAACTTGTCATGGGGGTTCTTACACACATATAGGATGTTATGAAGCTCACTTGAAGTCTTGGAAGTCCATTTAGCCTGATTAAAGTCAAAACCCTAGTTTTGGATGCACTGCTTAGGAGGTGCATTGTCTGAGGGAATGATCAACTCTTCTGACCAATTGTGAACTTTGTGAGCCTTGTGAACCATCATAAGATGTCTTGTGAACCTAATGGGAGGTCTTGTGAGCCTTGTGAACCTCATGAAGTGGCTTGTAGACTTCATGAACCTCATGAAAGGTCTTGTAAGCATTGTGAATCTTGTGAACCTTGTGAACCTTCTTAGCACACAAAGTCTTGCATTTGTGAGGGCAAATTTTGGGGTGCAACAGGTAGCTATGAAGTTCTCCATCATCAACTCAAGGTTTGATTTTCTAGGAACATTAGGAGCAGTCTTTTGATATCCTGGTGGTGTAGCTGGTGCTTGACCTGGTGCATATAAAGCATTGTTGTTCCAACCTGGGTTGTATGTGTTTGAGTACGGGTTTCATTGAGCATAATTCACTTGATCTGTGGGAATTCCTGCTAATAGTTGACAATCAGGGACAGCATGTCCTGGAACTCCACATAACTCACAGTTAGGTGTTACCGCAGCCACGGTGGTTGTTGGTGTTATGGTCAAGTTGTCGATCTTTTGGTTAAGTTGGTCAAACTTTGCATTGACTTGATCCATACTACTCACTTCGTACATACTTCCTTTTGTTGGTTTCTCAGTTGCAACTCTCTCGCTTCCCCATTGGTAATGGTTCTGAGCCATACTCTCGATAAGTGCATAAGCATCATTATATTCTTTGTCCATTAGTGCGTCGCCCGCGGCAGCGTCAATTGTCATTCTTGTGTTGTACAAGAGTCCATTGTAGAAAGTATGGATGACCATCCATTCTACTAATCCGTGATGCGGACAAAGTCTCAGCATATCTTTGTAGCGTTCCCAAGCTTCGAAAAGTGACTCGTTTTCCTTTTGCTTAAATCCGTTGATTTGAGCTCTTAGCATGGCTGTCTTGCTAGGTGGGAAATATCTTGTCAAGAAAACTCTCTTTAGTTCCTCCCACGTAGTTACTGAATTCGAGGGTAGAGATTGAAGCCAGGCTCTCGCTCTGTCTCGAAGTGAAAAAGGAAAAAGACGTAACCTAATAGCTTATTGGGTAACTCCATTAGCTTTTACAGTATCTGCGTACTGCACAAATATCGAAAGATGAAGGTTTGGATCCTCGGTAGGATTTCCGGAAAATTGATTTTGTTGCACGGCTGATATTAGCGAAGGTTTCAATTCAAAATCGTTTCGGTTGATAGCCGGCGCAGCAATGCTGGAATGCGGCTCAGCTTGTGAAGGACTAGCATAATATTTGAGTGAGTGATTTGGTTCTTCATCCATCTCTGCGTCCTTTGATGTTCCAACTGGTTTAGGTGGATCAACTTGAAGATATGGAATGTTGTATTTTCGTTCGTATTCGAATATTCCTCTTCTTAAATATAAGAAACGTTCTAATTCTGGGACTGGAGGTTGCAAGTCTTCGCCTTGAGAGCGAGTACTTGGCATACACTCGGGAAATTATATTAGGAAAAGAATAAGTTGTTACCTTAGTCTAGACAGTGCTACTCTAATAGTGCACTAGTAACTAAATCAAGGTCCCCGACAACGGCGCCAAAAACTTGATGGGCGCGAAGACGCAATATGTGTCTAGCGGTATCTGAACTGCAAGCGCACAACCTATCGAAGTAATATAAAAGATTTGTCGATCCCACAGGGACTTTGTAATCACTTAGTTCTAGAAGGTCTGCTAGTTTAGCTAAGGCGGATGTTTGTCACGATTTTGGTTTTAAGGATTTAAAACGGGAATTAAATTTAGTTTTAATGAAATAATGAGAAGGCGGTCGGTATGTAATTATGATAACCTATGCGGGTCAATCTAACCTAAGCTTATAAAGATGGTTCACCTAAATTGTTCTGTAGAGATTATCAGTTTAAATACCCTCGACTCACACTCTCGTGGTCTTATCTCAGATCTTACTCCTAAAGCCCTATGTCTGCTCTCGCTAGCCCATAAGTGTTTAGAAGATAATTTTTGAAAACTTAATAAGTCTAATTCATTTTAAAGCGCTCTCGCTGTATTTAAATCAAATGCCTAACTTTAGCTATCCGGTTAAAATCTCACACTCTCGTGGTCTCGACCTAACCTATTACACTTTTCTTACTTTCGTAACAAAAAGATTAATTTTAATTATAAAAAGTCACAGCCAGAATATAAGTTCTTAATTATTTTAGCTTAGATTCGATTTTACCGGTTTGGTTTAGTTTATTACATACCGCCTAATTAATTTAGCTACTCATTTTTGTTGTACCAGACAGATGCAGAAATAAACAAACATTAATTAAAACATACATTATAAAATAATAACAATATCTTGACATAAAAATAAATAACTTAATATAAATGCAAAAATATAAAAACCTGAATGATTAAAATCTTAAAACTCCTTCTTCCACAGGTTGGTAAGCTCGGAGTGTTCGGAACCGGAATCGAAAATAATACTAAACAAATTATGAAGGCTTAAAAAGAAATTTATAATAACAATTTCCTAATGTTGGAAATTGTTATTGAATTTGGTTTGGATATAGAAGCAGAAAAATAACACGAACAATGCTGGAAAAATTAAATAAGGGTTCAACAAAATTACGGCAGAGCTTCCGCGGAAATCTTAAAATAATACTCTGTCTTTTTTCAATTTGTAACTAGGGTATTTATAGAAATAATTTTGGGCTTGGGCAGTTGAAATTCATGAGCGTGGGTATCATTCCGTGAAGCAAGAATTTAGCAGAAGTGCATACTGGGTCTGAGGAAAAGTAGGAATCGCATTTGACTCACGTTGCACACGTCTTTATGAATTCTTCAAATTAATTAAACCTATTTTCCTTTGTCACGTTCATGACAAGGGCGTCACGACCACTTTTTCCAATTTAAGCGTGTCACGGTCGTGACACTTAAGTGACGGTCGTGAGACCTCAAAGTAGGGCGTCACGGTCGTGGTGATGTTATGACGACCGTGAGTGTTACAAAATATGCAGATTTTGCAGAATTCCTCTCTTCATCTTCTTTTCATGCTTGTTTTTGTTCATTTGATCTTTTTCTCATGATTTATCTCTAGAAATGTTATACCTGCAATGTGACATAAAAAACTCGAAGAATCGGGAGTTAATATGATTAATGTGCGATAAAACGGACTTAAAACGTAGTAATAAAGTGATACGATTTCTCGTTATCAATGCCATATCATGTTGTTCTACCGGTCACTATGGAGCATGTTGTTGAAGGAGATGTTCCTTATATTATCCTTCATCCAGACATGCTCACTGACTTGGAAGAGCTGCAGAAATCCTGGATTCAACTGAAGGAGCAAAGGGATACGTTTGAGACTCAGTTCAGAGCTAGTCAAGAAAGAGTACTAGAGCTGACAAGGCAACTTCACGAGGAGTGGAATATCAACATATACCTCAACACAAAGAGGAAGCATCCATGGGAGACCTAAGTCCCATATATTTATTTCTTTGTACTTTATTCTTATTTCCTTTCATTGTAAGCCCAATAGGCAATTTTATATTAAACATTTACTAATAAAAGTTTTGTTTTTTTTTATTGAAAACAAATTTAAATCATGTGGTCCTTGAAAACATTGCATATGCATCTACATACCATATCATTACATCACAGGTTTCTTACAACATGTATCTTATCTTCTCGTTGTTTATTTCAGTCGAAATGGCTCTCGAACAAACTGTCAAGGAGCTCCAGACTCAGAATGCCCAATTTTAAGAGATGATTCTGAATTTTTCCAGGGGACAAGATGAACTGAAGGCACTCCTGACCAAGAAAAAGAAGAAGACCAAAAAACCAGTTGGATTCATCAACATGGGTAGAAGGTTCAGAGGTCCAGTCAAGACAGATGAGGAAGTCGAAAATCCTGGGGATGAAAATTCTGAGAGAGAAAAGGCAGTCTCCATGGTACTACTGAAGATTCTGATTATGAGGAGAATTATTTACCATGATTCGAATGGTGATGAGAAATATAAGATACTAGAGAGCCGGGTGAATGCTATAGAACTACAGAAGACTTCTGGGTTTGACTTTGAAGATTTGAGTTTGATTTCTAGGGTCTCCATCCCTATTGGTTTCAAAGTTCCTACTTTTATGGTGTATAATGGTGTGTCATGTCCAAAGTTGCATCTGAGATCTTATGTCAGGAGAATTCAACCACATACTCCTGATAGGAAGTTGTGGATTCATTTCTTCCAAGAATTCTTGTCTGGAGCTCAACTGGAATGGTACTATCAACTGGAGAGTACCAACATTCGTAATTGGAATGATCTTGCTGAGGCTTTCTATAAGTTGTATCAATATAACTCTGATTTAGCACGAACTCACATGCAACTCCAAAACATGTCCATGGGTTCTAAAGAAAGCTTCAAGGAGTATGCTTAGAAGTGGAGAGATCTTGCAAGTAGAGTTCAACCCCCTTTGACTGACAGGGAATTGGTTGATATGTTTATGAGTATGTTGACTGTCCTTTCTATAGTCATCTTATTGGAAGCTCATCCTCTGGTTTCACTGAGCTAATAATGACTGGAGAATGTGTGGAGAATGGGATACGAAGTGGAAAGATTCAGATGGTTGCCTCTTCAAGTACCACCAAGAAGCCTTCTAATGGGAAGAAGGAATCCAATGTTGTGTATGGCCAACAGGGTCGTAATAATCGTAACCAATCTATGGGAGCTGTTTTGATTTCTAATCATGCACCTGCACCACAAGAGCAGCAGCAGAATAGTCAGCCCAAGCCTAGGAGGCAATTTACAAAGATCAATATGTCATTGGCTCAGGCTTTGCAACATATGTTGAAAGGAGAATTGATTACTTTGAAAGATCCTCCTCAAAATTCCAACACTTCCTCTCCTCGTTACAATCCCAATGCAAGGTGTGCATATCATTCCAATAGTCCTGGACATGATACTAATAGTTGTTGGGCGTTGAAGAACAAAATTCAGGACATGATTGAAAATGGAGAAATTGAGTTTGACCCTCCTGAAACTCCTAATGTGATTACTACTCCTATGCCTAAGCATGAGAAGACTGTTAATGTTATTGATGAAGTTTCTTATGTTTATACTGTGGCTGAATTAACTGCTCCTCTATCCATTGTCAAGAAGAAGCTGATACAAGCTGGTTTATTTCCAGGTTACAATGAAGATTGTTTTTTCTGTGCTTCTCTATCCCTTCTGTAGAGAGTTTATGTGAAGGTCTGGCCCAAGATCTGAAGCTTGAAGATATGGCTATAGTTGATAAGACTCCTGTGAAGATTACTTCTAAAGGTCCAGTGAGGATTACTTCTAAAGGTCCTGTGAAGATTATTGCTGAGCCAAAGGTGGCTCCAATGATTATTACTACTCCTAGTCCTATCCCATATACTTCTGATAATGCTATACCCTGGAATTATGGTTCTGATATTTATATCCACGGTGCCAAGCAAGATCATTTGACTGATACACCTGCTACTGATACTAATCTTGATGTTGACAATGTTGTTGGGTCTAGTAAGGTCACCAGGAGTGGAAGAATTTTCTCTCTAGGAGACACTTCAAAGACTGCTGCTACTCCAGTTCATATCTCTAACTCTGGGCCAAGTATTGAGGCTCGGGTCAAAGGACCATTGATTGAACCTGTTCAATATGAGGCATCATCTAATGAAGATCCCTCTAAGCAGATGGAAGAAGTACTGAAGATCATCCGCAAGAGTGATTATGATATTGTTGAGCAGTTAGGGCCTACTCCTTCTAAAATATCTATGTTATCTCTGCTATTATGTTCTGAAGCCCATGCTAAGGCTTTAATCAAGTTCCTGAAGACTGCTCATGTGCCACATGAAATCTTTGTGGACCAGTTTGAGAATTGTGTTGCTCATCTGACTAGTGATAATGGTTTGAGTTTTTCTGATGCTGATCTGACTCCTGCTAAAAGAAACCATAATAGAACTCTGCACGTTTCCATTGAGTTTAGGGGCACTAATTTATCTCATGTGTTGGTGGATAGTGGTTCTTCATTGAATGTATTACCCAAGGAGGTCCTAGACAAACTCAACCTTGAAGATGTTGTGTTAAGGCCAAGTAATGTGGTGGGGGGGGCCTTTGATGGTTCAAAAAGAATGGTGCATGGAGAAGTGGATCTCCCAATCAAAGTAGGCTCTCAAGTGTTTGATTCCACTTTCTATGTGATGGATATGTGTCCTGCATACTCCTGTTTTCTTGGGTGCCCCTAGATCCATGGGGCAGGTGTTGTAACCTCCACTTTACATCAGAAGCTGAAGTATCCAATGAAAGGAAAGATTGTCACTGTTTATGGTGAATAAAAATACGTGGTCAGTCATGTGAATACTTTTAAATATGTTGAGATGGAGGGTGAATTTATTGAGACTCCTTTCCAGACATTTGAAGTAGTTCCTCAAGTTGTTCCTGCTACTAAATCCATCCCTGCTGCTAAACCAGTTCCTGCTGTTACCAGAGTACCTCCTACAATGGCTTCTCTTAAGGATGCTAAAGCTGTGGTTGAAGAAGGTGGTTGTACTATTTGGGGTCAGCATCCTGACATTCCTTACAAGTCTGACAAGTTTGGTTTGGGTTTTACTGCAAAATCTCAGAAGGTTGTTCGTCATGCTCGTGTTGTTCGTATCACTAACCAAGGAATCATAAAGGACCAAGCCAATGCTGTGGGAGATTATGATGAAGATTACAACCTGGATAATTGGATCTTTCCTACCATTGGTGGTGGGCTCAACAACTGGAAGGCTGAAGACGTTATTCCTATCTCCTTTAGTCAGGAATAAATGCTATTTTGTTTTTCTAATTAATTTTTGTAATTTTGAACAATTAAATACTTTTGAGCCTTGTGCCTTGCCCGGGGCACAATGGTGTGTTTGTTAGGGATGTCATTTCATTTGCATATTTTCATTCAATAAAATCAATGGACGTTTCTTGCTTTCATAAATATTGCGCTCTTTGTCTTTCTTTTACAATTTCCTTTATCAAAAGCTATGTGTTCTTACACACACCCACGTCACTAAAATGCAGATCCTCATCCACTATGGATCCTGTTGATAACAGTTCTGCTATTGCCAATTATAACTTCGAGAATCCGATCTATCAAGTCGAGGATGGAAAGGAGGAAGATTGTGAAGTACCTGTAGAGCTGGCTAGATTGCTTCAACAAGAAGAGAAATCTATACAGCCACATGAGGAACCAATTGAAGTTGTGAATCTAGGAACTGAGGAGAACAGGAAAGAGGTCAAGATAGGTGCTGAATTGGAAAACAGTGTTAAGAACAGGTTGATCCAGATGTTACGTGACTATGTGGGAATTTTTTCTTGGACTTATGAAGATATGTCAGGGTTAGATACTGATATTGTGGTTCATCGTCTACCATTGAAAGAAGATTGTCGCCCAATAAAATAGAAAGTTCATTGTATGCGTCCTGAAATGTCAGAAAAGTTTAAGGCAGAAGTGATGAAACAATTCAATGCAGGGTTCCTAGCTGTTACTTCTTATCCTCAGTGGGTTGTGTAACACCCCAAATTTTCCCTCTTCATTTTTAGCATTATATCACATCATATTCATCATCAACATGTCATATCCTTAGCATATTGCATAGAAAAATGAAGCATAGCACTTGCATGTTCCGGCATAAGGCATGTGATCAATCATCAGGGAATTCAAGGCTCACAAGGCAGGATACAAGGTTGACATCAGGGTCAAAGCATTATAAAGGATGGAGGATCAAAATCAGATCAAAACGGTTGGCATCGGCTTATTTTTGAAGGTTACCACCAAAAGGAGGGAAGTTCAAAATTCACTGGCGTTAACCGGTTAACGGATTGGTTAACCGGTTAACGGCCACGAATTTTGAATTTCCAACAGCATTTCAGCATGTGTGATTTTTTGCTCCATTTTTCATTTTTCTGATTTATTCATTTTTTGAATTAATTGGAAATTAAAGAGAAGGATCTAGAGCCCTTGTCCAAGCCTAATCCCATTGCTACATCCTAATCACACTACCCAAACCATAATTTTGGATCCCAAGCCTAATTTTTGGGCCCCAAACCTAAGCCATATTTAATCATTTCTTTCCAAACCAAAGGGGCTCTCCCTCATTTTTCACTCTCAATTTCTGAATTTTCATTCCTCTCACTCAGAATTCTCTCACTTTTCTCTCCCAATTTTCCAAATCACTCAAGGTTCCTCTTTGAAGATCACACAACCTTGCCTTGAGGTGTGTAGATCTTGGAACTAGACCTCCACCCATAGCGCCATTGCATCTTTTTGCTAGTTTAATTGGTGATTCAGATCTGGTTTGGGATCTAGAAGTGCTTTTGGATCCAAAATTCTGCATCAAGAGTTTGTTCTTGCATTTATTTTGCGCGGAGTGTGAAGTTTAGCACCAGATCTTCAAGGCTTCGCGCGAGATCTATCATTTTCAGTTCGATCAACAATTACCAAAGCACACCTCGGCTTTGTAGGTCGGTTAATTTCAAATCTAGCTCTGTTTTAGCTTATTTGCATGTTTGCGCTTTAGATCCGCCATGTGCTTGCGTATTTGCTTGTGTTGAGTGAATTGATTGATTGATTTGTGACCGGATCCGTGTATTAGTGTTCATAAGCTTCATGATGCTATTTAATGTGAATTGATGCACTATTTTCATGTTCAAATGCTTGCTGGACTGGTATGAGATTGTTTGGAATAAGCTGTTTGTGAGCGGGTTTCTACAGGTTTTTTTGCTGCTGTTTTAACAGTGTTAACCGGTTAACGGATTGGTTAACCGGTTAATGCACCTGGATTTTGCTGTTTTACGCAGGTTTTGGCATGGTTAACCGGTTAACGGATTGGTTAACCGGTTAACACTGAAGCAGTGAGCCACTTTTGAGTTATTAAGAGCATGTTTGATCCCCATACTTGTTCTAAATGCCATGGATCATTATACGATCATTGAATATGTTTGTTTGGGTGATTTTCCTGCTGATTGATGAATGCTTTCGTGTTCTCGACACGTAAATTCTTGGTTGTGCTATGTTTGGTATGATTGTTTGATTTTGTTTGGTATGAACTTTGAGCATGTCATTGCCATAATTTTATTGATAAACATGTGTTGGATTTTGGCTAACCATTGCAGGGGCTTAGGTAAGTGAGAGGTGTGGATGTGATTCCCACATCTCCAATTCTTATCTCTTCTTCTTTCTTCATTAATGCTAACCTTGTGATTGTTGGGCTTAGGCCTTACTTCCGTCTTCTTCTTTTCTTCTTCGTCTCTCCTTCTTTCTTTCTTCTTTAGGATAGTAAACCACACTAACCTTAGGATCTCCTTGCATGACAACATTTAGGATTCTTTAGTCCCCCATTAGATGTTTTACCTTTAGATCCTTTGGTGCTTTCTCTTCTCATCTTCAAACTTAATTCTAATTCACTTAATAAATGTTGAGTACTTTCATGTGACATGAGACTTTGCTATGAGATACTTGCACGCGTTCCGTTTCGGGGCGAGGTGTAAGTCATCCCTCGTGGTGGATAGGTCTTAGCATGATATTACCTCACAAAGAAAAGCTAAAAAACACTTCTTAACCAAAAATTACAAAAACACTTAATAAATGGTAATAGGTCAGTGCGTCTGAGCCTTCACTTGTGGGACTAGCCTTGGGGATTTCCTCCATAGATAGGTGTGCCTCTTGCGCATTCCATTTTAGGATGATGTGAGATGTACACATCCCAATGAGTAAGACTTAGGTACACTTACCTATGCAAATTTCACTCATAAAAGCTTCATAAAAAACACAAACAAACAATAAGCGTCTTTCCTTCGGGAATTCTTTTCTCATCTCATTCGCTCCGTACGCGAACTTGCTCCTACTTGTCATTTTGCAAGACGGTTACGCACTCGTCGTCCGAGTCTGCAACACCTGAGCAAGGGCATAGGCAGTTCAAGCCTTAGTTCACAAGCAATTTCTTTTCTACCCCTAGTTAGGGGAACTACGGCGTCTCTGATCCTCATTGTCCTGATGAGGTACGTAGGCAGCGGGGTAGGGCCCGTTCGAGCACAATCTTTATTTTCCCTACATTTCTTCCTTTTCATTTCTTTTTCAGTTCCCTTTTCGTTTCTTTTGTCCAGTTCTGTTCATCTTCTTTGCAGCAGCTTTCATACCCTCACCCTTTGAAATAGTTTCTTTGCAAGTGTGGATCCCTTCGTAGGACCCGTGTCCTTCCACTTCTTTCTTCTGGTTTGTGCAGCATTACCATTCCCGTTCCTTCGGGATAAAAATGCCTGGCTGACGACTCTATTCTTTTCCGTGCCACTTTCGTGTTTGTACCAGGATGGAAATCCCGGGGAGCGACAGCTGGAGACTCTGCTGGGGACAAACCCAGAGTCTCTGGTTCCCCTGTGAGTCTCTCCTAGCGCTTGTGTGTTTCTGTTTCATTGGGTGATGTTTGTTTGATGTGGCTTGTTGTATTTTATTATTGTTTATTTACAGCTTTATTTACAGTTTTCGATATTTATTTTCCGCATCATGTATATCATACTGGACTGTCTGGACTAGTTTTCTGTTTGGTGGGCTCGGGTGATACTGTTTCTGAGAGATAAGCCAAGTACTCGGCTTGAGTGCACTATAGGATTAGAGTTGACATATTGTACTCACATGTAACATGATGAGTGGCAGTGTGTTTCACGCCCAGATTGCGAGTGTCTTGGAAATATCTTGTGTGGGGATTTCCTCCACTTTGGGATAGGACCTTGATAGTTATGTGCATCTGGGGACCGATCATTGAGAACCTTTGTGGAAACAACCCTCTCCAGTGGTGGCAGTGGCAGACCACGTTTTGTGGCAAACCCATTCGCACCCGAGGGTCCACTGGGGACTCGCATAGGATGGCCTGGTTCTCTTATAGGAACTCAGTCAAAGCATCTGGTCGTATGACATTAGTACTATATCCTACGGGCTGAATGTACTATTGTTTCTCGATTTCAGCGCTTGAAGTTGGGGACTTATAAGGGATGCTTGTTTTTCCCGGATTCAGCTGAGGCCTCCCTGCGTAGTACATAATGCCTAACCGATTCCCTGATTTGGTCTTGAGCCATTTCTCGGAAATGGTGAAAGTATTATTGCTATTCGGATTTGACAGTCCGTGATGTTTGACCCGAAGCGCACCTGTGAGAACGGGAGGGGTTTACAGGTTTTCAGGAACCCTTGACCTCATCATACCTTTGTTACTAGTGCAGTTTCATGTTCTGATACAGTGACTTTGGTTCCGGAGTTCTTAAGATTATCTGGTTCTTTATTGGGAGTATCTGAGATTATCTGAGTGATTATGGGCTGATATCCAGAGGATTTGGGGTTTCTGATCATGTGGCCTTGGTATCCAGATTCCAAACAGTCCCAGATGGATCATATGTCTTTGCATTTGCATTTGCATTGCATCATTTCATCATTAATCATGTTTTGTTTTCATTCATAGGTTCATATCTTTGCCTCCGGTTCCGGTATTCGCTTCAGAGATGGAAGATCCTCGCAAGAAGAATATTCATTTCAAGTTCTTTGACACTAAGGTTGGTCTGTTGAAGAAGATGGTGAAGCTGATTACACCCAACCATGCAGAGAGATTTAGGAAGGCTTATGGGAGTATTATAGATGTGGTGGTAGAGCTAGATCCTTCTGAGAGAAGTGTCATTCACACCCTGCTTCAGTATTATGATCCTCAGTTCCGTTGTTTCACTTTTCCTAATTTTCAGCTAGGTCCTTTGCTGGAGGAGTATGCTTTGATCTTGGGAGTTCCTGTTCGAGACTAGATTCCGTTCAATGCTGAGATGAGTAGACCTGCACCCGAGGCTATTGCTAAGGCTCTTTATTTGAGCATGTCTGCTGTGAATTCTTTGACCATCATTAAGGGAGGTGTGCCTGGATTTTCTTTAGAAGCTTTAGTAAAGAAGGTGGAAGAGTTGGCTGTTGAGGAAGATTGGGATGTTGTCTGTGCTATCTTGGATCTTTCTATCTATGGCATTATCTTGTTTTCTGATATGGAGAAGTTCATAGATATGAATTCCATACATCTCTTTTTGCTGAAAAATCCTGTGCCTACATTGCTCGGAGATTTGTATTACTCAGTGCACTACAAGACTGAGAAGAAGAGGGGAGGGTTAGTTCGTTGTTGCGCTCCTTTATTTCATATGTGGTTCATGAGGCATATGCCTAGCACTGGAGTGTTTAGTGACCACACCTTGATATGGGCTCAGAAGCTGGAAAAGTTGCTTGCTAAGGATGTCAGGTGGATTACTCAGAGGCTGCAGGGTGCATGTTTCATCACTAGCTGTGGGAGTTATCTTAGTGTACCTTTATTGGGAGTAACGGGAGGGATTAATTACAATCTAATCTTGTTGAGAAGACAGTTGGGATATGCCTTGAGAGAGGTACCAGAAGAATTGAAGTTGACCCCTATTTTCTGTTTCCCTGTGAAGGACAATATGCCTTTAGTGAGGAAGGTTGCTGGAGCCTGAAAGTGCATTAGGGGAGAAGGGATAGCCAGTTTTGGGAAGTGCAACAATCGGACATTCCCGGAGTATGAAGCTTGGTTGAAAGACAGACCCAGAAGGGTATTGCTGCCATTCTCACCACCAGTTCCTCCAGTTGTGGAGTCTATTGATACTGTGTCTTTAGAGGAGTTCAAGAAGTTGGAAGCCCAGCTGCATGCAGTCAGAGTAGAGAACACTGAAGTAGTTAGTCTGTATCATCTTACTAACTGGGCCAAGAATCAAGCTGAGGAGAAGTTGCTGAATATGCAGACTACTTTGGAGGCTAAAGAGAAAGACTTTGCTGGAAGGGAAGCTCATTTCCACAGGTTGGGTATGATGGAGGCAAAAAGAGAAGCTGAACGCAAGAAAAATTCAAAGACTCTCAAGGAAGCTCGTCAGTCTATTGTCTGGTTGCAGGGACAGAGAGAGCAAGAGTTGAAGAGTTATAAGGAAAAAGAAGAGTTCTTTGAAGTGAAAATGGCTTTCAAAAAGGAAGAGGTAGAGCGAGCCCACCAGATTCGAAGGGAGAAGACTCAGCAGTTAGCAGATAGTCAACAAGCCCTAGAAGCAGCCTTTAAAGAGATTAAAGACCTCAAGTTGATGGCTGGAGTCAAGAAGGTTAGGTCTGATGTGGGGCTTAGTGAGGGAGGTTCAGGGTCCTCAGGCTATGGTTTTGCTTCTTAGTTTGTTTTCCTTGTATCTGGATTACCTACAGGCATGTTGTAGGAGTCCTGGTTGTTTGTTTTTCTTCTTAGAAACTTGTACCCTACGGGGAATTCTGTTTTGTTTGCCTAATAGGCTGATTTATGTTATGTCTTTTTCACCATTTCTTGGTGTGCATGCTGTTATGGTTTGAATGTGGTTTTTTGCAAAGGTTTTTGAAAGTCGAGGATCGGTATCCATCTGGTTTTCTTTGCTAAATACCGGAACCGGGGCAGGAATGACCTGGGATTGGAAACATAAACAACTGCATTGCATACATATAACATGTTTTTTTGTTTTGCAGGTAGGGTCTCAGTTGCTAACGTTTCTTGTGTTTCAGGCACTATAGCTCCCTGGAAAGTTCGGGAACAACCAGTAGCACATAGATATCCAACAAAGATCAACAGAGAGAGTCATGGACCAGATGCAAGCTGACTTAGCTGACCTGAGGCTAAGGATGGACAACTTTATGACCTTGATGGCAGACATGGGTCAGAACCAAGAGCGTCTGCGGGAGATGATAGAAAATGATCAACCCAGGAACAACACTGCTGCTGCTGATAATCGTAACGGTGCGGGCGCACATCAGGTTGAAGCTCCTATAACACAGCCAGGGGTGACTATAATCAATGATGGGTTGAATAATATCCAAATGGATAACCAGGACGAACAGTTCACTCTGCTTGACGAAGCTGAGGGTCAGGGGGCTGAGATGAACAAGAGGTTTGAAGAAATGGCAGAACAAATCAGAGCCATTCAATCCCAGAATTCTTTGGGATTTGACATAACAGACTTGGGCTTGGTTCCTGGGGTCAGGATCCTATACAAGTTCAAGGTTCCGACCTTTGAGACATACAATGGCACTACATGCCCGAAGACCCATCTTCAATCTTTCGTTGGGAGAATTGCTGCTCATACGGATGATGAAAAACTCTGGATGTACTATTTCCAAGACAGCTTGGTCGGAGCTTCTATGGAATGGTATATGAAGCTTAGCATAGTCAATATCAAGAGCTGGAAGGACCTAGCAGAAGATTTTGTGAGACAATATCAGTATAATTTGGACATGGCTCCAAACCGCACGCAATTGCAGCACATGGCTCAGACTGCTAAGGAAAGTTTCAAAGAATATGCTCAGAGGTGGCGTCAGCTCACTGCCAGAGTGCAACCACCGCTGCTAGAGAATGAGATGGCTGACATGTTTATGAGGACTTTGCAGGGTGTGTTCCTTGAAAGATTGGCGTCCAGTTCTGCCACCAAATTCAATGATATTGTTATTGCTGGAGAGAGGGTTGAGACCTTGCTGAAGATGGGGAAGATCCAAGATCTAAGTGCTAGTAGCTCGAATGGATCGAGGAAAGCTTTCAGTGGACCTCCTAGAAGAAGAGAGGGTGAGACAAATGTTGTATTTGGCAGAGGCCGGGGCCGTGGTTATAGAAGACCGTATGAGCATGTGGCAGCAGTCACAATTCCTTCTACTCCAGTGCAGCAGATGCAACCTCCACAACAACAACAACAATATCAACAACAGCAACAATCTCGTACCAACTATCAGCAGAGACCGTATCAGCCAAGGCAAACTCGCCCGGCTAATAGGGTGATTGAGGCAATCCCGATGACTTATGCTGCTTTGCTTCCAAGACTGCTAGACCTTAATCTGATTCAACTGAGAACTTTGGCACCACCACCTCCTGGAGAGCTTCCAGTGGGTTATGATGTCAATGCACGATGCGCTTTCCACTCTGGGGAACCCGGGCACTCGACTGAGAAGTGCAGGGCACTCCATCACAAGGTTCAAGAATTGATAGACTCTAAAGCAATCAACTTCGCACCACCACCAAATGTTAATTCGAACCCTATTCCGAATCATGGAGGGGAAAGAATTAATGTTGTTGAAGGTGGTGAAGAGTTGAGCCTTGTGCTGAGTATTGAAGAAGTGAAGACTCCTTTGAGGGTAGTGAAAGAGAGATTGCTGAATGGTCAAGTATTTCCTGGTTGCAGGGCTGATTGCAAAAATTGTTGGAATGCTGAGAATGGATGTGAGAACCTGAAGAGAGGTTTGCAGAGTTTGATTGATGATGGATCCTTACAGTTCAACAAAGTTGGTAATGATGAAGCAGAGGATGTGTCAACAATTAACATATTCTATGATGAAGCTGACATGCCTGTCAGAAGATAGCCTGTAACAATCTATGCTCCTGAGATTAGTCCTGTGACTAGCACCGTTCCTGGGCCTGTTCCATACACAGACGATAAAGCCATTCCTTGGCATTATGGCTTAGATGTATATGTGGCTGGACAGAAAGTAGAGAGCAAATATGTTGATGTTGACTCGACTGTAGAGAATGTCGGAGGAGTTGGAGGTTTCACCAAAAGTGGTCGTTTATTTTCTCCCCATGTGCTGAGAGGGGATCCTGAGACTGAGGCTTCATCCAAAGCCAAAGGAAAGCAAGTTGTGAATGATGAATCAACTACTCCTGTGGCTGGGCAGGATACATTTGAAAAAGAGGTCGAGGAATTCATGCGGATTATCAAAAAGAGTGACTATAAGGTGGTCGATCAGCTAAACCAAACACCTTCCAAGATATCCATCTTATCGCTGCTGATGTGTTCTCCCGCACACAGAGAGGCCTTATTGAAAGTGCTGCAGATGGCCTATGTTCCTCAGGAAATCACTGTCAACCAACTTGAAGCTGTTGTAGGCAGTGTTAATGCAAGCCATGGCCTAGGCTTTACAGACAGAGACCTCACGTCAGAGGGCAGAAACCACAACAAAGCACTACATATCACTATGGAGTGCAAGGGTGTTGTGTTGTCTCATGTTCTTGTAGACACAGGTTCTTCTCTTAATGAGCTTCCAAAGAAGGCATTGATGAAGCTCAATGTTGATGGGATAGTCCTGAGACCAAGTGATCTGATTGTCAAGGCTTTTGATGGTTCGAGAAGATCAGTTTTTGGAGAAGTTGAGCTGCCCGTCAAGATAGGTTCTCAAGTCTTCAAAAGCATCTTCTACGTCATGGACATCCAGCCTGCGTACAGCTGTTTGTTGGGACACCCGTGGATACATGCTGCTGGAGCTGTTACTTCAACCCTTCATCAGAAGCTCAAATAGGTGGTTGATGGCCAGGTCATCACAGTATGCGGAGAGGAGGACATCTTCGTAAGCCACTTGTCGACATTCAAGTATTTGGAGATGGACGGAGAAATCCATGAGACTTTATGTCAAGCTTTCGAAGCAGTCAACGTCAGCATCTTGACTCCTGTGGAGAAGAGCAGTGAAAAAAAAGGTACATCCATCCATTCCTACAGAGAAGCAAAAGAGGTTATTCAATCAAGCAGTGCCCAAGGCTGGGGCAAGCTGTTGGAGCTAGAAAAGAAAGATGATAAGTTTGGCTTAGGGTATCAGCCTGGTGGATCTACTCCAAGTGCTGGGTTACTCGACCGCAACCAGATCTGTACAACAAGCCAAGATGGGGACAGTGACGGTGACTGGGACAACTGGATTCACCCGTGTGCGCCTGGCAAGGAGCTAACAAACTGGTCTGCTGAAGACATCATACAAGTCACATGGCACCCAGAGTAATTATTTTGTTTCCTTTTATTAGCATACTGCATTGTCAAATCCAGCATTCTGCCCAAGATGCTAGGATCCATTGTATTGGACCACCATGTTTTGTACTGCATCTTTATTTTGCTATGAAATAAAAGGACATTTTCAGACAAAATTGTGTTCCCTTTCTTTTTTTTTTAAACTTTTCACAAAATATAAAAATGGCAATGTGTTTTCCTTTTTGTTTTGTGTTAGCGTCTCTTTCTCAAGATAAGCAGATTTTGAATAAGCACATCATATGTGCAGTGTTGATCATCCGGATTCCATTGATAACGTTCCTGCTATGACTACGCATGACTTTGACAATCCAGTTTGCCAAGCTGATGAAGGGGTTGAGGAAGACTGTGATCCCCCTGAAGAATTGGTCAGATTGTTGAAACAAGAGGAACGGGTTATTCAGCCTCATCAAGAAGAAATAGAGATCATCAACATTGGCAGAGAAGATGTGAGGAAAGAGATCAAGATCGGGGCCAGTCTGCAGGCCGACATCAAGAAAGAGATGATCAGTATGCTGAGAGAATATGTGGATATCTTTGCTTAGTCATATCAAGATATGCCAGGGTTGGATACCGACATCGTTGTGCATAAGCTACCTCTGAGAGAGGACTGTCCTCCTGTGAAACAGAAATTGAGAAGAACTCGTCCTGACATGGCGATGAAGATCAAAGAGGAGGTTCAGAAGCAATGGGATGTCGGGTTCCTTGCTGTGACTAGTTACCCACCTTGGGTAGCTAACATTGTACCTGTACCAAAGAAGGAAGGCAAGGTCCAGATGTGCGTTGACTACCGGGATTTGAATAGAGCAAGCCCAAAAGATGACTTTCCGTTGCCACACATTGACGTGTTGGTAGACAATACTTCTCAATTCTCGGTATTTTCCTTCATGGATGGCTTCTCCGGTTATAACCAGATTAAGATGGCGCCGGAAGACATGTAGAAAACAACGTTCATTACCCCGTGGGGTACATTCTGTTATAAGGTCATGCCCTTTGGTTTGAAGAATGCCGGGGCAACTTATCAATGAGCGATGGTCACATTGTTCCATGACATTATACACAAGGAGATTGAGTGTTATGTGGACGATATGATTGCTAAGTCCCGAGACGAAGAGGAGCATCTGGTCAACCTGAAGAAGCTGTTTGATAGACTGATCAAGTACAAGCTGAGGTTGAACCCAAACAAGTGCACTTTCGGAGTGCGTTCCGGGAAACTGCTGGGTTTCATTGTTAGTCAAAGAGGAATTGAGGTAGATCCTGCAAAAGTAAAAGCTATTCAAGATATGCCTGCACCGAGAACAGAAAAAGAAGTGCGCGGGTTTTTAGGGAGGTTGAACTACATTTCTCGGTTCATATCTCATATAACTGCCACGTGCGAACCAATATTCAAACTGCTAAGAAAAGAGCAAACGGTCAGGTGGAATGATGACTGCCAAAGAGCTTTCGACAAAATAAAAAGAATATTTGCAGGAGCCTCCAATTCTAATGCCTCCAGTGGAAGGAAGACCATTAATCATGTACTTGACCGTGCTAGAAGGGTCAATGGGGTGTGTACTGGGCAGACATGACGAGTCTGGTCGAAAAGAGTACGCTATTTATTACCTTAGCAAAAATTTTACCGACTGTGAATCCTGATACTCACTGCTCGAGAAAACTTGCTGCGCTTTGGTATGGGTTGCTCGCCGACTGAGGCAGTACATGTTGACTCATACACAACTGCTCATTTCCAAAATGGATCCTGTCAAGTACATCTTTGAGAAACCAGCGTTAATTGGAAGGGTTGCTAGGTGGCAGATGATTTTAACTGAATACGACATCCAGTATACTTCTCAGAAGGCTATCAAGGGAAGTGTATTGTCGGATTATCTTACACAGCAACCTCTTGAGGATGATTATCAGTCGATGAAGTTTGATTTCCCTGATGAGGACATCATGTACCTCAAAGCAAACGATTGCGAGGAACCACTTCTGGAGGAGGGGCCAGACCCTAAATCCAAATGGAAGTTGATGTTTGATGGGGCAGTCAATATCAATGGACGTGGAGTTGGTGCCGTTCTTATTACTCCCAAAGGTGTTCATTTACCCTTCGCTGCCAGAATTACATTTGGCTGCACCAACAATGAAGCGGAATACGAGGCATGCATAATGGGAATAGAGGAGGCTATTAATCTGCAGATTAAGAACCTCGATATATTCGGAGATTCAGCCCTCGTCATTAACCAAGTTACCGGAAAGTGGTATACGCATCAAGAGCATATAATTCCATACAGGGATTATGCTAGAAAACTGTTAACGTTCTTCACGACAGTTAAGCTTCAACACATACCACGTGATGAAAATCAGTTTGCCGACGCATTGGCCACTCTCTCTTCGTCAATCAAAGTCTTGTGTTGGAATTATGTGCCCCAAATTGACATTTCCAAGCTTGACGCTCCAGCTCATGCCTTCTCTGTAGACGCCGTGTCTGACGAGAAACCTTGGTATTTTGATATCAAGTTATTCCTGGAAAAACAAGAATACCCAACTGGGGCATCTTCATTTGACAAGAAGACCTTGAGGCGACTTGCTGCTAGCTTCTTCTTGAACACTGATGGGGTTCTGTACAAGAGAAACTTTGAGATGGTCTTACTCAGATGTGTGGATAGACACGAAGCAAGCCTGTTAATGCAGGAAGTCCACGAGGGGTCTTTCGGTACCCATGCAGGAGGGCATGCTATGGCTAAGAAATTGTTGAGATTAGGGTATTATTGGATGACAATGGATGCAGACTGTTGTTCATTTGCTCGTAAGTGCCACAAGTGCCAAATATATGCAGACAAAGTGCATGTTCCTGCAAGCCCGCTCAATGTCATGTCATATCCTTGGCCCTTTTCTATGTGGGGCATTGACATGATCGGGAAGATAGAGCCTACTGCTTAAAATGGTCATCGCTTCATCTTAGTCGCGATTGATTACTTCACCAAATGGGTAGAAGCAGCATCTTATGCCAACGTCACTCGTCAAGTGGTGGCAAGATTTCTGAAAAGAGATTTCATATGCAGATACGGAGTGCCCGAAAGGATCATTACTGACAATGGTTCTAATCTCAACAACAAGATGATGGCAGACTTGTGTCGGGACTTCAAGATACAACATCACAATTCTTCTCCTTACCGACCAAAGATGAATGGTGCGGTAGAGGCGGAAAATAAGAATATCAAGAAAATCATGCAAAAGATGGTTGTCACTTACAAAGATTGGCATGAGATGTTACCATTTGCGCTGCATGGGTACCGAACGTCAGTCAGGACGTCAACTGGGGCAACTCCCTTCTCTTTGGTATATGGTATGGAAGCAGTCCTGCCTGTTGAAGTAGAGATTCCTTCATTACGTGTGATGATGGATGTGAAGCTGGATGAGGCTGAATGGATGCGTGCACGTTATAATCAGCTATGTCTAATTGAGGAAAAGAGGTTAGCGGCTATCTGTCATGGTCAGCTTTATCAGAGGAGAATGAAGCATGCATTTGACCAACGAGTACATACTCGAGAGTATCAAGTGGGAGAGCTTGTGTTTAAGAGGATCGTTCCTCCAGGTTCATATCACAGGGGCAAGTGGACCCCAAATTACGAAGGACCATTCATAGTGAAGAAAGTCTTCTCAGGAGGAGCACTGATGCTCACCACTATGGATGGAGATGACTTCCAGTCCCCTGTTAACTCGGACGCAGTTAAAAAATACTTCGCATAAAGAGACCCGCTGGACACAAAAAACAGAATTATAGTCCAGGCAAAAAAAGGGCATCCCGACGAGCTAAAAACAGAATAAAAAGCTCGGGTAAAATTTAGGGAAATAAATAAAAAATGTACACCCGCTGAGTTGAAAAGCCACATTGGACAGCTCAGGAAAAAAAGGGCATCCCGATGGATTGAAAACCCGAAAGGGCGATCCACACAAAACAAGGGAAGAAGCAAACAACTGCGATCCGAATAATCTGAACCACATCATTGTTTCGTACAACTTGACAATATCAGAAGGGTAGGAAACAATCCCCTCATCCCCTCATAAAGCCAAAGCAGAAGGGAGAGTCTCGAAGACATGCTGGTCATAGCAGAAATGGAACTCCTTGGAATGCCGTGTCCATTGCCATTAGGATAGTTTCTTTTCTCAATTTTATGGTGGCTACCTCTTTCCAGGTGCTTTCTTCCTGATGTGAAACTTTGCCTATTTAGAGGCCATTCAATAAAAAGAACATTCAGTCAAAAAGTTGTGTGTGTTTATTTTTGTTTGCAAAATGTCCTGAATTTTTGGCAAAAAATAGCATTGCATTAAAACATGGTGATATTTTGAAAGAAAAATGACATGCAGGGAAACTGTAATCCCTCTTTGAGTGTCGAGTGAAGATGGATGAACAGATCATACCATTGCAAATCCCCGGGGCACACTTGTGTTTTCTGTTGTTGCAGGTTGCAGGATGGCGTCACATTCTCTCAAGCAGTTTACTTTTTCCCAGTAGAGTATCTCCAACAGATTTCTTTCCAGCTAAGCCTTGGCAGCAGCCCAAGCAATTTATTCTTCCCCAGTGAAATGCCCAGCAGGGATCTGAAAGTCTGACATCCTCAAGCAGAATTATATCCCCAGCAAGGGTCATAGCCAGAATTCAGCATCAGCAAATGTTTTCCCCAGCCAGAACATTGTTGAAGCATCTTTCCAGCCAAGTCTGAAGATGATTATGTCCCCACAGAGTTCATATTTGATTTTCACTTCCTTCAGTGAAATATTCCCTAGCAAAGTTGCCATACGTTTGGGTCAATTTGAGGGTACAAGCAGGTATTCATCACTTCAGTCAGAGCTAGGTGTCCAGACCTCCTGACTTGTTATTCCCTGCAGAGTTGTAACTCTTGTGGCCAATCAGGCATTTGTTTGTTGCTCGTCTGTATCATCTCCAGCACTTGTCTGTGCTCCAGCCTTATTTATTGCTCGTCTGCAATCTCCAACACTCGTCTGTGTTCTTACTTTATTGATGCTCGTCTGCATTTCTCAACACTCGTCTGTGTTTGATATTGGATACCTTATTGATGCTTGTCTGCATTTCTTGACACTCGTCTGTGTTATCCCTGAGCAGAGTATTCCCCAGCAGTGACATATTATTGATGCTCGTCTGCACTTCTCAACACTCGTCTGTGTTATCACTCCGGCTTGCTCGTTTGCTTTCCCCAGCAGTGGTCCATGATTACCCTGCTATTGCTCGTCTGCAATTCCCAACATTCGTCTGTGTTTGGTATATAATCTCTGCTTTTTGCTCATCTACAATTCTCAACACTCGTCTGTGTTTGGAAACCAATACATGTTGGATACTCGTCTGTATCATCTCCAGCACTCGTCTGCGTTATCACTTTGATATTGCTCGTCTGCAATTTCCAGCACTCGTCTGTGTTTGGTATATGATTTCTGTTGTTGCCCGTCTGCAAATTCCAATACTAGTCTGTGTTGGGTATCCATGTTTGCTGCTTTTCCACAGTGAAGTTGCCAACACTCTTCTGTGTTTGATATCTGATGTTTGTTGTTGCTCGTCTGCAACTTTCTTACACTCGTCTGTGTTGGATGATTGATAATCTTTGCTATTTGCTCGTCTGCATTCTCCGGCACTCGTCTGTGTTTGGTTGAAGCTCGTCTGCTTTTTATCCCCAGAGGTCATCTGTGTTCTAAAGCTTGTCTGCTTCGCTTGGATACTCGTCTGTATCATTCCCAACACTCGTCTGTGTTAGGCTTATATTTGTTGTGTGGATTTGCTGATTATCTTGAAATTCTTCTGTTGCTACTCCAAATTCTCGTCTGTGTTTGAACTTATGGTATTCGTCCATACCAGTTGCTGATACTCGTCTGTATCATTGCCTGAAGTTCTCTTCTGTGTTTCTCAGATCATCGTCTGATACTCGTCTGTATCATTGACTTACGGTACTCGTCTGTGTTCTCTTGATGATCATCCAATACTCATCTGTATTTAAGAGGTTTAAAATCCTGACAGTGGGAGTTAATGTAAAAATGGTTACCGGTCATGGCGTAACAGGTAAATCCGAAGGAGGCTCGTCTGTCTCAGGAACCAATTATTATTGTTGCTACACCTGGCATAACAGGTTTGCTCAGAAGACTCGTCTGTCTTGTACCATATATCCACGGATAATATATGAAAAAGGTTTGTCTACCTTGATTGCATGTTTATCCCACAGACTTTAAATGCATCCTGGACCTGGCGTAACAGGTATATCCGAAGGAGACTCGTCTGTCTCAAGTCATATGTTCTTGTAGTGTTTGAGGACTCGTCTGTCCAGTTCCTGGCGTAATAGGATTGTTCGAAGAAGACTCGTCTGTCAAAGTATTCTTATTCCAGATAATAGTTCCAACTTAGAAGAAGCTCGTCTGCTTTCTTCCCCCCTGCAGTCACCAAAGCGTCATTTGGTTGGGTTTATTTCTCAGTGTTTTGCATTCTTCGTCAGAGTGCAAATTTCAGGTCTTCTTGGTATTCAACCACAGTTTATCTTGAATGGTCGATAGCCCGTGCTATCGTCCTTTTCAGATTAACAGTTGTTTGAATAGGGGCAGCTGTAACACCCCAAATTTGCCCTCTACATTTTTAGCATCATATCACATCATATTCATCATCAATATGTCATATCCTTAGCATATTGCATAGAAAAATGAAGCATAGCACTTGCATGTTCCGGCATAAGGCATGTGATCAATCATCAGGGAATTCAAGGCTCACAAGGCAGGATACAAGGTTGACATCAGGGTCAAAGCATTATAAAGGATGGAGGATCAAAATCAGATCAAAACGGTTGGCATCGGCTTATTTTTTAAGGTTCCCACCAAAAGGAGGGAAGTTCAAAATTCACTGGCGTTAACCGGTTAACGGATTGGTTAACCGGTTAACGGCCACGAATTTTGAATTTCCAGCAGCATTTCAGCATGTGTGATTTTTTGCTCCATTTTTCATTTTTCTGATTTTATTCATTTTTTGAATTAATTGGAAATTAAAGAGAAGGATCTAGAGCCCTTGTCCAAGCCTAATCCCATTGCTACATCCTAATCACACTACCCAAACCATAATTTTGGATCCCAAGCCTAATTTTTGGGCCCCAAACCTAAGCCATATTTAATCATTTCTTTCCAAACCAAAGGGGCTCTCCCTCATTTTTCACTCTCAATTTCTGAATTTTCATTCCTCTCACTCAGAATTCTCTCACTTTTCTCTCCCAATTTTCCAAATCACTCAAGGTTCCTCTTTGAAGATCACACAACCTTGCCTTGAGGTGTGTAGATCTTGGAACTAGACCTCCACCCATAGCGCCATTGCATCTTTTTGCTGGTTTAATTGGTGATTCAGATCTGGTTTGGGATCTAGAAGTGCTTTTGGATCCAAAATTCTGCATCAAGAGTTTGTTCTTGCATTTATTTTGCGCGGAGTGTGAAGTTTAGCACCGGATCTTCAAGGCTTCGCGCGAGATCTATCATTTTTAGTTCGATCAACAATTACCAAAGCACACCTCGTCTTTGTAGGTCGGTTAATTTCAAATCTAGCTCTGTTTTAGCTTATTTTCATGTTTACGCTTTAGATCCGCCATGTGCTTGCGTATTTGCTTGTGTTGAGTGAATTGATTGATTGATTTGTGACAGGATCCGTGTATTAGTGTTCATAAGCTTCATGATGCTATTTAATGTGAATTGATGCACTATTTTCATGTTCAAATGCTTGCTGGACTGGTATGAGATTGTTTGGAATAAGCTATTTGTGAGCTGGTTTCTGCAGGTTTTTTTGCTGCTGTTTTAACAGTGTTAACCGTTAACAGATTGGTTAACTGGTTAACGCACCTGGATTTTGCTGTTTTACGCAGGTTTTGGCATGGTTAACCGGTTAACAGATTGGTTAACCGGTTAACACTAAATCAGTGAGCCACTTTTGAGTTATTAATAGCATGTTTGATCCCCATACTTGTTCTAAATTCCATGGATCATTATACGATCATTGAATATGTTTGTTTGGGTGATTTTCCTGCTGATTGATGAATGCTTCCGTGTTCTCGACACGTAAATTCTTGGTTGTGCTATGTTTGGTATGATTGTTTGATTTTGTTTGGTATGAACTTTAAGCATGTCATTGCCATAATTTTATTGATAAACATGTGTTGGATTTTGGCTAACCATTGCAGGGGCTTAGGTAAGTGAGAGGTGTGGATGTGATTCCCACATCTCCAATTCTTATCTCTTCTTCTTTCTTCACTAATGCTAACCTTGTGATTGTTGGGCTTAGGCCATACTTTCGTCTTCTTCTTTTCTTCTTCGTCTCTCCTTCTTTCTTTCTTCTTTAGGATAGTAAACCACATTAACCTTAGGATCTCCTTGAATGACAACATTTAGGATTCTTTAGTCCCCCATTAGATGTTTTACCTTTAGATCCTTTGGTTCTTTCTCTTCTCATCTTCAAACTTAATTCTAATTCACTTGATAAATGTTGAGTACTTTCATGTGACATGAGACTTTGCTATGAGATACTTGCACGCGTTCCGTTTCGGGGCGAGGTGTAAGTCATCCCTCGTGGTGGATAGGTCTTAGCATGATATTACCTCACAAAGAAAAGCTAAAAAACATTTCTTAACCAAAAATTACAAAAACACTTAATAAATGGTAATAGGTCAGTGCGTATGAGCCTTCACTTGTGGGACTAGCCTTGGGGATTTCCTCCATAGATAGGTGTGCCTCTTGCGCATTCCATTTCGGGATGATGTGAGATGTACACATCCTAATGAGTAAGACTTAGGTACACTTACCTATGCAAATTTCACTCATAAAAGCTTCATAAAAAACACAAACAAACAATAAGCGTCTTTTCTTCGGGAATTCTTTTCTCATCTCATTCGCTTCGTACGCGAACTTGCTCCTACTTGTCATTTTGCAAGACGGTTACGCACTCGTCGTCCGAGTCTGCAACACCTGAGCAAGGGCATAGGCAGTTCAAGCCTTAGTTCACAAGCAATTTCTTTTCTAACCCTAGTAAGGGGAACTACGGCGTTTCTGATCCTCATTGTCCTGATGAGGTACGTAGGCAGCGGGGTAGGGCCCGTTCGAGCACAATCTTTATTTTCCTTACATTTCTTCCTTTTCATTTCTTTTTCAGTTCCCTTTTCGTTTCTTTTATCCAATTCAGTTCATCTTCTTTGCAGCAGCTTTCATACCCTCACCCTTTGAAATAGTTTCTTTGCAAGCGTGGATCCCGTCGGGTACGGCGGACGATCTGGGTGCTAATACCTTCCCAGTTCGTAACCGACTCCCGAACTCAGTCTCTTTGGTTCGTAGGACCCGTGTCCTTCCTCTTCTTTCTTCTGGTTTGTGCAGCATTACCATTCCCGTTCCTTCGGGATAAAAATGCGTGGTTGGCGACTCTATTCTTTTCCGCGCCACTTTCGCGTTTGTACCAGGATGGAAATCCCGGGGAGTGACAGGTTACAAATGTGGTACTGGTGCCTAAGAAAGATGGTAAAGTACACATGTGTGTAGATTACATGGATTTGAACAAAGCCACCCCTAAAGATGACTTTCCACTTCCACATATTGATGTTCTGGTAGACAACACTGCTCAACATAAGGTATTCTCTTTTATGGATGCTTTCTCTGGTTACAATCAGATTAAGATGGCACCTGAGGATATGGAAAAGACTACATTTGTGACTCAATGGGGCACTTTCTGTTATAAGGTAATGCCATTTGGTTTGAAGAACGCTGGGACAACATATCAGTGTGCTATGGTAGCTTTGTTCCATGACATGATTCACCATGAGATAGAGGTATATGTTGATGATATGATAGCCAGATCTCAGACTGAAGAAGAACATCTTGATCACCTGCACAAGTTGTTTGAGAGGTTAAAGAAGTACAAGTTGAGATTAAATCCAAACAAGTGTAATACCCATATATAAAAGACATACATCAAAGCATATTTTTCATATATAAATTTAAGTTTGGTATTGAAATAAACAAGTTCTTAGTAACACATTGTATAAATATAACCACTACAACATAAGGTACTAGCAAAAGGCTATAAATAGTACAAGATGTTCACAAAATAAGAAGTCTAAGAACTAGATCGTAAGATCTCAAAATTCCACAGCGGAAGAAACCATCAAACAAGAAAAGATAATAAAGTCGCCTTATCTTTACCCTTTGCGGAACCTGAAGTACCTAAAATAACAACATCAACATGGGGTGAGACAAAACATCTCAGTGACTTCCCTAACTTAGAGTTCACTCGGCTCTAAAAGATTTGATTCCAAAATCTCAAGCTCTAAACATTCTCACACAAGAAACCGGGATCAAAAGGAACTAAGGTCCATACAAACTCTCGAAACATAAATTAAGTGAAACATATACCTCAAGTCCTTACGTATGTTTCACGTGGGACTAAAAAAAACCCACCTCAAGACTTACTTGAGACCTTACGGAGGATTCTATATAACACTATCTTTAATCTTTAAAGATGTTTCATGTGGGACTAAAGACAACCCACCTTAATACTTACTCAAGATTAACGCTTAACTAGTGTAGCACTCGCCTCAAGTCCTTACGGATGCTTCACGTGGGACTAAGGACAACCCACTCCAAGACATATGCAAGACCTTAAGGAGGACTCATAGCCTACACGTCTCAAATCAACACCCGCGTATATACAACGGTACCTCAAGTCCTTACAGATGCTCTTGCGAAACACAAAGTAACCACATTGAGACTTATACAAGACTTTACGAAGGACCCAAAGCGACACAAATCTCAATTCACACTAGCCTAAGGGAATCCTAGATACCTCACAAGTTGTACCTTTTTATTACCTTTAGTTCACAATTCCCTAACTTAGCATTTTTACCGTATAATCGAAAGTCGAGCAAAAGTCGGGTAAAAATAATCTTTTTCAGTATCATGTGAAAGTACATAATTTTAGCTTTCAATAGATATAAAGAACACTAAAATCGGATAACCGAGTAAAACGTTATGGATTTTTAAAGTTTGGAAATAAAATATTTTCTCCCATACTTACAGTGTTAACCGGTTAACGAATTTGGTTAACCGGTTAACCAAGCCAAAACAGAGGCAGCTGCGCAAATTCAAGACGCGTTAACCGATTAACAGATTCGGTTAACCGGTTAACCGAACACAGACAACAACAAAACACACAAATTCCATGACAGTAACATCCCAAAACCATTCCAAACATTGGCAATCATCAAAACAACATAGTAACAATGTTCCTACACCTAAAGGCAACATATTCAAGCATTTATATCGATTTTTAACCGTTTAATCTACCGATTCTAGGATTTTCATAAAATTGCCCTAAAACTCATAACCCTAAAAACTCTACCAAAACCAAAAGGAAAAGTTTCTAGCTATGAACCCACCTCTAGCAAGAAGATTAGAGAAGATTGAATGGAAACAGATGGGTGGAAGCAACAAGATTAGGAGTTCTCTTCTTCAACTTCTTCAAGACTTTTTCTTCTTCTTTCCTCTCTTCCTTTTTCTTTTCTCCTTCTTTCTCTATTTATATGTTCTTATAAAAACAAAAGAAATAAGACTTTAGATCTTAAAAGGAAACATAACTTTTCCTACTGACGGGTCCAAATAGAGAATCCAAAAATGTCTCTTAATCCAATATTTTATAAAACCTCTGAGTCAGCTAATATTAGTTAATAAAATAAAATCCTGCTGATTACTCTATTTAATTATATTAAAATTTCTTAGAGTAATCCGGAACAATATTAATATCAAATAATATTATTCAGAGCATTAAATAAATTATGGGGTATTACATGTGAAGTGGTGGTGTATATAATCTGATCTAATATGTTATTTATCGTATATTCAATTATACTGTTCGATATCTCAATCCTTCTGTTTGAATGTTGCCCTCTGTTAGTAATGTGCATGTAATCCAAAGTATAGTTGTTTACCTTAGTAGATTCGAGTCGGTGTTGTCGTTTTGATACGTAGCACTCGGGGGGGATAACACATGTTTTCTTTTAATGTTGGATTTTATGATGTTGCTAAATTTTAAATTGTTTTCATTAAAGACTTGTTGTTTTAAGCTGTTTTGATGCTGAATACAAGTTATGTTATTTTAAGTTGAATTTTATGAATCA
Source organism: Lathyrus aphaca (assembly GCA_963966055.1). NCBI lineage: Eukaryota > Viridiplantae > Streptophyta > Magnoliopsida > Fabales > Fabaceae > Lathyrus > Lathyrus aphaca. The sequence continues at coordinate 490,377,169 of OZ014521.1, forward strand.
GCTGCGTAGTAATGAAAGTATTATATTTTAAAGAATAATCAGGTGTTTGTATGTTGTTTTTAAGTTGAAAATGTATCATTCCATTTTTTTGTTGGAATTTTCGAAACTCTGATTTAATTATAAATTATCGGGTAGAAATGGGGTGTTACAACACTCACCTCATTCCCAGACCCAAACTAAAGAGAACTCACCAATATCAAGAAGAACAAATATGCCCTATACTTAGGGAAAATAATCTAGGAAAGAATCCAAAACCATGTGGGCATCTGTCAATCAACAGTATGCAAAGTGAGGTTAGTTTAAGATATTTGTTCCCTTCCATAACCAGCTTCATCAAGAAAAATATAGAAATCAGAAAGTAGCAAAAATGTGATAGTGATTAAAGACCACAAAATCGAGCTACACCTTGTTGACACTAGAGTTTGATCTAAAATACCACATGTGTCAATGATTTTATGTTATCTAAACTTATAAGACGATGTTAATGATTTTGTGTGAACTTAAGGTGTTCACTGCTAGATCGATTACTTCATATTTGATGATGTATTTTGAGTTTTAGTTGGTGTTCTGATATCCCTAACCCGATATCGGGATATACGCAAACACTCTAACAGTCAAGAAAATGATTATCAAAGATAGAATGAGGTATTTTAGTTTAGAAAAGATATGTACCTTATCTTGATGTATTTCCTTTTCATTTTTAGTCATATTTTAGAATTTTGGAAATCTATAACCTTCTTGAACATGATAGTTCAAAGAGATAAATGTCAGAATATCATTATTATATGATCTTTTGACCCTCTTTTAATCATTCACATCAATTAATTATTTTTTTAAAGCAAGTTCGCGCATGTTCTTCTTAAGGTCCTAAAATCTTCTATGGAATATTTATCTTTAATTTTGTTGATATTTTAACCTTGATCCAACGCTACTTTTAGAAGTTAAATTGAGTCCTTTTTTTTTTGACAAAAGTTAAATTGAATCTTATTCATTATTAGATTGTTAAATATCCTTGGGGACACATACAACAATTTAACTCAAAATAGAAACTCCAGATAAATCGCCATAAGCTTAGGTAGTTAGCAAATCATAAGCTTAATTCATTTAGATACACTATGACATTAATCTTGAAGTTGACATTTGAACATTCAACATCATATTTTCATTCTCTAAATTTTTTGTTTTTGAAAAGAAGTACTATTTATATTTTATTTTCTCTCATAGTATCGTGTCTCCACACAATGTCTAGGGTCAAAAGAAACCCCTTATCAATCAACCAACCCCTGTGAACATAATATCTAAGGTTCAATAATTTATCTCAGTCATGAAGAAGAGTACCAAAATGTTGACTACAAATTAATACAACTACTTCTCCAATAAACAAAAACTTCCTTCAATGGCATCTCTCATTATTGGTCCGGACCTTCAGAAACTAGTGGTTATTCCTTGCATCACAGATTCACCAGTTTTTTTGCTGAACAAATGAACCACTCAATGCAGCGCCACAATTGCATCCTACTCTGACAGCAATAGAATTTCATTGACTGATAATAATAGTAACTCTAAATTAAGATAATTGCATCCTACTCTGACAGCAATAGAATTTCATTGACTGATAATAATAGTAACTCTAAATTAAGATAAATGGAAAATGCATTATTGATTGAATTAAGAACTATTACAAAGAATGATCCCTATAATCTCATAGCAAGTACTCCACAAGAACTATACAAAGAATGATCCCTATAATCCCATAGCAAGTACTCCACAGAGGAGAGATGATTCTGTCTGCCCAACTCAAAAGGTGTTTCTAACAGAAAATAAATTCCCTCTTGCTATTTGTGTCTTAATATAACTACCCTTCCCTTCTAACATAAGCAGGTTATAACCGATTCTCTATTCAACTCTTTATTGGGCTATAGCCCAAATCCAGTATCCTATCGGATAAAATATGATATCACATGCTTCAATAGTATAATGAAGAAAGAAGACTAATAAACAAACAAAACAATCTCAGTATGGACTTGTCCCTTCGGGACCCCAAGTCTAATAAACAAACAAAACAATTTTAATGATAAACAATATATGATCAAGTATTAAAAAATCAGTAATCTCTATACTAAACAATATTAAAACATTATCATTTGATAAGGGCCACCGTATACAAGAAACAATGCAAAGCATTCTATAACAAAAGTCATTTAAAATTTAAAAAAAATGAAGAACACAAACTGAAAATCATCATCAATAATGATGAGAGGACCAAAACGAAGGTGTAATGCAACCTAACGATGATGACGTTTGTAGATCACGCAACATGGAACGAGTAAAGATGAATAATCCCTCGGTTTTCGATCATGGATAGTAAGTTTCTCAAACTTTCTTTGAGTATGAATTAAAAGTGCAGCAGGATTTGCAACAACGGCATCCATATAAGGGTTTGGACGAATTCCAGCAGATTTCAGAGGTTTCTTACCAAAAAATTCAAAAACACTCTCCGGAGGAAATCTTTCATAATTTGTACTCGGTTCCCAATTCTCAAGCTTCCTAATTATCTCCTTAATGCGTTTTGATTCCCTTTCTTCAGGAGAAAGAATCACCTCCTCCGATTTCGACTCCCTTTCTTCCTGTGAAACAACCATCTTCTTCCTTATTACCTCCTCCCGTTTCGATTCCCTTTCTTCAGTAGAAAGAACCTTCTCTTATGATTCCCTAAAACACAAAACCCTAATCTATATATTTATAGTTTCCCAAAAATCACACCTTGATTACTTATTCAAAAAACTATATTTAATTTGAATAAATTTGTATTAGAACAAAAAAAAACTATATTTAATTTGAATAAATTTGTATTAGAACAAAAAAAACTATATTTAATTTGAATAATTTGTGTTTATTATTATTATTATTATTATTTATAAAAATATTTTTGACTATTTTTTAGCCATCGAAAAATGAGGAGAGTTAATTATTTATTTTGTAAATAATATTATTTTTAAAGTTTTTTTTAGTTTAATTATTAATGATTTATTATAATAGTGATATATTATTATTACGTGGAAGATGTAAAATTGTTGATAGGATTAGATACAATGGAGGGAAAACGAAGAGTTTAGTCTGTCTTCCAAGATAAATATTACATGTTTCAAGTAAAATATATATGAATTTTAAAAAGGTAGTTATTAATTGTGAAATCTTATCATTAAAAAGAGAAATGAATATTTAATAATTTTTTCTTTATTATTTTATATTGTCTATAAATATCTTTTCTTATTCCGTATAATATAATTAGCGATAAATTTTGTAAAAAAGAAAATTATGAAGGAAAAATTAGACTTTTTTTTTCAATAAATAGATGACTTTTTCAAAAGGAAAAACAAAATAACTTTTCAAAATAATTAAAATTTTATCCTTTTTTAAAGATTGTGATTTTTTGCAAAAAACATACACGCTAGAAATTTTCAAAAGTGATTGAAAACAAAGCTTGAAAAAATACAATAGTTAACAATAGTTAATATATTATCAATCATCAATTTTTTTCATGATTATCATTTAATGAAATTTTATTTTCTTATTGATGATAATGATCGAAATAAAATTTAATTTTTTAATGAAATAAAATATTATAATTATCATAGGTGAATTTATTAATTAATTTAAAATTCTATAAATAAAATAATAACTTGATTTAAATACTGATTAGATATATTAAACAAAAAATATATTTTTTCAAATAAAGTATCATAATAATCATAAATATATTTATTAATTAATTTAAAAATATATAAAAATAATAATAAATTCATTTTGATTACTATAAATAAAATATAACAATAAAAGTTACTAATAAATAAAAATAGGGAGGAAGAAAAATAACGATATATAAAAAAAAAACTTAGTTTTCTATGACTATCTTTTTTTAAGGCTAAAAATAATTTGGAGAGATGAAAACTAAAAAGTTGTTATACATTTAAACTTAAAAGATTAAAAGTAATATATTAATTTTATAATTTAATGTTATTAAATCATAAATTAGAACTAAAATGTCTATTTTATATATGTAACTAAATTCATTAATAACATATTTAATATTTCATTATACTACGTCAATTATTCAAAAAAACAAAACCAATTTTATAATAATGATAATTAAATCTTTAAAAAATAATAATGATAATTAAATATTATTTAATTTTGTAATTAGTTAAAAAGATGTAGTTTTTTTATTAATTAGAATAAATTTATCACTGTTGTACTTTACACTTAAAATTATATTTAAATCGAAATATATATATTTTTCAATATACACTTTTTTAGATTAAATATAACAAATTACAAAAAAAAAATCATCTATTCATTAAAAGGAATGAACAAAAATGTTTCTTAAATTTGTATTAGAACAAAAAAAACTATATTTAATTTGAATAAATTTGTATTAGAACAAAAAAAAACTATATTTAATTTGAATAATTTGTATTTTTCATTATTATTATTATTATTATTATTATTATTATTATTTATAAAAATATTTTTGACTATTTTTTAGCCATCGAAAAATGAGGAGCGTTAATTATTTATTTTGTAAATAATATTACTTTTAAAGTTTTGTAGTTTAATTATTAATGATTTATTATTATTTGGTAGAAATAGTGATATATTATTATTACGTGGAAGATGTAAAATTGTTGATAGGATTAGATATAATGGAGGGAAAACGAAGAGTTTAGTCTGTCTTTCAAGATAAATATTACATGTTTCAAATAAAATATATATGAAATTTAAAAAGTAGTTATTAATTGTGAAATTTTATCATTAAAGAGAGAAAATAATGAAGCATAAATTAGACTTTTTTTTCAATAAATAGATGACCTTTTCAAAAGGAAAAACAAAATAGCTTTTCAAAATAATTAAAATTTTATCTTTTTAAAGATAGTGATTTTTTTCAAAAACATATACATACACGCTATGTTCAAAAGTGATTGAAAACAAAGCTTGAAAAAATGCAATAGTTAACCATAGTTAATATATTAACAATCATCAATTTATTTTATGATTATCATTTAATGAAATTTTATTTTCTTATTGATTATAATGATCGAAATAAAATTTAATTTTTTATTGAAATAAAATGTTATAATTATCATAGGTGAATTTATTAATAAATTTAAAATTCTATAAATAAAATAATAACTTGATTAAAATACTGATTAGATATATTAAACAAAAAATATATTTTTTCAAAGAAAGTATCATAATAATCATAAATATATTTATTAATTAATTTAAAAATATATAAAAATAATAATAAATTCATTTTGATTACTATAAATAAAATATAACAATAAAAGTTACTAATAAATAAAAATAGGGAGGAAGAAAAATAACGATATATAAAAAAAAATTAGTTTTCTATGACTATCTTTTTTTAAAGTTAAAAATAATTTGGTCCAACATGTCATTATAAAAATATACTAAATTTGGTAATAAAATATTTGAGTATCAATATTTTTTGAAAAAAAATTTAGAGAGATGAAAACTAAAACGTTGTTATACACTTATACTTAAAAGATTAAAAGTAATATATTAATTTTATAATTTAATGTTATTAAATCATAAATTAGAACTAAAATGTCTATTTTATATATGTAACTAAATTCATTAATAACATATTTAATATTTCATTATACTACGTCAATTATTCAAAAAAAAACAAAACCAATTTTATAATAATGATAATTAAATCTTTAAAACATAATAATGATAATTAAATATTATTTAATTTTGTAATTAGTTAAAAAGATGTAGTTTTTTTATTAATTAGAATAAATTTATCACTGTTGTACTTTACAATTAAAATTATATTTAAATCGAAATATATATATTTTTCAATATACACTTTTTTAGATTAAATATAACAAATTACAAAAAAAAAATCATCTATTCATTAAAAGGAATGAACAAAAATGTTCCTTAAATTTGTATTAGAACAAAAAAAAAAACTATATTTAATTTGAATAAATTTGATTAGAAAAAAAAAACTATATTTAATTTGAATAAATTTGTATTAGAACAAAAAAAAACTATATTTAATTTGAATAATTTGTATTTTTCATTATTATTATTTATAAAATTATTTTTGACTATCTTTTATCCATCGAAAAATGAGGAGGGTTAATTATTTATTTTGTAAATAATATTACTTTTAAAGTTGTTTTTAGTTTAATTATTAATGATTTATTATTATTAGGTAGAAATAGTGAGATATTATTATTACGTGGAAGATGTAAAATTGTTGATAGGATTAGATATAATGGAGGGAAAACGAAGAGTTTAGTCTGTCTTCCAAGATAAATATTACATGTTTCAAGTAAAATATATATGAAATTTAAAAAGGTAGTTATTAATTGTGAAATCTTATCATTAAAGAGAGAAAATAATGAAGCATAAATTAGACCTTTTTTTCAATAAATAGATGACCTTTTCAAAAGGAAAAACAAAATAGCTTTTCAAAATAATTAAAATTTTATCTTTTTAAAGATAGTGATTTTTTTCAAAAACATATACATACACGCTAGAAATGTTCAAAAGTGATTGAAAACAAAGCTTGAAAAAATTCAATAGTTAATATATTAACAATCATCAATTTATTTTATGATTATCATTTAATGAAATTTTATTTTCTTATTGATTATAATGATCGAAATAAAATTTAATTTTTTATTGAAATAAAATGTTATAATTATCATAGGTGAATTTATTAATAAATTTAAAATTCTATAAATAAAATAATAACTTGATTAAAATACTGATTAGATATATTAAACAAAAAATATATTTTTTCAAATAAGGTATCATAATAATCATAAATATATTTATTAATTAATTTAAAAATATATAAAAATAATAATAAATTCATTTTGATTACTATAAATAAAATATAACAATAAAAGTTACTAATAAATAAAAATAGGGAGGAAGAAAAATAACGATATATAAAAAAAAATTAGTTTTCTATGACTATCTTTTTTTAAAGTTAAAAATAATTTGGTCCAACATGTCATTATAAAAATATACTAAATTTGGTAATAAAATATTTGAGTATCAATATTTTTTGAAAAAAAATTTAGAGAGATGAAAACTAAAACGTTGTTATACACTTATACTTAAAAGATTAAAAGTAATATATTAATTTTATAATTTAATGTTATTAAATCATAAATTAGAACTAAAATGTCTATTTTATATATGTAACTAAATTCATTAATAACATATTTAATATTTCATTATACTACGTCAATTATTCAAAAAAAAAAAAACCAATTTTATAATAATGATAATTAAATCTTTAAAACATAATAATGATAATTAAATATTATTTAATTTTGTAATTAGTTAAAAAGATGTAGTTTTTTTATTAATTAGAATAAATTTATCACTGTTGTACTTTACAATTAAAATTATATTTAAATCGAAATATATATATTTTTCAATATACACTTTTTTAGATTAAATATAACAAATTACAAAAAAAAATCATCTATTCATTAAAAGGAATGAACAAAAATGTTCCTTAAATTTGTATTAGAACAAAAAAAAAACTATATTTAATTTGAATAAATTTGATTAGAAAAAAAAAACTATATTTAATTTGAATAAATTTGTATTAGAACAAAAAAAAACTATATTTAATTTGAATAATTTGTATTTTTCATTATTATTATTTATAAAAATATTTTTGACTATCTTTTAGCCATCGAAAAATGAGGAGGGTTAATTATTTATTTTGTAAATAATATTACTTTTAAAGTTGTTTTTAGTTTAATTATTAATGATTTATTATTATTAGGTAGAAATAGTGAGATATTATTATTACGTGGAAGATGTAAAATTGTTGATAGGATTAGATATAATGGAGGGAAAACGAAGAGTTTAGTCTGTCTTCCAAGATAAATATTACATGTTTCAAGTAAAATATATATGAAATTTAAAAAGGTAGTTATTAATTGTGAAATCTTATCATTAAAGAGAGAAAATAATGAAGCATAAATTAGACCTTTTTTTCAATAAATAGATGACCTTTTCAAAAGGAAAAACAAAATAGCTTTTCAAAATAATTAAAATTTTATCTTTTTAAAGATAGTGATTTTTTTCAAAAACATATACATACACGCTAGAAATGTTCAAAAGTGATTGAAAACAAAGCTTGAAAAAATTCAATAGTTAATATATTAACAATCATCAATTTATTTTATGATTATCATTTAATGAAATTTTATTTTCTTATTGATTATAATGATCGAAATAAAATTTAATTTTTTATTGAAATAAAATGTTATAATTATCATAGGTGAATTTATTAATAAATTTAAAATTCTATAAATAAAATAATAACTTGATTAAAATACTGATTAGATATATTAAACAAAAAATATATTTTTTCAAATAAAGTATCATAATAATCATAAATATATTTATTAATTAATTTAAAAATATATAAAAATAATAATAAATTCATTTTGATTACTATAAATAAAATATAACAATAAAAGTTACTAATAAATAAAAATAGGGAGGAAGAAAAATAACGATATATAAAAAAAAATTAGTTTTCTATGACTATCTTTTTTTAAAGTTAAAAATAATTTGGTCCAACATGTCATTATAAAAATATACTAAATTTGGTAATAAAATATTTGAGTATCAATATTTTTTGAAAAAAAATTTAGAGAGATGAAAACTAAAACGTTGTTATACACTTATACTTAAAAGATTAAAAGTAATATATTAATTTTATAATTTAATGTTATTAAATCATAAATTAGAACTAAAATGTCTATTTTATATATGTAACTAAATTCATTAATAACATATTTAATATTTCATTATACTACGTCAATTATTCAAAAAAAACAAAACCAATTTTATAATAATGATAATTAAATCTTTAAAACATAATAATGATAATTAAATATTATTTAATTTTGTAATTAGTTAAAAAGATGTAGTTTTTTTATTAATTAGAATAAATTTATCACTGTTGTACTTTACAATTAAAATTATATTTAAATCGAAATATATATATTTTTCAATATACACTTTTTTAGATTAAATATAACAAATTACAAAAAAAAAATCATCTATTCATTAAAAGGAATGAACAAAAATGTTCCTTAAATTTGTATTAGAACAAAAAAAAAACTATATTTAATTTGAATAAATTTGATTAGAAAAAAAAAACTATATTTAATTTGAATAAATTTGTATTAGAACAAAAAAAAACTATATTTAATTTGAATAATTTGTATTTTTCATTATTATTATTTATAAAAATATTTTTGACTATCTTTTAGCCATCGAAAAATGAGGAGGGTTAATTATTTATTTTGTAAATAATATTACTTTTAAAGTTGTTTTTAGTTTAATTATTAATGATTTATTATTATTAGGTAGAAATAGTGAGATATTATTATTACGTGGAAGATGTAAAATTGTTGATAGGATTAGATATAATGGAGGGAAAACGAAGAGTTTAGTCTGTCTTCCAAGATAAATATTACATGTTTCAAGTAAAATATATATGAAATTTAAAAAGGTAGTTATTAATTGTGAAATCTTATCATTAAAGAGAGAAAATAATGAAGCATAAATTAGACCTTTTTTTCAATAAATAGATGACCTTTTCAAAAGGAAAAACAAAATAGCTTTTCAAAATAATTAAAATTTTATCTTTTTAAAGATAGTGATTTTTTTCAAAAACATATACATACACGCTAGAAATGTTCAAAAGTGATTGAAAACAAAGCTTGAAAAAATTCAATAGTTAATATATTAACAATCATCAATTTATTTTATGATTATCATTTAATGAAATTTTATTTTCTTATTGATTATAATGATCGAAATAAAATTTAATTTTTTATTGAAATAAAATGTTATAATTATCATAGGTGAATTTATTAATAAATTTAAAATTCTATAAATAAAATAATAACTTGATTAAAATACTGATTAGATATATTAAACAAAAAATATATTTTTTCAAATAAGGTATCATAATAATCATAAATATATTTATTAATTAATTTAAAAATATATAAAAATAATAATAAATTCATTTTGATTACTATAAATAAAATATAACAATAAAAGTTACTAATAAATAAAAATAGGGAGGAAGAAAAATAACGATATATAAAAAAAAATTAGTTTTCTATGACTATCTTTTTTTAAAGTTAAAAATAATTTGGTCCAACATGTCATTATAAAAATATACTAAATTTGGTAATAAAATATTTGAGTATCAATATTTTTTGAAAAAAAATTTAGAGAGATGAAAACTAAAACGTTGTTATACACTTATACTTAAAAGATTAAAAGTAATATATTAATTTTATAATTTAATGTTATTAAATCATAAATTAGAACTAAAATGTCTATTTTATATATGTAACTAAATTCATTAATAACATATTTAATATTTCATTATACTACGTCAATTATTCAAAAAAAAAAAAACCAATTTTATAATAATGATAATTAAATCTTTAAAACATAATAATGATAATTAAATATTATTTAATTTTGTAATTAGTTAAAAAGATGTAGTTTTTTTATTAATTAGAATAAATTTATCACTGTTGTACTTTACAATTAAAATTATATTTAAATCGAAATATATATATTTTTCAATATACACTTTTTTAGATTAAATATAACAAATTACAAAAAAAAATCATCTATTCATTAAAAGGAATGAACAAAAATGTTCCTTAAATTTGTATTAGAACAAAAAAAAAACTATATTTAATTTGAATAAATTTGATTAGAAAAAAAAAACTATATTTAATTTGAATAAATTTGTATTAGAACAAAAAAAAACTATATTTAATTTGAATAATTTGTATTTTTCATTATTATTATTTATAAAAATATTTTTGACTATCTTTTAGCCATCGAAAAATGAGGAGGGTTAATTATTTATTTTGTAAATAATATTACTTTTAAAGTTGTTTTTAGTTTAATTATTAATGATTTATTATTATTAGGTAGAAATAGTGAGATATTATTATTACGTGGAAGATGTAAAATTGTTGATAGGATTAGATATAATGGAGGGAAAACGAAGAGTTTAGTCTGTCTTCCAAGATAAATATTACATGTTTCAAGTAAAATATATATGAAATTTAAAAAGGTAGTTATTAATTGTGAAATCTTATCATTAAAGAGAGAAAATAATGAAGCATAAATTAGACCTTTTTTTCAATAAATAGATGACCTTTTCAAAAGGAAAAACAAAATAGCTTTTCAAAATAATTAAAATTTTATCTTTTTAAAGATAGTGATTTTTTTCAAAAACATATACATACACGCTAGAAATGTTCAAAAGTGATTGAAAACAAAGCTTGAAAAAATTCAATAGTTAATATATTAACAATCATCAATTTATTTTATGATTATCATTTAATGAAATTTTATTTTCTTATTGATTATAATGATCGAAATAAAATTTAATTTTTTATTGAAATAAAATGTTATAATTATCATAGGTGAATTTATTAATAAATTTAAAATTCTATAAATAAAATAATAACTTGATTAAAATACTGATTAGATATATTAAACAAAAAATATATTTTTTCAAATAAAGTATCATAATAATCATAAATATATTTATTAATTAATTTAAAAATATATAAAAATAATAATAAATTCATTTTGATTACTATAAATAAAATATAACAATAAAAGTTACTAATAAATAAAAATAGGGAGGAAGAAAAATAACGATATATAAAAAAAAATTAGTTTTCTATGACTATCTTTTTTTAAAGTTAAAAATAATTTGGTCCAACATGTCATTATAAAAATATACTAAATTTGGTAATAAAATATTTGAGTATCAATATTTTTTGAAAAAAAATTTAGAGAGATGAAAACTAAAACGTTGTTATACACTTATACTTAAAAGATTAAAAGTAATATATTAATTTTATAATTTAATGTTATTAAATCATAAATTAGAACTAAAATGTCTATTTTATATATGTAACTAAATTCATTAATAACATATTTAATATTTCATTATACTACGTCAATTATTCAAAAAAAACAAAACCAATTTTATAATAATGATAATTAAATCTTTAAAACATAATAATGATAATTAAATATTATTTAATTTTGTAATTAGTTAAAAAGATGTAGTTTTTTTATTAATTAGAATAAATTTATCACTGTTGTACTTTACAATTAAAATTATATTTAAATCGAAATATATATATTTTTCAATATACACTTTTTTAGATTAAATATAACAAATTACAAAAAAAAAATCATCTATTCATTAAAAGGAATGAACAAAAATGTTCCTTAAATTTGTATTAGAACAAAAAAAAAACTATATTTAATTTGAATAAATTTGATTAGAAAAAAAAAACTATATTTAATTTGAATAAATTTGTATTAGAACAAAAAAAAACTATATTTAATTTGAATAATTTGTATTTTTCATTATTATTATTTATAAAAATATTTTTGACTATCTTTTAGCCATCGAAAAATGAGGAGGGTTAATTATTTATTTTGTAAATAATATTACTTTTAAAGTTGTTTTTAGTTTAATTATTAATGATTTATTATTATTAGGTAGAAATAGTGAGATATTATTATTACGTGGAAGATGTAAAATTGTTGATAGGATTAGATATAATGGAGGGAAAACGAAGAGTTTAGTCTGTCTTCCAAGATAAATATTACATGTTTCAAGTAAAATATATATGAAATTTAAAAAGGTAGTTATTAATTGTGAAATCTTATCATTAAAGAGAGAAAATAATGAAGCATAAATTAGACCTTTTTTTCAATAAATAGATGACCTTTTCAAAAGGAAAAACAAAATAGCTTTTCAAAATAATTAAAATTTTATCTTTTTAAAGATAGTGATTTTTTTCAAAAACATATACATACACGCTAGAAATGTTCAAAAGTGATTGAAAACAAAGCTTGAAAAAATTCAATAGTTAATATATTAACAATCATCAATTTATTTTATGATTATCATTTAATGAAATTTTATTTTCTTATTGATTATAATGATCGAAATAAAATTTAATTTTTTATTGAAATAAAATGTTATAATTATCATAGGTGAATTTATTAATAAATTTAAAATTCTATAAATAAAATAATAACTTGATTAAAATACTGATTAGATATATTAAACAAAAAATATATTTTTTCAAATAAAGTATCATAATAATCATAAATATATTTATTAATTAATTTAAAAATATATAAAAATAATAATAAATTCATTTTGATTACTATAAATAAAATATAACAATAAAAGTTACTAATAAATAAAAATAGGGAGGAAGAAAAATAACGATATATAAAAAAAAATTAGTTTTCTATGACTATCTTTTTTTAAAGTTAAAAATAATTTGGTCCAACATGTCATTATAAAAATATACTAAATTTGGTAATAAAATATTTGAGTATCAATATTTTTTGAAAAAAAATTTAGAGAGATGAAAACTAAAACGTTGTTATACACTTATACTTAAAAGATTAAAAGTAATATATTAATTTTATAATTTAATGTTATTAAATCATAAATTAGAACTAAAATGTCTATTTTATATATGTAACTAAATTCATTAATAACATATTTAATATTTCATTATACTACGTCAATTATTCAAAAAAAACAAAACCAATTTTATAATAATGATAATTAAATCTTTAAAACATAATAATGATAATTAAATATTATTTAATTTTGTAATTAGTTAAAAAGATGTAGTTTTTTTATTAATTAGAATAAATTTATCACTGTTGTACTTTACAATTAAAATTATATTTAAATCGAAATATATATATTTTTCAATATACACTTTTTTAGATTAAATATAACAAATTACAAAAAAAAAATCATCTATTCATTAAAAGGAATGAACAAAAATGTTCCTTAAATTTGTATTAGAACAAAAAAAAAACTATATTTAATTTGAATAAATTTGATTAGAAAAAAAAACTATATTTAATTTGAATAAATTTGTATTAGAACAAAAAAAAACTATATTTAATTTGAATAATTTGTATTTTTCATTATTATTATTTATAAAAATATTTTTGACTATCTTTTAGCCATCGAAAAATGAGGAGGGTTAATTATTTATTTTGTAAATAATATTACTTTTAAAGTTGTTTTTAGTTTAATTATTAATGATTTATTATTATTAGGTAGAAATAGTGAGATATTATTATTACGTGGAAGATGTAAAATTGTTGATAGGATTAGATATAATGGAGGGAAAACGAAGAGTTTAGTCTGTCTTCCAAGATAAATATTACATGTTTCAAGTAAAATATATATGAAATTTAAAAAGGTAGTTATTAATTGTGAAATCTTATCATTAAAGAGAGAAAATAATGAAGCATAAATTAGACCTTTTTTTCAATAAATAGATGACCTTTTCAAAAGGAAAAACAAAATAGCTTTTCAAAATAATTAAAATTTTATCTTTTTAAAGATAGTGATTTTTTTCAAAAACATATACATACACGCTAGAAATGTTCAAAAGTGATTGAAAACAAAGCTTGAAAAAATTCAATAGTTAATATATTAACAATCATCAATTTATTTTATGATTATCATTTAATGAAATTTTATTTTCTTATTGATTATAATGATCGAAATAAAATTTAATTTTTTATTGAAATAAAATGTTATAATTATCATAGGTGAATTTATTAATAAATTTAAAATTCTATAAATAAAATAATAACTTGATTAAAATACTGATTAGATATATTAAACAAAAAATATATTTTTTCAAATAAAGTATCATAATAATCATAAATATATTTATTAATTAATTTAAAAATATATAAAAATAATAATAAATTCATTTTGATTACTATAAATAAAATATAACAATAAAAGTTACTAATAAATAAAAATAGGGAGGAAGAAAAATAACGATATATAAAAAAAAATTAGTTTTCTATGACTATCTTTTTTTAAAGTTAAAAATAATTTGGTCCAACATGTCATTATAAAAATATACTAAATTTGGTAATAAAATATTTGAGTATCAATATTTTTTGAAAAAAAATTTAGAGAGATGAAAACTAAAACGTTGTTATACACTTATACTTAAAAGATTAAAAGTAATATATTAATTTTATAATTTAATGTTATTAAATCATAAATTAGAACTAAAATGTCTATTTTATATATGTAACTAAATTCATTAATAACATATTTAATATTTCATTATACTACGTCAATTATTCAAAAAAAACAAAACCAATTTTATAATAATGATAATTAAATCTTTAAAACATAATAATGATAATTAAATATTATTTAATTTTGTAATTAGTTAAAAAGATGTAGTTTTTTTATTAATTAGAATAAATTTATCACTGTTGTACTTTACAATTAAAATTATATTTAAATCGAAATATATATATTTTTCAATATACACTTTTTTAGATTAAATATAACAAATTACAAAAAAAAAATCATCTATTCATTAAAAGGAATGAACAAAAATGTTCCTTAAATTTGTATTAGAACAAAAAAAAACTATATTTAATTTGAATAAATTTGATTAGAAAAAAAAAACTATATTTAATTTGAATAAATTTGTATTAGAACAAAAAAAAACTATATTTAATTTGAATAATTTGTATTTTTCATTATTATTATTTATAAAAATATTTTTGACTATCTTTTAGCCATCGAAAAATGAGGAGGGTTAATTATTTATTTTGTAAATAATATTACTTTTAAAGTTGTTTTTAGTTTAATTATTAATGATTTATTATTATTAGGTAGAAATAGTGAGATATTATTATTACGTGGAAGATGTAAAATTGTTGATAGGATTAGATATAATGGAGGGAAAACGAAGAGTTTAGTCTGTCTTCCAAGATAAATATTACATGTTTTAAGTAAAATATATATGAAATTTAAAAAGGTAGTTATTAATTGTGAAATCTTATCATTAAAGAGAGAAAATAATGAAGCATAAATTAGACCTTATTTTCAATAAATAGATGACCTTTTCAAAAGGAAAAACAAAATAGCTTTTCAAAATAATTAAAATTTTATCTTTTTAAAGATAGTGATTTTTTTCAAAAACATATACATACACGCTAGAAATGTTCAAAAGTGATTGAAAACAAAGCTTGAAAAAATTCAATAGTTAATATATTAACAATCATCAATTTATTTCATGATTATCATTTAATGAAATTTTATTTTCTTATTGATTATAATGATCGAAATAAAATTTAATTTTTTATTGAAATAAAATGTTATAATTATCATAGGTGAATTTATTAATTAATTTAAAATTCTATAAATAAAATAATAACTTGATTTAAATACTGATTAGATATATTAAACAAAAAATATATTTTTTCAAATAAAGTATCATAATAATCATAAATATATTTATTAATTAATTTAAAAATATATAAAAATAATAATAAATTCATTTTGATTACTATAAATAAAATATAATAATAAAAGTTACTAATAAATAAAAATAGGGAGGAAGAAAAATAACGATATATAAAAAAAAAATTAGTTTTCTATGACTATCTTTTTTTAAAGCTAAAAATAATTTGGTCCAACATGTCATTATAAAAATATACTAAATTTGGTAATAAAATATTTGAGTATTAATATTTTTTGAAAAAAAATTTAGAGAGATGAAAACTAAAACGTTGTTATACACTTATACTTAAAAGATTAAAAGTAATATATTAATTTTATAATTTAATGTTATTAAATCATAAATTAGAACTAAAATGTCTATTTTATATATGTAACTAAATTCATTAATAACATATTTAATATTTCATTATACTACGTCTATTATTCAAAAAAAACAAAACCAATTTTATAATAATGATAATTAAATCTTTAAAACATAATAATGATAATTAAATATTATTTAATTTTGTAATTAGTTAAAAAGATGTAGTTTTTTGATTAATTAGAATAAATTTATCACTGTTGTACTTTACACTTAAAATTATATTTAAAACGAAATATATATATTTTTCAATATACACTTTTTTAGATTAAATATAAAAAATTAAAAAAAGAAAAAAATCATCTATTCATTAAAAGGAATGAACAAAAATGTTCCTTAAATTTGTATTAGAACAAAAAAAAACTATATTTAATTTGAATAAATTTGATTAGAACAAAAAAAATAAACTATATTTAATTTGAATAAATTTGTATTAGAACAAAAAAAAAACTATATTTAATTTGAATAATTTGTATTTTTCATTATTATTATTTATAAAAATATTTTTGACTATCTTTTAGCCATCGAAAAATGAGGAGGGTTAATTATTTATTTTGTAAATAATATTACTTTTAAAGTTTTTTTTTAGTTTAATTATTAATGATTTATTATTATTTGGTAGAAATAGTGAGATATTATTATTACGTGGAAGATGTAAAATTGTTGATAGGATTAGATATAATGGAGGGAAAACGAAGAGTTTAGTCTCTCTTCCAAGATAAATATTACATGTTTCAAGTAAAATATATATGAAATTTAAAAAGGTAGTTATTAATTGTGAAATATTATCATTAAAGAGAGAAAATAATGAAGCATAAGTTAGACCTTTTTTTCAATAAATAGATGACCTTTTCAAAAGGAAAAACAAAATAGCTTTTCAAAATAATTAAAATTTTATCTTTTTAAAGATTGTGATTTTTTTCAAAAACATATACATACACGCTAGAAATGTTCAAAAGTGATTGAAAACAAAGCTTGAAAAAATGCAATAGTTAACCATAGTTAATATATTAACAATCATCAATTTATTTCATGATTATCATTTAATGAAATTTTATTTTCTTATTGATTATAATGATCGAAATAAAATTTAATTTTTTATTGAAATAAAATGTTATAATTATCATAGGTGAATTTTGATCTTACCTGATCAGGAGGGCCTTCCAAGGATTTGAAGACTGGGCCAGAGAATGAGATGAGTGAGGGGGTGTACCTGCAAAGTGCTCCAATGCTTAAGTCAGAAGAGGTACAGAAAATCAAGGTTGTTTTTGAGTGAGTTAGAATACCTGACCCTTTACCATGAAAGGGTATTTATATATTGAGCCCCCAGCGCTGGGCCAAGGCTCCTAATGGGCTTGATCTAGCTAGGCCCAAAGAGGAGCTGCAAAGGAACGCGTAAGAAGCGTGAAGACCTAGACCAAAGGTCTGCTCCCTGGTCCAACTGCCCCTATCTCTTAGGAGATAATGAAGGGCAGTTGGGTGACGTGGCAGATGAGCTGGCAGACATGGTCTCTGCCCGACATAGTGCGCATACCCGTAATGTGGACGGGTGATGTGTGAAGGAGGGTCAGCTGGCGGGGAGCGTATGTCTCTGCCCGACACGTAGTGGGATGTCGAGGCAGAGTGTCATCAGCTCGGACGTATGGGCCTATGCCCGGCGTGTATTGGGCCGTGTCGTGCATGTCACCATGGCCTAGTCCAGAACAGGAGCCCCTCAAGTCGAGTCTCTGAGTCAGAGTGATGACTTGCATTGTAACCGGGGCTTCCGTGTCGAGGAGAAAGCGCGGACGTATGGCATGGAAGATTTTAATAGAATTGCCCGCAATATCACCGATCTCTCTGGGACTTGACGCCCCGTAGTGTCGGGGATGAAAAGTCATCGACGGGTGCATACCCTTCTCGTAGAGGTCGAGGGCTTCTCACGGGGGCAGGATGTTCTGAAGAGTCGGGGAGATGGATAGATGCCCGGCGTCGCTTCAGTTTCCTTATGGATAGACGTGTTTCAATATTAATGACGTCGCTTCGTTTTGTGTGCAAAGGCGGCGTAGGCAGTAGGCAATGATGACCTAGCGTGTTGGCCCACGCGCCTGGGACTATAAAATGAAGTTGAGTGACTTCATTTTCACTTTTTCGCTCCTACGTTCACCGGAAGCTCTGAAGAATCCTCCTGTGTCTGCCCGTCTCGCCGCCTGAACCACCGCCGCTGCTCGTGCACCACCGTCTCTCTCTTAATTCCACATATGTCAGGTACCATTTTGCTTCTTTAATCCATTATTTCTCCCTCTTTTTGTGCCAAATATCTGCGAATGCATGTTATACCCGTAGTAGGTTGGTTAGATTTGACTTATGAATAGTAAAATGGACTATAGATGGTAAAATAGGGTTAGGGTTAGACTGTCCCGGGAAGAAATTACATATGCCGGGCAATATTTGCATAAGCATATATGAGCTTTCTGCCCGGTCACGTAAGAACACGCGTATTCTTGCGTCGAACACGTTGTCAGTGTCCGTTGCTGCTACACCCTTTCACTTGACCTGCGGTGGAAGGGTGGATTTGATATGACGTCGAATTCACTCTTTCTGTCTGCGTTTCAGGTGCTACCGGGCGTTTACGACCGAGGAGAGAAGACTCTGGGTCCTCGTCTGAAGATGCGGCCATCGCTCGTCTACCCGTCGGGGATGGGAGTGCCAGGGATGGTACTGAGCACGCCTCGTCCTCCGGGAAGGTTGATCTCTCTTGGGTTGCGGATGAACCTTTGGAGGAGGAGTCTTATTTCTGTGACGAGGCTATCCCCGCTTACGCCGTGGTCGAAGATAGAAGCCGGGAAGATCCGGAGAATTGGCATTGCTATGCCCCCAAGGAGGTGGACCGTATATGTCATTATTTCCCGGGGAAGCAGTTCACGATGTACGAGTTCGCTTTCCGGGAGGCGGGGATCAGGCTGCCTTTTAATTCATTTCAAATGTCCATCTTCAAATGGCTTCGGCTGGCGCCGTTTCAACTGCATCCCAACGCCCTCGCTTTTATGCGGGCGTTCGAGTTGGTCTGCCGTTTCCTCGACATTGGGTGCACTCGAGCCCTTTTCTTCCATGTCTTCCACCTCCAGCGGTCTGGTCTCCGTGGGCGCCACAACTGGGTTTCTTTTAAGCAGCCCGTGCGTTTGTTCAAGACGTACGTGGACTCTGCCCGTCACTTCAAGGGTCGGTGGTATGTGGTGAGACCGGTAACCCGTGTCGCCCTACATTCCCTCTACTACTATCAACGGGCATCAAACGGGGAGGAGAAATTGATGTCGAAGATACCGCTGAGGTGGCAGCGTGATCATTTCGACCTCACCACTGCTCACTATAGGGTCAAATTTGCGATGCTCGGAGTCGAGGATAGGCTCGCATATAAGAAGCTGGTTGATTACGTGCAGAGTTTCAATCTGGGGGCCTGGACGGATCGACAGGGCGTGCCCTATCTTGACGAGGCCGGAGTGCCGATCACTGAGACCCGCATTATTAATACGAAAGCCTTGCTCGAGTGCAGGACCGAGGAGAAGGCTTTGGAATTATTGAGTAGGCAGATTTTTCTTGGTCTTTTATTTTTGTCTATGTTTTCGCTCGTTAACGTTTGTGTGTAATGTTTTGCAGGTGCTATGCCCACTGCGCGTGACTGGGTCCTTAAGCTGGCCAATCAGGTCGGTGCGCCAGACAGGGTACCGAAAAAGAAGAAGAAAACCGTGGCCCGTGTTCAGGTGGCCGCTGCTGATGTTGGGGTTGGGACTTCGAACACAGCGAGTCCGGTGCCTTCCTCTCCTCCTCGGGCGTCGACGATAAATATTCCTGACAGCCCGCCTCAATCAGCCTCTCCTCTCCACAAACAGAAGCGTCCGGCGGGGACTCTCTCGAGGTCGTCACTGGGAAGTGGGAGTCCGGGGGGACCTGGCAGCTACCTATTGCCCCCTTGCTATGTGGAGCGGTCTTTCTTCAAAGCCGAGGATGCGATCGCGGTGCCAGCGCCTGAGGCAAGGGCTATCCTGGATCAAGAGGCTGGTGTCCGGCGCAAGGAGCTGGCAAGAGACCTGGCAGCTGTCATCCGGGTGATGGAGACGGCCATGGTCTTAATTGATACTTCAGTCTCTACTGCCTCCCTGGAAGACGCTCTCGCGCAGGTTCGGTCGGAGAAGGACAAGATGTCCAAAGATCTGTCGGACTACAAGGAGGAGCATCAGCTGCAGGAGGGGCTGAACAAAAAACTGGACGAGGTTGAAAAGGAGCGGGATCAGCTGAAGGCGGCCAAGGTGAACTTGGAGGAGCAGGTGGCCGGGCACCAGAAGCTGATCGAGGATAATGCTGAACTGCGGACTCAGCTCGCATCTCTCGAGGAGAAGGTCCGTCCTTTGGCTGATGAGACTGAGGAGGAGCTCGCACTCGGTTCCCGTGGTGAGCTGCTAGGGCACATACGTTCCCTTAACCAGGACCTCGTAGCTGTGTTCAAGGAGGGTTTCGACAATGTCGTCGAACAGCTGAGGCTTCTGAATCCTGAGTTGGTGACGGAGGGGTCGGCCCACAACTACTGTGTCCGGGAGGGGGAGATTGTGTGCCCGTTCGAAGCTGAGGAGGAGCTGGGGGATGACGAGGACGAGGTGGAAAATGTTGAAGAGGAGCTCCGGGCGGAGTCTTGATAATTTTTGATTTGTTTTTCTCATGGCCTGCGTGCCTCTTTGTTGTATGGCATGCGTGCCCTTTATGTATTTTGGCCTTCGGGCATATGTAATTTGGCCTTCGGGCATACTTGGCCTCGGCCGTTGCTTTTAAGTATATGAATGTTTTCTTTGGTCATTCTTTATGTTCGGTTATGTACCATATTTGCTTATGTTTATGAACTTATATTCTGCTCGACCTGGTTAGTCTCCTCGGTTTAGGGAACCGATGAAGTGTCGGGCGTCGTGCCCGTTTGGATCGAAGCTCGAGTTTGTTGTTCGGGACTCCGGCTTCGAGGCTTGGGCTATCCCATCGCGAGCTGGGTGCCCTGCCTGTCGTGGTACTTCGACATTGGTGCTCGATCGAGATCCCAATCGTCGGGGAGGGTTGTGTTTGCTGGAGGGGTCGGTTTGTCCCCGGGTCTTGCGGCTCCTCTCTGTCGTTTTGGAGACGAAGAGCGTGGTCGTACCACCCACGTCTCCCCGTGATATATTTAGCTGTAATATTGTCTAAGTTTCTCTGCGTTCCATGGTCGAGCGATTTCTTCCCCTTGTAGGTTTTCTAGGTAATAGGCCCCGTTGCTCGTCTTGTCGCGGACGCGGTAGGGGCCTTCCCAGTTGGCGGCCAGTTTACCCTCTTTTGGGTTTTTCTGGTTTCTTCTGAGGACCAGGGTGCCCACCAGGAACTCTCTTCTTATGACCTTCGCGTCGTGGCGTAGTGCTATTTTTTGTTTGAGGGACATTTCCCTAAGGGTTGCTTCGGAACGGATCGCGTCGACTAGGTCGAGCTCGGCTCTAAGAGCCTCGTCGTTCATTTCCTCGTCTAGGGGTTCCTCTACGCGCTTCGTCGGTTCCCGTATTTCCATCGGGATGACTGCTTCGGTACCGTAAGTCATTCGGAATGGGGTCTCCCCGGGGGTAGAGTGTGGTGTCGTGCGGTAAGCCCATAGGACGCTATGTAGCTCCTCGACCCATGCCCTATTCGCCTCGCCGAGCCTGCGTTTAAGGCCACGTAAGATTACCCTGTTGGCCGCCTCCGCTTGCCCGTTCGTCTGCGGATGTTCGACAGATGTGAAATGCTGCTTAGTACCTAGGCTGGCGACGAAGTCTTGGAATCCTCCGTCCGTGAATTGTGTTCCATTGTCCGTGATGAGGGCCTGGGGTACGCCGAACCGAGCGAGGATGTTGCGTTTAAAGAATCGGAGAATGTTCTGTGCGGTTATTTTAGCCAATGCCTCTGCTTCAATCCATTTCGTAAAATAATCCACCCCGACGATGAGGTATTTATTCTGGTACGATCCGGTGACGAAAGGTCCGAGGATGTCCATGCCCCACCATGCGAAGGGCCACGGGGAAGACAATGATTTTAGGTCGTTCGTGGGTGCGAGGTGCATGTCGGCGTGTCGCTGGCATTTATCGCATTTTTTTACGTGCTCCTTTGAGTCGTGCTGCATGGTCGGCCAGTAGTAGCCTGCTCGAAGGGCTTTTCGCGCGAGTGATCGCCCGCCGAGGTGCTGAGCTTTAATCCCCCGGTGTATTTCTCCAAGTATGTCGGGAACTTTCTCTTCCTCGACACACTTAAGTAACGGGATGGAGAATCCCCTGCGGTAGAGTTTCCCTTCGAGGAGTACGTACGAGCATACCCGTCGTTTGGTGGTGGTCGCCTCCTTTGGGTCGACGGGGAGTTCATCCTTTGTTAGGTAATTGTAGGTGGGTGTCATCCAACAGTGAGCATCCCCGATCGCGTTGACCTCTAATGGAGGAGGTAGTTTTTCGATGCTAGGTCGAGGAAGGATTTCTTGAATTACGGATTTGTTGCCGCCCTTCTTCCTCGTGCTGGCTAGTTTTGAGAGGATATCGGCCCGTGTGTTGTGCTCGCGAGGTACGTGTTGTACTTCCCACTTCTCGAATTTTTCGAGTTTTTCTTTGACAAGGGACAAGTATTCGACGAGGTTGTCGTTCTTGGTTTGGTACTCTCCTCGTACTTGTGAGGCCACGAGCTGGGAGTCTGTGGATATTTTTACTTCTTTTGCTCCTAGGTCCTCGGCTAATCTCAGACCGGCGATAAAACCCTCGTATTCGGCTTGGTTGTTCGACATTGGGAAAGCTAGTGCTAATGAGACCTCGATCAGGATCCCATCCTCATTCTCGAGGATGATCCCGGCTCCGCTACCTGATGTGCTGGAAGCGCCGTCGACGAAGATCGTCCACTTATGGGCTCCGTCCGCCGGTGTTGAGCAGTGGGTCATTTTTGCGACGAAGTCGGCCAGTGCTTGGGCTTTCAAGGCCTTTCTATTTTCGTATTGTATGTCGAATTCGGAGAGTTCCAGTGACCACTTGAGCATTCTGCCGGCCATATCTGGCCGCCCAAGCAACTGTTTGATCGGCTGATCGGTTCTTACTTTTATCGTATGTGCGAGGAAGTGATGACGTAGTCTCCTCGCCGCATTTATGAGGGCCAGGGCGACCTTTTTAATTTGCTGATATCGGAGCTCGGGGCCTTGGAGTGCTTTGCTCGTGAAATAGTTGGGTTTTTGTCCTTCGTCGGTCTCCCTTATTAGGACGGCGCTGACGGCCTCGGTCGCCACGGACAGATACAGGTAGAGGGTTTCCTTTTCCAATGGTCGTGATAAGACCGGGGGTTCGGAAAGGACCTTCTTTAAATGGAGTAATGCCTGCTCGCATTCGTCGGTCCAGTCGAAGCTGGCCTCTTTACGAAGGAGTCTGAAGAATGGCAGCGCATGCTGGGCGGACTTGGCGATGAAACGGGAGAGTGAGGCGAGCACTCCGTTGAGGGATTGGATTGATTTTTTGGTCCTCGGGGTCGGAAATTCCGAGAATGCCCGGCATTTGTCGGGGTTGGCTTCGATCCCCCTTTCGGTGAGGTAGAAACCCAGGAATTTTCCTGCCCGTACCCCGAACATGCATTTTTCAGGGTTGAACCTCATTTTGCACTGCCTCGCCTGCTCGAAAACTTTGGATAGGTGCCGAGCATGGTTAACCTCTTCGTGTGACTTGACGATCATGTCGTCCATGTATACTTCGAGCATGTCCCCTATTTCTTCCTTGAATACATTGTTCATCATGCGTTGGTACGTGGCACCGGCGTTCTTGAGCCCGAACGACATTACGTTGTAATAGTAATTGCCCGTTGGGGTCATGAATGCCGTGTGTCTCTTGTCTGTGGGCGACATAGGGATTTGGTTGTATCCACTATATGCGTCCATGAAGGACAAGAGTTTGAAACCTGCAGAATTGTCTACGAGCATGTCTATATTAGGGAGGGGGAAAGCATCTTTCGGGCAAGCCCTATTAAGATCAGTATAATCAACACACATACGCCATTTTCCATTATTTTTCTTAACGAGGACTACATTAGAGAGCCAGGTTGTGTACTGAGCTTCAGAAATAAAATTTTCCTCTAAGAGGTCTTTTACAGCTCGCTCGGCAGCCTCCGCCTTCTCGGGGGACTGTTTGCGTCTACGCTGTGCTATGGGCTTGACTACCTGATCTAAAGCTAGCTGGTGACACGCGATCTCAGGATCCAGACCGGGCATTTCCGCGGCATTCCAGGCAAAGAGGTCGGAGTTCTCTTTGAGGCATGCCACGAGCTTCTCCCTTGTTTCCTCGGGCAATCCCTTGCCTATCTTTATTGTCCTTTCTGGATCATCCCCAAGAGGGATGAGTTCGAACTCTCTGTCGGGGACTGGTCGGAACGGGTGTTCGGGAAATCGTTCCTCGGCGGGCTTCCCTTCTTCAGTTTCGTCGAGACCAATGCGGCAGTCGAGGTCGATGGCGTTAACTCCCTGGGGGGAGGATTCTTGGTCCTGAGTTTTTTGTTGCTACTTTTTGTGTTGACCGTGGCCTGTCCTTTTACCGCGGCGTTGTAGCACCGTCGGGCAGCTTCGATGTCACCATGTATGGTGACTACGCGGCCCAATTTGGTGTAGTATTTCATCTTCAGGTGGACGGTGGATGGGACCGCGGTGGGTTCGGCCAATGTCGGGCGTCCGAAGATGCAATTGTAAAGGGATGGACAGTCCACGACCAGGAATTGGATTTTGATTTCCCTGGCCGTTTCCTGCTCCCCGAAGGTGACGAGGAGTTCAACATAACCCCACGGCCTTGTTGTTGCTCCGTCGAATCCCTGGAGGTCGGATCCGACGTAGGGGGCCAGGTTGGTCTTGTCTAATTTCAGAGTCTTGAAGAGGTGGACGTACATGATATCCACCGAGCTGCCCTGATCGACCAGGATGCGCCTGACGTCGAACTGGGACATCTTGGCCCTGATCAATAGTGGGATGCCCGAATTCGGGGATCCGCCCGGAAGCTCCTCCAAAAAGAAGGATATTGGGTTGGATTTACCTCGATATTTTGTCAGCGTCGCCTTTTGCTCGGGCGCAGTCAGTAGGAGCTCGTCAAACTTGCGTTTGACCGAGAGGGCAGCGGCTTCACCGTTAATCCCTCCACCTGATATAACCAGTGCGGTCAGGAAATCTTCTCAGGGGCTGAGTGCAGTGATTCTGCCTTCGGGCAATGGTTCGGGGAGGATGAAATCTTTTGGGCGTGATACGCAGAGGGCCACTTGATAAGGAGAGTTGTCGGGGGGGTGTCTTCCTGGGGTCTCTTCTTCTCTGCCTCGTCATGCTTGGGGGCTTCGTTCCTCCTCGTATACTGTTTTAGGTGCCCTTCATGGATTAAAATCTCTATCGCATCTTTTAGATGAACGCAGTCTTCGGTCACATGTCTATGGAACCTGCAGTACTTGGATTTGTCGGTGTGAGGCTTTGGTGCAGATGGTTTTGGGAACCTTACTCTGCCCTGATTGAATTCAGAGTTGATGCATTCCGCGAGGATGCGCTCTCGGGGAGCTATCAGTAAGGTGTACCCGCTGTATCGGCCTGCGGGGCCTCTTCCTTCTCGAAGCTCGCGGGGTCTTTCTTCCCTTCGCTTGTCCCCGTTGCGACGGGGGACGTTTGGATCCTCGCGCTTGGGGTGGTCGGTATCTCCAACACTACGGCCGCTGCGGGCGTTGTGGGCTACCTGTTTTTCCTCGTATCTGATATAGGCCTGGGCCTTGTGCAGAAGTTCATTCAAGGTGCGGGGAGGCTTGATCCCGACGGCTCTGCTGAGTTCACTGCCGGGCAAGAGTCCCCTTTCGAGGAGGTATTTCTTCATGTGTTCGGTGGTATCCACCTTGACAGCTTCCTGGTTGAATCGCTCGATGTACGAGCGCAGTGTTTCATTCTTCTTTTGTACTATGGCTTCAAGGGTTGCCTCTGTCTTGGGGTGGCGACGGGAAGCCGTGAAGTGCCTTGTGAACATGGACCTCATGACTCTCCAAGACGTGATGGATTCGGGGGCCAAGCTTTTGTACCAGGCCATGGCCCCTTTCTTGAGGGTTGTTGAAAACAGCCGGCATTTGAGGTGACCGGTGATGTCATTACGGTAGTCGAGCATCGTGTTGACGTTGTCGACGTGGTCGTCGGGATCGGTAGTCCCGTCGTACACAGCTAGATTGGGAGGTTTTTCCATTCCTTTAGGGAGAGGGGCTTCCATTATTGCCCGTGACAGGGGACAGTGCAAGTCTTCCTCGTCGCTCCTCAATGGAGATAGTTCGTTGTTGTCGGGGTTGCGCCCGCGCCTTGGTGATGTTCCTGATCGATCATTGTCGCGGCGGGCGCGTGCCCTGCTGACGTGAGGTTCTGGAGAGCGACGTCCTCGTTTCTTTGTTGCCTCTAGAAGTTGTTGTGTCCTCCTCTCCTGTTGGGGTCGGACCTCCTGTCGTTCAACTTCGAGGCCCGTGATTCTCTCGTGCTGCTGGTAGAGCATAGAACCGGCCTAGTTGAGGGCGTTCACCATGGCAATCATGGTGGTGTCTCCTTCGACGGGGACGGGGATGGGATGAAATGCCTCGGCCCCTTGGTTTTGAGCGTGAGGGGCATCCCTGTTATTCTGGGGCTCAGGAGACGGGGTAGTTGGACGACCGTCTCGAGCGTCTGCTTCATGGGACTGCGGGCCGTCGTCCATAGTATAGTCGACGAGGGGACGGCTGCGCTCGCTAGGTTGTTCTCCGGCCATGTTGGAAGGACAGGAATAAATGAGCTTTGATCCTCTGTTGATGAAGATGGGGATAGCTAGTTCCCATAGACGGCGCCACTGATCTTACCTGATCAGGAGGGCCTTCCAAGGATTTGAAGACTGGGCCAGAGAATGAGATGAGTGAGGGGGTGTACCTGCAAAGTGCTCCAATGCTTAAGTCAGAAGAGGTACAGAAAATCAAGGTTGTTTTTGAGTGAGTTAGAATACCTGACCCTTTGCCATGAAAGGGTATTTATATATTGAGCCCCCAGCGCTGGGCCAAGGCTCCTAATGAGCTTGATCTAGCTAGGCCCAAGGAGGAGCTGCCAAGGAACGCGTAAGAAGCGTGAAGACCTAGACCAAAGGTCTGCTCCCTGGTCCAACTGCCCCTATCTCTTAGGAGATAATGAAGGGCAGTTGGGTGACGTGGCAGATGAGCTGGCAGACATGGTCTCTGCCCGACATAGTGCGCATACCCGTAATGTGGACGGGTGATGTGTGAAGGAGGGTCAGCTGGCGGGAGCGTATGTCTCTTCCCGACACGTAGTGGGATGTCGAGGCAGAGTGTCATCAGCTCGGACGTATGGGCCTATGCCCGACGTGTATTGGGTCGTGTCGTGCATGTCATCATGGCCTAGTCCAGAACAAATTTATTAATTAATTTAAAATTCTATAAATAAAATAATAACTTGATTTAAATACTGATTAGATATATTAAACAAAAAATATATTTTTTCAAATAAAGTATCATAATAATCATAAATATATTTATTAATTAATTTAAAAATATATAAAAATAATAATAAATTCATTTTGATTACTATAAATAAAATATAACAATAAAAGTTACTAGTAAATAAAAATAGGGAGGAAGAAAAATAACGATATATAAAAAAAATTAGTTTTCTATGACTATCTTTTTATAAAGCTAAAAATAATTTGGTCCAACATGTCATTATAAAAATATACTAAATTTGGTAATAAAATATTTGAGTATCAATATTTTTTGAAAAAAAATTTAGAGAGATGAAAACTAAAACGTTGTTATACACTTATACTTAAAAGATTAAAAGTAATATATTAATTTTATAATTTAATGTTATTAAATCATAAATTAGAACTAAAATGTCTATTTTATATATGTAACTAAATTCATTAATAACATATTTAATATTTCATTATACTACGTCAATTATTCAAAAAAAACAAAACCAATTTTATAATAATGATAATTAAATCTTTAAAACATAATAATGATAATTAAATATTATTTAATTTTGTAATTAGTTAAAAAGATGTAGTTTTTTGATTAATTAATTTATCACTGTTGTACTTTACACTTAAAATTATATTTAAATCGAAATATATATATTTTTCAATATATACCTTTTTAGATTAAATATAACAAATTACAAAAAAAAATCATCTATTCATTAAAAGGAATGAACAAAAATGTTCCTTAAATTTGTATTAGAACAAAAAAAAAAACTATATTTAATTTGAATAAATTTGATTAGAACAAAAAAAAACTATATTTAATTTGAATAAATTTGTATTAGAACAAAAAAAAACTATATTTAATTTGAATAATTTGTATTTTTCTTTATTATTATTTATAAAAATATTTTTGACTATCTTTTAGCCATCGAAAAATGAGGAGGGTTAATTATTTATTTTGTAAATAATATTACTTTTAAAGTTTTTTTTAGTTTAATTATTAATGATTTATTATTATTTGGTAGAAATAGTGAGATATTATTATTACGTGGAAGATGTAAAATTGTTGATAGGATTAGATATAATGGAGGGAAAACGAAGAGTTTAATCTGTCTTCCAAGATAAATATTACATGTTTCAAGTAAAATATATATGAAATTTAAAAAGGTAGTTATTAATTGTGAAATCTTATCATTAAAGAGAGAAAATAATGAAGCATAAATTAGACCTTTTTTTTCAATAAATAGATGTCCTTTTCAAAAGGAAAAACAAAATATCTTTTCAAAATAATTAAAATTTTATCTTTTTAAAGATTGTGATTTTTTTCAAAAACATATACATACACGTTAGAAATGTTCAAAAGTGATTCAAAACAAAGCTTGAAAAAATGCAATAGTTAACCATAGTTAATATATTAACAATCATCAATTTATTTCATGATTATCATTTAATGAAATTTTATTTTCTTATTGATTATAATGATCGAAATAAAATTTAATTTTTTATTGAAATAAAATGTTATAATTATCATAGGTGAATTTATTAATTAATTTAAAATTCTATAAATAAAATAATGACTTGATTTAAATACTGATTAGATATATTAAACAAAAAATATATTTTTTCAAATAAAGTATCATAATAATCATAAATATATTTATTAATTAATTTAAAAATATATAAAAATAATAATAAATTCATTTTGATTACTATAAATAAAATATAACAATAAAAGTTACTAGTAAATAAAAATATGGAGGAAGAAAAATAACGATATATAAAAAAAAAAATAGTTTTCTATGACTATCTTTTTTTAAAGTTAAACATAATTTGGTCCAACATGTCATTATAAAAATATACTAAATTTGGTAATAAAATATTTGAGTATCAATATTTTTTGAAAAAAAATTTAGAGAGATGAAAACTAAAACGTTGTTATACACTTATACTTAAAAGATTAAAAGTAATATATTAATTTTATAATTTAATGTTATTAAATCATAAATTAGAACTAAAATGTCTATTTTATATATGTAACTAAATTCATTAATAACATATTTAATATTTCATTATACTACGTCAATTATTCAAAAAAAACAAAACCAATTTTATAATAATGATAATTAAATCTTTAAAACATAATAATGATAATTAAATATTATTTAATTTTGTAATTAGTTAAAAAGATGTAGTTTTTTGATTAATTAATTTATCACTGTTGTACTTTACACTTAAAA
Source organism: Lathyrus aphaca (assembly GCA_963966055.1). Lineage (NCBI taxonomy): Eukaryota > Viridiplantae > Streptophyta > Magnoliopsida > Fabales > Fabaceae > Lathyrus > Lathyrus aphaca. The sequence goes on from OZ014521.1 coordinate 490,407,727, forward strand.
TTATATTTAAATCGAAATATATATATTTTTCAATATATACTTTTTTAGATTAAATATAACAAATTACAAAAAAAAATCATCTATTCATTAAAAGGAATGAACAAAAATGTTCCTTAAATTTGTATTAGAACAAAAAAAAAAACTATATTTAATTTGAATAAATTTGATTAGAACAAAAAAAAAACTATATTTAATTTGAATAAATTTGTATTAGAACAAAAAAAAACTATATTTAATTTGAATAATTTGTATTTTTCTTTATTATTATTTATAAAAATATTTTTGACTATCTTTTAGCCATCGAAAAATGAGGAGGGTTAATTATTTATTTTGTAAATAATATTACTTTTAAAGTTTTTTTTAGTTTAATTATTAATGATTTATTATTATTTGGTAGAAATAGTGAGATATTATTATTACGTGGAAGATGTAAAATTGTTGATAGGATTAGATATAATGGAGGGAAAACGAAGAGTTTAATCTGTCTTCCAAGATAAATATTACATGTTTCAAGTAAAATATATATGAAATTTAAAAAGGTAGTTATTAATTGTGAAATCTTATCATTAAAGAGAGAAAATAATGAAGCATAAATTAGACCTTTTTTTTCAATAAATAGATGTCCTTTTCAAAAGGAAAAACAAAATATCTTTTCAAAATAATTAAAATTTTATCTTTTTAAAGATTGTGATTTTTTTCAAAAACATATACATACACGTTAGAAATGTTCAAAAGTGATTCAAAACAAAGCTTGAAAAAATGCAATAGTTAACCATAGTTAATATATTAACAATCATCAATTTATTTCATGATTATCATTTAATGAAATTTTATTTTCTTATTGATTATAATGATCGAAATAAAATTTAATTTTTTATTGAAATAAAATGTTATAATTATCATAGGTGAATTTATTAATTAATTTAAAATTCTATAAATAAAATAATGACTTGATTTAAATACTGATTAGATATATTAAACAAAAAATATATTTTTTCAAATAAAGTATCATAATAATCATAAATATATTTATTAATTAATTTAAAAATATATAAAAATAATAATAAATTCATTTTGATTACTATAAATAAAATATAACAATAAAAGTTACTAGTAAATAAAAATATGGAGGAAGAAAAATAACGATATATAAAAAAAAAAATAGTTTTCTATGACTATCTTTTTTTAAAGTTAAACATAATTTGGTCCAACATGTCATTATAAAAATATACTAAATTTGGTAATAAAATATTTGAGTATCAATATTTTTTGAAAAAAAATTTAGAGAGATGAAAACTAAAACGTTGTTATACACTTATACTTAAAAGATTAAAAGTAATATATTAATTTTATAATTTAATGTTATTAAATCATAAATTAGAACTAAAATGTCTATTTTATATATGTAACTAAATTCATTAATAACATATTTAATATTTCATTATACTACGTCAATTATTCAAAAAAAACAAAACCAATTTTATAATAATGATAATTAAATCTTTAAAACATAATAATGATAATTAAATATTATTTAATTTTGTAATTAGTTAAAAAGATGTAGTTTTTTGATTAATTAATTTATCACTGTTGTACTTTACACTTAAAATTATATTTAAATCGAAATATATATATTTTTCAATATATACTTTTTTAGATTAAATATAACAAATTACAAAAAAAAATCATCTATTCATTAAAAGGAATGAACAAAAATGTTCCTTAAATTTGTATTAGAACAAAAAAAAAAACTATATTTAATTTGAATAAATTTGATTAGAACAAAAAAAAAACTATATTTAATTTGAATAAATTTGTATTAGAACAAAAAAAAACTATATTTAATTTGAATAATTTGTATTTTTCTTTATTATTATTTATAAAAATATTTTTGACTATCTTTTAGCCATCGAAAAATGAGGAGGGTTAATTATTTATTTTGTAAATAATATTACTTTTAAAGTTTTTTTTAGTTTAATTATTAATGATTTATTATTATTTGGTAGAAATAGTGAGATATTATTATTACGTGGAAGATGTAAAATTGTTGATAGGATTAGATATAATGGAGGGAAAACGAAGAGTTTAATCTGTCTTCCAAGATAAATATTACATGTTTCAAGTAAAATATATATGAAATTTAAAAAGGTAGTTATTAATTGTGAAATCTTATCATTAAAGAGAGAAAATAATGAAGCATAAATTAGACCTTTTTTTCAATAAATAGATGTCCTTTTCAAAAGGAAAAACAAAATATCTTTTCAAAATAATTAAAATTTTATCTTTTTAAAGATTGTGATTTTTTTCAAAAACATATACATACACGTTAGAAATGTTCAAAAGTGATTCAAAACAAAGCTTGAAAAAATGCAATAGTTAACCATAGTTAATATATTAACAATCATCAATTTATTTCATGATTATCATTTAATGAAATTTTATTTTCTTATTGATTATAATGATCGAAATAAAATTTAATTTTTTATTGAAATAAAATGTTATAATTATCATAGGTGAATTTATTAATTAATTTAAAATTCTATAAATAAAATAATGACTTGATTTAAATACTGATTAGATATATTAAACAAAAAATATATTTTTTCAAATAAAGTATCATAATAATCATAAATATATTTATTAATTAATTTAAAAATATATAAAAATAATAATAAATTCATTTTGATTACTATAAATAAAATATAACAATAAAAGTTACTAGTAAATAAAAATATGGAGGAAGAAAAATAACGATATATAAAAAAAAAATTAGTTTTCTATGACTATCTTTTTTTAAAGTTAAACATAATTTGGTCCAACATGTCATTATAAAAATATACTAAATTTGGTAATAAAATATTTGAGTATCAATATTTTTTGAAAAAAAATTTAGAGAGATGAAAACTAAAACGTTGTTATACACTTATACTTAAAAGATTAAAAGTAATATATTAATTTTATAATTTAATGTTATTAAATCATAAATTAGAACTAAAATGTCTATTTTATATATGTAACTAAATTCATTAATAACATATTTAATATTTCATTATACTACGTCAATTATTCAAAAAAAAAACAAAACCAATTTTATAATAATGATAATTAAATCTTTAAAACATAATAATGATAATTAAATATTATTTAATTGTGTAATTAGTTAAAATGATGTAGTTTTTTGATTAATTAGAATAAATTTATCACTGTTGTACTTTACAATTAAAATTATATTTAAATTAAAATATATATATTTTTCAATATACACTTTTTTAGATTAAATATAACAAATTACAAAAAAAAAAATCATCTATTTATTAAAAGGAATGAACAAAAATGTTCCTTAAATTTGTATTAGAACAAAAAAAAAAAATATATTTAATTTGAATAAACTTGATTAGAACAAAAAAAAACTATATTTAATTTGAATAAATTTGTATTAGAACAAAAAAAACTATATTTAATTTGAATAATTTGTATTTTTCTTTATTATTATTTATAAAAATATTTTTGACTATCTTTTAGCCATCGAAAAATGAGGAGGGTTGATTATTTATTTTGTAAATAATATTACTTTTAAAGTTTTTTTTAGTTTAATTATTAATGATTTATTATTATTTGGTAGAAATAGTGAGATATTATTATTACGTGGAAGATGTAAAATTGTTGATAGGATTAGATATAATGGAGGGAAAACGAAGAGTTTAGTCTGTCTTCCAAAATAAATATTACATGTTTCAAGTAAAATATATATGAAATTTAAAAAGGTAGTTATTAATTGTGAAATCTTATCATTAAAGAGAGAAAATAGTGAAGCATAAATTAGACCTTTTTTTCAATAAATAGATGACCTTTTCAAAAGGAAAAACAAAATAGCTTTTCAAAATAATTAAAATTTTATCTTTTTAAAGATTGTGATTTTTTTCAAAAACATATACATACACGCTAGAAATGTTTAAAAGTGATTGAAAACAAAGCTTGAAAAAATGCAATAGTTAACAATAGTTAATATATTAATGATCATCAATTTATTTCATGATTATCATTTAATGAAATTTTATTTTCTTATTGATTATAATGATCGAAATAAAATTTAATTTTTTATTGAAATAAAATGTTATAATTATCATAGGTGAATTTATTAATTAATTTAAAATTCTATAAATAAAATAATAACTTGATTTAAATACTGATTAGATATACTTACACAAAAAATATTCATTTATGTGTTTCGATTCTCAAGCTTCCTAATTATCTCCTTAATGCGTTTCGATTCCCTTTCTTCTGGAGAAAGAATCACCTCCTCCGATTTCGACTCCCTTACTTCCCGTGAAACAACCATCTTCTTCCTTATCACCTCCTCCCGTTTTGATTCTCTTTCTTCAGTAGAAAGAACCTTCTCTGATTCAGATACCAAGATATCACTATCCGCCATTGATCAAAATTCAAAAACTTTTTCTCTTATGATTCCCTAAAACACAAAACCCTAAATCTATATATTTATCGTTTCTCAAAAATCACACCTTGATTACTTATTTATAGGGAGAACTGGTGTCGGTTGCTTGCCCATCCTCGTTTATCTAACTATTCTATTTAGATTTATTATTAATTTCTTAATTTTATATTCTTTTAAACTAACTTTATCAGCTTTAGATAAATATTTTATTTATATTTTTTAAAACTAACTTTATCAGCTTTAGGTAAATATTTTACACTCTAAATTCTATAATAAAATTCTTTTATTTTATAATGACAGTACATAGTAATTATTATTATTTTTCGATTTTTACCACCAGTTTTATTTGGTTCGGAAGTCAGTTTTAGGGGATCCAACTGTGACCCTCCCTACTAAGTCCAGCGACAATCATCACTTGACCAACTAACGATTGGTGCATACTATTTTTTTGACAAATTCTGATGTAATACCCCGTAAATTATTTAATGCTCTGGATAATATTAGTTAAGATTAATAGGGTTCTGGTGTGCTCTGAGAGATTTTTTTAAAATTAAGTGTATCAGAGACATCATTGGATACTCTCAGTTTTGGACCAGTTAGGTTACTAACTAAAAGATATTATCAGTATAATATTTCATTTGTTATACAATACCTAAAAATAGAAACATTGAGAGAGAAAGAAAAGAGAAGTGGGAGAAGAAGAAAGGAAGGGAAAAAGCTTGAAGAAGAAGAGGCTCTTGGATATCAAGCTTCATCTTCATCATTCATCTCAATTTCTTCATCATCTTCATTGCTAGAGGTGGGTCTATTTAGTACTTTTGTTTTAGAGCTTTAGAGTTATAGGATTTTAGGTTAGAATGTGATAATTTCTTCTAATCGAAATTCTAACGGTTAAATGATACTAAGATAAATGTGAGCATACTATGTTGATAAATAATATATGAGCAAAATAAGTGTGAGCATACTCTATGATAAATGATAATATGTTGCTTTATGAGAAAAATGAGTTTTACTAGTTTTACATGATTGTCGCTCCCTGGATTTTCATCCTGGTACGAACGCGAAAGTGACACGGAAAAAGGTAGAGTCGTCAGTCAGACATTTTTATCCCGAAGGAACGGGAATGGTAATGATGCACAAACCAAGGAAAGAAAGGAAAGGACAAGGTCCTGCGAACCAAAGAAACTGGGTTCGGGAGTCGGTTACAACCTGGGAAGGTATTAGCACCCCAGATCGTATAAAAGAGTGCTCGAATGGGCCCTACCCCGCTCTGCCTACGTACCTCATTTGGACATGAGGATCAGAGTCGTCGTAGTTCCCCTAACTAGGGAGGAAAATGGCTTGTGTTTTAAACCTGAACTGCTTATGTCAATGCTCAGGTGTTGCAGGCTCGTCTGTTACGAGTGCGTTACCGTCTTACAAAGAGACAAGTAAGAGCAAGTTCGTACATTGAGAGTGAAGGAGATGAGAAAAGAAGTCCCGAAGAGGGGGCGATTATTCTTTATCCCGAGTTTTTTATGAGTGTGGCACAAGGAAGTGAAGGCAAATCCTTCTCTAAGGAATGTGTCCTTATTACCACATCCCTAAATAGAATGAGTAACAAGTCCACCAAGAATGAAGAAGACCTTCAAACTTGCTTCCTAAGATTAGGATTTGAATTCACTAGCTTGCTTGGAATTATTAAGTGTTTTGTAGATCAAAATGAAGAAATGTTTTTTATGCTTTTCTTTGTGAAGGTAGCCTCATGATTGAACTTGTGCATCATAGATACACTTATGCCACCACCAAGATAGGGTGAAGAAGAGTATCCATGGAATAAAGCCATAACACAAGACACCACTTCAATCCTTATTAGGGTGTTTTTTATGTTTTTGTATGAAGACGAGAAGAGAAGAGAACCAAAGGAGAAAAAGGTAAACAACTAAGGGAATCTAACCATCCTAGAATTTATCATGCAAAAGGTTGGTCCTAGGTTAGTGTGGTTTGAATTCTATCCTAATGGAAAATAAGGAGAAAAGAAAAAAGAAAGAGAAAGAATGAGATCTAACTTACTTCTCTTGAATAAGTTAAGTTGAACTCAAAGAGGGAAGAAAAGAAGTAAAGTGATGGCCTAAAGCACATCTCAAAGACAAATAAAAGAAATTAAAGACAAGTTAAGGTAAGAAGTTGTGTGTGAGATTCCCTCCCACACACATTGCTTACCAAAAACCCCTACAAGTGTTAGAAGTATTCACCAATGGAGAAAGAAGTCTAAGTATGCACAAGACAATTAAGGAACAACTTTAAAGCAAACCAAAGCATCTAAGTCAGAAACTAATGGTCTAGGATGACCTCTATCATTAGTCATGCAAAGCTAAACAAAGAAGAAATGAGAAAGCTCTCAAAGGCATAAGTGAAACACCTAGAAGAAAGAAAGATGAGAACATGACAAAATAAGCATCATACAATTAAAATAAGGATCAAGCTCCTCAAATTAAGAACTAAAACAAATGGAAGAGAAGCATGAGATCAAAGCATTATCATCACTAGAAACATACAAAGTTCAAACAAGAGCACATAGGAGAAGCATGGAGAGATTGAAGTGTCATGGGTATTCATACAAGTGTAAGACTTAGTGGATAAGCAACTCAAAACAAAACAAAGTGAAAACATCAAACAAGGACGAGGGACATTATAACATGTAAAAATTCTTAGAACAAACCCTATGAGTTGGCAAAAGTGCCCTCCTATCCTAATGAGCAAGCAAAAGTCAAGAAAACATCACAATTAGGCCATGGCACTTACAAAATTCACATAAAATGGAAACAAGATTACAAAATTACACAAGTAAACACAAAGACCCTTTAAAAATGTGGTATCAACATACCAAAATCACGAGTCAAGAAACAAAAACAAACTAGGTCAAATAATTGCATAAAGTTCAATTAGTGTTTCATAAGTTTCCTCCTAAAGCAACATGGCAAAACCTAAGAAAAAAGGTCCTAAAAATCATGGAATAAATCTAAAGCCATCCTCAACATGTTAGGAATTAGTAGCAAAAAGAATCAAGTTCATACCTATTACCAAAATTAAAATAGAAAATGAACAAGACAAGTCATGCATAAAAAAACTTAAACTAAAAGAAATAAAGTCAAGAATAAAATCAGGCACGAAAAATAATGAAAAATGCAAAATAAAAAAAAAAGGAAAATTAAAGGAAATTAAAATAAAAATCTATGAATTTTTTGGTGATTTTTAAGGTTAATTAACTATTTTAAAAAAATGAATTTGAAACTGAAAATAAAATAAAAATAAAATGAGAACAAAGTGAGGGAGGTGTAATAGCAACCCAAAACACGTTTTAAATCCAATCTGGGCCTAGCATGGGGGTGTGGAAAATAACTCAAGCCCAAAACAAATCAGTGCAATCAACCTAATATCATGAACCCTAGTCCAAAATTCAACACATATTCAGAACCATTGCATTCATTCAACACGTGCAAGTGAGTCAATAAAGTAATCAGGTCAACACATGCAAACACCCTCACACGCACACACATGATAAGAAGTATGGACAAGAACGCACCAAAAACAATTCATAAATAAAAGTCATGTGCCTTGCACGCATAATTTTAATGCGTTGGCACTATTAACACCGTCCAAATCAAGAAATGAAGGGATGAGATTGTGTCTTCCTCGCTCATCCTCCTTTCACATGCATATGAAGCATTTCCAGAATCCGGTGACTGGAGCTAGGGCTCCGGCACCGGAAAATCCATGCTATGAACAAAACTCAACAATAATGCATACAAATCTCCAGATCAGTCAGTAGTTTCAGGTACGGTGAATCCAAATCCAGTCTCAGAAATCACAAATAATCATCACACCAAGCAAATTGAAGCAAATAAAGTTTCACCATCAAACTTTAAATCAATAATACATACTCAATAATCAAGAATTTTCAAAAGTAAAAGCAACATGATAACCAGTGAGATCAGCAGCTCACAAAATGCACAAGAAAATCAAGTTCTAGATCCACGAATTTGGGAGGTTAACTGAACCTGAAGAACTTGCAATTCACCAAGAAAACCCTCCAACTAGTGCAAATCTGCTTGCTTTGACCTCCTCTTGCAAAATAAATGCAAGATGGAGCTTGAGAGAGGCTAAATCTGGGAATCTGAATGCTCTTGCTCTAGAATGGCACTCCAATGATTCTTCACTCTCAGCTCAAATCAACCACTGAATAAGGGTCCTTGTGATCTGAGGATGAATGATTTGTGAAGGAATGAAGCAATGTGTGTTTGGATGAAGAGATTCGAAAGAAATTTCCAAAGTGCAAGAAAGTATGAAAGAAGATAATGAGAGAGGCTAGTGCTCTGAATTTCTGATGAGATCCTTATATATGATGAGCTTATGACACTGATTAGGGTTTTATGGATAACAGAAGCATGAGGAGTGTGTGAGGGATCCAAATGAAAATTTGCAAGAAAAGTATGATGTAGTCATTTATGCATGCAATCCCTTCCCCATGTGAATATTCTGATCCAAAAAGAAACCATAAGGACCCTTGAATTGATCTTACAGCTTAGGATCAAGTGTATCATGCTTTCCTCGTGATTTTGCAAAAATGCATTTTGTGAATTATTCTTTCATCAAGCCACGGGTTCCTTGATTTCCTTGGGCAAAAATGATTCTAATGCCTTGCCTTTGATGTTTATGATCACAAATGGTCCATAGAATGGCTTGGAAATGAGTTATATGGCAATTTGCAAAGTTGTAGAAACTTAAAAATATGGTAAAACCCTAAAATATCCAAACTTTCAATGGCCATATATTGAGTTCTACACATGCTATGATCAAGTTCTCTTACTTTTTGAAAATGGGAGAGCAATCCCTACAACTTTCATTTTCAAGGAAATTTAATTTGGAGTCATCTTGGCCATGTAAGAATCACTTATAGATTAGGGCAAAAAATGCCAAAAATAGTAAGTTTCCATGCATGCCACTTTCTAATTTTGGAAAATCCTTCACAACCTCTTGATTCTTGCTCCTTGAGATCTCCAAAGCTATTTTTTGACCTTAAGAAAGTCCCTTAGCTTGAAAAACATGATTGGAGACCTAGAAATTCATTGGTTGACTTTTCAGATGCATAGTTGACCAATTTCTTCATTTACAAGTAACTAAAGAATTGTATGACTTCCTAAATGATTTTCTGCTTCAAACTTCATACATAGACCTTATATATCATATAAAAGCCTTTGACCACAAGAATTGGCCAAAGCTATAAGGATTTCTTGATCTGAGGCAAAACCCTAATTAGGGTTTCCTGTGTAGGAGCTTGTTGCACTGTTGAGCTTCTGATGATGCTTCACCCTTTTGGGGGCTTTGTGAATGACTTTGGACTTGTATAAGACATGAGGAGACCTTGTGAGCTTCTTGAAATGTCACTTGGCTCTTGGATTGACTTGGGGAACCAAGAACTTCCAGATGATTGATCATGTGCTTTATGCTAGCACCTATGGATGTCATGCTTCATTTTTCTATGCCATATGATGGGATATGAGAGTGGAATGCTATGCTATATGATATGCAAATGATTAGAAAAAAGAGTGATCAAATTTTGGGGTGTTACAATGATGAAAGCGCGGGTTTTTATGTTTATTGCCACGATGTAACCGGTTACACCCTAGGTGTTAACCGAATAGAGAAATGTGGCTCTAACTCTCAAAACACCTCTATTTGAACAATATTGCACTATGTAACCAGTTACACACCGAGTGATAACCGGTTACCACTGTAGGTTTTCCAAAAATATTTTCTAAAATGCATAACTTTTTACTCGGGTGTCCGATTGAGGCAAAATTTATATTGATAGAAAGCTGAAATGATAATTTATCAAATGGAAAGAGAAAATATTATTTTTGGTGAGGAATTTAATTAATTATGGTATTTAATCAGTATTTTTGAATATGTGAATTTATGGAAATTTATTAACTAAAAGGTTGAAGTTTAGGGTTAGTGAGGAAACCTTATTACACTGCAATATATGAGACATAGAAGTATAAGTAGGAATTATTAGAACTAGATGGCGATGCATGAACGTTCGGTATATAGATGTGTATCTTAGTCGTGTAAGGGTCTAGTGGTGAGTAAACACTATATCGAACATATGTGAACCCGTTGGGTGTTTATTATTGTGAAAAGGCGCACGTGGCTTTACGAATCTAATATGCATTCACTTAGAGTAGAAATCATGTAATCAGAATTATTTCCCAGTGAATGTCGTTTCATGAACCGGGGGTTCCTCTGGAATGTACGCATGATTACTTAGCAGGTTTTATTCCCGTGTGTAGTACGAATGGAACTTACGGGTAGAGACTTGTGGTGGATTATGGCCCATGTGAAGTGACGATTTGTAAGGTTAATAGCTCTTAGAATCTGAATCCATTTCGTATGTCAAGTAAGTTACAAGGATCCATGACTCGTGCCAACTCTTAGACGTATGAGAGGACGAGAATATGGGATGCCTTCATTTGGTTTCTGGATTAGTGATACGTTCGAGTTAGTGAACTCAAGACATGTTTCCATATGAGTGTGAGGATGTAAGCTCAAGGTCTTAATTTTCCCCCTGACTTGAGTAGGATTTTACATAACCTTATAAAGTTGAGAGAATCCATAAGATATGGACTCACTGATATTTGTTATCTCACCACATGTTGTTGATTTTTATTTCAGGTGCTTCAGGCTCTGAGAAGGGTAAGGATAAAGTCGTTTCAAATTTTACCAAGAGTTTGAATAAGAGGACAAAGTTGTATTCTAGAAATGAGATGTTCATTATTTTTATGTTTCCCTATAATGATTGTGTGTTGGATTCTAGTTGTGAGTGAATCAAGTGTGAGCTTGTGGTTGAGACCCTTTGGTGTCGTCATTATTGTTTTCCTACTAGTGTCGTTGTACGAGTGGAAATTGAATTGTCCCGCTGAATAGTTGTGATGTGACCGTGATAGAAATTATAGTTCTACCTCGTCACTTGTTTGAAGTATGTCATATGCATGTGGTACGTTATTTTGTGTTACTTTGAGTTGTGAACGGTGGGTGAAAGTTACGTAAGTTTAGAAACCGCGAGTTGAGAATAATCTTGCAAGTTATTGTAAACTTGATTGATAATTTTGAGTTTGGATTATTTTGTATCAAGAAAATTTGGTTATACTGTGATTAATCGATTACCCCAATTTGGTAATCGATTTAATACATGAATTTGTTAAGGACCTTGGAAACCCATATCTTCAAGTTGTAAGTCTATTTTGGTTTCCGTTCGAAGTGTTAGAAGATGGTGTGTTGAACTTTTCTTTGAGCATGATTGGTAGACATTATATGATTTGAATTTGGGTGTGTTGTCGTTGAGACTATTGAGGACCTTAATTGTGAAGTTATAAGAAACTCACAAAGTGTTGATCTCTCAGGGAACACTTTGGTATCTGAATTATTGTGTGGATAAGATATGAACAATTGGTCAATTTTTAGTATCGTTAATTCTCGTGAGTTCTTGGCATCAGTTGAAGATTCCATGAGAGTAATACATATATCTGCAGTTGTGTCGTACTCAGAGATGGGAATTTGAAAGTGTAACACGGTGGGAGAACTGACTTGGTGTTTTTTATTTGACAAAAACAATGTTGCGGATAGAAAGAGTCGCCACCGACTTTTATTTTATCCAATAGGAAAGGTTATAAAAGAACAGGAAAGACCTTAAAAGATTTTGAGTTCGGTGGGTATGTTATACAAAGGGAAGGTGTTAGCACCCTTTGTATCCATGGTTATCCATGGGCTCTTAGTTACTTAGCTCACTTGTTTTTTTGAAAAGTGTGAAGTGTATGTTTAGAATTTTTCATAAGTCTTTGTAATGATCCTCATATGGATGTATATAAAGTCTTGAGTTTTTGAAATTTTTTTAAAGTGAGGTGTGAAAAAGAGTTTTTTGAAATATGAGCAAGTAACTAAGAACTACCTACCCTAGACTGGTCTTTCATGTTTCTTTATTTCCTTTCAAGGGTAAGACTGTCCTTACTATTAAGGAGTAAGTAGTCATTTACCTTGGATTTATTAAGGGATGGGCGTAGGGTCATCGTATGGTCAACGAAGGCAACTTGTAGGGGTGTCTCTAGCAATTCGTAAGGACTATCATCATTTGTTCGTAGGTACAAGATCATTATTTCGTAGGAAACTTCGAAGGGACTTATGATCTTTTAAATCTGAAGGGACTTGATGATTTCTTTGTTTGAAGGAACTTTGCTTTTAAGACACCCCATTTTCGAGGGACTTGACCATTTGTTTAAGGCAACCAAGAAGGGAACCCTAGGAAGTGTAGATGGCGATCGTAGAACGATCGACTTACGTGTGTGAGTGTTATTTTCAAATAATTATCTTGAGAATTAGTTTTCTAAGTCCATATTGTTTAGTCAATCTTTTCACGCCCTAGGTTACTAACCACACAGTAAATATAAAAAATAAAGGCAGAAATTAAATGATTCCTACACTATTACATGGCTTCGTTGCAGTTACATAGTAATCAGGCGGAAAATAAAACTCAACTATTACAAGTGCGAAACAGTTACATAATAAGGCTAATAATAAATGAATAACATTAAAATAAGTTTTAAAGAAAAGGTTTGAAAATTAGGTTAAAGAAAACAAATTAGGGTTAAGGTTTTAAAAAAAGTTTTAGGGTTTATAAAATTTTTTAGGGTTTAAAGGTTTGAGAAAAGTTTTAGGTTTAAAAAATAATAAGGTTTAGGGTAAAGGTTAAGGCTAAATTAAGAAACCTAAATTAATTAATCATTTTTTAGGAAAAAACAATTTAATTATTAAGGTAATTAAAACAACCTAATAAAAATAAATTAGTGATAAAAAAAAGTTTAAGAAATTTGTTATAAAATAAAATGGGTTAATTAAGGTTTTAAAAAAAATTAAGGGTTTAAATAAGTATAATTAAATATAAAAAAAGGAAAAGAGGGAAAGATCAAGGTTACTCAAAAAAGTGTCATGGGTAGGAGTTGAACTCATGACCTTGCATTCCCAGCCTTCAGTCTTTGCCACTAGGCCACACAACCTTTGGTGAATAAACCTGCAAAAACATGATTATATAATAAAACTGAAAAATAATCTCAAGTTAGAAAAAAAATTGACATAGGCTGGGTTTGAACCCACACCCATGACCTTTCAGATGTCCTCCTTTACCACTAGGTTGCGCGCGCATTTAAGAATATACCTGGAAAATAAATATTATATAATAAAGCTTAATCAAGAAAACCACAAGTTAAAAAAAATAACGTCCAAGGTTGTATTCAAACTCACGCCTTCATAATAAATACACGTTTCCCTTTCCACCAAGCTAACCATGCACTTCTGATCATATAATGGAAACAAATAATAATATAAAAAACTCAATTTTTGAATTTCCTAATGCACACCAATGCCTTCATCCCCTACCTCTGGACCTGCGAACTTATATGTGGCTTTTGCTACAACATTACCTGCGGATCTTATTTCATAGGAAAACCTGCGAATGTTATATTGTTCATACCACACACGATTTCTTCAAATTAATCATACCAACATGATCCACACAGTTCATACAACTCAAATATATCAATAAAAATTATTTAAATGACTTATATCATGAAACCCTAATTTGGAGGTTCAAACCCTAACAATGGTGTTATGCGGTTTTGGCCATGAAACTTTGAATTAATTGTCCATAAACCATCCTTATAACTTCACAAACAATAAAACACAATCAAAATTTTTTAGTAATGCATGAAAAATCATAATCGAAAAAATCAAATTTCAAGAATAATATGAATTTGGTTTGTGAGATTTTGCATGAGTTTGATGTTAATGATGATTGGGATATGTTTAGGGAGTCTCAAGGATTGATTCTACACCTTTAAATTGTTTGAAACAAGCTTGCAATGTAGAAATCAAATTTCACTTTTTCTTTGATTTTTTGAAGTGTGAAAGCTCTCTCCTTGTGCCAAAATCCTTCCCCTTGTAATGTCTTCTTGTTATGTATATGTAATAGAGTGAATTAGGTCAAGAGAATGGGCTTTTGTTGTATGGGTTTGAGTTGCTTGCATGTGAAGAAATCTCATTACCATAATTGTCACAAAATCAAATATTCTCATGTCATATTGGTTTTGTACGAATTTGGAGATTACCAATCACTTTGAATAACCAATATTTGATCCAAAAATAAATTTTAGATCAAATCTTTGATTTTTTATAATTTATTTTAATTAAAAATGATTTTAAATGATTAAAATCAAATATAATATAAAATAAATAATAAAAATCAGAAAATATAGTCATTGGGTCGTGAATGGACTTATCTTCAAGTTTGGATTGAAATATTGTAGGCCCATTTGAAAAGAATTGGAGTTATGACCTTTTTTACTTCACACACCTCTTGAAAATTTCCCAACTTTGACAATGAATAAATTCCTCAATTTTGATCCCATGAACGTGTTCTAGGACTTTTTAGAAAGCTTAGAGTGTCCTCTAATCGACCCTTTTGGTCCCATGTCCATATCTTTTTACCATTTTTAAATTATGAGATTTGGAAAAAGTTGACTTTTTGTTGACTTTCAAAAAGACCTATAATGTCTTAGCTCATATCTTTCAAATGAAGCATTTTTGGACTTGGCTTGTGAGACACAAAGTTGTAGAGAATTGGATTTCCATCAAAATGAGATTTGGATGGGAAATATTTGATGAAGTATATGAAAGTTATGGCTGGTCAAAGTTCAGTTGATTTTCCTGCACAAAACCCTAATTTAGTAACTCTTGATTCTTGATGATTCTGAGGTTTCCTTGATGAATCATGATCAAATGATGAATTTCACCTCATAATCTTTATTTTGACCAAAAATCTTGGAGTTTGACTTTATGTTGACCACAATTGACTTGTTGACCAAATTAACTGATCTTTAAGTATCTGAGCATCTGACTAACTAGACTTATGTGGAAGGCCTTGAAACTTGACATGAGAATTCTTTGAGATATATGGGATGTCACGAAGTCTACTTGAAGCTCTAGAAATCCATTTTTCCTTGAGAATTTCAAAACCCTAGTTTCAGATCCATTGCTTAGGAGAAAGCTTTGTCTGATGAAACCTTGAGTCCTTTTGAGCAATTGTGAATCTTGTGACTATTAGGAGGCTTCTTGAGACACATTATATTTGAATATGGGAGGGAAAATTTTCAGGTTCAACAGCTGCCCCTGTTCAATTTTCTGAAACCTGAGGAGTTAGATTGGCATGTACGCCATTCGTGACTTGAAGGTTGAAGAGGATTGAACACTAAAGCCCAAAAATTTGCTCCCGCCGGTGCGCAAAGTAATACTGTTGGTTGATTGTATTGCTTGAATGGAATTAAAGATGCCATTCGGAGTAAATGGAGATGGGCTTATAGATGCCATCCAAAGTATCTATGGATAAGAGTATCAGAATGTGCCTACGTTTGACTTTATCTGAATGTTTTTACTGCACTAAGTATCAGAATTAGATCTTCGTCTCGACCATCTCTGAACTGTCTCTGTAACATATTCGATCTAAGCATCAACACTAGATCTTCATGTAGAGCGTCTCTGAACTATATATGGGGAAAGATATCCTGTAATAAGTATCAACATTATATCTTCGTATAGATCGTCTCTAAACTGTCTCAAGGACAATTTCTTAAATTAAGCATCTGAATTATATCTTCGTCTCGATTATCTCTGAATTGCTTCTAGAAAGTATAATGCACTAAGTATCAGCACTAGATCTTCGTATGGATCGTCTCTGAACTGTCTCAAGGACAATTTCTTAAATCAAGCATCAAAGTTAAATCTTCATTTAGATTATCTCTAAATTGCTTCTGGAAAGTATCCTGCACTAAGTATCAGCACTAGATCTTCGTATAGATCATCTCTGAACTGTCTCAAGGACAATTTCTTAAATCAAGCATCATAATTAAATCTTCATTTAGATTATCTCTGAATTACTTTTGGAAAGTATCATGCACTAAGTATCAGCACTAGATCTTTGTATAGATCGTCTTTGAACTATCTCAAGGACAATTTCTTAAATCAAGCATCAGAATTAAATCTTCATTTAGATCACCTCTGAATTGCTTCTGGAAAGTATCCTGCACTAAGTATCAGCACTAGATCTTCGTATAGACTGTCTCTGAACTGTCTCAAGGACAATTTCTTAAATCAAGCATCAGGATTAAATCTTCATTTAGATTATATCTGAATTGCTTCTGGAAAGTATCATGCACTAAGTATCAACATTAGATCTTTGTATAGATTGTATTTGAACTATCTCAAGGACAATTTCTTAAATCAAGCATCAGAATTAAATCTTCATTTAGATTATCTCTGGATATATCTTGCACTAAGTATCAGCACTAGATCTTCGTATAGATCGTCTTTGAATTGTCTCAGGGAAATAAAAGCATCTTGCACTAAGTATTAGCACTAGATCTTCGTATAGATCGTCTCTGAACTGTCTCAGGGAGTTGGTAATGTTTTATCTGATTGCGAACTATCCTGAAAAGGAAAGGTTAGTTTTCGTGCAAGATTATATGATGTATGCATGTATGACATGATGTTCTTAATATAAGTGAGAATGTCATATGCATTATGGATGCGTATGCCATGATATGATGTAAATGATATATGTATGAATTATGTAGCTAAAGCGCATGAATAGCTCCGTATATCAATTGCTAATTGGGGAAAATAAATCCCGATTCGTTGTTGAGGAATATGAAGACATTGTTCCCGTCTTGTTTCAGAATATTGTACTTAGGATCTTCTGTTTCCCGTTCGTCGTACTTCTTATTGAAATATTAAATTCCTGAATACCCTGACTAGGGATAAAAGAGACGGACATTCCCCTGGGAGACTTATCCGACTGAGTGTCAATTCTTTGGAGGATATCGTGCTTGAGAGAAATATGCTTGAGGAACTCGTAGAGTCGAAGGTACAAGAGGCTACTTGGAGTATTTCGTTAGAATATATCCGTAAAGATTACTCTGTGGGGATTAACCGGTGAAGATTTGCTGGATTCCTACCTCCGATCGTCCTTAGTAAATGCTATTATTGTATTTTATGCATTTTTGGTAAACATCATTCATATTCAAAAGCATACATACATTCAAACATAATCAACGAACGTTTTCACTTTAGTAAAAAGGGAAAAGTAAACCTGAATTCGGAAATAGAGTTGTATCAATTTTGAAAGTGTATACTCATTCAAAGTAACCAATGGATTTAGAACTTTTGATATTCTCGACTTCCTTGAGTAATTCTCTTAGGAATTCTCATGACTGAATCCGAAGACATGATACTGATACCATCTGATATTATTCGCACAGACAATTAATTTCCACAATGGCTTCTGCTGAGAATCTAATATCAAGATAATGTAATGAAAGGAATGTGTTTTCAGACTGCGGTGGATTGTGTACACCCTGGGTAATGATTAAGGAGCTTGATTTGATTAGATTTGAAAAGAGAGCATTGCCCCTAGATGAGGATGATTTGTCCTAGAATGGAAGTATCTGAGAGGATCTACCTCAAGAGGAATAAACAAAATTCCCTACAATAATATGCCTCTGGCATCATGAACTTGGTAATGTTACTTCTGGGAATTCATATGAGGAGACCTGCCCCTGGCTATTTAAGCATTGTCGAATCTTGACCTGACTGCCCCAGATGAATTGGACAATAACATGGCATGCCCCTTTAATTGGAAGATAGTGACTATGCCCCTTGTATACATTGGCTTTGATCCAGGAAGCAACTTTGTCTGTCATGAGGACTTTGGTTTATTGAATGTTCATCATGTAAGCTTCTCTGTTGTCAAACACTTAGTTATATGCAAACAATGATATTCAAAATGCAACGCTTATGTCTGTTTTGATGTTTTGAAAAAAAATTATTTTAGCAAAACAATGTTTGTAAAAACTGTGATATTAACTAAAGATTTATAATAAGCCCTAAAGGAGTCAGGATACCTTTTTTGTAACAGTACACTTTCGAACTACCCATGCTTCAGTTAGGACTTTTAAAGGGTTGTAACGTGGCTTGGTTCACGGTTTAAGAAACAAAGGATAAAGACTCAAATTTTATTTGTACCTAACCCATTCTTCGTGAGGTTCTTCAGTTCTATGTTTGGTTAACTTATGCAATATGGCTCCAAAAGAGTTTGGAATTGTAACACTGGCAGAAGTTTATTTGAAAAAAGCCAGTCATCTTCTCTTTTTTTTGTTGAGGATTTGTAGTGACCTCTTTTTCTTTTGTCTTTGTTATCCCTTCCTTTTTCCTGAACTGTTTGTTTCAGGATTACAGTCAGCAGGATGTCTCATTTTTTTTACTAAGTCTCCTTCATAGGTTTTGACTTAGTGAGCTTCTCTTTTGATAGGTATTGAATGTAATACTTAATGATTACAGGGAACCATCATTAGTTGTGTACAAAAAGGACAACTGACATAATTGAGTTAACCGATGAACTACCCTTCCCTAGGTTATGATTGAGGGTTTTAATTTGCGTGAGAATGAAAACTCCAACTTCATAGGCTCAAAAGGGTTGACTATGGATTAACTTCCTTATATCTCCACTGTTTAGGAATTGAAACAATGCATGTACATCGTCAGCATAGTCTGTTCAAAAGCATACTGCATAAGATTATGGTATTGTTTTCGTCATCCTCCCTCTAAAGGCTTATAGCTTTATCAAGATTTAAATATCATAAAATAGATGTAAGGAGCATAGTTTTAAGTATCGTGAAACGAATGGATTAATTCTAGACAAACATATGCAATGCATTATTGTGAAAACAAAATATGACATAATAGTAAGTGTCTAGGCTGACAAAAGAAATTACAAATGAAAATTCAAATTCAAATGTTCTCAAAGCCTCTTCCTCTAAACTTGTCACTCTGGGTATTTGGCTTCTTTGATGTTTGATGAACAATAGGAGAATTCAATCTGGTCTTCTGGCATAACCTCGAGGATTCCTTCGTCAATCAGGTCTTGAATCTTATTCCTCAATGCCCAACAGTTATCAGTGACATGTCCAGGACAGTTGGAGTGATATGCACACCTTGCATAGGTGTCACACGGGGGGAAACTGACTTTCTATAAGTGTTGCGGATAGCAAGAGTCGCCACCGACTTTTATTTTATCCAAGTGGAAAGGACATAAAAGAACGGGAAAGACCTATTTTTAAAAGACTTGAGTTCGGGGGGTAGGTTATATAAAGGGAAGGTGTTAGCACCCTTTATATCCATGGTTATCCATGGGCTCTTAGTTACTTAGATCACTTAATTGTTTTGAAAAAGTGTGTAGTGTGTGTTTAGAAAAGATTTTCAGAAGTTCTTTGTAATGATCCTCGTATGGATGTATACAAAGTCTTAAGTTTGAAAATATTTTGCAAGTGGGGTGTGAATAAGAGTTTTTGAAAGATGTGAGCAAGTAACTAAGAACTACCTACCCTAGACTGGTCTTTCATGTTTCTTTATTTCCTTTCAATGGTAAGACTGTCCTTACTATTAAGGAGTAAGTAGTCATTTACCTTGGATTTTATTAAGGGACGAGCGTAGGATCATCGTATGGTCAATGAAGGCAACTGGAGGGTGTCTTTAGCAATTGGGAGGGACTATCATCTTTTAAACTGAAGGGACAAGATCATTCTAGGCAACACCGTAGGCAACATCGTAGGGACTTGATCTTTTAACCGAGGGGAGGGACAAGATAATTTTTTATTTGTAGGGTTTTGCTTAAGACACCCCACTTTGGAGGGACTGGACCGTTTAGAAGGCAACTTAAGAGGAGTAACCCTAGGAGGTGCAGATAGCGATCATAGATCGACTTACGTGTGTGAGTGTTTATTTCATATATTTATTCTTTTTTTTTTAAAATTTTTCTAAGTCCAATTTAATTCATTTAATCTTTTCACTCCCTATTTACTAACCAAGAAATTAAATAAATAAATTAATTAAATGCGAAAATATAAGACCTACAATATTACATGGCTTTGGGCAGTTACAAAATAATCGGGCAGAAAATAAATTACAATAAACATAAACCTATACATTTTTCTAATAATTTAAAATAAAGCAAAGAAAAGCATAATAATCAAATAAATTAAATAAAAGAAAAATTAAAAGAAGATAAAAAAATAAATTAGGGTTAGAATTAGGTTTTAATTAAGAGAATTATGGTTGATTTTAGAAAATTAGGATTAGAGACAAGTATTAGGGTTTTCAAATAAATTTAAATTTTATAAGGAAAATATAATCTAATTACTAGTTATTATTAATTTACAAATTAATTAAATAACATAAAAAAAACATTTTACATTAAAGGAAAATAAAATTATTATTATTTTGAGAAATATTTGCAAGAATTTAATTTAATATTTAAATTTTAATTAATTTACAAAAGATAATAAAAATCAAATTATTTAAACAAATATATAAAAAAAAAGTTATTTTATTTACATGAAACTAATGTTATTATTATTATTTATGAAAATTATTAGTTTTTTTTGAAAAAAGATTAAAAGTTATTATTGGTTAATTTTTAAGAAAATAATTAAAGGAATTAATTAGATAATATAATAATTATAAAAAAAGCATAAAATAGAATGGGGGATGCCTGGATTTGAACCCAGAACCTCCCCATTACCAGGTGGATGTGTGACCAAATGTGTTGCGCACGCGTTCTGATGATACAATGACTAAAGTCAATTATATGTGAAACCTGCGAATTTTCTTGCGAATTCTCCTGCGAGTTTTCCTGCGTTTGAAACCTGCGAAACACATATTATGCCAGACGCGTACGATTTTGTTAAATTGATCATACAAACATGATCTACACAATTCAAACTATTTATTTACGGTCTTAGAATTTGTTTATAGTCATTAAATTAGGAAACCCTAATTCGAAGGGATGAACCCTAATAATGGCATCTTGCGTGTTTGGCCATGGAACTCCAATCTAAGCACTCATAAACAATCTTTGCTACATCACAAACAACTTTAGGCAATCAAAAACAAATTATAACAATCAATTATTGAAATCGAAAAAGTCAAGAACAAATATGAAAAGTGATTCGGTTTGCATGTTTCATGGCACTAAGGCTGATGATGATGATTGTTACATGATCAGTGAACCTTCAGGAAGCTAATGCAAGCTCTCAAGACCTTTGAAACTACCTGAATTCGCAAAATCGATTTTGAGTTTTTTGTGAATTTTTTTGAATTTGGAACAAGGTCGGTGGCTGCTGAATTTCGTGTCCAAGCCTTGGTTTATGTTTGTATATATGTGAGGAGTAAAATTAGGTCAAAAGTTGGGCTTTGGATCAAGGATATTGGTTGCTTCATTGTGAAGAAACAATCACCATAAAATATGAAAAAATAAAATGAATTCTTACCTCTTTGAGTGTACACGAATTTGGCTTTTTCCAATCAGCTTTAAATGTTATAAGATTCATTCCCAAACCAAAAATTGATCTATTATTTGATGTTTTATATTTTATTTTTATTTAAATTGAATTTTAAGGTAATCAGCTTCATCTCCAACAAGCATTGCAAAGTTTGCGACATTGGCGTGTTGATCTTGATAAACTGTCTTTTATGTTCCTTGTGTTGAGGCGGATAACCCTATAAGACCGCCCTCCTTTAATTAAAGAACTATCAGTAGTAGCCTGTCTCTTTCCTTCTCTCATCCTCATCTTCCTTTCAATCAAGTCAGCTTGTTTCATCGGAGGTTGACTGATGATTAGATTCCCGACTCCGTTACCTTGAAGTTTATTGACAAAGACTCTCAGCTCATCTTTCCCTTGGGCTAAGTTTTGGACAAAAGCCACCTGACCATTCATATGGATTCTCATATCTTCCATCCCAGCTTGTAGTTGTTCCAACTGATCATCCTTGTTGTCTTCATGATTCTTCTTTTTTTATGTCCTTAGTGAGGAGGGCTTTCAACTCTTCTTGCCCCTTGGACAAATTTAGGATCATTTCTTGAAATTGAGCATTCTAAGGTTGAAGATCTTTGACAAATTGTTCGAGAGCCATTTCTGCTGAAATAAACAGCGAGAAGATGAGAAACCTGCTATGAAAATTTGTCATGCAATGATATGGTATGTAAATGTGAATGCAATGTTTTCAAGGTCCACATGATTTAAATTTGTTAAAACAAACAAAAACAAAAACTCTTATTAGTAGGCTTGAAATAATATTACCCATTGGGCTTTCAAATGAAAGAAAACAAAACTTAGCAAGAAAATAAAACATCTGAGATTTAATTCTCCCATGGACACTTCCTCTTGGTGTTGAGATATGTGTTGAGATTCCGCTCCTCGTGAAGTTGTTTTGTCAGCTCCAACACTCTTTCTTGGCTAACCTTGAATTGAGCTTCAAAGGTATTTCTTTGCTCCTTCAGTTGGATCCAGGACTTCTGCAGCTCTTCCAAATCAGAAGGCATATCAGGATGTAGAATAGTATAAGGAACATCTCCTTTAATGATAGGCTCAACAGTTACCGGTAGAACAACATGATATGGCATCATAAGAGTCTGAGCATGAGACCGCACCCATCTGAGGTAAGGTTCCATAGGAATGGAGTATTTTGGTTCCAGAGTCTTACTATCAACCTTGTTCACCTTACTCCAAGCTTGTATAAACCTTTAACGGTAACCTTGAAGATCGTTGTCATAATCAAACAAATACCTTGAATAAGCATGTCATGAGGACCATTACTCCGAGCATAACCAACATACGTAGTGCTAAAGAAGGATTTTAGGTAATACCTGTAACACGGTGGGAGAACTGACTTTAAGTAATGTTGCGGATAGCAAGAGTCGCCACCGACTTTTATTTTATCCATAAGGAAAGGATATAAAAGAACAGGAAAGACCTTAGAGATATTTTTGGGTCCGGGGGGTAGGTTATGTAAAGGGAAGGTGTTAGCACCCTTTACATCCATGGTTATCCATGGGCTCTTAGTTACTTAGCTCACTTTAAATTGTTTTTTTGAAGGTGTAGTGTGTGAATAGAAAAATTTTCAGAATAGTTGATAATAATCCATGTACGGATGTGTAAAAACTTGTTTGAAAATTTGTTTGAAATTTGTTTAAGTGTTTGAAAAGTTTGAATAGTGAGCAAGCAACTAAGAGGTATCTACCCTAATGTTTAAGGTCTTTCTTGTTCTTTTTTCTTTCCTTGGTAAGACTATCCCTACTATTAAGGAGTAGGTAGTCCTTACCTTGGATGTTAAGGGACATGAGAGGGACATTTTATTTTGTGAAGGCAACTGTGGGGTGTGATAAGCACATATGAGGGACTATCATCATTTTTCGAAGGGACTCGATTCGTATAGGCAACCATGAGGGACTTGATGATTTTTCTTTTGAAGGGACTTGCTTTATACACCCCACTTGACCATTATTCGTAGGCAACTTGAGGGATAACCTTAGAAATGTGAGACGGCGATTAAAATCGACTTACGTGTGTGTGAGTGTTTATTTTAATTATCTTTGATTAAAAATGATCTAAATTAATTTTTAAATAACATACATATTTTTCACTCCCTAATTACTAACCATAGCAAAAATAATTAAATAATTAAAATATTTACAATATTACATCCGGGAAGCAGTTACATAATTATAATAATAAGCAAAATAAATAATAAGCAAATAATAATAATTTAACAATAAATAATGGGTTAGTGATAAGTAATTTAAATAATAAGCAAAAAGTTAATAATAATAATAAAATAAGAGAGGTTAGTGAATAATAAAAATTAATGAAATAATAACATATAAAATTAATAAAGCAAAATAAATTATATGGTTAGTAATAACAATAATAAATAAAATTAGTCAAAATTATAATAACGAGATTAATAATTTTTAATATAAACAATTATATTAAAACGAAATATAAACAAACAATTATTTTTTTTAATTTACAAGTTATTAAGTTATTATAAAATTAAAATATTATAGACTCAATTTAGAATTATTTACATATAATTTAGATTATGAACAAAAATATTTACATATTACTAATAATAGATCATATTTACAAAATTATTATTAAATAAATATATACATAATATCTATACTAAGAATTAGGAAATAGAAATTATTTAGAAAATAAAAATTAGATTTTACAAAATTAAAGTTCATTTAGAAAATATTTTTTAGGATTTTGAAAATTAGGGTTAATTTATATACAAAATATATATTTTAACTAATTATATAAAAAAAATTATCTTAACTAATATAAATTATATAAATAAAGTTTACATTGAAAAATCAAGAGTTTTATATTTTTTTTTTTTTAGAAAATAATTTTAAGAGTTGGAATACATAATATATACATACTTCATAATATAATAATAAAATTTTGATTATTTAAACTAATTAAATTAGAAGAAGGAAAATAAAATAAAAAGAAAGAAAGAAAAAGGAACCTGGTGGGATTTGATCCCAAGACCTCACACTTGCAAGCAGCAACAACAACCACTGGGCCAGCCAGGCGCAGGTGACAATGACTGAGCTTCACTTGGTTTTGTTCTTGATTCACAAAATATCCTGGAAAAATAAAATATGCAAAAGGCCTGGGGGAGGATTGAACCCAGGACCTTATAGTTACACACGCGCGCGCCTTACCGCCTGGCTGGGAGAGCCCTTCTGGTCATAGATTGGCAACAACACATAATATATTATGTTTGTCTTTAACCTGAAAAATTAACAAAAAAAACATGCACCAGCCAAGTATCGAACCAGAGACCTCACAACATACGCCTATCAAACTTACCACCAGGACACACATGTGCGTGTGATAAACAAACCAATAACAATTCATAAAATATTTCAAAAAATATTTGAATTTTCTGACGCGCGGGAATGACCTTCTTCTTCCTTGAGACTTTCGAATTTTGCTGCGAAATTAGATGCAAGTTTTCCTGCGAATTCAAATTTCCAGCAAAACCTACAAAAATCAATCATTGACAAAACAACATAGTTTCTTAAAATTAATCAGTCCATTAAGTTTCAAATGAATTTTCCAATCATCCCACGTTCTTATAATTTGTTTATAGGGGCTGGATTGAAGAACCCTAATTGGAGCCATAAACCCTAAAAATGGTAGAACGCGTTTTAGGCTATGGAACTTCATCAATCGCTCCAGATTTCATCTATAGACATAAACAAACACAATTATATGAACAAAATTCAATTATATGCAATGAATCATCACAATCGAAAAAAACTTTATCAAGCATAAACAAGTTTCGGGTTTAGCAATATGTGATGTTATGAGGCAATGTGATGATCAGTTTATGTTCCATGATGATCAAGGAAGCCAACCACGTTCTTATTTTACCTTCTAGTGCCTTGTAACTCAAAATCCGAATCTCACTTTTGGAAGAATTTTTGAGGTTTTTGAACTTACACTGTGGCTGCTGGATTTCGTTCCTGGGCAATGGCAATGAGTTATGTATATATAGGAGACTCAATTAGGTCAAAAACTTTGATTGATTATGTGCAATATTGGATTCAAAAAGATTGAAAAAGATGGTGCTTTGAATTTCAAATATTGGCTTATGAAGACTTGCTATTTTTGTATCAATCACATGATTCCATTCCTCTTTGATTCTAATCACCCATTATGATCTTCTAGAAACATTATCCAAATAAAATCCATTATTTTTATATTTTATTCTTATTTAAAATGATTTTTAATGATTTAAATCAAAATAAATAGAAATAAAAATAATAAAAATCAGATTTTAAATGGTTTGGGTCATGCATAGTGTTAATGTATGGATTGGATCATAACTTGGGCAGCCCATTTGGAAAGAATTACTTTTAAGCCTCCATTTTCAACATAGACCATCACAAAATTTCCCAACTTTGCAAGGGCACATCTCCCTCAATTTTAAAGGTATGAGGGTGTTCTTGGACTTTTTGGAAATCTTGAAGAGTCCTCTAAACAACCCCATTGGTTTCAGGTTCATATCATTTACCAATCTCAAGTTATGCCCTTTTGAAGTTGTTGACTTTTTGTTGACTTTTGAAATGACCTATAATGTCTTAGATCATATCTTCCAAATGAAGCATTTCTAGGCTTAACCTTCAACATCAAAGTTGTAGAGAATTCAATTTCCTTCAAAATGAGATTTTTATGGATACTTGGTGATGAAGTATGTGAAAGTTATGGTTGGTCAAAGTTCAGTTGACTTTTACTGAGGAAACCCTAATTTAGAAACTCCTGATTATTGATGATCTGGAATCTCCTTGATGAATCATGATCAACCCTTGATCAAATGATGAATTTTACTTCATATACTTGGTGTTGGCAAAAAATCATGAAGTTTGACTTTGGTTTGACCACAGTTGACCTCAGTTTGACTTTTTAACTGCATTGACTGATTTTGACTTATCTGATCATCTGACTGAGCAAACTTTTGAGGAAAGTCTTGAAACTTAACATGGGGGTTCTTACACACATATAAGATGTTATGAAACTCACTTGAGGTATTGGAAGTCCATTTAGCCTGATTAAAGTCAAAACCCTAGTTTTGGATGCACTGCTTAGGAGGTGCATTGTCTGAGGGACTTGTCAACTTCTTTGACCAATTGTGAACTTTGTGAACCTTGTGAATCTTCTTAGATGTCTTGTGATACTCATGGGAGGTATTGTGAAGCTTTTGGACCTTGTGAACCTCATGAAGTGACTTTGTAGACCTCATAAACCTCAGGAAAGCTTTGTAATCATTGTGAAACTTGTGAACCTTCATAAAGTAACTTGTAGACTTCATGAACCTCATGAAAGGTCTTGAAGATGTTGAGAAGCTTGTGAACCTTGTGAACCTTCAAGAAGCAACTTGTAGACTTCATGAACCTCATGAAAGGTTATATAAGCATTGAGAAACTTGTGAACCTTGTGAACCTTCTTAGCACACAAAGTCTTGTATTGTGAGGGCAAATTTTGGGGTGCAACAGCTGCCCCTGTTCAATTTTCTGAAACCTGAGGGGTTAGATTGGTATATTTTCCAGTCGTGACCTGGAAGGTTGAAGGGGATTGAACACAAAAGCCCAAAAATTTGCACTCACCAGTGCATAGAGTGATACAGATGGCTAGTTGAATATGATTGAGTGGGCTTAAAGATGCCACTAGGGGAAAGTTCTTCAGATATATTTCTTGGTATAATGAAAGCTGTCAGGAGTCTGGAGCAGTCCTGAGGTATTGATGGTATGTTTTCAGGAGACTGGAGTAATCCTGATGTAACAGCATGTCTTCATGAGGATAGAGCAATCAATAATGATAACCCTAAAGCAGTCTTGAAGTAATAATATGATTTCAGGAGGATAGAACAATCAATAATGATAACTCTAAAGCAGTCTTGAAGTAATGATTTCAGGAGGATAGAGCCATCAATAATGATAACTCTAAAGCAGTCTTGAAGTAATGATTTCAGGAGGATAGAGCCATCAATAATGATAACTCTAAAGCAGTCTTGAAGTAATAAGATGGCTTCAGGAGGATAGAGCAATCAATAGCTCTAAAGCAGTCTTGAAGTAATGATTCTAGGAGGATAGAGCCATCAATAATGATAACTCTAAAGCAGTCTTGAAATAATAAGATGACTTCAGGAGGATAGAGCAATCAATAGCTCTAAAGCAGTCTTGAAGTAATATGATGATTTCAGGAGGATAGAGCAATCAATAATGATAACTCTAAAGCAGTCTTGAAATAATAAGATGACTTCAGGAGGATAGAGCAATCAATAGCTCTAAAGCAGTCTTGAAGTAATATGATGGCTTCAGGAGGATAGAGCAATCAATAGCTCTAAAGCAGTCTTGAAGTAATGATTTCAGGAGGATAGAGCCATCAATAATGATAACTCTAAAGCAGTCTTGAAATAATAAGATGGCTTCAGGAGGATAGAGCAATCAATAGCTCTAAAGCAGTCTTGAAGTAATATGATGATTTCAGGAGGATAAAGTAACCCTGAGGTTACGATAAAGCAGTCCCAAAGCAATAAGGAGCTTATCAGGAGGATAAAGTAACCCTGAGGTTACAATAAAGCAGTCCCAAAGTAATAAGAAGCTCATCAGGAGGATAAAGTAACCCTGAGGTAACAATAAAGCAGTCCCAAAGTAATAAGAAGCTTATCAGGAGGATAAAGTAACCTTGAGGTTACAATAAAGCAGTCTCAAGGATCATTTGTTTGTTGTATAATTAACCTGAAACAAGGTAGCTTTTGTATAATAACATTAGTTTATGCTTGATGTATGCATGTATGATATGATGCACTTAGGTAATGTACTATATGTCTATGGATATATATGTTATGGTATGATGTAAATGATGTATGTATGATATGATACTGCCGGAAGCGTCTGGGTATCTTCGTATAACAACTGCTGGCCAGGGAAAATAAATCCCGATTTCTTGTTGAAGAATATATAACCCTCTGTCTGCTGGGGATAGTAAGGTATAGGTATAACCTCCCGTTGTTGGGGATGGTAAGGTATATATATATAACCTCCCGTTGTTGGGGATGGTAAGGTATATATAACCTTCGTCTTCGTTTGATAGTAGAACAAGTATAACATCCCGTCTTCGTTCGTTGTACCCTTATTGGAAAGTGATTTCCCGTATATCCGTATGAGGATAAAAGAGATGGATATAAATTCCAGGGGAGATGAGACTTTATGAAGATGGACTTGTCCTACTGAGGGTTTGTAACTGTCTTGTAAAGGTGAACCGGCGAAGCTTCATTGAAATCCTTCCCTCGTTCGTCCTTAGTAAATACTATTACTGCATTTTCATGCATTTCTGGTAAACATCAATCATATTAAAAAGCATACATGCCTTTTTGGTAAACATTAATCATATTCAAAAGCATACATACATTCAAACACAACCAATGGACGTTTCGCTTATGTAAATAGGGTAAAAGTAAATCTGGATTCAAAAGATGGAATTTATTTATATCAAAAAGTGACCCATACACGGGTAAGTTTGTACAAGGAGACATAAACCCTAGTAAGAGGATTTTGCCATAAAGTTTTTACAAAACAGAGAATCAGCTATGTGGGAAACAATCCTATTGAGTTTCAATTCTACTATTGCCACTCAAGTATCTCATCTTCTTGCTGTTGAGACGGAAATGATTGGATTGAGCTTTATCTGTTTGAGCTTGAGTAAGTAGTACAACTGGTCGCAGTTTCATGGGTGATCTCAACGAGACATAGTCATACGCTTTAATCCCTAACTTTTGCCTGGATTGCCCTTTCAGGTTTTCAATCCACCGGGATACCCTTTTTTGCCCAAGCCGCCTTTTCAGGTTTTCGACTTGCCAGGTGTACATCTTTTTATATATATCCCTAATTTTTGCCCAAACCCTTTTGGTTTGCCGGGATGCCCTTATTTTTGCCTAGGCCTGTCAACCTAGCGGGTCTCTTTTTATGCGTAGTATTTTTTAACTATGTCTGCGTTCACAGGCTGTGGAAAGTCTTCACCATCCATTGTAGTCAATATCATGGCACCTCCTGAAAATACTGTCTTGACTACAAATGGTCCTTCATATGTTGGAGTCCACTTGCCCCTAGGATCACCCTGTGGTAATATGATACGCTTGATTACCAAGTCACCAGCCTGATATACCTTTGGCTTAACCTTCTTGTTAAAAGCTTTGATCATTCGCTTTTGGTACATCTGGCCATGACAAACTGCTGCTAACCTCTTCTCATCAATCAAATTTATCTGGTCAAGTCGAGTCTGAATCCACTCATCTTCATCCAAGCCTGCATCCTTCATAATTCTCAAGGAGGGGATCTGAACCTCAATGGGCAGAACTGCTTCCATACCATAGACTAAGGAGAATGGGGTTGCCCCTGTTGAAGTACGTATTGTAGTACGATAACCATGAAGAGCAAATGGTAACATCTCGTGCCAATCCTTGTAAGTAACAGTCATCTTCTGTATGATCTTCTTAATGTTCTTATTAGCAGCTTCAACTGCCCCATTCATCTTCGGACGATACGGAGAAGAGTTGTGATGCTTAATCTTGAACTGCGTGCAGAGATCAGTAATCATAGTGTTGTTCAGATTAGAGCCATTGTCAGTGATAATCCTTTCAGGGATGCCAAACCTACATATAAGGTTATTCTTAATGAACCGAGCCACAACATTCTTGGTAACAGATGCAAATGAAGCTGCCTCTACCCACTTCGTGAAGTAATCAATAGCAACCAAGATGAAACGATGCCCATTAGAAGCAGTAGGCTTGATTTCACCAATCATATCAATGCCCCACATGGCAAAGGGCCAAGGAGCAGTCAGCACATTCAATGGTGATGGAGGTACATGAACTTTATCAGCATAGATTTGACACTTGTGACAAGTTCTGGAGTGTTGATAGCAATCAGCTTCCATGGTAGACCAATAGTAACCTACTCTCAAAATCTTCTTTGCCATAGTGTGACCACTAGAATGAGTGCCAAAGGTCCCATCATGCATCTCTTCCATAATCTCAGTTGCTTCCTTCTTATCCACACAATGAAGCATAGTTGAATCATGATTACGCTTGTACAGAATCCCATTACTCAAAAAGAACTTAGCAGCAAACCTCCTCAGGAACTTCCTATCTTTGACAGATGCCCCTTCAGGGAACTCCTGAGCTTCAAGATATCTTTTCACTTCATAGAACCAAGGCTTATCCTCTGCCCCTTCTGTGTCAATCTCATTACAATATGAAGGCTTCTCGAATCTATCAATGGTAATCTTAGGAGCTTCATCATCCCAACTAATCTCAAACATAGATGCCATGGTGGCCAATGCATCTGCCAACTGATTCTCTCTTCGTGGAATGTGCTCAAAGGTAATCTCTTTGAAATGTGGAGTCAAAGACAACACATGCTCTCTGGAAGGAATGAGGTTATCATGCTTGGTATCCCAATCTCCTTTAATCTGACTTACTACCAGGGCTGAATCTCCATACACATCAAGGAACTGAATCTTCATATCAATAGCAGCTTTAATACCCAGGATACATGCCTCATACTCAGCCATGTTATTGGTACAATGGAAACAAAGTCTGGCAGTAATCGGGGTATGACAACCTTCAGGGGAACTAATCACAACACCAACACCATTACCAAGTGCATTAGAGGCACCATCAAAAACCATAGTCCATCGGGATCCTTGTTCAGGTCCGTCATATTGTCCAGGTTCTTTGGTAATAATCATAATATCTTCATCAGGAAACTCAAAATTCATTGACTGATAATCATCCACTGCTTGATGAGCCAAATGATCAGCAACAACACTTCCTTTAATGGCCTTCTGAGTAGTATACTGTATATCATATTCTGTTAAAATCATTTGCCATCTTGCAATTCTTCCGGAGAGAGCAGGTTTCTCAAATACGTACTTGATTGGATCCATCTTAGAAATCAATAAGGTAGTATGGGTCAACATATACTGTCTT
This sequence comes from Lathyrus aphaca, assembly GCA_963966055.1. NCBI lineage: Eukaryota > Viridiplantae > Streptophyta > Magnoliopsida > Fabales > Fabaceae > Lathyrus > Lathyrus aphaca. The sequence continues at coordinate 490,439,723 of OZ014521.1, forward strand.
AGTCGGCGAGCAGCCCATGCCAAAGCGCAGCAAGTTTTCTCGAGCAGTGAGTATCTTGTTTCACAGTCGGTAAACTTTTTGCTAAGGTAGTATATTGCCTGCTCTTTTCGACCAGACTCGTCATGTTGCCCCAACACACACCCCATTGAGTTGTCCAACACTGTTAAGTACATAATCAAGGGTCTTCCATCAACTGGTGGCATCAAAATTGGTGGTTCTAGCAGGTATCTCTTGATTTCATCAAAGGCAGTCTGGCACTCATCATTCCATTCCATCACCTGATCTTTCTTCAACAACTTGAAGATTGGCTCACAGATGGTAGTTAATTGGGAAATAAATCTTGCAATGTAGTTCAATCGTCCCAAGAAACCTCTAACCTCCTTCTCAGTACGGGGAGCTGGCATCTCTCGTATAGCTTTCACTTTTGCTGGATCCACTTCAATACCTTTTCCACTGACAATGAAACCCAGGAGCTTTCCAGATCTAACTCCAAAAGTACACTTGTTTGGATTCAATATCAACTTGTATTTCTTCAACCTCTCAAACAACTTGTGCAGATGATCAAGATGTTGCTCTTCATTCTGAGACCTGGCTATCATATCATCTACATATACCTCTATCTCATGATGAATCATATCATGAAACAAAGCCACCATAGCACGCTGATATGTTGCCCCTGCATTCTTCAAACCAAATGGCATCACCTTATAGCAAAAAGTGCCCCACTGTGTCACAAATGTTGTCTTCTCCATATCTTCAGGTGCCATCTTGATTTGATTGTAACCAGAGAAACCATCCATAAAAGAGAATACCTTATGCTGAGCAGTGTTGTCTACCAGAATATCAATATGAGGGAGTGGAAAGTCATCTTTAGGGCTGGCCTTGTTCAAATCTCTGTAGTCTACACACATACGTACCTTACCATCTTTCTTAGGAACTGGTACCACATTTGCAACCCACTGAGGATAAGAAGTCACTGCTAAGAACCCTGCATTGAACTGTTTCATTACCTCTGCCTTGATCTTTTCTGACATTTCAGGACGCATACGACGAACTTTCTGCTTCTTTGGACGACAATCTTCTTTCACTGGCAAACGGTGAACCACAATGTCTGTATCCAATCCTGGCATATCTTCATAAGACCAAGCAAAGATCTCTACATAGTCACGTAACATCTGAATCAACCTGCTCTTGACACTGTCCTCTAAATCAGCCCCTATCTTGACCTCTTTTCTGTTTTCTTCAGTTCCCAAATTCACAACTTCGACTGGCTCTTCATGTGGCTGTATAGCTTTCTCTTCTTGTTGTAACAACCTAGCAAGCTCTACAGGTATTTCACAATCGTCCTCATTTCCGTCTTCAGTTTGATAGATCGGATTCTCGAAATTATAATTGGCAATAGTAGAACTGTTATCAACAGGATCCAGAGTGGATGAGGATCTGCATTTTAGTGATGTGGGTGTGTGTAAGAACACATAGCTGATAAAACAAAAATAAAAGAAAAGAAAGACCAGGAACACAATATTTACGAAACGAAACGTCCACTGATTTTATTGAATGAAGTATGCAAATGAAATGACAGCCCGTAACAAGCACACCATTGTGTCCCGGGTAAGGCACATGGCTTGAAAGTTTTAATTGTTCAAGAAATTACAAATTTAAAAACATAACACAGTAATAGTATTTACTCCTGACTAAAGGAGATATGGATAACATCTTCAGCTTTCCAATTATTGAGTCCAGCACCCACAGTAGGAAAAATCCATGCATCCAAGTTGTAGTCTTCATCTTGATCTCCCACAACATTAATCTGGCCCTTCACAACCCCTTGATTAGTGACACGGGCAGCACGAGCACGACGAACAGCCTTCTGGGACTCTGCAGTGAAACCCAAACCAAACTTGTCAGACTTGTATGGAATATCAGGAAGCTGACCCCAAATAGTACAACCACCTTCATCCACCACAGCTCTAGCATCGTTGAGGGAGGCCATTGCCATTGTTGAAGGTTTTCTGGTGACCATAGGAACTTTCTTCACAGCAGGAGGAGCTACATAATCATTAACAACCCAGGGAACCACTTCAAATGACTGACACGGAGTCTCAATGTATTCACCTTCTACTTCCAGATACTTGAAAGTGTTTACATGGCTGACAAAGTATTCTTCTTCTCCATAGACAGTAACAACTTTCCCATTCACCGGATATCTCAATTTTTGGTGCAATGTAGAGGTCACAGCACCTGCCCCATGGATCCAGGGACGACCAAGCAGACAAGAGTATGAAGGACGAATATCCATCACATAAAATGTAGCAGTAAACACCTGAGAACCAACTTGGATTGGAAGATCAATTTCTCCATGCACTACTCTTCTAGAACCATCAAAAGCCTTTACCACAATATTACTGGGCTTCAGCACAGTATCTTCAGGACTCAGCTTGTTCAGGACTTCTTTAGGCAACACATTCAGAGAGGAACCATTGTCTATCAGCACATGAGACAGGGTAGTGCCCCTGCATTCAATTGAAATATGCAAGGCCCTGTTATGATCCCTCTTGGCAGGGGTCAAGTCAGCATCAGAAAATCCTAACCCATTGTCATAGGTCAGGTGGGCAACACAGTTTTCAAATTGGTCCACAGAAATTGCACTGGGTACATGAGCCATCTTCAGAATCTTGATTGGGCCCTGATGAGTGATTTTAATGGGACCCTTTGAAGTGATTCTTACCGGTACTTTGTCAACCATATCAACCTCTTCAATCTTCTTACCCCGAGTCAGATGATCCACCATACTTTCTACAGATGCTGGTCTTCTTTCAAACACTATAGTATACTTATCCATAAGACGTTGAATTCCATCTCTCAGAATGAAGCAACTATCTGGCTTATAGGTACAATACAGACAATCTTCACGACAACCTGGAAAGATCCCAGCTTGTACTAACCTCTTTTTGATAACAGACAGTGGTGTACTCAACTCCATTACTGAATAAACATGCAAGTCTTCATCAATGGCATTGACAGTCTTCTCGTGATTTGGCATTGGAGCTGTAATCACATTTGGAGTACCTGGTGGATCAAACTCAATTTCTCCAGCATCTATCATATCTTGAATTTTGTTCTTCAAGACCCAGCAGTTATTAGTATCATGTCCTGGACAGTTTGAATGATATGCACATCGTGCATTGGGATTGTACTTGGGAGAGGTAACATTGGGATTCTGAGGAGCCTCCCTCAAGGTAATAAGTTCAGCCTTCAACAAGTGTTGCAATGCCTGAGCCATTGACATGTTGATCTTCGTGAACTGTCTTCTAGCCCTCTGTTGGTTGCTCTGAGGCTGCTCTGTTGTTGTAGGAGTTGGATTTGAAATATGAACCGCACTAACAGACTGATGCCTTCTGTTACGATCAGGTTGACCATAAACAGCATTGGATTCCTTCTTCCCAGTGGGAGGCTTCTTTGCAGCACCTGATGAAGAAGTGCCCACTTGGATCTTACCACTCTTGATGCCATTCTCTACCCGCTCTCCTGTCATGATCAACTCAGTGAAGCCAGATGATGAGCTTCCAATGAGATGACTGTAGAACGGACCATTCAGCGTACACATGAACATATCAACCAGCTCCCTGTCAGTCAAAGGGGGTTGAACTCTTCCAGCTAAATCTCTCCACTTCTGAGCATACTCTTTAAAACTTTCTTTGGCACCCATAGACATGCTCTGAAGCTGCATGCGAGTGGGGGCTAAGTCAGCATTGTATTGGTACTGCTTATAGAAAGCTTCAGCAAGATCATTCCAGTCTCTGATATTGACACTCTCCAACTGATAATACCACTCCAACTGAGCTCCAGATAAACTCTCTTGAAAGAAATGAATCCATAACTTTTTATCAGCAGTGTGGGGTTGAATTCTTCTGACATAGGACCTCAGATGCAGCTTGGGACAAGAGACCCCATCATAGACAACAAATGTAGGAACTTTGAACCCAATGGGTATCACAACCCCAGATATCAAACTTAAATCCTCAAAATCCAGCCCAGATGATTTCTGCAACTCCATAGCATCCATTCTATCCACCAGCATCTTGAATTTGTCTTCATTAGGCTCATGGTAGTAATTAGCCTCAGAATCAGAGTCCCCCATAGTGTTGTGGAGACTGCCTCTCTCTTTCTCAGATTCCTCAGATTCATAGTCTTCAACCTCTTCCTTGGTCTTGACAGGACCTTTGAACCTTCTTCCCATGTTGAGCAACCCAGCAGACCTTCTAGTCTTCTTAGTCTTCTTGGCCAGCAGTGCCTTCAAATCATCTTGCCCCTTGGACAGGTTCAAGATCAGCTCTTGGAACTGTGCATTCTGTGCCTGAAGATCCTTAACTGATTGTTCAAGAGCCATTGCTGAAATAAACAGCGAGAAGATGAGAAACCTGTGCACAATTATAAACCTGTGATGCAATGAAATGATATGGGAATGCATATGCAATGTTTTCAAGGACCGCAGGATTTAAATTTGCTTAAACAAACAAGAAAGTAACTTTTTATTAGTAATAACTTGTTTTGCCTTTTAGGCTTACAAAAATGGAAATGAAATAAGTACAAAAGATGGGGTTTTAAGTCTCCCATGGACGTTTCCTCTTTGTATTGAGGTATGAGTTGAGGTTTCGTTCCTCGTGAAGTTGCTTTGTTAGCTCTAGGATTCTTGCTTGGCTTGCTTTGCAATGAGCCTCGAAAGTATCCCTTTGCTCCTTTAGTTGGATCCATGATCTCTGCAAGTCTTCCTTATCAGCAGGCATGTCTGGGTGAAGGATGGTATAAGCTGTGTCTCCTTCAGCAACAGGTTCCATGGTAACTGGTAGGACGGCAGGATATGGCATCATGAGAGTCTGAGCACGAGATCGCACCCATCTGAGATAAGCTTCCATAGGAATAGTGTACTTAGGCTCCAGTGTCTTGCTGTCAATCCTGTTTACTTTTCCCCAGGCTCGTATGAATCTCTGACGGTAACCCTGAAGATCGTTGTCGTAATCAAACACAATGCCCTGAATCAACATGTCATGTGGACCATCACTCCGGGCGTAACCAAACTGTCGTAAAGCTAGAGAGGGGTTGTAGGTGATGCCTCCTCTTATGCCTAGTAGTGGCACATTAGGGAACTCCCCACAACGGTCAATGATGGTGACATTCTCCATAGATCTGGAGCACCAATGGATATCTGAGTGAGAAAGTGACATGATCCTCTTGGACCATCTGAACCCTTGCTCATTCTTCATTACTGAGCGAGGAAGGTGAGAAATAAACCACCTGGATAGTAAAGGTATGCAACACATCAAAGTTCCTCTTGCCCTTGTAGTACGGGTGTGAAGAGAATGCAGGATGTCTCCAAGCAATGTAGGTACTGGATTGTGACTCAGGAAAATGTTGATGGCATGAACGTCTATGAACTGATCTGGATTGGGGAACAATACTAAGCCATATATCAGCAAGGCTAAGACCTCCTCAAAATCATTATAGCTCATGGCCTTCAAGAACATCTGAGCTTTATCCATTAATACCTTAGCAAGAATACCCTTGTGTAACACCCCAAATTTGCCCTCTTCTTGTTTAGCATCGTTATCATATCATAATCATCATGAGCATACCATATCCTTATCATTTTGCATAGAAAAATGAGGCATAACACTCGCATGTTCTAGCATAAGGCATATGATCGGTCATCTGAGAAAATCCGAACCTGCAAGGCAAAATCAAGAGCATGGTGATCTGGCAAGAATCTCACAGGATCATTTTGCACAAGCCTGGTATCATGTTCAGAGCCCTAGAAAGAGAAGATGGATCAAAATTTGCTTGAAACGGTTGGTGCAGGTCTATTTTTGAAGGTTCCCACCAAAGGGAGGGAAATTCAAATTTTCCATGCGTTAACCGGTTAACGCATATGGTTAACCGGTTAACAGCTGCGAAATTTGAATTTCCAGCAGCATTTTCAGCATGTGTGTTTTGGTCCCATTTTCCAATTTTCTGATTTTTATTCATTTGAATTAAATTTGAATTTGAGAGAAGGATCTAGAGCATTTATCCAAGCCTCATTCCTACCCTAAATCCAAATCACTTTCTAAGCTAATGCCAAGCCATTTTTTTTGGATCCCAAACCAAAATTTTGGGCCCCAAACCTAAATCATATTTATTCCATTTCCTTCCAAACCAAAGGGGGCTCTCACTCATTTTTCACTATCATTTCTGAATTTTGATTCCTCTCACTCACAATTCTCTCACTTTTCTCTCCCAATTTTCCAAATCACTCAAAGTTCCTCTTTGAAGATCACACAACCTTGCCTTGAGGTGTGTAGATCTTGGAACTAAACCTCCTTTCATAGCTTCTTTGCATCTTTTTGCTGGTTTTATTGGAGATTCAGATCTGGTTTGAGATCTAGAAGTGCTTTTGGATCCAAAATTCTGCATCAAGAGCTTGTTCTTGCATTTATTTTGCATGGAGTGTGGAGCTTAGCATCGGATCTTCAAAGTTTTGCGCGAGATCTACTGTTTTCAGCTCAATCAACAATTACCAAAGCATACCTCAGCTTTGTAGGTTGGTTAATTTCAGATCTAGCTCTGTTTTTAGCTTATTTGCATGCTTGTGCTTTAGATCCACCATGTGTTTGTGTATTTGATTGTGTTGCATGAATTGATTGTTTGATTTGTATCCGGATCCGAATGTTATTTGTTCATGAGCTTAATGATATGGATTAATGTGAATTGATCTAATTTTCCATGTGTAATTGATTGCTGGTCTGGTGCAAGCTTATTTGAATAAGCTGTTTCGAGATGCTGTTTCCTGCAGGATTTGTTGCTGTTTTATCAGTGTTAACCGGTTAACGTATATGGTTAACCGGTTAACGCACCTGTTTTGTGCGTATTTTGTGCAGGTTTGAGCTGGTTAACCGGTTAACGCATTTGGTTAACCGGTTAACACTGAAGCAGAATGGTTTTTTAGTGTTGTTTTGAGCTTGTTTGATCCCTTTGCTTGTTCTAATTGCCTTGGATCATTGCATGATCATTAAGCATGATATTTTAGGGTGATTTGCTTGCTGGTTGATGTATGCTTTCATGTTTTCGACGCGTAAGTCGTGTATTTGCAATGCTTGGCATGTTGTTTGTTTCTTGTTTACAAGAACCTTTGAGCATGATTAATTCCATGATTGTGTTGGTCAATTTGCTGGATTTTTGCTAACATTTCAGGGGCTCATGGTAAGAGAAGTGTGGATGTTTATCCACATTTCAACTTTTCATCTTTCCTCTTTTGCTTTGTTTTTTCTTTGTGGTGTTTGATGTGCTTTGTGCCATCATGTGGTTCTCTTTCCCCTTTCTAGTTTCCTCTTCTCTTTTTCTATCTTCTTCCTTCTTCATTAGGGTAGAAACCTCACTAACTCTTAGGACTTCCATGCATGAGAATACTTAGGATTATTTTAGTCCCCCTTTAGAATTTTTCCTTTGAGATCTTTTGGTTCTTCTTCTCTTCTCATCTCATAACTCTTAAAAAGAAAACACTTTAATAAATGTGAAGTGATGCATTGATCCATAGCCTTATTCCATGAGGTATGCTTGTAGTCTTCCCATCTTGGGATAGTACATGTTTACCTTGTGATGCACAAGTCTGATCAAGGTATCTTCTTCATAAAGAAAAGCATAAAAAACACACTTCTTCATGTAAATAACCAAAAAACACTTAATAATTAAGCAAGTTAGTGAGCCTAAGCCCTAATCTTTGGGTTCAAGTTTTGGGGATCTTCTCCTTACTTGAGTGTGCTTGTTCTATTATTCCATCTTGGAATGTAGTGACAAGTGCACATTCCATTGGTGAGAGTTTGAGTTCACTTCCTTGTGACACACTCATAAAAGCTTCTAAAAAACACAAAACAAACAATAAGCGTCTTTCCTTCGGGAATTCTTTTCTCATCTCCTTCGCTCCGTACGCGAACTTGCTTCTACTTGTCATTTTGCAAGACGGTTACGCACTCGTCGTCCGAGCCTGCAACACCTGAGCATTGACATAGGCAGTTCAAGCCCTTAATTCACAAGCAATTTCCTTTTAGTACCCCTAGTTAGGGGAACTACGGCGTCTCTGATCCTCATTATCCCGATGAGGTACGTAGGCAGCGGGGTAGGGCCCGTTCGAGCACAATCTTTATTTTCCCTACATTTTTCCTTTTGCTTTCTTATTCAGTTCCTTTCCAGTTCCAGTTTCTTTTCATATTCATTTCTTTGCTGCATATTTCATACCCTCACCCATTGAAACAGTTTCTTTGCAAGCGTGGATCCCGTCGGGTACGGCGGACGATCTGGGTGCTAATACCTTCCCAGGTCGTAACCGACTCCCGAACTCAGTCTCTTTGGTTCGCAGGACCTGTGTCCTTCCTCTTTCTTTCTTCTGGTTTGTGCAGCATTACCATTCCCTTTCTTCGGGATAAAAATGCCTGGCTGGCGACTCTATTCTTCTTCCGCGCCACTTTCGCGTTTGTACCAGGATGGAAATCCCGGGAGCGACAGCTTGGCGACTCTGCTGGGGACCGAACCCAGAGTCTCTGGTTCCCCTGTGAGTCTCTCCTAGCGCTTGTGTGTTGCTGTTTCATTGGGTGATGTTTGTTTGGTGTGGCTTGTTGTATTATATTGCTGTTTGTTTATTGCTTTATTTACAGCTTTATTTACAGCTTTATTTACAGTTTTCAGTATTTATTTTCTGCATCATATATCATACTGGACTGTCTGGACTGGTTTTTCTGTTTGGTGGGATGGGAGTTACTGGTTCTTGAGAGATGTGAGCCAAGTACCCGGCTCGAGTGCACCATAGGACTTAGAGTGGTTCCACTTTGGCCTCATGAGATCTTGTCATGGGGGTAGTAGTGAGTTCCACACTCAGGTTGCGATTGTCTTGGAAATGTCTTGATTTGGGGATCTTCCTCTCTCATTACATAACCTTGACAGTTATGTGCAGCTGGGGACCGATCATTGAGAACCTTTGTGGGAACAACCTTCTCCAGTGGTGACAGTGGCAGACCACATTTTGTGGCAAACCCATTCGCACCCGAGGGTCCACTGGGAACTCGCATAGGATGGCCTGGTTCTCTTATAAGAACTCAGTTAAAGCATCTGGTCATATGACATTAGTACTGTATCCTACGGGCTGAATGTACTATTGTTTCTTGATTTCAGCGCTTGAAGCTAGGGACTTATAAGGGATGCTTGTTTTTCCCGGACTCAGCTGAGGCCTCCCTGCATAGTACATAATGCCTAACCGATTCCCTGATTTGGTCATGAGCCATTTCTCGGAGATGGTGACAGTATTATTGCTATGTGGCTTTGAGAGTCCGTGATGTCTGACCCGGAGCCTTTTACCCGTGAAATTGGGGGGTGTGTACAGGTGTGCAGGAACCCATGACCTCAACATACACTCATCTGTTCAGTTATGATCTTTGGTCCTGTGAATATGACCGGTGGTTCTATTGATTCTATGGTTCCGAAGTTATGGTCCTGGAATTCTGGATTTCTTGATACTGTGGGTCTGAGATCTTCTATCAGAGGGTTGTGATTACCAGAGGGGGTGACTCAGTGAACTTTTGGGTTTGCCGGTTATTCAGAGGGGCCCTTGTCAGTGTTCCAGTTCAGATGGTCCCAGTTGGTCATATGCCTGCATTGCATTACATTTGCATCATTCTTTGCATTAACTGTTTATGTTTCCCATTTTTTCAGGTCATTACTCACATCTGTTCCCGGTTCTGGTATTCTTATCTCCATGGCAGAAATTAAAAGCGATCCGGGAAAGAAGAATGTGCATTACACCTTTCTTCAGCCGGAAGTCAAAAGTGTTCAGAGGTTAGCAGGTCTGATGAATGATCAAGTCTTAGGAAATTTCAAGAAAAGATATGGCCAGATACTGAAGTTTGTGGACAAGCCTACTACAGACCAAAAGGACAGCTTGCATACCTTGTTGCAATTTTATGATCCCCTGCTGCGTTGTTTTATTCTTCCAGGTTACATCTTAGCTCCGACATTAGAAGAGGTCTCCAGCATGCTGAGTGTTCCGATCAGAGAAACATTGCCGTTCTACGGGTCAGAGGTTGTGCTCAGAGATGAAGACATAGCCAAGGTTTGTAGGTTGCCAGTTGCTTCAGTCAGAAAAGCTTTGCAAGAGAGTAAAGGCAGAGGTCTACCATGGAGTGTGCTTATCCCAGAAGCTGAGAAGTATGCTACAGAAGCTAAGTGGAATGACTTTGGAGCTTTGCTTGCATTGATGGTATATGGGTCTAGCTTGTTTCCCGGAGAGAAAGAGTTTGTCAGCTTAGAAGTGATCTCAATCTTCGCAAAAGGCAATCCGGTGCCTACTTTATTGGGTGACTTTTATTTTAGTGTCCATTACAGAAACGAGAAAGGTAGAGGTGGTCCAGTGGTCTGCTGTGCTCCTTTGTTTGCTGAATGGTTCGCTAGACAGTTGCCTAAATCAGGTGCCTTCAAGGATATACGAGACGAATGGAGATGGTCCAGAAGACTGATGGGATTGACTGAAGAAGACATTGCTTGGGGTTATGACAGGGATTTGCTAGGAAAAGAGGTGATGATTAGCTGCGGAAGGTTTGCTGGAGTACCTTTGCTGGGAAGGAAAGGTGTCATCAGTTACTACCCGACATTAGCCAGAAGGCAGTTTGGCTACCCTTTGAAGGATCCTCCTCAGATGGAAATGTTTGCTGAATCTTTGTATTTTCCTGTTGATGGAAACAGAGAGCTAGTCCAACAAGCAGTTCAATCCTGGGATCACAGGAAAAGGAAAGGGAAGAAGGACTTCGGCCGAGTTGATCCCAGAGCATATCCACCATACGTTGAATGGTTGCAAAGGCATATCGAGTCAGTTCTCATGCCTTTTTCAGTCGAAGCTCCACTTTATCCTCGAGAGGTACCAGGTCCGAGCAGTACGGTTTCCTTGGAGGAGTACAAGAAGCTAGAAGCTCAGCTGCATGCGGTCAGAGTAGAGAATGTTGAGATGGTAAGTTTATACCACCAGGCCAATGGAGCCAAGAAGGAAGCTGAAGATAAACTGCAAAAGCTCCAGTCCTCTTTGGAAAACAAGGAGAGGGATTTTGCCGGAAGAGAAGCCCATTTCCACCGATTGGGTATGATGGAAGCGCAAAGAGAAGCCAAGCACAAGGAGACTTTAAAGACTCTCAGGAGTGCTCGACAGTCCATTGTTTGGCTGAAAGGCCAAAGGGAGGAAGAGCAAAAGAAATTCAAAGAGAAGGAAGAGTTCTTTGAAGTTCAGATGGCTTTTAAGAAGGAGGAAGTGGAACAAGCCCACGCCATCCGGAGGGAGAAGACCCAACAGTTGGCCCAAAGTCATTTAGCTCTGGAGGAAGCCAGGAAAGAGATTGAAGAGCTCAAGCTGAGAGCAGGCGTCAAGAAGAGTAGGGCGGAGGTGGCAGAGTCGGGGTCCTTAACTTAGTTTATTTTTCAGACTACCTACAGGCTTGTTGTAGGAGTCTTGCTTTTATTTCTTTTGTCTTTATGCACTGATTTGTAACCCTTCGGGGAATATTCTTGGATGTATTCTGACTTTTAGCCTATAGTGGTTTGTCCATATTCAGTATTAATGTGCAAGTTATCGTTTTGAATGTGCAAGACTCGTTTGTCTGGATACTACTAACGTCTGAACACTTATCAAAGAGAAAGTTTGAAAGCTAAACACTGAAAGTGATTGCCGAGATAGATACCAGAACTGGGGCATGCCAAATGCTTAGAATTGGGAACATGAACAGTTACATTGCATTGCATATAACCTGTTTGTCTGTTTTGCAGGTGTCGCATCAATTACTAACGTATTTTGTGTTTCAGGCACTATAGCTCCTCGAAAAGTTCGAGAACAACCGGCAGTGCACAGATACCCAACCAAGATTAACAGAGAGCGGGCCATGGATCAAATGCAGGCAGATTTGGCAGACCTAAGGCAGAGAATGGATAACTTCATGACGTTAATGACCGGCATGGGGCAGAATCAAGAACGGCTGCGAGAGTTGGTTGAAAATCAGAACAGAAACGCTGCTGCTGCTGCTAATGCTGATAATCATACCGGTGCGGGCGCACGTCAGGGTGGACCTCATGTTATACAACCAGGGGCGACCGTAGTCAATGACGGAATGCATAACATTCATGTGGATCACCAGGAGGACCAGTTCACTTTACTTGATGAGACCGAGGGTCAAGGGGTAGAAATGAACAAGAGGTTTGAAGAGATGGCCGAGCAAATTAAGGCTATTCAGTCCCAGAGTTCTTTGGGATTCGATATAACAGACTTGGGTTTGGTTCCGGGAGTCAGAATCCCGTACAAATTCAAAGTTCCTACTTTCGAGAAGTATAACGGCACTGCTTGCCCAAAGACCCATCTGCAATCATATGTGGGAAGAATCGCCGCTCATACAGACGATGAAAAACTGTGGATGTATTACTTTCAGGACAGCTTGGTGGGAGCTTCCCTTGAGTGGTACATGAAGCTCAGCAGGGTCAATGTTAAGAGCTGGAAGGATCTCGCTGAGGCCTTCGTGAGGCAGTACCAGTATAACATGGACATGGCTCCGAATCGCACCCAGTTGCAACATATGGCTCAGACAGCAAAAGAAGGCTTCAAAGAATACGCCCAGAGGTGGCGTCAGCTAGCTGCCAGGGTGCAGCCACCCTTGTTAGAGAATGAGATGGCCGATATGTTTATGGGTACCCTCCAGGGAGTATTTCTTGAAAGATTGGCGTCGAGTTCTGCTACCAAGTTCAACGATATTGTCATTGCGGGAGAAAGGGTTGAAACACTGTTGAAAATGGGGAAGATACAAGACCCCGGTGCTAGTAGTTCAAATGGGGCGAGGAAAGCTTTTAGCGGACCTCCAAGAAGGAGAGAAGGAGAGACCAATGCTGTATTCGGCCGAAGCCAGGGCCGTGGTTACAGAAGACCTTATGAACATGTGGCTGCTGTCACTATTCCTGCAGCTCCCGTACAACAGATGCTACCTCCACCACAACAACATCAGCAACAACAACAACCCAGAGCCAACTACCAGCAAAAGCCTTATCAGCCAAGGCAGGCTCGTCCTGCTAACAGGGTGATTGAAGCTATTCCGATGACATATGCTGCCTTGTTGCCGAGACTACTAGACTTGAACCTTATTCAATTAAGGACTTTGGCACCACCACCTCCTGGAGAGCTTCCAGCTGGTTATGACGTCAACGCGCGATGCGCTTTTCATTCAGGGGCACCCGGGCACTCAACCGAGAAGTGCAGGGCGCTACATCACAAAGTTCAAGATCTCGTGGATTCAAAGGCAATCAACTTTGCGCCACCACCGAATATCAACTCGAACCCTATACCTAATCATGGAGGGGCAAGGGTTAACGCTGTTGAGAGTGATGACAAGTTGAGTTTGGTACTGAGAATTGATGAAGTCAAGACGCCGTTGAAGGTGGTGAAAGAGAGACTGTTGAAAGGTCAAGTGTTTCCTGGTTGTTCTCTCGATTGTGAAGACTGTATAAGTGTTGCGAATGGCTGCGAGAAATTGAAGACGGGTTTGCAAGAGTTGATTGATGTTGGGTCTCTACAATTTAGCAAGATTAGTAATGAAAAGGCTGATGATGTGTCAACCATTACTATCTTCTACAATGAGGCTGACATGCCCGTTCGACAAGAGCCGGTTACTGTTTACACTCCTCAGATTAGTCCTGTGACTATAACTATACCTGGGCCAATGCCGTATAATGATGATAGAGCCATTCCGTGGCATTATGGTTCCGATGTCTATGTGGCGGGACAGAAGATGGAAAGTAGACCTGTTGCTGACTTGACCATTGAAAATGTGGGAGGTGTTGGAGGTTTTACTCGAAGTGGTCGTTTGTTTGCTCCCCCTGCATTGAGAAAGGATCCCGAGGCCGAAGCTTCGTCCAAAGACAAAGGGAAGCAGACTGCGATTGACGAGTCAACTACTCCTGTGGCTGGGCAGGGGACGTTTGAAAAGGAGGTAGAGGAGTTTATGAAGATCATCAAAAGGAGTGACTACAAGGTGGTTGACCAACTGAATCAAACGCCTTCAAAGATTTCTATTTTATCGCTGCTGATGTGCTCTCCCGCGCACCGAGAAGCTTTACTGAAAGTACTTCAAATGGCCTATGTTCCTCAAGAGATCACAGTCAATCAACTCGAAGCTGTTGTTGGAAGTGTTAATGCTAGCCATGGCTTAGGCTTCACCGACCGAGACCTCACTTCGGAGGGAAGGAATCACAATAAAGCACTGCATATCACGATGGAATGCAAGGGCGCAGTTTTGTCTCATGTTCTTGTGGACACAGGCTCTTCCTTGAATGTGCTCCCGAAGAAGGCGTTGATGAAGCTTGACATTGATGGGGTTATTCTGACGCCGAGTGATCTGGTGGTTAAAGCTTTCGATGGTTCAAGAAGGTCAGTTTTCGGAGAGGTTGAGTTGCCTGTTAAGATAGGCTCTCAAGTCTTCAAGAGTGTCTTCTATGTTATGGATATCCAGCCTGCGTACAGTTGCTTGTTGGGCAGACCGTGGATACACGCAGCTGGAGCCGTCACTTCAACCCTGCACCAAAAGCTTAAATATGTGGTGGATGGCCAGGTCATCACAGTTTGCGGGGAAGAAGATATTTTCGTCAGCCACCTGTCGACGTTTAAATATGTGGAAATGGACGGAGAAATTCACGAGACTTTGTGCCAAGCTTTTGAAGCTGATGTCAGTATCTTGACTCCGGTGAAGAAAAACAACGAAGGCACGTCAATTCATTCTTACCGGGAAGCAAAAGAGGCCGTCCAATCAGGCAATGCCCAGGGCTGGGGCAAGCTACTGGAGGTGGAAAAGAAGGGTGATAAATTCGGTTTAGGGTATCAACCTGGGGGGTCTATTCAGAATGGTAAAGCTATCTCATTCACAAGTGCTGGGTCGCTCGACCGCGATCAAATCTGTACGGCGAACAAAGACGGGGATAGTGGCAGAGAATGGGACAACAATTGGATCCGCCCGTGTGCACCCGGCGAGGAGCTAGGAAATTGGTCTGCTGAGGACATTGTTCAAGTCACCTGGCTCTCGAAGTAATTGTTTTGTTTCCTTTTATTAGCATACTGCATTGTCAAATCCAGCATTCTGCCCAAGATGTTTGGATCCATTGTACTGGGCCACCATGTTTTGTATTGCATCGTTATTTTTGCCATGAAATAAAAGGACATTTTCAGACAAATTGTGCTCTCTTTCTTTGTTTTTAAATTTTTTCACAAAAAAACAATATAAAAATGGCAATGTGTTTTTTCATTTTTTTGCTTTGTATTAGCGTCTCTTTTCAAAATAAGCAGATTCTGAATAAGCACATCATTTGTGCAGTATTGATCATCCGGATTCCACGGATAACGTTCCTGCTATGACTATGCATGACTTTGATAATCCAGTCTACCAAGCTGATGAAGGGGTTGAGGAAGACTGTGACCTCCCTGAAGAGTTGGTCAGATTGTTGAAACAAGAGGAACGAGTTATTCAGCCTCATCAAGAAGAGATTGAGACCATCAATATTGGCAGTGAAGATGCAAAGAAAGAAATCAAGATAGGGGCCAATCTGCAGGACGACGTCAAACAAGAGCTGATCAGTATGCTGAGAGAGTATGTAGATATCTTTGCTTGGTCATATCAAGATATGCCAGGGTTGGATACCGACATCGTGATGCATAAGCTACCTCTGAGAGAAGACTGTCCTCCTGTGAAGCAAAAGTTGAGAAGAACTCGCCCGGATATGGCGATGAAGATTAAAGAGGAGGTACAGAAACAGTGGGATGTCGGGTTCCTTGCCGTGACTAGTTACCCACCTTGGGTAGCTAACATCGTACCAGTGCCTAAAAAGGACGGCAAGGTCCGGATGTGCGTTGACTATCGAGATTTGAACAGAGCAAGCCCAAAGGATGATTTTCCGTTGCCACACATCGACGTGTTGGTCGACAGTACTGCTCAATTCTCAGTATTCTCCTTCATGGATGGATTCTCCGGTTATAATCAGATAAAAATGGCGCCGGAAGACATGGAGAAGACAACGTTCATTACCCCGTGGGGAACATTCTGCTACAAGGTCATGCCCTTCGGTTTGAAGAACGCTGGGGCAACTTATCAACGGGCAATGGTCACGTTGTTCCATGACATGATCCACAAGGAGATCGAATGTTATGTGGATGATATGATTGCAAAGTCCAAAGACGAAGAGGAGCATTTGGTTAATTTGAAGAAGTTGTTTGACAGATTGATCAAGTACAAATTGAGGTTGAATCCGAACAAGTGCACTTTCGGAGTGCGTTCTGGAAAGTTGCTGGGTTTCATTGTAAGTCAAAGAGGAATTGAGGTAGATCCTGCTAAAGTGAAAGCTATTCAAGATATGCCTGCACCAAAGACAGAAAAAGAAGTGCGCGGGTTCTTAGGTAGATTGAACTACATTTCTCGGTTCATATCTCACCTAACTGCCACGTGCGAACCGATATTCAAACTGCTAAGAAAAGAGCAAACAGTCAGGTGGAATGATGATTGCCAAAGAGCTTTCGATAAAATAAAGGAATATTTGCAGGAGCCTCCAATTCTGATGCCTCCAGTGGAGGGGAGACCGTTAATCATGTACTTGACCGTGCTAGAAGGGTCGATGGGGTGTGTGCTTGGCCAACATGACGAGTCTGGTCGAAAAGAGTACGCCATTTATTACCTTAGCAAAAAGTTTACCGACTGTGAATCCCGATACTCACTGCTCGAGAAAACTTGCTGCGCTTTGGTATGGGCTGCTCGCCGACTGAGGCAGTACATGTTGACCCATACTACACTTCTCATTTCCAAGATGGATCCTGTCAAGTACATCTTTGAGAAACCAGCATTGACCGGAAGGGTTGCTAGATGGCAGATGATTTTAACTGAATACGACATCCAGTACACTTCTCAGAAAGCCATCAAAGGAAGTGTATTGTCGGAATACCTTGCTCAGCAACCTCTTGAGGATGACTATCAGCCGATGAGATTTGATTTCCCTGATGAGGACATCATGTGCCTCAAAACAAACGATTATGAGGAACCACTTCCGGAGGAGGGGCCTGACCCTGAATCCAAATGGAAGTTGATGTTTGATGGGGCTGTCAATATCAATGGTCGTGGAGTTGGTGCCGTACTCATTACTCCTGAAGGTGTTCATTTACCCTTCGCTGCCAAAATTACTTTTGGCTGCACCAACAATGAAGCGGAATACGAGGCGTGTATAATGGGAATAGAGGAGGCAATTGATCTTCGGATCAAGAACCTCGATATATTCGGAGATTCAGCCCTCGTCATTAACCAAATTACCGGCAAGTGGTATACACATCAAGAGCATCTAGTTCCGTACAGGGATTATGCTAGAAAACTGTTGACATTCTTCACGACAGTTGAGCTCAAATACATACCACGGGACGAAAATCAATTTGCCGATGCTTTGGCCACTCTCTCTTCGTCGATTAAAGTCCTATGTTGGAACTTTGTGCCCAGAATTGACATCTCCAGGCTTGACTCTCCGGCTTTTGCTTTCTCTGTAGACGCCGTGTCTGACGAGAAACCTTGGTATTTTGATATCAAGTTGTTCCTGGAGAAGCAAGAATACCCAACAGGGGCATCTTCCAAAGACAAGAAGACCTTGAGACGACTTGCTGCTAGTTTCTTCTTGAACACAGACGGGGTTTTGTACAAGAGGAATTTCGACATGGTCTTGCTCAGATGCGTGGATAGACACGAAGCAAGCCTGTTGATGCAGGAAGTCCATGAAGGATCTTTTGGTACCCATGCAGGAGGGCATGCTATGGCAAAGAAACTGCTAAGATCAGGGTATTACTGGATGACAATGGATGCAGACTGTTGTTCATTCGCTCGTAAATGCCACAAGTGCCAAATATATGCAGATAAGGTGCATGTTCCTCCGAATCCGCTCAACGTCATGTCATCTCCTTGGCCTTTCTCTATGTGGGGCATTGACATGATCGGGAAGATTGAACCGACTGCTTCGAACGGTCATCGCTTCATCCTGGTCGCGATTGATTACTTTACCAAGTGGGTAGAAGCAGCGTCTTATGCCAATGTCACTCGTCAAGTAGTGGCAAGATTTCTGAAAAGAGATATCATATGCAGATATGGAGTACCCGAAAGGATCATTACTGATAATGGTTCTAATCTCAACAACAAGATGATGGCAGACTTATGTCGGGACTTCAAAATACAGCATCACAATTCTTCTCCTTACCGACCAAAGATGAATGGTGCGGTAGAGGCAGCTAACAAGAATATCAAGAAGATTGTGCAGAAAATGGTTGTCACCTACAAGGATTGGCATGAGATGTTACCGTTTGCTTTGCATGGGTACCGAACATCGGTCAGGACGTCAACAGGGGCAACTCCCTTCTCTCTAGTGTATGGCATGGAAGCAGTCCTGCCTGTTGAAGTAGAGATTCCTTCACTGCGCGTGATGATGGATGTCAAGCTGGATGAGGCTGAATGGGTGCGTGCTCGTTACAATCAGCTATGTCTAATTGAGGAAAAGAGATTAGCGGCTATCTGTCATGGTCAGCTTTATCAGAGGAGAATGAAGCGGGCATTCGACCAACGAGTACGTACTCGAGAGTATCAAGTGGGAGAGCTTGTATTGAAGAGGATCGTTCCTCCAGGTTCAGATAACAGGGGCAAGTGGACCCCAAACTACGAAGGACCATTCATAGTGAAGAAAGTATTCTCAGGAGGGGCACTGATGCTCACCACTATGGATGGAGAAGACTTCCCATCCCCTGTTAACTCGGACGCAGTTAAAAAATACTTCGCATAAAGAGACCCGCTGGACACAAAAACAGAATGTAAGTCCAGGCAAGAAAAGGGCATCCCGGCGAGCTAAAAACAGAATAAAAAGCTCGGGCAAAAATTAGGGAAAATAAACAAAAAAAAATGTACACCCGCTGAGTTGAAAAGCCACATTGGACAGCTCAGGCAAAAAAGGGTATCCCGGTGGATTGAAAACCCGAGAGGGCGATCCACGCAAAATAAGGGAATAAGCGAACAACTGTGATCCAAGTTATCTGAACCACGTCATCGTTTCGTACGGTTTGACAATATCGGAAAGATAGGAAACAGTCCCCTCGTCTTCTCAGAAAGCCAAAGCAGAATGGAGAGTCTTGAAGACATGCAGGTCATAGCAGAAATGGAACTCCTTGGAATGCCGTGTACATGGCCATTAGGATAGTTTCTTTCCTCAATTTTTATAGTGGCTACCTCTTTCCAGGTGGTTGCTTCCTGATGTAAATCTTTGCCTATTTAGAGGCCATTCAATAAAAATAATATTCAGTCAAAAAGCTGTGTGTGTTTATTTTTGTTTGCAAAATGTCCTGAATTTTTGGCAAAAATAGCATTGCATCTAAACATGGTGATAATCTTGAAAAGAAAACTGACATGCAGGGAAACTGTAACCCTCTTTGAGTGTCGGGTGATAATGGATGAACAGATCACGCCATGCAAATCCCCGGGACACACGTGTGTTTTCTGTTGTTGCAGGTTGCAGGATGGCGTCACATCAAGCAATTTACTCTCCCCCAGTAGAGTATCTCCCCAAGCAGAGATTTTTCTTCTCCAGCAGGTAGCTGAAAGCCTGACTTGTCTAAATAGATATTTTCCTCCAACTAAGTCTTGGCAGCAGCCCAAACAGGTTCTTCTTCCCAAGTGAAGTAGTAGTCCATTCTTCCCCAGTGAAGTATAGCCAGCAGGTGCTCGAAAGCCTGATGTCGTCAGAGATGAAATTAACAGTAGCAAGAGTCCTTGCCTGTCAGGTGCTTGAGGGCCTGATATTCCCTCAGAGTCTTGAATCATCGGATGCTCTCCCCAGTCAGAGTATTCGCCCAGGAAGCTTCCCCAGCTAAGTCTGAAGATGATTGGTTCCCACAGAGTTCATATTTGATTTTCACCTCCGTCCGTGAAATATTCCCCAGCAGATTTGCCCTATTGTTGGTTTATTTGATGATGCAGCCAGGTATTCATCACCTCAGTCGGAGTGGGTATCCAGACCTCTTGACTTTTTTCTCCCCTGCAGAGTTGTATCTCTTGTTGCCGATCAGGCATTCGTTTGTTGCTCGTCTGCAATCTTCAACACGCGTATGTGTTATCCCTAAGCAAGTTTCCCCAGCAAGGACATATCACTGCTTTTTTGTTGCTCGTCTGCATCTTTCAACACTCGTTTGTGTTAGCTCTGTGTTGCTGTTTGCTCGTCTGCAATTTTCGGCATTCGTCTGCGTTTTGAAGTGATTACCTTATTATTGCTCGTCTGCAATTTCCAACACTCGCCTGTGTCATGATGCCTCCGTTGTTGCTCGTCCGCAACTCCTCAACACTCGTATGTGTTCTGAGATGATATTTGCTGTTGCTCGTCTGCAACCTTCCAACACTCGTCTGTGTTTGGTATTGGATCCTTCGCTGCACTCGTCTGTGCCTTGATATGTATTCTCTGTTGTTGCTCGTCTGCAACTGTCCAGCACTCGTCTGTGTGTGTTTGAAGCTCGTCTGCTTTTATCCCCCAGAAGTCGTTTGTGTTCTGAAGCTCGTCTGCTTTGCCTGGATACTCGTCTGTATCATCCTCAGCACTCGTCTGTGCTAGCTTGCGCCTGAATGTGAAGATTTGCTGTTTACCCTGATATCTCTGTGACTACTTCAAATGCTCGTCTGTGTTTGAATTTCTGGTATTCGTCTATACCAGTGGCTGATACTCGTCTGTATCATCGCCTGAAGCGCTCGTCTGTGTTTCTCAGATCATCGTCCGATACTCGTCTGTATCTTTGACTATTGGCACTCGTTTGTGTTCTCTTGATGATCATCCAATACTCGTCTGTATTGAAGAGGTTTAAAGTCCTGACAGTGGGAATTAAATGTCAAAATGGTTACCGGTCCTGGCGTAACAGGTAAATCCGAGGGAGACTCGTCCGTCTCAGGCACCAATTGTTATGGTTGCTGCACCTGGCGTAACAGGTTTGCTCAGAAGACTCGTCTGTCTTATGCCATATATCCGCGGATAATATATGAGGAAGGTTCGTCTACCTTGATTGCATGTCTATCCCACAGACTTATATGCATTCCCGGAGTCTGCGTAAGGGTTATCCGAAGAAGACTCGTCCGTCTTATTCCACTTATTTGCGTAAGGATTAGTGAAGGAGATTCGTCCATCTCAGGTTACTTTGAAGATCCTTAAGGGCTCGTCCGCTCTCTGTACCTGGCGTCACAGGTCATGCGAAGACTCGTCTGTCAGCATGATAGTATTCCAGATATCAGTTTCAACTTGGAAGAAGCTCGTCTGCTTTTTTCTCTCCTTCTTATCCCCAGAGCGTCATCTGGTTGGGTTTATTTCCCAGTGTTGCATTCTTCGTCAGAGTGCAAATTTCAGGTCTTCCTGGTATTCAATCACAGTTTATCTCGAATGTCTGATAGCCGTTGCTCTCATCCTTTTCAGATCAACAGTTGATTGAATAGGGGCAGCTGTAACACCCCAAATTTGCCCTCTTCTTGTTTAGCATCGTTATCATATCATAATCATCATGAGCATACCATATCCTTATCATTTTGCATAGAAAAATGAGGCATAACACTCGCATGTTCTAGCAT
This sequence comes from Lathyrus aphaca, assembly GCA_963966055.1. NCBI lineage: Eukaryota > Viridiplantae > Streptophyta > Magnoliopsida > Fabales > Fabaceae > Lathyrus > Lathyrus aphaca. Next base: position 490,461,415 of record OZ014521.1, read on the forward strand.
AAGGCATATGATCGGTCATCTGAGAAAATCCGAACCTGCAAGGCAAAATCAAGAGCATGGTGATCTGGCAAGAATCTCACAGGATCATTTTGCACAAGCCTGGTATCATGTTCAGAGCCCTAGAAAGAGAAGATGGATCAAAATTTGCTTGAAACGGTTGGTGCAGGTCTATTTTTGAAGGTTCCCACCAAAGGGAGGGAAATTCAAATTTTCCATGCGTTAACCGGTTAACGCATATGGTTAACCGGTTAACAGCTGCGAAATTTGAATTTCCAGCAGCATTTTCAGCATGTGTGTTTTGGTCCCATTTTCCAATTTTCTGATTTTTATTCATTTGAATTAAATTTGAATTTGAGAGAAGGATCTAGAGCATTTATCCAAGCCTCATTCCTACCCTAAATCCAAATCACTTTCTAAGCTAATGCCAAGCCATTTTTTTTGGATCCCAAACCAAAATTTTGGGCCCCAAACCTAAATCATATTTATTCCATTTCCTTCCAAACCAAAGGGGGCTCTCACTCATTTTTCACTATCATTTCTGAATTTTGATTCCTCTCACTCACAATTCTCTCACTTTTCTCTCCCAATTTTCCAAATCACTCAAAGTTCCTCTTTGAAGATCACACAACCTTGCCTTGAGGTGTGTAGATCTTGGAACTAAACCTCCTTTCATAGCTTCTTTGCATCTTTTTGCTGGTTTTATTGGAGATTCAGATCTGGTTTGAGATCTAGAAGTGCTTTTGGATCCAAAATTCTGCATCAAGAGCTTGTTCTTGCATTTATTTTGCATGGAGTGTGGAGCTTAGCATCGGATCTTCAAAGTTTTGCGCGAGATCTACTGTTTTCAGCTCAATCAACAATTACCAAAGCATACCTCAGCTTTGTAGGTTGGTTAATTTCAGATCTAGCTCTGTTTTTAGCTTATTTGCATGCTTGTGCTTTAGATCCACCATGTGTTTGTGTATTTGATTGTGTTGCATGAATTGATTGTTTGATTTGTATCCGGATCCGAATGTTATTTGTTCATGAGCTTAATGATATGGATTAATGTGAATTGATCTAATTTTCCATGTGTAATTGATTGCTGGTCTGGTGCAAGCTTATTTGAATAAGCTGTTTCGAGATGCTGTTTCCTGCAGGATTTGTTGCTGTTTTATCAGTGTTAACCGGTTAACGTATATGGTTAACCGGTTAACGCACCTGTTTTGTGCGTATTTTGTGCAGGTTTGAGCTGGTTAACCGGTTAACGCATTTGGTTAACCGGTTAACACTGAAGCAGAATGGTTTTTTAGTGTTGTTTTGAGCTTGTTTGATCCCTTTGCTTGTTCTAATTGCCTTGGATCATTGCATGATCATTAAGCATGATATTTTAGGGTGATTTGCTTGCTGGTTGATGTATGCTTTCATGTTTTCGACGCGTAAGTCGTGTATTTGCAATGCTTGGCATGTTGTTTGTTTCTTGTTTACAAGAACCTTTGAGCATGATTAATTCCATGATTGTGTTGGTCAATTTGCTGGATTTTTGCTAACATTTCAGGGGCTCATGGTAAGAGAAGTGTGGATGTTTATCCACATTTCAACTTTTCATCTTTCCTCTTTTGCTTTGTTTTTTCTTTGTGGTGTTTGATGTGCTTTGTGCCATCATGTGGTTCTCTTTCCCCTTTCTAGTTTCCTCTTCTCTTTTTCTATCTTCTTCCTTCTTCATTAGGGTAGAAACCTCACTAACTCTTAGGACTTCCATGCATGAGAATACTTAGGATTATTTTAGTCCCCCTTTAGAATTTTTCCTTTGAGATCTTTTGGTTCTTCTTCTCTTCTCATCTCATAACTCTTAAAAAGAAAACACTTTAATAAATGTGAAGTGATGCATTGATCCATAGCCTTATTCCATGAGGTATGCTTGTAGTCTTCCCATCTTGGGATAGTACATGTTTACCTTGTGATGCACAAGTCTGATCAAGGTATCTTCTTCATAAAGAAAAGCATAAAAAACACACTTCTTCATGTAAATAACCAAAAAACACTTAATAATTAAGCAAGTTAGTGAGCCTAAGCCCTAATCTTTGGGTTCAAGTTTTGGGGATCTTCTCCTTACTTGAGTGTGCTTGTTCTATTATTCCATCTTGGAATGTAGTGACAAGTGCACATTCCATTGGTGAGAGTTTGAGTTCACTTCCTTGTGACACATTCATAAAAGCTTCTAAAAAACACAAAACAAACAATAAGCGTCTTTCCTTCGGGAATTCTTTTCTCATCTCCTTCGCTCCGTACGCGAACTTGCTTCTACTTGTCATTTTGCAAGACGGTTACGCACTCGTCGTCCGAGCCTGCAACACCTGAGCATTGACATAGGCAGTTCAAGCCCTTAATTCACAAGCAATTTCCTTTTAGTACCCCTAGTTAGGGGAACTACGGCGTCTCTGATCCTCATTATCCCGATGAGGTACGTAGGCAGCGGGGTAGGGCCCGTTCGAGCACAATCTTTATTTTCCCTACATTTTTCCTTTTGCTTTCTTATTCAGTTCCTTTCCAGTTCCAGTTTCTTTTCATATTCATTTCTTTGCTGCATTTTTCATACCCTCACCCATTGAAACAGTTTCTTTGCAAGCGTGGATCCCGTCGGGTACGGCGGACGATCTGGGTGCTAATACCTTCCCAGGTCGTAACCGACTCCCGAACTCAGTCTCTTTGGTTCGCAGGACCTGTGTCCTTCCTCTTTCTTTCTTCTGGTTTGTGCAGCATTACCATTCCCTTTCTTCGGGATAAAAATGCCTGGCTGGCGACTCTATTCTTCTTCCGCGCCACTTTCGCGTTTGTACCAGGATGGAAATCCCGGGAGCGACAGCTTGACTCCACTTCTCGTTTCTAGAACAATGTCAGACTTCTTCAGATGTAGGGCTGCAGCAATAACCTCTGGTTTGGGCTCCTTCTCCAAGCCTGTGAAGGGTCTTTGATCAAGAACAGGGATACCCAGAATTTTAGAGAACTCCTCCATGGTTGGAACTAGCTGATAGTCGGGAAATGTAAAGCAATGGTGTTTAGGGTCAAAGAACTGAAACAGGACACTCATCATGTCTTCATTGAACCCTGAAGTAACTAGATCCAATAAGTGACCATGTCTCTTGATGAACTGGGAATGATCAGACACTTGAGAAACCAACTCTTTAAGCTTAGCAGGTATGCCTACAAAGTTGATCCTGATGGTGTTTCTACGAGCAGAAGCCATGACCTGCAACAAAGAACAAAGATAAATCCTTTGGTCCTTGAAATGGTTAGTGAAAATGCTATGCTTATGATGCATGATGATGTCATGATGTTATGCTCAATCATAAACATGTGGCACACACAAACAAGTCACACCATAGCCCTAGGTTTAAAGGCTTGCATGAGGTTTAAGGTAAGTACCCTCCCCTGAAGTTAGATGGTTCATCCTGTCCTACAAAAGTAACCGGGTTCTAAGGGATCTCAATATCATTGATCCTTCACAAGGGTGGTTGATCAGAAGGCAACTTACTTGCCAACCAAAACCCTCCAAGTTTAGAATCTCAATGAGTGTAGTATCGAGTGTCAACCAACTTCAGTCTGCACCAAAGCCGGTTACCTCACTACTTTCTAAAGGCCAAGATGAGTTAACTAGGGTTCTAAAAGTTAGTTAGTGCATTGACAACATATGGCAGCCTCATATTATCCTCAACTTGACTTAAGGAACATAAGCACCAACCAAGAAGTCGCACTAACTATGGCCACCAGATCAACCGTATCGATATACGTCGTACAGTTTCCTTGGTCTATTGCCATTTACCTAAGGTACACTAGATCCGGGTTAGGACCTTTCACACATAAGATCACCCCAACAATATAATAATAAAGCAAACAAGGCAAACAATTTAAAGTGATCTAATTCCTAAGGGTACCCCTCTTAAATAGATCCCCAGCAGAGTCGCCAACTCTGTAACACGGTGGGAGAACTGACTTTAAGTAATGTTGCGGATAGCAAGAGTCGCCACCGACTTTTATTTTATCCATAAGGAAAGGATATAAAAGAACAGGAAAGACCTTAGAGATATTTTTGGGTCCGGGGGGTAGGTTATGTAAAGGGAAGGTGTTAGCACCCTTTACATCCATGGTTATCCATGGGCTCTTAGTTACTTAGCTCACTTTAAATTGTTTTTTTGAAGGTGTAGTGTGTGAATAGAAAAATTTTCAGAATAGTTGATAATAATCCATGTACGGATGTGTAAAAACTTGTTTGAAAATTTGTTTGAAATTTGTTTAAGTGTTTGAAAAGTTTGAATAGTGAGCAAGCAACTAAGAGGTATCTACCCTAATGTTTAAGGTCTTTCTTGTTCTTTTTTCTTTCCTTGGTAAGACTATCCCTACTATTAAGGAGTAGGTAGTCCTTACCTTGGATGTTAAGGGACATGAGAGGGACATTTTATTTTGTGAAGGCAACTGTGGGGTGTGATAAGCACATATGAGGGACTATCATCATTTTTCGAAGGGACTCGATTCGTATAGGCAACCATGAGGGACTTGATGATTTTTCTTTTGAAGGGACTTGCTTTATACACCCCACTTGACCATTATTCGTAGGCAACTTGAGGGATAACCTTAGAAATGTGAGACGGCGATTAAAATCGACTTACGTGTGTGTGAGTGTTTATTTTAATTATCTTTGATTAAAAATGATCTAAATTAATTTTTAAATAACATACATATTTTTCACTCCCTAATTACTAACCATAGCAAAAATAATTAAATAATTAAAATATTTACAATATTACATTCGGGAAGCAGTTACATAATTATAATAATAAGCAAAATAAATAATAAGCAAATAATAATAATTTAACAATAAATAATGGGTTAGTGATAAGTAATTTAAATAATAAGCAAAAAGTTAATAATAATAAAATAAGAGAGGTTAGTGAATAATAAAAATTAATGAAATAATAACATATAAAATTAATAAAGCAAAATAAATTATATGGTTAGTAATAACAATAATAAATAAAATTAGTCAAAATTATAATAACGAGATTAATAATTTTTAATATAAACAATTATATTAAAACGAAATATAAACAAACAATTATTTTTTTTAATTTACAAGTTATTAAGTTATTATAAAATTAAAATATTATAGACTCAATTTAGAATTATTTACATATAATTTAGATTATGAACAAAAATATTTACATATTACTAATAATAGATCATATTTACAAAATTATTATTAAATAAATATATACATAATATCTATACTAAGAATTAGGAAATAGAAATTATTTAGAAAATAAAAATTAGATTTTACAAAATTAAAGTTCATTTAGAAAATATTTTTTAGGATTTTGAAAATTAGGGTTAATTTATATACAAAATATATATTTTAACTAATTATATAAAAAAAATTATCTTAACTAATATAAATTATATAAATAAAGTTTACATTGAAAAATCAAGAGTTTTATATTTTTTTTTTTTTAGAAAATAATTTTAAGAGTTGGAATACATAATATATACATACTTCATAATATAATAATAAAATTTTGATTATTTAAACTAATTAAATTAGAAGAAGGAAAATAAAATAAAAAGAAAGAAAGAAAAAGGAACCTGGTGGGATTTGATCCCAAGACCTCACACTTGCAAGCAGCAACAACAACCACTGGGCCAGCCAGGCGCAGGTGACAATGACTGAGCTTCACTTGGTTTTGTTCTTGATTCACAAAATATCCTGGAAAAATAAAATATGCAAAAGGCCTGGGGGAGGATTGAACCCAGGACCTTATAGTTACACACGCGCGCGCCTTACCGCCTGGCTGGGAGAGCCCTTCTGGTCATAGATTGGCAACAACACATAATATATTATGTTTGTCTTTAACCTGAAAAATTAACAAAAAAAACATGCACCAGCCAAGTATCGAACCAGAGACCTCACAACATACGCCTATCAAACTTACCACCAGGACACACATGTGCGTGTGATAAACAAACCAATAACAATTCATAAAATATTTCAAAAAATATTTGAATTTTCTGACGCGCGGGAATGACCTTCTTCTTCCTTGAGACTTTCGAATTTTGCTGCGAAATTAGATGCAAGTTTTCCTGCGAATTCAAATTTCCAGCAAAACCTACAAAAATCAATCATTGACAAAACAGCATAGTTTCTTAAAATTAATCAGTCCATTAAGTTTCAAATGAATTTTCCAATCATCCCACGTTCTTATAATTTGTTTATAGGGGCTGGATTGAAGAACCCTAATTGGAGCCATAAACCCTAAAAATGGTAGAACGCGTTTTAGGCTATGGAACTTCATCAATCGCTCCAGATTTCATCTATAGACATAAACAAACACAATTATATGAACAAAATTCAATTATATGCAATGAATCATCACAATCGAAAAAAACTTTATCAAGCATAAACAAGTTTCGGGTTTAGCAATATGTGATGTTATGAGGCAATGTGATGATCAGTTTATGTTCCATGATGATCAAGGAAGCCAACCACGTTCTTATTTTACCTTCTAGTGCCTTGTAACTCAAAATCCGAATCTCACTTTTGGAAGAATTTTTGAGGTTTTTGAACTTACACTGTGGCTGCTGGATTTCGTTCCTGGGCAATGGCAATGAGTTATGTATATATAGGAGACTCAATTAGGTCAAAAACTTTGATTGATTATGTGCAATATTGGATTCAAAAAGATTGAAAAAGATGGTGCTTTGAATTTCAAATATTGGCTTATGAAGACTTGCTATTTTTGTATCAATCACATGATTCCATTCCTCTTTGATTCTAATCACCCATTATGATCTTCTAGAAACATTATCCAAATAAAATCCATTATTTTTATATTTTATTCTTATTTAAAATGATTTTTAATGATTTAAATCAAAATAAATAGAAATAAAAATAATAAAAATCAGATTTTAAATGGTTTGGGTCGTGCATAGTGTTAATGTATGGATTGGATCATAACTTGGGCAGCCCATTTGGAAAGAATTACTTTTAAGCCTCCATTTTCAACATAGACCATCACAAAATTTCCCAACTTTGCAAGGGCACATATCCCTCAATTTTAAAGGTATGAGGGTGTTCTTGGACTTTTTGGAAAGCTTGAAGAGTCCTATAAACAACCCCATTGGTTTCAGGTTCATATCATTTACCAATCTCAAGTTATGCCCTTTTGAAGTTGTTGACTTTTTGTTGACTTTTGAAATGACCTATAATGTCTTAGATCATATCTTCCAAATGAAGCATTTCTAGGCTTAACCTTCAACATCAAATTTGTATAGAATTCAATTTCCTTCAAAATGAGCTTTGGATGGAGACTTGGTGATGAAGTATGTGAAAGTTATGGTTGGTCAAAGTTCAGTTGACTTTTACTGAGGAAACCCTAATTTAGAAACTCCTGATTATTGATGATCTGGAATCTCCTTGATGAATCATGATCAACCCTTGATCAAATGATGAATTTTACTTCATATACTTGGTGTTGGCAAAAAATCATGAAGTTTGACTTTGGTTTGACCACAGTTGACCTCAGTTTGACTTTTTAACTGCATTGACTGATTTTGACTTATCTGATCATCTGACTGAGCAAACTTTTGAGGAAAGTCTTGAAACTTAACATGGGGGTTCTTACACACATATAAGATGTTATGAAACTCACTTGAGGTATTGGAAGTCCATTTAGCCTGATTAAAGTCAAAACCCTAGTTTTGGATGCACTGCTTAGGAGGTGCATTGTCTGAGGGACTTGTCAACTTCTTTGACCAATTGTGAACTTTGTGAACCTTGTGAATCTTCTTAGATGTCTTGTGATACTCATGGGAGGTATTGTGAAGCTTGTGGACCTTGTGAACCTCATGAAGTGACTTTGTAGACCTCATAAACCTCAGGAAAGCTTTGTAATCATTGTGAAACTTGTGAACCTTCATAAAGTAACTTGTAGACTTCATGAACCTCATGAAAGGTCTTGAAGATGTTGAGAAGCTTGTGAACCTTGTGAACCTTCAAGAAGCAACTTGTAGACTTCATGAACCTCATGAAAGGTTATATAAGCATTGAGAAACTTGTGAACCTTGTGAACCTTCTTAGCACACAAAGTCTTGTATTGTGAGGGCAAATTTTGGGGTGCAACAATACCCCCTATAATGCCAAGGAGTGGAACATTGGGGAATTCCCCACAATGGTCAATGATAGTAATGTTCTCCATAGATCGAGAACACCAATGAATGTCTCAAGGAGAGAGTGACATTATCCTTTTGGACCACCTTAAACTTTGTTCATTCTTCATCACAGATCGAGGAAGATGTGAAATAAACCACCTTGATAGTAGAGGTATACAACACATCAGAGTTCCTCGCGCCTTCGTAGTACGAGTGTGAAGAGAGTGCAAGATATCCCCAAGCAAGGTAGGCACCGGATTGTGAGTCAGAAATATGTTGATGGCATGTACATCTATGAATTGGTCTGGATTAGGGAACAATACCAAACCATAAATCATCAAGGCTAAGGTTTCCTCAAAAGCATCGTAACTCATAGCATCCAAGAACACCTGAGCTTTCTCTATTAATACTTTGGAAAGAATACCCTTAACTTTGCTTCTTGTTTCTATGACAATGTCTGATTTCTTCAAATGTAGGGCTGCAACAATGACTCCAGGTTTAGGCTCTTTCTCTAAGCCTGTGAAAGGTTTCTGATCAAGGATAGGCACACCCAGTAGCTTGGAGAATTCTTCCATTGTGGGCACCAAATGATAATCGGGAAATGTGAAGCAATGATGTTTAGGATCAAAGAACTGGAACAGGACACTCATTATATCTTCATCAAATCCTGAGGTAACCAAGTCAAGTAGATAATCATGCTTCTTGATGAATTGGGAGCTTTCAGGAAGTTTTGAGACCAAATCCTTAAGCCTGAAAGGTATCCTTATAAATTTGATTCGGATAGTGTTCCTACAAGTGGAAGCCATAACTTGCAACAAAGAACAAAGATAAATCCTTTGGTACTTGAAATGGTTAGTGAGAATGTTATGCTTATGATGTCATGATGTTATGATGTTATTTTCAATCACAAACAAGTGGCACACACAAGCAAGTCACATAATAGCCCTAGGTTTAGAGGCTTACATGAGTTTTAAGGAAAGTACCCTCCCCCTGAAGTTTAGTTGGTTCATCCTATCCTAACAAAAATAACCGGGTTCTAAGGGATCTCAATATCACTGATCCTTCTCAAGGGTTGTTGTTCAGTAAGCAACTGACTTTCCAACCAACACCCCCCCCCCCAAGATTAGAATCTCAATGAGCATAGCATTGAGTATCAACAAAATTTAGACTTCACCAAAGCCGGCTATCTCACTAATTTCTAAAGGCCAAGATGGGTCAATTAGGGTTCTAAAGGGTAGTTAGTGTTAATGACAATGTATGGCAGCCCCATATTATCCTCAACTTACTTAAGGAACATAAGCACCAACCAAGAAGTCACACTAACTGTAGCCACCAGATCAACCATATCGGTATACGCCGTTGTTGTACTCCAAAATTTTCCCTCCCATAATTAAGGCAATATGTATCAATATTTCTCAAGGTTCACAAGAGTCCTACAAATCAAGTTTGGTCAAGAAATGATGGAAAAAACAATTTTGCTTGTGTATGTATCGATACATCCTTGTTTTGTATCGATACAAGTCTTTGATTATCACAAGAAAGGGAATTTGCTTCTGTATGAATCGATATAACGATTTTTGCATCGATGCATGTTTCTTCTATGCTATGTATCGATTCATACGAGTTATGCATCGATGCATGCTTCTTTGTGTTTCTGGAAACAAACTATGTATCGACTCATTCGTGACATGTATCGATGCATGGTTGAATTAACTTGCTGGAAATTGTCAAAACTTCAGTATGCATCGATGCATACATATTTGTATCGATTCATACATGTTATATAACTAACATGTATCGACTCATACTAGTTTCGCATCGATGCATAAATCTGTTTTTTCACTAGCAGCTTCTGTTTGAAATATAAAAACCAATATTGGGATCAGATTTGTATTCTAGAAGATCATAAACAACATTTAAGATGATTTGATACTCTCCAAATTCGTGCTAGACCATATTGGCAAGGGAATATTTGATTTTTTTCACAATTATGGTTGATTCTTTCTTCATAAACAAGTAACTCAAATCCATGACAAAAAACCCAACTTTTCTGACCTAATGACACCCATTATATAAACACAAGTGTGCAACCATCCAAGAGGACGAAAATTGGACAAAAACAACTACTTGCAAACTTCAAATTTTAATAAAAATATTCAAATTCGGTTTCCTATACTTTGGTCTTATTCAGGTGATTTGAATGTTGGGATAACTTCCTGAGGTCATTTAGAACATGAATCGATCATGATCATCATCAGAAGCATCATATAAACCCTAGACCGAACATGTTTTCATGGTTTTTCTCTCTCATTATATACGCATTGTTCATCTAATTTGATCTCATATTGTTGTTATTGATAATGTTTGCAAGGTTTCTGGACAAATTTCGTGAAGTTTCATGGCCGAAAACTCATTCTTCCATTGTTAGGGTTTCAAATCCAATTTTAGGAACCTTCGATCTAGGCCGTTTTCAAGTCCTTGAATGCTTGGGTTAAACTACATACATCATGGGCAATCAATTATTATAATTATTTTGGATCAATGCTTTGTATTTTTTTTTTTGTGTTTGAAATTCGCAGGGCCGCAAGTGTAAGAAAATTCGCAGTAAATTCCACATAAAAATTCGCAGGAAAACCTGCAGGGATGAAGGTTGAAGATGACCTGAAGGCGCCAAATTAAGGATTCAAAAAACATATTTATTTATATAATATTGTTTGTATTTTAATAGTTGAATGGCGCAGATGGTTCAGTGGTAAAAGGGTATGGCATTGGAGCGAAGAGACCTGGGTTCGATCCCAGATTTTCTCACTTTTTTAATATTTCATTATTTTTGCAGGTTTAATATTTAAATCATGTTGTTCAGGATATGTTCTAAAAGCGTGCGCAACCTAGTGGGGGATCCCCTGTCTGGTAAAGGGGAGGTCTTGGGATCAAAACCAGACCTCCCCATATTTATTTTGTGCGCTGGTTTTCTTTGATTTTTCACTTATGTTTTCTACTTTAATTATTAATTAGGTTAATTAGGTTATAAATTATAATTAATTTAATTTAATTAGAATAACAATTACTAATCTTTTTCCTAAAAAAACAAAAAACAAAATAATAATTTAGCTAGATTTTCTAAAAAAATTCTTAATAACTTTATTCCAATTAATTTTTTTAATTATTTCTTTAATAATGATTTTGTATATAACTAATATTTACTATTTTTGTAAATTAATTAATAATTAATAATTAGGTTGTATTTTCTTAATAAATTCATTCAAACCCTAATTTCTTAATTAAAACCTAATTCTAACCCTAATTTATTTTTATTTATCTTTTTTTAATTTTGCTTTTATTTAATTCATTTAATTATTATGCTTTTCTTTGCTTTATTTTAAATTATTAGAAAAAATGAATAGGTTTATGTTTATTGTAATATATTTTCCGCTTATATTATTATGTAACTGCTCAAAGCCATGTAATAGCGTAGGTTTTATATCTTCTGCATTTAACTTATTTATTTAATTGCTTGGTTAGTAAATAGGGAGTGAAAAGATTATATGATTAAAAAAGGACTTATAAAATTAAATAAAAAAGAATAAATATCTGAAATAAATTATTCACACACGTAAGTCGGTCTATGATCGCCGTCTGCACCTCCTAGGGTATTCCTCTTGGTTGCTTTAATACGGTCAAGTCCTTCGAAAGTGGGGTGTCTTAAGCAAAACCCTATAAATGAAATTATCTTGTCCCTCCCCCCGGTTAAAAGATCAAGTCCCTATGATGTTTCCTACGGTGTTGCCTATAATGATCTTGTCCCTTCGGTTTAAAAGATGATAGTCCCTCCCAATTGTTATAGACACCCTCTAATTGCCTTCGTTGACCGTACGATAACCATACGCTCGTCCCTTAAACAAATCCAAGGTAATGACTACCTATTCCTTAATAATAGGGATAGTATTACCCTTGAAAAAATATAAAAGAACATGCATGACTTAGTCTAGGGTAGGTACCTCGTAGTTACTTGCTCACACTTTAAAAATACTTTTCACACCTCACTGTTTTCAAATATTTTCAAAAACAAAGGCTTTGTATACATCCATACAAGGATCATTACAAAGTACTTAGAAAATTTTCTAATCACACACTTCACATTACTTTTTTTTCAAACAAAAAAGTGAGCTAAGTAACTAAGAGCCCATGGATAACCATGGATATAAAGGGTGCTAACACCTTCCCTTTATATAACCTACCCCCCGAACCCAAGTCTTTTAAAACGATCTTTCCTATTCTTTTATGTCCCTTCCTTATGGATAAAATAAAAGTCGGTGGTGACTCTTGCTATCCACAACATTTATAGAAAGTCAGTTCTCCCACCGTGTTACAGAACTGGCGACTCTGTTGGGGAGTTACTAAGTAAAAGAGGGGTACCCTTAGGAATTAGATCACTTAATTGTTTGCTTTGTTTGCTTTATATTATCTGTTGGGCTTTTGTGTGAAAGATCCTAACCCAGATCTAGTGTACCCTAGGTAAGTAGCAATAGCCCAAGGAAACTGTACGGAGTATACCGATATGGTTGATCTAGTGGCTACATTAGTATGACTTCTTGGTTAGTTCTTATGTTCCTTAAGTAAGTTGAGGATAACCTGAGGCTGCCATATGTTGTCATTACACTAACTGACTTTGTAGAACCTTAGTTAACCCATCTTGGCCTTTAGAAAGTAGTGACATAATCGGCTTTGGTGAAGACTAAAGTTGGTTGATACTCGATGCTACGCTCATTGAGATTCTAATCTTGGGAGGTTTTGGTTGGCAAGTCAGTTGCCTACTGAACAAAAACCCTTGAGAAGAATCAATGATATTGAGATCCCTTAGAACCTGGTTACTTTTGTAGGATAGGATGAACCAACTAAACTTCAGGGGAAGGGTACTTACCTTTAAACCTCATGCAAGCCTCTAAACCTAGGGCTATTGTGTGACTTGTTTGTGTGTGCCACATGTTTTTTATTGAGCGTAACATCATGACATCATAAGTATAGCATTTTCACTAACCATTTCAAGGACCAAAGGATTTATCTTTGTTCTTTGTTACGGGTCATGGCTTCCACTTGTAGGAACACCATCCGGATCAACTTTGTAGGGATACCTTCTAAGCTTAAGGAATTGGTATCTAAAGTTTCTGAAAGCTCCCAATTCATCAAGAAGCATGGTTACCTGCTGGATCTAGTTACTTCAGGATTCAATGAAGACATGATGAGTGTCCTATTCCAGTTCTTTGATCCTAAACATCATTGTTTCACGTTCCCCGACTATCAGTTGGTTCCTACATTGGAGGAGTTCTTCAAACTACTGGGTATACCTATCCTTGATCAGAGACCCTTCACAGGCTTAGAGAAAGAGCCTAAACCTGAAGTCGTTGTTGCAGCCTTACATTTGAAGAAATCAGACATTGTCCTAGAAACGAGAAGCGGAGTTAAGGGTATTCTTGCTAAGGTATTAATGGAGAAAGCTCAAGTGTTCTTGGATGCTATGAGCTATGATGCTTTTGAGGAAATTTTAATCTTGCTGATCTATGGTTTGGTGTTGTTCCCTAATCCAGACCAGTTCATAGATGTACATGCCATCAACATATTCCTGACTCACAATCCAATGCCTACATTACTTGGCGATATCTTACATTCTCTCCATACTCGTACTACGAAGGCAAGGGGAACTGTGATGTGATGCATACCTCTACTATCAAGGTGGTTGATTTCTCACCTTCCTCGATCAGTGATGAAGAATGAACAAGGGCTTAGGTGGTCTAAAAGGATTATGTCACTTTCTCATTCAGATATTCACTGGTGTTCTCGATCTATGGAGAATGTTACTATCATTGACCGTTGTGGGGAGATCGATAATGCGCCACTCCTTGGCATAAGAGGGGGCATTACTTACAACCCTTCTTTATCTCTAAGTTAGTTTGGTTATGCTCAGAGTAATGGTCCTCATGACATGCTTATTTAGGGTATTGTGTTCGACTACAACAACGATCTTCAAAGTTACCGTCAAAGGTTTATACGAGCTTGGAGCAAAGTGAACAAGGTTGATAACAAGACTCTGGAACCAAAGTATTCCATTCCTATGGAACCTTACCTCAGATGGGTGCGATCTCGTGCTCAGACTCTTATGATGCCATATCATGTTGTTCTACCGGTCACTATGGAGCCTGTTGCTGAAAGAGATGTTCCTTATACAATCCTTCATCCAGACATGCCCACTGACTTGGAAGAGCTGCAGAAATCCTGATCCAACTGAATGAGCAAAGGGATACTTTTGAGACTCAGTTCAGAGCTAGTCAAGAAAGAGTGATAGAGCTGACAAGGCAACTTCACGAGGAGTGGAATCTCAACACATACCTCAACACAAAGAGGAATCATCCATGGGAGACCTAAGTCCCATATATTTATTTCTTTGTACTTTATTCTTATTTCCTTTCATTGTAAGCCCAATGGGAAGTTTTATATTAAACATTTACTAATAAAAAATTTGTTTTTCTTTAAAACAAATTTAAATCCAGCGGTCCTTGGAAACATTGCATATGCATCTACATACCATATCATTACATCACAGGTTTCTTAAAACATGTATCTTATCTTCTCTTTGTTTATTTCAGTAGCAATGGCTCTCGAACAAACTGTCAAGGAGCTCCAGACTCAGAATGCCCAATTTCAAGAGATGATTCTGAATTTGTCCATGGGACAAAATGAACTGAAGGCACTCCTGGCCAAGAAAAAGAAGAAAACCAGAAAACTAGTTGGCTTTATCAACATGGGTAGAAGGTTCAGAGGTCCAGTCAAGATAGATGAGGAAGTAGAAAATCTTGAGGATGAAAATTCTGAGAGAGAAGAAGGAAGTCTCCATGGTACTACTGAAGATTCCGATTATGAGGAGAATTATTACCATGATTCGACTGGTGATGAGAAATATAAGATATTGGAGAACCGGGTGAATGCTATAGAACTACAAAAGACTTCTGGGTTTGACTTTGAAGATTTAAGTTTTATTTCTAGGGTCTCCACCCTATTGGTTTCAAAGTTCCTACTTTTGTGGTGTATGATGGCGTGTCATGTCCAAAGTTGCATATGAGATCTTATGTTAGGAGAATTCAACCATATACTCCTGATAGGAAGTTGTAGATTCATTTCTTCGAAGAAAGCTTGTCTGGAGCTCAACTAGAATGGTACTATCAACTGGAGAGTACCAACATTCGTAATTGGTATGATCTTGCTGAGGCTTTCTATAAGTTGTATCAATATAACTCTGATTTAGCACGAACTTGTATGCAGCTCCAAAACATGTCCATGGGTTATAAAGAAAGCTTCAAGGAGTATGCTCAGAAGTGGAGAGATCTTGCAAGTAGAGTTCAACCCCCTTTGACTGACAGGGAATTGGTTAATATGTTTATGAGTACATTGACTAGTCCTTTCAATAGTCATCTCATTGGAAGCTCATCCTCTGGTTTCACTGAGCTGATAATGATTGGAGAATGTGTGGAGAATGGGATACGAAGTGGAAAGATTCAGATGGTTGCCTCTTCAAGTACCACCAAGAAGCCTTCTAATGGGAAGAAGGAATCCAATGTTGTGTATGGCCAACAGGGTCGTAATAATCGTAACCAATCTATCTCTGCTATTAAGAGCAGCAGCAAAATAGTCAGCCCAAGCCTAGGAGGCAATTTACAAAGATCAATATGTCATTGGTTCAGGCTTTGCAACACATGTTGAAAGGAGAGCTGATTACTTTGAAAGATCCTCCTCAAAATTCCAACACTTCCTCTCCTCTTTACAATCCCAATGCAAGGTGTGCATATCATTCCAACTGTCCTGGACATGATACTAATAGTTGCTGGGCGTTGAAGAACAAAATTCAGGACATGATTGAAAATGGAGAAATTGAGTTTGACCCTCCTGAAACTCCTAATGTGATTACTGCTCATATTCCTAAGCATGAGAAGACTGTTAATGTTGTTGATGAAGTTTCTTATGTTTATATCGTGGCTAAATTAACAACTCCTCTATCCATTATCAAGAAGAAGCTGATACAAGCTGGTTTATTTCCAAGTTGCAATGAAGATTGTTTTTTCTGTGCCTATCAACCTATTATTATTGGAAGCTGAAGGAAGGTATTCAGTGCATGATGGACAACCTTACTATATTATTTGAGAAGACCCCTTCTATAGACAGTTTATGTGAAGGTCTGGCCCAAGATTTGAAGCTTGAAGATATGGCTATGGTTGATAAGACTCCTGTGAAGATTACTTCCAAAGGTCCAGTGAGGATTACTTCTAAAGGTCCTGTGAAGATTACTGCTGAGCCAAAGGTGGCTCCAATGATTATTACTACTCCTAGTCCTATCCCATATACTTTTGATAAGGCTATACCCTGGAATTATGGTTCTGATGTTTATATCCACGGTGTCAAGAAAGAGCCTTTGACTGATACACCTGCTACTGATACTAATCCTGATGTTGACAATGTTGTTGGGTCTAGGAAGGTCACCAGGAGTGGAAGAATTTTCTCTCCAGGAGACACTTCAAATACTGCTGCTACTCTAGTTCATATCTCTAACTCTGGGCCAAGTACTGAGGCTCGAGGCAAAGGACCATTGATTGAACCTGTTCAAGCTGAGGCACCATCTAATGAAGATCCCTCTAAGCAGATGGAAGAAGTGTTGAAGATCATCCGCAAGAGTGATTATGATATTGTTGAGCAGTTAGGGAATACTCCCTCTAAAATATCTATGTTATCTCTGCTATTATGTTCTGAAGCCCATGCTAAGGCTTTAATCAAGTTCCTGAAGACTTCTCATGTGCCACATGAAATCTCTGTGGACCAGTTTGAGAATTGTGTTGCTCATCTGACTAGTGATAATGGTTTGAGTTTTTCTGATGATGTTCTGACTCCTGCTAAAAGAAACCATAATAGAGCTCTACACATTTCCATTGAGTTTAGGGGCACTACTTTATATCATGTTTTGGTGGATAATGGTTCTTCATTGAATGTATTACCCAAGGAGGTCTTTGACAAACTCAACCTTGAAGATGTTGTGTTAAGGCCAAGTAATGCAGTGGTGAGGGCCTTTGATGGTTCAAAAAGAATGGTGCATGGAGAAGTGGATCTCCCAATCAAAGTAGGCTCTCAAGTCTTTGATTCCACTTTCTATGTGATGGATATTCGTCCTGCGTACTCCTGTTTGCTTGGGTGCCCCTGGATCCATGGGGCAGGTGCTGTAACCTCCATTTTACATCAGAAGCTGAAGTATCCAATGAAAGGCAAGATTGTCACTGTTTATGGTGAAGAAGAATACATGGTCAGTCATGTGAATACTTTTAAATATGTTGAGATGGAGGGTGAATTTATTGAGACTCCTTGCTAGACATTTGAAGTAGTTCCTCAAGTTTTTCCTGCTACTAAATCCATCCCTGCTGCTAAACCAGTTCCTGTTGTTACCAGAGTACCTCCTACAATGGCTTCTCTCAAGGATGCTAAAGTTGTGGTTGAAGAAGGTGGTTGTACTATTTGGGGTCAGCTTCCTGACATTCCTTACAAGTCTGACAAGTTTGGTTTGGGTTTTACTACAGAATCTCAGAAGGTTGTTCGTCGTGCTTGTGTTGTTCGTATAACTAACCAAGGAATCATAAAGGACCAAGTCAACGTTGTAGGAGATTATGATGGAGATTAAAACCTGGATAATTGGATCTTTCCTACCACTGGTGGTGGGCTCAACAACTGGAAGGCTGAAGACGTTATTCCTATCTCCTTTAGTCAGGAATAAATGCTATTTTGTTTTTCTAATTTTAATTTTTGTAATTTTGAACAATTAAATACTTTTGGGCCTTGTGCCTTGCCCGGGGCACAATGGTGTGTTTGTTAGGGATGTCATTTCATTTGCATATTTTCATTCAATAAAATCAATGGACGTTTCTTGCTTTCATAAATATTGCGCTCTTTGTCTTTCTTTTACTTTTTCCTTTATCAAAAGCTATGTGTTCTTACACACACCCACATCACTAAAATGCAGATCCTCATCCACTCTGGATCTATTGATAACAGTTCTGCTATTGCCAACTATAACTTCGAGAATCCGATATATCAAGCCGAGGATGGAAAGGAGGAAGATTGTGAAGTACCTGTAGAGCTGGCTAGATTGCTACAACAAGAAGAGAAATTTATACAGCCACATGAGGAACCAATTGAAGTTGTGAATCTAGGAACTAAGGAGAACAGGAAAGAGGTCAAGATAGGTGCTGAATTGGAAAACAGTGTTAAGAACAGGTTGATCCAGATGTTACGTGACTATGTGGAAATTTTTGCTTGGTCTTATGAAGATATGCCAGGGTTAGATACTGATATTTTGGTTCACCGTCTACCAGTGAAAGAAGATTGTCGCCTAATAAAATAGAAAGTTCGTCGTATGCGTCCTGAAATGTCAGAAAAGTTTAAGGCATAAGTGATGAAACAATTCAATGCAGAGTTCCTAGCTGTTACTTCTTATCCTCAGTGGGTTGCAAATGTGGTACCGGTGCCTAAGAAAGATGGTAAAGTACGCATGTGTGTAGATTACATGGATTTGAACAAAGCCACCCCCAAAGATGACTTTCCACTTCCACATATTGATCTTCTGGTAGACAACACTGCTCAACATAAGGTATTCTCTTTTATGGATGCTTTCTCTGGTTACAATCAGATTAAGATGGCACCTGAGGATATGGAGAAGACTACATTTGTGACTCAATGGGGCACTTTCTATTATAAGGTAATGCCATTTTGTTTGAAGAACGCTGGGACAACATATCAGTGTGCTATGATAGCTTTGTTCCATGACATGATTCACCATGAGATAGAGGTATATGTTGATGATATGATAGCCAGATCTCAGACTGAAGAAGAACATCTTGATCATCTGCACAAGTTGTTTGAGAGGTTAAAAACGTACACGTTGAGATTAAATCCAAACAAGTGTACATTTGGAGTTAGATTTGGTAAACTTTTGGGTTTTATTGTCAATGGTAAAGGTATTGAAGTTGATCTTGCAAAGGTAAAAGCTATACAATAGATGCCTGCTCCCCGTACTGAGAAGGAAGTTAGAGGTTTCTTGGGACGACTGAATTATATTGCAAGATTTATTTTCTAGTTAACTGCTACTTGTGAGCATTTCTTCAAGTTTTTGAAAAAAGATCAAGTAATGGAATGTAATGATGAATGTCAGGTAGCTTTTGATGAGATCAAAAAGTACCTCCACGAACCTCCTATATTGATGCCACCATTTGAAGGAAGACCCTTGATTATGTACCTGACAGTATTGGATAACTCAATGGGGTGTGTGTTGGGGCAACATGACGAGTTTGGTCGAAAAGAGCAGGCAATATACTACCTTAGCAAAAATTTTACTGACTGTGAAACAAGATACTCACTGCTCGAGAAAACTTGTTGCGTTTTGGCATAGGCTGCTCGCCAACTAAGACAATATATGTTGACTCACACTACTTTATTAATTTCAAAAATGGATCCAATCAAGTACATATTTGAGAAACCTGCTCTCTCCGGACGAATAGCGAGATGGAAAATGATCCTGACAGAATATGATATACAGTACACTACTCAGAAAGCAATTAAAGGAAGTGTAGTAGCTGATCATTTGGCTCATCAGGCAGTGGATGACTATCAGTCTATGAATTTTGAGTTTCTGGATGAAAATATTATGATTGTTACTAAAGAACCTAGACAGTATGAAGGGCCTGAACAAGGATCCTGATGGACTATGGTTTTTGATGGAGCTTCTAATGCGCTTGGTAATGGTGTTGGTGTTGTAATTATCTCTCCTAAAGGTTGTTATACACCAATTACTTCAAAACTTTGTTTTGATTGTACTAATAATATGGCTGAATATGAAGCGTGCATCATGGGTATCAAGGCTGCCATTGAGATGAAGATTCAGGTTTTGAATGTGTATGGAGATTCAGCCCTGGTAGTTAGTCAAGTTAAAGGAGATTGGGACACCAAGCATCCAAATCTCATTCCTTACAGAGAGCATGTATTGTCTTTAATCTCGTACTTTGAAGAGATCACTTTTGGACATATTCCACGAGAAGAGAATCAGTTGGAAGATGCATTAGCCACCATGGCATCTATGTTTGAAATCAGTTGGGATGATAAAGCACCCAAAATTACTATTGATTGATTTGATGAGCCTGCATACTGTAATGTGGTTGATACTGAAGGAGTAGAAGAAAATCCTTGGTTCTATGAAATAAAAAGGTATCTTGAAGCTCAAGAATTCCCTGAAGGGGCATCTGTCAATGATAAGAAGTTTCTAAGGAGATTTTCTGCTAAGTTTTTCCTGAGTAATGAAATTTTGTACAAGCACAATCATGATTCAACTTTGCTTCGTTGTGTGGATAAGAAAGAAGCAACAGATATTATGGAGGAAATGCATGATGGGATCTTTGGTACTCATTCTAGTGGGCATACTATGGCTAAGATATTGAGAGCAGGTTACTATTGGTCTACCATGGAAGCTGATTGCTATCAGCACTCTAAAACTTGTCACAAATGCTAGATTTATGCTGATAAAGTTCATGTGCCTCCAGTTCCGTTGAATGTTCTGACTGCTCCTTGGCCTTTTTCCATGTGGGGCATTGATATGATCAGTGAGATCAAACCTACTGCTTCCTATGGACATCGTTTCATCCTTGTTGCTATTGGTTACTTTACAAAGTGGGTAGAGGCAGCTTCATTTGCTTATGTTACCAAGAATGTTGTGGCTCGATTCATCAAGTATAATCTTATATGTATGTATGGCATCCCTGAAAGGATTATCACAGATAATGGTACCAATTTGAAGAATACTATGATTACTAACCTCTGCACGCAGTTCAAGATTAATTATCATAATTCTTCTCCATATTGTCCGAAGATGAATGGCGCAGTGGAAGCTACCAATAAGAATATTAAGAAGATCTTGTAGAAGATGACCGTTACATATAAGGATTGGCATGAGATGTTACCATTTTCTCTTCATGGTTATCGTACCACAATACGTACTTCAACAGGGGCAACCCCATTCTCCCTTGTCTATGGTATGAAAACAGTTCTACCCATCGAAGTTCATATTCCCTCCTTGAGAATTATGAAGGATGCAGGCTTAGAAGAAGATGAATGGATTCAGACTCGACTTGACCAAATAAACTTAATTGATGAGAAAAGGTTAGCAACTATTTGTCATGGTCAGATGTATCAGAAACGTATGATCAAAGCCTTCAATAAGAAAGTTAAGCAACAATTATATCAGGTTGGTGATTTGGTGATCAAGCGTATTATATTACCACAGGGTGATCCCAGAGGAAAATGGACCCCCCACCTATGAATAGACATGACAACGGGGCGGGGCGGGGACGGTTTTTATCTCCCCCAAACCCAAACCCATATTTCCAGACAGCCCCCGTTCCCTGCCCCAAACCCAAACGGGGATGGGGAATTAAAACCCAAACCCGTCCAAAATGGGTTTGGGTTAGGTTCGGGTATCCCCTCCCCGCCACTATCTATTTAGTAAAGATATTTTTTTAATAGAAATATTTAATTTTTCCAAAATAAAATTACATTACAAATAATAAAATAAAACAATCTCAAAAAATTGCATACATACATTTAAAATATTTTAGACAATTAATAAATATCAAAATATCAAAACATTGACCACATATTCAATATTAAAAATTAACAAAACTAAATAATAATGTATATAATAAAATAAACGGGGCGGGTTCGGGGGTGGTTCCGACAGTTGAAGATGAGATACTTGAAAATAATGGCAATAGCGGAGTTGAAACTCAATAGGATTATTTACACATAGCTATCTTTCCTTGTATTTTATGCTCTTTTAAAAAAATTCTTCGATGAATTCCTCTTACTAGGATTTCCGTCTCCATGTTAAAACTCGCATGTTTATAGGCCACTTTCTAAATAAATAAAATTCCATTTTTCGAATTCATGTTTACTTTTCCCTCTTTATTCAAGTTTACTTTTCCCCTTTTACTAAAGCGAGAAATGTTTGTTGATTATGTTTGAATGTATATATGCTTTTGAATATGATTGATGTTTACTAAAAATGCATAAAATACAATAATAGTATTTACCAAGGACGATCAGAGATAGGAATCCAACGAATCTTCGCCGGTTCATCTCCACAGCGTAATCCTTATGGATATTCTTACGGAATACTTCAAATAGTATCTTGTATTTCCAACTCTACGAAGACTTCAAAAAGTTTCATTTCAAATACAATATATCCTTCGAAGAATTGATACTTGACCGAATAAGTCTCCTGGAGCAATGTCCATCTCTTTTATCCTTAGTCAGGATATTCAGGAATTTAATCCTTCAATAAGAAGTACGATGAACAAAAACGGGAGGTTCTAAGTACGATATTCTAAAATAAGACGGGATTTATTTTCCCCAGACGCCAGTGGTTCTACGAAGCTACTCATGCGCTTCAACTATATAATTCATACATACATATCATATCATATCATATCATACGCATACAACATTCTCATGAGATATCATCTTGCAAAGTGTTATATACCTCATGATATTTGCATAGAACTAACCTTGTTTTTCAGGTTAATTCTCCAACAGACAAACGTCATCAACAACTTACACCTCGGGCTACTTTATCCTCCCGAAATCCATATCATAACACCTTGGGCTGCTTTATCCTCCCAAAAGCTATATCACAATACCTTGGGTTGTTTTGTCTTCCCAAAAGCTATATCATCTCACCTCATGCTGTTTTATCCTCCCGAAAGCTATATTATCTTACCTTGGGTTGTTTTGCCTTCCCAAAAGCTATATCATCTCACCTCGGGCTGCTTTATCCTCCCGAAAGCTATATTATCTTACCTTGGGTTGTTTTTTCTTCCCAAAATCTATATCATCTCACCTCATGATGCTTTATCCTCCCGAAAGCTATATTATACCTTAGGTTGTTTTATCTTCTCCAAAAGCTATATCATTATACTTTGGACTACTTTATTCTCTAAGAAGTATATTTGAAGAACTTTTCTCCGAATGGCATCTTTAAGCCCATTCAAGCAATACAACCAATCAACAATATCATTCTACTGTAACACCCCAAAATTTGCCCTCATAATTATTACTAAAAACCTAAATGGATCGCATCTGTGTTAATATGCATTTTCAGTAGGCCATAACTTTGCGTTCGTATTGGGATTGGGTCACTAAGACTTGGGATCAAGCTTTTTCTGGTGATGGGAATTTTTCAGGTCAAAAGTGACTCAGTTGGTTATTACACTCGATGAAGGTTAAGCTCACATCATCACGAGCATATTCATATTCTGAAGTTCGTCAAGTTCCAAGGTTGCTCCCTTCATCAGTGTGCGTCTCAGGTTTTAATGTTTCATCAAGTGTCCGACTGAGTTTACTACAATTTGTGATTATCAAGGTCTTGAGCTTTCATTGTCATTCGAATCAGGAATTAGGGTTTCATATCAAAGATCGCTGGTTATCAAGACAAGGTCTTGGGGATTAAAATGGCGATATGTGAAGTTGTAGGTACTCATGAAGTTAAGTTGGCCATTTGTTGTCTAATCTGGTTCGATTTGTTTCCATTTTCAAATTAAATCGGATTTTAGGGATTTAAGGATCATCTTTATCCACCTTTCACAAATCAATTCCAAATGCTCACATTTGGATGCTCAAATTTAAATATCTAACAAAACAATTAACCAAACTTCTTTTGTCGAATATCCACAAACATTTTTCTTTTTGATCCATATTCTTTCTTCTTAACTCATGTAAATGTACAAGAGGGTTATGATATCCAAGAGGGTCATAAAGTCCCACATTTCATGTTCAATATACATTCCTATTTTAAATTAGCCAATGAACATATTTTAATAACCATTATTCCTTGCCAACCATTGCAAAAATTGCAAGTCCACTACAAGTTTATAAAATCCATGAAGATATTTTTTTCACTCCATTAATTCATTTCAATTCCCATTACTTCCAAATCCGTTCATTTTTTATATGCATAAAAGTCCAAATACTCATGAAATTTAGAGGAGAGCCAATAGCATGTCACTATGACCCATCTTTGTTTTGCATTAGATAAACCATTATTTCTTTACAAGCAATTCTTTCTCTTAGAAACTCTCATTAAAGTAAAAGTGGGAATGACTCAAATTAGGAAAGTTTTTAACATACAACAGAAAATCATACAACAAGTCCCCAATACTCTTCAATTAATATGACAAAAATACAATAAGGAATTTGAGAAGAAGAAAAGAGAAGATAATCAGAACCAAGTTCAGTTACTAAAATCCCTAACAGAATCTCAACTGAACCTAACTGATTTTTATGGTGGAATCACCAAATTACCCTCCAAATTCACTCCTATAAGAGGACCTGTATTATCTTCAAGCAGGGGGCGGATTCCCTCTCCGTGTTTCCAACTTGCATCTTCATTATTCAGCACTCTCTGACCACTCTCCTTCAACTCTTCACTTTCTATTCCCTTCGCTTCCTCCTTCTTCATTCTTCTTCAACCTTCGATCCAATCTTCATCCTCTCTGGTTCATTCTTATCACCGTCAGTTAAACTTCCGCGAAATCATCACCATTAACACCTGCAAGAATCATTAACTACCATTGGCATAAGCTACTCCACAACAAATTGATCACGCAGAAGGAGAAGAAGTGAAACCAATAGCATAAAAGATTGGGAAATCATACCTGAAGATCTGTGTCGGCACCTCCTTTTTTGAGGTGTAATCACAATGAAGACGATCACTGCGGTTATCTCATCAAGACTTCCTCAAATTTCTGCAACAAACCTCAAACAATCATCAATCTTCATGTCGAGTCAGTGGCAACCTGCAAAGCACAGCATCAGGTTTAGTTATCAAACCAGCAAAAACTCAGATCGAGAGTCACAAAAACATTGTGAAATCGATCGACAAAAACGCAGCCAAGATCGATAACAGAACACATAAGCACGGTTTTCTTCAACTTTTCATCAAGCCTTATCCTCCATGGCCTTCACTGCAAAATCATCATTCAACAATGACAAACTCAGAATCGCATAAGCAGAGCAATAGATGAAACTAAAGGAAGAAATTCTGTGACAAAACCTCTCGGAATATTCATCTTCCCCAACAGTCAAACCCTCTCAGAATCTTCACATTCATCATCCATCTTCAACCTCACATCCAAAACCGCATCACACATCTTTATAAAGATTCATCACCATACTCCAATCTTCTTCTACAATACATCATTGAACATCGATTCAACAACAACAACTCAGATTCAGTTCGTCAACAAGCCTTTGTAATCCCTCATTGGTTCACGATTCGCGACACCAACCAAACAACAACGAACCAAATCAAAACAAAACAAAAGTCACGGAGTAGAAGACGAAGTCACGAAATCGGATAGAGAACAAGAACGACGGCTCATACCTGAATCGGAATTAGTGATTTCACTACGTCATATCTGTGTTCGAAATCTTTCGCGGTTCATTGTTGAGGATGAAGAATCGAAAGAAACCACGCATAGACGACGCGCAACGTTAAGCAATGGTGTTCGGCGACGGAGGAATCTGCATCGTTTTTTGACGGTGATGAAGACAGAAGAAGAATCGCAGCGGCTCATTGGAGAAGAAGAGCCATGGTTGTTATTCATTGGCGATGATGACGAGAAGAATAAGAATAAGCCACAATGACGCATGAAGAAGAAGAATAGGGAGACGGTGTTGAAAGTGACAGTGGCGGCGAAGGGGGGGAGAAGAAGACCTAGGGTTTTGGTAACATGATTTTTGTTCAGCCTTTTGCTTTCTTTGTGTTTTATAAATTCGTTTTATTGGATTAAGTTTAATGAAGAGATTAAGAGTATATTGGAACATTAAGAGAATAATAAAAGCAATAAAGATTAATTAAATCCACCATTAATCACGTCAGATTCTAAGAGGTAGGATAAGGTTGTGATTTGTTTGTTTTCCAGCCACACCGGCGGTGACACTTGTCACCATCCGACAGGCTCTTTGCACGGCTGATCTTGTGTGTGTGGTTCACCATAATTACCATGTTCCAACACTGTGTGATCCACTTGATGGGAAGACCAACAGAAAGACTTGATCATATGGTCCTTATTAAGTCAACCAATATTGACCAAGACTATGGCATGCTCCCTCAAGGCCTGACGCTGGTGGGCTACGTTTTGTTGCTTTCCGCACCCCTAACGCAGGCCCATTTCGTTTTTATAATTATAATTATTTCTATTTTTCACCCCCTCCTATTTCCTTTCTTTTTAATTTCTGTTTAATGCTTGTTCAATTTAAATTCATAAAAAATACCATAACTAATAATAAAATTCAACAAAAATTACAGTAGAATCTTAATTCAATTTAGAACTTTTCCCAATTTTTACTTTCTGAATTTTTTCATTTTTCAATTTAATTTAGATTTTTCATTTAATTGCTTTTAGATTGAATTCTCACATGGACACATAAATTTGTACATTTTATTTCTCCCACTTCCTTTAACATTTTTGGCCCATTCGTTTTGCTATGATTAGAGGACAAATAATAGTACCTAGAAATATTTTTGGTGTATTTTTTAGGCCATTTTATCCACTGTTTTGGTAGTGTGATTTGTGCAAAATTATGATTAAACCTTAGATAAGTTTAAGTGACCATTTGACATAGTTAGACTTTGAATTCTTAGGAGATTTTTTAACATAATGTTATAATCAGGTTAGAGACCCTAGGGAATTAATTTCACATTTTTTTCCATGACTTTTGATATTTTTGTCATCTTAATTCATTTCCATCATATTAGTGCACATGCATTTTCACTTCATTTACTAACAATTTTCCTTTTGTGCAAGGTATTTTCCGAGGATTTGCTTATGGACTTGGATTATGTTTGTTATGCCTCGATTATATTTTTGTGTTTTGTGCTTTATGATGTAATATCTTAGAACTTGTACACTTGTATAGTTTCTATAACTAGGATAGAAAAGATCAAATGAAGCGATAGAAAACCAAAATCTCAAAAACAAAATAAGATACTCGATCCAACGTCGAGTAAATTTTCAAATAAATAAATAAAGTTTCATGTGAATTTAGGATTCCTTGATTACCATCGATCCATTCCATTACACCAAAAGCAAGCCTTGTATGTTGCACACTATAAGTCGTGCGTCTCAGCACCATGCAATCAACCCACCCGATCCATCGTTTCATCCCATTTACGTTTCATATACGTTTTTACCCACCATGACTTAGGAGGACCATGTTCATTACTTTTTGTACTTGCATTTCTAGTTTAATATCTCTTAGGTAGATTTAATCTTTCAAACCTCACTAACCATAGGTCATCCTTAAACTCAACTAACTTAGGGTAAGTCTAGTTTCCCTTAGAGTTTTTTCCTTTTATAACTTGAGTCTCACTTCTCATCTTTAAGAAAAATCAAAACACTTAACAAAGGAAAATGTGTACAATGCGTCACGAGCCTTAAGCTATACGGGAAATAACTAATTGAGGTCTTCTCCACTCTTCTAGGATGCTTTACAAACGTTCCATTGGGGGCAATCTTGGAAAGTATTCGCTCCTGTATCATAGTCTTTAGTGTTGTACATACAGCAAACACAAGCTCAAAACACTTCTTCTAAAAGACAACAAACCAAGACAACATGTCTTCTCATCTCATCTCATACTCTTTGCGGACGAATGTGACTTGCCTCGACAGTTCAAACAGCGATACGGTAAACACCCTCGAGTCAGAGCCGGTAACACCTGAGCTAGAGCTATGGCAACGTCATCCTAAAAAACACAAACAAGTTCCCGCCTTAATTAGACAAACTATGGCAACTCTGATCCTCATTTATCCCGGTGAGGTACGTAGGCAGTGGGGTAGGGCCCATTCGAGCACAATCATTCTTTTTCCCTACATTTTCCCTCTTCTCTTTCCATTTTACAATTCCATTTCTTTTCTCATTTCCATTCCATTCCAGATAGCCATTCTTTCGTTCAAACAACATATTATTTCTCACCCTTTGAAACAGACTTATAAGCGTGGATCCCGTCAGGTACGGCGGACGGATTGGGGTGCTAATACCTTCCCAATTCGTAACCGACTTCCGGACCCAGATCTTTGGTTCGCAAGGCCTCGTCCTTTTCCTTCTTCCTTAGGTCTGTGCAACATTACCTTTCCCAATACTTCGGGATAAAAATGTCTGGCTGGCGACTCTACCTTTTCCGCGCCACTTTCGCGTTTGTACTAGGATGAAAATCCCGGGAGCGACAGCTGGCGACTCTGCTGGGGATCTAGAATCTTTGGTTTCCCCTTTGAGAGTCAATCCTAGCGCTTGTCTATTTCTGTTTTCGTTGGGTGTTTATTCATTCGATGTTATGCTTTAGTTTAGCTTTACTGTTTTATTTACAGTTTATCGATTTCCTTTACGACTTTATTTACAGCTTTCTGCACTTTACTTTATTGTTTCATATACTGGCATATTGTACTGGTTGTTTTGGTTTTCCTTGGCGGGATGGGATTATTGTGAGATAAGCCAAATACCCGGCTTGAGTATACACATAGGATTTAGAGTGGGCAGTCATGTGGCTTGCGTGGTTTTGAGCACGTTTAGTTTTCACGAGTTCCACACCCAGATCAGACTCTCTTGGGATACGTTCTATACTGCCTAGGCAGACCATAGAATGTTCTCATCTGAGCTGCTAACATTGGGAACCGATGATCGAGGACCTTAGTGGAAACAACCCTCTCTAGTGGTGACAGTGGCAGACCATATTTTGTGGCAAACCCATTCGCACCCGAGGTCCCACTAGGAAATCGCATAGGATGACCTTGTTCTCTCATAGGAACCTAGTTAAAGCGACTGGTCGTATGACAGTAGTATTGTACCCTTCAGGATGAATGTACTATTGTTTCTCGACTTCAGTGCTTGAAGCCGGGAACTTATGAGGGATGCTTGTTTTTCCGGACTCAGCTAAGGCCTCCCTGAGTAGTACATAATGCTAAACCGATTCCCTGATTTGGTCATGAGCCATTTTTCGGAAATGGTGAACGTATTATTGCTACTCGCCTTTGAGAGTCCGTGATGTTGACCCGTAGTAGCACACCCGTGAGATTGGGAGGGGTTTACAGGTTTGCAGGAACCTTAAACTTCCAACATACCCGCTTTTGCCAGTATTACTCCATGATATGATCCAGTCTTATATAATACTTGGTTGAGAATTCTGGAATTTCTGCATAGAGATAATGATATTATGATTCTTCACCAACACTTGGTTATCTGATCCACACCAGCGTCGGACCGCTGACCACATGCCAGTTACATATATGACATCATGGCATCTTAGCATACATGTTCAGTTACTTCCAAGGATCACATATCTGTATTAAATCGTCGGATTTTTTCTGCATTAAAACTTGGATCAAAACAGATAGATTCCATGGAAATAACCGAACATGGCATTTGCATACATCCTTGCATTTTTGACAGGTGTTCAGGGACAAATTCTTATCTTGACTTGGTTTCTCTCCAGAATGGCCAATTTGAATCACAATTGTCAAGGTTTAGACATGGAACAACTTCGAGCAGAGGTGACTGAGATGAAGGCCCAACTAGGGCATTTTATAGTGGACATTCGAGCGTTGTCCCAGGATCAGAAATTGCTGAGAGAAGAATTCAACTTGATGAAGACTCAGATAAAGCTGCTTACAAGAATCATGAATGCTATGTCAAAATAGGAAAATAGTCGTGTGTCTGCTTTTCAAACAGAATGTCATGTTTCTCCCATCTCTTTGGGATGTCCACTAAATCAAGGTTTGTTAGGTGGGTTTCCTCTACAGTTTGAGTCTCTTCACCAACAATCACCACTTGGCAGTCAGGAAGAGCATCAGATAGGAACCAACTCCACATGTGAGCTAAATGATCCTGCACCAATCGTTACCAAAGAAGTGAGAACTTTCTTTCCTTATCAGGGATCCTCCTCAGCTGCTACGCCTTGGTTTCCAGGAGAAAAACTTCAGCAGGTTTCGTCTATAGCTCCTCCATTGTTAGCAACCCGTCATCAACAGAAGCAAGAAAGGGTTATTGATCTGATACCCGTGTCTTATGCTGAATTATGCCCACAATTGCTCAAAATGGGGTTGATTGAGTGTCACGAGCTAACTCCTCCTTCTGGTAAATTTCACCAAAGTTGGAATCCCTACACCTATTGTGTTTTTCATTCTGGAGCTCCCGGACATGATGTTAATGATTGCAAGGCATTTAAACATCAAGTGCAAGACTTAATTGATGAAGGCGTAATCACTTTTGGACTGATCGGGCCGGATGTGTCGCAAGTTAAAGCATGCAGGAATACAAAAGAGGTGGTTAATTTTCCTTCTTCTAGAATTATTGCTCAGGCCAAGTCTTCAAAGGGGCTACATCAACAACCTTTATTCGTTCCCCGGCTGAGTATGAGTAAGAGAGTACAGGGACATGTCAGGCGCCCAACGCAATGTCAACAACGAAATGTTCAATCACAATCTCAGGGTCAGCAACAACAAGCACATAGACCATTTCAGGAAAGAACAAGAGCAAGGAACCGCAGACTTGATCCTATCCCGTATCCATATGTTGTATTGCTTCCAGAGCTGCCGAAGTTGAACTTGGTTGAGCTCCGTACCATGAGGCCTCCTTCTGCTGATAATCTACCACCAAATTTTGATTCAAACTCCAAGTGCAAATTCCATTCAGGTTCCCAGGGGCACAGTATTGAGAAATGTTGGGCTTTTCAAAACAAGGTACAAGACCTAATTGAGTCCAAGGTAATCAATTTTTCTCCTCATCCAAAGGTACTCCAGAATCCAATGCCTAGTCACAATGGAATCGGTGTCACAGTTGTTCTACCAGATGGTCCACGTTAAGCTGAAGTCTTCGAGTTAATCACCCAGGAGGCCAGGGTATCCATGAAGCAAATAAAGCCAACAGTATTCAAGTACTCTCAGTGATGGCATTTGTGTGTTTGCCTTTCTTTATTGTTCTTTTTCATCCCTATTGAGGGGAACTACGTCGCTCTGATTCTTCATTGGTCATCAGTCAATGGAGATACGTAGGCATAAGATCGTCAGGTCTTTCCGAGCAACCTTATGGGGTACCTTTACTCCCCCAGCTTCACTTTTTTTCTTCAGATATCTCGTGTCAGAGTCAGAATAACTAGAAGAAGAGGTATGATTGCCATGGTTGGGCATACGGCTGCAACTAGAAGATTACAAGTCTGCGAAAAAGCTATTGATCACTGAAAGTGTCCAAGACTGACAGGTCCAGACGGAGTCAAGCCTCCTCAACTACGGCAATACTCAGTTTCTTTACTGCATTTCCATTTGTAGTTTCTTTTATATGCTAAACATTTATCTACATGTATGAAATTTTTTTGCTTTTGAATGTTAGCAATAATATAACTCACATGTTTTTCTTGAAGTAATTCATTTGCATTCCCTTATAATTTTGCATGTGTACATCGCAATACCAATTGTCGTGCTTAAATTCTATGAAGGAGAATGACGAAACAAAAACGCAGGAATCTCTAATTGTGTGCTCTTGAATAAGACCCTGTTGACGATGTACAAGCTTTGTTTCAAATCCCTAAACACTGGAGATATAAGGAAGATATACCCTTGCTAACCCCTTTGAGCCTTGAAGTAGGAGTTTCTTTTCGCATAAAAAAACCCCACATGTAACCTAGGGGCAGGGTAGATGTCAGCTAGTCGGACCAAGCGTTCAGGCTTTCATAAAGGAGTGTATTTGAAAATCCATTACATTCCACTATGCTAATCAAGAGGTCTAAAGACCGGAGACCACAATGGTTATCCAAGTCAAAAGGTCAAAAGATTGAAAACCATAATGGTTATCTTTCGTCGATCAAGGAATGAGGCAGTCACAACCCTCGCGAAGCAATCAAGACAAACAGTGTCACACGACTTGTTCAAAATGCAAAAAGAAAAAGAAAAGAAAAGCCCGCTAAGTCGAAACTTGAAAACAAGCGACTTAGGAAAATGTTAGGGCATCCCGCTGGACTTCACAATCAAAGATTCACAAGAATCAGTCCAGGCAAAAGTTAGGGATAAGAAAAGTAACGCAATAGCGAAAGACGGAAAGGATTACACAAGAAAGATCCTCAAATGAGAATGAAGTCGTGTGGCACAGACACGAAAGATAGAGGAGTAACTGACTCTCAACAATAACCTGATTGGTGCTTGAACCGATAACAACAATGGTTCCTCAATCAACACGAAACCCTTATGAAAGGTGAATGCTTGTGAAAACTAGCTGAACATAGGAATGGAGAACATCACGAAGAGTGGGTGGGCACAAATAAACTTCGAGCCTATATCTTTTGTTTCTGTAACCGTGAACCAGGCCACGATACAACCCTCAAAAGTCCTACATGAAACAGGGTTAATTTGAGAGCATACTACTACGAGATAACGTTTCTGACTCCTATGAGTTGTGCTAAAAGATCCTTGTTGGTATTGCATGTACATAATTTCATTCAAAAGTAATGTCGTATCTTAACCAGTGATTCGCTCACAAAGGCTTGCGACACCCTTTTCAATAAAAACTTCAAGCTTAGCATGTGTGTTGCATTAGAATTTTCATTCTAAAGATAAACATTTTTTGCTTGCATACATTTGTTTGGCATCATAAACGGTTCACATGTGGAAATTCAATCCAGAAGCTTAAGCTTGCCAATTTGAGAAGTCCAAAACTTCTGAAAGACAGTCATGTCAAGGTGCACTTTTCCGAGAAAGCTTCGTTGAGCAGAGACTTTCCCAACCAGCCATGGCAAGAGCTAGCCAATCCGGGGCAGTTATGTCGAGCAATCTCTTCAAAATTCAGCCAACCGAGGCAATCACGTCGAGATTCAAATCTCTCCAAGAGCGAAGATTAGTCAGTCAAGTGCAAAGCTATTCAAGTACTAGGGCAGACCACCCCAATAGCACAAGAATTCATTCCTTCCCGAAGACAGACAATCGGAAGCACTTATCTGAAGTTCAGAGTACCAGTACAGCTACACTCTCAAAAAGTTTCTATGGCACCCTCTTGTCATAATTCTTATAGATTGAGTCTACTACCCATCTAGCGATCGCTCGTCAAGCTAATTATCTCATTCAACATTTCTTACAGCTCCAAGCTCATCTGCATTGGTAATGGTTACCTCCCCAACAAGGTTATTACGCTGATTCATGCAGTCGTTACGATACCTAAGAGTTTAAAGACACCAAGTTTTTTTGTAAAATCCTCTTGAGGTAAAATCCATACAAAAGCAAATGATCCCCAGCACGAGACAACTTGAAATTCTTTTCCTCCCCAGCGGGACGTGTCTCGTTTTTGTCATCCCCAACAGACGAATGGAAGTTATCCCCAGTAAAGTCACCAAGTTTTCCTTCAGCTGGTTCCCTTGATCTCGGTTCCTTAATAGATCTAAGGTAACTCCTATTCCCCTAGCAGATTTCGGATAGATCATTCTCTTCCCCAGCAAATCCGTAAAGAGCAGATAATCCCCAATAGCCGAGATATCCCCTGGCACGGTCCTCAAATCTAAAGTCCAATTTATTTTTGGAAAAGGCGATAATTCGGAACAGATGAGCTATTCATGCTCTTTTCTAACAGAGATGTTATCCCTACAAGGCTTCTTGAGATCGGATCCGCGATCATTGTGTTTCCCCACAGAGTTAGCAGGGACTTATTACTTCCACGTCAGGAATTCCTTTTACACTCACACCAGTTTAACATCCCCAGTGTCATGGGGCAACGTGCCATGCAATTCAACATATGCATACCCAGTATAATTCAAGTTTAGTATCTTGCAAAAGTCCAGCCACAGACTGGCCAAAGTCCATCTTCGGGTGGTGAATCTCTAAAGTCTCCCACAGTGAGCAAAAGTCCAGCCACAGACTGGCCAAAGTCCATCTTTGGGTGGCAAGTTTCAAAAGTCTCCCACAACGAGCAAAAGTCCAGCCACAGACTGGCCAAAGTCCATCTTCGGGTGGCAAGTTTCAGAGGTCCACCCGCAGTGTGGCAAATTTCTAAAGTCCCCTACAATGGGCAAAAGTCCCCCACAGTGGGCAAAAGTCTCCCACAACAAGCAAAAGTCCAGCCACAGACTGGCCAAAGTCCATCTTCGGGTGGCAAGTTTCAAAAGTCTCCCACAGTGAGCAAAAGTCCAGCCACAGACTGGCCAAAGTCCATCTTCGGGTGGCAAATTTCAAAAGTCTCCCACAGCGAGCAAAAGTCCAGCCACGGACTGGCCAAAGTCCATCTTCGGGTGGCAAGTTTCAAAAGTCTCCCACAGTGAGCAAAAGTCCAGCCACAGACTAGCCAAAGTCCATCTTCGGGTGGCAAGTTTCAAAAGTCTCCCACAACGAGCAAAAGTCCAGCCACCGACTGGCCAAAGTCCATCTTCGGGTGGCAAGTTTCAGAGGTCCACCCGCAGTGTGGCAAATTTCTAAAGTCCCCTGCAGTGGGCAAAAGTCCCCCATAGTGGGCAAAAGTCTCCCACAGCGAGCAAAAGTCCAGCCACAGACTGGCCAAAGTCCATCTTCGGGTGGCAAGTTTCAAAAGTCTCCCACAATGAGCAAAAGTCCAGCCACAGACTGGCCAAAGTCCATCTTTGGGTGGCAAATTTCAAAAGTATCCCACAGCGAGCAAAAGTCCAGCCACGGATTGGCCAAAGTCCATCTTCGGGTGGCAAGTTTCAAAAGTCTCCCACAGTGAGCAAAAGTCTAGCCACAGACTGGCCAAAGTCCATCTTCGGGTGACAAGTTTCAAAAGTCTCCCACAGTGAGCAAAAGTCCAGCCACAGACTGGCCAAAGTCCATCTTCGGGTGGCAAGTTTCAAAAGTCCCCCATAGTGGGAAAAAGTCTCCCACAGCGAGCAAAATCCCAGCCACAGACTGGCCAAAGTCCATCTTCGGTTGGCGAATCTCAAAAGTCTCCCGTAGTGAGCAGAAGTCCACCCGTAGTATGGCAAATTTCCAAAGTCCACCCGCAGTGTGGAAAATTATCCAAAGTCCACCCGCAGTGTGGCAAATCATCCAGGGTCCACCCACAATGTGGCAAATGATCCTGAAGTCCAACCGCAGATTGGCAAAAGTCCATCCTCAAGGTGGCAAATTATTGTGAAGTCCAACTGCATATTGGCAAAAGTCCATCCTCAGGGTGGCAAAGTATCTTAAAATTGGATCGCAAATTGGCGAAGGTTCACCCGCAGTGTGGCAAGTCGTTAGTTGTCAGACTCCATCCAAAAGACATCGTTAAGGCATTGTTGCAACCTATCGAAGTCCACTCGCAGCCTGGCAAGTCAGTAGCCATCTGACAACACTCAAAAGGCATCCCCCGTTTGTGATTCCTACCATCATAATTATATTCAAGCAGAATTCGTTTGGTTTAGTTTATCTCCCTGTTCTTCTGTCGTATAGAGCAAATTTCTGGTTGTTTCTGGTATTCAATCCCTGCATACTTCAAACGTCTGAAAGCAACTGCTATCATCCATTCAAGTCTACAGTGATTGAATAGGGGCAGTTGTAACACCCCAAAATGTGCCCTCATAATTATTACTAAAAACCTAAGTGGATCGCATCTGCGTTCATATGCATTTTCAGTAGGCCATAACTTTGCGTTCGTATTGGGATTAGGTCACTAAGACTTGGGATCAAGCTTTTTCTGGTGATAGGAATTTTTCAGGTCAAAAGTGACTCAGTTGGTTATTACACTCGATGAAGGTTAAGCTCACATCATCACGAGCATATTCATATTTTGAAGTTCGTCAAGTTCCAAGGTTGCTCCCTTCATCAGTGTGCGTCTCAGGTGTTAATGTTTCATCAAGTGTCCGACTGAGTTTACTACAATCTGTGATTATCAAGGTCTTGAGCTTTCATTGTCATTCGAATCAGGAATTAGGGTTTCATATCAAAGATCACTGGTTATCAAGACAAGGTCTTGGGGATTAAAATGGCGATATGTGAAGTTGTAGGTACTCATGAAGTTAAGTTGGTCATTTGTTGTCTAATCTGGTTCGATTTATTTCCATTTTCAAATTAAATCGGATTTTAGGGATTTAAGGATCATCTTTATTCACCTTTCACAAATCAATTCCAAATGCTCACATTTGGATGCTCAAATTTAAATATCTAACAAAACAATTAACCAAACTTCTTTTGTCGAATATCCACAAACATTTTTCTTTTTGATCCATATTCTTTCTTCTTAACTCATGTCAATGTACAAGAGGGTTATGATTCCAAGAGGGTCATAAAGTCCCACATTTCATGTTCAATATACATTCCTATTTTAAATTAGCCAATGACCATATTTTAATAACCATTATTCCTTGCCAACCATTGCAAAAATTGCAAGTCCACTACAAGTTTATAAAATCCATGAAGATATTTTTTTCACTCCATTAATTCATTTCAATGCCCATTACTTCCAAATCCGTTCATTTTTTATATGCATAAAATTCCAAATACTCATGAAATTTAAAGGAGTGCCAATAGCATGTCACTATGACCCATCTTTGTTTTGCATTAGATAAACCATTATTTCTTTACAAGCAATTCTTTCTCTTAGAAACTCTCATTAAAGTAAAAGTGGGAATGACTCAAATTAGGAAAGTTTTTAACATACAACAGAAAATCATACAACAAGTCCCCAATGTCGCTCCCGGGATTTTCATCCTAGTACAAACGCGAAAGTGGCGCGGAAAGGTTAGAGTCGCCAGCCAGACATTTTTATCCCAAAGGAATGGGAAAGGTAATGTTGCACAAACCTGAGGAAGAAGGAAAAGGACAAGGCCTTGCGAACCAAAGATCGGGGTTCGGGAGTCGGTTACGAATTGAGAAGGTATTAGCACCCCAATCCGTCCGTCGTACCCGACGGGATCCACGCTTGCTTGCTTGTTTCAATGGGTGAGAAAATACGAATGCTGCTGAATAAGACCGCTACTGAAATAAAGGGAATGGAAAACGAGAAATGAGCTGAAATGAGAATGAAAAGAAAGGGGGAAATGTAGGGAAAATAAAGAATGTGCTCGAACGGGCCCTACCCCGCTGCCTACGTACCTCATCGGGATAATGAGGATCAGAGTCGACGTAGTTCGCCTAACTAAGGCTTACACTCATTTGTGGTTTTTAGGATGACGTTGCCATAGCTCTAGCTCAGGTGTTACCGGCTCTGACACGAGGGTGTTTACCGTATCGCTGTTTGAACTGTCGAGACAAGTCATGAAGAGTATGAGATGAGAATGAGAAGACGTGACTTCTTGGTTTGTTGTTTTTTAGAAGAAATGTTTTGAATTTGTTTGTGAACGGTCTTGTACTAAGACCTATCCATCGCGGGAAGTATTTATACCTCGCCCCGAAACAGGACGCGTATAAACACTCCGCAACAAAGTCTCGTGTCGTACAAGATTGTTCGGTTTTTATTAAATGTTTTATTGTTTTTCTTTTGAGATGAGAAAGAATGACTCAAATGGGAAAAGGGACAAAAACTAAGGGGGACTAAGACACAACCCTAAGTTGTTTATTCAATATCACGGAGATCCTAAAGGTTAGTGAGGTTTCTAATCCTAAGGAGGAAGGAAAAGAAACAAAGGAAAAAGGA
The DNA here is from genome assembly GCA_963966055.1 of Lathyrus aphaca. Classification (NCBI taxonomy): domain Eukaryota; kingdom Viridiplantae; phylum Streptophyta; class Magnoliopsida; order Fabales; family Fabaceae; genus Lathyrus; species Lathyrus aphaca. Next base: position 490,499,314 of record OZ014521.1, read on the forward strand.
TGCAACTTACTTCCTAAGGAAGATAAGTTGGTCCTAACAATGGGGAATCCTACCAATCACAAACATGGAAGGAAAAATGAATTAAAAAGCCTAAAAGAAATGCATAAAAAATAAAGGATAAAGTGGAGTAAACTTACCTCAATCTTCCCCACTACAAAACAAGTGTTAATGCACATTTTTATTAAAAAGAATAAGGCAAACACACATTAATTAAATCCTAATTAAACTTGGACCTAAACTAGACTCTATTTAAATCCTAAAGGAACTAGAAAAAGCTAGGACAAAAATACAGCACCTATTACAGCCCCTAATACACAAATAGCTATGAAACTAAGCCTAACACCCACCAGCTTTTTACAGCCCGCATGCAACATGAAAAAGTAGGTGTAGAAAGTCACACACATCATACTAATATAACAAACAAGTATTTTACAGCAGCTATATACAAAAACAGTTATGAAATGCCAAATCCAAATTTGATTATTTTTATTCTTTAATGCACACACTCAATGCAAAAATCACTAATCTCATCATGAACATGTATTTGAACTTAAGTCAACATATACCAAGGCAAGAACATGCACATCATTGAATGATTATGCAAGCATGCATCTCATGAATTATGCAACAAGTAAATGCACAAAGTAACACCTAAACATACATATGAACATGATGATCTTTGATTATGAACATGCAACATGATTGCTCAACAAACATACTAAACTCAATGCAAAATTCAGAATTTAATTGATGCATATGACATGATAAAGTATGCAACCAAATGCACATACATATGATTATGCAAAATGCCACATACCTTGATATAATGGGAATGAAAAAAAAAAAAAAAAAAAAAATGATTTAATGCAATGCAAACATGTAAAAACAGAATGCAACACGATTATTACATACCAAATGATGTATAAACATGGCAACACAATGCAAGAACTCAAGGCATGCACAAAGAACACAAAAATGCATAAAACGCAACATGAACGGAATCGTGTCGAAACGACTCGAAATGGGGAAACTAGCTACTGGAAATGGACTCAAAAATTCCCTAAAATCAATACCTAAACATGTATGAACATTAGAGGCACTAGGAAGCAAGATTGAGCAAGAAAATAGGCTAAAAATCCAAAAATGATCAGCGTTAATCGATTAACCATATAGGTTAACCCGTTAACGGGCAAAAAAATCAGCATTTTGGCCAAAAAACGCATGCGTTAACCGGTTAACCATATGCGTTAACCGGTTAACACTGAACGAAAAGTAAAAAATGCTTTTGAAAAAAGTGCTTTTGGCCACAATCTTGCTTCTAATGATCCCTAACATACCTAGGAACATGCTAACACTAATTTCTACTTATTGGAGCTTATTTACACATGGTAGAACCTATATCTATTAACACCTTAAATCCAAATCAACAAAAATCAACAAATCACAAGCAAACATAATTGAAACGGAATTGATTTTAAACAAAACGAAAAAAAAGCAATTAAAGAATGCCAAAAGTGGCGAGATGAAGAGAATAACTTAAAGAAGAAGTGATTAAGATCACCAACCTACGAAGCGGAGGAGTGCTTCGGTAATTGTTGCAATGATCGGAGCTTGAATCGAAAAGAAAACCGAAAACCGAGAAATCGCAAAATAAATGCGTTCTTGAGATTGAATCTTCGTGCGCTTCCGATAATCCGATAATCCTCACAAAATTCAGTAGCTTCTTCTTCTATAATCCACAATCAATGAAGGTTGGAGGCTTAAGCTTCAAGATCTTCAAGTTTCAATGTGAAACTTGAAGAGCTTATTCAAAGAAGCTTTGGTGAAAGGAGGGAAAATGGAGGAAAAGTGAGAGAGAAAAAGTGATTATGGAAGAAGTGAAAAATTTGGAATTGTGGGAACCTTTTGCATTGAAGTGATTAAAGGTTATATAGAGGCTAGGCTTGGAGCTAGGTTTGGAATGGAATGAGGTTTGGGGCCCAAAAAATAGGTTTGGGATCCAAAATTAGGTTTGGTAGTTAGTTAGGGTTAGGGTTGGACAAAGGAATATTCCTTGGAATATTCCTTGGAATACTCTAGAACATTCCTTGGAATACTCTAGAAGATGGTGGAAGGTGGTGGAAGTTTCCAAGGGAAATGGAGTTGAATTGGAGTGGAAAAAATGGAATGGAAAGAATGAAAGGAAGTGTGGAAAGAAAGTGGAAGGAAAAGCGGAAAGAAAAGGGGAGGAAAGTGGTGAATTCTTCCTTTTTAATGGGTTAGCTTGAAAGTGGTGTGGATTATTTTTGGTACATCATTTTCTCTCGAACTCCAATGTTTGCCAAGCCTCGATCGACCACACACCTCATGCAAAGGACGATGAGTGACTTATTTATTATTTTTTTTCAAATGCGATGCGATGATATGCGGAATGATGCAAGAATGAAGCGTGAATCGCTCGAGGTTGATGATAAATAAGAGGGCAAATTTTGGGGTGTTACAGCTGCCCCTATTCAATCACTGTAGACTTGAATGGATGACAGCAGCTGCTTTCAGACATTTGAAGTATGCAGGGATTGAATACTAGAACAACCCGAAAATTTGCACTCGGTGGAAGAGAACAGGGAAATAAACCCAACCATCTAAACTCTGCTTGTGGAGAACTCGGACATGAAGAGTAGCGAATTGGTGAATGTTTTTGGAATATCACTGGGAGATTGTTGATTTGTCACGCTACGGGTGGACTTTGGAAATTGCCACGCTGCGGGTGGACTTTGGAAATTGCCACGCTTCGGGTGGACTTTGGGAATGATGCCACCCTGAGGATGGACTTTCGCCAATCTGCGGTTGGACTTCAAAATACTTTGCCACACTACGGGTGGACTTTAAAGAGTTGCCACACTGCGGGTGGACTTTAAAGAGTTGCCACACTGCGGGTGGACTTTTGATATGATGCCACCCTGAGGATGGACTTTGGCCAGTCTGCGGCTGGACTTTAAAACACTGTGCCACACTGCGGGTGGACTTTAAAGGTTTGCCACACTGTGGGTGGACTTTTGAAACTTGCCACGCTGCGGGTGGACTTTTTGGAACTTGCCACCCGAAGATGGACTTTGGCCAGTCTGCGGCTGGACTTTTGCTCCCCACGGGAGACTTTTGAAACTTGCCACCCGAAGATGGACTTTGGCCAGTCTACGGCTGGACTTTTGCTCGCTACGGGAGACTTTTGAAACTTGCCACCCGAAGATGGACTTTGGCCAGTCTGCGGCTGGACTTTTGCTCACTACGGGAGACTTTTGCTCACTACGGGAGACTTTTGCTCACTACGGGAGACTTTTGCTCACTACGGGAGACTTTTGCTCACTACGGGAGACTTTTGCTCACTACGGGAGACTTTTGCTCACTACGGGAGACTTTTGCTCACTACGGGAGACTTTTGCTCACTACGGGAGACTTTTGCTCACTACGGGAGACTTTTGCCCACTACGGGAGACTTTTGCCCACTACGGGGGACTTTTGCTCACTACGGGAGACTTTTGCTCACTACGGGAGACTTTTGCTCACTACGGGAGACTTTTGCCCACTGCGGGGGACTTTAGAGATTTGCCACCCGAAGATGGACTTTGGCCAGTCTGCGGCTGGACTTTTGCTTGCCACCCGAAGATGGACTTTGGCCAGTCTGCGGCTGGACTTTGAAGCTTGCCACCCGAAGATGGACTTTGGCCAGTCTGCGGCTGGACTTTGAAGCTTGCCACCCGAAGATGGACTTTGGCCAGTCTGCGGCTGGACTTTGAAATTTGCCACCCGAAGATGGACTTTGGCCAGTCTGCGGCTGGACTTTGCAATTGGAATTGCACGGTATATTGCCCCATGACACTGGGGATATTATGTCTTGAGTATTGTTGATGAACTGGTGACTGTAAAAGAAATTCCTGACGCGGAAGTGATAAGTCTCTGTTGACTCTGTGGGGAAACACAATGATCGCGAATTCAATATCAAGTAGCCCTGTGGGGATGACATCTCTGTTTGGAGAGGAGCGTGAATAATTCATCTGTCCCGAATTATCACCTTTGCCAAAAATAAATTGGACTTTTAGATTTGAGGGCCGTGCCCGGGGATACTCGGACTATTGAGGAATATCCACTCTTATGGATCTGCTGGGGAGGAGAATGATTTATCTGAAATCTTCTAGGGGAATAGGAATTGCCTTAGACCTGTTGGTGATGACAACACCGAGACACGTCCTGCTGAGGAGGAAAGATTTCAAGTTGTCTCGTGCTGGGGATTAGTTGCTTCTGCATGGATTTTACCTTTAAGAGGATTTTACAAAAAGACTTGGCGTCTTTAAACTCTTAGGTATTGTAACGACTGCATGAATCAATGTGATGACCTCGCTGAGGAGGTAACCATTGCCAATGTGGATGAATTTGTATCTGTCAGAAGTGCTGAACGAGATAGTTGACTTGACAAGTAACCACGGTATTCTAGACTCCGGGTAAATGCTTCTGATCGTCTGTCTTCGGGAAAGAATGAATTCTCGTACTATTAGGGTGGCCTGCCCCAGGATGAGTACTTGAATAGTTTTGCTCTTGACTGACTAATCTTCGCTCTTGGAGAGATTTGAATCTCGGAGTGATTGCCCCAGTTTGACTGAAATTTGAAGGGATTGCTCAACATAACTGCCCCAGATTGGCCCAGTACTTTAATTTTGAAGAGATTGCTCGACGTGACTGCCCCGGATTAACTGGCTCTTACCATGACTAATTGGGGAAATCTCTGCTCAATGAAGCTTTATTCGGATAAGTGCACCTTGACGTGACAGTCTTTCAGAAGTTTTAGACTCCTCAACCTGGCAAGCTTGAGCTTCTGGATTGAATTTCCGTATGTGAACCATTTATGATGCTCAACAAATGTATGCAAGTGAGAAAATGTTTATTCTTAGAATGAAAATCCTAATTCAACAAACATGTTAATCTTGAAATTTTGAAAATGGATCGTTAACTTTTGTGAGCGAATCACTAGTTAAGATACGACCTTTATTTGAATGAAAGTATGTACATGCAATACCAATAAATGTCTTTTAGCACAACTCATAGGAGTCAGGAACGCGGTCTCGTGGTAGTACGCTCTCAATTTAACCCTGTTTCAGTTAGGACTTTTAAGGGTTGTATCGTGGCCTGGTTCACGGTTATAGAACAAAGGATAAAGGCTCGAAATTTATTTGTGCCCACCCACTCTTCGTGATGTTCTCCATTCCTATGTTCAGCCAGTTTTCACAAGCATTCACCTTTCATAAGGGTTTCGCGTTGATTGAGGAACCATTGCTGCTATCCGTTCAAGCACCAATCAAATTATTGTTGAGAGTCAGTCACTCCTCTATCTTTTGTGTTTATGCCACACGACTTTGTTCTTATTTGAGGATCTTTCTTGTGTAATCCTTTCTGTCTTTCGCTTTTGCATTATTTTGCTTATCCCTAACTTTTGCCTGGACTGATTCTTGTGAATCTTTGATTGTGAAGTCCAGCGGGATGCCCTAACTTTTGCCTAAGTCGCTTGTTTTCAAGTTTCGACTTAGCGGGCCTTTTCTTTTCTTTTTTCTTTTTTTTTGCATTTTGAACAAGTCGCGTGACATTGTTGTCTTGATTGCTTCACGAGGGTTGTGACTGCCTCATTTTGTGGTCGACGAAGGATAACCATTGTGGTTTCGGGTCTTTGGACCTCTTGATTAGCATAGTAGAATGCAATGGATCTTCAAATACACTCCTTTATGAAAGTTTGAACGCTTGGTCTGACTAGCTGATGACTACCCTGCCCCTGGATTACATGTGAGGGTTTTTTTTATGTGAAAAGAAACTCCTACTTCAAGGCTCGAAGGGGTTAGCAAGGGTTTATCTTCCTTATATCTCCAGTGTTTAGGATTTGAAACAATGCCTGTACATCGTCAACAGGGTCTTACTTGAGAGCACACAATTCAGAGATATTGCGTTTTCGTTTCGTCATTCTCCCTCATAGAATTTAAGCATGACAATTGGTATTGCGATATACATATGCAAAATTATAAGGGAATGCAAATGAATTTACTTCAAGAAAAACATGTGAGTTTTATTATTTCTGACATTCAAAAGCAAACAAATTTCATATATTGACAAATGTTTAGCACATAAAAGAAACTACAAATGGAAATGTAGTACAGAAACTGAATATTGCCATAGTTGAGGAGGCTTGGCTCCGTCTGGACCTGTCAGTCTTGGATACTTTCGACGATCAATAGCTCTTTTCACAGACTTGTGATCTTCGATTTGCAGTTGCATGCTCAACCATGGCAGTAACACTTCCTCTTCTAGCTATACTGACTCTGACACAAGACATCTGAAGGAAAAAGTGAAGCTGGGGAGTAAAGTTGCCCCAAAAGTTTGCTCGGAAAGACCTGACGATCTTCTGCCTACGTATCTCCATTGACTGATGACCAATGAAGAATCAGAGCGACGTAGTTCCCCTCAATAGGGATGAAAAACGAACAATGAAGAAAGGCAATCTCATACATGCCATCACTGAGAGTATTTGAATACTGCTGGCTTTATTTGCTTCATGAATACCCTGGCGTCCTGGGTGATCAGCTCGAAGACTTCAGCTTAACGTGAACCATCTGGTAGAATAACCGCAACACCGGTTCCATTATGACTAGGCATCGGATTATGGAGTACATTTGGGAGAGGAGCGAAATTGATCGCCTTGGAGTCAACTAGGTCCTGTACCTTGTTCTGAAAGGCCCAACATTTCTCAATACTGTGCCCCTGGGCACCTGAATGGAATTCGCACCTGGCGTTAGCATCAAAATTCGGAGGTAGATTGTCAGGAGCGGGAGGTCTCATGGTACGAAGCTCGACCAGGTTCAACTTTAGCAGCTCTGGAAGCAATACAGCATATGGGCATGGGACGGGGTCGAGTCTGCGGTTTCTCGCTCTTGTTCTTTCTTGGAACGGTCTCTGTACCTGTTGTTGCTGACCCTGTGGACTCTCTTGGGAAACTGAAATTGGATGCCGACAAACGACATCTGAAGGGAAGAAGTTGATAAATGAAGTTGATAAATAAGGTTGCTCGGAAAGATCTTGCACGATCTCCTGCCTACGTATCTCCATTGACCAATGGAGAATCAGAGCAGCGTAGTTCCCCTCAATAGGGATGAAAATAGCTTCGTTCAAAATTTCCATAACCAAACTCATCTGAGCCTTCATCTGGTTGACTTCCTCTTTCAATAGTTTCTGATTCCGAAATAAAGCTTATACTTCTGCCTTGAATGGCCTCAGCTGGGTCTTCCTTTCAGTTACCTCCGCCCGGAGTTGCTTCAGATACATACTTTGATGACTGTGATTCAAGTTGTCCATTCTGATGAGAAATCAGACCAGGAAAAGAATTTGTCTCTGAACACCTGTCAAGAATGCAAGGATGTATGCAAATGCCATGTTCAGTTATTTCTGAGGAATCTATCTGCTTTGATTCAAGTTTTGACACAGAAAAATCTAACAGCATGATTCAGATATGCGATCCTCGGAAATAACTGAACATGTGTGCAGAAATGATATGATGTCATGTATGCAATAGGCATGTGATCAATGATCTGATGTTGGTGTCGGTGCATGGTCTCAAAATCCAGATATCACAATAATCATCCCTCTGATCCGGGGTTCATAACTTAAGAACAGAAATCCAGATCACAAAACTGAATCAAAGGCAAAGTGGGTATGCTGAAGGTACCAGGGTTCCTGCAAACCTGTAAACCCCTCCCAATCTCACGGGTATTGCTACTCGGGTCAACATCACGGACTCTCAAAGCCGAATAGCAATAATACGTTCACCATCTCCGAGAAATGGCTCATGACCAGATCAGGGAATCGGTTTGGCATTATGTACTACTCAGGGAGGTCTCAGTTGAGTCCGGAAAAACAAGCATCCCTCATAAGTTCTCCAGCTTCAAGCACTGAATCGAGAAACAATAGTACATTCATCCCGAAGGGTACAATACTATCGTCATACGAACAGTTTGCTTTAACTGAATTCCTATGAGAGAACCAGGCCATCCTATGCGAGTTCCCAATGGACCCTCGGATGCGAGTGGGTTTGCCAACAAATGTGGTCTGCCACTGTCATCACTGGAGAGGGGTGTTCCCATTAAGGTCCTCGAAGATCGGTCACCAGATGCACATAACTATCAAGGTCGTACCCTGAAGTGAGGTAATCCCCACACAGAATAGTTCCAAGACGGTCGCAATCTGGGTGTGGAACACATCGCCACCCATCATGGTGAGATACCATAAGAGTACAATGTCTGTCCACGCTAATCCTATGGTGCACTCAAGCCGGGTATTTGGCTTATCCCACAGAAAAAATGAAAACCAGCACAGCCAGACAGTCCAGTATAATATGATGCATGGAAAATAAAATACTGAAAGCGGTAAATAAATGCTGTAAAGTAAAGCTGTAAAGTAAAAACTGTAAATAAACAGTAAAGCTAAACTAAAGCACACAGCAACAAACAGGTAAACACCCAAAGAAACAAAACCAAACAGGCGCTAGGATTGACTCTACAAGGGAAACCGGAAGAATCAGGTTGGTCCCCAGCAGAGTCGCCAGCTGTCGCTCCCGGGATTTTCATCCTAGTACAAACGCGAAAGTGGCGCGGAAAGGTTAGAGTCGCCAGCCAGACATTTTTATCCCAAAGGAATGGGAAAGGTAATGTTGCACAAACCTGAGGAAGAAGGAAAAGGACAAGGCCTTGCGAACCAAAGATCGGGGTTCGGGAGTCGGTTACGAATTGAGAAGGTATTAGCACCCCAATCCGTCCGTCGTACCCGACGGGATCCACGCTTGCTTGCTTGTTTCAATGGGTGAGAAAATACGAATGCTGCTGAATAAGACCGCTACTGAAATAAAGGGAATGGAAAACGAGAAATGAGCTGAAATGAGAATGAAAAGAAAGGGGGAAATGTAGGGAAAATAAAGAATGTGCTCGAACGGGCCCTACCCCGCTGCCTACGTACCTCATCGGGATAATGAGGATCAGAGTCGACGTAGTTCGCCTAACTAAGGCTTACACTCATTTGTGGTTTTTAGGATGACGTTGCCATAGCTCTAGCTCAGGTGTTACCGGCTCTGACACGAGGGTGTTTACCGTATCGCTGTTTGAACTGTCGAGACAAGTCATGAAGAGTATGAGATGAGAATGAGAAGACGTGACTTCTTGGTTTGTTGTTTTTTAGAAGAAATGTTTTGAATTTGTTTGTGAACGGTCTTGTACTAAGACCTATCCATCGCGGGAAGTATTTATACCTCGCCCCGAAACAGGACGCGTATAAACACTCCGCAACAAAGTCTCGTGTCGTACAAGATTGTTCGGTTTTTATTAAATGTTTTATTGTTTTTCTTTTGAGATGAGAAAGAATGACTCAAATGGGAAAAGGGACAAAAACTAAGGGGGACTAAGACACAACCCTAAGTTGTTTATTCAATATCACGGAGATCCTAAAGGTTAGTGAGGTTTCTAATCCTAAGGAGGAAGGAAAAGAAACAAAGGAAAAAGGATGCAACTTACTTCCTAAGGAAGATAAGTTGGTCCTAACAATGGGGAATCCTACCAATCACAAACATGGAAGGAAAAATGAATTAAAAAGCCTAAAAGAAATGCATAAAAAATAAAGGATAAAGTGGAGTAAACTTACCTCAATCTTCCCCACTACAAAACAAGTGTTAATGCACATTTTTATTAAAAAGAATAAGGCAAACACACATTAATTAAATCCTAATTAAACTTGGACCTAAACTAGACTCTATTTAAATCCTAAAGGAACTAGAAAAAGCTAGGACAAAAATACAGCACCTATTACAGCCCCTAATACACAAATAGCTATGAAACTAAGCCTAACACCCACCAGCTTTTTACAGCCCGCATGCAACATGAAAAAGTAGGTGTAGAAAGTCACACACATCATACTAATATAACAAACAAGTATTTTACAGCAGCTATATACAAAAACAGTTATGAAATGCCAAATCCAAATTTGATTATTTTTATTCTTTAATGCACACACTCAATGCAAAAATCACTAATCTCATCATGAACATGTATTTGAACTTAAGTCAACATATACCAAGGCAAGAACATGCACATCATTGAATGATTATGCAAGCATGCATCTCATGAATTATGCAACAAGTAAATGCACAAAGTAACACCTAAACATACATATGAACATGATGATCTTTGATTATGAACATGCAACATGATTGCTCAACAAACATACTAAACTCAATGCAAAATTCAGAATTTAATTGATGCATATGACATGATAAAGTATGCAACCAAATGCACATACATATGATTATGCAAAATGCCACATACCTTGATATAATGGGAATGAAAAAAAAAAAAAAAAAAAAAATGATTTAATGCAATGCAAACATGTAAAAACAGAATGCAACACGATTATTACATACCAAATGATGTATAAACATGGCAACACAATGCAAGAACTCAAGGCATGCACAAAGAACACAAAAATGCATAAAACGCAACATGAACGGAATCGTGTCGAAACGACTCGAAATGGGGAAACTAGCTACTGGAAATGGACTCAAAAATTCCCTAAAATCAATACCTAAACATGTATGAACATTAGAGGCACTAGGAAGCAAGATTGAGCAAGAAAATAGGCTAAAAATCCAAAAATGATCAGCGTTAATCGATTAACCATATAGGTTAACCCGTTAACGGGCAAAAAAATCAGCATTTTGGCCAAAAAACGCATGCGTTAACCGGTTAACCATATGCGTTAACCGGTTAACACTGAACGAAAAGTAAAAAATGCTTTTGAAAAAAGTGCTTTTGGCCACAATCTTGCTTCTAATGATCCCTAACATACCTAGGAACATGCTAACACTAATTTCTACTTATTGGAGCTTATTTACACATGGTAGAACCTATATCTATTAACACCTTAAATCCAAATCAACAAAAATCAACAAATCACAAGCAAACATAATTGAAACGGAATTGATTTTAAACAAAACGAAAAAAAAGCAATTAAAGAATGCCAAAAGTGGCGAGATGAAGAGAATAACTTAAAGAAGAAGTGATTAAGATCACCAACCTACGAAGCGGAGGAGTGCTTCGGTAATTGTTGCAATGATCGGAGCTTGAATCGAAAAGAAAACCGAAAACCGAGAAATCGCAAAATAAATGCGTTCTTGAGATTGAATCTTCGTGCGCTTCCGATAATCCGATAATCCTCACAAAATTCAGTAGCTTCTTCTTCTATAATCCACAATCAATGAAGGTTGGAGGCTTAAGCTTCAAGATCTTCAAGTTTCAATGTGAAACTTGAAGAGCTTATTCAAAGAAGCTTTGGTGAAAGGAGGGAAAATGGAGGAAAAGTGAGAGAGAAAAAGTGATTATGGAAGAAGTGAAAAATTTGGAATTGTGGGAACCTTTTGCATTGAAGTGATTAAAGGTTATATAGAGGCTAGGCTTGGAGCTAGGTTTGGAATGGAATGAGGTTTGGGGCCCAAAAAATAGGTTTGGGATCCAAAATTAGGTTTGGTAGTTAGTTAGGGTTAGGGTTGGACAAAGGAATATTCCTTGGAATATTCCTTGGAATACTCTAGAACATTCCTTGGAATACTCTAGAAGATGGTGGAAGGTGGTGGAAGTTTCCAAGGGAAATGGAGTTGAATTGGAGTGGAAAAAATGGAATGGAAAGAATGAAAGGAAGTGTGGAAAGAAAGTGGAAGGAAAAGCGGAAAGAAAAGGGGAGGAAAGTGGTGAATTCTTCCTTTTTAATGGGTTAGCTTGAAAGTGGTGTGGATTATTTTTGGTACATCATTTTCTCTCGAACTCCAATGTTTGCCAAGCCTCGATCGACCACACACCTCATGCAAAGGACGATGAGTGACTTATTTATTATTTTTTTTTTCAAATGCGATGCGATGATATGCGGAATGATGCAAGAATGAAGCGTGAATCGCTCGAGGTTGATGATAAATAAGAGGGCAAATTTTGGGGTGTTACACCCAATACTCTTCAATTAATATGACAGAAATACAATAAGGAATTTGAGAAGAAGAAAAGAGAAGATAATTAGAACCAAGTTCAGTTACTAAAATCCCTAACAGAATCTCAACTGAACCTAACTGATTTTTATGGTGGAATCACCAAATTACCCTCCAAATTCATTCCTATAAGAGGACCTACATTATCTTCAAGCAGGGGGTGGATTCCCTCTCCCTGTTTCTAACTTGCATCTTCATTATTCAGCACTCTCTGACCAATCTCTTTTAACTCTTCACTTTCTATTCCCTTCGCTTCCTCCTTCTTCATTCTTCTTCAACCTTCGATCCAATCTTCATCCTCTCTGGTCCTCTGTTCCCGCCTTAATTAGATGAACTATGGCGACTCTGATCCTCATTTATCCCAGTGAGGTATGTAGGCAGTGGGGTAGGGCCCATTCGAGCACAATCATTCTTTTTCCCTACGTTTTCCCTCTTCTCTTTCCATTTTACAATTCCATTTATTTTCTCATTTCCATTCCATTCCAGATAGCCATTCTTTCGTTCAAACAACATATTATTTCTCACCCTTTGAAACAGACTTATAAGTGTGGATCCCGTCGGGTATGACGGACGGATTGGGGTGCTAATACCTTCCCAATTCGTAACCGACTTCCGGACCCAGATCTTTGGTTCGCAAGGCCTCGTCCTTTTCCTTCTTCCTTAGGTCTGTGCAACATTACCTTTCCCATTCCTTCGGGATAAAAATGTCTGGTTGGCGACTCTACCTTTTCCACGCCACTTTCGCGTTTGTACTAGGATGAAAAACCCGGGAGCGACATCTACGCACCGGCGAGTGCAAATTTTTGGGCTTTTATGTTCAATCCCCTTCAACCTTCAAGTCACGAATGGCGTACAAGCCAATCTAACTCCTCAGGTTTCAGAAAATTGAACATGGGCAACTGTTGTACCCCAAAATTTTCCCTCCCATAATCAAGGCAATATGTATCAATATTTCTCAAGGTTCACAAGAGTCCTACAAATCAAGTTTGGTCAAGAAATGATGGAAAAAACAAATTTTCTTGTGTATGTATCGATGCATCCTTGTTTTGTATTGATACAAGTCTTTGATTATCACAAGAAAGGGAATTTTCTTCTGTATGAATCGATACATACGATTTTTGCATCGATGCATGCTTCTTTGTGTTTCTGGAAATAGACTATGTATCGACTCATTCGTGACATGTATCGATGCATGGTTGAATTAACTTGCTGGAAATTATCAAAACTTCAGTATGCATCGATGCATACATCTTTGTATCGATTCATACATGTTATATAACTAACATGTATCGACTCATACTAGTTTCGCATCGATGCATAAATCTTTTTTTTGCTAGCAGCTTCTGTTTGAAATATAAAAGCCAATATAGGGATAAAATTTTTATTCTAGAAGCTCATAAACAACATTTAAGATGATTTGATACTCTCCAAATTCGTGCTAGACCAGATTGGCAAGGGAATATTTGATATTTTTCACAATTATGGTTGATTCTTTCTTCATAAACAAGTAACTCAAATCCATGACAAAAAGCCCAAGTTTTCTGACCTAATGACACTCATTATATAAATACAAGTGTGCAGCCATCCAAGAGGACGAAAATTGGACAAAAACAACTACTTGCAAACTTCAAATTTTCATAAATATATTCAAATTCGGTTTCCTATATTTTGGTCTTTTTCAGGTGATTTGAAGGTTGGGATAACTTCCCGAGGTCATTTAGAACATGAATCAATCATGATCATCATCAGAAGCATCATATAAGCCCTAGACCGAACATCTTTTCATGGCTTTATTATTATTTTTTATTTTCATTATATACGCATTGTTCATCTAATTTGATCTCATATTGTTGTTATTGATAATGTTTGCAAGGTTTCTGGACAAATTTCGTGAAGTTTCATGGCCGAAAACTCATTATGCCATTGTTAGGGTTTCAAATCCTATTTTAGGAACCTTCGATCTAGGCCGTTTGCAAGTCCTTTAATGCTTGGGTTAAACTATATATGTCATGGGAAATCAATTAGAATAATTATTTTGGATCAATGCTCTGTATTTTTTTTTTGTGTTTTAAATTCACAGGGCTGCAAGTGTAAGAAAATTCACAGCACATTCCACATAAAAATTCACAGGAAAACCTGCAGGGATGAAGGTTGAAGATGACCTGAAGGCGCCAAATTCAGGATTCAAAAAACATCTTTATTTATATAATATTGTTTGTATATTAATAGTTGAATGGTGCAGATGGTTCAGTGGTAAAAGGGTATGGCATTGGAGCGAAGAGACCTGGGTTCGATCCCAGGTTTTCTCACTTTTTTAATATTTCATTCTTTTTGAAGGTTTAATATTTAAATCATGTTGTTCAGGATATGTTCTAAAATCGTGCGCAGCCCAGTGGGGGATCCCCGGTGTGGTAAAGGGGAGGTCCTGGGATCAAAACCAGGCCTCCCCATATTTATTTTGTGCGCTGGTTTTCTTTGATTTTTCCCTTATATTTTCTACTTTAATTATTAATTAGGTTAATTAGGTTATTTAGGTTATAAATTATAATTAATTTAATTTAATTAGAATAACAATTACTAATCTTTTTCCTAAAAAAACAAAAAACAAAATAATAATTTAGCTAGATTTTCTAAAAAAATTCTTAATAACTTTATTCCAATTAATTTTTTTTTTAATTATTTTTTTAATAATGATTTTGTATATAACTAATATTTACTATTTTTTTAAATTAATTAATAATTAATAATTAGGTTGTATTTTCTTAATAAATTTATTCAAACCTTAATTTCTTAATTAAAACGTAATTCTAACCTTAATTTATTTATTTTTATCATTTTTTAATTTTGATTTTATTTAATTCATTTAATTATTATGCTTTTCTTTGATTTCTTTTAAATTATTAGAAAAACTGTATAGGTTTATGTTTATTGTAATTTATTTTCCGCTCATATTGTTATGTAACTGCCCAAAGCCATGTAATAGCGTAGGTTTTATATCTTCTGCATTTAATTTATTTATTTAATTGCTTGGTTAGTAAATAGGGAGTGAAAAGTTTAAATAATTAAAAAAGGACTTAGAAAATTAAATAAAAAAGAATAAATATCTGAAATAAATTATTCACACACGTAAGTCGGTCTATGATCGCCGTCTGCACCTCCCAAGGTATTCCTCTTGGTTGCCTTTAATACGGTCAAGTCCCTCGAAAGTGGGGTGTCTTAAGCAAAACCCTATAAATGAAATCATTTTGTCCCTCCCCTCGATTAAAAGATCATGTCCCTACGATGTTTCCTACGGTGTTGCCTAGAATGATCTTGTCCCTTCGGTTTAAAAGATGATAGTCCCTCCCAATTGCTAAAGACACCCTCTAGTTGCCTTCGTTGACTGTGCGATGACCCTACGCTCGTCCCTTAAACAAATCCAAGGTAATGACTACATGTTCCTTAATAATAGGGATAGTCTTACCCTTGAAAGAATATAAAAGAACATGAAGGATTTAGTCTAGGGTAGGTACCTCGTAGTTACTTGCTCACACTTTAAAAATACTTTTTACACCTCACTGTTTTCAAATATTTTCAAAAACAAAGGCTTTGTATACATCCATACAAGGATCATTACAAAGTACTTAGAAAATTTTCTAATCACACACTTCACATTACTTTTTTTTTTAAACAAACAAGTAAGCTAAGTAACTAAGAGCCCATGGATAATCATGGATATAAAGGGTGCTAACACCTTTCCTTTATATAACCTACCCTCTGAACCCAAGTCTTTTAAAACGCTTTTTCCTGTTCTTTTATGTCTCTTCCTTATGGATAAAATAAAAGTCGGTGGCGACTCTTGCTATCCGCAACATTTATAAAAAATTAGTTCTCCCACCGTGTTACAACCGTACAGTTTCCTTGGTCTATTGCTACTTACCTAAGGTACACTAGATCCGGGTTAGGAACTTTCTCACAGTAATCGCACAACAATCACTTAAATATAAAGCAAGCAAATCAAACAAGTAAGTGATCTAATTCCTAAGGTAACCCCTCTTTTACTTAGTACTCCCCAGCAGAGTCGCCAGTTTTGTAACACGGTGGGAGAACTGAGTTGGTGTTTTTGTTTGACAAAAACAATGTTGCGAATAGAAAGAGTCACCACCGACTTTTATTTTATCCAATAGGAAAGGGTATAAAAGAACAGGAAAGACCTTAAAAGATTTTAAGTTCGGGGGGTAGGTTATACAAAGGGAGGTGTTAGCACCCTTTGTATCCATGGTTTTCCACGAGCTCTTAGTTACTTAGCTCACTTGTTTGTTTGAAAAGTGTGAAGTGTGTGTTTAAAAATTTTCATAAGTCTTTATAATGATACTCGTATGGATGTATACAAAGTCTTGAGTTTTTTAATTTTTTTGAAAGTGAGGTGTGAAAAAGAGTTTTTTGAAATATGAGCAAGTAACTAAGAACTACCTACCCTAGACTGGTCTTTCATGTTTCTTTATTTCCTTTCAAGGGTAAGAGTGTCCTTACTATTAAGGAGTAAGTAGTCATTTACCTTGGATTTATTAAGGGACGGGCGTAGGGTCATTGTATGGTCAACGAAGGCAACTTGTAGGTGTGTCTTTAGCAATTCGTAGGGACTATGATCATTTTTTCATAGGGACAAGATCATTATTTCGTAGGCAATTTCAAAGGGACTTATGATCTTTTAAATCGGAAGGAACTTAATGATTTCTTTGTTTGAAGGGACTTTTCTTTTAAGACACCCCATTTTCGAGGGACTTGGCCATTTGTTTAAGGCAACCAAAAGGGGAACCCTAGGAAGTGCAGATGGCGATCATAGAACGATTAACTTACGTGTGTGAGTGTTATTTTCAAATAATTATCTTGAGAATTAGTTTTCTAAGTCCATATTGTTCAGTCAATCTTTTCACGCCCTAGGTTACTAACCACACAGTAAATATTAAAAATAAAGGCAGAAATTAAATGATTCCTACACTATTACATGGCTTCGGGGCAGTTACATAATAATCAGACGGAAAATAAAACTAAACTATTACAAGTGCGAAACAGTTACATAATAAGGCGAATAATAAATGAATAACATAAAAATAAGTTTTAAAGAAAAGGTTTGCAAATTAGGTTAAAGAAAACAAATTAGGGTTAAGGTTTTAAATTTTTTTTAGGGTTTATAAAATTTTTAGGGTTTAAAGGTTTGAGAAAAGTTTTAGGTTTAAAAAAATAAGGTTTAGGGCAAAGGTTAAGGCTAAATTAAGAAACCTAACTTAATTAATCATTTTTTAGGAAAAAACAATTTAATTATTAAGGTAATTAAAACAATCTAATAAAAATAAATTAGTGATAAAAAAGTTTAAGAAATTTGTTTTAAAAGAAAATGTGTTAATTAAGGTTTTAAAAAAAATTAAGGGTGTAATTAAGTATAATTAAATAAACAACAAAGGAAAAGAGGGAAAAGATCAAGGTTACTCAAAAATGTGGCATGGGTAGGAGTTGAACTCATGACCTTGCATTCCCAGCCTTCAGTCTTTGCCACTAGGCCACACAACCTTTGGTGAATAAACCTGCAAAAACATGATTATATAATAAAACTGAAAATATTCTCAATTTAGAAAAAAAATTGACATAGGCTGGGTTTGAACCCACACCCATGACCTTTCAGATCTCCTCCTTGACCACTAGATTGCGCGCGCATTTAAGAATATATTTGGAAAATAAATATTATATAATAAAGCTTAATCAAGAAAACCACAAGTTAAAAAAAAATAATGTCCAAGGTTGGATTCGAACCCACGCCTTCATAGTAAATACACGCTTCCCTTTCCACCCAGCCAATCATGCGCTTCTGATCCTATAATGGAAACAAATAATAATATAAAAACCTCAATTTTTGAATTTCCTGATGCACGCCAACGTCTTCATCCCCTACCTCTGAACCTGCGAACTTACCTGCGGTTTTTGCTACAACATTACCTGCGGATCTTATTTCATAAGAAAGCCTGCGAATGTTATATTATTCATACCACACACGATTTCTTCAAATTAATCATACCAACATGATCCACACAGTTCATACAACTCAAATATATCAATAAAAATTATTTAAATGGCTTATATCATGAAACCCTAATTTGGAGGTTCAAACCCTAACAATGGTGTTATGCGGTTTTGGCCATGAAACTTTGAATTAATTGCCCATAAACCATCCTTATAACTTCACAAACAATAAAACACAATCAAAATTTGTTAGTAACGCATGAAAAATCATAATCGAAAAAATCAAATTTCAAGAATAATATGAATTCGGTTTGTGAGATTTTGCATGAGTTTGATGTTAATGATGATTTGGATATGTTTAGGGAGTCTCTAGGGTTAATTATACACCTTTAAATTGTTTGAAACAAGCTTGCAATGTAGAAACCTAATTTCACTTTTTCTTTGATTTTTTGAAGTGTGAAAGCTCTCTCCTTGTGCCAAAATTCGTCCCCTTGTAATGTCTTCTTGTTATGTATATGTAATGGAGTGAATTAGGTCAAGAGAATGGGCTTATGTTGTATGGATTTGAGTTGCTTGCATGTGAAGAAATCTCATTACCATAATTTTCACAAAGTCAAATATTTTCATGTCATATTGGTTTTGTTCAAATTTGGAGATTACCAATCACTTTGAATAACCAATATTTGATCCAATTTTTTTTTTATTTAAAATCAAATCTTTGATTTTTTATAATTTATTTTAATTTAAAATGATTTTAAATGATTAAAATAAAATCAAATATAAAATAAATAATAAAAATCAGAAACTATAGTCAGTGGGTCGTGAATGGACTTATCTTCAAGTTTGGATTGAAATATTGTAGGCCCATTTGAAAAGAATTGGAGTTATGACCTTTTTTACTTCACACACCTCTTAAAAATTTCCCAACTTTGACAATGCATAACTTCCTCAATTTTGATCCCATGAAGGTGTTCTAGGACTTTTTAGAAATATTAGAGTGTCCTCTAATTGACCCTTTTAGTACCATGTCCATATCATTTACCATTTTTAAATTATGAGCTTTGGAAAAAGTTGACTTTTTGTTGACTTTCAAAAAGACCTATAATGTCTTAGCTCATATCTTTCAAATGAAGCATTTTTGAACTTGGCTTGTGAGACACAAAGTTGTAGAGAATTGGATTTCCTTCAAAATTAGTTTTGGATGGGAAATGTTTTATGAAGTATGTGAAAGTTATGGCTTGTTAAAGTTCAGTTGACTTTTCCTATACAAAACCCTAATTTAGTAACTCATTATTCTTGATGATTCTGAGGTTTCCTTGATGAATCATGATCAACCCTTGATCAAATGATGAATTTCACCTAATAATCTTGATTTTGACTAAAAATCTTGTAGTTTGACTTTATGTTGACCAAATTAACTGATCTTTAAGTATCTGAGTATCTGACTAACCAAACTTATGTGGAAGGCCTTGAAACTTGACATGAGGATTCTTTGAGGTATATGGGATGTCATGAAGTCCACTTGAAGTCGTTCCCGGTATCAGGTCAACTTAGAATTCAACTTCCCTCACCGGAGGTAAGGAAGTGACATCCTCGGGGAAGACATCAGGAAATTCACAAACAATCGGAATATTCAAAACTTGTTGGCCATTACTCTCCTCTTTAGTAAGGACAAGCAAAATAAACTTCTCTTGTTTAAACATAAAATGTACCATTCCAACCGTACCTTCTAAGATCGTTGTTAAAATATCTTTTGGAGGCGCTTCAACGGATGGGATAAGGATCAACTTTTCTTCACATCCAATAAACACAAAATTCCCAGATAACCAGTCCATTCCCAGATAACATCAACTTTCTTAAGAGGCAAACAAATGAGATCAATTTGAAAAATTCTACCATCCGCGGACAAGGTACATTTCTCACACCTTAAGGGTGTCTTAACAGTTTCATCCATAGCGGTAGTAACCACCATCGGAGGAAACAAAGGAAATACTCACAAACCGAGTCGTTTCACACAACTAGTAGATACAAAAGAGTGCGTAGCTCCACAATCAAATAAAACAAGACAAGGATGATTGTTAACAAGACAAGTACCTGTAATGTATGAGTTATTAGCTTTGGTATTTCTATCATCCATAGTATAAATCCTCGCTTGAACTTGGTTCCTTCTTTGTGGACAATCTCTAGCAAGACGCCCCTCTTTCTGACAATGGTAACAAATTACACCATTTTGATCACATCTTCCATAATGATTTTTGTGGCACCTGGAGCACGCATGAGGAACACTAGATCTAGGAATCAACACATATTTCCCTTTGAAGGGTTGAGGCCTTGGCCTAAAAGATTAATTGGCTCTTTCTCTATCACTTTGAACCGTTCTTCCAACACTAGCTTCGGTTTTCACTTTCTTCAAACTATGTTCGGTGACATAGCATTGCCTTAACAACTCAAAATAGGTAGTGAAATCCCTTTGAGGGACACTGTGAGATATTTCGGCCCTCAAACCAAACAAGAACTGGTCAATCTTCCATCTTTCATCTGGAGCATACATATCCTACCTAGAGTAGGCCGCCATGTCTTCGAACTTCTCGGCATAACTGGCCACAGTCATGCTCCCTTGTCTAAGCTGTTGGAATTCAAATTATTTTTGGGTTCTCAAGGAACTCGGAAAGTACTTCTCCATAAAAATTGTCTTAAATTGTTGCCACACTCTTAGAATTCCTTGCACCGTCATAAGATTTGAAGCATTTTCCCACTACTTCACAGCAGGACCTTTTAGTAAATGTGACACAAAAGTCACCTTGTCTTCTTCACCATAAATCAAAATTTGAAAAATTCTCTCCATTCCGGTTACCCATTCATGTGCCTTAACCGAATCCAATCCACCATGAAACTCCTGAGAGTTCATGCGGAAGAAGTCTCATAATGTTCCACCACTAGCTTCAGGAGAAACCACATGAGGATGAAGACCCCCATTCATCTGGTGCATCATTTCCTGCATGAACTGATGTTGTTGTTGTTGTTGCATCGGTTGCATAAATTGGAACATAGGAGCATTCCTGTCACCATCCGCTTGATCGCTACCAGGAGGAGTGACATTGGGTCGAGCACGAGTTCCACGCTACCAGCCATATTCCTAAATGTCATCAAAACATGATTAAGTTTATCAGGCTCAATACCATAAACATAACATTTAGTCCTACAGTGATATTACGTGTATGAACGGAAAGAAACCCTTATAATATTCCAAGGCTAGGTTGAGGATACGACCTGCTCTGACACCAACTATAATACCCATATATAAAAGACATACATCAAAGCATATTTTTCATATATAAATTTAAGTTTGGTATTGAAATAAACAAGTTCTTAGTAACACATTGTATAAATATAACCACTACAACATAAGGTACTAGCAAAAGGCTATAAATAGTACAAGATGTTCACAAAATAACAAGTCTAAGAACTAGATCGTAAGATCTCAAAATTCCACAGCGGAAGAAACCATCAAACAAGAAAAGATAATCAAGTCGCCTTATCTTTACCCTTTGCGGAACCTGAAGTACCTAAAATAACAACATCAACATGGGGTGAGATAAAACATCTCAGTGAGTTTCCTATCTTAGAGTTCACTCGACTCTAAAAGGTTTGATTCCAAAATCTCAAGCTCTAAACATTCTCACACAAGAAACCGAGATCAAAAGGAACTAAGGTCCATACAAACTCTTGAAACATAAATTAAGTGAAACATCTAACTTAAGTCCTTACGGATGTTTCACGTGGGACTAAAGACAACCCACCTCAAGACTAACTCAAGACCTTACGGAGGATTCGATATAACACTCTCTTTAATCTTTACAGATGTTTCACGTGGGACTAAAGACAACCCACCTCAATACTTACTCAAGATTAACGCTTAACTAGTGTAGCACTCGCCTCAAGTCCTTACGGATGCTTCACGTGGGACTAAGGACAACCCACTTCAAGACTTATACAAGACCTTAAGGAGGACTCACATCCTACACGTCTCAAATCAACACCCGCGTATATACAACGGTACCTCAAGTCCTTACAGATGCTCTTGCAAAACACAAAGTAACCACATTGAGACTTATACAAGACTTTACGAAGGACCCAAAGCGACACAAATCTCAATTCACACTAGCCTAAGGGAATCCTAGATACCTCACAAGTTGTACCTTTTTATTACCTTTAGTTCACAATTCCCTAACTTAGCATTTTTACCGTATAATCAAAAATTCGGGCAAAAGTCGGGTAAAAATAATATTTTTCAGCATCATGTGAAAGTACATAATTTTAACTTTCAATCGATATAAAGAACACTGAAATCGGATAACCGAGTAAAAAGTTATGGATTTTTAAAGTTTGGAAATAAAATATTTTCTCCCATACTTACAGTGTTAACCGATTAACGAATTTGGTTAACCGGTTAACCAATCCAAAACAGAGGCAGTTGCGCAAATTCAAGACGCGTTAATCGGTTAACAGATTCGGTTAACCGGTTAACCGAACACAGACAGCAGCAAAACACGCAAATTCCATGACAGTAACATCCCAAAACCATTCCAAACATTGGCAATCATCAAAACAACATAGTAGCAATGTTCCTACACCTAAAGGCAGCATATTCAAGCATTTATATCGATTTCTAACCGTTTAATCTACCGATTCTAGGATTTTCATAAAATTTCCCTAAAACTCATAACCCTAAAAACTCTACCAAAACCAAAAGGAAAAGTTTCTAGCTATGAACCCACCTCTAGCAAGAAGATTGGAGAAGATTGAATGTTGAAACGGATGGGTGGAAGCAAAAAGATTAGGAGTTCTCTTCTTCTTCTTCTTCTTCAAGACTTTTTCTTCTTCTTTCCTCTCTTCCTTTTTCTTTTCTCCTTCTTTCTCTATTTCTATGTTCTTATAAAAACAAAACAAATAAGACTTTACATCTTAAAAGAAAACATAACTTTTCCTACCGACGGGTCCAAATAGAGAATCCAAAAATGTCTCTTAATCCAATATTTTATAAAACCTCTGAGTCAGCTAATATTAGTTAATAAAATAAAATCCTGCTGATTACTCTATTTAATTATGTTAAAATTTCTTAGAGTAATCTGGAACAATATTAATATCAAATAATATTATTCAGAGCATTAAATAAATTATGGGGTATTACATGTGAAGTGGTGATGTATATAATCTGATCTAATATGTTATTTATCGTATATTAAATTATATTGTTCGATATCTCAGTCCTTCTGTTTGAATGTTGTCCTCTGTTAGTAATGTGCATGTAATCCAAAGTATAGTTGTTTACCTTAGTAGATTCGAGTCGGTGTTGTCGTTTTGATACGTAACACTCGGGGGGGGGGGGGGGGGGGGGGATAACACATGTTTTCTTTTAATGTTGGATTTTATGATGTTGCTAAATTTTAAATTGTTTTCATTAAAGACTTGTTGTTTTAAGCTGTTTTGATGCTGAATACAAGTTATGTTATTTTAAGTTGAATTTTATGAATCAGCTGCGTAGTAATGAAAGTATTATATTTTAAAGAATAATCAGGTGTTTGTATGTTGTTTTTAAGTTGAAAATGTATCATTCCATTTTTTTGTTGGAATTTTCGAAACTCTGATTTAATTATAAATTATCGGGTAGAAATGGGGTGTTACAACACTCACCTCATTCCCAGACCCAAACTAAAGAGAACTCACCAATATCAAGAAGAACAAATATGCCCTATACTTAGGGAAAATAATCTAGGAAAGAATCCAAAACCATGTGGGCATCTGTCAATCAACAGTATGCAAAGTGAGGTTAGTTTAAGATATTTGTTCCCTTCCATAACCAGCTTCATCAAGAAAAATATAGAAATCAGAAAGTAGCAAAAATGTGATAGTGATTAAAGACCACAAAATCGAGCTACACCTTGTTGACACTAGAGTTTGATCTAAAATACCACATGTGTCAATGATTTTATGTTATCTAAACTTATAAGACGATGTTAATGATTTTGTGTGAACTTAAGGTGTTCACTGCTAGATCGATTACTTCATATTTGATGATGTATTTTGAGTTTTAGTTGGTGTTCTGATATCCCTAACCCGATATCGGGATATACGCAAACACTCTAACAGTCAAGAAAATGATTATCAAAGATAGAATGAGGTATTTTAGTTTAGAAAAGATATGTACCTTATCTTGATGTATTTCCTTTTCATTTTTAGTCATATTTTAGAATTTTGGAAATCTATAACCTTCTTGAACATGATAGTTCAAAGAGATAAATGTCAGAATATCATTATTATATGATCTTTTGACCCTCTTTTAATCATTCACATCAATTAATTATTTTTTTAAAGCAAGTTCGCGCATGTTCTTCTTAAGGTTCTAAAATCTTCTATGGAATATTTATCTTTAATTTTGTTGATATTTTAACCTTGATCCAACGCTACTTTTAGAAGTTAAATTGAGTCCTTTTTTTTTTGACAAAAGTTAAATTGAGTCTTATTCATTATTAGATTGTTAAATATCCTTGGGGACACATACAACAATTTAACTCAAAATAGAAACTCCAGATAAATCGCCATAAGCTTAGGTAGTTAGCAAATCATAAGCTTAATTCATTTAGATACACTATGACATTAATCTTGAAGTTGACATTTGAACATTCAACATCATATTTTCATTCTCTAAATTTTTTGTTTTTGAAAAGAAGTACTATTTATATTTTATTTTCTCTCATAGTATCGTGTCTCCACACAATGTCTAGGGTCAAAAGAAACCCCTTATCAATCAACCAACCCCTGTGAACATAATATCTAAGGTTCAATAATTTATCTCAGTCATGAAGAAGAGTACCAAAATGTTGACTACAAATTAATACAACTACTTCTCCAATAAACAAAAACTTCCTTCAATGGCATCTCTCATTATTGGTCCGGACCTTCAGAAACTAGTGGTTATTCCTTGCATCACAGATTCACCAGTTTTTTTGCTGAACAAATGAACCACTCAATGCAGCGCCACAATTGCATCCTACTCTGACAGCAATAGAATTTCATTGACTGATAATAATAGTAACTCTAAATTAAGATAATTGCATCCTACTCTGACAGCAATAGAATTTCATTGACTGATAATAATAGTAACTCTAAATTAAGATAAATGGAAAATGCATTATTGATTGAATTAAGAACTATTACAAAGAATGATCCCTATAATCTCATAGCAAGTACTCCACAAGAACTATACAAAGAATGATCCCTATAATCCCATAGCAAGTACTCCACAGAGGAGAGATGATTCTGTCTGCCCAACTCAAAAGGTGTTTCTAACAGAAAATAAATTCCCTCTTGCTATTTGTGTCTTAATATAACTACCCTTCCCTTCTAACATAAGCAGGTTATAACCGATTCTCTATTCAACTCTTTATTGGGCTATAGCCCAAATCCAGTATCCTATCGGATAAAATATGATATCACATGCTTCAATAGTATAATGAAGAAAGAAGACTAATAAACAAACAAAACAATCTCAGTATGGACTTGTCCCTTCGGGACCCCAAGTCTAATAAACAAACAAAACAATTTTAATGATAAACAATATATGATCAAGTATTAAAAAATCAGTAATCTCTATACTAAACAATATTAAAACATTATCATTTGATAAGGGCCACCGTATACAAGAAACAATGCAAAGCATTCTATAACAAAAGTCATTTAAAATTTAAAAAAAATGAAGAACACAAACTGAAAATCATCATCAATAATGATGAGAGGACCAAAACGAAGGTGTAATGCAACCTAACGATGATGACGTTTGTAGATCACGCAACATGGAACGAGTAAAGATGAATAATCCCTCGGTTTTCGATCATGGATAGTAAGTTTCTCAAACTTTCTTTGAGTATGAATTAAAAGTGCAGCAGGATTTGCAACAACGGCATCCATATAAGGGTTTGGACGAATTCCAGCAGATTTCAGAGGTTTCTTACCAAAAAATTCAAAAACACTCTCCGGAGGAAATCTTTCATAATTTGTACTCGGTTCCCAATTCTCAAGCTTCCTAATTATCTCCTTAATGCGTTTTGATTCCCTTTCTTCAGGAGAAAGAATCACCTCCTCCGATTTCGACTCCCTTTCTTCCTGTGAAACAACCATCTTCTTCCTTATTACCTCCTCCCGTTTCGATTCCCTTTCTTCAGTAGAAAGAACCTTCTCTTATGATTCCCTAAAACACAAAACCCTAATCTATATATTTATAGTTTCCCAAAAATCACACCTTGATTACTTATTCAAAAAACTATATTTAATTTGAATAAATTTGTATTAGAACAAAAAAAAAACTATATTTAATTTGAATAAATTTGTATTAGAACAAAAAAAACTATATTTAATTTTAATAATTTGTGTTTATTATTATTATTATTATTATTTATAAAAATATTTTTGACTATTTTTTAGCCATCGAAAAATGAGGAGAGTTAATTATTTATTTTGTAAATAATATTATTTTTAAAGTTTTTTTTAGTTTAATTATTAATGATTTATTATAATTTGGTAGAAATAGTGATATATTATTATTACGTGGAAGATGTAAAATTGTTGATAGGATTAGATACAATGGAGGGAAAACGAAGAGTTTAGTCTGTCTTCCAAGATAAATATTACATGTTTCAAGTAAAATATATATGAATTTTAAAAAGGTAGTTATTAATTGTGAAATCTTATCATTAAAAAGAGAAATGAATATTTAATAATTTTTTCTTTATTATTTTATATTGTCTATAAATATCTTTTCTTATTCCGTATAATATAATTAGCGATAAATTTTGTAAAAAAGAAAATTATGAAGGAAAAATTAGACTTTTTTTTTCAATAAATAGATGACTTTTTCAAAAGGAAAAACAAAATAACTTTTCAAAATAATTAAAATTTTATCCTTTTTTAAAGATTGTGATTTTTTGCAAAAAACATACACGCTAGAAATTTTCAAAAGTGATTGAAAACAAAGCTTGAAAAAATACAATAGTTAACAATAGTTAATATATTATCAATCATCAATTTTTTTCATGATTATCATTTAATGAAATTTTATTTTCTTATTGATGATAATGATCGAAATAAAATTTAATTTTTTAATGAAATAAAATATTATAATTATCATAGGTGAATTTATTAATTAATTTAAAATTCTATAAATAAAATAATAAATTGATTTAAATACTGATTAGATATATTAAACAAAAAATATATTTTTTCAAATAAAGTATCATAATAATCATAAATATATTTATTAATTAATTTAAAAATATATAAAAAATAATAATAAATTCATTTTGATTACTATAAATAAAATATAACAATAAAAGTTACTAATAAATAAAAATAGGGAGGAAGAAAAATAACGATATATAAAAAAAAAAAAACTTAGTTTTCTATGACTATCTTTTTTTAAGGCTAAAAATAATTTGGAGAGATGAAAACTAAAAAGTTGTTATACACTTAAACTTAAAAGATTAAAAGTAATATATTAATTTTATAATTTAATGTTATTAAATCATAAATTAGAACTAAAATGTCTATTTTATATATGTAACTAAATTCATTAATAACATATTTAATATTTCATTATACTACGTCAATTATTCAAAAAATCAAAACCAATTTTATAATAATGATAATTAAATCTTTAAAAAATAATAATGATAATTAAATATTATTTAATTTTGTAATTAGTTAAAAAGATGTAGTTTTTTTATTAATTAGAATAAATTTATCACTGTTGTACTTTACACTTAAAATTATATTTAAATCGAAATATATATATTTTTCAATATACACTCTTTTAGATTAAATATAACAAATTACAAAAAAAAAAATCATCTATTCATTAAAAGGAATGAACAAAAATGTTTCTTAAATTTGTATTAGAACAAAAAAAACTATATTTAATTTGAATAAATTTGTATTAGAACAAAAAAAAACTATATTTAATTTGAATAATTTGTATTTTTCATTATTATTATTATTATTATTATTATTATTATTATTATTATTATTATTATTATTATTATTATTTATAAAAATATTTCTCACTATTTTTTAGCCATCGAAAAATGAGGAGCGTTAATTATTTATTTTGTAAATAATATTACTTTTAAAGTTTTGTAGTTTAATTATTAATGATTTATTATTATTTGGTAGAAATAGTGATATATTATTATTACGTGGAAGATGTAAAATAGTTGATAGGATTAGATATAATGGAGGGAAAACGAAGAGTTTAGTCTGTCTTTCAAGATAAATATTACATGTTTCAAATAAAATATATATGAAATTTAAAAAGTAGTTATTAATTGTGAAATTTTATCATTAAAGAGAGAAAATAATGAAGCATAAATTAGACTTTTTTTTTCAATAAATAGATGACCTTTTCAAAAGGAAAAACAAAATAGCTTTTCAAAATAATTAAAATTTTATCTTTTTAAAGATAGTGATTTTTTTCAAAAACATATACATACACGCTATGTTCAAAAGTGATTGAAAACAAAGCTTGAAAAAATGCAATAGTTAACCATAGTTAATATATTAACAATCATCAATTTATTTTATGATTATCATTTAATGAAATTTTATTTTCTTATTGATAATAATGATCGAAATAAAATTTAATTTTTTATTGAAATAAAATGTTATAATTATCATAGTTGAATTTATTAATTAATTTAAAATTCTATAAATAAAATAATAACTTGATTAAAATACTGATTAGATATATTAAACAAAAAATATATTTTTTCAAATAAAGTATCATAATAATCATAAATATATTTATTAATTAATTTAAAAATATATAAAAATAATAATAAATTCATTTTGATTACTATAAATAAAATATAACAATAAAAGTTACTAATAAATAAAAATAGGGAGGAAGAAAAATAACGATATATATAAAAAAAAAAAAAAAAACTTAGTTTTCTATGACTATCTTTTTTTAAGGCTAAAAATAATTTGGAGAGATGAAAACTAAAAAGTTGTTATACACTTAAACTTAAAAGATTAAAAGTAATATATTAATTTTATAATTTAATGTTATTAAATCATAAATTAGAACTAAAATGTCTATTTTATATATGTAACTAAATTCATTAATAACATATTTAATATTTCATTATACTACGTCAATTATTCAAAAAATCAAAACCAATTTTATAATAATGATAATTAAATCTTTAAAAAATAATAATGATAATTAAATATTATTTAATTTTGTAATTAGTTAAAAAGATGTAGTTTTTTTATTAATTAGAATAAATTTATCACTGTTGTACTTTACACTTAAAATTATATTTAAATCGAAATATATATATTTTTCAATATACACTTTTTTAGATTAAATATAACAAATTACAAAAAAAAATCATCTATTCATTAAAAGGAATGAACAAAAATGTTTCTTAAATTTGTATTAGAACAAAAAAAACTATATTTAATTTGAATAAATTTGTATTAGAACAAAAAAAAACTATATTTAATTTGAATAATTTGTATTTTTCATTATTATTATTATTATTATTATTATTATTATTATTATTTATAAAAATATTTCTCACTATTTTTTAGCCATCGAAAAATGAGGAGCGTTAATTATTTATTTTGTAAATAATATAACTTTTAAAGTTTTGTAGTTTAATTATTAATGATTTATTATTATTTGGTAGAAATAGTGATATATTATTATTACGTGGAAGATGTAAAATTGTTGATAGGATTAGATATAATGGAGGGAAAACGAAGAGTTTAGTCTGTCTTTCAAGATAAATATTACATGTTTCAAATAAAATATATATGAAATTTAAAAAGTAGTTATTAATTGTGAAATTTTATCATTAAAGAGAGAAAATAATGAAGCATAAATTAGACTTTTTTTTTTTCAATAAATAGATGACCTTTTCAAAAGGAAAAACAAAATAGCTTTTCAAAATAATTAAAATTTTATCTTTTTAAAGATAGTGATTTTTTTCAAAAACATATACATACACGCTATGTTCAAAAGTGATTGAAAACAAAGCTTGAAAAAATGCAATAGTTAACCATAGTTAATATATTAACAATCATCAATTTATTTTATGATTATCATTTAATGAAATTTTATTTTCTTATTGATTATAATGATCGAAATAAAATTTAATTTTTTATTGAAATAAAATGTTATAATTATCATAGGTGAATTTATTAATTAATTTAAAATTCTATAAATAAAATAATAACTTGATTAAAATACTGATTAGATATATTAAACAAAAAATATATTTTTTCAAATAAAGTATCATAATAATCATAAATATATTTATTAATTAATTTAAAAATATATAAAAATAATAATAAATTCATTTTGATTACTATAAATAAAATATAACAATAAAAGTTACTAATAAATAAAAATAGGGAGGAAGAAAAATAACGATATATAAAAAAAAAAAACTTAGTTTTCTATGACTATCTTTTTTTAAGGCTAAAAATAATTTGGAGAGATGAAAACTAAAAAGTTGTTATACACTTAAACTTAAAAGATTAAAAGTAATATATTAATTTTATAATTTAATGTTATTAAATCATAAATTAGAACTAAAATGTCTATTTTATATATGTAACTAAATTCATTAATAACATATTTAATATTTCATTATACTACGTCAATTATTCAAAAAAACAAAACCAATTTTATAATAATGATAATTAAATCTTTAAAAAATAATAATGATAATTAAATATTATTTAATTTTGTAATTAGTTAAAAAGATGTAGTTTTTTTATTAATTAGAATAAATTTATCACTGTTGTACTTTACACTTAAAATTATATTTAAATCGAAATATATATATTTTTCAATATACACTTTTTTAGATTAAATATAACAAATTACAAAAAAAAAAATCATCTATTCATTAAAAGGAATGAACAAAAATGTTTCTTAAATTTGTATTAGAACAAAAAAAACTATATTTAATTTGAATAAATTTGTATTAGAACAAAAAAAAACTATATTTAATTTGAATAATTTGTATTTTTCATTATTATTATTATTATTATTATTATTATTATTATTATTATTTTTAAAAATATTTTTGACTATTTTTTAGCCATCGAAAAATGAGGAGCGTTAATTATTTATTTTGTAAATAATATTACTTTTAAAGTTTTGTAGTTTAATTATTAATGATTTATTATTATTTGGTAGAAATAGTGAGATATTATTATTACGTGGAAGATGTAAAATTGTTGATAGGATTAGATATAATGGAGGGAAAACGAAGAGTTTAGTCTGTCTTTCAAGATAAATATTACATGTTTCAAATAAAATATATATGAAATTTAAAAAGTAGTTATTAATTGTGAAATTTTATCATTAAAGAGAGAAAATAATGAAGCATAAATTAGACTTTTTTTTTCAATAAATAGATGACCTTTTCAAAAAGAAAAACAAAATAGCTTTTCAAAATAATTAAAATTTTATCTTTTTAAAGATAGTGATTTTTTTCAAAAACATATACATACACGCTATGTTCAAAAGTGATTGAAAACAAAGCTTGAAAAAATGCAATAGTTAACCATAGTTAATATATTAACAATCATCAATTTATTTTATGATTATCATTTAATGAAATTTTATTTTCTTATTGATTATAATGATCGAAATAAAATTTAATTTTTTATTGAAATAAAATGTTATAATTATCATAGGTGAATTTATTAATTAATTTAAAATTCTATAAATAAAATAATAACTTGATTAAAATACTGATTAGATATATTAAACAAAAAATATATTTTTTCAAATAAAGTATGATAATAATCATAAATATATTTATTAATTAATTTAAAAATATATAAAAATAATAATAAATTCATTTTGATTACTATAAATAAAATATAACAATAAAAGTTACTAATAAATAAAAATAGGGAGGAAGAAAAATAACGATATATAAAAAAAAATTAGTTTTCTATGACTATCTTTTTTTAAAGTTAAAAATAATTTGGTCCAACATGTCATTATAAAAATATACTAAATTTGGTAATAAAATATTTGAGTATCAATATTTTTTGAAAAAAAATTTAGAGAGATGAAAACTAAAACGTTGTTATACACTTATACTTAAAAGATTAAAAGTAATATATTAATTTTATAATTTAATGTTATTAAATCATAAATTAGAACTAAAATGTCTATTTTATATATGTAACTAAATTCATTAATAACATATTTAATATTTCATTATACTACGTCAATTATTCAAAAAAAACAAAACCAATTTTATAATAATGATAATTAAATCTTTAAAACATAATAATGATAATTAAATATTATTTAATTTTGTAATTAGTTAAAAAGATGTAGTTTTTTTATTAATTAGAATAAATTTATCACTGTTGTACTTTACAATTAAAATTATATTTAAATCGAAATATATATATTTTTCAATATACACTTTTTTAGATTAAATATAACAAATTACAAAAAAAAAATCATCTATTCATTAAAAGGAATGAACAAAAATGTTCCTTAAATTTGTATTAGAACAAAAAAAAACTATATTTAATTTGAATAAATTTGATTAGAAAAAAAAAACTATATTTAATTTGAATAAATTTGTATTAGAACAAAAAAAAACTATATTTAATTTGAATAATTTGTATTTTTCATTATTATTATTTATAAAAATATTTTTGACTATCTTTTAGCCATCGAAAAATGAGGAGGGTTAATTATTTATTTTGTAAATAATATTACTTTTAAAGTTGTTTTTAGTTTAATTATTAATGATTTATTATTATTAGGTAGAAATAGTGAGATATTATTATTACGTGGAAGATGTAAAATTGTTGATAGGATTAGATATAATGGAGGGAAAACGAAGAGTTTAGTCTGTCTTCCAAGATAAATATTACATGTTTCAAGTAAAATATATATGAAATTTAAAAAGGGAGTTATTAATTGTGAAATCTTATCATTAAAGAGAGAAAATAATGAAGCATAAATTAGACCTTTTTTTCAATAAATAGATGACCTTTTCAAAAGGAAAAACAAAATAGCTTTTCAAAATAATTAAAATTTTATCTTTTTAAAGATAGTGATTTTTTTCAAAAACATATACATACACGCTAGAAATGTTCAAAAGTGATTGAAAACAAAGCTTGAAAAAATGCAATAGTTAATATATTAACAATCATCAATTTATTTCATGATTATCATTTAATGAAATTTTATTTTCTTATTGATTATAATGATCGAAATAAAATTTAATTTTTTATTGAAATAAAATGTTATAATTATCATAGGTGAATTTATTAATTAATTTAAAATTCTATAAATAAAATAATAACTTGATTTAAATACTGATTAGATATATTAAACAAAAAATATATTTTTTCAAATAAAGTATCATAATAATCATAAATATATTTATTAATTAATTTAAAAATATATAAAAATAATAATAAATTCATTTTGATTACTATAAATAAAATATAACAATAAAAGTTACTAGTAAATAAAAATAGGGAGGAAGAAAAATAACGATATATAAAAAAAATTAGTTTTCTATGACTATCTTTTTTTAAAGCTAAAAATAATTTGGTCCAACATGTCATTATAAAAATATACTAAATTTGGTAATAAAATATTTGAGTATCAATATTTTTTGAAAAAAAATTTAGAGAGATGAAAACTAAAATGTTGTTATACACTTATACTTAAAAGATTAAAAGTAATATATTAATTTTATAATTTAATGTTATTAAATCATAAATTAGAACTAAAATGTCTATTTTATATATGTAACTAAATTCATTAATAACATATTTAATATTTCATTATACTACGTCAATTATTCAAAAAAAACAAAACCAATTTTATAATAATGATAATTAAATCTTTAAAACATAATAATGATAATTAAATATTATTTAATTTTGTAATTAGTTAAAAAGATGTAGTTTTTTGATTAATTAGAATAAATTTATCACTGTTGTACTTTACACTTAGAATTATATTTAAATCGAAATATATATATTTTTCAATATACAATTTTTTAGATTAAATATAACAAACTACAAAAAAAAAATCATCTATTCATTAAAAGGAATGAACAAAAATGTTCCTTAAATTTGTATTTAAACAAAAAAAAACTATATTTAATTTGAATAAATTTGATTAGAATAAAAAAAAACTATATTTAATTTGAATAAATTTGTATTAGAACAAAAAAAAACTATATTTTTTTTGAATCAAAGAAATATATTATAATTCAAAAAAACCAATTACATCAAGGAGACCCAAGGTCCATCCTTCCACTTACATCATGAATTTGACTATGTTTCTCCTAATTCTTTTATCTATCCATCCTCTATATATCACATTATCTATGATATTAGTAACTATACTCTTTCTATCTACATTGTTGCCAAATACAATATCATTTCTGAATTTCCACATATGATAAATTGTTTCAGCTACAGCAATTTTCAAGATTGCTGCCCTCCATCCTTTTCCTTTTGTACCTCTTATCAACCATACAATTTCTTCACTCCATACCTTTGGTACATGCCTAATTTCTAACCATTCCAACACTTCCTCCCAAATATCCTTCATTTGTTCACACTCAAAGAAAATATGATTTAAAGTTTCATCTTTTCTTTTACACATACTACACACTTTTTCATTGATCATTTTGAATCTCACCAATCTGTCTTTTGTTGCTAACCTTCCTTGGCACGCCATCCATAAGCACATAACTGCCCTAGGCCTAGCCTTGTTGTATTGAATCATTTTATACCAGTTGACTCTCCTACCATCATCAATCAAGCACTCATAGATCTTGCTGGCCTTGTAAGAGTTCATTCTCACAGCTTTCTCCCATTCATGTTGAACCCCTCCTATTTCATCCCTTTGCTTCAGTATTCCCTTCATTATCCATGAGTGTTGTGTTTTCATCTCCACATTCATAACCTCTTCATTTTTGAAATAATACATGTGGATCCATTTAACCCACAGATTATCCTTTTTACAGCAGAGGTTCCATAAACATTTCATCAACCACACTTTATTCCAAATAGTCAGGTTCAGAAGATTCATACCTCCTTGCTCCTTAGGCTTGCACATGGAATTCCAGGCTATAGGGCTTTTACGACTTATCTCCTTCTTACCAGTCCAGATGAAGCTTCTACAGATGTCATCTATCTTCTTAATAACCATTTTAGGAATCGGGAAACATTGCATCCAAAATTGCATTATGGCATTTGAAATGCTCTGAACTAGCTGGATTCTTCCTGCATGACTCAGCAACTTTGCAGACCAGTGGTACACCTTATTCACAATGCGATCAATTAGGGGGAGATAATGATGTAAAGACAGTTTCTTACTTGAGAGGGGAACTCCCAGGTATCTAATAGGAAGGCTACCTCTTTGAAATCCAGTAATCTTCAGCATGTTGATCTTTTCTTCTTCACTCAAGCCAGCCATGAAGATCTTACTTTTATTCTGATTAACCACTAATCCTGTTGAGTCAATGAAAAACTTAAAGGCCTGGGTCAGCATTTGCACAGACACTTCATCTCCTCTACAAAACAGCAGGATATCATCTGCAAATGTGATGTTTGTCAGCTTCATCCCTTCACATTTCGCATGGTAGTTGAAATTGTTATCTTTCTGCATCTTGGCAAGCACCCTATGCATATAGTCTATGATGACCACAAAGAGCAAAGGAGAGATGGGATCTCCCTGCCTTATACCTCTCCTGGCCTGCATAAAATCAGTCAGCTCCCCATTTATATTAAACCTGTAAGAAACAGAGCTTATACCAGCCATAATCCACTGGATAAATCTATGAGGCAACCCAATTTCTATTAGAATATTTTCCAGAGCACCCCAGTGTACCATATCATAGGCCTTTTGTAAGTCTATTTGCACCATCACTCTAGGAGTTCCCTTCTTTCTGTCATAGCCTTTTATCAGCTCAGTAGCCAGCATGATGTGATTATGGATATGCTGGCCTTTGACAAATGCAGCCTGATTTTGACTGATAACTGTTGGCAGCACACTTCCCAGTCTATCAGTCAATATCCTTGAGATAATCTTGTATACTGTTGTGCATCCTGCTATGGGCCTATAGTCTTTCACACCTTTTGCATTATCTCCTTTTGGAATCAAAGTAACAGCTGTACTATTGAAAGGTTTATACATGGACCCCCTCTCAAAGTACTCTTTAACATCTTTAATCACATCAACCTTTATCACACTCCAGCTGGCCTTGAAAAATCCAGCACCATATCCATCTAAACCAGGACTTTTCCTGTCACCAATCCCTTTGAGTGCTTTCTCTATATCCTGATCAGTCACCTCTTGGATCAGCATTTGCCTTTGCTCCATGTTCAGTTGAGGACCCATTCTCATTGCCTCAACATCAATACTGACAGTAGTGTGCTCACTCTTTCCCATAAGCTGACTATAGAAACTAATCACTTCATTTTCCATTTCTTTTTGTTCATGAATGA
This sequence comes from Lathyrus aphaca, assembly GCA_963966055.1. Lineage (NCBI taxonomy): Eukaryota > Viridiplantae > Streptophyta > Magnoliopsida > Fabales > Fabaceae > Lathyrus > Lathyrus aphaca. The sequence goes on from OZ014521.1 coordinate 490,535,972, forward strand.
TGCTGCCATCTTCTTTATACAACTGGACTAATCTCTTTGTACTGTGTTGAGATTTCAGCATAGCATGGAAATATGCATTGTTCCCATCACCTTTCTTTATCCAGTCAATTTTTGTTTTTTGCCTCATCATTTTCTCCTGAACCTCATTTAAATGTATAACCTGATCAGTTTGCTGCTTAACTTTCTCAATCAGCTCCTTGTCCAATCTATTTCCCCTGAGTTCCAGCTGGCTTTGTTCAAGCTTACCTCTAGCTTCAATTATTTGTTGATTCATATTAGCCAAAGGTCTACTGAATTTAGCAATCTCACCTTTCAACCTTATAAGTTTCTTCCACAGAATCATCATTGGATACCCTCTCATGGGTAGATCCCAATTATTCTTCACCATCTGTAAGAAACCTGGAAATTCAGCTATACAATTGGTGTATCAAAACTGTCTAGGCACTATCTTTTTCTATCTCCCATCATCCACCACAAGCAAAGCATGATCTGAAACACTTGGAGGCATGATCTGCATACTAGTTTCAAGATTGTCCTGGAACCACTCAAGATTTCCCAGCAGCCTATCAATTCTGGTGTATATAGCATTCTCCCCCTGCCTATTAGACCAAGTAAAATAATCACCTGAGCTCTCCATTTCACTCAGCCCAGTGTTGTTCATCATATTCACCAAATCCACATATTCTCTTTCATTAACAGGATTTCCCCCTAATCTGTCTTGAGCCTTGAGCACATTGTTAAAATCACCTATTACACACCAAGCTCCTTGAATACTACCATGTATCAGCTCAATCTCTTTCCACAGCCTTCTTCTCTGATCAAGTTGATTATGAGCATACACTGCAGTCATCCAGTACTTGAATGCACCTGCCTTTGAGTAGATCCCACAATGAATATACTGACTGCTACTTTGAACACATCTGATATCCACCTGCTCTTTATTCCATCCTACCCAAATTCTACCATTTTCATGATCATTGTAATTATCTATATAATTCTCAGTCAGCCTAAGCCTCTCTCGAATTCTCTCAGCTTTATGGCTTTTGACTCTAGTCTCAATCAATATAGCAATATCAGGCTTCAGCTTTAGGAGATGGGAGCAAATCTCCCTAAGCTTAGCACTTTTATTTAGCCCCCTAATGTTCCAGGAAACTAACATGGTGTACAACATTTAGGTCCTTTGGGGTCATTCAAAACCTCAAGGATCCCAAATCCATTATTACTTAATTTAATTTGAATAATTTGTATTTTTCTTTATTATTATTTATAAAAATATTTTTGACTATCTTTTAGCCATCGAAAAATGAGGAGGGTTAATTATTTATTTTGTAAATAATATTACTTTTAAAGTTTTTTTTAGTTTAATTATTAATGATTTATTATTATTTGGTAGAAATAGTGAGATATTATTATTACGTGGAAGATGTAAAATTGTTGATAGAATTAGATATAATGGAGGGAAAACGAAGAGTTTAGTCTGTCTTCCAAGATAAATATTACATGTTTCAAGTAAAATATATATGAAATTTAAAAAGGTAGTTATTAATTGTGAAATTTTATCATTAAAGAGAGAAAATAATGAAGCATAAATTAGACCTATTTTTCAATAAATAGATGACCTTTTCAAAAGGAAAAAGAAAATAGCTTTTCAAAATAATTAAAATTTTATCTTTTTAAAGATTGTGATTTTTTTCAAAAACATATACATACACGCTAGAAATGTTCAAAAGTGATTGAAAACAAAGCTTGAAAAAATGCAATAGTTAACCATAGTTAATATATTAACAATCATCAATTTATTTCATGATTATCATTTAATGAAATTTTATTTTCTTATTGATTATAATGATCGAAATAAAATTTAATTTTTTATTGAAATAAAATGTTATAATTATCATAGGTGAATTTATTAATTAATTTAAAATTCTATAAATAAAATAATGACTTGATTTAAATACTGATTAGATATATTAAACAAAAAATATATTTTTTCAAATAAAGTATCATAATAATCATAAATATATTTATTAATTAATTTAAAAATATATAAAAATAATAATAAATTCATTTTGATTACTATAAATAAAATATAACAATAAAAGTTACTAGTAAATAAAAATAGGGAGGAAGAAAAATAACGATATATAAAAAAAATTAGTTTTCTATGACTATCTTTTTTTAAAGCTAAAAATAATTTGGTCCAACATGTCATTATAAAAATATACTAAATTTGGTAATAAAATATTTGAGTATCAATATTTTTTGAAAAAAAATTTAGAGAGATGAAAACTAAAATGTTGTTATACACTTATACTTAAAAGATTAAAAGTAATATATTAATTTTATAATTTAATGTTATTAAATCATAAATTAGAACTAAAATGTCTATTTTATATATGTAACTAAATTCATTAATAACATATTTAATATTTCATTATACTACGTCAATTATTCAAAAAAAACAAAACCAATTTTATAATAATGATAATTAAATCTTTAAAACATAATAATGATAATTAAATATTATTTAATTTTGTAATTAGTTAAAAAGATGTAGTTTTTTGATTAATTAGAATAAATTTATCACTGTTGTACTTTACACTTAGAATTATATTTAAATCGAAATATATATATTTTTCAATATACAATTTTTTAGATTAAATATAACAAACTACAAAAAAAAAAATCATCTATTCATTAAAAGGAATGAACAAAAATGTTCCTTAAATTTGTATTAGAACAAAAAAAAACTATATTTAATTTGAATAAATTTGATTAGAATAAAAAAAAACTATATTTAATTTGAATAAATTTGTATTAGAACAAAAAAAAACTATATTTTTTTTGAATCAAAGAAATATATTATAATTCAAAAAAACCAATTACATCAAGGAGACCCAAGGTCCATCCTTCCACTTACATCATGAATTTGACTATGTTTCTCCTAATTCTTTTATCTATCCATCCTCTATATATCACATTATCTATGATATTAGTAACTATACTCTTTCTATCTACATTGTTGCCAAATACAATATCATTTCTGAATTTCCACATATGATAAATTGTTTCAGCTACAGCAATTTTCAAGATTGCTGCCCTCCATCCTTTTCCTTTTGTACCTCTTATCAACCATACAATTTCTTCACTCCATACCTTTGGTACATGCCTAATTTCTAACCATTCCAACACTTCCTCCCAAATATCCTTCATTTGTTCACACTCAAAGAAAATATGATTTAAAGTTTCATCTTTTCTTTTACACATACTACACACTTTTTCATTGATCATTTTGAATCTCACCAATCTGTCTTTTGTTGCTAACCTTCCTTGGCACGCCATCCATAAGCACATAACTGCCCTAGGCCTAGCCTTGTTGTATTGAATCATTTTATACCAGTTGACTCTCCTACCATCATCAATCAAGCACTCATAGATCTTGCTGGCCTTGTAAGAGTTCATTCTCACAGCTTTCTCCCATTCATGTTGAACCCCTCCTATTTCATCCCTTTGCTTCAGTATTCCCTTCATTATCCATGAGTGTTGTGTTTTCATCTCCACATTCATAACCTCTTCATTTTTGAAATAATACATGTGGATCCATTTAACCCACAGATTATCCTTTTTACAGCAGAGGTTCCATAAACATTTCATCAACCACACTTTATTCCAAATAGTCAGGTTCAGAAGATTCATACCTCCTTGCTCCTTAGGCTTGCACATGGAATTCCAGGCTATAGGGCTTTTACGACTTATCTCCTTCTTACCAGTCCAGATGAAGCTTCTACAGATGTCATCTATCTTCTTAATAACCATTTTAGGAATCGGGAAACATTGCATCCAAAATTGCATTATGGCATTTGAAATGCTCTGAACTAGCTGGATTCTTCCTGCATGACTCAGCAACTTTGCAGACCAGTGGTACACCTTATTCACAATGCGATCAATTAGGGGGAGATAATGATGTAAAGACAGTTTCTTACTTGAGAGGGGAACTCCCAGGTATCTAATAGGAAGGCTACCTCTTTGAAATCCAGTAATCTTCAGCATGTTGATCTTTTCTTCTTCACTCAAGCCAGCCATGAAGATCTTACTTTTATTCTGATTAACCACTAATCCTGTTGAGTCAATGAAAAACTTAAAGGCCTGGGTCAGCATTTGCACAGACACTTCATCTCCTCTACAAAACAGCAGGATATCATCTGCAAATGTGATGTTTGTCAGCTTCATCCCTTCACATTTCGCATGGTAGTTGAAATTGTTATCTTTCTGCATCTTGGCAAGCACCCTATGCATATAGTCTATGATGACCACAAAGAGCAAAGGAGAGATGGGATCTCCCTGCCTTATACCTCTCCTGGCCTGCATAAAATCAGTCAGCTCCCCATTTATATTAAACCTGTAAGAAACAGAGCTTATACCAGCCATAATCCACTGGATAAATCTATGAGGCAACCCAATTTCTATTAGAATATTTTCCAGAGCACCCCAGTGTACCATATCATAGGCCTTTTGTAAGTCTATTTGCACCATCACTCTAGGAGTTCCCTTCTTTCTGTCATAGCCTTTTATCAGCTCAGTAGCCAGCATGATGTGATTATGGATATGCTGGCCTTTGACAAATGCAGCCTGATTTTGACTGATAACTGTTGGCAGCACACTTCCCAGTCTATCAGTCAATATCCTTGAGATAATCTTGTATACTGTTGTGCATCCTGCTATGGGCCTATAGTCTTTCACACCTTTTGCATTATCTCCTTTTGGAATCAAAGTAACAGCTGTACTATTGAAAGGTTTATACATGGACCCCCTCTCAAAGTACTCTTTAACATCTTTAATCACATCAACCTTTATCACACTCCAGCTGGCCTTGAAAAATCCAGCACCATATCCATCTAAACCAGGACTTTTCCTGTCACCAATCCCTTTGAGTGCTTTCTCTATATCCTGATCAGTCACCTCTTGGATCAGCATTTGCCTTTGCTCCATGTTCAGTTGAGGACCCATTCTCATTGCCTCAACATCAATACTGACAGTAGTGTGCTCACTCTTTCCCATAAGCTGACTATAGAAACTAATCACTTCATTTTCCATTTCTTTTTGTTCATGAATGATGCTGCCATCTTCTTTATACAACTGGACTAATCTCTTTGTACTGTGTTGAGATTTCAGCATAGCATGGAAATATGCATTGTTCCCATCACCTTTCTTTATCCAGTCAATTTTTGTTTTTTGCCTCATCATTTTCTCCTGAACCTCATTTAAATGTATAACCTGATCAGTTTGCTGCTTAACTTTCTCAATCAGCTCCTTGTCCAATCTATTTCCCCTGAGTTCCAGCTGGCTTTGTTCAAGCTTACCTCTAGCTTCAATTATTTGTTGATTCATATTAGCCAAAGGTCTACTGAATTTAGCAATCTCACCTTTCAACCTTATAAGTTTCTTCCACAGAATCATCATTGGATACCCTCTCATGGGTAGATCCCAATTATTCTTCACCATCTGTAAGAAACCTGGAAATTCAGCTATACAATTGGTGTATCAAAACTGTCTAGGCACTATCTTTTTCTATCTCCCATCATCCACCACAAGCAAAGCATGATCTGAAACACTTGGAGGCATGATCTGCATACTAGTTTCAAGATTGTCCTGGAACCACTCAAGATTTCCCAGCAGCCTATCAATTCTGGTGTATATAGCATTCTCCCCCTGCCTATTAGACCAAGTAAAATAATCACCTGAGCTCTCCATTTCACTCAGCCCAGTGTTGTTCATCATATTCACCAAATCCACATATTCTCTTTCATTAACAGGATTTCCCCCTAATCTGTCTTGAGCCTTGAGCACATTGTTAAAATCACCTATTACACACCAAGCTCCTTGAATACTACCATGTATCAGCTCAATCTCTTTCCACAGCCTTCTTCTCTGATCAAGTTGATTATGAGCATACACTGCAGTCATCCAGTACTTGAATGCACCTGCCTTTGAGTAGATCCCACAATGAATATACTGACTGCTACTTTGAACACATCTGATATCCACCTGCTCTTTATTCCATCCTACCCAAATTCTACCATTTTCATGATCATTGTAATTATCTATATAATTCTCAGTCAGCCTAAGCCTCTCTCGAATTCTCTCAGCTTTATGGCTTTTGACTCTAGTCTCAATCAATATAGCAATATCAGGCTTCAGCTTTAGGAGATGGGAGCTAATCTCCCTAAGCTTAGCACTTTTATTTAGCCCCCTAATGTTCCAGGAAACTAACATGGTGTACAACATTTAGGTCCTTTGGGGTCATTCAAAACCTCAAGGATCCCAAATCCATTATTACTTAATTTAATTTGAATAATTTGTATTTTTCTTTATTATTATTTATAAAAATATTTTTGACTATCTTTTAGCCATCGAAAAATGAGGAGGGTTAATTATTTATTTTGTAAATAATATTACTTTTAAAGTTTTTTTTAGTTTAATTATTAATGATTTATTATTATTTGGTAGAAATAGTGAGATATTATTATTACGTGGAAGATGTAAAATTGTTGATAGAATTAGATATAATGGAGGGAAAACGAAGAGTTTAGTCTGTCTTCCAAGATAAATATTACATGTTTCAAGTAAAATATATATGAAATTTAAAAAGGTAGTTATTAATTGTGAAATTTTATCATTAAAGAGAGAAAATAATGAAGCATAAATTAGACCTATTTTTCAATAAATAGATGACCTTTTCAAAAGGAAAAAGAAAATAGCTTTTCAAAATAATTAAAATTTTATCTTTTTAAAGATTGTGATTTTTTTCAAAAACATATACATACACGCTAGAAATGTTCAAAAGTGATTGAAAACAAAGCTTGAAAAAATGCAATAGTTAACCATAGTTAATATATTAACAATCATCAATTTATTTCATGATTATCATTTAATGAAATTTTATTTTCTTATTGATTATAATGATCGAAATAAAATTTAATTTTTTATTGAAATAAAATGTTATAATTATCATAGGTGAATTTATTAATTAATTTAAAATTCTATAAATAAAATAATGACTTGATTTAAATACTGATTAGATATATTAAACAAAAAATATATTTTTTCAAATAAAGTATCATAATAATCATAAATATATTTATTAATTAATTTAAAAATATATAAAAATAATAATAAATTCATTTTGATTACTATAAATAAAATATAACAATAAAAGTTACTAGTAAATAAAAATAGGGAGGAAGAAAAATAACGATATATAAAAAAAATTAGTTTTCTATGACTATCTTTTTTTAAAGCTAAAAATAATTTGGTCCAACATGTCATTATAAAAATATACTAAATTTGGTAATAAAATATTTGAGTATCAATATTTTTTGAAAAAAAATTTAGAGAGATGAAAACTAAAATGTTGTTATACACTTATACTTAAAAGATTAAAAGTAATATATTAATTTTATAATTTAATGTTATTAAATCATAAATTAGAACTAAAATGTCTATTTTATATATGTAACTAAATTCATTAATAACATATTTAATATTTCATTATACTACGTCAATTATTCAAAAAAAACAAAACCAATTTTATAATAATGATAATTAAATCTTTAAAACATAATAATGATAATTAAATATTATTTAATTTTGTAATTAGTTAAAAAGATGTAGTTTTTTGATTAATTAGAATAAATTTATCACTGTTGTACTTTACACTTAGAATTATATTTAAATCGAAATATATATATTTTTCAATATACAATTTTTTAGATTAAATATAACAAACTACAAAAAAAAAAATCATCTATTCATTAAAAGGAATGAACAAAAATGTTCCTTAAATTTGTATTTAAACAAAAAAAAACTATATTTAATTTGAATAAATTTGATTAGAATAAAAAAAAACTATATTTAATTTGAATAAATTTGTATTAGAACAAAAAAAAACTATATTTTTTTTGAATCAAAGAAATATATTATAATTCAAAAAAACCAATTACATCAAGGAGACCCAAGGTCCATCCTTCCACTTACATCATGAATTTGACTATGTTTCTCCTAATTCTTTTATCTATCCATCCTCTATATATCACATTATCTATGATATTAGTAACTATACTCTTTCTATCTACATTGTTGCCAAATACAATATCATTTCTGAATTTCCACATATGATAAATTGTTTCAGCTACAGCAATTTTCAAGATTGCTGCCCTCCATCCTTTTCCTTTTGTACCTCTTATCAACCATACAATTTCTTCACTCCATACCTTTGGTACATGCCTAATTTCTAACCATTCCAACACTTCCTCCCAAATATCCTTCATTTGTTCACACTCAAAGAAAATATGATTTAAAGTTTCATCTTTTCTTTTACACATACTACACACTTTTTCATTGATCATTTTGAATCTCACCAATCTGTCTTTTGTTGCTAACCTTCCTTGGCACGCCATCCATAAGCACATAACTGCCCTAGGCCTAGCCTTGTTGTATTGAATCATTTTATACCAGTTGACTCTCCTACCATCATCAATCAAGCACTCATAGATCTTGCTGGCCTTGTAAGAGTTCATTCTCACAGCTTTCTCCCATTCATGTTGAACCCCTCCTATTTCATCCCTTTGCTTCAGTATTCCCTTCATTATCCATGAGTGTTGTGTTTTCATCTCCACATTCATAACCTCTTCATTTTTGAAATAATACATGTGGATCCATTTAACCCACAGATTATCCTTTTTACAGCAGAGGTTCCATAAACATTTCATCAACCACACTTTATTCCAAATAGTCAGGTTCAGAAGATTCATACCTCCTTGCTCCTTAGGCTTGCACATGGAATTCCAGGCTATAGGGCTTTTACGACTTATCTCCTTCTTACCAGTCCAGATGAAGCTTCTACAGATGTCATCTATCTTCTTAATAACCATTTTAGGAATCGGGAAACATTGCATCCAAAATTGCATTATGGCATTTGAAATGCTCTGAACTAGCTGGATTCTTCCTGCATGACTCAGCAACTTTGCAGACCAGTGGTACACCTTATTCACAATGCGATCAATTAGGGGGAGATAATGATGTAAAGACAGTTTCTTACTTGAGAGGGGAACTCCCAGGTATCTAATAGGAAGGCTACCTCTTTGAAATCCAGTAATCTTCAGCATGTTGATCTTTTCTTCTTCACTCAAGCCAGCCATGAAGATCTTACTTTTATTCTGATTAACCACTAATCCTGTTGAGTCAATGAAAAACTTAAAGGCCTGGGTCAGCATTTGCACAGACACTTCATCTCCTCTACAAAACAGCAGGATATCATCTGCAAATGTGATGTTTGTCAGCTTCATCCCTTCACATTTCGCATGGTAGTTGAAATTGTTATCTTTCTGCATCTTGGCAAGCACCCTATGCATATAGTCTATGATGACCACAAAGAGCAAAGGAGAGATGGGATCTCCCTGCCTTATACCTCTCCTGGCCTGCATAAAATCAGTCAGCTCCCCATTTATATTAAACCTGTAAGAAACAGAGCTTATACCAGCCATAATCCACTGGATAAATCTATGAGGCAACCCAATTTCTATTAGAATATTTTCCAGAGCACCCCAGTGTACCATATCATAGGCCTTTTGTAAGTCTATTTGCACCATCACTCTAGGAGTTCCCTTCTTTCTGTCATAGCCTTTTATCAGCTCAGTAGCCAGCATGATGTGATTATGGATATGCTGGCCTTTGACAAATGCAGCCTGATTTTGACTGATAACTGTTGGCAGCACACTTCCCAGTCTATCAGTCAATATCCTTGAGATAATCTTGTATACTGTTGTGCATCCTGCTATGGGCCTATAGTCTTTCACACCTTTTGCATTATCTCCTTTTGGAATCAAAGTAACAGCTGTACTATTGAAAGGTTTATACATGGACCCCCTCTCAAAGTACTCTTTAACATCTTTAATCACATCAACCTTTATCACACTCCAGCTGGCCTTGAAAAATCCAGCACCATATCCATCTAAACCAGGACTTTTCCTGTCACCAATCCCTTTGAGTGCTTTCTCTATATCCTGATCAGTCACCTCTTGGATCAGCATTTGCCTTTGCTCCATGTTCAGTTGAGGACCCATTCTCATTGCCTCAACATCAATACTGACAGTAGTGTGCTCACTCTTTCCCATAAGCTGACTATAGAAACTAATCACTTCATTTTCCATTTCTTTTTGTTCATGAATGATGCTGCCATCTTCTTTATACAACTGGACTAATCTCTTTGTACTGTGTTGAGATTTCAGCATAGCATGGAAATATGCATTGTTCCCATCACCTTTCTTTATCCAGTCAATTTTTGTTTTTTGCCTCATCATTTTCTCCTGAACCTCATTTAAATGTATAACCTGATCAGTTTGCTGCTTAACTTTCTCAATCAGCTCCTTGTCCAATCTATTTCCCCTGAGTTCCAGCTGGCTTTGTTCAAGCTTACCTCTAGCTTCAATTATTTGTTGATTCATATTAGCCAAAGGTCTACTGAATTTAGCAATCTCACCTTTCAACCTTATAAGTTTCTTCCACAGAATCATCATTGGATACCCTCTCATGGGTAGATCCCAATTATTCTTCACCATCTGTAAGAAACCTGGAAATTCAGCTATACAATTGGTGTATCAAAACTGTCTAGGCACTATCTTTTTCTATCTCCCATCATCCACCACAAGCAAAGCATGATCTGAAACACTTGGAGGCATGATCTGCATACTAGTTTCAAGATTGTCCTGGAACCACTCAAGATTTCCCAGCAGCCTATCAATTCTGGTGTATATAGCATTCTCCCCCTGCCTATTAGACCAAGTAAAATAATCACCTGAGCTCTCCATTTCACTCAGCCCAGTGTTGTTCATCATATTCACCAAATCCACATATTCTCTTTCATTAACAGGATTTCCCCCTAATCTGTCTTGAGCCTTGAGCACATTGTTAAAATCACCTATTACACACCAAGCTCCTTGAATACTACCATGTATCAGCTCAATCTCTTTCCACAGCCTTCTTCTCTGATCAAGTTGATTATGAGCATACACTGCAGTCATCCAGTACTTGAATGCACCTGCCTTTGAGTAGATCCCACAATGAATATACTGACTGCTACTTTGAACACATCTGATATCCACCTGCTCTTTATTCCATCCTACCCAAATTCTACCATTTTCATGATCATTGTAATTATCTATATAATTCTCAGTCAGCCTAAGCCTCTCTCGAATTCTCTCAGCTTTATGGCTTTTGACTCTAGTCTCAATCAATATAGCAATATCAGGCTTCAGCTTTAGGAGATGGGAGCAAATCTCCCTAAGCTTAGCACTTTTATTTAGCCCCCTAATGTTCCAGGAAACTAACATGGTGTACAACATTTAGGTCCTTTGGGGTCATTCAAAACCTCAAGGATCCCAAATCCATTATTACTTAATTTAATTTGAATAATTTGTATTTTTCTTTATTATTATTTATAAAAATATTTTTGACTATCTTTTAGCCATCGAAAAATGAGGAGGGTTAATTATTTATTTTGTAAATAATATTACTTTTAAAGTTTTTTTTAGTTTAATTATTAATGATTTATTATTATTTGGTAGAAATAGTGAGATATTATTATTACGTGGAAGATGTAAAATTGTTGATAGAATTAGATATAATGGAGGGAAAACGAAGAGTTTAGTCTGTCTTCCAAGATAAATATTACATGTTTCAAGTAAAATATATATGAAATTTAAAAAGGTAGTTATTAATTGTGAAATTTTATCATTAAAGAGAGAAAATAATGAAGCATAAATTAGACCTATTTTTCAATAAATAGATGACCTTTTCAAAAGGAAAAAGAAAATAGCTTTTCAAAATAATTAAAATTTTATCTTTTTAAAGATTGTGATTTTTTTCAAAAACATATACATACACGCTAGAAATGTTCAAAAGTGATTGAAAACAAAGCTTGAAAAAATGCAATAGTTAACCATAGTTAATATATTAACAATCATCAATTTATTTCATGATTATCATTTAATGAAATTTTATTTTCTTATTGATTATAATGATCGAAATAAAATTTAATTTTTTATTGAAATAAAATGTTATAATTATCATAGGTGAATTTATTAATTAATTTAAAATTCTATAAATAAAATAATGACTTGATTTAAATACTGATTAGATATATTAAACAAAAAATATATTTTTTCAAATAAAGTATCATAATAATCATAAATATATTTATTAATTAATTTAAAAATATATAAAAATAATAATAAATTCATTTTGATTACTATAAATAAAATATAACAATAAAAGTTACTAGTAAATAAAAATAGGGAGGAAGAAAAATAACGATATATAAAAAAAAAATTAGTTTTCTATGACTATCTTTTTTTAAAGCTAAACATAATTTGGTCCAACATGTCATTATAAAAATATACTAAATTTGGTAATAAAATATTTGAGTATCAATATTTTTTGAAAAAAAATTTAGAGAGATGAAAACTAAAACGTTGTTATACACTTATACTTAAAAGATTAAAAGTAATATATTAATTTTATAATTTAATGTTATTAAATCATAAATTAGAAATAAAATGTCTATTTTATATATGTAACTAAATTCATTAATAACATATTTAATATTTCATTATACTACGTCAATTATTCAAAAAAAAAACAAAACCAATTTTATAATAATGATAATTAAATCTTTAAAACATAATAATGATAATTAAATATTATTTAATTTTGTAATTAGTTAAAAAGATGTAGTTTGTTGATTAATTAGAATAAATTTATCACTGTTGTACTTTACACTTAAAATTATATTTAAATCGAAATATATATATTTTTCAATATACACTTTTTTAGATTAAATATAACAAATTACAAAAAAAAAAATCATCTATTCATTAAAAGGAATGAACAAAAATGTTCCTTAAATTTGTATTAGAACAAAAAAAAAAATATATTTAATTTGAATAAATTTTATTAGAACAAAAAAAAAACTATATTTAATTTGAATAAATTTGTATTAGAACAAAAAAAAACTATATTTAATTTGAATAATTTGTATTTTTCTTTATTATTATTTATAAAAATATTTTTGACTATCTTTTAGCCATCGAAAAATGAGGAGGGTTAATTATTTATTTTGTAAATAATATTACTTTTAAAGTTTTTTTTAGTTTAATTATTAATGATTTATTATTATTTGGTAGAAATAGTGAGATATTATTATTACGTGGAAGATGTAAAATTGTTGATAGGATTAGATATAATGGAGGGAAAACAAAGAGTTTAGTCTGTCTTCCAAGATAAATATTACATGTTTCAAGTAAAATATATATGAAATTTAAAAAGGTAGTTATTAATTGTGAAATTTTATCATTAAAGAGAGAAAATAGTGAAGCATAAATTAGACTTTTTTTTTCAATAAATAGATGACCTTTTCAAAAGGAAAAACAAAATAGCTTTTCAAAATAATTAAAATTTTATCTTTTTAAAGATTGTGATTTTTTTCAAAAACATATACATACACGCTAGAAATGTTCAAAAGTGATTGAAAACAAAGCTTGAAAAAATGCAATAGTTAACCATAGTTAATATATTAACAATCATCAATTTATTTCATGATTATCATTTAATGAAATTTTATTTTCTTATTGATTATAATGATCGAAATAAAATTTAATTTTTTTTGAAATAAAATGTTATAATTATCATAGGTGAATTTATTAATTAATTTAAAATTCTATAATTAAAATAATGACTTGATTTAAATACTGATTAGATATATTAAACAAAAAATATATTTTTTCAAATAAAGTATCATAATAATCATAAATATATTTATTAATTAATTTAAAAATATATAAAAATAATAATAAATTCATTTTGATTACTATAAATAAAATATAACAATAAAAGTTACTAGTAAATAAAAATATGGAGGAAGAAAAATAACGATATATAAAAAAAAAAATTAGTTTTCTATGATTATCTTTTTTTAAAGCTAAACATAATTTGGTCCAACATGTCATTATAAAAATATACTAAATTTGGTAATAAAATATTTGAGTATCAATATTTTTTGAAAAAAAATTTAGAGAGATGAAAACTAGAACGTTGTTATACACTTATACTTAAAAGATTAAAAGTAATATATTAATTTTATAATTTAATGTTATTAAATCATAAATTAGAACTAAAATGTCTATTTTATATATGTAACTAAATTCATTAATAACATATTTAATATTTCATTATACTACGTCAATTATTCAAAAAAAAAAACAAAACCAATTTTATAATAATGATAATTAAATCTTTAAAACATAATAATGATAATTAAATATTATTTAATTTTGTAATTAGTTAAAAAGATGTAGTTTTTTGATTAATTAGAATAAATTTATCACTGTTGTACTTTACAATTAAAATTATATTTAAATCGAAATATATATATTTTTCAATATACACTTTTTTAGATTAAATATAACAAATTACAAAAAAAAAATCATCTATTCATTAAAAGGAATGAACAAAAATGTTCCTTAAATTTGTATTAGAACAAAAAAAAAATATATTTAATTTGAATAAATTTGATTAGAACAAAAAAAAACTATATTTAATTTGAATAAATTTGTATTAGAACAAAAAAAAACTATATTTAATTTGAATAATTTGTATTTTTCTTTATTATTATTTATAAAAATATTTTTGACTATCTTTTAGCCATCGAAAAACGAGGAGGGTTAATTATTTATTTTGTAAATAATATTACTTTTAAAGTTGTTTTTAGTTTAATTATTAATGATTTATTATTATTTGGTAGAAATAGTGAGATATTATTATTACGTGGAAGATGTAAAATTGTTGATAGGATTAGATATAATGGAGGGAAAACGAAGAGTTTAGTCTGTCTTCCAAGATAAATATTACATGTTTCAAGTAAAATATATATGAAATTTAAAAAGGTAGTTATTAATTGTGAAATCTTATCATTAAAGAGAGAAAATAGTGAAGCATAAATTAGACCTTTTTTTCAATAAATAGATGACCTTTTCAAAAGGAAAAACAAAATAGCTTTTCAAAATAATTAAAATTTTATCTTTTTAAAGATTGTGATTTTTTTCAAAAACATATACATACACGCTAGAAATGTTCAAAAGTGATTGAAAACAAAGCTTGAAAAAATGCAATAGTTAATATATTAACAATCATCAATTTATTTCATGATTATCATTTAATGAAATTTTATTTTCTTATTGATTATAATGATCGAAATAAAATTTAATTTTTTATTGAAATAAAATGTTATAATTATCATAGGTGAATTTATTAATTAATTTAAAATTCTATAAATAAAATAATAACTTGATTTAAATACTGATTAGATATATTAAACAAAAAATATATTTTTTCAAATAAAGTATCATAATAATCATAAATATATTTATTAATTAATTTAAAAATATATAAAAATAATAATAAATTCATTTTGATTACTATAAATAAAATATAACAATAAAAGTTACTAGTAAATAAAAATAGGGAGGAAGAAAAATAACGATATATAAAAAAAATTAGTTTTCTATGACTATCTTTTTTTAAAGCTAAAAATAATTTGGTCCAACATGTCATTATAAAAATATACTAAATTTGGTAATAAAATATTTGAGTATCAATATTTTTTGAAAAAAAATTTAGAGAGATGAAAACTAAAATGTTGTTATACACTTATACTTAAAAGATTAAAAGTAATATATTAATTTTATAATTTAATGTTATTAAATCATAAATTAGAACTAAAATGTCTATTTTATATATGTAACTAAATTCATTAATAACATATTTAATATTTCATTATACTACGTCAATTATTCAAAAAAAACAAAACCAATTTTATAATAATGATAATTAAATCTTTAAAACATAATAATGATAATTAAATATTATTTAATTTTGTAATTAGTTAAAAAGATGTAGTTTTTTGATTAATTAGAATAAATTTATCACTGTTGTACTTTACACTTAGAATTATATTTAAATCGAAATATATATATTTTTCAATATACAATTTTTTAGATTAAATATAACAAACTACAAAAAAAAAATCATCTATTCATTAAAAGGAATGAACAAAAATGTTCCTTAAATTTGTATTAGAACAAAAAAAAACTATATTTAATTTGAATAAATTTGATTAGAATAAAAAAAAACTATATTTAATTTGAATAAATTTGTATTAGAACAAAAAAAAACTATATTTTTTTTGAATCAAAGAAATATATTATAATTCAAAAAAACCAATTACATCAAGGAGACCCAAGGTCCATCCTTCCACTTACATCATGAATTTGACTATGTTTCTCCTAATTCTTTTATCTATCCATCCTCTATATATCACATTATCTATGATATTAGTAACTATACTCTTTCTATCTACATTGTTGCCAAATACAATATCATTTCTGAATTTCCACATATGATAAATTGTTTCAGCTACAGCAATTTTCAAGATTGCTGCCCTCCATCCTTTTCCTTTTGTACCTCTTATCAACCATACAATTTCTTCACTCCATACCTTTGGTACATGCCTAATTTCTAACCATTCCAACACTTCCTCCCAAATATCCTTCATTTGTTCACACTCAAAGAAAATATGATTTAAAGTTTCATCTTTTCTTTTACACATACTACACACTTTTTCATTGATCATTTTGAATCTCACCAATCTGTCTTTTGTTGCTAACCTTCCTTGGCACGCCATCCATAAGCACATAACTGCCCTAGGCCTAGCCTTGTTGTATTGAATCATTTTATACCAGTTGACTCTCCTACCATCATCAATCAAGCACTCATAGATCTTGCTGGCCTTGTAAGAGTTCATTCTCACAGCTTTCTCCCATTCATGTTGAACCCCTCATATTTCATCCCTTTGCTTCAGTATTCCCTTCATTATCCATGAGTGTTGTGTTTTCATCTCCACATTCATAACCTCTTCATTTTTGAAATAATACATGTGGATCCATTTAACCCACAGATTATCCTTTTTACAGCAGAGGTTCCATAAACATTTCATCAACCACACTTTATTCCAAATAGTCAGGTTCAGAAGATTCATACCTCCTTGCTCCTTAGGCTTGCACATGGAATTCCAGGCTATAGGGCTTTTACGACTTATCTCCTTCTTACCAGTCCAGATGAAGCTTCTACAGATGTCATCTATCTTCTTAATAACCATTTTAGGAATCGGGAAACATTGCATCCAAAATTGCATTATGGCATTTGAAATGCTCTGAACTAGCTGGATTCTTCCTGCATGACTCAGCAACTTTGCAGACCAGTGGTACACCTTATTCACAATGCGATCAATTAGGGGGAGATAATGATGTAAAGACAGTTTCTTACTTGAGAGGGGAACTCCCAGGTATCTAATAGGAAGGCTACCTCTTTGAAATCCAGTAATCTTCAGCATGTTGATCTTTTCTTCTTCACTCAAGCCAGCCATGAAGATCTTACTTTTATTCTGATTAACCACTAATCCTGTTGAGTCAATGAAAAACTTAAAGGCCTGGGTCAGCATTTGCACAGACACTTCATCTCCTCTACAAAACAGCAGGATATCATCTGCAAATGTGATGTTTGTCAGCTTCATCCCTTCACATTTCGCATGGTAGTTGAAATTGTTATCTTTCTGCATCTTGGCAAGCACCCTATGCATATAGTCTATGATGACCACAAAGAGCAAAGGAGAGATGGGATCTCCCTGCCTTATACCTCTCCTGGCCTGCATAAAATCAGTCAGCTCCCCATTTATATTAAACCTGTAAGAAACAGAGCTTATACCAGCCATAATCCACTGGATAAATCTATGAGGCAACCCAATTTCTATTAGAATATTTTCCAGAGCACCCCAGTGTACCATATCATAGGCCTTTTGTAAGTCTATTTGCACCATCACTCTAGGAGTTCCCTTCTTTCTGTCATAGCCTTTTATCAGCTCAGTAGCCAGCATGATGTGATTATGGATATGCTGGCCTTTGACAAATGCAGCCTGATTTTGACTGATAACTGTTGGCAGCACACTTCCCAGTCTATCAGTCAATATCCTTGAGATAATCTTGTATACTGTTGTGCATCCTGCTATGGGCCTATAGTCTTTCACACCTTTTGCATTATCTCCTTTTGGAATCAAAGTAACAGTTGTACTATTGAAAGGTTTATACATGGACCCCCTCTCAAAGTACTCTTTAACATCTTTAATCACATCAACCTTTATCACACTCCAGCTGGCCTTGAAAAATCCAGCACCATATCCATCTAAACCAGGACTTTTCCTGTCACCAATCCCTTTGAGTGCTTTCTCTATATCCTGATCAGTCACCTCTTGGATCAGCATTTGCCTTTGCTCCATGTTCAGTTGAGGACCCATTCTCATTGCCTCAACATCAATACTGACAGTAGTGTGCTCACTCTTTCCCATAAGCTGACTATAGAAACTAATCACTTCATTTTCCATTTCTTTTTGTTCATGAATGATGCTGCCATCTTCTTTATACAACTGGACTAATCTCTTTGTACTGTGTTGAGATTTCAGCATAGCATGGAAATATGCATTGTTCCCATCACCTTTCTTTATCCAGTCAATTTTTGTTTTTTGCCTCATCATTTTCTCCTGAACCTCATTTAAATGTATAACCTGATCAGTTTGCTGCTTAACTTTCTCAATCAGCTCCTTGTCCAATCTATTTCCCCTGAGTTCCAGCTGGCTTTGTTCAAGCTTACCTCTAGCTTCAATTATTTGTTGATTCATATTAGCCAAAGGTCTACTGAATTTAGCAATCTCACCTTTCAACCTTATAAGTTTCTTCCACAGAATCATCATTGGATACCCTCTCATGGGTAGATCCCAATTATTCTTCACCATCTGTAAGAAACCTGGAAATTCAGCTATACAATTGGTGTATCAAAACTGTCTAGGCACTATCTTTTTCTATCTCCCATCATCCACCACAAGCAAAGCATGATCTGAAACACTTGGAGGCATGATCTGCATACTAGTTTCAAGATTGTCCTGGAACCACTCAAGATTTCCCAGCAGCCTATCAATTCTGGTGTATATAGCATTCTCCCCCTGCCTATTAGACCAAGTAAAATAATCACCTGAGCTCTCCATTTCACTCAGCCCAGTGTTGTTCATCATATTCACCAAATCCACATATTCTCTTTCATTAACAGGATTTCCCCCTAATCTGTCTTGAGCCTTGAGCACATTGTTAAAATCACCTATTACACACCAAGCTCCTTGAATACTACCATGTATCAGCTCAATCTCTTTCCACAGCCTTCTTCTCTGATCAAGTTGATTATGAGCATACACTGCAGTCATCCAGTACTTGAATGCACCTGCCTTTGAGTAGATCCCACAATGAATATACTGACTGCTACTTTGAACACATCTGATATCCACCTGCTCTTTATTCCATCCTACCCAAATTCTACCATTTTCATGATCATTGTAATTATCTATATAATTCTCAGTCAGCCTAAGCCTCTCTCGAATTCTCTCAGCTTTATGGCTTTTGACTCTAGTCTCAATCAATATAGCAATATCAGGCTTCAGCTTTAGGAGATGGGAGCTAATCTCCCTAAGCTTAGCACTTTTATTTAGCCCCCTAATGTTCCAGGAAACTAACATGGTGTACAACATTTAGGTCCTTTGGGGTCATTCAAAACCTCAAGGATCCCAAATCCATTATTACTTAATTTAATTTGAATAATTTGTATTTTTCTTTATTATTATTTATAAAAATATTTTTGACTATCTTTTAGCCATCGAAAAATGAGGAGGGTTAATTATTTATTTTGTAAATAATATTACTTTTAAAGTTTTTTTTAGTTTAATTATTAATGATTTATTATTATTTGGTAGAAATAGTGAGATATTATTATTACGTGGAAGATGTAAAATTGTTGATAGAATTAGATATAATGGAGGGAAAACGAAGAGTTTAGTCTGTCTTCCAAGATAAATATTACATGTTTCAAGTAAAATATATATGAAATTTAAAAAGGTAGTTATTAATTGTGAAATTTTATCATTAAAGAGAGAAAATAATGAAGCATAAATTAGACCTATTTTTCAATAAATAGATGACCTTTTCAAAAGGAAAAAGAAAATAGCTTTTCAAAATAATTAAAATTTTATCTTTTTAAAGATTGTGATTTTTTTCAAAAACATATACATACACGCTAGAAATGTTCAAAAGTGATTGAAAACAAAGCTTGAAAAAATGCAATAGTTAACCATAGTTAATATATTAACAATCATCAATTTATTTCATGATTATCATTTAATGAAATTTTATTTTCTTATTGATTATAATGATCGAAATAAAATTTAATTTTTTATTGAAATAAAATGTTATAATTATCATAGGTGAATTTATTAATTAATTTAAAATTCTATAAATAAAATAATGACTTGATTTAAATACTGATTAGATATATTAAACAAAAAATATATTTTTTCAAATAAAGTATCATAATAATCATAAATATATTTATTAATTAATTTAAAAATATATAAAAATAATAATAAATTCATTTTGATTACTATAAATAAAATATAACAATAAAAGTTACTAGTAAATAAAAATAGGGAGGAAGAAAAATAACGATATATAAAAAAAATTAGTTTTCTATGACTATCTTTTTTTAAAGCTAAAAATAATTTGGTCCAACATGTCATTATAAAAATATACTAAATTTGGTAATAAAATATTTGAGTATCAATATTTTTTGAAAAAAAATTTAGAGAGATGAAAACTAAAATGTTGTTATACACTTATACTTAAAAGATTAAAAGTAATATATTAATTTTATAATTTAATGTTATTAAATCATAAATTAGAACTAAAATGTCTATTTTATATATGTAACTAAATTCATTAATAACATATTTAATATTTCATTATACTACGTCAATTATTCAAAAAAAACAAAACCAATTTTATAATAATGATAATTAAATCTTTAAAACATAATAATGATAATTAAATATTATTTAATTTTGTAATTAGTTAAAAAGATGTAGTTTTTTGATTAATTAGAATAAATTTATCACTGTTGTACTTTACACTTAGAATTATATTTAAATCGAAATATATATATTTTTCAATATACAATTTTTTAGATTAAATATAACAAACTACAAAAAAAAAAATCATCTATTCATTAAAAGGAATGAACAAAAATGTTCCTTAAATTTGTATTAGAACAAAAAAAAACTATATTTAATTTGAATAAATTTGATTAGAATAAAAAAAAACTATATTTAATTTGAATAAATTTGTATTAGAACAAAAAAAAACTATATTTTTTTTGAATCAAAGAAATATATTATAATTCAAAAAAACCAATTACATCAAGGAGACCCAAGGTCCATCCTTCCACTTACATCATGAATTTGACTATGTTTCTCCTAATTCTTTTATCTATCCATCCTCTATATATCACATTATCTATGATATTAGTAACTATACTCTTTCTATCTACATTGTTGCCAAATACAATATCATTTCTGAATTTCCACATATGATAAATTGTTTCAGCTACAGCAATTTTCAAGATTGCTGCCCTCCATCCTTTTCCTTTTGTACCTCTTATCAACCATACAATTTCTTCACTCCATACCTTTGGTACATGCCTAATTTCTAACCATTCCAACACTTCCTCCCAAATATCCTTCATTTGTTCACACTCAAAGAAAATATGATTTAAAGTTTCATCTTTTCTTTTACACATACTACACACTTTTTCATTGATCATTTTGAATCTCACCAATCTGTCTTTTGTTGCTAACCTTCCTTGGCACGCCATCCATAAGCACATAACTGCCCTAGGCCTAGCCTTGTTGTATTGAATCATTTTATACCAGTTGACTCTCCTACCATCATCAATCAAGCACTCATAGATCTTGCTGGCCTTGTAAGAGTTCATTCTCACAGCTTTCTCCCATTCATGTTGAACCCCTCCTATTTCATCCCTTTGCTTCAGTATTCCCTTCATTATCCATGAGTGTTGTGTTTTCATCTCCACATTCATAACCTCTTCATTTTTGAAATAATACATGTGGATCCATTTAACCCACAGATTATCCTTTTTACAGCAGAGGTTCCATAAACATTTCATCAACCACACTTTATTCCAAATAGTCAGGTTCAGAAGATTCATACCTCCTTGCTCCTTAGGCTTGCACATGGAATTCCAGGCTATAGGGCTTTTACGACTTATCTCCTTCTTACCAGTCCAGATGAAGCTTCTACAGATGTCATCTATCTTCTTAATAACCATTTTAGGAATCGGGAAACATTGCATCCAAAATTGCATTATGGCATTTGAAATGCTCTGAACTAGCTGGATTCTTCCTGCATGACTCAGCAACTTTGCAGACCAGTGGTACACCTTATTCACAATGCGATCAATTAGGGGGAGATAATGATGTAAAGACAGTTTCTTACTTGAGAGGGGAACTCCCAGGTATCTAATAGGAAGGCTACCTCTTTGAAATCCAGTAATCTTCAGCATGTTGATCTTTTCTTCTTCACTCAAGCCAGCCATGAAGATCTTACTTTTATTCTGATTAACCACTAATCCTGTTGAGTCAATGAAAAACTTAAAGGCCTGGGTCAGCATTTGCACAGACACTTCATCTCCTCTACAAAACAGCAGGATATCATCTGCAAATGTGATGTTTGTCAGCTTCATCCCTTCACATTTCGCATGGTAGTTGAAATTGTTATCTTTCTGCATCTTGGCAAGCACCCTATGCATATAGTCTATGATGACCACAAAGAGCAAAGGAGAGATGGGATCTCCCTGCCTTATACCTCTCCTGGCCTGCATAAAATCAGTCAGCTCCCCATTTATATTAAACCTGTAAGAAACAGAGCTTATACCAGCCATAATCCACTGGATAAATCTATGAGGCAACCCAATTTCTATTAGAATATTTTCCAGAGCACCCCAGTGTACCATATCATAGGCCTTTTGTAAGTCTATTTGCACCATCACTCTAGGAGTTCCCTTCTTTCTGTCATAGCCTTTTATCAGCTCAGTAGCCAGCATGATGTGATTATGGATATGCTGGCCTTTGACAAATGCAGCCTGATTTTGACTGATAACTGTTGGCAGCACACTTCCCAGTCTATCAGTCAATATCCTTGAGATAATCTTGTATACTGTTGTGCATCCTGCTATGGGCCTATAGTCTTTCACACCTTTTGCATTATCTCCTTTTGGAATCAAAGTAACAGCTGTACTATTGAAAGGTTTATACATGGACCCCCTCTCAAAGTACTCTTTAACATCTTTAATCACATCAACCTTTATCACACTCCAGCTGGCCTTGAAAAATCCAGCACCATATCCATCTAAACCAGGACTTTTCCTGTCACCAATCCCTTTGAGTGCTTTCTCTATATCCTGATCAGTCACCTCTTGGATCAGCATTTGCCTTTGCTCCATGTTCAGTTGAGGACCCATTCTCATTGCCTCAACATCAATACTGACAGTAGTGTGCTCACTCTTTCCCATAAGCTGACTATAGAAACTAATCACTTCATTTTCCATTTCTTTTTGTTCATGAATGATGCTGCCATCTTCTTTATACAACTGGACTAATCTCTTTGTACTGTGTTGAGATTTCAGCATAGCATGGAAATATGCATTGTTCCCATCACCTTTCTTTATCCAGTCAATTTTTGTTTTTTGCCTCATCATTTTCTCCTGAACCTCATTTAAATGTATAACCTGATCAGTTTGCTGCTTAACTTTCTCAATCAGCTCCTTGTCCAATCTATTTCCCCTGAGTTCCAGCTGGCTTTGTTCAAGCTTACCTCTAGCTTCAATTATTTGTTGATTCATATTAGCCAAAGGTCTACTGAATTTAGCAATCTCACCTTTCAACCTTATAAGTTTCTTCCACAGAATCATCATTGGATACCCTCTCATGGGTAGATCCCAATTATTCTTCACCATCTGTAAGAAACCTGGAAATTCAGCTATACAATTGGTGTATCAAAACTGTCTAGGCACTATCTTTTTCTATCTCCCATCATCCACCACAAGCAAAGCATGATCTGAAACACTTGGAGGCATGATCTGCATACTAGTTTCAAGATTGTCCTGGAACCACTCAAGATTTCCCAGCAGCCTATCAATTCTGGTGTATATAGCATTCTCCCCCTGCCTATTAGACCAAGTAAAATAATCACCTGAGCTCTCCATTTCACTCAGCCCAGTGTTGTTCATCATATTCACCAAATCCACATATTCTCTTTCATTAACAGGATTTCCCCCTAATCTGTCTTGAGCCTTGAGCACATTGTTAAAATCACCTATTACACACCAAGCTCCTTGAATACTACCATGTATCAGCTCAATCTCTTTCCACAGCCTTCTTCTCTGATCAAGTTGATTATGAGCATACACTGCAGTCATCCAGTACTTGAATGCACCTGCCTTTGAGTAGATCCCACAATGAATATACTGACTGCTACTTTGAACACATCTGATATCCACCTGCTCTTTATTCCATCCTACCCAAATTCTACCATTTTCATGATCATTGTAATTATCTATATAATTCTCAGTCAGCCTAAGCCTCTCTCGAATTCTCTCAGCTTTATGGCTTTTGACTCTAGTCTCAATCAATATAGCAATATCAGGCTTCAGCTTTAGGAGATGGGAGCAAATCTCCCTAAGCTTAGCACTTTTATTTAGCCCCCTAATGTTCCAGGAAACTAACATGGTGTACAACATTTAGGTCCTTTGGGGTCATTCAAAACCTCAAGGATCCCAAATCCATTATTACTTAATTTAATTTGAATAATTTGTATTTTTCTTTATTATTATTTATAAAAATATTTTTGACTATCTTTTAGCCATCGAAAAATGAGGAGGGTTAATTATTTATTTTGTAAATAATATTACTTTTAAAGTTTTTTTTAGTTTAATTATTAATGATTTATTATTATTTGGTAGAAATAGTGAGATATTATTATTACGTGGAAGATGTAAAATTGTTGATAGAATTAGATATAATGGAGGGAAAACGAAGAGTTTAGTCTGTCTTCCAAGATAAATATTACATGTTTCAAGTAAAATATATATGAAATTTAAAAATGTAGTTATTAATTGTGAAATTTTATCATTAAAGAGAGAAAATAATGAAGCATAAATTAGACCTATTTTTCAATAAATAGATGACCTTTTCAAAAGGAAAAAGAAAATAGCTTTTCAAAATAATTAAAATTTTATCTTTTTAAAGATTGTGATTTTTTTCAAAAACATATACATACACGCTAGAAATGTTCAAAAGTGATTGAAAACAAAGCTTGAAAAAATGCAATAGTTAACCATAGTTAATATATTAACAATCATCAATTTATTTCATGATTATCATTTAATGAAATTTTATTTTCTTATTGATTATAATGATCGAAATAAAATTTAATTTTTTATTGAAATAAAATGTTATAATTATCATAGGTGAATTTATTAATTAATTTAAAATTCTATAAATAAAATAATGACTTGATTTAAATACTGATTAGATATATTAAACAAAAAATATATTTTTTCAAATAAAGTATCATAATAATCATAAATATATTTATTAATTAATTTAAAAATATATAAAAATAATAATAAATTCATTTTGATTACTATAAATAAAATATAACAATAAAAGTTACTAGTAAATAAAAATAGGGAGGAAGAAAAATAACGATATATAAAAAAAAAATTAGTTTTCTATGACTATCTTTTTTTAAAGCTAAACATAATTTGGTCCAACATGTCATTATAAAAATATACTAAATTTGGTAATAAAATATTTGAGTATCAATATTTTTTGAAAAAAAATTTAGAGAGATGAAAACTAAAACGTTGTTATACACTTATACTTAAAAGATTAAAAGTAATATATTAATTTTATAATTTAATGTTATTAAATCATAAATTAGAAATAAAATGTCTATTTTATATATGTAACTAAATTCATTAATAACATATTTAATATTTCATTATACTACGTCAATTATTCAAAAAAAAAACAAAACCAATTTTATAATAATGATAATTAAATCTTTAAAACATAATAATGATAATTAAATATTATTTAATTTTGTAATTAGTTAAAAAGATGTAGTTTGTTGATTAATTAGAATAAATTTATCACTGTTGTACTTTACACTTAAAATTATATTTAAATCGAAATATATATATTTTTCAATATACACTTTTTTAGATTAAATATAACAAATTACAAAAAAAAAAATCATCTATTCATTAAAAGGAATGAACAAAAATGTTCCTTAAATTTGTATTAGAACAAAAAAAAAAATATATTTAATTTGAATAAATTTTATTAGAACAAAAAAAAAACTATATTTAATTTGAATAAATTTGTATTAGAACAAAAAAAAACTATATTTAATTTGAATAATTTGTATTTTTCTTTATTATTATTTATAAAAATATTTTTGACTATCTTTTAGCCATCGAAAAATGAGGAGGGTTAATTATTTATTTTGTAAATAATATTACTTTTAAAGTTTTTTTTAGTTTAATTATTAATGATTTATTATTATTTGGTAGAAATAGTGAGATATTATTATTACGTGGAAGATGTAAAATTGTTGATAGGATTAGATATAATGGAGGGAAAACAAAGAGTTTAGTCTGTCTTCCAAGATAAATATTACATGTTTCAAGTAAAATATATATGAAATTTAAAAAGGTAGTTATTAATTGTGAAATTTTATCATTAAAGAGAGAAAATAGTGAAGCATAAATTAGACCTTTTTTTCAATAAATAGATGACCTTTTCAAAAGGAAAAACAAAATAGCTTTTCAAAATAATTAAAATTTTATCTTTTTAAAGATTGTGATTTTTTTCAAAAACATATACATACACGCTAGAAATGTTCAAAAGTGATTGAAAACAAAGCTTGAAAAAATGCAATAGTTAACCATAGTTAATATATTAACAATCATCAATTTATTTCATGATTATCATTTAATGAAATTTTATTTTCTTATTGATTATAATGATCGAAATAAAATTTAATTTTTTTTGAAATAAAATGTTATAATTATCATAGGTGAATTTATTAATTAATTTAAAATTCTATAATTAAAATAATGACTTGATTTAAATACTGATTAGATATATTAAACAAAAAATATATTTTTTCAAATAAAGTATCATAATAATCATAAATATATTTATTAATTAATTTAAAAATATATAAAAATAATAATAAATTCATTTTGATTACTATAAATAAAATATAACAATAAAAGTTACTAGTAAATAAAAATATGGAGGAAGAAAAATAACGATATATAAAAAAAAAAATTAGTTTTCTATGATTATCTTTTTTTAAAGCTAAACATAATTTGGTCCAACATGTCATTATAAAAATATACTAAATTTGGTAATAAAATATTTGAGTATCAATATTTTTTGAAAAAAAATTTAGAGAGATGAAAACTAGAACGTTGTTATACACTTATACTTAAAAGATTAAAAGTAATATATTAATTTTATAATTTAATGTTATTAAATCATAAATTAGAACTAAAATGTCTATTTTATATATGTAACTAAATTCATTAATAACATATTTAATATTTCATTATACTACGTCAATTATTCAAAAAAAAAAACAAAACCAATTTTATAATAATGATAATTAAATCTTTAAAACATAATAATGATAATTAAATATTATTTAATTTTGTAATTAGTTAAAAAGATGTAGTTTTTTGATTAATTAGAATAAATTTATCACTGTTGTACTTTACAATTAAAATTATATTTAAATCGAAATATATATATTTTTCAATATACACTTTTTTAGATTAAATATAACAAATTACAAAAAAAAAATCATCTATTCATTAAAAGGAATGAACAAAAATGTTCCTTAAATTTGTATTAGAACAAAAAAAAAATATATTTAATTTGAATAAATTTGATTAGAACAAAAAAAAACTATATTTAATTTGAATAAATTTGTATTAGAACAAAAAAAAACTATATTTAATTTGAATAATTTGTATTTTTCTTTATTATTATTTATAAAAATATTTTTGACTATCTTTTAGCCATCGAAAAACGAGGAGGGTTAATTATTTATTTTGTAAATAATATTACTTTTAAAGTTGTTTTTAGTTTAATTATTAATGATTTATTATTATTTGGTAGAAATAGTGAGATATTATTATTACGTGGAAGATGTAAAATTGTTGATAGGATTAGATATAATGGAGGGAAAACGAAGAGTTTAGTCTGTCTTCCAAGATAAATATTACATGTTTCAAGTAAAATATATATGAAATTTAAAAAGGTAGTTATTAATTGTGAAATCTTATCATTAAAGAGAGAAAATAGTGAAGCATAAATTAGACCTTTTTTTCAATAAATAGATGACCTTTTCAAAAGGAAAAACAAAATAGCTTTTCAAAATAATTAAAATTTTATCTTTTTAAAGATTGTGATTTTTTTCAAAAACATATACATACACGCTAGAAATGTTCAAAAGTGATTGAAAACAAAGCTTGAAAAAATGCAATAGTTAATATATTAACAATCATCAATTTATTTCATGATTATCATTTAATGAAATTTTATTTTCTTATTGATTATAATGATCGAAATAAAATTTAATTTTTTATTGAAATAAAATGTTATAATTATCATAGGTGAATTTATTAATTAATTTAAAATTCTATAAATAAAATAATAACTTGATTTAAATACTGATTAGATATATTAAACAAAAAATATATTTTTTCAAATAAAGTATCATAATAATCATAAATATATTTATTAATTAATTTAAAAATATATAAAAATAATAATAAATTCATTTTGATTACTATAAATAAAATATAACAATAAAAGTTACTAGTAAATAAAAATAGGGAGGAAGAAAAATAACGATATATAAAAAAAATTAGTTTTCTATGACTATCTTTTTTTAAAGCTAAAAATAATTTGGTCCAACATGTCATTATAAAAATATACTAAATTTGGTAATAAAATATTTGAGTATCAATATTTTTTGAAAAAAAATTTAGAGAGATGAAAACTAAAATGTTGTTATACACTTATACTTAAAAGATTAAAAGTAATATATTAATTTTATAATTTAATGTTATTAAATCATAAATTAGAACTAAAATGTCTATTTTATATATGTAACTAAATTCATTAATAACATATTTAATATTTCATTATACTACGTCAATTATTCAAAAAAAACAAAACCAATTTTATAATAATGATAATTAAATCTTTAAAACATAATAATGATAATTAAATATTATTTAATTTTGTAATTAGTTAAAAAGATGTAGTTTTTTGATTAATTAGAATAAATTTATCACTGTTGTACTTTACACTTAGAATTATATTTAAATCGAAATATATATATTTTTCAATATACAATTTTTTAGATTAAATATAACAAACTACAAAAAAAAAATCATCTATTCATTAAAAGGAATGAACAAAAATGTTCCTTAAATTTGTATTAGAACAAAAAAAAACTATATTTAATTTGAATAAATTTGATTAGAATAAAAAAAAACTATATTTAATTTGAATAAATTTGTATTAGAACAAAAAAAAACTATATTTTTTTTGAATCAAAGAAATATATTATAATTCAAAAAAACCAATTACATCAAGGAGACCCAAGGTCCATCCTTCCACTTACATCATGAATTTGACTATGTTTCTCCTAATTCTTTTATCTATCCATCCTCTATATATCACATTATCTATGATATTAGTAACTATACTCTTTCTATCTACATTGTTGCCAAATACAATATCATTTCTGAATTTCCACATATGATAAATTGTTTCAGCTACAGCAATTTTCAAGATTGCTGCCCTCCATCCTTTTCCTTTTGTACCTCTTATCAACCATACAATTTCTTCACTCCATACCTTTGGTACATGCCTAATTTCTAACCATTCCAACACTTCCTCCCAAATATCCTTCATTTGTTCACACTCAAAGAAAATATGATTTAAAGTTTCATCTTTTCTTTTACACATACTACACACTTTTTCATTGATCATTTTGAATCTCACCAATCTGTCTTTTGTTGCTAACCTTCCTTGGCACGCCATCCATAAGCACATAACTGCCCTAGGCCTAGCCTTGTTGTATTGAATCATTTTATACCAGTTGACTCTCCTACCATCATCAATCAAGCACTCATAGATCTTGCTGGCCTTGTAAGAGTTCATTCTCACAGCTTTCTCCCATTCATGTTGAACCCCTCATATTTCATCCCTTTGCTTCAGTATTCCCTTCATTATCCATGAGTGTTGTGTTTTCATCTCCACATTCATAACCTCTTCATTTTTGAAATAATACATGTGGATCCATTTAACCCACAGATTATCCTTTTTACAGCAGAGGTTCCATAAACATTTCATCAACCACACTTTATTCCAAATAGTCAGGTTCAGAAGATTCATACCTCCTTGCTCCTTAGGCTTGCACATGGAATTCCAGGCTATAGGGCTTTTACGACTTATCTCCTTCTTACCAGTCCAGATGAAGCTTCTACAGATGTCATCTATCTTCTTAATAACCATTTTAGGAATCGGGAAACATTGCATCCAAAATTGCATTATGGCATTTGAAATGCTCTGAACTAGCTGGATTCTTCCTGCATGACTCAGCAACTTTGCAGACCAGTGGTACACCTTATTCACAATGCGATCAATTAGGGGGAGATAATGATGTAAAGACAGTTTCTTACTTGAGAGGGGAACTCCCAGGTATCTAATAGGAAGGCTACCTCTTTGAAATCCAGTAATCTTCAGCATGTTGATCTTTTCTTCTTCACTCAAGCCAGCCATGAAGATCTTACTTTTATTCTGATTAACCACTAATCCTGTTGAGTCAATGAAAAACTTAAAGGCCTGGGTCAGCATTTGCACAGACACTTCATCTCCTCTACAAAACAGCAGGATATCATCTGCAAATGTGATGTTTGTCAGCTTCATCCCTTCACATTTCGCATGGTAGTTGAAATTGTTATCTTTCTGCATCTTGGCAAGCACCCTATGCATATAGTCTATGATGACCACAAAGAGCAAAGGAGAGATGGGATCTCCCTGCCTTATACCTCTCCTGGCCTGCATAAAATCAGTCAGCTCCCCATTTATATTAAACCTGTAAGAAACAGAGCTTATACCAGCCATAATCCACTGGATAAATCTATGAGGCAACCCAATTTCTATTAGAATATTTTCCAGAGCACCCCAGTGTACCATATCATAGGCCTTTTGTAAGTCTATTTGCACCATCACTCTAGGAGTTCCCTTCTTTCTGTCATAGCCTTTTATCAGCTCAGTAGCCAGCATGATGTGATTATGGATATGCTGGCCTTTGACAAATGCAGCCTGATTTTGACTGATAACTGTTGGCAGCACACTTCCCAGTCTATCAGTCAATATCCTTGAGATAATCTTGTATACTGTTGTGCATCCTGCTATGGGCCTATAGTCTTTCACACCTTTTGCATTATCTCCTTTTGGAATCAAAGTAACAGCTGTACTATTGAAAGGTTTATACATGGACCCCCTCTCAAAGTACTCTTTAACATCTTTAATCACATCAACCTTTATCACACTCCAGCTGGCCTTGAAAAATCCAGCACCATATCCATCTAAACCAGGACTTTTCCTGTCACCAATCCCTTTGAGTGCTTTCTCTATATCCTGATCAGTCACCTCTTGGATCAGCATTTGCCTTTGCTCCATGTTCAGTTGAGGACCCATTCTCATTGCCTCAACATCAATACTGACAGTAGTGTGCTCACTCTTTCCCATAAGCTGACTATAGAAACTAATCACTTCATTTTCCATTTCTTTTTGTTCATGAATGATGCTGCCATCTTCTTTATACAACTGGACTAATCTCTTTGTACTGTGTTGAGATTTCAGCATAGCATGGAAATATGCATTGTTCCCATCACCTTTCTTTATCCAGTCAATTTTTGTTTTTTGCCTCATCATTTTCTCCTGAACCTCATTTAAATGTATAACCTGATCAGTTTGCTGCTTAACTTTCTCAATCAGCTCCTTGTCCAATCTATTTCCCCTGAGTTCCAGCTGGCTTTGTTCAAGCTTACCTCTAGCTTCAATTATTTGTTGATTCATATTAGCCAAAGGTCTACTGAATTTAGCAATCTCACCTTTCAACCTTATAAGTTTCTTCCACAGAATCATCATTGGATACCCTCTCATGGGTAGATCCCAATTATTCTTCACCATCTGTAAGAAACCTGGAAATTCAGCTATACAATTGGTGTATCAAAACTGTCTAGGCACTATCTTTTTCTATCTCCCATCATCCACCACAAGCAAAGCATGATCTGAAACACTTGGAGGCATGATCTGCATACTAGTTTCAAGATTGTCCTGGAACCACTCAAGATTTCCCAGCAGCCTATCAATTCTGGTGTATATAGCATTCTCCCCCTGCCTATTAGACCAAGTAAAATAATCACCTGAGCTCTCCATTTCACTCAGCCCAGTGTTGTTCATCATATTCACCAAATCCACATATTCTCTTTCATTAACAGGATTTCCCCCTAATCTGTCTTGAGCCTTGAGCACATTGTTAAAATCACCTATTACACACCAAGCTCCTTGAATACTACCATGTATCAGCTCAATCTCTTTCCACAGCCTTCTTCTCTGATCAAGTTGATTATGAGCATACACTGCAGTCATCCAGTACTTGAATGCACCTGCCTTTGAGTAGATCCCACAATGAATATACTGACTGCTACTTTGAACACATCTGATATCCACCTGCTCTTTATTCCATCCTACCCAAATTCTACCATTTTCATGATCATTGTAATTATCTATATAATTCTCAGTCAGCCTAAGCCTCTCTCGAATTCTCTCAGCTTTATGGCTTTTGACTCTAGTCTCAATCAATATAGCAATATCAGGCTTCAGCTTTAGGAGATGGGAGCTAATCTCCCTAAGCTTAGCACTTTTATTTAGCCCCCTAATGTTCCAGGAAACTAACATGGTGTACAACATTTAGGTCCTTTGGGGTCATTCAAAACCTCAAGGATCCCAAATCCATTATTACTTAATTTAATTTGAATAATTTGTATTTTTCTTTATTATTATTTATAAAAATATTTTTGACTATCTTTTAGCCATCGAAAAATGAGGAGGGTTAATTATTTATTTTGTAAATAATATTACTTTTAAAGTTTTTTTTAGTTTAATTATTAATGATTTATTATTATTTGGTAGAAATAGTGAGATATTATTATTACGTGGAAGATGTAAAATTGTTGATAGAATTAGATATAATGGAGGGAAAACGAAGAGTTTAGTCTGTCTTCCAAGATAAATATTACATGTTTCAAGTAAAATATATATGAAATTTAAAAAGGTAGTTATTAATTGTGAAATTTTATCATTAAAGAGAGAAAATAATGAAGCATAAATTAGACCTATTTTTCAATAAATAGATGACCTTTTCAAAAGGAAAAAGAAAATAGCTTTTCAAAATAATTAAAATTTTATCTTTTTAAAGATTGTGATTTTTTTCAAAAACATATACATACACGCTAGAAATGTTCAAAAGTGATTGAAAACAAAGCTTGAAAAAATGCAATAGTTAACCATAGTTAATATATTAACAATCATCAATTTATTTCATGATTATCATTTAATGAAATTTTATTTTCTTATTGATTATAATGATCGAAATAAAATTTAATTTTTTATTGAAATAAAATGTTATAATTATCATAGGTGAATTTATTAATTAATTTAAAATTCTATAAATAAAATAATGACTTGATTTAAATACTGATTAGATATATTAAACAAAAAATATATTTTTTCAAATAAAGTATCATAATAATCATAAATATATTTATTAATTAATTTAAAAATATATAAAAATAATAATAAATTCATTTTGATTACTATAAATAAAATATAACAATAAAAGTTACTAGTAAATAAAAATAGGGAGGAAGAAAAATAACGATATATAAAAAAAAAATTAGTTTTCTATGACTATCTTTTTTTAAAGCTAAACATAATTTGGTCCAACATGTCATTATAAAAATATACTAAATTTGGTAATAAAATATTTGAGTATCAATATTTTTTGAAAAAAAATTTAGAGAGATGAAAACTAAAACGTTGTTATACACTTATACTTAAAAGATTAAAAGTAATATATTAATTTTATAATTTAATGTTATTAAATCATAAATTAGAAATAAAATGTCTATTTTATATATGTAACTAAATTCATTAATAACATATTTAATATTTCATTATACTACGTCAATTATTCAAAAAAAAAACAAAACCAATTTTATAATAATGATAATTAAATCTTTAAAACATAATAATGATAATTAAATATTATTTAATTTTGTAATTAGTTAAAAAGATGTAGTTTTTTGATTAATTAGAATAAATTTATCACTGTTGTACTTTACACTTAAAATTATATTTAAATCGAAATATATATATTTTTCAATATACACTTTTTTAGATTAAATATAACAAATTACAAAAAAAAAAATCATCTATTCATTAAAAGGAATGAACAAAAATGTTCCTTAAATTTGTATTAGAACAAAAAAAAAATATATTTAATTTGAATAAATTTTATTAGAACAAAAAAAAAACTATATTTAATTTGAATAAATTTGTATTAGAACAAAAAAAAACTATATTTAATTTGAATAATTTGTATTTTTCTTTATTATTATTTATAAAAATATTTTTGACTATCTTTTAGCCATCGAAAAATGAGGAGGGTTAATTATTTATTTTGTAAATAATATTACTTTTAAAGTTTTTTTTAGTTTAATTATTAATGATTTATTATTATTTGGTAGAAATAGTGAGATATTATTATTACGTGGAAGATGTAAAATTGTTGATAGGATTAGATATAATGGAGGGAAAACTAAGAGTTTAGTCTGTCTTCCAAGATAAATATTACATGTTTCAAGTAAAATATATATGAAATTTAAAAAGGTAGTTATTAATTGTGAAATTTTATCATTAAAGAGAGAAAATAGTGAAGCATAAATTAGACCTTTTTTTCAATAAATAGATGACCTTTTCAAAAGGAAAAACAAAATAGCTTTTCAAAATAATTAAAATTTTATCTTTTTAAAGATTGTGATTTTTTTCAAAAACATATACATACACGCTAGAAATGTTCAAAAGTGATTGAAAACAAAGCTTGAAAAAATGCAATAGTTAACCATAGTTAATATATTAACAATCATCAATTTATTTCATGATTATCATTTAATGAAATTTTATTTTCTTATTGATTATAATGATCGAAATAAAATTTAATTTTTTTTGAAATAAAATGTTATAATTATCATAGGTGAATTTATTAATTAATTTAAAATTCTATAATTAAAATAATGACTTGATTTAAATACTTATTAGATATATTAAACAAAAAATATATTTTTTCAAATAAAGTATCATAATAATCATAAATATATTTATTAATTAATTTAAAAATATATAAAAATAATAATAAATTCATTTTGATTACTATAAATAAAATATAACAATAAAAGTTACT
Source organism: Lathyrus aphaca (assembly GCA_963966055.1). Classification (NCBI taxonomy): domain Eukaryota; kingdom Viridiplantae; phylum Streptophyta; class Magnoliopsida; order Fabales; family Fabaceae; genus Lathyrus; species Lathyrus aphaca. The sequence continues at coordinate 490,571,707 of OZ014521.1, forward strand.
AGTAAATAAAAATATGGAGGAAGAAAAATAACGATATATAAAAAAAAAATTAGTTTTCTATGATTATCTTTTTTTAAAGCTAAACATAATTTGGTCCAACATGTCATTATAAAAATATACTAAATTTGGTAATAAAATATTTGAGTATCAATATTTTTTGAAAAAAAATTTAGAGAGATGAAAACTAGAACGTTGTTATACACTTATACTTAAAAGATTAAAAGTAATATATTAATTTTATAATTTAATGTTATTAAATCATAAATTAAAACTAAAATGTCTATTTTATATATGTAACTAAATTCATTAATAACATATTTAATATTTCATTATACTACGTCAATTATTCAAAAAAAAAAACAAAACCAATTTTATAATAATGATAATTAAATCTTTAAAACATAATAATGATAATTAAATATTATTTAATTTTGTAATTAGTTAAAAAGATGTAGTTTTTTGATTAATTAGAATAAATTTATCACTGTTGTACTTTACACTTAAAATTATATTTAAATCGAAATATATATATTTTTCAATATACACTTTTTTAGATTAAATATAACAAATTACAAAAAAAAAATCATCTATTCATTAAAAGGAATGAACAAAAATGTTCCTTAAATTTGTATTAGAACAAAAAAAATATATATTTAATTTGAATAAATTTGATTAGAACAAAAAAAAACTATATTTAATTTGAATAAATTTGTATTAGAACAAAAAAAAACTATATTTAATTTGAATAATTTGTATTTTTCTTTATTATTATTTATAAAAATATTTTTGACTATCTTTTAGCCATCGAAAAACGAGGAGGGTTAATTATTTATTTTGTAAATAATATTACTTTTAAAGTTTTTTTTAGTTTAATTATTAATGATTTATTATTATTTGGTAGAAATAGTGAGATATTATTATTACGTGGAAGATGTAAAATTGTTGATAGGATTAGATATAATGGAGGGAAAACGAAGAGTTTAGTCTGTCTTCCAAGATAAATATTACATGTTTCAAGTAAAATATATATGAAATTTAAAAAGGTAGTTATTAATTGTGAAATTTTATCATTAAAGAGAGAAAATAGTGAAGCATAAATTAGACCTTTTTTTCAATAAATAGATGACCTTTTCAAAAGGAAAAACAAAATAGCTTTTCAAAATAATTAAAATTTTATCTTTTTAAAGATTGTGATTTTTTTCAAAAACATATACATACACGCTAGAAATGTTCAAAAGTGATTGAAAACAAAGCTTGAAAAAATGCAATAGTTAACCATAGTTAATTTATTAACAATCATCAATTTATTTCATGATTATCATTTAATGAAATTTTATTTTCTTATTGATTATAATGATCGAAATAAAATTTAATTTTTTATTGAAATAAAATGTTATAATTATCATAGGTGAATTTATTAATTAATTTAAAATTCTATAAATAAAATAATGACTTGATTTAAATACTGATTAGATATATTAAACAAAAAATATATTTTTTCAAATAAAGTATCATAATAATCATAAATATATTTATTAATTAATTTAAAAATATATAAAAATAATAATAAATTCATTTTGATTACTATAAATAAAATATAACAATAAAAGTTACTAGTAAATAAAAATAGGGAGGAAGAAAAATAACGATATATAAAAAAAAAATTAGTTTTCTATGACTATCTTTTTTTAAAGCTAAACATAATTTGGTCCAACATGTCATTATAAAAATATACTAAATTTGGTAATAAAATATTTGAGTATCAATATTTTTTGAAAAAAAATTTAGAGAGATGAAAACTAAAACGTTGTTATACACTTATACTTAAAAGATTAAAAGTAATATATTAATTTTATAATTTAATGTTATTAAATCATAAATTAGAACTAAAATGTCTATTTTATATATGTAACTAAATTCATTAATAACATATTTAATATTTCATTATACTACGTCAATTATTCAAAAAAAAAAAAAACCAATTTTATAATAATGATAATTAAATCTTTAAAACATAATAATGATAATTAAATATTATTTAATTTTGTAATTAGTTAAAAAGATGTAGTTTTTTGATTAATTAGAATAAATTTATCACTGTTGTACTTTACACTTAAAATTATATTTAAATCGAAATATATATATTTTTCAATATACACTTTTTTAGATTAAATATAACAAATTACAAAAAAAAAATCATCTATTCATTAGAAGGAATGAACAAAAATGTTCCTTAAATTTGTATTAGAACAAAAAAAATATATATTTAATTTGAATAAATTTGATTAGAACAAAAAAAAACTATATTTAATTTGAATAAATTTGTATTAGAACAAAAAAAAACTATATTTAATTTGAATAATTTGTATTTTTCTTTATTATTATTTATAAAAATATTTTTGACTATCTTTTAGCCATCGAAAAACGAGGAGGGTTAATTATTTATTTTGTAAATAATATTACTTTTAAAGTTTTTTTTAGTTTAATTATTAATGATTTATTATTATTTGGTAGAAATAGTGAGATATTATTATTACGTGGAAGATGTAAAATTGTTGATAGGATTAGATATAATGGAGGGAAAACGAAGAGTTTAGTCTGTCTTCCAAGATAAATATTACATGTTTCAAGTAAAATATATATGAAATTTAAAAAGGTAGTTATTAATTGTGAAATTTTATCATTAAAGAGAGAAAATAGTGAAGCATAAATTAGACCTTTTTTTCAATAAATAGATGACCTTTTCAAAAGGAAAAACAAAATAGCTTTTCAAAATAATTAAAATTTTATCTTTTTAAAGATTGTGATTTTTTTCAAAAACATATACATACACGCTAGAAATGTTCAAAAGTGATTGAAAACAAAGCTTGAAAAAATGCAATAGTTAACCATAGTTAATTTATTAACAATCATCAATTTATTTCATGATTATCATTTAATGAAATTTTATTTTCTTATTGATTATAATGATCGAAATAAAATTTAATTTTTTATTGAAATAAAATGTTATAATTATCATAGGTGAATTTATTAATTAATTTAAAATTCTATAAATAAAATAATGACTTGATTTAAATACTGATTAGATATATTAAACAAAAAATATATTTTTTCAAATAAAGTATCATAATAATCATAAATATATTTATTAATTAATTTAAAAATATATAAAAATAATAATAAATTCATTTTTATTACTATAAATAAAATATAACAATAAAAGTTACTAGTAAATAAAAATAGGGAGGAAGAAAAATAACGATATATAAAAAAAAAATAGTTTTCTATGACTATCTTTTTTTAAAGCTAAACATAATTTGGTCCAACATGTCATTATAAAAATATACTAAATTTGGTAATAAAATATTTGAGTATCAATATTTTTTGAAAAAAAATTTAGAGAGATGAAAACTAAAACGTTGTTATACACTTATACTTAAAAGATTAAAAGTAATATATTAATTTTATAATTTAATGTTATTAAATCATAAATTAGAACTAAAATGTCTATTTTATATATGTAACTAAATTCATTAATAACATATTTAATATTTCATTATACTACGTCAATTATTCAAAAAAAAAAAACAAAACCAATTTTATAATAATGATAATTAAATCTTTAAAACATAATAATGATAATTAAATATTATTTAATTTTGTAATTAGTTAAAAAGATGTAGTTTTTTGATTAATTAGAATAAATTTATCACTGTTGTACTTTACACTTAAAATTATATTTAAATCGAAATATATATATTTTTCAATATACACTTTTTTAGATTAAATATAACAAATTACAAAAAAAAAATCATCTATTCATTAAAAGGAATGAACAAAAATGTTCCTTAAATATGTATTAGAACAAAAAAAATTTATTTAATTTGAATAAATTTGATTAGAACAAAAAAAAACTATATTTAATTTGAATAAATTTGTATTAGAACAAAAAAAAACTATATTTAATTTGAATAATTTGTATTTTTCTTTATTATTATTTATAAAAATATTTTTGACTATCTTTTAGCCATCGAAAAATGAGGAGGGTTAATTATTTATTTTGTAAATAATATTACTTTTAAATTTTTTTTTAGTTTAATTATTAATGATTTATTATTATTTGGTAGAAATAGTGAGATATTATTATTACGTGGAAGATGTAAAATTGTTGATAGGATTAGATATAATGGAGGGAAAACGAAGAGTTTAGTCTGTCTTCCAAGATAAATATTACATGTTTCAAGTAAAATATATATGAAATTTAAAAAGGTAGTTATTAATTGTGAAATCTTATCATTAAAGAGAGAAAATAGTGAAGCATAAATTAGACCTTTTTTTCAATAAATAGATGACATTTTCAAAAGGAAAAACAAAATAGCTTTTCAAAATAATTAAAATTTTATCTTTTTAAAGATTGTGATTTTTTTCAAAAACATATACATACACGCTAGAAATGTTTAAAAGTGATTGAAAACAAAGCTTGAAAAAATGCAATAGTTAACAATAGTTAATATATTAATGATCATCAATTTATTTCATGATTATCATTTAATGAAATTTTATTTTCTTATTGATTATAATGATCGAAATAAAATTTAATTTTTTATTGAAATAAAATGTTATAATTATCATAGGTGAATTTATTAATTAATTTAAAATTCTATAAATAAAATAATAACTTGATTTAAATACTAATTAGATATACTTACACAAAAAATATTTCATTTATGTGTTTCGATTCTCAAGCTTCCTAATTATCTCCTTAATGCATTTCGATTCCCTTTCTTCTGGAGAAAGAATCACCTCCTCCCGTTTTGATTCTCTTTCTTCAGTAGAAAGAACCTTCTCTGATTCAGATACCAAGATATCACTATCCGCCATTGATCAAAATTCAAAAACTTTTTCTCTTATGATTCCCTAAAACACAAAACCCTAAATCTATATATTTATCGTTTCCCAAAAATCACACCTTGATTACTTATTTATAGGGAGAACTGGTGTCGGTTGCTTGCCCATCCTCGTTTATCTAACTATTCTATTTAGATTTATTATTAATTTCTTAATTTTATATTCTTTTAAACTAACTTTATCAGCTTTAGGTAAATATTTTATTTACATTTTTTAAAACTAACTTTATCAGCTTTAGGTAAATATTTTACACTCTAAATTCTATAATAAAATTCTTTTATTTTATAATGACAGTACATAGTAATTATTATTATTTTTCGATTTTTACCACCAGTTTTATTTGGTTCGGAAGTCAGTTTTAGGGGATCGAACTGTGACCCTCCCTACTAAGTCCAGCGACAATCATCACTTGACCAACTAACGATTGGTGCATACTATTTTTTTGACAAATTCTGATGTAATACCCCGTAAATTATTTAATGCTCTGGATAATATTAGTTAAGATTAATAGGGTTCTGGTGTGCTCTGAGAGATTTTTTTTAAATTAAGTGTATCAGAGACATCATTGGATACTCTCAGTTTTGGACCAGTTAGGTTACTAACTAAAAGATATTATCAGTATAATATTTCATTTGTTATACAATACCTAAAAATAGAAACATTGAGAGAGAAAGAAAAGAGAAGTGGGAGAAGAAGAAAGGAAGGGAAAAAGCTTGAAGAAGAAGAGGCTCTTGGATATCAAGCTTCATCTTCATCATTCATCTCAATTTCTTCATCATCTTCATTGCTAGAGGTGGGTCTATTTAGTACTTTTGTTTTAGAGCTTTAGAGTTATAGGATTTTAGGTTAGAATGTGATAATTTCTTCTAATCGAAATTCTAACGGTTAAATGATACTAAGATAAATGTGAGCATACTATGTTGATAAATAATATATGAGCAAAATAAGTGTGAGCATACTCTATGATAAATGATAATATGTTGCTTTATGAGAAAAATGAGTTTTACTAGTTTTACATGATTGTCGCTCCCTGGATTTTCATCCTGGTACGAACGCGAAAGTGACACGGAAAAAGGTAGAGTCATCAGTCAGACATTTTTATCCCGAAGGAACGGGAATGGTAATGATGCACAAACCAAGGAAAGAAAGGAAAGGACAAGGTCCTGCGAACCAAAGAAACTGGGTTCGGGAGTCGGTTACAACCTGGGAAGGTATTAGCACCCCAGATCGTATAAAAGAGTGCTCGAATGGGCCCTACCCCGCTCTGCCTACGTACCTCATTTGGACATGAGGATCAGAGTCGTCGTAGTTCCCCTAACTAGGGAGGAAAATGGCTTGTGTTTTAAACCTGAACTGCTTATGTCAATGCTCAGGTGTTGCAGGCTCGTCTGTTACGAGTGCGTTACCGTCTTACAAAGAGACAAGTAGGAGCAAGTTCGTACATTGAGAGTGAAGGAGATGAGAAAAGAAGTCCCGAAGGGGGGGCGATTATTCTTTATCCAGAGTTTTTTATGAGTGTGACACAAGGAAGTGAAGGCAAATCCTTATCTAAGGAATGTGTCCTTATTACCACATCCCTAAATAGAATGAGTAACAAGTCCACCAAGAATGAAGAAGACCTTCAAACTTGCTTCCTAAGATTAGGATTTGAATTCACTAGCTTGCTTGGAATTATTAAGTGTTTTGTAGATCAAAATGAAGAAATGTTTTTTATGCTTTTCTTTGTGAAGGTAGCCTCATGATTGAACTTGTGCATCATAGATACACTTATGCCACCACCAAGATAGGGTGAAGAAGAGTATCCATGGAATAAAGCCATAACACAAGACACCACTTCAATCCTTATTAGGGTGTTTTTTATGTTTTTGTATGAAGACGAGAAGAGAATAGAACCAAAGGAGAAAAAGGTAAACAACTAAGAGAATCTAACCATCCTAGAATTTATCATGCAAAAGGTTGGTCCTAGGTTAGTGTGGTTTGAATTCTATCCTAATGGAAAATAAGGAGAAAAGAAAAAAGAAAGAGAAAGAATGAGATCTAACTTACTTCTCTTGAATAAGTTAAGTTGAACTCAAAGAGGGAAGAAAAGAAGTAAAGTGATGGCCTAAAGCACATCTCAAAGACAAATAAAAGAAATTAAAGACAAGTTAAGGTAAGAAGTTGTGTGTGAGATTCCCTCCCACACACATTGCTTACCAAAAACCCTACAAGTGTTAGAAGTATTCACCAATGGAGAAAGAAGTCTAAGTATACACAAGACAATTAAGGAACAACTTTAAAGCAAACCAAAGCATCTAAGTCAGAAACTAATGGTCTAGGATGACCTCTATCATTAGTCATGCAAAGCTAAACAAAGAAGAAATGAGAAAGCTCTCAAAGGCATAAGTGAAACACCTAGAAGAAAGAAAGATGAGAACATGACAAAATAATCATCATACAATTAAAATAAGGATCAAGCTCCTCAAAGTAAGAACTAAAACAAGTGGAAGAGAAGCATGAGATCAAAGCATTATCATCACTAGAAACATACAAAGTTCAAACAAGAGCACATAGGAGAAGCATGGAGAGATTGAAGTGTCATGGGTATTCATACAAGTGTAAGACTTAGTGGATAAGCAACTCAAAACAAAACAAAGTGAAAACATCAAACAAGGACCAGGGACATTATAACATGTAAAAATTCTTAGAACAAACCCTATGAGTTGGCAAAAGTGCCCTCCTATCCTAATGAGCAAGCAAAAGTCAAGAAAACATCACAATTAGGCCATGGCACTTACAAAATTCACATAAAATGGAAACAAGCTTACAAAATTACACAAGTAAGCACAAAGACCCTTTAAAAATGTGGTATCAACATACCAAAATCACGAGTCAAGAAACAAAAACAAACTAGGTCAAATAATTGCATAAAGTTCAATTAGTGTTTCATAAGTTTCCTCCTAAAGCAACATGGCAAAACCTAAGAAAAAAGGTCCTAAAAATCATGGAATAAATCTAAAGCCATCCTCAACATGTTATGAATTAGTAGCAAAAAGAATCAAGTTCATACCTATTACCAAAATTAAAATAGAAAATGAACAAGACAAGTCATGCATAAAAAAACTTAAACTAAAAGAAATAAAGTCAAGAATAAAATCAGGCACGAAAAATAATGAAAAATGCAAAATAAAAAAAAATGGAAAATTAAAGGAAATTAAAATAAAAATCTATGAATTTTTTGGTGATTTTTAAGGTTAATTAACTATTTTAAAAAAATGAATTTGAAACTGAAAATAAAATGAAAATAAAATGAGAACAAAGTGAGGGAGGTGTAATAGCAACCCAAAACACGTTTTAAATCCAATCTGGGCCTAGCATGGGGGTGTGGAAAATAACTCAAGCCCAAAACAAATCAGTGCAGTCAACCTAATATCATGAACCCTAGTCCAAAATTCAACACATATTCAGAACCATTGCATTCATTCAACACGTGCAAGTGAGTCAATAAAGTAATCAGGTCAACACATGCAAACACCCTCACACGCACACACATGATAAGAAGTATGGACAAGAACGCACCAAAAACAATTCATAAATAAAAGTCATGTGCCTTGCACGCATAATTTTAATGCGTTGGCACTATTAACACCGTCCAAATCAAGAAATGAAGGGATGAGATTGTGTCTTCCTCGCTCATCCTCCTTTCACATGCATATGAAGCATTTCCAGAATCCGGTGACTGGAGCTAGGGCTCCGGCACCGGAAAATCCATGCTATGAACAAAACTCAACAATAATGCATACAAATCTCCAGATCAGTCAGTAGTTTCAGGTACGGTGAATCCAAATCCAGTCTCAGAAATCACAAATAATCATCACACCAAGCAAATTGAAGCAAATAAAGTTTCACCATCAAACTTTAAATCAATAATACATACTCAATAATCAAGAATTTTCAAAAGTAAAAGCAACATGATAACCAGTGAGATCAGCAGCTCACAAAATGCACAAGAAAATCAAGTTCTAGATCCACGAATTTGGGAGGTTAACTGAACCTGAAGAACTTGCAATTCACCAAGAAAACCCTCCAACTAGTGCAAATCTGCTTGCTTTGACCTCCTCTTGCAAAATAAATGCAAGATGGAGCTTGAGAGAGGCTAAATCTGGGAATCTGAATGCTCTTGCTCTAGAATGGCACTCCAATGATTCTTCACTCTCAGCTCAAATCAACCACTGAATAAGGATCCTTGTGATCTGAGGATGAATGATTTGTGAAGGAATGAAGCAATGTGTGTTTGGATGAAGAGATTCGAAAGAAATTTCCAAAGTGCAAGAAAGTATGAAAGTGGATAATGAGAGAGGCTAGCGCTCTGAATTTCTGATGAGATCCTTATATATGATGAGCTTATGACACTGATTAGGGTTTTATGGATAACAGAAGCATGAGGAGTGTGTGAGGGATCCAAATGAAAATTTTCAAGAAAAGTATGATGTAGTCATTTATGCATGCAATCCCTTCCCCATGTGCACATTCTGATCCAAAAAGAAACCATAAGGACCCTTGAATTGATCTTACAGCTTAGGATCAAGTGTATCATGCTTTCCTCGTGATTTTGCAAAAATGCATTTTGTGAATTATTCTTTCATCAAGCCACGGGTTCCTTGATTTCCTTGGGCAAAAATGATTCTAATGCCTTGCCTTTGATGTTTATGATCATAAATGGTCCATAGAATGGCTTGGAAATGAGTTATATGGCAATTTGCAAAGTTGTAGAAACTTAAAAATATGGTAAAACCCTAAAATATCCAAACTTCCAATGGCCATATATTGAGTTCTACACATGCTATGATCAAGTTATCTTACTTTTTGAAAATGGGAGAGCAAGCCCTACAACTTTCATTTTCAAGGAAATTTCATTTGGAGTCATCTTGGCCATGTAAGAATCACTTATAGATTAGGGCAAAAAATGCCAAAAATAGTAAGTTTCCATGCATGCCACTTTCTAATTTTGGAAAATCCTTCACAACCTCTTGATTCTTGCTCCTTGAGATCTCCAAATCTATTTTTTGACCTTAAGAAAGTCCCTTAGCTTGAAAAACATGATTGGAGACCTAGAAATCCATTGGTTGACTTTTCAGATGCATAGTTGACCAATTTCTTCATTTACAAGTAACTAAAGAATTGTCTGACTTCCTAAATGATTTTCTGCTTCAAACTTCATACATAGACCTTATATATCATATAAAAGCCTTTGACCACAAGAATTGGCCAAAGCTATAAGGATTTCTTGATCTGAGGCAAAACCCTAATTAGGGTTTCCTGTGTAGGAGCTTGTTGCACTATTGAGCTTCTGATGATGCTTCACCCTTTTGGGGGCTTTGTGAATGACTTTGGACTTGTATAAGACATGAGGAGACCTTGTGAGCTTCTTGAAATGTCACTTGGATCTTGGATTGACTTGGGGAACCAAGAACTTCCAGATGATTGATCATGTGCTTTATGCTAGCACCTATGGATGTCATGCTTCATTTTTCTATGCCATATGATGGGATATGAGAGTGGAATGCTATGCTATATGATATGAAAATGATTAGAAAAAATAGTGATCAAATTTTGGGGTGTTACAATGATGAAAGCGCGGGTTTTTATGTTTACTGCCACGATGTAACCGGTTACACCCTAGGTGTTAACCGAATAGAGAAATGTGGCTCTAACTCTCAAAACACCTCTATTTGAACAATATTGCACTATGTAACCAGTTACACACCGAGTGATAACCGGTTACCACTGTAGGTTTTCCAAAAATATTTTCTAAAATGCATAACTTTTTACTCGGGTGTCCGATTGAGGCAAAATTTATATTGATAGAAAGATGAAATGATAATTTATCAAATGGAAAGAGAAAATATTATTTTTGGTGAGGAATTTAATTAATTATGGTATTTAATCAGTATTTTTGAATATGTGAATTTATGGAAATTTATTAACTAAAAGGTTAAAGTTTAGGGTTAGTGAGGAAACCTTATTACACTGCAATATATGAGACATAGAAGTATAAGTAGGAATTATTAGAACTAGATGGCGATGCATGAACGTTCGGTATATAGATGTGTATCTTAGTCGTGTAAGGGTCTAGTGGTGAGTAAACACTATATCGAACATATGTGAACCCGTTGGGTGTTTATTATTGTGAAAAGGCGCACGTGGCTTTACGAATCTAATATGCATTCACTTAGAGTAGAAATCATGTAATCAGAATTATTTCCCAGTGAATGTCGTTTCATGAACCGGGGGTTCCTCTGGAATGTACGCATGATTACTTAGCAGGTTTTATTCTCGTGTGTATTACGAATGGAACTTACGGGTAAAGACTTGTGGTGGATTATGGCCCATGTGAAGTGACGATTTTTAAGGTTAATAGCTCTTAGAATCTGAATCCATTTCGTATGTCAAGTAAGTTACAAGGATCCATGACTCGTGCCAACTCTTAGACGTATGAGAGGACGAGAATATGGGATGCCTTCATTTGGTTTCTGGATTAGTGATACGTTCGAGTTAGTGAACTCAAGACATGTTTCCATATGAGTGTGAGGATGTAAGCTCAAGGTCTTAGTTTTCCCCCTGACTTGAGTAGGATTTTACATAACCTTATAAAGTTGAGAGAATCCATAAGATATGGACTCACTGATATTTGTTATCTCACCACATGTTGTTGATTTTTATTTCAGGTGCTTCAGGCTCTGAGAAGGGTAATGATAAAGTCGTTTCAAATTTTACCAAGAGTTTGAATAAGAGGACAAAGTTGTATTCTAGAAATGAGATGTTCATTATTTTTGTGTTTCCATATAATGATTGTGTGTTGGATTCTAGTTGTGAGTGAATCAAGTGTGAGCTTGTGGTTGAGACCCTTTGGTGTCGTCATTATTGTTTTCCTACTAGTGTCGTTGTACGAGTGGAAATTGAATTGTCCCGCTGAATAGTCGTGATGTGACCGTGATAGAAATTATAGTTCTACCTCGTCACTTGTTTGAAGTATGTCATATGCATGTGGTACGTTATTTTGTGTTACTTTGAGTTGTGAACGGTGGGTGAAAGTTACGTAAGTTTAGAAACCGCGAGTTGAGAATAATCTTGCAAGTTAGTGTAAACTTGATTGATAATTTTGAGTTTGGATTATTTTGTATCAAGAAAATTTGGTTATACTGTGATTAATCGATTACCCCAATTTGGTAATCGATTTAATACATGAATTTGTTAAGGACCTTGGAAACCCATATCTTCAAGTTGTAAGTCTATTTTGGTTTCCGTTCGAAGTGTTAGAAGATGGTGTGTTGAACTTTTCTTTGAGCATGATTGGTAGATATTATATGATTTGAATTTGGGTGTGTTGTCGTTGAGACTATTGAGGACCTTAATTGTGAAGTTATAAGAAACTCACAAAGTGTTGATCTCTCAGGGAACACTTTGGTATCTGAATTATTGTGTGGATAAGATATGAACAATTGGTCAGTTTTTAGTATCGTTAATTCTCGTGAGTTCTTGGCATCAGTTGAAGATTCCATGAGAGTAATACATATATGTGCAGTTGTGTCGTACTCAGAGATGGGAATTTGAAAGTGTAACACGGTGGGAGAACTGACTTGGTGTTTTTTATTTGACAAAAACAATGTTGCGGATAGAAAGAGTCGCTACCGACTTTTATTTTATCCAATAGGAAAGGTTATAAAAGAATAGGAAAGACCTTAAAAGATTTTGAGTTCGGTGGGTATGTTATACAAAGGGAAGGTGTTAGCACCCTTTGTATCCATGGTTATCCATGGGCTCTTAGTTACTTAGCTCACTTGTTTTTTTGAAAAGTGCGAAGTGTATGTTTAGAATTTTTCATAAGTCTTTGTAATGATCCTCATATGGATGTATATAAAGTCTTGAGTTTTTGAAATTTTTTTAAAGTGAGGTGTGAAAAAGAGTTTTTTGAAATATGAGCAAGTAACTAAGAACTACCTACCCTAGACTGGTCTTTCATGTTTCTTTATTTCCTTTCAAGGGTAAGACTGTCCTTACTATTAAGGAGTAAGTAGTCATTTACCTTGGATTTATTAAGGGATGGGCGTAGGGTCATCGTATGGTCAACGAAGGCAACTTGTAGGGGTGTCTCTAGCAATTCGTAAGGACTATCATCATTTGTTCGTAGGTACAAGATCATTATTTCGTAGGCAACTTCGAAGGGACTTATGATCTTTTAAATCTGAAGGGACTTGATGATTTCTTTGTTTGAAGGAACTTTGCTTTTAAGACACCCCATTTTCGAGGGACTTGACCATTTGTTTAAGGCAACCAAGAAAGGAACCCTAGGAAGTGTAGATGGCGATCGTAGAACGATCGACTTACGTGTGTGAGTGTTATTTTCAAATAATTATCTTGAGAATTAGTTTTCTAAGTCCATATTGTTTAGTCAATCTTTTCACGCCCTAGGTTACTAACCACACAGTAAATATAAAAAATAAAGGCAGAAATTAAATGATTCCTACACTATTACATGGCTTCGTTGCAGTTACATAGTAATCAGGAAGAAAATAAAACTCAACTATTACAAGTGTGAAACAGTTACATAATAAGGCTAATAATAAATGAATAACATTAAAATAAGTTTTAAAGAAAAGGTTTGCAAATCAGGTTAAAGAAAACAAATTAGGGTTAAGGTTTTAAAAAAAGTTTTAAGGTTTATAAAATTTTTTAGGGTTTAAAGGTTTGAGAAAAGTTTTAGGTTTAAAAAATAATAAGGTTTAGGGTAAAGGTTAAGGCTAAATTAAGAAACCTAAATTAATTAATCATTTTTTAGGAAAAAACAATTTAATTATTAAGGTAATTAAAACAACCTAATAAAAATAAATTAGTGATAAAAAAAAGTTTAAGAAATTTGTTATAAAATAAAATGGGTTAATTAAGGTTTTAAAAAAATTAAGGGTTTAAATAAGTATAATTAAATATAAAAAAAGGAAAAGAGGGAAAAGATCAAGGTTACTCAAAAACGTGTCATGGGTAGGAGTTGAACTCATGACCTTGCATTCACAGCCTTCAGTCTTTGCCACTAGGCCACACAACCTTTGGTGAATAAACCTGCAAAAACATGATTATATAATAAAACTGAAAAATAATCTCAAGTTAGAAAAAAATTTGACATAGGCTGGGTTTGAACCCACACCCATGACCTTTCAGATGTCCTCCTTTACCACTAGGTTGCGCGCGCATTTAAGAATATACTTGGAAAATAAATATTATATAATAAAGCTTAATCAAGAAAACCACAAGTTAAAAAAAATAACGTCCAAGGTTGGATTCAAACTCACGCCTTCATAATAAATACACGTTTCCCTTTCCACCAAGCAAACCATCCTTATAACTTCACAAACAATAAAACACAATCAAATTTTTTTAGTAATGCATGAAAAATCATAATCGAAAAAATCAAATTTCAAGAATAATATGAATTTGGTTTGTGAGATTTTGCATGAGTTTGATGTTAATGATGATTGGGATATGTTTAGGGAGTCTCAAGGATTGATTCTACACCTTTAAATTGTTTGAAACAAGCTTGCAATGTAGAAACCAAATTTCACTTTTTCTTTGATTTTTTGAAGTGTGAAAGCTCTCTCCTTGTGCCAAAATCATTCCCCTTGTAATGTCTTCTTGTTATGTATATGTAATAGAGTGAATTAGGTCAAGAGAATGGGCTTTTGTTGTATGGGTTTGAGTTGCTTGCATGTGAAGAAATCTCATTACCATAATTGTCACAAAATCAAATATTCTCATGTCATATTGGTTTTGTACGAATTTGGAGATTACCAATCACTTTGAATAACCAATATTTGATCCAAAAATAAATTTTAGATCAAATCTTTGATTTTTTATAATTTATTTTAATTAAAAATGATTTTAAATGATTAAAATCAAATATAATATAAAATAAATAATAAAAATCAGAAAATATAGTCATTGGGTCGTGAATGGACTTATCTTCAAGTTTGGATTGAAATATTGTAGGCCCATTTGAAAAGAATTGGAGTTATGACCTTTTTTACTTCACACACCTCTTAAAAATTTCCCAACTTTGACAATGGATAAATTCCTCAATTTTGATCCCATGAACGTGTTCTAGGACTTTTTAGAAAGCTTAGAGTGTCCTCTAATCGACCCTTTTGGTCCCATGTCCATATCTTCTTACCATTTTTAAATTATGAGATTTGGAAAAAGTTGACTTTTTGTTGACTTTCAAAAAGACCTATAATGTCTTAGCTCATATCTTTCAAATGAAGCATTTTTGGACTTGGCTTGTGAGACACAAAGTTGTAGGGAATTGGATTTCCATCAAAATGAGATTTGGATGGGAAATATTTGATGAAGTATATGAAAGTTATGGCTGGTCAAAGTTCAGTTGATTTTCCTGCACAAAACCCTAATTTAGTAACTCTTGATTCTGGATGATTCTGAGGTTTCCTTGATGAATCATGATCAAATGATGAATTTCACCTCATAATCTTTATTTTGACCAAAAATCTTGGAGTTTGACTTTATGTTGACCACAATTGACTTGTTGACCAAATTAACCGATCTTTAAGTATCTGAGCATCTGACTAACTAGACTTATGTGGAAGGCCTTGAAACTTGACATGAGGATTCTTTGAGATATATGGGATGTCACGAAGTCTACTTGAAGATCTGGAAATCCATTTTTCCTTGAGAATTTCAAAACCCTAGTTTCAGATCCATTGCTTAGGAGAAAGCTTTGTCTGATGAAACCTTGAGTCCTTTTGAGCAATTGTGAATCTTGTGACTATTAGGAGGCTTCTTGAGACACATTATATTTGAATATGGGAGGGAAAATTTTCAGGTTCAACAGCTGCCCCTGTTCAATTTTCTGAAACCTGAGGAGTTAGATTGGCATGTACGCCATTCGTGACTTGAAGGTTGAAGAGGATTGAACACTAAAGCCCAAAAATTTGCTCCCGCCGGTGCGCAGAGTAATACTGTTGGTTGATTGTATTGCTTGAATGGAATTAAAGATGCCATTTGGAGTAAATGGAGATGGGCTTATAGATGCCATCCAAAGTATCTATGGATAAGAGTATCAGAATGTGCCTACGTTTGACTTTATCTGAATGTTTTTACTGCACTAAGTATCAGAATTAGATCTTTGTCTCGACCATCTCTGAACTGTCTCTGTAACATATTCGATCTAAGCATCAGCACTAGATCTTCATGTAGAGCGTCTCTGAACTATATATGGGGAAAGATATCCTGTAATAAGTATCAACATTATATCTTCGTATAGATCGTCTCTAAACTGTCTCAAGGACAATTTCTTAAATTAAGCATCTGAATTATATCTTCGTCTCGATTATCTCTGAATTGCTTCTAGAAAGTATAATGCACTAAGTATCAGCACTAGATCTTCGTATGGATCATCTCTGAACTGTCTCAAGGACAATTTCTTAAATCAAGCATCAAAATTAAATCTTCATTTAGATTATCTCTAAATTGCTTCTGGAAAGTATCATGCACTAAGTATCAGCACTAGATCTTCGTATAGATCATCTCTGAACTGTCTCAAGGACAATTTCTTAAATCAAGCATCATAATTAAATCTTCATTTAGATTATCTCTGAATTACTTTTGGAAAGTATCATGCACTAAGTATCAACACTAGATCTTTGTATAGATCGTCTCTGAACTATCTCAAGGACAATTTCTTAAATCAAGCATCAGAATTAAATCTTCATTTAGATCACCTCTGAATTGCTTCTGGAAAGTATCCTGCACTAAGTATCAGCACTAGATCTTCGTATAGACTGTCTCTGAACTGTCTCAAGGACAATTTCTTAAATCAAGCATCAGGATTAAATCTTCATTTAGATTATCTCTGAATTGCTTCTGGAAAGTATCATGCACTAAGTATCAGCATTAGATCTTTGTATAGATCGTCTTTGAACTATCTCAAGGACAATTTCTTAAATCAAGCATCAGAATTAAATCTTCATTTAGATTATCTCTGGATATATCTTGCACTAAGTATCAGCACTAGATCTTCGTATAGATCGTCTTTGAATTGTCTCAGGGAAATAAAAGCATCCTGCACTAAGTATTAGCACTAGATCTTCGTATAGATCGTCTCTGAACTGTCTCAGGGAGTTGGTAATGTTTTATCTGATTGCGAACTATCCTGAAAAGGAAAGGTTAGTTTTCGTGCAAGATTATTTGATGTATGCATGTATGACATGATGTTCTTAATATAAGTGAGAATGTCATATGCATTATGGATGCGTATGCCATGATATGATGTAAATGATATATGTATGAATTATGTAGCTAAAGTGCATGAATAGCTCCGTATATCAATTGCTAATTGGGGAAAATAAATCCCGATTCGTTGTTGAGGAATATGAAGACATTGTTCCCGTCTTGTTTCAGAATATTGTACTTAGGATCTTCTGTTTCCCGTTCGTCGTACTTCTTATTGAAATATTAAATTCCTGAATACCCTGACTAGGGATAAAAGAGACGGACATTCCCCTGGGAGACTTATCCGACTGAGTGTCAATTCTTTGGAGGATATCGTGCTTGAGAGAAATATGCTTGAGGAACTCGTAGAGTCGAAGGTACAAGAGGCTACTTGGAGTATTTCGTTAGAATATATCCGTAAAGATTACTCTGTGGGGATTAACCGGTGAAGATTTGCTGGATTCCTACCTCCGATCATCCTTAGTAAATGCTATTATTGTATTTTATGCATTTTTGGTAAACATCATTCATATTCAAAAGCATACATACATTCAAACATAATCAACGAACGTTTTCACTTTAGTAAAAAGGGAAAAGTAAACCTGAATTCCGAAATAGAGTTGTATCAATTTTGAAAGTGTATACTCATTCAAAGTAACCAATGGATTTAGAACTTTTGATATTCTCGACTTCCTTGAGTAATTCTCTTAGGAATTCTCATGACTGAATCCGAAGACATGATACTGACACCATATGATATTATTGGCACAGACAATTAATTTCCACAATGGCTTCTGCTGAGAATCAAATATCAAGATAATGTAATGAAAGGAATGTGTTTTCAGACTGCGGTGGATCGTGTACACCCTGGGTAATGATTAAGGAGCTTGATTTGATTAGATTTGAAAAGAGAGCATTGCCCCTAGATGAGGATGATTTGTCCTAGAATGGAAGTATCTGAGAGGAGCTACCTCAAGAGGAATAAACAAAATTCCCTACAATAATATGCCCCTGGCATCATGAACTTGGTAATGTTACTTCTGGGAATTCATATGAGGAGACCTGCCCCTGGCTATTTAAGCATTGTCGAATCTTGACCTGACTGCCCCAGATGAATTGGACAATAACATGGCATGCCCCTTTAATTGGAAGATAGTGACTATGCCCCTTGTATACATTGGCTTTGATCCAGGAAGCAACTTTGTCTGTCATGAGGACTTTGGTTTATTGAATGTTCATCATGTAAGCTTCTCTGTTGTCAAACACTTAGTTATATGCAAACAATGATATTCAAAATGCAACGCTTATGTCTGTTTTGATGTTTTGAAAAAAATTATTTTAGCAAAACAATGTTTGTAAAAACTGTGATATTAACTCAAGATTTATAATAAGCCCTAAAGGAGTCAGGATACCTTTTTTGTAACAGTACACTTTCGAACTACCCATGCTTCAGTTAGGACTTTTAAAGGGTTGTAACGTGGCTTGGTTCACGGTTTAAGAAACAAAGGATAAAGACTCAAATTTTATTTGTACCTAACCCATTCTTCGTGAGGTTCTTCAGTTCTATGTTTGGTTAACTTATGCAATATGGCTCCAAAAGAGTTTGGAATTGTAACACTGGCAGAAGTTTATTTGAAAAAAGCCAGTCATCTTCTCTTTTTTTTGTTGAGGATTTGTAGTGACCTCTTTTTCTTTTGTCTTTGTTATCCCTTCCTTTTTCCTGAACTGTTTGTTTCAGGATTACAGTCAGCAGGATGTCTCATTTTTTTTACTAAGTCTCCTTCATAGGTTTTGACTTAGTGAGCTTCTCTTTTGATAGGTATTGAATGTAATACTTAATGATTATAGGGAACCATCATTAGTTGTGTACAAAAAGGACAACTGACATAATTGAGTTAACCGATGAACTACCCTTCCCTAGGTTATGATTGAGGGTTTTAATTTGCGTGAGAATGAAAACTCCAACTTCATAGGCTCAAAAGGGTTGACTAGGGATTAACTTCCTTATATCTCCACTGTTTAGGAATTGAAACAATGCATGTACATCGTCAGCATAGTCTGTTCAAAAGCATACTGCATAAGATTATGGTATTGTTTTCGTCATCCTCCCTCTAAAGGCTTATAGCTTTATCAAGATTTAAATATCATAAAATAGAAGTAAGGAGCATAGTTTTAAGTATCGTGAAACGAATGGATTAATTCTAGACAAACATATGCAATGCATTATTGTGAAAACAAAATATGACATAATAGTAAGTGTCTAGGCTGACAAAAGAAATTACAAATGAAAATTCAAATTCAAATGTTCTCAAAGCCTCTTCCTCTAAACTTGTCACTCTGGGTATTTGGCTTCTTTGATGTTTGATGAACAACAGGAGAATTCAATCTGGTCTTCTGGCATAACCTCGAGGATTCCTTCGTCAATCAGGTCTTGAATCTTATTCCTCAATGCCCAACAGTTATCAGTGACATGTCCAGGACAGTTGGAGTGATATGCACACCTTGCGTAGGTGTCACATGGGGGGAAACTGACTTTCTATAAGTGTTGCGGATAGCAAGAGTCGCCACCGACTTTTATTTTATCCAAGTGGAAAGGACATAAAAGAACGGGAAAGACCTATTTTTAAAAGACTTGAGTTCGGGGGGTAGGTTATATAAAGGGAAGGTGTTAGCACCCTTTATATCCATGGTTATCCATGGGCTCTTAGTTACTTAGATCACTTAATTGTTTTGAAAAAGTGTGTAGTGTGTGTTTAGAAAAGATTTTCAGAAGTTCTTTGTAATGATCCTCGTATGGATGTATACAAAGTCTTAAGTTTGAAAATATTTTGCAAGTGGGGTGTGAATAAGAGTTTTTGAAAGATGTGAGCAAGTAACTAAGAACTACCTACCCTAGACTGGTCTTTCATGTTTCTTTATTTCCTTTCAATGGTAAGACGGTCCTTACTATTAAGGAGTAAGTAGTCATTTACCTTGGATTTTATTAAGGGACGAGCGTAGGATCATCGTATGGTCAATGAAGGCAACTGGAGGGTGTCTTTAGCAATTGGGAGGGACTATCATCTTTTAAACTGAAGGGACAAGATCATTCTAGGCAACACCGTAGGCAACATCGTAGGGACTTGATCTTTTAACCGAGGGGAGGGACAAGATAATTTTTTATTTGTAGGGTTTTGCTTAAGACACCCCACTTTGGAGGGACTGGACCGTTTAGAAGGCAACTTAAGAGGAGTAACCCTAGGAGGTGCAGATAGCGATCATAGATCGACTTACGTGTGTGAGTGTTTATTTCATATATTTATTCTTTTTTTTTAAAATTTTTCTAAGTCCAATTTAATTCATTTAATCTTTTCACTCCCTATTTACTAACCAAGAAATTAAATAAATTAATTAATTAAATGCGAAAATATAAGACCTACAATATTACATGGCTTTGGGCAGTTACAAAATAATCGGGCAGAAAATAAATTACAATAAACATAAACCTATACATTTTTCTAATAATTTAAAATAAAGCAAAGAAAAGCATAATAATCAAATAAATTAAATAAAAGAAAAATTAAAAGAAGATAAAGAAATAAATTAGGGTTAGAATTAGGTTTTAATTAAGAGAATTATGGTTGATTTTAGAAAATTAGGATTAGAGACAAGTATTAGGGTTTTCAAATAAATTTAAATTTTATAAGGAAAATATAATCTAATTACTAGTTATTATTAATTTACAAATTAATTAAATAACATAAAAAAAACATTTTACATTAAAGGAAAATAAAATTATTATTATTTTGAGAAATATTTGCAAGAATTTAATTTAATATTTAAATTTTAATTAATTTACAAAAGATAATAAAAATCAAATTATTTAAACAAATATATAAAAAAAAGTTATTTTATTTACATGAAACTAATGTTATTATTATTATTTATGAAAATTATTAGTTTTTTTGAAAAAAGATTAAAAGTTATTATTGGTTAATTTTTAAGAAAATAATTAAAGGAATTAATTAGATAATATAATAATTATAAAAAAAGCATAAAATAGAATGGGGGATGCCTGAATTTGAACCCAGAACCTCCCCATTACCAGGTGGATGTGTGACCAAATGTGTTGCGCACGCGTTCTGATGATACAATGACTAAAGTCAATTATATGTGAAACCTGCGAATTTTCTTGCGAATTCTCCTGCGAGTTTTCCTGCGTTTGAAACCTGCGAAACACATATTATGCCAGACGCGTACGATTTTGTTAAATTGATCATACAAACATGATCTACACAGTTCAAACTATTTATTTACGGTCTTAGAATTTGTTTATAGTCATTAAATTAGGAAACCCTAATTCGAAGGGATGAACCCTAATAATGGCATCTTGCGCGTTTGGCCATGGAACTCCAATCTAAGCACCCATAAACAATCTTTGCTACATCACAAACAACTTTAGGCAATCAAAAATAAATTATAACAATCAATTATTGAAATCGAAAAAGTCAAGAACAAATATGAAAAGTGATTCGGTTTGCATGTTTCATGGCACTAAGGCTGATGATGATGATTGTTACATGATCAGTGAACCTTCAGGAAGCTAATGCAAGCTCTCAAGACCTTTGAAACTACCTGAATTCGCAAAATCGATTTTGAGTTTTTTGTGAATTTTTTTGAATTTGGAACAAGGTCGGTGGTTGCTGAATTTCATGTCCAAGCCTTGGTTTATGTTTGTATATATGTGAGGAGTAAAATTAGGTCAAAAGTTGGGCTTTGGATCAAGGATATTGGTTGCTTCATTGTGAAGAAACAATCACCATAAAATATGAAAAAATAAAATGAATTCTTACCTCTTTGAGTGTACACGAATTTGGCTTTTTCCAATCAACTTTAAATGTTATAAGATTCATTCCCAAACCAAAAATTGATCTATTATTTGATGTTTTATATTTTATTTTTATTTAAATTGAATTTTAAGGTAATCAGCTTCATCTCCAACAAGCATTGCAAAGTTTGCGACATTGGCGTGTTGATCTTGATAAACTGTCTTTTATGTTCCTTGTGTTGAGGCGGATAACCCTATAAGACCGCCCTCCTTTAATTAAAGAACTATCAGTAGTAGCCTGTCTCTTTCCTTCTCTCATCCTCATCTTCCTTTCAACCAAGTCAGCTTGTTTCATCGGAGGTTGACTGATGATTAGATTCCCGACTCCGTTACCTTGAAGTTTATTGACAAAGACTCTCAGCTCATCTTTCCCTTGGGCTAAGTTTTGGATAAAAGCCACCTGACCATTCATATGGATTCTCATATCTTCCATCCCAGCTTGCAGTTATTCCAACTGATCATCCTTGTTGTCTTCAGGATTCTTCTTTTTTTATGTCCTTAGTGAGGAGGGCTTTCAACTCTTCTTGCCCCTTGGACAAATTTAGGATCATTTCTTGAAATTGAGCATTCTAAGCTTGAAGATCTTTGACAAATTGTTCGAGAGCCATTTCTGCTGAAATAAACAGCGAGAAGATGAGAAACCTGCTATGAAAATTTGTCATGCAATGATATGGTATGTAAATGTGAATGCAATGTTTTCAAGGACCGCATGATTTAAATTTGTTAAAACAAACAAAAACAAAAACTCTTATTAGTAGGCTTGAAATAATATTACCCATTGGGCTTTCAAATGAAAGAAAACAAAACTTAGCAAGAAAATAAAACATCTGAGATTTAATTCTCCCATGGACACTTCCTCTTGGTGTTGAGATATGTGTTGAGATTCCGCTCCTCGTGAAGTTGTTTTGTCAGCTCCAACACTCTTTCTTGGCTAACCCTGAATTGAGCTTCAAAGGTATTTCTTTGCTCCTTCAGTTGGATCCAGGACTTCTGCAGCTCTTCCAAATCAGAAGGCATATCAGGATGTAGAATAGTATAAGGAACATCTCCTTTAATGATAGGCTCAACAGTTACCGGTAGAACAACATGATATGGCATCATAAGAGTCTGAGCATGAGACCGCACCCATCTGAGGTAAGGTTCCATAGGAATGGAGTATTTTGGTTCCAGAGTCTTACTATCAACCTTGTTCACCTTACTCCAAGCTTGTATAAACCTTTAACGGTAACCTTGAAGATCGTTGTCATAATCAAACAAATACCTTGAATAAGCATGTCATGAGGACCATTACTCCGAGCATAACCAACATACGTAGTGCTAAAGAAGGATTTTAGGTAATACCCCCTATAATGCCAAGGAGTGGAACATTGGGGAATTCCCCACAATGGTCAATGATAGTAATGTTCTCCATAGATCGGGAACACCAATGAATGTCTCAAGGAGAGAGTGACATTATCCTTTTGGACCACCTTAAACTTTGTTCATTCTTCATCACAGATCGAGGAAGATGTGAAATAAACCACCTTGATATTAGAGGTATACAACACATCAGAGTTCCTCGCGCCTTCGTAGTACGAGTGTGAAGAGAGTGCAAGATATCCCCAAGCAAGGTAGGCACCGGATTGTGAGTCAGAAATATGTTGATGGCGTGTACATCTATGAATTGGTCTGGATTAGGGAACAATACCAAACCATAAATCAGCAAGGCTAAGGTTTCCTCAAAAGCATCGTAACTCATAGCATCCAAGAACACCTGAGCTTTCTCTATTAATACTTTGGAAAAAATACCCTTAACTTTGCTTCTTGTTTCTATGACAATGTCTGATTTCTTCAAATGTAGGGCTGCAACAATGACTCCAGGTTTAGGCTCTTTCTCTAAGCCTGTGAAAGGTTTCTGATCAAGGATAGGCACACCCAGTAGCTTGGAGAATTCTTCCATTGTGGGCACCAAATGATAATCGGGAAATGTGAATAGGATCAAAGAACTGGAACAGGACACTCATTATACCTTCATCAAATCCTGAGGTAACCAAGTCAAGTAAATAATCATGCTTCTTGATGAATTGGGAGCTTTCAGGAAGTTTTGAGACCAAATCCTTAAGCCTGAAAGGTATCCTTATAAATTTGATTCGGATAGTGTTCCTACAAGTGGAAGCCATAACTTGCAACAAAGAACAAAGATAAATCCTTTGGTCCTTGAAATGGTTAGTGAGAATGTTATGCTTATGATGTCATGATGTTATGATGTTATTTTCAATCACAAACAAGTGGCACACACAAGCAAGTCACATAATAGCCCTAGGTTTAGAGGCTTACATGAGTTTTAAGGAAAGTACCCTCCCCCTGAAGTTTAGTTGGTTCATCCTATCCTAACAAAAATAACCGGGTTCTAAGGGATCTCAATATCACTGATCCTTCTCAAGGGTTGTTGTTCAGTAAGCAACTGACTTTCCAACCAACCCCCCCCCCCCCCCCCCCAAGATTAGAATCTCAATGAGCATAGCATTGAGTATCAACAAAATTTAGACTTCACCAAAGCCGGCTATCTCACTAATTTCTAAAGGCCAAAATGGGTCAATTAGGGTTCTAAAGGGTAGTTAGTGTTAATGACAATGTATGGCAGCCCCATATTATCCTCAACTTACTTAAGGAAAATAAGCACCAACCAAGAAGTCACACTAACTGTAGCCACCAGATCAACCATATCGGTATACGCCGTTGTTGTACTCCAAAATTTTCCCTCCCATAATTAAGGCAATATGTATCAATATTTCTCAAGGTTCACAAGAGTCCTACAAATCAAGTTTGGTCAAGAAATGATGGAAAAAACAATTTTGCTTGTGTATGTATCGATACATCCTTGTTTTGTATCGATACAAGTCTTTGATTATCACAAGAAAGGGAATTTTCTTCTGTATGAATCGATATATACGATTTTTGCATCGATGCATGTTTCTTCTATGCTATGTATCGATTCATACGAGTTATGCATCGATGCATGCTTCTTTGTGTTTCTGGAAACAAACTATGTATCAACTCATTCGTGACATGTATCGATGCATGGTTGAATTAACTTGCTGGAAATTGTCAAAACTTCAATATGCATCGATGCATACATATTTGTATTGATTCATACATGTTATATAACTAACATGTATCGACTCATACTAGTTTCGCATCGATGCATAAATTTGTTTTTTCACTAGCAGCTTCTGTTTGAAATATAAAAACCAATATTGGGATCAGATTTGTATTCTAGAAGCTCATAAACAACATTTAAGATGATTTGATACTCTCCAAATTCGTGCTAGACCATATTGGCAAGGGAATATTTGATTTTTTTTCACAATTATGGTTGATTCTTTCTTCATAAACAAGTAACTCAAATCCATGACAAAAAACCCAACTTTTCTGACCTAATGACACCCATTATATAAACACAAGTGTGCAACCATCCAAGAGGACGAAAATTGGACAAAAACAACTACTTGCAAACTTCAAATTTTAATAAAAATATTCAAATTCGGTTTCCTATACTTTGGTCTTATTCAGGTGATTTGAATGTTGGGATAACTTCCTGAGGTCATTTAGAACATGAATCGATCATGATCATCATCAGAAGCATCATATAAACCCTAGACCGAACATGTTTTCATGGTTTTTTTCTCTCATTATATACGCATTTTTCATCTAATTTGATCTCATATTGTTGTTATTGATAATGTTTGCAAGGTTTCTGGACAAATTTCGTGAAGTTTCATGGCTGAAAACTCATTCTTCCATTGTTAGGGTTTCAAATCCAATTTTAGGAACCTTCGATCTAGGCCGTTTTCAAGTCCTTGAATGCTTGGGTTAAACTATATACATCATGGGCAATCAATTATTATAATTATTTTGGATCAATGCTCTGTATTTTTGTTTTGTGTTTGAAATTCGCAGGGCTGCAAGTGTAAGAAAATTCGCAGTAAATTCCACATTAAAATTCGCAGGAAAACCTGCAGGGATGAAGGTTGAAGATGACCTGAAGGCGCCAAATTAAGGATTCAAAAAACATATTTATTTATATAATATTGTTTGTATTTTAATAGTTGAATGGCGCAGATGGTTCAGTGGTAAAAGGGTATGGCATTGGAGCGAAGAGACCTGGGTTCGATCCCAGATTTTCTCACTTTTTTAATATTTCATTATTTTTGCAGGTTTAATATTTAAATCATGTTGTTCAGGATATGTTCTAAAAGCGTGCGCAACCTAGTGGGGGATCCCCTGTCTGGTAAAGGGGAGGTCTTGGGATCAAAACCAGACCTCCCCATATTTATTTTGTGCATTGGTTTTCTTTGATTTTTCACTTATATTTTCTACTTTAATTATTAATTAGGTTAATTAGGTTATTTAGGTTATAAATTATAATTAATTTAATTTAATTAGAATAACAATTACTAATCTTTTTCCTAAAAAAACAAAAAACAAAATAATAATTTAGCTAGATTTTCTAAAAAAATTCTTAATAACTTTATTCCAATTAATTATTTTAATTATTTCTTTAATAATGATTTTGTATATAACTAATATTTACTATTTTTGTAAATTAATTAATAATTAATAATTAGGTTGTATTTTCTTAATAAATTCATTCAAACCCTAATTTTTTAATTAAAACCTAATTCTAACCCTAATTTATTTTTATTTATCTTTTTTTAATTTTGCTTTTATTTAATTCATTTAATTATTATGCTTTTCTTTGCTTTATTTTAAATTATTAGAAAAAATGAATAGGTTTATGTTTATCGTAATATATTTTCCGCTTATATTATTATGTAACTGCTCAAAGCCATGTAATAGCGTAGGTTTTATATCTTCTGCATTTAACTTATTTATTTAATTGCTTGGTTAGTAAATAGGGAGTGAAAAGATTAAATGATTAAAAAAGGACTTATAAAATTAAATAAAAAAGAATAAATATCTGAAATAAATTATTCACACACGTAAGTCGGTCTATGATCGCCGTCTGCACCTCCTAGGGTATTCCTCTTGGTTGCTTTAATACGGTCAAGTCCCTCGAAAGTGGGGTGTCTTAAGAAAAACCCTATAAATGAAATTATCTTGTCCCTCCCCCCGGTTAAAAGATCAAGTCCCTATGATGTTTCCTACGGTGTTGCCTATAATGATCTTGTCCCTTCGGTTTAAAAGATGATAGTCCCTCCCAATTGCTATAGACACCCTCTAATTGCCTTCGTTGACCGTACGATAACCATACGCTCATCCCTTAAACAAATCCAAGGTAATGACTACCTATTCCTTAATAATAGGGATAGTCTTACCCTTGAAAAAATATAAAAGAACATGAATGACTTAGTCTAGGGTAGGTACCTCGTAGTTACTTGCTCACACTTTAAAAATACTTTTCACACCTCACTGTTTTCAAATATTTTCAAAAACAAAGGCTTTGTATACATCCATACAAGGATCATTACAAAGTACTTAGAAAATTTTCTAATCACACACTTCACATTACTTTTTTTTCAAACAAAAAAGTGAGCTAAGTAACTAAGAGCCCATGGATAACCATGGATATAAAGGGTGCTAACACCTTCCCTTTATATAACCTACCCCCCGAACCCAAGTCTTTTAAAACGATCTTTCCTGTTCTTTTATGTCCCTTCCTTATGGATAAAATAAAAGTCGGTGGTGACTCTTGCTATCCACAACATTTATAGAAAGTCAGTTCGCCCACCGTGTTACAGAACTGGCGACTCTGTTGGGGAGTTACTAAGTAAACGAGGGGTACCCTTAGGAATTAGATCACTTAATTGTTTGCTTTGTTTGCTTTATATTATCTGTTGGGCTTTTGTGTGAAAGATCCTAACCCGGATCTAGTGTACCCTAGGTAAGTAGCAATAGACCAAGGAAACTGTACGAAGTATACCGATATGGTTGATCTAGTGGCTACGTTAGTATGACTTCTTGGTTAGTTCTTATGTTCCTTAAGTAAGTTGAGGATAACCTGAGGCTGCCATATGTTGTCATTACACTAACTGACTTTGTAGAACCTTAGTTAACCCATCTTGGCCTTTAGAAAGTAGTGACATAATCGGCTTTGGTGAAGACTAAAGTTGGTTGATACTCGATGCTACGCTCATTGAGATTCTAATCTTGGGAGGTTTTGGTTGGCAAGTCAGTTGCCTACTGAACAAAAACCCTTGAGAAGAATCAATGATATTGAGATCCCTTAGAACCTGGTTACTTTTGTAGGATAGGATGAACCAACTAAACTTCAGGGGAAGGGTACTTACCTTTAAACCTCATGCAAGCCTCTAAACCTAGGGCTATTGTGTGACTTGTTTGTGTGTGCCACATGTTTTTGATTGAGCGTAACATCATGACATCATAAGTATAGCATTTTCACTAACCATTTCAAGGACCAAAGGATTTATCTTTGTTCTTTGTTACGGGTCATGGCTTCCACTTGTAGGAACACCATCCGGATCAACTTTGTAGGGATACCTTCTAAGCTTAAGGAATTGGTATCTAAAGTTTCTGAAAGCTCCCAATTCATCAAGAAGCATGGTTACCTGCTGGATCTAGTTACTTCAGGATTCAATGAAGACATGATGAGTGTCCTATTCCAGTTCTTTGATCCTAAACATCATTGTTTCACGTTCCCCGACTATCAGTTGGTTCCTACATTGGAGGATTTCTTCAAACTACTGGGTATACCTATCCTTGATCAGAGACCCTTCACAGGCTTAGAGAAAGAGCCTAAACCTGAAGTCGTTGTTGCAGCCTTACATTTGAAGAAATCAGACATTGTCCTAGAAACGAGAAGCGGAGTTAAGGGTATTCTTGCTAAGGTATTAATGGAGAAAGCTCAAGTGTTCTTGGATGCTATGAGCTATGATGCTTTTGAGGAAATCTTAATCTTGTTGATCTATGGTTTGATGTTGTTCCCTAATCCAGACCAGTTCATAGATGTACATGCCATCAACATATTCCTGACTCACAATCCAATGCCTACATTACTTGGCGATATCTTACATTCTCTCCATACTCGTACTACGAAGGCAAGGGGAACTGTGATGTGATGCATACCTCTACTATCAAGGTGGTTGATTTCTCACCTTCCTCGATCAGTGATGAAGAATGAACAAGGGCTTAGGTGGTCTAAAAGGATTATGTCACTTTCTCATTCAGATATTCACTGGTGTTCTCGATCTATGGAGAATGTTACTATCATTGACCGTTGTGGGGAGATCGATAATGCGCCACTCCTTGGCATAAGAGGGGGCATTACTTACAACCCTTCTTTATCTCTAAGTTAGTTTGGTTATGCTCGGAGTAATGGTCCTCATGACATGCTTATTTAGGGTATTGTGTTTGAATACAACAACGATCTTCAAGGTTACCGTCAAAGGTTTATACGAGCTTGGAGCAAAGTGAACAAGGTTGATAACAAGACTCTGGAACCAAAGTATTCCATTCCTATGGAACCTTACCTCAGATGGGTGCGATCTCGTGCTCAGACTCTTATGATGCCATATCATGTTGTTCTACCGGTCACTATGGAGCCTGTTGCTGAAAGAGATGTTCCTTATACCATCCTTCATCCAGACATGCCCACTGACTTGGAAGAGCTGCAGAAATCCTGATCCAACTGAAGGAGCAAAGGGATACTTTTGAGACTCAGTTCAGAGCTAGTCAAGAAAGAGTGCTAGAGCTGATAAGGCAACTTCACGAGGAGTGGAATCTCAACACATACCTCAACACAAAGAGGAATCATCCATGGGAGACCTAAGTCCCATATATTTATTTCTTTGTACTTTATTCTTATTTCCTTTCATTGTAAGCCCAATGGGAAGTTTTATATTAAACATTTACTAATAAAAAATTTGTTTTTCTTTAAAACAAATTTAAATCCAGCGGTCCTTGAAAACATTGCATATGCATCTACATACCATATCATTACATCACAGGTTTCTTAAAACATGTATCTTATCTTCTCGTTGTTTATTTCAGTAGCAATGGCTCTCGAACAAACTGTCAAGGAGCTCCAGACTCAGAATGCCCAATTTCAAGAGATGATTCTGAATTTGTCCATGGGACAAAATGAACTGAAGGCACTCCTGGCCAAGAAAAAGAAGAAAACCAGAAAACCAGTTGGCTTTATCAACATGGGTAGAAGGTTCAGAGGTCCAGTCAAGATAGATGAGGAAGTCGAAAATCTTGAGGATGAAAATTCTGAGAGAGAAGAAGGAAGTCTCCATGGTACTACTGAAGATTCCGATTATGAGGAGAATTATTACCATGATTCGACTGGTGATGAGAAATATAAGATACTGGAGAACCGGGTGAATGCTATAGAACTACAAAAGACTTCTGGGTTTGACTTTGAAGATTTAAGTTTTATTTCTAGGGTATCAACCCTATTGGTTTCAAAGTTCCTACTTTTGTGGTGTATGATGGTGTGTCATGTCCAAAGTTGCATATGAGATCTTATGTTAGGAGAATTCAACCATATACTCCTGATAGGAAGCTGTAGATTCATTTCTTCGAAGAAAGCTTGTCTGGAGCTCAACTAGAATGGTACTATCAACTGGAGAGTACCAACATTCGTAATTGGTATGATCTTGCTGAGGCTTTCTATAAGTTGTATCAATATAACTCTGATTTAGCACGAACTTGTATGCAGCTCCAAAACATATCCATGGGTTATAAAGAAAGCTTCAAGGAGTATGCTCAGAAGTGGAGAGATCTTGCAAGTAGAGTTCAACCCCCTTTGACTGACAGGGAATTGGTTAATATGTTTATGAGTACATTGACTAGTCCTTTCAATAGTCATCTCATTGGAAGCTCATCCTCTGGTTTCACTGAGCTGATAATGATTGGAGAATGTGTGGAGAATGGGATACGAAGTGGAAAGATTCAGATGGTTGCCTCTTCAAGTACCACCAAGAAGCCTTCTAATGGGAAGAAGGAATCCAATGTTGTGTATGGCCAACAGGGTCATAATAATCGTAACCAATCTGTTGGAGCTATTTTGATTTCTAATCCTGCACCTGCACCACAAG
The DNA here is from genome assembly GCA_963966055.1 of Lathyrus aphaca. Lineage (NCBI taxonomy): Eukaryota > Viridiplantae > Streptophyta > Magnoliopsida > Fabales > Fabaceae > Lathyrus > Lathyrus aphaca. The sequence goes on from OZ014521.1 coordinate 490,602,799, forward strand.
AGCAGCAGCAAAATAGTCAGCCCAAGCCTAGGAGGCAATTTACAAAGATCAATATGTCATTGGCTCAGGCTTTGCAACACATGTTGAAAGGAGAGCTGATTACTTTGAAAGATCCTCCTTAAAATTCCAACACTTCCTCTCCTCTTTACAATCCCAATGCAAGGTATGCATATCATTCCAACTGTCCTGGACATGATACTAATAGTTGCTGGGCGTTGAAGAACAAAATTCAGGACATGATTGAAAATGGAGAAATTGAGTTTGACCCTCCTGAAACTCCTAATGTGATTACTGCTCATATTCCTAAGCATGAGAAGACTGTTAATGTTGTTGATGAAGTTTCTTATGTTTATATCGTGGCTAAATTAACAACTCCTCTATCCATTGTCAAGAAGAAGCTGATACAAGCTGGTTTATTTCCAAGTTGCAATGAAGATTGTTTTTTCTGTGCCTATCAACCTATTATTATTGGAAGCTGAAGGAAGGTATTCAGTGCATGATGGACAACCTTACTATATTATTTGAGAAGACCCCTTCTATAGACAGTTTATATGAATATCTGGCCCAAGATTTGAAGCTTGAAGATGTGGCTATGGTTGATAAGACTCCTGTGAAGATTACTTCCAAAGGTCCAGTGAGGATTACTTCTAAAGGTCCTGTGAAGATTACTGCTGAGCCAAAGGTGGCTCCAATGATTATTACTACTCCTAGTCCTATCCCATATACTTTTGATAAGGCTATACCCTGGAATTATGGTTCTGATGTTTATATCCACGGTGTCAAGAAAGAGCCTTTGACTGATACACCTGTTACTGATACTAATCCTGATGTTGGCAATGTTGTTGGGTCTAGGAAGGTCACCAGGAGTGGAAGAATTTTCTCTCCAGGAGACACTTCAAATACTGCTGCTACTCTAGTTCATATCTCTAACTCTGGGCCAAGTACTGAGGCTCGAGGCAAAGGACCATTGATTGAACCTGTTCAAGCTGAGGCACCATCTAATGAAGATCCCTCTAAGCAGATGGAAGAAGTGTTGAAGATCATCCGCAAGAGTGATTATGATATTGTTGAGCAGTTAGGGAATACTCCCTCTAAAATATCTATGTTATCTCTGCTATTATGTTCTGAAGCCCATTCTAAGGCTTTAATCAAGTTCCTGAAGACTTCTCATGTGCCACATGAAATCTCTGTGGACCAGTTTGAGAATTGTGTTGCTCATCTGACTAGTGATAATGGTTTGAGTTTTTCTGATGATGTTCTGACTCCTGCTAAAAGAAACCATAATAGAGCTCTACACATTTCCATTGAGTTTAGGGGCACTACTTTATATCATGTTTTGGTGGATAATGGTTCTTCATTGAATGTATTACCCAAGGAGGTCTTTGACAAACTCAACCTTGAAGATGTTGTGTTAAGGCCAAGTAATGCAGTGGTGAGGGCCTTTGATGGTTCAAAAAGAATGGTGCATGGAGAAGTGGATCTCCCAATCAAAGTAGGCTCTCAAGTATTTGATTCCACTTTCTATGTGATGGATATTCGTCCTGCGTACTCCTGTTTGCTTGGGTGCCCCTGGATCCATGGGGCAGGTGCTGTAACCTCCATTTTACATCAGAAGCTGAAGTATCCAATGAAAGGCAAGATTGTCACTGTTTATGGTGAAGAAGAATACATGGTCAGTCATGTGAATACTTTTAAATATGTTGAGATGGAGGGTGAATTTATTGAGACTCCTTGCTAGACATTTGAAGTAGTTCCTCAAGTTTTTCCTGCTACTAAATCCATCCCTGCTGCTAAACCAGTTCCTGTTGTTACCAGAGTACCTCCTACAACGGCTTCTCTCAAGGATGCTAAAGTTGTGGTTGAAGAAGGTGGTTGTACTATTTAGGGTCAGCTTCCTGACATTCCTTACAAGTCTGACAAGTTTGGTTTGGGTTTTACTATAGAATCTCAGAAGGTTGTTCGTCGTGCTTGTGTTGTTCGTATAACTAACCAAGGAATCATAAAGGACCAAGTCAATGTTGTAGGAGATTATGGTGGAGATTAAAACCTGGATAATTGGATCTTTCCTACCACTGGTGGTGGGCTCAACAACTGGAAGGCTGAAGACGTTATTCCTATCTCATTTAGTCAGGAATAAATGCTATTTTGTTTTTCTAATTTTAATTTTTGTAATTTTGAACAATTAAATACTTTTGGGCCTTGTGCCTTGCCCGGGGCACAATGGTGTGTTTGTTAGGGATGTCATTTCATTTGCATATTTTCATTCAATAAAATCAATGGACGTTTCTTGCTTTCATAAATATTGCGCTCTTTGTCTTTCTTTTACTTTTTCCTTTATCAAAAGCTATGTGTTCTTACACACACCCACGTCACTAAAATGCAGATCCTCATCCACTCTGGATCTATTGATAACAGTTCTGCTATTGCCAATTATAACTTCGAGAATCCGATATATCAAGCCGAGGATGGAAAGGAGGAAGATTGTGAAGTACCTGTAGAGCTGGCTAGATTGCTACAACAAGAAGAGAAATTTATACAGCCACATGAGGAACCAATTGAAGTTGTGAATCTAGGAACTGAGGAGAACAGGAAAGAGGTCAAGATAGGTGCTGAATTGGAAAACAGTGTTAAGAACAGGTTGATCCAGATGTTACGTGACTATGTGGAAATTTTTGCTTGGTCTTATGAAGATATGCCAGGGTTAGATACTGATATTTTGGTTCACCGTCTACCAGTGAAAGAAGATTGTTGCCCAATAAAATAGAAAGTTCGTCGTATGCGTCCTGAAATGTCAGAAAAGTTTAAGGCAGAAGTGATGAAACAATTCAATGCAGGGTTCCTAGCTGTTACTTCTTATCCTCAGTGGGTTGCAAATGTGGTACCGGTGCCTAAGAAAGATGGTAAAGTACGCATGTGTGTAGATTACATGGATTTGAACAAAGCCACCCCCAAAGATGACTTTCCACTTCCACATATTGATCTTCTGGTAGACAACACTGCTCAACATAAGGTATTCTCTTTTATGGATGCTTTCTCTGGTTACAATCAGATTAAGATGGCACCTGAGGATATGGAGAAGACTACATTTGTGACTCAATGGGGCACTTTCTATTATAAGGTAATGCCATTTTGTTTGAAGAACGCTGGGACAACATATCAGTGTGCTATGATAACTTTGTTCCATGACATGATTCACCATGAGATAGAGGTATATGTTGATGATATGATAGCCAGATCTCAGACTGAAGAAGAACATCTTGATCATCTGCACAAGTTGTTTGAGAGGTTAAAAACGTACACGTTGAGATTAAATCCAAACAAGTGTACGTTTGGAGTTAGATTTGGTAAACTTTTGGGTTTTATTGTCAGTGGTAAAGGTATTGAAGTTGATCTTGCAAAGGTAAAAGCTATACAATAGATGCCTGCTCCCCGTACTGAGAAGGAAGTTAGAGGTTTCTTGGGACGACTGAATTACATTGCAAGATTTATTTTCTAGTTAACTGCTACTTGTGAGCATTTCTTCAAGTTGTTAAAAAAAGATCAAGTAATGGAATGTAATGATGAATGTCAGGTAGCTTTTGATGAGATCAAAAAGTACCTCCACGAACCTCCTATATTGATGCCACCATTTGAAGGAAGACCCTTGATTATGTACCTGACAGTATTGGATAACTCAATGGGGTGTGTGTTGGGGCAACATGACGAGTTTGGTCGAAAAGAGCAGGCAATATACTACCTTAGCAAAAATTTTACTGACTGTGAAACAAGATACTCACTGCTCGAGAAAACTTGTTACGTTTTGGCATAGGCTGCTCGCCAACTAAGACAATATATGTTGACTCACACTACTTTATTGATTTCAAAAATGGATCCAATCAAGTACATATTTGAGAAACCTGCTCTCTCCGGACGAATAGCGAGATGGCAAATGATCCTGACAGAATATGATATATAGTACACTACTCAGAAAGCAATTAAAGGAAGTGTAGTAGCTGATCATTTGGCTCATCAGGCAGTGGATGACTATCAGTCTATGAATTTTGAGTTTCTGGATGAAAATATTATGATTGTTACTAAAGAACCTAGACAGTATGAAGGGCCTGAACAAGGATCCTGATGGACTATGGTTTTTGATGGAGCTTCTAATGCGCTTGGTAATGGTGTTGGTGTTGTAATTATCTCTCCTAAAGGTTGTTATACACCAATTACTTCAAAACTTTGTTTTGATTGTACTAATAATATGGCTGAATATGAAGCGTGCATCATGGGTATCAAGGCTGCCATTGAGATGAAGATTCAGGTTTTGAATGTGTATGGAGATTCAGCCCTGGTAGTTAGTCAAGTTAAAGGATATTGGGACACCAAGCATCCAAATCTCATTCCTTACAGAGAGCATGTATTGTCTTTAATCTCGTACTTTGAAGAGATCACTTTTGGACATATTCCACGAGAAGAGAATCAGTTGGAAGATGCATTAGCCACCATGGCATCTATGTTTGAAATCAGTTGGGATGATAAAGCACCCAAAATTACTATTGATTGATTTGATGAGCCTGCATACTGTAATGTGGTTGATACTGAAGGAGTAGAAGAAAATCCTTGGTTCTATGAAATAAAAAGGTATCTTGAAGCTCAATGTAAACACCCCAAATTTGCACTCACCCATTCACACCATGGCTTGTGATCATTTCATATGCATAAACTCAATCATAGCATCTCATATCACAGTTTTGATTCACTGCATAGATTCAAAGTCATCTGCATCTAGGGTTTGTGATCTGAACAATCCAAAAGGCCTCATGAGCCACTCCAAAGGCCATCAATCACTTCAAAGTGGTCCATGTGTGTTCAAGTATCATATTATATCCTCTCAAAGTCAATAATTCCAAAGAATCACAAGAACTGGGATTGGTATGGATGCAGAGCCAAGTTTGACTGCACAGTTGACCTAAAATTAGGGTTTTGGTTTCAGAGCCCATAACCCCAAATTTTTTGGTCATTCTTGTTTCTATTGGTCTCTATATGGTATAGGGAGTATGCATATCAATTTTCATGAAGAAATTCCATGGGGAAGTCATCTGATCAAGAGTTGACTTTTCAGACAAGTCAGTGTAAAATCAGGGCATCTGAGGCCCCCAATGACCCAACCAATGGGCATTCTTCATCATTTTGAGTGTATTTGATCTTTATTTGATCATGGAAGAAGATTTAAGTTCACAAAAATCAAGAATTTGAAGTTTTTGCAAAGTTGACTTTTTAGGGCATGGTTGACTTTTAAAGAATATGTCATTTTGTGCCACTTTTCAAACCTTACTTTTTGATCTAAAAATGCTTCAAATGGAAAAACTTTGGTCATGAAAGTTGTAGAATACATTTTTCCCTTTTCAAAAAGTACAAGAACATGATCTAATTCATTTTGGAATAAAAGTTATGGTGTGACAAAGTTGGCAAAAATCACTAATTTTCAAGATATGCACTAATTGGAAAATTTGCAAAATCATGAACCAAGGAAAATTGTAACTTCTAGTTCACATCAAACCATGACACAAACATTCTATGTGTCCTAAAAATCAGATTTGGACCAAAAGATCACATGTTCATGGTTTGTGTAACAAGGCATTTTCATGAAGTTTCAAAAAGAGCCAACTTGCAAAACTCATGATCACACTCCTACCACTTGCTGCATTGGCCTTTGAACCAGCCATAGCCTCTCACCTCATCTTGCTGCGCAGCCCATGCCTCTTGTACCAAGCTAGAACTCAAGCCATGCCTCTCTTACAACAAAGTGGACTTTTTGCAAAAGTAAACATCCCAATCACAGCAGGCCAGGTCACATCATCTGACCAATAGGAGTTCTTTATGCAAGGCAAATGCTGGCCATAACACACCTCAAGCAAGGCAAAAACACACAAGAAGACAGCATTCACAAAAACACTCCATCAAGCAAAACTCTTCGAATCTCTCTGCATAACACACAAACATTCAAACCATTTCCACACATCAACTCACATTGCTTCATTGAGCAAAAACCAACAAGACTTGAGCCTGAATCAAGCAAGAACACCATTCCTCCATTGTCACCCCCAGAAGCCAAACCATTCGAAACTCACTCCACAACTCACTAACACTCAAACAAACTTCATAAACCTTCTCCATTCATCACACTGGTCACAAAGAACCACTCACATTGGCCTGAAACAGCTTGAATCACCATCACCATTTTCAACTGAGCTTGGACAGAACTTGTTCAAACTCCTTAACCAGCCAACATAAATTTCTTCCAAGTACTCAAGGATCATCAGGGGACCAAGTAGAGTGGATTGCATCAAAGGGAGAGGGCAGAAAGTTGCTGGAGTGAAAGCTTCGAATCTCAGGTAGCTCAAGAACTTTTTTTCCAGAAATGGATTTTTAAGTTCTAAACTTGTTCTCCATGCTTCATTGATTGTTCTGATGCTTTTAGTTTTGAAAATGGTGATGAAATAAGGATTTAATTGCATTCTGAAACTCTGTGACCTAAAAAAGTTTCTGTTCGATTCATGAGTTTGGTGGAAAATAAATGAGTTTGGGCATGGGGTTTTGATTCAGTAAGTTGTGGGGATCATTTCCATGTTTTTAGATTTCATTTTAGTTAGGTTTTGAGAGTTTTAGGGATTTTCAGGTGGGCTTCCCACCGGAGAAGACGACCGGAGGTCTTCTCCGGCCACCTGAAAATCATTAGGGAATAATCCTGTAATTAATTGCCATTTGAATATTGAGCGTAGGATTAGTAGACTTTGTTGACCTGCCGCGCGAATGAATGGCCCAGATCCATTTGCTTTGCCCTAATCCACTTAGTTAGTTTAATTAATCCATAATTAAATTAATTTAACCAGATGCAATCCTGTCCCTCCAAAAACGCGCGTGGTCAACCCATTCAAACCCAGAACTCATCTCAGCCTTCCATTCGTTTGACTTCATTTTATTTCAATTTTTATTTCATTTCTTTTCATTTAATTTGCACAATTTATTTAAAATAGTAAAAATTGTTTAAAAATTATGAAACTTTTTCTCAAGAGTTTTATTAATTTTTAAGACACAAAAATATTTTTATTTTTATTTTTATCATTAAAAATGTATTTTTAAATATTTAAAAGATTATTTTTAATTGATTAATGAGAATTAATTTATTAAAAATAGTTTTAGGTATTTAAAAATCACCAAAAAAATTCATGAAATGTTCTAAGACATTTAGAAACATTGTCCAACCTTCAAACCAAATTTATTTTTTGATCTTGATGCATTTTAAGAATTTCTCATTGAATTAAAATCATTTTTGTGCATTATTTTGATCCAAAGTTCAAAAAATCATTTCTGCCTATAGATGAAGAGTTGGACATTGATTCTTTTTGCATTGCATTGTGTTTAGCATGTAGTTTTTGAGATTAAATGGCCATGATTTGATCTTACATTTTCAATTTGTTTGACATTTTTCTTGTTTAGAAACCCTAAAAACCCTAGAATCTTGTAAAAATCATAACTTGAAATTGGTTGGGAGTTGAGACTTCTCCTTTGGGCTTTGGTTTAGTATAGGATTAGGGGTCCTTTGAGGGGCATTTTCAATTTTTTATCTTAGTATTTGCTTCTGATTTTGGTTTTTGTTTGATATATGGTTCATAAACCCTAATTTGGGCTTCCATTTGCATCCATCTTGCATTCTCTTGCATAACATGACTTGCCATGACATTTCAAGCATTCTTTTGGTTCATTGAACATCATAAGACATATTGAAAGCATGTTTGATCATTACATCACACATTTTCCATGTTGTATGCCATGTGCACTTCATAACTTTTCATGTATGTTCATGGTTCCTCACTTGCTTCATTTGCATTCATGAACTTGTATGATCATTTCCATGTGCTGCCTCATGTTTGTAGCATCCCATAGCATCATTAGCATCATGTATATGCTTCTGGTTTTGTTGCTCATCATGGCATTCCATCCCATTTTGCATTGCATTGCATTTCTTTTCTAATATTTCAGGTGGTAAGTAACTTTGAGAAGTGAATTTGCCTTCACTTCTCATAAATTTTCTTTTCATCTCTCTTGCATCCATTGCTGCATTTTGATATGTGTTTGAGTTTGAGCTTGCTCATTCTTCTTCTTCTTACTTTCTTTCTTCAAGTGACTTGACTTCTTGAATGAAGCAAGTTGCTTTGCTTCTCTTGATCCTTTCATCTGCTTCCTGGTGGTTCCATTGAAGATCTTTCTTGTAAACCTCACAAACCTTAGGAACAACCAAGCATGACAATGATTAGGGTTTTGATTAGTCTCCCCTCTCAGTTTTACCTTTGTGTCTCTTTGAGTCTTCTCTTCTCATCTCATAATCAAGGACTAAACCCTAAAGGCTTTAAGGCTTTGTGATTAAGTTTATGCCTGCATCCTTCTCTTAGGATAGAGTGTATAACTTTAATCCTAAGTGTTAAACCCTTAATGTGTTTAAATCCTTTAATCAATTCATCTAATAAGTACCAAGACATCACACTTGTAACTTGGGCCTTGCATTAGGGTTCTAATTCTTCCTTAATTGGTTAAGAAGGACTAACCCTAGTGTTAATGGACAAGTCCCCCTCAAGTTGCCTTATAAACCCTAAAAAACACTTCATCATCATATCATTAAATAAAATCCACTTAATCAAAGGCTTGTTTTGTCATGAGTTTAATCCCTAATCATGGATTAAGTTGAGGAGTTTTCCTCAGCTTAAACATTCTCATCTATTATCCTTCTATTAGGATGGTGTAATGAGTCTGTTAAATCCCTGATTATGGCTTAATCTCATTACTTAACACTAAACAAAAACAACAAAAACATCTAATTAATCACAAGTAGGTTAATGATCTTAATCCTACACCAAAGGTGTTTAAGTGTGAGAAGCTGACTTCACACTTAAGGCATTCTCATTACCCCTAATCAGAGGGAAGATGTGATGAGTTTACTAAATCCATTGGTTTAGACTTAAGCTCATTAACTTATGACAAAATCCAAAAACAATAAAAGACTGAAAACTCAAAAACAAACAATAATCGTCTCCTCCGGGATTCTTTTCTCACCTCATTCACTCATAAACGAGAACTCGCTTCTTCCGTCTAATGCAAGACAGTTAGCATCTGTGCCAGACAGATCATACACTTGAGCATAGGCAAGTAAGCAGTTCACAAGTCAATTCATCTTTCAGTCTCTTTGGGTCGAACTACGGTGTTCTGACTTCCTCATTGCACGAGAGGATACGTAGGCATAACTTAACAGTTATCGAACAAAAGTCTCTGTATATTCCCCCTCTTTCCAGCATCTTTCTCTTAGCCTCATTGTCATGAGCAATTCATTCTCATTCTTACACTGACACTGTACATATTACACTTCACACTTTTCTTGCACTGACACCTGTACATTTTCTTCCAGCTTCTTTTATACACAGACTGCACTGACACTACCCCTTTAAAACACAAATCTTTTAAGCGTGGATCCCGTCGAGTACGACGGACAATCTGGGTGCTAATACCTTCCCAGGTTGTAACCAACCCCCTTTCTCAGTCTCTCTGGTTCGCAACCGTCTTATCCATCTCTTTCTAGGTCTATGCAGCATTGCCTTTCCTCCGGGATAAAAATGCCTAGCTGGCGACTCTTTTCTTTTCCTTTGAGTTCACAGCTGTGTGTTCTCATTGTTCCCTTCGCCGACCGTTCGCGTCTGTACCCTATTTGACCCGGTTTCATTTAGTGGGAGCGACAGCTTGGCGACTCTGCTGGGGAACCTTATACTGCAACCAGGGCTTCTGGTTCTTTTTTTGGGTTCCTCCTAGCGCTTGTTTGGTTTGTGTTTACTGGGGTGTTTTGTGTGTATTTGTGTTTGTATATGTTTTATTCTTGCTTTGTGTACAGTTGCTTTACTGCTTTCTTTACTGCTTCACATATATCATACTGTCATGCTGGCTGGATCTGGTTTTGCTTTGGTGGGTGGGTGTTTCATTGAGAGTTAAGGTCCTATACCTGGGACCTGAGTGACACCTAGGCTAGAGTGAATCATATTCTTTCCCATTCCATTTCGGTCTGGTGCGGGAATATGAAACACGGTTCAGATATGGGTTTCTTCTTGAGAACTCTGTGTTGCAGATTTCCTGCAATACTAGGGCTATCTGGGAAGCCTGCTAAGTCTGGATGACCTTTTAGTATTGACCTTCAGAAACTGAGGAGAATTATAGGAGTAACTGTTATGGTTATTGTAAACACTGTACCTCCGGGTTAGAAGTGTTTACACTTCTCATAACTGATCCAAGTCTGAGGATCCTTGTTTTAGAACACCACCTGTGAGGGGGTTGGGCTGTTTACAGGTTTGCAGGTACCTTGACCTCAGAATACCCTGTTACTTTGATTTGTTAAGAGTACTCCATGTTGGACAGTTCTTGTGATCCTAAACCCTGGACATATGGCTCTTTATTTGAGCCCCCTCACCTTGGTTACTGGATTCATAGACCTCCATCTGGATTTCTTACACACATGGATTTATATCAGAGCACTTGATCAGATCCAACTCAGTCACAAACCCTTGCATATCATTTGCATACATAATCATTGCATCATATTGACATTTGCTTATTTGTGTTTCAGGGTATCCATCTTCATTTGGTTTTGGTTTTGACCCCATCTTCAGTATTGACCTATCTTCATCAGCTTCAGCTATCAGTCATCCAATCAGTGGCCCATTCTTCAGTATCTTCATCAGCACTTGTCTCTACTCAGTCTCAGCATCATGGCACCTAAAAAGAGCAACATCACCTACCACTTCTTCCAGCCAGAGCTAGCAGACATCAGGAGGATTCAGACCCTGATCACTCCAGATCACATACCATTGTTCAGGGAACATTACGGAGATATACTTGATATGGTTATGGATCTGGACCCATCACAAAGAAGCCTGATCCACACTTGCATTCAGTTCTATGATCCCCCACTGAGATGTTTCACTTTTCAAGACTTTCAGTTGGGCCCTTTATTGGAAGAGTATTCCTCATTAGTCGGTATACCTATCAGGGGTGGAATCCCTTTCAACCCTGAGATGGTCTTTCCTGGTAATGGGGAAGTAGCAGAGGCTTTGCATCTGGAGCCTGTTCTGATTGAGCAGCATATGACTTCTAAAGCTGGAATCCCTGGTTTTCATCTGGATTTCTTGATCTCTCAAGCTACCCTGAAAGCTTCTTTAGGAGAATGGAAAGCTGTCTGTGCTTTGTTGGCTTTGAGCATATATGGAATTGTATTGTTTGCAGATGAGCCTCGATTCATTAGCAAGAATGCAATCCATCTATTCATCCTGAAGAACCCAGTGCCCACTTTATTGGGGGATCTCTACTATTCAGTGCATCAGAGGAATGAAAAGCAGAGGGGGAGATTAGTAAGGTGTTGTGCTCCATTGTTCCACACTTGGCTTCTCAGGCATCTACCCAGGACAGATGCATTTCTAAATCCTCATCAGCAGAGAAACTGGGCTAAGAGACTTACTGCTCTAACTTCAGCGGATATCAGATGGTGCACTCAAAGCACCAAGGGCAGGGATATCATCACCAGCTGTGGGCATTTTCCCAATGTGCCCCTAATAGGAGTTAAGGGTAGCATTAATTACAATCCTCTGCTGTTCAGAAGGCAACTGGGCTATGCACTGGTCCATACTCCTAAGGCACAAGACTTGGTGGAGACTCTTTATTGTGAGAACAAGCTTAATTTGGCTATTGTTAGGCAGGCTGCCTGGGCCTGGGATAATGTTCAAACCAAGGGAGTAACCATTCTAGGGAGGTGCAACAACGTGGCATCAGCACAATATTATGAGTGGTCCCATGCCAGGGCCCAATTCTCTGGAATGCCCTTTACCATGGAGGATATGCCTGGACCATCCTCAGCACCACCCCCTGCCACTGTCAGTTTGGAGGAGTTTGAGAGCTTGAAAGAAAGAAATGAGAAGTTAACCCAGGCTTTGCAGAAGACCCTCCGGGAGAGGAGTGATGGTATGAGGGAGATTGAGAGGCTGGAGAAGTTGAGAGTGGAGCATCTGACTAAGATTGAGAAGTCTAGAGATTATATCAAAAAGTCTAAAGCTGGAGAACAAATTCTGAAGAATGCTTGCAAGGAAGCCCAGTTCCAGAGAGCAAGGACAGACTTGTATCTGAAGGAGAGTCAGGCCAGGTGGGTCAGGATCACCGAGGCTCGTACTCTAGAGGACAAGAGAGTTCAAGACAAGATGGAGCAACTGGAAGCCAGTGCAAAAGAACAGCAAGAAGCCCTGGCAGCAGCCCAGAGGGAAATATCAGAGCTGAAGATCAAAGCTGGAGTAAAGAGGTCAAAAGACCAAAGTCAGCACAAGAAGCTAACATCAGCTGTCACTACCCGGAATCTCCTCATCCGGAATCTCACGGAGCGACCAGCTGATCCTGTGACCGAAGCACTTCTCAAGGAAGTTCGGGAGGATGAGTTTGGTCTTGGTGTTTGACCATTTGCTTGTTGTTGCTTTCATTCCATGTACTTTTATTTTATTTTGACCCCTCAGAGGGCTTGTATTTGTAAACAAACTATGTACCATTTGCCTTTTTGTAATATATGTATTAGTTTGTTCCACTTCGAAAGCAACATCAACGGCATCTTCAAGGGTCTGGAAGGGTCAAAACTGAAGGCCAGGCCGGATACCTTGAGAACCAATAAGCATACTGCATTGCATGCTAACTCTTTGTTTGTTTTGTAGGTTTTTGTTTTATTGTTTCTAACTCTGTTGTGATGTTCAGGAAGTATTGCTCGACGCCGGGTATTTCCCCTCAACCGTCCGCACCGTTATCCAACCCGTAACAATCTTCCGGGCATTCAAATGGATCAGGTACAGCAGGACCTTGCAGAGGTTAGAAATCAAATGGCGAACGAAAGATTGGAAATGAGAACGCAGATGACTCAGTTTATGGAAGTGATGAACAACATGGCTCAGAGCCAGGAAAGATTGAGGGCCATGGTGGAAAGGAAAAATCAAGAAGATCCACATATAGGGACCGCCGGCACCAGCAACAATGAAAGGGTCCAACCTCATGTTAACCCCCCTGTATTTGGCCCCCATCTTCATCCAGAGGTCAATATTCCTGCAAATGTTCAAGGGACTGCCACTGCAGGCAGGGTACTTCAAGAAGACCCCCAAGAGGATCAGTTTACAGTAATGGGTGCTGGGGAGGAAGCTTATGATAGAAGGTTGGATGAGATAGCTGAGAAATTGAGGTCCTTAGAATCTCAAAATTCTTTGGGTTTCGACGTCATGGTAGACGGGGTCAGGATCCCCCATAAGTTCAAGCCTCCTTGTTTTGAAAAATACAACGGGACTTCATGCCCCCGGACTCATTTACAATCATTTCTGGGGAGGCTGAAGGCCTATACTATGGATGAGAAGCTCTGGATGTTCTATTTCGAAGACAGTTTGACAGGAGCCTCAAGAGAATGGTACTCTCATCTGACGAGAGCAACTATCAGGTGTTGGAAGGACCTGGCAGAGGCCTTCATCAGACAGTATCAGTACAACTTAGACATGGCACCCAACAGGACCCTCCTAATGGGAATGTCACAGTCGTCAAGGGAAAGTTTCCGAGAATATGCCCAGAGATGGAGGCAACTGGCTGCTGCTGTTCAGCCACCTATGTCTGAGAGGGAAATGGCAGACATGTTTATGAACACCCTTCAGGGAACATATATTGACAGGATGGCTGCTTTCTCTTCCACTAGCTTTGCAGATGTTGTCATAGCTGGGGAGAGAATTGAGAGCCTGTTAAAAATGGGTAAGATTTCTGACAATGGTGCCAGCTCGTCCAGTAGTACAAGAAAGCCTTTTGCAGGCCCAAGGAGAACTGGCGAGACCAATGCCATCCACACCAACAGGGGCAGACCCCAATATGTTCACAGGTCAGTGGCAGCAGTCACCATTCCTGCTCCAGCTCATCCTCAACCAGTTTATCAACCTCCGCAACCAAACTATCAGCAGCAACCTCAGTACCATCAACAAAATCAGTATCCTCTAAGAAATTACAACAACAACAACAGCAACAACAATAATCAGCAAAGGCCATTCCAGCAGAGGCCATCTCAAGCTAACAGGGTGATCGATCCGATCCCTATGCCATATGCTACATTGCTGCCACAACTCCTGAAACTCAACCTAGTTGAGCTAAGGACGCTGGCACCTCCAGATCCCAATAGTTTACCCAGGAATTATGACTCCAACGCTAGGTGTGCTTTTCATTCAAATGCACCTGGCCACAGTACAGAAAAGTGCAGAGCTTTGCATATGAAGGTACAAGACCTGGTAGACTCTAAGGCCTTGAATTTCGCACCACCACCCAATGTCAATAAGAACCCAATGCCAAACCACGGGGGTCCTAGAATTAACGCTATTGAAGAAGACAAGCCGTCTTATTTAATAACCAGTGTGGGTCAGATCCGGACACCGTTGGTGGAAATTAAGGCTCAACTCCTCGAATGTCAAATGTTCCCGGGGTGTGAGTTGGGTTGTGCTTACTGCAATATCTCGGTAAATGGGTGCGATAATTTAAGGAATGGCATAGATGGTCTCATTCAGAGTGGCCAGCTCCAAATCACCACATCATTTCCAACGAATCCAGCAATCTCATCAACAATAATTCCGGTATCTCCTACAACTGCAACAACCATTGTTCCTGACAATTCCTCAGCTTCATCAACAAGTACTTCATCTATCATCTCAACTGATCAGTTATCAACAAATTTTTCTTCTACAACTCCAGCACCACTCCATTTTGAAACTCCTACAACAACAACATCAATCCTTCCCACAATGTCTCCTACAACACCAGCAACGAATCATGAAGATGTCTCAACTGTCACAATATTTTATGATCCTGAAAACAACTCTGCCTACAACTCAGAAAGTGCTGCTCCCATCAGAGCACCAGTTACAATTTATTACGATCCACAGACTATCGCAGTTCCTTCAACAGCTGCAATCAGTCCAGTCACTATCACGGTGCCTGGACCAATACCCTACGAAAGCAGTAATGCCATCCCCTGGCATTACGGCTCTGATCTGTACTGTGAAGGACAAAGAATCACTTTTGAATCATCAACCCCTGCACCACAAGTAGACAATGTGGGAGGAGGCGGAGGCTTCACTCGAAGCGGACGTCTTTTCGCCCCACAAATTCAGAGACCCACTGCCGAAGCAGAAGCTGCTGCCAAGGCAAAAGGGAAGAGCCCTGTGCAGGAAGATCAAGCTGTTAAAGAAGCTTTGAAAACACCATTTGATCAAGAGGTTGATGAGTTCATGCGAATCATCAAAAAGAGTGATTATAAAGTAGTGGATCAGCTTCATCAGACGCCTTCCAAGATCTCAATCCTATCATTGCTTATGTGCTCCGAAGCCCATCGGAACGCACTGCTCAAAGTTCTGCACGCAGCTTACGTGCCTGAAGAGATCACTGTCAATCAGCTGGAGGCTGTAGTTGGAAATGTTAATGCTAGTCACGAACTAGGGTTCACCAATACTGATTTGATAACGGAAGGCCGCAACCATAACAAAGCCTTGCACATAACCATGGAATGCAAAGGTGCTGTCCTTTCCCATGTGCTGGTAGACACGGGGTCATCCCTCAATGTCTTGCCTAAAAAGGCCCTGGTGAAGCTAGAATATGACGGATTGGCGTTGAGACCCAGCAACCTGGTGGTGAGAGCCTTTGATGGTTCAAAGAGATCGGTTCTGGGAGAGATCGAGTTGCCCATAACGATTGGCCCGCAAACCTTTAAAACTATCTTCTACGTGATGGATATACAGCCCGCCTACAGCTGTTTATTGGGTAGGCCATGGATTCACGCTGCTGGCGCCGTGACTTCTACCCTTCACCAGAAGTTAAAATACGAGTGGGAGGGTCAAATCGTTACAATCTGTGGAGAGGAGGATATTTTTGTCAGCCACCTGGCAACTTATAAGTACATTGAGATGGATGGGGAGATCCATGAGACGATGAGCCAAGGTTTCGAAGCCTTGAATGTCAATGAAGCATCTGCTGTGCCTGGAATCTCCATGTCATCTTATCAACAAGCCCGGAAGGTTGTTGAGGAAGGAACTGCCCAAGGCTGGGGCAAGGTCTTATCAGTGGAGGAGAAGAAGGACAAATTTGGGTTGGGTTACAGACCAACTCAACAACATCAAGCGGAGGCTGCTGAGAAGCCCGGTTTTGTCAGTGGGGGGATGCTCACTCCTGATGCTATCAACAACTTGGAAGACGAGCTGGAAGAAGAACGCAATCTGGAGAATTGGATTCGTCCGAAGATCCCGGGGAGCAGTATCTCAAACTGGTCTTCCCAGGAAATTATAAGAGTTACTCATGCAGAGTAATTATTATTTCCTGTATTTTTATAGCATGCATCAAAGTCTTGCATCTTGCCCAAGATGACAAGACTCATTTTGTAATCGGGCTATCTGTACTTTTTGTGCAACAAGATTAATCAATGAAGTATCAGACATCTTTTTGCAAACGAGTCTTTTTCTTTTCTGCTCACTGTTTTTCCATTTTTCTTTTTGTACAAAAAAATAAATGGCAATGTTTTCAAAATGACAACTTTATTTCACTTTTCTAAGCAAGATTAAAATCAAATCACTAAAACAAACAAAATTGAACCCTTGCAGAGTGTGCCTTCCAGACTGCACCGACAACAGCACGGCTATGACTTCGTATGACTTTGACAATCCAATCAATCAAGCTGATGAAGGGGTTGAAGAAGAGTATGAGCTTCCTGAAGAGCTAGCCAGGTTGTTAAGACAAGAGGAGAAGGTTATTACCCCTCACCAGGAGGAGGTTGAAGTGATCAATCTTGGTACAGATGAAGACGTGAAAGAATTTAAAATCGGGGCCTGCTTGCAAGACCCAGTGAAGAGACAACTGATTGACCTGCTTCAAGAGTATGTGGATGTGTTTGCTTGGTCTTATCAAGATATGCCAGGGTTGGACACCGACATTGTTGTGCACAAGCTGCCTTTGAGAGAAGAATGCCCGCCGGTTAAACAGAAACTGCGCCGTACTCGTCCAGACATGGCAATGAAAATCAAGGAGGAGGTACAAAAGCAATGGGACGCCGGGTTCCTTGCTGTAACTAGCTATCCGCCGTGGGTTGCTAATATAGTACCTGTGCCTAAGAAAGACGGCAAAGTAAGAATGTGTGTTGACTACCGGGATCTGAACAGAGCCAGCCCGAAAGATGACTTCCCATTACCTCACATTGATGTGTTGGTGGATAACACGGCTCAGTTCTCGGTATTCTCCTTCATGGATGGATTTTCAGGATACAATCAGATTAAAATGTCACCTGAAGACATGGAGAAGACAACATTCATCACACCTTGGGGCACGTTCTGCTACAAGGTAATGCCATTTGGGCTCAAGAATGCTAGTGCAACATATCAACGGGCTATGGTAACATTATTCCACGATATGATTCATAAAGAGATAGAATGTTATGTGGATGACATGATTGCCAAGTCCCTCACTGAAGAAGACCACCTGGTGAATCTGCTGAAGTTATTCAAGCATCTGAGGAGGTACCAACTGAAGTTGAACCCCAACAAATGCACATTCGGGGTGCGGTCTGGCAAGCTGCTGGGATTTATCGTAAGCGAGAAAGGGATTGAAGTTGACCCTGATAAAGTCAAAGCCATCCAAGAGATGCATGCACCGAAAACTGAGAAAGAGGTTCGAGGGTTCTTAGGTCGGTTGAACTACATTTCAAGGTTCATATCTCACCTTACCGCAACCTGTGAACCCTTGTTCAAACTGTTGAGAAAAGAACAAACGGTCAGGTGGAATGAAGACTGCCAGAAGGCTTTTGACAAGATCAAGGAATACTTACAAGAACCTCCAATCCTTATGCCTCCAGTTGAAGAAAGACCTCTGATAATGTACTTGACAGTATTAGAAGAGTCAATGGGGTGTGTGTTGGGCCAGCATGACGAGTCTGGTCGAAAAGAGTATGCAATATACTACCTAAGCAAAAAGTTTACCGACTGTGAACAACGTTATTCACTGCTCGAGAAAACTTGTTGTGCTTTAGCGTGGGCTGCTCGCCGACTGAGACAGTATATGTTGACCCACACTACCTTGTTGATCTCAAAGATGGACCCAGTTAAGTACATATTTGAGAAGGCAGCTCTTACCGGACGGGTTGCAAGATGGCAAATGATCCTTATAGAGTATGACATCCAATACACTTCTCAGAAAGCCATCAAGGGCAGTGTATTGTCTGAATATCTTGCTGAGCAACCCATTGACGATTACCAGCCTATGAGATTTGACTTCCCTGATGAAGACATCATGTTCATAAAAGCAAAAGATCATGAAGAGCCTGTTCACACTGAAGGGCCTGACCCAGAAGAAGAATGGACTATGATGTTTGATGGGGCTGTTAACATGAATGGTCGTGGTGTTGGTGCAGTACTCATTACACCTAAAGGAGTTCACATGCCTTTCTCGGAAAAACTCACTTTCAACTGCACTAACAACGAAGCTGAATACGAAGCTTGCATAATGGGCCTTGAGGAAGCCATTGACCTCAGGATCAAGACATTGATTGTATTCGGAGATTCAGCTTTGGTAATCAATCAAACCAACGGCAAATGGTACACGCACCAGGATCATCTGATACCTTACAGGGATTATACAAGGAGGTTATTGACTTTCTTTACAACAGTCAAGCTTGAGTATATCCCTCGGGACGAGAATCAGTTTGCAGATGCTCTTGCTACCATTTCATCCATGATCAAAGTTCAAGCTGCTAACTTTGTACCTCAGATTTCAGTATCGAGACTTGATAGACCAGCATATGTATTTGCAGCAGATGTTGTCAAAAATAATAAGCCTTGGTTCCACGACATTAAGTGCTTCTTGGAGGATCAGACATACCCACCTGGGGCATCTTCCAATGATAAGAAGACTTTGAGAAGGCTTGCTGGTAGTTTCTTTCTGAACACTGATGGGTCTTTATACAAAAGGAACTTTGATATGGTACTCCTCAGATGTGTTGATAAGACAGAAGCAGACTTGTTGATGCACGAAGTGCACGAAGGCTCCTTTGGTACCCATGCTGGAGGACATGCAATGGCTAAGAAGTTGCTGAGATCGGGCTATTACTGGATCACAATGGATGCCGACTGTTGTGCCTATGCCAGGAAATGCCACAAATGCCAGATCTATGCGGATAAGGTGCATGTACCTCCCAATCCTTTGAATGTGATGTCTTCACCCTGGCCCTTTGCTATGTGGGGCATTGACATGATTGGCAAGATCGAGCCAACTGCTTCAAATGGCCACAGATTCATCCTGGTCGCCATTGACTATTTCACCAAGTGGGTTGAAGCAGCGTCATATGCAAATGTTACAAGACAAGTAGTAGCCAGATTTCTGAAGAGAGATATCATCTGTCGATATGGAGTTCCCGAGCGAATCATTACTGATAATGGTTCCAACTTAAACAACAAAATGATGGCAGAGCTGTGCCGGGACTTCAAGATTCAGCATCACAATTCTTCTCCTTACAGGCCAAAGATGAATGGCGCTGTTGATGCGGCTAATAAGAATATCAAGAAGATTGTGCAGAAGATGGTAGTCACTTACAAAGACTGGCATGAGATGCTACCATTTGCCTTGCATGGGTATCGCACGTCAATCAGGACATCCACTGGGGCAACACCGTATAAACTTGTGTATGGTATGGAAGCAGTCCTACCTGTTGAAGTTGAATTACCCTCCCTACGGGTATTGATGGATGTTAAGCTGAACGAAGCAGAATGGGTTAGGTCCCGATACGAGCAACTGAGTCTGATCGAAGAGAAGAGATTGGCTGCAATCTGTCACGGGCAGTTGTATCAGAAAAGAATGAAGAAAGCCTTCGATCAGAAAGTCAGGCACCGAGAGTACCAAGTAGGGGATCTTGTGCTAAAAAGAATCCTCCATCCTCATACAGACCACAGGGGCAAATGGACTCCAAACTATGAAGGACCATTCGTGGTAAAGAAAGTTTTCTCTGGTGGAGCACTGATGCTCAGCACCATGGATGGTGAAGATTTCCCGTCCCCTGTAAATTCAGATGCAGTTAAAAAATACTTCGCATAAAAATGACCCGCTGGACATAAAAACAGAATGTAAGTCCAGGCAAAAATAGGGCATCCCGGCGAGTCAAAAACAGAATAAAAGACTCGGGCAAAAATAAGGGAAAGTAAACAAAAAAATGTACACCCGCTGAGTTGAAAAGCCGCATTGGACAGCTCAGGCAAAAATGGGTATCCTGATGGATTGAAAACCCGAAAGGGCGGTCCATGCAAAATAAGGGAATAAGCGAACAACTGCCTTCTGAATTCGTCTGTATCGTTTACGACTTGGTAAGCTTCGAAAGGATCAAGCTTCAGTCAGAATCAGCTTTCTTCAAGCAAGATGAGAAGAACGTCAAATGTCATACGAGTCATAGCAAGAGAGGAAGCTCTTTAAAGCGTCGTCAACATTGCCAGCATTTTGTTTCTCAATTTGTAACAATCTCCTCATTTCAGGGGATTTGTTTCTTTGACTGTATCTCGCCGATTCAGGGCATATGAATTAATAAAACCAGAATTTCAGTCACGTCTCGTCTTGTACATTTTTATTTTGCAGAAAAATGTCTGATATCTTAAAAACACTGATTGCATAAGAATACAGATGTTTATCTTCAAATAAAAACATGCTTGCAGGAAATATGCTTACTCTCAGAAGTATTTAAACTCCTATGACAGAATCCAGTAAGGGATACCTCGGGATTATTTTGTGCGTTTCTCTATCTTTTCCAGGATTGCAGGTATCCGGAACGCAACTTGGGGCATGAAAGCCTCATCCCAGCAAGTTGGCAGATCAACACTCAATTTTAGCACCCGAAGTGCTCTCTCCCCAGCTGAGTTGCCTCTCATGACTTCCCCCAGCTGAGTTGCCACTTATTATTTATCCCCATCAGAGTTGCCAGGCATCACAGAAAGCACCTATATCCCCGGCTGAGCCAGGGATCCTCCTCAACAGAATCCCTAGGGAGGTCTCTCAATGATCTCTCTTTCTCCCCAGCCGAGTTGCCATCTCGCCCTCAGCCGAGTACAAAAGTCAGGGAACTATCTCCCCACAGAGCTCCAGCCTCTATCCAGAAGAGCAGCGCACAAAGGAATCACAACAGAGTGAAGAAAGTTTCTACAAATCCCAGCTGGGTCCCTCATTATAAGGATAGGTCTCTCAGTGGCCCGAATCCCCAAGCAGATACATCTCATCAGATCTACCAATGATCTCACCCCCAGCTGGGATGCCCATTTCAAACAGATTGATCAAAGATCCTCGCAGCAACGGGACCCGGATCCCGGTTTTGATATCTTTGCACAATCATAGCATTCGCATCATATTCACCCACAAAGCGTAGCATTCCGTTTTAACACGGAGCATTACGGCAAAAATCCAACTTATAGCATAATCATAAGCCATGTTATGAACCAACACTTGTGAATAATGACAGTTCATCAACGTACAGAAAAGATCCTCACCAGAGTATCCAGCAAAAGCAGCTGCCTCACAATTCACAAACACCAGTATATACCCATTTTGGCACCTGTCCGTGCCATCTTTCCCCAGTAAAGTCGCCTGAACACTCTTTACGAGCAAGATCACCCGTATTACAGATACATCCTGACACCCGTCCGTGTCATACCCCAGCAGAAATCCAAAGATATCCTCTTTGCACTCACATATACCTACATACACTTTCTTGGCACCCGTCCGTGTCATTTCCCCAGCGCAGTCTCTTACACTTTTACAACCTATATACTTGTTAATATAATTACTCTTTTCTCTCTTGACACTCGTCCGTGTCACTCTCCCAGCAGATAAACATTCATCTATACACCATTCTCACTACTCATGTTATACTTATGCAGATACTCGTCCGTATCTCATATGCACCGTTTATATCCCCACAGATTCAACATTGGTCCATGTTCTCTGTTAACCAGATGGTACTCGTCCGTATCATCATCTCAGAATGTGCGTCAAGCGTTTGTTTCTACATGATACTCGTCCGTATCATAGTCTTAAGGATGCTCGTCCGCGTCTTTAATCCATACACTGTGTCAAACACTTATGTCTTCTTGAATATAGACACTCGTCCGTGTCTACTATTCCCCAGGAGAGTCCCTTCAGATTCAGCACTCGTCCGTGTTCTCTGTTAACCAGTTGATACTCGTCCGTATCATCATCTCTGAACACGCGTCAGTCTTTGTTTCTACATGATACCCGTCCGTATCATTGTCTTGAGAATGCTCGTCCGCATTTTTAATCTATACACACATCCAAACACTTATACCTTTTGCTTCTTGGATATAAACACTCGTCCGTGTTTACTATTCCCCAGTAGATCGCCAACAAAGCTTTTTTTTCCTTTTTATCTGACACTCGTCCTGTGTCATGATAAACCCTGAGAGCAGCCGTACCCTGCTAGGTGGTCGTCCTCCACCTCTTGATGGTCGTCCTCCATCATGCTCATCCGATGGTCGTCCCCATCGTTGATTTTCTATCCGACATTCGTCCTATGTCGTGATATTTAGCAGCCGTCCCCTGCTAGGTGGTCGTCCTCCACCTTTTGATGATCGTCCTTCATCATTTTATCCAATGGCTGTCCCCATTGTTGGTTTTGGTTATCTGACATTCGTCCTATGTCATGATAAACCTTGAGAGCAGCCGTCCCCTGCTAGGTGGTCGTCCTCCACCTCTTGATGGTCGTCCTCCATCATGCTCATCTGATGGCCGTCCCCATCGTTGACCTTTTATCCGGCATTCGTCCTATGTCGCGATATTTTCGGCAGCCGTACCCTGCCAGGTGGTCGTCCTCCACCTTAGATGACCGTCCCTCATCTTATCCCCAACAGAGCAGCCGTCCCCTACTAGGTGATCGTCCTTCACCTTTGATGACCGTACCTTATCATCTGTTTATTTCATTTATTCTTTAACCCGATGGCCGTCCCCGTCGTGGTCCCTTTTTCTTTTTCCTGATGATCGTCCTTCATCAGTTTAGCCCGATGGCCATCCCCATCGTTGGTTACTTTACTTTATGAACTTGATGGCCGTCCCCGTCATGTTTCATTAATCCCCAGAGAATTTTACAGCTTTATCTTGATGGCCGTCCCCATCATAATTCTTTTATCCCCAACATGTCGGTCGTCCCCGTCATTGCTTTATTTTCCGCACTTTTCCCAGCATGTCGGCCGTCCCCGTCATTGCTCTTTACCCAGCAGTCGTCCTCTGCTCGACGGTCGTCCTCCGTCGCCCACACTTTACAATATACTTTATTTTCCTTTACAATCTATATCCCTTTTCTTCTTCATTCTGTGAGTGCAAATTTTGGACTGTCTTTGGTATTCAACCACAAGTTATCTCGCTTGCCTGTTAAGCCGTTGCTTACATCCTGCACAGCTAACTCATGTTTGAATAGGGGCAGCTGTAAACACCCTAAATTTGCCCTCACCCATTCACACCATGGCTTGTGATCATTTCATATGCATAAACTCAATCATAGCATCTCATATCACAGTTTTGATTCACTGCATAGATTCAAAGTCATCTGCATCTAGGGTTTGTGATCTGAACAATCCAAAAGGCCTCATGAGCCACTCCAAAGGCCATCAATCACTTCAAAGTGGTCCATGTGTGTTCAAGTATCATATTATATCCTCTCAAAGTCAAGAATTCCAAAGAATCACAAGAACTGGGATTGGTATGGATGCAGAGCCAAGTTTGACTGCACAGTTGACCTAAAATTAGGGTTTTGGTTTCAGAGGCCATAACCCCAAATTTTTTGATCATTCTTGTTTCTATTGGTCTCTATATGGTATAGGGAGTATGCATATCAATTTTCATGAAGAAATTCCATGGGGAAGTCATCTGATCAAGAGTTGACTTTTCAGACAAGTCAGTGTAAAATCAGGGCATCTGAGGCCCCCAATGACCCAACCAATGGGCATTCTTCATCATTTTGAGTGTATTTGATCTTTATTTGATCATGGAAGAATATTGAAGTTCACAAAAATCAAGAATTTGAAGTTTTTGCAAAGTTGACTTTTTAGGGCATGGTTGACTTTTAAAGAATATGTCATTTTGTGCCACTTTTCAAACCTTACTTTTTGATCTAAAAATGCTTCAAATGGAAAAACTTTGGTCATGAAAGTTGTAGAATACATTTTTCCCTTTTCAAAAAGTACAAGAACATGATCTAATTCATTTTGGATCAAAAGTTATGGTGTGACAAAGTTGGCAAAAATCACTAATTTTCAAGATATGCACTAATTGGAAAATTTGCAAAATCATGAACCAAGGCAAATTGTAACTTCTAGTTCACATCAAACCATGACACAAACATTCTATGTGTCCTAAAAATCAGATTTGGACCAAAAGATCACATGTTCATGGTTTGTGTAACAAGGCATTTTCATGAAGTTTCAAAAAGAGCCAACTTGCAAAACTCATGATCACACTCCTACCACTTGCTGCATTGGCCTTTGAACCAGCCATAGCCTCTCACCTCATCTTGCTGTGCAGCCCATGCCTCTTGTACCAAGCTAGAACTCAAGCCATGCCTCTCTTACAACAAAGTGGACTTTTTGCAAAAGTAAACATCCCAATCACAGCAGGCCAGGTCACATCATCTGACCAATAGGAGTTCTTTATGCAAGGCAAATGCTGGCCATAACACACCTCAAGCAAGGCAAAAACACACAAGAAGACAGCATTCACAAAAACACTCCATCAAGCAAAACTCTTTGAATCTCTCTGCATAACACACAAACATTCAAACCATTTCCACACATCAACTCACATTGCTTCATTGAGCAAAAACCAACAAGACTTGAGCCTGAATCAAGCAAGAACACCATTCCTCCATTTTCACCCCCAGAAGCCAAACCATTCGAAACTCACTCCACAGCTCACTAACACTCAAACAAACTTCATAAACCTTCTCCATTCATCACACTGGTCACAAAGAACCACTCACATTGGCCTGAAACAGCTTGAATCACCATCACCATTTTCAACTGAGCTTGGACAGAACTTGTTCAAAATCCTTAACCAGCCAACATAAATTTCTTCCAAGCACTCAAGGATCATCAGGGGACCAAGTAGAGTGGATTGCATCAAAGGGAGAGGGCAGAAAGTTGCTGGAGTGAAAGCTTCGAATCTCAGGTAGCTCAAGAACTTTTTTTCCAGAAATGGATTTTTAAGTTCTAAACTTGTTCTCCATGCTTCACTGATTGTTCTGATGCTTTTAGTTTTGAAAATGGTGATGAAATAAGGATTTAATTGCATTCTGAAACTCTGTGACCTAAAAAAGTTTCTGTTCTTCATGAGTTTGGTGGAAAATAAATGAGTTTGGGCATGGGGTTTTGATTCAGTAAGTTGTGGGGATCATTTCCATGTTTTTAGATTTCATTTTAGTTAGGTTTTGAGAGTTTTAGGGATTTTTAGGTGGGCTTCCCACCGGAGAAGACGACCGGAGGTCTTCTCCAGCCACCTGAAAATCATTAGGGCATAATCCTGTAATTAATTGCCATTTGAATATTGAGCGTAGGATCAGTAGACTTTGTTGACCTGTCGCGCGAATGAATGGCCCAGATCCATTTGCTTTGCCCTAATCCACTTAGTTAGTTTAATTAATCCATAATTAAATTAATTTAACCAGATGCAATCCTGTCCCTCCAAAAACGCGCGTGGTCAACCCATTCAAACCCAGAACTCATCTCAGCCTTCCATTCGTTTGACTTCATTTTATTTCAATTTTTATTTCATTTCTTTTCATTTAATTTGCACAATTTATTTAAAATAGTAAAAATTGTTTAAAAATTATGAAACTTTTTCTCAAGAGTTTTATTAATTTTTAAGACACAAAAATATTTTTATTTTTATTTTTATCATTAAAAATGTATTTTTAAATATTTAAAAGATTATTTTTAATTGATTAATGAGAATTAATTTATTAAAAATAGTTTTAGGTATTTAAAAATCACCAAAAAACTTCATGAAATGTTCTAAGACATTTAGAAACATTGTCCAACCTTCAAACCAAATTTATTTTTTGATCTTGATGCATTTTAAGAATTTCTCATTGAATTAAAATCATTTTTGTGCATTATTTTGATCCAAAGTTCAAAAAATCATTTCTGCCTATCCATGAAGAGTTGGACATTGATTCTTTTTGCATTGCATTGTGTTTAGCATGTAGTTTTTGAGATTAAATGGCCATGATTTGATCTTACATTTTCAATTTGTTTGACATTTTTCTTGTTTAGAAACCCTAAAAACCCTAGAATCTTGTAAAAATCATAACTTGAAATTGGTTGGGAGTTGAGACTTCTCCTTTGGGCTTTGGTTTAGTATAGGATTAGGGGTACTTTGGGGGGAATTTTCAATTTTTTATCTTAGTATTTGCTTCTTATTTTGGTTTTTGTTTGATATATGGTTCATAAACCCTAATTTGGGCTTCCATTTGCATCCATCTTGCATTCTCTTGCATAACATGACTTGCCATGACATTTCAAGCATTCTTTTGGTTCATTGAACATCATAAGACATATTGAAAGCATGTTTGATCATTACATCACACATTTGCCATGTTGTATGCCATGTGCACTTCATAACTTTTCATGTATGTTCATGGTTCCTCACTTGCTTCATTTGCATTCATGAACTTGTATGATCATTTCCATGTGCTGCCTCATGTTTGTAGCATCCCATAACATCATTAGCATCATGTATATGCTTCTGGTTTTGTTGCTCATCATGGCATTCCATCCCATTTTGCATTGCATTGCATTTCTTTTCTAATATTTCAGGTGGTAAGTAACTTTGAGAAGTGAATTTGCCTTCACTTCTCATAAATTTTCTTTTCATCTCTCTTGCATCCATTGCTGCATTTTGATATGTTTTTGAGTTTGAGCTTGCTCATTCTTCTTCTTCTTACTTTCTTTCTTCAAGTGACTTGACTTCTTGAATGAAGCAAGTTGCTTTGCTTCTCTTGATCCTTTCATCTGCTTCCTGGTGGTTCCATTGAAGATCTTTCTTGTAAACCTCACAAACCTTAGGAACAACCAAGCATGACAATGATTTGGGTTTTGATTAGTCTCCCCTCTCAGTTTTACCTTTGTGTCTCTTTGAGTCTTCTCTTCTCATCTCATAATCAAGGACTAAACCCTAAAGGCTTTAAGGCTTTGTGATTAAGTTTATGCCTGCATCCTTCTCTTAGGATAGAGTGTATAACTTTAATCCTAAGTGTTAAACCCTTAATGTGTTTAAATCCTTTAATCAATTCATCTAATAAGTACCAAGACATCACACTTGTAACTTGGGCCTTGCATTAGGGTTCTAATTCTTCCTTAATTGGTTAAGAAGGACTAACCCTAGTGTTAATGGACAAGTCCCCCTCAAGTTGCCTTATAAACCCTAAAAAACACTTCATCATCATATCATTAAATAAAATCCACTTAATCAAAGGCTTGTTTTGTCATGAGTTTAATCCCTAATCATGGATTAAGTTGAGGAGTTTTCCTCAGCTTAAACATTCTCATCTATTATCCTTCTATTAGGATGGTGTAATGAGTCTGTTAAATCCCTGATTATGGCTTAATCCCATTACTTAACACTAAACAAAAACAACAAAAACATCTAATTAATCACAAGTAGGTTAATGATCTTAATCCTACACCAAAGGTGTTTAAGTGTGAGAAGCTGACTTCACACTTAAGGCATTCTCATTACCCCTAATCAGAGGGAAGATGTGATGAGTTTACTAAATCCATTGGTTTAGACTTAAGCTCATTAACTTATGACAAAATCCAAAAACAATAAAAGACTGAAAACTCAAAAACAAACAATAATCGTCTCCTCCGGGATTCTTTTCTCACCTCATTCACTCATAAACGAGAACTCGCTTCTTCCGTCTAATACAAGACAGTTAGCATCTGTGCCAGACAGATCATACACTTGAGCATAGGCAAGTAAGCAGTTCACAAGTCAATTCATCTTTCAGTCTCTTTGGGTCGAACTACGGTGTTCTGACTTCCTCATTGCACGAGAGGATACGTAGGCATAACTTAACAGTTATCGAACAAAAGTCTCTGTATATTCCCCCTCTTTCCAGCATCTTTCTCTTAGCCTCATTGTCATGAGCAATTCATTCTCATTCTTACACTGACACTGTACATATTACACTTCACACTTTTCTTGCACTGACACCTGTACATTTTCTTCCAGCTTCTTTTATACACAGACTGCACTGACACTACCCCTTTAAAACACAAATCTTTTAAGCGTGGATCCCGTCGAGTACGACGGAAAATCTGGGTGCTAATACCTTCCCAGGTTGTAACCAACCCCCTTTCTCAGTCTCTCTGGTTCGCAACCGTCTTATCCATCTCTTTCTAGGTCTATGCAGCATTGCCTTTCCTCCGGGATAAAAATGCCTAGCTGGCGACTCTTTTCTTTTCCTTTGAGTTCACGGCTGTGTGTTCTCATTGTTCCCTTCGCCGACCGTTCGCGTCTGTAACCTATTGGACCCGGTTTCATTTAGTGGTAGCGACACTCAAGAATTCCCTTAAGGGGCATCTGTCAATGATAAGAAGTTTCTAAGGAGATTTTCTGCTAAGTTTTTCCTGAGTAATGAAATTTTGTACAAGCACAATCATGATTCAACTTTGCTTCGTTGTGTGGATAAGAAAGAAGCAACAGATATTATGGAGGAAATGCATGATGGGATCTTTGGTACTCATTCTAGTGGGCATACTATGGCTAAGATATTGAGAGCAGGTTACTATTGGTCTACCATGGAAGCTGATTGCTATCAGCACTCTAAAACTTGTCACAAATGCTAGTTTATGCTGATAAAGTTCATGTGCCTCCAGTTCCGTTGAATGTTCCGACTGCTCCTTGGCCTTTTTCCATGTGGGGCATTGATATGATCAGTGAGATCAAACCTACTGCTTCCAATGGACATCGTTTCATCCTTGTTGCTATTGGTTACTTTACAAAGTGGGTAGAGGCAGCTTCATTTGCTTATGTTACCAAGAATGTTGTGGCTCGATTCATCAAGTATAATCTTATATGTAGGTATGGCATCCCTGAAAGGATTATCACAGATAATGGTACCAATTTGAAGAATACTATGATTACTAACCTCTGCACGCAGTTCAAGATTAATTATCATAATTCTTCTCCATATCGTCCGAAGATGAATGGCGCAGTGGAAGCTACCAATAAGAATATTAAGAAGATCTTGTAGAAGATGACCGTTACATATAAGGATTGGCATGAGATGTTACCATTTTCTCTTCATGGTTATCGTACCACAATACGTACTTCAACAGGGGCAACCCCATTCTCCCTTGTCTATGGTATGAAAACAGTTCTACCCATCGAAGTTCATATTCCCTCCTTGAGAATTATTTAGGATGCAGGCTTAGAAGAAGATGAATGGATTCAGACTCGACTTGACCAAATAAACTTAATTGATGAGAAAAGGTTAGCAGCTATTTGTCATGGTCAGATGTATCAGAAACGTATGATCAAAGCCTTCAATAAGAAAGTTAAGCAACAATTATATCAGGTTGGTGATTTGGTGATCAAGCGTATTATATTACCACAGGGTGATCCCAGAGGAAAATGGACCCCACCTATGAATAGACATGACAACGGGACGGGTCGGGGACGGTTTTTATCTCCCCCAAACCCAAACCCATATTTCCATACAGCCCATGTTCCCCGCCCCAAACCCAAACAGGGATGGGGAATTAAAACCCAAACCCGTCCAAAATGGGTTTGGGTTAGGTTCGGGTATCCCCTCCCCGCCACTATCTATTTAGTAAAGTTATTTTTTTAATAGAAATATTTAATTTTTCCAAAATAAAATTACATTACAAATAATAAAATAAAACAATCTCAAAAAATTGCATACATACATTTAAAATATTTTAGATAATTAATAAATATCAAAATATCAAAACATTGACCACATATTCAATATTAAAAATTAACAAAACTAAATAATAATGTATATAATAAAATAAACGGGGCGGGTTCGGGGGTGGTTTCGGGGTGGGTACTAGTGTGCCCATTACCCGACCCGTCCCCATATTTTTTAATCGGGGAAAACCCAAACCCAAACCCAAACAGAGTCAAAGCGGGTTTTCCCCGTCAACTTCGGGGCGGGTTCGGATGGGTACCCGCGGGTATGGGTTTTATTGCCATGTCTACCTATGAAGGACCATTTGTTGTTAAGAGAGTATTTTCTGGAGGTGCCATGATGCTTACCACTATGAATGGTGAAGATTTCCCATAGCTTGTGAACGAAAACATAGTTAAAAAAATACTACGCATAAAAAGAGACCCGCTAGGTTGACTGACCTGGGCAAAAATAAGGGCATCCCGACGAACCAAAAGGGTTCGGAAAAAAATTAGGGATATATATAAAAAATTTACACCCGGCAAGTCGAAAACCTAAAAAGGCGGCTTGGGCAAAAAAGGGTATCCCGGTGGATTGAAAACCTGAAAAGACAATCCAGGCAAAAGTAAGGGATTAAAGCGTATGACTATGTATTATTGGATCACCCATGTAACCTCTACTAGTTGTGTTATCTATGTCAAATTCAACAGATACATATTAGTCCAATCGTTTCTTTTCCGACAGTTGAAGATGAGATACTTGAAAATAATGGCAATAGCGGAGTTGAAACTCAATAGGATTATTTACACATAGCTATCTTTCCTTGTATTTTATGCTCTTTTAAAAAAATTCTTCGACGAATTCCTCTTACTAGGATTTCCGTCTCCATGTTAAAACTCGCATGTTTATAGGCCACTTTCTAAATAAATAAAATTCCATTTTTCGAATTCATGTTTACTTTTCCCTCTTTATTCAAGTTTACTTTTCCCCTTTTACTAAAGCGAGAAATGTCTGTTGATTATGTTTGAATGTATATATGCTTTTGAATATGATTGATGTTTACCAAAAATGCATAAAATACAATAATAGTATTTACCAAGGACGATCAGAGATAGGAATCCAACGAATCTTCGCCGGTTCATCTCCACAGCGTAATCCTTATGGATATTCTTACGGAATACTTCAAATAGTATCTTGTATTTCCAACTCTACGAAGACTTCAAAAAGTTTCATTTCAAATACAATACATCCTTCGAAGAATTGATACTTGACCGAATAAGTCTCCTGGAGCAATGTCCATCTCTTTTATCCTTAGTCAGGATATTCAGGAATTTAATCCTTCAATAAGAAGTACGACGAACGAAAACGGGAGGTTCTAAGTACGATATTCTAAAACAAGACGGGATTTATTTTCCCCAGACGCCAGTGGTTCTACGAAGCTACTCATGCGCTTCAACTATATAATTCATACATACATATCATATCATATCATATCATACGCATACAACATTCTCATGAGATATCATCTTGCAAAGTGTTATATACCTCATGATATTTGCATAGAACTAACCTTGTTTTTCAGGTTAATTCTCCAACAGACAAACGTCATCAACAACTTACACCTCGGGCTACTTTATCCTCCCGAAATCCATATCATAACACCTTGGGCTGCTTTATCCTCCCAAAAGTTATATCACAATACCTTGGGTTGTTTTGTCTTCCCAAAAGCTATATCATCTCACCTCATGCTGCTTTATCCTCCCGAAAGCTATATTATCTTACCTTGGGTTGTTTTGCCTTCCCAAAAGCTATATCATCTCACCTCGGGCTGCTTTATCCTCCCGAAAGCTATATTATCTTACCTTGGGTTGTTTTGTCTTCCCAAAAGCTATATCATCTCACCTCAGGATGCTTTATCCTCCCGAAAGCTATATTATACCTTAGGTTGTTTTATCTTCTCCAAAAGCTATATCATTATACTTTGGACTACTTTATTCTCTAAGAAGTATATTTGAAGAACTTTTCTCCGAATGGCATCTTTAAGCCCATTCAAGCAATACAACCAATCAACAATATCATTCTACTGTAACACCCCAAAATTTGCCCTCATAATTATTACTAAAAACCTAAATGGATCGCATCTGCGTTAATATGCATTTTCAGTAGGCCATAACTTTGCATTCGTATTGGGATTGGGTCACTAAGACTTGGGATCAAGCTTTTTCTGGTGATGGGAATTTTTCAGGTCAAAAGTGACTCAGTTGGTTATTACACTCGATGAAGGTTAAGCTCACATGATCACGAGCATATTCATATTCTGAAGTTCGTCAAGTTACAAGGTTGCTCCCTTCATCAGTGTGCGTCTCAGGTGTTAATGTTTCATCAAGTGTCCGACTGAGTTTACTACAATTTGTGATTATCAAGGTCTTGAGCTTTCATTGTCATTCGAATCAGGAATTAGGGTTTCATATCAAAGATCGCTGGTTATCAAGACAAGGTCTTGGGGATTAAAATGGCGATATGTGAAGTTGTAGGTACTCATGAAGTTAAGTTGGCCATTTGTTGTCTAATCTGGTTCGATTTGTTTCCATTTTCAAATTAAATCGGATTTTAGGGATTTAAGGATCATCTTTATCCACCTTTCACAAATCAATTCCAAATGCTCACATTTGGATGCTCAAATTTAAATATCTAACAAAACAATTAACCAAACTTCTTTTGTCGAATATCCACAAACATTTTTCTTTTTGATCCATATTCTTTCTTCTTAACTCATGTCAATGTACAAGAGGGTTATGATATCCAAGAGGGTCATAAAGTCCCACATTTCATGTTCAATATGCATTCCTATTTTAAATTAGCCAATGACCATATTTTAATAACCATTATTCCTTGCCAACCATTGCAAAAATTGCAAGTCCACTACAAGTTTATAAAATCCATGAAGATATTTTTTTCACTCCATTAATTCATTTCAATGCCCATTACTTCCAAATCCGTTCATTTTTTATATGCATAAAAGTCCAAATACTCATGAAATTTAGAGGAGAGCCAATAGCATGTCACTATGACCCATCTTTGTTTTGCATTAGATAAACCATTATTTCTTTACAAGCAATTCTTTCTCTTAGAAACTCTCATTAAAGTAAAAGTGGGAATGACTCAAATTAGGAAAGTTTTTAACATACAACAGAAAATCATACAACAAGTCCCCAATACTCTTCAATTAATATGACAAAAATACAATAAGGAATTTGAGAAGAAGAAAAGAGAAGATAATCAGAACCAAGTTCAGTTACTAAAATCCCTAACAGAATCTCAACTGAACCTAACTGATTTTTATGGTGGAATCACCAAATTACCCTCCAAATTCACTCCTATAAGAGGACCTGTATTATCTTCAAGCAGGGGGAGGATTCCCTCTCCGTGTTTCCAACTTGCATCTTCATTATTCAGCACTCTCTGACCACTCTCCTTCAACTCTTCACTTTCTATTCCCTTCGCTTCCTCCTTCTTCATTCTTCTTCAACCTTCGATCCAATCTTCATCCTCTCTGGTTCATTCTTATCACCGTCAGTTAAACTTCCGCGAAATCATCACCATTAACACCTGCAAGAATCATTAACTACCATTGGCATAAGCTACTCCACAACAAATTGATCACGCAGAAGGAGAAGATGTGAAACCAATAGCATAAAAGATTGGGAAATCATACCTGAAGATCTGTGTCGGCACCTCCTTTTTTGAGGTGTAATCACAATGAAGACGATCACTGCGGTTATCTCATCAAGACTTCATCAAATTTCTGCAACAAACCTCAAACAATCATCAATCTTCATGTCGAGTTAGTGGCAACCTGCAAAGCACAGCATCAGGTTTAGTTATCAACCCAGCAAAAACTCAGATCGAGAGTCACAAAAACATTGTGAAATCGATCGACAAAAACGCAGCCAAGATCGATAACAGAACATATAAGCACGGTTTTCTTCAACTTTTCATCAAGCCTTATCCTCCATGGCCTTCACTGCAAAATCATCATTCAACAATGACAAACTCAGAATCGCATAAGCAGAGCAATAGATGAAACTAAAGGAAGAAATTCCGTGACAAAACCTCTCGGAATCTTCATCTTCCCCAACAGTCAAACCCTCTCAGAATCTGCACATTCATCATCCATCTTCAACCTCACATCCAAAACCGCATCACACATCTTTATAAAGATTCATCACCATACTCCAATCTTCTTCTACAATACATCATTGAACATCGATTCAACAACAACAACTCAGATTCAGTTCGTCAACAAGCCTTTGTAATCCCTCATTGGTTCACGATTCGTGACACCAACGAAACAACAACGAACCAAATCAAAACAAAACAAAATTCACGGAGTAGAAGACGAAGTCACGAAATCGGATAGAGAACAAGAACGACGGCTCATACCTGAATCGGAATTAGTGATTTCACTACGTCATATCTGTGTTTGAAATCTTTCGCGATTCATTGTTGAGGATGAAGAATCGGGAGAAACCACACATAGATGACGCGCAACGTTAAGCAATGGTGTTCGGCGACGGAGGAATCTGCATCGTTTTTCGACGGTGATGAAGACAGAAGAAGAATCGCAGCGGCTCATTGGAGAAGAAGAGCCATGGTTGTTATTCATCGGCGATGATGACGAGAAGAATAAGAATAAGCCACAATGGCGCATGAAGAAGAAGAATAGGGAGACGGTGTTGAAAGTGACAGTGGCAGCGAAGGGGGAGAGAAGAAGACCTAGGGTTTTGGTAACATGATTTTTGTTCAGCCTTTTGCTTTCTTTGTGTTTTATAAATTCGTTTTATTGGATTAAGTTTAATGAAGAGATTAAGAGTATATTGGAACATTAAGAGAATAATAAAAGCAATAAAGATTAATTAAATCCACCATTAATCACGTCAGATTCTAAGAGGTAGGATAAGGTTGTGATTTGTTTGTTTTCCAGCCACACCGGCGGTGACACTTGTCACCATCCGACAGGCTCTTTGCACGGCTGATCTTGTGTGTGTGGTTCACCATAATTACCATGTTCCAACACTGTGTGATCCACTTGATGGGAAGACCAATAGAAAGACTTGATCATATGGTCCTTATTAAGTCAACCAATATTGACCAAGACTATGGCATGCTCCCTCAAGGCCTGACGCTGGTGGGCTACGTTTTGTTGCTTTCCGCACCCCTAATGCAGGCCCATTTCGTTTTTATAATTATAATTATTTCTATTTTTCACCCCCTCCTATTTCCTTTCTTTTTAATTTCTGTGTAATGCTTGTTCAATTTAAATTCATAAAAAATACCATAACTAATAATAAAATTCAACAAAAATTACAGTAGAATCTTAATTCAATTTAGAACTTTTCCCAATTTTTACTTTCTGAATTTTTTCATTTTTCAATTTAATTTAGATTTTTCATTTAATTGCTTTTAGATTGAATTCTCACATGGACACATAAATTTGTACATTTTATTTCTCCCACTTCCTTTAACATTTTTGGCCCATTCGTTTTTCTATGATTAGAGGACAAATAATAGTACCTGGAAATATTTTTGGTGTATTTTTTAGGCCATTTTATCCACTGTTTTGGTAGTGTGATTTGTGCAAAATTATGATTAAACCTTAGATAAGTTTAAGTGACCATTTGACATAGTTAGACTTTGAATTCTTAGGAGATTTTTTAACACAATGTTATAATCAGGTTAGAGACCCTAGGGAATTAATTTCACATTTTTTCCATGACTTTTGATATTTTTGTCATCTTAATTCATTTCCATCATATTAGTGCACATGCATTTTCACTTCATTTACTAACAATTTTCCTTTTGTGCAAGGTATTTTCCGAGGATTTGCTTATGGACTTGGATTATGTTTGTTATGCCTTGATTATATTTTTGTGTTTTGTGCTTTATGATGTAATATCTTAGAACTTGTACACTTGTATAGTTTCTATAACTAGGATAGAAAAGATCAAATGAAGCGATAGAAAACCAAAATCTCAAAAATAAAATAAGATACTCGATCCAACGTCGAGTAAATTTTCAAATAAATAAATAAAGTTTCATGTGACTTTAGGATTCCTTGATTACCATCGATCCATTCCATTACACCAAAAGCAAGCCTTGTATGTTGCACACTATAAGTCGTGCGTCTCAGCACCATGCAATCGACCCACCCGATCCATCGTTTCATCCCATTTACGTTTCATATACGTTTTTACCCACCATGACTTAGGAGGACCATGTTCATTACTTTTTGTACTTGCATTTCTAGTTTAATATCTCTTAGGTAGATTTAATCTTTCAAACCTCACTAACCATAGGTCATCCTTAAACTCAACTAACTTAGGGTAAGTCTAGTTTCCCTTAGAGTTTTTTCCTTTTATAACTTGAGTCTCATTTCTCATCTTTAAGAAAAATCAAAACACTTAACAAAGGAAAATGTGTACAATGCATCACGAGCCTTAAGTTATACGAGAAATAACTAATTGAGCTCTTCTCCACTCTTCTAGGATGCTTTACAAACGTTCCATTGGGGGCGATCTTGGAAAGTATTCGCTCCTGTATCATAGTCTTTAGTGTTGTACATACAGCAAACACAAGCTCAAAACACTTCTTCTAAAAGACAACAAACCAAGACAACACGTCTTCTCATCTCATCTCATACTCTTTGCGGACGAATGTGACTTGCCTCGACAGTTCAAACAGCGATACGGTAAACACCCTCGAGTCAGAGCCGGTAACACCTGAGCTAGAGCTATGGCAACGTCATCCTAAAAAACACAAACAAGTTCCCGCCTTAATTAGACAAACTATGGCAACTCTGATCCTCATTTATCCCGGTGAGGTACGTAGGCAGTGGGGTAGGGCCCATTCGAGCACAATCATTCTTTTTCCCTACATTTTCCCTCTTCTCTTTCCATTTTACAATTCCATTTCTTTTCTCATTTCCATTCCATTCCAGATAGCCATTCTTTCGTTCAAACAACATATTATTTCTCACCCTTTGAAACAGACTTATAAGCGTGGATCCCGTCGGGTACGGCGGACGGATTGGGGTGCTAATACCTTCCCAATTTGTAACCGACTTCCGGACCCAGATCTTTGGTTCGCAAGGCCTCGTCCTTTTCCTTCTTCCTTAGGTCT
This sequence comes from Lathyrus aphaca, assembly GCA_963966055.1. NCBI lineage: Eukaryota > Viridiplantae > Streptophyta > Magnoliopsida > Fabales > Fabaceae > Lathyrus > Lathyrus aphaca. Next base: position 490,640,024 of record OZ014521.1, read on the forward strand.
GTGCAACATTACCTTTCCCAATACTTCGGGATAAAAATGTCTGGCTGGCGAATCTACCTTTTCCGCGCCACTTTCGCGTTTGTACTAGGATGAAAATCCCGGGAGCGACAGCTGGCGACTCTGCTGGGGATCCAGAATCTTTGGTTTCCCCTTTGAGAGTCAATCCTAGCGCTTGTCTATTTCTGTTTTCGTTGGGTGTTTATTCATTCGATGTTGTGCTTTAGTTTAGCTTTACTGTTTTATTTACAGTTTATCGCTTTCCTTTACGACTTTATTTACAGCTTTCTGCACTTTACTTTATTGTTGCATATACTGGCATACTGTACTGGTTGTTTTGGTTTTCCTTGGCGGGATGGGATTATTGTGAGATAAGCCAAATACCCGGCTTGAGTATACACATAGGATTTAGAGTGGGCAGTCATGTGGCTTGCGTGGTTTTGAGCACGTGTAGTTTTCACGAGTCCCACACCCAAATCAGACTCTCTTGGGATACGTTCTATACTGCCTAGACAGACCATAGAATGTTCTCATCTGAGCTGCTAACACTGGGAACCGATCATCGAGGACCTTAGTGGAAACAACCCTCTCTAGTGGTGACAGTGGCAGACCATATTTTGTGGCAAACCCATTCGCACCCGAGGTCCCACTAGGAAATCGCATAGGATGACCTTGTTCTCTCATAGGAACCTAGTTAAAGCGACTGGTCGTATGACAGTAGTATTGTACCCTTCAGGATGAATGTACTATTGTTTCTTGACTTCAGTGCTTGAAGCCGGGAACTTATGAGGGATGCTTGTTTTTCCGGACTCAGCTGAGGCCTCCCTGAGTAGTACATAATGCTAAACCGATTCCCTGATTTGGTCATGAGCCATTTTTCGGAAATGGTGAACGTATTATTGCTACTCGCCTTTGAGAGTCCGTGATGTTGACCCGTAGTAGCACACCCGTGAGATTGGGAGGGGTTTACAGGTTTGCAGGAACCCTAAACTTCCAACATACCCGCTTTTGCCAGTATTACTCCATGATATGATCCAGTCTTATATAATACTTGGTTGAGAATTCTGGAATTTCTGCATAGAGATAATGATATTATGATTCTTCACCAACACTTGGTTATCTGATCCACACCAACGTCGGACCGCTGACCACATGCCAGTTACATATATGACATCATGGCATCTTAGCATACATGTTCAGTTACTTCCAAGGATCACATATCTGTATTAAATCGTTGGATTTTTTCTGCATTAAAACTTGGATCAAAACAGATAGATTCCATGGAAATAACCGAACATGGCATTTGCATACATCCTTGCATTTTTGACAGGTGTTCAGGGACAAATTCTTATCTTGACTTGGTTTCTCTCCAGAATGGCCAATTTGAATCACAATTGTCAAGGTTTAGACATGGAACAACTCCGAGCAGAGGTGACTGAGATGAAGGCCCAACTAGGGCATTTTATAGTGGACATTCGAGCGTTGTCCCAGGATCAGAAATTGCTGAGAGAAGAATTCAACTTGATGAAGACTCAGATAAAACTGCTTACAGGAATCATGAATGCTATGTCAAAATAGGAAAATAGTTGTGTGTTTGCTTTTCAAACAGAATGTCATGTTTCTCCCATCTCTTTGGGATGTCCACTAAATCAAGGTTTGTTAGGTGGGTTTCCTCTACAGTTTGAGTCTCTTCACCAACAATCACCACTTGGCAGTCAGGAAGAGCATCAGATAGGAACCAACTCCACATGTGAGCTAAATGATCCTGCACCAATCGTTACCAAAGAAGTGAGCACTTTCTTTCCTTATCAGGGATCCTCCTCAGCTGCTACGCCTTGGTTTCCAGGAGAAAAACTTCAGCAGGTTTCGTCTATAGCTCCTCCATTGTTAGCAACCCGTCATCAACAGAAGCAAGAAAGGGTTATTGATCTGATACCCGTGTCTTATGCTGAATTATGCCCACAATTGCTCAAAATGGGGTTGATTGAGTGTCACGAGCTAACTCCTCCTTCTGGTAAACTTCACCAAAGTTGGAATCCCTACGCCTATTGTGTTTTTCATCTGGAGCTCCCGGACATGATGTTAATGATTGCAAGGCATTTAAACATCAAGTGCAAGACTTAATTGATGAAGGCGTAATCACTTTTGGACTGATCGGGCCGGATGTGTCGCAAGTTAAAGCATGCAGGAATACAAAAGAGGTGGTCAATTTTCCTTCTTCTAGAATTATTACTCAGGCCAAGTCTTCAAAGGGGCTACATCAACAACCTTTATTCGTTCCCCGACCGAGTATGAGTAAGAGAGTACAGGGACATGTCAGGCGCCCAACGCAATGTCAACAACGAAATGTTCAATCACAATCTCAGGGTCAGCAACAACAGGCACATAGACCATTTCAGGAAAGAACAAGAGCAAGGAACCGCAGACTTGATCCTATCCCGTATCCATATGTTGTATTGCTTCCAGAGCTGCTGAAGTTGAACCTGGTTGAGCTCCGTACCATGAGGCCTCCTTCTGCTGATAATCTACCACCAAATTTTGATTCAAACTCCAGGTGCAAATTCCATTCAGGTGCCCAGGGGCACAGTATTGAGAAATGTTGGGCTTTTCAAAACAAGGTACAAGACCTAATTGAGTCCAAGGTAATCAATTTTTCTCCTCATCCAAAGGTACTCCAGAATCCAATGCCTAGTCACAATGGAATCGGTGTCACGGTTGTTCTACCAGATGGTCCACGTTAAGCTGAAGTCTTCGAGTTAATCACCCAAGAGGCCAGGGTATCCATGAAGCAAATAAAGCCAACAGTATTCAAGTACTCTCAGTGATGGCATTTGTGTGTTTGCCTTTCTTTATTGTTCTTTTTCATCCCTATTGAGGGGAACTACGTCGCTCTGATTCTTCATTGGTCATCAGTCAATGGAGATACGTAGGCATAAGATCATCAGGTCTTTCCGAGCAACCTTATGGGGCACCTTTACTCCCCCAGCTTCACTTTTTTTCTTCAGATATCTCGTGTCAGAGTCAGAATAACTAGAAGAAGAGGTATGATTGCCATGGTTGGGCATACGGCTGCAACTAGAAGATTACAAGTCTGCGAAAAAGCTATTGATCACTGAAAGTGTCCAAGACTGACAGGTCCAGACGGAGTCAAGCCTCCTCAACTACGGCAATACTCAGTTTCTTTACTGCATTTCCATTTGTAGTTTCTTTTATATGCTAAACATTTATCTACATGTATGAAATTTTTTTGCTTTTGAATGTTAGCAATAATAAAACTCACATGTTTTTCTTGAAGTAATTCATTTGCATTCCCTTATAATTTTGCATGTGTACATCGCAATACCAATTGTCGTGCTTAAATTCTATGAAGGAGAATGACGAAACAAAAACGCAGGAATCTCTAATTGTGTGCTCTTGAATAAGACCATGTTGACGATGTACAAGCTTTGTTTCAAATCCCTAAACACTGGAGATATAAGGAAGATATACCCTTGCTAACCCCTTTGAGCCTTGAAGTAGGAGTTTCTTTTCGCATAAAAAAACCCCACATGTAACCTAGGGGCAGGGTAGATGTCAGCTAGTCGGACCAAGCGTTCAGGCTTTCATAAAGGAGTGTATTTGAAAATCCATTACATTCCACTATGCTAATCAAGAGGTCTAAAGACCAGAGACCACGATGGTTATCCAAGTCAAAAGGTCCAAAGATTGAAAACCATAATGGTTATCTTTCGTCGATCAAGGAATGAGGCAGTCACAACCCTCGCGAAGCAATCAAGACAAACAGTGTCACACGACTTGTTCAAAATGCAAAAAGAAAAAGAAAAGAAAAGCCCGCTAAGTCGAAACTTGAAAACAAGCGACTTAGGAAAATGTTAGGGCATCCCGCTGGACTTCACAATCAAAGATTCACAAGAATCAGTCCAGGCAAAAGTTAGGGATAAGAAAAGTAACGCAGTAGCGAAAGACGGAAAGGATTACACAAGAAAGATCCTCAAATGAGAATGAAGTCGTGTGGCACAGACACGAAAGATAGAGGAGTAACTGACTCTCAACAATAACCTGATTGGTGCTTGAACCGATAACAGCAATGGTTCCTCAATCAACACGAAACCCTTATGAAAGGTGAATGCTTGTGAAAACTAGCTGAACGTAGGAATGGAGAACATCACGAAGAGTGGGTGGGCACAAATAAACTTCGAGCCTATATCTTTTGTTTCTGTAACCGTGAACCAGGCCACGATACAACCCTCAAAAGTCCTAACTGAAACAGGGTTAATTTGAGAGCATACTACTACGAGATAACGTTTCTGACTCCTATGAGTTGTGCTAAAAGATCCTTGTTGGTATTGCATGTACATAATTTCATTCAAAAGTAATGTCGTATCTTAACCAGTGATTCGCTCACAAATGCTTGCGACACCCTTTTCAATAAAAACTTCAAGCTTAGCATGTGTGTTGCATTAGAATTTTCATTCTAAAGATAAACATTTTTTGCTTGCATACATTTGTTTGGCATCGTAAACAGTTCACATGTGGAAATTCAATCCAGAAGCTTAAGCTTGCCAATTTGAGAAGTCCAAAACTTCTGAAAGACAGTCATGTCAAGGTGCACTTTTCCGAGAAAGCTTCGTTGAGCAGAGACTTTCCCAACCAGCCATGGCAAGAGCTAGCCAATCCGGGGCAGTTATGTTGAGCAATCTCTTCAAAATTCAGCCAACCGAGGCAATCACGTCGAGATTCAAATCTCTCCAAGAGCGAAGATTAGTCAGTCAAGTGCAAAGCTATTCAAGTACTAGGGCAGACCACCCCAATAGCACAAGAATTCATTCCTTCCCGAAGACAGACAATCGGAAGCACTTATCTGAAGTTCAGAGTACCAGTACAGCTACACTCTCAAAAAGTTTCTATGGCACCCTCTTGTCATAATTCTTATAGATTGAGTCTACTACCCATCTAGCGATCGCTCGTCAAGCTAATTATCTCATTCAACATTTCTTACAGCTCCAAGCTCATCTGCATTGGTAATGGTTACCTCCCCAACAAGGTTATTACGCTGATTCATGCAGTCGTTACGATACCTAAGAGTTTAAAGACACCAAGTTTTTTTGTAAAATCCTCTTGAGGTAAAATCCATACAAAAGCAAATGATCCCCAGCACGAGACAACTTGAAATTCTTTTCCTCCCCAGCGGGACGTGTCTCATTTTTGTCATCCCCAACAGACGAATGGAAGTTATCCCCAGTAAAGTCACCAAGTTTTCCTTCAGATGGTTCCCTTGATCTCGGTTCCTCAATAGATCTAAGGTAACTCCTATTCCCCTAGCAGATTTCGGATAGATCATTCTCTTCCCCAGCAAATCCGTAAAGAGCGGATAATCCCCAATAGCCGAGATATCCCCTGGAACGGTCCTCAAATCTAAAGTCCAATTTATTTTTGGAAAAGGCGATAATTCGGAACAGATGAGCTATTCATGCTCTTTTCTAACAGAGATGTTATCCCTACAAGGCTTCTTGAGATCGGATCCGCGATCATTGTGTTTCCCCACAGAGTTAGCAGGGACTTATTACTTCCACGTTGTCGCTCCCGATAGATGGGACCGGCCCAAATAAAGGTACAGACGCGAACGGTCGGCGAGAGAGGACAATGAGAACACACAGCCGTGAACTCACTGGAGATGAATAGAGTCGCCAGCTAGGCATTTTTATCCCGGAGGAAAGGCAATGCTGCATAGGCCTAGAAAAAGATGGATAAGACGGTTGCGAACCAGAGAGACTGAGAAAGGGGGTTGGTTACAACCTGGGAAGGTATTAGCACCCAGATTGTCCGTCGTACTCGACGGGATCCACGCTTAAAAGATTTGTGTTATAAAGGGGTAGTGTCAGTGCAATCTGTGTATAAAATAGCTGGAAAAGGATGTACAGGTGTCAGTGTAAAGGAAGTGTGAAGTGTAATATATATTGTGTCAGTGTAGGAATAAGAATGAACTGCTCAAGATCATGAGGCTAAAAGATGATGCTAGAAGGAGGGGGAATATACAGAGACTTTTGTTCGATAACTGTTAAGTTATGCCTACGTATCCTCTCGTGCAATGAGGAAGTCAGAACACCATAGTTCGACCCAAAGAGACTGAAAGATGAATTGACTTGTGAACTGCTTACTTGCCTATGCTCAAGTGTATGACCTGTCTGGCTCAGGTGCAAACTGTCTTGCATTAGATGGAAGAAGCAAGTTCTCGTTTGTGAATGAAGATGATGAGAAAAGAATCCCGGAGGAGACGATTATTGTTTGTTTTTGAGTTTTCAGTCTTTTATTGTTTTTGAATTTTGTCATAAGTTAATGAGCTTAAACCTGAACCAATGGATTTAGTAAACTCATCACATCTTCCCTCTGATTAGGGGTAATGAAAATACCTTAAGTGTGAAGTCAGATTCTCACACTTAATCACCTTTGATGTAGGGTTAAGATCATTAACCTACTTGTGATTATTTAGATGTTTTTGGTGTTTTTGTTTAGTGTTAAGTAATTAGGTTAAGCCATAATCAAGGATTAAACAGACTCATTACACCATCCTAATAGAAGGATAATAGATGAGAATGTTTAAGCTGAGGAAAGCTCCTCAACTTAATCCATGATTAGGGATTAAACTCATGACAAAACAAAGCCTTTATTAAGTGGATTTTATTTAATGGTATGATGATGAAGTGAATTTTAGGGTTTGTAAGACAACTTGAGGGGGACTTGTCCATTAACACTAGGGTTAGTCCTTCTTAACCAATTAAGGAAGAATTAGAACCCTAATGCAAGGCCCAAGTTACAAGCTTGATGTCTTGATGATTATTAAGTGAATTGATTAAGAGAGTTAAACACATTAAGGGTTTAACACTTAGGATTAAAGTTATACACTCCATCCTAATAGAAGGATGCAGGCATAAGCTTAATCACAAAGCCTTAAAGCCTTTAGGGTTTAGTCCCTGATTATGAGATGAGAAGAGAAGACTCAATGAGACACAAAGGTAAAAACTAAGTGGGGAGACTAATCAAAACCCTAATCATTGTCATGCTTGGTTGTTCCTAAGGTTTGTGAGGTTTGCAAGAGAAGTCTTCAATGGAACCACCAGGAAGCAGATGAAAGGATCAAGAGAAGCAAAGCAACTTGCTTCATCCAAGAAGTCAAGTCACTTGAAGAAAGAAAGTAAGAAGAAGAAGAATGAGCAAGCTCAATCTCAAACACATACAAAATGCAGCATGGATGCAAGAGAGAGATGAGAAGAAAGTATGAGAAGTGAAGGCAAATTCACTTCTCAAAATCACTTACCACCTGAAAGGTTAGAAAAGAAATGCAATGCAATGCAAAATGGGATGGAATGACATGATGCAAACCAAAACCAGAAGCATACATGAGATGAGAATGATGCTATGAGATGCTGCAAACATGAAACAACACAAGGGTATGATCATACAAGCTTATGAATGCAAATGAAACAAGTTAAGACACATGAACATACATGAAAAGTCATGGAGTGCAAATGGCATACAACATGGGAAATGCAAGATGCAATGATCAAACATGCTTTCAATATGTCTTATGATGTTAAATGAATCACATGGAGGCATGGAATGTCATGGCAAGTCATGTTATGCAAGTAAATGCAAGGTGGGTGCATATGGAAGCCCAAATTAGGGTTTATGATCAAAGCAACAAACACAAACCAAAATCAGAAGCAAACAACACTATAAAAAATTGAAAATGCACTCAAAGGATCCCTAATCCTATACTAACTCACTGCCCAAAGGAGAGGTTTCAACTCCTAACCAAATTCAAGTTATGATTTTTCCAAGTTTTCTAGGGTTTTAGGGTTCCTTAACAAGAAAATTATCAAACAAATTGAAAATGAAAGATCAAATCATGGCCATTTAATCTCACAAACTAAATGCTAAACACAATGCAATGCAAAAAGAATCAAGGTCCAACTCTTCATGGTTAGGCATAAATGATTTTTGGAAGTTTGGATCAAAATAATGCATCAAAATGATTTTAATTCAATGAAAAATTCTCAAAATGCATCAAGATCAAAAAATAAATTTGGTTTGAGGGTTGGACAATGTTTCTAAATGTTTTTAAATGCTTCATGAATTTTTTGGTGATTTTTAAATACCTAAAAGTATTTTTAATTAATTTAATTAATTAAAAAGAAACTTTTAAATATTTAAAAATACTTTTTTAATGCTAAAAATAAAAATAAAAATATTTTTGTGTTCTGAAAATTAATGAAACTCTTGATAAAAAATTCCATAATTTTAAAATGGTTTTTGCTATTTTTTATAAAATGTACAAATTAAATATAAAGAAAATGAAATAAAACAAAATAAAATGGAAAGTAATCTGATCCAACGCATGAGGTTCAAAGCTGGGAGGAGACCATTGACTTGGCGCGCAGATGAATGGTCTGGATTGACTCTGACTTTAATTAAGTTTTATGAATTAATTAAATGGATTAATCAGGCTAATGGTGATTAGGGCAAAAAGGACTCATCTGGACCACACGTGCACGCGCGAAGTCAAGCCAGTCAACCGATCCAACGCACAAGATTCAAATCTCACTTAATTACAAGATTAGGGTTAATAACATTCAGGTGACCGGAGAGAAGCTCCGGTCATCTTCTCCGACGGGTTGAAAACCCTAGAACATGATTCAGGCAACCATTCATCAAATTAAAGGCAGGGAAATGTTCCTCTACTCAAACCCTACTCAAATCATCTCTCAAACTAAATTTATCTTGCTCAAATGAAGAGAATCGAAGCCAAGAAGGTTCACGGGCAAAATTTCAGAGCCCTGGTAAATCCTCATTTCTCACTCATTTTTAATTCTAAGCACATCCCCATGATCAGCAAGACATACACAATCAATTTATAACTTAAAATGCAAGCTCTGAGAGAAAAAGTTCATGGCCATACCTGAGATGGAAGATCCTGTTTCTGGGCTTTCTGGGCTTCTCCTTGGTGCAGACTCACTCCAATGGTTCTCCTGATGCTAATGGCAAGCTTGGATGGAGCTTAAACAAGCTATTTTGAGAGGTTCCAATCTGATATATCAGAAAGTGAGGTCTGTGTGTATGGTGTTTTAAGCTCTACCAATGGTTGATTCTGGCTCCTTTCAGTGTGTTTGATTTGTTGGTGAAGAAAAAATGGATGTTTGATGGCTGGAAAATGAGATTCGAAGAAAGGAAGCTCTTTGACAGTTTTTGTGGGGACTGACTTCTGGCTTGCTTCAATGACCAATGCCTTGCTATAACATCCCCAAGTTGTGTGAATAGCCTGTGGAGCAGGTCAGTAGGGGTGGCTGCTCACTGTGCCATGAGTATGGGAACTTTTGCCAAAAAGTCAAGTTGGCTTGTACTTGCAGCATGGGTCATGGCAGCAGCAGTTTGAGGTCATGTCTGGCTTTTGCTTGGGTTAAGGAGGACCCTTAGATTGCTTATAGCTGACTGCAACATGTGGATCATGGACTATGCTAGCTTTTGCAACTTGCCCACTTGATGTTTTCTCATGATTTTGTGCCATATACATGAGACACTTCTTGCTGAATTTTGTAGCATGGGACTTCTTTTAGTCATGGCAATGCATAGAAGTCAGCTAGCAATCACATAGCTCTTTGGAAAATGACTTTGCCAAAAATCCAACTTTGCACTTGTAATGGAAAATGACTTAAGGATCTTTGAAAACCAAAGCAAGCAATGCAAAATTCCTTGGGCCAATTCTGCTTTTTAGGTCATGTATGATCATGTGATGAAGTTTTGAAGCCATTTTGAAGTCACTAGAATGCTTGGTACATGAATTTGCAAGTTTTCCATTTGGTGCATAACTTAAAATTTAGTGATTTTTGCCAACTTTGACAAACCACAACTTTTGATCCAAAATGAATTAGGTCATGTTCTTATACTTTTTGAAAAGGGAAAGATCTATTCTACAACTTTCATGACCAAAGTTTTTCCATTTGAAGCATTTTTGGATCAAAAAGTAAGGGTTGGAAAATGGCTTAAAATGACAAATTCCTTAAAAGTCAAACTTAACCCAAAAAGTCAACTTTGCAAAAACTTGTAATTCTTGAATTTTGTGAACTTAAACCTTCTTCCATGATCAAATAAAGATCATATGCACTCAAAATGATGAAGATCACCCCTTGGTTGGGTCATTGGGGGCCTCAGATGCCCTGATTTTGCACTGACTTGTCTAGAAAGTCAACCTTTGATCAGATGACTTCCCCATGGAATTTCTTCATGAAAATTGATATGCACACTCCCTATACCATATAGAGACCAATAGAAACAAGAATGACCAAAAAATTTGGAGTTATGGCCTCTGAAACCAAAACCCTAATTTCAGGTCATCTGTGCAGTCAAACCTGGCTCTGCTTCCATACCAATCCCAGTTCTTGTGATTCTTTGGCATTCTTGACTTTGAGGGGATGTAATATGATGCTTGAACACATATGGATCCCTTTGAAGTGATTGATGGCCTTTGGAGTGACTCAAGAAGCTCTTGGATTGCTCAGATCACAAACCCTAGATGCAGATGACTTAGAACCTATGCAGTGAATCAAAAATGTGGTATGAGATGTTATGATTGAGTTTATGCATATGAAATGATCACAAGCCATGGTGTGAATGGGTGAGGGAAAATTTGGGGTGTTTACAGCTGCCCCTATTCAAACATGAGTTAGCTGTGCAGGATGTAAGCAACGGCTTAACAGGCAAACAAGATAACTTGTGGTTGAATATCAAAGACAGTCCAAAATTTGCACTCACAGAATGAAGAAAAGGGATATAGATTGCAAAAGAAAATAAAGTATATTGTAAAGTGTGGGCGACGGAGGACGACCGTCGAGCAGAGGACGACTACTGGGTAAAGAGCAATGACGGGGACGGCCGACATGCTGGGAAAAGTGCGGAAAATAAAGCAATGACGGGGACGGCCGACATGCTAGGGATAAAAGAATTATGATGGGGACGGCCACCAAGATAAAGCTGTAAAATTCTCTAGGGATCAATGAAACATGACGGGGACGGCCATCAAGTCCATAAAGTAAGTAACCAACGATGGGGACGGCCATCGGGCTTAAAAGAAAAGGGACCACGACGGGGACGGCCATCGGGTTAAAGAATAAATGAAATAAACAGATGATGAGGTATGGTCATCAAAGGTGAAAGACGATCACCTAGCAGGGGACGGCTTCTCTGTTGGGTTAAGATGAGGTACGGTCATCTAAGGTGGAGGACGACCACCTGGCAGGGTACGGCTGCCGAAAATATCGCGACATAGGACGAATGCCGGATAAAAGGTCAACGATGGGGACGGCCATCGGATGAGCATGATGGAGGACGACCATCAAGAGGTGGAGGACGACCACCTAGCAAGGGAAGGCTGCTCTCGAGGTTTGTCATGACATAGGACGAATGTCAGATAACCAAAATCAACAATGGGGACGGCCATTGGATAAAATGATGAAGGACGATCATCAAAAGGTGGAGGACGACCACCTAGCAGGGGACGGCTGCTAAATATCAACGATGGGGACGGCCATCGGATGAGCATGATGGAGGACGACCATCAAGAGGTGGAGGACGACCACCTAGCAGGGTACGGCTGCTCTCAGGGTTTATCATGACACAGGACGAGTGTCAGATAAAAGAGAAAAATGCTTTGTTAGCGGTCTACTGGGGAATAGTAAACATGGACGAGTGTTTACATCCAAGAAACAAAAGGTATAAGTGTTTAGATATGGTGTATAGATTAAAGATGCGGACGAGCATCCCTAAGACTACGATACGGACGAGTATCGGGTAGAAACAAATAACTGACACGTGTTCAGAGATGATGATACGGACGAGTATCAACTGGTTAACAAAGAACACGGACGAGTTTTGAATCTGAAAGGACTCTTATGGGGAATAGTAGACACAGGCGAGTATCTATATTTAAGAAGACAAAAGTGTTTGACACAGTGTATGGATTAAAGATGCGGACGAGCATCCTTAAGACTATGATACGGACGAGTATCATGTAGAAACAAACTCTCGACGCATGCTCTAAGATGATGGTACGGACGAGTACCAACGAGCTAACAAAGAACAAGGACTAGTGTTGAATCTGTGGGGATATAAGTGGTATATATAAGATACGGGCGAGTATCAGTATAAGGGTGAGTGGTGTACAAATGAGTGTTTAACTGCTGGGGAGAGTGACACGGATGAGTGTCAAAAGGAGAAGAGTGTAATATGAACAAGTATCTGATATACAAAGTGTAGGAGACTGCGCTGGGGATATGACACGGACGGGTGTCAAAGGATTGTCATATGTAAGTATATGTGAGTGCAAAGAGGACGTCTTTGGCTTTCTGCTGGGGTTATGACACAGACGGGTGTCAAAAAGTATCTGTAATACGAGTGGTTTTGTTTGTAAGGAGTGCTCGGGCGACTTTACTGGGGAGTATTGACACGGACGGGTGCCAAAAAGAGTATATATACTGGTGTTTGTGAATGTGAGGCAACTGATTTTGGTGGGGAATCTCCGCTGGGGATATGGGGGAAGTATTCTGTATATTGACGGATTGTCATTATTCACAAGTGTTGATTCAAAACATGGCTTATGATTATGCTATATGTTTGATTTTTTGCCGTAATGCTCCGTATTAAACGGAATGCTACGCTTTGTGGGTGAGTATGATGCGAATGCTATGATTATGCAAAGGATACCTAACCGGGACTCGGATCCCGTTGCCGTGAAGATTCTGGGTCGATCTGTTTGAAGTGGACATCCCAGTTGGGGATGAGATCATTTGATAGATCTGATGAGATGCTATTGCTTGGGGATTCAGGTCATTGATGGACCTGTCTCAGTAATGAGGGACCCAGCTGGGGTTTGCAGAAGCTTTCTTCACTCTGTTGTGATTCCTTCATGCGTTGCTCTTCTGGATAGAGGCTGAAGCTCCGTGGGGAGATGGCTCCCTGACTTCGTATTTGGCTGAGGATGAAATGTCAACTCGGCTGGGGAGAAAGAGAGATCACTGGAAGATCTCCCTAGAGATTCTGTCGAGGAGGATTTTTGACTCAGCCGGGGATATGGGCGTCTTCTGGCACGGCCCTGTTGGAGAAGTGATGCCTGGCAACTCTGATGGGGAGAAGTGATAAGTGGCAACTCAGCTGGGGAGAAGACACTTCGGGTGCTAAGGCTGAGTGTTGACTTGTCATCTTGCCGGGATGAAGCTTACATGCCCCAAGTTGCGCTCTGGATTCCTGCAATCCTGAAAAGATAAAGAAACGCACAAGTAATCCCGAGGTATCCTTTACTGGATTCCGTTTCAGGAGTTTAGACACTTCTGAGAGTAAGTATATTTCCTGCAAGCACGTTTTTATTTGATTTTTGAAGATAAGCATCTGTATTCATGCAATCAGTTTTTTCTTTAAGACATCAGACATTTTTTTCAAATAAATAAAAATGTACAAGACGAGACATGACTGAAAATCTGATTTTATTAATTCATATGCCCTGAATTGGTGAGATACAGTCGAAGAAACAAATCCCCTGGAATGAGGAGATTGTTACAAAATGAGAAACAAAATGCTGGCAATGTTGATGACACTTCAGGAAGCTTCCCTTTGCTATGACTCGTATGACTTTTGACGTTCTTCTCGTCTTGCTTTCTGAAGAAGGTTGATTCTGAACGGTGCTTGAACCTTTCGAAGCTTACCAAGTTGTAAGTGATACAAACGAATTCAGAATACAGTTGTTCGCTTATTCCCTTGTTTTGCATGGATCGCCCTTTCGGGTTTTCAACCCATCGGGATACCCATTTTTGCCTGAGTCGTCCAATGCGGCTTTTCAACTCAGCAGGTGTACACATTTTTTTGTTTATTTTCCCTTATTTTTGCCCGAGTCTTTTATTCTGTTTTTGACTCGCCGGGATGCCCTATTTTTGCCTGGACTTACATTCTGTTTTTGTGTCCAGCGGGTCATTTTTCATGCGAAGTATTTTTTAACTGCATCTGAATTCACAGGGGACGGGAAATCTTCACCATCCATGGTGCTGAGCATCAGTGCTCCGCCAGAGAAAACTTTCTTTACCACAAATGGTCCTTCATAGTTCGGAGTCCACTTGCCCCTGTGGTCTGTATGAGGAGGGAGGATTCTTTTCATCACAAGATCTCCTACTTGGTACTCTCGGTGCCTGACTTTCTGATCGAAGGCTCTCTTCATTCTCTTCTGATACAACTGCCCATGACAGATTGCATCCAATCTCTTCTCTTCGATCAGACTCAGTTGTTCGTATCGGGCCCGAACCCATTCTGCTTCACTCAGTTTAACATCCATTAGTACCCGTAGAGAGGGTAATGCAACTTCAATAGGTAGGACTGCTTCCATACCATACACAAGCTGATACGGTGTTGCCCCAGTGGATGTTCTGATTGACGTGCGGTACCCATGCAAGGCAAACGGTAGCATTTCATGCCAGTCTTTGTAAGTGACTACCATCTTCTGCATAATCTTCTTGATATTTTTATTCGCCGCCTCAACAGTGCCATTCATCTTTGGCCTGTAAGGAGAAGAATTGTGATGCTGAATTTTGAAGTCCCGGCACAGCTCTGCCATCATTTTGTTGTTTAGATTGGAACCATTATCAGTAATGATTCGCTCGGGAACTCCATACCGACAGATGATATCTCTCTTCAGAAATCTGGCTACCACTTGTCTTGTGATATTTGCATAAGACGCTGCTTCGACCCACTTGGTTAAATAGTCAATGGCGACCAGGATGAATCTGTGGCCATTCGAAGCAGTTGGCTCAATCTTGCCAATCATGTCAATGCCCCACATAGCAAAGGGCCAGGGTGAAGACATTACATTCAGAGGATTGGGAGGCACATGCACCTTATCCGCATAAATCTGGCATTTATGGCATTTTCTGGCGTAGGCACAACAATCAGCATCCATTGTGATCCAGTAATAGCCTGATCTTAGCAATTTCTTAGCCATGGCATGCCCTCCCGCATGGGTACCAAAGGATCCTTCGTGCACTTCATGCATTAACAAGTCTGCTTCTGTCTTATCAACGCATCTGAGGAGTACCATATCAAAGTTTCTTTTGTACAGGGAACCATCAGTGTTCAGGAAGAAACTACCAGCAAGCCTTCTTAGAGTCTTCTTATCATTGGAAGATGCCCCAGGTGGGTATGTTTGGTCCTCCAAGAAGCACTTAATGTCATGGAACCAAGGCTTATCATCTTTAACAACATCCGCTGCGAACACATATGCTGGTCTGTCAAGTCTGGACACTGAGATCTGAGGTACAAAGTTGGCAGCCTGAACTTTGATCATAGATGAAATGGTGGCAAGAGCATCTGCAAACTGATTCTCGTCCCGAGGGATATACTCAAGCTTGACTATTGTAAAGAAAGTCAATAACCTCCTTGTATAATCCCTGTAAGGTATCAGATGATCCTGGTGGGTATACCATTTGCCGTTGGTCTGATTGATTACCAGAGCTGAATCTCCGAATACAGTCAATGTCTTGATCCTGAGGTCAATGGCTTCCTCAAGACCCATAATGCAAGCTTCGTATTCAGCTTCGTTGTTAGTGCAGTTAAAAGTGAGTTTTGCCGAGAAAGGCATGTGGACTCCCTTAGGTGTAATGAGTAATGCACCAACGCCACGACCATTCGTGTTAACAGCCCCATCAAACATCATAGTCCATTCTTCTTCGGGGTCGGGCCCTTCAGTGTGAACAGGCTCTTCATGATCTTTTGCTTTTATGAACATGATGTCTTCATCAGGGAAGTCAAATCTCATAGGCTGATAATCATCAATAGGTTGCTCAGCAAGATATTCAGACAATACACTGCCCTTGATGGCTTTCTGAGAAGTGTACTGGATATCATATTCTGTGAGGATCATTTGCCATCTTGCAACCCGTCCGGTAAGAGCTGGCTTCTCAAATATGTACTTAACTGGGTCCATCTTTGAGATCAACAAAGTAGTGTGGGTCAGCATATACTGCCTCAGTCGGCGAGCAGCCCACGCTAAAGCACAGCAAGTTTTCTCGAGCAGTGAATAACGTTGTTCACAGTCGGTAAACTTTTTTCTTAGGTAGTATATTGCATACTCTTTTCGACCAGACTCGTCATGCTGGCCCAGCACACACCCCATTGACTCTTCCAATACTGTCAAGTACATTATTAGAGGTCTTCCTTCAACTGGAGGCATAAGGATTGGAGGCTCTTGTAGGTATTCCTTGATCTTGTCAAAAGCCTTCTGACAGTCTTCGTTCCACCTGACCGTTTGTTCTTTTCTCAACAATTTGAACAAGGGTTCACAGGTTGCTGTAAGGTGAGATATGAACCTTGAGATGTAGTTCAATCGACCTAAGAACCCTCGAACCTCTTTCTCTGTCTTTGGTGCAGGCATCTCTTGAATAGCTTTGACTTTATCAGGGTCAACTTCAATCCCTTTTTCGCTTACAATAAAACCCAGCAGCTTACCAGATCGCACCCCGAACGTGCACTTGTTGGGGTTCAACTTCAGTTGGTACCTCCTCAGACGCTTGAACAGCTTCAACAGATTTACCAGGTGATCTTCTCCAGTAAGGGACTTGGCAATCATGTCATCCACATAACATTCTATCTCTTTATGGATCATATCGTGGAATAATGTTACCATAGCCCGTTGATATGTTGCACCGGCATTCTTGAGCCCAAATGGCATTACCTTGTAGCAGAACGTGCCCCAGGGTGTGATGAAGGTCGTCTTCTCCATGTCTTCAGGTGACATTTTAATCTGATTGTATCCTGAAAATCCATCCATGAAGTAGAATACTGAGAACTGAGCCGTATTATCCACCAATACATCAATGTGAGGTAATGGGAAATCATCTTTCGGGCTGGCTCTGTTCAGATCCCGGTAGTCAACACACATCCTTACTTTGCCGTCTTTCTTAGGCACAGGTACAATATTAGCAACCCACGGCGGATAGCTAGTTACAGCAAGGAACCCGGCGTCCCACTGCTTTTGTACCTCTTCTTTGATTTTCATTGCCATATCTGGGCGAGTACGGCGCAGTTTCTGTTTAACCGGCGGACATTCTTCTCTCAACGGCAGCTTGTGCACAACAATGTCGGTGTCCAACCCTGGCATACCTTGGTAAGACCAAGCAAACACGTCCACATACTCTTGCAGCAGGTCAATCAGTTGTCTCTTCACTGAGTCTTGTAAGCAGGCCCCGATTTTAACTTCTTTCACGTCTTCATCTGTACCAAGATTGATCGTTTCAACCTCCTCCTGGTGAGGGGTAATAACCTTTTCCTCTTGTCTTAACAACCTGGCTAGCTCTTCAGGAAGCTCATATTCTTCTTCAACCCCTTCATCAGCTTGATTGATTGGATTGTCAAAGTCATACGAAGTCATAGCCGTGCTGTTGTCGGTGTTGTCTGGAAGGCACACTCTGCAAGGGTTCAGTTTGTTCATTTTAGTGATTTGATTTTAATCTTGTTTAGAAAAGTGAAATAAAGTTGTCATATTGAAAACACTGCCATTTATTTTTTGTACAAAAAGAAAAATGGAAAAACAGTGAACGGAAAAGAGAAAAGACTCATTTGCAAAAAGATGTCCGATATTTCATTGATTAATCTTGTTGCACAAAAAGCACAGATGGCCCGATTACAAAATGAGTCTTGTCATCTTGGGCAAGATGCAAGACTTTGATGCATGCTATAAAAATACAGGAAATAATAATTACTCTGCATGAGTAACTCTTATAATTTCCTGGGAAGACCAGTTCGAGATACTGCTCCCCGGGATCTTTGGACGGATCCAACTCTCCAGGTTGCGATCGCTTTCATCCTCGTCTTCCAAATTGTTGACAACATCGGGGGTAAGCATCCCCCACTAACAAAGTTGGGCTCCTTTGCAGCCTCTGCTTGATCTTGTTGAGTTGGTTTGTAACCCAACCCAAATCTATCCTCTTTCTTCTCCACAGGTAGCAGTTTGCCCCAGCCTTGGGAATTTCCTTCTTCAACAACCTTCCGGGCTTGTTGGTAAGATATCATTGAGGTTCCAGGTACAGCAGATGCTTCATTTATGTTCAAGGCCTCAAACCCTTGACTCATTGTTTCGTGGATCTCCCCATCCATCTCAATGTATTTGTAGGTAGCCAGATGACTAACAAAAATATCCTCCTCTCCACAGATAGTAACGACTTGACCCTCCCACTCGAATTTTAACTTCTGGTGAAGGGTTGAGGTCACGGCGCCAGCGGCGTGAATCCATGGTCTTCCCAACAAACAGCTGTAGGCAGGCTGAATGTCCATCACGTAGAAGGTCGTTTTGAAAGTTTGTGGGCCAATCGTTATAGGCAACTCAATCTCTCCCAGAACCGATCTCTTAGAACCATCAAAGGCTCTTACTACCAGGTTGCTGGGTCGTAAGGCCAATCCGTCATATTCCAGCTTCACAAGGGCTTTTTTAGGCAAGACATTGAGGGATGATCCTGTGTCTACCAGCACATGGGAAAGAACTGCACCTTTACATTCCATGGTAATGTGCAAAGCCTTGTTATGATTGCGGCCTTCCGTAGTCAAATCAGTGTTGGTGAACCCTAGTCCATGACTAGCATTAACATTTCCAACCACAGCTTCCAACTGATTGACGGTGATCTCTTCAGGCACATAAGCTGCGTGCAAGACTTTTAGTAATGCGTTCCGATGAGCCTTGGAGCACATAAGCAATGATAGGATTGAGATCTTGGAAGGCGTCTGGTGAAGCTGATCCACTATTTTGTAATCACTTTTCTTGATGATTCTCATGAACTCATCAACTTCTTGATCAAAGGGTGTTTTCAAAGCTTCTTTAACAATCTGCTCTTCCTGCACCAAGCTTTTTCCTTTTGCCTTGGCAGCAGCTTCTGCTTCGGCAGTGGGTCTTTGAATTTGTGGAGCAAAGAGACGTCCGCTTCGAGTGAAGCCTCCGCCTCCTCCCACATTGTCTATTTGTGGTGCAGGGGTTGATGATTCAAAAGTGATTTTTTGTCCTTCGCGGTATAGATCAGAGCCGTAATGCCAGGGGATGGCATTACTGCTTTCATAAGGCACTGGGCCAGGCACCGTGATGGTGACTGGACTGATGGCAGCTGCAGAAGGGACTGTGATAGTCTGTGGATCATAGTATATTGTGACTGGTGCTCTGATGGGAGTAGCACTCTGTGAGTTGTAGGCAGAATCATTTTCAGGATCATAATAAATCGTAACTGTTGAGACATCTTCATGGTTTGTTGCTGATGTTGTAGGAGACATTGTTGGAAGGATGGGTGTTGTTGTAGGAGATTCAAAATGAAGTGGTGCTGAAGTTGTAGAAGGAATGTTTGCTGATATCTGGTCAGTTGAAATGACAGATGAAACATTTGTTGATGAAGCCGAAGAGTTGTCGGGAACAATGGTTGTTGCAGTCGTAGGAGATACTGGAATTGTTACTGATGAGATTGCTAGATTTGTTGGAATTGATGTTGTAATTTGAAGCAGGCCACTTCGGATGAGACCATCTATGCCATCCCTCAAGTTATCACACCCATTCACTGAAATGTTGCAGTAAGCACACCCTAACTCACACCCCGGGAACATTTGACATTCGAGGAGTTGAGCCTTAATCTCTACCAACGGTGTCCGAATCTGACCCACACTGGTTATTAAATAAGACGGCTTGTCTTCTTCAATAGCATTGATTCTGGGACCACCATGGTTTGGCATAGGGTTCTTGTTAACATTGGGCGGTGGTGCGAAATTCAGAGCCTTAGAGTCTACCAAGTCTTGTACCTTCATGTGCAAGGCTCTGCACTTTTCTGTACTGTGGCCAGGCGCATTTGAATGAAAAGCACATCTGGCGTTGGAGTCATAATTCCTGGGTAGACTATTAGGATCTGGAGGTGCCAACGTCCTTAGCTCAACTAGGTTGAGTTTCAGGAGTTGTGGCAGTAGTGTTGCATAGGGCATAGGGATCGGATCGATTACCCTATTGGCCTGAGAAGGTCTCTGTTGGAATGGTCTTTGCTGATTGTTGTTGTTGGTGTTGTTGTAGTTTCTCGGAGGATACTGAGTTTGTTGCTGGTACTGAGGTTGTTGCTGATAATTTTGTTGCGGAGGTTGATAAGCTGGTTGTGGATGAGCTGGAGCGGGAATGGTGACTGCTGCCACGGATCTATGGACATATTGGGGCCTGCCCCTGTTGGTGTGGATAGCATTGGTTTCACCAGTTCTTCTTGGGCCTACAAAAGGCTTTCTTGTGTTGCTGGATGAGCTGGCACCGTTGTCAGAAATCTTGCCCATCTTTAACAGGCTCTCAATTCTTTCCCCAGCTACGACAACATCTGCAAAGCTGGTTGAAGAGAAGGCAGCTAGCCTGTCAATGTATGTTCCTTGGAGGGTATTCATAAACATATCTGCCATTTCCCTCTCTGACATAGGTGGCTGGACAGCAGTGGCCAATTGCCTCCATCTCTGGGCATATTCTCGGAAACTTTCTCTTGATGACTGTGACATTCCCATTAGGAGGGTCCTGTTGGGTGCCATATCCAAATTGTACTGGTATTGTCTGATGAAGGCCTCTGCCAAGTCCTTCCAACACCTGATGGTCGCTCTAGTCAGATGGGAGTACCATTCCCTCGACGCTCCAGTTAAGCTATCCTCAAAATAAAACATCCATAGCTTCTCATCCATGGTATACGCTTTCAACCTTCCCAAGAAAGATTGTAAGTGGGTCCGTGGGCAGGAAGTCCCGTTGTATTTCTCAAAACAAGGAGGCTTAAACTTATGGGGAATCCTGACCCCGTCTACCAAGCCCATGTCCATAACATCAAAACCCAAAGAGTTTTGAGACTCCAAGGATCTTAATTTCTCAGCTATCTCATCCAGCCTTCTGTCATAAGCTTCCTCCCCAGCACCCATTACTGTGAACTGATCCTCCTAGGGGTCTTCTTGCAGTACTCTGCCTGCAGTGGCAGTCCCTTGAACATTAGTAGGAATGTTGACCTCTGGATGAAGGTGGGGGCCAAATACAGGGGGATTGACATGAGGTTGGACCCTCTCATTGTTGCTTGTGCCAGCAGTCCCTATATGGGGATCTTCTTGATTCTGCCTTTCCACCATTGCTCTCAATCTTTCTTGGCTATGAGCCATGTTGTTCATCACTTCCATAAACTGCGTCATCTGAGTTCTCATTTCCAATCTTTCGTTTGCCATTTGGTTTCTGACCTCTGCAAGGTCCTGTTGTACCTGATCCATTTGTATACCCGGAAGGTTGTTACAGGTTGGATATCGGTGTGGACGGTTGAGGGGAAATACCCGGCGTCGAGCAATAGTTCCTGAACATCACAACAGAGTTAGCAACAATAAAACAAAAACCTACAAAACAAACAAAGGGTTAGCATGCAATGCGGTATGCTTATTTGTTTTCAAGGTATCCGGCTTGGCATTCAGTTTTGACCCTTCCAGACCCTTGAAGATGCTGTTGATGTTGCTTTTTGAAGTAAACTCGGATGGAACAAACTGATACATATATTACAAAAGGCAAATGGTACATAGTTTGTTTACAAATACAAGCCCTCTGAGGGGTCAAAATACATCACAATAAAAGTACATGGAATGAAAACAACAACAAGCAAATAGTCAAACACCAAGACCAAACTCATCCTCCTGAACTTCCTTGAGAAGTGCTTCAGTCACAGGATCAGCTGGACGCTCCGTGAGATTCCTGATAAGGAGGTTCCGGGTAGTAACAGCTGCAGTTAGCTTCTTGTGTTGACTTTGGTCTTTTGACCTCTTCACTCCAGCTTTGATCTTCAGCTCTGATATCTCCCTCTGGGCTGCTGCCAGGGCTTTCTGCTGCTCTTTTGCACTAGCTTCCAGCTGCTCTATCTTGTCTTGGACCCTCTTATCCTCCAGAGTACGAGCTTCGGTGATCCTGACCCACCTAGCTTGACTCTCCTTCAGATACAAGTCTGTCCTGGCTTTCTGGAACTGGGCTTCCTTGCAAGCATTCTTCAGAATTTGTTCTCCAGCCCTAGACTTCTTGATGTAATCCTCAGACTTCTCAATTTTAGCCAGATGCTCTACTCTCTGTTTCTCTAACCTCTCAATATCCAACCTACCATCACTCCTCTCCCGGAGGGTCTTCTGCAAAGCCTGAGTCAACTTCTCATTTCTCTCTTTCAAACCCTCAAACTCCTCCAAACTGACAGTGGCAGGGGGTGGTGCTGAGGATGATCCAGGCATATCCTCCATGGTAAAGGGCATTCCAGAGAATTGAGCCCTGGAATGGGACCACTCATAATATTGTGCTGATGCCACATTGTTGCACTTCCCCAGAATGGTCACTCCTTTAGTTTGAACATTGTCCCAGGCCCAGGCTGCCTGCCTAACAATAGCCAGATTAGGCTTGTTCTCATAGTAAAGAGTCTCAGCCAAGTCTTGTGCCTTAGGAGTGTGGACCAATGCATAGCCCAGTTGTCTTTTGAACAGCAGAGGGTTGTAATTAATGCAACCCTTAACTCCTATCAGGGGCACATTGGGAAAATGCCCACAACTGGTAATGATATCCCTGCCTTTTGTGCTTTGAGTGCACCATCTGATATCAGCTGAAGTCAGAGCAGTGAGTCTTCTAGCCCAGTTCCTCTGCTGATGAGGATTCAAAAATGCATCTGTCTTGGGCAAATGCCTGAGAAGCCAAGTATGGAACAAAGGAGCACAGCACCTCACTAATCTTCCCCTCTGCCTTTCATTCCTCTGGTGCACTGAATAGTAAAAATCCCCCAATAAAGTGGGCACTGGATTCCTCAGAATGAAAAGGTGGATTGCATTCTTGCTAATGAATCTAGGCTCATCTGCAAATAATATGATCCCATATATGCTCAGGGCAAACAAAGCACAGACTGCTTTCCACTCTCCCAAAGAAGCTTTCAGGGTTGCTTGAGAGATTAAGAAATCCAGATGCAGGCCAGGGATTCCAGCCTTAGTAGTCATATGTTGCCCAATCAGAACTGGTTCCAGATGCAATGCCTTTGCTACCTCTTCATTACCAGGAAAGACCATCTCAGGGTTGAAAGGGACTCCACCCCTGATAGGTATACCAACCAATGATGAGTATTCTTCCAATAAAGGGCCCAGCTGAAAGTCCTGAAAAGTGAAACACCTCAGTGGGGGATCATAAAACTGAAGGCAAGTGTGAATAAGGCTCCTCTGTGAAGGGTCCAAATCCATAACCACATCAAGTATATCTCCATAGTGTTCCCTGAACAGTGGTATATGGTCTGGAGTGATCAGGGTCTGAATCCTCCTGATGTCAGCTAGCTCAGGCTGGAAGAAGTGGTAGGAGATGTTACTCTTTTTAGGTGCCATGTTGTTGAAGAAGAGTTGAGGCAGGTGCTGATGATAACACTGAAAGATGGGCCACTGATTGGCTGGTGCAGGTGACTGAAGCAGGTAGCTGGTAGCTGAAATATATGCTGATGAAGATAGGTCTATACTGATGATGGGGTCAAAACCAAGCCAAAAATGAAAATGGATACCCTGAAAAACAAATAAACAAATGTCAGAATGATGCAATGAGGATGTATGCAAATGATATGCAAGGGTTTGTGACTGAGCTGGATCTGATCAAGTGCTCTGATATGAGTCCAGGTATATTCAAGAAATCCAGATGGAGGTCTATAGGTCCAGTAACCAAGGTGGGGGACTCAAATAAAGAGCCACGTGTCCAGGGTTTAGAATCACAAGAACTGTTCCAACATGGAGTATTCTTAATCAAATCAAAGTAACAGGGTATGCTGAGGCCAAGGGTACCTGCAAACCTGTAAACAGCCCAACCCCCTCACAGGTGGTGTTCTAAAACAAGGATCCTCAGACTTGGATCAATTATGAGAAGTGTAAACACTTCTAACTCGGAGGTACAGTGTTTACAATAACCATAAAAGTTCCTCCTCTAATTCACCTCAGTTTCTGAAGGTCGAAACTAAAGGTCATCCAGACTTAGCAGGCTTCCCAGATAGCTCTAGCATTACAGGAAATCTGCAACACAGAGTTCTCAAGAAGAAACTCATATCTGAACCGTGTTTCACATTCCCGCACCAGACCGAGATGGAATGGGAAAGAATATGAACCACTCTAGACTAGGTGTCACTCAGGTCCCAGGTATAGGACCTCAACTCTCAATAGAACACCCACCCACCAAAGCAAACAAACAGATCCAGCCAGCAGCACAATATGACAATATGATATAATGCAAAGTTATAAAGAAAGCAGTAAAACAACTGTACATAAAGCAAAAATAAATACAAATATACAAACACAAATAAGACGTAACACCCCAGTAAACACAAATCAAACAAGCGCTAGGAGGAACCCACAAAAAGAACCAGAAGCCCTGGTTGCAGTATAAGGGTCCCCAGCAGAGTCGCCAAGCTGTCGCTCCCGATAGATGGGACCGGCCCAAATAAAGGTACAGACGCGAACGGTCGGCGAGAGAGGACAATGAGAACACACAGCCGTGAACTCACTGGAGATGAATAGAGTCGCCAGCTAGGCATTTTTATCCCGGAGGAAAGGCAATGCTGCATAGGCCTAGAAAAAGATGGATAAGACGGTTGCGAACCAGAGAGACTGAGAAAGGGGGTTGGTTACAACCTGGGAAGGTATTAGCACCCAGATTGTCCGTCGTACTCGACGGGATCCACGCTTAAAAGATTTGTGTTATAAAGGGGTAGTGTCAGTGCAATCTGTGTATAAAATAGCTGGAAAAGGATGTACAGGTGTCAGTGTAAAGGAAGTGTGAAGTGTAATATATATAGTGTCAGTGTAGGAATAAGAATGAACTGCTCAAGATCATGAGGCTAAAAGATGATGCTAGAAGGAGGGGGAATATACAGAGACTTTTGTTCGATAACTGTTAAGTTATGCCTACGTATCCTCTCGTGTAATGAGGAAGTCAGAACACCGTAGTTCGACCCAAAGAGACTGAAAGATGAATTGACTTGTGAACTGCTTACTTGCCTATGCTCAAGTGTATGACCTGTCTGGCTCAGGTGCAAACTGTCTTGCATTAGACGGAAGAAGCAAGTTCTCGTTTGTGAATGAAGATGATGAGAAAAGAATCCCGGAGGAGACGATTATTGTTTGTTTTTGAGTTTTCAGTCTTTTATTGTTTTTGGATTTTGTCATAAGTTAATGAGCTTAAACCTGAACCAATGGATTTAGTAAACTCATCACATCTTCCCTCTGATTAGGGGTAATGAGAATACCTTAAGTGTGAAGTCAGATTCTCACACTTAATCACCTTTGATGTAGGGTTAAGATCATTAACCTACTTGTGATTATTTTGATGTTTTTGGTGTTTTTGTTTAGTGTTAAGTAATTAGGTTAAGCCATAATCAAGGATTAAACAGACTCATTACACCATCCTAATAGAAGGATAATAGATGAGAATGTTTAAGCTGAGGAAAGCTCTTCAACTTAATCCATGATTAGGGATTAAACTCATGACAAAACAAAGCCTTTATTAAGTGGATTTTATTTAATGGTATGATGATGAAGTGAATTTTAGGGTTTGTAAGACAACTTGAGGGGGACTTGTCCATTAACACTAGGGTTAGTCCTTCTTAACCAATTAAGGAAGAATTAGAACCCTAATGCAAGGCCCAAGTTACAAGCTTGATGTCTTGATGATTATTAAGTGAATTGATTAAGAGAGTTAAACACATTAAGGGTTTAACACTTAGGATTAAAGTTATACACTCCATCCTAATAGAAGGATGCAGGCATAAGCTTAATCACAAAGCCTTAAAGCCTTTAGGGTTTAGTCCCTGATTATGAGATGAGAAGAGAAGACTCAATGAGACACAAAGGTAAAAACTAAGTGGGGAGACTAATCAAAACCCTAATCATTGTCATGCTTGGTTGTTCCTAAGGTTTGTGAGGTTTGCAAGAGAAGTCTTCAATGGAACCACCAGGAAGCAGATGAAAGGATCAAGAGAAGCAAAGCAACTTGCTTCATCCAAGAAGTCAAGTCACTTGAAGAAAGAAAGTAAGAAGAAGAAGAATGATCAAGCTCAATCTCAAACACATACAAAATGCAGCATGGATGCAAGAGAGAGATGAGAAGAAAGTATGAGAAGTGAAGGCAAATTCACTTCTCAAAATCACTTACCACCTGAAAGGTTAGAAAAGAAATGCAATGCAATGCAAAATGGGATGGAATGACATGATGCAAACCAAAACCAGAAGCATACATGAGATGAGAATGATGCTATGAGATGCTGCAAACATGAAACAACACAAGGGTATGATCATACAAGCTTATGAATGCAAATGAAACAAGTTAAGACACATGAACATACATGAAAAGTCATGGAGTGCAAATGGCATACAACATGGGAAATGCAAGATGCAATGATCAAACATGCTTTCAATATGTCTTATGATGTTAAATGAATCACATGGAGGCATGGAATGTCATGGCAAGTCATGTTATGCAAGTAAATGCAAGGTGGGTGCATATGGAAGCCCAAATTAGGGTTTATGATCAAAGCAACAAACACAAACCAAAATCAGAAGCAAACAACACTATAAAAAATTGAAAATGCACTCAAAGGATCCCTAATCCTATACTAACTCACTGCCCAAAGGAGAGGTTTCAACTCCTAACCAAATTCAAGTTATGATTTTTCCAAGTTTTCTAGGGTTTTAGGGTTCCTTAACAAGAAAATTATCAAACAAATTGAAAATGAAAGATCAAATCATGGCCATTTAATCTCACAAACTAAATGCTAAACACAATGCAATGCAAAAAGAATCAAGGTCCAACTCTTCATGGTTAGGCAGAAATGATTTTTGGAAGTTTGGATCAAAATAATGCATCAAAATGATTTTAATTCAATGAAAAATTCTCAAAATGCATCAAGATCAAAAAATAAATTTGGTTTGAGGGTTGGACAATGTTTCTAAATGTTTTTAAATGCTTCATGAATTTTTTGGTGATTTTTAAATACCTAAAAGTATTTTTAATTAATTTAATTAATTAAAAAGAAACTTTTAAATATTTAAAAATACTTTTTTAATGCTAAAAATAAAAATAAAAATATTTTTGTGTTCTGAAAATTAATGAAACTCTTGATAAAAAATTCCATAATTTTAAAATGGTTTTTGCTATTTTTTATAAAATGTACAAATTAAATATAAAGAAAATGAAATAAAACAAAATAAAATGGAAAGTAATCTGATCCAACGCATGAGGTTCAAAGCTGGGAGGAGACCATTGACTTGGCGCGCAGATGAATGGTCTGGATTGACTCTGACTTTAATTAAGTTTTATGAATTAATTAAATGGATTAATCAGGCTAATGGTGATTAGGGCAAAAAGGACTCATCTGGACCACACGTGCACGCGCGAAGTCAAGCCAGTCAACCGATCCAACGCACAAGATTCAAATCTCACTTAATTACAGGATTAGGGTTAATAACATTCAGGTGACCGGAGAGAAGCTCCGGTCATCTTCTCCGGCGGGTTGAAAACCCTAGAACATGATTCAGGCAACCATTCATCAAATTAAAGGCAGGGAAATGTTCCTCTACTCAAACCCTACTCAAATCATCTCTCAAACTAAATTTATCTTGCTCAAATGAAGAGAATCGAAGCCAAGAAGGTTCACGGGCAAAATTTCAGAGCCCTGGTAAATCCTCATTTCTCACTCATTTTTAATTCTAAGCACATCCCCATGATCAGCAAGACATACACAATCAATTTATAACTTAAAATGCAAGCTCTGAGAGAAAAAGTTCATGGCCATACCTGAGATGGAAGATCCTGTTTCTGGGCTTTCTGGGCTTCTCCTTGGTGCAGACTCACTCCAATGGTTCTCCTGATGCTAATGGCAAGCTTGGATGGAGCTTAAACAAGCTATTTTGAGAGGTTCCAATCTGATATATCAGAAAGTGAGGTCTGTGTGTATGGTGTTTTAAGCTCTACCAATGGTTGATTCTGGCTCCTTTCAGTGTGTTTGATTTGTTGGTGAAGAAAAAATGGATGTTTGATGGCTGGAAAATGAGATTCGAAGAAAGGAAGCACTTTGACAGTTTTTGTGGGGACTGACTTCTGGCTTGCTTCAATGACCAATGCCTTGCTATAACATCCCCAAGTTGTGTGAATAGCCTGTGGAGCAGGTCAGTAGGGGTGGCTGCTCACTGTGCCATGAGTATGGGAACTTTTGCCAAAAAGTCAAGTTGGCTTGTACTTGCAGCATGGGTCATGGCAGCAGCAGTTTGAGGTCATGTCTGGCTTTTGCTTGGGTTAAGGAGGACCCTTAGATTGCTTATAGCTGACTGCAACATGTGGATCATGGACTATGCTAGCTTTTGCAACTTGCCCACTTGATGTTTTCTCATGATTTTGTGCCATATACATGAGACACTTCTTGCTGAATTTTGTAGCATGGGACTTCTTTTAGTCATGGCAATGCATAGAAGTCAGCTAGCAATCACATAGCTCTTTGGAAAATGACTTTGCCAAAAATCCAACTTTGCACTTGTAATGGAAAATGACTTAAGGATCTTTGAAAACCAAAGCAAGCAATGCAAAATTCCTTGGGCCAATTCTGCTTTTTAGGTCATGTATGATCATGTGATGAAGTTTTGAAGCTATTTTGAAGTCACTAGAATGCTTGGTACATGAATTTGCAAGTTTTCCATTTGGTGCATAACTTAAAATTTAGTGATTTTTGCCAACTTTGACAAACCACAACTTTTGATCCAAAATGAATTAGGTCATGTTCTTATACTTTTTGAAAAGGGAAAGATCTATTCTACAACTTTCATGACCAAAGTTTTTCCATTTGAAGCATTTTTGGATCAAAAAGTAAGGGTTGGAAAATGGCTTAAAATGACAAATTCCTTAAAAGTCAAACTTAACCCAAAAAGTCAACTTTGCAAAAACTTGTAATTCTTGAATTTTGTGAACTTCAACCTTCTTCCATGATCAAATAAAGATCATATGCACTCAAAATGATGAAGATCACCCCTTGGTTGGGTCATTGGGGGCCTCAGATGCCCTGAATTTGCACTGACTTGTCTAGAAAGTCAACCTTTGATCAGATGACTTCCCCATGGAATTTCTTCATGAAAATTGATATGCACACTCCCTATACCATATAGAGACCAATAGAAACAAGAATGACCAAAAAATTTGGAGTTATGGCCTCTGAAACCAAAACCCTAATTTCAGGTCATCTGTGCAGTCAAACCTGGCTCTGCTTCCATACCAATCCCAGTTCTTGTGATTCTTTGGCATTCTTGACTTTGAGGGGATATAATATGATGCTTGAACACATATGGATCCCCTTGAAGTGATTGATGGCCTTTGGAGTGACTCAAGAAGCTCTTGGATTGCTCAGATCACAAACCCTAGATGCAGATGACTTAGAACCTATGTAGTGAATCAAAAATGTGGTATGAGATGTTATGATTGAGTTTATGCATATGAAATGATCACAATCCATGGTGTGAATGGGTGAGGGCAAATTTGGGGTGTTTACACACGTCAGGAATTCCTTTTACACTCACACCAGTTTAACATCCCCTGTGTCATGGGGCAACGTGCCATGCAATTCAACATATGCATACCCAGTATAATTCAAGTTTAGTATCTTGCAAAAGTCCAGCCACAGACTGGCCAAAGTCCATCTTCGGGTGGTGAATCTCTAAAGTCTCCCACAGTGAGCAAAAGTCCAGCCACAGACTGGCCAAAGTCCATCTTTGGGTGGCAAGTTTCAAAAGTCTCCCACAACGAGCAAAAGTCCAGCCACAGACTGGCCAAAGTCCATCTTCGGGTGGCAAGTTTCAGAGGTCCACCCGCAGTGTGGCAAATTTCTAAAGTCCCTTACAATGGGCAAAAGTCCCCCACAGTGGGCAAAAGTCTCCCACAGCAAGCAAAAGTCCAGCCACAGACTGGCCAAAGTCCATCTTCGGGTGGCAAGTTTCAAAAGTCTCCCACAGTGAGCAAAAGTCCAGCCACAGACTGGACAAAGTCCATCTTCGGGTGGCAAATTTCAAAAGTCTCCCACAGCGAGCAAAAGTCCAGCCACGTACTGGCCAAAGTCCATCTTCGGGTGGCAAGTTTCAAAAGTCTCCCACAGTGAGCAAAAGTCCAGCCACAGACTGGCCAAAGTCCACCTTCGGGTGGCAAGTTTCAAAAGTCTCCCACAACGAGCAAAAGTCCAGCCACCGACTGGCCAAAGTCCATCTTCGGGTGGCAAGTTTCAGAGGTCCACCCGCAGTGTGGCAAATTTCTAAAGTCCCCTGCAGTGGGCAAAAGTCCCCCATAGTGGGCAAAAGTATCCCACAGCGAGCAAAAGTCCAGCCACAGACTGGCCAAAGTCCATCTTCGGGTGGCAAGTTTCAAAAGTCTCCCACAATGAGCAAAAGTCCAGCCACAGACTGGCCAAAGTCCATCTTCGGGTGGCAAATTTCAAAAGTATCCCACAGCGAGCAAAAGTCCAGCCACGGATTGGCCAAAGTCCATCTTCGGGTGGCAAGTTTCAAAAGTCTCCCACAGTGAGCAAAAGTCTAGCCACAGACTGGCCAAAGTCCATCTTCGGGTGACAAGTTTCAAAAGTCTCCCACAGTGAGCAAAAGTCCAGCCACAGACTGGCCAAAGTCCATCTTCGGGTGGCAAGTTTCAAAAGTCCCCCATAGTGGGAAAAAGTCTCCCACAACGAGAAAAATCCCAGCCACAGACTGGCCAAAGTCCATCTTCGGTTGGCGAATCTCAAAAGTCTCCCATAGTGAGCAGAAGTCCACACGTAGTATGGCAAATTTCCAAAGTCCACCCGCAGTGTGGCAAATTATCCAAAGTCCACCCGCAGTGTGGCAAATCATCCAGGGTCCACCCACAATGTGGCAAATTATCCTGAAGTCCAACCGCAGATTGGCAAAAGTCCATCCTCAGGGTGGCAAATTATTGTGAAGTCCAACTGCAGATTGGCAAAAGTCCATCCTCAGGGTGGCAAAGTATCTTAAAATTGGATCGCAAATTGGCGAAGGTTCACCCGCAGTGTGGCAAGTCGTTAGTTGTCAGACTCCATCCAAAAGACATCGTTAAGGCATTGTTGCTACCTATCGAAGTCCACTCGCAGCCTGGCAAGTCAGTAGCCATCTGACAACACTCAAAAGGCATCCCCCGTTTGTGATTCCTACCATCATAATTATATTCAAGCAGAATTCGTTTGGTTTAGTTTATCTCCCTGTTCTTCTGTCGTATAGAGCAGATTTCTGGTTGTTTCTGGTATTCAATCCCTGCATACTTCAAACGTCTGAAAGCAACTGCTATCATCCATTCAAGTCTACAGTGATTGAATAGGGGCAGTTGTAACACCCCAAAATGTGCCCTCATAATTATTACTAAAAACCTAAGTGGATCGCATCTGCGTTCATATGCATTTTCAGTAGGCCATAACTTTGCGTTCGTATTGGGATTAGGTCACTAAGACTTGGGATCAAGCTTTTTCTGGTGATAGGAATTTTTTAGGTCAAAAGTGACTCAGTTGGTTATTACACTCGATGAAGGTTAAGCTCACATCATCACGAGCATATTCATATTTTGAAGTTCGTCAAGTTCCAAGGTTGCTCCCTTCATCAGTGTGCATCTCAGGTGTTAATGTTTCATCAAGTGTCCGACTGAGTTTACTACAATCTGTGATTATCAAGGTCTTGAGCTTTCATTGTCATTCGAATCAGGAATTAGGGTTTCATATCAAAGATTGCTGGTTATCAAGACAAGGTCTTGGGGATTAAAATGGCGATATGTGAAGTTGTAGGTACTCATGAAGTTAAGTTGGTCATTTGTTGTCTAATCTGGTTCGATTTATTTCCATTTTCAAATTAAATCGGATTTTAGGGATTTAAGGATCATCTTTATCCACCTTTCACAAATCAATTCCAAATGCTCACATTTGGATGCTCAAATTTAAATATCTAACAAAACAATTAACCAAACTTCTTTTGTCGAATATCCACAAACATTTTTCTTTTTGATCCATATTCTTTCTTCTTAACTCATGTCAATGTACAAGAGGGTTATGATTCCAAGAGGGTCATAAAGTCCCACATTTCATGTTCAATATACATTCCTATTTTAAATTAGCCAATGACCATATTTTAATAACCATTATTCCTTGCCAACCATTGCAAAAATTGCAAGTCCACTACAAGTTTATAAAATCCATGAAGATATTTTTTTCACTCCATTAATTCATTTCAATGCCCATTACTTCCAAATCCATTCATTTTTTATATGCATAAAATTTCAAATACTCATGAAATTTAAAGGAGTGCCAATAGCATGTCACTATGACCCATCTTTGTTTTGCATTAGATAAACCATTATTTCTTTACAAGCAATTCTTTCTCTTAGAAACTCTCATTAAAGTAAAAGTGGGAATGACTCAAATTAGGAAAGTTTTTAACATACAACAGAAAATCATACAACAAGTCCCCAATACTCTTCAATTAATATGACAGAAATACAATAAGGAATTTGAGAAGAAGAAAAGAGAAGATAATCAGAACCAAGTTCAGTTACTAAAATCCCTAACAGAATCTCAACTGAACCTAACTGATTTTTATGGTGGAATCACCAAATTACCCTCCAAATTCATTCCTATAAGAGGACCTACATTATCTTCAAGCAGGGGGTGGATTCCCTCTCCCTGTTTCTAACTTGCATCTTCATTATTCAGCACTCTCTGACCAATCTCTTTTAACTCTTCACTTTCTATTCCCTTCGCTTCCTCCTTCTTCATTCTTCTTCAACCTTCGATCCAATCTTCATCCTCTCTGGTCCTCTGTTCCCGCCTTAATTAGATGAACTATGGCGACTCTGATCCTCATTTATCCCAGTGAGGTATGTAGGCAGTGGGGTAGGGCCCATTCGAGCACAATCATTCTTTTTCCCTACGTTTTCCCTCTTCTCTTTCCATTTTACAATTCCATTTCTTTTCTCATTTCCATTCCATTCCAGATAGCCATTCTTTCGTTCAAACAACATATTATTTCTCACCCTTTGAAACAGACTTATAAGTGTAGATCCCGTCGGGTATGACGGACGGATTGGGGTGCTAATACCTTCCCAATTTGTAACCGACTTCCGGACCCAGATCTTTGGTTCGCAAGGCCTCGTCCTTTTCCTTCTTCCTTAGGTCTGTGCAACATTACCTTTCCCATTCCTTCGGGATAAAAATGTCTGGTTGGCAACTCTACCTTTTCCACGCCACTTTCGCGTTTGTACTAGGATGAAAAACCCGGGAGCGACATCTACGCACCGGCGAGTGCAAATTTTTGGGCTTTTATGTTCAATCCCCTTCAACCTTCAAGTCACGAATGGCGTACAAGCCAATATAACTCCTCAGGTTTCAGAAAATTGAACATGGGCAACTGTTGTACCCCAAAATTTTCCCTCCCATAATCAAGGCAATATGTATCAATATTTCTCAAGGTTCACAAGAGTCCTACAGATCAAGTTTGGTCAAGAAATGATGGAAAAAACAAATTTGCTTGTGCATGTATCGATGCATCCTTGTTTTATATTGATACAAGTCTTTGATTATCACAAGAAAGGGAATTTTCTTCTGTATGAATCGATACATACGATTTTTGCATCGATGCATGCTTCTTTGTGTTTCTGGAAATAGACTATGTATCGACTCATTCGTGACATATATCGATGCATGGTTGAATTAACTTGCAGGAAATTATCAAAACTTCAGTATGCATCGATGCATACATCTTTGTATCAATTCATACATGTTATATAACTAACATGTATCGACTCATACTAGTTTCGCATCGATGCATAAATCTTTTTTTTGCTAGCAGCTTCTGTTTGAAATATAAAAGCCAATATAGGGATCAAATTTTTATTCTAGAAGCTCATAAACAACATTTAAGATGATTTGATACTCTCCAAATTCGTGCTAGACCAGATTGGCAAGGGAATGTTTGATATTTTTCACAATTATGGTTGATTCTTTCTTCATAAACAAGTAACTCAAATCCATGACAAAAAAGCCCAAGTTTTCTGACCTAATGACACTCATTATATAAACACAAGTGTGCAGCCATCCAAGAGGACGAAAATTGGACAAAAACAACTACTTGCAAACTTCAAATTTTCATAAATATATTCAAATTCGGTTTCCTATATTTTGGTCTTTTTCAGGTGATTTGAAGGTTGGGATAACTTCCTGAGGTCATTTAGAACATGAATCAATCATGATCATCATCAGAAGCATCATATAAGCCCTAGACCGAACATCTTTTCATGGCTTTATTATTATTTTTTATTTTCATTATATACGCATTGTTCATCTAATTTGATCTCATATTGTTGTTATTGATAATGTTTGCAAGGTTTCTGGACAAATTTCGTGAAGTTTCATGGCCGAAAACTCATTATGCCATTGTTAGGGTTTCAAATCCTATTTTAGGAACCTTCGATCTAGGCCGTTTGCAAGTCCTTTAATGCTTGGGTTAAACTATATATGTCATGGGAAATCAATTAGAATAATTATTTTGGATCAATGCTCTGTATTTTTTTTTTTGTGTTTTAAATTCACAGGGCTGCAAGTGTAAGAAAATTCACAGCACATTCCACATAAAAATTCACAGGAAAACCTGCAGGGATGAAGGTTGAAGATGACCTGAAGGCGCCAAATTCAGGATTCAAAAAACATCTTTATTTATATAATATTGTTTGTATATTAATAGTTGAATGGTGCAGATGGTTCAGTGGTAAAAGGGTATGGCATTGGAGCGAAGAGACCTGGGTTCGATCCCAGGTTTTCTCACTTTTTTAATATTTCATTCTTTTTGAAGGTTTAATATTTAAATCATGTTGTTCAGGATATGTTCTAAAAGCATGCGCATCCCAGTGAGGGATCCCCGGTGTGGTAAAGGGGAGGTCCTGGGATCAAAACCAGGCCTCCCCATATTTATTTTGTGCGCTGGTTTTCTTTGATTTTTCCCTTATATTTTCTACTTTAATTATTAATTAGGTTAATTAGGTTATTTAGGTTATAAATTATAATTAATTTAATTTAATTAGAATAACAATTACTAATCTTTTTCCTAAAAAAACAAAAAACAAAATAATAATTTAGCTAGATTTTCTAAAAAAATTCTTAATAACTTTATTCCAATTAATTTTTTTTTAATTATTTTAAATTAATATTTACTATTTTTTTAACTAATTAATATTTACTATTTTTTTTGTATATAACTAATATTTACTATTTTTTTAAATTAATTAATAATTAATAATTAGGTTGTATTTTCTTAATAAATTTATTCAAACCTTAATTTCTTAATTAAAACGTAATTCTAACCTTAATTTATTTATTTTTATCATTTTTTAATTTTGCTTTTATTTAATTCATTTAATTATTATGCTTTTCTTTGATTTCTTTTAAATTATTAGAAAAAATGTATAGGTTTATGTTTATTGTAATTTATTTTCCGCTCATATTGTTATGTAACTGCCCAAAGCCATGTAATAGCGTAGGTTTTATATCTTCTGCATTTAATTTATTTATTTAATTGCTTGGTTAGTAAATAGGGAGTGAAAAGTTTAAATAATTAAAAAAGGACTTAGAAAATTAAATAAAAAAGAATAAATATCTGAAATAAATTATTCACACACGTAAGTCGGTCTATGATCGCCGTCTACACCTCCCAAGGTATTCCTCTTGGTTGCCTTTAATACGGTCAAGTCCCTCGAAAGTGGGGTGTCTTAAGCAAAACCCTATAAATGAAATCATTTTGTCCCTCCCCTCGATTAAAAGATCATGTCCCTACGATGTTTCCTACGGTGTTGCCTAGAATGATCTTGTCCCTTCGGTTTAAAAGATGATAGTCCCTCCCAATTGCTAAAGACACCCTCTAGTTGCCTTCGTTGACTGTGCGATGACCCTACGCTCGTCCCTTAAACAAATCCAAGGTAATGACTACCTGTTCCTTAATAATAGGGATAGTCTTACCCTTGAAAGAATATAAAAGAACATGAAGGATTTAGTCTAGGGTAGGTACCTCGTAGTTACTTGCTCACACTTTAAAAATACTTTTTACACCTCACTGTTTTCAAATATTTTCAAAAACAAAGGCTTTGTATACATCCATACAAGGATCATTATAAAGTACTTAGAAAATTTTCTAATCACACACTTCACATTACTTTTTTTTTTAAACAAACAAGTAAGCTAAGTAACTAAGAGCCCATGGATAATCATGGATATAAAGGGTGCTAACACCTTTCCTTTATATAACCTACCCCCTGAACCCAAGTCTTTTAAAACTCTTTTTCCTGTTCTTTTATGTCTCTTCCTTATGGATAAAATAAAAGTCGGTGGCGACTCTTGCTATCCGCAACATTTATAAAAAATTAGTTCTCCCACCGTGTTACAACCGTACAGTTTCCTTGGTCTATTGCTACTTACCTAAGGTACACTAGATCCGGGTTAGGAACTTTCTCACAGTAATCCTACAACAATCCCTTAAATATAAAGCAAGCAAATCAAACAAGTAAGTGATCTAATTCCTAAGGTAACCCCTCTTTTACTTAGTACTCCCCAGCAGAGTCGTCAGTTCTGTAACACGGTGGGAGAACTGAGTTGGTGTTTTTGTTTGACAAAAACAATGTTGCGAATAGCAAGAGTCACCACCGACTTTTATTTTATCCAATAGGAAAGGGTATAAAAGAACAGGAAAGACCTTAAAAGATTTTAAGTTCGGGGGGTAGGTTATACAAAGGGAGGTGTTAGCACCCTTTGTATCCATGGTTTTTCACGGGCTCTTAGTTACTTAGCTCACTTGTTTGTTTGAAAAGTGTGAAGTGTGTGTTTAAAAATTTTCATAAGTCTTTATAATGATACTCATATGGATGTATACAAAGTCTTGAGTTTTTGAATTTTTTTGAAAGTGAGGTGTGAAAAAGAGTTTTTTGAAATATGAGCAAGTAACTAAGAACTACCTACCCTAGACTGGTTTTTCATGTTTCTTTATTTCCTTTCAAGGGTAAGATTGTCCTTACTATTAAGGAGTAAGTAGTCATTTACCTTGGATTTATTAAGGGACGGGCGTAAGGTCATTGTATGGTCAACGAAGGCAACTTGTAGGTGTGTCTTTAGCAATTCGTAGGGACTATGATCATTTTTTCATAGGGACAAGATCATTATTTCGTAGGCAACTTCAAAGGGACTTATGATCTTTTAAATCGAAAGGAACTTGATGATTTCTTTGTTTGAAGGGACTTTTCTTTTAAGACA
The DNA here is from genome assembly GCA_963966055.1 of Lathyrus aphaca. Taxonomy (NCBI): domain Eukaryota; kingdom Viridiplantae; phylum Streptophyta; class Magnoliopsida; order Fabales; family Fabaceae; genus Lathyrus; species Lathyrus aphaca. The sequence goes on from OZ014521.1 coordinate 490,677,412, forward strand.
CCCCATTTTCGAGGGACTTGGCCATTTGTTTAAGGCAACCAAAAGGGGAACCCTAGGAAGTGCAGATGGCGATCATAGAACGATTAACTTACGTGTGTGAGTGTTATTTTCAAATAATTATCTTGAGAATTAGTTTTCTAAGTCCATATTGTTCAGTCAATCTTTTCACGCCCTAGGTTACTAACCACACAGTAAATATTAAAAATAAAGGCAGAAATTAAATGATTCCTACACTATTACATGGCTTCGGGGCAGTTACATAATAATCAGACGGAAAATAAAACTAAACTATTACAAGTGCGAAACAGTTACATAATAAGGCGAATAATAAATGAATAACATAAAAATAAGTTTTAAAGAAAAGGTTTGCAAATTAGGTTAAAGAAAACAAATTAGGGTTAAGGTTTTAAATTTTTTTTAGGGTTTATAAAATTTTTAGGGTTTAAAGGTTTGAGAAAAGTTTTAGGTTTAAAAAAATAAGGTTTAGGGCAAAGGTTAAGGCTAAATTAAGAAACCTAACTTAATTAATCATTTTTTAGGAAAAAACAATTTAATTATTAAGGTGATTAAAACAATCTAATAAAAATAAATTAGTGATAAAAAAGTTTAAGAAATTTGTTTTAAAAGAAAATGTGTTAATTAAGGTTTTAAAAAAAATTAAGGGTGTAATTAAGTATAATTAAATAAACAACAAAGGAAAAGAGGGAAAAGATCAAGGTTACTCAAAAATGTGGCATGGGTAGGAGTTGAACCCATGACCTTGCATTCCCAGCCTTCAGTCTTTGCCACTAGGCCACACAACCTTTGGTGAATAAACCTGCAAAAACATGATTATATAATAAAACTGAAAATATTCTCAATTTAGAAAAAAAATTGACATAGGCTGGGTTTGAACCCACACCCATGACCTTTCAGATCTCCTCCTTGACCACTAGGTTGCGCGCGCATTTAAGAATATATTTGGAAAATAAATATTATATAATAAAGCTTAATCAAGAAAACCACAAGTTAAAAAAAATAATAATGTCCAAGGTTGGATTCGAACCCACGCCTTCATAGTAAATACACGATTCCCTTTCCACCCAGCCAATCATGCGCTTCTGATCCTATAATGGAAACAAATAATAATATAAAAACCTCAATTTTTGAATTTCCTGATGCACGCCAACGTCTTCATCCCCTACCTCTGAACCTGCGAACTTACCTGCGGCTTTTGCTACAACATTACCTGCGGATCTTATTTCATAAGAAAGCCTGCGAATGTTATATTATTCATACCACACACGATTTCTTCAAATTAATCATACCAACATGATCCACACAGTTCATACAACTCAAATATATCAATAAAAATTATTTAAATGGCTTATATCATGAAACCCTAATTTGGAGGTTTAAACCCTAACAATGGTGTTATGCGGTTTTGGCCATGAAACTTTGAATTAATTGCCCATAAACCATCCTTATAACTTCACAAACAATAAAACACAATCAAAATTTGTTAGTAACGCATGAAAAATCATAATCGAAAAAATCAAATTTCAAGAATAATATGAATTCGGTTTGTGAGATTTTGCATGAGTTTGATGTTAATGATGATTTGGATATGTTTAGGGAGTCTCTAGGGTTGATTATACACCTTTAAATTGTTTGAAACAAGCTTGCAATGTAGAAACCTAATTTCACTTTTTCTTTGATTTTTTGAAGTGTGAAAGCTCTCTCCTTGTGCCAAAATCCGTCCCCTTGTAATGTCTTCTTGTTATGTATATGTAATGGAGTGAATTAGGTCAAGAGAATGGGCTTATGTTGTATGGATTTGAGTTGCTTGCATGTGAAGAAATATCATTACCATAATTTTCACAAAGTCAAATATTTTCATGTCATATTGGTTTTGTTCAAATTTGGAGATTACCAATCACTTTGAATAACCAATATTTGATCCAATTTTTTTTTATTTAAAATCAAATCTTTGATTTTTTATAATTTATTTTAATTTAAAATGATTTTAAATGATTAAAATAAAATCAAATATAAAATAAATAATAAAAATCAGAAACTATAGTCAGTGGGTCGTGAATGGACTTATCTTCAAGTTTGGATTGAAATATTGTAGGCCCATTTGAAAAGAATTGGAGTTATGACCTTTTTTACTTCACACACCTCTTAAAAATTTCCCAACTTTGACAATGCATAACTTCCTCAATTTTGATCCCATGAAGGTGTTCTAGGACTTTTTAGAAATATTAGAGTGTCCTCTAATTGACCCTTTTAGTACCATGTCCATATCATTTACCATTTTTAAATTATGAGCTTTGGAAAAAGTTGACTTTTTGTTGACTTTCAAAAAGACCTATAATGTCTTAGCTCATATCTTTCAAATGAAGCATTTTTGAACTTGGCTTGTGAGACACAAAGTTGTAGAGAATTGGATTTCCTTCAAAATTAGTTTTGGATGGGAAATGTTTTATGAAGTATGTGAAAGTTATGGCTTGTTAAAGTTCAGTTGACTTTTCCTATACAAAACCCTAATTTAGTAACTCATTATTCTTGATGATTCTAAGGTTTCCTTGATGAATCATGATCAACCCTTGATCAAATGATGAATTTCACCTAATAATCTTGATTTTGACTAAAAATCTTGTAGTTTGACTTTATGTTGACCAAATTAACTGATCTTTAAGTATCTGAGTATCTGACTAACCAAACTTATGTGGAAGGCCTTAAAACTTGACATGAGGATTCTTTGAGGTATATGGGATGTCATGAAGTCCACTTGAAGTCGTTCCCGGTATCAGGTCAACTTAGAATTCAACTTCCCTCACCGGAGGTAAGGAAGTGACATCCTCGGGGAAGACATCAGGAAATTCACAAACAATCGGAATATTCAAAACTTGTTGGCCATTACTCTCCTCTTTAGTAAGGACAAGCAAAATAAACTTCTCTTGTTTAAACATAAAATGTACCATTCCAACCGTACCTTCTAAGATCGTTGTTAAAATATCTTTTGGAGGCGCTTCAACGGATGGGATAAGGATCAACTTTTCTTCACATCCAATAAACACAAAATTCACAGATAACCAGTCCATTCCCAGATAACCAGTCCATTCCCAGATAACATCAACTTTCTTAAGAGGCAGACAAATGAGATCAATTTGAAAAATTCTACCATCCGCAGACAAGGTACAATTCTCACACCTTAAGGGTGTCTTAACAGTTTCATCCATAGCGGTAGTAACCACCATCGGAGGAAACAAAGGAAATACTCACAAACCGAGTCGTTTCACACAACTACTAGATACAAAAGAGTGCGTAGCTCCACAATCAAATAAAACAAGACAAGGATGATTGTTAACAAGACAAGTACCTGTAATGTATGAGTTATTAGCTTTGGTATTTCTATCATCCATAGTATAAATCCTCGCTTGAACTTGGTTCCTTCTTTGTGGACAATCTCTAGCAAGACGCCCCTCTTTCTGACAATGGTAACAAATTACACCATTTTGATCACATCTTCCATAATGATTTTTGTGGCACCTGGAGCACGCATGAGGAACACTAGATCTAGGAATTAACACCTATTTCCCTTTGAAGGGTTGAGGCCTTGGCCTAAAAGATTAATTGGCTCTTTCTCGATCACTTTGAACCGTTCTTCCAACACTAGCTTCGGTTTTCACTTTCTTCAAACTATGTTCGGTGACATAGCATTGCCTTAACAACTCAAAATAGGTAGTGAACTCCCTTTGAGGGACACTATGAGAGATTTCGGCCCTCAAACCAAACAAGAACTGGTCAATCTTCCATCTTTCATCTGGAGCATACATATCCTACCTAGAGTAGGCCGCCATGTCTTCGAACTTCTCGGCATAACTGGCCACAGTCATGCTCCCTTGTCTAAGCTGTTGGAATTCAAATTACTTTTGGGTTCTCAAGGAACTCGGAAAGTACTTCTCCATAAAAATTGTCTTAAATTGTTGCCACACTCTTAGAATTCCTTGCACCGTCATAAGATTTGAAGCATTTTCCCACTACTTCACAGCAGGACCTTTTAGTAAATGTGACACAAAAGTCACCTTGTCTTCTTCACCATAAATCACAATTTGAAAAATTCTCTCCATTCCGGTTACCCATTCATGTGCCTTAACCGAATCCAATCCACCATGAAACTCCTGAGAGTTCATGCGGAAGAAGTCTCATAATGTTCCACCACTAGCTTCAGGAGCAACCACATGAGGATGAAGACCCCCATTCATCTGGTGCATCATTTCCTGCATGAACTGATGTTGTTGTTGTTGTTGCATCGGTTGCATAAATTGGAACATAGGAGCATTCCTGTCACCATCCGCTTGATCGCTACCAGGAGGAGTGACATTGGGTCGAGCACGAGTTCCACGCTACCAGCCATATTCCTAAATGTCATCAAAACATGATTAAGTTTATCAGGCTCAATACCATAAACATAACATTTAGTCCTACAGTGATATTACGTGTATGAACGGAAAGAAACCCTTATAATATTCCAAGGCTAGGTTGAGGATACGACCTGCTCTGACACCAACTATAATACCCATATATAAAAGACATACATCAAAGCATATTTTTCATATATAAATTTAAGTTTGGTATTGAAATAAACAAGTTCTTAGTAACACATTGTATAAATATAACCACTACAAAATAAGGTACTAGCAAAAGGCTATAAATAGTACAAGATGTTCACAAAATAATAAGTCTAAGAACTAGATCGTAAGATCTCAAAATTCCACAGCGGAAGAAACCATCAAACAAGAAAAGATAATCAAGTCGCCTTATCTTTACCCTTTGCGGAACCTGAAGTACCTAAAATAACAACATCAACATGGGGTGAGATAAAACATCTCAGTGAGTTTCCTATCTTAGAGTTCACTCGACTCTAAAAGGTTTGATTCCAAAATCTCAAGCTCTAAACATTCTCACACAAGAAACCGAGATCAAAAGGAACTAAGGTCCATACAAACTCTTGAAACATAAATTAAGTGAAACATCTAACTTAAGTCCTTACGGATGTTTCACGTGGGACTAAAGACAACCCACCTCAAGACTAACTCAAGATCTTACGGAGGATTCGATATAACACTCTCTTTAATCTTTACAGATGTTTCACGTGGGACTAAAGACAACCCACCTCAATACTTACTCAAGATTAACGCTTAACTAGTGTAGCACTCGCCTCAAGTCCTTACGGATGCTTCACGTGGGACTAAGGACAACCCACTTCAAGACTTATACAAGACCTTAAGGAGGACTCACATCCTACACGTCTCAAATCAACACCCGCGTATATACAACGGTACCTCAAGTCCTTACAGATGCTCTTCCGAAACACAAAGTAACCACATTGAGACTTATACAAGACTTTACGAAGGACCCAAAGCGACACAAATCTCAATTCACACTAGCCTAAGGGAACCCTAGATACCTCACAAGTTGTACCTTTTTATTACCTTTAGTTCACAATTCCCTAACTTAGTATTTTTACCGTATAATCAAAAATTCGGGCAAAAGTCGGGTAAAAATAATATTTTTCAGCATCATGTGAAAGTACATAATTTTAGCTTTCAATCGATATAAAGAACACTGAAATCGGATAACCGAGTAAAAAGTTATGGATTTTTAAAGTTTGGAAATAAAATATTTTCTCCCATACTTACAGTGTTAACCGATTAACGAATTTGGTTAACCGGTTAACCAATCCAAAACAGAGGCAGCTGCGCAAATTCAAGACGCGTTAATCGGTTAACAGATTCGGTTAACCGGTTAACCGAACACAGACAGCAGCAAAACACGCAAATTCCATGACAGTAACATCCCAAAACCATTCCAAACATTGGCAATCATCAAAACAACATAGTAGCAATGTTCCTACACCTAAAGGCAGCATATTCAAGCATTTATATCGATTTCTAACCGTTTAATCTACCGATTCTAGGATTTTCATAAAATTTCCCTAAAACTCATAACCCTAAAAACTCTACCAAAACCAAAAGGAAAAGTTTCTAGCTATGAACCCACCTCTAACAAGAAGATTGGAGAAGATTGAATGTTGAAACGGATGGGTGGAAGCAAAAAGATTAGGAGTTCTCTTCTTCTTCTTCTTCTTCAAGACTTTTTCTTCTTCTTTCCTCTCTTCCTTTTTCTTTTCTCCTTCTTTCTCTATTTCTATGTTCTTATAAAAACAAAAGAAATAAGACTTTACATCTTAAAAGAAAACATAACTTTTCCTACCGACGGGTCCAAATAGAGAATCCAAAAATGTCTCTTAATCCAATATTTTATAAAACCTCTGAGTCAGCTAATATTAGTTAATAAAATAAAATCCTGCTGATTACTCTATTTAATTATGTTAAAATTTCTTAGAGTAATCCGGAACAATATTAATATCAAATAATATTATTCAGAGCATTAAATAAATTATGGGGTATTACATGTGAAGTGGTGATGTATATAATCTGATCTAATATGTTATTTATCGTATATTCAATTATATTGTTCGATATCTCAGTCCTTCTGTTTGAATGTTGTCCTCTGTTAGTAATGTGCATGTAATCCAAAGTATAGTTGTTTACCTTAGTAGATTCGAGTCGGTGTTGTCGTTTTGATACGTAGCACTCGGGGGGGGGGGGGGGGGGGGGATAACACGTTTTCTTTTAATGTTGGATTTTATAATGTTGCTAAATTTTAAATTGTTTTCATTAAAGACTTGTTGTTTTAAGCTGTTTTGATGCTGAATACAAGTTATGTTATTTTAAGTTGAATTTTATGAATCAGCTGCGTAGTAATGAAAGTATTATATTTTAAAGAATAATCAGGTGTTTGTATGTTGTTTTTAAGTTGAAAATGTATCATTCCATTTTTTTGTTGGAATTTTCGAAACTCTGATTTAATTATAAATTATCGGGTAGAAATGGGGTGTTACATCACTCACCTCATTCCCAGACCCAAACTAAAGAGAACTCACCAATATCAAGAAGAACAAATATGCTCTATACTTAGGGAAAATAATCTAGGAAAGAATCCAAAACCATGTGGGCATCTGTCAATCAACAGTATGCAAAGTGAGGTTAGTTTAAGATATTTGTTCCCTTCCATAACCAGCTTCATCAAGAAAAATATAGAAATCAGAAAGTAGCAAAAATGTGATAGTGATTAAAGACCACAAAATCGAGCTACACCTTGTTGACACTAGAGTTTGATCTAAAATACCACATGTGTCAATGATTTTATGTTATCTAAACTTATAAGACGATGTTAATGATTTTGTGTGAACTTAAGGTGTTCACTGCTAGATCGATTACTTCATATTTGATGATGTATTTTGAGTTTTAGTTGGTGTTCTGATATCCCTAACCCGATATCGGGATATACGCAAACACTCTAACAGTCAAGAAAATGATTATCAAAGATAGAATGAGGTATTTTAGTTTAGAAAAGATATGTACCTTATCTTGATGTATTTCCTTTTCATTTTTAGTCATATTTTAGAATTTTGGAAATCTATAACCTTCTTGAACATGATAGTTCAAAGAGATAAATGTCAGAATATCATTATTATATGATCTTTTGACCCTCTTTTAATCATTCACATCAATTAATTATTTTTTTAAAGCAAGTTCGCGCATGTTCTTCTTAAGGTCCTAAAATCTTCTATGGAATATTTATCTTTAATTTTGTTGATATTTTAACCTTGATCCAACGCTACTTTTAGAAGTTAAATTGAGTCCTTTTTTTTTTGACAAAAGTTAAATTGAGTCTTATTCATTATTAGATTGTTAAATATCCTTGCGGACACATACAACAATTTAACTCAAAATAGAAACTCCAGATAAAAGCCATAAGCTTAGGTAGTTAGCAAATCATAAGCTTAATTCATTTAGATACACTATGACATTAATCTTGAAGTTGACATTTGAACATTCAACATCATATTTTCATTCTCTAAATTTTTTGTTTTTGAAAAGAAGTACTATTTATATTTTATTTTCTCTCATAGTATCGTGTCTCCACACAATGTCTAGGGTCAAAAGAAACCCCTTATCAATCAACCAACCCCTGTGAACATAATATCTAAGGTTCAATAATTTATCTCAGTCATGAAGAAGAGTACCAAAATGTTGACTACAAATTAATACAACTACTTCTCCAATAAACAAAAACTTCCTTCAATGGCATCTCTCATTATTGGTCCGGACCTTCAGAAACTAGTGGTTATTCCTTGCATCACAGATTCACCAGTTTTTTTGCTGAACAAATGAACCACTCAATGCAGCGCCACAATTGCATCCTACTCTGACAGCAATAGAATTTCATTGACTGATAATAATAGTAACTCTAAATTAAGATAATTGCATCCTACTCTGACAGCAATAGAATTTCATTGACTGATAATAATAGTAACTCTAAATTAAGATAAATGGAAAATGCATTATTGATTGAATTAAGAACTATTACAAAGAATGATCCCTATAATCTCATAGCAAGTACTCCACAAGAACTATACAAAGAATGATCCCTATAATCCCATAGCAAGTACTCCACAGAGGAGAGATGATTCTGTCTGCCCAACTCAAAAGGTGTTTCTAACAGAAAATAAATTCCCTCTTGCTATTTGTGTCTTAATATAACTACCCTTCCCTTCTAACATAAGCAGGTTATAACCGATTCTCTATTCAACTCTTTATTGGGCTATAGCCCAAATCCAGTATCCTATCGGATAAAATATGATATCACATGCTTCAATAGTATAATGAAGAAAGAAGACTAATAAACAAACAAAACAATCTCAGTATGGACTTGTCCCTTCGGGACCCCAAGTCTAATAAACAAACAAAACAATTTTAATGATAAACAATATATGATCAAGTATTAAAAAATCAGTAATCTCTATACTAAACAATATTAAAACATTATCATTTGATAAGGGCCACCGTATACAAGAAACAATGCAAAGCATTCTATAACAAAAGTCATTTAAAATTTAAAAAAAATGAAGAACACAAACTGAAAATCATCATCAATAATGATGAGAGGACCAAAACGAAGGTGTAATGCAACCTAACGATGATGACGTTTGTAGATCACGCAACATGGAACGAGTAAAGATGAATAATCCCTCGGTTTTCGATCATGGATAGTAAGTTTCTCAAACTTTCTTTGAGTATGAATTAAAAGTGCAGCAGGATTTGCAAGAACGGCATCCATATAAGGGTTTGGACGAATTCCAGCAGATTTCAGAGGTTTCTTACCAAAAAATTCAAAAACACTCTCCGGAGGAAATCTTTCATAATTTGTACTCGGTTCCCAATTCTCAAGCTTCCTAATTATCTCCTTAATGCGTTTTGATTCCCTTTCTTCAGGAGAAAGAATCACCTCCTCCGATTTCGACTCCCTTTCTTCCTGTGAAACAACCATCTTCTTCCTTATTACCTCCTCCCGTTTCGATTCCCTTTCTTCAGTAGAAAGAACCTTCTCTTATGATTCCCTAAAACACAAAACCCTAATCTATATATTTATAGTTTCCCAAAAATCACACCTTGATTACTTATTCAAAAAACTATATTTAATTTGAATAAATTTGTATTAGAACAAAAAAAAAAACTATATTTAATTTGAATAAATTTGTATTAGAACAAAAAAAACTATATTTAATTTGAATAATTTGTGTTTATTATTATTATTATTATTATTTATAAAAATATTTTTGACTATTTTTTAGCCATCGAAAAATGAGGAGAGTTAATTATTTATTTTGTAAATAATATTATTTTTAAAGTTTTTTTTAGTTTAATTATTAATGATTTATTATAATTTGGTAGAAATAGTGATATATTATTATTACGTGGAAGATGTAAAATTGTTGATAGGATTAGATACAATGGAGGGAAAACGAAGAGTTTAAATATTACATGTTTCAAGTAAAATATATATGAATTTTAAAAAGGTAGTTATTAATTGTGAAATCTTATCATTAAAAAGAGAAATGAATATTTAATAATTTTTTCTTTATTATTTTATATTGTCTATAAATATCTTTTCTTATTCCGTATAATATAATTAGCGATAAATTTTGTAAAAAAGAAAATTATGAAGGAAAAATTAGACTTTTTTTTTCAATAAATAGATGACTTTTTCAAAAGGAAAAACAAAATAACTTTTCAAAATAATTAAAATTTTATCCTTTTTTAAAGATTGTGATTTTTTGCAAAAAACATACACGCTAGAAATTTTCAAAAGTGATTGAAAACAAAGCTTGAAAAAATACAATAGTTAACAATAGTTAATATATTATCAATCATCAATTTTTTTCATGATTATCATTTAATGAAATTTTATTTTCTTATTGATGATAATGATCGAAATAAAATTTAATTTTTTAATGAAATAAAATATTATAATTATCATAGGTGAATTTATTAATTAATTTAAAATTCTATAAATAAAATAATAACTTGATTTAAATACTGATTAGATATATTAAACAAAAAATATATTTTTTCAAATAAAGTATCATAATAATCATAAATATATTTATTAATTAATTTAAAAATATATAAAAAAATAATAATAAATTCATTTTGATTACTATAAATAAAATATAACAATAAAAGTTACTAATAAATAAAAATAGGGAGGAAGAAAAATAACGATATATAAAAAAAAAAAACTTAGTTTTCTATGACTATCTTTTTTTAAGGCTAAAAATAATTTGGAGAGATGAAAACTAAAAAGTTGTTATACATTATTTAAACTTAAAAGATTAAAAGTAATATATTAATTTTATAATTTAATGTTATTAAATCATAAATTAGAACTAAAATGTCTATTTTATATATGTAACTAAATTCATTAATAACATATTTAATATTTCATTATACTACGTCAATTATTCAAAAAAACAAAACCAATTTTATAATAATGATAATTAAATCTTTAAAAAATAATAATGATAATTAAATATTATTTAATTTTGTAATTAGTTAAAAAGATGTAGTTTTTTTATTAATTAGAATAAATTTATCACTGTTGTACTTTACACTTAAAATTATATTTAAATCGAAATATATATATTTTTCAATATACACTTTTTTAGATTAAATATAACAAATTACAAAAAAAAATCATCTATTCATTAAAAGGAATGAATAAAAATGTTTCTTAAATTTGTATTAGAACAAAAAAAACTATATTTAATTTGAATAAATTTGTATTAGAACAAAAAAATAACTATATTTAATTTGAATAATTTGTATTTTTCATTATTATTATTATTATTATTATTATTATTATTATTTATAAAAATATTTTTGACTATTTTTTAGCCATCGAAAAATGAGGAGCGTTAATTATTTATTTTGTAAATAATATTACTTTTAAAGTTTTGTAGTTTAATTATTAATGATTTATTATTATTTGGTAGAAATAGTGATATATTATTATTACGTGGAAGATGTAAAATTGTTGATAGGATTAGATATAATGGAGGGAAAACGAAGAGTTTAGTCTGTCTTTCAAGATAAATATTACATGTTTCAAATAAAATATATATGAAATTTAAAAAGTAGTTATTAATTGTGAAATTTTATCATTAAAGAGAGAAAATAATGAAGCATAAATTAGACTTTTTTTTCCAATAAATAGATGACCTTTTCAAAAGGAAAAACAAAATAGCTTTTCAAAATAATTAAAATTTTATCTTTTTAAAGATAGTGATTTTTTTCAAAAACATATACATACACGCTATGTTCAAAAGTGATTGAAAACAAAGCTTGAAAAAATGCAATAGTTAACCATAGTTAATATATTAACAATCATCAATTTATTTTATGATTATTATTTAATGAAATTTTATTTTCTTATTGATTATAATGATCGAAATAAAATTTAATTTTTTATTGAAATAAAATGTTATAATTATCATAGGTGAATTTATTAATAAATTTAAAATTCTATAAATAAAATAATAACTTGATTAAAATACTGATTAGATATATTAAACAAAAAATATATTTTTTCAGATAAAGTATCATAATAATCATAAATATATTTATTAATTAATTTAAAAATATATAAAAATAATAATAAATTCATTTTGATTACTATAAATAAAATATAACAATAAAAGTTACTAATAAATAAAAATAGGGAGGAAGAAAAATAACGATATATAAAAAAAAATTAGTTTTCTATGACTATCTTTTTCTAAAGTTAAAAATAATTTGGTCCAACATGTCATTATAAAAATATACTAAATTTGGTAATAAAATATTTGAGTATCAATATTTTTTGAAAAAAAATTTATAGAGATGAAAACTAAAACGTTGTTATACACTTATACTTAAAAGATTAAAAGTAATATATTAATTTTATAATTTAATGTTATTAAATCATAAATTAGAACTAAAATGTCTATTTTATATATGTAACTAAATTCATTAATAACATATTTAATATTTCATTATACTACGTCAATTATTCAAAAAAAACAAAACCAATTTTATAATAATGATAATTAAATCTTTAAAACATAATAATGATAATTAAATATTATTTAATTTTGTAATTAGTTAAAAAGATGTAGTTTTTTTATTAATTAGAATAAATTTATCACTGTTGTACTTTACAATTAAAATTATATTTAAATCGAAATATATATATTTTTCAATATACACTTTTTTAGATTAAATATAACAAATTACAAAAAAAAAATCATCTATTCATTAAAAGGAATGAACAAAAATGTTCCTTAAATTTGTATTAGAACAAAAAAAAAACTATATTTAATTTGAATAAATTTGATTAGAAAAAAAAAACTATATTTAATTTGAATAAATTTGTATTAGAACAAAAAAAAACTATATTTAATTTGAATAATTTGTATTTTTCATTATTATTATTTATAAAAATATTTTTGACTATCTTTTAGCCATCGAAAAATGAGGAGGGTTAATTATTTATTTTGTAAATAATATTACTTTTAAAGTTGTTTTTAGTTTAATTATTAATGATTTATTATTATTAGGTAGAAATAGTGAGATATTATTATTACGTGGAAGATGTAAAATTGTTGATAGGATTAGATATAATGGAGGGAAAACGAAGAGTTTAGTCTGTCTTCCAAGATAAATATTACATGTTTCAAGTAAAATATATATGAAATTTAAAAAGGTAGTTATTAATTGTGAAATCTTATCATTAAAGAGAGAAAATAATGAAGCATAAATTAGACCTTTTTTTTAATAAATAGATGACCTTTTCAAAAGGAAAAACAAAATAGCTTTTCAAAATAATTAAAATTTTATCTTTTTAAAGATAGTGATTTTTTTCAAAAACATATACATACACGCTAGAAATGTTCAAAAGTGATTGAAAACAAAGCTTGAAAAAATTCAATAGTTAATATATTAACAATCATCAATTTATTTCATGATTATCATTTAATGAAATTTTATTTTCTTATTGATTATAATGATCGAAATAAAATTTAATTTTTTATTGAAATAAAATGTTATAATTATCATAGGTGAATTTATTAATTAATTTAAAATTCTATAAATAAAATAATAACTTGATTTAAATACTGATTAGATATATTAAACAAAAAATATATTTTTTCAAATAAAGTATCATAATAATCATAAATATATTTATTAATTAATTTAAAAATATATAAAAATAATAATAAATTCATTTTGATTACTATAAATAAAATATAACAATAAAAGTTACTAATAAATAAAAATAGGGAGGAAGAAAAATAACGATATATAAAAAAAAAATTAGTTTTCAATGACTATCTTTTTTTAAAGCTAAAAATAATTTGGTCCAACATGTCATTATAAAAATATACTAAATTTGGTAATAAAATATTTGAGTATCAATATTTTTTGAAAAAAAATTTAGAGAGATGAAAACTAAAACGTTGTTATACACTTATACTTAAAAGATTAAAAGTAATATATTAATTTTATAATTTAATGTTATTAAATCATAAATTAGAACTAAAATGTCTATTTTATATATGTAACTAAATTCATTAATAACATATTTAATATTTCATTATACTACGTCTATTATTCAAAAAAAACAAAACCAATTTTATAATAATGATAATTAAATCTTTAAAACATAATAATGATAATTAAATATTATTTAATTTTGTAATTAGTTAAAAAGATGTAGTTTTTTGATTAATTAGAATAAATTTATCACTGTTGTACTTTACACTTAAAATTATATTTAAAACGAAATATATATATTTTTCAATATACACTTTTTTAGATTAAATATAACAAATTAAAAAAAGAAAAAAATCATCTATTCATTAAAAGGAATGAACAAAAATGTTCCTTAAATTTGTATTAGAACAAAAAAAAAACTATATTTAATTTGAATAAATTTGATTAGAACAAAAAAAATAAACTATATTTAATTTGAATAAATTTGTATTAGAACAAAAAAAAAAAACTATATTTAATTTGAATAATTTGTATTTTTCATTATTATTATTTATAAAAATATTTTTGACTATCTTTTAGCCATCGAAAAATGAGGAGGGTTAATTATTTATTTTGTAAATAATATTACTTTTAAAGTTTTTTTTAGTTTAATTATTAATGATTTATTATTATTTGGTAGAAATAGTGAGATATTATTATTACGTGGAAGATGTAAAATTGTTGATAGGATTAGATATAATGGAGGGAAAACGAAGAGTTTAGTCTCTCTTCCAAGATAAATATTACATGTTTCAAGTAAAATATATATGAAATTTAAAAAGGTAGTTATTAATTGTGAAATATTATCATTAAAGAGAGAAAATAATGAAGCATAAGTTAGACCTTTTTTTCAATAAATAGATGACCTTTTCAAAAGGAAAAACAAAATAGCTTTTCAAAATAATTAAAATTTTATCTTTTTAAAGATTGTGATTTTTTTCAAAAACATATACATACACGCTAGAAATGTTCAAAAGTGATTGAAAACAAAGCTTGAAAAAATGCAATAGTTAACCATAGTTAATATATTAACAATCATCAATTTATTTCATGATTATCATTTAATGAAATTTTATTTTCTTATTGATTATAATGATCGAAATAAAATTTAATTTTTTATTGAAATAAAATGTTATAATTATCATAGGTGAATTTTGATCTTACCTGATCAGGAGGGCCTTCCAAGGATTTGAAGACTGGGCCAGAGAATGAGATGAGTGAGGGGGTGTACATGCAAAGTGCTCCAATGCTTAAGTCAGAAGAGGTACAGAAAATCAAGGTTGTTTTTGAGTGAGTTAGAATACCTGACCCTTTGCCATGAAAGGGTATTTATATATTGAGCCCCCAGCGCTGGGCCAAGGCTCCTAATGGGCTTGATCTAGCTAGGCCCAAAGAGGAGCTGCAAAGGAACGCGTAAGAAGCGTGAAGACCTAGACCAAAGGTCTGCTCCCTGGTCCAACTGCCCCTATCTCTTAGGAGATAATGAAGGGCAGTTGGGTGACGTGGCAGATGAGCTGGCAGACATGGTCTCTGCCCGACATAGTGCGCATACCCGTAATGTGGACGGGTGATGTGTGAAGGAGGGTCAGCTGGCGGGGAGCGTATGTCTCTGCCCGACACGTAGTGGGATGTCGAGGCAGAGTGTCATCAGCTCGGACGTATGGGCCTATGCCCGGCGTGTATTGGGCCGTGCCGTGCATGTCACCATGGCCTAGTCCAGAACAGGAGTCCCTCAAGTCGAGTCTCTGAGTCAGAGTGATGACTTGCATTGTAACCGGGGCTTCCGTGTCGAGGAGAAAGCGCGGACGTATGGCATGGAAGATTTTAATAGAATTGCCCGCAATATCACCGATCTCTCTAGGACTTGACGCCCCGTAGTGTCGGGGATGAAAAGTCATCGACGGGTGCATACCCTTCTCGTAGAGGTCGAGGGCTTCTCACGGGGGCAGGATGTTCTGAAGAGTCGGGGAGATGGATAGATGCCCGGCGTCGCTTCAGTTTCCTTATGGATAGACGTGTTTCAATATTAATGACGTCGCTTCGTTTTGTGTGCAAAGGCGGCGTAGGCAGTAGGCAATGATGACCTAGCGTGTTGGCCCACGCGCCTGGGACTATAAAATGAAGTTGAGTGACTTCATTTTCACTTTTTCGCTCCTACGTTCACCGGAAGCTCTAAAGAATCCTCCTGTGTCTGCCCGTCTCGCCGCCTGAACCACCGCCGCTGCTCGTGCACCACCGTCTCTCTCTTAATTCCACATATGTCAGGTACCATTTTGCTTCTTTAATCCATTATTTCTCCCTCTTTTTGTGCCAAATATCTGCGAATGCATGTTATACCCGTAGTAGGTTGGTTAGATTTGACTTATGAATAGTAAAATGGACTATAGATGGTAAAATAGGGTTAGGGTTAGACTGTCCCGGGAAGAAATTACATATGCCAGGCAATATTTGCATAAGCATATATGAGCTTTCTGCCCGGTCACGTAAGAACACGCGTATTCTTGCGTCGAACACGTTGTCAGTGTCCGTTGCTGCTACACCCTTTCACTTGACCTGCGGTGGAAGGGTGGATTTGATATGACGTCGAATTCACCCTTTCTGTCTGTGTTTCAGGTGCTACCGGGCGTTTACGACCGAGGAGAGAAGACTCTGGGTCCTCGTCTGAAGATGCGGCCATCGCTCGTCTACCCGTCGGGGATGGGAGTGCCAGGGATGGTACTGAGCACGCCTCGTCCTCCGGGAAGGTTGATCTCTCTTGGGTTGCGGATGAACCTTTGGAGGAGGAGTCTTATTTCTGTGACGAGGCTATCCCCGCTTACGCCGTGGTCGAAGATAGAAGCCGGGAAGATCCGGAGAATTGGCATTGCTATGCCCCCAAGGAGGTGGACCGTATATGTCATTATTTCCCGGGGAAGCAGTTCACGATGTACGAGTTCGCTTTCCGGGAGGCGGGGATCAGGCTGCCTTTTAATTCATTTCAAATGTCCATCTTCAAATGGCTTCGGCTGGCGCCGTCTCAACTGCATCCCAACGCCCTCGCTTTTATGCGGGCGTTCGAGTTGGTCTGCCGTTTCCTCGACATTGGGTGCACTCGAGCCCTTTTCTTCCATGTCTTCCACCTCCAGCGGTCTGGTCTCCGTGGGCGCCACAACTGGGTTTCTTTTAAGCAGCCCGTGCGTTTGTTCAAGACGTACGTGGACTCTGCCCGTCACTTCAAGGGTCGGTGGTATGTGGTGAGACCGGTAACCCGTGTCGCCCTACATTCCCTCTACTACTATCAACGGGCATCAAACGGGGAGGAGAAATTGATGTCGAAGATACCGCTGAGGTGGCAGCGTGATCATTTCGACCTCACCACTGCTCACTATAGGGTCAAATTTGCGATGCTCGGAGTCGAGGATAGGCTCTCATATAAGAAGCTGGTTGATTACGTGCAGAGTTTCAATCTGGGGGCCTGGACGGATCGACAGGGCGTGCCCTATCTTGACGAGGCCGGAGTGCCGATCACTGAGACCCGCATTATTAATACGAAAGCCTTGCTCGAGTGCAGGACCGAGGAGAAGGCTTTGGAATTATTGAGTAGGCAGATTTTTCTTGGTCTTTTATTTTTGTCTATGTTTTCGCTCGTTAACGTTTGTGTGTAATGTTTTGCAGGTGCTATGCCCACTGCGCGTGACCGGGTCCTTAAGCTGGACAATCAGGTCGGTGCGCCGGACAGGGTACCGAAAAAGAAGAAGAAAATCGTGGCCCGTGTTCAGGTGGCCGCTGCTGATGCTGGGGTTGGGACTTCGAACACAGCGAGTCCGGTGCCTTCCTCTCCTCCTCGGGCGTCGACGATAAATATTCCTGACAGCCCGCCTCAATCAGCTTCTCCTCTCCACAAACAGAAGCGTCCGGCGGGGACTCTCTCGAGGTCGTCACTGGGAAGTGGGAGTCCGGGGGGACCTGGCAGCTACCTATTGCCCCCTTGCTATGTGGAGCGGTCTTTCTTCAAAGCCGAGGATGCGATCGCGGTGCCGGCGCCTAAGGCAAGGGCTATCCTGGATCAAGAGGCTGGTGTCCGGCGCAAGGAGCTGGCAAGAGACCTGGAAGCTGTCATCCGGGTGATGGAGACGGCCATGGTCTTAATTGATACTTCAGTCTCTACTGCCTCCCTGGAAGACGCTCTCGCGCAGGTTCGGTCGGAGAAGGACAAGATGTCCAAAGATCTGTCGGACTACAAGGAGGAGCATCAGCTGCAGGAGGGGCTGAACAAAAAACTAGACGAGGTTGAAAAGGAGCGGGATCAGCTGAAGGCGGCCAAGGTGAACTTGGAGGAGCAGGTGGCCGGGCACCAGAAGCTGATCGAGGATAATGCTGAACTGCGGACTCAGCTCGCATCTCTCGAGGAGAAGGTCCGTCCTTTGGCTGATGAGACTGAGGAGGAGCTCGCACTCGGTTCCCGTGGTGAGCTGCTAGGGCACATACGTTCCCTTAACCAGGACCTCGTAGCTGTGTTCAAGGAGGGTTTCGACAATGTCGTCGAACAGCTGAGGCTTCTGAATCCTGAGTTGGTGACGGAGGGGTCGGCCCACAACTACTGTGTCCGGGAGGGGGAGATTGTGTGCCCGTTCGAAGCTGAGGAGGAGCTGGGGGATGACGAGGACGAGGTGGAAAATGTTGAAGAGGAGCTCCGGGCGGAGTCTTGATAATTTTTGATTTGTTTTTCTCATGTCCTGCGTGCCTCTTTGTTGTATGGCATGCGTGCCCTTTATGTATTTTGGCCTTCGGGCATATGTAATTTGGCCTTCGGGCATACTTGGCCTCGGCCGTTGCTTTTAAGTATATGAATGTTTTCTTTGGTCATTCTTTATGTTCGGTTATGTACCATATTTGCTTATGTTTATGAACTTATATTCTGCTCGACCTGGTTAGTCTCCTCGGTTTAGGGAACTGATGAAGTGTCGGGCGTCGTGCCCGTTTGGATCGAAGCTCGAGTTCGTTGTTCGGGACTCCGGCTTCGAGGCTTGGGCTATCCCATCGCGAGCTGGGTGCCCTGCCTGTCGTGGTACTTCGACATTGGTGCTCGATCGAGATCCCAATCGTCGGGGAGGGTTGTGTTTGCTGGAGGGGTCGGTTTGTCCCCGGGTCTTGCGGCTCCTCTCTGTCGTTTTGGAGACGAAGAGCGTGGCCGTACCACCCTGTAACACCCCAAATTTGCCCTCTCATTTTCGTAGCATTTAGCATATCATTTTCATATTGTGCATTGCATCAGCATAGAAAAATGAAGCATAACATGCATTGTGGAAGCATAGCATAGGCCGGCGGTGATTTCAGTTGAGCGTGCTCGTTCAGTTCATTGGTTCGATTCAGAGGGACGTTTGACCTAATCTTGGTCAGACTATCAAAAGATTAGTTGAATTGCAAATTATCTGTACTGGGGGTTCTCAGGCAACGTGTTTCAAAGTCGGGTTGTGTTATGTGCGAGAATCATCAATTTACCAAGCAGTAGTTTGTGAGAGGTTTTTGGATTCAAAGATTCAGGCTTATCATGATGACAATCAGAGTGTGATTTATCTGGAAAGTTAGTGGCTTCTGTGGAAACAATGCGAGATTTGGTTTTGAGTTGAGTGAATTGATGAAGCAATATCTCGTGGATATGTGCGTATTGGTGACAATTGGTTCGTCCCACAAAAATATATATTATATTCATTCATAAACCATTCTTGTCGAATTATCCATTTAAATCAATTTCTCAACCATCGTTCATATTTTTAATTTCTCACATCCTAAATATCACTTAAATCCATCCTCATATCCATTATCCATTTCCAATTAAACTTTTCTTGTTTTTTCCAATAACCATTTTTTATTTCTCATTTAAGTCTACATCACATTACCCAATTTCCTTGTTTAGACTCCAATTATCCATTAAGTCCATATTCTTAAACCTTTTTTTTTTTTTCATTAATCAATTTTTATTTATCCATTTATACTCCATTCCCTATGGCTTTTTTTTAAGTCAATTACAAAGTTTGTACTTCACCATTAGGCCCATATCTTCCTTTTTCTACACCAATTAATATATAAAAAACAAGGAGAGAGGAAAATAGGAAAGGGAAACACGTCATCATCACATTAATTCTTTTTTCTTCAGCTTCAAAATGCTAGTCAGCTAGATGACAAAAGGGATGCTTTTGTGTTAGTTTCTAGTCAAATGCGTTGTTCACAAAAATCTGGTAATAAGTGAGCATCCCAAAACGCACAGCAATTGGTATCAAAACGCAGGAAAAACAACACGCATTGGGTGTGAATCAAAACGCATTATCCAATTACTCAAAAAACGCAAGAAGGAAAATAACAAACTGGAAAAAATCCATAACAGAATTTGAAAAAATAAAAGAGAGTTCATAACAGAAAACACAAATCAACTTCTGGATCCTCTTCATCATACTCTATAATCTTCACAGTCATGAATCACCCTGCGAACGCACCTTCAACCATTTTTCAATCTCTAAAGCAGAATATCATGATATCCACATGATATCAACATAGAATTCAGGATTCTTCATAGCAAGCAGGATTGAATATTCGTCACTCTCATCATCAAGGTAGCAACAAAAATCCATTCTCTTCATGAATCTGAAAACAGAAGGAATCTTACATCACCAAGTCGAAAACCAAACGATGGATCAATGGAGTTAGCTTTGTCATCTTCATCAATTCTGCACAAGAACAGAGCTACGAAACTGAGTTCATGAATTCATCAAAAAATAAAATAAAATAACAGAGGTGTATTCACTCACTCTTCTTCATCGCACGGACCTAGGCGATAACCGTTTTTCTTCATCGAATCAAATCCGTTGAGAACCTTCAATACACCATAACGAGTTCAACTCGCGCACCTGCATCAACTCATTGATTCAACGGCAAAATCCTCACAATTGTTTCCATCGCAACAGCATCGGAGGCGAACTCACTGTCAATCTCGTAGCACTTCAAAGTTGTGTTCATCATCAGCATCACGCCTTCAACGCGAATCACAATTTAATGCTAAGCTTCAAGCCTACATAATCGGCCAACGGCATCTTCCTCCCGTCTTCGTCGCGTCTCCAACAAAGGCTTCAACGCATCAACCAAGGCCTCATCATTTCCGTCATCATTTCGTCTGGTTTTGTCAACGTACAGCCGGCGCGGTTCACGGCGTCGTAGGTCGGTTCTGATCTTCCTTTGCGTAATTTCCTTGTTGTTGTTGCATTTTGTTTATGTTGAATTCGTGGCTTTGAATTTTGTGATCTGTTTGGTCGGGTGTTTGTTTGTGAATCGAAATCCGGATTTGAGTTTAGAGAGTGATTTGAGCAAGGTTTTGTGTGGTGGTTTTGTTGGTTGGAGGAGATCTCCGGCGATTGAAGCACGGCGGTGCAGAGGAGGAAGGTGATGAACGAGAAGTTGAGAGGAAGACGAAGAGGGAGATGATCCGGCGGCGGTTTAAACGAAGAGGATGAAGTGGCCAAGCGGCGATGGTGAGCTGCGGCGGTGGCTAGGTTGAGGGTGGCGGCTTCTAGGGTTAAGAAGGGGGGAAGGTGAGTTTGTGAGGGAGAGAGAGGCTTTGTTGTTGCTGTATTATTGTTATTTGAGTATTTGTTTATAGTGTTTAATTAGTGAATAAAAGTTCAGAATATACAAAGAGTTAATTAATATAAAATCTTAGGAAATAATCATGTTTAGAAAAAATATAAAATCTTAGGAAATAATCATGTTTAGAAAAAATATAAAATCTTAGGAAATAATCATGTTTAGAAAAAATATAAAATGTTAGTAAATAATCATGTTTAGAAAAAATATAAAATGTTAGTAAGTTTGAATAATTGTTTTAGAAAATAAAAAAAGGGGTTTAATTAGGATAATGATTGTTTAGAAATACAAAGAGTTAATTAGAATAATTGTTAGAAAATAAAAAGATTTTAATTAGTTGAGATTAAATAGAATAGATTTTAGAAAATAGAATAGAGTAATATGTTAGTAATGTTTAGAATATTTGTTTGGAAATACAAAGAGTTCAATTTAGAATGTTTGTTTAGAATAATCTGTTAGGAAATATAAAAACTTAATTAGTATAATAATGGTTTAGAAAATATAAAGAGTTTGATTGGCATAATAATTGTTAGGGAATATAAAAGGTTAGCAAGAAATATAATTGTTAAAAAAAAAATGTAAAGAAAAGAGTAATTAGAATAAGAAGAGTTTGAGAACTGTTTGTGTGTGTGGACATGGGCCAGCGCAGACCTGGGCCCATGCTAGAATGATTTTCGTACCCCCATTTCCTTTCCTTCAACTTCTTTTTCTTCATTTTAATTTCTCTTTATTCAGTTTCATTTTAATTCACATAAAATAGAAATATTAATCCAAAAATTCTCAAATAAATCATATATGTTCCTTTGTGTCTCTAGAATTTTGTCATATTTTTATTTTATTTTTTTCATTGATTGGCGTGCCAGAATTAAATCACCAATGTACATAGCTTCTTTTGATTCACTTCTTGACCAGTCTGTTTTGTTTATTTTCTATAGACTTCAATATTGGGAGTTTTGATCCCATTCTTTTTGCATTGTGTTCCTAAGATCCTGTAGTTTTCATGTGATTTTTCTCAGAATTTTTAGGAAATTATTTCTTGAGTTTTGGCCAGGTATCTTGTGATGTAAGTTTTCTGTCCTAGTTTGTGTTTGTAGATCCATTTGACCTAGTTCCTTTCTGAATTTTTGCAAGTCCTTTTGGCAGGTGGATATAATGTGTTTTAAGATCATTTGGGTTCAGTTGTAGAATTTTTTAGATGGCTGGTTGATTATTTGTGGATTTTTGTTCTCACCTTGTCCCATTTTGCTTTTTTTGGTTTGTTAGATCTCTTATAAGCTTAGAAGGGCACTTGTGCCAACTTTTTCTTCTTGTTTGGGGTTCCTATAGGGTATGGATACCTTCCTGGTCCTAATTTAGGTTTTGGTTCTTCTAAATTTTTGAGTTTGCTTCATATTCAAATCATTTGTTTCTTTAAGTGTTTAAATTCCATTTTTTGGTTCCATTGCTTTTATTTTGACATTGTTTGGTATTGTGTGATTTCTCTCTTCATCTTGTAGGCCTCTTAGGCCATTATTTATACCATTTTGATTCTGGTTTTGAACTTTGTGCTTGTATTCATTTGTGTATGCTAACCTTGCAGGGGCTATGGTAAGTGTGAGATGTGGGAATTGAGTTCCACATCTCTAATTCCTATCACTTCCTTTTATGTTTATGTGGACTAACCCTCTTTTGTTGGGCCTAGGCCTTTCTCATCCCTTCTTCTATCTTCTTCTTTCCTCTTCATTAGGATAGAAACCTCACTAACCTTTAGGATATCCATGCATGTGAATACTTAGGATTATTTTAGTCCCCTTTTAGAATTTTTCCTTTGAGATCCTTTGGTGCTTTCTCTTCTTATCTTCAAACTTAATTCTAATTCATTTAATAAAGATTGAGTACTTTCATGTGACATGAGACTTTGCTATGAGATGCTCACACGCGTTCCATTTCGGGGCGAGGTGTGAGTCATCACTCGTGGTGGATAGGTCTTAGCATGAGTACCTCACAAAGAAAAGCTAAAAAACACTTCTTAACCATAAAACCACAAAAACACTTAATAATGATAATAGGCCAGTGTGCTTGAGCCTTCACTTGTGGGACTAGCTTTGGGGATTTCCCCCATAGATAGGTGTGCCTCTTGCGCATTCTATTTCGGGATGATGTGAGATGTACACATCCCATTGAGTAAGACTTAGGTACATTTACCTATGCAAACCTTCATTCATGAAAGCTTCTAAAAAACACAAACAAACAATAAGCGTCTTTCCTTCGGGAATTCTTTTCTCATCTCCTTCGCTCCGTCCGCGAACTTGCTCCTACTTGTCACTTTGCAAGACGGTTACGCACTCGTCGTCCGAGCCTGCAACACCTGAGCAATGGCATAGGCAGTTCAAGCCTTTAATTCACAAGCAATTTCTTTTCTACCCCTAGTTAGGGGAACTACGGCGTCTCTGATCCTCATTGTCCTGATGAGGTACGTAGGCAGCGGGGTAGGGCCCGTTCGAGCACAATCTTTATTTTCCCTACATTTTTTCCTTTTCATTTCTTATTTCAGTTCTTCTCTCAGATTCTTTCCCAGTTCATTTTCATTTCTTTTGCTGCAGCTTTCATACCCTCACCCTTTGAAATAGTTTCTTTTGCAAGCGTGGATCCCGTCGGGTACGGCGGACGATCTGGGTGCTAATACCTTCCCAGGTCGTAACCGACTCCCGAACTCAGTCTCTTTGGTTCGCAAGGCCTTGTCCTTTCCTTCTTCCTCAGGTTTGTGCAACATTACCTTTCCCATTCTTTCGGGATAAAAATGTCTGGCTAGCGACTCTAACCTTTTCCGCGCCACTTTCGCGTTTGTACTAGGATGAAAATCCCGGGAGCGACAGCTGGCGACTCTGCTGGGGACTGCACACCAGATAATCTCTGGTTCCCCTGTGAGTCTCTCCTAGCGCTTGTTTGTTGCTGTTTCATTGGGTGATGTTTGTTTGATGTGGCTTGTTGTATTGTATTGTTGTTGTTTACAGCTTTATTTACA
The DNA here is from genome assembly GCA_963966055.1 of Lathyrus aphaca. Classification (NCBI taxonomy): domain Eukaryota; kingdom Viridiplantae; phylum Streptophyta; class Magnoliopsida; order Fabales; family Fabaceae; genus Lathyrus; species Lathyrus aphaca. The sequence continues at coordinate 490,702,057 of OZ014521.1, forward strand.
GCTTTATTTACAGTTTTCAGTATTTATTTTCCGCATCATGTATATCATACTGGACTGTCTGGACTGGTTTTCTGTTTGGTGGGATGGGTGATACTGTTTCTGAGAGATAAGCCAAGTACCCGGCTTGAGTGCACCCTAGGATTAGAGTGGACATATTGTACTCGCATGTGGCATGATGAGTGGCGATGTGTTTCACGCCCAGATTGCGACTGTCTTGGAAATATCTTGTGTGGGGATTTCCTCCACTTCGGGATAGGACCTTGATAGTTATGTGCATCTAGGGACCGATCATTGAGAACCTTTGTGGAAACAACCCTCTCCAGTGGTGACAGTGGCAGACCACATTTTGTGGCAAACCCATTCGCACCCGAGGGTCCACTGGGGACTCGCATAGGATGGCCTGGTTCTCTTATAGGAACTCAGTCAAAGCATCTGGTCGTATGACATTAGTACTGTATCCTACGGGCTGAATGTACTATTGTTTCTCGATTTCAGCGCTTGAAGCTGGGAACTTATAAGGGATGCTTGTTTTTCCCGGACTCAGCTGAGGCCTCCCTGCGTAGTACATAATGCCTAACCGATTCCCTGATTTGGTCATGAGCCATTTCTCGGAAATGGTGAAAGTATTATTGCTATTCGGCTTTGAGAGTCCGTGATGTCTGACCCGGAGCCTACCAGTGAGATTGGGAGGGGTTTACAGGTTTGCAGGAACCCTTGACCTCAACATACCCTTCATCATCAGAGTGATCTTATGTTTTGGTCCGGTTATTATGGTCCTGGAGTTCTTGATCCTTGGTTTTGAGTTCTTATCAGATGGTTATTATTCAGAGGGCATATATCATCAGTTGCTCGGTTCTTAACCCAGTGTTCCGTATCCAGACAGACACCAGTTCTCGATCACTTGCCAGTTGCATACATGCCATCATAGCATTATAGCATACATGTTCAGTTATTTCTGAGGATCTCATCCCTGAATTATTTCTGTTGGATTTTTGTATAAAAATATGAATCAAAGCAGATAGATTCTTTGGAAATAACTGAATATGGCATTTCATACCATTTGCATTGCATTCCTGTTTCACAGGCAGGGCTCATCCGTTCTTTGTTCACCATCTACAGTTGAGACTCCAGTTCTCGTATCAGACTTGAAGCAACTTTTGAAAAGATCATGGATCCTGGAGAGCAAAGCCAGTCTGCAAGTGTTGGATTGACAAAAGATCAGTGGGACCAACTTATAGAGGCTATGATGACTTTGGCAAGGCAGGATGACCGTAATTCCGCTCAAGCTCAGCCTGTACAGACCCCGGTTGGGAATCCAGATGTTCAAGAGCGCCAGGTTGCCCGAAGTGGACATTCTTCTTCTGTTGATGCTGCAGATTATCACAGTTTCGCTTTCACTATGCCAGATCCCCAAGAGGCAATCCCTGTAGCGAGAATCCAAGATCCACGAGTTGTGGAGAGCGAGGAGAGATTCCGTGTGTTGGAGGAAGAGATTAAAGCCCTTCAAAGTCGTAATGTCATGGATCTAAGTGCTGCAAGCATGTGTCTGGTGCATGGCCTGGTAATACCTCCAAAATTCAAAGTACCGAAGTTTGAAAAGTACAAAGGGGATAGTTGTCCAAGGCAGCATTTGGTGAGATTTTGCAGAAGGATGGCCTCACATGAGCATAATGACAAATTGATGATTCATTGTTTCCAATACAGTCTGAGTGAGGCATCGTCGAATTGGTATATGCAGTTAGAGAGCAGTCGTATCCAATCATGGTCAGACCTAGCCAATGCATTTGTGAAGCAGTATGACTACAATCTTGACAGGGCTCGTAGCCGCAGGGATTTGCAAGTTTTATCCCAAAGGGATGGTGAATCTTTCAGAGAGTATGCCCAGAGGTGGAGACAAGTAGCTGCTCGAGTGCAACCCCCGCTATCAGACAGAGAATTGGTTGATCTTTTCATGGAGACCTTACAGGGGCCGTACTTGGAGAGGTTGAGTGGCAGTGGAACTTCGAGTTTCTCGGACTTGGTGATAGTTGGAGAACGCATTGAGAGTTTTATCAAGATGGGAAAGATCCAGGGCATTTCAGATGGCTCAGCTGAAGAGAATGAATCTTTTGTCAGTTCCCAAGGAAAGGATGTGATTGATGCAATATGGGAAGATCCTTCAACTCCATTGACTTATCCACATTACCCATGCATTTCAACTGCTCAGAGTCAGCAACCTTCTGAATCCGTATGTCAGATTTCAGTTAACAGTGAACCTCCTCAGTATCAACAGCAACCATGCCAACAGAAGCATACTCCGCAAAGGCGTCGTTACTACACTAAGAGATCCAAAAGGTATTTTGATCCATTGCCAGTTCCGTACAGTCAGATACTTCCATGCCTGATCGATAGTGGGTTGATAGTGCCGAAGAAACCAGGTCCGGTACCTTCTCCATATCCACCAAGTTTTGATCCCAATGTTCAATGTGGATTCCATGGCAACGCACCAGGGCATTCAGCTGAAGAATGCAAGCCTCTCAGGGATAAGGTCCAGGATTTGATTGAGTCCGGGTTGATTTCAGTGACACCTCAAGGCATTCAAGTTAACAAGTCTCCGTTTGGTCATGTGGGTTCGTCAGCTCATGTTATGGAGGAATTTATTGAAGATGTACGTGAAGGTGATTCTCAGTTTGATTCTGAAGAGCGGCTATGTACGTCACTTTGATCCCTATTGAGGGGAACTACGTCGCTCTGATTCTTCATTGGCCTTTGGTCAATGGAGATACGTAGGCAGAAGATCGTCAGGTCTTTCCGAGCAACCTTAGGTGTCAAACTTATGTAGCAATTTCATCTCAGTTTCACTCTTCTCTTCAGACGTCTTGTGTCAATGTTTGAATGTCAGAAGTTTCAGGTCAGAATAGTTGGGAATAAAGTATGGAGCTGACACGTGGTCATTTGATTGAAGACTGCAAATATCATCAAGAAAAGTGTTGACTACTGAAAGTATTCAAGATCAACAGGTCCAGACGGAGTCAAGTCTCCTCAACAATGGCATTGCTCAGCTTCTTTACTGCATTTTCGTGTGTTGCTTTTATATGTTTGTTTGAACATTTGTATGCTTGCATGAAACTTGTTTGTTTTGAGTGTTAATTAATGAAATGCACATGTTTTTATTGAAGTAATTCATTCGTTTTCCTTATAATTTTGTGTGTGCATTGCAATACCAACTGTTGTTCTTAAACTCTGTGATGGAGGATGACGAAGTGAAAACGCAAAAATCTCCATTTGTGTGCTCTTGAATAAGACCTTGTTGACGATGTACAGGCATTGTTTCAAATTCCCAAACACCGGAGATATAAGGGAGATAAACCTTCGTTAACCCCTTTTGAGCCTTGAAGTAGGAGTTTCTTTTCACATGGAAAAAAACCTTTACATTCAACCCGGGGTAGGGTAGGTGTCAGCTAGTTGGACCAGACGTTCATGCTTCCATAAAGGAGTGTATCTGAGGATCCCTAACATTTCATTGTACCAAATCAATAGGTCCAAAGACCAGAAATCACAAAGGTTATCCTTTATCAACCAGAAAGTGAGACAGTCACAACCCTTACAAAACAGTCAAGACAAACAGTGTCACACGATTTGTTCAAAAAGAAAAGAAAAAAAAAGAAAAAACCCGCTAAGTCAAAGCTTGAAAACAGGCGACTTAGGCAAAAATTAGGGTATCCCGCTGGACTCCAATTGCAAAAGATTCACAAGAATCAGTCCAGGCAAAAGTTAGGGATAAGAAAAAGAATGAAAAAAAGGAAGACGAAAAGGATTACACAAGAAAGATCCTTAAGAAAGAACAAGTCGTGTGATGCAGACACGAAAGACAATAAGGGTGACTGTTATACCCAACAACAACCTCAAAGGTGCTTAAACTGTTAGAGTCATTGGTTCCTCAACCAACACGAAACCCTTTTGAAAGGTGAGCGGTTGTGAAAACTAACTGAACATAGGAATGGAAGGACATCACGAAGATGGGTGGGCACATATAAAATTCGAGCCTATACCCTTTGTTTCTGTAACCATGAGCCAGGCCACGATACAACCCTTAAAAGTCCTAATTGAAGCAGGGTTAATTCGAGAGCGTGTCGTCATGAGATAGCGTTCCTGACTCCTACGAGTTGTGCTAACAGACCCTCGTTGGTATTGCATATGCATGTTCATTTCATAAAAAATATTATACTGTCTTAACAAGTGATTCGTTCACAAACGACATCTTCTCAATAAAAGCTTCAAGATTAACATGTGTTGCATTAGAATTTTCATTCTCGGAATAAGACATTTTCTGCTTGCATACATCTGTTTAGCATCAAAGAAGTTCACATCTGGAACCTCAGTCTAGAAGCTTAATCTTGCCAAGTTGGGAAGGCGGAAACTTCGGAAGGCCATTCATGCCAAGGGGCACTTTTCCAAGAAACTCCTTTGAATATGGACTTTTCTAACCAGTTGGGTTAAAGGTAGCCAATCTGGGGCAATGACGTCGATCAATCTCTTTAATAGCCAATCTGGGGCAATCACTTCGAGATTTAAATCTCTCACAAAGCAGATAGTCTGGGTGTTTATTTCCAAAGCAATACTCGTACTGAGGCAGGTCACCCTAGAAGCACTAGAAGTCATCTCCGGAAGATGACTAATCAGATGCACTTACCCAAGGTTCAGAATACTGGGGCAGGACACCTCACGATGATGCGAGATCTTGGGGCAAATTCCTACATGAACCATATAGTTTGAGGTGGCTACTTTGAGATCTACAAGAGTTTGGAAACACTGAAGCATTTCAGATGCTATGTTTTCTGTAAAATCCTCTCGAGACAATATTACGGTATGCAAGGCCGTTCCCAGAATGAATGTCTGATGATTGATCCTAGTAGGGCGTGGGAAGCGTGTTTCCCTGATCAGAGAATTTATCCGTAGTTGTTATGGTTTCTTCGTCATACACGGCTAAAGTCCAATAGTCATTGGCATCTTCAAGGTTAAAGTCCAATCTTTGTTGGCATCTCCTCGACCCTCGAGTCGATGTCATCGCTTCTGTTTTCTCAACCCTCGAGTTGATGTTGTTTTGTTTCCCTCGACCCTCGAGTCGATATCATCGTTTCTGTTTTCTCAACCCTCGAGTTGATGTTGCTTTATCTTGTTCTCGACCCTCGAGTCGATAATGTCATCTTGTTTCATCAACCCTCGAGTTGATGTTGTTTCGTTTTCCTCGACCCTCGAGTCGACGTTGCTATTTTATTCCCTCAACCCTCGAGTTGATGTTGCTTTGCTATCCTCGACCCTTGAGTCGATATTGTTGCTTTAGTTTCCTCGACCCTCGAGTCGATGTTGTTGTCGCTTTACTCCTCAACCCTCTAATTGATGTTATTGTGTTCTCCTCGACCCTTGAGTCGATATCATAGTCTTCACTTCTTCAACCCTTGAGTTGATACCCAGTGAGTCTGTCATAAAAGAAAATTCAAAAATCACAACATCAAAGTTCAACCACTGGATTCATTTATGCCAGGGGCAGGTGTGCATATCTTTGTGCTTACAGGGCACAATATTTCGCAGTGACACGAGGTTTTTCAGGAATCCTTGCGAGACAAATTCTTCCATAGTCTATGCAGTCTGGGGCAGTTATGTCAAGATTCGACGAATCTCTAAAGAGTTTGAGGACTTGGGCATTTTGGATGTCATGTCTTCTGTAAAATCCTCTTAGGTTGATCTTCAAGCAATCAACTAGTCCAGAAGATGCAAGAGGTCACTAGATGATATTCCCCACAGAGTTCATATTGGATTTTCATCTCCGTCAGTGAAATATTTCCCAGCAAAGTTGCCCTATTGTTGGTTTATTTGATGATACAGCCAGGTATTCATCACCTCAGTCAGAGTTGAGTATCCAGACCTCTTGACTTGTCTTCCCCTGCAGAGTTGTATCTCTTGTTGCTGATCAGGCATTCGTTTGTTGCTCGTCTGCAATCTTCAACGCCCGTACGTGTTATCCCTAAGCAAGTGTTCCCCAGCAAGGACATATCACTGCTTTATGGCTGCTTGTCTACATCTTTCAACACTCGTCTGTGTTAGCTCAGTGGTATTGCTCATTTGTTTTCTCCAGCAGTGGTCCTTGATTACTTCAATTTAGCTCGTCTGCAATTTCCAGCATTCGTCTGTGCTTTGAAATGGTTACCTTATTATTGCTCGTCTGCAACGGTCCGGCACTCGTCTGTGTTTGGTTATGATAGTTGCTCGTCCGCAACTCCTTAACACTCGTCTGCGTTCTGAGATGATATTTGTTGTTGCTCGTCTGCAACCGCTCAACACTCGTCTGTGTTTGGTATTGGATCCTTCGTTGCACTCGTCTGCGCCTTGATATGTGATTTCAATTGTTGCTCGTCTGCAACTGTCCAGCACTCGTATGTGTTGGTTCGAAGCTCGTCTGCTTTGCCTAGATACTCGTCTGTATCATCCTCAGCACTCGTCTGTGCTAGCTTGCACCTGAAGGTGAAGATTTGTTGTTTATCCTGATATGTCTGCAACTTTCCAGCACTCGTCTGTGTTTGGTATGCCTGATATTTGTGGATACTCGTCTGTATCACTTCCCGAAGCGCTCGTCTGTGTTTCCAAGATCATCGTCTGATACTCGTCTGTATCATTGACCTATAACACTCGTCTGTGTTATCTTGATGACCATCCAATACTCGTCTGTATTGAAGAGGTTTCAAATCCTGACGGTGGGATTAAAACGTCAAAACAATTTCCGGGTCCTGGCGTAACAGGGTTATCCGAAGAAGACTCGTTCGTCTTATTCCACTTATCTGCATAAGGATTAGTGAAGGAGATTCGTCTATCTCAGGTTACTTGGGAGATTCTTAAGGGCTCGTCCGCTCTCTGCACCTGGCGTCACAGGGTTGTTTGAAGACTCGTCTGTCTCAGCTTATGTTATTGAAGTGTTTTGAGGACTCGTATGTCCAGCTCCTGGCGTCACAGGATTGTTTGAAGACTCGTCTGTCAATTTGTTCTTATTCCAGATATCAGTTTCAACTTGGAAGGAGCTCGTCTGCTTTTTCTTATCCCCAGAGCGTCATCTGGTTGGGTTTATTTCCCAGTGTTGCGTTCTTCGTCAGAGTGCAAATTTCTGGTCTTCTTGGTATTCAACCACAGTTTATCTTGAATGGTCGATAGCCCGTACTATCTCCCTTTTCAGATTAACTGATGATTGAATAGGGGCAGCTGTAACACCCCAAATTTGCCCTCTCATTTTCGTAGCATTTAGCATATCATTTTCATATTGTGCATTGCATCAGCATAGAAAAATGAAGCATAACATGCATTGTGGAAGCATAGCATAGGCCGGCAGTGATTTCAGTTGAGCGTGCTCGTTCAGTTCATTGGTTCGATTCAGAGGGACGTTTGACCTAATCTTGGTCAGACTATCAAAAGATTAGTTGAATTGCAAATTATCTGTACTGGGGGTTCTCAGGCAACGTGTTTCAAAGTCAGGTTGTGTTATGTGCGAGAATCATCAATTTACCAAGCAGTAGTTTGTGAGAGGTTTTTGGATTCAAAGATTCAGGCTTATCATGATGACAATCAGAGTGTGATTTATCTGGAAAGTTAGTGGCTTCTGTGGAAACAATGCGAGATTTGGTTTTGAGTTGAGTGAATTGATGAAGCAATATCTCGTGGATATGTGCGTATTGGTGACAATTGGTTCGTCCCACAAAAATATATATTATATTCATTCATAAACCATTCTTGTCGAATTATCCATTTAAATCAATTTCTCAACCATCGTTCATATTTTTAATTTCTCACATCCTAAATATCACTTAAATCCATCCTCATATCCATTATCCATTTCCAATTAAACTTTTCTTGTTTTTTCCAATAACCATTTTTTATTTCTCATTTAAGTCTACATCACATTACCCAATTTCCTTGTTTAGACTCCAATTATCCATTAAGTCCATATTCTTAAACCTTTTTTTTTTTTCATTAATCAATTTTTATTTATCCATTTATACTCCATTCCCTATGGCTTTTTTTTTTATGTCAATTACAAAGTTTGTACTTCACCATTAGGCCCATATCTTCCTTTTTCTACACCAATTAATATATAAAAAACAAGGAGAGAGGAAAATAGGAAAGGGAAACACGTCATCATCACATTAATTCTTTTTCCTTCAGCTTCAAAAGGCTAGTCAGCTAGATGACAAAAGGGATGCTTTTGTGTTAGTTTCTAGTCAAATGCGTTGTTCACAAAAATCTGGTAATAAGTGAGCATCCCAAAACGCACAGCAATTGGTATCAAAACGTAGGAAAAACAACACGCATTGGGTGTGAATCAAAACGCATTATCCAATTACTCAAAAAACGCAAGAAGGAAAATAACAAACTGGAAAAAATCCATAACAGAATTTGAAAAAATAAAAGAGAGTTCATAACAGAAAACACAAATCAACTTCTGGATCCTCTTCATCATACTCTATAATCTTCACAGTCATGAATCACCCTGCGAACGCACCTTCAACCATTTTTCAATCTCTAAAGCAGAATATCATGATATCCACATGATATCAACACAGAATTCAGGATTCTTCATAGCAAGCAGGATTGAATATTCGTCACTCTCATCATCAAGGTAGCAACAAAAATCCATTATCTTCATGAATCTGAAAACAGAAGGAATCTTACATCACCAAGTCGAAAACCAAACGATGGATCAATGGAGTTAGCTTTGTCATCTTCATCAATTCTGCACAAGAACAGAGCTACGAAACTGAGTTCATGAATTCATCAAAAAATAAAATAAAATAACAGAGGTGTATTCACTCACTCTTCTTCATCGCACGGACCTAGGCGATAACCGTTTTTCTTCATCGAATCAAATCCGTTGAGAACCTTCAATACACCATAACGAGTTCAACTCGCGCACCTGCATCAACTCATTGATTCAACGGCAAAATCCTCACAATTGTTTCCATCGCAACAGCATCGGAGGCGAACTCACTGTCAATCTCGTAGCACTTCAAAGTTGTGTTCATCATCAGCATCACGCCTTCAACGCGAATCACAATTTAATGCTAAGCTTCAAGCCTACATAATCGGCCAACGGCATCTTCCTCCCGTCTTCGTCGCGTCTCCAACAAAGGCTTCAACGCATCAACCAAGGCCTCATCATTTCCGTCATCATTTCGTCTGGTTTTGTCAACGTACAGCCGGCGCGGTTCACGGCGTCGTAGGTCGGTTCTGATCTTCCTTTGCGTAATTTCCTTGTTGTTGTTGCATTTTGTTTATGTTGAATTCGTGGCTTTGAATTTTGTGATCTGTTTGGTCGGGTGTTTGTTTGTGAATCGAAATCCGGATTTGAGTTTAGAGAGTGATTTGAGCAAGGTTTTGTGTGGTGGTTTTGTTGGTTGGAGGAGATCTCCGGCGATTGAAGCACGGCGGTGCAGAGGAGGAAGGTGATGAACGAGAAGTTGAGAGGAAGACGAAGAGGGAGATGATCCGGCGGCGGTTTAAACGAAGAGGATGAAGTGGCCAAGCGGCGATGGTGAGCTGCGGCGGTGGCTAGGTTGAGGGTGGCGGCTTCTAGGGTTAAGAAGGGGGGAAGGTGAGTTTGTGAGGGAGAGAGAGGCTTTGTTGTTGCTGTATTATTGTTATTTGAGTATTTGTTTATAGTGTTTAATTAGTGAATAAAAGTTCAGAATATACAAAGAGTTAATTAATATAAAATCTTAGGAAATAATCATGTTTAGAAAAAATATAAAATCTTAGGAAATAATCATGTTTAGAAAAAATATAAAATCTTAGGAAATAATCATGTTTAGAAAAAATATAAAATGTTAGTAAATAATCATGTTTAGAAAAAATATAAAATGTTAGTAAGTTTGAATAATTGTTTTAGAAAATAAAAAAAAAGGGTTTAATTAGGATAATGATTGTTTAGAAATACAAAGAGTTAATTAGAATAATTGTTAGAAAATAAAAAGATTTTAATTAGTTGAGATTAAATAGAATAGATTTTAGAAAATAGAATAGAGTAATATGTTAGTAATGTTTAGAATATTTGTTTGGAAATACAAAGAGTTCAATTTAGAATGTTTGTTTAGAATAATCTGTTAGGAAATATAAAAACTTAATTAGTATAATAATGGTTTAGAAAATATAAAGAGTTTGATTGGCATAATAATTGTTAGGGAATATAAAAGGTTAGCAAGAAATATAATTGTTAAAAAAAAATGTAAAGAAAAGAGTAATTAGAATAAGAAGAGTTTGAGAACTGTTTGTGTGTGTGGACATGGGCCAGCGCAGACCTGGGCCCATGCTAGAATGATTTTCGTACCCCCATTTCCTTTCCTTCAACTTCTTTTTCTTCATTTTAATTTCTCTTTATTCAGTTTCATTTTAATTCACATAAAATAGAAATATTAATCCAAAAATTCTCAAATAAATCATATATGTTCCTTTGTGTCTCTAGAATTTTGTCATATTTTTATTTTATTTTTTTCATTGATTGGCGTGCCAGAATTAAATCACCAATGTACATAGCTTCTTTTGATTCACTTCTTGACCAGTCTGTTTTGTTTATTTTCTATAGACTTCAATATTGGGAGTTTTGATCCCATTATTTTTGCATTGTGTTCCTAAGATCCTGTAGTTTTCATGTGATTTTTCTAAGAATTTTTAGGAAATTATTTCTTGAGTTTTGGCCAGGTATCTTGTGATGTAAGTTTTCTGTCCTAGTTTGTGTTTGTAGATCCATTTGACCTAGTTCCTTTCTGAATTTTTGCAAGTCCTTTTGGCAGGTAGATATAATGTGTTTTAAGATCATTTGGGTTCAGTTGTAGAATTTTTTAGATGGCTGGTTGATTATTTGTGGATTTTTGTTCTCACCTTGTTCCATTTTGCTTTTTTTGGTTTGTTAGATCTCTTATAAGCTTAGAAGGGCACTTGTGCCAACTTTTTCTTCTTGTTTGGGATTCCTATAGGGTATGGATACCTTCCTGGTCCTAATTTAGGTTTTGGTTCTTCTAAATTTTTGAGTTTGCTTCATATTCAAATCATTTGTTTCTTTAAGTGTTTAAATTCCATTTTTTGGTTCCATTGCTTTTATTTTGACATTGTTTGGTATTGTGTGATTTCTCTCTTCATCTTGTAGGCCTCTTAGGCCATTATTTATACCATTTTGATTCTGGTTTTGAACTTTGTGCTTGTATTCATTTGTGTATGCTAACCTTGCAGGGGCTATGGTAAGTGTGAGATGTGGGAATTGAGTTCCACATCTCTAATTCCTATCACTTCCTTTTATGTTTATGTGGACTAACCCTCTTTTGTTGGGCCTAGGCCTTTCTCATCCCTTCTTCTATCTTCTTCTTTCCTCTTCATTAGGATAGAAACCTCACTAACCTTTAGGATATCCATGCATGTGAATACTTAGGATTATTTTAGTCCCCTTTTAGAATTTTTCCTTTGAGATCCTTTGGTGCTTTCTCTTCTTATCTTCAAACTTAATTCTAATTCATTTAATAAAGGTTGAGTACTTTCATGTGACATGAGACTTTGCTATGAGATGCTCACACGCGTTCCATTTCGGGGCGAGGTGTGAGTCATCACTCGTGGTGGATAGGTCTTAGCATGAGTACCTCACAAAGAAAAGCTAAAAAACACTTCTTAACCATAAAACCACAAAAACACTTAATAATGATAATAGGCCAGTGTGCTTGAGCCTTCACTTGTGGGACTAGCTTTGGGGATTTCCCCCATAGATAGGTGTGCCTCTTGCGCATTCCATTTCGGGATGATGTGAGATGTACACATCCCATTGAGTAAGACTTAGGTACATTTACCTATGCAAACCTTCATTCATGAAAGCTTCTAAAAAACACAAACAAACAATAAGCGTCTTTCCTTCGGGAATTCTTTTCTCATCTCCTTCGCTCCGTCCGCGAACTTGCTCCTACTTGTCACTTTGCAAGACGGTTACGCACTCGTCGTTCGAGCCTGCAACACCTGAGCAATGGCATAGGCAGTTCAAGCCTTTAATTCACAAGCAATTTCTTTTCTACCCCTAGTTAGGGGAACTACGGCGTCTCTGATCCTCATTGTCCTGATGAGGTACGTAGGCAGCGGGGTAGGGCCCGTTCGAGCACAATCTTTATTTTCCCTACATTTTTTCCTTTTCATTTCTTATTTCAGTTCTTCTCTCAGATTCTTTCCCAGTTCATTTTCATTTCTTTTGCTGCAGCTTTCATACCCTCACCCTTTGAAATAGTTTCTTTTGCAAGCGTGGATCCCGTCGGGTACGGCGGACGATCTGGGTGCTAATACCTTCCCAGGTCGTAACCGACTCCCGAACTCAGTCTCTTTGGTTCGCAAGGCCTTGTCCTTTCCTTCTTCCTCAGGTTTGTGCAACATTACCTTTCCCATTCTTTCGGGATAAAAATGTCTGGCTGGCGACTCTAACCTTTTCCGCGCCACTTTCGCGTTTGTACTAGGATGAAAATCCCGGGAGCGACACACCCACGTCTCCCCGTGATATATTTAGCTGTAATATTGTCTAAGTTTCTCTGCGTTCCATGGTCGAGCGAGTTCTTCCCCTTGTAGGTTTTCTAGGTAATAGGCCCCGTTGCTCGTCTTGTCGCGGACGCGGTAGGGGCCTTCCCAGTTGGCGGCCAGTTTACCCTTTTTTGGGTTTTTCTGGTTTCTTCTGAGGACCAGGGTGCCCACCAGGAACTCTCTTCTTATGACCTTCGCGTCGTGGCGTAGTGCTATTTTTTGTTTGAGGGACATTTCCCTAAGGGTTGCTTCGGAACGGATCGCGTCGACTAGGTCGAGCTCGGCTCTAAGAGCCTCGTCGTTCATTTCCTCGTCTAGGGGTTCCTCTACGCGCTTCGTCGGTTCCCGTATTTCCATCGGGATGACTGCTTCGGTACCGTAAGTCATTCGGAATGGGGTCTCCCCGGGGGTAGAGTGTGGTGTCGTGCGGTAAGCCCATAGGACGCTATGTAGCTCCTCGACCCATGCCCCATTCGCCTCGCCGAGCCTGCGTTTAAGGCCACGTAAGATTACCCTGTTGGCCGCCTCCGCTTGCCCGTTCGTCTGCGGATGTTCGACAGATGTGAAATGCTGCTTAGTACCTAGGCTGGCGACGAAGTCTTGGAATCCTCCGTCCGTGAATTGTGTTCCATTGTCCGTGATGAGGGCCTGGGGTACGCCGAACCGAGCGAGGATGTTGCGTTTAAAGAATCGGAGAATGTTCTGTGCAGTTATTTTAGCCAATGCCTCTGCTTCAATCCATTTCGTAAAATAATCCACCCCGACGATGAGGTATTTATTCTGGTACGATCCGGTGACGAAAGGTCCGAGGATGTCCAAGCCCCACCATGCGAAGGGCCACGGGGAAGACAATGATTTTAGGTCGTTCGTGGGTGCGAGGTGCATGTCGGCGTGTCGCTGGCATTTATCGCATTTTTTTACGTGCTCCTTTGAGTCGTGCTGCATGGTCGGCCAGTAGTAGCCTGCTCGAAGGGCTTTTCGCGCGAGTGATCGCCCGCCGAGGTGCTGAGCTTTAATCCCCCGGTGTATTTCTCCAAGTATGTCGGGAACTTTCTCTTCCTCGACACACTTAAGTAACGGGATGGAGAATCCCCTGCGGTAGAGTTTCCCTTCGAGGAGTACGTACGAGCATACTCGTCGTTTGGTGGTGGCCGCCTCCTTTGGGTCGACGGGGAGTTCATCCTTTGTTAGGTAATTGTAGATGGGTGTCATCCAATAGTGAGCATCCCCGATCGCGTTGACCTCGAATGGAGGAGGTAGTTTTTCGATGCTAGGTCGAGGAAGGATTTCTTGAATTACGGATTTGTTGCCGCCCTTCTTCCTCGTGCTGGCTAGTTTTGAGAGGATATCGGCCCGTGTGTTGTGCTCGCGAGGTACATGTTGTACTTCCCACTTCTCGAATTTTTCGAGTTTTTCTTTGACAAGGGACAAGTATTCGACGAGGTTGTCGTTCTTGGTTTGGTACTCTCCTCGTACTTGTGAGGCCACGAGCTGGGAGTCTGTGGATATTTTTACTTCTTTTGCTCCTAGGTCCTCGGCTAATCTCAGACCGGCGATAAAACCCTCGTATTCGGCTTGGTTGTTCGACGTTGGGAAAGCTAGTGCTAATGAGACCTCGATCAGGATCCCATCCTTATTCTCGAGGATGATCCCGGCTCCGCTACCTGATGTGCTGGAAGCGCCGTCGACGAAGATCGTCCACTTATGGGCTCCGTCCGCCGGTGTTGAGCAGTGGGTCATTTTCGCGACGAAGTCGGCCAGTGCTTGGGCTTTCAAGGCCTTTCTATTTTCGTATTGTATGTCGAATTCGGAGAGTTCCAGTGACCACTTGAGCATTCTGCCGGCCATATCTGGCCGCCCAAGCAACTGTTTGATCGGCTGATCGGTTCTTACTTTTATCGTATGTGCGAGGAAGTGATGACGTAGTCTCCTCGCCGCATTTATGAGGGCCAGGGCGACCTTTTCAATTTGCTGATATCGGAGCTCGGGGCCTTGGAGTGCTTTGCTCGTGAAATAGTTGGGTTTTTGTCCTTCGTCGGTCTCCCTTATTAGGACGACGCTGACGGCCTCGGTCGCCACGGACAGATACAGGTAGAGGGTTTCATTTTCCAATGGTCGTGATAAGACCGGGGGTTCGGAAAGGACCTTCTTTAAATGGAGTAATGCCTGCTCGCATTCGTCGGTCCAGTCGAAGCTGGCCTCTTTACGAAGGAGTCTGAAGAATGGCAGCGCATGCTGGGCGGACTTGGCGATGAAACGGGAGAGTGAGGCGAGCACTCCGTTGAGGGATTGGATTGATTTTTTGGTCCTCGGGGTCGGAAATTCCGAGAATGCCCGGCATTTGTCGGGGTTGGCTTCGATCCCCCTTTCGGTGAGGTAGAAACCCAGGAATTTTCCTGCCCGTACCCCGAACATGCATTTTTCAGGGTTGAACCTCATTTTGCACTGCCTCGCCTGCTCGAAAACTTTGGATAGGTGCCGAGCATGGTTAACCTCTTCGTGTGACTTGACGATCATGTCGTCCATGTATACTTCGAGCATGTCCCCTATTTCTTCCTTGAAGACATTGTTCATCATGCGTTGGTACGTGGCACCGGCGTTCTTGAGCCCGAACGGCATTACGTTGTAATAGTAATTGCCCGTTGGGGTCATGAATGCCGTGTGTCTCTTGTCTGTGGGCGACATAGGGATTTGGTTGTATCCACTATATGCGTCCATGAAGGACAAGAGTTTGAAACCTGCAGAATTGTCTACGAGCATGTCTATATTAGGGAGGGGGAAAGCATCTTTCGGGCAAGCCCTATTAAGATCAGTATAATCAACACACATACGCCATTTTCCATTATTTTTCTTAACGAGGACTACATTAGAGAGCCAGGTTGTGTACTGAGCTTCAGAAATAAAATTTTCCTCTAAGAGGTCTTTTACAGCTCGCTCGGCAGCCTCCGCCTTCTCGGGGGACTGTTTGCGTCTATGTTGTGCTATGGGCTTGACTACCTGATCTAAAGCTAGCTGGTGACACGCGATCTCAGGATCCAGACCGGGCATTTCCGCGGCATTCCAGGCGAAGAGGTCGGAGTTCTCTTTGAGGCATGCCACGAGCTTCTCCCTTGTTTCCTCGAGCAATCCCTTGCCTATCTTTACTGTCCTTTCTGGATCATCCCCAAGAGGGATGAGTTCGAACTATCTGTCGGGGACTGGTCGGAACGGGTGTTCGGGAAATCGTTCCTCGGCGGGCTTCCCTTCTTCAGTTTCGTCGAGACCAATTCGGCAGTCGAGGTCGATGGCGTTAACTCCCTGGGGGGGAGGATTCTTGGTCCTGAGTTTTTTGTTGCTACTTTTTGTGTTGACCGTGGCCTGTCCTTTTACCGCGGCGTTGTAGCACCGTCGGGCAGCTTCGATGTCACCATGTATGGTGACTACGCGGCCCAATTTGGTGTAGTATTTCATCTTCAGGTGGACGGTGGATGGGACCGCGGTGGGTTCGGCCAATGTCGGGCGTCCGAAGATGCAATTGTAAAGGGATGGACAATCCACGACCAGGAATTGGATTTTGATTTCCCTGGCCGTTTCCTGCTCCCCGAAGGTGACGAGGAGTTCAACATAACCCCACGGCCTTGTTGTTGCTCCGTTGAATCCCTGGAGGTCGGATCCGACGTAGGGGGCCAGGTTGGTCTTGTCTAATTTCAGAGTCTTGAAGAGGTGGACGTACATGATATCCACCGAGCTGCCCTGATCGACCAGGATGCGCCTGACGTCGAACTGGGACATCTTGGCCCTGATCAATAGTGGGATGCCCGAATTCGGGGATCCGCCCGGAAGCTCCTCCAAAAAGAAGGATATTGGGTTGGATTTACCTCGATATTTTGTCAGCGTCACCTTTTGCTCGGGCGCAGTCAGTAGGAGCTCGTCAAACTTGCGTTTGACCGAGAGGGCAGCGGCTTCACCGTTAATCCCTCCACCTGATATAACCAGTGCGGTCAGGAAATCTTCCCAGGGGCTGAGTGCAGTGATTCTGCCTTCGGGCAATGGTTCGGGGAGGATGAAATCTTTTGGGCGTGATACGCAGAGGGCCACTTGATAAGGAGAGTTGTCGGGGGGGTGTCTTCCCGGGGTCTCTTCTTCTCTGCCTCGTCATGCTTGGGGGCTTCGTTCCTCCTCGTATACTGTTTTAGGTGCCCTTCATGGATTAAAATCTCTATCGCATCTTTTAGATGAACGCAGTCTTCGGTCACATGTCTATGGAACCTGCAGTACTTGGATTTGTCGGTGTGAGGCTTTGGTGCAGATGGTTTTGGGAACCTTACTCTGCCCTGATTGAATTCAGAGTTGATGCATTCCGCGAGGATGCGCTCTCGGGGAGCTGTCAGTAAGGTGTACTCGCTGTATCGGCCTGCGGGGCCTCTTCCTTCTCGAAGCTCGCGGGGTCTTTCTTCCCTTCGCTTGTCCCCGTTGCGACGGGGGACGTTTGGATCCTCGCGCTTGGGGTGGTCGGTATCTCCAACACTACGGCCGCTGCGGGCGTTGTGGGCTACCTGTTTTTCCTCGTATCTGATATAGGCCTGGGCCTTGTGCAGAAGTTCATTCAAGGTGCGGGGAGGCTTGATCCCGACGGCTCTGCTGAGTTCACTGCCGGGCAAGAGTCCCCTTTCGAGGAGGTATTTCTTCATGTGTTCGGTGGTATCCACCTTGACAGCTTCCTGGTTGAATCGCTCGATGTACGAGCGCAGTGTTTCATTCTTCTTTTGTACTATGGCTTCAAGGGTTGCCTCTGTCTTGGGGTGGCGACGGGAAGCCGTGAAGTGCCTTGTGAACATGGACCTCATGACTCTCCAAGACGTGATGGATTCGGGGGCCAAGCTTTTGTACCAGGCCATGGCCCCTTTCTTGAGGGTTGTTGAAAACAGCCGGCATTTGAGGTGACCGGTGATGTCATTACGGTAGTCGAGCATCGTGTTGACGTTGTCGACGTGGTCGTCGGGATCGGTAGTCCCGTCGTACACAGCTAGATTGGGCGGTTTTTCCATTCCTTTAGGGAGAGGGGCTTCCATTATTGCCCGTGACAGGGGACAGTGCAAGTCTTCCTCGTCGCTCCTCAATGGAGATAGTTCGTTGTTGTCGGGGTTGCGCCCGCGCCTTGGTGATGTTCCTGATCGATCATTGTCGCGGCGGGCGCGTGCCCTGCTGACGTGAGGTTCTGGAGAGCGACGTCCTCGTTTCTTTGTTGCCTCTGGACGTTGTTGTGTCCTCCTCTCCTGTTGGGGTCGGACCTCCTGTCGTTCAACTTCGAGGCCCGTGATTCTCTCGTGCTGCTGGTAGAGCATAGAACCGGCCTGGTTGAGGGCGTTCACCATGGCAATCATGGTGGTGTCTCCTTCGACGGGGACGGGGATGGGATGAAATGCCTCGGCCCCTTGGTTTTGAGCGTGAGGGGCATCCCTGTTATTCTGGGGCTCAGGAGACGGGGTAGTTGGACGACCGTCTCGAGCGTCTGCTTCATGGGACTGCGGGCCGTCGTCCATAGTATAGTCGACGAGGGGACGGCTGCGCTCGCTAGGTTGTTCTCCGGCCATGTTGGAAGGACAGGAATAAATGAGCTTTGATCCTCTGTTGATGAAGATGGGGATAGCTAGTTCCCACAGACGGCGCCACTGATCTTACCTGATCAGGAGGGCCTTCCAAGGATTTGAAGACTGGGCCAGAGAATGAGATGAGTGAGGGGGTGTACCTGCAAAGTGCTCCAATGCTTAAGTCAGAAGAGGTACAGAAAATCAAGGTTGTTTTTGAGTGAGTTAGAATACCTGACCCTTTGCCATGAAAGGGTATTTATATATTGAGCCCCCAGCGCTGGGCCAAGGCTCCTAATGGGCTTGATCTAGCTAGGCCCAAGGAGGAGCTGCCAAGGAACGCGTAAGAAGCGTGAAGACCTAGACCAAAGGTCTGCTCCCTGGTCCAACTGCCCCTATCTCTTAGGAGATAATGAAGGGCAGTTGGGTGACGTGGCAGATGAGCTGGCAGACATGGTCTCTGCCCGACATAGTGCGCATACCCGTAATGTGGACGGGTGATGTGTGAAGGAGGGTCAGCTGGCGGGGAGCGTATGTCTCTGCCCGACACGTAGTGGGATGTCGAGGCAGAGTGTCATCAGCTCGGACGTATGGGCCTATGCCCGACGTGTATTGGGTCGTGTCGTGCATGTCATCATGGCCTAGTCCAGAACAAATTTATTAATTAATTTAAAATTCTATAAATAAAATAATAACTTGATTTAAATACTGATTAGATATATTAAACAAAAAATATATTTTTTCAAATAAAGTATCATAATAATCATAAATATATTTATTAATTAATTTAAAAATATATAAAAATAATAATAAATTCATTTTGATTACTATAAATAAAATATAACAATAAAAGTTACTAGTAAATAAAAATAGGGAGGAAGAAAAATAACGATATATAAAAAAAATTAGTTTTCTATGACTATCTTTTTTTAAAGCTAAAAATAATTTGGTCCAACATGTCATTATAAAAATATACTAAATTTGGTAATAAAATATTTGAGTATCAATATTTTTTGAAAAAAAATTTAGAGAGATGAAAACTAAAACGTTGTTATACACTTATACTTAAAAGATTAAAAGTAATATATTAATTTTATAATTTAATGTTATTAAATCATAAATTAGAACTAAAATGTCTATTTTATATATGTAACTAAATTCATTAATAACATATTTAATATTTCATTATACTACGTCAATTATTCAAAAAAAACAAAACCAATTTTATAATAATGATAATTAAATCTTTAAAACATAATAATGATAATTAAATATTATTTAATTTTGTAATTAGTTAAAAAGATGTAGTTTTTTGATTAATTAATTTATCACTGTTGTACTTTACACTTAAAATTATATTTAAATCGAAATATATATATTTTTCAATATATACTTTTTTAGATTAAATATAACAAATTACAAAAAAAAAATCATCTATTCATTAAAAGGAATGAACAAAAATGTTCCTTAAATTTGTATTAGAACAAAAAAAAAACTATATTTTAATTGAATAAATTTGATTAGAACAAAAAAAAACTATATTTAATTTGAATAAATTTGTATTAGAACAAAAAAAAAACTATATTTAATTTGAATAATTTGTATTTTTCTTTATTATTATTTATAAAAATATTTTTGACTATCTTTTAGCCATCGAAAAATGAGGAGGGTTAATTATTTATTTTGTAAATAATATTACTTTTAAAGTTTTTTTTAGTTTAATTATTAATGATTTATTATTATTTGGTAGAAATAGTGAGATATTATTATTACGTGGAAGATGTAAAATTGTTGATAGGATTAGATATAATGGAGGGAAAACGAAGAGTTTAATCTGTCTTCCAAGATAAATATTACATGTTTCAAGTAAAATATATATGAAATTTAAAAAGGTAGTTATTAATTGTGAAATCTTATCATTAAAGAGAGAAAATAATGAAGCATAAATTAGACCTTTTTTTCAATAAATAGATGTCCTTTTCAAAAGGAAAAACAAAATAGCTTTTCAAAATAATTAAAATTTTATCTTTTTAAAGATTGTGATTTTTTTCAAAAACATATACATACACGTTAGAAATGTTCAAAAGTGATTCAAAACAAAGCTTGAAAAAATGCAATAGTTAACCATAGTTAATATATTAACAATCATCAATTTATTTCATGATTATCATTTAATGAAATTTTATTTTCTTATTGATTATAATGATCGAAATAAAATTTAATTTTTTATTGAAATAAAATGTTATAATTATCATAGGTGAATTTATTAATTAATTTAAAATTCTATAAATAAAATAATGACTTGATTTAAATACTGATTAGATATATTAAACAAAAAATATATTTTTTCAAATAAAGTATCATAATAATCATAAATATATTTATTAATTAATTTAAAAATATATAAAAATAATAATAAATTCATTTTGATTACTATAAATAAAATATAACAATAAAAGTTACTAGTAAATAAAAATATGGAGGAAGAAAAATAACGATATATAAAAAAAATTAGTTTTCTATGACTATCTTTTTTTAAAGTTAAACATAATTTGGTCCAACATGTCATTATAAAAATATACTAAATATGGTAATAAAATATTTGAGTATCAATATTTTTTGAAAAAACATTTAGAGAGATGAAAACTAAAACGTTGTTATACACTTATACTTAAAAGATTAAAAGTAATATATTAATTTTATAATTTAATGTTATTAAATCATAAATTAGAACTAAAATGTCTATTTTATATATGTAACTAAATTCATTAATAACATATTTAATATTTCATTATACTACGTCAATTATTCAAAAAAAAACAAAACCAATTTTATAATAATGATAATTAAATCTTTAAAACATAATAATGATAATTAAATATTATTTAATTGTGTAATTAGTTAAAAAGATGTAGTTTTTTGATTAATTAGAATAAATTTATCACTGTTGTACTTTACAATTAAAATTATATTTAAATTAAAATATATATATTTTTCAATATACACTTTTTTAGATTAAATATAACAAATTACAAAAAAAAAATCATCTATTTATTAAAAGGAATGAACAAAAATGTTCCTTAAATTTGTATTAGAACAAAAAAAAATATATATTTAATTTGAATAAATTTGATTAGAACAAAAAAAAAACTATATTTAATTTGAATAAATTTGTATTAGAACAAAAAAAACTATATTTAATTTGAATAATTTGTATTTTTCTTTATTATTATTTATAAAAATATTTTTGACTATCTTTTAGCCATCGAAAAATGAGGAGGGTTGATTATTTATTTTGTAAATAATATTACTTTTAAAGTTTTTTTTAGTTTAATTATTAATGATTTATTATTATTTGGTAGAAATAGTGAGATATTATTATTACGTGGAAGATGTAAAATTGTTGATAGGATTAGATATAATGGAGGGAAAACGAAGAGTTTAATCTGTCTTCCAAGATAAATATTACATGTTTCAAGTAAAATATATATGAAATTTAAAAAGGTAGTTATTAATTGTGAAATCTTATCATTAAAGAGAGAAAATAATGAAGCATAAATTAGACCTTTTTTTCAATAAATAGATGTCCTTTTCAAAAGGAAAAACAAAATAGCTTTTCAAAATAATTAAAATTTTATCTTTTTAAAGATTGTGATTTTTTTCAAAAACATATACATACACGTTAGAAATGTTCAAAAGTGATTCAAAACAAAGCTTGAAAAAATGCAATAGTTAACCATAGTTAATATATTAACAATCATCAATTTATTTCATGATTATCATTTAATGAAATTTTATTTTCTTATTGATTATAATGATCGAAATAAAATTTAATTTTTTATTGAAATAAAATGTTATAATTATCATAGGTGAATTTATTAATTAATTTAAAATTCTATAAATAAAATAATGACTTGATTTAAATACTGATTAGATATATTAAACAAAAAATATATTTTTTCAAATAAAGTATCATAATAATCATAAATATATTTATTAATTAATTTAAAAATATATAAAAATAATAATAAATTCATTTTGATTACTATAAATAAAATATAACAATAAAAGTTACTGTCTTGGGGTGGCGACGGGAAGCCGTGAAGTGCCTTGTGAACATGGACCTCATGACTCTCCAAGACGTGATGGATTCGGGGGCCAAGCTTTTGTACCAGGCCATGGCCCCTTTCTTGAGGGTTGTTAAAAACAGCCGGCATTTGAGGTGACCGGTGATGTCATTACGGTAGTCGAGCATCGTGTTGACGTTGTCGACGTGGTCGTCGGGATCGGTAGTCCCGTCGTACACAGCTAGATTGGGCGGTTTTTCCATTCCTTTAGGGAGAGGGGCTTCCATTATTGCCCGTGACAGGGGACAGTGCAAGTCTTCCTCGTCGCTCCTCAATGGAGATAGTTCGTTGTTGTCGGGGTTGCGCCCGCGCCTTGGTGATGTTCCTGATCGATCATTGTCGCGGCGGGCGCGTGCCCTGCTGACGTGAGGTTCTGGAGAGCGACGTCCTCGTTTCTTTGTTGCCTCTGGACGTTGTTGTGTCCTCCTCTCCTGTTGGGGTCGGACCTCCTGTCGTTCAACTTCGAGGCCCGTGATTCTCTCGTGCTGCTGGTAGAGCATAGAACCGGCCTGGTTGAGGGCGTTCACCATGGCAATCATGGTGGTGTCTCCTTCGACGGGGACGGGGATGGGATGAAATGCCTCGGCCCCTTGGTTTTGAGCGTGAGGGGCATCCCTGTTATTCTGGGGCTCAGGAGACGGGGTAGTTGGACGACCGTCTCGAGCGTCTGCTTCATGGGACTGCGGGCCGTCGTCCATAGTATAGTCGACGAGGGGACGGCTGCGCTCGCTAGGTTGTTCTCCGGCCATGTTGGAAGGACAGGAATAAATGAGCTTTGATCCTCTGTTGATGAAGATGGGGATAGCTAGTTCCCACAGACGGCGCCACTGATCTTACCTGATCAGGAGGGCCTTCCAAGGATTTGAAGACTGGGCCAGAGAATGAGATGAGTGAGGGGGTGTACCTGCAAAGTGCTCCAATGCTTAAGTCAGAAGAGGTACAGAAAATCAAGGTTGTTTTTGAGTGAGTTAGAATACCTGACCCTTTGCCATGAAAGGGTATTTATATATTGAGCCCCCAGCGCTGGGCCAAGGCTCCTAATGGGCTTGATCTAGCTAGGCCCAAGGAGGAGCTGCCAAGGAACGCGTAAGAAGCGTGAAGACCTAGACCAAAGGTCTGCTCCCTGGTCCAACTGCCCCTATCTCTTAGGAGATAATGAAGGGCAGTTGGGTGACGTGGCAGATGAGCTGGCAGACATGGTCTCTGCCCGACATAGTGCGCATACCCGTAATGTGGACGGGTGATGTGTGAAGGAGGGTCAGCTGGCGGGGAGCGTATGTCTCTGCCCGACACGTAGTGGGATGTCGAGGCAGAGTGTCATCAGCTCGGACGTATGGGCCTATGCCCGACGTGTATTGGGTCGTGTCGTGCATGTCATCATGGCCTAGTCCAGAACAAATTTATTAATTAATTTAAAATTCTATAAATAAAATAATAACTTGATTTAAATACTGATTAGATATATTAAACAAAAAATATATTTTTTCAAATAAAGTATCATAATAATCATAAATATATTTATTAATTAATTTAAAAATATATAAAAATAATAATAAATTCATTTTGATTACTATAAATAAAATATAACAATAAAAGTTACTAGTAAATAAAAATAGGGAGGAAGAAAAATAACGATATATAAAAAAAATTAGTTTTCTATGACTATCTTTTTTTAAAGCTAAAAATAATTTGGTCCAACATGTCATTATAAAAATATACTAAATTTGGTAATAAAATATTTGAGTATCAATATTTTTTGAAAAAAAATTTAGAGAGATGAAAACTAAAACGTTGTTATACACTTATACTTAAAAGATTAAAAGTAATATATTAATTTTATAATTTAATGTTATTAAATCATAAATTAGAACTAAAATGTCTATTTTATATATGTAACTAAATTCATTAATAACATATTTAATATTTCATTATACTACGTCAATTATTCAAAAAAAACAAAACCAATTTTATAATAATGATAATTAAATCTTTAAAACATAATAATGATAATTAAATATTATTTAATTTTGTAATTAGTTAAAAAGATGTAGTTTTTTGATTAATTAATTTATCACTGTTGTACTTTACACTTAAAATTATATTTAAATCGAAATATATATATTTTTCAATATATACTTTTTTAGATTAAATATAACAAATTACAAAAAAAAAATCATCTATTCATTAAAAGGAATGAACAAAAATGTTCCTTAAATTTGTATTAGAACAAAAAAAAAACTATATTTTAATTGAATAAATTTGATTAGAACAAAAAAAAACTATATTTAATTTGAATAAATTTGTATTAGAACAAAAAAAAAACTATATTTAATTTGAATAATTTGTATTTTTCTTTATTATTATTTATAAAAATATTTTTGACTATCTTTTAGCCATCGAAAAATGAGGAGGGTTAATTATTTATTTTGTAAATAATATTACTTTTAAAGTTTTTTTTAGTTTAATTATTAATGATTTATTATTATTTGGTAGAAATAGTGAGATATTATTATTACGTGGAAGATGTAAAATTGTTGATAGGATTAGATATAATGGAGGGAAAACGAAGAGTTTAATCTGTCTTCCAAGATAAATATTACATGTTTCAAGTAAAATATATATGAAATTTAAAAAGGTAGTTATTAATTGTGAAATCTTATCATTAAAGAGAGAAAATAATGAAGCATAAATTAGACCTTTTTTTCAATAAATAGATGTCCTTTTCAAAAGGAAAAACAAAATAGCTTTTCAAAATAATTAAAATTTTATCTTTTTAAAGATTGTGATTTTTTTCAAAAACATATACATACACGTTAGAAATGTTCAAAAGTGATTCAAAACAAAGCTTGAAAAAATGCAATAGTTAACCATAGTTAATATATTAACAATCATCAATTTATTTCATGATTATCATTTAATGAAATTTTATTTTCTTATTGATTATAATGATCGAAATAAAATTTAATTTTTTATTGAAATAAAATGTTATAATTATCATAGGTGAATTTATTAATTAATTTAAAATTCTATAAATAAAATAATGACTTGATTTAAATACTGATTAGATATATTAAACAAAAAATATATTTTTTCAAATAAAGTATCATAATAATCATAAATATATTTATTAATTAATTTAAAAATATATAAAAATAATAATAAATTCATTTTGATTACTATAAATAAAATATAACAATAAAAGTTACTGTCTTGGGGTGGCGACGGGAAGCCGTGAAGTGCCTTGTGAACATGGACCTCATGACTCTCCAAGACGTGATGGATTCGGGGGCCAAGCTTTTGTACCAGGCCATGGCCCCTTTCTTGAGGGTTGTTAAAAACAGCCGGCATTTGAGGTGACCGGTGATGTCATTACGGTAGTCGAGCATCGTGTTGACGTTGTCGACGTGGTCGTCGGGATCGGTAGTCCCGTCGTACACAGCTAGATTGGGCGGTTTTTCCATTCCTTTAGGGAGAGGGGCTTCCATTATTGCCCGTGACAGGGGACAGTGCAAGTCTTCCTCGTCGCTCCTCAATGGAGATAGTTCGTTGTTGTCGGGGTTGCGCCCGCGCCTTGGTGATGTTCCTGATCGATCATTGTCGCGGCGGGCGCGTGCCCTGCTGACGTGAGGTTCTGGAGAGCGACGTCCTCGTTTCTTTGTTGCCTCTGGACGTTGTTGTGTCCTCCTCTCCTGTTGGGGTCGGACCTCCTGTCGTTCAACTTCGAGGCCCGTGATTCTCTCGTGCTGCTGGTAGAGCATAGAACCGGCCTGGTTGAGGGCGTTCACCATGGCAATCATGGTGGTGTCTCCTTCGACGGGGACGGGGATGGGATGAAATGCCTCGGCCCCTTGGTTTTGAGCGTGAGGGGCATCCCTGTTATTCTGGGGCTCAGGAGACGGGGTAGTTGGACGACCGTCTCGAGCGTCTGCTTCATGGGACTGCGGGCCGTCGTCCATAGTATAGTCGACGAGGGGACGGCTGCGCTCGCTAGGTTGTTCTCCGGCCATGTTGGAAGGACAGGAATAAATGAGCTTTGATCCTCTGTTGATGAAGATGGGGATAGCTAGTTCCCACAGACGGCGCCACTGATCTTACCTGATCAGGAGGGCCTTCCAAGGATTTGAAGACTGGGCCAGAGAATGAGATGAGTGAGGGGGTGTACCTGCAAAGTGCTCCAATGCTTAAGTCAGAAGAGGTACAGAAAATCAAGGTTGTTTTTGAGTGAGTTAGAATACCTGACCCTTTGCCATGAAAGGGTATTTATATATTGAGCCCCCAGCGCTGGGCCAAGGCTCCTAATGGGCTTGATCTAGCTAGGCCCAAGGAGGAGCTGCCAAGGAACGCGTAAGAAGCGTGAAGACCTAGACCAAAGGTCTGCTCCCTGGTCCAACTGCCCCTATCTCTTAGGAGATAATGAAGGGCAGTTGGGTGACGTGGCAGATGAGCTGGCAGACATGGTCTCTGCCCGACATAGTGCGCATACCCGTAATGTGGACGGGTGATGTGTGAAGGAGGGTCAGCTGGCGGGGAGCGTATGTCTCTGCCCGACACGTAGTGGGATGTCGAGGCAGAGTGTCATCAGCTCGGACGTATGGGCCTATGCCCGACGTGTATTGGGTCGTGTCGTGCATGTCATCATGGCCTAGTCCAGAACAAATTTATTAATTAATTTAAAATTCTATAAATAAAATAATAACTTGATTTAAATACTGATTAGATATATTAAACAAAAAATATATTTTTTCAAATAAAGTATCATAATAATCATAAATATATTTATTAATTAATTTAAAAATATATAAAAATAATAATAAATTCATTTTGATTACTATAAATAAAATATAACAATAAAAGTTACTAGTAAATAAAAATAGGGAGGAAGAAAAATAACGATATATAAAAAAAATTAGTTTTCTATGACTATCTTTTTTTAAAGCTAAAAATAATTTGGTCCAACATGTCATTATAAAAATATACTAAATTTGGTAATAAAATATTTGAGTATCAATATTTTTTGAAAAAAAATTTAGAGAGATGAAAACTAAAACGTTGTTATACACTTATACTTAAAAGATTAAAAGTAATATATTAATTTTATAATTTAATGTTATTAAATCATAAATTAGAACTAAAATGTCTATTTTATATATGTAACTAAATTCATTAATAACATATTTAATATTTCATTATACTACGTCAATTATTCAAAAAAAACAAAACCAATTTTATAATAATGATAATTAAATCTTTAAAACATAATAATGATAATTAAATATTATTTAATTTTGTAATTAGTTAAAAAGATGTAGTTTTTTGATTAATTAATTTATCACTGTTGTACTTTACACTTAAAATTATATTTAAATCGAAATATATATATTTTTCAATATATACTTTTTTAGATTAAATATAACAAATTACAAAAAAAAAATCATCTATTCATTAAAAGGAATGAACAAAAATGTTCCTTAAATTTGTATTAGAACAAAAAAAAAACTATATTTTAATTGAATAAATTTGATTAGAACAAAAAAAAACTATATTTAATTTGAATAAATTTGTATTAGAACAAAAAAAAAACTATATTTAATTTGAATAATTTGTATTTTTCTTTATTATTATTTATAAAAATATTTTTGACTATCTTTTAGCCATCGAAAAATGAGGAGGGTTAATTATTTATTTTGTAAATAATATTACTTTTAAAGTTTTTTTTAGTTTAATTATTAATGATTTATTATTATTTGGTAGAAATAGTGAGATATTATTATTACGTGGAAGATGTAAAATTGTTGATAGGATTAGATATAATGGAGGGAAAACGAAGAGTTTAATCTGTCTTCCAAGATAAATATTACATGTTTCAAGTAAAATATATATGAAATTTAAAAAGGTAGTTATTAATTGTGAAATCTTATCATTAAAGAGAGAAAATAATGAAGCATAAATTAGACCTTTTTTTCAATAAATAGATGTCCTTTTCAAAAGGAAAAACAAAATAGCTTTTCAAAATAATTAAAATTTTATCTTTTTAAAGATTGTGATTTTTTTCAAAAACATATACATACACGTTAGAAATGTTCAAAAGTGATTCAAAACAAAGCTTGAAAAAATGCAATAGTTAACCATAGTTAATATATTAACAATCATCAATTTATTTCATGATTATCATTTAATGAAATTTTATTTTCTTATTGATTATAATGATCGAAATAAAATTTAATTTTTTATTGAAATAAAATGTTATAATTATCATAGGTGAATTTATTAATTAATTTAAAATTCTATAAATAAAATAATGACTTGATTTAAATACTGATTAGATATATTAAACAAAAAATATATTTTTTCAAATAAAGTATCATAATAATCATAAATATATTTATTAATTAATTTAAAAATATATAAAAATAATAATAAATTCATTTTGATTACTATAAATAAAATATAACAATAAAAGTTACTAGTAAATAAAAATATGGAGGAAGAAAAATAACGATATATAAAAAAAATTAGTTTTCTATGACTATCTTTTTTTAAAGTTAAACATAATTTGGTCCAACATGTCATTATAAAAATATACTAAATATGGTAATAAAATATTTGAGTATCAATATTTTTTGAAAAAACATTTAGAGAGATGAAAACTAAAACGTTGTTATACACTTATACTTAAAAGATTAAAAGTAATATATTAATTTTATAATTTAATGTTATTAAATCATAAATTAGAACTAAAATGTCTATTTTATATATGTAACTAAATTCATTAATAACATATTTAATATTTCATTATACTACGTCAATTATTCAAAAAAAAACAAAACCAATTTTATAATAATGATAATTAAATCTTTAAAACATAATAATGATAATTAAATATTATTTAATTGTGTAATTAGTTAAAAAGATGTAGTTTTTTGATTAATTAGAATAAATTTATCACTGTTGTACTTTACAATTAAAATTATATTTAAATTAAAATATATATATTTTTCAATATACACTTTTTTAGATTAAATATAACAAATTACAAAAAAAAAATCATCTATTTATTAAAAGGAATGAACAAAAATGTTCCTTAAATTTGTATTAGAACAAAAAAAAATATATATTTAATTTGAATAAATTTGATTAGAACAAAAAAAAAAACTATATTTAATTTGAATAAATTTGTATTAGAACAAAAAAAACTATATTTAATTTGAATAATTTGTATTTTTCTTTATTATTATTTATAAAAATATTTTTGACTATCTTTTAGCCATCGAAAAATGAGGAGGGTTGATTATTTATTTTGTAAATAATATTACTTTTAAAGTTTTTTTTAGTTTAATTATTAATGATTTATTATTATTTGGTAGAAATAGTGAGATATTATTATTACGTGGAAGATGTAAAATTGTTGATAGGATTAGATATAATGGAGGGAAAACGAAGAGTTTAATCTGTCTTCCAAGATAAATATTACATGTTTCAAGTAAAATATATATGAAATTTAAAAAGGTAGTTATTAATTGTGAAATCTTATCATTAAAGAGAGAAAATAATGAAGCATAAATTAGACCTTTTTTTCAATAAATAGATGTCCTTTTCAAAAGGAAAAACAAAATAGCTTTTCAAAATAATTAAAATTTTATCTTTTTAAAGATTGTGATTTTTTTCAAAAACATATACATACACGTTAGAAATGTTCAAAAGTGATTCAAAACAAAGCTTGAAAAAATGCAATAGTTAACCATAGTTAATATATTAACAATCATCAATTTATTTCATGATTATCATTTAATGAAATTTTATTTTCTTATTGATTATAATGATCGAAATAAAATTTAATTTTTTATTGAAATAAAATGTTATAATTATCATAGGTGAATTTATTAATTAATTTAAAATTCTATAAATAAAATAATGACTTGATTTAAATACTGATTAGATATATTAAACAAAAAATATATTTTTTCAAATAAAGTATCATAATAATCATAAATATATTTATTAATTAATTTAAAAATATATAAAAATAATAATAAATTCATTTTGATTACTATAAATAAAATATAACAATAAAAGTTACTAGTAAATAAAAATATGGAGGAAGAAAAATAACGATATATAAAAAAAATTAGTTTTCTATGACTATCTTTTTTTAAAGTTAAACATAATTTGGTCCAACATGTCATTATAAAAATATACTAAATATGGTAATAAAATATTTGAGTATCAATATTTTTTGAAAAAACATTTAGAGAGATGAAAACTAAAACGTTGTTATACACTTATACTTAAAAGATTAAAAGTAATATATTAATTTTATAATTTAATGTTATTAAATCATAAATTAGAACTAAAATGTCTATTTTATATATGTAACTAAATTCATTAATAACATATTTAATATTTCATTATACTACGTCAATTATTCAAAAAAAAACAAAACCAATTTTATAATAATGATAATTAAATCTTTAAAACATAATAATGATAATTAAATATTATTTAATTGTGTAATTAGTTAAAAAGATGTAGTTTTTTGATTAATTAGAATAAATTTATCACTGTTGTACTTTACAATTAAAATTATATTTAAATTAAAATATATATATTTTTCAATATACACTTTTTTAGATTAAATATAACAAATTACAAAAAAAAAATCATCTATTTATTAAAAGGAATGAACAAAAATGTTCCTTAAATTTGTATTAGAACAAAAAAAAATATATATTTAATTTGAATAAATTTGATTAGAACAAAAAAAAAAACTATATTTAATTTGAATAAATTTGTATTAGAACAAAAAAAACTATATTTAATTTGAATAATTTGTATTTTTCTTTATTATTATTTATAAAAATATTTTTGACTATCTTTTAGCCATCGAAAAATGAGGAGGGTTGATTATTTATTTTGTAAATAATATTACTTTTAAAGTTTTTTTTAGTTTAATTATTAATGATTTATTATTATTTGGTAGAAATAGTGAGATATTATTATTACGTGGAAGATGTAAAATTGTTGATAGGATTAGATATAATGGAGGGAAAACGAAGAGTTTAATCTGTCTTCCAAGATAAATATTACATGTTTCAAGTAAAATATATATGAAATTTAAAAAGGTAGTTATTAATTGTGAAATCTTATCATTAAAGAGAGAAAATAATGAAGCATAAATTAGACCTTTTTTTCAATAAATAGATGTCCTTTTCAAAAGGAAAAACAAAATAGCTTTTCAAAATAATTAAAATTTTATCTTTTTAAAGATTGTGATTTTTTTCAAAAACATATACATACACGTTAGAAATGTTCAAAAGTGATTCAAAACAAAGCTTGAAAAAATGCAATAGTTAACCATAGTTAATATATTAACAATCATCAATTTATTTCATGATTATCATTTAATGAAATTTTATTTTCTTATTGATTATAATGATCGAAATAAAATTTAATTTTTTATTGAAATAAAATGTTATAATTATCATAGGTGAATTTATTAATTAATTTAAAATTCTATAAATAAAATAATGACTTGATTTAAATACTGATTAGATATATTAAACAAAAAATATATTTTTTCAAATAAAGTATCATAATAATCATAAATATATTTATTAATTAATTTAAAAATATATAAAAATAATAATAAATTCATTTTGATTACTATAAATAAAATATAACAATAAAAGTTACTGTCTTGGGGTGGCGACGGGAAGCCGTGAAGTGCCTTGTGAACATGGACCTCATGACTCTCCAAGACGTGATGGATTCGGGGGCCAAGCTTTTGTACCAGGCCATGGCCCCTTTCTTGAGGGTTGTTAAAAACAGCCGGCATTTGAGGTGACCGGTGATGTCATTACGGTAGTCGAGCATCGTGTTGACGTTGTCGACGTGGTCGTCGGGATCGGTAGTCCCGTCGTACACAGCTAGATTGGGCGGTTTTTCCATTCCTTTAGGGAGAGGGGCTTCCATTATTGCCCGTGACAGGGGACAGTGCAAGTCTTCCTCGTCGCTCCTCAATGGAGATAGTTCGTTGTTGTCGGGGTTGCGCCCGCGCCTTGGTGATGTTCCTGATCGATCATTGTCGCGGCGGGCGCGTGCCCTGCTGACGTGAGGTTCTGGAGAGCGACGTCCTCGTTTCTTTGTTGCCTCTGGACGTTGTTGTGTCCTCCTCTCCTGTTGGGGTCGGACCTCCTGTCGTTCAACTTCGAGGCCCGTGATTCTCTCGTGCTGCTGGTAGAGCATAGAACCGGCCTGGTTGAGGGCGTTCACCATGGCAATCATGGTGGTGTCTCCTTCGACGGGGACGGGGATGGGATGAAATGCCTCGGCCCCTTGGTTTTGAGCGTGAGGGGCATCCCTGTTATTCTGGGGCTCAGGAGACGGGGTAGTTGGACGACCGTCTCGAGCGTCTGCTTCATGGGACTGCGGGCCGTCGTCCATAGTATAGTCGACGAGGGGACGGCTGCGCTCGCTAGGTTGTTCTCCGGCCATGTTGGAAGGACAGGAATAAATGAGCTTTGATCCTCTGTTGATGAAGATGGGGATAGCTAGTTCCCACAGACGGCGCCACTGATCTTACCTGATCAGGAGGGCCTTCCAAGGATTTGAAGACTGGGCCAGAGAATGAGATGAGTGAGGGGGTGTACCTGCAAAGTGCTCCAATGCTTAAGTCAGAAGAGGTACAGAAAATCAAGGTTGTTTTTGAGTGAGTTAGAATACCTGACCCTTTGCCATGAAAGGGTATTTATATATTGAGCCCCCAGCGCTGGGCCAAGGCTCCTAATGGGCTTGATCTAGCTAGGCCCAAGGAGGAGCTGCCAAGGAACGCGTAAGAAGCGTGAAGACCTAGACCAAAGGTCTGCTCCCTGGTCCAACTGCCCCTATCTCTTAGGAGATAATGAAGGGCAGTTGGGTGACGTGGCAGATGAGCTGGCAGACATGGTCTCTGCCCGACATAGTGCGCATACCCGTAATGTGGACGGGTGATGTGTGAAGGAGGGTCAGCTGGCGGGGAGCGTATGTCTCTGCCCGACACGTAGTGGGATGTCGAGGCAGAGTGTCATCAGCTCGGACGTATGGGCCTATGCCCGACGTGTATTGGGTCGTGTCGTGCATGTCATCATGGCCTAGTCCAGAACAAATTTATTAATTAATTTAAAATTCTATAAATAAAATAATAACTTGATTTAAATACTGATTAGATATATTAAACAAAAAATATATTTTTTCAAATAAAGTATCATAATAATCATAAATATATTTATTAATTAATTTAAAAATATATAAAAATAATAATAAATTCATTTTGATTACTATAAATAAAATATAACAATAAAAGTTACTAGTAAATAAAAATAGGGAGGAAGAAAAATAACGATATATAAAAAAAATTAGTTTTCTATGACTATCTTTTTTTAAAGCTAAAAATAATTTGGTCCAACATGTCATTATAAAAATATACTAAATTTGGTAATAAAATATTTGAGTATCAATATTTTTTGAAAAAAAATTTAGAGAGATGAAAACTAAAACGTTGTTATACACTTATACTTAAAAGATTAAAAGTAATATATTAATTTTATAATTTAATGTTATTAAATCATAAATTAGAACTAAAATGTCTATTTTATATATGTAACTAAATTCATTAATAACATATTTAATATTTCATTATACTACGTCAATTATTCAAAAAAAACAAAACCAATTTTATAATAATGATAATTAAATCTTTAAAACATAATAATGATAATTAAATATTATTTAATTTTGTAATTAGTTAAAAAGATGTAGTTTTTTGATTAATTAATTTATCACTGTTGTACTTTACACTTAAAATTATATTTAAATCGAAATATATATATTTTTCAATATATACTTTTTTAGATTAAATATAACAAATTACAAAAAAAAAATCATCTATTCATTAAAAGGAATGAACAAAAATGTTCCTTAAATTTGTATTAGAACAAAAAAAAAACTATATTTTAATTGAATAAATTTGATTAGAACAAAAAAAAACTATATTTAATTTGAATAAATTTGTATTAGAACAAAAAAAAAACTATATTTAATTTGAATAATTTGTATTTTTCTTTATTATTATTTATAAAAATATTTTTGACTATCTTTTAGCCATCGAAAAATGAGGAGGGTTAATTATTTATTTTGTAAATAATATTACTTTTAAAGTTTTTTTTAGTTTAATTATTAATGATTTATTATTATTTGGTAGAAATAGTGAGATATTATTATTACGTGGAAGATGTAAAATTGTTGATAGGATTAGATATAATGGAGGGAAAACGAAGAGTTTAATCTGTCTTCCAAGATAAATATTACATGTTTCAAGTAAAATATATATGAAATTTAAAAAGGTAGTTATTAATTGTGAAATCTTATCATTAAAGAGAGAAAATAATGAAGCATAAATTAGACCTTTTTTTCAATAAATAGATGTCCTTTTCAAAAGGAAAAACAAAATAGCTTTTCAAAATAATTAAAATTTTATCTTTTTAAAGATTGTGATTTTTTTCAAAAACATATACATACACGTTAGAAATGTTCAAAAGTGATTCAAAACAAAGCTTGAAAAAATGCAATAGTTAACCATAGTTAATATATTAACAATCATCAATTTATTTCATGATTATCATTTAATGAAATTTTATTTTCTTATTGATTATAATGATCGAAATAAAATTTAATTTTTTATTGAAATAAAATGTTATAATTATCATAGGTGAATTTATTAATTAATTTAAAATTCTATAAATAAAATAATGACTTGATTTAAATACTGATTAGATATATTAAACAAAAAATATATTTTTTCAAATAAAGTATCATAATAATCATAAATATATTTATTAATTAATTTAAAAATATATAAAAATAATAATAAATTCATTTTGATTACTATAAATAAAATATAACAATAAAAGTTACTAGTAAATAAAAATATGGAGGAAGAAAAATAACGATATATAAAAAAAATTAGTTTTCTATGACTATCTTTTTTTAAAGTTAAACATAATTTGGTCCAACATGTCATTATAAAAATATACTAAATATGGTAATAAAATATTTGAGTATCAATATTTTTTGAAAAAACATTTAGAGAGATGAAAACTAAAACGTTGTTATACACTTATACTTAAAAGATTAAAAGTAATATATTAATTTTATAATTTAATGTTATTAAATCATAAATTAGAACTAAAATGTCTATTTTATATATGTAACTAAATTCATTAATAACATATTTAATATTTCATTATACTACGTCAATTATTCAAAAAAAAACAAAACCAATTTTATAATAATGATAATTAAATCTTTAAAACATAATAATGATAATTAAATATTATTTAATTGTGTAATTAGTTAAAAAGATGTAGTTTTTTGATTAATTAGAATAAATTTATCACTGTTGTACTTTACAATTAAAATTATATTTAAATTAAAATATATATATTTTTCAATATACACTTTTTTAGATTAAATATAACAAATTACAAAAAAAAAATCATCTATTTATTAAAAGGAATGAACAAAAATGTTCCTTAAATTTGTATTAGAACAAAAAAAAATATATATTTAATTTGAATAAATTTGATTAGAACAAAAAAAAAAACTATATTTAATTTGAATAAATTTGTATTAGAACAAAAAAAACTATATTTAATTTGAATAATTTGTATTTTTCTTTATTATTATTTATAAAAATATTTTTGACTATCTTTTAGCCATCGAAAAATGAGGAGGGTTGATTATTTATTTTGTAAATAATATTACTTTTAAAGTTTTTTTTAGTTTAATTATTAATGATTTATTATTATTTGGTAGAAATAGTGAGATATTATTATTACGTGGAAGATGTAAAATTGTTGATAGGATTAGATATAATGGAGGGAAAACGAAGAGTTTAATCTGTCTTCCAAGATAAATATTACATGTTTCAAGTAAAATATATATGAAATTTAAAAAGGTAGTTATTAATTGTGAAATCTTATCATTAAAGAGAGAAAATAATGAAGCATAAATTAGACCTTTTTTTCAATAAATAGATGTCCTTTTCAAAAGGAAAAACAAAATAGCTTTTCAAAATAATTAAAATTTTATCTTTTTAAAGATTGTGATTTTTTTCAAAAACATATACATACACGTTAGAAATGTTCAAAAGTGATTCAAAACAAAGCTTGAAAAAATGCAATAGTTAACCATAGTTAATATATTAACAATCATCAATTTATTTCATGATTATCATTTAATGAAATTTTATTTTCTTATTGATTATAATGATCGAAATAAAATTTAATTTTTTATTGAAATAAAATGTTATAATTATCATAGGTGAATTTATTAATTAATTTAAAATTCTATAAATAAAATAATGACTTGATTTAAATACTGATTAGATATATTAAACAAAAAATATATTTTTTCAAATAAAGTATCATAATAATCATAAATATATTTATTAATTAATTTAAAAATATATAAAAATAATAATAAATTCATTTTGATTACTATAAATAAAATATAACAATAAAAGTTACTAGTAAATAAAAATATGGAGGAAGAAAAATAACGATATATAAAAAAAATTAGTTTTCTATGACTATCTTTTTTTAAAGTTAAACATAATTTGGTCCAACATGTCATTATAAAAATATACTAAATATGGTAATAAAATATTTGAGTATCAATATTTTTTGAAAAAACATTTAGAGAGATGAAAACTAAAACGTTGTTATACACTTATACTTAAAAGATTAAAAGTAATATATTAATTTTATAATTTAATGTTATTAAATCATAAATTAGAACTAAAATGTCTATTTTATATATGTAACTAAATTCATTAATAACATATTTAATATTTCATTATACTACGTCAATTATTCAAAAAAAAACAAAACCAATTTTATAATAATGATAATTAAATCTTTAAAACATAATAATGATAATTAAATATTATTTAATTGTGTAATTAGTTAAAAAGATGTAGTTTTTTGATTAATTAGAATAAATTTATCACTGTTGTACTTTACAATTAAAATTATATTTAAATTAAAATATATATATTTTTCAATATACACTTTTTTAGATTAAATATAACAAATTACAAAAAAAAAATCATCTATTTATTAAAAGGAATGAACAAAAATGTTCCTTAAATTTGTATTAGAACAAAAAAAAATATATATTTAATTTGAATAAATTTGATTAGAACAAAAAAAAACTATATTTAATTTGAATAAATTTGTATTAGAACAAAAAAAACTATATTTAATTTGAATAATTTGTATTTTTCTTTATTATTATTTATAAAAATATTTTTGACTATCTTTTAGCCATCGAAAAATGAGGAGGGTTGATTATTTATTTTGTAAATAATATTACTTTTAAAGTTTTTTTTAGTTTAATTATTAATGATTTATTATTATTTGGTAGAAATAGTGAGATATTATTATTACGTGGAAGATGTAAAATTGTTGATAGGATTAGATATAATGGAGGGAAAACGAAGAGTTTAATCTGTCTTCCAAGATAAATATTACATGTTTCAAGTAAAATATATATGAAATTTAAAAAGGTAGTTATTAATTGTGAAATCTTATCATTAAAGAGAGAAAATAATGAAGCATAAATTAGACCTTTTTTTCAATAAATAGATGTCCTTTTCAAAAGGAAAAACAAAATAGCTTTTCAAAATAATTAAAATTTTATCTTTTTAAAGATTGTGATTTTTTTCAAAAACATATACATACACGTTAGAAATGTTCAAAAGTGATTCAAAACAAAGCTTGAAAAAATGCAATAGTTAACCATAGTTAATATATTAACAATCATCAATTTATTTCATGATTATCATTTAATGAAATTTTATTTTCTTATTGATTATAATGATCGAAATAAAATTTAATTTTTTATTGAAATAAAATGTTATAATTATCATAGGTGAATTTATTAATTAATTTAAAATTCTATAAATAAAATAATGACTTGATTTAAATACTGATTAGATATATTAAACAAAAAATATATTTTTTCAAATAAAGTATCATAATAATCATAAATATATTTATTAATTAATTTAAAAATATATAAAAATAATAATAAATTCATTTTGATTACTATAAATAAAATATAACAATAAAAGTTACTAGTAAATAAAAATATGGAGGAAGAAAAATAACGATATATAAAAAAAATTAGTTTTCTATGACTATCTTTTTTTAAAGTTAAACATAATTTGGTCCAACATGTCATTATAAAAATATACTAAATATGGTAATAAAATATTTGAGTATCAATATTTTTTGAAAAAAAATTTAGAGAGATGAAAACTAAAACGTTGTTATACACTTATACTTAAAAGATTAAAAGTAATATATTAATTTTATAATTTAATGTTATTAAATCATAAATTAGAACTAAAATGTCTATTTTATATATGTAACTAAATTCATTAATAACATATTTAATATTTCATTATACTACGTCAATTATTCAAAAAAAAAACAAAACCAATTTTATAATAATGATAATTAAATCTTTAAAACATAATAATGATAATTAAATATTATTTAATTGTGTAATTAGTTAAAAAGATGTAGTTTTTTGATTAATTAGAATAAATTTATCACTGTTGTACTTTACAATTAAAATTATATTTAAATTAAAATATATATATTTTTCAATATACACTTTTTTAGATTAAATATAACAAATTACAAAAAAAAATCATCTATTTATTAAAAGGAATGAACAAAAATGTTCCTTAAATTTGTATTAGAACAAAAAAAAATATATATTTAATTTGAATAAATTTGATTAGAACAAAAAAAAACTATATATATAATTTGAATAAATTTGTATTAGAACAAAAAAAACTATATTTAATTTGAATAATTTGTATTTTTCTTTATTATTATTTATAAAAATATTTTTGACTATCTTTTAGCCATCGAAAAATGAGGAGGGTTGATTATTTATTTTGTAAATAATATTACTTTTAAAGTTTTTTTTAGTTTAATTATTAATGATTTATTATTATTTGGTAGAAATAGTGAGATATTATTATTACGTGGAAGATGTAAAATTGTTGATAGGATTAGATATAATGGAGGGAAAACGAAGAGTTTAATCTGTCTTCCAAGATAAATATTACATGTTTCAAGTAAAATATATATGAAATTTAAAAAGGTAGTTATTAATTGTGAAATCTTATCATTAAAGAGAGAAAATAATGAAGCATAAATTAGACCTTTTTTTCAATAAATAGATGTCCTTTTCAAAAGGAAAAACAAAATAGCTTTTCAAAATAATTAAAATTTTATCTTTTTAAAGATTGTGATTTTTTTCAAAAACATATACATACACGTTAGAAATGTTCAAAAGTGATTCAAAACAAAGCTTGAAAAAATGCAATAGTTAACCATAGTTAATATATTAACAATCATCAATTTATTTCATGATTATCATTTAATGAAATTTTATTTTCTTATTGATTATAATGATCGAAATAAAATTTAATTTTTTATTGAAATAAAATGTTATAATTATCATAGGTGAATTTATTAATTAATTTAAAATTCTATAAATAAAATAATGACTTGATTTAAATACTGATTAGATATATTAAACAAAAAATATTCATTTATGTGTTTCGATTCTCAAGCTTCCTAATTATCTCCTTAATGCGTTTCGATTCCCTTTCTTCTGGAGAAAGAATCACCTCCTCCGATTTCGACTCCCTTACTTCCCGTGAAACAACCATCTTCTTCCTTATCACCTCCTCCCGTTTTGATTCTCTTTCTTCATTAGAAAGAACCTTCTCTGATTCAGATACCAAGATATCACTATCCGCCATTGATCAAAATTCAAAAACTTTTTCTCTTATGATTCCCTAAAACACAAAACCCTAAATCTATATATTTATCGTTTCTCAAAAATCACACCTTGATTACTTATTTATAGGGAGAACTGGTGTCGGTTGCTTGCCCATCCTCGTTTATCTAACTATTCTATTTAGATTTATTATTAATTTCTTAATTTTATATTCTTTTAAACTAACTTTATCAGCTTTAGATAAATATTTTATTTATATTTTTTAAAACTAACTTTATCAGCTTTAGGTAAATATTTTACACTCTAAATTCTATAATAAAATTCTTTTATTTTATAATGACAGTACATAGTAATTATTATTATTTTTCGATTTTTACCACCAGTTTTATTTGGTTCGGAAGTCAGTTTTAGGGGATCGAACTGTGACCCTCCCTACTAAGTCCAGCGAC
The DNA here is from genome assembly GCA_963966055.1 of Lathyrus aphaca. NCBI lineage: Eukaryota > Viridiplantae > Streptophyta > Magnoliopsida > Fabales > Fabaceae > Lathyrus > Lathyrus aphaca. The sequence continues at coordinate 490,742,617 of OZ014521.1, forward strand.
AATCATCACTTGACCAACTAACGATTGGTGCATACTATTTTTTTGACAAATTCTGATGTAATACCCCGTAAATTATTTAATGCTCTGGATAATATTAGTTAAGATTAATAGGGTTCTGGTGTGCTCTGAGAGATTTTTTTAAAATTAAGTGTATCAGAGACATCATTGGATACTCTCAGTTTTGGACCAGTTAGGTTACTAACTAAAAGATATTATCAGTATAATATTTCATTTGTTATACAATACCTAAAAATAGAAACATTGAGAGAGAAAGAAAAGAGAAGTGGGAGAAGAAGAAAGGAAGGGAAAAAGCTTGAAGAAGAAGAGGCTCTTGGATATCAAGCTTCATCTTCATCATTCATCTCAATTTCTTCATCATCTTCATTGCTAGAGGTGGGTCTATTTAGTACTTTTGTTTTAGAGCTTTAGAGTTATAGGATTTTAGGTTAGAATGTGATAATTTCTTCTAATCGAAATTCTAACGGTTAAATGATACTAAGATAAATGTGAGCATACTATGTTGATAAATAATATATGAGCAAAATAAGTGTGAGCATACTCTATGATAAATGATAATATGTTGCTTTATGAGAAAAATGAGTTTTACTAGTTTTACATGATTGTCGCTCCCTGGATTTTCATCCTGGTACGAACGCGAAAGTGACACGGAAAAAGGTAGAGTCGTCAGTCAGACATTTTTATCCCGAAGGAACGGGAATGGTAATGATGCACAAACCAAGGAAAGAAAGGAAAGGACAAGGTCCTGCGAACCAAAGAAACTGGGTTCGGGAGTCGGTTACAACCTGGGAAGGTATTAGCACCCCAGATCGTATAAAAGAGTGCTCGAATGGGCCCTACCCCGCTCTGCCTACGTACCTCATTTGGACATGAGGATCAGAGTCGTCGTAGTTCCCCTAACTAGGGAGGAAAATGGCTTGTGTTTTAAACCTGAACTGCTTATGTCAATGCTCAGGTGTTGCAGACTCGTCTGTTACGAGTGCGTTACCGTCTTACAAAGAGACAAGTAAGAGCAAGTTCGTACATTGAGAGTGAAGGAGATGAGAAAAGAAGTCCCGAAGGGGGGCGATTATTCTTTATCCCGAGTTTTTTATGAGTGTGGCACAAGGAAGTGAAGGCAAATCCTTCTCTAAGGAATGTGTCCTTATTACCACATCCCTAAATAGAATGAGTAACAAGTCCACCAAGAATGAAGAAGACCTTCAAACTTGCTTCCTAAGATTAGGATTTGAATTCACTAGCTTGCTTGGAATTATTAAGTGTTTTGTAGATCAAAATGAAGAAATGTTTTTTATGCTTTTCTTTGTGAAGGTAGCCTCATGATTGAACTTGTGCATCATAGATACACTTATGCCACCACCAAGATAGGGTGAAGAAGAGTATCCATGGAATAAAGCCATAACACAAGACACCACTTCAATCCTTATTAGGGTGTTTTTTATGTTTTTGTATGAAGACGAGAAGAGAAGAGAACCAAAGGAGAAAAAGGTAAACAACTAAGGGAATCTAACCATCCTAGAATTTATCATGCAAAAGGTTGGTCCTAGGTTAGTGTGGTTTGAATTCTATCCTAATGGAAAATAAGGAGAAAAGAAAAAAGAAAGAGAAAGAATGAGATCTAACTTACTTCTCTTGAATAAGTTAAGTTGAACTCAAAGAGGGAAGAAAATAAGTAAAGTGATGGCCTAAAGCACATCTCAAAGACAAATAAAAGAAATTAAAGACAAGTTAAGGTAAGAAGTTGTGTGTGAGATTCCCTCCCACACACATTGCTTACCAAAAACCCCTAAAAGTGTTAGAAGTATTCACCAATGGAGAAAGAAGTCTAAGTATGCACAAGACAATTAAGGAACAACTTTAAAGCAAACCAAAGCATCTAAGTCAGAAACTAATGGTCTAGGATGACCTCTATCATTAGTCATGCAAAGCTAAACAAAGAAGAAATGAGAAAGCTCTCAAAGGCATAAGTGAAACACCTAGAAGAAAGAAAGATGAGAACATGACAAAATAAGCATCATACAATTAAAATAAGGATCAAGCTCCTCAAATTAAGAACTAAAACAAGTGGAAGAGAAGCATGAGATCAAAGCATTATCATCACTAGAAACATACAAAGTTCAAACAAGAGCACATAGGAGAAGCATGGAGAGATTGAAGTGTCATGGGTATTCATACAAGTGTAAGACTTAGTGGATAAGCAACTCAAAACAAAACAAAGTGAAAACATCAAACAAGGACCAGGGACATTATAACATGTAAAAATTCTTAGAACAAACCCTATGAGTTGGCAAAAGTGCCCTCCTATCCTAATGAGCAAGCAAAAGTCAAGAAAACATCACAATTAGGCCATGGCACTTACAAAATTCACATAAAATGGAAACAAGATTACAAAATTACACAAGTAAACACAAAGACCCTTTAAAAATGTGGTATCAACATACCAAAATCACGAGTCAAGAAACAAAAACAAACTAGGTCAAATAATTGCATAAAGTTCAATTAGTGTTTCATAAGTTTCCTCCTAAAGCAACATGGCAAAACCTAAGAAAAAAGGTCCTAAAAATCATGGAATAAATCTAAATCCATCCTCAACATGTTAGGAATTAGTAGCAAAAAGAATCAAGTTCATACCTATTACCAAAATTAAAATAGAAAATGAACAAGACAAGTCATGCATAAAAAAACTTAAACTAAAAGAAATAAAGTCAAGAATAAAATCAGGCACGAAAAATAATGAAAAATGCAAAATAAAAAAAAAATGGAAAATTAAAGGAAATTAAAATAAAAATCTATGAATTTTTTGGTGATTTTTAAGGTTAATTAACTATTTTAAAAAAATGAATTTGAAACTGAAAATAAAATGAAAATAAAATGAGAACAAAGTGAGGGAGGTGTAATAGCAACCCAAAACACGTTTTAAATCCAATCTGGGCCTAGCATGGGGGTGTGGAAAATAACTCAAGCCCAAAACAAATCAGTGCAATCAACCTAATATCATGAACCCTAGTCCAAAATTCAACACATATTCAGAACCATTGCATTCATTCAACACGTGCAAGTGAGTCAATAAAGTAATCAGGTCAACACATGCAAACACCCTCATACGCACACACATGATAAGAAGTATGGACAAGAACGCACCAAAAACAATTCATAAATAAAAGTCATGTGCCTTGCACGCATAATTTTAATGCGTTGGCACTATTAACACCGTCCAGATCAAGAAATGAAGGGATGAGATTGCGTCTTCCTCGCTCATCCTCCTTTCACATGCATATGAAGCATTTCTAGAATCCGGTGACTGGAGCTAGGGCTCCGGCACCGGAAAATCCATGCTATGAACAAAACTCAACAATAATGCATACAAATCTCCAGATCAGTAGTTTCAGGTACGGTGAATCCAAATCCAGTCTCAAAAATCACAAATAATCATCACACCAAGCAAATTGAAGCAAAGAAAGTTTCACCATCAAACTTTAAATCAATAATACATACTCAATAATCAAGAATTTTCAAAAGTAAAAGCAACATGATAACCAGTGAGATCAGCAGCTCACAAAATGCACAAGAAAATCAAGTTCTAGATCCACGAATTTGGGAGGTTAACTGAACCTGAAGAACTTGCAATTCACCAAGAAAACCCTCCAACTAGTGCAAATCTGCTTGCTTTGACCTCCTCTTGCAAAATAAATGCAAGATGGAGCTTGAGAGAGGCTAAATCTGGGAATCTGAATGCTCTTGCTCTAGAATGGCACTCCAATGATTCTTCACTCTCAGCTCAAATCAACCACTGAATAAGGATCCTTGTGATCTGAGGATGAATGATTTGTGAAGGAATGAAGCAATGTGTGTTTGGATGAAGAGATTCGAAAGAAATTTCCAAAGTGCAAGAAAGTATGAAAGTGGATAATGAGAGAGGCTAGTGCTCTGAATTTCTGATGAGATCCTTATATATGATGAGCTTATGACACTGATTAGGGTTTTATGGATAACAGAAGCATGAGGAGTGTGTGAGGGATCCAAATGAAAATTTGCAAGAAAAGTATGATGTAGTCATTTATGCATGCAATCCCTTCCCCATGTGCATATTCTGATCCAAAAAGAAACCATAAGGACCCTTGAATTGATCTTACAGCTTAGGATCAAGTGTATCATGCTTTCCTCGTGATTTTGCAAAAATGCATTTTGTGAATTATTCTTTCATCAAGCCACGGGTTCCTTGATTTCCTTGGGCAAAAATGATTCTAATGCCTTGCCTTTGATGTTTATGATCACAAATGGTCCATAGAATGGCTTGGAAATGAGTTATATGGCAATTTGCAAAGTTGTAGAAACTTAAAAATATGGTAAAACCCTAAAATATCCAAACTTTCAATGGCCATATATTGAGTTCTACACATGCTATGATCAAGTTCTCTTAATTTTTGAAAATGGGAGAGCAATCCCTACAACTTTCATTTTCAAGGAAATTTCATTTGGAGTCATCTTGGCCATGTAAGAATCACTTATAGATTAGGGCAAAAAATGCCAAAAATAGTAAGTTTCCATGCATGCCACTTTCTAATTTTGGAAAATCCTTCACAACCTCTTGATTCTTGCTCCTTGAGATCTCCAAAGCTATTTTTTGACCTTAAGAAAGTCCCTTAGCTTGAAAAACATGATTGGAGACCTAGAAATCCATTGGTTGACTTTTCAGATGCATAGTTGACCAATTTCTTCATTTACAAGTAACTAAAGAATTGTCTGACTTCCTAAATGATTTTCTGCTTCAAACTTCATACATAGACCTTATATATCATATAAAAGCCTTTGACCACAAGAATTGGCCAAAGCTATAAGGATTTCTTGATCTGAGGCAAAACCCTAATTAGGGTTTCCTGTGTAGGAGCTTGTTGCACTGTTGAGCTTCTGATGATGCTTCACCCTTTTGGGGGCTTTGTGAATGACTTTGGACTTGTATAAGACATGAGGAGACCTTGTGAGCTTCTTGAAATGTCACTTGGCTCTTGGATTGACTTGGGGAACCAAGAACTTCCAGATGATTGATCATGTGCTTTATGCTAGCACCTATGGATGTCATGCTTCATTTTTCTATGCCATATGATGGGATATGAGAGTGGAATGCTATGCTATATGATATGCAAATGATTAGAAAAAAGAGTGATCAAATTTTGGGGTGTTACAATGATGAAAGCGCGGGTTTTTATGTTTACTGCCACGATGTAACCGGTTACACCCTAGGTGTTAACCGAATAGAGAAATGTGGCTCTAACTCTCAAAACACCTCTATTTGAACAATATTGCACTATGTAACCAGTTACACACTGAGTGATAACCGGTTACCACTGTAGGTTTTCCAAAAATATTTTCTAAAATGCATAACTTTTTACTCGGGTGTCCGATTGAGGCAAAATTTATATTGATAGAAAGCTGAAATGATAATTTATCAAATGGAAAGAGAAAATATTATTTTTGGTGAGGAATTTAATTAATTATGGTATTTAATCAGTATTTTTTAATATGTGAATTTATGGAAATTTATTAACTAAAAGGTTGAAGTTTAGGGTTAGTGAGGAAACCTTATTACACTGCAATATATGAGACATAGAAGTATAAGTAGGAATTATTAGAACTAGATGGCGATGCATGAACGTTCGGTATATAGATGTGTATCTTAGTCGTGTAAGGGTCTAGTGGTGAGTAAACACTATATCGAACATATGTGAACCCGTTGGGTGTTTATTATTGTGAAAAGGCGCACGTGGCTTTACGAATCTAATATGCATTCACTTAGAGTAGAAATCATGTAATCAGAATTATTTCCCAGTGAATGTCGTTTCATGAACCGGGGGTTCCTCTGGAATGTACGCATGATTACTTAGCAGGTTTTATTCCCGTGTGTAGTACGAATGGAACTTACGGGTAGAGACTTGTGGTGGATTATGGCCCATGTGAAGTGACGATTTGTAAGGTTAATAGCTCTTAGAATCTGAATCCATTTCGTATGTCAAGTAAGTTACAAGGATCCATGACTCGTGCCAACTCTTAGACGTATGAGAGGACGAGAATATGGGATGCCTTCATTTGGTTTCTGGATTAGTGATACGTTCGAGTTAGTGAACTCAAGACATGTTTCCATATGAGTGTGAGGATGTAAGCTCAAGGTCTTAATTTTCCCCCTGACTTGAGTAGGATTTTACATAACCTTATAAAGTTGAGAGAATCCATAAGATATGGACTCACTGATATTTGTTATCTCACCACATGTTGTTGATTTTTATTTCAGGTGCTTCAGGCTCTGAGAAGGGTAAGGATAAAGTCGTTTCAAATTTTACCAAGAGTTTGAATAAGAGGACAAAGTTGTATTCTAGAAATGAGATGTTCATTATTTTTATGTTTCCCTATAATGATTGTGTGTTGGATTCTAGTTGTGAGTGAATCAAGTGTGAGCTTGTGGTTGAGACCCTTTGGTGTCGTCATTATTGTTTTCCTACTAGTGTCGTTGTACGAGTGGAAATTGAATTGTCCCGCTGAATAGTTGTGATGTGACCGTGATAGAAATTATAGTTCTACCTCGTCACTTGTTTGAAGTATGTCATATGCATGTGGTACGTTATTTTGTGTTACTTTGAGTTGTGAACGGTGGGTGAAAGTTACGTAAGTTTAGAAACCGCGAGTTGAGAATAATCTTGCAAGTTATTGTAAACTTGATTGATAATTTTGAGTTTGGATTATTTTGTATCAAGAAAATTTGGTTATACTGTGATTAATCGATTACCCCAATTTGGTAATCGATTTAATACATGAATTTGTTAAGGACCTTGGAAACCCATATCTTCAAGTTGTAAGTCTATTTTGGTTTCCGTTCGAAGTGTTAGAAGATGGTGTGTTGAACTTTTCTTTGAGCATGATTGGTAGACATTATATGATTTGAATTTGGGTGTGTTGTCGTTGAGACTATTGAGGACCTTAATTGTGAAGTTATAAGAAACTCACAAAGTGTTGATCTCTCAGGGAACACTTTGGTATCTGAATTATTGTGTGGATAAGATATGAACAATTGGTCAGTTTTTAGTATCGTTAATTCTCGTGAGTTCTTGGCATCAGTTGAAGATTCCATGAGAGTAATACATATATGTGCAGTTGTGTCGTACTCAGAGATGGGAATTTGAAAGTGTAACACGGTGGGAGAATTGACTTGGTGTTTTTTATTTGACAAAAACAATGTCGCGGATAGAAAGAGTCGCCACCGACTTTTATTTTATCCAATAGGAAAGGTTATAAAAGAACAGGAAAGACCTTAAAAGATTTTGAGTTCGGTGGGTATGTTATACAAAGGGAAGGTGTTAGCACCCTTTGTATCCATGGTTATCCATGGGCTCTTAGTTACTTAGCTCACTTGTTTTTTTGAAAAGTGTGAAGTGTATGTTTAGAATTTTTCATAAGTCTTTGTAATGATCCTCATATGGATGTATATAAAGTCTTGAGTTTTTGAAATTTTTTTAAAGTGAGGTGTGAAAAAGAGTTTTTTGAAATATGAGCAAGTAACTAAGAACTACCTACCCTAGACTGGTCTTTCATGTTTCTTTATTTCCTTTCAAGGGTAAGACTGTCCTTACTATTAAGGAGTAAGTAGTCATTTACCTTGGATTTATTAAGGGATGGGCGTAGGGTCATCGTATGGTCAACGAAGGCAACTTGTAGGGGTGTCTCTAGCAATTCGTAAGGACTATCATCATTTGTTCGTAGGTACAAGATCATTATTTCGTAGGCAACTTCGAAGGGACTTATGATCTTTTAAATCTGAAGGGACTTGATGATTTCTTTGTTTGAAGGAACTTTGCTTTTAAGACACCCCATTTTCGAGGGACTTGACCATTTGTTTAAGGCAACCAAGAAGGGAACCCTAGGAAGTGTAGATGGCGATCGTAGAACGATCGACTTACGTGTGTGAGTGTTATTTTCAAATAATTATCTTGAGAATTAGTTTTCTAAGTCCATATTGTTTAGTCAATCTTTTCACGCCCTAGGTTACTAACCACACAGTAAATATAAAAAATAAAGGCAGAAATTAAATGATTCCTACACTATTACATGGCTTCGTTGCAGTTACATAGTAATCAGGCGGAAAATAAAACTCAACTATTACAAGTGCGAAACAGTTACATAATAAGGCTAATAATAAATGAATAACATTAAAATAAGTTTTAAAGAAAAGGTTTGAAAATTAGGTTAAAGAAAACAAATTAGGGTTAAGGTTTTAAAAAAAGTTTTAGGGTTTATAAAATTTTTTAGGGTTTAAAGGTTTGAGAAAAGTTTTAGGTTTAAAAAATAATAAGGTTTAGGGTAAAGGTTAAGGCTAAATTAAGAAACCTAAATTAATTAATCATTTTTTAGGAAAAAACAATTTAATTATTAAGGTAATTAAAACAACCTAATAAAAATAAATTAGTGATAAAAAAAAGTTTAAGAAATTTGTTATAAAATAAAATGGGTTAATTAAGGTTTTAAAAAAAATTAAGGGTTTAAATAAGTATAATTAAATATAAAAAAAGGAAAAGAGGGAAAGATCAAGGTTACTCAAAAAAGTGTCATGGGTAGGAGTTGAACTCATGACCTTGCATTCCCAGCCTTCAGTCTTTGCCACTAGGCCACACAACCTTTGGTGAATAAACCTGCAAAAACATGATTATATAATAAAACTGAAAAATAATCTCAAGTTAGAAAAAAAATTGACATAGGCTGGGTTTGAACCCACACCCATGACCTTTCAGATGTCCTCCTTTACCACTAGGTTGCGCGCGCATTTAAGAATATACCTGGAAAATAAATATTATATAATAAAGCTTAATCAAGAAAACCACAAGTTAAAAAAAATAACGTCCAAGGTTGTATTCAAACTCACGCCTTCATAATAAATACACGTTTCCCTTTCCACCAAGCTAACCATGCACTTCTGATCATATAATGGAAACAAATAATAATATAAAAAACTCAATTTTTGAATTTCCTAATGCACACCAATGCCTTCATCCCCTACCTCTGGACCTGCGAACTTATATGTGGCTTTTGCTACAACATTACCTGCGGATCTTATTTCATAGGAAAACCTGCGAATGTTATATTGTTCATACCACACACGATTTCTTCAAATTAATCATACCAACATGATCCACACAGTTCATACAACTCAAATATATCAATAAAAATTATTTAAATGACTTATATCATGAAACCCTAATTTGGAGGTTCAAACCCTAACAATGGTGTTATGCGGTTTTGGCCATGAAACTTTGAATTAATTGTCCATAAACCATCCTTATAACTTCACAAACAATAAAACACAATCAAAATTTTTTAGTAATGCATGAAAAATCATAATCGAAAAAATCAAATTTCAAGAATAATATGAATTTGGTTTGTGAGATTTTGCATGAGTTTGATGTTAATGATGATTGGGATATGTTTAGGGAGTCTCAAGGATTGATTCTACACCTTTAAATTGTTTGAAACAAGCTTGCAATGTAGAAATCAAATTTCACTTTTTCTTTGATTTTTTGAAGTGTGAAAGCTCTCTCCTTGTGCCAAAATCCTTCCCCTTGTAATGTCTTCTTGTTATGTATATGTAATAGAGTGAATTAGGTCAAGAGAATGGGCTTTTGTTGTATGGGTTTGAGTTGCTTGCATGTGAAGAAATCTCATTACCATAATTGTCACAAAATCAAATATTCTCATGTCATATTGGTTTTGTACGAATTTGGAGATTACCAATCACTTTGAATAACCAATATTTGATCCAAAAATAAATTTTAGATCAAATCTTTGATTTTTTATAATTTATTTTAATTAAAAATGATTTTAAATGATTAAAATCAAATATAATATAAAATAAATAATAAAAATCAGAAAATATAGTCATTGGGTCGTGAATGGACTTATCTTCAAGTTTGGATTGAAATATTGTAGGCCCATTTGAAAAGAATTGGAGTTATGACCTTTTTTACTTCACACACCTCTTGAAAATTTCCCAACTTTGACAATGAATAAATTCCTCAATTTTGATCCCATGAACGTGTTCTAGGACTTTTTAGAAAGCTTAGAGTGTCCTCTAATCGACCCTTTTGGTCCCATGTCCATATCTTTTTACCATTTTTAAATTATGAGATTTGGAAAAAGTTGACTTTTTGTTGACTTTCAAAAAGACCTATAATGTCTTAGCTCATATCTTTCAAATGAAGCATTTTTGGACTTGGCTTGTGAGACACAAATTTGTAGAGAATTGGATTTCCATCAAAATGAGATTTGGATGGGAAATATTTGATGAAGTATATGAAAGTTATGGCTGGTCAAAGTTCAGTTGATTTTCCTGCACAAAACCCTAATTTAGTAACTCTTGATTCTTGATGATTCTGAGGTTTCCTTGATGAATCATGATCAAATGATGAATTTCACCTCATAATCTTTATTTTGACCAAAAATCTTGGAGTTTGACTTTATGTTGACCACAATTGACTTGTTGACCAAATTAACTGATCTTTAAGTATCTGAGCATCTGACTAACTAGACTTATGTGGAAGGCCTTGAAACTTGACATGAGAATTCTTTGAGATATATGGGATGTCACGAAGTCTACTTGAAGCTCTAGAAATCCATTTTTCCTTGAGAATTTCAAAACCCTAGTTTCAGATCCATTGCTTAGGAGAAAGCTTTGTCTGATGAAACCTTGAGTCCTTTTGAGCAATTGTGAATCTTGTGACTATTAGGAGGCTTCTTGAGACACATTATATTTGAATATGGGAGGGAAAATTTTCAGGTTCAACAGCTGCCCCTGTTCAATTTTCTGAAACCTGAGGAGTTAGATTGGCATGTACGCCATTCGTGACTTGAAGGTTGAAGAGGATTGAACACTAAAGCCCAAAAATTTGCTCCCGCCGGTGCGCAAAGTAATACTGTTGGTTGATTGTATTGCTTGAATGGAATTAAAGATGCCATTCGGAGTAAATGGAGATGGGCTTATAGATGCCATCCAAAGTATCTATAGATAAGAGTATCAGAATGTGCCTACGTTTGACTTTATCTGAATGTTTTTACTGCACTAAGTATCAGAATTAGATCTTCGTCTCGACCATCTCTGAACTGTCTCTGTAACATATTCGATCTAAGCATCAACACTAGATCTTCATGTAGAGCGTCTCTGAACTATATATGGGGAAAGATATCCTGTAATAAGTATCAACATTATATCTTCGTATAGATCGTCTCTAAACTGTCTCAAGGACAATTTCTTAAATTAAGCATCTGAATTATATCTTCATCTCGATTATCTCTGAATTGCTTCTAGAAAGTATAATGCACTAAGTATCAGCACTAGATCTTCGTATGGATCGTCTCTGAACTGTCTCAAGGACAATTTCTTAAATCAAGCATCAAAATTAAATCTTCATTTAGATTATCTCTAAATTGCTTCTGGAAAGTATCCTGCACTAAGTATCAGCACTAGATCTTCGTATAGATCATCTCTGAACTGTCTCAAGGACAATTTCTTAAATCAAGCATCATAATTAAATCTTCATTTAGATTATCTCTGAATTACTTTTGGAAAGTATCATGCACTAAGTATCAGCACTAGATCTTTGTATAGATCGTCTCTGAACTATCTCAAGGACAATTTCTTAAATCAAGCATCAGAATTAAATCTTCATTTAGATCACCTCTGAATTGCTTCTGGAAAGTATCCTGCACTAAGTATCAGCACTAGATCTTCGTATAGACTGTCTCTGAACTGTCTCAAGGACAATTTCTTAAATCAAGCATCAGGATTAAATCTTCATTTAGATTATATCTGAATTGCTTCTGGAAAGTATCATGCACTAAGTATCAACATTAGATCTTTGTATAGATCGTATTTGAACTATCTCAAGGACAATTTCTTAAATCAAGCATCAGAATTAAATCTTCATTTAGATTATCTCTGGATATATCTTGCACTAAGTATCAGCACTAGATCTTCGTATAGATCGTCTTTGAATTGTCTCAGGGAAATAAAAGCATCTTGCACTAAGTATTAGCACTAGATCTTCGTATAGATCGTCTCTGAACTGTCTCAGGGAGTTGGTAATGTTTTATCTGATTGCGAACTATCCTGAAAAGGAAAGGTTAGTTTTCGTGCAAGATTATTTGATGTATGCATGTATGACATGATGTTCTTAATATAAGTGAGAATGTCATATGCATTATGGATGCGTATGCCATGATATGATGTAAATGATATATGTATGAATTATGTAGCTAAAGCGCATGAATAGCTCCGTATATCAATTGCTAATTGGGGAAAATAAATCCCGATTCGTTGTTGAGGAATATGAAGACATTGTTCCCGTCTTGTTTCAGAATATTGTACTTAGGATCTTTTGTTTCCCGTTCGTCGTACTTCTTATTGAAATATTAAATTCCTGAATACCCTGACTAGGGATAAAAGAGACGGACATTCCCCTGGGAGACTTATCCGACTGAGTGTCAATTCTTTGGAGGATATCGTGCTTGAGAGAAATATGCTTGAGGAACTCGTAGAGTCGAAGGTACAAGAGGCTACTTGGAGTATTTCGTTAGAATATATCCGTAAAGATTACTCTGTGGGGATTAACCGGTGAAGATTTGCTGGATTCCTACCTCCGATCGTCCTTAGTAAATGCTATTATTGTATTTTATGCATTTTTGGTAAACATCATTCATATTCAAAAGCATACATACATTCAAACATAATCAACGAACGTTTTCACTTTAGTAAAAAGGGAAAAGTAAACCTGAATTCGGAAATAGAGTTGTATCAATTTTGAAAGTGTATACTCATTCAAAGTAACCAATGGATTTAGAACTTTTGATATTCTCGACTTCCTTGAGTAATTCTCTTAGGAATTCTCATGACTGAATCCGAAGACATGATACTGATACCATCTGATATTATTCGCACAGACAATTAATTTCCACAATGGCTTCTGCTGAGAATCTAATATCAAGATAATGTAATGAAAGGAATGTGTTTTCAGACTGCGGTGGATCGTGTACACCCTGGGTAATGATTAAGGAGCTTGATTTGATTAGATTTGAAAAGAGAGCATTGCCCCTAGATGAGGATGATTTGTCCTAGAATGGAAGTATCTGAGAGGATCTACCTCAAGAGGAATAAACAAAATTCCCTACAATAATATGCCTCTGGCATCATGAACTTGGTAATGTTACTTCTGGGAATTCATATGAGGAGACCTGCCCCTGGCTATTTAAGCATTGTCGAATCTTGACCTGACTGCCCCAGATGAATTGGACAATAACATGGCATGCCCCTTTAATTGGAAGATAGTGACTATGCCCCTTGTATACATTGGCTTTGATCCAGGAAGCAACTTTGTCTGTCATGAGGACTTTGGTTTATTGAATGTTCATCATGTAAGCTTCTCTGTTGTCAAACACTTAGTTATATGCAAACAATGATATTCAAAATGCAACGCTTATGTCTGTTTTGATGTTTTGAAAAAAAATTATTTTAGCAAAACAATGTTTGTAAAAACTGTGATATTAACTAAAGATTTATAATAAGCCCTAAAGGAGTCAGGATACCTTTTTTGTAACAGTACACTTTCGAACTACCCATGCTTCAGTTAGGACTTTTAAAGGGTTGTAACGTGGCTTGGTTCACGGTTTAAGAAACAAAGGATAAAGACTCAAATTTTATTTGTACCTAACCCATTCTTCGTGAGGTTCTTCAGTTCTATGTTTGGTTAACTTATGCAATATGGCTCCAAAAGAGTTTGGAATTGTAACACTGGCAGAAGTTTATTTGAAAAAAGCCAGTCATCTTCTCTTTTTTTTGTTGAGGATTTGTAGTGACCTCTTTTTCTTTTGTCTTTGTTATCCCTTCCTTTTTCCTGAACTGTTTGTTTCAGGATTACAGTCAGTAGGATGTCTCATTTTTTTTACTAAGTCTCCTTCATAGGTTTTGACTTAGTGAGCTTCTCTTTTGATAGGTATTGAATGTAATACTTAATGATTACAGGGAACCATCATTAGTTGTGTACAAAAAGGACAACTGACATAATTGAGTTAACCGATGAACTACCCTTCCCTAGGTTATGATTGAGGGTTTTAATTTGCGTGAGAATGAAAACTCCAACTTCATAGGCTCAAAAGGGTTGACTATGGATTAACTTCCTTATATCTCCACTGTTTAGGAATTGAAACAATGCATGTACATCGTCAGCATAGTCTGTTCAAAAGCATACTGCATAAGATTATGGTATTGTTTTCGTCATCCTCCCTCTAAAGGCTTATAGCTTTATCAAGATTTAAATATCATAAAATAGAAGTAAGGAGCATAGTTTTAAGTATCGTGAAACGAATGGATTAATTCTAGACAAACATATGCAATGCATTATTGTGAAAACAAAATATGACATAATAGTAAGTGTCTAGGCTGACAAAAGAAATTACAAATGAAAATTCAAATTCAAATGTTCTCAAAGCCTCTTCCTCTAAACTTGTCACTCTGGGTATTTGGCTTCTTTGATGTTTGATGAACAATAGGAGAATTCAATCTGGTCTTCTGGCATAACCTCGAGGATTCCTTCGTCAATCAGGTCTTGAATCTTATTCCTCAATGCCCAACAGTTATCAGTGACATGTCCAGGACAGTTGGAGTGATATGCACACCTTGCATAGGTGTCACACGGGGGGAAACTGACTTTCTATAAGTGTTGCGGATAGCAAGAGTCGCCACCGACTTTTATTTTATCCAAGTAGAAAGGACATAAAAGAACGGGAAAGACCTATTTTTAAAAGACTTGAGTTCGGGGGGTAGGTTATATAAAGGGAAGGTGTTAGCACCCTTTATATCCATGGTTATCCATGGGCTCTTAGTTACTTAGATCACTTAATTGTTTTGAAAAAGTGTGTAGTGTGTGTTTAGAAAAGATTTTCAGAAGTTCTTTGTAATGATCCTCGTATGGATGTATACAAAGTCTTAAGTTTGAAAATATTTTGCAAGTGGGGTGTGAATAAGAGTTTTTGAAAGATGTGAGCAAGTAACTAAGAACTACCTACCCTAGACTGGTCTTTCATGTTTCTTTATTTCCTTTCAATGGTAAGACTGTCCTTACTATTAAGGAGTAAGTAGTCATTTACCTTGGATTTTATTAAGGGACGAGCGTAGGATCATCGTATGGTCAATGAAGGCAACTGGAGGGTGTCTTTAGCAATTGGGAGGGACTATCATCTTTTAAACTGAAGGGACAAGATCATTCTAGGCAACACCGTAGGCAACATCGTAGGGACTTGATCTTTTAACCGAGGGGAGGGACAAGATAATTTTTTATTTGTAGGGTTTTGCTTAAGACACCCCACTTTGGAGGGACTGGACCGTTTAGAAGGCAACTTAAGAGGAGTAACCCTAGGAGGTGCAGATAGCGATCATAGATCGACTTACGTGTGTGAGTGTTTATTTCATATATTTATTCTTTTTTTTTTTAAATTTTTCTAAGTCCAATTTAATTCATTTAATCTTTTCACTCCCTATTTACGAACCAAGAAATTAAATAAATAAATTAATTAAATGCGAAAATATAAGACCTACAATATTACATGGCTTTGGGCAGTTACAAAATAATCGGGCAGAAAATAAATTACAATAAACATAAACCTATACATTTTTCTAATAATTTAAAATAAAGCAAAGAAAAGCATAATAATCAAATAAATTAAATAAAAGAAAAATTAAAAGAAGATAAAAAAATAAATTAGGGTTAGAATTAGGTTTTAATTAAGAGAATTATGGTTGATTTTAGAAAATTAGGATTAGAGACAAGTATTAGGGTTTTCAAATAAATTTAAATTTTATAAGGAAAATATAATCTAATTACTAGTTATTATTAATTTACAAATTAATTAAATAACATAAAAAAAACATTTTACATTAAAGGAAAATAAAATTATTATTATTTTGAGAAATATTTGCAAGAATTTAATTTAATATTTAAATTTTAATTAATTTACAAAAGATAATAAAAATCAAATTATTTAAACAAATATATAAAAAAAAAATTTATTTTATTTACATGAAACTAATGTTATTATTATTATTTATGAAAATTATTAGTTTTTTTTGAAAAAAGATTAAAAGTTATTATTGGTTAATTTTTAAGAAAATAATTAAAGGAATTAATTAGATAATATAATAATTATAAAAAAAGCATAAAATAGAATGGGGGATGCCTGGATTTGAACCCAGAACCTCCCCATTACCAGGTGGATGTGTGACCAAATGTGTTGCGCACGCGTTCTGATGATACAATGACTAAAGTCAATTATATGTGAAACCTGCGAATTTTCTTGCGAATTCTCCTGCGAGTTTTCCTGCGTTTGAAACCTGCGAAACACATATTATGCCAGACGCGTACGATTTTGTTAAATTGATCATACAAACATGATCTACACAGTTCAAACTATTTATTTACGGTCTTAGAATTTGTTTATAGTCATTAAATTAGGAAACCCTAATTCGAAGGGATGAACCCTAATAATGGCATCTTGCGCGTTTGGCCATGGAACTCCAATCTAAGCACTCATAAACAATCTTTGCTACATCACAAACAACTTTAGGCAATCAAAAACAAATTATAACAATCAATTATTGAAATCGAAAAAGTCAAGAACAAATATGAAAAGTGATTCGGTTTGCATGTTTCATGGCACTAAGGCTGATGATGATGATTGTTACATGATCAGTGAACCTTCAGGAAGCTAATGCAAGCTCTCAAGACCTTTGAAACTACCTGAATTCGCAAAATCGATTTTGAGTTTTTTGTGAATTTTTTTGAATTTGGAACAAGGTCGGTGGCTGCTGAATTTCGTGTCCAAGCCTTGGTTTATGTTTGTATATATGTGAGGAGTAAAATTAGGTCAAAAGTTGGGCTTTGGATCAAGGATATTGGTTGCTTCATTGTGAAGAAACAATCACCATAAAATATGAAAAAATAAAATGAATTCTTACCTCTTTGAGTGTACACGAATTTGGCTTTTTCCAATCAGCTTTAAATGTTATAAGATTCATTCCCAAACCAAAAATTGATCTATTATTTGATGTTTTATATTTTATTTTTATTTAAATTGAATTTTAAGGTAATCAGCTTCATCTCCAACAAGCATTGCAAAGTTTGCGACATTGGCGTGTTGATCTTGATAAACTGTCTTTTATGTTCCTTGTGTTGAGGCGGATAACCCTATAAGACCGCCCTCCTTTAATTAAAGAACTATCAGTAGTAGCCTGTCTCTTTCCTTCTCTCATCCTCATCTTCCTTTCAACCAAGTCAGCTTGTTTCATCGGAGGTTGACTGATGATTAGATTCCCGACTCCGTTACCTTGAAGTTTATTGACAAAGACTCTCAGCTCATCTTTCCCTTGGGCTAAGTTTTGGACAAAAGCCACCTGACCATTCATATGGATTCTCATATCTTCCATCCCAGCTTGTAGTTGTTCCAACTGATCATCCTTGTTGTCTTCATGATTCTTCTTTTTTTATGTCCTTAGTGAGGAGGGCTTTCAACTCTTCTTGCCCCTTGGACAAATTTAGGATCATTTCTTGAAATTGAGCATTCTAAGGTTGAAGATCTTTGACAAATTGTTCGAGAGCCATTTCTGCTGAAATAAACAGCGAGAAGATGAGAAACCTGCTATGAAAATTTGTCATGCAATGATATGGTATGTAAATGTGAATGCAATGTTTTCAAGGTCCGCATGATTTAAATTTGTTAAAACAAACAAAAACAAAAACTCTTATTAGTAGACTTGAAATAATATTACCCATTGGGCTTTCAAATGAAAGAAAACAAAACTTAGCAAGAAAATAAAACATCTGAGATTTAATTCTCCCATGGACACTTCCTCTTGGTGTTGAGATATGTGTTGAGATTCCGCTCCTCGTGAAGTTGTTTTGTCAGCTCCAACACTCTTTCTTGGCTAACCTTGAATTGAGCTTCAAAGGTATTTCTTTGCTCCTTCAGTTGGATCCAGGACTTCTGCAGCTCTTCCAAATCAGAAGGCATATCAGGATGTAGAATAGTATAAGGAACATCTCCTTTAATGATAGGCTCAACAGTTACCGGTAGAACAACATGATATGGCATCATAAGAGTCTGAGCATGAGACCGCACCCATCTGAGGTAAGGTTCCATAGGAATGGAGTATTTTGGTTCCAGAGTCTTATTATCAACCTTGTTCACCTTACTCCAAGCTTGTATAAACCTTTAACGGTAACCTTGAAGATCGTTGTCATAATCAAACAAATACCTTGAATAAGCATGTCATGAGGACCATTACTCCGAGCATAACCAACATACGTAGTGCTAAAGAAGGATTTTAGGTAATACCCCCTATAATGCCAAGGAGTGGAACATTGGGGAATTCCCCACAATGGTCAATGATAGTAATGTTCTCCATAGATCGGGAACACCAATGAATGTCTCAAGGAGAGAGTGACATTATCCTTTTGGACCACCTTAAACTTTGTTCATTCTTCATCACAGATCGAGGAAGATGTGAAATAAACCACCTTGATAGTAGAGGTATACAACACATCAGAGTTCCTCGTGCCTTCGTAGTACGAGTGTGAAGAGAGTGCAAGATATCCCCAAGCAAGGTAGGCACCGGATTGTGAGTCAGAAATATGTTGATGGCGTGTACATCTATGAATTGGTCTGGATTAGGGAACAATACCAAACCATAAATCAGCAAGGCTAAGGTTTCCTCAAAAGCATCGTAACTCATAGCATCCAAGAACACCTGAGCTTTCTCTATTAATACTTTGGAAAGAATACCCTTAACTTTGCTTCTTGTTTCTATGACAATGTCTGATTTCGTCAAATGTAGGGCTGCAACAATGACTCCAGGTTTAGGCTCTTTCTCTAAGCCTGTGAAAGGTTTCTGATCAAGGATAGGCACACCCAGTAGCTTGGAGAATTCTTCCATTGTGGGCACCAAATGATAATCGGGAAATGTGAAGCAATGATGTTTAGGATCAAAGAACTGGAACAGGACACTCATTATATCTTCATCAAATCCTGAGGTAACCAAGTCAAGTAGATAATCATGCTTCTTGATGAATTGGGAGCTTTCAGGAAGTTTTGAGACCAAATCCTTAAGCCTGAAAGGTATCCTTATAAATTTGATTCGGATAGTGTTCCTACAAGTGGAAGCCATAACTTGCAACAAAGAACAAAGATAAATCCTTTGGTACTTGAAATGGTTAGTGAGAATGTTATGCTTATGATGTCATGATGTTATGATGTTATTTTCAATCACAAACAAGTGGCACACACAAGCAAGTCACATAATAGCCCTAGGTTTAGAGGCTTACATGAGTTTTAAGGAAAGTACCCTCCCCCTGAAGTTTAGTTGGTTCATCCTATCCTAACAAAAATAACCGGGTTCTAAGGGATCTCAATATCACTGATCCTTCTCAAGGGTTGTTGTTCAGTAAGCAACTGACTTTCCAACCAACACCCCCCCCCCAAGATTAGAATCTCAATGAGCATAGCATTGAGTATCAACAAAATTTAGACTTCACCAAAGCCGGCTATCTCACTAATTTCTAAAGGCCAAGATGGGTCAATTAGGGTTCTAAAGGGTAGTTAGTGTTAATGACAATGTATGGCAGCCCCATATTATCCTCAACTTACTTAAGGAACATAAGCACCAACCAAGAAGTCACACTAACTGTAGCCACCAGATCAACCATATCGGTATACGCCGTTGTTGTACTCCAAAATTTTCCCTCCCATAATTAAGGCAATATGTATCAATATTTCTCAAGGTTCACAAGAGTCCTACAAATCAAGTTTGGTCAAGAAATGATGGAAAAAACAATTTTGCTTGTGTATGTATCGATACATCCTTGTTTTGTATCGATACAAGTCTTTGATTATCACAAGAAAGGGAATTTGCTTCTGTATGAATCGATATATACGATTTTTGCATCGATGCATGTTTCTTCTATGCTATGTATCGATTCATACGATTTATGCATCGATGCATGCTTCTTTGTGTTTCTGGAAACAAACTATGTATCGACTCATTCGTGACATGTATCGATGCATGGTTGAATTAACTTGCTGGAAATTGTCAAAACTTCAGTATGCATCGATGCATACATATTTGTATCGATTCATACATGTTATATAACTAACATGTATCGACTCATACTAGTTTCGCATCGATGCATAAATCTGTTTTTTCACTAGCAGCTTCTGTTTGAAATATAAAAACCAATATTGGGATCAGATTTGTATTCTAGAAGCTCATAAACAACATTTAAGATGATTTGATACTCTCCAAATTCGTGCTAGACCATATTGGCAAGGGAATATTTGATTTTTTTCACAATTATGGTTGATTCTTTCTTCATGAACAAGTAACTCAAATCCATGACAAAAAACCCAACTTTTCTGACCTAATGACACCCATTATATAAACACAAGTGTGCAACCATCCAAGAGGACGAAAATTGGACAAAAACAACTACTTGCAAACTTCAAATTTTAATAAAAATATTCAAATTCGGTTTCCTATACTTTGGTCTTATTCAGGTGATTTGAATGTTGGGATAACTTCCTGAGGTCATTTAGAACATGAATCGATCATGATCATCATCAGAAGCATCATATAAACCCTAGACCGAACATGTTTTCATGGTTTTTCTCTCTCATTATATACGCATTGTTCATCTAATTTGATCTCATATTGTTGTTATTGATAATGTTTGCAAGGTTTCTGGACAAATTTCGTGAAGTTTCATGGCCGAAAACTCATTCTTCCATTGTTAGGGTTTCAAATCCAATTTTAGGAACCTTCGATCTAGGCCGTTTTCAAGTCCTTGAATGCTTGGGTTAAACTACATACATCATGGGCAATCAATTATTATAATTATTTTGGATCAATGCTTTGTATTTTTTTTTTTTGTGTTTGAAATTCGCAGGGCCGCAAGTGTAAGAAAATTCGCAGTAAATTCCACATAAAAATTCGCAGGAAAACCTGCAGGGATGAAGGTTGAAGATGACCTGAAGGCGCCAAATTAAGGATTCAAAAAACATATTTATTTATATAATATTGTTTGTATTTTAATAGTTGAATGGCGCAGATGGTTCAGTGGTAAAAGGGTATGGCATTGGAGCGAAGAGACCTGGGTTCGATCCCAGATTTTCTCACTTTTTTAATATTTCATTATTTTTGCAGGTTTAATATTTAAATCATGTTGTTCAGGATATGTTCTAAAAGCGTGCGCAACCTAGTGGGGGATCCCCTGTCTGGTAAAGGGGAGGTCTTGGGATCAAAACCAGACCTCCCCATATTTATTTTGTGCGCTGGTTTTCTTTGATTTTTCACTTATGTTTTCTACTTTAATTATTAATTAGGTTAATTAGGTTATAAATTATAATTAATTTAATTTAATTAGAATAACAATTACTAATCTTTTTCCTAAAAAAACAAAAAACAAAATAATAATTTAGCTAGATTTTCTAAAAAAATTCTTAATAACTTTATTCCAATTAATTTTTTTAATTATTTCTTTAATAATGATTTTGTATATAACTAATATTTACTATTTTTGTAAATTAATTAATAATTAATAATTAGGTTGTATTTTCTTAATAAATTCATTCAAACCCTAATTTCTTAATTAAAACCTAATTCTAACCCTAATTTATTTTTATTTATCTTTTTTTAATTTTGCTTTTATTTAATTCATTTAATTATTATGCTTTTCTTTGCTTTATTTTAAATTATTAGAAAAAATGAATAGGTTTATGTTTATTGTAATATATTTTCCGCTTATATTATTATGTAACTGCTCAAAGCCATGTAATAGCGTAGGTTTTATATCTTCTGCATTTAACTTATTTATTTAATTGCTTGGTTAGTAAATAGGGAGTGAAAAGATTAAATGATTAAAAAAGGACTTATAAAATTAAATAAAAAAGAATAAATATCTGAAATAAATTATTCACACACGTAAGTCGGTCTATGATCGCCGTCTGCACCTCCTAGGGTATTCCTCTTGGTTGCTTTAATACGGTCAAGTCCTTCGAAAGTGGGGTGTCTTAAGCAAAACCCTATAAATGAAATTATCTTGTCCCTCCCCCCGGTTAAAAGATCAAGTCCCTATGATGTTTCCTACGGTGTTGCCTATAATGATCTTGTCCCTTCGGTTTAAAAGATGATAGTCCCTCCCAATTGTTATAGACACCCTCTAATTGCCTTCGTTGACCGTACGATAACCATACGCTCGTCCCTTAAACAAATCCAAGGTAATGACTACCTATTCCTTAATAATAGGGATAGTCTTACCCTTGAAAAAATATAAAAGAACATGCATGACTTAGTCTAGGGTAGGTACCTCGTAGTTACTTGCTCACACTTTAAAAATACTTTTCACACCTCACTGTTTTCAAATATTTTCAAAAACAAAGGCTTTGTATACATCCATACAAGGATCATTACAAAGTACTTAGAAAATTTTCTAATCACACACTTCACATTACTTTTTTTTCAAACAAAAAAGTGAGCTAAGTAACTAAGAGCCCATGGATAACCATGGATATAAAGGGTGCTAACACCTTCCCTTTATATAACCTACCCCCCGAACCCAAGTCTTTTAAAACGATCTTTCCTATTCTTTTATGTCCCTTCCTTATGGATAAAATAAAAGTCGGTGGTGACTCTTGCTATCCACAACATTTATAGAAAGTCAGTTCTCCCACCGTGTTACAGAACTGGCGACTCTGTTGGGGAGTTACTAAGTAAAAGAGGGGTACCCTTAGGAATTAGATCACTTAATTGTTTGCTTTGTTTGCTTTATATTATCTGTTGGGCTTTTGTGTGAAAGATCCTAACCCAGATCTAGTGTACCCTAGGTAAGTAGCAATAGCCCAAGGAAACTGTACGGAGTATACCGATATGGTTGATCTAGTGGCTACATTAGTATGACTTCTTGGTTAGTTCTTATGTTCCTTAAGTAAGTTGAGGATAACCTGAGGCTGCCATATGTTGTCATTACACTAACTGACTTTGTAGAACCTTAGTTAACCCATCTTGGCCTTTAGAAAGTAGTGACATAATCGGCTTTGGTGAAGACTAAAGTTGGTTGATACTCGATGCTACGCTCATTGAGATTCTAATCTTGGGAGGTTTTGGTTGGCAAGTCAGTTGCCTACTGAACAAAAACCCTTGAGAAGAATCAATGATATTGAGATCCCTTAGAACCTGGTTACTTTTGTAGGATAGGATGAACCAACTAAACTTCAGGGGAAGGGTACTTACCTTTAAACCTCATGCAAGCCTCTAAACCTAGGGCTATTGTGTGACTTGTTTGTGTGTGCCACATGTTTTTTATTGAGCGTAACATCATGACATCATAAGTATAGCATTTTCACTAACCATTTCAAGGACCAAAGGATTTATCTTTGTTCTTTGTTACGGGTCATGGCTTCCACTTCTAGGAACACCATCCGGATCAACTTTGTAGGGATACCTTCTAAGCTTAAGGAATTGGTATCTAAAGTTTCTGAAAGCTCCCAATTCATCAAGAAGCATGGTTACCTGCTGGATCTAGTTACTTCAGGATTCAATGAAGACATGATGAGTGTCCTATTCCAGTTCTTTGATCCTAAACATCATTGTTTCACGTTCCCCGACTATCAGTTGGTTCCTACATTGGAAGAGTTCTTCAAACTACTGGGTATACCTATCCTTGATCAGAGACCCTTCACAGGCTTAGAGAAAGAGCCTAAACCTGAAGTCGTTGTTGCAGCCTTACATTTGAAGAAATCAGACATTGTCCTAGAAACGAGAAGCGGAGTTAAGGGTATTCTTGCTAAGGTATTAATGGAGAAAGCTCAAGTGTTCTTGGATGCTATGAGCTATGATGCTTTTGAGGAAATTTTAATCTTGCTGATCTATGGTTTGGTGTTGTTCCCTAATCCAGACCAGTTCATAGATGTACATGCCATCAACATATTCCTGACTCACAATCCAATGCCTACATTACTTGGAGATATCTTACATTCTCTCCATACTCGTACTACGAAGGCAAGGGGAACTGTGATGTGATGCATACCTCTACTATCAAGGTGGTTGATTTCTCACCTTCCTCGATCAGTGATGAAGAATGAACAAGGGCTTAGGTGGTCTAAAAGGATTATGTCACTTTCTCATTCAGATATTCACTGGTGTTCTCGATCTATGGAGAATGTTACTATCATTGACCGTTGTGGGGAGATCGATAATGCTCCACTCCTTGGCATAAGAGGGGGCATTACTTACAACCCTTCTTTATCTCTAAGTTAGTTTGGTTATGCTCAGAGTAATGGTCCTCATGACATGCTTATTTAGGGTATTGTGTTCGACTACAACAACGATCTTCAAAGTTACCGTCAAAGGTTTATACGAGCTTGGAGAAAAGTGAACAAGGTTGATAACAAGACTCTGGAACCAAAGTATTCCATTCCTATGGAACCTTACCTCAGATGGGTGCGATCTCGTGCTCAGACTCTTATGATGCCATATCATGTTGTTCTACCGGTCACTATGGAGCCTGTTGCTGAAAGAGATGTTCCTTATACAATCCTTCATCCAGACATGCCCACTGACTTGGAAGAGCTGCAGAAATCCTGATCCAACTGAATGAGCAAAGGGATACTTTTGAGACTCAGTTCAGAGCTAGTCAAGAAAGAGTGCTAGAGCTGACAAGGCAACTTCACGAGGAGTGGAATCTCAACACATACCTCAACACAAAGAGGAATCATCCATGGGAGACCTAAGTCCCATATATTTATTTCTTTGTACTTTATTCTTATTTCCTTTCATTGTAAGCCCAATGGGAAGTTTTATATTAAACATTTACTAATAAAAAATTTGTTTTTCTTTAAAACAAATTT
This sequence comes from Lathyrus aphaca, assembly GCA_963966055.1. Classification (NCBI taxonomy): domain Eukaryota; kingdom Viridiplantae; phylum Streptophyta; class Magnoliopsida; order Fabales; family Fabaceae; genus Lathyrus; species Lathyrus aphaca. The sequence continues at coordinate 490,767,610 of OZ014521.1, forward strand.
AAATCCAGCGGTCCTTGGAAACATTGCATATGCATCTACATACCATATCATTACATCACAGGTTTCTTAAAACATGTATCTTATCTTCTCGTTGTTTATTTCAGTAGCAATGGCTCTCGAACAAACTGTCAAGGAGCTCCAGACTCAGAATGCCCAATTTCAAGAGATGATTCTGAATTTGTCCATGGGACAAAATGAACTGAAGGCACTCCTGGCCAAGAAAAAGAAGAAAACCAGAAAACTAGTTGGCTTTATCAACATGGGTAGAAGGTTCAGAGGTCCAGTCAAGATAGATGAGGAAGTAGAAAATCTTGTGGATGAAAATTCTGAGAGAGAAGAAGGAAGTCTCCATGGTACTACTGAAGATTCCGATTATGAGGAGAATTATTACCATGATTCGACTGGTGATGAGAAATATAAGATATTGGAGAACCGGGTGAATGCTATAGAACTACAAAAGACTTCTGGGTTTGACTTTGAAGATTTAAGTTTTATTTCTAGGGTCTCCACCCTATTGGTTTCAAAGTTCCTACTTTTGTGGTGTATGATGGCGTGTCATGTCCAAAGTTGCATATGAGATCTTATGTTAGGAGAATTCAACCATATACTCCTGATAGGAAGCTGTAGATTCATTTCTTCGAAGAAAGCTTGTCTGGAGCTCAACTAGAATGGTACTATCAACTGGAGAGTACCAACATTCGTAATTGGTATGATCTTGCTGAGGCTTTCTATAAGTTGTATCAATATAACTCTGATTTAGCACGAACTTGTATGCAGCTCCAAAACATGTCCATGGGTTATAAAGAAAGCTTCAAGGAGTATGCTCAGAAGTGGAGAGATCTTGCAAGTAGAGTTCAACCCCCTTTGACTGACAGGGAATTGGTTAATATGTTTATGAGTACATTGACTAGTCCTTTCAATAGTCATCTCATTGGAAGCTCATCCTCTGGTTTCACTGAGCTGATAATGATTGGAGAATGTGTGGAGAATGGGATACGAAGTTGAAAGATTCAGATGGTTGCCTCTTCAAGTACCACCAAGAAGCCTTCTAATGGGAAGAAGGAATCCAATGCTGTGTATGGCCAACAGGGTCGTAATAATCGTAACCAATCTGTTGGAGCTATTTTGATTTCTAATCCTGCACCTGCACCACAAGAGCAGCAGCAAAATAGTCAGCCCAAGCCTAGGAGGCAATTTACAAAGATCAATATGTCATTGGTTCAGGCTTTGCAACACATGTTGAAAGGAGAGCTGATTACTTTGAAAGATCCTCCTCAAAATTCCAACACTTCCTCTCCTCTTTACAATCCCAATGCAAGGTGTGCATATCATTCCAACTGTCCTGGACATGATACTAATAGTTGCTGGGCGTTGAAGAACAAAATTCAGGACATGATTGAAAATGGAGAAATTGAGTTTGACCCTCCTGAAACTCCTAATGTGATTACTGCTCATATTCCTAAGCATGAGAAGACTGTTAATGTTGTTGATGAAGTTTCTTATGTTTATATCGTGGATAAATTAACAACTCCTCTATCCATTGTCAAGAAGAAGCTGATACAAGCTGGTTTATTTCCAAGTTGCAATGAAGATTGTTTTTTCTGTGCCTATCAACCTATTATTATTGGAAGCTGAAGGAAGGTATTCAGTGCATGATGGACAACCTTACTATATTATTTGAGAAGACCCCTTCTATAGACAGTTTATGTGAAGGTCTGGCCCAAGATTTGAAGCTTGAAGATATGGCTATGGTTGATAAGACTCCTGTGAAGATTACTTCCAAAGGTCCAGTGAGGATTACTTCTAAAGGTCCTGTGAAGATTACTGCTGAGCCAAAGGTGGCTCCAATGATTATTACTACTCCTAGTCCTATCCCATATACTTTTGATAAGGCTATACCCTGGAATTATGGTTCTGATGTTTATATCCACGGTGTCAAGAAAGAGCCTTTGACTGATACTGTTGCACCCCAAAATTTGCCCTCACAATACAAGACTTTGTGTTCTAAGAAGGTTCACAAGGTTCACAAGTTCTCCAACACTTGCATAACCTTTCATGAGGTTCATGAAGTCTACAAGTTACTTTATGAAGGTTCACAAGGTTCACAAGTTTCTCAATGCTTATATAACCTTTCATGAGGTTCATGAAGTCTACAAGTCACTTCTTGAAGGTTCACAAGGTTCACAAGTTTCTCAACATTTACAAGACCTTCCATGAAGTTCATGAAGTTTACAAGTCACTTCTTGAAGGTTCACAAGGTTCACAAGATTCACAATGAATATAAAGCTTTCCTGAGGTTCATGAGGTCTACAAAGCCACTTCATGAGGTTCACAAGGTTCACAAGCTTCACAATACCTCCCATGAGTATCACAAGACATTTTATGAAGATTCACAAGGTTCACATAGTTCACAATTGGTCAAAGAAGTTGACAATTCCCTCAGACAATGCACCTCCTAAGCAGTGCATCCAAAACTAGGGTTTTGACTTTAATCAGGCTAAATGGACTTCCACTGCCTCAAGTGAGTTTCATAACATCTTATATGTGTGTAAGAACCCCCATGTCAAGTTTCAAAACTTCTCTCAAAAGTTTGCTCAGTCAGATGATCAGATAAGTCAAAATCAGTCAATGTAGTCAAAAAGTCAAACTGAGGTCAACTGTGGTCAAACCAAAGTCAAACTTCATGATTTTTTGCCAACATCAAGTATATGAAGTAAAATTCATCATTTGATCAAGGGTTGATCATGATTCATCAAGGAGATTCCAGATCATCAGTAATCAGAAGTTTCTAAATTAGGGTTTCCTCAGTAAAAGTCAACTGAACTTTGACCAGGCATAACTTTCACATACTTCATCACCAAGTCTCCATCCAAATCTCATTTTGAAGGAAATTGAATTTTCTACAACTTTGATGTTGAAGGTTAAGCCCAAAAATGCTTCATTTGAAAGATATGATCTAAGACATTATATGTCATTTCAAAAGTCAACAAAAAGTCAACAACTTCAAAAGGGCATAACTTGAGATTGGTAAATGATATGGACCTGAAACCAATGGGGTTGTTTAGAGGATTCTTCAAGCTTTCCAAAAAGTCCAAGAACACCCTCATACCTTTAAAATTGAGGGAGATGTGCCCTTGCAAAGTTGGGAAATTTTGTGATGGTTTATGTTGAAAATGGAGGCTTAAAAGTAATTCTTTCCAAATGGGCTGCCCAAATTGTGACCCAATTCATTTCATAATGGCTTGCACGAAATTAATTTAATTTATTCATAATTTTATTTATTTTATTTTTATTTATTATGATTTTTATATTAAAAAGTCATTTTAAATTCTAATAAAATATAAAATCATGAAAATAAATTTTAATTTTATTTCTAGAAAGTCTTAAAGGGTGATTAGAGTCAAAGGAGAAGGAAATCATGTGAATTATCCCAAAATAGCAAGCATTCAAAAGCAAATATTTGACTTTTACAACACCATCTTTTTCAATCTTTTTTGGATCAAATATCCACATAACCAATGAGTTTTTCTGACCTAATTCACTCATGTATATATGCATAACACAAACCCTAGCCTCATTCACGAATTGGCAGCCTTGTGGTGTAAGTTCAAATTCTCAAAAATCCTTTGAAAACTCATATTCGGTTTCCAAATTGCAGGGCTTTTAAAGGTAAAATAAGGATGTAGCAAGCTTCCCTGGACCTCACTGGTTGTAAAGCATCCATCATATGCATCAATACTATCTCATGTTGCCTTACCCGAATCAAACTTGGCCATGGATTTCAAATTTTCGATTCTGTTTGTTTATGCATTATTAACGAATTTTGTTTGTGTTTTTGTGTTTGTGATGATCCAAGGAACAATTCTGGACAAATCAATTGGATTTCCCTTGCCTAGAACCGATTCGGCCATTGTTAGGGTTTAGCTCTCATAATTAGGGTTTGATGATTCAACCAATATAAATAAATTCTGGACACATAGGAGTGTTCTATAAGACACAAGGATTATAAAACTGTAATTAATTTTAAGAATCATTGCTGTTTGGTGTAAGTTTCGTTTTTCGTAGGTTTTGAAGTATGAAGAACTCCCAGGAAAATTCGCAGGAGAAATCGTTACAAAATTCGCAGGTAATGGGAGGAAGAAGAAGACCAGTTCGCGCCTGTTTTCAAATTCAAATTCTATTTAAAAAATAATATGAATTAATCCTGGATTTATTTCACAAATGTATGTTTGGCCTGGTGGAAAAGTGCATGCGCGTGTTGGTGAAGGCTGGGGGTTCGAATCCTGCCTCCAGCAATTTTTTTTGTGATATGTTTCCATTTAAATTGTGTTTCATATATTATTGTTTATAGCTAACATGTTAGCAGATTGGCTCTTCCAGCCGGGTGGTAGCGTGCGCATTCTTGTATACTTAAGGTCCTGGGTTCAATCCTCCCCCAGGCCTTTTTGGTTCTCATTATTTTCTGGATTTTACATCATAAGGAACAAAACAAATCTCACTCTCTCATCTCTTGCCTGCGCATGGATGGCCCAGTGGTGTGATCTCTTGGCTGCAAGCATAGGGGACTGGGTTCAAACCCCAGCCCCATCAGGTTTTTACTCTTCTCATTCTTTTTCTTATTATTTTCTAATTAGTTGATATCCTATATTAAAATAAATTAAAATTATAACATTTCATTATTTTCTATATTATAAAATATGTATATATTAGTTAAAATTATTTTGTATATTCTAAACCCTAAAAATTATTTCTCAAATAAAACCCTAATTTTATAAAACTCTAAAAATATTTTTAAAATACAAATCTAATTCTATTTTTTTTTTAATTTTATTCTCTAATGTAATTATAATGTATATTTGTTTAGTATGATTCATGTAAATATTATAAATATAATTATAAATTATTTCTCTCATCTAAAATATAAATATGTTTCATATTATTAGAAATTAAAGTTTTTTTTATAAATATACTTATAATTTATTTTTCTCTTTATATATTAAGTAAATATTTTTTATAACTTTTGTCTAGAAATAATTGAATTTATGATAATTAAGTTTTGTTGCTATAATACATTTAAAAATAACCTAATAATTTGTAAAATAAAACAATTACTTGTTCCTATTTGTTTTCCCAAATATAATTGTTCATTTTAAAATTTACTAATTTCTTATGTTTGATTAATTTTTATTATTACTACTAACCATATTATTTATTTTGCTTTGTAAATTTTATATTATTATTAATTATTATTTTTATGCTTATTATTTCGCTAACTTTATAATTTTTATTATTTACTAACTTTTCCTATTTTATCATTACTAACTCTTTTTCTTGCTTATTATTATTATCACTAACCCCTTATTATTTATATTTTATTATTGCTTATTTATATTTATTTTGCTATTTAATTATTTTGCTCAGTATTATAATGTTGTAATTGTTTCTCGGATGTAAATTTTGTAATATTTTAATTATTTAATTATTTTTGCTATGGTTAGTAATTAGGGAGTGAAAAATATGTATGTTATTTAAAAATTAAATTAGATCACCTTAATAATAAGATAATTAAAATAAACATTCACACACACGTAAGCCGATTTTAATCGCCGTCTCACTTCCTAAGGTTATCCCTCAAGTTGCCTACGAATAATGGTCAAGTGGGGTGTATAAAGCAAGTCCCTTAAAATAGAAAATCATCAAAGTCCCTTATGGTTGCCTTTACGAATCGAGTCCCTTTCGAAAAATGATGATAGTCCCTCATATGTGCTTATTACACCCCACAGTTGCCTTCATAATCAGATTGTCCCTCTCATGTCCCTTACATCCAAGGTAAGGACTACCTACTCCTTAATAGTAGGGATAGTCTTACCAAGGAAAGGATAAAGAATAAGAAAGACCTTAAACATTAGGGTAGGTTACTCCTATGTACTTGCTCACTTCAAAATTTTTTTTACACTTAAACAAATTTCCAACAAATTTTCAAACAAGTTTTTTACACATCCGTACATGGATTATTATTAAACTATTCTGAAAATTTTTCTATTCACACACTACATTTTCAAAAACAATTTAAAGTGAGCTTAAGTACCTAAGAGCCCATGGATAACCATGGATGAAAAGGGTGCTAACACCTTCCCTTTTCATAACCTACCCCCCGGACCCAAAAATATTCTCTTAAGGTCTTTCCTGTTCTTTTATGACCTTTCCTTATGGATAAAATAAAAGTCGGTGGCGACTCTTGCTATCCGCAACATAACTAAAAGTCAGTTCTCCCACCGTGTTACAGATACACCTGCTACTGATACTAATCCTGATGTTGACAATGTTGTTGGGTCTAGGAAGGTCACCAGGAGTGGAAGAATTTTCTCTCCAGGAGACACTTCAAATACTGCTGCTACTCTAGTTCATATCTCTAACTCTGGGCCAAGTACTGAGGCTCGAGGCAAAGGACCATTGATTGAACCTGTTCAAGCTGAGGCACCATCTAATGAAGATCCCTCTAAGCAGATGGAAGAAGTGTTGAAGATCATCCGCAAGAGTGATTATGATATTGTTGAGCAGTTAGGGAATACTCCCTCTAAAATATCTATGTTATCTCTGCTATTATGTTCTGAAGCCCATGCTAAGGATTTAATCAAGTTCCTGAAGACTTCTCATGTGCCACATGAAATCTCTGTGGACCAGTTTGAGAATTGTGTTGCTCATCTGACTAGTGATAATGGTTTGAGTTTTTCTGATGATGTTCTGACTCCTGCTAAAAGAAACCATAATAGAGCTCTACACATTTCCATTGAGTTTAGGGGCACTACTTTATATCATGTTTTGGTGGATAATGGTTCTTCATTGAATGTATTACCCAAGGAGGTCTTTGACAAACTCAACCTTGAAGATGTTGTGTTAAGGCCAAGTAATGCAGTGGTGAGGGCCTTTGATGGTTCAAAAAGAATGGTGCATGGAGAATTGGATCTCCCAATCAAAGTAGGCTCTCAAGTCTTTGATTCCACTTTCTATGTGATGGATATTCGTCCTGCGTACTCCTGTTTGCTTGGGTGCCCCTGGATCCATGGGGCAGGTGCTGTAACCTCCATTTTACATCAGAAGCTGAAGTATCCAATGAAAGGCAAGATTGTCACTGTTTATGGTGAAGAAGAATACATGGTCAGTCATGTGAATACTTTTAAATATGTTGAGATGGAGGGTGAATTTATTGAGACTCCTTGCTAGACATTTGAAGTAGTTCCTCAAGTTTTTCCTGCTACTAAATCCATCCCTGCTGCTAAACCAGTTCCTGTTGTTACAAGAGTACCTCCTACAATGGCTTCTCTCAAGGATGCTAAAGTTGTGGTTGAAGAAGGTTGTTGTACTATTTGGGGTCAGCTTCCTGACATTCCTTACAAGTCTGACAAGTTTGGTTTGGGTTTTACTACAGAATCTCAGAAGGTTGTTCGTCGTGCTTGTGTTGTTCGTATAACTAACCAAGGAATCATAAAGGACCAAGTCAACGTTGTAGGAGATTATGATGGAGATTAAAACCTGGATAATTGGATCTTTCCTACCACTGGTGGTGGGCTCAACAACTGGAAGGCTGAAGACGTTATTCCTATCTCCTTTAGTCAGGAATAAATGCTATTTTGTTTTTCTAATTTTAATTTTTGTAATTTTGAACAATTAAATACTTTTGGGCCTTGTGCCTTGCCCGGGGCACAATGGTGTGTTTGTTAGGGATGTCATTTCATTTTCATATTTTCATTCAATAAAATCAATGGACGTTTCTTGCTTTCATAAATATTGCGCTCTTTGTCTTTCTTTTACTTTTTCCTTTATCAAAAGCTATGTGTTCTTACACACACCCACATCACTAAAATGCAGATCCTCATCCACTCTGGATCTATTGATAACAGTTCTGCTATTGCCAACTATAACTTCGAGAATCCGATATATCAAGCCGAGGATGGAAAGGAGGAAGATTGTGAAGTACCTGTAGAGCTGGCTAGATTGCTACAACAAGAAGAGAAATTTATACAGCCACATGAGGAACCAATTGAAGTTGTGAATCTAGGAACTAAGGAGAACAGGAAAGAGGTCAAGATAGGTGCTGAATTGGAAAACAGTGTTAAGAACAGGTTGATCCAGATGTTACGTGACTATGTGGAAATTTTTGCTTGGTCTTATGAAGATATGCCAGGGTTAGATACTGATATTTTGGTTCACCGTCTACCAGTGAAAGAAGATTGTCGCCTAATAAAATAGAAAGTTCGTCGTATGCGTCCTGAAATGTCAGAAAAGTTTAAGGCATAAGTGATGAAACAATTCAATGCAGAGTTCCTAGCTGTTACTTCTTATCCTCAGTGGGTTGCAAATGTGGTACCGGTGCCTAAGAAAGATGGTAAAGTACGCATGTGTGTAGATTACATGGATTTGAACAAAGCCACCCCCAAAGATGACTTTCCACTTCCACATATTGATCTTCTGGTAGACAACACTGCTCAACATAAGGTATTCTCTTTTATGGATGCTTTCTCTGGTTACAATCAGATTAAGATGGCACCTGAGGATATGGAGAAGACTACATTTGTGACTCAATGGGGCACTTTCTATTATAAGGTAATGCCATTTTGTTTGAAGAACGCTGGGACAACATATCAGTGTGCTATGATAGCTTTGTTCCATGACATGATTCACCATGAGATAGAGGTATATGTTGATGATATGATAGCCAGATCTCAGACTGAAGAAGAACATCTTGATCATCTGCACAAGTTGTTTGAGAGGTTAAAAACGTACACGTTGAGATTAAATCCAAACAAGTGTACATTTGGAGTTAGATTTGGTAAACTTTTGGGTTTTATTGTCAATGGTAAAGGTATTGAAGTTGATCTTGCAAAGGTAAAAGCTATACAATAGATGCCTGCTCCCCGTACTGAGAAGGAAGTTAGAGGTTTCTTGGGACGACTGAATTATATTGCAAGATTTATTTTCTAGTTAACTGCTACTTGTGAGCATTTCTTCAAGTTTTTGAAAAAAGATCAAGTAATGGAATGTAATGATGAATGTCAGGTAGCTTTTGATGAGATCAAAAAGTACCTCCATGAACCTCCTATATTGATGCCACCATTTGAAGGAAGACCCTTGATTATGTACCTGACAGTATTGGATAACTCAATGGGGTGTGTGTTGGGGCAACATGACGAGTTTGGTCGAAAAGAGCAGGCAATATACTACCTTAGCAAAAATTTTACTGACTGTGAAACAAGATACTCACTGCTCGAGAAAACTTGTTGCGTTTTGGCATAGGCTGCTCGCCAACTAAGACAATATATGTTGACTCACACTACTTTATTGATTTCAAAAATGGATCCAATCAAGTACATATTTGAGAAACCTGCTCTCTCCGGACGAATAGCGAGATGGAAAATGATCCTGACAGAATATGATATACAGTACACTACTCAGAAAGCAATTAAAGGAAGTGTAGTAGCTGATCATTTGGCTCATCAGGCAGTGGATGACTATCAGTCTATGAATTTTGAGTTTCTGGATGAAAATATTATGATTGTTACTAAAGAACCTAGACAGTATGAAGGGCCTGAACAAGGATCCTGATGGACTATGGTTTTTGATGGAGCTTCTAATGCGCTTGGTAATGGTGTTGGTGTTGTAATTATCTCTCCTAAAGGTTGTTATACACCAATTACTTCAAAACTTTGTTTTGATTGTACTAATAATATGGCTGAATATGAAGCGTGCATCATGGGTATCAAGGCTGCCATTGAGATGAAGATTCAGGTTTTGAATGTGTATGGAGATTCAGCCCTGGTAGTTAGTCAAGTTAAAGGAGATTGGGACACCAAGCATCCAAATCTCATTCCTTACAGAGAGCATGTATTGTCTTTAATCTCGTACTTTGAAGAGATCACTTTTGGACATATTCCACGAGAAGAGAATCAGTTGGAAGATGCATTAGCCACCATGGCATCTATGTTTGAAATCAGTTGGGATGATAAAGCACCCAAAATTACTATTGATTGATTTGATGAGCCTGCATACTGTAATGTGGTTGATACTGAAGGAGTAGAAGAAAATCCTTGGTTCTATGAAATAAAAAGGTATCTTGAAGCTCAAGAATTCCCTGAAGGGGCATCTGTCAATGATAAGAAGTTTCTAAGGAGATTTTCTGCTAAGTTTTTCCTGAGTAATGAAATTTTGTACAAGCACAATTGTAACACGGTGGGAGAACTGACTTTAAGTAATGTTGCGGATAGCAAGAGTCGCCACCGACTTTTATTTTATCTATAAGGAAAGGTTATAAAAGAACAGGAAAGACCTCAAGAGAATATTTTGGGTCCGGGGGGTAGGTTATGTAAAGGGAAGGTGTTAGCACCCTTTACATCCATGGTTATCCATGGGCTCTTAGTTACTTAGCTCACTTTAAATAGTTTTTGAAAGTGTAGTGTGTGAATAGAAAATTTTTTCAGAATAGTTGATAATAATCCATGTACGGATGTGTAAAAACTTGTTTGAAAATTTGTTTGAATTTGTGGAAAGTTTGAAAATTGAAGTGAGCAAGCAACTAAGAGGTACCTACCCTAAGATTATAAGTCTTTCTTGTTCTTTATCCTTTCCTTGGTAAGACTATCCCTACTATTAAGGAGTAGGTAGTCATTACCTTGGATGTTAAGGGACATGTGAGGGACAATCTGGTTATGAAGGCAACTGTGGGGTGTAATAAGCATACGGGAGGGACTATCATCATTTTTCGAAGGGACTCGATTCGTAAAGGCAACCATGAGGGACTTGATGATTTTTATTTTAAGGGACTTGCTTTATACACCCCACTTGACCTTATTCGTAGGCAGCTTGAGGGATAACCTTAGAAATGTGAGACGGCGATTAAAATCGACTTACGTGTGTGTGAGTGTTTATTTTAATTATCTTATGATTAAAAAGTGATCTAGAATTAATTTTAAGAACATACATGTTTTGCACTCCCTAATTACTAACCATAGCAAAAATAATTAAATAATTAAAATATTTACAAAATTACATCCGGGAAGCAGTTACATAATTATAAACAAAATAAATAATAAGCAAATAATAATAATTTAACAATAAATAAATAATGGGTTAGTGATAAGTAATAATATTTAAATAATAAGCAAAATAAAATAAGAGAGGTTAGTGAATAATAAGAATTCATATAAAATTAATAAAGCAAAATAAATTATATGGTTAATAATAACAATAAATAAAATTAATCAAAATATAAGAATAAGAGGTTAACAATTTAATATAAACAATTATATTAAAAAAAAAAGAACAAACAATTACTTCTTAATTTACAAGTTATTAAGTTATTATTTTTTAAATATATTATAACTACAAAATTTAATTATTATAAACATATATTAACATTTATTTTTTAAACAATATATACATATTATAAGAAAAAGTAGGTTTTAAATATCATATTTACCATATTAATCATGTTTATAAAAGTTAATTCTATTAATTATTATATTTACAAATTATTTTTAACCATATACAAAAATATAATTATTATAAATTAAATTGTTTCTAAACATTAAAAGAAAAATAATTTGAATTATAAATATATTTACAAAATTTATAAGAATTAGAATAAATATATATACATAATAATTATGTTAGGAATTAGAAAATAAGATTATTAAAAAAATAGAATTAGGTACATGGATTATTATTAAACTATTCTGAAAATTTTTCTATTCACACACTACATTTTCAAAAACAATTTAAAGTGAGCTTAAGTACCTAAGAGCCCATGGATAACCATGGATGAAAAGGGTGCTAACACCTTCCCTTTTCATAACCTACCCCCCGGACCCAAAAATATTCTCTTAAGGTCTTTCCTGTTCTTTTATGACCTTTCCTTATGGATAAAATAAAAGTCGGTGGCGACTCTTGCTATCCGCAACATAACTAAAAGTCAGTTCTCCCACCGTGTTACAGAACTGGCGACTCTGCTGGGGAGTTAAATTTAAGAGGGGTACCCTTAGGAATAAGATCACTTTAAATTGTTTGCCTTGTTTGCTTTATTATTATTGTTGGGGTGCTCTTATGTGTGAAAGGTCCTAACCCGGATCTAGTGTACCTTAGGTAAATGGAAATAGACCAAGGAAACTGTACGACGTATATCGATACGGTTGATCTGGTGGCCATAGTTAGTGCGACTTCTTGGTTGGTACTTATATTCCTTAAGTCAAGTTGAGGATAATATTGAGGCTGCCATATGTTGTCAATGCACTAACTAACTTTTAGAACCCTAGTTAACTCATCTTGGCCTTTAGAAAGTAGTGAGGTAACCGGCTTTGGTGCAGACTGAAGTTGGTTGACACTCGATACTACGCTCATTGAGATCTTGAACTTGGAGGGTTTTGGTTGGCAAGTAAGTTGCCTTCTGATCAACCACCCTTGTGAAGGATCAATGATATTGAGATCCCTTAGAACCCGGTTACTTTTGTAGGACAGGATGAACCATCTAACTTCAGGGGAGGGTATTTACCTTTGAACCTCATGCAGGCCTTTAAACCTAGGGCAATTGTGTGACTTGCTTGTGTGTGCCACATGTTTGTGATTGAGCATAACATCATGACATCATCATGCATCATGAGCATATCATTTTCCCTAACCATTTCAAGGACCAAGGGATTTATCTTTGTTCTTTGTTGCAGGTCATGGCTCCTGCTCGTAGAAACACCATCAGGATCAACTTTGTAGGCATACCTGCCAAGCTTAAAGAGTTGGTTTCTCAAGTGTCTGATCATTCCCAGTTCAACAAGAGACATGGTCACCTATTGGATCTAGTCACTTCAGGGTTCAGTGAAGACATGATGAGTGTCCTGTTTCAGTTCTTTGACCCTAAGCACCATTGCTTCACATTCCCCGACTATCAGCTGGTTCCAACCATGGAAGAGTTCTCTAAACTTCTGGGCATACCTGTTCTTGATCAGAAACCATTCACAGGCTTGGAAAAGGAGCTTAAACCAGAGGTTATTGCTGCAGCTCTACATCTGAAGAAGTCTGATATTGTTCTAGAAACGAGAAGCGGAGTTAAGGGTATTCTTGCCAAGGTATTAATGGATAAAGCTCAAATGTTCTTGAAGGCCATGAGCTATGATGCTTTTGAGGAGATCTTAGCCTTACTGATATATGGCTTAGTGTTGTTCCCCAATCCAGATCAGTTCATAGATGTTCATGCCATCAACATTTTCCTGAGTCACAATCCAGTGCCTACATTGCTTGGAGACATCCTGCATTCTCTTCACACCCGTACTACCAGGGCAAGAGGAACTTTGATGTGCTGCATACCTTTACTATCCAGGTGGTTTATTTCTCACCTTCCTCGCTCAGTAATGAAGAATGAGCAAGGATTCAGATGGTCCAAGAGGATCATGTCACTATCTCACTCAGACATCCATTGGTGCTCCAGATCTATGGAGAATGTCACCATCATTGACCGTTGTGGGGAGTTTCCTAATGTGCCCCTTCTAGGCATAAGAGGAGGCATCACCTACAACCCCTCTCTAGCTTTACGACAGTTTGGTTACGCTCGGAGCGATGGCCCACATGACATGTTGATTCAGGGCATTGTGTTTGACTACGACAACGATCTTCAGGGTTACCGTCAGAGATTCATACGAGCTTGGGGAAAGGTAAACAGGATTGACAGCAAAACACTGGAGCCTAAGTACACTATTCCTATGGAGGCTTATCTCAGATGGGTACGATCTCGTGCTCAGACACTCATGATGCCATATCCTGCCATCCTACCAGTTACCATGGAACCTGTTGCTGAAGGAGACACAGCTTATACCATCCTTCACCCAGACATGCCTACTGATATGGAAGACTTGCAGAGATCATGGATCCAACTGAAGGAGCAAAGGGATACTTTCGAGGCTCATTACAAAGCAAGCCAAGCAAGAATCCTAGAGCTAACAAAACAGCTTCACGAGGAACGGAACCTCAACTCATACCTCAACATAAAGAGGAAACGTCCATGGGAGACTTAAAACCCCATTTTTTGTACTTATTTCACTTTCATTTTTTGTAAGCCTAAAAGGCAAAACAAGTTATTACTAATAAAAAGTTACTTTCTTGTTTGTTTAAGCAAATTTAAATCCTGCGGTCCTTGAAAACATTGCATATACGTTCCCATATCATTTCATTGCATCACAGGTTTATTGTGCACAGGTTTCTCATCTTCTCGCTGTTTATTTCAGCAATGGCTCTTGAACAATCAGTTAAGGATCTCCAGGCACAGAATGCACAGTTCCAAGAGCTGATCTTGAACCTGTCCAAGGGGCAGGATGAATTGAAGACACTGCTGGCCAAGAAGACTAAGAAGACTAGAAGGTCTGCTGGGTTGATCAACATGGGAAGAAGGTTCAAAGGTCTTGCCAAGACCAAAGAACCAGCTGAAGACTATGAATCTGAGGAATCTGAGCAAGAGGTAGGCAGTCTCCACCATTCAATGGGGGACTCCGATTCTGAGGCTAACTACTACCATGAGTCTAATGAAGACAAATTCAAGATGCTGGTGGATAGGATGGATGCTATGGAGTTGCAGAAATCATCTGGGCTGGATTTTGAGGATTTGAGTCTGATATCTGGGGTGGTCATACCTGTGGGTTTCAAGGTTCCTACCTTTGTTGTTTATGATGGGGTCTCTTGTCCCAAGCTGCATTTGAGGTCGTATGTCAGAAGAATTCAACCCCACACTGCTGATAAAAAATTGTGGATTCATTTCTTTCAAGAGAGTTTATCTGGAGCTCAGCTGGAGTGGTATTATCAGTTGGAGAGTGTCAATATCAGAGACTGGAATGATCTTGCTGAAGCTTTCTATAAGCAGTACCAATACAATGCTGACTTAGCCCCCACTCGCATGCAGCTTCAGAGCATGTCTATGGGTGCCAAAGAAAGTTTTAAAGAGTATGCTCAGAAGTGGAGAGATTTAGCTGGAAGAGTTCAACCCCCTTTGACTGACAGGGAATTGGTTGATATGTTCATGTGTACGCTGAATGGTCCGTTCTACAGTCATCTCATTGGAAGCTCATCATCTGGCTTCACTGAGTTGATCATGACAGGAGAGCGGGTAGAAAATGGTATCAAGAGTGGAAAGATCCAAGTGGGCGCTTCTTCATCAGGTGCTGCAAAGAAGCCTCCCATTGGGAAGAAAGAATCCAATGCTGTTTATGGTCAACCTGATCGTAACAGAAGGCATCAGTCTGTTAGTGCAGTTCATATTTCAAATCCAACTCCTGCAACAACAGAGCAGCCTCAAGGCAACCAACAGAGGGCTAGAAGACAGTTCACAAAGATCAACATGTCAATGGCTCAGGCGTTGCAACACTTGTTGAAGGCTGAACTTATTACCCTGAGGGAGGCTCCTCAGAATCCCAATGTTACCTCTCCCAAGTACAATCCCAATGCACGATGTGCATATCATTCAAACTGTCCAGGACATGATACTAATAACTGCTGGGTCTTGAAGAATAAAATTCAGGATATGATTGATGCTGGAGAAATTGAGTTTGATCCTCCGGGTACTCCCAATGTGATTACTGCTCCAATGCCAAATCACGAGAAGACTGTCAATGCCATTGAAGAAGATCTACATGTCTATTCAGTTATGGAGTTGACCACACCACTGTCTGTTATCAAAAAGAGGTTAGTACAAGCTGGGATCTTTCCAGGTTGTCGTGAAGATTGTTTGTATTGCACCTATAAACCAGATAGTTGCTTCATATTGAGAGATGGAATTCAGCGTCTCATGGATAAGTATACTATAGTGTTTGAGAGGACTCCGTCGTCTGTAGAAAGTATGGTGGATCATCTGACTCAAGGTAAGAAGATTGAAGAGGTTGATATGGTTGACAAAGTACCGGTAAGAATCACTTCAAAGGGTCCCATTAAAATCACTCATCAGGGCCCAATCAAGATTACTGCCGAAGGTCCCGTGAAAGTTGTTGCTGAAGCCAGAGTGGCTCCTTTGATCATTACCACTCCTGGTCCTATTCCTTATACATCTGACAAAGCTGTGCCTTGGCACTATGGGTCTGACGTTTACATCCATGGTGTTAAGCAAGAGTCTTTACCTGATGTGCCTGTTGACATTGATAATATTTCTGGATCTAGCAAGATCACTCGTAGTGGAAGAGTCTTCTCTCCTCCAGATACTTCCAAGAATGCAGTTACTCCTGCTGCTACCTCCACTACTGATGCTCGGGGAAAGGGTCCTGTTGTTGAGCCTGTATCTACTGGTGTGCCAGCTGCTGATGACCTCTCCAAGCAGATGGAAGAAGTATTGAAAATCATTCGCAAGAGTGATTATGACATTGTTGATCAGTTGGGGCATACTCCCTCAAAGATCTCTATGCTCTCCCTATTATTATGTTCTGAGGCTCATGCCAAGTCATTGATCAAGTTTCTGAAGATGGCTCATGTACCCAGTGCAATTTCTGTTGACCAATTTGAAAACTGTGTTGCCCACCTGACCTATGACAATGGGTTAGGATTTTCTGATGCTGATTTGACCCCTGCCAAGAGGGATCATAACAGGGCCTTGCATATTTCAATTGAATGCAGGGGCACTACCCTGTCTCATGTGCTGATAGACAATGGTTCCTCTTTGAATGTGTTGCCTAAGGAAGTCTTGAACAAGCTGAGTCCTGAAGATGCTGTGTTGAAGCCCAGTAATATTGTGGTAAAGGCTTTTGATGGTTCTAGAAGAGTAGTGCATGGGGAGATTGATCTTCCAATCAAAGTTGGCTCTCAGGTTTTTACTGCTACATTCTATGTGATGGATATTCGTCCTTCATACTCTTGTTTGCTTGGCCGTCCCTGGATCCATGGGGCAGGTGTTGTGACCTCTACATTGCACCAAAAGTTGAGATATCCGGTGAATGGAAAGGTTGTTACTGTCTTTGGAGAAGAAGAATACTTTGTCAGCCATGTGAACACTTTCAAGTATCTGGAAGTGGAAGGTGAATACATTGAGACTCCATGTCAGTCATTTGAAGTGATTCCCTGGGTTGGTAATGATTATATAGCTCCTCCTGCTGTGAAGAAAGTTCCTGTGGTCATCAGAAAAACTCCAACAATGGCAATGGCCTCCCTCAATGACACTAGAGCTGTGGTGGATGAAGGTGGTTGTACTATTTGGGGTCAGCTTCCTGATATTCCATACAAGTCTGACAAGTTTGGTTTGGGTTTCACTGCAGAGTCCCAGAAGGCTGTTCGTCGTACTCGTGCTGCTCGTATCACCAATCAAGGGGTTATCAATGCTGTGGGAGACTATGAGGAAGACTACAACGTGGAGGCATGGATTTTTCCTACTGTGGGTGTTGGACTCGATAATTGGAAAGCTGAAGATGTTATCCCTATCTCCTTTAGTCAGGAGTAAATACTATTACTGTGTTGTGTTTTTTACATTTGTAATTTCTGAACAATAAAACTTTCAAGCCATGTGCCTTACCCGGGGCACAATGGTGTGCTTGTTACGGGCTGTCATTTCATTTGCATACTTCATTCAATAAAATCAGTGGACATTTCGTTTTAGTAAATATTGTGTTCCTTGTCTTTCTTTTATTTTATTTTTTGTTTTATCAGCTATGTGTTCTTACACACACCCACATCACTAAAATGCAGATCCTCATCCACTCTGGATCCTATTGATAACAGTTCTACTATTGCCAATTACAATTTCGAGAATCCGATCTATCAAACTGAAGACGGAAATGAGGACGATTGTGAAATACCTGTAGAGCTTGCCAGGTTATTACAACAGGAAGAGAAAGCTATACAGCCACATGAAGAGCCAGTCGAAGTTGTGAATCTGGGAACTGAGGAAGACAGAAAAGAGGTCAAGGTAGGGGCTGATTTAGAGGACAGTGTCAAGAGCAAGTTGATTCAGATGTTACGTGACTATGTGGAGATCTTTGCTTGGTCTTATGAAGATATGCCAGGGTTGGATACAGACATTGTGGTTCACCGGTTACCAGTGAAAGAAGATTGTCGTCCAAAGAAGCAGAAGGTTCGTCGTATGCGTCCTGAAATGTCAGAAAAGATCAAGGCAGAGGTAATGAAACAGTTCAATGCAGGGTTCTTAGCAGTAACTTCTTATCCTCAGTGGGTTGCAAATGTGGTACCAGTTCCTAAGAAAGATGGTAAGGTACGTATGTGTGTGGACTACAGAGATTTGAACAAGGCCAGCCCTAAAGATGACTTTCCACTCCCTCATATTGATATTCTGGTAGACAACACTGCTCAGCATAAAGTATTCTCTTTTATGGATGGTTTCTCTGGTTATAATCAAATCAAGATGGCACCTGAAGATATGGAGAAGACAACATTTGTGACACAGTGGGGCACTTTTTGCTATAAGGTGATGCCATTTGGTTTGAAGAATGTAGGGGCAACATATCAGCGTGCTATGGTGGCTTTGTTTCATGATATGATTCATCATGAGATAGAGGTATATGTGGATGATATGATAGCCAGGTCTCAGAATGAAGAACAACATCTTGATCATCTGCACAAGTTGTTTGAAAGGTTGAAGAAATACAAGTTGAGATTGAATCCAAACAAGTGTACTTTTGGAGTTAGATCTGGAAAGCTCCTGGGTTTCATTGTCAGTGGAAAAGGTATTGAAGTGGATCCTGCAAAAGTGAAAGCTATACGAGAGATGCCAGCTCCCCGTACTGAGAAGGAGGTTAGAGGTTTCTTGGGACGATTGAACTACATTGCAAGATTTATTTCCCAATTAACTACCATCTGTGAGCCAATTTTCAAGTTGTTGAAGAAAGATCAGGTGATGGAATGGAATGATGAGTGCCAGACTGCCTTTGATGAAATCAAGAGATACCTGCTAGAACCTCCAATTTTGATGCCACCAGTTGATGGAAGACCCTTGATTATGTACTTAACAGTGTTAGACAGCTCAATGGGGTGTGTGTTGGGGCAACATGACGAGTCTGGTCGAAAAGAGCAGGCAATATACTACCTTAGCAAAAAGTTTACCGACTGTGAAACAAGATACTCACTGCTCGAGAAAACTTGCTGCGCTTTGGCATGGGCTGCTCGCCGACTAAGACAGTATATGTTGACCCATACTACCTTGTTGATTTCAAAAATGGATCCAATCAAGTACATATTTGAGAAACCTGCTCTCTCCGGAAGAATTGCAAGATGGCAAATGATCTTGACAGAATATGACATACAGTATACTACTCAGAAGGCCATCAAGGGAAGTGTTGTTGCTGATCATTTGGCTCATCAAGCAGTGGATGATTATCAGTCAATGAATTTTGAGTTCCCTGATGAAGATATTATGATCATTACCAAAGAACCTGGACAATATGACGGACCTGAACAAGGATCCCGATGGACTATGGTTTTTGATGGTGCCTCTAATGCACATGGTAATGGTGTTGGTGTTGTAATTAGTTCCCCTGAAGGTTGTCATACCCCGATTACTGCCAGACTTTGTTTCTATTGTACCAATAACATAGCTGAGTATGAGGCATGTATCATGGGTATTAAAGTTGCTATTGATATGAAGATTCAGTTCCTTGATGTGTATGGAGATTCAGCCCTGGTAGTGAGTCAGATTAAAGGAGATAACCTCATTCCTTACAGAGAGAATGTGTTGTCTTTGATCCCACATTTCAAAGAGATTACCTTTGAGCACATTCCACGAAGAGAGAATCAGTTGGCAGATGCGTTAGCCACCATGGCATCTATGTTTGAGATCAGCTGGGATGATGAAGCTCCTAAGATTACCATTGATAGATTTGAAAAGCCTGCATACTGCAATGAGATTGACACTGAAGGGGCAGAGGAGAAGCCTTGGTTCTATGAAGTGAAAAGATATCTTGAAGCTCAGGAGTTCCCTGAAGGGGCATCTGTCAAAGATAGGAAGTTTATGAGGAGGTTTTCCGCTAAGTTCTTTCTGAGTAATGGCATCTTGTATAAGCGCAATCATGATTCAACTATGCTTCGTTGTGTGGATAAGAAGGAAGCAACAGAAATTATGGAAGAGATGCATGATGGGACCTTTGGCACTCATTCCAGTGGTCATACTATGGCAAAGAAGATATTGAGAGCAGGTTACTATTGGTCTACCATGGAAGCTGATTGCTATCAACACTCCAGAACTTGTCACAAATGTCAAATCTATGCTGACAAAGTTCATGTACCTCCATCACCATTGAATGTGTTGACTGCTCCTTGGCCCTTTGCCATGTGGGGCATTGATATGATTGGTGAGATCAAGCCTACTGCTTCTAATGGGCATCGTTTCATCCTGGTTGCTATTGATTATTTCACGAAGTGGGTAGAGGCAGCTTCATTTGCATCTGTTACTAAGAATGTTGTGGCTCGGTTCATTAAGAATAATCTCATATGTAGGTATGGCATCCCTGAAAGGATTATCACTGATAATGGCTCTAATCTGAACAACACTATGATTACTGATCTCTGCACGCAGTTCAAGATTAAGCATCACAACTCTTCTCCGTATCGTCCAAAGATGAATGGGGCAGTTGAAGCTGCTAATAAGAACATCAAGAAGATTGTACAGAAGATGACTGTTACTTACAAGGATTGGCATGAGATGTTACCATTCGCTCTTCATGGTTATCGTACTACAATACGTACTTCAACAGGGGCAACCCCATTCTCTTTAGTTTATGGTATGGAAGCAGTTCTGCCCATTGAAGTTCAGATTCCTTCCTTGAGAATTATGAAGGATGCAGGCTTGGATGAAGATGAATGGATTCAGACTCGACTGGACCAGATAAATTTGATTGATGAGAAGAGGTTAGCAGCAGTTTGTCATGGCCAGATGTACCAGAAACGGATGATCAAAGCTTTTAACAAGAAGGTTAAGCCAAAGGTATATCAGGCTGGTGATTTGGTAATCAAGCGTATCATATTACCACAGGGTGATCCTAGGGGCAAGTGGACTCCAACATATGAAGGACCATTTGTAGTCAAGACAGTATTCTCAGGAGGTGCCATGATACTGACTACAATGGATGGTGAAGACTTCCCACAGACTGTAAACGCAGACATAGTTAAAAAATACTACGCATAAAAAGAGACCCGCTAGGTTGAATGGCCTAGGCAAAAATAAGGGCATCCCGGCAAACCAAAAGGGTTTGGGCAAAAATTAGGGATATATATAAAAAGATGTACACCCGGCAAGTCGAAAACCTGAAAAGGCGGCTTGGGCAAAAAAAAAGGGGTATCCCGGTGGATTGAAAACCTGAAAGGGCAATCCAGGCAAAAGTTAGGGATTAAAGCGTATGACTATGTCTCGTTTGGATCACCCATGAAACTGCAACCAGTTGTACTACTTACTCAAGTTCGAACAGATAAAGCTCAATCCAATCATTTCCGTCTCAACAGCAAGAAGATGAGATACTTGAAGGGCAATAGTAGAATTGAAACTCAATAGGACTGTTCCCACATAGCTGATTCGTTTTGTAAAACTTTATGGCAAAATCCTCTTACTAGGGTTTATGTCTCCTTGTACAAACTTACTTGTGTATGGGTCACTTTTTGATATAAATAAATTCCATCTTTTGAATCCAGATTTACTTTTACCCTATTTACATAAGCGAAACGTCCATTGGTTGTGTTTGAATGTATGTATGCTTTTGAATATGATTGATGTTTACCAAAAATGCATGTATGCTTTTAATATGATTAATGTTTACCAGAAATGCATGAAAATGCAGTAATAGTATTTACTAAGGACGAACGAGGGAAGGATTTCAATGAAGCTTCGCCGATTCACCTTTACAAGACAGTTACAAACCCTCAGTAGGACTAATCCATCTTCATAAAGTCTTATTTCCCCTGGAATTTATATCCATCTCTTTTATCCTCATACGGATATTCGGGAAATTACTTTCCAATAAGGGTACGACGAACGAAGACGGGATGTTATACTTATCCTACTATCAAACGAAGACGAAGGTTATATATACCCTACTATCCCCAACAACGGGAGGTTATATATACCTTGCCATCCCCAACAACGGGAGGTTATATATACCTTGCCATCCCCACCAACGGGAGGTTATCTATACCCTGTTATCCCCAGCAGACGGAGGGTTATATATTCTTCAACAACGAATCGGGATTTATTTTCCCTGGCCAGCAGTTGTTATACGAAGATATCCAGACGCTTCCGGCATTATCATATCATACATACATCATATACATCATACCATAGCATACATATCCATAGACATATAGAACATTACCTAAGTGCATCATATCATACATGCACACATAAAGCATAAACTAATGTTATTATACAAAAGCTACCTTGTTTCAGGTTAATTATCCAACAAACAAACTTATGGTCTCCAGGACTGCTTTATTGTAACCTCAGGGTCACTTTATCCTCCTGATGAGCTTCTTATTACTTTGGAACTGCTTTATTGTAACCACAGGGTTACTTTATCCTCCTGATAACTTCTCATGACTTCAAGACTGCTTTAGAGCTATCCATTGCTCTATCCTCCTGGAGTCATATCATTACTTCAAGACTGCTTTAGAGCTATCCATTGCTCTATCCTCCTGGAGTCATATCATTACTTCAAGACTGCTTTAGAGTTATCATTACTCTATCCTCCTGGAGTCATATCATTATTTCAAGACTGCTTTAGAGCTATCCATTGCTCTATCCTCCTGAATCATATTTTCAAGACTGCTTTAGAGTTATCATTATTGATTGCTCTATCCTCCTGAAATCATATTATTTCTTCAAGACTGCTTTAGGGTTATCATTATTGATTTCTCTATCCTCACGAAGACATGCTGTTACATCAGTATTACTCCAGACTCCTGACAACTCTCATTATACTGCTGAAGAACTTTCCCCTAGTGGCATCTTTAAGCCCACTCAATCATGTTCAACCAACCATCAATATCACTCTATGCACTGGTGAGTGCAAATTTTTGGGCTTTTGTGTTCAATCCCCTTCAACCTTCCAGGTTACGACTGGCAAATATACCAATCTAACCCCTCAGGTTTCAGAAAATTGAACAGGGGCAGCTGTTGCACCCCAAAATTTGCCCTCACAATACAAGACTTTGTGTTCTAAGAAGGTTCACAAGGTTCACAAGTTCTCCAACACTTGCATAACCTTTCATGAGGTTCATGAAGTCTACAAGTTACTTTATGAAGGTTCACAAGGTTCACAAGTTTCTCAATGCTTATATAACCTTTCATGAGGTTCATGAAGTCTACAAGTCACTTCTTGAAGGTTCACAAGGTTCACAAGTTTCTCAACATTTACAAGACCTTCCATGAAGTTCATGAAGTTTACAAGTCACTTCTTGAAGGTTCACAAGGTTCACAAGATTCACAATGAATATAAAGCTTTCCTGAGGTTCATGAGGTCTACAAAGCCACTTCATGAGGTTCACAAGGTTCACAAGCTTCACAATACCTCCCATGAGTATCACAAGACATTTTATGAAGATTCACAAGGTTCACATAGTTCACAATTGGTCAAAGAAGTTGACAATTCCCTCAGACAATGCACCTCCTAAGCAGTGCATCCAAAACTAGGGTTTTGACTTTAATCAGGCTAAATGGACTTCCACTGCCTCAAGTGAGTTTCATAACATCTTATATGTGTGTAAGAACCCCCATGTCAAGTTTCAAGACTTCTCTCAAAAGTTTGCTCAGTCAGATGATCAGATAAGTCAAAATCAGTCAATGTAGTCCAAAAGTCAAACTGAGGTCAACTGTGGTCAAACCAAAGTCAAACTTCATGATTTTTTGCCAACATCAAGTATATGAAGTAAAATTCATCATTTGATCAAGGGTTGATCATGATTCATCAAGGAGATTCCAGATCATCAGTAATCAGAAGTTTCTAAATTAGGGTTTCCTCAGTAAAAGTCAACTGAACTTTGACCAGGCATAACTTTCACATACTTCATCACCAAGTCTCCATCCAAATCTCATTTTGAAGGAAATTGAATTCTCTACAACTTTGATGTTGATGGTTAAGCC
This sequence comes from Lathyrus aphaca, assembly GCA_963966055.1. NCBI lineage: Eukaryota > Viridiplantae > Streptophyta > Magnoliopsida > Fabales > Fabaceae > Lathyrus > Lathyrus aphaca. The sequence continues at coordinate 490,791,689 of OZ014521.1, forward strand.
CAAAAATGCTTCATTTGAAAGATATGATCTAAGACATTATAGGTCATTTCAAAAGTCAACAAAAAGTCAACAACTTCAAAAGGGCATAACTTGAGATTGGTAAATGATATGGACATGAAACCAATGGGGTTGTTTAGAGGATTCTTCAAGCTTTCCAAAAAGTCCAAGAACACCCTCATACCTTTAAAATTGAGGGAGATGTGCCCTTGCAAAGTTGGGAAATTTTGTGATGGTTTATGTTGAAAATGGAGGCTTAAAAGTAATTCTTTCCAAATGGGCTGCCCAAATTGTGACCCAATTCATTTCATAATGGCTTGCACGAAATTAATTTAATTTATTCATAATTTTATTTATTTTATTTTTATTTATTATGATTTTTATATTAAAAAGTCATTTTAAATTCTAATAAAATATAAAATCATGAAAATAAATTTTAATTTTATTTCTAGAAAGTCTTAAAGGGTGATTAGAGTCAAAGGAGAAGGAAATCATGTGAATTATCCCAAAATAGCAAGCATTCAAAAGCAAATATTTGACTTTTACAACACCATCTTTTTCAATCTTTTTTGGATCAAATATCCACATAACCAATGAGTTTTTCTGACCTAATTCACTCATGTATATATGCATAACACAAACCCTAGCCTCATTCACGAATTGGCAGCCTTGTGGTGTAAGTTCAAATTCTCAAAAATCCTTTGAAAACTCATATTCGGTTTCCAAATTGCAGGGCTTTTAAAGGTAAAATAAGGATGTAGCAAGCTTCCCTGGACCTCACTGGTTGTAAAGCATCCATCATATGCATCAATACTATCTCATGTTGCCTTACCCGAATCAAACTTGGCCATGGATTTCAAATTTTCGATTCTGTTTGTTTATGCATTATTAACGAATTTTGTTTGTGTTTTTGTGTTTGTGATGATCCAAGGAACAATTCTGGACAAATCAATTGGATTTCCCTTGCCTAGAACCGATTCGGCCATTGTTAGGGTTTAGCTCTCATAATTAGGGTTTGATGATTCAACCAATATAAATAAATTCTGGACACATAGGAGTGTTCTATAAGACACAAGGATTATAAAACTGTAATTAATTTTAAGAATCATTGTTGTTTGGTGTAAGTTTCGTTTTTCGTAGGTTTTGAAGTATGAAGAACTCCCAGGAAAATTCGCAGGAGAAATCGTTACAAAATTCGCAGGTAATGGGAGGAAGAAGAAGACCAGTTCGCGCCTGTTTTCAAATTCAAATTCTATTTAAAAAATAATATGAATTAATCCTGGATTTATTTCACAAATGTATGTTTGGCCTGGTGGAAAAGTGCATGCGCGTGTTGGTGAAGGCTGGGGGTTCGAATCCTGCCTCCAGCAATTTTTTTTGTGATATGTTTCCATTTAAATTGTGTTTCATATATTATTGTTTATAGCTAACATGTTAGCAGATTGGCTCTTCCAGCCGGGTGGTAGCGTGCGCATTCTTGTATACTTAAGGTCCTGGGTTCAATCCTCCCCCAGGCCTTTTTGGTTCTCATTATTTTCTGGATTTTACATCATAAGGAACAAAACAAATCTCACTCTCTCATCTCTTGCCTGCGCATGGATGGCCCAGTGGTGTGATCTCTTGGCTGCAAGCATAGGGGACTGGGTTCAAACCCCAGCCCCATCAGGTTTTTACTCTTCTCATTCTTTTTCTTATTATTTTCTAATTAGTTGATATCCTATATTAAAATAAATTAAAATTATAACATTTCATTATTTTCTATATTATAAAATATGTATATATTAGTTAAAATTATTTTGTATATTCTAAACCCTAAAAATTATTTCTCAAATAAAACCCTAATTTTATAAAACTCTAAAAATATTTTTAAAATACAAATCTAATTCTATTTTTTTTTTTAATTTTATTCTCTAATGTAATTATAATGTATATTTGTTTAGTATGATTCATGTAAATATTATAAATATAATTATAAATTATTTCTCTCATCTAAAATATAAATATGTTTCATATTATTAGAAATTAAAGTTTTTTTTATAAATATACTTATAATTTATTTTTCTCTTTATATATTAAGTAAATATTTTTTATAACTTTTGTCTAGAAATAATTGAATTTATGATAATTAAGTTTTGTTGCTATAATACATTTAAAAATAACCTAATAATTTGTAAAATAAAACAATTACTTGTTCCTATTTGTTTTCCCAAATATAATTGTTCATTTTAAAATTTACTAATTTCTTATGTTTGATTAATTTTTATTATTACTACTAACCATATTATTTATTTTGCTTTGTAAATTTTATATTATTATTAATTATTATTTTTATGCTTATTATTTCGCTAACTTTATAATTTTTATTATTTACTAACTTTTCCTATTTTATCATTACTAACTCTTTTTCTTGCTTATTATTATTATCACTAACCCCTTATTATTTATATTTTATTATTGCTTATTTATATTTATTTTGCTATTTAATTATTTTGCTCAGTATTATAATGTTGTAATTGTTTCTCGGATGTAAATTTTGTAATATTTTAATTATTTAATTATTTTTGCTATGGTTAGTAATTAGGGAGTGAAAAATATGTATGTTATTTAAAAATTAAATTAGATCACCTTAATAATAAGATAATTAAAATAAACATTCACACACACGTAAGCCGATTTTAATCGCCGTCTCACTTCCTAAGGTTATCCCTCAAGTTGCCTACGAATAATGGTCAAGTGGGGTGTATAAAGCAAGTCCCTTAAAATAGAAAATCATCAAAGTCCCTTATGGTTGCCTTTACGAATCGAGTCCCTTTCGAAAAATGATGATAGTCCCTCATATGTGCTTATTACACCCCACAGTTGCCTTCATAATCAGATTGTCCCTCTCATGTCCCTTACATCCAAGGTAAGGACTACCTACTCCTTAATAGTAGGGATAGTCTTACCAAGGAAAGGATAAAGAATAAGAAAGACCTTAAACATTAGGGTAGGTTACTCCTATGTACTTGCTCACTTCAAAATTTTTTTTACACTTAAACAAATTTCCAACAAATTTTCAAACAAGTTTTTTACACATCCGTACATGGATTATTATTAAACTATTCTGAAAATTTTTCTATTCACACACTACATTTTCAAAAACAATTTAAAGTGAGCTTAAGTACCTAAGAGCCCATGGATAACCATGGATGAAAAGGGTGCTAACACCTTCCCTTTTCATAACCTACCCCCCGGACCCAAAAATATTCTCTTAAGGTCTTTCCTGTTCTTTTATGACCTTTCCTTATGGATAAAATAAAAGTCGGTGGCGACTCTTGCTATCCGCAACATAACTAAAAGTCAGTTCTCCCACCGTGTTACAGATACACCTACTACTGATACTAATCCTGATGTTGACAATGTTGTTGGGTCTAGGAAGGTCACCAGGAGTGGAAGAATTTTCTCTCCAGGAGACACTTCAAATACTGCTGCTACTCTAGTTCATATCTCTAACTCTGGGCCAAGTACTGAGGCTCGAGGCAAAGGACCATTGATTGAACCTGTTCAAGCTGAGGCACCATCTAATGAAGATCCCTCTAAGCAGATGGAAGAAGTGTTGAAGATCATCCGCAAGAGTGATTATGATATTGTTGAGCAGTTAGGGAATACTCCCTCTAAAATATCTATGTTATCTCTGCTATTATGTTCTGAAGCCCATGCTAAGGATTTAATCAAGTTCCTGAAGACTTCTCATGTGCCACATGAAATCTCTGTGGACCAGTTTGAGAATTGTGTTGCTCATCTGACTAGTGATAATGGTTTGAGTTTTTCTGATGATGTTCTGACTCCTGCTAAAAGAAACCATAATAGAGCTCTACACATTTCCATTGAGTTTAGGGGCACTACTTTATATCATGTTTTGGTGGATAATGGTTCTTCATTGAATGTATTACCCAAGGAGGTCTTTGACAAACTCAACCTTGAAGATGTTGTGTTAAGGCCAAGTAATGCAGTGGTGAGGGCCTTTGATGGTTCAAAAAGAATGGTGCATGGAGAATTGGATCTCCCAATCAAAGTAGGCTCTCAAGTCTTTGATTCCACTTTCTATGTGATGGATATTCGTCCTGCGTACTCCTGTTTGCTTGGGTGCCCCTGGATCCATGGGGCAGGTGCTGTAACCTCCATTTTACATCAGAAGCTGAAGTATCCAATGAAAGGCAAGATTGTCACTGTTTATGGTGAAGAAGAATACATGGTCAGTCATGTGAATACTTTTAAATATGTTGAGATGGAGGGTGAATTTATTGAGACTCCTTGCTAGACATTTGAAGTAGTTCCTCAAGTTTTTCCTGCTACTAAATCCATCCCTGCTGCTAAACCAGTTCCTGTTGTTACAAGAGTACCTCCTACAATGGCTTCTCTCAAGGATGCTAAAGTTGTGGTTGAAGAAGGTTGTTGTACTATTTGGGGTCAGCTTCCTGACATTCCTTACAAGTCTGACAAGTTTGGTTTGGGTTTTACTACAGAATCTCAGAAGGTTGTTCGTCGTGCTTGTGTTGTTCGTATAACTAACCAAGGAATCATAAAGGACCAAGTCAACGTTGTAGGAGATTATGATGGAGATTAAAACCTGGATAATTGGATCTTTCCTACCACTGGTGGTGGGCTCAACAACTGGAAGGCTGAAGACGTTATTCCTATCTCCTTTAGTCAGGAATAAATGCTATTTTGTTTTTCTAATTTTAATTTTTGTAATTTTGAACAATTAAATACTTTTGGGCCTTGTGCCTTGCCCGGGGCACAATGGTGTGTTTGTTAGGGATGTCATTTCATTTTCATATTTTCATTCAATAAAATCAATGGACGTTTCTTGCTTTCATAAATATTGCGCTCTTTGTCTTTCTTTTACTTTTTCCTTTATCAAAAGCTATGTGTTCTTACACACACCCACATCACTAAAATGCAGATCCTCATCCACTCTGGATCTATTGATAACAGTTCTGCTATTGCCAACTATAACTTCGAGAATCCGATATATCAAGCCGAGGATGGAAAGGAGGAAGATTGTGAAGTACCTGTAGAGCTGGCTAGATTGCTACAACAAGAAGAGAAATTTATACAGCCACATGAGGAACCAATTGAAGTTGTGAATCTAGGAACTAAGGAGAACAGGAAAGAGGTCAAGATAGGTGCTGAATTGGAAAACAGTGTTAAGAACAGGTTGATCCAGATGTTACGTGACTATGTGGAAATTTTTGCTTGGTCTTATGAAGATATGCCAGGGTTAGATACTGATATTTTGGTTCACCGTCTACCAGTGAAAGAAGATTGTCGCCTAATAAAATAGAAAGTTCGTCGTATGCGTCCTGAAATGTCAGAAAAGTTTAAGGCATAAGTGATGAAACAATTCAATGCAGAGTTCCTAGCTGTTACTTCTTATCCTCAGTGGGTTGCAAATGTGGTACCGGTGCCTAAGAAAGATGGTAAAGTACGCATGTGTGTAGATTACATGGATTTGAACAAAGCCACCCCCAAAGATGACTTTCCACTTCCACATATTGATCTTCTGGTAGACAACACTGCTTAACATAAGGTATTCTCTTTTATGGATGCTTTCTCTGGTTACAATCAGATTAAGATGGCACCTGAGGATATGGAGAAGACTACATTTGTGACTCAATGGGGCACTTTCTATTATAAGGTAATGCCATTTTGTTTGAAGAACGCTGGGACAACATATCAGTGTGCTATGATAGCTTTGTTCCATGACATGATTCACCATGAGATAGAGGTATATGTTGATGATATGATAGCCAGATCTCAGACTGAAGAAGAACATCTTGATCATCTGCACAAGTTGTTTGAGAGGTTAAAAACGTACACGTTGAGATTAAATCCAAACAAGTGTACATTTGGAGTTAGATTTGGTAAACTTTTGGGTTTTATTGTCAATGGTAAAGGTATTGAAGTTGATCTTGCAAAGGTAAAAGCTATACAATAGATGCCTGCTCCCCGTACTGAGAAGGAAGTTAGAGGTTTCTTGGGACGACTGAATTATATTGCAAGATTTATTTTCTAGTTAACTGCTACTTGTGAGCATTTCTTCAAGTTTTTGAAAAAAGATCAAGTAATGGAATGTAATGATGAATGTCAGGTAGCTTTTGATGAGATCAAAAAGTACCTCCATGAACCTCCTATATTGATGCCACCATTTGAAGGAAGACCCTTGATTATGTACCTGACAGTATTGGATAACTCAATGGGGTGTGTGTTGGGGCAACATGACGAGTTTGGTCGAAAAGAGCAGGCAATATACTACCTTAGCAAAAATTTTACTGACTGTGAAACAAGATACTCACTGCTCGAGAAAACTTGTTGCGTTTTGGCATAGGCTGCTCGCCAACTAAGACAATATATGTTGACTCACACTACTTTATTGATTTCAAAAATGGATCCAATCAAGTACATATTTGAGAAACCTGCTCTCTCCGGACGAATAGCGAGATGGAAAATGATCCTGACAGAATATGATATACAGTACACTACTCAGAAAGCAATTAAAGGAAGTGTAGTAGCTGATCATTTGGCTCATCAGGCAGTGGATGACTATCAGTCTATGAATTTTGAGTTTCTGGATGAAAATATTATGATTGTTACTAAAGAACCTAGACAGTATGAAGGGCCTGAACAAGGATCCTGATGGACTATGGTTTTTGATGGAGCTTCTAATGCGCTTGGTAATGGTGTTGGTGTTGTAATTATCTCTCCTAAAGGTTGTTATACACCAATTACTTCAAAACTTTGTTTTGATTGTACTAATAATATGGCTGAATATGAAGCGTGCATCATGGGTATCAAGGCTGCCATTGAGATGAAGATTCAGGTTTTGAATGTGTATGGAGATTCAGCCCTGGTAGTTAGTCAAGTTAAAGGAGATTGGGACACCAAGCATCCAAATCTCATTCCTTACAGAGAGCATGTATTGTCTTTAATCTCGTACTTTGAAGAGATCACTTTTGGACATATTCCACGAGAAGAGAATCAGTTGGAAGATGCATTAGCCACCATGGCATCTATGTTTGAAATCAGTTGGGATGATAAAGCACCCAAAATTACTATTGATTGATTTGATGAGCCTGCATACTGTAATGTGGTTGATACTGAAGGAGTAGAAGAAAATCCTTGGTTCTATGAAATAAAAAGGTATCTTGAAGCTCAAGAATTCCCTGAAGGGGCATCTGTCAATGATAAGAAGTTTCTAAGGAGATTTTCTGCTAAGTTTTTCCTGAGTAATGAAATTTTGTACAAGCACAATTGTAACACGGTGGGAGAACTGACTTTAAGTAATGTTGCGGATAGCAAGAGTCGCCACCGACTTTTATTTTATCTATAAGGAAAGGTTATAAAAGAACAGGAAAGACCTCAAGAGAATATTTTGGGTCCGGGGGGTAGGTTATGTAAAGGGAAGGTGTTAGCACCCTTTACATCCATGGTTATCCATGGGCTCTTAGTTACTTAGCTCACTTTAAATAGTTTTTGAAAGTGTAGTGTGTGAATAGAAAAAATTTTCAGAATAGTTGATAATAATCCATGTACGGATGTGTAAAAACTTGTTTGAAAATTTGTTTGAATTTGTGGAAAGTTTGAAAATTGAAGTGAGCAAGCAACTAAGAGGTACCTACCCTAAGATTATAAGTCTTTCTTGTTCTTTATCCTTTCCTTGGTAAGACTATCCCTACTATTAAGGAGTAGGTAGTCATTACCTTGGATGTTAAGGGACATGTGAGGGACAATCTGGTTATGAAGGCAACTGTGGGGTGTAATAAGCATACGGGAGGGACTATCATCATTTTTCGAAGGGACTCGATTCGTAAAGGCAACCATGAGGGACTTGATGATTTTTATTTTAAGGGACTTGCTTTATACACCCCACTTGACCTTATTCGTAGGCAGCTTGAGGGATAACCTTAGAAATGTGAGACGGCGATTAAAATCGACTTACGTGTGTGTGAGTGTTTATTTTAATTATCTTATGATTAAAAAGTGATCTAGAATTAATTTTAAGAACATACATGTTTTGCACTCCCTAATTACTAACCATAGCAAAAATAATTAAATAATTAAAATATTTACAAAATTACATCCGGGAAGCAGTTACATAATTATAAACAAAATAAATAATAAGCAAATAATAATAATTTAACAATAAATAAATAATGGGTTAGTGATAAGTAATAATATTTAAATAATAAGCAAAATAAAATAAGAGAGGTTAGTGAATAATAAGAATTCATATAAAATTAATAAAGCAAAATAAATTATATGGTTAATAATAACAATAAATAAAATTAATCAAAATATAAGAATAAGAGGTTAACAATTTAATATAAACAATTATATTAAAAAAAAAAGAACAAACAATTACTTCTTAATTTACAAGTTATTAAGTTATTATTTTTTAAATATATTATAACTACAAAATTTAATTATTATAAACATATATTAACATTTATTTTTTAAACAATATATACATATTATAAGAAAAAGTAGGTTTTAAATATCATATTTACCATATTAATCATGTTTATAAAAGTTAATTCTATTAATTATTATATTTACAAATTATTTTTAACCATATACAAAAATATAATTATTATAAATTAAATTGTTTCTAAACATTAAAAGAAAAATAATTTGAATTATAAATATATTTACAAAATTTATAAGAATTAGAATAAATATATATACATAATAATTATGTTAGGAATTAGAAAATAAGATTATTAAAAAAATAGAATTAGGTTTTTTAAAATAAATTAGGGTTTATTAGAAAAATATTTTTTAGGGTTTGATTAACAATTTATTTAATTAAATAGGACATATATACAATTTTTAGAATATTAAAATAAGGACATATACAATTTAGTATTTTTTAAGAAAAGAAAATAAAAATAAGTTTAACCTAATATCAATATATTATTTTGAAATTTTCTTTGGATTTTTTTTTTAAAACAACATATTAATCAAACAATAATAAGAAAACAATAATAAGAAAAAAAATGAGAAAATAGAAAAAAAGAACCTGCTGGGATTTGATCCCAAGACCTCATGCTTGCAAGCAACAACCACAACCACTAAGCCAGCCATGCGCAGGTGACAAATAAGGAGACTCACTTTGTTTTGTGCCTTGCCTCAAAAATCCAGGAAAATAAAGAAATAAAAAGGCCTGGGGTGGGATTTGATCCCAGGACCTTCTAATTACAAGCATGCGCACGTATCCACCTGGCTGGGAGAGCCTATCTGTTTACAAAACAACTACAAACTATAATATATTAAGCAAGCAATTTAAATGGGAAAAATATCAAAACATTGGTAGAGGCAGGATTCGATCCCCTCCCCCTTTTGTCAAACGCGCATGTGCTTTGCCACTGGACCAACCATCAGTTGGTGATATACAAACAGAGAGAACGTATAATATTTTAAAACAAAATTTGAATTTCAAAACTGGCGCGAATGGCCTTCGTCTTCAACCTCCTGTCCTTCAAAATTTGCTGCGAAATTATATACGAGTTTTCCTGCGAAAACAGAATTGTAACAAAACCTGCGAAATTCAAACATGGACAAAACAGCAAGATTTTGTAAAATTGATTATGCCATTAAGTTCTTAACAAGATTTCCAATGATTCTACGTTCTTAGAATCCATTTATATGAGCTGGATTGAAGAACCCCAATTGGAGCCATAAACCCTAAAAATGGTATATCACGCATTAGGCTATGAAACTTCATCAATCACTCCAGATTTCATCTATAATCATCAACAAACACAATTATGTAATCAAATTTCAGTTATATGCAAGGAATCATTGGAATCGAAAAAAAAATTATTCAAGAGCAAAGTGGATTCGGGTTGGCCAATGTAGTGCACATGGGATGCAAATGAGTGATGCTTTAGCTTCAGTGATGTCTAAAGAACACGTCTATGTTCTTAGTTTACCTTGAAACCTCTTAGATTGAAGAATCCGAATCTCACTTTTTGCTTGAAATTTTGAACAATGGAACCTACCTTTGACTGCTGGATTTCGTGGCTTGAGGCTAGGGTTATGCTTAGTATATATGTGAGAGTGAATTAGGTCAGAAATATGGATTTGTTGTGTGGAGATTTGATCCAAAAAATATTGAAAAAGATGGTGTCATGAAATTCAAATATTGGCTCATGAATGCTTGCTATTTTTGGAGAGATCACATGATTTCTTTCTCTTTCAACTTCAATCACCAATTATGATTTTCTAGAAACATTATCCAAATAAAATCTTTAATTTTCATATTTTATTTATATTTAAAATGATTTTTAATGATTTAAATCAAAATAAATAGAAATAAAAATAATAAAAATCAGATTTTAAGTGGTTTGGGTCGTGCATAGTGATATAGTATGGATTGGATCATAACTTGGGCAACCCATTTGGAATGAAATGATTTTAAACCTCCATTTCCAACATAAACCATCATAAAATTGCCCAACTTTGCAAGGGCCCATCTCCCTCAATTTTAAAGGTATGAGGGTGTTCTTGGACTTTTTGGAAAGTTTGAAGAGTCCTCTAAACAACCCCACTGGTTTCAAGTCCATACCATTTACCAATCTCAAGTTATGCCCTTTTGAAGTTGTTGACTTTTTGTTGACTTTTGAAATGACCTATAATGTCTTAGATCATATCTTCCAAATGAAGCATTTTTGGGCTTAACCTTCAACATCAAAGTTGTATAGAATTCAATTTCCTTCAAAATGAGCTTTGGATGGAGACTTGGTGATGAAGTATGTGAAAGTTATGGCTGGTCAAAGTTCAGTTGACTTTTACTAAGGAAACCCTAATTTAGAAACTCCTGATTATTGATAATCTGGAATCTCCTTGATGAATCATGATCAACCCTTGATCAAATGATGAATTTTACTTCATATACTTGATGTTGGCAAAAAATCATGAAGTTTGACTTTGGTTTGACCACAGTTGACCTCAGTTTGACTTTTTAACTGCACTGACTGATTTTGACTTATCTGATCATCTGACTGAGCAAACTTTTGAGAAAAGTCTTGAAACTTGTCATGGGGGTTCTTATACACATACAAGATGTTATGAAGCTGACTTGAGGTATTGGAAGTCCACTTAGCCTGATTAAAGTCAAAACCCTAGTTTTGGATGCACTGCTTAGGAGGTGCATTGTCTGAGGGAATTGTCAACTTCTTTGACCAATTGTGAACTTTGTGAACCTTGTGAATGTTCATAAGATGTCTTGTGATACTCATGGGAAGTATTGTGAAGCTTGTGAACCTTGTGAACCTCATGAAGTGGCTTTGTAGACCTCATGAACCTCAGGAGAGCTTTGTAATCATTGTGAATCTTGTGAACCTTGTGAACCTTCATAAAGTAACTTGTAGACTTCATGAACCTCATGAAAGGTCTTGAAGATGTTGAGAAGCTTGTGAACCTTGTGAACCTTCAAGAAGTGCCTTGTAGACTTCATGAACCTCATGAAAGGTTATATAAGCATTGAGAACTTGTGAACCTTGTGAACCTTCTTAGAACACAAAGTCTTGTATTGTGAGGGCAAATTTTGGGGTGCAACAGCTGCCCCTGTTCAATTTTCTGAAACCTGAGGGGTTAGACTGGTATATTTGCCAGTCGTGACCTGGAAGGTTGAAGGGGATTGAACACAAAAGCCCAAAAATTTGCACTCACCAGTGCATTAGAGTGGTACAGATGGCTAGTTGAATATGATTGAGTGGGCTTAAAGATGCCACTAAGGGAAAGTTCTTCAGATATATTTCTTGGAAGATAAAGCAGTCCAAAATATGGAGGTATAATGAAAGCTGTCAGGAGTCTGGAGTAGTCCTGAGGTATTGATGATATGTTTTCAGAATACTGGAGTAATCCTGATATAACAGCACGTCTTCATGAGGATAGAGCAATCAATAATGATAACCCTAAAGCAGTCTTGAAGTAATAATATGGCTTCAGGAGGATAGAGCAACCAATAGCTCTAAAGCAGTCTTGAAATAGTAATATGATTTCAGGAGGATAGAGCAATCAATAGCTCTAAAGCAGTCTTGTGATATGTCTTCAGGAGTATAGAGCAATCAGTAATGATAACTCTAAAGCAGTCTTGAAGTAGTAATATGATTTCAGGAGGATAGAGCAACCAATAGCTCTAAGGCAGTCTTGAAATAGTAATGTGATATGTCTTCAGGAGGATAGAGCAATCAATAATGATAACTCTAAAGCAGTCTTGAAGTAGTAATATGATTTCAGGAGGATAGAGCAATCAATAGCTCTAAAGCAGTCTTGAAATAAATAAGATGATTTCAGGAGGATAGAGCAATCAGTAGCTCTAAAGCAGTCTTGAAATAATAAGATGATTTCAGGAGGATAGAGCAATCAATAGCTCTAAAGCAGTCTTGAAGTCATGAGGAGGATAAAGTAACCCTGAGGTGACAATAAAGCAGTCCCAAAATGATAAGAAGCTCATCAGGAGGATAAAATAACCCTGAGGTTATGATAAAGCAGTCCCGAAGATCATAAGTTTGTTTGTTGGATAATTAACCTGAAACAAGGCAGCTTTTGTATAATAACATTAGTTTATGCTTTATGCATGCATGTATGATATGATGCACTTAGGTAATGTACTATATGTCTATGGATATATATGTTATGGTATGATGTAAATGATGTATGTATGATATGATACTGCCGGAAGCATCTGGATATCTTGTATAACAACTGCTGGCCAGGGAAAATAAATCCCGATTTGTTGTTGAAGAATATATAACCCTCTGTCTGCTGGGGATAGGAAGGTATATATAATCTCCCGTATGCTGGGGATAGTAAGGTATATATAACCTCCCGTCTTCGTTTGATAGTAGGATAAGTATAACATCCCGTCTTCGTTCGTCGTACCCTTATTGGAAATTAATTTCCCGTATATCCGTATGAGGATAAAAGATATGGATATAAATTCCAGGGGAGATGAGACTTTATGAAGATGGACTTGTCCTACTGAGGGTTTGTAACTGTTTTGTAAAGGTGAACCGGCGAAGCTTCATTGAAATCCTTCCCTCGTTCGTCCTTAGTAAATACTATTACTGCATTTTCATGCATTTCTGGTAAACATCAATCATATTAAAAGCATACATGCATTTCTGGTAAACATCAATCATATTCAAAAGCATACATACATTCAAACACAACCAATGGACGTTTCGCTTATGTAAATAGGGTAAAAGTAAATCTGGATTCAAAAGATGGAATTTATTTATATCAAGAAGTGACCCATACACGGGTAAATTTGTACAAGGAGACATAAACCCTAGTAAGAGGATTTTGTCATAAATTTTTACAAAAGAGAATCAGCTATGTGGGAAATAATCCTATTGAGTTTCAATTCTACTATTGCCATTCAAGTATCTCATCTTCTTGCTGTTGAGACGGAAATGATTGGATTGAGCTTTTATCTGTTCGAGCTTGAATAAGTAGTACAACTGGTTGCAATTTCATGGGTGATCCAAACGAGACATAGTCATATGCTTTAATCCCTAACTTTTGCCTGGATTGCCCTTTCAGGTTTTCAATCCATCGGGATACCCTTTTTTTGCCCAAGCCGCCTTTTCAGGTTTTCAACTTGCCGGGTGTACATCTTTTTATATATATCCCTAATTTTTGCCCAAACCCTTTTGGTTTGCCGGGATGTCCTTATTTTTTCCTAGGCCTGTCAACCTAGCGGGTCTCTTTTTATGCGTAGTATTTTTTAACTATGTCTGCATTTACAGGCTGTGGGAAGTCTTCACCATCCATTGTAGTCAGTATCATGGCTCCTCCTGAGAACACTGTCTTGACTACAAATGGTCCTTCATATGTTGGAGTCCACTTGCCCCTAGGATCACCCTGTGGTAATATGATACGCTTGATTACCAAGTCACCAACCTGATATACCTTTGGCTTAACCTTCTTGTTAAAAGCTTTGATCATCCGTTTTTGGTACATCTGGCCATGACAAACTGCTGCTAACCTCTTCTCATCAATCAAATTTATCTGGTCAAGTCGAGTCTGAATCCACTCATCTTCATCCAAGCCTGCATCCTTCATAATTCTCAAGGAAGGAATCTGAACTTCAATGGGAAGAACTGCTTCCATACCATAGACTAAGGAGAATGGGGTTGCCCCTGTTGAAGTACGTATTGTGGTACGATAACCATGAAGAGCAAATGGTAACATCTCGTGCCAATCCTTGTAAGTAACAGTCATTTTTTGTATAATCTTCTTAATGTTCTTATTAGCAGCTTCAACTGCCCCATTCATCTTTGGACGATACGGAGAAGAGTTGTGATGCTTAATCTTGAACTGCGTGCAGAGATCAGTAATCATAGTGTTGTTCAGATTAGAGCCATTGTCAGTGATGATCCTTTCAGGGATGCCATACCTACATATGAGATTATTCTTAATGAACCGAGCCACAACATTTTTAGTCACAGATGCAAATGAAGCTGCCTCTACCCACTTCGTGAAATAATCAATAGCAACCAGGATGAAACGATGCCCATTAGAAGCAGTAGGCTTGATCTCACCAATCATATCAATGCCCCACATGGCAAAAGGCCAAGGAGCAGTCAACACATTCAATGGTGATGGAGGTACATGAACTTTATCAGCATAGATTTGACATTTGTGACACGTTCTGGAGTGTTGGTAGCAATCAGCTTCCATGGTAGACCAATAGTAACCTGCTCTCAAAATCTTCCTTGCCATGGTATGACCACTAGAATGAGTGCCAAAGGTCCCATCATGCATCTCTTCCATAATCTCAGTTGCTTCCTTCTTATCCACACAACGAAGCATAGTTGAATCATGATTACGCTTGTACAGAATCTCATTACTCAAAAAGAACTTAGCAGCAAACCTCCTCAGGAACTTCCTATCTTTGACAGATGCCCCTTCAGGGAACTCCTGAGCTTCAAGATATCTTTTCACTTCATAGAACCAAGGCTTCTCCTCTGCCCCTTCTGTGTCAATCTCATTGCAGTATGCAGGCTTTTCAAATCTATCAATAGTAATCTTGGGAGCTTCATCATCCCAGTTAATCTCAAACATAGATGCCATGGTGGCCAAAGCATCTGCCAATTGATTTTCTCTCCGTGGAATGTGCTCAAAGGTAATCTCTTTGAAATGTGGGATCAAAGACAACACATGCTCTCTGTAAGGAATGAGGTTATCATGTTTGGTATCCCAATCTCCTTTAATCTGACTTACTACCAGGGCTGAATCTCCATACACATCAAGGAACTGAATCTTCATATCAATAGCAGCTTTAATACCCAGGATACATGCCTCATATTCAGCCATGTTATTGGTACAATGGAAACAAAGTCTAGTAGTAATCGGGGTATGACAACCTTCAGGGGAACTAATCACAACACCAACACCATTACCAAGTGCATTAGAGGCACCATCAAAAA
The DNA here is from genome assembly GCA_963966055.1 of Lathyrus aphaca. Lineage (NCBI taxonomy): Eukaryota > Viridiplantae > Streptophyta > Magnoliopsida > Fabales > Fabaceae > Lathyrus > Lathyrus aphaca. The sequence continues at coordinate 490,807,168 of OZ014521.1, forward strand.
CCATAGTCCATCGGGATCCTTGTTCAGGTCCGTCATATTGTCCAGGTTCTTTGGTAATAATCATGATATCTTCATCAGGGAATTCAAAATTCATTGACTGGTAATCATCCACTGCTTGATGAGCCAAATGATCAGCAACAACACTTCCCTTGATGGCCTTCTGAGTAGTATACTGTATGTCATATTCTGTCAAGATCATTTGCCATCTTGCAATTCTTCCGGAGAGAGCAGGTTTCTCAAATATGTACTTGATTGGATCCATCTTCGAAATCAACAAGGTAGTATGGGTCAACATATACTGTCTTAGTCGGCGAGCAGCCCATGCCAAAGCGCAGCAAGTTTTCTCGAGCAGTGAGTATCTTGTTTCACAGTCGGTAAACTTTTTGCTAAGGTAGTATATTGCCTGCTCTTTTCGACCAGACTCGTCATGTTGCCCCAACACACACCCCATTGAGTTGTCTAACACTGTTAAGTACATAATCAAAGGTCTTCCATCAACTGGTGGCATCAAAATTGGAGGTTCTAGCAAATATCTCTTGATTTCATCAAAGGCAGTCTGGCACTCATCATTCCATTCCATCACTTGATCTTTCTTCAACAACTTGAAGATTGGCTCACAGATGGTAGTTAACTGGGAAATAAATCTTGCAATGTAGTTCAATCGTCCCAAGAAACCTCTAACCTCCTTCTCAGTACGGGGAGCTGGCATCTCTCGTATAGCTTTCACTTTTGCAGGATCCACTTCAATACCTTTTCCACTGACAATGAAACCCAGGAGCTTTCCAGATCTAACTCCAAAAGTACACTTGTTTGGATTCAATCTCAACTTGTATTTCTTCAACCTCTCAAACAACTTGTGCAGATGATCAAGATGTTGCTCTTCATTCTGAGACCTGGCTATCATATCATCTACATATACCTCTATCTCATGATGAATCATATCATGAAACAAAGCCACCATAGCACGCTGATATGTTGCCCATGCATTCTTCAAACCAAATGGCATCACCTTATAGCAAAAAGTGCCCCACTGTGTCACAAATGTTGTCTTCTCCATATCTTCAGGTGCCATCTTGATTTGATTGTAACCAGAGAAACCATCCATAAAAGAGAATACCTTATGCTGAGCAGTGTTGTCTACCAAAATATCAATATGAGGGAGTGGAAAGTCATCTTTGGGGCTAGCTTTGTTCAAATCTCTGTAGTCTACACACATACGTACCTTACCATCTTTCTTAGGAACTGGTACCACATTTGCAACCCACTGAGGATAAGAAGTCACTGCTAAGAACCCTGCATTGAACTGTTTCATTACCTCTGCCTTGATCTTTTCTGACATTTCAGGACGCATACGACGAACTTTCTGCTTCTTTGGACGACAATCTTCTTTCACTGGCAAACGGTGAACCACAATGTCTGTATCCAATCCTGGCATATCTTCATAAGACCAAGCAAAGATCTCTACATAGTCACGTAACATCTGAATCAACCTGCTCTTGACACTGTCCTCTAAATCAGCCCCTATCTTGACCTCTTTTCTGTTTTCTTCAGTTCCCAAATTCACAACTTCGACTAGCTCTTCATGTGGCTGTATAGCTTTCTCTTCTTGTTGTAACAACCTAGCGAGCTCTACAGGTATTTCACAATCGTCCTCATTTCCGTCTTCAGTTTGATAGATCGGATTCTCGAAATTATAATTGGCAATAGTAGAACTGTTATCAACAGGCTCCAGAGTGGATGAGGATCTGCATTTAGTGATGTGGGTGTGTGTAAGAACAGATAGCTGATAAAAACAAAAAGAAAAGAAAAGAAAGACAAGGAACACCATATTTACGAAAACGAAACGTCCAATGATTTTATTGAATGAAGTATGCAAATGAAATGACAACCCGTAACAAGCACACCATTGTGCCCCGGGTAAGGCACATGGCTTGAAAGTTTTATTGTTCAGAAATTACAAATTTAAAAACATAACACAGTAATAGTATTTACTCCTGACTAAAGGAGATAGGGATAACATCTTCAGCTTTCCAATTATTGAGTCCAGCACCCACAGTAGGAAAAATCCATGCATCCAAGTTGTAGTCTTCATCATAGTCTCCCACAGCATTGATAACCCCTTGATTAGTGACACGAGCAGCACGAGCACGACGAACAGCCTTCTGGGACTCTGCAGCGAAACCCAAACCAAACTTGTCAGACTTTATGGAATATCAGGAAGCTGACCCCAAATAGTACAACCACCTTCATCCACCACAGCTCTAGCATCATTGAGGGAGGCCATTGCCATTGTTGGAGGTTTTCTGGTGACAACAGGACCTTTCTTCACAGCAGGAGGAGCTACACAATCATTAACAACCCAGGGAACCACTTCAAATGACTGACACGGAGTCTCAATGTATTCACCTTCCACTTCCAGATACTTGAAGGTATTGACATGGCTGACAAAGTATTCTTCCTCTCCATAGACAGTAACAACCTTTCCATTCACCGGATATCTCAACTTTTGGTGCAATGTAGAGGTCACGGCTCCTGCCCCATGGATCCAGGGACGACCAAGCAGACAAGAGTATGAAGGACGAATATCCATCACATAAAATGTAGCAGTAAACACCTGAGAACCAACTTGAATTGGAAGATCAATTTCCCCATGCACTACTCTTCTAGAACCATCAAAAGCTTTCACCACAATATTACTGGGCTTCAGCACAGCATCTTCAGAACTCAACTTATTCAGGACTTCCTTGGGCAACACATTCAAAGAGGAACCATTGTCTATCAGCACATGAGACAGGGTAGTGCCCCTGCATTCAATTGAAATATGCAAGGCCCTGTTATGATCCCTTTTGGCAGGGGTCAAGTCAGCATCAGAGAATCCTAACCCATTGTCATAGGTCAGGTGGGCAACACAGTTTTCAAATTGGTCCACAGAAATTGCACTGGGTACATGAGCCATCTTCAGAAACTTGATCAATGACTTGGCATGAGCTTCAGAACATAATAATAGGGAGAGCATGGAAATCTTTGAGGGAGTATGCCCCAACTGATCAACAATGTCATAATCACTCTTGCGAATGATTTTCAATACTTCTTCCATCTGCTTAGAGAGGTCATCAGCAGCTGGCACATCAGTAGATATAGGCTCAATAACAGGACCCTTGCCCCGAGCATCAGTGGTGGAGGTAGCAGCAGGAGTAACTGCACTCTTAGAAGCAACTGGAGGAGAGAAGATTCTTCCACTACGAGTGATCTTACTAGATCCAGCAATATTATCAATGTCAACAGGCACATCAGCTACAGGCTCTTGCTTAACACCATGGATGTAAACATCAGACCCATAGTGCCAAGGCACAGCTTTGTCAGACGTATATGGGATAGGACCTGGAGTAGTAATGACCACAGGAGCTACTCTGGCTTCAGCAACAACTTTCACAGGACCTTCAGCAGTGATCTTGATTGGGCCCTGATGAGTGATTTTAATGGGACCCTTTGAAGTGATTCTTACCGGTACTTTGTCAACCATATCAACCTCTTCAATCTTCTTACCCCGAGTCAGATGATCCACCATACTTTCTACAGATGCTGGTCTTCTTTCAAACACTATAGTATACTTATCCATAAGACGTTGAATTTCATCTCTCAGAATGAAGCAACTATCTGGCTTATAGGTACAATATAGACAATCTTCACGACAACCTGGAAAGATCCCAGCTTGTACTAACCTCTTTTTGATAACAGACAGTGGTGTACTCAACTCCATTACTGAATAAACATGCAAGTCTTCATCAATGGCATTGACAGTCTTCTCGTGATTTGGCATTGGAGCTGTAATCACATTTGGAGTACCTGGTGGATCAAACTCAATTTCTCCAGCATCAATCATATCTTGAATTTTGTTCTTCAAGACCCAGCAGTTATTAGTATCCTGTCCTGGACAGTTTGAATGATATGCACATCGTGCATTGGGATTGTACTTGGGAGAAGTAACATTGGGATTCTGAGGAGCCTCCCTCAGGGTAATAAGTTCAGCTTTCAACAAATGTTGCAATGCCTGAGCCATTGACATGTTGATCTTCGTGAACTGTCTTGTAGCCCTCTGTTGGTTGCCTTGAGGCTGCTCTGTTGTTGCAGGAGTTGGATTTGAAATATGAACCGCACTAACAGACTGATGCCTTCTGTTACGATCAGGTTGACCATAAACAGCATTGGATTCTTTCTTCCCAGTGGGAGGCTTCTTTGCAGCACCTGATGAAGAAGTGCCCACTTGGATCTTACCACTCTTGATACCATTCTCTACCCGTTCTCCTGTCATGATCAACTCAGTGAAGCCAGATGATGAGCTTCCAATGAGATGACTGTAAAACGGACCGTTCAGCGTACACATGAACATATCAACCAATTCCCTGTCAGTCAAAGGGGGTTGAACTCTTCCAGCTAAATCTCTCCATTTCTGAGCATACTCCTTAAAACTTTCTTTGGCACCCATAGACATACTCTGAAGCTGCATGCGAGTGGGGGCTAAGTCAGCATTGTATTGATACTGCTTGTAGAAAGCTTCAGCAAGATCATTCCAGTCTTTGATGTTGACACTCTCCAACTGATAATACCACTCCAGCTGAGCTCCAGATAAGCTCTCTTGAAAGAAATGGATCCACAACTTCTTATCAGCAGTGTGGGGTTGAATTCTTCTGACATAGGACCTCAGATGCAGCTTGGGACAAGAGACCCCATCATAGACAACAAATGTAGGAACTTTGAACCCAATGGGTATCACAACCCCAGATATCAAACTTAAATCCTCAAAATCCAGCCCAGATGATTTCTGCAACTCCATAGCATCCATTCTATCCACCAGCATCTTGAATTTGTCTTCATTAGGCTCATGGTAGTAATTAGCCTCAGAATCAGAGTCCCCCATAGTGTTGTGGAGACTGCCTCTCTCTTTCTCAGATTCCTCAGATTCATAGTCTTCAACCTCTTCCTTGGTCTTGACAGGACCTTTGAACCTTCTTCCCATGTTGAGCAACCCAGCAGACCTTCTAGTCTTCTTAGTCTTCTTGGCCAGCAGTGCCTTCAAATCATCTTGCCCCTTGGACAGGTTCAAGATCAGCTCTTGGAACTGTGCATTCTGTGCCTGAAGATCCTTAACTGATTGTTCAAGAGCCATTGCTGAAATAAACAGCGAGAAGATGAGAAACCTGTGCACAATATAAACCTGTGATACAATGAAATGATATGGGAATGCATATGCAATGTTTTCAAGGACCGCAGGATTTAAATTTGCTTAAACAAACAAGAAAGTAACTTTTTATTAGTAATAACTTGTTTTGCCTTTTAGGCTTACAAAAAATGAAAGTGAAATAAAATAAGTACAAAAGATGGGGTTTTAAGTCTCCCATGGACGTTTCCTCTTTATGTTGAGGTATGAATTGAGGTTTCGTTCCTCATGAAGTTGCTTTGTTAGCTCTAGGATTCTTGCTTGGCTTGCTTTGTAATGAGCCTCGAAAGTATCCCTTTGCTCCTTCAGTTGGATCCATGATCTCTGCAAGTCTTCCATATCAGTAGGCATGTCTGGGTGAAGGATGGTATAAGCTGTGTCTCCTTCAGCAACAGGTTCCATGGTAACTGGTAGGATGGCAGGATATGGCATCATGAGTGTCTGAGCACGAGATCGTACCCATCTGAGATAAGCCTCCATAGGAATAGTGTACTTAGGCTCCAGTGTCTTGCTGTCAATCCTGTTTACCTTTCCCCAAGCTCGTATGAATCTCTGACGGTAACCCTGAAGATCGTTGTCGTAATCAAACACAATGCCCTGAATCAACATGTCATGTGGGCCATCGCTCCGAGCGTAACCAAACTGTCGTAAAGCTAGAGAGGGGTTGTAGGTGATGCCTCCTCTTAAGCCTAGAAGTGGCACATTAGGAAACTCCCCACAACGGTCAATGATGGTGACATTCTCCATAGATCTGGAGCACCAATGGATATCTGAGTGAGATAGTGACATGATCCTCTTGGACCATCTGAACCCTTGCTCATTCTTCATTACTGAGCGAGGAAGGTGAGAAATAAACCACCTAGAGAGTAAAGGTATGCAACACATCAAAGTTCCTCTTGCCCTTGTAGTACGGGTGTGAAGAGAATGCAGGATGTCTCCAAGCAATGTAGGTACTGGATTGTGACTCAGGAAAATGTTGATGGCATGAACATCTATGAACTGATCTGGATTGGGGAACAATACTAAGCCATATATCAGCAAGGCTAAGATCTCCTCAAAAGCATCATAGCTCATGGCCTTCAAGAACATTTGAGCTTTATCCATTAATACCTTGGCAAGAATACCCTTGACTCCACTTCTCGTCTCTAGAACAATGTCAGACTTCTTCAGATGTAGAGCTGCAGCAATAACCTCAGGTTTAAGTTCCTTCTCCAAACCTGTGAATGGTTTCTGATCAAGAACAGGGATACCCAGAAGTTTAGAGAACTCCTCCATGGTTGGAACTAGCTGATAGTCGGGAAATGTAAAGCAATGGTGTTTAGGGTCAAAGAACTGAAACAGGACACTCATCATGTCTTCATTGAACCCTGAAGTGACTAGATCTAGTAGGTGACCATGTCTCTTGATGAACTGGGAATGATCAGACACTTGAGAAACCAACTCTTTAAGCTTAGCAGGTATGCCCACAAAGTTGATCCTGATGGTGTTTCTACGAGCAGAAGCCATGACCTGCAACAAAGAACAAAGATAAATCCTTTGGTCCTTGAAATGGTTAGTGAAAATGCTATGCTTATGATGCATGATGATGTCATGATGTTATGTTCAATCACAAACATGTGGCACACACAGACAAGTCACACAATTGCCCTAGGTTTAAAGGCTTGCATGAGGTTTAAAGGTAAGTACCCTCCCCTGAAGTTGGTTGGTTCATCCTGTCCTACAAAAGTAACCGGGTTCTAAGGGATCTCAATATCATTGATCCTTCACAAGGGTGGTTGATCAGAAGGCAACTTACTTGCCAACCAAAACCCTCCAAGTTTAAGATCTCAATGAGCGTAGTATCGAGTGTCAACCAACTTCAGTCTGCACCAAAGCCGGTTACCTCACTACTTTCTAAAGGCCAAGATGAGTTAACTAGGGTTCTAGAAGTTAGTTAGTGCATTGACAACATATGGCAGCCTCAATATTATCCTCAACTTGACTTAAGGAATATAAGCACCAACCAAGAAGTCGCACTAACTATGGCCACCAGATCAACCGTATCGATATACGTCGTACAGTTTCCTTGGTCTATTGCCATTTACCTAAGGTACACTAGATCCGGGTTAGGACCTTTCACACATAAGAGCACCCCAACAAGTAATATAAAACAAACAAGGCAAACAATTCAAAGTGATCTTAATTCCTAAGGGTACCCCTCTTAAATAGATCCCCAGCAGAGTCGCCAGTTCTGTAACACGGTGGGAGAACTGACTTTAAGTAATGTTGCGGATAGCAAGAGTCGCCACCGACTTTTATTTTATCCATAAGGAAAGGTTATAAAAGAACAGGAAAGACCTCAAGAGAATATTTTGGGTCCGGGGGGTAGGTTATGTAAAGGGAAGGTGTTAGCACCCTTTACATCCATGGTTATCCATGGGCTCTTAGTTACTTAGCTCACTTTAAATAGTTTTTGAAAGTGTAGTGTGTGAATAGAAAAAATTTTCAGAATAGTTGATAATAATCCATGTACGGATGTGTAAAAACTTGTTTGAAAATTTGTTTGAATTTGTGGAAAGTTTGAAAATTGAAGTGAGCAAGCAACTAAGAGGTACCTACCCTAAGATTATAAGTCTTTCTTGTTCTTTATCCTTTCCTTGGTAAGACTATCCCTACTATTAAGGAGTAGGTAGTCATTACCTTGGATGTTAAGGGACATGTGAGGGACAATCTGGTTATGAAGGCAACTGTGGGGTGTAATAAGCATACGGGAGGGACTATCATCATTTTTCGAAGGGACTCGATTCGTAAAGGCAACCATGAGGGACTTGATGATTTTTATTTTAAGGGACTTGCTTTATACACCCCACTTGACCTTATTCGTAGGCAGCTTGAGGGATAACCTTAGAAATGTGAGACGACGATTAAAATCGACTTACGTGTGTGTGAGTGTTTATTTTAATTATCTTATGATTAAAAAGTGATCTAGAATTAATTTTAAGAACATACATGTTTTGCACTCCCTAATTACTAACCATAGCAAAAATAATTAAATAATTAAAATATTTACAAAATTACATCCGGGAAGCAGTTACATAATTATAAACAAAATAAATAATAAGCAAATAATAATAATTTAACAATAAATAAATAATGGGTTAGTGATAAGTAATAATATTTAAATAATAAGCAAAATAAAATAAGAGAGGTTAGTGAATAATAAGAATTCATATAAAATTAATAAAGCAAAATAAATTATATGGTTAATAATAACAATAAATAAAATTAATCAAAATATAAGAATAAGAGGTTAACAATTTAATATAAACAATTATATTAAAAAAAAATGAACAAACAATTACTTCTTAATTTACAAGTTATTAAGTTATTATTTTTTAAATATATTATAACTACAAAATTTAATTATTATAAACATATATTAACATTTATTTTTTAAACAATATATACATATTATAAGAAAAAGTAGGTTTTAAATATCATATTTACCATATTAATCATGTTTATAAAAGTTAATTCTATTAATTATTATATTTACAAATTATTTTTAACCATATACAAAAATATAATTATTATAAATTAAATTGTTTCTAAACATTAAAAGAAAAATAATTTGAATTATAAATATATTTACAAAATTTATAAGAATTAGAATAAATATATATACATAATAATTATGTTAGGAATTAGAAAATAAGATTATTAAAAAAATAGAATTAGGTTTTTTAAAATAAATTAGGGTTTATTAGAAAAATATTTTTTAGGGTTTGATTAACAATTTATTTAATTAAATAGGACATATATACAATTTTTAGAATATTAAAATAAGGACATATACAATTTAGTATTTTTTAAGAAAAGAAAATAAAAATAAGTTTAACCTAATATCAATATATTATTTTGAAATTTTCTTTGGATTTTTTTTTTAAAACAACATATTAATCAAACAATAATAAGAAAACAATAATAAGAAAAAAATGAGAAAATAGAAAAAAAGAACCTGCTGGGATTTGATCCCAAGACCTCATGCTTGCAAGCAACAACCACAACCACTAAGCCAGCCATGCGCAAGTGACAAATAAGGAGACTCACTTTGTTTTGTGCCTTGCCTCAAAAATCCAGGAAAATAAAGAAATAAAAAGGCCTGGGGTGGGATTTGATCCCAGGACCTTCTAATTACAAGCATGCGCACGTATCCACCTGGCTGGGAGAGCCTATCTGTTTACAAAACAACTACAAACTATAATATATTAAGCAAGCAATTTAAATGGGAAAAATATCAAAACATTGGTAGAGGCAGGATTCGATCCCCTCCCCCTTTTGTCAAACGCGCATGTGCTTTGCCACTGGACCAACCATCAGTTGGTGATATACAAACAGAGAGAACGTATAATATTTTAAAACAAAATTTGAATTTCAAAACTGGCGCGAATGGCCTTCGTCTTCAACCTCCTGTCCTTCAAAATTTGCTGCGAAATTATATACGAGTTTTCCTGCGAAAACAGAATTGTAACAAAACCTGCGAAATTCAAACATGGACAAAACAGCAAGATTTTGTAAAATTGATTATGCCATTAAGTTCTTAACAAGATTTCCAATGATTCTACGTTCTTAGAATCCATTTATATGATCTGGATTGAAGAACCCCAATTGGAGCCATAAACCCTAAAAATGGTATATCACGCATTAGGCTATGAAACTTCATCAATCACTCCAGATTTCATCTATAATCATCAACAAACACAATTATGTAATCAAATTTCAGTTATATGCAAGGAATCATTGGAATCGGAAAAAAAATTATTCAAGAGCAAAGTGGATTCGGGTTGGCCAATGTAGTGCACATGGGATGCAAATGAGTGATGCTTTAGCTTCAGTGATGTCTAAAGAACACGTCTATGTTCTTAGTTTACCTTGAAACCTCTTAGATTGAAGAATCCGAATCTCACTTTTTGCTTGAAATTTTGAACAATGGAACCTACCTTTGACTGCTGGATTTCGTGGCTTGAGGCTAGGGTTATGCTTAGTATATATGTGAGAGTGAATTAGGTCAGAAATATGGATTTGTTGTGTGGAGATTTGATCCAAAAAATATTGAAAAAGATGGTGTCATGAAATTCAAATATTGGCTCATGAATGCTTGCTATTTTTGGAGAGATCACATGATTTCTTTCTCTTTCAACTTCAATCACCAATTATGATTTTCTAGAAACATTATCCAAATAAAATCTTTAATTTTCATATTTTATTTATATTTAAAATGATTTTTAATGATTTAAATCAAAATAAATAGAAATAAAAATAATAAAAATCAGATTTTAAGTGGTTTGGGTCGTGCATAGTGATATAGTATGGATTGGATCATAACTTGGGCAGCCCATTTGGAATGAAATGATTTTAAACCTCCATTTCCAACATAAACCATCACAAAATTGCCCAACTTTGCAAGGGCCCATCTCCCTCAATTTTAAAGGTATGAGGGTGTTCTTGGACTTTTTGGAAAGCTTGAAGAGTCCTCTAAACAACCCCACTGGTTTCAAGTCCATACCATTTACCAATCTCAAGTTATGCCCTTTTGAAGTTGTTGACTTTTTGTTGACTTTTGAAATGACCTATAATGTCTTAGATCATATCTTCCAAATGAAGCATTTTTGGGCTTAACCTTCAACATCAAAGTTGTAGAGAATTCAATTTCCTTCAAAATGAGCTTTGGATGGAGACTTGGTGATGAAGTATGTGAAAGTTATGGCTGGTCAAAGTTCAGTTGACTTTTACTGAGGAAACCCTAATTTAGAAACTCCTGATTATTGATAATCTGGAATCTCCTTGATGAATCATGATCAACCCTTGATCAAATGATGAATTTTACTTCATATACTTGATGTTGGCAAAAAAGCATGAAGTTTGACTTTGGTTTGACCACAGTTGACCTCAGTTTGACTTTTTAACTGCACTGACTGATTTTGACTTATCTGATCATCTGACTGAGCAAACTTTTGAGAAAAGTCTTGAAACTTGTCATGGGGGTTCTTATACACATACAAGATGTTATGAAGCTCACTTGAGGTATTGGAAGTCCACTTAGCCTGATTAAAGTCAAAACCCTAGTTTTGGATGCACTGCTTAGGAGGTGCATTGTCTGAGGGAATTGTCAACTTCTTTGACCAATTGTGAACTTTGTGAACCTTGTGAATGTTCATAAGATGTCTTGTGATACTCATGGGAAGTATTGTGAAGCTTGTGAACCTTGTGAACCTCATGAAGTGGCTTTGTAGACCTCATGAACCTCAGGAGAGCTTTGTAATCATTGTGAATCTTGTGAACCTTGTGAACCTTCATAAAGTAACTTGTAGACTTCATGAACCTCATGAAAGGTCTTGAAGATGTTGAGAAGCTTGTGAACCTTGTGAACCTTCAAGAAGTGCCTTGTAGACTTCATGAACCTCATGAAAGGTTATATAAGCATTGATAACTTGTGAACCTTGTGAACCTTCTTAGAACACAAAGTCTTGTATTGTGAGGGCAAATTTTGGGGTGCAACAACAATCATGATTCAACTTTGCTTCGTTGTGTGGATAAGAAAGAAGCAACAGATATTATGGAGGAAATGCATGATGGGATCTTTGGTACTCATTCTAGTGGGCATACTATGGCTAAGATATTGAGAGCAGGTTACTATTGGTCTACCATGGAAGCTGATTGCTATCAGCACTCTAAAACTTGTCACAAATGCTAGATTTATGCTGATAAAGTTCATGTGCCTCCAGTTCCGTTGAATGTTCTGACTGCTCCTTGGCCTTTTTCCATGTGGGGCATTGATATGATCAGTGAGATCAAACCTACTGCTTCCAATGGACATCGTTTCATCCTTGTTGCTATTGGTTACTTTACAAAGTGGGTAGAGGCAGCTTCATTTGCTTATGTTACCAAGAATGTTGTGGCTCGATTCATCAAGTATAATCTTATATGTATGTATGGCATCCCTGAAAGGATTATCACAGATAATGGTACCAATTTGAAGAATACTATGATTACTAACCTCTGCACGCAGTTCAAGATTAATTATCATAATTCTTCTCCATATTGTCCGAAGATGAATGGCGCAATGGAAGCTACCAATAAGAATATTAAGAAGATCTTGTAGAAGATGACCGTTACATATAAGGATTGACATGAGATGTTACCATTTTCTCTTCATGGTTATCGTACCACAATACGTACTTCAACAGGGGCAACCCCATTCTCCCTTGTCTATGGTATGAAAACAGTTCTACCCATCGAAGTTCATATTCCCTCCTTGAGAATTATGAAGGATGCAGGCTTAGAAGAAGATGAATGGATTCAGACTCGACTTGACCAAATAAACTTAATTGATGAGAAAAGGTTAGCAACTATTTGTCATGGTCAGATGTATCAGAAACGTATGATCAAAGCCTTCAATAAGAAAGTTAAGCAACAATTATATCAGGTTGGTGATTTGGTGATCAAGCGTATTATATTACCACAGGGTGATCCCAGAGGAAAATGGACCCCCACCTATGAATAGACATGACAACGGGGCGGGTCGGGGACGGTTTTTATCTCCCCCAAACCCAAACCCATATTTCCAGACAGCCCCCGTTCCCCGCCCCAAACCCAAACGGGGATGGGGAATTAAAACCCAAACCCGTCCAAAATGGGTTTGGGTTAGGTTCGGGTATCCCCTCCCCGCCACTATCTATTTAGTAAAGATATTTTTTTAATAGAAATATTTAATTTTTCCAAAATAAAATTACATTACAAATAATAAAATAAAACAATCTCAAAAAATTGCATACATACATTTAAAATATTTTAGATAATTAATAAATATCAAAATATCAAAACATTGACCACATATTCAATATTAAAAATTAACAAAACTAAATAATAATGTATATAATAAAATAAACGGGGCGGGTTCGGGGGTGGTTCCGACAGTTGAAGATGAGATACTTGAAAATAATGGCAATAGCGGAGTTGAAACTCAATAGGATTATTTACACATAGCTATCTTTCCTTGTATTTTATGCTCTTTAAAAAAAATTCTTCGACGAATTCCTCTTACTAGGATTTCCGTCTCCATGTTAAAACTCGCATGTTTATAGGCCACTTTCTAAATAAATAAAATTCCATTTTTCGAATTCATGTTTACTTTTCCCTCTTTATTCAAGTTTACTTTTCCCCTTTTACTAAAGCGAGAAATGTCTGTTGATTATGTTTGAATGTATATATGCTTTTGAATATGATTGATGTTTACTAAAAATGCATAAAATACAATAATAGTATTTACCAAGGACGATCAGAGATAGGAATCCAACGAATCTTCGCCGGTTCATCTCCACAGCGTAATCCTTATGGATATTCTTACGGAATACTTCAAATAGTATCTTGTATTTCCAACTCTACGAAGACTTCAAAAAGTTTCATTTCAAATACAATATATCCTTCGAAGAATTGATACTTGACCGAATAAGTCTCCTGGAGCAATGTCCATCTCTTTTATCCTTAGTCAGGATATTCAGGAATTTAATCCTTCAATAAGAAGTACGACGAACGAAAACGGGAGGTTCTAAGTACGATATTCTAAAATAAGACGGGATTTATTTTCCCCAGACGCCAGTGGTTCTACGAAGCTACTCATGCGCTTCAACTATATAATTCATACATACATATCATATCATATCATATCATATCATACGCATACAACATTCTCATGAGATATCATCTTGCAAAGTGTTATATACCTCATGATATTTGCATAGAACTAACCTTGTTTTTCAGGTTAATTCTCCAACAGACAAACGTCATCAACAACTTACACCTCGGGCTACTTTATCCTCCCGAAATCCATATCATAACACCTTGGGCTGCTTTATCCTCCCAAAAGCTATATCACAATACCTTGGGTTGTTTTGTCTTCCCAAAAGCTATATCATCTCACCTCATGCTGTTTTATCCTCCCGAAAGCTATATTATCTTACCTTGGGTTGTTTTGCCTTCCCAAAAGCTATATCATCTCACCTCGGGCTGCTTTATCCTCCCGAAAGCTATATTATCTTACCTTGGGTTGTTTTTTCTTCCCAAAATCTATATCATCTCACCTCATGATGCTTTATCCTCCCGAAAGCTATATTATACCTTAGGTTGTTTTATCTTCTCCAAAAGCTATATCATTATACTTTGGACTACTTTATTCTCTAAGAAGTATATTTGAAGAACTTTTCTCCGAATGGCATCTTTAAGCCCATTCAAGCAATACAACCAATCAACAATATCATTCTACTGTAACACCCCAAAATTTGCCCTCATAATTATTACTAAAAACCTAAATGGATCGCATCTGTGTTAATATGCATTTTCAGTAGGCCATAACTTTGCGTTCGTATTGGGATTGGGTCACTAAGACTTGGGATCAAGCTTTTTCTGGTGATGGGAATTTTTCAGGTCAAAAGTGACTCAGTTGGTTATTACACTCGATGAAGGTTAAGCTCACATCATCACGAGCATATTCATATTCTGAAGTTCGTCAAGTTCCAAGGTTGCTCCCTTCATCAGTGTGCGTCTCAGGTTTTAATGTTTCATCAAGTGTCCGACTGAGTTTACTACAATTTGTGATTATCAAGGTCTTGAGCTTTCATTGTCATTCGAATCAGGAATTAGGGTTTCATATCAAAGATCGCTGGTTATCAAGACAAGGTCTTGGGGATTAAAATGGCGATATGTGAAGTTGTAGGTACTCATGAAGTTAAGTTGGCCATTTGTTGTCTAATCTGGTTCGATTTGTTTCCATTTTCAAATTAAATCGGATTTTAGGGATTTAAGGATCATCTTTATCCACCTTTCACAAATCAATTCCAAATGCTCACATTTGGATGCTCAAATTTAAATATCTAACAAAACAATTAACCAAACTTCTTTTGTCGAATATCCACAAACATTTTTCTTTTTGATCCATATTCTTTCTTCTTAACTCATGTAAATGTACAAGAGGGTTATGATATCCAAGAGGGTCATAAAGTCCCACATTTCATGTTCAATATACATTCCTATTTTAAATTAGCCAATGAACATATTTTAATAACCATTATTCCTTGCCAACCATTGCAAAAATTGCAAGTCCACTACAAGTTTATAAAATCCATGAAGATATTTTTTTCACTCCATTAATTCATTTCAATTCCCATTACTTCCAAATCCGTTCATTTTTTATATGCATAAAAGTCCAAATACTCATGAAATTTAGAGGAGAGCCAATAGCATGTCACTATGACCCATCTTTGTTTTGCATTAGATAAACCATTATTTCTTTACAAGCAATTCTTTCTCTTAGAAACTCTCATTAAAGTAAAAGTGGGAATGACTCAAATTAGGAAAGTTTTTAACATACAACAGAAAATCATACAACAAGTCCCCAATACTCTTCAATTAATATGACAAAAATACAATAAGGAATTTGAGAAGAAGAAAAGAGAAGATAATCAGAACCAAGTTCAGTTACTAAAATCCCTAACAGAATCTCAACTGAACCTAACTGATTTTTATGGTGGAATCACCAAATTACCCTCCAAATTCACTCCTATAAGAGGACCTGTATTATCTTCAAGCAGGGGGCGGATTCCCTCTCCGTGTTTCCAACTTGCATCTTCATTATTCAGCACTCTCTGACCACTCTCCTTCAACTCTTCACTTTCTATTCCCTTCGCTTCCTCCTTCTTCATTCTTCTTCAACCTTCGATCCAATCTTCATCCTCTCTGGTTCATTCTTATCACCGTCAGTTAAACTTCCGCGAAATCATCACCATTAACACCTGCAAGAATCATTAACTACCATTGGCATAAGCTACTCCACAACAAATTGATCACGCAGAAGGAGAAGAAGTGAAACCAATAGCATAAAAGATTGGGAAATCATACCTGAAGATCTGTGTCGGCACCTCCTTTTTTGAGGTGTAATCACAATGAAGACGATCACTGCGGTTATCTCATCAAGACTTCCTCAAATTTCTGCAACAAACCTCAAACAATCATCAATCTTCATGTCGAGTCAGTGGCAACCTGCAAAGCACAGCATCAGGTTTAGTTATCAAACCAGCAAAAACTCAGATCGAGAGTCACAAAAACATTGTGAAATCGATCGACAAAAACGCAGCCAAGATCGATAACAGAACACATAAGCACGGTTTTCTTCAACTTTTCATCAAGCCTTATCCTCCATGGCCTTCACTGCAAAATCATCATTCAACAATGACAAACTCAGAATCGCATAAGCAGAGCAATAGATGAAACTAAAGGAAGAAATTCTGTGACAAAACCTCTCGGAATATTCATCTTCCCCAACAGTCAAACCCTCTCAGAATCTTCACATTCATCATCCATCTTCAACCTCACATCCAAAACCGCATCACACATCTTTATAAAGATTCATCACCATACTCCAATCTTCTTCTACAATACATCATTGAACATCGATTCAACAACAACAACTCAGATTCAGTTCGTCAACAAGCCTTTGTAATCCCTCATTGGTTCACGATTCGCGACACCAACCAAACAACAACGAACCAAATCAAAACAAAACAAAAGTCACGGAGTAGAAGACGAAGTCACGAAATCGGATAGAGAACAAGAACGACGGCTCATACCTGAATCGGAATTAGTGATTTCACTACGTCATATCTGTGTTCGAAATATTTCGCGGTTCATTGTTGAGGATGAAGAATCGAGAGAAACCACGCATAGACGACGCGCAACGTTAAGCAATGGTGTTCGGCGACGGAGGAATCTGCATCGTTTTTTGACGGTGATGAAGACAGAAGAAGAATCGCAGCGGCTCATTGGAGAAGAAGAGCCATGGTTGTTATTCATTGGCGATGATGACGAGAAGAATAAGAATAAGCCACAATGACGCATGAAGAAGAAGAATAGGGAGACGGTGTTGAAAGTGACAGTGGCGGCGAAGGGGGGGAGAAGAAGACCTAGGGTTTTGGTAACATGATTTTTGTTCAGCCTTTTGCTTTCTTTGTGTTTTATAAATTCGTTTTATTGGATTAAGTTTAATGAAGAGATTAAGAGTATATTGGAACATTAAGAGAATAATAAAAGCAATAAAGATTAATTAAATCCACCATTAATCACGTCAGATTCTAAGAGGTAGGATAAGGTTGTGATTTGTTTGTTTTCCAGCCACACCGGCGGTGACACTTGTCACCATCCGACAGGCTCTTTGCACGGCTGATCTTGTGTGTGTGGTTCACCATAATTACCATGTTCCAACACTGTGTGATCCACTTGATGGGAAGACCAACAGAAAGACTTGATCATATGGTCCTTATTAAGTCAACCAATATTGACCAAGACTATGGCATGCTCCCTCAAGGCCTGACGCTGGTGGGCTACGTTTTGTTGCTTTCCGCACCCCTAACGCAGGCCCATTTCGTTTTTATAATTATAATTATTTCTATTTTTCACCCCCTCCTATTTCCTTTCTTTTTAATTTCTGTTTAATGCTTGTTCAATTTAAATTCATAAAAAATACCATAACTAATAATAAAATTCAACAAAAATTACAGTAGAATCTTAATTCAATTTAGAACTTTTCCCAATTTTTACTTTCTGAATTTTTTCATTTTTCAATTTAATTTAGATTTTTCATTTAATTGCTTTTAGATTGAATTCTCACATGGACACATAAATTTGTACATTTTATTTCTCCCACTTCCTTTAACATTTTTGGCCCATTCGTTTTGCTATGATTAGAGGACAAATAATAGTACCTAGAAATATTTTTGGTGTATTTTTTAGGCCATTTTATCCACTGTTTTGGTAGTGTGATTTGTGCAAAATTATGATTAAACCTTAGATAAGTTTAAGTGACCATTTGACATAGTTAGACTTTGAATTCTTAGGAGATTTTTTAACATAATGTTATAATCAGGTTAGAGACCCTAGGGAATTAATTTCACATTTTTTTCCATGACTTTTGATATTTTTGTCATCTTAATTCATTTCCATCATATTAGTGCACATGCATTTTCACTTCATTTACTAACAATTTTCCTTTTGTGCAAGGTATTTTCCGAGGATTTGCTTATGGACTTGGATTATGTTTGTTATGCCTCGATTATATTTTTGTGTTTTGTGCTTTATGATGTAATATCTTAGAACTTGTACACTTGTATAGTTTCTATAACTAGGATAGAAAAGATCAAATGAAGCGATAGAAAACCAAAATCTCAAAAACAAAATAAGATACTCGATCCAACGTCGAGTAAATTTTCAAATAAATAAATAAAGTTTCATGTGACTTTAGGATTCCTTGATTACCATCGATCCATTCCATTACACCAAAAGCAAGCCTTGTATGTTGCACACTATAAGTCGTGCGTCTCAGCACCATGCAATCAACCCACCCGATCCATCGTTTCATCCCATTTACGTTTCATATACGTTTTTACCCACCATGACTTAGGAGGACCATGTTCATTACTTTTTGTACTTGCATTTCTAGTTTAATATCTCTTAGGTAGATTTAATCTTTCAAACCTCACTAACCATAGGTCATCCTTAAACTCAACTAACTTAGGGTAAGTCTAGTTTCCCTTAGAGTTTTTTCCTTTTATAACTTGAGTCTCACTTCTCATCTTTAAGAAAAATCAAAACACTTAACAAAGGAAAATGTGTACAATGCGTCACGAGCCTTAAGCTATACGGGAAATAACTAATTGAGGTCTTCTCCACTCTTCTAGGATGCTTTACAAACGTTCCATTGGGGGCAATCTTGGAAAGTATTCGCTCCTGTATCATAGTCTTTAGTGTTGTACATACAGCAAACACAAGCTCAAAACACTTCTTCTAAAAGACAACAAACCAAGACAACATGTCTTCTCATCTCATCTCATACTCTTTGCGGACTAATGTGACTTGCCTCGACAGTTCAAACAGCGATACGGTAAACACCCTCGAGTCAGAGCTGGTAACACCTGAGCTAGAGCTATGGCAACGTCATCCTAAAAAACACAAACAAGTTCCTGCCTTAATTAGACAAACTATGGCAACTCTGATCCTCATTTATCCCGGTGAGGTACGTAGGCAGTGGGGTAGGGCCCATTCGAGCACAATCATTCTTTTTCCCTACATTTTCCCTCTTCTCTTTCCATTTTACAATTCCATTCCTTTTCTCATTTCCATTCCATTCCAGATAGCCATTCTTTCGTTCAAACAACATATTATTTCTCACCCTTTGAAACAGACTTATAAGCGTGGATCCCGTCGGGTACGGCGGACGGATTGGGGTGCTAATACCTTCCCAATTCGTAACCGACTTCCGGACCCAGATCTTTGGTTCGCAAGGCCTCGTCCTTTTCCTTCTTCCTTAGGTCTGTGCAACATTACCTTTCCCAATACTTCGGGATAAAAATGTCTGGCTGGCGACTCTACCTTTTCCGCGCCACTTTCGCGTTTGTACTAGGATGAAAATCCCGGGAGCGACAGCTGGCGACTCTGCTGGGGATCTAGAATCTTTGGTTTCCCCTTTGAGAGTCAATCCTAGCGCTTGTCTATTTCTGTTTTCGTTGGGTGTTTATTCATTCGATGTTATGCTTTAGTTTAGCTTTACTGTTTTATTTACAGTTTATCGATTTCCTTTACGACTTTATTTACAGCTTTCTGCACTTTACTTTATTGTTTCATATACTGGCATATTGTACTGGTTGTTTTGGTTTTCCTTGGCGGGATGGGATTATTGTGAGATAAGCCAAATACCCGGCTTGAGTATACACATAGGATTTAGAGTGGGCAGTCATGTGGCTTGCGTGGTTTTGAGCACGTTTAGTTTTCACGAGTTCCACACCCAGATCAGACTCTCTTGGGATACGTTCTATACTGCCTAGGCAGACCATAGAATGTTCTCATCTGAGCTGCTAACACTGGGAACCGATGATCGAGGACCTTAGTGGAAACAACCCTCTCTAGTGGTGACAGTGGCAGACCATATTTTGTGGCAAACCCATTCGCACCCGAGGTCCCACTAGGAAATCGCATAGGATGACCTTGTTCTCTCATAGGAACCTAGTTAAAGCGACTGGTCGTATGACAGTAGTATTGTACCCTTCAGGATGAATGTACTATTGTTTCTCGACTTCAGTGCTTGAAGCCGGGAACTTATGAGGGATGCTTGTTTTTCCGGACTCAGCTAAGGCCTCCCTGAGTAGTACATAATGCTAAACCGATTCCCTGATTTGGTCATGAGCCATTTTTCGGAAATGGTGAACGTATTATTGCTACTCGCCTTTGAGAGTCCGTGATGTTGACCCGTAGTAGCACACCCGTGAGATTGGGAGGGGTTTACAGGTTTGCAGGAACCCTAAACTTCCAACATACCCGCTTTTGCCAGTATTACTCCATGATATGATCCAGTCTTATATAATACTTGGTTGAGAATTCTGGAATTTCTGCATAGAGATAATGATATTATGATTCTTCACCAACACTTGGTTATCTGATCCACACCAGCGTCGGACCGCTGACCACATGCCAGTTACATATATGACATCATGGCATCTTAGCATACATGTTCAGTTACTTCCAAGGATCACATATCTGTATTAAATCGTCGGATTTTTTCTGCATTAAAACTTGGATCAAAACAGATAGATTCCATGGAAATAACCGAACATGGCATTTGCATACATCCTTGCATTTTTGACAGGTGTTCAGGGACAAATTCTTATCTTGACTTGGTTTCTCTCCAGAATGGCCAATTTGAATCACAATTGTCAAGGTTTAGACATGGAACAACTCCGAGCAGAGGTGACTGAGATGAAGGCCCAACTAGGGCATTTTATAGTGGACATTCGAGCGTTGTCCCAGGATCAGAAATTGCTGAGAGAAGAATTCAACTTGATGAAGACTCAGATAAAGCTGCTTACAAGAATCATGAATGCTATGTCAAAATAGGAAAATAGTCGTGTGTCTGCTTTTCAAACAGAATGTCATGTTTCTCCCATCTCTTTGGGATGTCCACTAAATCAAGGTTTGTTAGGTGGGTTTCCTCTACAGTTTGAGTCTCTTCACCAACAATCACCACTTGGCAGTCAGGAAGAGCATCAGATAGGAACCAACTCCACATGTGAGCTAAATGATCCTGCACCAATCGTTACCAAAGAAGTGAGAACTTTCTTTCCTTATCAGGGATCCTCCTCAGCTGCTACGCCTTGGTTTCCAGGAGAAAAACTTCAGCAGGTTTCGTCTATAGCTCCTCCATTGTTAGCAACCCGTCATCAACAGAAGCAAGAAAGGGTTATTGATATGATACCCGTGTCTTATGCTGAATTATGCCCACAATTGCTCAAAATGGGGTTGATTGAGTGTCACGAGCTAACTCCTCCTTCTGGTAAATTTCACCAAAGTTGGAATCCCTACGCCTATTGTGTTTTTCATTCTGGAGCTCCCGGACATGATGTTAATGATTGCAAGGCATTTAAACATCAAGTGCAAGACTTAATTGATGAAGGCGTAATCACTTTTGGACTGATCGGGCCGGATGTGTCGCAAGTTAAAGCATGCAGGAATACAAAAGAGGTGGTTAATTTTCCTTCTTCTAGAATTATTGCTCAGGCCAAGTCTTCAAAGGGGCTACATCAACAACCTTTATTCGTTCCCCGACTGAGTATGAGTAAGAGAGTACAGGGACATGTCAGGCGCCCAACGCAATGTCAACAACGAAATGTTCAATCACAATCTCAGGGTCAGCAACAACAAGCACATAGACCATTTCAGGAAAGAACAAGAGCAAGGAACCGCAGACTTGATCCTATCCCGTATCCATATGTTGTATTGCTTCCAGAGCTGCCGAAGTTGAACTTGGTTGAGCTTCGTACCATGAGGCCTCCTTCTGCTGATAATCTACCACCAAATTTTGATTCAAACTCCAGGTGCAAATTCCATTCAGGTGCCCAGGGGCACAGTATTGAGAAATGTTGGGCTTTTCAAAACAAGGTACAAGACCTAATTGAGTCCAAGGTAATCAATTTTTCTCCTCATCCAAAGGTACTCCAGAATCCAATGCCTAGTCACAATGGAATCGGTGTCACGGTTGTTCTACCAGATGGTCCACGTTAAGCTGAAGTCTTCGAGTTAATCACCCAGGAGGCCAGGGTATCCA
Source organism: Lathyrus aphaca (assembly GCA_963966055.1). Lineage (NCBI taxonomy): Eukaryota > Viridiplantae > Streptophyta > Magnoliopsida > Fabales > Fabaceae > Lathyrus > Lathyrus aphaca. The sequence continues at coordinate 490,829,565 of OZ014521.1, forward strand.
TGAAGCAAATAAAGCCAACAGTATTCAAGTACTCTCAGTGATGGCATTTGTGTGTTTGCCTTTCTTTATTGTTCTTTTTCATCCCTATTGAGGGGAACTACGTCGCTCTGATTCTTCATTGGTCATCAGTCAATGGAGATACGTAGGCATAAGATCGTCAGGTCTTTCCGAGCAACCTTATGGGGCACCTTTACTCCCCCAGCTTCACTTTTTTTCTTCAGATATCTCGTGTCAGAGTCAGAATAACTAGAAGAAGAGGTATGATTGCCATGGTTGGGCATACGGCTGCAACTAGAAGATTACAAGTCTGCGAAAAAGCTATTGATCACTGAAAGTGTCCAAGACTGACAGGTCCAGACGGAGTCAAGCCTCCTCAACTACGGCAATACTCAGTTTCTTTACTGCATTTCCATTTGTAGTTTCTTTTATATGCTAAACATTTATCTACATGTATGAAATTTTTTTGCTTTTGAATGTTAGCAATAATATAACTCACATGTTTTTCTTGAAGTAATTCATTTGCATTCCCTTATAATTTTGCATGTGTACATCGCAATACCAATTGTCGTGCTTAAATTCTATGAAGGAGAATGACGAAACAAAAACGCAGGAATCTCTAATTGTGTGCTCTTGAATAAGACCCTGTTGACGATGTACAAGCTTTGTTTCAAATCCCTAAACACTGGAGATATAAGGAAGATATACCCTTGCTAACCCCTTTGAGCCTTGAAGTAGGAGTTTCTTTTCGCATAAAAAAACCCCACATGTAACCTAGGGGCAGGGTAGATGTCAGCTAGTCGGACCAAGCGTTCAGGCTTTCATAAAGGAGTGTATTTGAAAATCCATTACATTCCACTATGCTAATCAAGAGGTCTAAAGACCAGAGACCACAATGGTTATCCAAGTCAAAAGGTCCAAAGATTGAAAACCATAATGGTTATCTTTCGTCGATCAAGGAATGAGGCAGTCACAACCCTCGCGAAGCAATCAAGACAAACAGTGTCACACGACTTGTTCAAAATGCAAAAAGAAAAAGAAAAGAAAAGCCCGCTAAGTCGAAACTTGAAAACAAGCGACTTAGGAAAATGTTAGGGCATCCCGCTGGACTTCACAATCAAAGATTCACAAGAATCAGTCCAGGCAAAAGTTAGGGATAAGAAAAGTAACGCAATAGCGAAAGACGGAAAGGATTACACAAGAAAGATCCTCAAATGAGAATGAAGTCGTGTGGCACAGACACGAAAGATAGAGGAGTAACTGACTCTCAACAATAACCTGATTGGTGCTTGAACCGATAACAACAATGGTTCCTCAATCAACACGAAACCCTTATGAAAGGTGAATGCTTGTGAAAACTAGCTGAACATAGGAATGGAGAACATCACGAAGAGTGGGTGGGCACAAATAAACTTCGAGCCTATATCTTTTGTTTCTATAACCGTGAACCAGGCCACGATACAACCCTCAAAAGTCCTACATGAAACAGGGTTAATTTGAGAGCATACTACTACGAGATAACGTTTCTGACTCCTATGAGTTGTGCTAAAAGATCCTTGTTGGTATTGCATGTACATAATTTCATTCAAAAGTAATGTCGTATCTTAACCAGTGATTCGCTCACAAAGGCTTGCGACACCCTTTTCAATAAAAACTTCAAGCTTAGCATGTGTGTTGCATTAGAATTTTCATTCTAAAGATAAACATTTTTTGCTTGCATACATTTGTTTGGCATCATAAACGGTTCACATGTGGAAATTCAATCCAGAAGCTTAAGCTTGCCAATTTGAGAAGTCCAAAACTTCTGAAAGACAGTCATGTCAAGGTGCACTTTTCCGAGAAAGCTTCGTTGAGCAGAGACTTTCCCAACCAGCCATGGCAAGAGCTAGCCAATCCGGGGCAGTTATGTCGAGCAATCTCTTCAAAATTCAGCCAACCGAGGCAATCACGTCGAGATTCAAATCTCTCCAAGAGCGAAGATTAGTCAGTCAAGTGCAAAGCTATTCAAGTACTAGGGCAGACCACCCCAATAGCACAAGAATTCATTCCTTCCCGAAGACAGACAATCGGAAGCACTTATCTGAAGTTCAGAGTACCAGTACAGCTACACTCTCAAAAAGTTTCTATGGCACCCTCTTGTCATAATTCTTATAGATTGAGTCTACTACCCATCTAGCGATCGCTCGTCAAGCTAATTATCTCATTCAACATTTCTTACAGCTCCAAGCTCATCTGCATTGGTAATGGTTACCTCCCCAACAAGGTTATTACGCTGATTCATGCAGTCGTTACGATACCTAAGAGTTTAAAGACACCAAGTTTTTTTGTAAAATCCTCTTGAGGTAAAATCCATACAAAAGCAAATGATCCCCAGCACGAGACAACTTGAAATTCTTTTCCTCCCCAGCGGGACGTGTCTCGTTTTTGTCATCCCCAACAGACGAATGGAAGTTATCCCCAGTAAAGTCACCAAGTTTTCCTTCAGCTGGTTCCCTTGATCTCGGTTCCTCAATAGATCTAAGGTAACTCCTATTCCCCTAGCAGATTTCGGATAGATCATTCTCTTCCCCAGCAAATCCGTAAAGAGCAGATAATCCCCAATAGCCGAGATATCCCCTGGCACGGTCCTCAAATCTAAAGTCCAATTTATTTTTGGAAAAGGCGATAATTCGGAACAGATGAGCTATTCATGCTCTTTTCTAACAGAGATGTTATCCCTACAAGGCTTCTTGAGATCGGATCCGCGATCATTGTGTTTCCCCACAGAGTTAGCAGGGACTTATTACTTCCACGTCAGGAATTCCTTTTACACTCACACCAGTTTAACATCCCCAGTGTCATGGGGCAACGTGCCATGCAATTCAACATATGCATACCCAGTATAATTCAAGTTTAGTATCTTGCAAAAGTCCAGCCACAGACTGGCCAAAGTCCATCTTCGGGTGGTGAATCTCTAAAGTCTCCCACAGTGAGCAAAAGTCCAGCCACAGACTGGCCAAAGTCCATCTTTGGGTGGCAAGTTTCAAAAGTCTCCCACAACGAGCAAAAGTCCAGCCACAGACTGGCCAAAGTCCATCTTCGGGTGGCAAGTTTCAGAGGTCCACCCGCAGTGTGGCAAATTTCTAAAGTCCCCTACAATGGGCAAAAGTCCCCCACAGTGGGCAAAAGTCTCCCACAACAAGCAAAAGTCCAGCCACAGACTGGCCAAAGTCCATCTTCGGGTGGCAAGTTTCAAAAGTCTCCCACAGTGAGCAAAAGTCCAGCCACAGACTGGCCAAAGTCCATCTTCGGGTGGCAAATTTCAAAAGTCTCCCACAGCGAGCAAAAGTCCAGCCACGGACTGGCCAAAGTCCATCTTCGGGTGGCAAGTTTCAAAAGTCTCCCACAGTGAGCAAAAGTCCAGCCACAGACTAGCCAAAGTCCATCTTCGGGTGGCAAGTTTCAAAAGTCTCCCACAACGAGCAAAAGTCCAGCCACCGACTGGCCAAAGTCCATCTTCGGGTGGCAAGTTTCAGAGGTCCACCCGCAGTGTGGCAAATTTCTAAAGTCCCCTGCAGTGGGCAAAAGTCCCCCATAGTGGGCAAAAGTCTCCCACAGCGAGCAAAAGTCCAGCCACAGACTGGCCAAAGTCCATCTTCGGGTGGCAAGTTTCAAAAGTCTCCCACAATGAGCAAAAGTCCAGCCACAGACTGGCCAAAGTCCATCTTTGGGTGGCAAATTTCAAAAGTATCCCACAGCGAGCAAAAGTCCAGCCACGGATTGGCCAAAGTCCATCTTCGGGTGGCAAGTTTCAAAAGTCTCCCACAGTGAGCAAAAGTCTAGCCACAGACTGGCCAAAGTCCATCTTCGGGTGACAAGTTTCAAAAGTCTCCCACAGTGAGCAAAAGTCCAGCCACAGACTGGCCAAAGTCCATCTTCGGGTGGCAAGTTTCAAAAGTCCCCCATAGTGGGAAAAAGTCTCCCACAGCGAGCAAAATCCCAGCCACAGACTGGCCAAAGTCCATCTTCGGTTGGCGAATCTCAAAAGTCTCCCGTAGTGAGCAGAAGTCCACCCGTAGTATGGCAAATTTCCAAAGTCCACCCGCAGTGTGGAAAATTATCCAAAGTCCACCCGCAGTGTGGCAAATCATCCAGGGTCCACCCACAATGTGGCAAATGATCCTGAAGTCCAACCGCAGATTGGCAAAAGTCCATCCTCAGGGTGGCAAATTATTGTGAAGTCCAACTGCATATTGGCAAAAGTCCATCCTCAGGGTGGCAAAGTATCTTAAAATTGGATCGCAAATTGGCGAAGGTTCACCCGCAGTGTGGCAAGTCGTTAGTTGTCAGACTCCATCCAAAAGACATCGTTAAGGCATTGTTGCAACCTATCGAAGTCCACTCGCAGCCTGGCAAGTCAGTAGCCATCTGACAACACTCAAAAGGCATCCCCCGTTTGTGATTCCTACCATCATAATTATATTCAAGCAGAATTCGTTTGGTTTAGTTTATCTCCCTGTTCTTCTGTCGTATAGAGCAAATTTCTGGTTATTTCTGGTATTCAATCCCTGCATACTTCAAACGTCTGAAAGCAACTGCTATCATCCATTCAAGTCTACAGTGATTGAATAGGGGCAGTTGTAACACCCCAAAATGTGCCCTCATAATTATTACTAAAAACCTAAGTGGATCGCATCTGCGTTCATATGCATTTTCAGTAGGCCATAACTTTGCGTTCGTATTGGGATTAGGTCACTAAGACTTGGGATCAAGCTTTTTCTGGTGATAGGAATTTTTCAGGTCAAAAGTGACTCAGTTGGTTATTACACTCGATGAAGGTTAAGCTCACATCATCACGAGCATATTCATATTTTGAAGTTCGTCAAGTTTCAAGGTTGCTCCCTTCATCAGTGTGCGTCTCAGGTGTTAATGTTTCATCAAGTGTCCGACTGAGTTTACTACAATCTGTGATTATCAAGGTCTTGAGCTTTCATTGTCATTCGAATCAGGAATTAGGGTTTCATATCAAAGATCGCTGGTTATCAAGACAAGGTCTTGGGGATTAAAATGGCGATATGTGAAGTTGTAGGTACTCATGAAGTTAAGTTGGTCATTTGTTGTCTAATCTGGTTCGATTTATTTCCATTTTCAAATTAAATCGGATTTTAGGGATTTAAGGATCATCTTTATTCACCTTTCACAAATCAATTCCAAATGCTCACATTTGGATGCTCAAATTTAAATATCTAACAAAACAATTAACCAAACTTCTTTTGTCGAATATCCACAAACATTTTTCTTTTTGATCCATATTCTTTCTTCTTAACTCATGTCAATGTACAAGAGGGTTATGATTCCAAGAGGGTCATAAAGTCCCACATTTCATGTTCAATATACATTCCTATTTTAAATTAGCCAATGACCATATTTTAATAACCATTATTCCTTGCCAACCATTGCAAAAATTGCAAGTCCACTACAAGTTTATAAAATCCATGAAGATATTTTTTTCACTCCATTAATTCATTTCAATGCCCATTACTTCCAAATCCGTTCATTTTTTATATGCATAAAATTCCAAATACTCATGAAATTTAAAGGAGTGCCAATAGCATGTCACTATGACCCATCTTTGTTTTGCATTAGATAAACCATTATTTCTTTACAAGCAATTCTTTCTCTTAGAAACTCTCATTAAAGTAAAAGTGGGAATGACTCAAATTAGGAAAGTTTTTAACATACAACAGAAAATCATACAACAAGTCCCCAATACTCTTCAATTAATATGACAGAAATACAATAAGGAATTTGAGAAGAAGAAAAGAGAAGATAATCAGAACCAAGTTCAGTTACTAAAATCCCTAACAGAATCTCAACTGAACCTAACTGATTTTTATGGTGGAATCACCAAATTACCCTCCAAATTCATTCCTATAAGAGGACCTACATTATCTTCAAGCAGGGGGTGGATTCCCTCTCCCTGTTTCTAACTTGCATCTTCATTATTCAGCACTCTCTGACCAATCTCTTTTAACTCTTCACTTTCTATTCCCTTCGCTTCCTCCTTCTTCATTCTTCTTCAACCTTCGATCCAATCTTCATCCTCTTTGGTCCTCTGTTCCCGCCTTAATTAGATGAACTATGGCGACTCTGATCCTCATTTATCCCAGTGAGGTATGTAGGCAGTGGGGTAGGGCCCATTCGAGCACAATCATTCTTTTTCCCTACGTTTTCCCTCTTCTCTTTCCATTTTACAATTCCATTTCTTTTCTCATTTCCATTCCATTCCAGATAGCCATTCTTTCGTTCAAACAACATATTATTTCTCACCCTTTGAAACAGACTTATAAGTGTGGATCCCGTCGGGTATGACGGACGGATTGGGGTGCTAATACCTTCCCAATTCGTAACCGACTTCCAGACCCAGATCTTTGGTTCGCAAGGCCTCGTCCTTTTCCTTCTTCCTTAGGTCTGTGCAACATTACCTTTCCCATTCCTTCGGGATAAAAATGTCTGGTTGGCGACTCTACCTTTTCCACGCCACTTTCGCGTTTGTACTAGGATGAAAAACCCGGGAGCGATATCTACGCACCGGCGAGTGCAAATTTTTGGGCTTTTATGTTCAATCCCCTTCAACCTTCAAGTCACGAATGGCGTACAAGCCAATCTAACTCCTCAGGTTTCAGAAAATTGAACATGGGCAACTGTTGTACCCCAAAATTTTCCCTCCCATAATCAAGGCAATATGTATCAATATTTCTCAAGGTTCACAAGAGTCCTACAGATCAAGTTTGGTCAAGAAATGATGGAAAAAACAAATTTGCTTGTGTATGTATCGATGCATCCTTGTTTTGTATTGATACAAGTCTTTGATTATCACAAGAAAGGGAATTTTCTTCTGTATGAATCGATACATACGATTTTTGCATCGATGCATGCTTCTTTGTGTTTCTGGAAATAGACTATGTATCGACTCATTCGTGACATGTATCGATGCATGGTTGAATTAACTTGCTGGAAATTATCAAAACTTCAGTATGCATCGATGCATACATCTTTGTATCGATTCATACATGTTATATAACTAACATGTATCGACTCATACTAGTTTCGCATCGATGCATAAATCTTTTTTTTGCTAGCAGCTTCTGTTTGAAATATAAAAGCCAATATAGGGATAAAATTTTTATTCTAGAAGCTCATAAACAACATTTAAGATGATTTGATACTCTCCAAATTCGTGCTAGACCAGATTGGCAAGGGAATATTTGATATTTTTCACAATTATGGTTGATTCTTTCTTCATAAACAAGTAACTCAAATCCATGACAAAAAGCCCAAGTTTTCTGACCTAATGACACTCATTATATAAATACAAGTGTGCAGCCATCCAAGAGGACGAAAATTGGACAAAAACAACTACTTGCAAACTTCAAATTTTCATAAATATATTCAAATTCGGTTTCCTATATTTTGGTCTTTTTCAGGTGATTTGAAGGTTGGGATAACTTCCCGAGGTCATTTAGAACATGAATCAATCATGATCATCATCAGAAGCATCATATAAGCCCTAGACCGAACATCTTTTCATGGCTTTATTATTATTTTTTATTTTCATTATATACGCATTGTTCATCTAATTTGATCTCATATTGTTGTTATTGATAATGTTTGCAAGGTTTCTGGACAAATTTCGTGAAGTTTCATGGCCGAAAACTCATTATGCCATTGTTAGGGTTTCAAATCCTATTTTAGGAACCTTCGATCTAGGCCGTTTGCAAGTCCTTTAATGCTTGGGTTAAACTATATATGTCATGGGAAATCAATTAGAATAATTATTTTGGATCAATGCTCTGTATTTTTTTTTTGTGTTTTAAATTCACAGGGCTGCAAGTGTAAGAAAATTCACAGCACATTCCACATAAAAATTCACAGGAAAACCTGCAGGGATGAAGGTTGAAGATGACCTGAAGGCGCCAAATTCAGGATTCAAAAAACATCTTTATTTATATAATATTTTTTGTATATTAATAGTTGAATGGTGCAGATGGTTCAGTGGTAAAAGGGTATGGCATTGGAGCGAAGAGACCTGGGTTCGATCCCAGGTTTTCTCACTTTTTTAATATTTCATTCTTTTTGAAGGTTTAATATTTAAATCATGTTGTTCAGGATATGTTCTAAAATCGTGCGCAGCCCAGTGGGGGATCCCCGGTGTGGTAAAGGGGAGGTCCTGGGATCAAAACCAGGCCTCCCCATATTTATTTTGTGCGCTGGTTTTCTTTGATTTTTCCCTTATATTTTCTACTTTAATTATTAATTAGGTTAATTAGGTTATTTAGGTAATAAATTATAATTAATTTAATTTAATTAGAATAACAATTACTAATCTTTTTCCTAAAAAAACAAAAAACAAAATAATAATTTAGCTAGATTTTCTAAAAAAATTCTTAATAACTTTATTCCAATTAATTTTTTTTTTAATTATTTCTTTAATAATGATTTTGTATATAACTAATATTTACTATTTTTTTAAATTAATTAATAATTAATAATTAGGTTGTATTTTCTTAATAAATTTATTCAAACCTTAATTTCTTAATTAAAACGTAATTCTAACCTTAATTTATTTATTTTTATCATTTTTTAATTTTGCTTTTATTTAATTCATTTAATTATTATGCTTTTCTTTGATTTCTTTTAAATTATTAGAAAAACTGTATAGGTTTATGTTTATTGTAATTTATTTTCCGCTCATATTGTTATGTAACTGCCCAAAGCCATGTAATAACGTAGGTTTTATATCTTCTGCATTTAATTTATTTATTTAATTGCTTGGTTAGTAAATAGGGAGTGAAAAGTTTAAATAATTAAAAAAGGACTTAGAAAATTAAATAAAAAAGAATAAATATCTGAAATAAATTATTCACACACGTAAGTCGGTCTATGATCGTCGTCTGCACCTCCCAAGGTATTCCTCTTGGTTGCCTTTAATACGGTCAAGTCCCTCGAAAGTGGGGTGTCTTCAGCAAAACCCTATAAATGAAATCATTTTGTCCCTCCCCTCGATTAAAAGATCATGTCCCTACGATGTTTCCTACGGTGTTGCCTAGAATGATCTTGTCCCTTCGGTTTAAAAGATGATAGTCCCTCCCAATTGCTAAAGACACCCTCTAGTTGCCTTCGTTGACTATGCGATGACCCTACGCTCGTCCCTTAAACAAATCCAAGGTAATGACTACATGTTCCTTAATAATAGGGATAGTCTTACCCTTGAAAGAATATAAAAGAACATGAAGGATTTAGTCTAGGGTAGGTACCTCGTAGTTACTTGCTCACACTTTAAAAATACTTTTTACACCTCACTGTTTTCAAATATTTTCAAAAACAAAGGCTTTGTATACATCCATACAAGGATCATTACAAAGTACTTAGAAAATTTTCTAATCACACACTTCACATTACTTTTTTTTTAAACAAACAAGTAAGCTAAGTAACTAAGAGCCCATGGATAATCATGGATATAAAGGGTGCTAACACCTTTCCTTTATATAACCTACCCCCTGAACCCAAGTCTTTTAAAACGCTTTTTCCTGTTCTTTTATGTCTCTTCCTTATGGATAAAATAAAAGTCGGTGGCGACTCTTGCTATCCGCAACATTTATAAAAAATTAGTTCTCCCACCGTGTTACAACTGTACAGTTTCCTTGGTCTATTGCTACTTACCTAAGGTACACTAGATCCGGGTTAGGAACTTTCTCACAGTAATCGCACAACAATCACTTAAATATAAATCAGGCAAATCAAACAAGTAAGTGATCTAATTCCTAAGGTAACCCCTCTTTTACTTAGTACTCCCCAGCAGAGTCGCCAGTTCTGTAACACGGTGGGAGAACTGAGTTGGTGTTTTTGTTTGACAAAAACAATGTTGCGAATAGAAAGAGTCACCACCGACTTTTATTTTATCCAATAGGAAAGGGTATAAAAGAACAGGAAAGACCTTAAAAGATTTTAAGTTCGGGGGGTAGGTTATACAAAGGGAGGTGTTAGCACCCTTTGTATCCATGGTTTTCCACGAGCTCTTAGTTACTTAGCTCACTTGTTTGTTTGAAAAGTGTGAAGTGTGTGTTTAAAAATTTTCATAAGTCTTTATAATGATACTCGTATGGATGTATACAAAGTCTTGAGTTTTTTAATTTTTTTGAAAGTGAGGTGTGAAAAAGAGTTTTTTGAAATATGAGCAAGTAACTAAGAACTACCTACCCTAGACTGGTCTTTCATGTTTCTTTATTTCCTTTCAAGGGTAAGAGTGTCCTTACTATTAAGGAGTAAGTAGTCATTTACCTTGGATTTATTAAGGGACGGGCGTAGGGTCATTGTATGGTCAACGAAGGCAACTTGTAGGTGTGTCTTTAGCAATTCGTAGGGACTATGATCATTTTTTCATAGGGACAAGATCATTATTTCGTAGGCAATTTCAAAGGGACTTATGATCTTTTAAATCGGAAGGAACTTAATGATTTCTTTGTTTGAAGGGACTTTTCTTTTAAGACACCCCATTTTCGAGGGACTTGGCCATTTGTTTAAGGCAACCAAAAGGGGAACCCTAGGAAGTGCAGATGGCGATCATAGAACGATTAACTTACGTGTGTGAGTGTTATTTTCAAATAATTATCTTGAGAATTAGTTTTCTAAGTCCATATTGTTCAGTCAATCTTTTCACGCCCTAGGTTACTAACCACACAGTAAATATTAAAAATAAAGGCAGAAATTAAATGATTCCTACACTATTACATGGCTTCGGGGCAGTTACATAATAATCAGACGGAAAATAAAACTAAACTATTACAAGTGCGAAACAGTTACATAATAAGGCGAATAATAAATGAATAACATAAAAATAAGTTTTAAAGAAAAGGTTTGCAAATTAGGTTAAAGAAAACAAATTAGGGTTAAGGTTTTAAATTTTTTTTAGGGTTTATAAAATTTTTAGGGTTTAAAGGTTTGAGAAAAGTTTTAGGTTTAAAAAAATAAGGTTTAGGGCAAAGGTTAAGGCTAAATTAAGAAACCTAACTTAATTAATCATTTTTTAGGAAAAAACAATTTAATTATTAAGGTAATTAAAACAATCTAATAAAAATAAATTAGTGATAAAAAAGTTTAAGAAATTTGTTTTAAAAGAAAATGTGTTAATTAAGGTTTTAAAAAAAATTAAGGGTGTAATTAAGTATAATTAAATAAACAACAAAGGAAAAGAGGGAAAAGATCAAGGTTACTCAAAAATGTGGCATGGGTAGGAGTTGAACTCATGACCTTGCATTCCCAGCCTTCAGTCTTTGCCACTAGGCCACACAACCTTTGGTGAATAAACCTGCAAAAACATGATTATATAATAAAACTGAAAATATTCTCAATTTAGAAAAAAAATTGACATAGGCTGGGTTTGAACCCACACCCATGACCTTTCAGATCTCCTCCTTGACCACTAGATTGCGCGCGCATTTAAGAATATATTTGGAAAATAAATATTATATAATAAAGCTTAATCAAGAAAACCACAAGTTAAAAAAAAATAATGTCCAAGGTTGGATTCGAACCCACGCCTTCATAGTAAATACACGCTTCCCTTTCCACCCAGCCAATCATGCGCTTCTGATCCTATAATGGAAACAAATAATAATATAAAAACCTCAATTTTTGAATTTCCTGATGCACGCCAACGTCTTCATCCCCTACCTCTGAACCTGCGAACTTACCTGCGGTTTTTGCTACAACATTACCTGCGGATCTTATTTCATAAGAAAGCCTGCGAATGTTATATTATTCATACCACACACGATTTCTTCAAATTAATCATACCAACATGATCCACACAGTTCATACAACTCAAATATATCAATAAAAATTATTTAAATGGCTTATATCATGAAACCCTAATTTGGAGGTTCAAACCCTAACAATGGTGTTATGCGGTTTTGGCCATGAAACTTTGAATTAATTGCCCATAAACCATCCTTATAACTTCACAAACAATAAAACACAATCAAAATTTGTTAGTAACGCATGAAAAATCATAATCGAAAAAATCAAATTTCAAGAATAATATGAATTCGGTTTGTGAGATTTTGCATGAGTTTGATGTTAATGATGATTTGGATATGTTTAGGGAGTCTCTAGGGTTAATTATACACCTTTAAATTGTTTGAAACAAGCTTGCAATGTAGAAACCTAATTTCACTTTTTCTTTGATTTTTTGAAGTGTGAAAGCTCTCTCCTTGTGCCAAAATTCGTCCCCTTGTAATGTCTTCTTGTTATGTATATGTAATGGAGTGAATTAGGTCAAGAGAATGGGCTTATGTTGTATGGATTTGAGTTGCTTGCATGTGAAGAAATCTCATTACCATAATTTTCACAAAGTCAAATATTTTCATGTCATATTGGTTTTGTTCAATTTTGGAGATTACCAATCACTTTGAATAACCAATATTTGATCCAATTTTTTTTTTATTTAAAATCAAATCTTTGATTTTTTATAATTTATTTTAATTTAAAATGATTTAAAATGATTAAAATAAAATCAAATATAAAATAAATAATAAAAATCAGAAACTATAGTCAGTGGGTCGTGAATGGACTTATCTTCAAGTTTGGATTGAAATATTGTAGGCCCATTTGAAAAGAATTGGAGTTATGACCTTTTTTACTTCACACACCTCTTAAAAATTTCCCAACTTTGACAATTCATAACTTCCTCAATTTTGATCCCATGAAGGTGTTCTAGGACTTTTTAGAAATATTAGAGTGTCCTCTAATTGACCCTTTTAGTACCATGTCCATATCATTTACCATTTTTAAATTATGAGCTTTGGAAAAAGTTGACTTTTTGTTGACTTTCAAAAAGACCTATAATGTCTTAGCTCATATCTTTCAAATGAAGCATTTTTGAACTTGGCTTGTGAGACACAAAGTTGTAGAGAATTGGATTTCCTTCAAAATTAGTTTTGGATGGGAAATGTTTTATGAAGTATGTGAAAGTTATGGCTTGTTAAAGTTCAGTTGACTTTTCCTATACAAAACCCTAATTTAGTAACTCATTATTCTTGATGATTCTGAGGTTTCCTTGATGAATCATGATCAACCCTTGATCAAATGATGAATTTCACCTAATAATCTTGATTTTGACTAAAAATCTTGTAGTTTGACTTTATGTTGACCAAATTAACTGATCTTTAAGTATCTGAGTATCTGACTAACCAAACTTATGTGGAAGGCCTTGAAACTTGACATGAGGATTCTTTGAGGTATATGGGATGTCATGAAGTCCACTTGAAGTCGTTCCCGGTATCAGGTCAACTTAGAATTCAACTTCCCTCACCGGAGGTAAGGAAGTGACATCCTCGGGGAAGACATCAGGAAATTCACAAACAATCGGAATATTCAAAACTTGTTGGCCATTACTCTCCTCTTTAGTAAGGACAAGCAAAATAAACTTCTCTTGTTTAAACATAAAATGTACCATTCCAACCGTACCTTCTAAGATCGTTGTTAAAATATCTTTTGGAGGCGCTTCAACGGATGGGATAAGGATCAACTTTTCTTCACATCCAATAAACACAAAATTCACAGATAACCAGTCCATTCCCAGATAACCAGTCCATTCCCAGATAACATCAACTTTCTTAAGAGGCAAACAAATGAGATCAATTTGAAAAATTCTACCATCCGCGGACAAGGTACATTTCTCACACCTTAAGGGTGTCTTAACAGTTTCATCCATAGCGGTAGTAACCACCATCGGAGGAAACAAAGGAAATACTCACAAACCGAGTCGTTTCACACAACTAGTAGATACAAAAGAGTGCGTAGCTCCACAATCAAATAAAACAAGACAAGGATGATTGTTAACAAGACAAGTACCTGTAATGTATGAGTTATTAGCTTTGGTATTTCTATCATCCATAGTATAAATCCTCGCTTGAACTTGGTTCCTTCTTTGTGGACAATCTCTAGCAAGACGCCCCTCTTTCTGACAATGGTAACAAATTACACCATTTTGATCACATCTTCCATAATGATTTTTGTGGCACCTGGAGCACGCATGAGGAACACTAGATCTAGGAATCAACACATATTTCCCTTTGAAGGGTTGAGGCCTTGGCCTAAAATATTAATTGGCTCTTTCTCGATCACTTTGAACCGTTCTTCCAACACTAGCTTCGGTTTTCACTTTCTTCAAACTATGTTCGGTGACATAGCATTGCCTTAACAACTCAAAATAGGTAGTGAACTCCCTTTGAGGGACACTGTGAGAGATTTCGGCCCTCAAACCAAACAAGAACTGGTCAATCTTCCATCTTTCATCTGGAGCATACATATCCTACCTAGAGTAGGCCGCCATGTCTTCGAACTTCTCGGCATAACTGGCCACAGTCATGCTCCCTTGTCTAAGCTGTTGGAATTCAAATTATTTTTGGGTTCTCAAGGAACTCGGAAAGTACTTCTCCATAAAAATTGTCTTAAATTGTTGCCACACTCTTAGAATTCCTTGCACCGTCATAAGATTTGAAGCATTTTCCCACTACTTCACAGCATGACCTTTTAGTAAATGTGACACAAAAGTCACCTTGTCTTCTTCACCATAAATCAAAATTTGAAAAATTCTCTCCATTCCGGTTACCCATTCATGTGCCTTAACCGAATCCAATCCACCATGAAACTCCTGAGAGTTCATGCGGAAGAAGTCTCATAATGTTCCACCACTAGCTTCAGGAGCAACCACATGAGGATGAAGACCCCCATTCATCTGGTGCATCATTTCCTGCATGAACTGATGTTGTTGTTGTTGTTGCATCGGTTGCATAAATTGGAACATAGGAGCATTCCTGTCACCATCCGCTTGATCGCTACCAGGAGGAGTGACATTGGGTCGAGCACGAGTTCCACGCTACCAGCCATATTCCTAAATGTCATCAAAACATGATTAAGTTGATCAGGCTCAATACCATAAACATAACATTTAGTCCTACAGTGATATTACGTGTATGAACGGAAAGAAACCCTTATAATATTCCAAGGCTAGGTTGAGGATACGACCTGCTCTGACACCAACTATAATACCCATATATAAAAGACATACATCAAAGCATATTTTTCATATATAAATTTAAGTTTGGTATTGAAATAAACAAGTTCTTAGTAACACATTGTATAAATATAACCACTACAACATAAGGTACTAGCAAAAGGCTATAAATAGTACAAGATGTTCACAAAATAACAAGTCTAAGAACTAGATCGTAAGATCTCAAAATTCCACAGCGGAAGAAACCATCAAACAAGAAAAGATAATCAAGTCGCCTTATCTTTACCCTTTGCGGAACCTGAAGTACCTAAAATAACAACATCAACATGGGGTGAGATAAAACATCTCAGTGAGTTTCCTATCTTAGAGTTCACTCGACTCTAAAAGGTTTGATTCCAAAATCTCAAGCTCTAAACATTCTCACACAAGAAACCGAGATCAAAAGGAACTAAGGTCCATACAAACTCTTGAAACATAAATTAAGTGAAACATCTAACTTAAGTCCTTACGGATGTTTCACGTGGGACTAAAGACAACCCACCTCAAGACTAACTCAAGACCTTACGGAGGATTCGATATAACACTCTCTTTAATCTTTACAGATGTTTCACGTGGGACTAAAGACAACCCACCTCAATACTTACTCAAGATTAACGCTTAACTAGTGTAGCACTCGCCTCAAGTCCTTACGGATGCTTCACGTGGGACTAAGGACAACCCACTTCAAGACTTATACAAGACCTTAAGGAGGACTCACATCCTACACGTCTCAAATCAACACCCGCGTATATACAACGGTACCTCAAGTCCTTACAGATGCTCTTGCAAAACACAAAGTAACCACATTGAGACTTATACAAGACTTTACGAAGGACCCAAAGCGACACAAATCTCAATTCACACTAGCCTAAGGGAATCCTAGATACCTCACAAGTTGTACCTTTTTATTACCTTTAGTTCACAATTCCCTAACTTAGCATTTTTACCGTATAATCAAAAATTCGGGCAAAAGTCGGGTAAAAATAATATTTTTCAGCATCATGTGAAAGTACATAATTTTAGCTTTCAATCGATATAAAGAACACTGAAATCGGATAACCGAGTAAAAAGTTATGGATTTTTAAAGTTTGGAAATAAAATATTTTCTCCCATACTTACAGTGTTAACCGATTAACGAATTTGGTTAACCGGTTAACCAATCCAAAACAGAGGCAGTTGCGCAAATTCAAGACGCGTTAATCGGTTAACAGATTCGGTTAACCGGTTAACCGAACACAGACAGCAGCAAAACACGCAAATTCCATGACAGTAACATCCCAAAACCATTCCAAACATTGGCAATCATCAAAACAACATAGTAGCAATGTTCCTACACCTAAAGGCAGCATATTCAAGCATTTATATTGATTTCTAACCGTTTAATCTACCGATTCTAGGATTTTCATAAAATTTCCCTAAAACTCATAACCCTAAAAACTCTACCAAAACCAAAAGGAAAAGTTTCTAGCTATGAACCCACCTCTAGCAAGAAGATTGGAGAAGATTGAATGTTGAAACGGATGGGTGGAAGCAAAAAGATTAGGAGTTCTCTTCTTCTTCTTCTTCTTCAAGACTTTTTCTTCTTCTTTCCTCTCTTCCTTTTTCTTTTCTCCTTCTTTCTCTATTTCTATGTTCTTATAAAAACAAAACAAATAAGACTTTACATCTTAAAAGAAAACATAACTTTTCCTACCGACGGGTCCAAATAGAGAATCCAAAAATGTCTCTTAATCCAATATTTTATAAAACCTCTGAGTCAGCTAATATTAGTTAATAAAATAAAATCCTGCTGATTACTCTATTTAATTATGTTAAAATTTCTTAGAGTAATCTGGAACAATATTAATATCAAATAATATTATTCAGAGCATTAAATAAATTATGGGGTATTACATGTGAAGTGGTGATGTATATAATCTGATCTAATATGTTATTTATCGTATATTCAATTATATTGTTCGATATCTCAGTCCTTCTGTTTGAATGTTGTCCTCTGTTAGTAATGTGCATGTAATCCAAAGTATAGTTGTTTACCTTAGTAGATTCGAGTCGGTGTTGTCGTTTTGATACGTAACACTCGGGGGGGGGGGGGGGGGGGGGGGGATAACACATGTTTTCTTTTAATGTTGGATTTTATGATGTTGCTAAATTTTAAATTGTTTTCATTAAAGACTTGTTGTTTTAAGCTGTTTTGATGCTGAATACAAGTTATGTTATTTTAAGTTGAATTTTATGAATCAGCTGCGTAGTAATGAAAGTATTATATTTTAAAGAATAATCAGGTGTTTGTATGTTGTTTTTAAGTTGAAAATGTATCATTCCATTTTTTTGTTGGAATTTTCGAAACTCTGATTTAATTATAAATTATCGGGTAGAAATGGGGTGTTACAACACTCACCTCATTCCCAGACCCAAACTAAAGAGAACTCACCAATATCAAGAAGAACAAATATGCCCTATACTTAGGGAAAATAATCTAGGAAAGAATCCAAAACCATGTGGGCATCTGTCAATCAACAGTATGCAAAGTGAGGTTAGTTTAAGATATTTGTTCCCTTCCATAACCAGCTTCATCAAGAAAAATATAGAAATCAGAAAGTAGCAAAAATGTGATAGTGATTAAAGACCACAAAATCGAGCTACACCTTGTTGACACTAGAGTTTGATCTAAAATACCACATGTGTCAATGATTTTATGTTATCTAAACTTATAAGACGATGTTAATGATTTTGTGTGAACTTAAGGTGTTCAC
This sequence comes from Lathyrus aphaca, assembly GCA_963966055.1. Lineage (NCBI taxonomy): Eukaryota > Viridiplantae > Streptophyta > Magnoliopsida > Fabales > Fabaceae > Lathyrus > Lathyrus aphaca. Next base: position 490,847,412 of record OZ014521.1, read on the forward strand.
TGCTAGATCGATTACTTCATATTTGATGATGTATTTTGAGTTTTAGTTGGTGTTCTGATATCCCTAACCCGATATCGGGATATACGCAAACACTCTAACAGTCAAGAAAATGATTATCAAAGATAGAATGAGGTATTTTAGTTTAGAAAAGATATGTACCTTATCTTGATGTATTTCCTTTTCATTTTTAGTCATATTTTAGAATTTTGGAAATCTATAACCTTCTTGAACATGATAGTTCAAAGAGATAAATGTCAGAATATCATTATTATATGATCTTTTGACCCTCTTTTAATCATTCACATCAATTAATTATTTTTTTAAAGCAAGTTCGCGCATGTTCTTCTTAAGGTCCTAAAATCTTCTATGGAATATTTATCTTTAATTTTGTTGATATTTTAACCTTGATCCAACGCTACTTTTAGAAGTTAAATTGAGTCCTTTTTTTTTTGACAAAAGTTAAATTGAGTCTTATTCATTATTAGATTGTTAAATATCCTTGGGGACACATACAACAATTTAACTCAAAATAGAAACTCCAGATAAATCGCCATAAGCTTAGGTAGTTAGCAAATCATAAGCTTAATTCATTTAGATACACTATGACATTAATCTTGAAGTTGACATTTGAACATTCAACATCATATTTTCATTCTCTAAATTTTTTGTTTTTGAAAAGAAGTACTATTTATATTTTATTTTCTCTCATAGTATCGTGTCTCCACACAATGTCTAGGGTCAAAAGAAACCCCTTATCAATCAACCAACCCCTGTGAACATAATATCTAAGGTTCAATAATTTATCTCAGTCATGAAGAAGAGTACCAAAATGTTGACTACAAATTAATACAACTACTTCTCCAATAAACAAAAACTTCCTTCAATGGCATCTCTCATTATTGGTCCGGACCTTCAGAAACTAGTGGTTATTCCTTGCATCACAGATTCACCAGTTTTTTTGCTGAACAAATGAACCACTCAATGCAGCGCCACAATTGCATCCTACTCTGACAGCAATAGAATTTCATTGACTGATAATAATAGTAACTCTAAATTAAGATAATTGCATCCTACTCTGACAGCAATAGAATTTCATTGACTGATAATAATAGTAACTCTAAATTAAGATAAATGGAAAATGCATTATTGATTGAATTAAGAACTATTACAAAGAATGATCCCTATAATCTCATAGCAAGTACTCCACAAGAACTATACAAAGAATGATCCCTATAATCCCATAGCAAGTACTCCACAGAGGAGAGATGATTCTGTCTGCCCAACTCAAAAGGTGTTTCTAACAGAAAATAAATTCCCTCTTGCTATTTGTGTCTTAATATAACTACCCTTCCCTTCTAACATAAGCAGGTTATAACCGATTCTCTATTCAACTCTTTATTGGGCTATAGCCCAAATCCAGTATCCTATCGGATAAAATATGATATCACATGCTTCAATAGTATAATGAAGAAAGAAGACTAATAAACAAACAAAACAATCTCAGTATGGACTTGTCCCTTCGGGACCCCAAGTCTAATAAACAAACAAAACAATTTTAATGATAAACAATATATGATCAAGTATTAAAAAATCAGTAATCTCTATACTAAACAATATTAAAACATTATCATTTGATAAGGGCCACCGTATACAAGAAACAATGCAAAGCATTCTATAACAAAAGTCATTTAAAATTTAAAAAAAATGAAGAACACAAACTGAAAATCATCATCAATAATGATGAGAGGACCAAAACGAAGGTGTAATGCAACCTAACGATGATGACGTTTGTAGATCACGCAACATGGAACGAGTAAAGATGAATAATCCCTCGGTTTTCGATCATGGATAGTAAGTTTCTCAAACTTTCTTTGAGTATGAATTAAAAGTGCAGCAGGATTTGCAACAACGGCATCCATATAAGGGTTTGGACGAATTCCAGCAGATTTCAGAGGTTTCTTACCAAAAAATTCAAAAACACTCTCCGGAGGAAATCTTTCATAATTTGTACTCGGTTCCCAATTCTCAAGCTTCCTAATTATCTCCTTAATGCGTTTTGATTCCCTTTCTTCAGGAGAAAGAATCACCTCCTCCGATTTCGACTCCCTTTCTTCCTGTGAAACAACCATCTTCTTCCTTATTACCTCCTCCCATTTCGATTCCCTTTCTTCAGTAGAAAGAACCTTCTCTTATGATTCCCTAAAACACAAAACCCTAATCTATATATTTATAGTTTCCCAAAAATCACACCTTGATTACTTATTCAAAAAACTATATTTAATTTGAATAAATTTGTATTAGAACAAAAAAAAACTATATTTAATTTGAATAAATTTGTATTAGAACAAAAAAAACTATATTTAATTTGAATAATTTGTGTTTATTATTATTATTATTATTATTTATAAAAATATTTTTGACTATTTTTTAGCCATCGAAAAATGAGGAGAGTTAATTATTTATTTTGTAAATAATATTATTTTTAAAGTTTTTTTTAGTTTAATTATTAATGATTTATTATAATTTGGTAGAAATAGTGATATATTATTATTACGTGGAAGATGTAAAATTGTTGATAGGATTAGATACAATGGAGGGAAAACGAAGAGTTTAGTCTGTCTTCCAAGATAAAGATTACATGTTTCAAGTAAAATATATATGAATTTTAATTGTGAAATCTTATCATTAAAAAGAGAAATGAATATTTAATAATTTTTTCTTTATTATTTTATATTGTCTATAAATATCTTTTCTTATTCCGTATAATATAATTAGCGATAAATTTTGTAAAAAAGAAAATTATGAAGAAAAAATTAGACTTTTTTTTTTCAATAAATAGATGACTTTTTCAAAAGGAAAAACAAAATAACTTTTCAAAATAATTAAAATTTTATCCTTTTTTAAAGATTGTGATTTTTTGCAAAAAACATACACGCTAGAAATTTTCAAAAGTGATTGAAAACAAAGCTTGAAAAAATACAATAGTTAACAATAGTTAATATATTATCAATCATCAATTTTTTTCATGATTATCATTTAATGAAATTTTATTTTCTTATTGATGATAATGATCGAAATAAAATTTAATTTTTTAATGAAATAAAATATTATAATTATCATAGGTGAATTTATTAATTAATTTAAAATTCTATAAATAAAATAATAACTTGATTTAAATACTGATTAGATATATTAAACAAAAAATATATTTTTTCAAATAAAGTATCATAATAATCATAAATATATTTATTAATTAATTTAAAAATATATAAAAAATAATAATAAATTCATTTTGATTACTATAAATAAAATATAACAATAAAAGTTACTAATAAATAAAAATAGGGAGGAAGAAAAATAACGATATATAAAAAAAAAACTTAGTTTTCTATGACTATCTTTTTTTAAGGCTAAAAATAATTTGGAGAGATGAAAACTAAAAAGTTGTTATACACTTAAACTTAAAAGATTAAAAGTAATATATTAATTTTATAATTTAATGTTATTAAATCATAAATTAGAACTAAAATGTCTATTTTATATATGTAACTAAATTCATTAATAACATATTTAATATTTCATTATACTACGTCAATTATTCAAAAAAACAAAACCAATTTTATAATAATGATAATTAAATCTTTAAAAAATAATAATGATAATTAAATATTATTTAATTTTGTAATTAGTTAAAAAGATGTAGTTTTTTTATTAATTAGAATAAATTTATCACTGTTGTACTTTACACTTAAAATTATATTTAAATCGATATATATATATTTTTCAATATACACTTTTTTAGATTAAATATAACAAATTAAAAAAAAAAACATTTATTCATTAAAAGGAATGAACAAAAATGTTCCTTAAATTTGTATTAGAACAAAAAAAACTATATTTAATTTGAATAAATTTGTATTAGAACAAAAAAAAACTATATTTAATTTGAATAATTTGTATTTTTCATTATTATTATTATTATTATTATTATTATTTATAAAAATATTTTTGACTATTTTTTAGCCATCGAAAAATGAGGAGCGTTAATTATTTATTTTGTAAATAATATTACTTTTAAAGTTTTTTTAGTTTAATTATTAATGATTTATTATTATTTGGTAGAAATAGTGATATATTATTATTACGTGGAAGATGTAAAATTGTTGATAGGATTAGATATAATGGAGGGAAAACGAAGAGTTTAGTCTGTCTTTCAAGATAAATATTACATGTTTCAAGTAAAATATATATGAAATTTAAAAAGTAGTTATTAATTGTGAAATTTTATCATTAAAGAGAGAAAATAATGAAGCATAAATTAGACTTTTTTTTCCAATAAATAGATGACCTTTTCAAAAGGAAAAACAAAATAGCTTTTTAAAATAATTAAAATTTTATCTTTTTAAAGATAGTGATTTTTTTCAAAAACATATACATACAAGTTAGAAATGTTCAAAAGTGATTGAAAACAAAGCTTGAAAAAATGCAATAGTTAACAATAGTTAATATATTACCAATCATCAATTTTTTTCATGATTATCATTTAATGAAATTTTATTTTCTTATTGATGATAAAGATCGAAATAAAATTTAATTTTTTAATGAAATAAAATGTTATAATTATCATAGGTGAATTTATTAATTAATTTAAAATTATATAAATAAAATAATAACTTGATTTAAATACTGATTAGATATATTAAATAAAGAATATATTTTTTCAAATAAAGTATCATAATAATCATAAATATATTTATTAATTAATTTAAAAATATATTTAAAAAAATAATAAATTCATTTTGATTACTATAAATAAAATATAACAATAAAAGTTACTAATAAATAAAAATAGGGAGGAAGAAAAATAACTGATATATAAAAAAAAACTTAGTTTTCTATGGCTATCTTTTTTTAAAGCTAAAAATAATTTGGTCCAACATGTCATTATAAAAATATACTAAATTTGGTAATAAAATATTTGAGTATCAATATTTTTTGAAAAAAAATTTAGAGAGATGAAAACTAAAAAGTTGTTATACACTTATATTTAAAATATTAAAAGTAATATATAAATTTTATAATTTAATGTTATTAAATCATAAATTAGAACTAAAATGTCTATTTTATATATGTAACTAAATTCATTAATAACATATTTAATATTTCATTATACTACGTCAATTATTAAAAAAAACAAAACTAATTTTATAATAATGATAATTAAATCTTTAAAAAATAATAATGATAATTAAATATTATTTAATTTTGTAATTAGTTAAAAAGATGTAGTTTTTTTATTAATTAGAATAAATTTATCACTGTTGTACTTTACACTTAAAATTATATTTAAATCGAAATATATATATTTTTCAATATACACTTTTTTAGATTAAATATAACAAATTACAAAAAAAAAATCATCTATTTCATTAAAAGGAATGAACAAAAATGTTTCTTAAATTTGTATTAGAACAAAAAAAAACTATATTTAATTTGAATAAATTTGTATTAGAACAAAAAAAAACTATATTTAATTTGAATAAATTTGTATTTTTCATTATTATTATTATTATTATTATTATTATTATTATTATTATTATTATTATTATTTATAAAAATATTTTAAACTATTTTTTAGCCATCAAAAAATGAGGAGGGTTAATTATTTATTTTGTAAATAATATTACTTTTAAAGTTTTTTTAGTTTAATTATTATTGATTTATTATTATTTGGTAGAAATAGTGAGATATTATTATTACGTGGAAGATGTAAAATTGTTGATAGGATTAGATATAATGGAGGAAAAACGAAGAGTTTAGTCTGTCAATATTAAACGAAGAGATAAATATTACATGTTTCAAGTAAAATATATATGAAATTTATTTAGATAGTTATTAATTGTGAAATCTTATCATTAATGAGAGAAAATAATGAAGCATAAATTAGACCTTTTTTTCAATAAATAGATGACCTTTTCAAAAGGAAAAACAAAATAGCTTTTCAGAATAATTAATATTTTATCAAGATTGTGATTTTTTTCAAAAACATATACATACACGCTAGAAATGTTCAAAAGTGATTGAAAACAAAGCTTGAAAAAATGCAATAGTTAACAATAGTTAATATATTAACAATCATCAATTTTTTTCATTATTATCATTTAATGAAATTTTATTTTCTTATTGATTATAATGATCAAAATAAAATTTAATTTTTTATTGAAATAAAATGTTATAATTATCATAGGTGAATTTATTAATTAATTTTGAAATTCTATAAATAAAATAATAACTTGATTTAAATACTGATTAGATATATTACACAAAAAATATTTCCTTAATGTGTTTCGATTCTCAAGCTTCCTAATTATCTCCTTAATGCGTTTCGATTCCCTTTCTTCTCGAGAAAGAATCACCTCCTCCGATTTCGACTCCCTTACTTCCCGTGAAACAACCATCTTTTTCCTTATCACCTCCTCCCGTTTCGATTCTCTTTCTTCAGTAGAAAGAACCTTATCCGATTCAGATACCAAGATATCACTTCCGCCATTGATCAAATTTCAAAAACTTTTTCTCTTATGATTCCCTAAAACACAAAACCCTAAATCTATATATTTATCGTTTCCCAAAAATCACACCTTGATTACTTATTTATAGGGAGAACTGGTGTCGGTTGCTTGCCCATCCTGGTTTATCTATCTATTCTATTTAGATTTATTATTAATTTTTTAATTTTATTTTTTAAACTAACTTTATCAGCTTTAGGTAAATATTTTATTTATATTTTTTAAAACTAACTTTATCAGTTTTAGGTAAATATCTCTAAATTCTATAATAAAGTTCTTTTTTTTATAATGACAGTACATAGTAATTATTATTTTTTTCGATTTTTACCACCAGTTTTATTTGGTTCGGAAGTCAGTTCTAGGGGATCGAACTGTGACCCTCCCTACTAAGTCCAGCAACAATCATCACTTGACCAACTAACGATTGATGCATACTATTTTTTTGACAGATGTAATACCCCGTAAATTATTTAATTCTCTGGATAATATTAGTTAAGATTAATAGGGTTCTGGTGTGCTCTGAGAGTTTTCTATTAAAATAATTAGAACAACCGACGAAATAAAATTAATTTGTTAATATTATCTGACTGAGAGATTTTTTTAAATTAAGTGTATCAAAGACATCTTTGAATACTCTCAATTTTGGACCAGTTAGGTTACTTACTAAAAGATATTATCAGTATAATATTTCATTTGTTATACAATACCTAAAAATAGAAACATTGAGAGAGAAAGAAAAGAGAAGTGGGAGAAGAAGAAAGGAAGGGAAAAAGCTTGAAGAAGAAGAGGCTCTTGGATATCAAGCTTCATCTTCAGCATTCATCTCAATTTCTTCATCATCTTCATTGCTAGAGGTGGTTCTATTTAGTACTTTTGTTTTAAAGTTTTAGAGTTATAGGATTTTAGGTTAGAATGTGATAATTTCTTCTAACCGATTCGGGTTGGGTTACAGACCAACTCGACAAGATCAATCAGAGGCTGCAACGGAGCCCAAATTTGTCAGCAGGGGGATGCTCACCCCGGATGCTGTGAATAATTATTATTTCCTGTCTTTAAGCATGCATCAAGTCCTGCATCTTGCCCAAGATGTCAGGGCTCATTTTGTAATCGGGCCATCTTGTATTTTGTGCAAACGATCAATTAATGAATATCGGGACATCTTTTGCAAATGAGTCTTTTCTTTCCCGCTCACTGTTTTTCATTTTTCATTTTTTGTACAAAAAATAAAATGGCAATGTTTTTCAAATTAATAACTTCATTTTCACTTTTTCTAAAATAAGATAAAATTTGATCACTAAAATGAACAAATCTAAACCCTTGCAGAGAGTGCCCTCCAGACTGCACCGACAACAACACTACTATGACTTCATATGACTTTGACAATCCACTCAATCAAGCCGACGAAGGGGTTGAAGAAGATTATGAGCTACCTGAAGAATTAGCTAGGTTGTTAAGACAAGAGGAGAAGGTTATAACGCCTCATCAGGAGGAGGTTGAAACGGTTAATCTTGGTACAGAAGAAGATTTGAAAGAGGTTAAAATCGGGGCCCGTCTGCAAGACTCGGTGAAATATCAACTTATTGACATGCTTCGGGAGTATGTGGATGTTTTTGCTTGGTCTTATCAGGACATGCCAGGTCTGGATACTGACATCGTTATGCACAAGCTGGCTCTAAAGGAAGACTGTCCGCCAGTAAAACAGAAGCTTCGCCGCACTCGCCCGGATATGGCAATGAAGATAAAAGAGGAGGTACAAAAACAGTGGGACACCGGTTTCCTTGCTGTAACTATTTACCCGCCGTGGGTTGCTAACATTGTACCTGTGCCTAAAAAGGATGGAAAGGTAAGGATGTGTGTAGACTACCGGGATCTGAACAGAGCCAGCCCGAAAGATGATTTACCATTACCTCACATTGATGTGTTGGTCGACAATACGACTCAGTTCTCGGTATTCTCCTTCATGGATGGATTTTCAGGATATAACCAAATCAAGATGTCACCTGAAGACATGGAGAAGACTACTTTCATCACACCCTGGGGCATATTCTGTTATAAGGTGATGCCATTCGGACTGAAGAATGCAGGTGCCACTTATCAACGGGCTATGGTAACATTATTCCACGACATGATCCATAAAGAAATTGAATGTTACGTGGATAACATGATTGCCAAGTCCCTCACAGAAGAAGACCACCTGGTGAATTTGTTGAAGCTATTCAAGCGTCTGAGGAAGTACCAATTGAAGCTAAACACCAACAAGTGCACATTCGGGGTGCGATCCGGTAAGCTGCTGGGATTTATTGTGAGTGAGAAAGGGATTGAAGTTGACCCTGACAAAGTCAAAGCCATCCAGGAGATGCCTGCACCTAATACTTAAAAAGAAGTTCGAGGGTTCCTAGGTAGATTGAACTACATTTCACGGTTCATATCTCACCTTACCGCAACCTGTGAGCCCTTGTTCAAATTGTTGAGAAAAGAACAAACGGCAGGTGGAATGAAGACTGCCAGAGGGCTTTTGACAAGGTCAAGGAATACTTACAAGAGCCTCTAATCCTTATGCCTCCAGTTGAAGAAAGACCTCTGATAATGTACTTGACAGTATTAGAAGAGTCGATGGGGTGTGTGCTGGGCCAGCATGACGAGTCTGGTCGAAAAGAGTATGCAATATACTACCTAAGCAAAAATTTTACCGACTGTGAACAACGTTATTCACTGCTCGAGAAAACTTGATGTGCTTTAGCGTGGGCTGCTCACCGACTAAGGAAGTATATGTTGACCCACACTACTTTATTAATCTCAAAGATGGACCCAGTCAAGTACATATTTGAGAAGGCAGCACTTACCGGACGGGTTGCAAGATGGCAAATGATTCTCACGGAATATGACATTCAATACACATCTCAGAAAGCCATTAAAGGCAGTGTATTATCTGATTATCTCGCTGAGCAACCCATTGATGATTACCAGCCTATGAGATTTGACTTCCCTGATGAAGACATCATGTTCATAAGAGAAAAAGATCATGAAGAGCCTATTCACACTAAAGGGCCTGACCCGGAAGAAGAATGGACTATGATGTTTGACGGGGCTGTTAATATGAATGGTCGTGGTGTTGGTGTAGTACTCATTACACCTAAGGGAGTTCACCTGCCTTTCTCGGCAAAACTCACCTTTAATTGCACTAACAACGAAGCTGAATACGAAGCCTGTATTATGGGTCTTGAGGAAGCAATTGACCTCAGGATCAAGACTTTAACTATATTCGGAGATTCAGCTCTGGTAATCAATCAAACCAACGGCAAATGGTACACTCACCAGGAGCATCTGATACCTTACCAGGATTATACAAGGAGGTTACTCACATTCTTCACAACAGTCAAGCTTGAGTATATCCCTCGAGATGAAAATCAGTTTGCAGATGCTCTGGATACCATTTCATCCATGATCAAAGTTCAAGCTGCCAACTTTGTGCCTCGGATTTCAGTGTCCAAATTTGACAGACCATCATACGTATTCTCTGCAGACCTTGCTAAAGATGATAAGCCTTGGTTCTATGACATCAAATGCTTCTTGGAGGATCAAACATACCCACCTGGGGCATCTTCCAATGATAAGAATACATTAAGAAGGCTAGCTGGTAGTTTCTTCCTGAATGCTGATGGTTCCCTGTACAAGAGAAACTTTGATATGGTGCTTCTCAGATGTGTTGATAAGAGAGAAGCAGACTTGCTGATGCACGAGGTGCATGAAAGATCTTTTGGTACCCATGCTGGAGGGCATGCAATGGCCAAGAAACTTTTAAGATCAGGTTACTACTGGATCACAATGGATGTAGATTGTTGTGCTTATGCCAGGATGTGCCACAAATGCCAGATTTACGCAGACAAAGTGCATGTGCCTCCCAATCCTTTGAATGTGATGTCTTCACCTTGGCCCTTTGCCATGTGGGGCATATATATGATTGGAAAGGTTGTGCCGACTGCTTCAAATGGCCACAGATTCATCCTGGTAGCCATTGACTATTTTACCAAGTGGGTTGAAGCAGCCTCGTATGCAAACGTCACCAGGCAAGTGGTAGCCCGATTCCTGAAGAGAGACATCATCTGTCGGTATGGAGTGCCCGAGCGAATCATTACTGATAATGGTTCTAATTTGAATAACAAAATGATGGCAGAACTGTGTCGGGACTTCAAGATCCAACACCACAATTCTTCTCACTACAAGCCAAAGATGAATGGCGCTGTAGAGGCAGCTAACAAGAATATCAAGAAGATTATGCAGAAGATGGTGGTCACCTACAAAGACTGGCATGAAATGCTACCATTTTCCTTGCATGGGTACCGTACGTCAATCAGAACATCCACTGGGGCAACACCGTATCAACTTGTGTATGGTATAGAGGCAGTCCTACCTGTTGAAGTTGAATAACCCTCCTTGCGGGTACTGATGGATGTTAAGCTGAACGAAGCAGAATGGGTCCGATCCCGATACGAACAACTGAATCTGATTGAAGAAAAGAGATTAGCTGCAATCTGTCATGGGCAGCTGTATCAGAAAAGAATGAAGAAAGCCTTCGATCAGAAGGTCAAGCTTCGGGAGTACCAAGTAGGAGATCTTGTGCTGAAAAGACTCCTTCCTCCTCATACAGACCACAGGGGCAAGTGGACTCCGAATTACGATGGTCCGTTCATAATAAAGAAAGTTTTCTCTGGTGGAGCACTGATGCTCAGTACTATGGATGGTGAAGACTTCCTGTCCCCTGTAAATTCAGATGCAGTTAAAAAAATACTTCGCATAAAATGATCTGCTGGACATAAAAACAGAATGTGAGTCCAGGCAAAAATAGTGCATCCCGGCGAGTCAAAAACAGAATAAAAGACTCGGGTAAAAATAAGGGAAAATAAAAAATGTACACCCGCTGAGTTGAAAAGCCGCATTGGACAACTCAGGCAAGAATGGGTATCCCGGTGGATTGAAAACCCGAAAGGGAGATCCACGCAAAATAAGGGAATAAGCGAACAGCTGCATTCTGAATTCGTCTGTATCACCCACAACATGGTAAGTTTCGAAGGTTCAAGCGTCGATCAGAATCAACCTTCTTAAGAAAGCAAGATGAGAAGAGCATCAATGTCTGTCACACCCCAAATTTTACCCCTAACTACTCGCATCATACATTCATCGCATTTAGCAGGGATTTTCCGGATTTTAATTTTTTGTTGCTTTCAACTCATTTTTCAAGCTATTCATTAATTTAATTTTAATTTCTACTTCTCATTTCTAACATTTTAATTCATTTTCGTGCTTTTAATTTTAACGTTAATTTTAATTTTTATCTATATTTTATTCTCAAAGTCTTGTTAAATAAAAATGTAATTTTATTTCCTATTTTAAAGTTTTTAAAAAAAATGTAAAAAAAAATGTAATTTTATTTCTATTTTCAAAGTTTTTATTTCTTAATGTGATTTTATTTTTAATTTTTTAATTTTTTGTTTAAAATTTCATTTCTAATTTAATTCCAATTTCATTTTTATTTATTTTAATTCATTTTAAATTTTAATTCCAAGACTTTTTTTTCATTTTTTCACTTTATTCCAAAAATTGATTCCATATCCATGTTACAATAGAATCTTAAAAAAAAAAGAATATATAGAATTTCTTTACATTCATCCATGTTACAATAGCTTTTTAAAAAAAAAATAGAATTCCATAACCTTCACTCACTCACTACATTCATATTCAACACATTATGTTCATTACATTCAAGCATTGATTCATACATGATTCTTTCATTTGCATTCATAGCTTAATTGATACAAGAACTAATTTATGAGGTACAAATTCTAAGTCTAGCAAGAATACAATTTTCATGCCTAGTTTCTATTTCTTCATGCCAACTCCATGCTTCAATCCTTGAATTCCTTATAAATTCCCTACAAAAAAATCAAACCAAGTTTATCATATCAATCCAAGCATCAATCCATATACATAATCATTCATCATTTCACATAAACATATTCATTTAAGCATAACCATATTCATTACATTTTTTACATATTTATTTTGCATCATGTATTAACATAGTTTGTCACAAATTTTACAAAGAAGAGCAAATTCAGCCACAAATAAAATCAGCCCAAGACAGGTACAAAATTCAGCCATAAATTCAGCACTAACAGACAGAAAAAACAGCAGCACAAACAGCAACACAAACAACACACAAACACTCTGCTACAGCTCCCCACTACTGCTGCAAATTCAGAAATGTTCCCCCTAACCCAACCCTTCATCAACAAGCAATAAGGTACAAATTCAGCCCTCCAAAACCTCAAAAACAACCACAAATCAGCCCTTATAACAACACAAAACAGCTCACAAATCAAAAAAAACACTACTGTTACATTAGAAATTCCAGCCATCAAAAATCCACAAAAATTCAGCAAACAACAGCCTCAAACACAACACTGATACAACCCTCAAAAACAGTCCCAGAAACAGCCCCAAAAGTTCATAAAACAACACAAGAACACCCTCAAAACACAACACAGAACAGCCATATTTTCACAACCCAAAACAACCCAAAACCAGCAGCAAAACTACACACAGAAATCAACAAAAACAGCCAAAAAAACAGCTACCAAAACAACCAGGACAGCCATCAATATATAGAACAAAATCAACCATCATTACACCAAAGACAGCATCAAAAAAACACAATCACAGAAAAAATCCATCCACAAAAAAAAATCAAAAAAACATCATCCATCAATCACCAGCAAGGAAAAGAAAGAGGCTTACCGTTTGCGGATTCTTCACCCCGATAACTTTCGGGTCGGTAATATTTCTATTTCCTTCACCTCTTTTCGCATATGGTTCATAGCTATGTTTCTTCTTTAATTTCATTTCATTGCTCCTCATAATGCATACAAAACCATAAAAAAAAACTTCAAGAGAAAAATAATAATAACAAAAGACTCACAGCAAAATAAATCGTTTCATACCACAAATACGAACCTGTTAATCAAAAAAACAAATTCCTCAACGCTGTTCTTCTCCTCATCACAACCTTAATCGTAGCAAAACTCATTTCATCTTTCATTATCCCCAAATCTAAAAAACGCCTACCCCCATTTCTTCCTGGATGGCCCATTATCGGAGGACTCTTTCGTTTCCTCCAAGGTCCAATCTTTATGCTCCGTGAAGAATACCCTAAGTTCGGTGCCGTTGTCACTTTGAAAATCTTTCACAAAGATATCACCTTTTTGATCGGTCCTGAGGTTTCTGCGCTTTTTTAAAGCTCCTGAAACTGATCTTAGTCAGCAAGAGGTTTATCAGTTTAATGTGCCCACTTTTGGGCCTGGGGTTTGTTTTTTTGATGTTGATCATTCTGCTAGGCAGGAACAGTTTTAGTGTTCTTTTACTGAAGAGCTTAGGGTTAATAAGTTTAAGAGTTATGAAGCTGAGGACTATTTCTCAAAATGGGGATTAAGTGGTGAAGTTGATTTGAAGTAAGAACTTGAGCATCTGATCATCTTGACAGCCAGTAGATATTTGTTGGGACGTGAGGTTCGTAACAAACTCTTTGGTGATGTCTCTGCATTGTTTCACGACCTTGACTTTGGAATGCTTCCAATCAGTGTTCTCTTCAATAACCCTTTTCAAACCATCTTCAATCTTACAAAAACTCTGCTCATAAACACATCTAAAAACCTTCAGTCAACACCTTAACCGTCACAACAGAAAACCCGAAACCGCCTTACATCCACCGTGAGTACAACTTAGAAACCGAATCAACCTTCACCTTCTCACCTTCACCGAAACTGAAATCAAAGATGCAAGCCTCAAACTCACCAAATTCAACACTCACCTTAAACCTTTTCTCACTGTACAGCACAAAACTTGACCTGAAACTTTCTTCGGACTTCACAAAACAAACCTCCGAAATTGAGCAAACCAACACTCCCTTACCGGCCAACAACAAATGCCACCATCAAACCTGCAGACCTCACCTTGATCTTCCATAAAATCCTTTCAACACCGAACATAAACCGAAAACACAACAGCCTTTGTTACACCGAAAAACCGAATCCCCTGCATACAAACAGAAACCTCTACACACAGCAGCACCCGAACACAAATCATCTAACCTCCTTCGAAACTCAGCCACCACTGTGAATCCCATAGCTACCCAGCCAGCAAAATCCGTCACCCAAACTCCTCACCACCTCACACGCCTCACACAGCCAAATCATTCTTCTCCATCACTAAACCTCCTAAAACAAACCAGAAAAAAAACAAAAATGAGATGAAGATTCACACAAATTCACAAACTACAAACAGAAAACAAAAAATGAGTTCTGAATCTAAGCCGATACAGAGAGATAGAAATCTGCCAACACCCAAACTCACCATCAAACAAAACCATCGCGAACCAAGCTTGACACCCTTAGCCATCCAACCGCTCACAATCCGTTCAACTCCACCAAACCCGCCGCGGAATCCATCCAAACTTCCTCACTGCCCATCCGCGAAGCAAACCTTCTGAAACCACTTACCGAAACCAAACTAGCCAACCCGTTAAATCCACTGCACAACCCGAATCGCCGCTGTTTCCTTTCTCATTGCCGCCGCGAACCAATTCAAACCTGAAGCTCGCGAAAACTGTGAGAAGCGAGAACGCAGGACCCAAACCTTATCACCAACTCACTTCCATTGAACCTTCAAACCCTTCAGCCGGACCCCTCCGTTCGCCGCAGCCACCACACAAGCCGTGAACCTCGCCGTGAAACAACCATCAGAAACGAATCCTTTTTTCGTCAACACTTTCAAACCAAACACGCCACCATTCATAACCCTCCACCACCGCGAGCAAATCCGCGAAAATCACCACCACCCGCCGCCAAAATCACCAAAACATCCACCGAAACCCCTTTGCCGAAAACCGCCGTGAGAGCAGCGAATCAAACCTGAAAAAGTGAGCGAGAGATCTGAGAGAGAGAGACGACATCGAGAGTGGGAGAGTGAGCAAGTCGCGCGGAAATTTTGATGTTCTGCCCTGTTTCTTCGTGTGAAAAATTTGTGAACTGGAGCTCCACAAACCCTAAGCGTTTTTTTCTTTTGGCATCAACTTTACCGAACCGGGTTGGCCCTTGACCCGGTCGGTTTTCCCAATCCAGCACCACACCCCTCCATTGAGTTGTTTAAGCGTGGACTAGGCCCACCGAATTTCTATTGGCCCCCCTCTGTTTTTTTTATTTAGTGATTTAATTTCTTTCTTTTCTTTCTCGTTTTAAATACATAAATAAAAAAAAACATTTTAATTTTAGATTTTTTCTTTTCTATTATTATTATTATATTTAGTTAAGGAATTTATATACATGTAAAATAAATAAAAAAACTTTTAATCTTAAATTTTCTGTTTTTATATTAAAATATCTATATAAAATAAATAATAAAAAAAAATATTTTAATTTCAAAATTTTCTTTTTCTATTATTATTATTACATTTAGTTAGAAATTTATATCTATATAAAATAATAAAAACTTTTAATTTCAAAATTTTCTTTTCTAGTTAAGAATCCATATGTATGTATATAAAATAAATAAAAGACTTTTTTAAAAAAAAATTTCTTTTCTATTTTTATTTTTATTATAATACTTAGTTAGATATGTATATATACATACAAAAAATATATATACCAAAATATTTTTTAATTTCTTCTTTCCTATCTTATTTCTAGTACATTTAATTAATCATTTATTTCTTTTTTTATAAAAAATATTCATATAGTTCTTTTTTTGTTTAAAATAGAGTTTGTCTAGCTAATTTTAGATCCTATTAGGGTGAGAGGGCTAGATTTAGGTTTATCTCTTAGTACGAGTTTTAATTTAATTTTCCGATGTTTTGGTTGTATGCACTATGTTTGTATTTATTTCGTTTCGCCTCATGACCATATACCTGTTAATATAAAACTGAAAGCGCACATTAATTTCAAAAATAATAAATCCTTGGTCCAACGCCAAGTTGACTTCACATACACTTCACTCACACACGTAAGTCGGTCGTTTACGATCGCCATCTGCACATTCTTTACACTTCACAGCTTTCTAACTTAAGCAAATTGACGCACCGCGTTTGTCTTCCACCCCGCATTCTCGATCAAAATATCGAGTCATAGCCCGATTACTAAGCATTTTACCTTGCATTTCCATTTACTTTATTCAGTCTATTTTTGCAAGTAGTAACCTATGCCTTAGACTTAGGAGCTTGCACCCTCATTTATTTACTTTCTGTGTTTGTTTTTCAATCCAAAAGGGAAAGACTCCTGCAGTTGACTCAATGTCATAGGAAGTTTAGCCATCCCTAGTTACCATTTTGACCTTAGCAATTAGGTCCCTCATCCTTAGGTCCTTAGCCATTAGGTCCTTAGTATTTTATTTTATAACTTTTTGTGACTTTGCTAAAGTCACGTGAGTGTTTGCCATAACACTTACCTTCCCCCGCGAACCTTGAGCGTAACCAAGTGTTCGTTAATCCTTAGGAGAACTACGAGTACTCTGATTCTATACCCGATACGTAGGCATCGATGCGATGTTGTGCGAGCACCATTAGAAATAAAACCTTAGGTTCCCATAATTTTAACAAGCAATAAACAACAAATAATGCAAATATTAACAAGAGGTTCCCGTAGGATACTGCGGATGCTTAGGATGCTAACACCTTCCCTAGGTATAATCAACCCCCGAACCTAGTTTCTTCTCATTTAGGGTTTTTATGATCTTTTTCCCTTTTCCCTTTGGATTAAATTAAAGTTGGTGGTGAAAATAAAAGTTTTGCGATTCAAGCTCACTCAATAGCTTGGTATCCGATTCTCACCGCAATAGAAAATGGCGACTTCACTGGGGACAACTATTTTTTGAGGGTTAAGCCCACCTTGTATATTTGTATATTTGTTGTTGTATTGCTTGTTATTATTTTGGGATTTTTGTTGGGTGTTCCATGTGTGGTGAGATAAGTCCTAACCCGGACTTGAGTGCAAAATAAGTTAAGACGGTGGTATATTCAAGAAGGCTTGTAGGGAGTTGAGTCCCGACCAAGTTGACTTGAGACACCACCACTCAGCGGAGGCCTCCTCGAATGTAGTTTTGTTGATCGAGTTCAGTCGTGAAAACATTACTATATTCGACCTGAGAGCCATTAATGCTGAGGACCGTAGAACATTTACCCCCACTTGGCTTTTTTAGGGATGTAGTGCGATGACTATGAGGGTGCAAATCCAAAATAGTCGATACGCGATACTACACTCGGATGAGACTCTCTTGAGAATATTACTGATTACCAAGTCGAGTTGGGAAGTCGGTAATATCCGAAAGATGGGACAGTGATTCTGGGAACTCTTAGAACCCGTTGTACAGGTACAAATAAACTCATAGTACATACCTTTTGGGAGGGTTGAACCTTTGACCTCATGCAAGCTTTGAACCTAAGCCTTGTTTGTGTTTGTGTATTCATTGCATTCACGCATCATGAAGCATCATTTTTACCATTTATTCAAGGAACTCAGAAACTCTATTTTTGCAAATATCATAGGTATCATCATGGATTTTGGAAGAAGAAAGACTGTCAAGTACACATTCAAAACTCCCAAACTCGAAGACCTAAGGAAATTAAGAGATTTGGTTCTGGATCAAGAAGCCTTCATGGAGAAGCATAGGAGACTCTTAGCCTTACTTAAGACTGAGTGGGATGGAAGGTTGCTCTCTGTGATGCTCCAGTTTTATGATCCTCTCTACCACTGTTTTACGTTCCCTGATTACCAATTGGCGCCTACTTTGGAAGAGTATTCATTTCTGGTGGGATCACGCGTTAAGGATGAGTTTCCATTCCCTGTTCTAGAGAAGGACCCTGAAGAAGCGGAGATTGCAAAGGCAACATATTTGAGTGTTCCTGAGGTCAAGGCAAATATGACTTATAAAGGAAAGATTTTTGGTTTCCCTACAAAGTTTCTGATAGAAAAGGCCAAGAATTTTGTTGATGTGAAGGATATGAAAGCTTTTGAGGCAACTTTTATTCTGCTGATATATGGAGTGCTACTTTTCCCAAACTTTGAAGACTTTGTCGACCTGAACGCCATCAAGATCTTTCTGAAGAAGAACCCGGTCCCTACTTTGCTCGGAGACACCTACCATTCCATCCATCTGAGGAATCACCATAAGGGAGGGATGATTACTTGTTGTGCATCATTGTTGTACGAGTGGTTTATTTCGCACTTGCCTAAGTCAGCTTCATTTTGGAACCTTAAGGATGGTTTGTGGTGGTCACAAAGGATCATGTCTCTTACCCACTCTGACATCAGTTGGTACAATCGTGTTTATGATGGAGCATTGATTATTGATAGCTGTGGTGATTTTGCTAATGTGCCTCTTCTTGGCACTAAGGGAGGAATCAGCTATAATCCAGTGTTGGCTCGCCGCCAACTTGGGTATCCGTTGAAGGACAAACCTAAGAGTGTTGAAGTGGAAGGAATTTTCTTTAAGGATGACGAAGAACCAGAGCTCAAGAAACAGATTATACAAGCTTGGAAGTACATCCATAGGAAGGGGAGGAGTAGCTTGGGAAAGCCGAATTGTGTTTCTATGGAACCCTATCTCCAATGGGTACGAGATAGGGCAATCAGTCTGAAGATGCCTTACCCTCGCCAGGATCCTATGACCTTCAAGAAACCCATTCTAATCTTTATGGATGATGCAGAGAAGCTGAAGATTGATTTGGAGAAAGAGGTTCGAGAGAAGAATGCATGGAAGAATCGACACCAGATCATCAGTAGTGAGAATGAGGAACTTAGAAGACAACTGAAGATGAAGGAAGAAGAAGAGCTCTCCAACAAGAAAAGGAAAGCACCAGAGGATTTATTTTCCTCCAGCACTCAAGAGGACACTTCTTGGAAGTCGATCGTGGATCAGCTTATGCTTGAAAGGGCTCAGATGAAGGCACACATCGAGAAGCTCAACTTGAGGCTTCTAGGAGAATCTCCTTAGGACTTTGTCTTTGTTTTTATTAAGCTTTGTTTGGGATTTTTGAAAGTGTACTCAAGACTTTGTATCACTTTTTGAATTTAATGAAATCATATCCTTTTGATTATTATGTGTTCCTTGGTATTTGCAAATTGTTTCTTAAGTTCCTTGAATAAATTTTGTTTTCGCATTGCATTCATACATTTGGCATTTCATCTGCATTTTTCATATAAAACTCATTCCCGTCATCTGCTCTCCAGCTTTCACACTGAGGCTCTCACGCAAATACTACACTCGAGCTCAAGCCAGAAAGAGGATGGCTGAAAGAGACCTAGAGATGGACAGAGTTAACGAAGAGCTTTCTGATATTCGTGGAGATATGGGTCAGATGATGGAAATGTTGCAGGTTATTCGACCGAAGATGGATACCCAGCAGACTGTGGTGTCAGAAATTGTCACTGCAACGACAGAAATTGTCACTGCAACGACCGAGCCTACATCATCGGTCACTACTCCTGTGACCTGGCCTCCTTTTGGGTTTCCTCCTGGATTTTTTCCCTCCTTCTCAAGGTTTTGCTTCTCAGAGTGTTATTCCTTCTTCCCAAGGACTTGCTGCTCAGGGTTTCTTCCCTCCTTCTCAAGGTTTTGCTTCTCAAAGTTTCATTCCCTCTTCTCAAGGACTAACTACTCAGGGTTTCTTCCTTCCTTCCCAAGGCTTTGCTGCTCAAAGTTTTATTCCTTCTTCCCAAGGATTTGCTGCTCAGGGTTTTATTCCTTCTTCCCAAGGATTTGCTGCTCAGGGTTTCTTCCCTCCATCCCAATGTTTTGATTCTCAAAGTTTCGCACCTCCTTCTCAGGGTTTGGCATTTCTTTCCCAAGGTTTTGTGCCTCAACCTCAAGGATTTGCTGCTCAACAGACTATTCCGGTGACTAATGAAGAGAACCATGCAGTTGCTAATTTTACACCAGACATTGTGCACACCCGTGTCCAACCATACTTTAATGACCATCAGGCGTATGAAGCACCAGATATGTCTGAAAACGGAGATGAGAAGCACGAGAAGATGCAAGAGAATTTTGATACCCTTGAAAAAAGGTTAAGAGCAATTGAAGGCGACCAGATCTTTGGAGCTGCTGCTAGAGAGATGTGTCTGATGTCTGGATTGGTAATACCTCCAAAGTTCAAGATACCCACTTTTGAGATGTATGAGGGCGCAACTTGTCCCAAGAACCATCTCTTGATGTACTATCGAAGAATGGCTGCACAGGTGGACAATGATAAATTAATGATCCACTGCTTCCAGGACAGTTTGAAGGGAATCTCCTCCAAATGGTATCTAACGCTTGACCAGTCGAAGATTCGCAGTTTCCAAGACTTGGCAGATGCTTTCATCCAGCAATACAAATACAATATGGACCTTGCTCCCGATAGGAGGCAACTGTTGAGTATGTCACAAAAAGATTCTGAATCGTTTAAAGAATATGCTCAGAGGTGGAGAGGGACCGCTTCTCAGGTAGAGCCCCCATTAACTGAAAGAGAATTAGCTGACTGGTTTGTTGACACTATGCGACCAGAATTCTATGAGAGAATGGTGGGAAGCATAACTGCTAGTTTCTCTGATTTAGTGGCTGTGGGAATCAAAGTTGAACTCGGGTTGAAAAGTGGAAAGATGAGTGGTGCGTCTGGCGGCTCCAGCACTGGCAGTGGAAGTAATGTCAAGAAATTTTCCAGTAATTTTCACAAGAAGAAAGAGGGTGAGACAAATGCAATAATGACAGGTCAAAGAAGAAATCCGCTTTGGCAGAGACCTCCACCTATGGCTCAACAGCAGTATGCTCATCCACCGCAGTATGCCCAACATCCTTATGTAGCGGCGGTTCAACCATCATTTAATCCACAAGTCCCAATGTATCAGCCAACTCAAGCAGTACCGATGTATCAGCAAGCGGCTCCAGTGATTCCACCTTATCAACCAATGCTCAACAATCCAGGCTATCAACAAGCGCCCAACGCTTCGGCCTATCAGTAGAGGACTCCAGCTCCTCATCCGAATCCCAATTTTTAGAATAGAAGACCAGGAGGAAGGCCTCCTAATCCTCGAATCCCTATGACTTATACTGAATTATATCCTTCACTGCTGAAGAAAGGTTTGGTTACTCCAAGGCCTTTGGGTCCTCCACCAAATCCGCTCCCACCAAATTACAACTCAAATGCTCACTGTTTATTCCATGAAGGTGCCCCAGGGCACGATTTGGAGGGTTGTTATGCTTTGAAGTACATAGTGAAAGATTTGATGGAGAAGAACATTCTGTCATTTGGCAATACTGGTCCGAATGTCAAAGATAATCCTTTACCCAAGCATGGGTCCATAAATGCCATTGTTGACGAGTCTAACGAAGGTTTGATTTTCAACGCCACAGAAATCAAGACCCCGCTTAGAGACTTCCATGCGAAGTTAGTAGAAGTGGATATGTTGAAGAACTGTCATAAGAATTGTGAAGCTTGTGCGAATAACCCAAAGGGATGTGAATTGGTCTTAAAAGATGTTCAAGATTTGATTGATGAAGGTGTCTTACAATTGAGCAGTCATATGAAGAAGAATGAAGTGGCAGTGATTGAACCCATTTTCAACTTGCCTGAATCTGATTCTACCTTGGTGCCATTATTCAACCTGCCTGAGTCCTCAAGAGTTCAACCTATCTTTAACATGCCAGAGCCTGTGATACCCATTTTCAATATACCTGAGCCAAGGTTTGAACAAAGGAGTAACCATTTCCTTTATGAAAACACTAAAGCAGTTCCATGGAAGTATGATACAGGGAAAGTTAATCAAAAGATTGATAAAGCTAGTCAGAAAGAGAGCTCAAAAGTGGCAAATGCTGACATAGCGGGTGCAGGCCGTTTAACTCGCAGTGGTCGTGTTTACACTCAGCAAGTCAATACGGTTCTGGCCACCAAAAGAAGTCATTCCAGCTGTTGTCAACCAGGATAAAGGGATAGTATTGGGAGAAGAGGATGCAGAATTTCTCAGAATCATTAAGAAGAGTGATTATAAGGTTATTGATCAGCTACATCAAACGCCTTCCAAAATATCTATCCTATCACTTCTTATGCATTCACCGGCTCATCGGAGTGCTCTCCAGAAATTACTAGCCCAAGCCCATGTTACACATGATATAACTGTGAATCAGTTCGATGGAGTCATTGCCAATATCACTGCCTGTAACAATCTCAGCTTCAGTATAGAGGATCTTCCAAAGGAGGGCTTGGACCATAACCGTGCTCTCCACATATCTGTAAAATGTCAAGAGGATACTTTAGCAAGAGTTCTTGTGGATACAGGATCTTCATTGAATGTTTTGCCTAAAAGAACGCTTGCCAAGTTATCTTATCAAGGGGCAGAGATGGTGCCCAGTACACTGATTGTGAAAGCTTTTGATGGGTCAAGGAGGACTGTTATTGGAGAAGTAGACTTACCGATCTTGATTGGGCCACAGGTGTTCAAAATCACTTTCCAGGTTATGGACATCAATCCTAATTACAGTTGCTTGCCCGGAAGACCTTGGATCCATGCCGCTGGGGCAGTAACTTCTACCCTACATCAGAAGATGAAGTTTGTGGTCGATAACAAGCTGGTAACCGTGTCTGGGGAAGAAGATCTCATGGTTAGCAACCTTTCACCCTTTAGCTATATTGAGGCTGATGAAGATGCTTTGGAAACTTCTTTCCAAGCTCTTGAGATAGCCAATGCTGTCCTTTTGGAAGTTGAGGAACCAAAAGGGAAGGGTATCCCATCTTTTGCGTCGCTGAAGAGTACCATTTCCACCATTGAAGAAAGAAGCTATGAAGGTTGGGGTTGTGTCATTGAAGTCAAACAGAAGCTAGATCGCTGCGGGTTGGGTTACAAACCAACTCATGTGAAGGAAGGAGCGTCAACCTCCGTTAAAGGACGTCCGAAGACCATTCAAGAAGTGTTTTCTAGTGCTGGTTATCAGGTCAATGCAATTGATGAAGGTTCTGAAGATGAAGATGTGAATCATTTGGTGTATCAGTGTGAAGAAGCCTTGGACAATTGGGAGGCAGTCGAGATCCCAGAGTTTTTTCCATTGTCAAAGTAATTTATTGTTTTTTTTAAATGTTTTCAAAGTTCCCTAGCTCTGCCCAAGGCTATGGGAGTATTTTGTAGGGCCCATTCTCATTTTTAAAGTTATTATCAATGAAGGCATTTTGTTAAACTCTTATTTTGATCATTTACAGTTTTTCTCTCTTTTCACTTTTAAAAGAAGATGGCAATCTTTCAAAACCAATAAAGAAGCTTTTTCTCTTGCATTTCTCTATTTTCCACTTTTAATAAAAACAAATCATTATCATATGCAGAATAAACGAAAACCCTGTTGAATCCAATAACTCTACATTCTCTCCTAACTTTGATTGGCCCATCTACCAAGCGGAAGATGAAAGTGAGGAAGATTGTGACATTCCCGAAGAACTGGCAAGATTAGTTGAGTATAAGCACACAGAGCTCCAGCCACATAAGGAGCAGGTAGAGACTATCAATCTTGGCACTGATAAAGACAAGAAAGAAGTCAAGATTGGTACAACACTTGGGGCAGATGTCAGAGAAAGATTGGTCAAGCTTCTCAGAGAGTATGTAGATGTGTTTGCATGGTCATATCAAGATATGCCCGGTTTAGACACAGACATAGTGGTCCACAAGTTACCTCTTCGACCAGATTGTCTTCCTGTAAAGCAAAAGCTCCGAAGAACAAGACCAGACATGGCTCTGAAGATTCGAGAAGAGGTCAAAAGGCAGTTTGATGCTGGATTCCTTGCAGTTGCAAAGTACCCTGAGTGGGTAGCTAATATTGTGCCAGTCCCTAAAAAAGATGGAAAAGTCAGAATGTGTGTGGACTATAGGGATTTGAACAAAGCCAGTCCGAAGGACGATTTCCCTCTTCCGCATATTGATACTTTGGTTGACAATACTGCTAAGTTCGCTGTTTTCTCCTTCATGGATGGGTTTTCAGGGTACAACCAGATCAAGATGGATCCTGACGATATGGAAAAGACTACATTCATCACACCATGGGGCACTTATTGTTACAAGGTTATGCCATTCGGCCTCAGAAATGCAGGAGCCACATATCAGAGGGCAATGGTCACCCTTTTCCATGATATGATGCATAAAGAGATAGAATTCTATGTGGATGATATGATTGCCAAATCACAGAGTGAGGAGGATCATTTGAATCATCTTTTGAAGTTATTTGAGCGTCTCAGAAAGTTCCAACTGCGTCTGAATCCAGCTAAGTGTACTTTTGGTGTCTGATCAGGAAAGTTACTTGGTTTTATTGTTAGTCAGCAAGGGATTGAAGTATATCTAGATAAGGTCAGAGCAATTCAAGAGATGCCAGCTCCAAAGACAGAAAAGCAAGTCAGAGGTTTCCTCGGAAGACTGAATTACATCTCCAGATTTATCTCCAACATGACTGCTACTTGTGAGCCTTTATTCAAGTTACTCCGGAAGAATCAAGCAATTGAGTGGAGTCCTGATTGTCAATTGGAATTTGAGAAGATTAAGGTTTATCTACAAGAACCCCCTATCTTGATCCCCCCTACTCCGGGGAAGCCTCTTTTCATGTATCTGACTGTGCTCGAGGGATCTATGGGTTGCGTATTAGGCCAACAAGACGAGACTAGTCGTAAGGAGCATGCCATTTACTACTTAAGCAAGAAGTTCACAGACTGTGAGAGCAGATACTCACTTTTAGAGAAGACTTGCTGTGCTTTGGCATGGGCGGCCAGACGTCTCAGGCAGTACATGATTTGTCACACTACTTTGTTGATCTCGAAAATGGATCCAATAAAGTACATCTTTGAGAAGCCTGCTTTGACTGGAAGACTCGCCCGTTGGCACATGTTGTTATCCGAGTATGATATCCAGTATGTAACCCAGAAGTCCATTAAAGGCAGTGTTCTATCTGAATACCTTGCTGATCATCCTGTCGAAGATTATGAACCTTTGAAATTCGATTTCCCGGACGAAGACATTATGCTGATAAAGGAGTGTGAAGTTCCAGATCCAGATGAAGGTCCCGAGCCAGGTTCTCGTTGGAAGATGATGTTTGATGGTTCCTCTAACTACATGGGGCATGGTGTAGGAGTTGTTTTGATGAATCCCGATGGCGGTTATACTCCCTTCACGGCTAGATTGTGCTTTGAATGTACGAACAATATTGCTGAGTATGAAGCGTGTGTTTTAGGTATCGAAGCTGCAATCGATACTCGAATCAAAATTCTTGATGTATATGGAGACTCAGCCTTAGTGATCTACCAAGTTAAAGGTGAATGGGAGACCCGCGACGAGAAGTTGATCCCATACCGTGCCCACATTGTGGAATTGATCAAATATTTTGATGAAGTCACTTTTCATCATGTTCCAAGGGCAGAGAATCAAATTGCGGATGCTTTGGCTATGTTGGCATCTATGTTTCAAGTCAGATTTCTTAATGAAGCTCCACTCATTACAATCGAGCGAAGAACTGCACCAGCCTACTGTCTACTGGTCGAAGAAGAAACTAATGAGAAACCGTGGTTCTATGACATCAAGAACTACTTGCAAAATCAGGAGTACCCAGCTGACGCAACAAATCTAGACAAGAAGACTTTGAGAAGATTGGCATCCAAGTTCTTCCTCAGCAACAATGTGCTTTACAAGAGAAATCATGATATGGTTCTGCTCAGATGTGTGGACAAGCGCGAAGCAGACTTATTGATCAGGGAAATCCATGAAGGATCATTTGGAACACATGCCAATGGACATGCCATGTCCAGGAAGATTTTGAGAGCTGGATACTTCTGGTTGACCATGGAATCAGATTGTTTCAAGTATGCCAGGAAGTGTCATAAATGCCAGATTTATGCCGACAAGGTGCACGTACCTCCAACACTTTTGAATGTTCTGTCATCGCCTTGGCCTTTCTCAATGTGGGGCATTGACATGATAGGGGCAATTGAGCCTAAAGCTTCCAATGGTCATCGGTTTATATTGGTCGCAATTGATTACTTTACCAAATGGGTAGAAGAAGCTTCCTACGCCAATGTAACAAAGCAAGTGGTTGCCCGCTTCATCAAGAACCAAATTATCTGCCGCTATGGGATCCCAAGCCGAATCATAACAGATAATGGGACCAAGTTGAACAACAAAACAATGGAAGAGCTGTGTGAGACATTCAAGATTGAACATCATAACTCTTCTCCGTATCGTCCGAAGATGAATGGAGCTGTTGAAGCTGCAAACAAGAACATCAAAAAGATTCTGCAGAAGATGGTGAAAACTTACAAAGATTGGCACGAGATGTTACCGTATGCTTTACACGGATACAGAACATCAGTGCGCACTTCAACAGGGGCAATCCCTTTCTCTCTGGTGTATGGGATGGATGCAGTTCTCCATATTGAAGTAGAGATACCATCTTTGAGAATCTTGATGGAAACCAAACTGGAGGAAGCTGAGTGGGTCCAGAGCAGATATGACCAACTGAACCTCATTGACGAGAAGAGAATGACCGCCATGTGTCATGGCCAGTTGTACCAAAAGCGCATCAAGAGAGCATTTGACAAGAAAGTCCGTATCCGAGAATTCAAAGAAGGAGATCTTGTACTCAAGAAAATCTTGCCAGTCCACAAAGACATGCGTGGAAAATGGAGTCCTAACTATGAAGGCCCTTATGTTGTGAAGATGGCATTCTCCGGAGGTTCCTTAATCCTTACAACTATGGATGGTGAACAACTGAAGCACCCAGTGAATTCTGATGCAGTCAAAAAATATTATGCCTAAATAAAACCCGATAGGTCGAAAACCAGAAATGGCGACCTAGGCAAAAATGGGTATCCTGGTGGATCAAAACCTATGAAGGAGATCCAGGCAAAAGTTAGGGATGAAAATGAAAAAATAAGAGCTCGCTAAGTTGAAAACCCGAAAGGGCGGCTTAGGCAAAAAAGAGCGTCCCGGTGGATTGAAAACTCGAAAGGGCGATCCAGGCAAAAGTTAGGGACAAAGGCATTTGACTGTATCAGATGGTGTTTACCATTACTGAAGAATCATACTGGAAGATCGATCCAATTGCTCTCGTCGGAAGCAAGGTGTCGGACAATCTTAGTTATTAGGGATTGTAGTGGTCGTTGGATTCAATGTAGACCCTTCCCCATTGCCATTTTCAAACTGTAATTTCCCATGGAGTTTTTGCCATTGGCAAACTACCATTCTTGAATAAAATACAAACTTTGCCTATGGATTTTGTTGTTCAGCTTCTTATTTTCTTTTGTTATGCAAAATGCCATCACTTGATTACAATTTAACTCTGAAAATGACAAGTTTTTTTTAAGGAAATGTTTTTGAAAACACGCTAAAAAAAACTTTTAAGTTTCTTTGACTTTGGAAAATAAAAAAGAACCTTCTGTTTCCCCAAGAAGTCCTGGTTTGCAACAACACTTTTATACTATTGTTACAGAAATCTCCATAGAAGTTCAAAACTGATAACACTCTTGGATGGATCCTTGGACCAAGCATGATTTCCAAGTTCGAAGACATCTCCCCAGTGTTTTCATCTTGCTCATCTGAGTATTGGTGTTGATAGCTTACTCCCTGTTTGAGTCTTGTCAAAACTCTTTGTCTCTTTAGAGTCAACATTTGCATATCACGATCATTCGCATCATGCTCAATCATGCACATTTGGCATTAGCATTTGTCTTTCCCCAGTTGGCGTCTGTCTAACTCCAAGTCCAGATATCATTAGCGTTCAATTCATTGTTGTTGGTACCTGAAGTGGTTTACCATTTGTTATTGTCCCCAGTAATTGCTGGTGTCCCCTGTGGACTTCTATTTGTGTTTGGCTTTTGTCTTTATGACCACCAATATCTCCTTGAAGTCCAGTTGTCATTGGCACAAATCTTTTAAGCAGGTCCTGAAACCTTTTGCTTAAATCCAAGTCCATTCGATTTTGGCACATACTCGCACCTTTCTCTTGATGGTTCCTGAAGGAATTTCCAGAGGCTGGATGTCTTATCTTATTTGAAAACTCCAACATGTTTTGTTGTTACTTTCGCGTTAGCCGGTCGCTTAGAGCCGTTGATCTATCTTTGGGTGATTTTCATTCTATTCCCAATGTTAGCTGGTCGCATAGAGCCGCTACTAAATCATTGTGATTTCCTTCCTTATCCTTGGTGTCGGCAGTTACATTTGAACCTGCTAATTTACCATTTTGAATACTTTGACTACTTTGTATTTATCATTCTTAGTGTCAACCGGTTTTTTAACTTGTTGCGCATTCACTTTGAGTGTATCTTGGCTTTCTTTTGTAGTGTCAATAGGTTTCGAACCTATTGTGCTTCCATTTCGAGCATTTTTGTTGTTATTCATGGTGTCAGTTGGTCGCATCGAGCCGCTGCGCGTTCACCTTGAGTAGGCTTGTTGTCATTCTCAGTGACATTTGGTCGCATCGAGCCGCTGTGCATTCACTTTGAATGTTTATTTTTGTTGATTATTCTTAGTGTCAGTTGGTCGCATCGAGCCGCTGTGCATTCACTTTGAATGTTTATTTTTGTTGATTATTCGTAGTGTCAGTTGGTCGCATCGAGCCGCTGCGCATTCACTTTGAATATTATGTTTATCATTCCCAATGACAGTTGGTCGCATTGAGCCACTGCACTTTCATTTTGAATATTTTTGTTGATTATTCTTAGTGACAGTTGGTCGCATCGAGCCGCTGCACTTTCCCTTTGAATGTTTATTTTGTTGAATTCTTAGTGTCAGTTGGTCACCTTGAGCCGCTGCGCGTTCACTTCGAATATTTTTTGTTGATTCCAGTCGGTCGCATCGAGCCGCTATGCATTCACTTTGAATGTTTATTTTTGTTGTTTATTTCCAATGACAGTTGGTCACATCGTGCCGCTGCGCATCCACTTCGAATATGTTTTTTTTTCCTCTCACAGTCAATTGGTCGCATAGAGCCGTTGGTAAGCCACTTCGATTTATTTCCTTGTCTTATTTTTATTCTTGGTGTCAGTTGGTCGCATCGAGCCACTGTGCAGTCACTTTGAATTTTATTTTATTTTGTCTGTGTTCGTTGATCCAACGCTTTGGATTTCCTTTTGTTCCCATCTTTTGCTATTCTTAGTGTCGACAGTTACATTTGAACCTGTTGATTTATCACTTTGAATATTTCCCGTTTTCGTTTCTTTATCCCCAGCGTTTGTCATCCCCAGTGAGTCTAGACTTGTGGTCGTCGATTTATTCTCATTCTAATCATTCATACCATAATCATCATTTCATTGCATAAGAGTTGCAGATTTAGATAGATTTGTAGTCCAGCATAACATTGCATTTAGGGGCAAAATTTCTGGTTATTTCTGTATTTAAATACCTTTCACCATGATCTCATGAGTGCCTATCGTCATTCACGCCGTCAGGTAAAGTTATTTAAATAGGGGCAACTGTCACACCCCAAATTTTACCCCTAACTGCTCGCATCATACATTCATCGCATTTAGCAGGGATTTTCCGGATTTTAATTTTTTGTTGCTTTCAACTCATTTTTCAAGCTATTCATTAATTTAATTTTAATTTCTACTTCTCATTTCTAACATTTTAATTCATTTTCGTGCTTTTAATTTTAACGTTAATTTTAATTTTTATCTATATTTTATTCTCAAAGTCTTGTTAAATAAAAATGTAATTTTATTTCCTATTTTAAAGTTTTAAAAAAAAAATGTAAAAAAAAATGTAATTTTATTTCTATTTTCAAAGTTTTTATTTCTTAATGTGATTTTATTTTTTATTTTTTTATTTTTTGTTTAAAATTTCATTTCTAATTTAATTCCAATTTCATTTTTATTTATTTTAATTCATTTTAAATTTTAATTCCAAGACTTTTTTTTTTTTCATTTTTTCACTTTATTCCAAAAATTGATTCCATATCCATGTTACAATAGAATCTTAAAAAAAAAGAATATATAGAATTTCTTTACATTCATCCATGTTACAATAGCTTTTTAAAAAAAAAATAGAATTCCATAACCTTCACTCATTCACTACATTCATATTCAACACATTATGTTCATTACATTCAAGCATTGATTCATACATGATTCTTTCATTTGCATTCATAGCTTAATTGATACAAGAACTAATTTATGAGGTACAAATTCTAAGTCTAGCAAGAATACAATTTTCATGCCTAGTTT
The DNA here is from genome assembly GCA_963966055.1 of Lathyrus aphaca. Lineage (NCBI taxonomy): Eukaryota > Viridiplantae > Streptophyta > Magnoliopsida > Fabales > Fabaceae > Lathyrus > Lathyrus aphaca. The sequence goes on from OZ014521.1 coordinate 490,878,234, forward strand.
CTATTTCTTCATGCCAACTCCATGCTTCAATCCTTGAATTCCTTATAAATTCCCTACAAAAAAATCAAACCAAGTTTATCATATCAATCCAAGCATCAATCCATATACATAATCATTCATCATTTCACATAAACATATTCATTTAAGCATAACCATATTCATTACATTTTTTACATATTTATTTTGCATCATGTATTAACATAGTTTGTCACAAATTTTACAAAGAAGAGCAAATTCAGCCACAAAAAAAATCAGCCCAAGACAGGTACAAAATTCAGCCACAAATTCAGCACTAACAGACAGAAAAAACAGCAGCACAAACAGCACACAAACACTCTGCTACAGCTCCCCACTACTGCTGCAAATTCAGAAATGTTCCCCCTAACCCAACCCTTCATCAACAAGCAATAAGGTACAAATTCAGCCCTCCAAAACCTCAAAAACAACCACAAATCAGCCCTTATAACAACACAAAACAGCTCACAAATAAAAAAAAACACTACTGTTACATTAGAAATTCCAACCATCAAAAATCCACAAAAATTCAGCAAACAACAGCCTCAAACACAACACTGATACAACCCTCAAAAACAGTCCCAGAAACAGCCCCAAAAGTTCATAAAACAACACAAGAACACCCTCAAAACACAACACAGAACAGCCATATTTTCACAACCCAAAACAACCCAAAACCAGCAGCAAAACTACACACAGAAATCAACAAAAACAGCCAAAAAAACAGCTACCAAAACAACCAGGACAACCATCAATATATAGAACAAAATCAGCCATCATTACACCAAAGACAACATCAAAAAAAACACAATCACAGAAAAAATCCATCCACAAAAAAAAATCAAAAAAACTTCATCCATCAATCACCAGCAAGGAAAAGAAAGAGGCTTACCGTTTGCAGATTCTTCACCCCGATAACTTTCGGGTCGGTAATATTTCTATTTCCTTCACCTCTTTTCGCATATGGTTCATAGCTATGTTTCTTCTTTAATTTCATTTCATTGCTCCTCATAATGCATACAAAACCATAAAAAAAAACTTCAAGAGAAAAATAATAATAACAAAAGACTCACAGCAAAATAAATCGTTTCATACCACAAATACGAACCTGTTAATCAAAAAAACAAATTCCTCAACGCTGTTCTTCTCCTCATCACAACCTTAATCGTAGCAAAACTCATTTCATCTTTCATTATCCCCAAATCTAAAAAACGCCTACCCCCATTTCTTCCTGGATGGCCCATTATCGGAGGACTCTTTCGTTTCCTCCAAGGCCCAATCTTTATGCTCCGTGAAGAATACCCTAAGTTCGGTGCCGTTGTCACTTTGAAAATCTTTCACAAAGATATCACCTTTTTGATCGGTCCTGAGGTTTCTGCGCTTTTTTAAAGCTCCTGAAACTGATCTTAGTCAGCAAGAGGTTTATCAGTTTAATGTGCCCACTTTTGGGCCTGGGGTTTGTTTTTTTGATGTTGATCATTCTGCTAGGCAGGAACAGTTTTAGTGTTCTTTTACTGAAGCGCTTAGGGTTAATAAGTTTAAGAGTTATGAAGCTGAGGACTATTTCTCAAAATGGGGATTAAGTGGTGAAGTTGATTTGAAGTAAGAACTTGAGCATCTGATCATCTTGACAGCCAGTAGATATTTGTTGGGACGTGAGGTTCGTAATAAACTCTTTGGTGATGTCTCTGCATTGTTTCACGACCTTGACTTTGGAATGCTTCCAATCAGTGTTCTCTTCAATAACCCTTTTCAAACCATCTTAAATCTTACAAAAACTCTGCTCATAAACACATCTAAAAACCTTCAGTCAACACCTTAACCGTCACAACAGCAAACCCGAAACCGCCTTACATCCACCGTGAGTACAACTTAGAAACCGAATCAACCTTCACCTTCTCACCTTCACCGAAACTGAAATCAAAGACGCAAGCCTCAAACTCACCAAAGTCAACACTCACCTTAAACCTTTTCTCTCTGTACAACACAAAACTTGACCTGAAACTTTCTTCGGACTTCACAAAACAAACCTCCGAAATTGAGCAAACCAACACTCCCTTACCGGCCAACAACAAATGCCACCATCAAACCTGCAGACCTCACCTTGATCTTCCATAAAATCCTTTCAACACCGAACATAAACCGAAAACACAACAGCCTTTGTTACACCGAAAAACCGAATCCCCTGCACACAAACAGAAACCTCTACACACAGCAGCACCCGAACACAAATCATCTAACCTCCTTCGAAACTCAGCCACCACTGTGAATCCCATAGCCACCCAGCCAGCAAAATCCGTCACCCAAACTCCTCACCACCTCACACGCCTCACACAGGCAAATCATTCTTCTCCATCACTAAACCTCCTAAAACAAACCAGAAAAAAAACAAAAATGAGATGAAGATTCACACAAATTCACAAACTACAAACAAAAAACAAAAAATGAGTTCTGAATCTAAGCCGATACAGAGAGATAGAAATCTGCCAACACCCAAACTCACCATCAAACAAAACCATCGCGAACCAAGCTTGACACCCTTAGCCATCCAACCGCTCACAATCCGTTCAACTCCACCAAACCCGCCGCGGAATCCATCCAAACTTCCTCACTGCCCATCCGCGAAGCAAACCTTCTGAAACCACTTACCGAAACCAAACTAGCCAACCCATTAAATCCACTGCACAACCCGAATCGCCGCTGTTTCCTTTCTCATTGCCGCCGCGAACCAATTCAAACCTGAAGCTCGCGAAAACTGTGAGAAGCGAGAACGCAGGACCCAAACCTTATCACCAACTCACTTCCATTGAACCTTCAAACCTTCAGCCAGACCCCTCCGTTCGCCGCAGCCACCACACAAGCCGTGAACCTCGCCGTGAAACAACCATCAGAAACGAATCCTTTTTTCGTCAACACTTTCAAACCAAACACGCCACCATTCATAACCCTCCACCACCGCGAGCAAATCCGCGAAAATCACCACCACCCGCCGCCAAAATCACCAAAATATCCACCGAAACCCCTTTGCCGAAAACCGCCGTGAGAGCAGCGAATCAAACCTGAAAAAGTGAGCGAGAGATCTGAGAGAGAGACGACATCGAGAGTGGGAGAGTGAGCAAGTCGCGCGGAAATTTTGATGTTCTGCCCTGTTTCTTCGTGTGAAAAATTTGTGAACTGGAGCTCCACAAACCCTAAGCGTTTTTTTCTTTTGGCATCAGCTTTACCGAACCGGGTTGGCCCTTGACCCGATCGGTTTTCCCAATCCAGCACCACACCCCTCCATTGAGTTGTTTAAGCGTGGGCTAGGCCCACCAAATTTCTATTGGCCCCCCTCTGTTTTTTTTTATTTAGTGATTTATTTTCTTTCTTTTTTTTCTCGTTTTAAATACATAAATAAAAAAAACATTTTAATTTTAGATTTTTTGTTTTCTATTATTATTATTATTATTATATTTAGTTAAGGAATTTATATACATGTAAAATAAATAAAAAAACATTTTAATCCTAAATTTTCTGTTTTTATATTAAAATATCTATATAAAATAAATAATAAAAAAAAATATTTTAATTTCAAAATTTTCTTTTTCTATTATTATTATTACATTTAGTTAGAAATTTATATCTATATAAAATAATAAAAACTTTTAATTTCAAAATTTTCTTTTCTAGTTAAGAATCCATATGTATGTATATAAAATAAATAAAAGACTTTTTAAAAAAAAAAATTCTTTTCTATTTTTATTTTTATTATTATACTTAGTTAGATATGTACATATACATACAAAAAATATATATACCAAAATATTTTTTAATTTCTTCTTTCCTATCTTATTTCTAGTACATTTAATTAATCATTTATTTCTTTTTTTATAAAAAATATTCATATAGTTCTTTTTTTGTTTAAAATAGAGTTTGTCTAGCTAATTTTAGATCCTATTAGGGTGAGAGGGCTAGATTTAGGTTTATCTCTTAGTACGAGTTTTAATTTAATTTTCCGATGTTTTGGTTGTATGCACTATGTTTGTATTTATTTCGTTTCGCCTCATGACCATATACCTGTTAAGATAAAACTGAAAGCGCACATTAATTTCAAAAATAATAAATCCTTGGTCCAACGCCAAGTTGACTTCACATACACTTCACTCACACACGTAAGTCGGTCGTTTACGATCGCCATCTGCACATTCTTTACACTTCACAGCTTTCTAACTTAAGCAAATTGACGCACCGCGATTGTCTTCCACCCCACATTCTCGATCAATATATCGAGTCATAGCCCGATTACTAAGCATTTTACCTTGCATTTCCATTTACTTTATTCAGTCTATTTTTGCAAGTAGTAACCTATGCCTTAGACTTAGGAGCTTGCACCCTCATTTATTTACTTTCTGTGTTTGTTTTTCAATCCAAAAGGGAAAGACTCCTGCAGTTGACTCAATGTCATAGGAAGTTTAGCCATCCCTAGTTACCATTTTGACCTTAGCAATTAGGTCCCTCATCCTTAGGTCCTTAGCCATTAGGTCCTTAGTATTTTATTTTATAACTTTTTGTGACTTTGCTAAAGTCACGTGAGTGTTTGCCATAACACTTACCTTCCCCCACGAACCTTGAGCATAACCAAGTGTTCGTTAATCCTTAGGAGAACTACGAGTGCTCTGATTCTATACCCGATACGTAGGCATCGATGCGATGTTGTGCGAGCACCATTAGAAATAAAACCTTAGGTTCCCATAATTTTAACAAGCAATAAACAACAAATAATGCAAATATTAACAAGAGGTTCCCGTAGGATACTGCGGATGCTTAGGATGCTAACACCTTCCCTAGGTATAATCAACCCCCGAACCTAGTTTCTTCTCATTTAGGGTTTTTACGATCTTTTTCCCTTTTCCCTTGGGATTAAATTAAAGTCGGTGGTGAATATAAAAGTTTTGCGATTCAAGCTCACTCAATAGCTTGGTATCCGATTCTCACCGCAACAATGTCATACGAGTCATAGCAAGAGGGAAGCACACTGAAGCGTCATCAACATTGCCAGCATCTTTTTGTTTCTCAATTTGTAACAATCTCCTCATTTCAGGGGACTCGTTTCTTTGACTGTACTTGCCAATTCAGGGCACCCCAAATCAATAAGATCAGATTTTCAATCACACTTCGTCTCTTACATTATTATTTTTATTTGCAAAAAATGTCTGATGTCCTTAATGTAATGTTTGCATAAATACAAATGCATCTTTTCTAAATTACATGCTTGCAGGGAATATATTTTCTTACTCCCAGGAGTCTCTAAAACTCCTATGATGGAATCCAGTGAGGGATACCTCGGGGTATTTGTGCGTTTCTTTGTCATAACAGGATTGCAGGTATTTAAAGTGTAGCTTGGGGCATGAAAGATCCTCCCCAGTAACATTACTAGATCACTGTGTCCTCAATACATCTTCTAGACAGTACCTGGAGTGTTTTCCCCAGCGAAGTTGCCAAATCATTATTTTCCAAGCAGCACCAGAAATGCTTTCTCCCCGTCAGAGTTGCCAGAGCATCGTTTCCCAAGCACCTCTTCTTCAAACAACATCAGGAAATGCTCATTCCCCGGCTGAGTTGTCAAGTCTCCTCATCCTCCGGAGGATCCTCGTAGAAATCTCTAGGAAGATCGGTCAGTGATCATTCCTCCCCGGACAAGTACTAGACAGGGAACCATTCTCCCTGCAGAGCTCCAGCCCCTCCAGTAGAGCAATGTATGAAGATCACAACAAAGAAACAGAAGCTTCCACAAGACCCCAGCTGGGCTCTTCATTACCAGGATAGTTCTATCAGTGACTTATTCCCCCAAGCAAAACCATCTGAATCAGATCTACCAATGATCTCATTCCCAGCTGGGATACCCTTTCAAAGAAAATCAGTCAGAGATCTCCACGGCAGCGGGATCCGAATCCCGGATCGATATCTTTTGCATAATCATAGCATTTGCATCATATTTCCCCCTAAAGCGTAGCATTCCGTCTAATACGGAGCATTACGGCAAAAATCCAACATATTGCATAATCACAAGTCATGTTTTGAATCAGCAACCTCTGAATACTGGTACGCCGTAAAAAACATATAGAATACCTCTGAAATTCCCCTGCAGAATGTCAAAGAATCTTCTTTACATTCCCAAATACGGATACATGCTCCTTTTGACACCCGTCCGTCTTATCTTTCCCCAAAAAGTTGCCGGAACGTCTTCTACAAACAGATACTTATACATAGCAGATGCTCCTCGACACTCGTCAGTGTCATATCCCCAGCAGAAAGCCAAAGCGTCCCCTTTGCACTCACAAATACATGTTTACCTATATATACACTTCCCCGACACCCGTCTGTGTCACCCCTCACCAGCACGGTTGCCTAAACACTTATTGTAAACCAGACACTTGTTTATAATACACTTCTTCCGACACCCGTCCGTGTCATCCTATCCCCCGCAGGTCATCAAACACCTTTTACACTTATAAGTTCATAGCTTATGCACTTCCTCTTATGATACTCATCTGTATCATACTCTCCCCAGCAAGTTGAACACTCGTCTGTGTCTCACTCATGTTTATTTTACCCATACAGATACTCGTCTGTGTCTTGTATACACACTTATTTCCCCTCAGAGTCGACACTTATCCGTGTTCTTTGTTAACCAGTTGATACTTTTTTGTATCATCATCTCTGAACATGTATTAACATTGATTCTACCGATACTCGTACGTATCGAGACCTTAATGATGCTCGTCCGCATCTTTAATCTATACACGGTGTCAAACACTTATACCTTTTATCTCTTGAATGTAGACACTCGTCTGTGCCTACCTCTCCCCAATAGAGTTCCCAGCAAATTCTTAGCAAAATTTCTTTTCTATCTGGCATTCGTCCCATGTCATGATATTTTCGGCAGCCGTACCCTGCCAGGTGATCGTCCTTCACCTTGGATGACCGTCCCTCATCCATTTCCCCAGCGGAGCCTCCATTATTGGAACCCTTCCTGTCCGACATTCGTCCTATGTCGCGATATTGAGCAGCCGTCCCCTGCTAGGTGATCGTCCTTCGCCTCTTGATGATCGTCCTTCATCATTGTTATCCGATGGTCGTCCCCATTGTTGATCTTGTTATCTGACATTCGTCATATGTCATGATAAACCCTGAGAGCAGTCGTACCCTGCTAGGTGATCGGCCTTTACCTCTTGATGATCGTCCTTCATCATGCTTACCCGATGGCCGTCCCCATTGTCAACCTTTTCTATCCGACATTCGTCCTATTTCGTGATGTCTTAGGCAGCCGTACCCTGCCAGGTGATCGTCTTTCACCTTAGATGACCATCCCTCATCTTTCTCCCCAGCAGAGCAGCCGTCCCCTTCCAGGTGATCGTCCTTCACCTTTGATGACCGTACCTCATCATTTATTTCGTTCATTCTACAAACCTGATGGTCGTCCCCATCATTTACTTTACCTTTGATTCCCAGAGAGTTTTGTTCCTTTACCTGATGGTCGTCCCCATCATGATCCCTTTACTTCCCCAGCATGTCGGTCGTCCCCGTCATTGCTTTATCCCCAGCAGTCATCCTCTGCTCGACGGTCGTCCTCCATCGCCCGTACTTTATAATCATACTTTACTTCCTTTTACAATCTATATCCCTTTTCTTCTTCTCCCCAGTGAGTGCAAATTTTGGACCGTCTTTGGTATTCAACCACAAGTTATCTTGTTTTCCTGTTAAGCCGTCGCTTACATCCTGCACAGCTAACTCATGCTTGAATAGGGGCAGCTGTAAACACCCCAAATTTGCCCTCACTCATTTCACCATGGCTTGTGATTCTTTTCATCTGCATAAGTTCAATCATATCATATCACATTGCATTTTTTTTGCTTCACTGCATTGGTTCAAAGTCATCTGCATCTAGGGTTTGTGATCTGAGCAATCCCTGAGCTATTTGAGCCACTCCAAAGGTCTTCAATCACTCCAAGGGGGTCTATGAATGTTCAAATATCATATTATATCCTCCCAAGATCAAAGAAGTCATAAAATCACAAGAACTGAGAAAGGCATGGAAGCAGAGCCAGGTTTAACTGCACAGATGTCCTAAAATTAGGGTTTTGGTTTCAGAGGCCATAACTCCAAATTTTTTGGTCATTCTTGTTTTTATTGGTCATTATATGTTATAAGGATTATGCACACCAATTTTCATGAAGAAATTCAATGGGGAAGGCATATGATCAATAGATGACTTCTTGAGCAAGTCAGTGCAAAATCAGGGCATCTGAGGCCCCCAATCATCCAACCAAAGGGTCTTCTCCATCATTTTGGGTGTATATGATATTTATTTAATCTTATAAGAAGTTATAAGTTCATAAAATTGAAGAATTTCAAGCCATTTGCAAAGTTGCTATTTTGGGAAAGTGACTTGTAATACAAACTTGCCAAAGTTTTTCAACCTCCTCTTTTTGATTCAAAAATGCTTCAAATGAAAAATTCTTGGTCATGAAAGTTGTAGATTGGATCATTCCCTTTTCAAAAAGTACAAGAACTTGACCTAATTCATCATGGAACTCAAGTTATGGCTTTGCAAAGTTGGGAAAAATCACAAAATTTCACTTATGTGCCAAAGAGGGAAAATTGCAAAACCACTTGCCAAGGCATTTTGTGACTTCAAACACACTTCTAACCATTACACAAACATATTACATGACCTATAATTCAGAATTGCACAAAGAAATCCCAAGTTTCATGCCTTGACCATTAAGATTTCTCAAAGGGGCCAAAATCTTCATAATTTGCAAAACACCCCATAACTTTCTTCTCTCTTGCTGCCTTGCCTCAAAACTGATCCCATGGACCTCCCTAATGCCAGCTGCGCAGGACACCCCATTGTCCTTGGCCTGCCACTTGCCCATACCCCAAGTACACCAACTCTTGACTTTATGCATTTTGCCCCATACCAATCAACATAGGCCACCACCCACCTTCTGACCTATCACAGCTTATCATGTGGATCAAAACCAAGCCAAAGCACATAACATTGAGGCCTAACACTTGAGATTTCTCATCATACACAAAATCCCTAAAACTTGCAAGAGCCTTCGAAACTCAGCACACAAGCTTCAAACCTCAAAACAAATTCCACAGAACAACTCCACAATCATCACTGATCATTCCCCACCCCTCATTATGCCTTGAAACACCCTGAATCAAAAACACAATTTTCACATTTCTTGAACTGAGTTTCAGCCAACATCACTTATAGGCCATATAAACTCCAACCAAGCATCCCAAACTCTTCAGGAGGATCATTGGAGCTGATTTGAGGCAAAGAAGCAGCCAACCAGTGCCATTTTCGAAAGCTTCAGTTCAGGTGAGCTCAAGAACTTTTTTTCCAGAACCTTCATTTTAAGTTCTTAATTGATTCTATGTGCTCTCCTGATGATCATGATGTCTTTACTTTTGAAAATGATTGAGAAATAAGCATTTCATAAGCTTCTGAAATTTCTGATATGTTTTCCGTTTTGCTTCGATTCATGTTCTTGGTGATGAATAAATGATTTTTGTTGTGTGATTCTTGTTGGGGTTGATGTGAGGATCATTTGTGGAGAGTTTAAGGGCTTGGGGTTGCGTATTAAGAGAGATGGAAGGAGAGGCTAGCCGGAGAAGATGACCGGAACACTGTTCCGGTCACCTGAAAGTGATTAGGGCTCAGATTAGGGTTTTAATCATAATTAGTGAAGTTTGAATTCTGGACTTTGGATTGCGCGCGAAGTCAATTCCCCCCCTTTTCCATTTGAACCTGGACCTTTGGATTGGCTGACTTTCCCATTTTCTCATTTAATTTTATATTTATTTCATTTGTTTTCTATTTATTTGAACGAATTTTTAAAAATAGCAAATGATATCAAAAAATTATGGAAATTTTTATCCAAGCTTTTATTTATTTTTCAGAAACCAAAAATATTTTTATTTTTATTTTTTGCATTAAAAATTATTTTTAAATCATTTAAATGATTATTTTTAATTAGTTAATGAGAATTAATTAATTAAAAATACATTTAGGTATTTAAAAATTCCAAAAAAATTCAGAGACCTTTTTGAAACATTTAGAAACATTATCAAACCCTTAACACACATTTCTTTTTGATTCTTGACCTATTTTGAAATTTTTCTTTGGATTTAAGGTTCTTAAAAGTCAATATTTTTACCCTAACTTAGAAAAATCCTTTCTGCCTAACCATGAAGAGTTTGATGATGGTTCTTTTTGCATTGCATTCCTCATTTCATGTAGTTTCTAGGATAGAATTGGTTTGGATTTATCTTTCATTTTTGATTTGTTTTGCATTTTTCATTGTGAGGTCCCTTAAAACCCTAGCAAACTTAGGAAAATCATAACTTCTTTAGGGTTAAGAGTTGGGTCTTCCCCTTTGGGCAGTGAACGTATATAGGTTTAAGGTACCTTTGATCCTACTTTCAATTTTTTATCTCATGTCTTGCTTCTGATTTTGAATTTTGCTTTGCATCTTGTATACAAACCCTAATTTGCATCTTCATTTGCATTCATTCTTCATATGCTTGCATACATAAATTTGCCATGACATTTTGTGCATCCATATGATACATAAGACATCTTAGGACATATTAGAATCATGTTTGATCATTGCATTATCCATTTTCCATGCTTTTTCCTTCATTTCATGTCATATGCATTCATGAACTTTCATGGTCCTTACATGTCTCATTTGCATTCTCACCTTCTGTATGATCACCCACACCTCTTGGTTTGCTTTCACACCATCTCATAGCATCATTTGCATCATGAATATGTTCCTGGTTTTGGTTTGCATCTTTACATACTTGTCATTTTCATCCCTTTCACTAACTTTTTAGGTGGTAAGTGTTTGAGAAGTGAATTTGCCTTCACTTCTCATAATCTCTTCTCATCTCTCTTATGCATCATTACTTCATTTTACTTTTGTACTAGAGTGAGCTTGCTCATTCATGTTCTCTACTCACCTTCTTTCTTCAAGCAACTTATCTTCTTAAGTGAAGTAAGTTGTCTGGCTTTCTCTCGCTTCTCCTTCATCTGCTTCTTCCATTGGGGGCTTCTCTGAAGATCTTCTTGCAAGCCTCATAAACCCTAGGAACACCCAAGCATGATCACAATTAGGGTTTGATTTAGTCCCCCCATTAGTTTTACCTTTGTGTCATCTTTGAGTCTTCTCTTCTCATCTCATAATCAGAGACTAAATCCTTAAGGCTTTAGGACTTTGTGATTAGGGTTATGCCTGTATCCTTCTATTAGGATGGAGTGTATAACTTTTATACTAAGTGTTAAACCCTTAATGTGTTTAACTCCTTTAATCAATTCACCTAATAATCATTAAGACATCAAGCTTATAACTTGGGCCTTGCATTAGGGTTCTAATTCTTCCTTAATTGGTTAAGAAGGACTAACCCTAGTGTTAATGGACAAGTCCCCCTCAAGTTATCTTACAAACCATAAAATTCATTTCTTAATCTTACCATTAACTAAAATCCACTTTAATAAAGGCTTTGTTTTGTCATGAGGTTAATCCCTAATCATGGATTAAGTTGAGGAGCCTTTCTCATCTTGAATGTTCCCATCTATTATCCTTCTATTAGGATGGTGTAATGGGTCCATTGAATCTTTGATTATGGCTTAAACTCATTATTTAACACCAAACAAAAACTCCAAAAACATCTAAATGATTGCAAGTAGGTTAATGATCTTAATCCTACATCATGGTGATTAAGTGTGAGGTGTTTACTTCATATTTAAGGTATTCTCATTACCCCTAATCAGAGGGAGGATGTGATGAGTTTACTAACCCTTGGTTTAGGATTAAGCTCATTTTCCTATGACAAACTCCAAAAAGCAATAAAAGATTGAAAACACTAAAAAACAAACAATAATCGTCTCCTCCGGGATTCTTTTCTCACCTCATTCACTCACAAACGAGAGCTCGTTTCTTCCGTCTAATTCAAGACAGTTTGCACCTGAGCCAGACAGGTCATACACTTGAGCATAGACAAGTAAGCAGTTCACAAGTCAATTTATCTTTCAGTCTCTTTGAGTCGAACTACGGTGTTCTGACTTCCTCATTGCACGAGAGGATACGTAGGCATTACTTAACAGTTATCAAACCAAAGTCTCTGTATATCCCCCCCTCTTCCAATATTATTCTTTTAGTCTCATTATCTTGAGCTTTGCACTCCTGTTCTTACACTGACACTTTTTGTTATATATTTCACTTCACTTTCTTCCAGCACTGACACTTGCATTCTTTCCAGCTTTGATACACAGATTGCACTGACACTACCCCTTTAAAACACAAATCTTGTAAGCATGGATCCCGTCGAGTACGACGGAAAATCTGGGTGCTAATACCTTCCCAGGTTGTAACCAACCCCCTTTCTCAGTTTCTCTGGTTCGCAACCGTCTTATCCATCTTTTCTTAGGTTTATGCAGCATTACCTTTCCTTCGGGATAAACATGCCTAGTTGGCGACTCTATTCATTTCTCCTCTCGCCGACCGTTCGCGTCTGTACCCTATTTGACTTAGCCTCATTTAGTGGGAGCGACAGCTTGGTGACTTTGCTGGGGAATCTTATTCTGCAACCAGGGCTTCTGGTTCTTTTTGTGGGTTCCTCCTAGCGCTTGTTTGATTTGTGTTTACTGGGGTGTTATGTGCTATGTGTGTTTATTTATTTTTGCTTTATTTACAGTCTTATTTACTGCTTTCTTTACAGTTTTATGCATCATACTGCCATACTGTCATTGTTGGATCTGGTTTTCTTTGGTGGGTGGGGTTCCATTGAGAGTTTTAAGGTCCTATACCTGGGACCTGAGTGACACCTAGGCTAGAGTGGTTCATGTTCTTTCCCATTCCATTTCGGTCTGGTGCGGGAATATGAAACACGGTTCAGATGTGGGTTTCTTCTTGAGAACTCTGTGCTACAGATTTCCTGTAGTGCTAGGGCTATCTGGGAAGCCTGCTAAGTCTGGATGACCTTCAGTTTGACCTTCAGAAACTGAGGTGAATTAGAGGAGGATCTTTTATGGTTATTGTAAACACTGTACCTCCGGGTTAGAAGTGTTTACACTTCTCTTAACTGATCCAAGTCTGAGGATCCTTGTTCTATAACACTACATGTGAGGGGGTTGGGGTTGTTTACAGGTTTGCAGGAGCTCTTGACCACAACATACCCTGTTACTGTTTTGTTTAAGAATACCCCACTTTGGACAGTTCTTGTGATTAACCCTGGACATGTGACTCTTTATTTGAGTCCCCACCCTGGTTACTGGATTTCTGAGCCCTCATCCTGAACTCTTGAACATACATGGGCCTTATATCAGAACAGACAATCAGATCCAACTTGATCACAAACCCTTGCATATCATTTGCATCTTCATCATTGCATCATTTGACATTTGTTTATTTGCTTTTCAGGGTATCTATTTCATTATATCTTGGTTTTGGTTTTGACCCCTTCTTCTGCATAGACCTCTGCTTCAGCTGTCTTCATCAGTTATATGCTTCAGTTATCTCCATCACCACCAGCATCAGTCTGTCAGTGGTCTTCTTCCAGCATCAATCTGTGATCTTCATCAGCATTTGTCTTCAGCAGCACTCATCGCTACTCCCAGGAAGAGCAACATATCATATCACTTCTTTGAGCCTGTGTTGACTGGTATCAGGCAAGTCCAGTCACTCATCACACCTGATCACATCCCTTTGTTTAGGGAGCATTATGGAGGTATCCTGGATATGGTTATGGACCTTGACTCTTCCCAGAGAAGCATGATCCACACATGCTTGCAGTTCTATGATCCTCCATTGAGGTGTTTCACCTTTCCAGACTTTTAGATGGGACCTCTGTTGGAAGAATTCTCTTTGTTGATTGGAATACCCATCAGAGAAGGAATCCCCTTCAATCCAGAGATGACTGCTCCTAGGAATGAAGAGGTAGCAAGGGCATTATACTTGGAGCCTGCCCTGATTGAAAAAAGTATGACAACCAAAGCTGGGATCCCTGGTTTGCATTTAGACTTCTTAATTTCTCAGGCCATCCTGAAGGCTTCATTGGGAGAATGGAGGGCAGTTTGTGCATTGTTAGCCCTCAGCATATATGGGGCTATATTGTTTGCAGATGAGCCTAAATTTGTCAGCAAGAATGCCATCCACCTGTTCCTTCTAAGGAACCCAGTACCCACACTGCTAGGAGATTTATATTACTCCATTCATTAGAGGAATGAGAAGCAAAAGGGGAAGTTAGTAAGATATTATTCTCCTTTGTTCTACACCTGGCTTCTCAAACACCTGCCTAAGTCAGATGCCTTCCTGAACCCACACCAACAGAAGAATTGGGCCAAGAGGCTCATTGCTTTGACTTCAGATAATATCAGATGGTGCACCCAGAGCACCAAAGGCAAGGACATTATCACCAGCTGTGGACATTACCCAAATGTGCCTCTAATAGGAGTAAAGGGTTGCATCAACTACAATCCTTTACTATTTAAGAGACAAGTGGGCTATGCCTTAGTTCACCCTCCCAAAGGACATGATTTTGCTGAGATCCTATATTGTGAAGTGCAACCTAATTCAGCTGTTGTCAGACAAGCATCCTGGGCTTGGGACAACATCCAGACAAAAGGGGTGGCTATCCTTGGAAGATGTAATAATGTTGCTTCAGCTCAGTACTATGACTGGTCCCGTACTAGAGCTCAGATTACCAGAATACCTTTCACCTTGGAAGACATACCTGGGCCCTCTACATTACATCCTGTAACAACAGTTAGCCTGGAGGAATTTGAAAAGCTGAAGGAAAGAAATGAGTAGCTATCCCAGGCCCTGAAAAGGACTCTTTGGGAAAGAAGTGATGGTCGTCTAGACATTGAGAGATTAGAGAAGCTCAGGGTTGAACATCTTGCCAAAATTGAGAAGACAGAGGATTACATAAGGAAAGCAAGGGCTGGGGAACATATATTAAAGAATGCCTGCAAGGAGGCTAAGATTCAGAAAGCTAGGGCTGAGCACTATCTGCAAGAGAGTCAGGCTAGGTGGGTCAGGATCACCGAAGCCCGTACACAAGAAGACCAGAAGACTCAAGCCAAGATTGAACAGCTAGAGGCCAATGAGAAGAAGCAGCAGGAAGCTTTGTTGGCTGCATAAAAAGAGATATCAGAGTTGAAGCTTAGAGTAGGATTGAAGAGATCAAAAGACCAGGACAGACATAAGAAGCTGACCACTGCCATTGCTACCAGGAACCTCCTCATTAGGACCATTACAGAGCACCCAGCTGGTCCAGTGACTGAGGCACTCCTGAAGGAGGTCAGAGAAGATGAGTTTGGGCTGGATGTCTGATTCTTTGCTTGTTGTTTGTTTCATTTTGATGTACTTTTCCTTTTATTGTATTTTGACCCTTCATGGGCATGTGTTGTAAAACAGACTATGTATGTTCCATCATTTGTAATATATTTTAGTTTGTTTCCTTTGGGCTTGTCTTTCAACAACATCAAGCATCTTCCTCGAGGTCTGGAAAGGTCAAAACCAAGAACCGAACCGGATACCTTGGAAAACAAATAAGCATACTGCATTGCATACTAACTTTGTTCTTGTTTTGTAGGTTTTGATATATTGTTTGTTTCTAACTTTGTTGTGATTTCAGGAAACATTTCTCGTCGCCGAGTGTTCCCTGTCAACCGCACGCACCGGTACCCTACTCGTAACAACCTTCCAGGCATTCAAATGGACCAGGTACAGCAGGACCTGACTGAGGTCAGAAATCAGATGGCCAATGAAAGAGTGGAAATGAGAAACCAGATGACCCAGTTTATGGCAGTGATGACTGGCTTAGCCCAGAGTCAAGAAAGGCTAAGAGAGCTGGTGGAAAGACAAACTCCTGAGGAGCCTCATCTGGGAACAAGGGGAACTAGCAAC
The DNA here is from genome assembly GCA_963966055.1 of Lathyrus aphaca. Taxonomy (NCBI): domain Eukaryota; kingdom Viridiplantae; phylum Streptophyta; class Magnoliopsida; order Fabales; family Fabaceae; genus Lathyrus; species Lathyrus aphaca. The sequence continues at coordinate 490,894,220 of OZ014521.1, forward strand.
AATGAACGGGGGCAACCTCGTATTGACCCACCAGTGTATGGACCTCATCTGGATCCAGAGGTTAACATCCCAAGGAATGTGCAAGGTAATACTGCTGGGGGGAGAATCTTGCAAGAGGATCCCCAAGAAGAACAGTTCACTGTCATAGGGGCTGGAGATGAGGTATATGATAGAAGATTGGATGAGATTGCTGAAAAGCTGAGATCTTTGGAATCTCAGAATTCTTTGGGCTTCGATGTGATGGACATGGGCCTAGTAGATGGGGTGAGAATTCCCCACAAATTCAAACCCCCATGCTTTGAGAAGTACAATGGTACCTCCTGTCCTCGAACTCACCTACAATATTTCTTGGGAAGGCTCAAGGCTTATACTATGGATGAGAAGTTATGGATGTTCTACTTTGAGGACAGTCTGACTGGAGCTTCGAGAGAATGGTATTCGCACTTGACTAGAGCTACCATAAGATGCTGGAAGGATTTAGCCGAGGCATTCATTCGTCAATATCAGTACAACCTGGACATGGCTCCCAATAGAACTCTTCTAATGGGCATGTCTCAATCCTCTAGAGAGAACTTCCAGGATTATGCTCAGAGGTGGAGACAACTTGCTGCTGCTGTCCAACCACCCATGTCAGAAAGAGAAATGGCTGACATGTTCATGAACACATTACAAGGGACTTATATTGATAGACTTGCTGCCTTCTCCTCTACCAGTTTTGCTGACGTGGTCATAGCTGGTGAGAGAATTGAAAGCCTATTAAAGATGGGCAAGATTTCCGACAATGGTGCAAGTTCATCCAGCAATCCCAGAAAACCTTTTGCGGGGCCCCGAAGGGCAGGCGAAATAAATTCCATTCATACAAGCAGGGGCAGTCCTCAATATGCTCACCGGACAGTAGCAGCTGTTACCATTCCAGCTCCAATTCCACAACAACCATCATATCCTCTACAACAACAACCACAGTATCAACAACAACCTCACTATCAGCAACAATCTCATTTTCCGCAACAGAGAACCTACAACAAAAGTAATAACAACCAACAACAGCGTCCTTTCCAATAGAGGCCATCACAAGCCAACAGGGTGATTGACCCAATCCCAATGCCATATGCTGCACTCTTGCCACAACTCCTGAAGCTCAACCTAGTTGAGTTAAGGACATTGGCACCTCCAGATCCTCTCAACATGCCAAAGAACTATGATGCAAATGCCAGGTGTACATTCCACTTAAACGTACCGGGGCATAATACTGAAAAATGCAGGGCCTTACAGATGAAAGTCCAAGATTTGGTGGAATCAAAAGCTCTCAATTTTGCGCCTCCTCCGAACGTCATAAGAAATCCAATGCCTAGTCACAACGGGCCTAGGATTAATGCTATTGATGAGGGCAAACCATCCACATTAATCAACAGTGTTGCACAAATCCGAATACCTTTGGTTGAAATCAAAGCTCAGCTATTAGAATGCCAAGTGTTTCCCGGGTGTGAGCTCGGCTGTGGATATTGCAATATTGCCGTTAATGGGTGTGAGAGACTGAGAAACGACATAGATGGCCTCATTAGAGATGGCATTCTTCAGATTACGACAACAACGACTACAAATCCAACAATCTCTTCATCAACAAACACGAATGCTCCTACAACATCAGCAACCCTTGTTCCAACAGATTCTGCTACAACTCCAACAATCACTCAATCAATCATTTCAACGGATACAAGTTCAGTCACCATTTCTTCTACAACGACAACACCCATTATTCCATCAGTTCCTGCTACAACATCAGCAACAGTTAATGAAAGCGTCTCAACGGTTACGATATACTACGATCCTGCAAATGTTCCTTCCAACAACTCACAAAATCTTACTCCTGTCAGAACTCCAGTTACCATATATTATGATCCACACACCATTGTGGTCCCCTCTGCAGCTGCTATCAGTCCAGTCACTATCACAGTGCCTGGGCCAGTTCCTTACGAAAGCAATAATGCCATCCCTTGGTATTATGGCTCAGATCTATACTGCAAGGGGCAGAAAATCACTTTAGAATCATCAACTTCTTCACCACAGATAGACAATGTGGGGGGAGGCGGAGGCTTCACTAGAAGCGGACGTCTTTTTGCCTCGCAAATACCAAGACCCATTGCTGAAGCAGAAGCTGCTGTTAAGGCAAAAGGGAAGAGCATGGTGCAAGAAGAACCAGTTGCTAAAGAAGCTTTGAAGACTCCTTTTGATCAAGAGGTTGATTAGTTCATGAGAATCATCAAGAAAAGTGATTACAAGGTGGTGGACCAGCTTCACCAAACACCTTCCAAAATCTCCATACTATCATTGCTAATGTGCTCCGAGGCTCATCGGAACGCACTATTAAAGGTCCTGCACGCAGCTTATGTGCCGGAGGAGATTACCGTCAATCAGTTAGAGGCCGTGGTTGGAAATGTCAACGCTAGTCATGGACTAGGATTTACCAACGCTGATCTGACAACGGAAGGTCACAATCACAACAAGGCTTTGCACATTACCTTGGAGTGTAAGGGCGTAGTTCTTTCTCACGTATTGGTGGACACAGGGTCATCACTCAATGTTCTACCCAAGAAAGCACTTGTGAAGCTGGAACATGATGGATTGGCACTACGCCCAAGCAACTTTGTGGTGAGAGCCTTTGACGGTTCTAAAAGATCAGTTCTTGGGGAGATAGAATTACCAATAATGATTGGCCCACAGGTTTTCAAAACAACCTTCTTCGTGATGGATATACAGCCTGCCTACAGCTGTCTATTGGGTAGACCATGGATACACGCCGCTGGCTCCGTGACATCCACCCTTCACCAGAAGTTAAAATTCGAGTGGGAGGGCCAAGTCATTATCATTTGTGGGGAGGAGGATATCTTCGTTAGCCAGCTGGCTACTTTCAAATACATTGAAATGGATGGGGAGATCCATGAAACAATGAGCCAGGGGTTTGAGGCCCTTAATATTAATGAAGCATCTGCTGTGCTTGGGACTTCCATCACATCATATCAACAAGCCCGAAAGGTTGTTGAGGAGGGTACCGCTCAAGGCTGGGGCAAGCTGTTGCCGGTTGAGAAGAAAGAAGACCGATTCGGGTTGGGTTACAGACCAACTCGACAAGATAAATCAGAGGCTGCAACGGAGCCCAAATTTGTCAGCAGGGGGATGCTCACCCCGGATGCTGTGAATAGCTTGGAAGACGAGTCGAAAGACGAGCACAGCCTGGAAAACTGGATACGTCCAAGGATCCCGGGTAACCATGTCTCAAACTGGTCTTCCCAGGAAATTATAAGAGTTACTCCTGCAGAGTAATTATTATTTCCTGTCTTTAAGAATGCATCAAGTCCTGCATCTTGCCCAAGATGTCAGGGCTCATTTTGTAATCGGGCCATCTTGTATTTTGTGCAAATGATCAATTAATGAATATCGGGACATCTTTTGCAAATGAGTCTTTTCTTTCCCGCTCACTGTTTTTCATTTTTCATTTTTTGTACAAAAAATAAAATGGCAATGTTTTTCAAATTAATAACTTCATTTTCACTTTTTCTAAAATAAGATAAAATTTGATCACTAAAATGAACAATCTAAACCCTTGTAGAGAGTGCCCTCCAGACTGCACCGACAACAACACTGCTATGACTTCGTATGACTTTGACAATCCAATCAATCAAGCCGACAAAGGGGTTGAAGAAGATTATGAGCTACCTGAAGAATTAGCTAGGTTGTTAAGACAAGAGGAGAAGGTTATAACGCCTCATCAGGAGGAGGTTGAAACGGTTAATCTTGGTACAGAAGAAGATTTGAAAGAGGTTAAAATCGGGACCCGTCTGCAAGACTCGGTGAAAGATCAACTTATTGACATGCTTCGGGAGTATGTGGATGTTTTTGCTTGGTCTTATCAGGACATGCCAGGTCTGGATACTGACATCGTTATGCACAAGCTGCCTCTAAAGGAAGACTGTCCGCCAGTAAAACAGAAGCTTCGCCGCACTCGCCCGGATATGGAAATGAAGATAAAAGAGGAGGTACAAACACAGTGGGACGCCGGTTTCCTTGCTGTAACTAGTTACCCGCCGTGGGTTGCTAAAATTGTACATGTGCCTAAAAAGGACGGAAAGGTAAGGATGTGTGTAGACTATCGGGATCTGAACAGAGCCAACCCGAAAGATGATTTCCCATTACCTCACATTGATGTGTTGGTCGACAATACGGCTCAGTTCTCGGTATTCTCCTTCATGGATGGATTTTCAGGATATAACCAAATCAAGATGTCACCTGAAGACATGGAGAAGACTACTTTCATCACACCCTAGGGCACATTCTGTTATAAGGTGATGCCATTCAGAATGAAGAATGCGGGTGCCACTTATCAACGGGCTATGGTAACATTTTCCACGACATGATCCATAAAGAAATTGAATGTTACATGGATGACATGATTGCCAAGTCCCTCACAGAAGAAGACCACCTGGTGAATTTTTTGAAGCTATTCAAGCGTCTGAGGAAGTACCAATTGAAGCTAAACCCCAACAAGTGCACATTCGGGGTGCGATCCGGTAAGCTGCTGGGATTTATTGTGAGTGAGAAAGGGATTGAAGTTGACCCTGACAAAGTCAAAGCCATCAAGGAGATACCTGCACCTAAGACTGAAAAATAAGTTCGAGGGTTCCTAGGTAGATTGAACTACATTTCACATTTCATATCTCACCTTACCGCAACCTGTGAGCCCTTGTTCAAATTGTTGAGAAAAGAACAAACAGTCAGGTGGAATGAAGACTGCCAGAGGGCTTTTGACAAGGTCAAGGAATACTTACAAGAGCCTCCAATCCTTATGCCTCCAGTTGAAGGAAGACCTCTGATAATGTACTTGACAGTATTAGAAGAGTCGATGGGGTGTGTGCTGGGCCAGCATGACGAGTCTGGTCGAAAAGAGTATGCAATATACTACCTAAGCAAAAAGTTTACCGACTATGAACAACATTATTCACTGCTCGAGAAAACTTGCTGTGCTTTAGCGTGGGCTGCTCGCCGACTAAGGCAGTATATGTTGACCCACACTACCTTATTGATCTCAAAGATGGACCCAGTCAAGTACATATTTGAGAAGCCAACACTTACCGGACGGGTTGCAAGATGGAAAATGATTCTCACGGAATATGACATTCAATACACATCTCAGAAAGCCATTAAAGGCAGTGTATTATCTGATTATCTCGCTGAGCAACCCATTGATGATTACCAGCCTATGAGATTTGACTTCCCTGATGAAGACATCATGTTCATAAGAGCAAAAGATCATGAAGAGCCTATTCACACTGAAGGGCCTGACCAGGAAGAAGAATGGACTATGATGTTTGACGGGGCTGTTAATATGAATGGTCGTGGTGTTGGTGCAGTACTCATTACACCTAAGGGAGTTCACCTGCCTTTCTCGGCAAAACTCACCTTTAACTGCACTAACAACGAAGCTGAATAAAAAGCCTCTATTATGGGTCTTGAGCAGGCAATTGACCTCAGGATCAATACTTTAACTATATTCGGAGATTTAGCTCTGGTAATCAATCAAACCAACGGAAAATGGTACACTCACCAGGAGCATCTGATACCTTACCGGGATTATACAAGGAGGTTACTCACATTCTTCACAACAGTCAAGCTTGAGTATATCCCTCGAGATGAAAATCATTTTGCAGATGCTCTGGCTACCATTTCATCCATGATCAAAGTTCAAGCTGCCAACTTTGTGCCTCGGATTTCAGTGTCCAGACATGACAGAGCAGCATACGTATTCTCTGCAGACCTTGCTAAAGATGATAAGCCTTGGTTCTATGACATCAAATGCATCTTGGAGGATCAAACATACCCACCTGGGGCATCTTCCAATGATAAGAAGACATTAAGAAGGCTAGCTGGTAGTTTCTTCCTGAATGCTGATGGTTCCCTGTACAAGAGAAACTTTGGTATGGTGCTTCTCAGATGTGTTAATAAGACAGAAGCAAACTTGCTGATGCACGAGGTGCACGAAGGATCTTTTGGTACCCATGCTGGAGGGCATGCAATGGCCAAGAAACTGTTAAGATCAGGTTACTACTGGATCACAATGGATGCTGACTGTTCTGCTTATGCCAGGAAGTGCCACAAATGCCAGATTTACGCAGACAAAGTGCATGTGCCTCCCAATCCTTTGAATGTGATGTCTTCACCTTGGCCCTTTGCCATGTGGGGCATAGATATGATTGGAAAGATTGAGATGACTGCTTCGAATGGCCACAGATTCATCCTGGTAGCCATTGACTATTTTACCAAGTGGGTTGAAGCAACCTCGTATGCAAACGTCACCAGGCAAGTGGTAGCCTGATTTTTGAAGAGAGACATCATCTGTCAGTATGGAGTGCCCGAGCGAATCATTACTGATAATGGTTCTAATTTGAACAACAAAATGATGGAAGAACTGTGCCGGGACTTCAAAATCCAACACCACAATTCTTCTCCCTACAGGCCAAAGATGAATGGCGCTGTAGAGGCAGCTAACAAGAATATCAAGAAGATTGTGCAGAAGATGGTGGTCACCTACAAAGACTGGCATGAAATGCTTCCATTTGCCTTGCATGGGTACCGTACGTCAATCAGAACATCCACTGGGGCAACACCGTATCAACTTGTGTATGGTATGGAGGCAGTCCTACCTGTTGAAGTTGAATTACCCTCCTTGCGGGTACTGATGGATGTTAAGCTGAACGAAGCAGAATGGGTCCGATCCCGATACGAACAACTGAATCTGATTGAAGAAAAGAGATTAGCTACAATCTGTCATGGGCAGCTGTATCAGAAAAGAATGAAGAAAGCCTTCGATCAGAAGGTCAAGCTTCGGGAGTACCAAGTAGGAGATCTTGTGCTGAAAAGACTCCTTCCTCCTCATACAGACCACAGGGGCAAGTGGACTCCGAATTACGATGGTCCGTTCATAGTAAAGAAAGTTTTCTCTGGTGGAGCACTGATGTTCAGTACTATGGATGGTGAAGACTTTCTATCCCCTGTAAATTCAGATGAAGTTAAAAAATACTTCGCATAAAATGACCTGCTGGACATAAAAACAGAATGTGAGTCCAGGAAAAAATAGTGCATCCCGGCGAGTCAAAAACAGAATAAAAGACTCGGGTAAAAATAAGGGAAAATAAAAAATGTACACCCACTGAGTTGAAAAGCCGCATTGGACAGCTCAGGCAAGAATGGGTATCCAGGTGGATTGAAAACCCGAAAGGGCGATCCACGCAAAATAAGGGAATAAGCGAACAACTGCATTCTGAATTCGTCTGTATCACCCACAACATGGTAACTTTCGAAGGTTCAAGCTGTTGGTGTAAGCCCTAGAGGCCAATACTTTTTGGTACTTGTATCGGATTATTCGTTTAATAATAAAAGGCATTTCTTTATTATGTTTGTCTTTCAGAATAATAAAGTCCCTAGAATAGTTAGTCTGTTTAATGAAATGTTAAGTGTGACTTAATCATGAGATCCCATTAAACATAAAGACATTATTCTTAAAATATCCGTAGTCAAGCTTTATTGAAAAGTGGGATAACATTAAAGCATTGAGACTATTATGAAGATAGACTGATGATCACATCTCATGGATCATGGATAAAGAGTTATCAAGTCTTGACATAGGTATAAATATTAGGAGTAATATTTATACCGGATTGACCCGCTATGAGAATACTACATAGTATGTTATGCAAAGTGTCATAAGTTATTCTCATGGTGATAATGGTGTATTACCACCCTTCGACCTGAAACCACTATGGACCCTAGATGTAGAGTCGGGTGCTTTATTGCTGATCAAACATTATCCGTAACTGGATGATCATAAAGACAGTTGATGGGCACTCCACGAAGCATGCTGAGGGACATGAGTGTCCTAGATGGAATTTGCCAATCCTGCATAACAGGAGAAATGTCTAAGGGCCCAATATTGAACTGGACAAGGATGACACAGTGTATGCCTTGTGTTCAATATAGACATAGGGGGCAATAGGGTAATTGTACAAACATATATTATCACGAAAAAGGTTTTGTCAGATCACATGACATTTTCGTGACTTGGGTAGCAGTGATGTGTTGCTAGATACCGCTCACTGTTTATTATGTTAAATATATAATTTAATATAATTACCAACGTTACGAAATCCTACAGGGTCACACACATAAGGATAGTTTGATGAGAGATAGAGAAATCAAAGGAACACCGTAAGGTACGGTGCACTTAAGTGAAAATAGAAATTCGGATAATATAATAATAATTATTGTTATTTTATAATGGTTATAAAATAATAATAAAATAAATATATTTATTATAATAATAGTTATTATAATAATATATAATATTATTATGGATCATGTGAATTGGGCTTTTAGCCCGCAGCCCACAAGAGAGTCTATAAAAGGAACCCTTGTGATGAAGCTTTCACTTGATGCAATTTCGTTTTTGATTCTCTTTTCTCACACAAATAATTTTGTTCGTAAGCAGCTAGCACTGTGACCGGAAGCTGTTCGTGTGGACTGAGTAGAGGCGTTGCACTTCATCAACGCTTGTGATCGCTGCATCAAAGATCTGAATCGCCACAAAGAGGTAACGATTCTATCACTGACCATGCTCATTCGTAAGGATCACTAAAGGAAATTTTTGTTTTCCGCTGCGTTTAGATCGCAATTTTCCTTCACAAGCATCGATCAGAATCAACCTTCTTCAGAAAGCAAGATGAGAAAAGCATCAATGTCATACGAGTCATAGCAAGAGGGAAGCACACTGAAGCGTCATCAACATTGCCAGCATCTTTTTGTTTCTCAATTTGTAACAATCTCCTCATTTCAGGGGACTTGTTTCTTTGACTGTACTTGCCAATTCAGGGCACCCCAAATCAATAAGATCAGATTTTCAGTCACACTTCGTCTCTTACATTATTATTTTTATTTGCAAAAAATGTCCGATGTCCTTAATGTAATGTTTGCATAAATACAGATGCGTCTTTCCTAAATTACATGCTTGCAGGGAATATATTTTCTTACTCCCAGGAGTCTCTAAATCTCCTATGATGGAATCCAGTGAGGGATACCTCGGGGTATTTGTGCGTTTCTTTGTCATAACAGGATTGCAGGTATTTAAAGCGTAGCTTGGGGCATGAAAGATCCTCCCCAGTAACATTACCATATCACTGTGTCCTCAGTACATCTTCTAGACAGTACCTGGAGTGTTTTCCCCAGCAAAGTTTCCAAATCATTATTTTCCAAGCAGCACCAGAAATGCTTTCTCCCCGTCAGAGTTGCCAGATAATCGCTTCCCAAGCACCTCTTCTTCAAACAGCATCAGGAAATGCTCATTCCCCGGCTGAGTTGTCAAGTCTCCTCATCCTCCGGAGGATCCTCGTAGAAATATCTAGGAAGATCGGTCAGTGATCATTCCTCCCCGGCCAAGTACTAGACAGGGAACCATTCTCCCCGCAGAGCTCCAGCCCCTCCAGTAGAGCAATGTCTGAAGATCATAACAAAGCAACAAAAGCTTCCACAAGACCCCAGCTGGGCTCTTCATTACCAGGATAGGTCTATCAGTGACTTATTCCCCCAAGCAAAACCATCTGAATCAGATCTACCAATGATCTCATTCCCAACTGGGATACCCTTTCAAAGCAGATCAGTCAGAGATCTCCACGGCAGCGGGATCCGAATCCCGGATCGATATCTTTTGCATAATCATAGCATTTGCATCATATTTCCCCCAAAAGCGTAGCATTCCGTCTAATACGGAGCATTACGGAAAAATCCAACATATTGCATAATCACAAGTCATGTTTTGAATTAGTATGGTGAAGTTGTGCGATACATTGATCATCCATAGGTTACACAATTAGATCGATCACTTTTATATAAGATATAAGAAATTCTGATGCAAAGATGGTATATGGGATATACTGTTTTGATTTCATCCATTCAATCACATAAGGATTGTAATTCTTTTGAAAGATCATCATTTTCATTCGCTTCGGAATACGACGTTAGTATGGTGAAGCAATGACATGTTGATCTATCATATTGAGTTATCAATCGAGTTGTGTTTGACGGCATGAAATTGTTGCATTAGGATTAATGGCAGTACAAGTGTTGTATAGCCGCAGACTTTTCCGGTTGGGGTTGTAAATGCACAAAAGTTGTGCAGGAAACGACGTGAAATACAATGAAGTGTTGTGCAGGAAACGAAAAAGGTTTTGTCAGATCACATGACATTTTCGTGACTTGGGTAACAGTGATGTGTTGCTAGATATCGCTCACTGTTTATTATGTTAAATATATAATTTAATATAATTACCAACGTTACGAAATCCTACAGGGTCACACACATAAGGACAGTTTGATGAGAGATAGAGAAATCAAAGGAACACCGTAAGGTACGATGCACTTAAGTGAAAATAGAAATTCGGATAATATAATAATAATTATTGTTATTTTATAATGGTTATAAAATAATAATAAAATAAATATATTTATTATAATAATAGTTATTATAATAATATATAATATTATTATGGATCATGTGAATTGGGCTTTTAGCCCGCAGCCCACAAGAGAGTCTATAAAAGGAACCCTTGTGATGAAGCTTTCACTTGATGCAATTTCGTTTTTGATTCTCTTTTCTCACTCAAATAATTCCGTTCGTAAGCAGTTAGCACTGTGACCGGAAGCTGTTCGTGTGGACTGAGTAGAGGCGTTGCACTTCATCAACGCTTGTGATCGCTGCATCAAAGATCTGAATCGCCACAAAGAGGTAACGATTCTATCACTGACCATGCTCATTCGTAAGGATCACTAAAGGAAATTTTTGTTTTCCGCTGCGTTTAGATCGCAATTTTCCTTCACAAGCATCGATCAGAATCAACCTTCTTCAGAAAGCAAGATGAGAAAAGCATCAATGTCATACGAGTCATAGCAAGAGGGAAGCACACTGAAGCGTCATCAACATTGCCAGCATCTTTTTGTTTCTCAATTTGTAACAATCTCCTCATTTCAGGGGACTCGTTTCTTTGACTGTACTTGCCAATTCAGGGCACCCCAAATCAATAAGATCAGATTTTCAGTCACACTTCGTCTCTTACATTATTATTTTTATTTGCAAAAAATGTCCGATGTCCTTAATGTAATGTTTGCATAAATACAGATGCGTCTTTTCTAAATTACATGCTTGCAGGGAATATATTTTCTTACTCCCAGGAGTCTCTAAATCTCCTATGATGGAATCCAGTGAGGGATACCTCGGGGTATTTGTGCGTTTCTTTGTCATAACAGGATTGCAGGTATTTAAAGCGTAGCTTGGGGCATGAAAGATCCTCCCCAGTAACATTACCATATCACTGTGTCCTCAATACATCTTCTAGACAGTACCTGGAGTGTTTTCCCCAGCAAAGTTTCCAAATCATTATTTTCCAAGCAGCACCAGAAATGCTTTCTCCCCGGCAGAGTTGCCAGATAATCGCTTCCCAAGCACCTCTTCTTCAAACAGCATCAGGAAATGCTCATTCCCCGGCTGAGTTGTCAAGTCTCCTCATCCTCCGGAGGATCCTCGTAGAAATATCTAGGAAGATCGGTCAGTGATCATTCCTCCCCGGCCAAGTACTAGACAGGGAACCATTCTCCCCGCAGAGCTCCAGCCCCTCCAGTAGAGCAATGTCTGAAGATCATAACAAAGCAACAAAAGCTTCCACAAGACCCCAGCTGGGCTCTTCATTACCAGGATAGGTCTATCAGTGACTTATTCCTCCAAGCAAAACCATCTGAATCAGATCTACCAATGATCTCATTCCCAACTGGGATACCCTTTCAAAGCAGATCAGTCAGAGATCTCCACGGCAGCGGGATCCGAATCCCGGATCGATATTGAAATTCTGGTATGACAGACTCAGATGTCTAATATGATGTTGAGACATCTTATCTGTTACTTATAAACATGGTAAGGTATACATATCAGTACTTAAATAATTCTGTTATATCAGAGTCAAACATGCTTCAGGATGTTGGGACATCTGATAGGACATTCAGTTCAGGTACTGCATAAAACATAAAAGATAAAAAGAACACAGCAGAAGTTTGTTAACCCAGTTCAGTGTATAACCACACCTACATCTGGAGGCTACCAAGCCAGGAGGAAATCCACTATTAGTAATATTAATTCTAGACTTAAACCACCCTGTTTAATCTATCACTTAATACTTACCCAATGCAATTTCTACCTAAGACTCACTTAGATAAGAGTACCCTACTCACTCCCCCTCAATCACACAGTGATCTTTTACAATGATTAATAAAATTGAAGTCACACTTCAAACACAACAGCTTGATCTTACTTAGAAGTTTCAATCAAGACACAATACTTCTCTTGCTTACAAGCTTCGAGAATCACAAGTGAAACAGCCACAATAGAGTTCCTTGTTACTCACGGCTGCCACAAGAACACAACCCTAATAATGTTTACATTTTCGGTTGATTGGGTTAATCCTAAACTAGGTTACAAGGTTTATTTTATAACCTATTCCCAACTGGATTTGGGCCTAAACAATCACAACAATAGCTGCTACAAATATGCAGAAATATCTGCTACAAATATGCAGAAATATCTGCTACAAATATGCAGAAATATCTGCTACAAATATTCCAAAAGATCTTCAACTTCTAAAATATCTCTAAATATAGAAACCTATATTTTTCAATATTTGTCTTCAATTTAAATTGAGTCTTTAAGATCTTCTAGATCAGCACCACATATGATTGCATAATATCTCCAGAATATTCTGCATAATTCAGATCTGATAAATCCAATGTCATCACCTTGAATTAGGGTTTGTTACTTCCTAGATTCTAGGTGATTTTGTTCTTCTGATTAATCTGAATCTTCATAACAAAACTCCCTACAGATGCGCCTTGTTCTGTTTTTATCCATCCATAATTAATTCCAGATAACTCTCCTTAAATATCTCAGATCAGTTAGTTATTAATTAATTCTGGTAACAGGTCTGAGATGTCTCAACATCTGTTGGGACATCCTGAAAAACTGAACTTACTTCATTTACTGATACAATGTCACAACATCTGATGGGACATCCTGTAAACTGAACTTATTCCATCAACTGATACAATGTCCTAACATCTGGTGTGACATCCTGATATCTTGACTTAAGTTCATTAACTGTTACTCTGTTTGACAGTGTCACAACATTTGGTGTGACATCCTGAACTAAGTTCAACACTTCTTGTTTGTAACATATGACAGTAATGTTGTCATGACAGTTGCAGATGTTTCAACATTCTCTTTGACATCTGTCATGACATTTGCAGATGTTTCAACATTCTCTTTGACATCTGTCATGACATTTGCAGATGTTTCAGCATCTTCTTTGACATCTGTCTGTAGCATATGACAGTAATTCTGTCATGACATTTGCAGATGTTTCAACATCTTCTTTGACATCTGTCTGTAACATTCTTATTCAACATTTGCAGATGTTTCAACATCTTCTTTGACATCTGACTGTGACATATGACAACATCTGTTGGGACATCCTGAATTTAGTTCTTCTACTCTGTTTGATAATGTCCCAACATCTTATAGGACATTCTGAACTGAATTCAACATCTTCTTTGACAACTTCCACATTTATCTGTGTCACCATGTCAGGACATCATGTTTGACATGTTCTTCCAGAATCTATACCATGTTAATATGGAACTTCTTATTCAACATTTTCCAGCCATATTAGTTTTACCAAACATAATGCCAATCATAGAATAATAGCATTAACAATCTCCCCCTTTGGCTTATTTTGGCTAAAACTAATTTACATACAGGTGTAGTAGAAGTTCCTTAACATCACATCTTCATATCAGACCTCACACTATTACTTCTCCCCCTTTTTAGCCATAAAAAGACAAAGGTTCCATAATAAAAATAGAGGTATATAATCTCCATAAGCTTGAAACACACACAAGCTTCACAATTCCTCAAGAATCAAACATAAACTGCAAAGAGCAGCTTTATATAATATAGCCTTCTAGACTCTTAGGATTCTCCTTATCTGGTTAAGGTATTACTCCCCCTTAACACCACAAAATCAAGTGCACATACTTGTAACACACTCCCCCTATCTAGGATACTCCATGCTTCTCTGTACATTGATGAAAGGAAAACATAAGACGCATCTTCATGTCTTCAAGAGCTCACCCTCTGTTCAATTCCCAATTGAACACATTCACTTCTTGTACCAAAGCATACCTGATTCCTTTCTGGGTTTGTAGTTACCACATACTACATAAGATGAACATCTTCTAGCACACAGGTTCTTGACACTAAGCTTTTACACACCAAAGGCCATACAATCCAGATAAAACACATCCAAACTAATTATGAAATTAGAATGAATGTCCACAAACAAACTTCCAAGCAATCAATACCTGATATACTTCTGGTGGATCAACAGAGATGTGCTCTTCAGTTGAGGCCTTGTGCTGGTCCTCAGATGTTTCAACATCTATTGGGACATCCTGTTGAGCAGGAGTGTCCTTTGCAGCCTGAGTTTGTTGATCTTCTTGTGGGGCTGGCATAGTGTTCAGAGAGATAGATATGCCACTTACCACTCTTTGCTCAGATAGGATCTTGGTTACCAACTCCTTTATGGAATCATCCACATATTCAGAAGCTTTTGGAGTGTTGTACAATGGTGAAGGTATGCCTTTGGTCTTGCTGAAAACTTGATCTTTTTGGAGTTCTTGGCTTTTTAGCACGAGGAACACTTCCAGTCTCTTCTACATGTTTCTTCCAATATAGATCATCTACTTCATCATTCTCCCATATGATTAGGTAGTCTAATAATAGAAACCATGTAGATAAACACCCCAGATAATGTACTAACACTTAGTTAGAACATTTTTCATACACCAAGACCTTATCACCATGATCCTAGATGTGCTTCACCAACTGAACTTACTATAGCATAGTAATCCAAGAACTGAAAATCTTCAACTACACTGTGCCACCAGTTAGAATTAGAAATCCAGAAAGAGTGATAAACTCTCATCCACCTTCAAGAAGAATAAATCCTCTTGAGTCTTCAACTCATCACTCCTCTGCCCAAGAGCAATTTGTTCCAAGACAATCCTCAAGAACAACCAGCTGCCACACTCTGATTATCTTGATTCTTCGAATCCACTTTAAAGATCAACCAATTACCACATTTTGATAACCTCTTTTATGAATCCTCATATGAAAAAGCCAATTGCCACTTTTGTCTTCTTCACGTTTATAATAAAGCTTCCAAAGATATCCTGATCAAAAAAGTTGATCTTCACCAATTAGACTCTGATGTTGAACTAGATGTTTAAACATTATTAGCCCACATCCATCTGTTAAATTCAGTTCCTTCTTCTTCCACTTGAAAGAACCTCCTTCCTTTATTGAACAAGAGTTACATGCTCTCATAGACTTGATTTATCCATCAAGTTTGAGTAGACAACCTCCATTCTATTGGTTTTGCAGAAGTTCTTACCAATAACACATATTGATGAGAAACTTCCAATGTTTCTCCAAAGTCTTCAAACCTGCCACTGTCTGATTATTCAGAAGGAATAGTTAAGAACTACACCTCAAAACTATACCAAGGATGCCACCTTTCCTTGAGTAAAGCAGTCTAAACAAATTTATGATATCTCCACCTATCTTAACTCCATGATGAGCATTCTGGACTACACCTAGATCAGAAATAAACCAATCCAAGTAGTCACCAAGATTATGATATGTTCATGGTCTTTCATCTCCATCTTCAGAATCAACAATATCCAGACAAGTTCTTCCCAAGAAACTTTCCAGAAATACATAACTCTTGTCACACAAGACTGAAGCCAATGCTACAGCTTATGCAATACCTCTCCCATGATTCTGCACAAACTCTGATGATAAGATGTTCCAACATCTTTTTGAACATCACCAATCTTGAATCACAAGGATAATCAATCAAATATTTGTGAATTCCACAAACAACAATTGATCTTAAATCCTTGTATAATACCTTATCAGATAGTTCTACACAATCTGATCTTTTACTTTTGAAGGATTTTAAGGTTAGCTCCAGATAAGATTAGCAAGATCTCCTTATGTCATGGATAAACAATACTCCAGCTGAGCATGTACTCCACTAATTCTCAATTTCACACCCCTGATGAACATACAAAGAGCACAACTGATAAATATCCACACTTGATTTTATATTCCAAAACAGATGCTCTTAGTTTGCTTGCTACAAAGGGTTTATACTGCCACTATACATGACTAGTAGTGGAAGAGACTACCAGTTCAACAACCATTCTGATCAGACTTCCCAATCTGACATTCTTCCCTTGCTTCTAGCAATTGTTGGTCACATTGATAGCTTTAATCATGACCAAAGTCATGCATTTTTCACCCACATTTGTAAATACATTTAGAAGCTTCTTCATCTTCAGATTCATCATTAGATTCATCAGTATTCTGAGTAACCTCTTCCAGCTCCAGCCTTTGAAATACTTCCTCAAGCTTTTTCTTCCTGGCATCCAGATTTTTGCAAGTGTTCTTCAGATCTGCAATCAAGGCAGCTTTGGATATGGGAGTCTTTGCTTTTGAAGGTCCAGCAGATGTCCTAGTGGAAGCTTCAACATCAGCAGCATGATGGCTTAAGAAAAGTTTGTAATGGAAGGCCAGAGGACTTTTTCTTTTGCATACTGAATCCTTCTCAGTGAGGATACCTGGATACTGGCTTAGTATGATTCCACAAAGCAGAGAGGAAAAAACAATGGGAAGCTTTGTTGCAGATGTTCCAACATGCTTCAATGTCTGATAAAAAAAATATAAGCCCCAAAGTACAGCTTTGCTTGGGTGCCCACAGCATATATGAACCTGCTCAATTCAGTTGCTATTGAGGAGGTATGGTTGGTAGGGACCCAATTTGAAGTGCCAATCCTATGCAGCATTGCATACTTCCTTGTCAGCAAGCTAACAGAAAATTTCCCTTTGACTGGCCAAGCTTTGAATTGATTAGCAGTGATGACCTTGCACACATGGTTATTTATCTTTCCCAGCTCATTAGGTCCATCAGATTCTCTTCCTAGATAGTGGTTGATAACCCTAGAAGAGAATTCCACACATTTCCCTCTTACATACACCTTTCTGAAGTCATCTGATTTACCATCATCACAGTCCTCTTGAAGGTTGACAATGAATTCCTTGACTAGCAGCTCATAGCAAGGTAAAAGTTTGATACTGTCTTGAATAAACCAGCAGAAGAAATTAAATCAATTACCTCAGTGCACTCAAGTGCATTTCTGCCCAGCTCTCTTTCAAGTGCTACCCTTCTTTGGTATACAAATTTCCATCTGCTCACACTTGACACATGATGGAATGAAACATTGTCCAGAGGAGCTTCTGGAACAGCAGAGGTGGACCTTGAGGGTGCTGGTTTCTTCTTTGGTTGAGATGTTGGGACATCCTCTTCAACATCTGAATCTGGTGGAGTTACAGCTTTCCTCTTTTGGGTATTCACCTTGCTCCATTGTTTAGTAGGACCAAGTATCACTTTGACCTTGTCTTTCTTTGGAGTAGGCTGCTTCTTTTCAGGAGATGAATGTCCTGTAGTCTTCTTTTCCTTTCTAGCCCTAAGCCTTTTGGCTATGCTAGGGTCCACAGAAGCAATGATCATTATCTAAGTCTTCAACATGTAGCATAGATGCCTCCTCTTCCAGGTTAGGAGTAGGTTCTAAACATATGTGATCATCACACATTTGTCTAGCACCCAAAGCATCCATCATCACACCAGTTTCCTTCTTCTGGAACACAAAACTAAGCTTGGTTCATAAACTGTTGATGTGTAGTGTGGTGTTAAGCCATTAGGGTTGACATATCAATTCAGCTTCTTTCTTGATGAAACTTCCTTCAGTTCATGATTTAGACAATCATAAACATGTATCTTCACAGGAGAGATTTTCTCCAGCTATACCTAAACAACATAGGACACCATAACCAAGAAGGATATCCTCATTAGGTCACCATAAATAAGCTTAAGAGATAACTTATCAAGATTTTCACTCCCGCATGAAAGATTTGATAATTATACTCTTTTGTTTTGGCTTCAACCTCTCCTTTCATCAAGAACCACTACATTCTGAACTAAGTGTTCTCCAATTCTCACAGAAAACAAAATACAAGCCTCCTTCAAATATAGAATTCTCAGAACCAAGATGTCAGGACATTCTGTTTGACATCATAGCTACACAACAATTCACCAGCAAATTTCCAGCCCTGATAACACCAGACTGGTCCAATATACACCATATGATGAATAGTCCATCCTCCACTTCTAGGGACCATTCAAACACCAATATGAACCTCTCAAGTTCAAACAGCTTTTCATTATATCCTCCTTCTTCCTTTACCATGAACCAGAAAGTATCCCCCTTAGATCTCATCCAGAAACAGACCAGGATGCCTGCTCTGATACCAATTGAAATTCTGGTATGACAGACTCAGATGTCTAATATGATGTTGAGACATCTTATCTGTTACTTATAAACATGGTAAGGTATACATATCAGTACTTAAATAATTCTGTTATATCAGAGTCAAACATGCTTCAGGATGTTGGGACATCTGATAGGACATTCAGTTTAGGTACTGCATAAAACATAAAAGATAAAAAGAACACAGCAGAAGTTTGTTAACCCAGTTCAGTGTATAACCACACCTACATCTGGAGGCTACCAAGCCAGGAGGAAATCCACTATTAGTAATATTAATTCTAGACTTAAACCACCCTGTTTAATCTATCACTTAATACTTACCCAATGCAATTTCTACCTAAGACTCACTTAGATAAGAGTACCCTACTCACTCCCCCTCAATCACACAGTGATCTTTTACAATGATTAATAAAATTGAAGTCACACTTCAAACACAACAGCTTGATCTTACTTAGAAGTTTCAATCAAGACACAATACTTCTCTTGCTTACAAGCTTCGAGAATCACAAGTGAAACAGCCACAATAGAGTTCCTTGTTACTCACGGCTGCCACAAGAACACAACCCTAATAATGTTTACATTTTCGGTTGATTGGGTTAATCCTAAACTAGGTTACAAGGTTTCTTTTATAACCTATTCCCAACTGGATTTGGGCCTAAACAATCACAACAATAGCTGCTACAAATATGCAGAAATATCTGCTACAAATATGCAGAAATATCTGCTACAAATATGCAGAAATATCTGCTACAAATATTCCAAAAGATCTTCAACTTCTAAAATATCTCTAAATATAGAAACCTATATTTTTCAATATTTGTCTTCAATTTAAATTGAGTCTTTAAGATCTTCTAGATCAGCACCACATATGATTGCATAATATCTCCAGAATATTCTGCATAATTCAGATCTGATAAATCCAATGTCATCACCTTGAATTAGGGTTTGTTACTTCCTAGATTCTAGGTGATTTTGTTCTTCTGATTAATCTGAATCTTCAAACAAAACTCCCTACAGATGCGCCTTGTTCTGTTTTTATCCATCCATAATTAATTCCAGATAACTCTCCTTAAATATCTCAGATCAGTTAGTTATTAATTAATTCTGGTAACAGGTCTGAGATGTCTCAACATCTGTTGGGACATCCTGAAAAACTGAACTTACTTCATTTACTGATACAATGTCACAACATCTGATGGGACATCCTGTAAACTGAACTTATTCCATCAACTGATACAATGTCCTAACATCTGGTGTGACATCCTGATATCTTGACTTAAGTTCATTAACTGTTACTCTGTTTGACAGTGTCACAACATTTGGTGTGACATCCTGAACTAAGTTCAACACTTCTTGTTTGTAACATATGAAAGTAATGTTGTCATGACAGTTGCAGATGTTTCAACATTCTCTTTGACATCTGTCATGACATTTGCAGATGTTTCAACATTCTCTTTGACATCTGTCATGACATTTGCAGATGTTTCAGCATCTTCTTTGACATCTGTCTGTAGCATATGACAGTAATTCTGTCATGACATTTGCAGATGTTTCAACATCTTCTTTGACATCTGTCTGTAACATTCTTATTCAACATTTGCAGATGTTTCAACATCTTCTTTGACATCTGACTGTGACATATGACAACATCTGTTGGGACATCCTGAATTTAGTTCTTCTACTCTGTTTGATAATGTCCCAACATCTTATAGGACATTCTGAACTGAATTCAACATCTTCTTTGACAACTTCCACATTTATCTGTGTCACCATGTCAGGACATCATGTTTGACATGTTCTTCCAGAATCTATACCATGTTAATATGGAACTTCTTATTCAACATTTTCCAGCCATATTAGTTTTACCAAACATAATGCCAATCATAGAATAATAGCATTAACAGATATCTTTTGCATAATCATAGCATTTGCATCATATTTCCCCCAAAAGCGTAGCATTCCGTCTAATACGGAGCATTACGGCAAAAATCCAACATATTGCATAATCACAAGTCATGTTTTGAATTAGTATGGTGAAGTTGTGCGATACATTGATCATCCATAGGTTACACAATTAGATCGATCACTTTTATATAAGATATAAGAAATTCTGATGCAAAGATGGTATATGGGATATACTGTTTTGATTTCATCCATTCAATCACATAAGGATTGTAATTCTTTTGAAAGATCATCATTTTCATTCGCTTCGGAATCCGACGTTAGTATGGTGAAGCAATGACATGTTGATCTATCATATTGAGTTATCAATCGAGTTATGTTTGACGGTATGAAATTGTTTCATTAGGATTAATGGCAGTACAAGTGTTGTATTGCCGCAGACTTTTCCGGTTGGGGTTGTAAATGCACAAAAGTTGTGCAGGAAACGACGTGAAATACAATGAAGTGTTGTGCAGGAAACGAAAAAGGTTTTGTCAGATCACATGACATTTTCGTGACTTGGGTAGCAGTGATGTGTTGCTAGATACCGCTCACTGTTTATTATGTTAAATATATAATTTAATATAATTACCAACGTTACGAAATCCTACAGGGTCACACACATAAGGACAGTTTGATGAGAGATAGAGAAATCAAAGGAACACCGTAAGGTACGGTGCACTTAAGTGAAAATAGAAATTCGGATAATATAATAATAATTATTGTTATTTTATAATGGTTATAAAATAATAATAAAATAAATATATTTATTATAATAATAGTTATTATAATAATATATAATATTATTATGGATCATGTGAATTGGGCTTTTAGCCCGCAGCCCACAAGAGAGTCTATAAAAGGAACCCTTGTGATGAAGCTTTCACTTGATGCAATTTCGTTTTTGATTCTCTTTTCTCACTCAAATAATTCCGTTCGTAAGCAGCTAGCACTGTGACCGGAAGCTGTTCGTGTGGACTGAGTAGAGGCGTTGCACTTCATCAACGCTTGTGATCGCTGCATCAAAGATCTGAATCGCCACAAAGAGGTAACGATTCTATCACTGACCATGCTCATTCGTAAGGATCACTAAAGGAAATTTTTGTTTTCCGCTGCGTTTAGATCGCAATTTTCCTTCACAAGCATCGATCAGAATCAACCTTCTTCAGAAAGCAAGATGAGAAAAGCATCAATGTCATACGAGTCATAGCAAGAGGGAAGCACACTGAAGCGTCATCAACATTGCCAGCATCTTTTTGTTTCTCAATTTGTAACAATCTCCTCATTTCAGGGGACTCGTTTCTTTGACTGTACTTGCCAATTCAGGGCACCCCAAATCAATAAGATCAGATTTTCAGTCACACTTCGTCTCTTACATTATTATTTTTATTTGCAAAAAATGTCCGATGTCCTTAATGTAATGTTTGCATAAATACAGATGCGTCTTTTCTAAATTACATGCTTGCAGGGAATATATTTTCTTACTCCCAGGAGTCTCTAAAACTCCTATGATGGAATCCAGTGAGGGATACCTCGGGGTATTTGTGCGTTTCTTTGTCATAACAGGATTGCAGGTATTTAAAGCGTAGCTTGGGGCATGAAAGATCCTCCCCAGTAACATTACCAGATCACTGTGTCCTCAGTACATCTTCTAGACAGTACCTGGAGTGTTTTCCCCAGCAAAGTTTCCAAATCATTATTTTCCAAGCAGCACCAGAAATGCTTTCTCCCCGTCAGAGTTGCCAGATAATCGCTTCCCAAGCACCTCTTCTTCAAACAGCATCAGGAAATGCTCATTCCCCGGCTGAGTTGTCAAGTCTCCTCATCCTCCGGAGGATCCTCGTAGAAATATCTAGGAAGATCGGTCAGTGATCATTCCTCCCCGGCCAAGTACTAGACAGGGAACCATTCTCCCCGCAGAGCTCCAGCTCCTCCAGTAGAGCAATGTCTGAAGATCATAACAAAGCAACAAAAGCTTCCACAAGACCCCAGCTGGGCTCTTCATTACCAGGATAGGTCTATCAGTGACTTATTCCCCCAAGCAAAACCATCTGAATCAGATCTACCAATGATCTCATTCCCAACTGGGATACCCTTTCAAAGCAGATCAGTCAGAGATCTCCACGGCAGCGGGATCCGAATCCCGGATCGATATCTTTTGCATAATCATAGCATTTGCATCATATTTCCCCCAAAAGCGTAGCATTCCGTCTAATACGGAGCATTATGGCAAAAATCCAACATATTGCATAATCACAAGTCATGTTTTGAATTAGTATGGTGAAGTTGTGCGATACATTGATCATCCATAGGTTACACAATTAGATCGATCACTTTTATATAAGATATAAGAAATTCTGATGCAAAGATGGTATATGGGATATACTGTTTTGATTTCATCCATTCAATCACATAAGGATTGTAATTCTTTTGAAAGATCATCATTTTCATTCGCTTCGGAATCCGACGTTAGTATGGTGAAGCAATGACATGTTGATCTATCATATTGAGTTATCAATCGAGTTGTGTTTGACGGCATGAAATTGTTGCATTAGGATTAATGGCAGTACAAGTGTTGTATTGCCGCAGACTTTTCCGGTTGGGGTTGTAAATGCACAAAAGTTGTGCAGGAAACGACGTGAAATACAATGAAGTGTTGTGCAGGAAACGAAAAAGGTTTTGTCAGATCACATGACATTTTCGTGACTTGGGTAGCAGTGATGTGTTGCTAGATACCGCTCACTGTTTATTATGTTAAATATATAATTTAATATAATTACCAACGTTACGAAATCCTACAGGGTCACACACATAAGGACAGTTTGATGAGAGATAGAGAAATCAAAGGAACACCGTAAGGTACGGTGCACTTAAGTGAAAATAGAAATTCGGATAATATAATAATAATTATTGTTATTTTATAATGGTTATAAAATAATAATAAAATAAATATATTTATTATAATAATAGTTATTATAATAATATATAATATTATTATGGATCATGTGAATTGGGCTTTTAGCCCGCAGCCCACAAGAGAGTCTATAAAAGGAACCCTTGTGATGAAGCTTTCACTTGATGCAATTTCGTTTTTGATTCTCTTTTCTCACTCAAATAATTCCGTTCGTAAGCAGCTAGCACTGTGACCGGAAGCTGTTCGTGTGGACTGAGTAGAGGCGTTGCACTTCATCAACGCTTGTGATCGCTGCATCAAAGATCTGAATCGCCACAAAGAGGTAACGATTCTATCACTGACCATGCTCATTCGTAAGGATCACTAAAGGAAATTTTTGTTTTCCGCTGCGTTTAGATCGCAATTTTCCTTCACAAGCATCGATCAGAATCAACCTTCTTCAGAAAGCAAGATGAGAAAAGCATCAATGTCATACGAGTCATAGCAAGAGGGAAGCACACTGAAGCGTCATCAACATTGCCAGCATCTTTTTGTTTCTCAATTTGTAACAATCTCCTCATTTCAGGGGACTCGTTTCTTTGACTGTACTTGCCAATTCAGGGCACCCCAAATCAATAAGATCAGATTTTCAGTCACACTTCGTCTCTTACATTATTATTTTTATTTGCAAAAAATGTCCGATGTCCTTAATGTAATGTTTGCATAAATACAGATGCGTCTTTTCTAAATTACATGCTTGCAGGGAATATATTTTCTTACTCCCAGGAGTCTCTAAAACTCCTATGATGGAATCCAGTGAGGGATACCTCGGGGTATTTGTGCGTTTCTTTGTCATAACAGGATTGCAGGTATTTAAAGCGTAGCTTGGGGCATGAAAGATCCTCCCCAGTAACATTACCAGATCACTGTGTCCTCAGTACATCTTCTAGACAGTACCTGGAGTGTTTTCCCCAGCAAAGTTTCCAAATCATTATTTTCCAAGCAGCACCAGAAATGCTTTCTCCCCGTCAGAGTTGCCAGATAATCGCTTCCCAAGCACCTCTTCTTCAAACAGCATCAGGAAATGCTCATTCCCCGGCTGAGTTGTCAAGTCTCCTCATCCTCCAGAGGATCCTCGTAGAAATATCTAGGAAGATCGGTCAGTGATCATTCCTCCCCGGCCAAGTACTAGATAGGGAACCATTCTCCCCGCAGAGCTCCAGCCCCTCCAGTAGAGCAATGTCTGAAGATCATAACAAAGCAACAAAAGCTTCCACAAGACCCCAGCTGGGCTCTTCATTACCAGGATAGGTCTATCAGTGACTTATTCCCCCAAGCAAAACCATCTGAATCAGATCTACCAATGATCTCATTCCCAACTGGGATACCCTTTCAAAGCAGATCAGTCAGAGATCTCCACGGCAGCGGGATCCGAATCCCGGATCGATATCTTTTGCATAATCATAGCATTTGCATCATATTTCCCCCAAAAGCGTAGCATTCCGTCTAATACGGAGCATTACGGCAAAAATCCAACATATTGCATAATCACAAGTCATGTTTTGAATTAATATGGTGAAGTTGTGCGATACATTGATCATCCATAGGTTACACAATTAGATCGATCACTTTTATATAAGATATAAGAAATTCTGATGCAAAGATGGTATATGGGATATACTGTTTTGATTTCATCCATTCAATCACATAAGGATTGTAATTCTTTTGAAAGATCATCATTTTCATTCGCTTCGGAATCCGACGTTAGTATGGTGAAGCAATGACATGTTGATCTATCATATTGAGTTATCAATCGAGTTGTGTTTGACGACATGAAATTGTTGCATTAGGATTAATGGCAGTACAAGTGTTGTATTGCCGCAGACTTTTCCGGTTGGGGTTGTAAATGCACAAAAGTTGTGCAGGAAACGACGTGAAATACAATGAAGTGTTGTGCAGGAAACGAAAAAGGTTTTGTCAGATCACATGACATTTTCGTGACTTGGGTAGCAGTGATGTGTTGCTAGATACCGCTCACTGTTTATTATGTTAAATATATAATTTAATATAATTACCAACGTTACGAAATCCTACAGGGTCACACACATAAGGACAGTTTGATGAGAGATAGAGAAATCAAAGGAACACCGTAAGGTACGGTGCACTTAAGTGAAAATAGAAATTCGGATAATATAATAATAATTATTGTTATTTTATAATGGTTATAAAATAATAATAAAATAAATATATTTATTATAATAATAGTTATTATAATAATATATAATATTATTATGGATCATGTGAATTGGGCTTTTAGCCCGCAGCCCACAAGAGAGTCTATAAAAGGAACCCTTGTGATGAAGCTTTCACTTGATGCAATTTCGTTTTTGATTCTCTTTTCTCACTCAAATAATTCCGTTCGTAAGCAGCTAGCACTGTGACCGGAAGCTGTTCGTGTGGACTGAGTAGAGGCGTTGCACTACATCAACGCTTGTGATCGCTGCATCAAAGATCTGAATCGCCACAAAGAGGTAACGATTCTATCACTGACCATGCTCATTCGTAAGGATCACTAAAGGAAATTTTTGTTTTCCGCTGCGTTTAGATCGCAATTTTCCTTCACAAGCATCGATCAGAATCAACCTTCTTCAGAAAGCAAGATGAGAAAAGCATCAATGTCATATGAGTCATAGCAAGAGGGAAGCACACTGAAGCGTCATCAACATTGCCAGCATCTTTTTGTTTCTCAATTTGTAACAATCTCCTCATTTCAGGGGACTCGTTTCTTTGACTGTACTTGCCAATTCAGGGCACCCCAAATCAATAAGATTAGATTTTCAGTCACACTTCGTCTCTTACATTATTATTTTTATATGCAAAAAATGTCCGATGTCCTTAATGTAATGTTTGCATAAATACAGATGCGTCTTTTCTAAATTACATGCTTGCAGGGAATATATTTTCTTACTCCCAGGAGTCTCTAAAACTCCTATGATGGAATCCAGTGAGGGATACCTCGGGGTATTTGTGCGTTTCTTTGTCATAACAGGATTGCAGGTATTTAAAGCGTAGCTTGGGGCATGAAAGATCCTCCCCAGTAACATTACCAGATCACTGTGTCCTCAGTACATCTTCTAGACAGTACCTGGAGTGTTTTCCCCAGCAAAGTTTCCAAATCATTATTTTCCAAGCAGCACCAGAAATGCTTTCTCCCCGTCAGAGTTGCCAGATAATCGCTTCCCAAGCACCTCTTCTTCAAACAGCATCAGGAAATGCTCATTCCCCGGCTGAGTTGTCAAGTCTCCTCATCCTCCGGAGGATCCTCGTAGAAATATCTAGGAAGATCGGTCAGTGATCATTCCTCCCCGGCCAAGTACTAGACAGGGAACCATTCTCCCCGCAGAGCTCCAGCCCCTCCAGTAGAGCAATGTCTGAAGATCATAACAAAGCAACAAAAGCTTCCACAAGACCCCAGCTGGGCTCTTCATTACCAGGATAGGTCTATCAGTGACTTATTCCCCAAAGCAAAACCATCTGAATCAGATCTACCAATGATCTCATTCCCAACTGGGATACCCTTTCAAAGCAGATCAGTCAGAGATCTCCACGGCAGCGGGATCCGAATCCCGGATCGATATCTTTTGCATAATCATAGCATTTGCATCATATTTCCCCCAAAAGCGTAGCATTCCGTCTAATACGGAGCATTACGGCAAAAATCCAACATATTGCATAATCACAAGTCATGTTTTGAATTAGTATGGTGAAGTTGTGCGATACATTGATCATCCATAGGTTACACAATTAGATCAATCACTTTTATATAAGATATAAGAAATTCTGATGCAAAGATGGTATATGGGATATACTGTTTTGATTTCATCCATTCAATCACATAAGGATTGTAATTCTTTTGAAAGATCATCATTTTCATTCGCTTCGGAATCCGACGTTAGTATGGTGAAGCAATGACATGTTGATCTATCATATTGAGTTATCAATCGAGTTGTGTTTGACGACATGAAATTGTTGCATTAGGATTAATGGCAGTACAAGTGTTGTATTGCCGCAGACTTTTCCGGTTGGGGTTGTAAATGCACAAAAGTTGTGCAGGAAACGACGTGAAATACAATGAAGTGTTGTGCAGGAAACGAAAAAGGTTTTGTCAGATCACATGACATTTTCGTGACTTGGGTAGCAGTGATGTGTTGCTAGATACCGCTCACTGTTTATTATGTTAAATATATAATTTAATATAATTACCAACGTTACGAAATCCTACAGGGTCACACACATAAGGACAGTTTATGAGAGATAGAGAAATCAAAGGAACACCGTAAGGTACGGTGCACTTAAGTGAAAATAGAAATTCGGATAATATAATAATAATTATTGTTATTTTATAATGGTTATAAAATAATAATAAAATAAATATATTTATTATAATAATAGTTATTATAATAATATATAATATTATTATGGATCATGTGAATTGGGCTTTTAGCCCGCAGCCCACAAGAGAGTCTATAAAAGGAACCCTTGTGATGAAGCTTTCACTTGATGCAATTTCGTTTTTGATTCTCTTTTCTCACTCAAATAATTCCGTTCGTAAGCAGCTAGCACTGTGACCGGAAGCTGTTCGTGTGGACTGAGTAGAGGCGTTGCACTACATCAACGCTTGTGATCGCTGCATCAAAGATCTGAATCGCCACAAAGAGGTAACGATTCTATCACTGACCATGCTCATTCGTAAGGATCACTAAAGGAAATTTTTGTTTTCCGCTGCGTTTAGATCGCAATTTTCCTTCACAAGCATCGATCAGAATCAACCTTCTTCAGAAAGCAAGATGAGAAAAGCATCAATGTCATATGAGTCATAGCAAGAGGGAAGCACACTGAAGCGTCATCAACATTGCCAGCATCTTTTTGTTTCTCAATTTGTAACAATCTCCTCATTTCAGGGGACTCGTTTCTTTGACTGTACTTGCCAATTCAGGGCACCCCAAATCAATAAGATCAGATTTTCAGTCACACTTCGTCTCTTACATTATTATTTTTATATGCAAAAAATGTTCGATGTCCTTAATGTAATGTTTGCATAAATACAGATGCGTCTTTTCTAAATTACATGCTTGCAGGGAATATATTTTCTTACTCCCAGGAGTCTCTAAAACTCCTATGATGGAATCCAGTGAGGGATACCTCGGGGTATTTGTGCGTTTCTTTGTCATAACAGGATTGCAGGTATTTAAAGCGTAGCTTGGGGCATGAAAGATCCTCCCCAGTAACATTACCAGATCACTGTGTCCTCAGTACATCTTCTAGACAGTACCTGGAGTGTTTTCCCCAGCAAAGTTTCCAAATCATTATTTTCCAAGCAGCACCAGAAATGCTTTCTCCCCGTCAGAGTTTCCAGATAATCGCTTCCCAAGCACCTCTTCTTCAAACAGCATCAGGAAATGCTCATTCCCCGGCTGAGTTGTCAAGTCTCCTCATCCTCCGGAGGATCCTCGTAGAAATATCTAGGAAGATCGGTCAGTGATCATTCCTCCCCGGCCAAGTACTAGACAGGGAACCATTCTCCCCGCAGAGCTCCAGCCCCTCCAGTAGAGCAATGTCTGAAGATCATAACAAAGCAACAAAAGCTTCCACAAGACCCCAGCTGGGCTCTTCATTACCAGGATAGGTCTATCAGTGACTTATTCCCCCAAGCAAAACCATCTGAATCAGATCTACCAATGATCTCATTCCCAACTGGGATACCCTTTCAAAGCAGATCAGTCAGAGATCTCCACGGCAGCGGGATCCGAATCCCGGATCGATATCTTTTGCATAATCATAGCATTTGCATCATATTTCCCCCAAAAGCGTAGCATTCCGTCTAATACGGAGCATTACGTCAAAAATCCAACATATTGCATAATCACAAGTCATGTTTTGAATTAGTATGGTGAAGTTGTGCGATACATTGATCATCCATAGGTTACACAATTAGATCAATCACTTTTATATAAGATATAAGAAATTCTGATGCAAAGATGGTATATGGGATATACTGTTTTGATTTCATCCATTCAATCACATAAGGATTGTAATTCTTTTGAAAGATCATCATTTTCATTCGCTTCGGAATCCGACGTTAGTATGGTGAAGCAATGACATGTTGATCTATCATATTGAGTTATCAATCGAGTTGTGTTTGACGGCATGAAATTGTTGCATTAGGATTAATGGCAGTACAAGTGTTGTATTGCCGCAGACTTTTCCGGTTGGGGTTGTAAATGCACAAAAGTTGTGCAGGAAACGACGTGAAATACAATGAAGTGTTGTGCAGGAAACGAAAAAGGTTTTGTCAGATCACATGACATTTTCGTGACTTGGGTAGCAGTGATGTGTTGCTAGATACCGCTCACTGTTTATTATGTTAAATATATAATTTAATATAATTACCAACGTTACGAAATCCTACAGGGTCACACACATAAGGACAGTTTATGAGAGATAGAGAAATCAAAGGAACACCGTAAGGTACGGTGCACTTAAGTGAAAATAGAAATTCGGATAATATAATAATAATTATTGTTATTTTATAATGGTTATAAAATAATAATAAAATAAATATATTTATTATAATAATAGTTATTATAATAATATATAATATTATTATGGATCATGTGAATTGGGCTTTTAGCCCGCAGCCCACAAGAGAGTCTATAAAAGGAACCCTTGTGATGAAGCTTTCACTTGATGCAATTTCGTTTTTGATTCTCTTTTCTCACTCAAATAATTCCGTTCGTAAGCAGCTAGCACTGTGACCGGAAGCTGTTCGTGTGGACTGAGTAGAGGCGTTGCACTTCATCAACGCTTGTGATCGCTGCATCAAAGATCTGAATCGCCACAAAGAGGTAACGATTCTATCACTGACCATGCTCATTCGTAAGGATCACTAAAGGAAATTTTTGTTTTCCGCTGCGTTTAGATCGCAATTTTCCTTCACAAGCATCGATCAGAATCAACCTTCTTCAGAAAGCAAGATGAGAAAAGCATCAATGTCATACGAGTCATAGCAAGAGGGAAGCACACTGAAGCGTCATCAACATTGCCAGCATCTTTTTGTTTCTCAATTTGTAACAATATCCTCATTTCAGGGGACTCGTTTCTTTGACTGTACTTGCCAATTCAGGGCACCCCAAATCAATAAGATCAGATTTTCAGTCACACTTCGTCTCTTACATTATTATTTTTATTTGCAAAAAATGTCCGATGTCCTTAATGTAATGTTTGCATAAATACAGATGCGTCTTTTCTAAATTACATGCTTGCAGGGAATATATTTTCTTACTCCCAGGAGTCTCTAAAACTCCTATGATGGAATCCAGTGAGGGATACCTCGGGGTATTTGTGCGTTTCTTTGTCATAACAGGATTGCAGGTATTTAAAGCGTAGCTTGGGGCATGAAAGATCCTCCCCAGTAACATTACCAGATCACTGTGTCCTCAGTACATCTTCTAGACAGTACCTGGAGTGTTTTCCCCAGCAAAGTTTCCAAATCATTATTTTCCAAGCAGCACCAGAAATGCTTTCTCCCCGTCAGAGATGCCAGATAATCGCTTCCCAAGCACCTCTTCTTCAAACAGCATCAGGAAATGCTCATTCCCCGGCTGAGTTGTCAAGTCTCCTCATCCTCCAGAGGATCCTCGTAGAAATATCTAGGAAGATCGGTCAGTGATCATTCCTCCCCGGCCAAGTAATAGATAGGGAACCATTCTCCCCGCAGAGCTCCAGCCCCTCCAGTAGAGCAATGTCTGAAGATCATAACAAAGCAACAAAAGCTTCCACAAGACCCCAGTTGGGCTCTTCATTACCAGGATAGGTCTATCAGTGACTTATTCCCCCAAGCAAAACCATCTGAATCAGATCTACCAATGATCTCATTCCCAACTGGGATACCCTTTCAAAGCAGATCAGTCAGAGATCTCCACGGCAGCGGGATCCGAATCCCGGATCGATATCTTTTGCATAATCATAGCATTTGCATCATATTTCCCCCAAAAGCGTAGCATTCCGTCTAATACGGAGCATTACGGCAAAAATCCAACATATTGCATAATCACAAGTCATGTTTTGAATTAGTATGGTGAAGTTGTGCGATACATTGATCATCCATAGGTTACACAATTAGATCGATCACTTTTATATAAGATATAAGAAATTCTGATGCAAAGATGGTATATGGGATATACTGTTTTGATTTCATCCATTCAATCACATAAGGATTGTAATTCTTTTGAAAGATCATCATTTTCATTCGCTTCGGAATCCGACGTTAGTATGGTGAAGCAATGACATGTTGATCTATCATATTGAGTTATCAATCGAGTTGTGTTTGACGACATGAAATTGTTGCATTAGGATTAATGGCAGTACAAGTGTTGTATTGCCGCAGACTTTTCCGGTTGGGGTTGTAAATGCACAAAAGTTGTGCAGGAAACGACGTGAAATACAATGAAGTGTTGTGCAGGAAACGAAAAAGGTTTTGTCAGATCACATGACATTTTCGTGACTTGGGTAGCAGTGATGTGTTGCTAGATACCGCTCACTGTTTATTATGTTAAATATATAATTTAATATAATTACCAACGTTACGAAATCCTACAGGGTCACACACATAAGGACAGTTTGATGAGAGATAGAGAAATCAAAGGAACACCGTAAGGTACGGTGCACTTAAGTGAAAATAGAAATTCGGATAATATAATAATAATTATTGTTATTTTATAATGGTTATAAAATAATAATAAAATAAATATATTTATTATAATAATAGTTATTATAATAATATATAATATTATTATGGATCATGTGAATTGGGCTTTTAGCCCGCAGCCCACAAGAGAGTCTATAAAAGGAACCCTTGTGATGAAGCTTTCACTTGATGCAATTTCGTTTTTGATTCTCTTTTCTCACTCAAATAATTCCGTTCGTAAGCAGCTAGCACTGTGACCGGAAGCTGTTCGTGTGGACTGAGTAGAGGCGTTGCACTACATCAACGCTTGTGATCGCTGCATCAAAGATCTGAATCGCCACAAAGAGGTAACGATTCTATCACTGACCATGCTCATTCGTAAGGATCACTAAAGGAAATTTTTGTTTTCCGCTGCGTTTAGATCGCAATTTTCCTTCACAAGCATCGATCAGAATCAACCTTCTTCAGAAAGCAAGATGAGAAAAGCATCAATGTCATATGAGTCATAGCAAGAGGGAAGCACACTGAAGCGTCATCAACATTGCCAGCATCTTTTTGTTTCTCAATTTGTAACAATCTCCTCATTTCAGGGGACTCGTTTCTTTGACTGTACTTGCCAATTCAGGGCACCCCAAATCAATAAGATTAGATTTTCAGTCACACTTCGTCTCTTACATTATTATTTTTATATGCAAAAAATGTCCGATGTCCTTAATGTAATGTTTGCATAAATACAGATGCGTCTTTTCTAAATTACATGCTTGCAGGGAATATATTTTCTTACTCCCAGGAGTCTCTAAAACTCCTATGATGGAATCCAGTGAGGGATACCTCGGGGTATTTGTGCGTTTCTTTGTCATAACAGGATTGCAGGTATTTAAAGCGTAGCTTGGGGCATGAAAGATCCTCCCCAGTAACATTACCAGATCACTGTGTCCTCAGTACATCTTCTAGACAGTACCTGGAGTGTTTTCCCCAGCAAAGTTTCCAAATCATTATTTTCCAAGCAGCACCAGAAATGCTTTCTCCCCGTCAGAGTTGCCAGATAATCGCTTCCCAAGCACCTCTTCTTCAAACAGCATCAGGAAATGCTCATTCCCCGGCTGAGTTGTCAAGTCTCCTCATCCTCCGGAGGATCCTCGTAGAAATATCTAGGAAGATCGGTCAGTGATCATTCCTCCCCGGCCAAGTACTAGACAGGGAACCATTCTCCCCGCAGAGCTCCAGCCCCTCCAGTAGAGCAATGTCTGAAGATCATAACAAAGCAACAAAAGCTTCCACAAGACCCCAGCTGGGCTCTTCATTACCAGGATAGGTCTATCAGTGACTTATTCCCCCAAGCAAAACCATCTGAATCAGATCTACCAATGATCTCATTCCCAACTGGGATACCCTTTCAAAGCAGATCAGTCAGAGATCTCCACGGCAGCGGGATCCGAATCCCGGATCGATATCTTTTGCATAATCATAGCATTTGCATCATATTTCCCCCAAAAGCGTAGCATTCCGTCTAATACGGAGCATTACGGCAAAAATCCAACATATTGCATAATCACAAGTCATGTTTTGAATTAGTATGGTGAAGTTGTGCGATACATTGATCATCCATAGGTTACACAATTAGATCAATCACTTTTATATAAGATATAAGAAATTCTGATGCAAAGATGGTATATGGGATATACTGTTTTGATTTCATCCATTCAATCACATAAGGATTGTACTTCTTTTGAAAGATCATCATTTTCATTCGCTTCGGAATCCGACGTTAGTATGGTGAAGCAATGACATGTTGATCTATCATATTGAGTTATCAATCGAGTTGTGTTTGACGGCATGAAATTGTTGCATTAGGATTAATGGCAGTACAAGTGTTGTATTGCCGCAGACTTTTCCGGTTGGGGTTGTAAATGCACAAAAGTTGTGCAGGAAACGACGTGAAATACAATGAAGTGTTGTGCAGGAAACGAAAAAGGTTTTGTCAGATCACATGACATTTTCGTGACTTGGGTAGCAGTGATGTGTTGCTAGATACCGCTCACTGTTTATTATGTTAAATATATAATTTAATATAATTACCAACGTTACGAAATCCTACAGGGTCACACACATAAGGACAGTTTATGAGAGATAGAGAAATCAAAGGAACACCGTAAGGTACGGTGCACTTAAGTGAAAATAGAAATTCGGATAATATAATAATAATTATTGTTATTTTATAATGGTTATAAAATAATAATAAAATAAATATATTTATTATAATAATAGTTATTATAATAATATATAATATTATTATGGATCATGTGAATTGGGCTTTTAGCCCGCAGCCCACAAGAGAGTCTATAAAAGGAACCCTTGTGATGAAGCTTTCACTTGATGCAATTTCGTTTTTGATTCTCTTTTCTCACTCAAATAATTCCGTTCGTAAGCAGCTAGCACTGTGACCGGAAGCTGTTCGTGTGGACTGAGTAGAGGCGTTGCACTACATCAACGCTTGTGATCGCTGCATCAAAGATCTGAATCGCCACAAAGAGGTAACGATTCTATCACTGACCATGCTCATTCGTAAGGATCACTAAAGGAAATTTTTGTTTTCCGCTGCGTTTAGATCGCAATTTTCCTTCACAAGCATCGATCAGAATCAACCTTCTTCAGAAAGCAAGATGAGAAAAGCATCAATGTCATATGAGTCATAGCAAGAGGGAAGCACACTGAAGCGTCATCAACATTGCCAGCATCTTTTTGTTTCTCAATTTGTAACAATCTCCTCATTTCAGGGGACTCGTTTCTTTGACTGTACTTGCCAATTCAGGGCACCCCAAATCAATAAGATCAGATTTTCAGTCACACTTCGTCTCTTACATTATTATTTTTATATGCAAAAAATGTTCGATGTCCTTAATGTAATGTTTGCATAAATACAGATGCGTCTTTTCTAAATTACATGCTTGCAGGGAATATATTTTCTTACTCCCAGGATTCTCTAAAACTCCTATGATGGAATCCAGTGAGGGATACCTCGGGGTATTTGTGCGTTTCTTTGTCATAACAGGATTGCAGGTATTTAAAGCGTAGCTTGGGGCATGAAAGATCCTCCCCAGTAACATTACCAGATCACTGTGTCCTCAGTACATCTTCTAGACAGTACCTGGAGTGTTTTCCCCAGCAAAGTTTCCAAATCATTATTTTCCAAGCAGCACCAGAAATGCTTTCTCCCCGTCAGAGTTTCCAGATAATCGCTTCCCAAGCACCTCTTCTTCAAACAGCATCAGGAAATGCTCATTCCCCGGCTGAGTTGTCAAGTCTCCTCATCCTCCGGAGGATCCTCGTAGAAATATCTAGGAAGATCGGTCAGTGATCATTCCTCCCCGGCCAAGTACTAGACAGGGAACCATTCTCCCCGCAGAGCTCCAGCCCCTCCAGTAGAGCAATGTCTGAAGATCATAACAAAGCAACAAAAGCTTCCACAAGACCCCAGCTGGGCTCTTCATTACCAGGATAGGTCTATCAGTGACTTATTCCCCCAAGCAAAACCATCTGAATCAGATCTACCAATGATCTCATTCCCAACTGGGATACCCTTTCAAAGCAGATCAGTCAGAGATCTCCACGGCAGCGGGATCCGAATCCCGGATCGATATCTTTTGCATAATCATAGCATTTGCATCATATTTCCCCCAAAAGCGTAGCATTCCGTCTAATACGGAGCATTACGTCAAAAATCCAACATATTGCATAATCACAAGTCATGTTTTGAATTAGTATGGTGAAGTTGTGCGATACATTGATCATCCATAGGTTACACAATTAGATCAATCACTTTTATATAAGATATAAGAAATTCTGATGCAAAGATGGTATATGGGATATACTGTTTTGATTTCATCCATTCAATCACATAAGGATTGTAATTCTTTTGAAAGATCATCATTTTCATTCGCTTCGGAATCCGACGTTAGTATGGTGAAGCAATGACATGTTGATCTATCATATTGAGTTATCAATCGAGTTGTGTTTGACGGCATGAAATTGTTGCATTAGGATTAATGGCAGTACAAGTGTTGTATTGCCGCAGACTTTTCCGGTTGGGGTTGTAAATGCACAAAAGTTGTGCAGGAAACGACGTGAAATACAATGAAGTGTTGTGCAGGAAACGAAAAAGGTTTTGTCAGATCACATGACATTTTCGTGACTTGGGTAGCAGTGATGTGTTGCTAGATACCGCTCACTGTTTATTATGTTAAATATATAATTTAATATAATTACCAACGTTACGAAATCCTACAGGGTCACACACATAAGGACAGTTTATGAGAGATAGAGAAATCAAAGGAACACCGTAAGGTACGGTGCACTTAAGTGAAAATAGAAATTCGGATAATATAATAATAATTATTGTTATTTTATAATGGTTATAAAATAATAATAAAATAAATATATTTATTATAATAATAGTTATTATAATAATATATAATATTATTATGGATCATGTGAATTGGGCTTTTAGCCCGCAGCCCACAAGAGAGTCTATAAAAGGAACCCTTGTGATGAAGCTTTCACTTGATGCAATTTCGTTTTTGATTCTCTTTTCTCACTCAAATAATTCCGTTCGTAAGCAGCTAGCACTGTGACCGGAAGCTGTTCGTTTGGACTGAGTAGAGGCGTTGCACTTCATCAACGCTTGTGATCGCTGCATCAAAGATCTGAATCGCCACAAAGAGGTAACGA
This sequence comes from Lathyrus aphaca, assembly GCA_963966055.1. Classification (NCBI taxonomy): domain Eukaryota; kingdom Viridiplantae; phylum Streptophyta; class Magnoliopsida; order Fabales; family Fabaceae; genus Lathyrus; species Lathyrus aphaca. The sequence goes on from OZ014521.1 coordinate 490,931,116, forward strand.
TTCTATCACTGACCATGCTCATTCGTAAGGATCACTAAAGGAAATTTTTGTTTTCCGCTGCGTTTAGATCGCAATTTTCCTTCACAAGCATCGATCAGAATCAACCTTCTTCAGAAAGCAAGATGAGAAAAGCATCAATGTCATACGAGTCATAGCAAGAGGGAAGCACACTGAAGCGTCATCAACATTGCCAACATCTTTTTGTTTCTCAATTTGTAACAATCTCCTCATTTCAGGGGACTCGTTTCTTTGACTGTACTTGCCAATTCAGGGCACCCCAAATCAATAAGATCAGATTTTCAGTCACACTTCGTCTCTTACATTATTATTTTTATTTGCAAAAAATGTCCGATGTCCTTAATGTAATGTTTGCATAAATACAGATGCGTCTTTTCTAAATTACATGCTTGCAGGGAATATATTTTCTTACTCCCAGGAGTCTCTAAAACTCCTATGATGGAATCCAGTGAGGGATACCTCGGGGTATTTGTGCGTTTCTTTGTCATAACAGGATTGCAGGTATTTAAAGCGTAGCTTGGGGCATGAAAGATCCTCCCCAGTAACATTACCAGATCACTGTGTCCTCAGTACATCTTCTAGACAGTACCTGGAGTGTTTTCCCCAGCAAAGTTTCCAAATCATTATTTTCCAAGCAGCACCAGAAATGCTTTCTCCCCGTCAGAGTTGCCAGATAATCGCTTCCCAAGCACCTCTTCTTCAAACAGCATCAGGAAATGCTCATTCCCCGGCTGAGTTGTCAAGTCTCCTCATCCTCCGGAGGATCCTCGTAGAAATATCTAGGAAGATCGGTCAGTGATCATTCCTCCCCGGCCAAGTACTAGACATGGAACCATTCTCCCCGCAGAGCTCCAGCCCCTCCAGTAGAGCAATGTCTGAAGATCATAACAAAGCAACAAAAGCTTCCACAAGACCCCAGCTGGGCTCTTCATTACCAGGATAGGTCTATCAGTGACTTATTCCCCCAAGCAAAACCATCTGAATCAGATCTACCAATGATCTCATTCCTAACTGGGATACCCTTTCAAAGCAGATCAGTCAGAGATCTCCACGGCAGCGGGATCCGAATCCCGGATCGATATCTTTTGCATAATCACAGCATTTGCATCATATTTCCCCCAAAAGCGTAGCATTCCGTCTAATACGGAGCATTATGACAAAAATCCAACATATTGCATAATCACAAGTCATGTTTTGAATTAGTATGGTGAAGTTGTGCGATACATTGATCATCCATAGGTTACACAATTAGATCGATCACTTTTATATAAGATATAAGAAATTCTGATGCAAAGATGGTATATGGGATATACTGTTTTGATTTCATCCATTCAATCACATAAGGATTGTAATTCTTTTGAAAGATCATCATTTTCATTCGCTTCGGAATCCGACGTTAGTATGGTGAAGCAATGACATGTTGATCTATCATATTGAGTTATCAATCGAGTTGTGTTTGACGGCATGAAATTGTTGCATTAGGATTAATGGCAGTACAAGTGTTGTATTGCCGCAGACTTTTCCGGTTGGGGTTGTAAATGCACAAAAGTTGTGCAGGAAACGACGTGAAATACAATGAAGTGTTGTGCAGGAAACGAAAAAGGTTTTGTCAGATCACATGACATTTTCGTGACTTGGGTAGCAGTGATGTGTTGCTAGATACCGCTCACTGTTTATTATGTTAAATATATAATTTAATATAATTACCAACGTTACGAAATCCTACAGGGTCACACACATAAGGACAGTTTATGAGAGATAGAGAAATCAAAGGAACACCGTAAGGTACGGTGCACTTAAGTGAAAATAGAAATTCGGATAATATAATAATAATTATTGTTATTTTATAATGGTTATAAAATAATAATAAAATAAATATATTTATTATAATAATAGTTATTATAATAATATATAATATTATTATGGATCATGTGAATTGGGCTTTTAGCCCGCAGCCCACAAGAGAGTCTATAAAAGGAACCCTTGTGATGAAGCTTTCACTTGATGCAATTTCGTTTTTGATTCTCTTTTCTCACTCAAATAATTCCGTTCGTAAGCAGCTAGCACTGTGACCGGAAGCTGTTCGTTTGGACTGAGTAGAGGCGTTGCACTTCATCAACGCTTGTGATCGCTGCATCAAAGATCTGAATCGCCACAAAGAGGTAACGATTCTATCACTGACCATGCTCATTCGTAAGGATCACTAAAGGAAATTTTTGTTTTCCGCTGCGTTTAGATCGCAATTTTCCTTCACAAGCATCGATCAGAATCAACCTTCTTCAGAAAGCAAGATGAGAAAAGCATCAATGTCATACGAGTCATAGCAAGAGGGAAGCACACTGAAGCGTCATCAACATTGCCAACATCTTTTTGTTTCTCAATTTGTAACAATCTCCTCATTTCAGGGGACTCGTTTCTTTGACTGTACTTGCCAATTCAGGGCACCCCAAATCAATAAGATCAGATTTTCAGTCACACTTCGTCTCTTACATTATTATTTTTATTTGCAAAAAATGTCCGATGTCCTTAATGTAATGTTTGCATAAATACAGATGCGTCTTTTCTAAATTACATGCTTGCAGGGAATATATTTTCTTACTCCCAGGAGTCTCTAAAACTCCTATGATGGAATCCAGTGAGGGATACCTCGGGGTATTTGTGCGTTTCTTTGTCATAACAGGATTGCAGGTATTTAAAGCGTAGCTTGGGGCATGAAAGATCCTCCCCAGTAACATTACCAGATCACTGTGTCCTCAGTACATCTTCTAGACAGTACCTGGAGTGTTTTCCCCAGCAAAGTTTCCAAATCATTATTTTCCAAGCAGCACCAGAAATGCTTTCTCCCCGTCAGAGTTGCCAGATAATCGCTTCCCAAGCACCTCTTCTTCAAACAGCATCAGGAAATGCTCATTCCCCGGCTGAGTTGTCAAGTCTCCTCATCCTCCGGAGGATCCTCGTAGAAATATCTAGGAAGATCGGTCAGTGATCATTCCTCCCCGGCCAAGTACTAGACATGGAACCATTCTCCCCGCAGAGCTCCAGCCCCTCCAGTAGAGCAATGTCTGAAGATCATAACAAAGCAACAAAAGCTTCCACAAGACCCCAGCTGGGCTCTTCATTACCAGGATAGGTCTATCAGTGACTTATTCCCCCAAGCAAAACCATCTGAATCAGATCTACCAATGATCTCATTCCCAACTGGGATACCCTTTCAAAGCAGATCAGTCAGAGATCTCCACGGCAGCGGGATCCGAATCCCGGATCGATATCTTTTGCATAATCACAGCATTTGCATCATATTTCCCCCAAAAGCGTAGCATTCCGTCTAATACGGAGCATTATGACAAAAATCCAACATATTGCATAATCACAAGTCATGTTTTGAATTAGTATGGTGAAGTTGTGCGATACATTGATCATCCATAGGTTACACAATTAGATCAATCACTTTTATATAAGATATAAGAAATTCTGATGCAAAGATGGTATATGGGATATACTGTTTTGATTTCATCCATTCAATCACATAAGGATTGTAATTCTTTTGAAAGATCATCATTTTCATTCGCTTCGGAATCCGACGTTAGTATGGTGAAGCAATGACATGTTGATCTATCATATTGAGTTATCAATCGAGTTGTGTTTGACGGCATGAAATTGTTGCATTAGGATTAATGGCAGTACAAGTGTTGTATTGCCGCAGACTTTTCCGGTTGGGGTTGTAAATGCACAAAAGTTGTGCAGGAAACGACGTGAAATACAATGAAGTGTTGTGCAGGAAACGAAAAAGGTTTTGTCAGATCACATGACATTTTCGTGACTTGGGTAGCAGTGATGTGTTGCTAGATACCGCTCACTGTTTATTATGTTAAATATATAATTTAATATAATTACCAACGTTACGAAATCCTACAGGGTCACACACATAAGGACAGTTTATGAGAGATAGAGAAATCAAAGGAACACCGTAAGGTACGGTGCACTTAAGTGAAAATAGAAATTCGGATAATATAATAATAATTATTGTTATTTTATAATGGTTATAAAATAATAATAAAATAAATATATTTATTATAATAATAGTTATTATAATAATATATAATATTATTATGGATCATGTGAATTGGGCTTTTAGCCCGCAGCCCACAAGAGAGTCTATAAAAGGAACCCTTGTGATGAAGCTTTCACTTGATGCAATTTCGTTTTTGATTCTCTTTTCTCACTCAAATAATTCCGTTCGTAAGCAGCTAGCACTGTGACCGGAAGCTGTTCGTTTGGACTGAGTAGAGGCGTTGCACTTCATCAACGCTTGTGATCGCTGCATCAAAGATCTGAATCGCCACAAAGAGGTAACGATTCTATCACTGACCATGCTCATTCGTAAGGATCACTAAAGGAAATTTTTGTTTTCCGCTGCGTTTAGATCGCAATTTTCCTTCACAAGCATCGATCAGAATCAACCTTCTTCAGAAAGCAAGATGAGAAAAGCATCAATGTCATACGAGTCATAGCAAGAGGGAAGCACACTGAAGCGTCATCAACATTGCCAACATCTTTTTGTTTCTCAATTTGTAACAATCTCCTCATTTCAGGGGACTCGTTTCTTTGACTGTACTTGCCAATTCAGGGCACCCCAAATCAATAAGATCAGATTTTCAGTCACACTTCGTCTCTTACATTATTATTTTTATTTGCAAAAAATGTCCGATGTCCTTAATGTAATGTTTGCATAAATACAGATGCGTCTTTTCTAAATTACATGCTTGCAGGGAATATATTTTCTTACTCCCAGGAGTCTCTAAAACTCCTATGATGGAATCCAGTGAGGGATACCTCGGGGTATTTGTGCGTTTCTTTGTCATAACAGGATTGCAGGTATTTAAAGCGTAGCTTGGGGCATGAAAGATCCTCCCCAGTAACATTACCAGATCACTGTGTCCTCAGTACATCTTCTAGACAGTACCTGGAGTGTTTTCCCCAGCAAAGTTTCCAAATCATTATTTTCCAAGCAGCACCAGAAATGCTTTCTCCCCGTCAGAGTTGCCAGATAATCGCTTCCCAAGCACCTCTTCTTCAAACAGCATCAGGAAATGCTCATTCCCCGGCTGAGTTGTCAAGTCTCCTCATCCTCCGGAGGATCCTCGTAGAAATATCTAGGAAGATCGGTCAGTGATCATTCCTCCCCGGCCAAGTACTAGACATGGAACCATTCTCCCCGCAGAGCTCCAGCCCCTCCAGTAGAGCAATGTCTGAAGATCATAACAAAGCAACAAAAGCTTCCACAAGACCCCAGCTGGGCTCTTCATTACCAGGATAGGTCTATCAGTGACTTATTCCCCCAAGCAAAACCATCTGAATCAGATCTACCAATGATCTCATTCCCAACTGGGATACCCTTTCAAAGCAGATCAGTCAGAGATCTCCACGGCAGCGGGATCCGAATCCCGGATCGATATCTTTTGCATAATCACAGCATTTGCATCATATTTCCCCCAAAAGCGTAGCATTCCGTCTAATACGGAGCATTATGACAAAAATCCAACATATTGCATAATCACAAGTCATGTTTTGAATTAGTATGGTGAAGTTGTGCGATACATTGATCATCCATAGGTTACACAATTAGATCGATCACTTTTATATAAGATATAAGAAATTCTGATGCAAAGATGGTATATGGGATATACTGTTTTGATTTCATCCATTCAATCACATAAGGATTGTAATTCTTTTGAAAGATCATCATTTTCATTCGCTTCGGAATCCGACGTTAGTATGGTGAAGCAATGACATGTTGATCTATCATATTGAGTTATCAATCGAGTTGTGTTTGACGGCATGAAATTGTTGCATTAGGATTAATGGCAGTACAAGTGTTGTATTGCCGCAGACTTTTCCGGTTGGGGTTGTAAATGCACAAAAGTTGTGCAGGAAACGACGTGAAATACAATGAAGTGTTGTGCAGGAAACGAAAAAGGTTTTGTCAGATCACATGACATTTTCGTGACTTGGGTAGCAGTGATGTGTTGCTAGATACCGCTCACTGTTTATTATGTTAAATATATAATTTAATATAATTACCAACGTTATGAAATCCTACAGGGTCACACACATAAGGACAGTTTGATGAGAGATAGAGAAATCAAAGGAACACCGTAAGGTACGGTGCACTTAAGTGAAAATAGAAATTCGGATAATATAATAATAATTATTGTTATTTTATAATGGTTATAAAATAATAATAAAATAAATATATTTATTATAATAATAGTTATTATAATAATATATAATATTATTATGGATCATGTGAATTGGGCTTTTAGCCCGCAGCCCACAAGAGAGTCTATAAAAGGAACCCTTGTGATGAAGCTTTCACTTGATGCAATTTCGTTTTTGATTCTCTTTTCTCACTCAAATAATTCCGTTCGTAAGCAGCTAGCACTGTGACCTGAAGCTGTTCGTGTGGACTGAGTAGAGGCGTTGCACTTCATCAACGCTTGTGATCGCTGCATCAAAGATCTGAATCGCCACAAAGAGGTAACGATTCTATCACTGACCATGCTCATTCGTAAGGATCACTAAAGGAAATTTTTGTTTTCCGCTGCGTTTAGATCGCAATTTTCCTTCACAAGCATCGATCAGAATCAACCTTCTTCAGAAAGCAAGATGAGAAAAGCATCAATGTCATACGAGTCATAGCAAGAGGGAAGCACACTGAAGCGTCATCAACATTGCCAGCATCTTTTTGTTTCTCAATTTGTAACAATCTCCTCATTTCAGGGGACTCGTTTCTTTGACTGTACTTGCCAATTCAGGGCACCCCAAATCAATAAGATCAGATTTTCAGTCACACTTCGTCTCTTACATTATTATTTTTATTTGCAAAAAATGTCCGATGTCCTTAATGTAATGTTTGCATAAATACAGATGCGTCTTTTCTAAATTACATGCTTGCAGGGAATATATTTTCTTACTCCCAGGAGTCTCTAAAACTCCTATGATGGAATCCAGTGAGGGATACCTCGGGGTATTTGTGCGTTTCTTTGTCATAACAGGATTGCAGGTATTTAAAGCGTAGCTTGGGGCATGAAAGATCCTCCCCAGTAACATTACCAGATCACTGTGTCCTCAGTACATCTTCTAGACAGTACCTGGAGTGTTTTCCCAAGCAAAGTTTCCAAATCATTATTTTCCAAGCAGCACCAGAAATGCTTTCTCCCCGTCAGAGTTGCCAGATAATCGCTTCCCAAGCACCTCTTCTTCAAACAGCATCAGGAAATGCTCATTCCCCGGCTGAGTTGTCAAGTCTCCTCATCCTCCGGAGGATCCTCGTAGAAATATCTAGGAAGATCGGTCAGTGATCATTCCTCCCCGGCCAAGTACTAGACATGGAACCATTCTCCCCGTAGAGCTCCAGCCCCTCCAGTAGAGCAATGTCTGAAGATCATAACAAAGCAACAAAAGCTTCCACAAGACCCCAGCTGGGCTCTTCATTACCAGGATAGGTCTATCAGTGACTTATTCCCCCAAGCAAAACCATCTGAATCAGATCTACCAATGATCTCATTCCCAACTGGGATACCCTTTCAAAGCAGATCAGTCAGAGATCTCCACGGCAGCGGGATCCGAATCCCGGATCGATATCTTTTGCATAATCATAGCATTTGCATCATATTTCCCCCAAAAGCGTAGCATTCCGTCTAATACGGAGCATTACGGCAAAAATCCAACATATTGCATAATCACAAGTCATGTTTTAAATTAGTATGGTGAAGTTGTGCGATACATTGATCATCCATAGGTTACACAATTAGATCGATCACTTTTATAGAAGATATAAGAAATTCTGATGCAAAGATGGTATATGGGATATACTGTTTTGATTTCATCCATTCAATCACATAAGGATTGTAATTCTTTTGAAAGATCATCATTTTCATTCGCTTCGGAATCCGACGTTAGTATGGTGAAGCAATGACATGTTGATCTATCATATTGAGTTATCAATCGAGTTGTCTTTGACGGCATGAAACTGTTGCATTAGGATTAATGGCAGTACCAGTGTTGTATTGTCGCAGACTTTTCCGGTTGGGGTTGTAAATGCACAAAAGTTGTGCAGGAAACGACGTGAAATACAATGAAGTGTTGTGCAGGAAACGAAAAAGGTTTTGTCAGATCACATGACATTTTCGTGACTTGGGTAGCAGTGATGTGTTGCTAGATACCGCTCACTGTTTATTATGTTAAATATATAATTTAATATAATTACCAACGTTATGAAATCCTACAGGGTCACACACATAAGGACAGTTTGATGAGAGATAGAGAAATCAAAGGAACACCGTAAGGTACGGTGCACTTAAGTGAAAATAGAAATTCGGATAATATAATAATAATTATTGTTATTTTATAATGGTTATAAAATAATAATAAAATAAATATATTTATTATAATAATAGTTATTATAATAATATATAATATTATTATGGATCATGTGAATTGGGCTTTTAGCCCGCAGCCCACAAGAGAGTCTATAAAAGGAACCCTTGTGATGAAGCTTTCACTTGATGCAATTTCGTTTTTGATTCTCTTTTCTCACTCAAATAATTCCGTTCGTAAGCAGCTAGCACTGTGACCGGAAGCTGTTCGTTTGGACTGAGTAGAGGCGTTGCACTTCATCAACGCTTGTGATCGCTGCATCAAAGATCTGAATCGCCACAAAGAGGTAACGATTCTATCACTGACCATGCTCATTCGTAAGGATCACTAAAGGAAATTTTTGTTTTCCGCTGCGTTTAGATCACAATTTTCCTTCACAAGCATCGATCAGAATCAACCTTCTTCAGAAAGCAAGATGAGAAAAGCATCAATGTCATACGAGTCATAGCAAGAGGGAAGCACACTGAAGCGTCTTCAACATTGCCAGCATCTTTTTGTTTCTCAATTTGTAACAATCTCCTCATTTCAGGGGACTCGTTTCTTTGACTGTACTTGCCAATTCAGGGCACCCCAAATCAATAAGATCAGATTTTCAGCCACACTTCGTCTCTTACATTATTATTTTTATTTGCAAAAAATGTCCGATGTCCTTAATGTAATGTTTGCATAAATACAGATGCGTCTTTTCTAAATTACATGCTTGCAGGGAATATATTTTCTTACTCCCAGGAGTCTCTAAAACTCCTATGATGGAATCCAGTGAGGGATACCTCGGGGTATTTGTGCGTTTCTTTGTCATAACAGGATTGCAGGTATTTAAAGCGTAGCTTGGGGCATGAAAGATCCTCCCCAGTAACATTACCAGATCACTGTGTCCTCAGTACATCTTCTAGACAGTACCTGGAGTGTTTTCCCCAGCAAAGTTTCCAAATCATTATTTTCCAAGCAGCACCAGAAATGCTTTCTCCCTGTCAGAGTTGCCAGATAATCGCTTCCCAAGCACCTCTTCTTCAAACAGCATCAGGAAATGCTCATTCCCCGGCTGAGTTGTCAAGTCTCCTCATCCTCCGGAGGATCCTCGTAGAAATATCTAGGAAGATCGGTCAGTGATCATTCCTCCCCGGCCAAGTACTAGACATGGAACCATTCTCCCCGCAGAGCTCCAGCCCCTCCAGTAGAGCAATGTCTGAAGATCATAACAAAGCAACAAAAGCTTCCACAAGACCCCAGCTGGGCTCTTCATTACCAGGATAGGTCTATCAGTGACTTATTCCCCCAAGCAAAACCATCTGAATCAGATCTACCAATGATCTCATTCCCAACTGGGATACCCTTTCAAAGCAGATCAGTCAGAGATCTCCACGGCAGCGGGATCCGAATCCCGGATCGATATCTTTTGCATAATCATAGCATTTGCATCATATTTCCCCCAAAAGCGTAGCATTCCGTCTAATACGGAGCATTACGGCAAAAATCCAACATATTGCATAATCACAAGTCATGTTTTAAATTAGTATGGTGAAGTTGTGCGATACATTGATCATCCATAGGTTACACAATTAGATCGATCACTTTTATAGAAGATATAAGAAATTCTGATGCAAAGATGGTATATGGGATATACTGTTTTGATTTCATCCATTCAATCACATAAGGATTGTAATTCTTTTGAAAGATCATCATTTTCATTCGCTTCGGAATCCGACGTTAGTATGGTGAAGCAATGACATGTTGATCTATCATATTGAGTTATCAATCGAGTTGTCTTTGACGGCATGAAACTGTTGCATTAGGATTAATGGCAGTACCAGTGTTGTATTGTCGCAGACTTTTCCGGTTGGGGTTGTAAATGCACAAAAGTTGTGCAGGAAACGACGTGAAATACAATGAAGTGTTGTGCAGGAAACGAAAAAGGTTTTGTCAGATCACATGACATTTTCGTGACTTGGGTAGCAGTGATGTGTTGCTAGATACCGCTCACTGTTTATTATGTTAAATATATAATTTAATATAATTACCAACGTTATGAAATCCTACAGGGTCACACACATAAGGACAGTTTGATGAGAGATAGAGAAATCAAAGGAACACCGTAAGGTACGGTGCACTTAAGTGAAAATAGAAATTCGGATAATATAATAATAATTATTGTTATTTTATAATGGTTATAAAATAATAATAAAATAAAGATATTTATTATAATAATAGTTATTATAATAATATATAATATTATTATGGATCATGTGAATTGGGCTTTTAGCCCGCAGCCCACAAGAGAGTCTATAAAAGGAACCCTTGTGATGAAGCTTTCACTTGATGCAATTTCGTTTTTGATTCTCTTTTCTCACTCAAATAATTCCGTTCGTAAGCAGCTAGCACTGTGACCTGAAGCTGTTCGTGTGGACTGAGTAGAGGCGTTGCACTTCATCAACGCTTGTGATCGCTGCATCAAAGATCTGAATCGCCACAAAGAGGTAACGATTCTATCACTGACCATGCTCATTCGTAAGGATCACTAAAGGAAATTTTTGTTTTCCGCTGCGTTTAGATCACAATTTTCCTTCACAAGCATCGATCAGAATCAACCTTCTTCAGAAAGCAAGATGAGAAAAGCATCAATGTCATACGAGTCATAGCAAGAGGGAAGCACACTGAAGCGTCTTCAACATTGCCAGCATCTTTTTGTTTCTCAATTTGTAACAATCTCCTCATTTCAGGGGACTCGTTTCTTTGACTGTACTTGCCAATTCAGGGCACCCCAAATCAATAAGATCAGATTTTCAGCCACACTTCGTCTCTTACATTATTATTTTTATTTGCAAAAAATGTCCGATGTCTTTAATGTAATGTTTGCATAAATACAGATGCGTCTTTTCTAAATTACATGCTTGCAGGGAATATATTTTCTTACTCCCAGGAGTCTCTAAAACTCCTATGATGGAATCCAGTGAGGGATACCTCGGGGTATTTGTGCGTTTCTTTGTCATAACAGGATTGCAGGTATTTAAAGCGTAGCTTGGGGCATGAAAGATCCTCCCCAGTAACATTACCAGATCACTGTGTCCTCAGTACAACTTCTAGACAGTACCTGGAGTGTTTTCCCCAGCAAAGTTTCCAAATCATTATTTTCCAAGCAGCACCAGAAATGCTTTCTCCCCGTCAGAGTTTCCAGATAATCGCTTCCCAAGCACCTCTTCTTCAAACAGCATCAGGAAATGCTCATTCCCCGGCTGAGTTGTCAAGTCTCCTCATCCTCCGGAGGATCCTCGTAGAAATATCTAGGAAGATCGGTCAGTGATCATTCCTCCCCGGCCAAGTACTAGACATGGAACCATTCTCCCCGCAGAGCTCCAGCCCCTCCAGTAGAGCAATGTCTGAAGATCATAACAAAGCAACAAAAGCTTCCACAAGACCCCAGCTGGGCTCTTCATTACCAGGATAGGTCTATCAGTGACTTATTCCCCCAAGCAAAACCATCTGAATCAGATCTACCAATGATCTCATTCCCAACTGGGATACCCTTTCAAAGCAGATCAGTCAGAGATCTCCACGGCAGCGGGATCCGAATCCCGGATCGATATCTTTTGCATAATCATAGCATTTGCATCATATTTCCCCCAAAAGCGTAGCATTCCGTCTAATACGGAGCATTACGGCAAAAATCCAACATATTGCATAATCACAAGTCATGTTTTAAATTAGTATGGTGAAGTTGTGCGATACATTGATCATCCATAGGTTACACAATTAGATCGATCACTTTTATAGAAGATATAAGAAATTCTGATGCAAAGATGGTATATGGGATATACTGTTTTGATTTCATCCATTCAATCACATAAGGATTGTAATTCTTTTGAAAGATCATCATTTTCATTCGCTTCGGAATCCGACGTTAGTATGGTGAAGCAATGACATGTTGATCTATCATATTGAGTTATCAATCGAGTTGTCTTTGACGGCATGAAACTGTTGCATTAGGATTAATGGCAGTACCAGTGTTGTATTGTCGCAGACTTTTCCGGTTGGGGTTGTAAATGCACAAAAGTTGTGCAGGAAACGACGTGAAATACAATGAAGTGTTGTGCAGGAAACGAAAAAGGTTTTGTCAGATCACATGACATTTTCGTGACTTGGGTAGCAGTGATGTGTTGCTAGATACCGCTCACTGTTTATTATGTTAAATATATAATTTAATATAATTACCAACGTTATGAAATCCTACAGGGTCACACACATAAGGACAGTTTGATGAGAGATAGAGAAATCAAAGGAACACCGTAAGGTACGGTGCACTTAAGTGAAAATAGAAATTCGGATAATATAATAATAATTATTGTTATTTTATAATGGTTATAAAATAATAATAAAATAAATATATTTATTATAATAATAGTTATTATAATAATATATAATATTATTATGGATCATGTGAATTGGGCTTTTAGCCCGCAGCCCACAAGAGAGTCTATAAAAGGAACCCTTGTGATGAAGCTTTCACTTGATGCAATTTCGTTTTTGATTCTCTTTTCTCACTCAAATAATTCCGTTCGTAAGCAGCTAGCACTGTGACCTGAAGCTGTTCGTGTGGACTGAGTAGAGGCGTTGCACTTCATCAACGCTTGTGATCGCTGCATCAAAGATCTGAATCGCCACAAAGAGGTAACGATTCTATCACTGACCATGCTCATTCGTAAGGATCACTAAAGGAAATTTTTGTTTTCCGCTGCGTTTAGATCACAATTTTCCTTCACAAGCATCGATCAGAATCAACCTTCTTCAGAAAGCAAGATGAGAAAAGCATCAATGTCATACGAGTCATAGCAAGAGGGAAGCACACTGAAGCGTCTTCAACATTGCCAGCATCTTTTTGTTTCTCAATTTGTAACAATCTCCTCATTTCAGGGGACTCGTTTCTTTGACTGTACTTGCCAATTCAGGGCACCCCAAATCAATAAGATCAGATTTTCAGCCACACTTCGTCTCTTACATTATTATTTTTATTTGCAAAAAATGTCCGATGTCTTTAATGTAATGTTTGCATAAATACAGATGCGTCTTTTCTAAATTACATGCTTGCAGGGAATATATTTTCTTACTCCCAGGAGTCTCTAAAACTCCTATGATGGAATCCAGTGAGGGATACCTCGGGGTATTTGTGCGTTTCTTTGTCATAACAGGATTGCAGGTATTTAAAGCGTAGCTTGGGGCATGAAAGATCCTCCCCAGTAACATTACCAGATCACTGTGTCCTCAGTACAACTTCTAGACAGTACCTGGAGTGTTTTCCCCAGCAAAGTTTCCAAATCATTATTTTCCAAGCAGCACCAGAAATGCTTTCTCCCCGTCAGAGTTTCCAGATAATCGCTTCCCAAGCACCTCTTCTTCAAACAGCATCAGGAAATGCTCATTCCCCGGCTGAGTTGTCAAGTCTCCTCATCCTCCGGAGGATCCTTGTAGAAATATCTAGGAAGATCGGTCAGTGATCATTCCTCCCCGGCCAAGTACTAGACATGGAACCATTCTCCCCGCAGAGCTCCAGCCCCTCCAGTAGAGCAATGTCTGAAGATCATAACAAAGCAACAAAAGTTTCCACAAGACCCCAGCTGGGCTCTTCATTACCAGGATAGGTCTATCAGTGACTTATTCCCCCAAGCAAAACCATCTGAATCAGATCTACCAATGATCTCATTCCCAACTGGGATACCCTTTCAAAGCAGATCAGTCAGAGATCTCCACGGCAGCGGGATCCGAATCCCGGATCGATATCTTTTGCATAATCATAGCATTTGCATCATATTTCCCCCAAAAGCGTAGCATTCCGTCTAATTCGGAGCATTACGGCAAAAATCCAACATATTGCATAATCACAAGTCATGTTTTGAATTAGTATGGTGAAGTTGTGCGATACATTGATCATCCATAGGTTACACAATTAGATCGATCACTTTTATATAAGATATAAGAAATTCTGATGCAAAGATGGTATATGGGATATACTGTTTTGATTTCATCCATTCAATCACATAAGGATTGTAATTCTTTTGAAAGATCATCATTTTCATTCGCTTCGGAATCCGACGTTAGTATGGTGAAGCAATGACATGTTGATCTATCATATTGAGTTATCAATCGAGTTGTGTTTGACGGCATGAAATTGTTGCATTAGGATTAATGGCAGTACAAGTGTTGTATTGCCACAGACTTTTCCGGTTGGGGTTGTAAATGCACAAAAGTTGTGCAGGAAACGACGTGAAATACAATGAAGTGTTGTGCAGGAAAAGAAAAAGGTTTTGTCAGATCACATGACATTTTCGTGACTTGGGTAGCAGTGATGTGTTGCTAGATACCGCTCACTGTTTATTATTTAAATATATAATTTAATATAATTACCAACGTTACGAAATCCTACAGGGTCACACACATAAGGACAGTTTGATGAGAGATAGAGAAATCAAAGGAACACCGTAAGGTACGGTGCACTTAAGTGAAAATAGAAATTCGGATAATATAATAATAATTATTGTTATTTTATAATGGTTATAAAATAATAATAAAATAAATATATTTATTATAATAATAGTTATTATAATAATATATAATATTATTATGGATCATGTGAATTGGGCTTTTAGCCCGCAGCCCACAAGAGAGTCTATAAAAGGAACCCTTGTGATGAAGCTTTCACTTGATGCAATTTCGTTTTTGATTCTCTTTTCTCACTCAAATAATTCCGTTCGTAAGCAGCTAGCACTGTGACCAGAAGCTGTTCGTGTGGACTGAGTAGAGGCGTTGCACTTCATCAACGCTTGTGATCGCTGCATCAAAGATCTGAATCGCCACAAAGAGGTAACGATTCTATCACTGACCATGCTCATTCGTAAGGATCACTAAAGGAAATTTTTGTTTTCCGCTGCGTTTAGATCGCAATTTTCCTTCACAAGCATCAATCAGAATCAACCTTCTTCAGAGAGCAAGATGAGAAAAGCATCAATGTCATACGAGTCATAGCAAGAGGGAAGCACACTGAAGCGTCATCAACATTGCCAGCATCTTTTTGTTTCTCAATTTGTAACAATCTGCTCATTTCAGGGGACTCGTTTCTTTGACTGTACTTGCCAATTCAGGGCACCCCAAATCAATAAGATCAGATTTTCATCACACTTCGTCTCTTACATTATTATTTTTATTTGCAAAAAATGTCTGATGTCCTTAATGTAATGTTTGCATAAATACAGATGCGTCTTTTCTAAATTACATGCTTGCAGGGAATATATTTTCTTACTCCCAGGAGTCTCTAAAACTCCTATGATGGAATCCAGTGAGGGATACCTCGGGGTATTTGTGCGTTTCTTTGTCATAACAGGATTGCAGGTATTTAAAGCGTAGCTTGGGGCATGAAAGATCCTCCCCAATAACATTACCAGATCACTGTGTCCTCAGTACATCTTCTAGACAGTACCTGGAGTGTTTTCCCCAGCAAAGTTTCCAAATCATTATTTTCCAAGCAGCACCAGAAATGCTTTCACCCCGTCAGAGTTTCCAGATAATCGCTTCCCAAGCACCTCTTCTTCAAACAGCATCAGGAAATGCTCATTCCCCGGCTGAGTTGTCAAGTCTCCTCATCCTCCGGAGGATCCTCGTAGAAATATCTAGGAAGATCGGTCAGTGATCATTCCTCCCCGGCCAAGTACTAGACATGGAACCATTCTCCCCGCAGAGCTCCAGCCCCTCCAGTAGAGCAATGTCTGAAGATCATAACAAAGCAACAAAAGTTTCCACAAGACCCCAGCTGGGCTCTTCATTACCAGGATAGGTCTATCAGTGACTTATTCCCCCAAGCAAAACCATCTGAATCAGATCTACCAATGATCTCATTCCCAACTGGGATACCCTTTCAAAGCAGATCAGTCAGAGATCTCCACGGCAGCGGGATCCGAATCCCGGATCGATATCTTTTGCATAATCATAGCATTTGCATCATATTTCCCCCAAAAGCGTAGCATTCCGTCTAATTCGGAGCATTACGGCAAAAATCCAACATATTGCATAATCACAAGTCATGTTTTGAATTAGTATGGTGAAGTTGTGCGATACATTGATCATCCATAGGTTACACAATTAGATCGATCACTTTTATATAAGATATAAGAAATTCTGATGCAAAGATGGTATATGGGATATACTGTTTTGATTTCATCCATTCAATCACATAAGGATTGTAATTCTTTTGAAAGATCATCATTTTCATTCGCTTCGGAATCCGACGTTAGTATGGTGAAGCAATGACATGTTGATCTATCATATTGAGTTATCAATCGAGTTGTGTTTGACGGCATGAAATTGTTGCATTAGGATTAATGGCAGTACAAGTGTTGTATTGCCACAGACTTTTCCGGTTGGGGTTGTAAATGCACAAAAGTTGTGCAGGAAACGACGTGAAATACAATGAAGTGTTGTGCAGGAAAAGAAAAAGGTTTTGTCAGATCACATGACATTTTCGTGACTTGGGTAGCAGTGATGTGTTGCTAGATACCGCTCACTGTTTATTATTTAAATATATAATTTAATATAATTACCAACGTTACGAAATCCTACAGGGTCACACACATAAGGACAGTTTGATGAGAGATAGAGAAATCAAAGGAACACCGTAAGGTACGGTGCACTTAAGTGAAAATAGAAATTCGGATAATATAATAATAATTATTGTTATTTTATAATGGTTATAAAATAATAATAAAATAAATATATTTATTATAATAATAGTTATTATAATAATATATAATATTATTATGGATCATGTGAATTGGGCTTTTAGCCCGCAGCCCACAAGAGAGTCTATAAAAGGAACCCTTGTGATGAAGCTTTCACTTGATGCAATTTCGTTTTTGATTCTCTTTTCTCACTCAAATAATTCCGTTCGTAAGCAGCTAGCACTGTGACCTGAAGCTGTTCGTGTGGACTGAGTAGAGGCGTTGCACTTCATCAACGCTTGTGATCGCTGCATCAAAGATCTGAATCGCCACAAAGAGGTAACGATTCTATCACTGACCATGCTCATTCGTAAGGATCACTAAAGGAAATTTTTGTTTTCCGCTGCGTTTAGATCACAATTTTCCTTCACAAGCATCGATCAGAATCAACCTTCTTCAGAAAGCAAGATGAGAAAAGCATCAATGTCATACGAGTCATAGCAAGAGGGAAGCACACTGAAGCGTCTTCAACATTGCCAGCATCTTTTTGTTTCTCAATTTGTAACAATCTCCTCATTTCAGGGGACTCGTTTCTTTGACTGTACTTGCCAATTCAGGGCACCCCAAATCAATAAGATCAGATTTTCAGCCACACTTCGTCTCTTACATTATTATTTTTATTTGCAAAAAATGTCCGATGTCTTTAATGTAATGTTTGCATAAATACAGATGCGTCTTTTCTAAATTACATGCTTGCAGGGAATATATTTTCTTACTCCCAGGAGTCTCTAAAACTCCTATGATGGAATCCAGTGAGGGATACCTCGGGGTATTTGTGCGTTTCTTTGTCATAACAGGATTGCAGGTATTTAAAGCGTAGCTTGGGGCATGAAAGATCCTCCCCAGTAACATTACCAGATCACTGTGTCCTCAGTACAACTTCTAGACAGTACCTGGAGTGTTTTCCCCAGCAAAGTTTCCAAATCATTATTTTCCAAGCAGCACCAGAAATGCTTTCTCCCCGTCAGAGTTTCCAGATAATCGCTTCCCAAGCACCTCTTCTTCAAACAGCATCAGGAAATGCTCATTCCCCGGCTGAGTTGTCAAGTCTCCTCATCCTCCGGAGGATCCTTGTAGAAATATCTAGGAAGATCGGTCAGTGATCATTCCTCCCCGGCCAAGTACTAGACATGGAACCATTCTCCCCGCAGAGCTCCAGCCCCTCCAGTAGAGCAATGTCTGAAGATCATAACAAAGCAACAAAAGTTTCCACAAGACCCCAGCTGGGCTCTTCATTACCAGGATAGGTCTATCAGTGACTTATTCCCCCAAGCAAAACCATCTGAATCAGATCTACCAATGATCTCATTCCCAACTGGGATACCCTTTCAAAGCAGATCAGTCAGAGATCTCCACGGCAGCGGGATCCGAATCCCGGATCGATATCTTTTGCATAATCATAGCATTTGCATCATATTTCCCCCAAAAGCGTAGCATTCCGTCTAATTCGGAGCATTACGGCAAAAATCCAACATATTGCATAATCACAAGTCATGTTTTGAATTAGTATGGTGAAGTTGTGCGATACATTGATCATCCATAGGTTACACAATTAGATCGATCACTTTTATATAAGATATAAGAAATTCTGATGCAAAGATGGTATATGGGATATACTGTTTTGATTTCATCCATTCAATCACATAAGGATTGTAATTCTTTTGAAAGATCATCATTTTCATTCGCTTCGGAATCCGACGTTAGTATGGTGAAGCAATGACATGTTGATCTATCATATTGAGTTATCAATCGAGTTGTGTTTGACGGCATGAAATTGTTGCATTAGGATTAATGGCAGTACAAGTGTTGTATTGCCACAGACTTTTCCGGTTGGGGTTGTAAATGCACAAAAGTTGTGCAGGAAACGACGTGAAATACAATGAAGTGTTGTGCAGGAAAAGAAAAAGGTTTTGTCAGATCACATGACATTTTCGTGACTTGGGTAGCAGTGATGTGTTGCTAGATACCGCTCACTGTTTATTATTTAAATATATAATTTAATATAATTACCAACGTTACGAAATCCTACAGGGTCACACACATAAGGACAGTTTGATGAGAGATAGAGAAATCAAAGGAACACCGTAAGGTACGGTGCACTTAAGTGAAAATAGAAATTCGGATAATATAATAATAATTATTGTTATTTTATAATGGTTATAAAATAATAATAAAATAAATATATTTATTATAATAATAGTTATTATAATAATATATAATATTATTATGGATCATGTGAATTGGGCTTTTAGCCCGCAGCCCACAAGAGAGTCTATAAAAGGAACCCTTGTGATGAAGCTTTCACTTGATGCAATTTCGTTTTTGATTCTCTTTTCTCACTCAAATAATTCCGTTCGTAAGCAGCTAGCACTGTGACCAGAAGCTGTTCGTGTGGACTGAGTAGAGGCGTTGCACTTCATCAACGCTTGTGATCGCTGCATCAAAGATCTGAATCGCCACAAAGAGGTAACGATTCTATCACTGACCATGCTCATTCGTAAGGATCACTAAAGGAAATTTTTGTTTTCCGCTGCGTTTAGATCGCAATTTTCCTTCACAAGCATCAATCAGAATCAACCTTCTTCAGAGAGCAAGATGAGAAAAGCATCAATGTCATACGAGTCATAGCAAGAGGGAAGCACACTGAAGCGTCATCAACATTGCCAGCATCTTTTTGTTTCTCAATTTGTAACAATCTGCTCATTTCAGGGGACTCGTTTCTTTGACTGTACTTGCCAATTCAGGGCACCCCAAATCAATAAGATCAGATTTTCATCACACTTCGTCTCTTACATTATTATTTTTATTTGCAAAAAATGTCTGATGTCCTTAATGTAATGTTTGCATAAATACAGATGCGTCTTTTCTAAATTACATGCTTGCAGGGAATATATTTTCTTACTCCCAGGAGTCTCTAAAACTCCTATGATGGAATCCAGTGAGGGATACCTCGGGGTATTTGTGCGTTTCTTTGTCATAACAGGATTGCAGGTATTTAAAGCGTAGCTTGGGGCATGAAAGATCCTCCCCAATAACATTACCAGATCACTGTGTCCTCAGTACATCTTCTAGACAGTACCTGGAGTGTTTTCCCCAGCAAAGTTTCCAAATCATTATTTTCCAAGCAGCACCAGAAATGCTTTCACCCCGTCAGAGTTTCCAGATAATCGCTTCCCAAGCACCTCTTCTTCAAACAGCATCAGGAAATGCTCATTCCCCGGCTGAGTTGTCAAGTCTCCTCATCCTCCGGAGGATCCTCGTAGAAATATCTAGGAAGATCGGTCAGTGATCATTCCTCCCCGGCCAAGTACTAGACATGGAACCATTCTCCCCGCAGAGCTCCAGCCCCTCCAGTAGAGCAATGTCTGAAGATCATAACAAAGCAACAAAAGCTTCCACAAGACCCCAACTGGGCTCTTCATTACCAGGATAGGTCTATCAGTGACTTATTCCCCCAAGCGAAACCATCTGAATCAGATCTACCAATGATCTCATTCCCAATTGGGATACCCTTTCAAAGCAGATCAGTCAGAGATCTCCACGGCAGCGGGATCCGAATCCCGGATCGATATCTTTTGCATAATCATAGCATTTGCATCATATTTCCCCCAAAGGCGTAGCATTCCGTCTAATACGGAGCATAACGGCAAAAATCCAACATATTGCATAATCACAAGTCATGTTTTGAATTAGTATGGTGAAGTTGTGCAATACATTGATCATCCATAGGTTACACAATTAGATCGATCACTTTTATATAAGATATAAGAAATTCTGATGCAAAGATGGTATATGGGATATACTGTTTTGATTTCATCCATTCAATCACATAAGGATTGTAATTCTTTTGAAAGATCATCATTTTCATTCGCTTCGGAATCCGACGTTAGTATGGTGAAGCAATGACATGTTGATCTATCATATTGAGTTATCAATCGAGTTGTGTTTGACGGCATGAAATTGTTGCATTAGGATTAATGGCAGTACAAGTGTTGTATTGCCGCAGACTTTTCCGGTTGGGGTTGTAAATGCACAAAAGTTGTGCAGGAAACGACGTGAAATACAATGAAGTGTTGTGCAGGAAACGAAAAAGGTTTTGTCAGATCACATGACATTTTCGTGACTTGTGTAGCAGTGATGTGTTGCTAGATACCGCTCACTGTTTATTATGTTTAATATATAATTTAATATAATTACCAACGTTACGAAATCCTACAGGGTCACACACATAAGGACAGTTTGATGAGAGATAGAGAAATCAAAGGAACACCGTAAGGTACGGTGCACTTAAGTGAAAATAGAAATTCGGATAATATAATAATAATTATTGTTATTTTATAATGGTTATAAAATAATAATAAAATAAATATATTTATTATAATAATAGTTATTATAATAATATATAATATTATTATGGATCTTGTGAATTGGGCTTTTAGCCCGCAACCCACAAGAGAGTCTATAAAAGGAACCCTTGTGATGAAGCTTTCACTTGATGCAATTTCGTTTTTGATTCTCTTTTCTCACTCAAAAAATTCCGTTCGTAAGCAGCTAGCACTGTGACCAGAAGCTGTTCGTGTGGACTGAGTAGAGGCGTTGCACTTCATCAATGCTTGTGATCGCTGCATCAAAGATCTGAATCGCCACAAAGAGGTAACGATTCTATCACTGACCATGCTCATTCGTAAGGATCACTAAAGGAAATTTTTGTTTTCCGCTGCGTTTAGATCGCAATTTTCCTTCACAAGCATCAATCAGAATCAACCTTCTTCAGAAAGCAAGATGAGAAAAGCATCAATGTCATACGAGTCATAGCAAGAGGGAAGCACACTGAAGCGTCATCAACATTGCCAGCATCTTTTTGTTTCTCAATTTGTAACAATCTGCTCATTTCAGGGGACTCGTTTCTTTGACTGTACTTGCCAATTCAGGGCACCCCAAATCAATAAGATCAGATTTTCAGTCACACTTCGTCTCTTACATTATTATTTTTATTTGCAAAAAATGTCCGATGTCCTTAATGTAATGTTTGCATAAATACAGATGCGTCTTTTCTAAATTACATGCTTGCAGGGAATATATTTTCTTACTCCCAGGAGTCTCTAAAACTCCTATGATGGAATCCAGTGAGGGATACCTCGGGGTATTTGTGCGTTTCTTTGTCATAACAGGATTGCAGGTATTTAAAGCGTAGCTTGGGGCATGAAAGATCCTCCCCAATAACATTACCAGATCACTGTGTCCTCAGTACATCTTCTAGACAGTACCTGGAGTGTTTTCCCCAGCAAAGTTTCCAAATCATTATTTTCCAAGCAGCACCAGAAATGCTTTCACCCCGTCAGAGTTTCCAGATAATCGCTTCCCAAGCACCTCTTCTTCAAACAGCATCAGGAAATGCTCATTCCCCGGCTGAGTTGTCAAGTCTCCTCATCCTCCGGAGGATCCTCGTAGAAATATCTAGGAAGATCGGTCAGTGATCATTCCTCCCCGGCCAAGTACTAGACATGGAACCATTCTCCCCGCAGAGCTCCAGCCCCTCCAGTAGAGCAATGTCTGAAGATCATAACAAAGCAACAAAAGCTTCAACAAGACCCCAACTGGGCTCTTCATTACCAGGATAGGTCTATCAGTGACTTATTCCCCCAAGCAAAACCATCTGAATCAGATCTACCAATGATCTCATTCCCAACTGGGATACCCTTTCAAAGCAGATCAGTCAGAGATCTCCACGGCAGCGGGATCCGAATCCCGGATCGATATCTTTTGCATAATCATAGCATTTGCATCATATTTCCCCCAAAAGCGTAGCATTCCGTCTAATACGGAGCATTACGGCAAAAATCCAACATATTGCATAATCACAAGTCATGTTTTGAATTAGTATGGTGAAGTTGTGCAATACATTGATCATCCATAGGTTACACAATTAGATCGATCACTTTTATATAAGATATAAGAAATTCTGATGCAAAGATGGTATATGGGATATACTGTTTTGATTTCATCCATTCAATCACATAAGGATTGTAATTCTTTTGAAAGATCATCATTTTCATTCGCTTCGGAATCCGACGTTAGTATGGTGAAGCAATGACATGTTGATCTATCATATTGAGTTATCAATCGAGTTGTGTTTGACGGCATGAAATTGTTGCATTAGGATTAATGGCAGTACAAGTGTTGTATTGCCGCAGACTCTTCCGGTTGGGGTTGTAAATGCACAAAAGTTGTGCAGGAAACGACGTGAAATACAATGAAGTGTTGTGCAGGAAACGAAAAAGGTTTTGTCAGATCACATGACATTTTCGTGACTTGTGTAGCAGTGATGTGTTGCTAGATACCGCTCACTGTTTATTATGTTTAATATATAATTTAATATAATTACCAACGTTACGAAATCCTACAGGGTCACACACATAAGGACAGTTTGATGAGAGATAGAGAAATCAAAGGAACACCGTAAGGTACGGTGCACTTAAGTGAAAATAGAAATTCGGATAATATAATAATAATTATTGTTATTTTATAATGGTTATAAAATAATAATAAAATAAATATATTTATTATAATAATAGTTATTATAATAATATATAATATTATTATGGATCATGTGAATTGGGCTTTTAGCCCGCAACCCACAAGAGAGTCTATAAAAGGAACCCTTGTGATGAAGCTTTCACTTGATGCAATTTCGTTTTTGATTCTCTTTTCTCACTCAAAAAATTCCGTTCGTAAGCAGCTAGCACTGTGACCAGAAGCTGTTCGTGTGGACTGAGTAGAGGCGTTGCACTTCATCAACGCTTGTGATCGCTGCATCAAAGATCTGAATCGCCACAAAGAGGTAACGATTCTATCACTGACCATGCTCATTCGTAAGGATCACTAAAGGAAATTTTTGTTTTCCGCTGCGTTTAGATCGCAATTTTCCTTCACAAGCATCAATCAGAATCAACCTTCTTCAGAAAGCAAGATGAGAAAAGCATCAATGTCATACGAGTCATAGCAAGAGGGAAGCACACTGAAGCGTCATCAACATTGCCAGCATCTTTTTGTTTCTCAATTTGTAACAATCTGCTCATTTCAGGGGACTCGTTTCTTTGACTGTACTTGCCAATTCAGGGCACCCCAAATCAATAAGATCAGATTTTCAGTCACACTTCGTCTCTTACATTATTATTTTTATTTGCAAAAAATGTCCGATGTCCTTAATGTAATGTTTGCATAAATACAGATGCGTCTTTTCTAAATTACATGCTTGCAGGGAATATATTTTCTTACTCCCAGGAGTCTCTAAAACTCCTATGATGGAATCCAGTGAGGGATACCTCGGGGTATTTGTGCGTTTCTTTGTCATAACAGGATTGCAGGTATTTAAAGCGTAGCTTGGGGCATGAAAGATCCTCCCCAATAACATTACCAGATCACTGTGTCCTCATTACATCTTCTAGACAGTACCTGGAGTGTTTTCCCCAGCAAAGTTTCCAAATCATTATTTTCCAAGCAGCACCATAAATTCTTTCACCCCGTCAGAGTTTCCAGATAATCGCTTCCCAAGCACCTCTTCTTCAAACAGCATCAGGAAATGCTCATTCCCCGGCTGAGTTGTCAAGTCTCCTCATCCTCCGGAGGATCCTCGTAGAAATATCTAGGAAGATCGGTCAGTGATCATTCCTCCCCGGCCAAGTACTAGACATGGAACCATTCTCCCCGCAGAGCTCCAGCCCCTCCAGTAGAGCAATGTCTGAAGATCATAACAAAGCAACAAAAGCCTCCACAAGACCCTAACTGGGCTCTTCATTACCAGGATAGGTCTATCAGTGACTTATTCCCCCAAGCAAAACCATCTGAATCAGATCTACCAATGATCTCATTCCCAACTGGGATACCCTTTCAAAGCAGATCAGTCAGAGATCTCCACGGCAGCGGGATCCGAATCCCGGATCGATATCTTTTGCATAATCATAGCATTTGCATCATATTTCCCCCAAAAGCGTAGCATTCCGTCTAATACGGAGCATTACGGAAAAAATCCAACATATTGCATAATCACAAGTCATGTTTTGAATTAGTATGGTGAAGTTGTGCAATACATTGATCATCCATAGGTTACACAATTAGATCGATCACTTTTATATAAGATATAAGAAATTCTGATGCAAAGATGGTATATGGGATATACTGTTTTGATTTCATCCATTCAATCACATAAGGATTGTAATTCTTTTGAAAGATCATCATTTTCATTCGCTTCGGAATCCGACGTTAGTATGGTGAAGCAATGACATGTTGATCTATCATATTGAGTTATCAATCGAGTTGTGTTTGACGGCATGAAATTGTTGCATTAGGATTAATGGCAGTACAAGTGTTGTATTGCCGCAGACTTTTCCGGTTGGGGTTGTAAATGCACAAAAGTTGTGCAGGAAACGACGTGAAATACAATGAAGTGTTGTGCAGGAAACGAAAAAGGTTTTGTCAGATCACATGACATTTTCGTGACTTGGGTAGCAGTGATGTGTTGCTAGATACCGCTCACTGTTTATTATGTTAAATATATAATTTAATATAATTACCAACGTTACGAAATCCTATAGGGTCACACACATAAGGACAGTTTGATGAGAGATAGAGAAATCAAAGGAACACCGTAAGGTACGGTGCACTTAAGTGAAAATAGAAATTCGGATAATATAATAATAATTATTGTTATTTTATAATGGTTATAAAATAATAATAAAATAAATATATTTATTATAATAATAGTTATTATAATAATATATAATATTATTATGGATCATGTGAATTGGGCTTTTAGCCCGCAACCCACAAGAGAGTCTATAAAAGGAACCCTTGTGATGAAGCTTTCACTTGATGCAATTTCGTTTTTGATTCTCTTTTCTCACTCAAAAAATTCCGTTCGTAAGCAGCTAGCACTGTGACCAGAAGCTGTTCGTGTGGACTGAGTAGAGGCGTTGCACTTCATCAACGCTTGTGATCGCTGCATCAAAGATCTGAATCGCCACAAAGAGGTAACGATTCTATCACTGACCATGCTCATTCGTCAGGATCACTAAAGGAAATTTTTGTTTTCCGCTGCGTTTAGATCGCAATTTTCCTTCACAAGCATCGATCAGAATCAACCTTCTTCAGAAAGCAAGATGAGAAAAACATCAATGTCATACGAGTCATAGTAAGAGGGAAGCACACTGAAGCGTCATCAACATTGCCAGCATCTTTTTGTTTCTCAATTTGTAACAATCTGCTCATTTCAGGGGACTCGTTTCTTTGACTGTACTTGCCAATTCAGGGCACCCCAAATCAATAAGATCAGATTTTCAGTCACACTTCGTCTCTTACATTATTATTTTTATTTGCAAAAAATGTCTGATGTCCTTAATGTAATGTTTGCATAAATACAGATGCGTCTTTTCTAAATTACATGCTTGCAGGGAATATATTTTCTTACTCCCAGGAGTCTCTAAAACTCCTATGATGGAATCCAGTGAGGGATACCTCGGGGTATTTGTGCGTTTCTTTGTCATAACAGGATTGCAGGTATTTAAAGCGTAGCTTGGGGCATGAAAGATCCTCCCCAATAACATTACCAGATCACTGTGTCCTCAGTACATCTTCTAGACAGTACCTGGAGTGTTTTCCCCAGCAAAGTTTCCAAATCATTATTTTCCAAGCAGCACCAGAAATGCTTTCACCCCGTCAGAGTTTCCAGATAATCGCTTCCCAAGCACCTCTTCTTCAAACAGCATCAGGAAATGCTCATTCCCCGGCTGAGTTGTCAAGTCTCCTCATCCTCCGGAGGATCCTCGTAGAAATATCTAGGAAGATCGGTCAGTGATCATTCCTCCCCGGCCAAGTACTAGACATGGAACCATTCTCCCCGCAGAGCTCCAGCCCCTCCAGTAGAGCAATGTCTGAAGATCATAACAAAGCAACAAAAGCTTCCACAAGACCCCAACTGGGCTCTTCATTACCAGGATAGGTCTATCAGTGACTTATTCCCCCAAGCAAAACCATCTGAATCAGATCTACCAATGATCTCATTCCCAACTGGGATACCCTTTCAAAGCAGATCAGTCAGAGATCTCCACGGCAGCGGGATCCGAATCCCGGATCGATATCTTTTGCATAATCATAGCATTTGCATCATATTTCCCCCAAAAGCGTAGCATTCCGTCTAATACGGAGCATTACGGCAAAATCCAACATATTGCATAATCACAAGTCATGTTTTGAATTAGTATGGTGAAGTTGTGCAATACATTGATCATCCATAGGTTACACAATTAGATCGATCACTTTTATATAAGATATAAGAAATTCTGATGCAAAGATGGTATATGGGATATACTGTTTTGATTTCATCCATTCAATCACATAAGGATTGTAATTCTTTTGAAAGATCATCATTTTCATTCGCTTCGGAATCCGACGTTAGTATGGTGAAGCAATGACATGTTGATCTATCATATTGAGTTATCAATCGAGTTGTGTTTGACGGCATGAAATTGTTGCATTAGGATTAATGGCAGTACAAGTGTTGTATTGCCGCAGACTTTTCCGGTTGGGGTTGTAAATGCACAAAAGTTGTGCAGGAAACGACGTGAAATACAATGAAGTGTTGTGCAGGAAACGAAAAAGGTTTTGTCAGATCACATGACATTTTCGTGACTTGGGTAGCAGTGATGTGTTGCTAGATACCGCTCACTGTTTATTATGTTAAATATATAATTTAATATAATTACCAACGTTACGAAATCCTACAGGGTCACACACATAAGGACAGTTTGATGAGAGATAGAGAAATCAAAGGAACACCGTAAGGTACGGTGCACTTAAGTGAAAATAGAAATTCGGATAATATAATAATAATTATTGTTATTTTATAATGGTTATAAAATAATAATAAAATAAATATATTTATTATAATAATAGTTATTATAATAATATATAATATTATTATGGATCATGTGAATTGGGCTTTTAGCCCGCAACCCACAAGAGAGTCTATAAAAGGAACCCTTGTGATGAAGCTTTCACTTGATGCAATTTCGTTTTTGATTCTCTTTTCTCACTCAAAAAATTCCGTTCGTAAGCAGCTAGCACTGTGACCAGAAGCTGTTCGTGTGGACTGAGTAGAGGCGTTGCACTTCATCAACGCTTGTGATCGCTGCATCAAAGATCTGAATCGCCACAAAGAGGTAACGATTCTATCACTGACCATGCTCATTCGTAAGGATCACTAAAGGAAATTTTTGTTTTCCGCTGCGTTTAGATCGCAATTTTCCTTCAGTGGTATCAGAGGCACTTACGAAACCATGGATCTGATAGCTGTTAAATTTCCGTCTTTTCTGTATTTGATTCGATTAAAACACAGAATGAATTTAACAATAAACGATTAATTAAATTTGGCATCTGTTGTGTACGATTTGGATGAATGATGTTGATTATGCTTCAGAAACCGACATTAGTATGGTGAAGTTGTGCGATACATTGATCATCCATAGGTTACACAATTAGATCGATCACTTTTATATAAGATATAAGAAATTCTGATGCAAAGATGGTATATGGGATATACTGTTTCGATTTCATCCATTCAATCACATAAGGATTGTAATTCTTTTGAAAGATCATCATTTTCATTCTCTTCGGAATCCGACGTTAGTATGGTGAAGCAATGACATGTTGATCTATTATATTGAGTTATCAATCGACTTGTGTTTGACGGCATGAAATTGTTGCATTAGGATTAATGGCAGTACAAGTGTTGTATTGCCGCAGACTTTTCCGGTTGGGGTTGTAAATGCACAAAAGTTGTGCAGGAAACGACGTGAAATACAATGAAGTGTTGTGCAGGAAACGAAAAAGGTTTTGTCAGATCACATGACATTTTCGTGACTTGGGTAGCAGTGATGTGTTGCTAGATACCGCTCACTGTTTATTATGTTAAATATATAATTTAATATAATTACCAACGTTACGAAATCCTACAGGGTCACACACATAAGGACAGTTTGATGAGAGATAGAGAAATCAAAGGAACACCGTAAGGTACGGTGCACTTAAGTGAAAATAGAAATTCGGATAATATAATAATAATTATTGTTATTTTATAATGGTTATAAAATAATAATAAAATAAATATATTTATTATAATAATAGTTATTATAATAATATATAATATTATTATGGATCATGTGAATTGGGCTTTTAGCCCGCAGCCCACAAGAGAGTCTATAAAAGGAACCCTTGTGATGAAGCTTTCACTTGATGCAATTTCGTTTTTGATTCTCTTTTCTCACTCAAATAATTCCGTTCGTAAGCAGCTAGCACTGTGACCGGAAGCTGTTCGTGTGGACTGAGTAGAGGCGTTGCACTTCATCAACGCTTGTGATCGCTGCATCAAAGATCTGAATCGCCATAAAGAGGTAACGATTCTATCACTGACCATGCTCATTCGTAAGGATCACTAAAGGAAATATTTGTTTTCCGCTGCGTTTAGATCGCAATTTTCCTTCAGTGGTATCAGAGGCACTTACGAAACCATGGATCTGATAGCTGTTAAATTTCCGTCTTTTCTGTATTTGATTAGATTAAAACACAGAATGAATTTAACAATAAACGATTAATTAAATTTGGCATCTGTTGTGTACGATTTGGATGATTGATGTTGATTATGCTTCAGAAACCGACATTAGTATGGTGAAGTTGTGCGATACATTGATCATCCATAGGTTACACAATTAGATCGATCACTTTTATATAAGATATAAGAAATTCTGATGCAAAGATGGTATATGGGATATACTGTTTTGATTTCATCCATTCAATCACATAAGGATTGTAATTCTTTTGAAAGATCATCATTTTCATTCTCTTCGGAATCCGACGTTAGTATGGTGAAGCAATGACATGTTGATCTATCATATTGAGTTATCAATCGACTTGTGTTTGACGGCATGAAATTGTTGCATTAGGATTAATGGCAGTACAAGTGTTGTATTGTCGCAGACTTTTCCGGTTGGGGTTGTAAATGCACAAAAGTTGTGCAGGAAACGACGTGAAATACAATGAAGTGTTGTGCAGGAAACGAAAAAGGTTTTGTCAGATCACATGACATTTTTGTGACTTGGGTAGCAGTGATGTGTTGCTAGATACCGCTCACTGTTTATTATGTTAAATATATAATTTAATATAATTACCAACGTTACGAAATCCTACAGGGTCACACACATAAGGACAGTTTGATGAGAGATAGAGAAATCAAAGGAACACCGTAAGGTACGGTGCACTTAAGTGAAAATAGAAATTCGGATAATATAATAATAATTATTGTTATTTTATAATGGTTATAAAATAATAATAAAATAAATATATTTATTATAATAATAGTTATTATAATAATATATAATATTATTATGGATCATGTGAATTGGGCTTTTAGCCCGCAGCCCACAAGAGAGTCTATAAAAGGAACCCTTGTGATGAAGCTTTCACTTGATGCAATTTCGTTTTTGATTCTCTTTTCTCACTCAAATAATTCCGTTCGTAAGCAGCTAGCACTGTGACCGGAAGCTGTTCGTGTGGACTGAGTAGAGGCGTTGCACTTCATCAACGCTTGTGATCGCTGCATAAAAGATCTGAATCGCCACAAAGAGGTAACGATTCTATCACTGACCATGCTCATTCGTAAGGATCACTAAAGGAAATTTTTGTTTTCCGCTGCGTTTAGCTCGCAATTTTCCTTCAGTGGTATCAGAGCCACTTACGAAACCATGGATCTGATAGCTGTTAAATTTCCGTCTTTTCTGTATTTGATTCGATTAAAACACAGAATGAATTTAACAATAAACGATTAATTAAATTTGGCATCTGTTGTGTACGATTTGGATGATTGATGTTGATTATGCTTCAGAAACCGACATTAGTATGGTGATGTTGTGCGATACATTGATCATCCATAGGTTACACAATTAGATCGATCACTTTTATATAAGATATAAGAAATTCTGATGCAAAGATGGTATATGGGATATACTGTTTTGATTTCATCCATTCAATCACATAAGGATTGTAATTCTTTTGAAAGATCATCATTTTCATTCGCTTCGGAATCCGACGTTAGTATGGTGAAGCAATGACATGTTGATCTATCATATTGAGTTATCAATCGAGTTGTGTTTGACGGCATGAAATTGTTGCATTAGGATTAATGGCAGTACAAGTGTTGTATTGCCGCAGACTTTTCCGGTTGGGGTTGTAAATGCACAAAAGTTGTGCAGGAAACGACGTGAAATACAATGAAGTGTTGTGCAGGAAACGAAAAAGGTTTTGTCAGATCACATGACATTTTCGTGACTTGGGTAGCAGTGATGTGTTGCTAGATACCGCTCACTGTTTATTATGTTAAATATATAATTTAATATAATTACCAACGTTACGAAATCCTACAGGGTCACACACATAAGGACAGTTTGATGAGAGATAGAGAAATCAAAGGAACACCGTAAGGTACGTTGCACTTAAGTGAAAATAGAAATTCGGATAATATAATAATAATTATTTTTATTTTATAATGGTTATAAAATAATAATAAAATAAATATATTTATTATAATAATAGTTATTATAATAATATATAATATTATTATGGATCATGTGAATTGGGCTTTTAGCCCGCAGCCCACAAGAGAGTCTATAAAAGGAACCCTTGTGATGAAGCTTTCACTTGATGCAATTTCGTTTTTGATTCTCTTTTCTCACTCAAATAATTCCGTTCGTAAGCAGCTAGCACTGTAACCGGAAGTTGTTCGTGTGGACTGAGTAGAGGCGTTGCACTTCATCAACGCTTGTGATCGCTGCATCAAAGATCTGAAAAAGAATAGAGTCGCCAGCCAGGCATTTTTATCCCGAAGACAGGGAATGGTAATGCTGCACAAACCAGAAGAAAGAAAGAGGAAGGACACGGGTCCTACGAACCAAAGAGACTGAGTTCGGGAGTCGGTTACGACCTGGGAAGGTATTAGCACCCAGATCGTCCGCCGTACCCGACGGGATCCACGCTTGCAAAAGAAACTGTTTCAAAGGGTGAGGGTATGAAAACTGCAGCAAAAGAAATGAAAATGAAAAGAAACTAGAACTGGAAAAGAAATGAAATAAGAAACAAAGAGAAAAATGTAGGGAAAATAAAGATTGTGCTCGAACGGGCCCTACCCCGCTGCCTACGTACCTCATCAGGATAATGAGGATCAGAGACGCCGTAGTTCCCCTAACTAGGGGTAGAAAAGAAATTGCTTGTGAATTAAGGCTTGAACTGCCTATGCCATTGCTCAGGTGTTGCAGACTCGGACGACGAGTGCGTTACCGTCTTGCAAAGTGACAAGTAGGAGCAAGTTCGCGTACGGAGCGAATGAGGTGAGAAAAGAATTCCCGAAGGAAAGACGCTTATTGTTTGTTTGTGTGTTTTAGAAGCTTTTATGAGTGTGTCACGAGGAAGTGAACTCAAGCTCTCATCAATGGAATGTGCACTTGTCACTACATTCCAAGATGGAATAATAGAACAAGCACACTCAAGTAAGGAGAAGATCCCCAAAACTTGAACCCAAAGATTAGGGCTTAGGTTCACTAACTTGTTTACTTATTAGGTGTTTTGATTATTTACATGAAGAAGTGTTTTTTATGCTTTTCTTTATGAAGGAGATACCTTGATCAGACTTGTGCATCACAAGGTAAACATGTACTATCCCAAGATGGGAAGACTACAAGCATACCTCATGGGATAAGGCTATGGATCAAGACTTCACTCCACATTTATTTAAGTATCTTTTAAGAGTTATGAGATGAGAAGAGATGAAAGAACCCAAAAGATCTCAAAGGGAAAAAATTCTAAAGGGGGACTAAAATAATCCTAAGTATTCACATGCATGGATGTCCTAGGTTAGTAAGGTTTCTATCCTAAAAAGAAGATCTCAAGAGAAGAGGAAGAATATAAGAGGAGAGATGAGAAAGGCCTAAGCCCAACAAGAAGATGTTAGTCCATATAAACAAAGTGAGAAGAGATGAGAGATGGAGATGTGGAACTCAATTCCCACATCTCACACTTACCATAGCCCCTGCAAGGTTAGTGTAACAACATAAAACCGAGGCATGAACCAACAAATCAGAAGCTACACAAGCATATAGGCATGGAAAAGAATTCACAAGATGATAAGCAAAGCAACACAAGATCATATTGAGATGATTAGGAGTGAAACAAGTGCAAAGAAGGCACACATAACACTTAAGGAAATAAGGCACATAAAAGAGACCCAACACCAAGACTCAAGGAGACTCAAACCCTATCCTAAGACCAGGAACAACCCTAGACCTCTAAAGGACCCTAAAAGATGAGGAGAAGTTGGCACAAGTGCCCTTCTAAACTTAAAAAAAACTTATAAGACTCAAAGTATGCAAAATAAGGCAAAGTGAGGAAGAAAATACCCAAGAAAAAGATCCAAGCATCTAAAAAAATCTACCCAACCAGCAAAGTATTCTCCAAACACAAAGAAATGAGAATCCAAAAGGGTTTGCAAAAATACAGCACCAAACTAGGTCAATGAAGCTCAAGGATGCAAGGTATCACCATTTAGGGTTTTGAAAATTAATGCACAAGTAACTCCATCAAAGTCCAGCAAATAAATTTGTGAAAAATCCAAGATAAATCATGAAGATAGTAGAGTGTCTTAGGGTTTGAATGCAAAAAGAATGGGGTTCATAGCTTAAAGGATGAGGAAAATAGAAATTTGACAAGGCAGATTGGTCCATGAGAGTTCACAAGAAAGCAATGCCTAAATGTTGAATTTATTTGGCCACGTGGGATGAAAGTAAAAATCTGAAAAAAATATGATAAAAAACTAGATGAATCAAGGAATACACATGAATTTTTTGGATTTTTTTGATATTTGGAAGTATTTTTAATAAATCAAAATGAAAGAAGTAAAGAAAAGAAAATAGTAAAAATAGTAAAATGAGGGGGGAGTGTGAAGAGCAAGGCCAATCAGTTCAGACTGGCCACTTGGGCCCAGCAGGGGGGGTGCGAGTAGCACCCTGGACTTAAGCCCACACGAAAAAGATACAGCAAACAAAAAAAACCAGGTTTTATAATACTTGACATGCTTCAAAAATAAAACAAATAAAAAGGAACAAAAAACATGTGAACAAGTATCAACCGGTCATTAGGGTTTAAGTCACAAAAGACAAAAACAAAAACCCAGCCAATCCACGTATTCCAACTCATCGTCTTCAACCTCTATCAAAACTGAAAACGAAACAAGGGCATGAACACAGCCTCCATGCTTCAATGCAGAGCAACACAAATCCCTCATTTCTCCATGGAATTTCACAAATCAAGCATCAAAATGAACTTTGGACTAAGCACATCATGAATCAAGCATCAAAAACATACACATTAACACACACAACATGAACAGAAGCAAGACAGTTTGGATCTAAAACTTCGAAACCTCACACTAACTTCAATCTAGCACCATTTTTGAAACTGAAGTGATCTATGTGTTCAGTGCAACAAGCAGATCATGATATACACAACAAAAAACCATTTACAGATCCAAAAATTTGGAGCATACCTGAGATTGCAAAGTTCCAAAATCCACCAAGAAAACCAATATCCAGCTCAAGATGTCCCTCTTGCAACCTCTTCTCACAAAATAAATGTGAAAGAGGCCTCAAAACCAGCTCACTCTTGCTCTGTGAAAGGTTCTGGTCTGAACTGAACTGGTGCAAGAATCTTCTTCTAGCTCAAAGTGAGGGTTGATCCATGATCTGTGAAGCTCCAAGAACAAGAATATGAGGTTTGTTTGGTGAATGGAGTTGTGGATGATGAGCTATGGGAGAAAATGCAGCAGGAGCAAAAACTGGGAAATGAGAGAATGGTGGCGATTTCTGCCAAGATAAAACCCTAGCTGGCCCTTTTATGATGCCCAAAATCAGTCCAAGAAATGAGAGATGAAATGCACGTGAGAGGAGTGTGATCCAATTGAAATTGCAAAATGCATAAAGGGTGTGATGGAGAGATTAGCTCGTGCCTTGCCCTTGTACCTTGCACATGCTAATCCTATTTCCTTTGCTGATTACTAGTGGAACATTCTCATCCCTTGGATCAAAGTGTGTTGCAAACTCTCATGCTTATGCACCTTTTGCAAGTAGGATGGGACCATGCACACCATGCACGATTTTTGTGATTCTCTTTGAGCCAAATTTCTCTCATACCATGCATAGTGATGTGATGATTTGAAAATGTACATAGAATAGCTTGCAATTAATTTACATGACAATTTGCAACTTAGTAGAAACTAAGATTTCCATATGACCATGCATTTACATTTTTGTGAAATTCACCACATTCCATACATAAATCCACCAATTTTCTTTGAACCAAACTTTCCACATATCATGAATAAGGATGTAATGACCTTATTTTGCACATGGAATGGCTTGGAATGGGGATACATGAGTTTTTGCATTTGGTAGAACTTTGGATTCTAAAGTAAACCCTAAAAAATCACACAACTTTCGAAGGCCATATCTCATGATCCATGAAGGCTATGCAAATGTACTTGTACTTTTTGAAAATGGAAAGCCTTAGTCTCCAACTTTCAAGTTTGGGTTGGGTTCATTTGAAGAATTTTTGATCATGCTAAGCTCACTTGAAAATTAGGGCAAAAGTTGCTAAATTTGGAAAATCTCAAAAACCAACTTTGTATCATTTTTACAAAACCCTTCAAATATCCATGATTCTTGATCTTTAATCATCCCAAACATCTTATAACATTGTAAAGACCCCCCTTGGCAGGAAAAAGTGGCTTGGACCCCTTGAAATCAGACAGTTGACTTTTTACAGGCACAGTTGACCAATTACTTCATCTGCAAGCAACTAAGGCATTGACTGACTTCCATTTGGAATTTTTCCATGAAAATTGACATGTAGGAACCTCTTATCATATAGAAAACATTGCCCAAAAGAGTTGGCCAAAATTATGAGGTTAAGGCTCTTGAAGCCAAAACCCTAATTTGGTTGCACTGCTTAGGAGCCTTGCATTGTCTTAAAACTTGTGATGATTAAGCAATCTTCTGAGCTTTTGCAAGTGAACCAAGCCTTGCCAAAGGAGTCTAGACTCATCATAGGCCTCCCACAAATCCATTGGAACCCTTGTCTTGGCTTAGATAGCCTTCAACACCTCCCCAGATGGCCATATGCCTCATGCCAGGGCTTGATGCTTGTCATGCTTTATTTTCCTATGCTATAATGTTATATATATGATATGCTTATGATGCAAATGGTGTATTATGATGCTTAAAATGAAGAGGGCAAATTTTAGGTTCTACAGCTGCCCCTATTCAAGCAACTGTTGATCTGAAAAGGACGATTGCTTCCGCTTTCGACCGTTCAAGATAAACTGTGGTTGAATACCCAAGAAAACGGAAATTTGCGCTCTGATGCAGAAAACAAGAAATGGGAAATAAACCCAATCCAATGACGTTGCAAATGAGCTGAGAGATGAGCAGACGAGCTCCTTCCAATGAAACCAAAGGTTCTGATGAAACATGAAAACGGACGAGTCTTCTTGTG
Organism: Lathyrus aphaca; assembly: GCA_963966055.1. Taxonomy (NCBI): domain Eukaryota; kingdom Viridiplantae; phylum Streptophyta; class Magnoliopsida; order Fabales; family Fabaceae; genus Lathyrus; species Lathyrus aphaca. Next base: position 490,967,973 of record OZ014521.1, read on the forward strand.
ACCTGTGACGCCAGGTGCAGAAAGCGGACGAGTCCTTAAGAATCTTCAAAGTCATCTGAGATAGATGAATCTCCTTCACTGATCCTTACGCAGATAAGTGGAATAAGACGGACGAGTCTTCTTCGGATAACCCTTACGCAGGTTCCGGGAATGCATATAAGTCTGTAGGATAGACATGCAGCTAGGATGGACGAATCCTCTTCGCGAATCCTTACGCAGATAAGCGGAATAAGACGGACGAGTCTTCTTCGGATAACCCTTACGCAGGCTCCGGGAATGCATATAAGTCTGTGGGATAGACATGCAACTAGGATGGACGAATCCTCTTCACGAATCCTTACGCAGATAAGTGGAATAAGACGGACGAGTCTTCTTCAGATAACCCTTACGCAGGCTCCGGAAATGGTTTTGACATTTTAATCCCACCGTCAGGGTTTTCAACCTCTTCACGAATCCTTACGCAGATAAGTGGAATAAGAAGGACGAGTCTTCTTCGGATAACCCTTACGCAGGTTCCGGAAATGGTTTTGACGTTTTAATCCCACCGTCAGGGTTTTCAACCTCTTCAATGCGGACGAGCATTGGAATGATCATCAAAGAAACACGAACGGGTGTCATAAGTCGATGATACGGATGAGTACCGGATGAGGATCCAAGAAACACGGACGAGTGCTTCTGATATTTGATACGGACGAGTATCAGCTTATTCCAGACGATCTTCAAAAGAAAATACCAAACACGGACGAGTGTCGGGGCGTGCAGACGAGCACTAGATAAGTAATAGGCACAGAAGAGTGTCGAAGGATGCGGACGAGCAATCTTCAAAGGAGTAACAAGCACGTACGAGTGCTAAGAGATGAGGTCGAGCATCAAATAAAGATGCGAGTACGGACGAGTACTGGCGACTTCCTTGAGGATATGCCTCAAATAAAGAGGAATCGAGAAATGCACGGACGAGGGCTGCAGGGATGCGGACGAGCACCAAATGAAGATGCGCGCACCGACGAGTACAGGCAACTTCACTGGGGAAAACTTCAAAGAACTAATAAGCACGGACGAGTGCCAAGAGCTGTGGGCGGTCATCAAGTAAAGATGTTAGCACGGACGAGTGCTGGTGAATACCTCAAATAAAGAGGGATCTGCTGAGGAAAAGGCACGGACGAGTGCTGAAAGAGGATGAGCATCAAATAAAGATGCGAGCACAGACGAGTGCTAGTAGATATAGACTCTACTAGGGAAAGTGCACAGACGAGTGCCACCAGGTGCTAATCCTTCCGGAGACTGGGGATGAGCAAACTGAATCATCAGATAAGTGCCTAAGAGTGCGAACGAACACTAAAAGAGTATCAACAGAGACAAAGGTTGATTATGTTGGGGAAGTAGACAATTCCGCTCTGGCTGAGGAATGAAGTCCTGGCGGCCTGTGAGAGAAGATTCCGGCAACCTGTTGGGGCCTTAAAACTTTTAACTCTGATGGAAATGAAGTGTTGGCACCCGATGCTTACTGGAGAGGCTTTCCCTGGAAGAAAGACGACTCTGCGTGAGGTATACTTCGCTTAACTGCTTTGAACATCTGCTGAGGATCTGATCATCCTGCTCTGACTCCATTGGGGAGAATTTCTTCTTGCTCTGTTGGGGAAATGAAGTTACCTGCAATTCTGCTGGGCAAGGAGAACTTCTAGCGATTCCGTTGTGGATAATAAATTTCTGATAACTCCACTGAGGATGGGAGACTTCCACTAACCCCTGCTGGGAATTGACCCGACCTCTGGGGGGTGCGGGTGTTCAAATACCTGTTGAGAATAAGTCACTTGAAAACAGGCGCTCTACCAGGGAAATACCTCTACTTGGAGAATAACCCTCTGCTGCTTGGGGATACGGTGATAACCTGCAAATCCTGCAATAACAGAATACACACATATGCACCAAGATTGGTACGGCCTGATCTATTCATCTGCCGTCACCTGACACTCAAAGCGATGTTAAGTGTCTCTGCAATGTCATTTTTATCCGTTTGAAAAGCAACATGTTTCGCATGCAATGTTATTTGTCAAAAATTCAGGACATTTTTGCAAACAAAATAAACATAACACGGTGTTTGACTGAATATTCTTTTTATTGATTGGCCTCTGAATAGGCAAAATTTTACATCAGGAAGTAACCACCTGGAAAGAGGTAACTACTGTAAAATTGAGAAAATAAACTATCCTAATGGCAATGGCACGGTATTCCAAAGAGTTTCCTTCCTGCTATGACTGGCATATCCTCAAGACTTTCCGTTCCGTCTTCGGCCTTCTGAGAAAAATGAGGGGAGCTGATCTCTACCCTTCTGATATGGTCAAGCCGTTTGAAGCCGTGATGTGGTTCAGATAAACCGGAGCGCAGTTGTTCGCTTATTCCCTGATTTTGCGTGGACCGCCCTTTCGGGTTTTCAATCCACCGGGCTACCCTTTTTTTGCCTGAGTTGTCCGATGTGGCTTTTCAACTCAGCGGGTGTACATTTTTTAATTTTTCCCTAATTTTTGCCCGAGCTTTTATTCTGTTTTTAGCTCGCCGGGATGCCCTTTTTTTGCCTGGACTATAATTCTGTTTTTGTGTCCAGCGGGTCTTTTATGCGAAGTATTTTTTAACTGCGTCCGAGTTAACAGGGTATTGGAAATCCTCGCCATCCATAGTGGTGAGCATCAGTGCTCCGCCTGAGAATACTTTCTTCACTATGAATGGTCCTTCATAATTTGGGGTCCACTTGCCCCTGTGATCTGAACTGGGAGGAATGATCCTCTTGAGTACAAGCTCGCCTACTTGGTACTCCCGAGTACGTACTCGCTGATCGAAGGCTCGCTTCATTCTCCTTTGATAAAGCTGGCTATGACAGATAGCTGCTAATCTCTTTTCCTCAATTAGGCATAGTTGATCGTATCGAGCACGTACCCACTCAGCCTCATCAAGCTTGACATCCATCAGCACCCGCAGTGAAGGGATTTCCACTTCAACAGGAAAGACTGCCTCCATGCCGTAGACTAAAGAGAAGGGGGTTGCCCCAGTCGACGTCCTGACTGACGTTCGGTACCCATGCAACGCAAAAGGTAGCATCTCATGCCAATCTTTGTAGGTGATGACCATTTTCTGTACAATCCTCTTGATATTCTTGTTAGCTGCCTCTACCGCACCATTCATCTTTGGTCGGTAAGGAGAGGAATTGTGATGTTGGATTTTGAAGTCCCGGCACAGTTCTGCCATCATCTTATTGTTCAGATTAGAACCATTATCAGTAATGATTCGCTCGGGCACTCCATATCTGCATATGATATCTCTTTTCAGGAATTTTGCTACCACCTGGCGAGTAACATTGGCATAAGATGCCGCTTCAACCCATTTGGTAAAATAGTCAATAGCGACCAGGATGAATCTGTGGCCGTTTGAAGCAGTTGGTTCAATCTTGCCAATCATATCAATGCCCCATATGGAAAAGGACCAGGGTGAAGACATCACATTCAGAGGATTGGGAGGCACATGCACTTTATCTGCATAAATCTGGCATTTATGACATTTTCTGGCATAGGCACAACAGTCTGCATCCATTGTGATCCAGTAATAGCCCGATCTTAGCAACCTTTTGGCCATTGCATGCCCTCCAGCATGGGTACCAAAGGATCCTTCGTGCACCTCGTGCATCAGCAAGTCTGCTTCCGTCCTATCAACGCATCTGAGAAGTATCATATCAAAGTTTCTCTTATACAGGGAGCCATCAGTGTTCAGGAAGAAACTACCAGCTAGCCTTCTTAATGTCTTCTTATCATTGGAAGATGCCCCAGGTGGGTATGTTTGACCCTCCAAGAAGCATTTGATGTCATGGTACCAGGGCTTATCATCTTTGACAATGTCTGCTGAGCACACATATGCTGGCCTGTCAAGTCTGGATACTTCAATTCGGGGCACAAAGTTGGCAGCTTGCACTTTGATCATGGATGAGATGGTGGCCAGAGCATCTGCAAACTGATTTTCGTCTCGAGGGATATACTCAAGCTTGACTGTTGTGAAGAAAGTCAACAACCTCCTTGTGTAATCCCGATAAGGTATCAGATGATCTTGGTGCGTGTACCACTTGCCATTGGTTTGATTAATTACCAGAGCTGAATCTCCGAACACAGTCAAAGTCTTGATCCTGAGGTCAATGGCTTCCTCAAGACCCATAATACAAGCTTCGTATTCAGCTTCGTTGTTAGTGCAGTTAAAGGTGAGTTTTGCCGAGAAAGGCATGTGAACTCCCTTAGGTGTAATGAGTACTGCACCAACACCATGACCATTCATGTTAACAGCACCATCAAACATCATAGTCCATTCTTTTTCTGGGTCAGGCCCTTCAGTGTGAATAGGCTCTTCATGATCTTTTGCTTTTATGAACATGATGTCTTCATCAGGGAAGTCGAATCTCATAGGCTGGTAATCATCAATGGGTTGCTCAGCCAGATAATCAGACAATACACTGCCCTTGATAGCTTTTTGGGATGTGTATTGAATGTCATATTCTGTGAGAATCATTTGCCATCTCGCAACCCGTCCGGTAAGTGCTGGCTTCTCAAATATGTACTTAACTGGGTCCATCTTGGAGATCAACAAGGTAGTGTGGGTCAACATATACTGCCTTAGTCGGCGAGCAGCCCACGCTAAAGCACAACAAGTTTTCTCGAGCAGTGAATAACGTTGTTCACAGTCGGTAAACTTTTTGCTTAGGTAGTATATTGCATACTCTTTTCGACCAGACTCGTCATGCTGGCCCAACACACACCCCATTGACTTTTCTAATACTGTCAAGTACATGATCAGAGGTTTTCCTTCCACTGGAGGCATAAGGATCGGAGGCTCCTGTAAGTATTCCTTGATTTTGTCAAAAGCCCTCTGACAGTCTTCATTCCACCTGACCGTTTGTTCTTTTCTTAATAGCTTGAACAAGGGCTCGCAGGTTGCTGTAGGATGAGATATGAACCTTGAAATGTAGTTCAATCTTCCTAGGAACCCTCGAACTTCTTTCTCAGTTTTTGGTGCAGGCATTTCTTGAATGGCTTTAACTTTGTCAGGGTCAACTTCAATCCCTTTCTCACGTACAATAAATCCCAGCAGCTTACCAGATCGTACCCCGAATGTGCATTTGTTGGGGTTTAGCTTCAATTGGTACTTCCTCAGACGCTTGAATAACTTCAACAGATTTACCAGGTGGTCTTCTTCTGTGAGGGACTTGGCAATCATGTCATCCACATAACATTCAATTTCTTTGTGGATCATGTCATGGAATAATGTTACCATAGCCCGTTGGTAAGTGGCACCAGCATTCTTCAGGCCGAATGGCATCACCTTATAACAGAATGTGCCCCAGGGTGTGATGAAAGTTGTCTTCTCCATGTCTTCAGGTGACATTTTGATCTGATTGTATCCTGAAAATCCATCCATGAAGGAGAACACCGAGAACTGAGCCGTATTGTCGACCAATACATCAATGTGAGGTAAAGGGAAATCATCTTTCGGGCTGGCTCTGTTCAGGTCCCGGTAATCTACACACATCCTCACCTTGCCATCTTTCTTTGGCACTGGAACAACGTTAGCTACCCAAGGTGGGTAACTAGTCACGGCAAGGAACCCGGCGTCCCACTGGTTCTGTACCTCCTCTTTGATCTTCATCGCCATGTCAGGGCGAGTTCTTCTCAGTTTTTGCTTAACAGGAGGACAATTTTCTTTTAATGGTAGTCGATGCACAACTATGTCTGTATCCAACCCTGGCATGTCCTGATATGACCAGGCAAAGATGTCAACATATTCACGCAACATTTCAATCAACCCCTTCTTAACTTCAGTCTGCAAGCTGGCACCTATCTTGATTTCCTTCCTAACCTCTTCTGTGCCGATGTTGATAACCTCGATTTCCTCCTGATGAGGCTGAATAACTCTTTCCTCTTGCTTCAACAACCTGACCAGTTCTTCAGGGAGTTCGTAATCTTCCTCAACCTCTTCATCAGCTTGGTAGATTGGATTGTCGAAGTTATGCTCAGTCATAGCAGGGGAGTTGTCAATGGAATCCGGTTGATCGACACTGCACAAGTGATGTGCTCATTCAGAATCTGTTTAGAGAAAACACACACCAAAAGCGAGAAAGAAAAAAAACACATTGCCATTTTCTTTATTTGTGCAAAAATTAAAATTGAAAGAAAAGGAACGATTTGATTGAAAAATGTCCTTTATTTATGACAAATAAATGCTTTCAAAACATGGAGGCCCATACAATGGATCCTTGTACCTTGGGCAGAGTACAGGATTTGACATGCAGTATGTAAAAAATGACAAATAAACAATTACTTTGTGATCCAGGTGACCTCGACGATGTCTTCCGTGGACCAATTGGGCAGCTCCTCTCCTGGTGCACACGGGCGGATCCAATTATCCAGATTGAACTCGCTATCTCCGTCTTCACTGGTAGTACAAATATGATTGCGGTCCAATAACCCAACACTAGTAAAGGTAATGGTCTTGTTGTCTGATGAATGGACGAGCCCATCAGGCTGATACCCAAGCCCGAACTTGTCTTCCTTCTTTTCCAGTTCCAACAGTCTGCCCCAGCCCTGGGCACTACCTGATTGCACAACTTCCTTGGCCTGCTTGTAGGAGGTAATAGACGTACTTTCTTTATCTTCAGCTTTACTCAGAGGAGACAGGGAATTAACATTCACTGTTTCGAATGCCTGACATAGGGTTTCATGAATTTCACCATCCATCTCCACATATTTGAATGTAGATAGATGACTCACAAATATGTCCTCTTCACCGCACACAGTCACAACTTGACCATCCGCTACGTACTTGAGCTTCTGATGCAAAGTTGACGTCACAGCCCCTGCGGCATGAATCCATGGTCGACCAAGCAGACAACTATAAGCAGGTTGGATGTCCATCACGTAGAACGTGCTTTTAAACACTTGCGACCCAACCTTGATTGGCAACTCAACCTCTCCAAAGACAGACCTCCGAGAACCGTCGAAAGCCTTCACCACCAAATTACTTGGCCTCAAAACAACCCCTTCCACATTAAGTTTCATTAACGCCTTCTTTGGCAAGACATTAAGAGATGACCCAGTATCAACCAGGACATGAGACAGCACAGCCCCTTTGCATTCAATTGTGATGTGGAGAGCCTTGTTATGATTCCTCCCTTCAGTAGTAAGGTCCCTATCAGTAAAGCCTAGACCATGGCTCGCATTCACACTTCCCACCACGGCTTCTAACTGATTCACGGTAATCTCCTGAGGAACATACGCCATCTGCAGCACCTTCAGAAGGGCTTCTCTATGAGCTGGCGAGCACATTAGCAGTGACAAGATAGAGATTTTGGATGGAGTTTGATTTAGCTGTTCGACTACCTTGTAGTCGCTCCTCTTAATAATCCTCATGAACTCCTCCATTTCCTTCTCGAAAGTACTTTGACCAGTAGCGGGAATTGTATTATCTTCAGTTGCTACCTGCTTCCCTTTGGCTTTAGCAGAAGCCTCAGCATCAGTGTCTCCTCTCAAAGTCTGGGGAGCGAATAGGCGACCACTCCTCGTGAAACCTCCACTTCCCCCAACATTCACCACAGCTGGGTCCACGGTTACTGCCTTATTTTCCACTTTCTGTCCTCCGACATACACTTCTGATCCGTAATGCCATGGGATAGCCTTCTCATCTGAATATGGAATAGGCCCGGGCACCGTGATGATGACGGGGCTTACTTCCGGGACATGAATAGTAACCGGCTCTCTTTGCGCTGGCATTTCAGCAGGATCATAGTATATGGTCACCGTTGACACTTCATCAGTCCTCTTATCGATCCTGTCAAACTGTAACAGCCCATCATCCATCAGTCTCTGTAAACCAGTCTTCAATCTGTCACAACCATTCTTCGACTCAACACAGTCTTCGCAACCAAGCCCACAACCCGGGAAAACCTGACCCTTCACCAACCTCTCCTTGACCAGCAACAAGGAGGTCTTCACTTCCTCAACCTTCTCCACCAAGTTCAACCTCTCCTCCATCTCAATAGCATTAACCTTGGCTCCCCCATGATTAGGGATAGGGTTATTCGTGACATTCGGAGGTGGCACAAAATTGATTGCCTTGGAGTCGATTAATTCCTGAACTTTATAGTGCAAAGCCCTGCACTTCTCTGTTGAGTGCCCGGGTGCCCCAGAATAGAAAGCGCACCGAACATTGGCGTCGTAACCTGGAGGAAGAGTTCCAGTAGGTGGAGCCAAGGTCCTCAGTTGAATTAAGTTCAATTCCAACAATCTCTGGAGTAAAGCTGTGTATGTCATTGGGATCACATCAAAAACCCTATCAGCTTGGCGTGGCTGCCTCTGCTGATACGGTCTCTGTTGATAGTTGCGCTGCTGTTGTTGCTGAGGCTGTTGTAGAGCCTGTTGTGCTGGTTGAATTGGTGTAGTGGGAATTGTGACTGCAGCTATCTGATTGTATTCTCGTCTATAACCTCTGCCTCTGCCTCGGCCATATACTGCGTTAGCTTCCCCTTCTCTTCTTCTAGGAGGTCCGCCAAAGGCTTTCCTCGCTCCCCCAGAGCTACCAGCAGTATTAGGGTCTTGAATCTTCCCTGTCTTTAATAGAGTCTCAACTCTCTCTCCAGCAATCACTATATCATTGAACTTGGTGGCCGAGCTAGATGCCAACCTCTCTAGAAAAACACCATGGAGAGTGCCCATAAACATGTCGGCCATTTCATCCTCTAAGAGAGGTGGTTGCACCCTGGCAGCTAACTGGCGCCACCTCTGGGCATATTCTTTGAAACTTTCCTTTGCCGCCTGGGTCATGTGTTGCAACTGCGTGCGCTTCGGAGCCATGTCCATGTTATATTGATACTGCCTCACAAAGGCCTCGGCTAAATCCTTCCAGCTCTTGATATTGACCCTATTGAGCTTCATGTACCATTCAAGAGAAGCTCCCACCAAGCTATCCTGAAAATAATACATCCACAGCTTCTCATCGTCTGTATGAGCGGCAATTCTCCCAACAAACGATTGCAGATGGGTTTTCGGGCAAGTAGTGTCGTCATACTTCTCGAAAGTAGGAACTTTGAACTTATACGGAATCCTGACTCCCGGAACCAAGCCCAAGTCTGTTATGTCGAATCCCAAAGAACTCTGGGACTGAATAGCCTTGATTTGCTCAGCCATCTCTTCAAACCTCTTGTTCATCTCTGCTCCTTGTCCTTCAGCCTCATCAAGCAGAGTGAACTGGTCGTCTTGATGATCCACCTGAATGTTGTGTAACCCATCGTTGATTATTGTCGTTCCTGGCTGCGTAACAGGAGGTTCGACCTGACGTGCGCCCGCACCGGTACGATTGTCAGCAGTAGCAGCCGCCGCAGTGTTCCTATTCTGGTTCTCTACCATCTCTCGCAGGTGTTCTTGGGTCTGCCCCATACCGACCATTAGTGTCATAAAATTATCCATCCTTTGTCTCAAATCTGTCAAGTCTGCTTGTAACTGGTCCATGACTCGCTCTCTATTAATCTTGGTCGGATATCTGTGTACTGTTGATTGCCCCCGAACTTTTCGAGGAGCTATAGTGCCTGAAACACAAAACACGTTAGTAACTGATGCAACACCTGCAAAACAGACAAACAGGTTATATGCAATGCAATGTAACTGTTCATGTTCCCAATTTTAAGCATTTGACATGCCCCAGTTCTGGCATCTATCTCAAAAAACTGCTTTCAGTGTTTGGCTTTCAAACTTTCTCTTTGATAAGTGTTCAGACATTAGCAGTATCCAGACAAACGAGTCTTGCACATTCAAAACGATAACTTGCACGTTACTACTGAATATGGACAAACCACTATAGGCTAAAAGTCAGAATACATCCAAGAATATTCCCCGAAGGGTTACAAATTAGCACATAAAGACAAAAGAAATAAAAGAAAGACTCCTACAACAAGCCTGTAGGTAGTCTGAAAATAAACTAAGCTAGGGACCCCGGCTCTGCCACCTCTGCCCTGCTTTTTTTGACACCTGCTCTCAGCTTGAGCTCTTCAATCTCTTTCCTGGCTTCCTCCAGAGCTGATTGGCTTTGGGCTAACTGTTGGGTCTTCTCCCTCCGGATAGCGTGGGCTTGTTCTACTTCCTCTTTCTTGAAAGCCATCTGGACTTCGAAGAACTCTTCCTTCTCTTTGAATTTCTTTTGCTCTTCATCCCTTTGACTTTTCAGCCAAACAATGGACTGTCGAGCACTCCTGAGAGTCTTTAAAGTCTCCTTGTGCTTAGCTCCTCTTTGAGCTTCCATCATACCCAATCTGTGGAAATGGGCTTCTCTTCCAGCAAAATCATTCTCTTTGTTTTCTAAAGAAGCTTGGAGCTTCTGCAGCTTGTCTTCAGCTTCCTTCTTGGCTCTATTGGCCTGGTGGTATAGGCTCACCATCTCAACATTCTCTACTCTGACCTCATGCAGCTGAGCTTCTAGTTTCTTGTACTCCTCCAAGGAAACCGTATTGTTCTGACTTGGTACCTCTCGGGGATAAAGTGGAGCCTCGACTGAAAAAGGCATGAGAACTGATTCAATATGTCTTTGCAACCATTCAGCATATGGTGGATACGTCTTGGGATCAACTCGGCCGAAGTCTTTCTTCCCTTTCCTTTTCCTGTGATCCCAGGATTGAACCGCTTGTTGGACTAGCTCTCTGTTTCCGTCAGCAGGAAAATACAAAGATTCAGCAAACATTTCCATCTGAGGAGGATCCTTCAAAGGGTAGCCAAACTGCCTTCTGGCTAATGTTGGGTAGTAACTGATGACACCTTTCCTTCCCAACAAAGGTACTCCAGCAAACCTTCCGCAGCTAACCATCACCTCTTTTCCTAGCAAATCCCTGTCATAACCCCAAGCAATGTCTTCTTCAGTCAGTCCCATCAATATTCTGGACCATCTCCATTCGCCTCGTATATCCTTGAAGGCACCTGACTTAGGCAACTGTCTGGCAAACCATTCAGCAAACAAAGGAGCACAGCAGACCACTGGACCACCTCTACCTTTCTCGTTTCTGTAATGGACACTAAAATAAAAGTCACCCAATAAAGTAGGCACTGGATTGCCTTTTGCAAAGATTGAGATCACTTCTAAGCTGACAAACTCTTTCTCTCCGGGAAACAAGCTAGACCCATATACCATCAATGCCAGCAAAGCCCCAAAGTCGTTCCACTTAGCTTCTGTAGCATACTTCTCAGCCTCTGGAATAAGCACACTCCATGGTAGACCTCTGCCTTTACTCTCTTGCAAAGCTTTTCTGACTGAAACAACTGGCAACCTACAAACCTTGGCTATGTCTTCATCTCTAAGCACAGCCTCTGACCCGTAGAACGGCAATGTCTCTCTGATCGGAACACTCAGCGTGCTGGAGATCTCTTCCAATGTCGGAGCTAAGATGTAACCTGAAAGAACAAAGCAACGCAGCAGGGGATCATAAAATTGCAACAAGGTATGCAAGCTGTCCTTTTGGTCTGTAGTAGGCTTGTCCACAAACTTCAGTATCTGGCCATATCTTTTCTTGAAATTACCCAAGACTTGATCGTTCATCAAACCTGCTAACCTCTGAACACTTTTAACTTCCGGCTGAAGAAAGGTATAATGCACATTCTTTTTCCTAGGATCGCTTCTGATTTCTGCCATAGAGATAAGAATACCAGAACTGGGAACAGATGTGATCAATGACCTGAAAAATGGGAAACATAAATAGTTAATGCAAAGAATGATGCAAATGTAATGCAATGCAAGCATATGACCAACTGGGACCATCTGGACTGGAACACTGACAAGGGCCCCTCTGAATAACTGGCCAACCCAAAAGTTTACTGAGTCACACCCTCTGATAATCACAACCCTCTGATAGAAGATATCAGAATCACAATATCCAGAATTCCAGAACCATAACTTTGGAACCATAGAATCATAGAACCACGGATCATAATCAAAGGATCAAAGATCATAACAAGAACCACTGAACAGATGAGTGTATGTTGAGGTCATGGGTTCCTGCACACCTGTAAACACCCCCCATCTCACGGGTAAAAGGCTCCGGGTCAGACACCACGGACTCTCAAAGCCGAATAGCAATAATACGTTCACCATTTCCGAGAAATGGCTCATGACCAAATCAGGGAATCGGTTTGGCATTATATACTACGCAGGGAGGCCTCAGCTGAGTCCGGGAAAAACAAGCATCCCTTATAAGTCCCCAGCTTCAAGTGCTGAAATCGAGAAACAATAGTACATTCAGCCCGTAGGATACAGTACTACTGTCATACGACCAGATGCTTTGACTGAGTTCCTATAAGAGAACCAGGCCATCCTATGCGATCCCCAGGTGGGCCCTCGGATGCGAATGGGTTTGCCACGAAACGTGGGCTGCCATTGCCATCACTAAAGAGGGATGTTTCCACAAGGTTCTCAATGATCGGTCCCCAGCTGCACATAACTGTCAGGGTTATGAAATGAGAGAGGAAGATCCCCAAATCAAGACATTTCCAAGACAATCGCAACCTGGGTGTGGAACTCACTACTACCCCCATGACAAGATCTCATGAGGCCAAAGTGGAACCACTCTAAGTCCTATGGTGCACTCGAGCCGGGTACTTGGATCATATCTCTCAAGAACAAGTAACACCCATCCCACCAAAGAAAACCAGTCCAGACAGTCCAGTATATACATGATGCAGAAAATAAATACTGAAAACTGTAAATAAAGCTGTAAATAAACAACAATACGATATAACAAGCCACAGCAAACAAACATCACTCAATGAAACAACAACAAACAAGCGCTAGGAGAGACTCACAGGGGAACCAGAGACTCTGGGTTCGGTCCCCAGCAGAGTCGCCAGCTGTCGCTCCCGAGATTTCCATCCTGGTACAAACGCGAAAGTGGCGCGGAAAAAGAATAGAGTCTCCAGCCATGCATTTTTATCCCGAAGAAAGGGAATGGTAATGCTGCACAAACCATAAGAAAGAAAGAGGAAGGACACGGGTCCTACGAACCAAAGAGACTGAGTTCGGGAGTCGGTTACGACCTGGGAAGGTATTAGCACCCAGATCGTCCGCCGTACCCGACGGGATCCACGCTTGCAAAAGAAACTGTTTCAAAGGGTGAGGGTATGAAAACTGCAGCAAAAGAAATGAAAATGAAAAGAAACTGGAACTGGAAAAGAAATGAAATAAGAAACAAAGAGAAAAATGTAGGGAAAATAAAGATTGTGCTCGAACGGGCCCTACCCCGCTGCCTACGTACCTCATCAGGATAATGAGGATCAGAGACGCCGTAGTTCCCCTAACTAGGGGTAGAAAAGAAATTGCTTGTGAATTAAGGCTTGAACTACCTATGCCATTGCTCAGGTGTTGCAGACTCGGACGACGAGTGCGTTACCGTCTTGCAAAGTGACAAGTAGGAGCAAGTTCGCGTACGGAGCGAATGAGGTGAGAAAAGAATTCCCGAAGGAAAGACGCTTATTGTTTGTTTGTGTGTTTTAGAAGCTTTTATGAGTGTGTCACGAGGAAGTGAACTCAAGCTCTCATCAATGGAATGTGCACTTGTCACTACATTCCAAGATGGAATAATAGAACAAGCACACTCAAGTAAGGAGAAGATCCCCAAAACTTGAACCCAAAGATTAGGGCTTAGGTTTACTAACTTGTTTACTTATTAGGTGTTTTGATTATTTACATGAAGAAGTGTTTTTTATGCTTTTCTTTATGAAGGAGATACCTTGATCAGACTTGTGCATCACAAGGTAAACATGTACTATCCCAAGATGGGAAGACTACAAGCATACCTCATGGGATAAGGCTATGGATCAAGACTTCACTCCACATTTATTTAAGTATCTTTTAAGAGTTATGAGATGAGAAGAGATGAAAGAACCCAAAAGATCTCAAAGGGAAAAAAATTCTAAAGGGGGACTAAAATAATCCTAAGTATTCACATGCATGGATGTCCTAGGTTAGTAAGGTTTCTATCCTAAAAAGAAGATCTCAAGAGAAGAGGAAGAATATAAGAGGAGAGATGAGAAAGGCCTAAGCCCAACAAGAAGATGTTAGTCCATATAAACAAAGTGAGAAGAGATGAGAGATGGAGATGTGGAACTCAATTCCCACATCTCACACTTACCATAGCCCCTGCAAGGTTAGTGTAACAACATAAAACCGAGGCATGAACCAACAAATCAGAAGCTACACAAGCATATAGGCATGGCAAAGAATTCACAAGATGATAAGCAAAGCAACACAAGATCATATTGAGATGATTAGGAGTGAAACAAGTGCAAAGAAGGCACACATAACACTTAAGGAAATAAGGCACATAAAAGAGACCCAACACCAAGACTCAAGGAGACTCAAACCCTATCCTAAGACCAGGAACAACCCTAGACCTCTAAAGGACCCTAAAAGATGAGGAGAAGTTGGCACAAGTGCCCTTCTAAACTTAAAAAAAACTTATAAGACTCAAAGTATGCAAAATAAGGCAAAGTGAGGAAGAAAATACCCAAGAAAAAGATCCAAGCATCTAAAAAAATCTACCCAACCAGCAAAGTATTCTCCAAACACAAAGAAATGAGAATCCAAAAGGGTTTGCAAAAATACAGCACCAAACTAGGTCAATGAAGCTCAAGGATGCAAGGTATCACCATTTAGGGTTTTGAAAATTAATGCACAAGTAACTCCATCAAAGTCCAGCAAATAAATTTGTGAAAAATCCAAGATAAATCATGAAGATAGTAGAGTGTCTTAGGGTTTGAATGCAAAAAGAATGGGGTTCATAGCTTAAAGGATGAGGAAAATAGAAATTGGACAAGGCAGATTGGTCCATGAGAGTTCACAAGAAAGCAATGCCTAAATGTTGAATTTATTTGGCCACGTGGGATGAAAGTAAAAATCTGAAAAAAATATGATAAAAAACTAGATGAATCAAGGAATACACATGAATTTTTTGTATTTTTTTGATATTTGGAAGTATTTTTAATAAATCAAAATGAAAGAAGTAAAGAAAAGAAAATAGTAAAAATAGTAAAATGAGGGGGGAGTGTGAAGAGCAAGGCCAATCAGTTCAAACTGGCCACTTGGGCCCAGCAGGGGGGGTGCGAGTAGCACCCTGGACTTAAGCCCACACGAAAAAGATACAGAAAACAAAAAAACCAGGTTTTATAATACTTGACATGCTTAAAAAATAAAACAAATAAAAAGGAACAAAAAACATGTGAACAAGTATCAACCGGTCATTAGGGTTTAAGTCACAAAAGACAAAAACAAAAACCCAGCCAATCCACGTATTCCAACTCATCGTCTTCAACCTCTATCAAAACTGAAAACGAAACAAGGGCATGAACACAGCCTCCATGCTTCAAATGCAGAGCAACACAAATCCCTCATTTCTCCATGGAATTTCACAAATCAAGCATCAAAATGAACTTTGGACTAAGCACATCATGAATCAAGCATCAAAAACATACACATTAACACACACAGCATGAACAGAAGCAAGACAGTTTGGATCTAAAACTTCGAAACCTCACACTAACTTCAATCTAGCACCATTTTTGAAACTGAAGTGATCTATGTGTTCAGTGCAACAAGCAGATCATGATATACACAACAAAAAACCATTTACAGATCCAAAAATTTGGAGCATACCTGAGATTGCAAAGTTCCAAAATCCACCAAGAAAATCAATATCCAGCTCAAGATGTCCCTCTTGCAACCTCTTCTCACAAAATAAATGTGAAAGAGGCCTCAAAACCAGCTCACTCTTGCTCTATGAAAGGTTCTGGTCTGAACTGAACTGGTGCAAGAATCTTCTTCTAGCTCAAAGTGAGGGTTGATCCATGATCTGTGAAGCTCCAAGAACAAGAATATGAGGTTTGTTTGGTGAATGGAATTGTGGATGATGAGCTATGGGAGAAAATGCAGCAGGAGCAAAAACTGGGAAATGAGAGAATGGTGGCGATTTCTTCCAAGATAAAACCCTAGCTGGCCCTTTTATGATGCCCAAAATCAGTCCAAGAAATGAGAGATGAAATGCACGTGAGAGGAGTGTGATCCAATTGAAATTGCAAAAATGCATAAAGGGTGTGATGGAGAGATTAGCTCGTGCCTTGCCCTTGTACCTTGCACATGCTAATCCTATTTCCTTTGCTGATTACTAGTTGAACATTCTCATCCCTTGGATCAAAGTGTGTTGCAAACTCTCATGCTTATGCACCTTTTGCAAGTAGGATGGGACCATGCACACCATGCACGATTTTTGTGATTCTCTTTGAGCCAAATTTCTCTCATACCATGCATAGTGATGTGATGATTTGAAAATGTACATAGAATAGCTTGCAATTAATTTACATGACAATTTGCAACTTAGTAGAAACTAAGATTTCCATATGACCATGCATTTACATTTTTGTGAAATTCACCACATTCCATACATAAATCCACCAATTTTCTTTGAACCAAACTTTCCACATATCATGAATAAGGATGTAATGACCTTATTTTGCACATGGAATGGCTTGGAATGGGGATACATGAGTTTTTGCATTTGGTAGAACTTTGGATTCTAAAGTAAACCCTAAAAAATCACACAACTTTCGAAGGCCATATCTCATGATCCATGAAGGCTATGCAAATGTACTTGTACTTTTTGAAAATGGCAAGCCTTAGTCTCCAACTTTCAAGTTTGGGTTGGGTTCATTTGAAGAATTTTTGATCATGCTAAGCTCACTTGAAAATTAGGGCAAAAGTTGCTAAATTTGGAAAATCTCAAAAACCAACTTTGTATCATTTTTACAAAACCCTTCAAATATCCATGATTCTTGATCTTTAATCATCCCAAACATCTTATAACATTGTAAAGACCCCCCTTGGCAGGAAAAAGTGGCTTGGACCCCTTGAAATCAGACAGTTGACTTTTTACAGGCACAGTTGACCAATTACTTCATCTGCAAGCAACTAAGGCAATGACTGACTTCCATTTGGAATTTTTCCATGAAAATTGACATGTAGGAACCTCTTATCATACAGAAAACATTGCCCAAAAGAGTTGGCCAAAATTATGAGGTTAAGGCTCTTGAAGCCAAAACCCTAATTTGGTTGCACTGCTTAGGAGCCTTGCATTGTCTTAAAACTTGTGATGATTAAGCAATCTTCTGAGCTTTTGCAAGTGAACTAGGCCTTGCCAAAGGAGTCTAGACTCATCATAGGCCTCCCACAAATCCATTGGAACCCTTGTCTTGGCTTAGATAGCCTTCAACACCTCCCCAGATGGCCATATGCCTCATGCCAGGGCTTGATGCTTGTCATGCTTTATTTTCCTATGCTATAATGCTATATATATGATATGCTTATGATGCAAATGGTGTATTATGATGCTTAAAATGAAGAGGGCAAATTTGAGGTTCTACAGGTATCAGAGGCACTTACGAAACCATGGATCTGATAGCTGTTAAATTTCCGTCTTTTCTGTATTTGATTCGATTAAAACACAGAATGAATTTAACAATAAACGATTAATTAAATTTGGCATCTGTTGTGTACGATTTGGATGATTGATGTTGATTATGCTTCAGAAACCGACATTAGTATGGTGAAGTTGTGCGATACATTGATCATCCAAAGGTTACACAATTAGATCGATCACTTTTATATAAGATATAAGAAATTCTGATGCAAAGATGGTATATGGGATATACTGTTTTGATTTCATCCATTCAATCACATAAGGATTGTAATTCTTTTGAAAGATCATCATTTTCATTCGCTTCGGAATCCGACGTTAGTATGGTGAAGCAATGACATGTTGATCTATCATATTGAGTTATCAATCGAGTTGTGTTTGACGGCATGAAATTGTTGCATTAGGATTAATGGCAGTACAAGTGTTGTATTGCCGCAGACTTTTCCGGTTGGGGTTGTAAATGCACAGTTGTGCAGGAAACGACATGAAATACAATGAAGTGTTGTGCAGGAAACGAAAAAGGTTTTGTCAGATCACATGACATTTTCGTGACTTGGGTAGCAGTGATGTGTTGCTAGATACCGCTCACTGTTTATTATGTTAAATATATAATTTAATATAATTACCAACGTTACGAAATCCTACAGGGTCACACACATAAGGACAGTTTGATGAGAGATAGAGAAATCAAAGGAACACCGTAAGGTACGTTGCACTTAAGTGAAAATAGAAATTCGGATAATATAATAATAATTATTGTTATTTTATAATGGTTATAAAATAATAATAAAATAAATATATTTATTATAATAATAGTTATTATAATAATATATAATATTATTATGGATCATGTGAATTGGGCTTTTAGCCCGCAGCCCACAAGAGAGTCTATAAAAGGATCCCTTGTGATGAAGCTTTCACTTGATGCAATTTCGTTTTTGATTCTCTTTTCTCACTCAAATAATTCCGTTCGTAAGCAGCTAGCACTGTGACCGGAAGCTGTTCGTGTGGACTGAGTAGAGGCGTTGCACTTCATCAACGCTTGTGATCGCTGCATCAAATATCTGAATCGCCACAAAGAGGTAACGATTCTATTACTGACCATGCTCATTCGTAAGGATCACTAAAGGAAATTTTTGTTGTCCGCTGCGTTTAGATCGCAATTTTCCTTCAGTGGTATCAGAGGCACTTACGAAACCATGGATCTGATAGCTGTTAAATTTCCGTCTTTTCTGTATTTGATTCGATTAAAACACAGAATGAAATTAACAATAAACGATTAATTAAATTTGGCATCTGTTGTGTACGATTTGGATGATGGATGTTGATTATGCTTCAGAAACCGACATTAGTATGGTGAAGTTGTGCGATACATTGATCATCCATAGGTTACACAATTAGATCGATCACTTTTATATAAGATATAAGAAATTCTGATGCAAAGATGGTATATGGGATATACTGTTTTGATTTCATCCATTCAATCACATAAGGATTGTAATTCTTTTGAAAGATAATCATTTTCATTCGCTTCGGAATCCGACGTTAGTATGGTGAAGCAATGACATGTTGATCTATCATATTGAGTTATCAATCGAGTTGTGTTTGACGGCATGAAATTGTTGCATTAGGATTAATGGCAGTACAAGTGTTGTATTGCCGCAGACTTTTCCGGTTGGGGTTGTAAATGCACAAAAGTTGTGCAGGAAACGACGTGAAATACAATGAAGTGTTGTGCAGGAAACGAAAAAGGTTTTGTCAAATCACATGACATTTTCGTGACTTGGGTAGCAGTGATGTGTTGCTAGATACCGCTCACTGTTTATTATGTTAAATATATAATTTAATATAATTACCAACGTTACGAAATCCTACAGGGTCACACACATAAGGACAGTTTGATGAGAGATAGAGAAATCAAAGGAACACCGTAAGGTACGGTGCACTTAAGTGAAAATAGAAATTCGGATAATATAATAATAATTATTGTTATTTTATAATGGTTATAAAATAATAATAAAATAAATATATTTATTATAATAATAGTTATTATAATAATATATAATATTATTATGGATCATGTGAATTGGGCTTTTAGCCCGCAGCCCACAAGAGAGTCTATAAAAGGAACCCTTGTGATGAAGCTTTCACTTGATGCAATTTCGTTTTTGATTCTCTTTTCTCACTCAAATAATTCCGTTCGTAAGCAGCTAGCACTGTGACCTGAAGCTGTTCGTGTGGACTGAGTAGAGGCGTTGCACTTCATCAACGCTTGTGATCGCTGCATCAAAGATCTGAATCGCCACAAAGAGGTAACGATTCTATCACTGACCATGCTCATTCGTAAGGATCACTAAAGGAAATTTTTGTTTTCCGCTGCGTTTAGATCGCAATTTTCGTTCACAACCATCGATCAGAATCAACCTTCTTCAGAAAGCAAGATGAGAAAAGCATCAATGTCATACGAGTCATAGCAAGAGGGAAGCACACTGAAGCGTCATCAACATTGCCAGCATCTTTTTGTTTCTCAATTTGTAACAATCTCCTCATTTCAGGGGACTCGTTTCTTTGACTGTACTTGCCAATTCAGGGCACCCCAAATCAATAAGATCAGATTTTCAGTCACACTTCGTCTCTTACATTATTATTTTTATTTGCAAAAAATGTCTGATGTCCTTAATGTAATGTTTGCATAAATACAGATGCGTCTTTTCTAAATTACATGCTTGCAGGGAATATATTTTCTTACTCCCAGGAGTCTCTAAAACTCCTATGATGGAATCCAGTGAGGGATACCTCGGGGTATTTGTGCGTTTCTTTGTCATAACAGGATTGCAAGTATTTAAAGCGTAGCTTGGGGCATGAAAGATCCTCCCCAGTAACATTACCAGATCACTGTGTCCTCAGTACATCTTCTAGACAGTACCTGGAGTGTTTTCCCCAGCAAAGTTTCCAAATCATTATTTTCCAAGCAGCATCAGAAATGCTATCTCCCCGTCAGAGTTGCCAGATAATCGCTTCCCAAGCACCTCTTCTTCAAACAACATCAGGAAATGCTCATTCCCCGGCTGAGTTGTCAAGTCTCCTCATCCTCCGGAGGATCCTCGTAGAAATATCTAGGAAGATCGGTCAGTGATCATTCCTCCCCGGCCAAGTACTAGACATGGAACCATTCTCCCCGCAGAGCTCCAGCCCCTCCAGTAGAGCAATGTCTGAAGATCATAACAAAGAAACAAAAGCTTCCACAAGACCCCAGCTGGGCTCTTCATTACCAGGATAGGTCTATCAGTGACTTATTACCCCAAGCAAAACCATCTGAATCAGATCTACCAATGATCTCATTCCCAACTGGGATACCCTTTCAAAGCAGATCAGTCAGAGATCTCCACGGCAGCGGGATCCGAATCCCGGATCGATATCTTTTGCATAATCATAGCATTTGCATCATATTTCCCCCAAAAGCGTAGCATTCCGTCTAATACGGAGCATTACGGCAAAAATCCAACATATTGCATAATCACAAGTCATGTTTTGAATTAGTATGGTGAAGTTGTGTGATACATTGATCATCCATAGGTTACACAATTAGATCGATCACTTTTATATAAGATATAAGAAATTCTGATGCAAAGATGGTATATGGGATATACTGTTTTGATTTCATCCATTCAATCACATAAGGATTGTAATTCTTTTGAAAGATCATCATTTTCATTCGCTTCGGAATCCGACGTTAGTATGGTGAAGCAATGACATGTTGATCTATCATATTGAGTTATCAATCGAGTTGTGTTTGACGGCATGAAATTGTTGCATTAGGATTAATGGCAGTACAAGTGTTGTATTGCCGCAGACTTTTCCGGTTGGGGTTGTAAATGCACAAAAGTTGTGCAGGAAACGACGTGAAATACAATGAAGTGTTGTGCAGGACACGAAAAAGGTTTTGTCAGATCACATGACATTTTCGTGACTTGGGTAGCAGTGATGTGTTGCTAGATACCGCTCACTGTTTATTATGTTAAATATATAATTTAATATAATTACCAACGTTACGAAATCCTACAGGGTCACACACATAAGGACAGTTTGATGAGAGATAGAGAAATCAAAGGAACACCGTAAGGTACGGTGCACTTAAGTGAAAATAGAAATTCGGATAATATAATAATAATTATTGTTATTTTATAATGGTTATAAAATAATAATAAAATAAATATATTTATTATAATAATAGTTATTATAATAATATATAATATTATTATGGATCATGTGAATTGGGCTTTTAGCCCACAACCCACAAGAGAATCTATAAAAGGAACCCTTGTGATGAAGCTTTCACTTGATGCAATTTCGTTTTTGATTCTCTTTTCTCACTCAAATAATTCCGTTCGTAAGCAGCTAGCACTGTGACCGGAAGCTGTTCGTGTGGACTGAGTAGAGGCGTTGCACTTCATCAACGCTTGTGATCGCTGCATCAAAGATCTGAATCGCCACAAAGAGGTAACGATTCTATCACTGACCATGCTCATTCGTAAGGATCAATAAAGGAAATTTTTGTTTTCCGCTGCGTTTAGATCGCAATTTTCCTTCACAAGCATCGATCAGAATCAACCTTCTTCAGAAAGCAAGATGAGAAAAGCATCAATGTCATACGAGTCATAGCAAGAGGGAAGCACACTGAAGCGTCATCAACATTCCCAGAATCTTTTTGTTTCTCAATTTGTAACAATCTGCTCATTTCAGGGGACTCGTTTCTTTGACTGTACTTGCCAATTCAGGGCACCCCAAATCAATAAGATCAGATTTTCAGTCACACTTCGTCTCTTACATTATTATTTTTATTTGCAAAAAATGTCTGATGTCTTTAATGTAATGTTTGCATAAATACAGATGCGTCTTTTCTAAATTACATGCTTGCAGGGAATATATTTTCTTACTCCCAGGAGTCTCTAAAACTCCTATGATGGAATCCAGTGAGGGATACCTCGGGGTATTTGTGCGTTTCTTTATCATAACAGGATTGCAGGTATTTAAAGCGTAGCTTGGGGCATGAAAGATCCTCCCCAGTAACATTACCAGATAACTGTGTCCTCAGTACATCTTCTAGACAGTACCTGGAGTGTTTTCCCCAGCAAAGTTTCCAAATCATTATTTTCCAAGCAGCACCAGAAATGCTTTCTCCCCGTCAGAGTTGCCAGATAATCGCTTCCCAAGCACCTCTTCTTCAAACAGCATCAGGAAATGCTCATTCCCCGGCTGAGTTGTCAAGTCTCCTCATCCTCCGGAGGATCCTCGTAGAAATATCTAGGAAGATCGGTCAGTGATCATTCCTCCCCGGCCAAGTACTAGACATGGAACCATTCTCCCCGCAGAGCTCCAGCCCCTCCAGTAGAGCAATGTCTGAAGATCATAACAAAGCAACAAAAGTTTCCACAAGACCCCAGCTGGGCTCTTCATTACCAGGATAGGTCTATCAGTGACTTATTCCCCCAAGCAAAACCATCTGAATCAGATCTACCAATGATCTCATTCCCAACTGGGATACCCTTTTAAAGCAGATCAGTCAGAGATCTCCACGGCAGCGGGATCCGAATCCCGGATCGATATCTTTTGCATAATCATAGCATTTGCATCATATTTCCCCCAAAAGCGTAGCATTCCGTCTAATACGGAGCATTACGGCAAAAATCCAACATATTGCATAATCACAAGTCATGTTTTGAATTAGTATGGTGAAGTTGTGCGATACATTGATCATCCATAGGTTACACAATTAGATCGATCACTTTTATATAAGATATAAGAAATTCTGATGCAAAGATGGTATATGGGATATACTGTTTTGATTTCATCCATTCAATCACATAAGGATTGTAATTCTTTTGAAAGATCATCATTTTCATTCGCTTCGGAATCCTACGTTAGTATGGTGAAGCAATGACATGTTGATCTATCATATTGAGTTATCAATCGAGTTGTGTTTGACGGCATGAAATTGTTGCATTAGGATTAATGGCAGTACAAGTGTTGTATTGCCGCAGACTTTTCCGGTTGGGGTTGTAAATGCACAAAAGTTGTGCAGGAAACGACGTGAAATACAATGAAGTGTTGTGCAGGACACGAAAAAGGTTTTGTCAGATCACATGACATTTTCGTGACTTGGGTAGCAGTGATGTGTTGCTAGATACCGCTCACTGTTTATTATGTTAAATATATAATTTAATATAATTACCAACGTTACGAAATCCTACAGGGTCACACACATAAGGACAGTTTGATGAGAGATAGAGAAATCAAAGGAACACCGTAAGGTACGGTGCACTTAAGTGAAAATAGAAATTCGGATAATATAATAATAATTATTGTTATTTTATAATGGTTATAAAATAATAATAAAATAAATATATTTATTATAATAATAGTTATTATAATAATATATAATATTATTATGGATCATGTGAATTGGGCTTTTAGCCCGCAACCCACAAGAGAATCTATAAAAGGAACCCTTGTGATGAAGCTTTCACTTGATGCAATTTCGTTTTTGATTCTCTTTTCTCACTCAAATAATTCCGTTCGTAAGCAGCTAGCACTGTGACCGGAAGCTGTTCGTGTGGACTGAGTAGAGGCGTTGCACTTCATCAACGCTTGTGATCGCTGCATCAAAGATCTGAATCTCCACAAAGAGGTAACGATTCTATCACTGACCATGCTCATTCGTAAGGATCAATAAAGGAAATTTTTGTTTTCCGCTGCGTTTAGATCGCAATTTTCCTTCACAAGCATCGATCAGAATCAACCTTCTTCAGAAAGCAAGATGAGAAAAGCATCAATGTCATACGAGTCATAGCAAGAGGGAAGCACACTGAAGCGTCATCAAAATTGCCAACATCTTTTTGTTTCTCAATTTGTAACAATCTCCTCATTTCAGGGGACTCGTTTCTTTGACTGTACTTGCCAATTCAGGGCACCCCAAATCAATAAGATCAGATTTTCAGTCACACTTCGTCTCTTACATTATTATTTTTATTTGCAAAAAATGTCCGATGTCTTTAATGTAATGTTTGCATAAATACAGATGCGTCTTTTCTAAATTACATGCTTGCAGGGAATATATTTTCTTACTCCCAGGAGTCTCTAAAACTCCTATGATGGAATCCAGTGAGGGATACCTCGGGGTATTTGTGCGTTTCTTTGTCATAACAGGATTGCAGGTATTTAAAGCGTAGCTTGGGGCATGAAAGATCCTCCCCAGTAACATTACCAGATAACTGTGTCCTCAGTACATCTTCTAGACAGTACCTGGAGTGTTTTCCCCAGCAAAGTTTCCAAATCATTATTTTCCAAGCAGCACCAGAAATGCTTTCTCCCCGTCAGAGTTGCCAGATAATCGCTTCCCAAGCACCTCTTCTTCAAACAGCATCAGGAAATGCTCATTCCCCGGCTGAGTTGTCAAGTCTCCTCATCCTCCGGAGGATCCTCGTAGAAATATCTAGGAAGATCGGTCAGTGATCATTCCTCCCCGGCCAAGTACTAGACATGGAACCATTCTCCCCGCAGAGCTCCAGCCCCTCCAGTAGAGCAATGTCTGAAGATCATAACAAAGCAACAAAAGTTTCCACAAGACCCCAGCTGGGCTCTTCATTACCAGGATAGGTCTATCAGTGACTTATTCCCCCAAGCAAAACCATCTGAATCAGATCTACCAATGATCTCATTCCCAACTGGGATACCCTTTTAAAGCAGATCAGTCAGAGATCTCCACGGCAGCGGGATCCGAATCCCGGATCGATATCTTTTGCATAATCATAGCATTTGCATCATATTTCCCCCAAAAGCGTAGCATTCCGTCTAATACGGAGCATTACGGCAAAAATCCAACATACTGCATAATCACAAGTCATGTTTTGAATTAGTATGGTGAAGTTGTGCGATACATTGATCATCCATAGGTTACACAATTAGATCGATCACTTTTATATAAGATATAAGAAATTCTGATGCAAAGATGGTATATGGGATATACTGTTTTGATTTCATCCATTCAATCACATAAGGATTGTAATTCTTTTGAAAGATCATCATTTTCATTCGCTTCGGAATCCGACGTTAGTATGGTGAAGCAATGACATGTTGATCTATCATATTGAGTTATCAATCGAGTTGTGTTTGACGGCATGAAATTGTTGCATTAGGATTAATGGCAGTACAAGTGTTGTATTGCCGCAGACTTTTCCGGTTGGGGTTGTAAATGCACAAAAGTTGTGCAGGAAACGACGTGAAATACAATGAAGTGTTGTGCAGGACACGAAAAAGGTTTTGTCAGATCACATGACATTTTCGTGACTTGGGTAGCAGTGATGTGTTGCTAGATACCTCTCACTGTTTATTATGTTAAATATATAATTTAATATAATTACCAACGTTACGAAATCCTACAGGGTCACACACATAAGGACAGTTTGATGAGAGATAGAGAAATCAAAGGAACACCGTAAGGTACGGTGCACTTAAGTGAAAATAGAAATTCGGATAATATAATAATAATTATTGTTATTTTATAATGGTTATAAAATAATAATAAAATAAATATATTTATTATAATAATAGTTATTATAATAATATATAATATTATTATGGATCATGTGAATTGGGCTTTTAGCCCGCAGCCCACAAGAGAGTCTATAAAAGGAACCCTTGTGATGAAGCTTTCACTTGATGCAATTTCGTTTTTGATTCTCTTTTCTCACTCAAATAATTCCGTTCGTAAGCAGCTAGCACTGTGACCAGAAGCTGTTCGTGTGGACTGAGTAGAGGCGTTGCACTTCATCAACGCTTGTGATCGCTGCATCAAAGATCTGAATCGCCACAAAGAGGTAACGATTCTATCACTGACCATGCTCATTCGTAAGGATCACTAAAGGAAATTTTTGTTTTCCGCTGCGTTTAGATCGCAATTTTCCTTCACAAGCATCGATCAGAATCAACCTTCTTCAGAAAGCAAGATGAGAAAAGCATCAATGTCATACGAGTCATAGCAAGAGGGAAGCACACTGAAGCGTCATCAACATTGCCAGCATCTTTTTGTTTCTCAATTTGTAACAATCTGCTCATTTCAGGGGACTCGTTTCTTTGACTGTACTTGCCAATTCAGGGCACCCCAAATCAATAAGATCAGATTTTCAGTCACACTTCGTCTCTTACATTATTATTTTTATTTGCAAAAAATGTCCGATGTCTTTAATGTAATGTTTGCATAAATACAGATGCGTCTTTTCTAAATTACATGCTTGCAGGGAATATATTTTCTTACTCCCAGGAGTCTCTAAAACTCCTATGATGGAATCCAGTGAGGGATACCTCGGGGTATTTGTGCGTTTCTTTGTCATAACAGGATTGCAGGTATTTAAAGCGTAGCTTGGGGCATGAAAGATCCTCCCCAGTAACATTACCAGATAACTGTGTCCTCAGTACATCTTCTAGACAGTACCTGGAGTGTTTTCCCCAGCAAAGTTTCCAAATCATTATTTTCCAAGCAGCACCAGAAATGCTTTCTCCCCGTCAGAGTTGCCAAATAATCGCTTCCCAAGCACCTCTTCTTCAAACAGCATCAGGAAATGCTCATTCCCCGGCTGAGTTGTCAAGTCTCCTCATCCTCCGGAGGATCCTCGTAGAAATATCTAGGAAGATCGGTCAGTGATCATTCCTCCCCGGCCAAGTACTAGACATGGAACCATTCTCCCCGCAGAGCTCCAGCCCCTCCAGTAGAGCAATGTCTGAAGATCATAACAAAGCAACAAAAGTTTCCACAAGACCCCAGCTGGGCTCTTCATTACCAGGATAGGTCTATCAATGACTTATTCCCCCAAGCAAAACCATCTGAATCAGATCTACCAATGATCTCATTCCCAACTGGGATACCCTTTTAAAGCAGATCAGTCAGAGATCTCCACGGCAGCGGGATCCGAATCCCGGATCGATATCTTTTGCATAATCATAGCATTTGCATCATATTTCCCCCAAAAGCGTAGCATTCCGTCTAATACGGAGCATTACGGCAAAAATCCAACATATTGCATAATCACAAGTCATGTTTTGAATTAGTATGGTGAAGTTGTGCGATACATTGATCATCCATAGGTTACACAATTAGATCGATCACTTTTATATAAGATATAAGAAATTCTGATGCAAAGATGGTATATGGGATATACTGTTTTGATTTCATCCATTCAATCACATAAGGATTGTAATTCTTTTGAAAGATCATCATTTTCATTCGCTTCGGAATCCGACGTTAGTATGGTGAAGCAATGACATGTTGATCTATCATATTGAGTTATCAATCGAGTTGTGTTTGACGGCATGAAATTGTTGCATTAGGATTAATGGCAGTACAAGTGTTGTATTGCCGCAGACTTTTCCGGTTGGGGTTGTAAATGCACAAAAGTTGTGCAGGAAACGACGTGAAATACAATGAAGTGTTGTGCATGACACGAAAAAGGTTTTGTCAGATCACATGACATTTTCGTGACTTGGGTAGCAGTGATGTGTTGCTAGATACCTCTCACTGTTTATTATGTTAAATATATAATTTAATATAATTACCAACGTTACGAAATCCTACAGGGTCACACACATAAGGACAGTTTGATGAGAGATAGAGAAATCAAAGGAACACCGTAAGGTACGGTGCACTTAAGTGAAAATAGAAATTCGGATAATATAATAATAATTATTGTTATTTTATAATGGTTATAAAATAATAATAAAATAAATATATTTATTATAATAATAGTTATTATAATAATATATAATATTATTATGGATCATGTGAATTGGGCTTTTAGCCCGCAGCCCACAAGAGAGTCTATAAAAGGAACCCTTGTGATGAAGCTTTCACTTGATGCAATTTCGTTTTTGATTCTCTTTTCTCACTCAAATAATTCCGTTCGTAAGCAGCTAGCACTGTGACCAGAAGCTGTTCGTGTGGACTGAGTAGAGGCGTTGCACTTCATCAACGCTTGTGATCGCTGCATCAAAGATCTGAATCTCCACAAAGAGGTAACGATTCTATCACTGACCATGCTCATTCGTAAGGATCACTAAAGGAAATTTTTGTTTTCCGCTGCGTTTAGATCGCAATTTTCCTTCACAAGCATCGATCAGAATCAACCTTCTTCAGAAAGCAAGATGAGAAAAGCATCAATGTCATACGAGTCATAGCAAGAGGGAAGCACACTGAAGCGTCATCAACATTGCCAGCATCTTTTTGTTTCTCAATTTGTAACAATCTGCTCATTTCAGGGGACTCGTTTCTTTGACTGTACTTGCCAATTCAGGGCACCCCAAATCAATAAGATCAGATTTTCAGTCACACTTCGTCTCTTACATTATTATTTTTATTTGCAAAAAATGTCCGATGTCCTTAATGTAATGTTTGCATAAATACAGATGCGTCTTTTCTAAATTACATGCTTGCAGGGAATATATTTTCTTACTCCCAGGAGTCTCTAAAACTCCTATGATGGAATCCAGTGAGGGATACCTCGGGGTATTTGTGCGTTTCTTTGTTATAACAGGATTGCAGGTATTTAAAGCGTAGCTTGGGGCATGAAAGATCCTCCCCAGTAACATTACCAGATCACTGTGTCCTCAGTACATCTTCTAGACAGTACCTGGAGTGTTTTCCCCAGCAAAGTTTCCAAATCATTATTTTCCAAGCAGCACCAGAAATGCTTTCTCCCCGTCAGAGTTGCCAGATAATCGCTTCCCAAGCACCTCTTCTTCAAACAGCATCAGGAAATGCTCATTCCCCGGCTGAGTTGTCAAGTCTCCTCATCCTCCGGAGGATCCTCGTAGAAATATCTAGGAAGATCGGTCAGTGATCATTCCTCCCCGGCCAAGTACTAGACATGGAACCATTCTCCCCGCAGAGCTCCAGCCCCTCCAGTAGAGCAATGTCTGAAGATCATAACAAAGCAACAAAAGCTTCCACAAGACCCCAACTGGGCTCTTCATTACCAGGATAGGTCTATTAGTGACTTATTCCCCCAAGCAAAACCATCTGAATCAGATCTACCAATGATCTCATTCCCAACTGGGATACCCTTTCAAAGCAGATCAGTCAGAGATCTCCACGGCAGCGGGATCCGAATCCCGGATCGATATCTTTTGCATAATCATAGCATTTGCATCATATTTCCCCCAAAAGCGTAGCATTCCGTCTAATACGGAGCATTACGACAAAAATCCAACATATTGCATAATCACAAGTCATGTTTTGAATTAGTATGGTGAAGTTGTGCAATACATTGATCATCCATAGGTTACACAATTAGATCGATCACTTTTATATAAGATATAAGAAATTCTGATGCAAAGATGGTATATGGGATATACTGTTTTGAATTCATCCATTCAATCACATAAGGATTGTAATTCTTTTGAAAGATCATCATTTTCATTCGCTTCGGAATCCGACGTTAGTATGGTGAAGCAATGACATGTTGATCTATCATATTGAGTTATCAATCGAGTTGTGTTTGACGGCATGAAATTGTTGCATTAGGATTAATGGCAGTACAAGTGTTGTATTGCCGCAGACTTTTCCGGTTGGGGTTGTAAATGCACAAAAGTTGTGCAGGAAACGACGTGAAATACAATGAAGTGTTGTGCAGGAAACGAAAAAGGTTTTGTCAGATCACATGACATTTTCGTGACTTGGGTAGCAGTGATGTGTTGCTAGATACCGCTCACTGTTTATTATGTTAAATATATAATTTAATATAATTACCAACGTTACGAAATCCTACAGGGTCACACACATAAGGACAGTTTGATGAGAGATAGAGAAATCAAAGGAACACCGTAAGGTACGGTGCACTTAAGTGAAAATAGAAATTCGGATAATATAATAATAATTATTGTTATTTTATAATGGTTATAAAATAATAATAAAATAAATATATTTATTATAATAATAGTTATTATAATAATATATAATATTATTATGGATCATGTGAATTGGGCTTTTAGCCCGCAGCCCACAAGAGAGTCTATAAAAGGAACACTTGTGATGAAGCTTTCACTTGATGAAATTTCGTTTTTGATTCTCTTTTCTCACTCAAATAATTCCGTTCGTAAGCAGCTAGCACTGTGACCGGAAGCTGTTCGTGTGGACTGAGTAGAGGCGTTGCACTTCATCAACGCTTTTGATCGCTGCATCAAAGATCTGAATCGCCACAAAGAGGTAACGATTCTATCACTGACCATGCTCATTCGTAAGGATCACTAAAGGAAATTTTTGTTTTCTGCTGCGTTTAGATCGCAATTTTCCTTCAGTGGTATCAGAGGCACTTACGAAACCATGGATCTGATAGCTGTTAAATTTCCGTCTTTTCTGTATTTGATTCGATTAAAACACAGAATGAATTTAACAATAAACGATTAATTAAATTTGGCATCTGTTGTGTACGATTTGGATGATTGATGTTGATTATGCTTCAGAAACCGACATTAGTATGGTGAAGTTGTGCGATACATTGATCATCCATAGGTTACACAATTAGATCGATCACTTTTATATAAGATATAAGAAATTCTGATGCAAAGATGGTATATGGGATATACTGTTTTGATTTCATCCATTCAATCACATAAGGATTGTAATTCTTTTGAAAGATCATCATTTTCATTCGCTTCGGAATCCGACGTTAGTATGGTGAAGCAATGACATGTTGATCTATCATATTGAGTTATCAATCGAGTTGTGTTTGACGGCATGAAATTGTTGCATTAGGATTAATGGCAGTACAAGTGTTGTATTGCCGCAGACTTTTCCGGTTGGGGTTGTAAATGCACAAAAGTTGTGCAGGAAACGACGTGAAATACAATGAAGTGTTGTGCAGGAAACGAAAAAGGTTTTGTCAGATCACATGACATTTTCGTGACTTGGGTAGCAGTGATGTGTTGCTAGATACCGCTCACTGTTTATTATGTTAAATATATAATTTAATATAATTATCAATGTTACGAAATCCTACAGGGTCACACACATAAGGACAGTTTGATGAGAGATAGAGAAATCAAAGGAACACCGTAAGCTACGGTGCACTTAAGTGAAAATAGAAATTCGGATAATATAATAATAATTATTGTTATTTTATAATGGTTATAAAATAATAATAAAATAAATATATTTATTATAATAATAGTTATTATAATAATATATAATATTATTATGGATCATGTGAATTGGGCTTTTAGCCCGCAGCCCACAAGAGAGTCTATAAAAGGAACCCTTGTGATGAAGCTTTCACTTGATGCAATTTCGTTTTTGATTCTCTTTTCTCACTCAAATAATTCCGTTCGTAAGCAGCTAGCACTGTGACCGGAAGCTGTTCGTGTGGACTGAGTAGAGGCGTTGCACTTCATCAACGCTTTTGATCGCTGCATCAAAGATCTGAATCGCCACAAAGAGGTAACGATTCTATCACTGACCATGCTCATTCGTAAGGATCACTAAAGGAGATTTTTGTTTTCCGCTGCGTTTAGATCGCAATTTTCCTTCAGTGGTATCAGAGCCACTTACGAAACCATGGATCTGATAGCTGTTAAATTTCCGTCTTTTCTGTATTTGATTCGATTAAAACACATAATGAATTTAACAATAAACGATTAATTAAATTTGGCATCTGTTGTGTACTATTTGGATGATTGATGTTGATTATGCTTCAGAAACCGACATTAGTATGGTGAAGTTGTGCGATACATTGATCATCCATAGGTTACACAATTAGATCGATCACTTTTATATAAGATATAAGAAATTCTGATGCAAAGATGGTATATGGGATATACTGTTTTGATTTCATCCATTCAATCACATAAGGATTGTAATTCTTTTGAAAGATCATCATTTTCATTCGCTTCGGAATCCGACGTTAGTATGGTGAAGCAATGACATGTTGATCTATCATATTGAGTTATCAATCGAGTTGTGTTTGACGGCATGAAATTGTTGCATTAGGATTAATGGCAGTACAAGTGTTGTATTGCCGCAGACTTTTCCCGTTGGGGTTGTAAATGCACAAAAGTTGTGCAGGAAACGACGTGAAATACAATGAAGTGTTGTGCAGGAAACGAAAAAGGTTTTGTCATATCACATGACATTTTCGTGACTTGGGTAGCAGTGATGTGTTGCTAGATACCGCTCACTGTTTATTATGTTAAATATATAATTTAATATAATTACCAACGTTACGAAATCCTACAGGGTCACACACATAAGGACAGTTTGATGAGAGATAGAGAAATCAAAGGAACACCGTAAGGTACGGTGCACTTAAGTGAAAATAGAAATTCGGATAATATAATAATAATTAGTTATTTTATAATGGTTATAAAATAATAATAAAATAAATATATTTATTATAATAATAGTTATTATAATAATATATAATATTATGGATCATGTGAATTGGGCTTTTAGCCCGCAGCCCACAAGAGAGTCTATAAAAGGAACCCTTGTGATGAAGCTTTCACTTGATGCAATTTCGTTTTTGATTCTCTTTTCTCACTCAAATAATTCCGTTCGTAAGCAGCTAGCACTGTGACCGGAAGCTGTTCGTGTGGACTGAGTAGAGGCGTTGCACTTCATCAACGCTTTTGATCGCTGCATCAAAGATCTGAATCGCCACAAAGAGGTAACGATTCTATCACTGACCATGCTCATTCGTAAGGATCACTAAAGGAGATTTTTGTTTTCCGCTGCGTTTAGATCGCAATTTTCCTTCAGTGGTATCAGAGCCACTTACGAAACCATGGATCTGATAGCTGTTAAATTTCCGTCTTTTCTGTATTTGATTCGATTAAAACACATAATGAATTTAACAATAAACGATTAATTAAATTTGGCATCTGTTGTGTACTATTTGGATGATTGATGTTGATTATGCTTCAGAAACCGACATTAGTATGGTGAAGTTGTGCGATACATTGATCATCCATAGGTTACACAATTAGATCGATCACTTTTATATAAGATATAAGAAATTCTGATGCAAAGATGGTATATGGGATATACTGTTTTGATTTCATCCATTCAATCACATAAGGATTGTAATTCTTTTGAAAGATCATCATTTTCATTCGCTTCGGAATCCGACGTTAGTATGGTGAAGCAATGACATGTTGATCTATCATATTGAGTTATCAATCGAGTTGTGTTTGACGGCATGAAATTGTTGCATTAGGATTAATGGCAGTACAAGTGTTGTATTGCCGCAGACTTTTCCGGTTGGGGTTGTAAATGCACAAAAGTTGTGCAGGAAACGACGTGAAATACAATGAAGTGTTGTGCAGGAAACGAAAAAGGTTTTGTCATATCACATGACATTTTCGTGACTTGGGTAGCAGTGATGTGTTGCTAGATACCGCTCACTGTTTATTATGTTAAATATATAATTTAATATAATTACCAACGTTACGAAATCCTACAGGGTCACACACATAAGGACAGTTTGATGAGAGATAGAGAAATCAAAGGAACACCGTAAGGTACGGTGCACTTAAGTGAAAATAGAAATTCGGATAATATAATAATAATTAGTTATTTTATAATGGTTATAAAATAATAATAAAATAAATATATTTATTATAATAATAGTTATTATAATAATATATAATATTATGGATCATGTGAATTGGGCTTTTAGCCCGCAGCCCACAAGAGAGTCTATAAAAGGAACCCTTGTGATGAAGCTTTCACTTGATGCAATTTCGTTTTTGATTCTCTTTTCTCACTCAAATAATTCCATTCGTAAGCAGCTAGCACTGTGACCGGAAGCTGTTCGTGTGGACTGAGTAGAGGCGTTGCACTTCATCAACGCTTGTGATCGCTGCATCAAAGATCTGAATCGCCACAAAGAGGTAACGATTCTATCACTGACCATGCTCATTCGTAAGGATCACTAAAGGAAATTTTTGTTTTCCGCTGTGTTTAGATCGCAATTTTCCTTCAGTGGTATCAGAGGCACTTACGAAACCATGGATCTGATAGTTGTTAAATTTCCGTCTTTTCTGTATTTGATTCGATTAAAACACAGAATGAATTTCACAATAAACGATTAATTAAATTTGGCATCTGTTGTGTACGATTTGGATGATTGATGTTGATTATGCTTCAAAAACCGACATTAGTATGGTGAAGTTGTGCGATACATTGATCATCCATAGGTTACACAATTAGATCGATCACTTTTATATAAGATATAAGAAATTCTGATGCAAAGATGGTATATGGGATATACTGTTTTGATTTCATCCATTCAATCACATAAGGATTGTAATTCTTTTGAAAGATCATCATTTTCATTCGCTTCGGAATCCGACGTTAGTATGGTGAAGCAATGACATGTTGATCTATCATATTGAGTTATCAATCGAGTTGTGTTTGACGGCATGAAATTGTTGCATTAGGATTAATGGCAGTACAAGTGTTGTATTGCCGCAGACTTTTCCGGTTGGGGTTGTAAATGCACAAAAGTTGTGCAGGAAACGACGTGAAATACAATGAAGTGTTGTGCAGGAAACGAAAAAGGTTTTGTCAGATCACATGACATTTTCGTGACTTGGGTAGAAGTGATGTGTTGCTAGATACCGCTCACTGTTTATTATGTTAAATATATAATTTAATATAATTACCAACGTTACGAAATCCTACAGGGTCACACACATAAGGACAGTTTGATGAGAGATAGAGAAATCAAAGGAACACCGTAAGGTACGTTGCACTTAAGTGAAAATAGAAATTCGGATAATATAATAATAATTATTGTTATTTTATAATGGTTATAAAATAATAATAAAATAAATATATTTATTATAATAATAGTTATTATAATAATATATAATATTATTATGGATCATGTGAATTGGGCTTTTAGCCCGCAGCCCACAAGAGAGTCTATAAAAGGAACCCTTGTGATGAAGCTTTCACTTGATGCAATTTCGTTTTTGATTCTCTTTTCTCACTCAAATAATTCCGTTCGTAAGCAGCTAGCACTGTGACCGGAAGCTGTTCGTGTGGACTGAGTAGAGGCGTTGCACTTCATCAACGCTTTTGATCGCTGCATCAAAGATCTGAATCGCCACAAAGAGGTAACGATTCTATCACTGACCATGCTCATTCGTAAGGATCACTAAAGGAAATTTTTGTTTTCCGCTGTGTTTAGATCGCAATTTTCCTTCAGTGGTATCAGAGGCACTTACGAAACCATGGATCTGATAGTTGTTAAATTTCCGTCTTTTCTGTATTTGATTCGATTAAAACACAGAATGAATTTCACAATAAACGATTAATTAAATTTGGCATCTGTTGTGTACGATTTGGATGATTGATGTTGATTATGCTTCAAAAACCGACATTAGTATGGTGAAGTTGTGCGATACATTGATCATTCATAGGTTACACAATTAGATCGATCACTTTTATATAAGATATAAGAAATTCTGATGCAAAGATGGTATATGGGATATACTGTTTTGATTTCATCCATTCAATCACATAAGGATTGTAATTCTTTTGAAAGATCATCATTTTCATTCGCTTCGGAATCCGACGTTAGTATGGTGAAGCAATGACATGTTGATCTATCATATTGAGTTATCAATCGAGTTGTGTTTGACGGCATGAAATTGTTGCATTAGGATTAATGGCAGTACAAGTGTTGTATTGCCGCAGACTTTTCCGGTTGGGGTTGTAAATGCACAAAAGTTGTGCAGGAAACGACGTGAAATACAATGAAGTGTTGTGCAGGAAACGAAAAAGGTTTTGTCAGATCACATGACATTTTCGTGACTTGGGTAGCAGTGATGTGTTGCTAGATACCGCTCACTGTTTATTATGTTAAATATATAATTTAATATAATTACCAACGTTACGAAATCCTACAGGGTCACACACATAAGGACAGTTTGATGAGAGATAGAGAAATCAAAGGAACACCGTAAGGTACGTTGCACTTAAGTGAAAATATAAATTCGGATAATATAATAATAATTATTGTTATTTTATAATGGTTATAAAATAATAATAAAATAAATATATTTATTATAATAATAGTTATTATAATAATATATAATATTATGGATCATGTGAATTGGGCTTTTAGCCCGCAGCCCACAAGAGAGTCTATAAAAGGAACCCTTGTGATGAAGCTTTCACTTGATGCAATTTCGTTTTTGATTCTCTTTTCTCACTCAAATAATTCCGTTCGTAAGCAGCTAGCACTGTGACCGGAAGCTGTTCGTGTGGACTGAGTAGAGGCGTTGCACTTAATCAACGCTTGTGATCGCTGCATCAAAGATCTGAATCGCCACAAAGAGGTAACGATTCTATCACTGACCATGCTCATTCGTAAGGATCACTAAAGGAAATTTTTGTTTTCCGCTGCGTTTAGATCGCAATTTTCCTTCAGTGGTATCAGAGGCACTTACGAAACCATGGATCTGATAGCTGTTAAATTTCCGTCTTTTCTGTATTTGATTCGATTAAAACACAGAATGAATTTCACAATAAACGATTAATTAAATTTGGCATCTGTTGTGTACGATTTGGATGATTGATGTTGATTATGCTTCAAAAACCGACATTAGTATGGTGAAGTTGTGCGATACATTGATCATCCATAGGTTACACAATTAGATCGATCACTTTTATATAAGATATAAGAAATTCTGATGCAAAGATGGTATATGGGATATACTGTTTTGATTTCATCCATTCAATCACATAAGGATTGTAATTCTTTTGAAAGATCATCATTTTCCTTCGCTTTGGAATTCGACGTTAGTATGGTGAAGCAATGACATGTTGATCTATCATATTGAGTTATCAATCGAGTTGTGTTTGACGGCATGAAATTGTTGCATTAGGATTAATGGCAGTACAAGTGTTGTATTGCCGCAGACTTTTCCGGTTGGGGTTGTAAATGCACAAAAGTTGTGCAGGAAACGACGTGAAATACAATGAAGTGTTGTGCAGGAAACGAAAAAGGTTTTGTCAGATCACATGACATTTTCGTGACTTGGGTAGCAGTGATGTGTTGCTAGATACCGCTCACTGTTTATTATGTTAAATATATAATTTAATATAATTACCAACGTTACGAAATCCTACAGGGTCACACACATAAGGACAGTTTGATGAGAGATAGAGAAATCAAAGGAACACCGTAAGGTACGTTGCACTTAAGTGAAAATAGAAATTCGGATAATATAATAATAATTATTGTTATTTTATAATGGTTATAAAATAATAATAAAATAAATATATTTATTATAATAATAGTTATTATAATAATATATAATATTATTATGGATCATGTGAATTGGGCTTTTAGCCCGCAGCCCACAAGAGAGTCTATAAAAGGAACCCTTGTGATGAAGCTTTCACTTGATGCAATTTCGTTTTTGATTCTCTTTTCTCACTCAAATAATTCCGTTCGTAAGCAGCTAGCACTGTGACCGGAAGCTGTTCGTGTGGACTGAGTAGAGGCGTTGCACTTAATCAACGCTTGTGATCGCTGCATCAAAGATCTGAATCGCCACAAAGAGGTAACGATTCTATCACTGACCATGCTCATTCGTAAGGATCACTAAAGGAAATTTTTGTTTTCCGCTGCGTTTAGATCGCAATTTTCCTTCAGTGGTATCAGAGGCACTTACGAAACCATGGATCTGATAGCTGTTAAATTTTCGTCTTTTCTGTATTTGATTCGATTAAAACACAGAATGAATTTCACAATAAACGATTAATTAAATTTGGCATCTGTTGTGTACGATTTGGATGATTGATGTTGATTATGCTTCAAAAACCGACATTAGTATGGTGAAGTTGTGCGATACATTGATCATCCATAGGTTACACAATTAGATCGATCACTTTTATATAAGATATAAGAAATTCTGATGCAAAGATGGTATATGGGATATACTGTTTTGATTTCATCCATTCAATCACATAAGGATTGTAATTCTTTTGAAAGATCATCATTTTCCTTCGCTTTGGAATTCGACGTTAGTATGGTGAAGCAATGACATGTTGATCTATCATATTGAGTTATCAATCGAGTTGTGTTTGACGGCATGAAATTGTTGCATTAGGATTAATGGCAGTACAAGTGTTGTATTGCCGCAGACTTTTCCGGTTGGGGTTGTAAATGCACAAAAGTTGTGCAGGAAACGACGTGAAATACAATGAAGTGTTGTGCAGGAAACGAAAAAGGTTTTGTCAGATCACATGACATTTTCGTGACTTGGGTAGCAGTGATGTGTTGCTAGATACCGCTCACTGTTTATTATGTTAAATATATAATTTAATATAATTACCAACGTTACGAAATCCTACAGGGTCACACACATAAGGACAGTTTGATGAGAGATAGAGAAATCAAAGGAACACCGTAAGGTACGTTGCACTTAAGTGAAAATAGAAATTCGGATAATATAATAATAATTATTGTTATTTTATAATGGTTATAAAATAATAATAAAATAAATATATTTATTATAATAATAGTTATTATAATAATATATAATATTATTATGGATCATGTGAATTGGGCTTTTAGCCCGCAGCCCACAAGAGAGTCTATAAAAGGAACCCTTGTGATGAAGCTTTCACTTGATGCAATTTCGTTTTTGATTCTCTTTTCTCACTCAAATAATTCCGTTCGTAAGCAGCTAGCACTGTGACCGGAAGCTGTTCGTGTGGACTGAGTAGAGGCGTTGCACTTCATCAACGCTTTTGATCGCTGCATCAAAGATCTGAATCGCCACAAAGAGGTAACGATTCTATCACTGACCATGCTCATTCGTAAGGATCACTAAAGGAGATTTTTGTTTTCCGCTGCGTTTAGATCGCAATTTTCCTTCAGTGGTATCAGAGCCACTTACGAAACCATGGATCTGATAGCTGTTAAATTTCCGTCTTTTCTGTATTTGATTCGATTAAAACACATAATGAATTTAACAATAAACGATTAATTAAATTTGGCATCTGTTGTGTACTATTTGGATGATTGATGTTGATTATGCTTCAGAAACCGACATTAGTATGGTGAAGTTGTGCGATACATTGATCATCCATAGGTTACACAATTAGATCGATCACTTTTATATAAGATATAAGAAATTCTGATGCAAAGATGGTATATGGGATATACTGTTTTGATTTCATCCATTCAATCACATAAGGATTGTAATTCTTTTGAAAGATCATCATTTTCATTCGCTTCGGAATCCGACGTTAGTATGGTGAAGCAATGACATGTTGATCTATCATATTGAGTTATCAATCGAGTTGTGTTTGACGGCATGAAATTGTTGCATTAGGATTAATGGCAGTACAAGTGTTGTATTGCCGCAGACTTTTCCGGTTGGGGTTGTAAATGCACAAAAGTTGTGCAGGAAACGACGTGAAATACAATGAAGTGTTGTGCAGGAAACGAAAAAGGTTTTGTCATATCACATGACATTTTCGTGACTTGGGTAGCAGTGATGTGTTGCTAGATACCGCTCACTGTTTATTATGTTAAATATATAATTTAATATAATTACCAACGTTACGAAATCCTACAGGGTCACACACATAAGGACAGTTTGATGAGAGATAGAGAAATCAAAGGAACACCGTAAGGTACGTTGCACTTAAGTGAAAATAGAAATTCGGATAATATAATAATAATTATTGTTATTTTATAATGGTTATAAAATAATAATAAAATAAATATATTTATTATAATAATAGTTATTATAATAATATATAATATTATTATGGATCATGTGAATTGGGCTTTTAGCCCGCAGCCCACAAGAGAGTCTATAAAAGGAACCCTTGTGATGAAGCTTTCACTTGATGCAATTTCGTTTTTGATTCTCTTTTCTCACTCAAATAATTCCGTTCGTAAGCAGCTAGCACTGTGACCGGAAGCTGTTCGTGTGGACTGAGTAGAGGCGTTGCACTTCATCAACGCTTTTGATCGCTGCATCAAAGATCTGAATCGCCACAAAGAGGTAACGATTCTATCACTGACCATGCTCATTCGTAAGGATCACTAAAGGAGATTTTTGTTTTCCGCTGCGTTTAGATCGCAATTTTCCTTCAGTGGTATCAGAGCCACTTACGAAACCATGGATCTGATAGCTGTTAAATTTCCGTCTTTTCTGTATTTGATTCGATTAAAACACATAATGAATTTAACAATAAACGATTAATTAAATTTGGCATCTGTTGTGTACTATTTGGATGATTGATGTTGATTATGCTTCAGAAACCGACATTAGTATGGTGAAGTTGTGCGATACATTGATCATCCATAGGTTACACAATTAGATCGATCACTTTTATATAAGATATAAGAAATTCTGATGCAAAGATGGTATATGGGATATACTGTTTTGATTTCATCCATTCAATCACATAAGGATTGTAATTCTTTTGAAAGATCATCATTTTCATTCGCTTCGGAATCCGACGTTAGTATGGTGAAGCAATGACATGTTGATCTATCATATTGAGTTATCAATCGAGTTGTGTTTGACGGCATGAAATTGTTGCATTAGGATTAATGGCAGTACAAGTGTTGTATTGCCGCAGACTTTTCCGGTTGGGGTTGTAAATGCACAAAAGTTGTGCAGGAAACGACGTGAAATACAATGAAGTGTTGTGCAGGAAACGAAAAAGGTTTTGTCATATCACATGACATTTTCGTGACTTGGGTAGCAGTGATGTGTTGCTAGATACCGCTCACTGTTTATTATGTTAAATATATAATTTAATATAATTACCAACGTTACGAAATCCTACAGGGTCACACACATAAGGACAGTTTGATGAGAGATAGAGAAATCAAAGGAACACCGTAAGGTACGGTGCACTTAAGTGAAAATAGAAATTCGGATAATATAATAATAATTAGTTATTTTATAATGGTTATAAAATAATAATAAAATAAATATATTTATTATAATAATAGTTATTATAATAATATATAATATTATGGATCATGTGAATTGGGCTTTTAGCCCGCAGCCCACAAGAGAGTCTATAAAAGGAACCCTTGTGATGAAGCTTTCACTTGATGCAATTTCGTTTTTGATTCTCTTTTCTCACTCAAATAATTCCGTTCGTAAGCAGCTAGCACTGTGACCGGAAGCTGTTCGTGTGGACTGAGTAGAGGCGTTGCACTTCATCAACGCTTGTGATCGCTGCATCAAAGATCTGAATCGCCACAAAGAGGTAACGATTCTATCACTGACCATGCTCATTCGTAAGGATCACTAAAGGAAATTTTTGTTTTCCGCTTTGTTTAGATCGCAATTTTCCTTCAGTGGTATCAGAGGCACTTACGAAACCATGGATCTGATAGTTGTTAAATTTCCGTCTTTTCTGTATTTGATTCGATTAAAACACAGAATGAATTTCACAATAAACGATTAATTAAATTTGGCATCTGTTGTGTACGATTTGGATGATTGATGTTGATTATGCTTCAAAAACCGACATTAGTATGGTGAAGTTGTGCGATACATTGATCATCCATAGGTTACACAATTAGATCGATCACTTTTATATAAGATATAAGAAATTCTGATGCAAAGATGGTATATGGGATATACTGTTTTGATTTCATCCATTCAATCACATAAGGATTGTAATTCTTTTGAAAGATCATCATTTTCATTCGCTTCGGAATCCGACGTTAGTATGGTGAAGCAATGACATGTTGATCTATCATATTGAGTTATCAATCGAGTTGTGTTTGACGGCATGAAATTGTTGCATTAGGATTAATGGCAGTACAAGTGTTGTATTGCCGCAGACTTTTCCGGTTGGGGTTGTAAATGCACAAAAGTTGTGCAGGAAACGACGTGAAATACAATGAAGTGTTGTGCAGGAAACGAAAAAGGTTTTGTCAGATCACATGACATTTTCGTGACTTGGGTAGAAGTGATGTGTTGCTAGATACCGCTCACTGTTTATTATGTTAAATATATAATTTAATATAATTACCAACGTTACGAAATCCTACAGGGTCACACACATAAGGACAGTTTGATGAGAGATAGAGAAATCAAAGGAACACCGTAAGGTACGTTGCACTTAAGTGAAAATAGAAATTCGGATAATATAATAATAATTATTGTTATTTTATAATGGTTATAAAATAATAATAAAATAAATATATTTATTATAATAATAGTTATTATAATAATATATAATATTATTATGGATCATGTGAATTGGGCTTTTAGCCCGCAGCCCACAAGAGAGTCTATAAAAGGAACCCTTGTGATGAAGCTTTCACTTGATGCAATTTCGTTTTTGATTCTCTTTTCTCACTCAAATAATTCCGTTCGTAAGCAGCTAGCACTGTGACCGGAAGCTGTTCGTGTGGACTGAGTAGAGGCGTTGCACTTCATCAACGCTTGTGATCGCTGCATCAAAGATCTGAATCGCCACAAAGAGGTAACGATTCTATCACTGACCATGCTCATTCGTAAGGATCACTAAAGGAAATTTTTGTTTTCCGCTGCG
This sequence comes from Lathyrus aphaca, assembly GCA_963966055.1. Classification (NCBI taxonomy): domain Eukaryota; kingdom Viridiplantae; phylum Streptophyta; class Magnoliopsida; order Fabales; family Fabaceae; genus Lathyrus; species Lathyrus aphaca. The sequence goes on from OZ014521.1 coordinate 491,011,094, forward strand.
TTTAGATCGCAATTTTCCTTCAGTGGTATCAGAGGCACTTACGAAACCATGGATCTGATAGCTGTTAAATTTCCGTCTTTTCTGTATTTGATTCGATTAAAACACAGAATGAATTTAACAATAAACGATTAATTAAATTTGGCATCTGTTGTGTACGATTTGGATGATTGATGTTGATTATGCTTCAAAAACCGACATTAGTATGGTGAAGTTGTGCGATACATTGATCATCCATAGGTTACACAATTAGATCGATCACTTTTATATAAGATATAAGAAATTCTGATGCAAAGATGGTATATGGGATATACTGTTTTGATTTCATCCATTCAATCACATAAGGATTGTAATTCTTTTGAAAGATCATCATTTTCCTTTGCTTTGGAATCCGACGTTAGTATGGTGAAGCAATGACATGTTGATCTATCATATTGAGTTATCAATCGAGTTGTGTTTGACGGCATGAAATTGTTGCATTAGGATTAATGGCAGTACAAGTGTTGTATTGCCGCAGACTTTTCCGGTTGGGGTTGTAAATGCACAAAAGTTGTGCAGGAAACGACGTGAAATACAATGAAGTGTTGTGCAGGAAACGAAAAAGGTTTTGTCAGATCACATGACATTTTCGTGACTTGGGTAGAAGTGATGTGTTGCTAGATACCGCTCACTGTTTATTATGTTAAATATATAATTTAATATAATTACCAACGTTACGAAATCCTACAGGGTCACACACATAAGGACAGTTTGATGAGAGATAGAGAAATCAAAGGAACACCGTAAGGTACGTTGCACTTAAGTGAAAATAGAAATTCGGATAATATAATAATAATTATTGTTATTTTATAATGGTTATAAAATAATAATAAAATAAATATATTTATTATAATAATAGTTATTATAATAATATATAATATTATTATGGATCATGTGAATTGGGCTTTTAGCCCGCAGCCCACAAGAGAGTCTATAAAAGGAACCCTTGTGATGAAGCTTTCACTTGATGCAATTTCGTTTTTGATTCTCTTTTCTCACTCAAATAATTCCGTTCGTAAGCAGCTAGCACTGTGACCGGAAGCTGTTCATGTGGACTGAGTAGAGGCGTTGCACTTCATCAACGCTTGTGATCGCTGCATCAAAGATCTGAATCGCCACAAAGAGGTAACGATTCTATCACTGACCATGCTCATTCGTAAGGATCACTAAAGGAAATTTTTGTTTTCCGCTGCGTTTAGATCGCAATTTTCCTTCAGTGGTATCAGAGGCACTTACGAAACCATGGATCTGATAGCTGTTAAATTTCCGTCTTTTCTGTATTTGATTCGATTAAAACACAGAATGAATTTAACAATAAACGATTAATTAAATTTGGCATCTGTTGTGTACGATTTGGATGATTGATGTTGATTATGCTTCAAAAACCGACATTAGTATGGTGAAGTTGTGCGATACATTGATCATCCATAGGTTACACAATTAGATCGATCACTTTTATATAAGATATAAGAAATTCTGATGCAAAGATGGTATATGGGATATACTGTTTTGATTTCATCCATTCAATCACATAAGGATTGTAATTCTTTTGAAAGATCATCATTTTCCTTCGCTTTGGAATTCGACGTTAGTATGGTGAAGCAATGACATGTTGATCTATCATATTGAGTTATCAATCGAGTTGTGTTTGACGGCATGAAATTGTTGCATTAGGATTAATGGCAGTACAAGTGTTGTATTGCCGCAGACTTTTCCGGTTGGGGTTGTAAATGCACAAAAGTTGTGCAGGAAACGACGTGAAATACAATGAAGTGTTGTGCAGGAAACGAAAAAGGTTTTGTCAGATCACATGACATTTTCGTGACTTGGGTAGCAGTGATGTGTTTCTAGATACCGCTCACTATTTATTATGTTAAATATATAATTTAATATAATTACCAACGTTACGAAATCCTACAGGGTCACACACATAAGGACAGTTTGATGAGAGATAGAGAAATCAAAGGAACACCGTAAGGTACGTTGCACTTAAGTGAAAATAGAAATTAGGATAATATAATAATAATTATTGTTATTTTATAATGGTTATAAAATAATAATAAAATAAATATATTTATTATAATAATAGTTATTATAATAATATATAATATTATTATGGATCATGTGAATTGGGCTTTTAGCCCGCAGCCCACAAGAGAGTCTATAAAAGGAACCCTTGTGATGAAGCTTTCACTTGATGCAATTTCGTTTTTGATTCTCTTTTCTCACTCAAATAATTTCGTTCGTAAGCAGCTAGCACTGTGACCGGAAGCTGTTCGTGTGGACTGAGTAGAGGCGTTGCACTTCATCAACGCTTGTGATCGCTGCATCAAAGATCTGAATCGCCACAAAGAGGTAACGATTCTATCACTGACCATGCTCATTAGTAAGGATCACTAAAGGAAATTTTTGTTTTCCGCTGCGTTCAGATCGCAATTTTCCTTCAGTGGTATCATAGGCACTTACGAAACCATGGATCTGATAGCTGTTAAATTTCCGTCTTTTCTGTATTTGATTCGATTAAAACACAGAATGAATTTAACAATAAACGATTAATTAAATTTGGCATCTGTTGTGTACGATTTGGATGATTGATGTTGATTATGCTTCAGAAACCGACATTAGTATGGTGAAGTTGTGCGATACATTGATCATCCATAGGTTACACAATTAGATCGATCACTTTTATATAAGATATAAGAAATTCTGATGCAAAGATGGTATATGGGATATACTGTTTTGATTTCATCCATTCAATCACATAAGGATTGTAATTCTTTTGAAAGATCATCATTTTCCTTCGCTTTGGAATTCGACGTTAGTATGGTGAAGCAATGACATGTTGATCTATCATATTGAGTTATCAATCGAGTTGTGTTTGACGGCATGAAATTGTTGCATTAGGATTAATGGCAGTACAAGTGTTGTATTGCCGCAGACTTTTCCGGTTGGGGTTGTAAATGCACAAAAGTTGTGCAGGAAACGACGTGAAATACAATGAAGTGTTGTGCAGGAAACGAAAAAGGTTTTGTCAGATCACATGACATTTTCGTGACTTGGGTAGCAGTGATGTGTTGCTAGATACCGCTCACTGTTTATTATGTTAAATATATAATTTAATATAATTACCAACGTTACGAAATCCTACAGGGTCACACACATAAGGACAGTTTGATGAGAGATAGAGAAATCAAAGGAACACCGTAAGGTACGGTGCACTTAAGTGAAAATAGAAATTCGGATAATATAATAATAATTATTGTTATTTTATAATGGTTATAAAATAATAATAAAATAAATATATTTATTATAATAATAGTTATTATAATAATATATAATATTATTATGGATCATGTGAATTGGGCTTTTAGCCCGCAGCCCACAAGAGAGTCTATAAAAGGAACCCTTGTGATGAAGCTTTCACTTGATGCAATTTCGTTTTTGATTCTCTTTTCTCACTCAAATAATTTCGTTCGTAAGCAGCTAGCACTGTGACCGGAAGCTGTTCGTGTGGACTGAGTAGAGGCGTTGCACTTCATCAACGCTTGTGATCGCTGCATCAAAGATCTGAATCGCCACAAAGAGGTAACGATTCTATCACTGACCATGCTCATTAGTAAGGATCACTAAAGGAAATTTTTGTTTTCCGCTGCGTTTAGATCGCAATTTTCCTTCAGTGGTATCATAGGCACTTACGAAACCATGGATCTGATAGCTGTTAAATTTCCGTCTTTTCTGTATTTGATTCGATTAAAACACAGAATGAATTTAACAATAAACGATTAATTAAATTTGGCATCTGTTGTGTACGATTTGGATGATTGATGTTGATTATGCTTCAGAAACCGACATTAGTATGGTGAAGTTGTGCGATACATTGATCATCCATAGGTTACACAATTAGATCGATCACTTTTATATAAGATATAAGAAATTCTGATGCAAAGATGGTATATGGGATATACTGTTTTGATTTCATCCATTCAATCACATAAGGATTGTAATTCTTTTGAAAGATCATCATTTTCCTTCGCTTTGGAATTCGACGTTAGTATGGTGAAGCAATGACATGTTGATCTATCATATTGAGTTATCAATCGAGTTGTGTTTGACGGCATGAAATTGTTGCATTAGGATTAATGGCAGTACAAGTGTTGTATTGCCGCAGACTTTTCCGGTTGGGGTTGTAAATGCACAAAAGTTGTGCAGGAAACGACGTGAAATACAATGAAGTGTTGTGCAGGAAACGAAAAAGGTTTTGTCAGATCACATGACATTTTCGTGACTTGGGTAGCAGTGATGTGTTGCTAGATACCGCTCACTGTTTATTATGTTAAATATATAATTTAATATAATTACCAACGTTACGAAATCCTACAGGGTCACACACATAAGGACAGTTTGATGAGAGATAGAGAAATCAAAGGAACACCGTAAGGTACGGTGCACTTAAGTGAAAATAGAAATTCGGATAATATAATAATAATTATTGTTATTTTATAATGGTTATAAAATAATAATAAAATAAATATATTTATTATAATAATAGTTATTATAATAATATATAATATTATTATGGATCATGTGAATTGGGCTTTTAGCCCGCAGCCCACAAGAGAGTCTATAAAAGGAACCCTTGTGATGAAGCTTTCACTTGATGCAATTTCGTTTTTGATTCTCTTTTCTCACTCAAATAATTTCGTTCGTAAGCAGCTAGCACTGTGACCGGAAGCTGTTCGTGTGGACTGAGTAGAGGCGTTGCACTTCATCAACGCTTGTGATCGCTGCATCAAAGATCTGAATCGCCACAAAGAGGTAACGATTCTATCACTGACCATGCTCATTAGTAAGGATCACTAAAGGAAATTTTTGTTTTCCGCTGCGTTTAGATCGCAATTTTCCTTCAGTGGTATCATAGGCACTTACGAAACCATGGATCTGATAGCTGTTAAATTTCCGTCTTTTCTGTATTTGATTCGATTAAAACACAGAATGAATTTAACAATAAACGATTAATTAAATTTGGCATCTGTTGTGTACGATTTGGATGATTGATGTTGATTATGCTTCAGAAACCGACATTAGTATGGTGAAGTTGTGCGATACATTGATCATCCATAGGTTACACAATTAGATCGATCACTTTTATATAAGATATAAGAAATTCTGATGCAAAGATGGTATATGGGATATACTGTTTTGATTTCATCCATTCAATCACATAAGGATTGTAATTCTTTTGAAAGATCATCATTTTCATTCGCTTTGGAATTCGACGTTAGTATGGTGAAGCAATGACATGTTGATCTATCATATTGAGTTATCAATCGAGTTGTGTTTGACGGCATGAAATTGTTGCATTAGGATTAATGGCAGTACAAGTGTTGTATTGCCGCAGACTTTTCCGGTTGGGGTTGTAAATGCACAAAAGTTGTGCAGGAAACGACGTGAAATACAATGAAGTGTTGTGCAGGAAACGAAAAAGGTTTTGTCAGATCACATGACATTTTCGTGACTTGGGTAGCAGTGATGTGTTGCTAGATACCGCTCACTGTTTATTATGTTAAATATATAATTTAATATAATTACCAACGTTACGAAATCCTACAGGGTCACACACATAAGGACAGTTTGATGAGAGATAGAGAAATCAAAGGAACACCGTAAGGTACGGTGCACTTAAGTGAAAATAGAAATTCGGATAATATAATAATAATTATTGTTATTTTATAATGGTTATAAAATAATAATAAAATAAATATATTTATTATAATAATAGTTATTATAATAATATATAATATTATTATGGATCATGTGAATTGGGCTTTTAGCCCGCAGCCCACAAGAGAGTCTATAAAAGGAACCCTTGTGATGAAGCTTTCACTTGATGCAATTTCGTTTTTGATTCTCTTTTCTCACTCAAATAATTTCGTTCGTAAGCAGCTAGCACTGTGACCGGAAGCTGTTCGTGTGGACTGAGTAGAGGCGTTGCACTTCATCAACGCTTGTGATCGCTGCATCAAAGATCTGAATCGCCACAAAGAGGTAACGATTCTATCACTGACCATGCTCATTAGTAAGGATCACTAAAGGAAATTTTTGTTTTCCGCTGCGTTTAGATCGCAATTTTCCTTCAGTGGTATCATAGGCACTTACGAAACCATGGATCTGATAGCTGTTAAATTTCCGTCTTTTCTGTATTTGATTCGATTAAAACACAAAATGAATTTAACAATAAACGATTAATTAAATTTGGCATCTGTTGTGTACGATTTGGATGATTGATGTTGATTATGCTTCAGAAACCGACATTAGTATGGTGAAGTTGTGCGATACATTGATCATCCATAGGTTACACAATTAGATCGATCACTTTTATATAAGATATAAGAAATTCTGATGCAAAGATGGTATATGGGATATACTGTTTTGATTTCATCCATTCAATCACATAAGGATTGTAATTCTTTTGAAAGATCATCATTTTCATTCGCTTCGGAATTCGACGTTAGTATGGTGAAGCAAAGACATGTTGATCTATCATATTGAGTTATCAATCGAGTTGTGTTTGACGGCATGAAATTGTTGCATTAGGATTAATGGCAGTACAAGTGTTGTATTGCCGCAGACTTTTCCGGTTGGGGTTGTAAATGCACAAAAGTTGTGCAGGAAACGACGTGAAATACAATGAAGTGTTGTGCAGGAAACGAAAAAGGTTTTGTCAGATCACATGACATTTTCGTGACTTGGGTAGCAGTGATGTGTTGCTAGATACCGCTCACTGTTTATTATGTTAAATATATAATTTAATATAATTACCAACGTTACGAAATCCTACAGGGTCACACACATAAGGACAGTTTGATGAGAGATAGAGAAATCAAAGGAACACCGTAAGGTACGGTGCACTTAAGTGAAAATAGAAATTCGGATAATATAATAATAATTATTGTTATTTTATAATGGTTATAAAATAATAATAAAATAAATATATCTATTATAATAATAGTTATTATAATAATATATAATATTATTATGGATCATGTGAATTGGGCTTTTAGCCCGCAGCCCACAAGAGAGTCTATAAAAGGAACCCTTGTGATGAAGCTTTCACTTGATGCAATTTCGTTTTTGATTCTCTTTTCTCACTCAAATAATTCTGTTCGTAAGCAGCTAGCACTGTGACCGGAAGCTGTTCGTGTGGACTGAGTAGAGGCGTTGCACTTCATCAACGCTTGTGATCGCTGCATCAAAGATCTGAATCGCCACAAAGAGGTAACGATTCTATCACTGACCATGCTCATTCGTAAGGATCACTAAAGGAAATGTTTGTTTTCCGCTGCGTTTAGATCGCAATTTTCCTTCAGTGGTATCAGAGGCACTTACGAAACCATGGATCTGATAGCTGTTAAATTTCCGTCTTTTCTGTATTTGATTCGATTAAAACACAGAATGAATTTAACAATAAACGATTAATTAAATTTGGCATCTGTTGTGTACGATTTGGATGATTGATGTTGATTATGCTTCAGAAACCGACATTAGTATGGTGAAGTTGTGCGATACATTGATCATCCATAGGTTACACAATTAGATCGATCACTTTTATATAAGATATAAGAAATTCTGATGCAAAGATGGTATATGGGATATACTGTTTTGATTTCATCCATTCAATCACATAAGGATTGTAATTCTTTTGAAAGATCATCATTTTCATTCGCTTCGGAATCCGACGTTAGTATGGTGAAGCAATGACATGTTGATCTATCATATTGAGTTATCAATCGAGTTGTGTTTGAAGGCATGAAATTGTTGCATTAGGATTAATGGCAGTACAAGTGTTGTATTGCCGCAGACTTTTCCGGTTGGGGTTGTAAATGCACAAAAGTTGTGCAGGAAACGACGTGAAATACTATGAAGTGTTGTGCAGGAAACGAAAAAGGTTTTGTCAGATCACATGACATTTTCGTGACTTGGGTAGCAGTGATGTGTTGCTAGATACCGCTCACTGTTTATTATGTTAAATATATAATTTAATATAATTACCAACGTTACGAAATCCTACAGGGTCACACACATAAGGACAGTTTGATGAGAGATAGAGAAATCAAAGGAACACCGTAAGGTACGGTGCACTTAAGTGAAAATAGAAATTCGGATAATATAATAATAATTATTGTTATTTTATAATGGTTATAAAATAATAATAAAATAAATATATTTATTATAATAATAGTTATTATAATAATATATAATATTATTATGGATCATGTGAATTGGGCTTTTAGCCCGCAACCCACAAGAGAGTCTATAAAAGGAACCCTTGTGATGAAGCTTTCACTTGATGCAATTTCGTTTTTGATTCTCTTTTCTCACTCAAATAATTCCATTCGTAAGCAGCTAACACTGTGACCGGAAGCTGTTCGTGTGGACTGAGTAGAGGCGTTGCACTTCATCAACACTTGTGATCGCTGCATCAAAGATCTGAATCACCACAAAGAGGTAACGATTCTATCACTGACCATGCTCATTCGTAAGGATCACTAAAGGAAATTTTTGTTTTCCGCTGCGTTTAGATCGCAATTTGCCTTCAGTGGTATCAGAGCCACTTACAAAACCATGGATCTGATAGCTGTTAAATTTCCGTCTTTTCTGTATTTGATTCGATTAAAACACAGAATGAATTTAACAATAAACGATTAATTAAATTTGGCACCTGTTGTGTACGATTTGGATGATTGATGTTGATTATGCTTCAGAAACCGACATTAGTATGGTGAAGTTGTGCGATACATTGATCATCCATAGGTTACACAATTAGATCGATCACTTTTATATAAGATATAAGAAATTCTGATGCAAAGATGGTATATGGGATATACTGTTTTGATTTCATCCATTCAATCACATAAGGATTGTAATTCTTTTGAAAGATCATCATTTTCATTCGCTTCGGAATCCGACGTTAGTATGGTGAAGCAATGACATGTTGATCTATCATATTGAGTTATCAATCGAGTTGTGTTTGACGGCATGAAATTGTTGCATTAGGATTAATGGCAGTACAAGTGTTGTATTGCCGCAGACTTTTCCGGTTGGGGTTGTAAATGCACAAAAGTTGTGCAGGAAACGACGTGAAATACAATGAAGTGTTGTGCAGGAAACGAAAAAGGTTTTGTCAGATCACATGACATTTTCGTGACTTGGGTAGCAGTGATGTGTTGCTAGATACCGCTCACTGTTTATTATGTTAAATATATAATTTAATATAATTACCAACGTTACGAAATCCTACAGGGTCACACACATAAGGACAGTTTGATGAGAGACAGAGAAATCAAAGGAACACCGTAAGGTACGGTGCACTTAAGTGAAAATAGAAATTCGGATAATATAATAATAATTATTGTTATTTTATAATGGTTATAAAATAATAATAAAATAAATATATTTATTATAATAATAGTTATTATAATAATATATAATATTATTATGGATCATGTGAATTGGGCTTTTAGCCCGCAACCCACAAGAGAGTCTATAAAAGGAACCCTTGTGATGAAGCTTTCACTTGATGCAATTTCGTTTTTGATTCTCTTTTCTCACTCAAATAATTCCATTCGTAAGCAGCTAACACTGTGACCGGAAGCTGTTCGTGTGGACTGAGTAGAGGCGTTGCACTTCATCAACGCTTGTGATCGCTGCATCAAAGATCTGAATCGCCACAAAGAGGTAACGATTCTATCACTGACCATGCTCATTCGTAAGGATCACTAAAGGAAATTTTTGTTTTCCGCTGCGTTTAGATCGTAATTTGCCTTCAGTGGTATCAGAGCCACTTACGAAACCATGGATCTGATAGCTGTTAAATTTCCGTCTTTTCTGTATTTGATTCGATTAAAACACAGAATGAATTTAACAATAAACGATTAATTAAATTTGGCATCTGTTGTGTACGATTTGGATGATTGATGTTGATTATGCTTCAGAAACCGACATTAGTATGGTGAAGTTGTGCGATACATTGATCATCCATAGGTTACACAATTAGATCGATCACTTTTATATAAGATATAAGAAATTCTGATGCAAAGATGGTATATGGGATATACTGTTTTGATTTCATCCATTCAATCACATAAGGATTGTAATTCTTTTGAAAGATCATCATTTTCATTCGCTTCGGAATCCGACGTTAGTATGGTGAAGCAATGACATGTTGATCTATCATATTGAGTTATCAATCGAGTTGTGTTTGACGGCATGAAATTGTTGCATTAGGATTAATGGCAGTACAAGTGTTGTATTGCCGCAGACTTTTCCGGTTGGGGTTGTAAATGCACAAAAGTTGTGCAGGAAACGACGTGAAATACAATGAAGTGTTGTGCAGGAAACGAAAAAGGTTTTGTCAGATCACATGACATTTTCGTGACTTGGGTAGCAGTGATGTGTTGCTAGATACCTGTCGCTCCCGATAAGTGGGAATGGGCACAGATAAAGGTACAGACGCGAACGGTCGGCGAAAGGGACAATGAGAACACACAGCAGTGAACTCACTGGAGATGAATAGAGTCGCCAGCTAGGCATTTTTATCCCGGAGGAAAGGCAATGCTGCATAGACCTAGAAAAAGATGGATAAGACGGTTGCGAACCAGAGAGACTGAGAAAGGGGTTGGTTACAACCTGGGAAGGTATTAGCACCCAGATTGTCCGCCGTACTCGACGGGATCCACGCTTAAAATATTTGTGTTTTAAAGGGGTAGTGTCAGTGCAATCTGTGTATAAAAGAGCTGGAAAAGGATGTACAGGTGTCAGTGTAAAAGAAAGTGAAATGTGATATGTATAGTGTCAGTGTAAGAACAGAGATGAAATGCTCATGATAATGAGGCTAAAGAATAAGGCTGGAGGATGGGGAATATACAGAGACTTTTGTTCGATAACTGTTAAGTTATGCCTACGTATCCTCTCGTGCAATGAGGAAGTCAGAACACCGTAGTTCGACCCAAAGAGACTGAAAGGTGAATTGACTTGTGAACTGCTTGCTTGTCTATGCTCAAGTGTATGACCTGTCTGGCTCAGGTGCAAACTGTCTTGCATTAGACGGAAGAAGCAAGTTCTCGTTTATGAGTGAAGATGATGAGAAAAGAATCCCGAAGGAGACGATTATTGTTTTGTTTTTGAGTTTTCAGTCTTTTATTGCTTTTTGAAGTTTTTCATAAGAAAATGAGCTTAAGCCTAAACCAATGGATTTAGTAAACTCATCACATCTTCCCTCTGATTAAGGGTAATGAGAATACCTTAAGTGTGAAGTCAGCATCTCTCACTTAATTACCATGGTGTGGGATTAAGATCATTAACCTACTTGTGATTAGTTAAATGTTTTTGTTGTTTTTGTTTAGTGTTAAGTAATGAGGTTAAGCCATAATCAGGGATTAAACAGACTCATTACACCATCCTAATAGAAGGATAATAGATGAGAATGTTTAAGCTGAGGAAAGCTCCTCAACTTAATCCATGATTAGGGATTAAACTCATGACAAAACAAAGCCTTTATTAAGTGGATTTTAGTTAATGATAAGATGATGAAGTGAGTTTTATGATTTGTAAGACAACTTGAGGGGGACTTGTCCATTAACACTAGGGTTAGTCCTTCTTAACCAATTAAGGAAGAATTAGAACCCTAATGCAAGGCCCAAGTTACAAGCTTGGTGTCTTGATGATTATTAAGTGAATTGATTAAAGGATTTAAACACATTAAGGGTTTAACACTTAGGATTAAAGTTATACACTCCATCCTAATAGAAGGATGCAGGCATAAGCTTAATCACAAAGCCTTAAAGCCTTTAGGGTTTAGTCCTTGATTATGAGATGAGAAGAGAAGACTCAATGAGACACAAAGGTAAAACTAAGTGGGGGACTAATCAAAACCCTAATCATTGTCATGCTTGGTTGTTCCTAAGGTTTGTGAGGTTTACAAGAAAGATCTTCAAAGGAACCACCTGGAAGCAGATGAAAGGAGCAAAGAGAAGCAAAGTAACTTGCTTCATTTAAGAAGGCAAGTCACTTGAAGAAAGAAAGTAAGATAAAGAAGAAAGAGCAAGCTCAATCTCAAACACAAAACAAAATGCAGCAAGGATGCATAAGAGAGATGAAAAGAAGTTGTGAGAAGTGAAGGCAAATTCACTTCTCAAAGTAACTTACCACCTGAAAAGTTAGCAAAAGGAATGAAATGCAATGCAAATGGAATGCAATGAGATGATGCAAACCAAAACCAGAAGCATGTGTGTGATAACAATGATGCTATGAAATGATACAAACATGAAACAAGGCATGGGGATGATCATACAAACATATGGATGCAAGAGAAACATGCTTAGAACCATGAACATACATGAAAAGTTATGGAATGCAAATGACATACAAAATGGCAAATGAAAGATGCAATGATCAAACATGCTTCTAAGATGTCTTAAGATGTCTAATGAATCAAATGGATGCACCAAATGCTAGGGAAAGTCATGGTATGCAAGCAAATGCAAGATGAAGGCAAAAGGAAACCCAAATTAGGGTTTATGATCAATGCACAAAACAAAAACCAAAACCAGAAGCAAACATCAAGATAAGAAATTGAAAATGCATTCAAAGGAACCCTAAACCTATACAAATTCACTGCCCAAAGGAGGGGATCCAATTCTTAATTTTTTTTTCAAAAAAGTCACATTTTGCACTTAACTTCCAATGGTAGAAGTTATGTGTTATTTCTGACTTTTTTCAAAAATGTCATTTTCTGCACTTAACTTCCAATGGTAGAAGTTATGTGTTATTTCTGACTTTTTTCAAAAATGTCATTTTCTGAACTTAACTTCCAATGGTAGAAGTTATGTGTTATTTCTGACTTTTTTCAAAAATGTCATTTTCTGCACTTAACTTCCAATGGTAGAAGTTATGTGTTATTTCTGACTTTTTTCAAAAATGTCATTTTCTGCACTTAACTTCCAATGGTAGAAGTTATGTGTTATTTCTGACTTTTTTCAAAAATGTCATTTTCTGCACTTAACTTCCAATGGTAGAAGTTATGTGTTATTTCTGACTTTTTTCAAAAATGTCATTTTCTGCACTTAACTTCCAATGGTAGAAGTTATGTGTTATTTTTGACTTTTTTCAAAAATGTCATTTTCTGCACTTAACTTCCAATGGTAGAAGTTATGTGTTATTTCTGACTTTTTTCAAAAATGTCATTTCTGCACTTAAACCACAAACATGAATCAATCACAAGCATGAATCAATCACAAGATCACATTTACAATGTATCAACAACAAGATTAGAGCAAAATCAAGAAAAACTACAAAAACTTCAGAACATGCATACACACTCACTTCTCAACCGTTTTCAGTGTTTCAAAGCTTAACATGATCATTGAAACAAACTCTATCATCTTATAACAAGAGATTACATTTCTGGAAAAAATGTTCTTGATGATACCTGAACCGGAGCTTTGAATTTTGGAGCTTTCCGGCCAGTCCTTTGCTTCGAACAAGCTCCAATGATCCTCCTGATGATGGAATGAAGCTTAGAAAACTTGTGGAGTGGCTGGTTATGACTGTTTTGCTCTGGTGTAGCAGCAATGGAGGTCTTGGTGTGTGATGTTTCAAGATGTTTCAGGGGGTGTTTTTTGTTCTAAGGGTGATTTGTGACTTGTTAGTGAAAGAAAAAGTGAAGTTTGATGGCTGTGTGAGGAGATTTTTCAGAGAAGAAGTTTTGCCAATGAGGTTGAAAAATGAGAGTGTTGTCCTCTTGGTGTTTTCAGTCCTGTGGTTTTTTTTCTTTTCAAATGGCTTGCTTTTTGGTTTGTATAAACAAGTGTGATAGGTTAGAGGAGTTGATGTGGACTGATGTGATTGGTATGGCTCAAGTTGCCAAAATGTCAAGTAAGTTGTACTTGGGGGTAGGGGCCATGGCAGAGGAGATCTCTATGTTTGGATTGCCTCAGCCAGCTTTAAGGAGGACCCTTGGATGGTTTGTGAAGGACTGCAACATTGGGATTGCAAGATAACATGTGTTTTGCCAATTTCCAACTTTGTGCATCTTGTGATTTTTGGCCATAGATATGTGACTCCTCTTGGGCAATATGCAGCAAAATGCACCATATAATGCTGCTATGACACTTTGATATTGATTAGAGATTAAACAAAAACAAAGGAACCCTTCTTGCAAGTTTTCCCTCTTTGTGATTTTCATGAAAAATGGCTTATGATACTTGGACATCAAGGCATGAAAAATGAGAAATTTCTTGGGCCAATCTGAATTTTAGGCATTGCATTGTGTTTGCATGAAGATTATAAGTCACTTTTAAGTCATCTTTGGCCTTGGCATGAGGTTTTTTGCAAGTTTTCCTTCTTGTGCAAAAGTGAAATTTCAATGATTTTTCCCAACTTTGCAAAGCCATAACTTTTGATCCAAAATGAATTAGAAAAAGTTCTTGTACCTTTTGAAAAGGGAATGATCCAATCTACAACTTTAATGACCGAAGTTTTCTCATTTGAAGCAATTTTGAATCAATAAGAGGAGGTTAAAAAACTTTCCCAAAACAGCAAGTTTTCAATACAAGTCACTTTCCCAAAATGGCAACTTTGCAAATGGCTTGAAATTCTTCAATTTTGTGAACTTATAACACCTTCTATGATTAAATAAAGAGCATACACATTCAAAATGATGGAGAATGCCCTTTGGTTGGGTCATTGGGGGCCTCAGATGCCCTGATTTTGCACTGACTTGCAGAAGAAGCTAACTCTTGATTAGATGCCTTCCCCATGGAATTTCTTCATGAAACTTGATATGAATGATCCTCATAACATATAGAGACTAATAGAAACAAGAATGACCAAAAAAATTGGAGTTATGGCCTCTGAAACCAAAACCCTAATTCTAGGTCATCTATGCAGTTAAACCTGGCTCTGCTTCCATGCCATTCCCAGTTCTTGTGATTCTTTGACATTCTTGACTTTGAGAGGATATAATATGATGCTTGAACATACATGGACCCCTTTGAAGTGATTAATGACCTTTGGAGTGGCTCAAGAAGCTCTTGGATGGCTCAGATCACAAACCCTAGATGCAGATGACTTAGAACCAATGCAGTGAAACAAAAATGGGATATGGGATGGTATGATTGTGTTTATGCATATGAAATGATCACAAGCCATGGTGTGAAAGGGTGAGGGCAAATTTGGGGTGTTTACAGCTGCCCCTATTCAAACATGAGTTAGCTGTGCAGGATGTAAGCAGCGGCTTAACAGGCTAACAAGATAACTTGTGGTTGAATACCAAAGACAGTCCAAAATTTGCACTCACGGAATGAAGAAGAAAAGGGATATAGATTGCAAAAGAAAATAAAGTATATTGTAAAGTGTGGGCGACGGAGGACGACCGTCGAGCAGAGGACGACTGCCGAGCAGAGGACGACTGCTGGGTGAAGAGCAATGACGGGGACGGCCGACATGCTAGAAAAGTGTGGAAATAAAGCAATGACGGGGACGGCCGACATGCTGGGGATAAAAGGTATTATGATGGGGACGGCCATCAAGTAAAGCTGTAAGATTCTCTGGGGATGGATGAAACATGACGGGGACGGCCATCAGTTCATAAAGTAAAGTAACCAACGATGGGGACGGCCATCGGGCTAAACTGAAAAGAAAAGGGACCACGACGGGGACGGCCATCGAGTTAAAGAATAAATGAAATAAACAGACGATGAGGTACGGTCATCAAAGGTGAAGGACGATCACCTAGCAGGGGACGGCTGCTCTGTTGGGTATTAGATGAGGGACGATTATCTAAGGTGGAGGACGACCACCTGGCAGGGTACGGCTGCCGAAAATATCGCGACATAGGACGAATGCCGGATAAAAGGTCAACGATGGGGACGGCCATCGGACGAGCATGATGGAGGACGACCATCAAGAGGTGGAGGACGACCACCTAGCAGGGGACAGCTTCTCTCGGGGTTTATCATGACATAGGACGAATGTCAGATAACTAAAATCAACAATGGGTACGGCCATTGGATAGAATGATGGAGGACGACCATCAAGAGGTGGAGGATGACCACCTAGCAGGGGACGGCTGCTAAAAAATCACGACATAGGACGAATGCCGGATAAAGGTCAACGATGGGGACGGCCATCGGATGAGCATGATGAAGGACGATCATCAAGAGGTGGAGGACGACCACCTAGCAGGGTACGGCTGCTCTCGAGGTTTATCATGACATAGGACGAATGTCAGATAACAAAGAAACTTTGCTTTGCTGGCGATCTACTGGGGAGTAGTAAACACGGACGAGTGTTTACATCCAAGAAATAAAAGGTATAAGTGTTTAGATGTTTGTGTATAGATTAAAGATGCGGACGAGCATCCCTAAGACTACGATACGGACGAGTATCGGGTAGAAACAAATACTGACACATGTTCAGAGATGATGATACGGACGAGTGTCAACTGGTTAACAAGGAACACGGACGAGTGTTGATTCTGAGGGGACTCTTCTGGGGAATAGTAGACACAGACGAGTGTCTAAATTCAAGGAAACGAAAAGTGTTTGACACAGTGTATGGATTAAAGATGCGGTCGAGCATCCTTAAGACTATGATACGGACGAGTATCAGGTAGAAACAAACGCTTGACACATGTTCTGAGATGATGGTACAGACGAGTACCAACTGGTTAACAAAGAACAAGGATTAGTGTTGAATCTGCGGGGATAGTAAGTATGAGTGGTGTATATACAGGTATTTAAACTGTTGGGGAGAGTGACACGGACGAGTATCGAAAGGAGAAAAGTATAGTATACACAAATATCTGATACACAAAGTGTTTAGGTTACTTGTGCTGGGGAAAGTGACACGGACGAATGTCAAGAAAGTTATATATATACAAGTATCTGTGAGTGCAAAGGGGACGCTTTGGCTTTCTACTGGGGATATGACACGGACGGGTGCCACAAGGAGTATATACTGATGTTTGTGAGTGTAAGGCAACTGTTTTAGCTTTAGCTCTCCGCTGGGGAATTTGGGAAGCCTTCTGTATACTGCTGACGGGTTGAAAGCTTTTAACTCTGATGGGAACGAAGTGTTGGCAACCTGATGCTTGTTGGAGAGGTTTTCACTGGAGGAAAGACGACTCTGCGTGAGGTATACTTCGTTTAACTGCTTTGAACATTTGCTGAGGATCTGATCATCCTGCTCTGACTCCACTGGGGAGAATTTCTTCTTGCTCTGCTGGGGAAATCCCTTGGAAATGAGAATCCCGATGACTCTATGGGGAAAGATCATCTTTAGACTTGGCTAGGGAAGATGCTTGATCACACAATCCTGCTGAGGAGGGAATTCTGATAATTCTAACTTTGTGGGGAAGCAAGGCCTTCAGCTTCCTGTTGGGAAAACTTCGTTGTGGAAAGATAAGTCCGCTTGGGGACGAGAACGATTCAATTAGCCTTGAATTTCTGTTGGGGATATCGTCTGCTCTAACTCAGCTGGGGATGTCAACCTTCATGGTTGAGAAAAAGATTTGGCAATGCTCTGCTGAGGAGAGACTTTGTTGGAGAATTAGAGATCGAAATAAGCCAAATTAAGCCCCATGTATAGCATGACAACTGTGCTGGGAAGATATGCCAATGAAAATTGGCTTTGACTGAATGCGAATAACCAACTCCTCATGAGGGAATCTTGTCGGCTGAAAGAGGATCTTTATGCTCGGGGAAGAAATAAACTTCCAATGCCCTGCTGGTAAAATGAATACCAGACATTCCCTGAGAATTAACACAGCGCTTCATACTTCTGAGCTCAACAAAAGCATTACTGATCATCCTGAGTGAACTAACATTCCCTTAACTCCTCAATTATACCATACTGCATCATCCATAAAAAGATCGTCTTCAGAGGATTTTACAGAAGACTTGGCATCCAGAATTGCCCCAGTATCTTCAAACTCTCGCAGAAATTCAACAAGTCTTGAGATAACTGCCCCAGATTACGTCTTAAAACGATTCTTACCCCACATCAGAGCTAAAACAGAAACCATGCGGTATGAAGATGCAATGCAAATGATGTACAATGCAGACGTATGCTCATAACCAAAGATATGAAACAAGGATGGTTGGGTGCTAGGGCCAGGTTGATAGATATATTTTTTTTTGGTTTCCAAGCAATTGGACTTTTGAAGGTGAATTGCCAGATGAGAACTGGTTTATTGAAATTAGGCCAACAGACGAGAACTGATGGGCAAAGAATAAGTCGTCAGACGAGAACTGACTACTTGGGGTTCATTGTCAAACGAGAATTGACTCTGAAAAAGAATGAATACCAGACGGGAACTGGCTTCCAAACGGTTAAATGAAAAGGTAACCAGACGAGAACTGGTTACAAGATTCACCTACCAGACGAGAACTGGTATTTGAAGTTGGTTTGCCAGACGAGAACTGGACTTTGGGTTTGTCTGCCGGACGAGGACTAGACTTTAAAAGGGTTTGCCAGACGAGAACTGGACTTTGAAATGTCAAGAAGTTGGGATTACGAGGCCCTGGATGCGAGATCTGATGTTTGCGGGGTATGCCCAATGCAATTATGATGCACATGCTCTATGCTCGAGCAAAACGACATGAGTAACGTATGCAAACGATTTATGCAATGATTATGAAAGGCTATAAGGACTCCCGAGGATGGGGAAAAAGTCATAGGTGACAAGGCTTCTGGTTGAGAAGGGTGACAAAGGCGACGGTGGGTAGCATGATTTCCCGACACTCGTCTTGAACTCTGAGATTACTGATATACTTGCTCTGCATAGCTAAAGTTTGCCCCTGTTGGGTGAGTCTCTGAACAGACTATCACTAATTATCCAATTCTTGGCATGGCGGACTTGGATGTTCTCTCGAGGAGAGTTGCACTTAGTGAGCTCTGGAATTATTCTGCCCCGGTATGAGCGTGGGAGCGACTTGACTCACTCCGACTGAGCATTGGAAGATTTCATCCCTGGACAACAGAAATGTCGGGTGGCCTGCCCCTGCTTGGGAGATTCAACTTTGATCAACTAATTCTTGAATGACGTCCCTCCGTCAGCTGATGCTTAGGAACTTGCTTTACTCTGATGGATATCTTGGTCGACAAAGCCACTGGATAACATGCCCCTGATTCATAGGTTGACAAGATGCTCTTGATTCTGGTCATCATTGTTGAATGATCAAGTTCCCTCGTGATTGCTCTTTGTAGGAACTTTCCTGATGACACAGGCTGACTTGCAATTAAAACTGTTCATTTAAAAATGGTAATTTTAATGCAGTACACATGCAAGTTTTTGAAAATTTATTTATTTTGATGTTGTGACTTTGTGTGACGAATGGACGATTAGTCCAAACGTAGTGTTGAGTTAGCAAATCGTAAGGAGTCAGTTTACGCAACCTCGTCGTAGTATGCTTTCAGAATTAAACTTGATTCAATTAGGACTTTCAAGGGTTGTAACGTGGTCTGGTTCACGGTTTTAGAAAGAAAGATTTATGGCTCAAAGTTTATCTGTGCCCACCCATTCTCCTTGATGTTCTCCAGTCCTATGTTCAGCTAATTCGACTTAAGCGCTCGCTTCTCACAAGGGTTTTGTAATGATTGAGGGACCAATGACGTTGATGGTTTACGCACCAATGAGGTTTCTTGGAGTAACAGTCACCCATTCTGAATTTGTGTCTGGTCACACGACTTTGTTCTCATGGAAGATTCTCTTTCATTTTTTTTTACTCCCTAACTTTTGCCTGGACTGGTTTTCTTTTTTTTTTTGAATTTTTCGATTTTGAAGTCCAGCGGGATGCCCTAACTTTTGCATAAGTCATATGTTTTCACACATTTTTTCGACTTAGCGGGCTTTATTTCTTTTTTTTTTTGATTTTCTGGAACAAATCGTGTGACACTGATTATCATGACTTGCTGAAAGGGTTGACTGCCTCATTCCTTTGTTGGTGAGGGATAATCATTGCGGTTTCACGTCCCTTGACCTCTTGAGGTGTAATGAATAAAGGTAATGGATCCTCGGATGCACACTCCTTTGGAAATTTGAACGCTCGGTCAAATTAACTGATAACTACCCTGCCCCGGGTTGAATGTGAGGGTTTTTTTTTGTTTAGAAAAGAAACTCCTACTTCAAGGCTCAAAGGGGTTGACGAGGGTCTATCTCCCTTATATCTCCGGTGTTTGGGAATTGAAGCAATGCCTGTACATCGTCAGCAGGTTCTACTCTGAAAGCATACCTTCAACAATTATGGGTATTCAGTTGTCATCATCCTCCCTCAAACCTGCTAAACAACAGTGAAATAAATGGGAGGTATATGGATGCAATTTTTTTCGTTTTTGATGCAAGGAAAGAAAAAATGAGCGAATGCGACATAATTGATTTAAAAATGCAAGATCACTACATTAACATTACCATTCAAAAATAACATTGCTTAAAAGACAAGTAGCTGCTAACAGGAAAGAAACTACAATGCAAAAGATAAAAGGATACAGTAATCATCAGCTCTGATGACATCTTCTTGTCTGGACCACCGAAATCAGGATACGCTCCTTCGAAGTCTTTGAACTCAATCAGGCGAGAGGTTGACGTGCACAACCAAGCTTCCTTCTGGAAAGGAGATGTAGCCCTTGTCGATCAACTGTTGTACTTTGGCTTGAAAAGCTTTGCAATCTTCAGTTGAATGCCCCATTGATCCACCATGATACCCGCACTGCTCATGAGGATTGTACCCTGGAGGGTACGACCCTGGTAATGGCTTGAGAGGCTTAGGAACCACCAAAGAGCTCTGAATTAGATGCGGCAAGAGTTCACTGTATGCCATGGGAACTGGATGAAGAGGAGCATTCCTTCTTTCCAGATTGTTACGAGGCCTAGGCTGGCTCTGAAGTTGATTCTGAGGTCTTCGACCATGAGATTGCAGATTTGGACGAGGAGGAGCCCAGGGTTTCTGACACGGTGCTCTGAGCATTGCCGAATGCCCGTAAGAGTAATCAGATTCAGGAACAGATGATCTCTGAGAAGATGTTGTTCTAGAATATTCGATATTTTCCATGACTGCACTGACGTCATTCCATTCTTCCTCTTGGGAGCTAACAACAGACTCACCTTCACTAGCTGGGATATTCGAAAAGTCCTGGATCTTTCCACTTTTGAGCAGGATCTCAATGCGTACTCCAACTATCATCAAATCAGAGAAGCTTGTCATCCCAATGCTACTCATTCTTTCCAAGTATGGACCCTGCAAGGTGCCCACGAACAGGTCAATTAATTCTCTGTCTGAAAGTGGTGGTTGCACTTGGGCTGCCAATTCTCTCCACCACTGTGCACATTCTCTGAAAGATTCACCACTCCATTGGGATAGGATCTGCAAGTGCGTGCGATTGGGCGTCATGTCCATATTGTACTGGTATTGCTTTACGAAAGCTCTGGATAAATCATTCCAAGATCGGATATGACTGCTTTCCAAATCCATGTACCAACTTAAAGATGCCCCACTTAAACTGTCCTGAAAACAGTGAATCATCAACTTATCATTGCAGGCATAAGAAGTCATTTTTCTACAGAACATCACCAAATGACGCTTCGGGCAACTGACACCAGTGTATTTTTCAAACTTCGGAGTCTTGAAATCTGGAGGAATGACAAGACCAGGCACCAAACACATGTTTAGAGCATCAAAACCAAAGGCATCAGGATCCGATATGGCTTTGAGTCGCTCCTCCAACACACGAAACCTTTCAGCAGGATCAATAGCTCGTGGATCCTTGGTTTTCTCACGAGGGATTGCCCCTTGGAAATCTGGCATAGGGAAGGCAAAACTCTGATAATCTGTAGAATCAGAAGAAGATGAAGGTCCACCTCGGACAGCAGATGGTTCAGGCACATTCTGATTCACGATCGGGGTCTGTATAGGATGAGCTTGAGCAAGATTGTTCACTTGTGGAAGATCCTCATCAGGAGAAAGACCATACAACGGATTGGTCATTGAAGTGAAACCAAGTGGAAACTCAACATTCTGACGGTTGCTCTCTGACATAGCTACTGCCGGCTTTCAAACTGACCCTTCTTAACTCTTGACACTGTTCAGTCTAGCTTCACACATTCTGTCGTCTTCTAACTGTGACCACTTGTTCAAACTGAGTACAGGGAAATCAGCTGGCTTGTCATGGACAAAAGAGGAAGGATGAGCTCTCTGGAAGAAGGAAATGCAATGCTGATGCAAATGCGAAATGCAAAATGATAATGCAAAAGATGCAAAGACATGGGATCACAGCTGGAAACTGCCTGGAATCTAGAATGCCGGACCAAGAATCGAGTGTCTGTAACCACAAGATCTGCATAATAACCCAAAATAGTAACCGAGAACCAAAGGTTGAAGAACTCCATGATCATAGAGACCAGATCAAAACATAAGACTACACTGGTAATGAGGGTATGTTGAGGTCATGGGTTCCTGCAAACCTGTAAACAGCCCAACCCCCTCACAGGTAGTGTTCTAAAACAAGGATCCTCAGACTTGGATCAGTTATGAGAAGTGTAAACACTTCTAACCCGGAGGTACATTGTTTACAATAACCATAAAAAATCCTCCTCTAATTCTCCTCAGTTTCTGAAGGTCATAATAAAGGTCATCCTGACTTAGCAGGCTTCCCAGATAGCCCTAGCACTACAGGAAATCTGTAGCACAGAGTTCTCAAGAAGAAACCCACATCTGAACCGTGTTTCATATTCCCGCACCAGACCGAAATGGAATGGGAAAGAACATGAACCACTCTAGCCTAGGTGTCACTCAGGTCCCAGGTATAGGACCTTAACTCTCAGTAGAACCCCCACCCACCAAAACAGAAACAACAGATCCAGCCAGAATAGTATGACAGTATGATGTATATAAAGCTATAAAGAAAGCAATAAAACAACTGTACATAAAGCAATAAACAAAACAAATATACAAACACAGATAGCACATAACACCCCAGTAAACACAAATCAAAAAAGCGCTAGGAGGAACCCACAAAAAGAACCAGAAGCCCTGGTTACAGTATCATATCCCCAGCAGAGTCGCTAAGCTGTCGCTCCCGATAAGTGGGAATGTGCCCAGATAAAGGTACAGACGCGAACGGTCGGAGAAAGGGACAATGAGAACACACAACAGTGAACTCACTGGAGATGAATAGAGTCGCCAGCTAGGCATTTTTATCCCGGAGGAAAGGCAATGCTGCATAGACCTAGAAAAAGATGGATAAGACGGTTGCGAACCAGAGAGACTGAGAAAGGGGTTGGTTACAACCTGGGAAGGTATTAGCACCCAGATTGTCCGCCGTACTCGACGGGATCCACGCTTAAAAGATTTGTGTTTTAAAGGGGTAGTGTCAGTGCAATCTGTGTATAAAAGAGCTGGAAAAGGATGTACAGGTGTCAGTGTAAAAGAAAGTGAAATGTGATATGTATAGTGTCAGTGTAAGAACAGAGATGAAATGCTCATGATAATGAGGCTAAAGAATAAGGCTGGAGGATGGGGAATATACAGAGACTTTTGTTCGATAACTGTTAAGTTATGCCTACGTATCCTCTCGTGCAATGAGGAAGTCAGAACACCGTAGTTCGACCCAAAGAGACTGAAAGGTGAATTGACTTGTGAACTGCTTGCTTGTCTATGCTCAAGTGTATGACCTGTCTGGCTCAGGTGCAAACTGTCTTGCATTAGACGGAAGAAGCAAGTTCTCGTTTATGAGTGAAGATGATGAGAAAAGAATCCCGAAGGAGACGATTATTGTTTTGTTTTTGAGTTTTCAGTCTTTTATTGCTTTTTGAAGTTTGTCATAAGAAAATGAGCTTAAGCCTAAACCAATGGATTTAGTAAACTCATCACATCTTCCCTCTGATTTAGGGTAATGAGAATACCTTAAGTGTGAAGTCAGCATCTCTCACTTAATTACCATGATGTGGGATTAAGATCATTAACCTACTTGTGATTAGTTAAATGTTTTTGTTGTTTTTGTTTAGTGTTAAGTAATGAGGTTAAGCCATAATCAGGGATTAAACAGACTCATTACACCATCCTAATAGAAGGATAATAGATGAGAATGTTTAAGCTGAGGAAAGCTCCTCAACTTAATCCATGATTAGGGATTAAACTCATGACAAAACAAAGCCTTTATTAAGTGGATTTTAGTTAATGATAAGATGATGAAGTGAGTTTTATGATTTGTAAGACAACTTGAGGGGGACTTGTCCATTAACACTAGGGTTAGTCCTTCTTAACCAATTAAGGAAGAATTAGAACCCTAATGCAAGGCCCAAGTTACAAGCTTGGTGTCTTGATGATTATTAAGTGAATTGATTAAAGGATTTAAACACATTAAGGGTTTAACACTTAGGATTAAAGTTATACACTCCATCCTAATAGAAGGATGCAGGCATAAGCTTAATCACAAAGCCTTAAAGCCTTTAGGGTTTAGTCCTTGATTATGAGATGAGAAGAGAAGACTCAATGAGACACAAAGGTAAAACTAAGTGGGGGACTAATAAAAACCCTAATCACTGTCATGCTTGGTTGTTCCTAAGGTTTGTGAGGTTTACAAGAAAGATCTTCAAAGGAACCACCTGGAAGCAGATGAAAGGAGCAAAGAGAAGCAAAGTAACTTGCTTCATTTAAGAAGGCAAGTCACTTGAAGAAAGAAAGTAAGATAAAGAAGAAAGAGCAAGCTCAATCTCAAACACAAAACAAAATGCAGCAAGGATGCATAAGAGAGATGAAAAGAAGTTGTGAGAAGTGAAGGCAAATTCACTTCTCAAAGTGACTTACCACCTGAAAAGTTAGCAAAAGGAATGAAATGCAATGCAAATGGAATGCAATGAGATGATGCAAACCAAAACCAGAAGCATGTGTGTGATAACAATGATGCTATCAGATGATACAAACATGAAACAAGGCATGGGGATGATCATACAAACATATGGATGCAAGAGAAACATGCTTAGAACCATGAACATACATGAAAAGTTATGGAATGCAAATGACATACAAAATGGCAAATGAAAGATGCAATGATCAAACATGCTTCTAAGATGTCTTAAGATGTCTAATGAATCAAATGGATGCACCAAATGCTAGGGAAAGTCATGGTATGCAAACAAATGCAAGATGAAGGCAAAAGGAAACCCAAATTAGGGTTTATGATCAATGCACAAAACAAAAACCAAAACCAGAAGCAAACATCAAGATAAGAAATTGAAAATGCATTCAAAGGAACCCTAAACCTATACAAATTCACTGCCCAAAGGAGGGGATCCAATTCTTAATTTTTTTTTCAAAAAAGTCACATTTTGCACTTAACTTCCAATGGTAGAAGTTATGTGTTATTTCTGACTTTTTTCAAAAATGTCATTTTCTGCACTTAACTTCCAATGGTAGAAGTTATGTGTTATTTCTGACTTTTTTCAAAAATGTCATTTTCTGCACTTAACTTCCAATGGTAGAAGTTATGTGTTATTTCTGACTTTTTTCAAAAATGTCATTTTCTGCACTTAACTTCCAATGGTAGAAGTTATGTGTTATTTCTGACTTTTTTCAAAAATGTCATTTTCTGCACTTAACTTCCAATGGTAGAAGTTATGTGTTATTTCTGACTTTTTTCAAAAATGTCATTTTCTGCACTTAACTTCCAATGGTAGAAGTTATGTGTTATTTCTGACTTTTTTCAAAAATGTCATTTTCTGCACTTAACTTCCAATGGTAGAAGTTATGTGTTATTTTTGACTTTTTTCAAAAATGTCATTTTCTGCACTTAACTTCCAATGGTAGAAGTTATGTGTTATTTTTGACTTTTTTCAAAAATGTCATTTTCTGCACTTAACTTCCAATGGTAGAAGTTATGTGTTATTTCTGACTTTTTTTAAAAATGTCATTTCTGCACTTAAACCACAAACATGAATCAATCACAAGCATGAATCAATCACAAGATCACATTTACAATGTATCAACAACAAGATTAGAGCAAAATCAAGAAAAACTACAAAAACTTCAGAACATGCATACACACTCACTTCTCAACCGTTTTCAGTGTTTCAAAGCTTAACATGATCAATGAAACAAACTCTATCATCTTATAACAAGAGATTACATTTCTGGAAAAAATGTTCTTGATGATACCTGAACCGGAGCTTTGAATTTTGGAGCTTTCCGGCCAGTCCTTTGCTTCGAACAAGCTCCAATGATCCTCCTGATGATGGAATGAAGCTTAGAAAACTTGTGGAGTGGCTGGTTATGACTGTTTTACTCTGGTGTAGCAGCAATGGAGGTCTTGGTGTGTGATGTTTCAAGATGTTTCAGGGGGTGTTTTTTGTTCTAAGGGTGATTTGTGACTTGTTAGTGAAAGAAAAAGTGAAGTTTGATGGCTGTGTGAGGAGATTTTTCAGAGAAGAAGTTTTGCCAATGAGGTTGAAAAATGAGAGTGCTGTCCTCTTGGTGTTTTTCAGTCCTGTGGTTTTTTTCTTTTCAAATGGCTTGCTTTTTGGTTTGTATAAACAAGTGTGATAGGTTAGAGGAGTTGATGTGGACTGATGTGATTGGTATGGCTCAAGTTGCCAAAATGTCAAGTAAGTTGTACTTGGGGGTAGGGGCCATGGCAGAGGAGATCTCTATGTTTGGATTGCCTCAGCCAGCTTTAAGGAGGACCCTTGGATGGTTTGTGAAGGACTGCAACATTGGGATTGCAAGATAACATGTGTTTTGCCAATTTCCAACTTTGTGCATCTTGTGATTTTTGGCCATGGATATGTGACTCCTCTTGGGCAATATGCAGCAAAATGCACAATATAATGATGCTATGACACTTTGATATTGATTAGAGATTAAACAAAAACAAAGGAACCCTTCTTGCAAGTTTTCCCTCTTTGTGATTTTCATGAAAAATGGCTTATGATACTTGGACATCAAGGCATGAAAAATGAGAAATTTCTTGGGCCAATCTGAATTTTAGGCATTGCATTGTGTTTGCATGAAGATTAGAAGTCACTTTTAAGTCATCTTTGGCCTTGGCATGAGGTTTTTTGCAAGTTTTCCTTCTTGTGCAAAAGTGAAATTTCAATGATTTTTCCCAACTTTGCAAAGCCATAACTTTTGATCCAAAATGAATTAGAAAAAGTTCTTGTACTTTTTGAAAAGGGAATGATCCAATCTACAACTTTAATGACCAAAGTTTTCTCATTTGAAGCAATTTTGAATCAATAAGAGGAGGTTAAAAAACTTTCCCAAAACAGCAAGTTTTCAATACAAGTCACTTTCCCAAAATGGAAACTTTGCAAATGGCTTGAAATTCTTAAATTTTGTGAACTTATAACACCTTCTATGATCAAATAAAGAGCATACACATTCAAAATGATGGAGAATGCCCTTTGGTTGGGTCATTGGGGGCCTCAGATGCCCTGATTTTGCACTGACTTGCAGAAGAAGCTAACTCTTGATTAGATGCCTTCCCCATGGAATTTCTTCATGAAACTTGATATGCATGATCCTCATAACATATAGAGACTAATAGAAACAAGAATGACAAAAAAAATTGGAGTTATGGCCTCTGAAACCAAAACCCTAATTCTAGGTCATCTGTGCAGTTAAACCTGGCTCTGCTTCCATGCCATTCCCAGTTCTTGTGATTCTTTGACATTCTTGACTTTGAGAGGATATAATATGATGCTTGAACATACATGGACCCCTTTGAAGTGATTAATGACCTTTGGAGTGGCTCAAGAAGCTCTTGGATGGCTCACACAAACCCTAGATGCTGATGACTTAGAACCAATGCAGTGAAACAAAAATGGGATATGGGATGGTATGATTGTGTTTATGCATATGAAATGATCACAAGCCATGGTGTGAAAGGGTGAGGGCAAATTTGGGGTGTTTACAATACCGCTCACTGTTTATTATGTTAAATATATAATTTAATATAATTACCAACGTTACGAAATCCTACAGGGTCACACACATAAGGACAGTTTGATGAGAGATAGAGAAATCAAAGGAACACCGTAAGGTACGGTGCACTTAAGTGAAAATAGAAATTCGGATAATATAATAATAATTATTGTTATTTTATAATGGTTATAAAATAATAATAAAATAAATATATTTATTATAATAATAGTTATTATAATAATATATAATATTATTATGGATCATGTGAATTGGGCTTTTAGCCCGCAGCCCACAAGAGAGTCTATAAAAGGAACCCTTGTGATGAAGCTTTCACTTGATGCAATTTCGTTTTTGATTCTCTTTTCTCACTCAAATAATTTCGTTCGTAAGCAGCTAGCACTGTGACCGGAAGCTGTTCGTGTGGACTGAGTAGAGGCGTTGCACTTCATCAACGCTTGTGATCGCTGCATCAAAGATCTGAATCGCCACAAAGAGGTAACGATTCTATCACTGACAATGCTCATTCGTAAGGATCACTAAAGGAAATTTTTGTTTTCCGCTGCGTTTAGATCGCAATTTTCCTTCAGTGGTATCAGAGGCACTTACGAAACCATGGATCTGATAGCTGTTAAATTTCCGTCTTTTCTGTATTTGATTCGATTAAAACACAGAATGAATTTAACAATAAACGATTAATTAAATTTGGCATCGGTTGTGTACGATTTGGATGATTCATGTTGATTATGCTTCAGAAACCGACATTAGTATGGTGAAGTTGTGCGATACATTGATCATCCATAGGTTACACAATTAGATCGATCACTTTTATATAAGATATAAGAAATTCTGATGCAAAGATGGTATATGGGATATACTGTTTTGATTTCATCCATTCAATCACATAAGGATTGTAATTCTTTTGAAAGATCATCATTTTCATTCGCTTCGGAATCCGACGTTAGTACGGTGAAGCAATGACATGTTGATCTATCATATTGAGTTATCAATCGAGTTGTGTTTGACGGCATGAAATTGTTGCATTAGGATTAATGGCAGTACAAGTGTTGTATTGCCGCAGACTTTTCCGGTTGGGGTTGTAAATGCACAAAAGTTGTGCAGGAAACGACGTGAAATACAATGAAGTGTTGTGCAGGAAACGAAAAAGGTTTTGTCAGATCACATGACATTTTCGTGACTTGGGTAGTAGTGATGTGTTGCTAGATACCGCTCACTGTTTATTATGTTAAATATATAATTTAATATAATTACCAACGTTACGAAATCCTACAGGGTCACACACATAAGGACAGTTTGATGAGAGATAGAGAAATCAAAGGAACACCGTAAGGTACGGTGCACTTAAGTGAAAATAGAAATTCGGATAATATAATAATAATTATTGTTATTTTATAATGGTTATAAAATAATAATAAAATAAATATATTTATTATAATAATAGTTATTATAATAATATATAATATTATTATGGATCATGTGAATTGGGCTTTTAGCCCGCAGCCCACAAGAGAGTCTATAAAAGGAACCCTTGTGATGAAGCTTTCACTTGATGCAATTTCGTTTTTGATTCTCTTTTCTCACTCAAATAATTCCGTTCGTAAGCAGCTAGCACTGTGACCGGAAGCTGTTCGTGTGGACTGAGTAGAGGCGTTGCACTTCATCAACGCTTGTGATCGCTGCATCAAAGATCTGAATCGCCACAAAGAGGTAACGATTCTATCACTGACCATGCTCATTCGTAAGGATCACTAAAGGAAATTTTTGTTTTCCGCTGCGTTTAGATCGCAATTTTCCTTCAGTGGTATCAGAGGCACTTACGAAACCATGGATCTGATAGCTGTTAAATTTCCGTCTTTTCTGTATTTGATTCGATTAAAACACAGAATGAATTTAACAATAAACGATTAATTAAATTTGGCATCTGTTGTGTACGATTTGGATGATTGATGTTGATTATGCTTCAGAAACCGACATTAGTATGGTGAAGTTGTGCGATACATTGATCATCCATAGGTTACACAATTAGATCGATCACTTTTATATAAGATATAAGAAATTCTAATGCAAAGATGGTATATGGGATATACTGTTTTGATTTCATCCATTCAATCACATAAGGATTGTAATTCTTTTGAAAGATCATCATTTTCATTCTCTTCGGAATCCGACGTTAGTATGGTGAAGCAATGACATGTTGATCTATCATATTGAGTTATCAATCGAGTTGTGTTTGACGGCATGAAATTGTTGCATTAGGATTAATGGCAGTACAAGTGTTGTATTGCCGCAGACTTTTCCGGTTGGGGTTGTAAATGCACAAAAGTTGTGCAGGAAACGACGTGAAATACAATGAAGTGTTGTGCAGGAAACGAAAAAGGTTTTGTCAGATCACATGACATTTTCGTGACTTGGGTAGTAGTGATGTGTTGCTAGATACCGCTCACTGTTTATTATGTTAAATATATAATTTAATATAATTACCAACGTTACGAAATCCTACAGGGTCACACACATAAGGACAGTTTGATGAGAGATAGAGAAATCAAAGGAACACCGTAAGGTACGGTGCACTTAAGTGAAAATAGAAATTCGGATAATATAATAATAATTATTGTTATTTTATAATGGTTATAAAATAATAATAAAATAAATATATTTATTATAATAATAGTTATTATAATAATATATAATATTATTATGGATCATGTGAATTGGGCTTTTAGCCCGCAGCCCACAAGAGAGTCTATAAAAGGAACCCTTGTGATGAAGCTTTCACTTGATGCAATTTCGTTTTTGATTCTCTTTTCTCACTCAAATAATTCCGTTCGTAAGCAGCTAGCACTGTGACCGGAAGCTGTTCGTGTGGACTGAGTAGAGGCGTTGCACTTCATCAACGCTTGTGATCGCTGCATCAAAGATCTGAATCGCCACAAAGAGGTAACGATTCTATCACTGACCATGCTCATTCGTAAGGATCACTAAAGGAAATTTTTGTTTTCCGCTGCGTTTAGATCGCAATTTTCCTTCAGTGGTATCAGAGGCACTTACGAAACCATGGATCTGATAGCTGTTAAATTTCCGTCTTTTCTGTATTTGATTCGATTAAAACACAAAATGAATTTAACAATAAACGATTAATTAAATTTGGCATCTGTTGTGTACGATTTGGATGATTGATGTTGATTATGCTTCAGAAACCGACATTAGTATGGTGAAGTTGTGCGATACATTGATCATCCATAGGTTACACAATTAGATCGATCACTTTTATATAAGATATAAGAAATTCTGATGCAAAGATGGTATATGGGATATACTGTTTTGATTTCATCCATTCAATCACATAAGGATTGTAATTCTTTTGAAAGATCATCATTTTCATTCGCTTCGGAATCCGACGTTAGTATGGTGAAGCAATGACATGTTGATCTATCATATTGAGTTATCAATCGAGTTGTGTTTGACGGCATGAAATTGTTGCATTAGGATTAATGGCAGTACAAGTGTTGTATTGCCGCAGACTTTTCCGGTTGGGGTTGTAAATGCACAAAAGTTGTGCAGGAAACGACGTGAAATACAATGAAGTGTTGTGCAGGAAACGAAAAAGGTTTTGTCAGATCACATGACATTTTCGTGACTTGGGTGTCGCTCCCGATAAGTGGGGAATGGCCCAGATAAAGGTACAGACGCGAACGGTCGGCGAAGGGACAATGAGAACACACAGCCGTGAACTCACTGGAGATGAATAGAGTCGCCAGCTAGGCATTTTTATCCCGAAGGAAAGGCAATGCTGCATAGACCTAGAAAGACATGGATAAGACGGTTGCGAACCAGAGAGACTGAGAAAGGGGGTTGGTTACAACCTGGGAAGGTATTAGCACCCAGATTGTCCGCCGTACTCGACGGGATCCACGCTTAAAAGATTTGTGTTTTAAAGGGGTAGTGTCAGTGCAATCTGTGTATAGAATAGCTGGAAAAAGATGTACAGGTGTCAGTGTAAGTGAAGTGTATAGGTGAAGTGTCAGTGTGAGAACAAGAGTGAAATGCTCATGATAATGAGGCTTAAAGAATAAGGCTAGAAAGAGGGGGAATATACAGAGACTTTTGTTCGATAACTGTTAAGTTATGCCTACGTATCCTCTCGTGCAATGAGGAAATCAGAACACCGTAGTTCGACCCAAAGAGACTGAAAGATGAATTGACATTGTGAACTGCTTACTTGTCAATACTCAAGTGTATGACCTGTCTGGTTCAGGTGCAAACTGTCTTGCATTAGACGGAAGAAGCAAGTTCTCGTTTATGAGTGAGTGTGATGAGAAAAGAATCCCGGAGGAGACGATTATTGTTTGTTTTTGTGTTTTCAGTCTTTTATTGCTTTTGAAAGTTTGTCATAAATTAATGAGCTTAAGCCTAAACCAACGGATTTAGTAAACTCATCACATCTTCCCTCTGTTTAGGGGTAATGAGAGTACCTTAATTGTGAAGTCAGATTCTCACACTTAATCACCTTTGGTATAGGATTAAGATCATTAACCTATTTGTGATTATTTAGATGTCTTTGTTGTTTTTGTTTAGTGTTGAGTAATGAGATTAAGCCATAATCAGGGATTAAACAGACTCATTACACCATCCTAATAGAAGGATAATAGATGAGAATGTTTAAGATGAGGAAGACTCCTCAACTTAATCCATGATTAGGGATTAACCTCATGACAAAACAAAGCCTTTATTGAGTGGATTTTAGTTAATGATATGATGATGAAGTGGATTTTATGATTTGTAAGACAACTTGAGGGGGACTTGTCCATTAACACTAGGGTTAGTCCTTCTTAACCAATTAAGGAAGAATTAGATCCCTAATGCAAGGCCCAAGTTACAAGTGTGATGTCTTGATGATTATTAAGTGAATTGATTAAGAGATTTAAACGCATTAAGGGTTTAACACTTAGGATTAAAGTTATACACTCCATCCTAAGAAAAGGATGCAGGCATAAGCTTAATCACAAAGCCTTAAAGCCTTTAGGGTTTAGTCCCTGATTATGAGATGAGAAGAGAAGACTCAAAGAGACACAAAGGTAAAACTAAGTGGGGGACTAATCAAAACCCTAATCATTGTCATGCTTGGTTGTCCCTAAGGTTTGTGAGGTTTTCAAGAGAAGTCTTCAATGGAACCACCAGGAAGCAGATGAAAGGATCAAGAGAAGCAAAGTGACTTGCTTCAATCAAGAAGTCAAGTCACTTGAAGAAAGAAGGTGGGAAGAAGGAGAATGAGCAAGCTTAAACTCAAACACAAACAAAAAATGCAGCAATGGATGCAAGAGAGATGAAAAGAAAAGTTATGAGAAGTGAAGGCAAATTCACTTCTCAAAGTCACTTACCACCTGAAAGGTTAGAAAAGAAATGCAATGCAATGCAAAATGGGATGAGATGACATGATGAGGAACAAAACCAGAAGCATTTACATGATGCTAATGATGTTATGAGATGCTACAAACATGAGGCAGCACATGGAAATGATCATTCAAGTTCATGAATGCAAATGAAGCAAGTTAGGAACCATGAACATACATGAAAAGTTATGAAGTGCACATGGCATGCAACATGGCAAATACATGATGCAATGATCAAACATGCTTTCAATATGTCTTATGATGTCAAATGAAACAAATGGATGCTTGAAATGTCATGGCAAGTCATGTTATGCAAGAGAATGCAAGATGGATGCATATGGAAGCCCAAATTAGGGTTTATGAACCATACATCAAACAAAAATCAAAATCAGAAGCAAAACCTAAGATAAAAAATTGAAAATACCACTCAAAGGACCCTTAGTCCTATACTAACCCAATGCCCAAAGGAGAGGTCTCAACTCCTAACCAATTTCAAGTTATGATTTTCACAAGATTTCTAGGGTTTTAGGGTTCCTAATCAAGAAAATTACCAAAAAAATTGAAAATGAAAGATCAAATCATGGCCATTTAATATCACAAACTACATGCTAAACACTATGCAATGCAAAAAGAATCAATGTCCAACTCCTCATGGATAGGCAGAAATGATTTTTGGAACTTTGGATCAAATTAATGCATAAAAATGATTTTAAATCAATGAAAAATTCTCAAAATGCATCAAGATCAAAAAATAAATTTGGTTTGAAGGTTGGACAATGTTTCTAAATGTCTTAGAACATTTCATGAATTTTTTGGTGATTTTTAAATACCTAAAAGTATTTTTAATAAATTAATTTTCATTAATCAATTAAAAATAAACTTTTAAATATTTAAAAATATTTTTTTAATGCTAAAAATAAAATTAAAAATATTTTCGTGTTTTAAAAATTAATGAAACTATTTACAAAAAGTTTCATAATTTTTAAAACAATTTTGCTATTTTAAATAAATTATGTAAAACAAATATGAAATAAATGAAAAGAAAATTAAATAAATGAGAAGTCAAACGAATGGAGGGCTGGGATTTGCTCTGGGTTTGAAAAGGTTGACCACCCGCCAGATCTAGTGGCCAGGATTGCATCTGATTAAATTAATTTAATTATGATTAATTAAAACTAACTAAAGGGATTAGGGCAAATGAACAGATCTGAGCCATTCATGCACGCGGGAAGTCAACGAAGTCAAGCCATCTAACGCATGAGATTCAAATGGGCTTAATGACTGGGATTAGGGCATAATGACATTCAGGTGACCGGAGGGAAGCTCCGGTCATCTTCTCTGGCGACAACACAACCCTAGTTCATGATTCAGGCATCTAAACATCAAATTAAACACAGCCAAATGATCCTCTAACAACCTAGGTCACGAATCCACCTTCAAACACCATTTAAACATCAAGAATCAAGCAAATCGAAAGAAACAAAATCCACGGGTGAAATTTCAGAGTGACCATACAAACTCATTTCTTACTTATTTTTGATTCTAAGAGCATCCCCATGACCAGCAAGACATAAGCAACCAGATTATCACTCAAAATGCAAGCTCTGAGAAAAAATGTTCATAGCCATACCTGAGATGGAGACTCCTGTTTCTGGGCTTTCAGAGCTATTCTTTGATGCAAGCTTGCTCCACTGACTCCCCTGGTGCTAATGGAAGGCTTGGAATGAGCTTAAACAAGCTAGTTTGAGAAGTCCAGTACTGGTGCAGCAGGTTTCACAGTCAGGAATGGTGAGGCTTCAGGCTACTCCAATGGTGGATTCTTGCTCCTTTGGGTGTGCTTGACTTGTTGGTGAAGAGAAATGGGGTGTTTGATGGCTGGAAAGTGAGATTCGAAAGTTCTGGCTTTTAGGATGAAAAATGGTGAAGCTCAGTTCTTGCTTAGTTCAGGCCTGAGTCCTGTTGGTTTTGGCTCAATGAAGCAAGATGAGTTGATCAATGGACTTGGTTTTTGTGTTTGTGAACTATGGAGACAGATTCGAAAGGTTTTGCTTGAGGGAGTGTTTTTGTGAATGTGTTGTTCTTGTGTGTTTCAGCCTTGCTTTCTATGTGAAATGGCTAGCATTTGGCTTGCATAAAATAATCTCATTGGTCAGATGATGTGACCTGGCCTGCTGTGATAGGTAAGTTTACTTTTGCAAATTGTCAACCTTTTGGTAAGAGAGGCATGGGTTGAACCCTAGGCTAGTACAAGCATGTGGGCTGGCGCAGCATGGTGTGTGAGGGATGCTAGAAAGGTTCAGCAGCCAAGACAACAAGTGGATGGAAGTGTGATGATGACTTTGTAACTTGGTTCCCTCTTGGTTCATATGGAAAGATCTTGTCCCACAAGCCATGAAACATGAGAAATTTTGGTTCAAATCTGATTTTTAGGTCACATGTAATGTTTGCACATTGGTTTGATATGAACTAGAAGTCACAAATGCCTTGGTACAAAGTTTTTGCAAGTTTCTCATTTGAGGCATATCTTGAAAATTAGTGATTTTTGCCAACTTTGACACACCATAACTTTTGATCCAAGAAAATTAGATCATGTTCTTGTACTTTTTGAAAAGGGAAAGATCTAATCTACAACTTTCATGACCAAAGTTTTTCCATTTGAAACATTTTTGGATCAAAAATCAAGGGTTGAAAAAGTGGCATAAAATGACATTTCATGAAAAGTCAACCATGCCCTAAAAAGTCAACTTTGCAAAAACTTGTAATTATTGAATTTTGTGAACTTCAACCTTCTTCGATGATCAAATAAAGATCATATACACTCAAAATGATGAAGATCACCCCTTGGTTGGGTCATTGGGGGCCTCAGATGCCCTGATTTTGCACTGACTTGTCTGAAAAGTCAACCTTTGATCAGATGACTTCCCCATGGAATTCCTTCATGAAAATTGATATGCATACTCCCTATACCATATAGATACCAATAGAAACAAGAATGACCAAAAAATTTGGAGTTATGGCCTCTGAAACCAAAACCCTAGTTTTAGGTCAACTGTGCAGTCAAACTTGGCTCTGCTTCCATACCAATCCCAGTTCTTGTGATTCCTTGGCATTTTTGACTTTGAGAGGATGTGATATGATATAAGAACATACATGGATCCCTTTGAAGTGATTGATGGCCTTTGGAGTGGTTCAAGAAGCTCTTGGATTGCTCAGATCACAAACCCTAGATGCAGATGACTTAGAACCAATGCAGTGAAACAAAAATGTAATATGAGATGTTATGATTGTGTTTATGCATATGAAATGGTCACAAGCCATGGTGTGAATGGGTGAGGGCAAATTTGGGGTGTTTACAATGGGTAGTAGTGATGTGTTGCTAGATACCGCTCACTGTTTATTATGTTAAATATATAATTTAATATAATTACCAACGTTACGAAATCCTACAGGGTCACACACATAAGGACAGTTTGATGAGAGATAGAGAAATCAAAGGAACACTGTAAGGTACGGTGCACTTAAGTGAAAATAGAAATTCGGATAATATAATAATAATTAATGTTATTTTATAATGGTTATAAAATAATAATAAAATAAATATATTTATTATAATAATAGTTATTATAATAATATATAATATTATTATGGATCATGTGAATTGGGCTATGAGCCCGCAGCCCACAAGAGAGTCTATAAAAGGAACCCTTGTGATGAAGCTTTCACTTGATGCAATTTCGTTTTTGATTCTCTTTTCTCACTCAAATAATTCCGTTCGTAAGCAACTAGCACTGTGACCGGAAGCTGTTCGTGTGGAATGAGTAGAGGCGTTGCACTTCATCAACGCTTGTGATCGCTGCATCAAAGATCTGAATCGCCACAAAGAGGTAACGAATCTATCACTGACCATGCTCATTCGTAAGGATCACTAAAGGAAATTTTTGTTTTCCGCTGCGTTTAGATCGCAATTTTCCTTCAGTGGTATCAGAGGCACTTACGAAACCATGGATCTGATAGCTGTTAAATTTCCGTCTTTTCTGTATTTGATTCGATTAAAACACAGAATGAATTTAACAATAAACGATTAATTAAATTTGGCATCTGTTGTGTACGATTTGGATGATTGATGTTGATTATGCTTCAGAAACCGACATTAGTATGGTGAAGTTGTGCGATACATTGATCATCCATAGGTTACACAATTAGATCGATCACTTTTATATAAGATATAAGAAATTCTGATGCAAAGATGGTATATGGGATATACTGTTTTGATTTCATCCATTCAATCACATAACGATTGTAATTCTTTTGAAAGATCATCATTTTCATTCTCTTCGGAATCCGACGTTAGTATGGTGAAGCAATGACATGTTGATCTATCATATTGAGTTATCAATCGAGTTGTGTTTGACGGCATGAAATTGTTGCATTAGGATTAATGGCAGTACAAGTGTTGTATTGCCGCAGACTTTTCCGGTTGGGGTTGTAAATGCACAAAAGTTGTGCAGGAAACGACGTGAAATACAATGAAGTGTTGTGCAGGAAACGAAAAAGGTTTTGTCAGATCACATGACATTTTCGTGACTTGGGTAGCATTGATGTGTTGCTAGATACCGCTCACTGTTTATTATGTTAAATATATAATTTAATATAATTACCAACGTTACGAAATCCTACAGGGTCACACACATAAGGACAGTTTGATGAGAGATAGAGAAATCAAAGGAACACCGTAAGGTACGGTGCACTTAAGTGAAAATAGAAATTCGGATAATATAATAATAATTATTGTTATTTTATAATGGTTATAAAATAATAATAAAATAAATATATTTATTATAATAATAGTTATTATAATAATATATAATATTATTATGGATCATGTGAATTGGGCTTTTAGCCCGCAGCCCACAAGAGAGTGTATAAAAGGAACCCTTGTGATGAAGCTTTCACTTGATGCAATTTCGTTTTTGATTCTCTTTTCTCACTCAAATAATTCCGTTCGTAAGCAGCTAGCACTGTGACCGGAAGCTGTTCGTGTGGACTGAGTAGAGGCGTTGCACTTCATCAACGCTTGTGATCGCTGCATCAAAGATCTGAATCGCCACAAAGAGGTAACGATTCTATCACTGACCATGCTCATTCGTAAGGATCACTAAAGGAAATTTTTGTTTTCCGCTGCGTTTAGATCGCAATTTTCCTTCAGTGGTATCAGAGGCACTTACGAAACCATGGATCTGATAGCTGTTAAATTTCCGTCTTTTCTGTATTTGATTCGATTAAAACACAGAATGAATTTAACAATAAACGATTAATTAAATTTGGCATCTGTTGTGTACGATTTGGATGATTGATGTTGATTATGCTTCAGAAACCGACATTAGTATGGTGAAGTTGTGCGATACATTGATCATCCATAGGTTACACAATTAGATCGATCACTTTTATATAAGATATAAGAAATTCTGATGCAAAGATGGTATATGGGATATACTGTTTTGATTTCATCCATTCAATCACATAAGGATTGTAATTCTTTTGAAAGATCATCATTTTCATTCGCTTCGGAATCCGACGTTAGTATGGTGAAGCAATGACATGTTGATCTATCATATTGAGTTATCAATCGAGTTGTGTTTGATGGCATGAAATTGTTTCATTAGGATTAATGGCAGTACAAGTGTTGTAT
Source organism: Lathyrus aphaca (assembly GCA_963966055.1). NCBI lineage: Eukaryota > Viridiplantae > Streptophyta > Magnoliopsida > Fabales > Fabaceae > Lathyrus > Lathyrus aphaca. The sequence continues at coordinate 491,050,198 of OZ014521.1, forward strand.
TGCCGCAGACTTTTCTGGTTGGTGTTGTAAATGCACAAAAGTTGTGCAGGAAACGACGTGAAATACAATGAAGTGTTGTGCAGGAAACGAAAAAGGTTTTGTCAGATCACATGACATTTTCGTGACTTGGGTAGCAGTGATGTGTTTCTAGATACCGCTCACTGTTTATTATGTTAAATATATAATTTAATATAATTACCAACGTTACGAAATCCTACAGGGTCACACACATAAGGACAGTTTGATGAGAGATAGAGAAATCAAAGGAACACCGTAAGGTACGGTGCACTTAAGTGAAAATAGAAATTCGGATAATATAATAATAATTATTGTTATTTTATAATGGTTATAAAATAATAATAAAATAAATATATTTATTATAATAATAGTTATTATAATAATATATAATATTATTATGGATCATGTGAATTGGGCTTTTAGCCCGCAGCCCACAAGAGAGTCTATAAAAGGAACCCTTGTGATGAAGCTTTCACTTGATGCAATTTCGTTTTTGATTCTCTTTTCTCACTCAAATAATTCCGTTCGTAAGCAGCTAGCACTGTGACCGGAAGCTGTTCGTGTGGACTGAGTAGAGGCGTTGCACTTCATCAATGCTTGTGATCGCTGCATCAAAGATCTGAATCGCCACAAAGAGGTAACGATTCTATCACTGACCATGCTCATTCGTAAGGATCACTAAAGGAAATTTTTGTTTTCCGATGCGTTTAGATCGCAATTTTCCTTCAGTGGTATCAGAGGCACTTACGAAACCATGGATCTGATAGCTGTTAAATTTCCGTCTTTTCTGTATTTGATTCGATTAAAACACAGAATGAATTAAACAATAAACGATTAATTAAATTTGGCATCTGTTGTGTACGATTTGGATGATTGATGTTGATTATGCTTCAGAAACCGACATTAGTATGGTGAAGTTGTGCGATACATTGATCATCCATAGGTTACACAATTAGATCGATCAGTTTTATATAGGATATAAGAAATTCTGATGCAAAGATGGTATATGGGATATACTGTTTTGATTTCATCCATTCAATCACATAAGGCTTGTAATTCTTTTGAAAGATCATCATTTTCATTCGCTTCGGAATCCGACGTTAGTATGGTGAAGCAATGACATGTTGATCTATCATATTGAGTTATCAATCGAGTTGTGTTTGACGGCATGAAATTGTTGCATTAGGATTAATGGCAGTACAAGTGTTGTATTGCCGCAGACTTTTCCGGTTGGGGTTGTAAATGCACAAAAGTTGTGCAGGAAACGACGTGAAATACAATGAAGTGTTGTGCAGGAAACGAAAAAGGTTTTGTCAGATCACATGACATTTTCATGACTTGGGTAGCAGTGATGTGTTGCTAGATACCGCTCACTGTTTATTATGTTAAATATATAATTTAATATAATTACCAACGTTACGAAATCCTACATGGTCACACACATAAGGACATTTTGATGAGAGATAGAGAAATCAAACGAACACCGTAAGGTACGGTGCACTTAAGTGAAAATAGAAATTCGGATAATATAATAATAATTATTGTTATTTTATAATGGTTATAAAATAATAATAAAATAAATATATTTATTATAATAATAGTTATTATAATAATATATAATATTATTATGGATCATGTGAATTGGGCTTTTAGCCCGCAGCCCACAAGAGAGTCTATAAAAGGAACCCTTGTGATGAAGCTTTCACTTGATGCAATTTCGTTTTTGATTCTCTTTTCTCACTCAAATAATTCCGTTCGTAAGCAGCTAGCACTGTGACCGAAAGCTGTTCGTGTGGACTGAGTAGAGGCGTTGCACTTCATCAACGCTTGTGATCGCTGCATCAAAGATCTGAATCGCCACAAAGAGGTAACGATTCTATCACTGACCATGTTCATTCGTAAGGATCACTAAAGGAAATTTTTGTTTTCCGCTGCGTTTAGATCGCAATTTTCCTTCAGTGGTATCAGAGGCACTTACGAAACCATGGATCTGATAGCTGTTAAATTTCCGTCTTTTCTGTATTTGATTCGATTAAAACACAGAATGAATTTAACAATAAACGATTAATTAAATTTGGCATCTGTTGTGTACGATTTGGATGATTGATGTTGATTATGCTTCAGAAACCGACATTAGTATGGTGAAGTTGTGCGATACATTGATCATCCATAGGTTACACAATTAGAACGATCACTTTTATATAAGATATATGAAATTCTGATGCAAAGATGGTATATGGGATATACTGTTTTGATTTCATCCATTCAATCACATAAGGCTTGTAATTCTTTTGAAAGATCATCATTTTCATTCGCTTCGGAATCCGACGTTAGTATGGTGAAGCAATGACATGTTGATCTATCATATTGAGTTATCAATCGAGTTGTGTTTGACGGCATGAAATTGTTGCATTAGGATTAATGGCAGTACAAGTGTTGTATTGCCGCAGACTTTTCCGGTTGGGGTTGTAAATGCACAAAAGTTGTGCAGGAAACGACGTGAAATACAATGAAGTGTTGTGCAGGAAACGAAAACGGTTTTGTCAGATCACATGACATTTTCGTGACTTGGGTAGCAGTGATGTGTTGCTAGATACCGCTCACTGTTTATTATGTTAAATATATAATTTAATATAATTACCAACGTTACGAAATCCTACAGGGTCACACACATAAGGACATTTTGATGAGAGATAGAGAAATCAAAGGAACACCGTAAGGTACGGTGCACTTAAGTGAAAATAGAAATTCGGATAATATAATAATAATTATTGTTATTTTATAATGGTTATAAAATAATAATAAAATAAATATATTTATTATAATAATAGTTATTATAATAATATATAATATTATTATGGATCATGTGAATTGGGCTTTTAGCCCGCAGCCCACAAGAGAGTCTATAAAAGGAACCCTTGTGATGAAGCTTTCACTTGATGCAATTTCGTTTTTGATTCTCTTTTCTCACTCAAATAATTCCGTTCGTAAGCAGCTAGCACTGTGACCGAAAGCTGTTCGTGTGGACTGAGTAGAGGCGTTGCACTTCATCAACGCTTGTGATCGCTGCATCAAAGATCTGAATCGCCACAAAGAGGTAACGATTCTATCACTGACCATGCTCATTCGTAAGGATCACTAAAGGAAATTTTTGTTTTCCGCTGCGTTTAGATCGCAATTTTCCTTCAGTGGTATCAGAGGCACTTACGAAACCATGGATCTGATAGCTGTTAAATTTCCGTCTTTTCTGTATTTGATTCGATTAAAACACAGAATGAATTTAACAATAAACGATTAATTAAATTTGGCATCTGTTGTGTACGATTTGGATGATTGATGTTGATTATGCTTCAGAAACCGACATTAGTATGGTGAAGTTGTGCGATACATTGATCATCCATAGGTTACACAATTAGATCGATCACTTTTATATAAGATATAAGAAATTCTGATGCAAAGATGGTATATGGGATATACTGTTTTGATTTCATCCATTCAATCACATAAGGATTGTAATTCTTTTGAAAGATCATCATTTTCATTCTCTTCGGAATCCGATGTTAGTATGGTGAAGCAATGACATGTTGATCTATCATATTGAGTTATCAATCGAGTTGTGTTTGACGGCATGAAATTGTTGCATTAGGATTAATGGCAGTACAAGTGTTGTATTGCCGCAGACTTTTCCGGTTGGGGTTGTAAATGCACAAAAGTTGTGCAGGAAACGACGTGAAATACAATGAAGTGTTGTGCAGGAAACGAATAAGGTTTTGTCAGATCACATGACATTTTCGTGACTTGGGTAGCAGTGATGTGTTGCTAGATACCGCTCACTGTTTATTATGTTAAATATATAATTTAATATAATTACCAACGTTACGAAATCCTACAGGGTCACACACATAAAGACAGTTTGATGAGAGATAGAGAAATCAAAGAAACACCGTAAGGTACGGTGCACTTAAGTGAAAATAGAAATTCGGATAATATAATAATAATTATTGTTATTTTATAATGGTTATAAAATAATAATAAAATAAATATATTTATTATAATAATAGTTATTATAATAATATATAATATTATTATGGATCATGTGAATTGGGCTTTTAGCCCGCAGCCCACAAGAGAGTCTATAAAAGGAACCCTTGTGATGAAGCTTTCACTTGATGCAATTTCGTTTTTGATTCTCTTTTCTCACTCAAATAATTCCGTTCGTAAGCAGCTAGCACTGTGACCGAAAGCTGTTCGTGTGGACTGAGTAGAGGCGTTGCACTTCATCAACGCTTGTGATCGCTGCATCAAAGATCTGAATCGCCACAAAGAGGTAACGATTCTATCACTGACCATGCTCATTCGTAAGGATCACTAAAGGAAATTTTTGTTTTCCGCTGCGTTTAGATCGCAATTTTCCTTCAGTGGTATCAGAGGCACTTACGAAACCATGAATCTGATAGCTGTTAAATTTCCGTCTTTTCTGTATTTGATTCGATTAAAACACAGAATGAATTTAACAATAAACGATTAATTAAATTTGGCATCTGTTGTGTACGATTTGGATGATTGATGTTGATTATGCTTCAGAAACCGACATTAGTATGGTGAAGTTGTGCGATACATTGATCATCCATAGGTTACACAATTAGATCGATCACTTTTATATAAGATATAAGAAATTCTGATGCAAAGATGGTATATGGGATATACTGTTTTGATTTCATCCATTCAATAACATAAGGATTGTAATTCTTTTGAAAGATCATCATTTTCATTCTCTTCGGAATCCGACGTTAGTATGGTGAAGCAATGACATGTTGATCTATCATATTGAGTTATCAATCGAGTTGTGTTTGACGGCATGAAATTGTTGCATTAGGATTAATGGCAGTACAAGTGTTGTATTGCCGCAGACTTTTCCGGTTGGGGTTGTAAATGCACAAAAGTTGTGCAGGAAACGACGTGAAATACAATGAAGTGTTGTGCAGGAAACGAAAAAGGTTTTGTCAGATCACATGACATTTTCGTGACTTGGGTAGCAGTGATGTGTTGCTAGATACCGCTCACTGTTTATTATGTTAAATATATAATTTAATATAATTACCAACGTTACGAAATCCTTCAGGGTCACACACATAAATACAGTTTGATGAGAGATAGAGAAATCAAAGAAACACCGTAAGGTACGGTGCACTTAAGTGAAAATAGAAATTCGGATAATATAATAATAATTATTGTTATTTTATAATGGTTATAAAATAATAATAAAATAAATATATTTATTATAATAATAGTTATTATAATAATATATAATATTATTATGGATCATGTGAATTGGGCTTTTAGCCCGCAGCCCACAAGAGAGTCTATAAAAGGAACCCTTGTGATGAAGCTTTCACTTGATGCAATTTCGTTTTTGATTCTCTTTTCTCACTCAAATAATTCCGTTCGTAAGCAGCTAGCACTGTGACCGGAAGCTGTTCGTGTGGACTGAGTAGAGGCGTTGCACTTCATCAACGCTTGTGATCGCTGCATCAAAGATCTGAATCGCCACAAAGAGGTAACGATTCTATCACTGACCATGCTCATTCGTAAGGATCACTAAAGGAAATTTTTGTTTTCCGCTGCGTTTAGATCGCAATTTTCCTTCAGTGGTATCAGAGGCACTTACGAAACCATGGATCTGATAGCTGTTAAATTTCCGTCTTTTCTGTATTTGATTCGATTAAAACACAGAATGAATTTAACAATAAACGATTAATTAAATTTGGCATCTGTTGTGTACGATTTGGATGATTGATGTTGATTATGCTTCAGAAACCGACATTAGTATGGTGAAGTTGTGCGATACATTGATCATCCATAGGTTACACAATTAGAACGATCACTTTTATATAAGATATATGAAATTCTGATGCAAAGATGGTATATGGGATATACTGTTTTGATTTCATCCATTCAATCACATAAGGCTTGTAATTCTTTTGAAAGATCATCATTTTCATTCGCTTCGGAATCCGACGTTAGTATGGTGAAGCAATGACATGTTGATCTATCATATTGAGTTATCAATCGAGTTGTGTTTGACGGCATGAAATTGTTGCATTAGGATTAATGGCAGTACAAGTGTTGTATTGCCGCAGACTTTTCCGGTTGGGGTTGTAAATGCACAAAAGTTGTGCAGGAAACGACGTGAAATACAATGAAGTGTTGTGCAGGAAACGAAAACGGTTTTGTCAGATCACATGACATTTTCGTGACTTGGGTAGCAGTGATGTGTTGCTAGATACCGCTCACTGTTTATTATGTTAAATATATAATTTAATATAATTACCAACGTTACGAAATCCTACAGGGTCACACACATAAGGACATTTTGATGAGAGATAGAGAAATCAAAGGAACACCGTAAGGTACGGTGCACTTAAGTGAAAATAGAAATTCGGATAATATAATAATAATTATTGTTATTTTATAATGGTTATAAAATAATAATAAAATAAATATATTTATTATAATAATAGTTATTATAATAATATATAATATTATTATGGATCATGTGAATTGGGCTTTTAGCCCGCAGCCCACAAGAGAGTCTATAAAAGGAACCCTTGTGATGAAGCTTTCACTTGATGCAATTTCGTTTTTGATTCTCTTTTCTCACTCAAATAATTCCGTTCGTAAGCAGCTAGCACTGTGACCGAAAGCTGTTCGTGTGGACTGAGTAGAGGCGTTGCACTTCATCAACGCTTGTGATCGCTGCATCAAAGATCTGAATCGCCACAAAGAGGTAACGATTCTATCACTGACCATGCTCATTCGTAAGGATCACTAAAGGAAATTTTTGTTTTCCGCTGCGTTTAGATCGCAATTTTCCTTCAGTGGTATCAGAGGCACTTACGAAACCATGGATCTGATAGCTGTTAAATTTCCGTCTTTTCTGTATTTGATTCGATTAAAACACAGAATGAATTTAACAATAAACGATTAATTAAATTTGGCATCTGTTGTGTACGATTTGGATGATTGATGTTGATTATGCTTCAGAAACCGACATTAGTATGGTGAAGTTGTGCGATACATTGATCATCCATAGGTTACACAATTAGATCGATCACTTTTATATAAGATATAAGAAATTCTGATGCAAAGATGGTATATGGGATATACTGTTTTGATTTCATCCATTCAATCACATAAGGATTGTAATTCTTTTGAAAGATCATCATTTTCATTCTCTTCGGAATCCGATGTTAGTATGGTGAAGCAATGACATGTTGATCTATCATATTGAGTTATCAATCGAGTTGTGTTTGACGGCATGAAATTGTTGCATTAGGATTAATGGCAGTACAAGTGTTGTATTGCCGCAGACTTTTCCGGTTGGGGTTGTAAATGCACAAAAGTTGTGCAGGAAACGACGTGAAATACAATGAAGTGTTGTGCAGGAAACGAATAAGGTTTTGTCAGATCACATGACATTTTCGTGACTTGGGTAGCAGTGATGTGTTGCTAGATACCGCTCACTGTTTATTATGTTAAATATATAATTTAATATAATTACCAACGTTACGAAATCCTACAGGGTCACACACATAAAGACAGTTTGATGAGAGATAGAGAAATCAAAGAAACACCGTAAGGTACGGTGCACTTAAGTGAAAATAGAAATTCGGATAATATAATAATAATTATTGTTATTTTATAATGGTTATAAAATAATAATAAAATAAATATATTTATTATAATAATAGTTATTATAATAATATATAATATTATTATGGATCATGTGAATTGGGCTTTTAGCCCGCAGCCCACAAGAGAGTCTATAAAAGGAACCCTTGTGATGAAGCTTTCACTTGATGCAATTTCGTTTTTGATTCTCTTTTCTCACTCAAATAATTCCGTTCGTAAGCAGCTAGCACTGTGACCGAAAGCTGTTCGTGTGGACTGAGTAGAGGCGTTGCACTTCATCAACGCTTGTGATCGCTGCATCAAAGATCTGAATCGCCACAAAGAGGTAACGATTCTATCACTGACCATGCTCATTCGTAAGGATCACTAAAGGAAATTTTTGTTTTCCGCTGCGTTTAGATCGCAATTTTCCTTCAGTGGTATCAGAGGCACTTACGAAACCATGAATCTGATAGCTGTTAAATTTCCGTCTTTTCTGTATTTGATTCGATTAAAACACAGAATGAATTTAACAATAAACGATTAATTAAATTTGGCATCTGTTGTGTACGATTTGGATGATTGATGTTGATTATGCTTCAGAAACCGACATTAGTATGGTGAAGTTGTGCGATACATTGATCATCCATAGGTTACACAATTAGATCGATCACTTTTATATAAGATATAAGAAATTCTGATGCAAAGATGGTATATGGGATATACTGTTTTGATTTCATCCATTCAATAACATAAGGATTGTAATTCTTTTGAAAGATCATCATTTTCATTCTCTTCGGAATCCGACGTTAGTATGGTGAAGCAATGACATGTTGATCTATCATATTGAGTTATCAATCGAGTTGTGTTTGACGGCATGAAATTGTTGCATTAGGATTAATGGCAGTACAAGTGTTGTATTGCCGCAGACTTTTCCGGTTGGGGTTGTAAATGCACAAAAGTTGTGCAGGAAACGACGTGAAATACAATGAAGTGTTGTGCAGGAAACGAAAAAGGTTTTGTCAGATCACATGACATTTTCGTGACTTGGGTAGCAGTGATGTGTTGCTAGATACCGCTCACTGTTTATTATGTTAAATATATAATTTAATATAATTACCAACGTTACGAAATCCTTCAGGGTCACACACATAAATACAGTTTGATGAGAGATAGAGAAATCAAAGAAACACCGTAAGGTACGGTGCACTTAAGTGAAAATAGAAATTCGGATAATATAATAATAATTATTGTTATTTTATAATGGTTATAAAATAATAATAAAATAAATATATTTATTATAATAATAGTTATTATAATAATATATAATATTATTATGGATTATGTGAATTGGGCTTTTAGCCCGCAGCCCACAAGAGAGTCTATAAAAGGAACCCTTGTGATGAAGCTTTCACTTGATGCAATTTCGTTTTTGATTCTCTTTTCTCACTCAAATAATTCCGTTCGTAAGCAGCTAGCACTGTGACCGGAAGCTGTTCGTGTGGACTGAGTAGAGGCGTTGCACTTCATCAACGCTTGTGATCGCTGCATCAAAGATCTGAATCGCCACAAAGAGGTAACGATTCTATCACTGACCATGCTCATTCGTAAGGATCACTAAAGGAAATTTTTGTTTTCCGCTGCGTTTAGATCGCAATTTTCCTTCAGTGGTATCAGAGGCACTTACGAAACCATGGATCTGATAGCTGTTAAATTTCCGTCTTTTCTGTATTTGATTCGATTAAAACACAGAATGAATTTAACAATAAACGATTAATTAAATTTGGCATCTGTTGTGTACGATTTGGATGATTGATGTTGATTATGCTTCAGAAACCGACATTAGTATGGTGAAGTTGTGCGATACATTGATCATCCATAGGTTACACAATTAGATCGATCACTTTTATATAAGATATAAGAAATTCTGATGCAAAGATGGTATATGGGATATACTGTTTTGATTTCATCCATTCAATCACATAAGGATTGTAATTCTTTTGAAAGATCATCATTTTCATTCTCTTCGGAATCCGACGTTAGTATGGTGAAGCAATGACATGTTGATCTATCATATTGAGTTATCAATCGAGTTGTGTTTGACGGCATGAAATTGTTGCATTAGGATTAATGGCAGTACAAGTGTTGTATTGCCGCAGACTTTTTCGGATGGGGTTGTAAATGCACAAAAGTTGTGCAGGAAACGACGTGAAATACAATGAAGTGTTGTGCAGGAAACGAAAAAGGTTTTGTCAGATCACATGACATTTTCGTGACTTGGGTAGCAGTGATGTGTTGCTAGATACCGCTCACTGTTTATTATGTTAAATATATAATTTAATATAATTACCAACGTTACGAAATCCTACAGGGTCACACACATAAGGACAGTTTGATGAGAGATAGAGAAATCAAAGGAACACCGTAAGGTACGGTGCACTTAAGTGAAAATAGAAATTCGGATAATATAATAATAATTATTGTTATTTTATAATGGTTATAAAATAATAATAAAATAAATATATTTATTATAATAATAGTTATTATAATAATATATAATATTATTATGGATCATGTGAATTGGGCTTTTAGCCCGCAGCCCACAAGAGATTCTATAAAAGGAACCCTTGTGATGAAGCTTTCACTTGATGCAATTTCGTTTTTGATTCTCTTTTCTCACTCAAATAATTCCGTTCGTAAGCAGCTAGCACTGTGACCGGAAGTTGTTCGTGTGGACTGAGTAGAGGCATTGCACTTCATCAACGCTTGTGATCGCTGCATCAAAGATCTGAATCTCCACAAAGAGGTAACGATTCTATCACTGACCATGCTCATTCGTAAGGATCACTAAAGGAAATTTTTGTTTTCCGCTGAGTTTAGATAGCAATTTTCCTTCAGTGGTATCAGAGGCACTTACGAAACCATGGATCTGATAGCTGTTAAATTTCCGTCTTTTCTGTATTTGATTTGATTAAAACACAGAATGAATTTAACAATAAACGATTAAATAAATTTGGCATCTGTTGTGTACGATTTGGATGATTGATGTTGATTATGCTTCAGAAACCGACATTAGTATGGTGAAGTTGTGCGATACATTGATAATCCATAGGTTACACAATTAGATCGATCACTTTTATATAAGATATAAGAAATTCTGATGCAAAGATGGTATATGGGATATACTGTTTTGATTTCATCCATTCAATCACATAAGGATTGTAATTCTTTTGAAAGATCATCATTTTCATTCGCTTCGAAATCCGACGTTAGTATGGTGAAGCAATGACATGTTGATCTATCATATTGAGTTATCAATCGAGTTGTGTTTGACGGCATGAAATTGTTGCATTAGGATTAATGGCAGTACAAGTGTTGTATTTCCGCAGACTTTTCCGGTTGGGGTTGTAAATGCACAAAAGTTGTGCAGGAAACGACGTGAAATACAATGAAGTGTTGTGCAGGAAACGAAAAAGGTTTTGTTAGATCACATGACATTTTCGTGACTTGGGTAGCAGTGATGTGTTGCTAGATACCGCTCACTGTTTATTATGTTAAATATATAATTTAATATAATTACCAACGTTACGAAATCCTACAGGGTCACACACATAAGGACAGTTTGATGAGAGATAGAGAAATCAAAGGAACACCGTAAGGTACGGTGCACTTAAGTGAAAATAGAAATTCAGATAATATAATAATAATTATTGTTATTTTATAATGGTTATAAAATTATAATAAAATAAATATATTTATTATAATAATAGTTATTATAATAATATATAATATTATTATGGATCATGTGAATTGGGCTTTTAGCCCGCAGCCCACAAGAGAGTCTATAAAAGGAACCCTTGTGATGAAGCTTTCACTTGATGCAATTTCGTTTTTGATTCTCTTTTCTCACTCAAATAATTTCTTTCGGAAGCAGCTAGCACTGTGACCGGAAGCTGTTCGTGTGGACTGAGTAGAGGCGTTGCACTTCATCAACGCTTGTGATCGCTGCATCAAAGATCTGAATCGCCACAAAGAGGTAACGATTCTATCACTGACCATGCTCATTCGTAAGGATCACTAAAGGAAATTTTTGTTTTCCGCTGCGTTTAGATCGCAATTTTCCTTCAGTGGTATCAGAGGCACTTACGAAACCATGGATCTGATAGCTGTTAAATTTCCGTCTTTTCTGTATTTGATTCGATTAAAACACAGAATGAATTTAACAATAAACGATTAATTAAATTTGGCATCTGTTGTGTACGATTTGGATGATTGATGTTGATTATGCTTCAGAAACCGACATTAGTATGGTGAAGTTGTGCGATACATTGATCATCCATAGGTTACACAATTAGATCGATCACTTTTATATAAGATATAAGAAATTCTGATGCAAAGATGGTGTATGGGATATACTGTTTTGATTTCATCCATTCAATCACATAAGGATTGTAATTCTTTTGAAAGATCATCATTTTCATTCTCTTCGGAATCCGACGTTAGTATGGTGAAGCAATGACATGTTGATCTATCATATTGAGTTATCAATCGAGTTGTGTTTGACGGCATGAAATTGTTGCATTAGGATTAATGGCAGTACAAGTGTTGTATTGCCGCAGACTTTTCCGGTTGGGGTTGTAAATGCACAAAAGTTGTGCAGGAAACGACGTGAAATACAATGAAGTGTTGTGCAGGAAACGAAAAAGGTTTTGTCAGATCACATGACATTTTCGTGACTTGGGTAGCAGTGATGTGTTGCTAGATACCGCTCACTGTTTATTATGTTAAATATATAATTTAATATAATTACCAACGTTACGAAATCCTACAGGGTCACACACATAAGGACAGTTTGATGAGAGATAGAGAAATCAAAGGAACACCGTAAGGTACGGTGCACTTAAGTGAAAATAGAAATTCGGATAATATAATAATAATTATTGTTATTTTATAATGGTTATAAAATAATAATAAAATAAATATATTTATTATAATAATAGTTATTATAATAATATATAATATTATTATGGATCATGTGAATTGGGCTTTTAGCCCGCAGCCCACAAGAGAGTCTATAAAAGGAACCCTTGTGATGAAGCTTTCACTTGATGCAATTTCGTTTTTGATTCTCTTTTCTCACTCAAATAATTCCGTTCGTAAGCAGCTAGCACTGTGACCGGAAGCTGTTCGTGTGGACTGAGTAGAGGCGTTGCACTTCATCAACGATTGTGATCGCTGCATCAAAGATCTGAATCGCCACAAAGAGGTAACGATTCTATCACTGACCATGCTCATTCGTAAGGATCACTAAAGGAAATTTTTGTTTTCCGCTGCGTTTAGATCGCAATTTTCCTTCAGTGGTATCAGAGGCACTTACGAAACCATGGATCTGATAGCTGTTAAATTTCCGTCTTTTCTGTATTTGATTCGATTAAAACACAGAATGAATTTAACAATAAACGATTAATTAAATTTGGCATCTGTTGTGTACGATTTGGATGATTGATGTTGATTATGCTTCAGAAACCGACATTAGTATGGTGAAGTTGTGCGATACATTGATCATCCATAGGTTACACAATTAGATCGATCACTTTTATATAAGATATAAGAAATTCTGATGCAAAGATGGTATATGGGATATACTGTTTTGATTTCATCCATTCAATCACATAAGGATTGTAATTCTTTTGAAAGATCATCATTTTCATTCTCTTCGGAATCCGACGTTAGTATGGTGAAGCAATGACATGTTGATCTATCATATTGAGTTATCAATCGAGTTGTATTTGACGGCATGAAATTGTTGCATTAGGATTAATGGCAGTACAAGTGTTGTATTGCCGCAGACTTTTCCGGTTGGGGTTGTAAATGCACAAAAGTTGTGCGGGAAACGACGTGAAATACAATGAAGTGTTGTGCAGGAAACGAAAAAGGTTTTGTCAGATCACATGACATTTTCGTGACTTGGGTAGCAGTGATGTGTTGCTAGATACCGCTCACTGTTTATTATGTTAAATATATAATTTAATATAATTACCAACGTTAAGAAATCCTACAGGGTCACACACATAAGGACAGTTTGATGAGAGATAGAGAAATCAAAGGAACACCGTAAGGTACGGTGCACTTAAGTGAAAATAGAAATTCGGATAATATAATAATAATTATTGTTATTTTATAATGGTTATAAAATAATAATAAAATAAATATATTTATTATAATAATAGTTATTATAATAATATATAATATTATTATGGATCATGTGAATTGGGCTTTTAGCCCGCAGCCCACAAGAGAGTCTATAAAAGGAACCCTTGTGATGAAGCTTTCACTTGATGCAATTTCGTTTTTGATTCTCTTTTCTCACTCAAATAATTCCGTTCGTAAGCAGCTAGCACTGTGACCGGAAGTTGTTCGTGTGAACTGAGTAGAGGCGTTGCACTTCATCAACGCTTGTGATCGCTGCATCAAAGATCTGAATCGCCACAAAGAGGTAACGATTCTATCACTGACCATGCTCATTCGTAAGGATCACTAAAGGAAATTTTTGTTTTCCGCTGCGTTTAGATCGTAATTTTCCTTCAGTGGTATCAGAGGCACTTACGAAACCATGGATCTGATAGCTGTTAAATTTCCGTCTTTTCTGTATTTGATTCGATTAAAACACAGAATGAATTTAACAATAAACGATTAATTAAATTTGGCATCTGTTGTGTACGATTTGGATGATTGATGTTGATTATGCTTCAGAAACCGACATTAGTATGGTGAAGTTGTGCGATACATTGATCATCCATAGGTTACACAATTAGATCGATCACTTTTATATAAGATATAAGAAATTCTGATGCAAAGATGGTATATGGGATATACTATTTTGATTTCATCCATTCAATCACATAAGGATTGTAATTATTTTGAAAGATCATCATTTTCATTCTCTTCGGAATCCGACGTTAGTATGGTGAAGCAATGACATGTTGATCTATCATATTGAGTTATCAATCGAGTTGTGTTTGACGGCATGAAATTGTTGCATTAGGATTAATGGCAGTACAAGTGTTGTATTGCCGCAGACTTTTCCGGTTGGGGTTGTAAATGCACAAAAGTTGTGCAGGAAACGACGTGAAATACAATGAAGTGTTGTGCAGGAAACGAAAAAGGTTTTGTCAGATCACATGACATTTTCGTGACTTGGGTAGCAGTGATGTGTTGCTAGATACCGCTCACTGTTTATTATGTTAAATATATAATTTAATATAATTACCAACGTTACGAAATCCTACAGGGTCACACACATAAGGACAGTTTGATGAGAGATAGAGAAATCAAAGGAACACCGTAAGGTACGGTGCACTTAAGTGAAAATAGAAATTCGGATAATATAATAATAATTATTGTTATTTTATAATGGTTATAAAATAATAATAAAATAAATATATTTATTATAATAATAGTTATTATAATAATATATAATATTATTATGGATCATGTGAATTGGGCTTTTAGCCCGCAGCCCACAAGAGATTCTATAAAAGGAACCCTTGTGATGAAGCTTTCACTTGATGCAATTTCGTTTTTGATTCTCTTTTCTCACTCAAATAATTCCGTTCGTAAGCAGCTAGCACTGTGACCGGAAGTTGTTCGTGTGGACTGAGTAGAGGCATTGCACTTCATCAACGCTTGTGATCACTGCATCAAAGATCTGAATCTCCACAAAGAGGTAACGATTCTATCACTGACCATGCTCATTCGTAAGGATCACTAAAGGAAATTTTTGTTTTCCGCTGAGTTTAGATAGCAATTTTCCTTCAGTGGTATCAGAGGCACTTACGAAACCATGGATCTGATAGCTGTTAAATTTCCGTCTTTTCTGTATTTGATTCGATTAAAACACAGAATGAATTTAACAATAAACGATTAAATAAATTTGGCATCTGTTGTGTACGATTTGGATGATTGATGTTGATTATGCTTCAGAAACCGACGTTAGTATGGTGAAGTTGTGCGATACATTGATAATCCATAGGTTACACAATTAGATCGATCACTTTTATATAAGATATAAGAAATTCTGATGCAAAGATGGTATATGGGATATACTGTTTTGATTTCATCCATTCAATCACATAAGGATTGTAATTCTTTTGAAAGATCATCATTTTCATTCGCTTCGAAATCCGACGTTAGTATGGTGAAGCAATGACATGTTGATCTATCATATTGAGTTATCAATCGAGTTGTGTTTGACGGCATGAAATTGTTGCATTAGGATTAATGGCAGTACAAGTGTTGTATTTCCGCAGACTTTTCCGGTTGGGGTTGTAAATGCACAAAAGTTGTGCAGGAAACGACGTGAAATACAATGAAGTGTTGTGCAGGAAACGAAAAAGGTTTTGTTAGATCACATGACATTTTCGTGACTTGGGTAGCAGTGATGTGTTGCTAGATACCGCTCACTGTTTATTATGTTAAATATATAATTTAATATAATTACCAACGTTACGAAATCCTACAGGGTCACACACATAAGGACAGTTTGATGAGAGATAGAGAAATCAAAGGAACACCGTAAGATACGGTGCACTTAAGTGAAAATAGAAATTCAGATAATATAATAATAATTATTGTTATTTTATAATGGTTATAAAATAATAATAAAATAAATATATTTATTATAATAATAGTTATTATAATAATATATAATATTATTATGGATCATGTGAATTGGGCTTTTAGCCCGCAGCCCACAAGAGAGTCTATAAAAGGAACCCTTGTGATGAAGCTTTCACTTGATGCAATTTCGTTTTTGATTCTCTTTTCTCACTCAAATAATTCCGTTCGTAAGCAGCTAGCACTGTGACCGGAAGTTGTTCGTGTGGACTGAGTAGAGGCATTGCACTTCATCAACGCTTGTGATCGCTGCATCAAAGATCTGAATCTCCACAAAGAGGTAACGATTCTATCACTGACCATGCTCATTCGTAAGGATCACTAAAGGAAATTTTTGTTTTCCGCTGAGTTTAGATAGCAATTTTCCTTCAGTGGTATCAGAGGCACTTACGAAACCATGGATCTGATAGCTGTTAAATTTCCGTCTTTTCTGTATTTGATTCGATTAAAACACAGAATGAATTTAACAATAAACGATTAAATAAATTTGGCATCTGTTGTGTACGATTTGGATGATTGATGTTGATTATGCTTCAGAAACCGACATTAGTATGGTGAAGTTGTGCGATACATTGATAATCCATAGGTTACACAATTAGATCGATCACTTTTATATAAGATATAAGAAATTCTGATGCAAAGATGGTATATGGGATATACTGTTTTGATTTCATCCATTCAATCACATAAGGATTGTAATTCTTTTGAAAGATCATCATTTTCATTCGCTTCGAAATCCGACGTTAGTATGGTGAAGCAATGACATGTTGATCTATCATATTGAGTTATCAATCGAGTTGTGTTTGACGGCATGAAATTGTTGCATTAGGATTAATGGCAGTACAAGTGTTGTATTTCCGCAGACTTTTCCGGTTGGGGTTGTAAATGCACAAAAGTTGTGCAGGAAACGACGTGAAATACAATGAAGTGTTGTGCAGGAAACGAAAAAGGTTTTGTTAGATCACATGACATTTTCGTGACTTGGGTAGCAGTGATGTGTTGCTAGATACCGCTCACTGTTTATTATGTTAAATATATAATTTAATATAATTACCAACGTTACGAAATCCTACAGGGTCACACACATAAGGACAGTTTGATGAGAGATAGAGAAATCAAAGGAACACCGTAAGGTACGGTGCACTTAAGTGAAAATAGAAATTCAGATAATATAATAATAATTATTGTTATTTTATAATGGTTATAAAATTATAATAAAATAAATATATTTATTATAATAATAGTTATTATAATAATATATAATATTATTATGGATCATGTGAATTGGGCTTTTAGCCCGCAGCCCACAAGAGAGTCTATAAAAGGAACCCTTGTGATGAAGCTTTCACTTGATGCAATTTCGTTTTTGATTCTCTTTTCTCACTCAAATAATTCCTTTCGGAAGCAGCTAGCACTGTGACCGGAAGCTGTTCGTGTGGACTGAGTAGAGGCGTTGCACTTCATCAACGCTTGTGATCGCTGCATCAAAGATCTGAATCGCCACAAAGAGGTAACGATTCTATCACTGACCATGCTCATTCGTAAGGATCACTAA
Organism: Lathyrus aphaca; assembly: GCA_963966055.1. Lineage (NCBI taxonomy): Eukaryota > Viridiplantae > Streptophyta > Magnoliopsida > Fabales > Fabaceae > Lathyrus > Lathyrus aphaca. The sequence continues at coordinate 491,068,118 of OZ014521.1, forward strand.
AGGAAATTTTTGTTTTCCGCTGCGTTTAGATCGCAATTTTCCTTCAGTGGTATCAGAGGCACTTACGAAACCATGGATCTGATAGCTGTTAAATTTCCGTCTTTTCTGTATTTGATTCGATTAAAACACAGAATGAATTTAACAATAAACGATTAATTAAATTTGGCATCTGTTGTGTACGATTTGGATGATTGATGTTGATTATGCTTCAGAAATCGACATTAGTATGGTGAAGTTGTGCGATACATTGATCATCCATAGGTTACACAATTAGATCGATCACTTTTATATAAGATATAAGAAATTCTGATGCAAAGATGGTGTATGGGATATACTATTTTGATTTCATCCATTCAATCACATAAGGATTGTAATTCTTTTGAAAGATCATCATTTTCATTCTCTTCGGAATCCGACGTTAGTATGGTGAAGCAATGACATGTTGATCTATCATATTGAGTTATCAATCGAGTTGTGTTTGACGGCATGAAATTGTTGCATTAGGATTAATGGCAGTACAAGTGTTGTATTGCCGCAGACTTTTCCGGTTGGGGTTGTAAATGCACAAAAGTTGTACAGGAAACGACGTGAAATACAATGAAGTGTTGTGCAGGAAACGAAAAAGGTTTTGTCAGATCACATGACATTTTCGTGACTTGGGTAGCAGTGATGTGTTGCTAGATACCGCTCACTGTTTATTATGTTAAATATATAATTTAATATAATTACCAACGTTACGAAATCCTACAGGGTCACACACATAAGGACAGTTTGATGAGAGATAGAGAAATCAAAGGAACACCGTAAGGTACGGTGCACTTAAGTGAAAATAGAAATTCGGATAATATAATAATAATTATTGTTATTTTATAATGGTTATAAAATAATAATAAAATAAATATATTTATTATAATAATAGTTATTATAATAATATATAATATTATTATGGATCATGTGAATTGGGCTTTTAGCCCGCAGCCCACAAGAGAGTCTATAAAAGGAACCCTTGTGATGAAGCTTTCACTTGATGCAATTTCGTTTTTGATTCTCTTTTCTCACTCAAATAATTCCGTTCGTAAGCAGCTAGCACTGTGACCGGAAGCTGTTCGTGTGGACTGAGTAGAGGCGTTGCACTTCATCAACGCTTGTGATCGCTGCATCAAAGATCTGAATCGCCACAAAGAGGTAACGATTCTATCACTGACCATGCTCATTCGTAAGGATCACTAAAGGAAATTTTTGTTTTCCGCTGCGTTTAGATCGCAATTTTCCTTCAGTGGTATCAGAGGCACTTACGAAACCATGGATCTGATAGCTGTTAAATTTCCGTCTTTTCTGTATTTGATTCGATTAAAACACAGAATGAATTTAACAATAAACGATTAATTAAATTTGGCATCTGTTGTGTACGATTTGGATGATTGATGTTGATTATGCTTCAGAAACCGACATTAGTATGGTGAAGTTGTGCGATACATTGATCATCCATAGGTTACACAATTAGATCGATCACTTTTATATAAGATATAAGAAATTCTGATGCAAAGATGGTATATGGGATATACTGTTTTGATTTCATCCATTCAATCACATAAGGATTGTAATTCTTTTGAAAGATCATCATTTTCATTCTCTTCGGAATCCGACGTTAGTATGGTGAAGCAATGACATGTTGATCTATCATATTGAGTTATCAATCGAGTTGTATTTGACGGCATGAAATTGTTGCATTAGGATTAATGGCAGTACAAGTGTTGTATTGCCGCAGACTTTTCCGGTTGGGGTTGTAAATGCACAAAAGTTGTGCGGGAAACGACGTGAAATACAATGAAGTGTTGTGCAGGAAACGAAAAAGGTTTTGTCAGATCACATGACATTTTCGTGACTTGGGTAGCAGTGATGTGTTGCTAGATACCGCTCACTGTTTATTATGTTAAATATATAATTTAATATAATTACCAACGTTACGAAATCCTACAGGGTCACACACATAAGGACAGTTTGATGAGAGATAGAGAAATCAAAGGAACACCGTAAGGTACGGTGCACTTAAGTGAAAATAGAAATTCGGATAATATAATAATAATTATTGTTATTTTATAATGGTTATAAAATAATAATAAAATAAATATATTTATTATAATAATAGTTATTATAATAATATATAATATTATTATGGATCATGTGAATTGGGCTTTTAGCCCGCAGCCCACAAGAGAGTCTATAAAAGGAACCCTTGTGATGAAGCTTTCACTTGATGCAATTTCGTTTTTGATTCTCTTTTCTCACTCAAATAATTCCGTTCGTAAGCAGCTAGCACTGTGACCGGAAGCTGTTCGTGTGGACTGAGTAGAGGCGTTGCACTTCATCAACGCTTGTGATCGCTGCATCAAAGATCTGAATCGCCACAAAGAGGTAACGATTCTATCACTGACCATGCTCATTCGTAAGGATCACTAAAGGAAATTTTTGTTTTCCGCTGCGTTTAGATCGCAATTTTCCTTCAGTGGTATCAGAGGCACTTACGAAACCATGGATCTGATAGCTGTTAAATTTCCGTCTTTTCTGTATTTGATTCGATTAAAACACAGAATGAATTTAACAATAAACGATTAATTAAATTTGGCATCTGTTGTGTACGATTTGGATGATTGATGTTGATTATGCTTCAGAAACCGACATTAGTATGGTGAAGTTGTGCGATACATTGATCATCCATAGGTTACACAATTAGATCGATCACTTTTATATAAGATATAAGAAATTCTGATGCAAAGATGGTATATGGGATATACTGTTTTGATTTCATCCATTCAATCACATAAGGATTGTAATTATTTTGAAAGATCATCATTTTCATTCTCTTCGGAATCCGACGTTAGTATGGTGAAGCAATGACATGTTGATCTATCATATTGAGTTATCAATCGAGTTGTATTTGACGGCATGAAATTGTTGCATTAGGATTAATGGCAGTACAAGTGTTGTATTGCCGCAGACTTTTCCGGTTGGGGTTGTAAATGCACAAAAGTTGTGCAGGAAACGACGTGAAATACAATGAAGTGTTGTGCAGGAAACGAAAAAGGTTTTGTCAGATCACATGACATTTTCGTGACTTGGGTAGCAGTGATGTGTTGCTAGATACCGCTCACTGTTTATTATGTTAAATATATAATTTAATATAATTACCAACGTTACGAAATCCTACAGGGTCACACACATAAGGACAGTTTGATGAGAGATAGAGAAATCAAAGGAACACCGTAAGGTACGGTGCACTTAAGTGAAAATAGAAATTCGGATAATATAATAATAATTATTGTTATTTTATAATGGTTATAAAATAATAATAAAATAAATATATTTATTATAATAATAGTTATTATAATAATATATAATATTATTATGGATCATGTGAATTGGGCTTTTAGCCCGCAGCCCACAAGAGAGTCTATAAAAGGAACCCTTGTGATGAAGCTTTCACTTGATGCAATTTCGTTTTTGATTCTCTTTTCTCACTCAAATAATTCCGTTCGTAAGCAGCTAGCACTGTGACCGGAAGCTGTTCGTGTGGACTGAGTAGAGGCGTTGCACTTCATCAACGCTTGTGATCGCTGCATCAAAGATCTGAATCGCCACAAAGAGGTAACGATTCTATCACTGACCATGCTCATTCGTAAGGATCACTAAAGGAAATTTTTGTTTTCCGCTGCGTTTAGATCGCAATTTTCCTTCAGTGGTATCAGAGGCACTTACGAAACCATGGATCTGATAGCTGTTAAATTTCTGTCTTTTTTGTATTTGATTCGATTAAAACACAGAATGAATTTAACAATAAACGATTAATTAAATTTGGCATCTGTTGTGTACGATTTGGATGATTGATGTTGATTATGCTTCAGAAACCGACATTAGTATGGTGAAGTTGTGCGATACATTGATCATCCATAGGTTACACAATTAGATCGATCACTTTTATATAAGATATAAGAAATTCTGATGCAAAGATGGTATATGGGATATACTATTTTGATTTCATCCATTCAATCACATAAGGATTGTAATTATTTTGAAAGATCATCATTTTCATTCTCTTCGGAATCCGACGTTAGTATGGTGAAGCAATGACATGTTGATCTATCATATTGAGTTATCAATCGAGTTGTGTTTGACGGCATGAAATTGTTGCATTAGGATTAATGGCAGTACAAGTGTTGTATTGCCGCAGACTTTTCCGGTTGGGGTTGTAAATGCACAAAAGTTGTGCAGGAAACGACGTGAAATACAATGAAGTGTTGTGCAGGAAACGAAAAAGGTTTTGTCAGATCACATGACATTTTCGTGACTTGGGTAGCAGTGATGTGTTGCTAGATACCGCTCACTGTTTATTATGTTAAATATATAATTTAATATAATTACCAACGTTACGAAATCCTACAGGGTCACACACATAAGGACAGTTTGATGAGAGATAGAGAAATCAAAGGAACACCGTAAGGTACGGTGCACTTAAGTGAAAATAGAAATTCGGATAATATAATAATAATTATTGTTATTTTATAATGGTTATAAAATAATAATAAAATAAATATATTTATTATAATAATAGTTATTATAATAATATATAATATTATTATGGATCATGTGAATTGGGCTTTTAGCCCGCAGCCCACAAGAGAGTCTATAAAAGGAACCCTTGTGATGAAGCTTTCACTTGATGCAATTTCGTTTTTGATTCTCTTTTCTCACTCAAATAATTCCGTTCGTAAGCAGCTAGCACTGTGACCGGAAGCTGTTCGTGTGGACTGAGTAGAGGCGTTGCACTTCATCAACGCTTGTGATCGCTGCATCAAAGATCTGAATCGCCACAAAGAGGTAACGATTCTATCACTGACCATGCTCATTCGTAAGGATCACTAAAGGAAATTTTTGTTTTCCGCTGCGTTTAGATCGCAATTTTCCTTCAGTGGTATCAGAGGCACTTACGAAACCATGGATCTGATAGCTGTTAAATTTCCGTCTTTTCTGTATTTGATTCGATTAAAACACAGAATGAATTTAACAATAAACGATTAATTAAATTTGGCATCTGTTGTGTACGATTTGGATGATTGATGTTGATTATGCTTCAGAAACCGACATTAGTATGGTGAAGTTGTGCGATACATTGATCATCCATAGGTTACACAATTAGATCGATCACTTTTATATAAGATATAAGAAATTCTGATGCAAAGATGGTATATGGGATATACTGTTTTGATTTCATCCATTCAATCACATAAGGATTGTAATTATTTTGAAAGATCATCATTTTCATTCTCTTCGGAATCCGACGTTAGTATGGTGAAGCAATGACATGTTGATCTATCATATTGAGTTATCAATCGAGTTGTATTTGACGGCATGAAATTGTTGCATTAGGATTAATGGCAGTACAAGTGTTGTATTGCCGCAGACTTTTCCGGTTGGGGTTGTAAATGCACAAAAGTTGTGCAGGAAACGACGTGAAATACAATGAAGTGTTGTGCAGGAAACGAAAAAGGTTTTGTCAGATCACATGACATTTTCGTGACTTGGGTAGCAGTGATGTGTTGCTAGATACCGCTCACTGTTTATTATGTTAAATATATAATTTAATATAATTACCAACGTTACGAAATCCTACAGGGTCACACACATAAGGACAGTTTGATGAGAGATAGAGAAATCAAAGGAACACCGTAAGGTACGGTGCACTTAAGTGAAAATAGAAATTCGGATAATATAATAATAATTATTGTTATTTTATAATGGTTATAAAATAATAATAAAATAAATATATTTATTATAATAATAGTTATTATAATAATATATAATATTATTATGGATCATGTGAATTGGGCTTTTAGCCCGCAGCCCACAAGAGAGTCTATAAAAGGAACCCTTGTGATGAAGCTTTCACTTGATGCAATTTCGTTTTTGATTCTCTTTTCTCACTCAAATAATTCCGTTCGTAAGCAGCTAGCACTGTGACCGGAAGCTGTTCGTGTGGACTGAGTAGAGGCGTTGCACTTCATCAACGCTTGTGATCGCTGCATCAAAGATCTGAATCGCCACAAAGAGGTAACGATTCTATCACTGACCATGCTCATTCGTAAGGATCACTAAAGGAAATTTTTGTTTTCCGCTGCGTTTAGATCGCAATTTTCCTTCAGTGGTATCAGAGGCACTTACGAAACCATGGATCTGATAGCTGTTAAATTTCTGTCTTTTTTGTATTTGATTCGATTAAAACACAGAATGAATTTAACAATAAACGATTAATTAAATTTGGCATCTGTTGTGTACGATTTGGATGATTGATGTTGATTATGCTTCAGAAACCGACATTAGTATGGTGAAGTTGTGCGATACATTGATCATCCATAGGTTACACAATTAGATCGATCACTTTTATATAAGATATAAGAAATTCTGATGCAAAGATGGTGTATGGGATATACTATTTTGATTTCATCCATTCAATCACATAAGGATTGTAATTATTTTGAAAGATCATCATTTTCATTCTCTTCGGAATCCGACGTTAGTATGGTGAAGCAATGACATGTTGATCTATCATATTGAGTTATCAATCGAGTTGTGTTTGACGGCATGAAATTGTTGCATTAGGATTAATGGCAGTACAAGTGTTGTATTGCCGCAGACTTTTCCGGTTGGGGTTGTAAATGCACAAAAGTTGTGCAGGAAACGACGTGAAATACAATGAAGTGTTGTGCAGGAAACGAAAAAGGTTTTGTCAGATCACATGACATTTTCGTGACTTGGGTAGCAGTGATGTGTTGCTAGATACCGCTCACTGTTTATTATGTTAAATATATAATTTAATATAATTACCAACGTTACGAAATCCTACAGGGTCACACACATAAGGACAGTTTGATGAGAGATAGAGAAATCAAAGGAACACCGTAAGGTACGGTGCACTTAAGTGAAAATAGAAATTCGGATAATATAATAATAATTATTGTTATTTTATAATGGTTATAAAATAATAATAAAATAAATATATTTATTATAATAATAGTTATTATAATAATATATAATATTATTATGGATCATGTGAATTGGGCTTTTAGCCCGCAGCCCACAAGAGAGTCTATAAAAGGAACCCTTGTGATGAAGCTTTCACTTGATGCAATTTCGTTTTTGATTCTCTTTTCTCACTCAAATAATTCCGTTCGTAAGAAGCTAGCACTGTGACCGGAAGCTGTTCGTGTGGACTGAGTAGAGGCGTTGCACTTCATCAACGCTTGTGATCGCTGCATCAAAGATCTGAATCGCCACAAAGAGGTAACGATTCTATCACTGACCATGCTCATTCGTAAGGATCACTAAAGGAAATTTTTGTTTTCCGCTGCGTTTAGATCGCAATTTTCCTTCAGTGGTATCAGAGGCACTTACGAAACCATGGATCTGATAGCTGTTAAATTTCCGTCTTTTCTGTATTTGATTCGATTAAAACACAGAATGAATTTAACAATAAACGATTAATTAAATTTGGCATCTGTTGTGTACGATTTGGATGATTGATGTTGATTATGCTTCAGAAACCGACATTAGTATGGTGAAGTTGTGCGATACATTGATCATCCATAGGTTACACAATTAGATCGATCACTTTTATATAAGATATAAGAAATTCTGATGCAAAGATGGTGTATGGGATATACTGTTTTGATTTCATCCATTCAATCACATAAGGATTGTAATTCTTTTGAAAGATCATCATTTTCATTCTCTTCGGAATCCGACGTTAGTATGGTGAAGCAATGACATGTTGATCTATCATATTGAGTTATCAATCGAGTTGTGTTTGACGGCATGAAATTGTTGCATTAGGATTAATGGCAGTACAAGTGTTGTATTGCCGCAGACTTTTCCGGTTGGGGTTGTAAATGCACAAAAGTTGTGCAGGAAACGACGTGAAATACAATGAAGTGTTGTGCAGGAAACGAAAAAGGTTTTGTCAGATCACATGACATTTTCGTGACTTGGGTAGCAGTGATGTGTTGCTAGATACCGCTCACTGTTTATTATGTTAAATATATAATTTAATATAATTACCAACGTTACGAAATCCTACAGGGTCACACACATAAGGACAGTTTGATGAGAGATAGAGAAATCAAAGGAACACCGTAAGGTACGGTGCACTTAAGTGAAAATAGAAATTCGGATAATATAATAATAATTATTGTTATTTTATAATGGTTATAAAATAATAATAAAATAAATATATTTATTATAATAATAGTTATTATAATAATATATAATATTATTATGGATCATGTGAATTGGGCTTTTAGCCCGCAGCCCACAAGAGAGTCTATAAAAGGAACCCTTGTGATGAAGCTTTCACTTGATGCAATTTCGTTTTTGATTCTCTTTTCTCACTCAAATAATTCCGTTCGTAAGCAGCTAGCACTGTGACCGGAAGCTGTTCGTGTGGACTGAGTAGAGGCGTTGCACTTCATCAACGCTTGTGATCGCTGCATCAAAGATCTGAATCGCCACAAAGAGGTAACGATTCTATCACTGACCATGCTCATTCGTAAGGATCACTAAAGGAAATTTTTGTTTTCCGCTGCGTTTAGATCGCAATTTTCCTTCAGTGGTATCAGAGGCACTTACGAAACCATGGATCTGATAGCTGTTAAATTTCCGTCTTTTCTGTATTTGATTCGATTAAAACACATAATGAATTTAACAATAAACGATTAATTAAATTTGGCATCTGTTGTGTACGATTTGGATGATTGATGTTGATTATGCTTCAGAAACCGACATTAGTATGGTGAAGTTGTGCGATACATTGATCATCCATAGGTTACACAATTAGATCGATCACTTTTATATAAGATATAAGAAATTCTGATGCAAAGATGGTATATGGGATATACTGTTTTGATTTCATCCATTCAATCACATAAGGATTGTAATTCTTTTGAAAGATCATCATTTTCATTCTCTTCGGAATCCGACGTTAGTATGGTGAAGCAATGACATGTTGATCTATCATATTGAGTTATCAATCGAGTTGTATTTGACGGCATGAAATTGTTGCATTAGGATTAATGGCAGTACAAGTGTTGTATTGCCGCAGACTTTTCCGGTTGGGGTTGTAAATGCACAAAAGTTGTGCGGGAAACGACGTGAAATACAATGAAGTGTTGTGCAGGAAACGAAAAAGGTTTTGTCAGATCACATGACATTTTCGTGACTTGGGTAGCAGTGATGTGTTGCTAGATACCGCTCACTGTTTATTATGTTAAATATATAATTTAATATAATTACCAACGTTACGAAATCCTACAGGGTCACACACATAAGGACAGTTTGATGAGAGATAGAGAAATCAAAGGAACACCGTAAGGTACGGTGCACTTAAGTGAAAATAGAAATTCGGATAATATAATAATAATTATTGTTATTTTATAATGGTTATAAAATAATAATAAAATAAATATATTTATTATAATAATAGTTATTATAATAATATATAATATTATTATGGATCATGTGAATTGGGCTTTTAGCCCGCAGCCCACAAGAGAGTCTATAAAAGGAACCCTTGTGATGAAGCTTTCACTTGATGCAATTTCGTTTTTGATTCTCTTTTCTCACTCAAATAATTCCGTTCGTAAGCAGCTAGCACTGTGACCGGAAGCTGTTCGTGTGGACTGAGTAGAGGCGTTGCACTTCATCAACGCTTGTGATCGCTGCATCAAAGATCTGAATCGCCACAAAGAGGTAACGATTCTATCACTGACCATGCTCATTCGTAAGGATCACTAAAGGAAATTTTTGTTTTCCGCTGCGTTTAGATCGCAATTTTCCTTCAGTGGTATCAGAGGCACTTACGAAACCATGGATCTGATAGCTGTTAAATTTCTGTCTTTTTTGTATTTGATTCGATTAAAACACAGAATGAATTTAACAATAAACGATTAATTAAATTTGGCATCTGTTGTGTACGATTTGGATGATTGATGTTGATTATGCTTCAGAAACCGACATTAGTATGGTGAAGTTGTGCGATACATTGATCATCCATAGGTTACACAATTAGATCGATCACTTTTATATAAGATATAAGAAATTCTGATGCAAAGATGGTATATGGGATATACTATTTTGATTTCATCCATTCAATCACATAAGGATTGTAATTATTTTGAAAGATCATCATTTTCATTCTCTTCGGAATCCGACGTTAGTATGGTGAAGCAATGACATGTTGATCTATCATATTGAGTTATCAATCGAGTTGTGTTTGACGGCATGAAATTGTTGCATTAGGATTAATGGCAGTACAAGTGTTGTATTGCCGCAGACTTTTCCGGTTGGGGTTGTAAATGCACAAAAGTTGTGCAGGAAACGACGTGAAATACAATGAAGTGTTGTGCAGGAAACGAAAAAGGTTTTGTCAGATCACATGACATTTTCGTGACTTGGGTAGCAGTGATGTGTTGCTAGATACCGCTCACTGTTTATTATGTTAAATATATAATTTAATATAATTACCAACGTTACGAAATCCTACAGGGTCACACACATAAGGACAGTTTGATGAGAGATAGAGAAATCAAAGGAACACCGTAAGGTACGGTGCACTTAAGTGAAAATAGAAATTCGGATAATATAATAATAATTATTGTTATTTTATAATGGTTATAAAATAATAATAAAATAAATATATTTATTATAATAATAGTTATTATAATAATATATAATATTATTATGGATCATGTGAATTGGGCTTTTAGCCCGCAGCCCACAAGAGAGTCTATAAAAGGAACCCTTGTGATGAAGCTTTCACTTGATGCAATTTCGTTTTTGATTCTCTTTTCTCACTCAAATAATTCCGTTCGTAAGCAGCTAGCACTGTGACCGGAAGCTGTTCGTGTGGACTGAGTAGAGGCGTTGCACTTCATCAACGCTTGTGATCGCTGCATCAAAGATCTGAATCGCCACAAAGAGGTAACGATTCTATCACTGACCATGCTCATTCGTAAGGATCACTAAAGGAAATTTTTGTTTTCCGCTGCGTTTAGATCGCAATTTTCCTTCAGTGGTATCAGAGGCACTTACGAAACCATGGATCTGATAGCTGTTAAATTTCCATCTTTTCTGTATTTGATTCGATTAAAACACAGAATGAATTTAACAATAAACGATTAATTAAATTTGGCATCTGTTGTGTACGATTTGGATGATTGATGTTGATTATGCTTCAGAAACCGACATTAGTATGGTGAAGTTGTGCGATACATTGATCATCCATAGGTTACACAATTAGATCGATCACTTTTATATAAGATATAAGAAATTCTGATGCAAAGATGGTGTATGGGATATACTGTTTTGATTTCATCCATTCAATCACATAAGGATTGTAATTCTTTTGAAAGATCATCATTTTCATTCTCTTCGGAATCCGACGTTAGTATGGTGAAGCAATGACATGTTGATCTATCATATTGAGTTATCAATCGAGTTGTGTTTGACGGCATGAAATTGTTGCATTAGGATTAATGGCAGTACAAGTGTTGTATTGCCGCAGACTTTTCCGGTTGGGGTTGTAAATGCACAAAAGTTGTGCAGGAAACGACGTGAAATACAATGAAGTGTTGTGCAGGAAACGAAAAAGGTTTTGTCAGATCACATGACATTTTCGTGACTTGGGTAGCAGTGATGTGTTGCTAGATACCGCTCACTGTTTATTATGTTAAATATATAATTTAATATAATTACCAACGTTACGAAATCCTACAGGGTCACACACATAAGGACAGTTTGATGAGAGATAGAGAAATCAAAGGAACACCGTAAGGTACGGTGCACTTAAGTGAAAATAGAAATTCGGATAATATAATAATAATTATTGTTATTTTATAATGGTTATAAAATAATAATAAAATAAATATATTTATTATAATAATAGTTATTATAATAATATATAATATTATTATGGATCATGTGAATTGGGCTTTTAGCCCGCAGCCCACAAGAGAGTCTATAAAAGGAACCCTTGTGATGAAGCTTTCACTTGATGCAATTTCGTTTTTGATTCTCTTTTCTCACTCAAATAATTCCGTTCGTAAGCAGCTAGCACTGTGACCGGAAGCTGTTCGTGTGGACTGAGTAGAGGCGTTGCACTTCATCAACGCTTGTGATCGCTGCATCAAAGATCTGAATCGCCACAAAGAGGTAACGATTCTATCACTGACCATGCTCATTCGTAAGGATCACTAAAGGAAATTTTTGTTTTCCGCTGCGTTTAGATCGCAATTTTCCTTCAGTGGTATCAGAGGCACTTACGAAACCATGGATCTGATAGCTGTTAAATTTCCGTCTTTTCTGTATTTGATTCGATTAAAACACAGAATGAATTTAACAATAAACGATTAATTAAATTTGGCATCTGTTGTGTACGATTTGGATGATTGATGTTGATTATGCTTCAGAAACCGACATTAGTATGGTGAAGTTGTGCGATACATTGATCATCCATAGGTTACACAATTAGATCGATCACTTTTATATAAGATATAAGAAATTCTGATGCAAAGATGGTATATGGGATATACTGTTTTGATTTCATCCATTCAATCACATAAGGATTGTAATTCTTTTGAAAGATCATCATTTTCATTCTCTTCGGAATCCGACGTTAGTATGGTGAAGCAATGACATGTTGATCTATCATATTGAGTTATCAATCGAGTTGTATTTGACGGCATGAAATTGTTGCATTAGGATTAATGGCAGTACAAGTGTTGTATTGCCGCAGACTTTTCCGGTTGGGGTTGTAAATGCACAAAAGTTGTGCGGGAAACGACGTGAAATACAATGAAGTGTTGTGCAGGAAACGAAAAAGGTTTTGTCAGATCACATGACATTTTCGTGACTTGGGTAGCAGTGATGTGTTGCTAGATACCGCTCACTGTTTATTATGTTAAATATATAATTTAATATAATTACCAACGTTACGAAATCCTACAGGGTCACACACATAAGGACAGTTTGATGAGAGATAGAGAAATCAAAGGAACACCGTAAGGTACGGTGCACTTAAGTGAAAATAGAAATTCGGATAATATAATAATAATTATTGTTATTTTATAATGGTTATAAAATAATAATAAAATAAATATATTTATTATAATAATAGTTATTATAATAATATATAATATTATTATGGATCATGTGAATTGGGCTTTTAGCCCGCAGCCCACAAGAGAGTCTATAAAAGGAACCCTTGTGATGAAGCTTTCACTTGATGCAATTTCGTTTTTGATTCTCTTTTCTCACTCAAATAATTCCGTTCGTAAGCAGCTAGCACTGTGACCGGAAGCTGTTCGTGTGGACTGAGTAGAGGCGTTGCACTTCATCAACGCTTGTGATCGCTGCATCAAAGATCTGAATCGCCACAAAGAGGTAACGATTCTATCACTGACCATGCTCATTCGTAAGGATCACTAAAGGAAATTTTTGTTTTCCGCTGCGTTTAGATCGCAATTTTCCTTCAGTGGTATCAGAGGCACTTACGAAACCATGGATCTGATAGCTGTTAAATTTCCGTCTTTTCTGTATTTGATTCGATTAAAACACAGAATGAATTTAACAATAAACGATTAATTAAATTTGGCATCTGTTGTGTACGATTTGGATGATTGATGTTGATTATGCTTCAGAAACCGACATTAGTATGGTGAAGTTGTGCGATACATTGATCATCCATAGGTTACACAATTAGATCGATCACTTTTATATAAGATATAAGAAATTCTGATGCAAAGATGGTATATGGGATATACTGTTTTGATTTCATCCATTCAATCACATAAGGATTGTAATTATTTTGAAAGATCATCATTTTCATTCTCTTCGGAATCCGACGTTAGTATGGTGAAGCAATGACATGTTGATCTATCATATTGAGTTATCAATCGAGTTGTATTTGACGGCATGAAATTGTTGCATTAGGATTAATGGCAGTACAAGTGTTGTATTGCCGCAGACTTTTCCGGTTGGGGTTGTAAATGCACAAAAGTTGTGCGGGAAACGACGTGAAATACAATGAAGTGTTGTGCAGGAAACGAAAAAGGTTTTGTCAGATCACATGACATTTTCGTGACTTGGGTAGCAGTGATGTGTTGCTAGATACCGCTCACTGTTTATTATGTTAAATATATAATTTAATATAATTACCAACGTTACGAAATCCTACAGGGTCACACACATAAGGACAGTTTGATGAGAGATAGAGAAATCAAAGGAACACCGTAAGGTACGGTGCACTTAAGTGAAAATAGAAATTCGGATAATATAATAATAATTATTGTTATTTTATAATGGTTATAAAATAATAATAAAATAAATATATTTATTATAATAATAGTTATTATAATAATATATAATATTATTATGGATCATGTGAATTGGGCTTTTAGCCCGCAGCCCACAAGAGAGTCTATAAAAGGAACCCTTGTGATGAAGCTTTCACTTGATGCAATTTCGTTTTTGATTCTCTTTTCTCACTCAAATAATTCCGTTCGTAAGCAGCTAGCACTGTGACCGGAAGCTGTTCGTGTGGACTGAGTAGAGGCGTTGCACTTCATCAACGCTTGTGATCGCTGCATCAAAGATCTGAATCGCCACAAAGAGGTAACGATTCTATCACTGACCATGCTCATTCGTAAGGATCACTAAAGGAAATTTTTGTTTTCCGCTGCGTTTAGATCGCAATTTTCCTTCAGTGGTATCAGAGGCACTTACGAAACCATGGATCTGATAGCTGTTAAATTTCTGTCTTTTTTGTATTTGATTCGATTAAAACACAGAATGAATTTAACAATAAACGATTAATTAAATTTGGCATCTGTTGTGTACGATTTGGATGATTGATGTTGATTATGCTTCAGAAACCGACATTAGTATGGTGAAGTTGTGCGATACATTGATCATCCATAGGTTACACAATTAGATCGATCACTTTTATATAAGATATAAGAAATTCTGATGCAAAGATGGTATATGGGATATACTATTTTGATTTCATCCATTCAATCACATAAGGATTGTAATTATTTTGAAAGATCATCATTTTCATTCTCTTCGGAATCCGACGTTAGTATGGTGAAGCAATGACATGTTGATCTATCATATTGAGTTATCAATCGAGTTGTGTTTGACGGCATGAAATTGTTGCATTAGGATTAATGGCAGTACAAGTGTTGTATTGCCGCAGACTTTTCCGGTTGGGGTTGTAAATGCACAAAAGTTGTGCAGGAAACGACGTGAAATACAATGAAGTGTTGTGCAGGAAACGAAAAAGGTTTTGTCAGATCACATGACATTTTCGTGACTTGGGTAGCAGTGATGTGTTGCTAGATACCGCTCACTGTTTATTATGTTAAATATATAATTTAATATAATTACCAACGTTACGAAATCCTACAGGGTCACACACATAAGGACAGTTTGATGAGAGATAGAGAAATCAAAGGAACACCGTAAGGTACGGTGCACTTAAGTGAAAATAGAAATTCGGATAATATAATAATAATTATTGTTATTTTATAATGGTTATAAAATAATAATAAAATAAATATATTTATTATAATAATAGTTATTATAATAATATATAATATTATTATGGATCATGTGAATTGGGCTTTTAGCCCGCAGCCCACAAGAGAGTCTATAAAAGGAACCCTTGTGATGAAGCTTTCACTTGATGCAATTTCGTTTTTGATTCTCTTTTCTCACTCAAATAATTCCGTTCGTAAGCAGCTAGCACTGTGACCGGAAGCTGTTCGTGTGGACTGAGTAGAGGCGTTGCACTTCATCAACGCTTGTGATCGCTGCATCAAAGATCTGAATCGCCACAAAGAGGTAACGATTCTATCACTGACCATGCTCATTCGTAAGGATCACTAAAGGAAATTTTTGTTTTCCGCGGCGTTTAGATCGCAATTTTCCTTCACAAGCATCGATCAGAATCAACCTTCTTCGGAAAGCAAGATGAGAAAAGCATCAATGTCATACGAGTCATAGCAAGAGGGAAGCACACTGAAGCGTCATCAACATTGCCAGCATCTTTTTGTTTCTCAATTTGTAACAATCTCCTCATTTCAGGGGACTCGTTTCTTTGACTATACTTGCCAATTCAGGGCACCCCAAATCAATAAGATCAGATTTTCAGTCACACTTCGTCTCTTACATTATTATTTTTATTTGCAAAAAATGTCTGATGTCCTTAATGTAATGTTTGCATAAATACAGATGCGTCTTTTCTAAATTACATGCTTGCAGGGAATATATTTTCTTACTCCCAGGAGTCTCTAAAACTCCTATGATGGAATCCAGTGAGGGATACCTCGGGGTATTTGTGCGTTTCTTTGTCATAACAGGATTGCAGGTATTTAAAGCGTAGCTTGGGGCATGAAAGATCCTCCCCAGTAACATTACCAGATCACTGTGTCCTCAGTACATCTTCTAGACAGTACCTGGAGTGTTTTCCCCAACAAAGTTTCCAAATCATTATTTTCCAAGCAGCACCAGAAATGCTTTCTCCCCGTCAGAGTTGCCAGATAATCGCTTCCCAAGCACCTCTTCTTCAAACAGCATCAGGAAATGCTCATTCCCCGGCTGAGTTGTCAAGTCTCCTCATCCTCCGGAGGATCCTCGTAGAAATATCTAGGAAGATCGGTCAGTGATCATTCCTCCCCGGCCAAGTACTAGACAGGGAACCATTCTCCCCGCAGAGCTCCAGCCCCTCCAGTAGAGCAATGTCTGAAGATCATAACAAAGCAACAAAAGCTTCCACAAGACCCCATCTGAGCTCTTCATTACCAGTATAGGTCTATCAGTGACTTATTCCCCCAAGCAAAACCATCTGAATCAGATCTACCAATGATCTCATTCCCAACTGGGATACCCTTTCAAAGCAGATCAGTCAGAGATCTCCACGGCAGCGGGATCCGAATCCCGGATCGATATGTTTTGCATAATCATAGCATTTGCATCATATTTCCCCCAAAAGCGTAGCATTCCGTCTAATACGGAGCATTACGGCAAAAATCCAACATATTGCATAATCACAAGTCATGTTTTGAATCAGCAACCTGTGAATACTGGTACGCCGTCAAAAACATACATAATACCTCTCAAATTTCCCTGCAGAATGTCAAAGCATCTTCTTTACATTCCCAAATACGGATACGGGCTCCTTTTGACACCCGTCCGTGTCATCTTTCCCCAGAAAGTCGTCGGAACGTCTTCTACAAATAGATACTTATACATAGCAGATGCTCCTTGACACTCGTCTGTGTCATATCCCCAGCAGAAAGCCAAAGCATCCCCTTTGCACTCACAAATACATGTTTACCTATATATACACTTCCCCGACACCCGTCCGTGTCACCCCTCCCCAGCACGGTTGCCTAAACACTTATTGTAAACCAGACACTTGTTTATAATACACTTCTTCCGACACCCGTCCGTGTCATCCTATCCCCCGCAGGTCATCAAACACCTTTTACACTTATAAGTTCATAGCTTATGCACTTCCTCTTATGATACTCGTCTGTATCATACTCTCCCCAGCAAGTTGAACACTCGTCTGTGTCTCACTCATGTTTATTTTACCCATACACATACTCGTCTGTGTCTTGTATACACACTTATTTCCCCTCAGAGTCGACATTTGTCCGTGTTCTTTGTTAACCAGTTGATACTTTTCCGTATCATCATCTCTGAACATGTATTAACATTGATTCTACCGATACTCATCCGTATCGAGACCTTAAGGATGCTCGTCCGCGTCTTTAATCTATACACGATGTCAAACACTTATACCTTTTATCTCTTGAATGTAGACAATCGTCTGTGCCTACCTCTCCCCAGAAGAGTTCCCAACAAATTCTTAGCAAAATTTCTTTTCTATCTGGCATTCGTCCCATGTCATGATATTTTCGGCAGCCGTACCCTGCCAGGTGATCGTCCTTCACCTTGGATGACCGTCCCTCACCCATTTCCCCAGCGGAGCCTCCATTATTGGAACCCTTCCTGTCCGACATTCGTCCTATGTCGCGATATTGAGCAACCGTCCCCTGCTAGGTGATCGTCCTTCGCCTCTTGATGATCGTCCTTCATCATTGTTATCCGATGGTCGTCCCCATCGTTGATCTTGTTATCTGACATTCGTCATATGTCATGATAAACCCTGAGAGCAGTCGTACCCTGCTAGGTGATCGTCCTTCACCTCTTGATGATCGTCCTTCATCATGCTTACCCGATGGCCGTCCCCATCGTCGACCTTTTCTATCTATCATTCGTCCTATGTCGTGATGTCTTCGGCAGCCGTACCATGCCAGGTGATCGTCCTTCACCTTAGATGACCATCCCTCATCTTTCTCCCCAACAGAGCAGCCGTCCCCTGCCAGGTGATCGTCCTTCACCTTTGATGACCGTACCTCATCATTTATTTCGTTCGTTCTACAAACCTAATGGTCGTCCCCATCATTTACTTTACCTTTGATTCCCAGAGAGTTTTTTTCCTTTACCTGATGGCCGTCCCCATCATGATCCCTTTACTTCCCCAGCATGTCGGCCGTCCCCGTCATTGCTTTATCCCCAGCAGTCGTCCTCTGCTCGACGGTCATCCTCCGTCGCCCGCACTTTATAATCATACTTTACTTCCTTTTACAATCTATATCCCTTTTCTTCTTCTCCCCAGTGAGTGCAAATTTTGGACTGTCTTTGGTATTCAACCACAAGTTATCTTGTTTGCCTGTTAAGCCGTCGATTACATCCTGCACAGCTAACTCATGCTTGAATAGGGGCAGCTGTAAACACCCCAAATTTGCCCTCACTCATTTCACCATGGCTTTTGATTCTTTTCATTTGCAAAAGTTCAATCATTTCATATCACATTGCATTTTTTTGCTTCACTGCATTGGTTCAAAGTCATCTGCATCTAGGGTTTGTGATC
The DNA here is from genome assembly GCA_963966055.1 of Lathyrus aphaca. Classification (NCBI taxonomy): domain Eukaryota; kingdom Viridiplantae; phylum Streptophyta; class Magnoliopsida; order Fabales; family Fabaceae; genus Lathyrus; species Lathyrus aphaca. The sequence continues at coordinate 491,087,163 of OZ014521.1, forward strand.
TGAGCAATCCCTGAGCTATTTGAGCCACTCCAAAGGTCTTCAATCAATCCAAGGGGGTCTATGAATGTTCAAATATCATATTATATCCTCCCAAGATCAAAGAAGTCAGAAAATCACAAGAACTGAGAAAGGCATGGAAGCAGAGCCAGGTTTAACTGCACAGATGTCCTAAAATTAGGGTTTTGGTTTCAGAGGCCATAACTCCAAATTTTTTGGTCATTCTTGTTTTTATTGGTCATTATATGTTATAAGGATCATGCACACCAATTTTCATGAAGAAATTCAATGGGGAAGGCATATGATCAATAGACGACTTCTTGAGCAAGTCAGTGTAAAATCAGGGCATCTGAGGCCCCCAATCATCCAACCAAAGGGTCTTCTCCATCATTTTGGGTGTATATGATCTTTATTTAATCTTAGAAGAAGTTATAAGTTCATAAAATTGAATAATTTCAAGCCATTTGCAAAGTTGCTATTTTGGGAAAGTGACTTGTAATACAAACTTGCCATTTTGGGAAAGTTTTTCAACCTCCTCTTTTTGATTCAAAAATGCTTTAAATGAAAAATTCTTGGTCATGAAAAATGTAGATTGGATCATTACCTTTTCAAAAATTACAAGAACTTGACCTAATTCATCATGGAACTCAAGTTATGGCTTTGCAAAGTTGGGAAAAATCACAAAATTTCACTTATGTGCCAAAGAGGGAAAATTGCAAAACCACTTGCCAATGCATTTTGTGACTTCAAACACACTTCTAACCATTACACAAACATCGTACATGACCTATAATTCAGAATTGAACAAAGAAATCCCATGTTTCATGCCTTGACCATTAAGATTTCTCAAAGGGGCCAAAATCTTCATAATTTGCAAAACACCCCATAACTTTCTTCTCTCTTGCTGCCTTGCCTCAAAACTGATCCCATGGACCTCCCTAAAGCCAGCTGCATAGGACACCCCATTGTCCTTGGCCTGCCACTTGCCCATACCCCAAGTACACCAACTCTTGACTTTATGCATTTTGCCTCATACCAATCAACATAGGCCACCACCCACCCTCTAACCTATCACAGCTTATCATGTGGATCAAAACCAAGCCAAAGCACATAACATTGCGGCCTAACACTTGAGATTGCTCAGTATACACAAAATCCCTAAAACTTGCAAGAGCCTTCGAAACTCAGCACACAAGCTTCAAACCTCAAAACAAATTCCACAGAACAACTCCACAATCATCACTGATCATTCCCCACCCCTCATTATGCCTTGAAACACCCTGAATCAAAAACACGATTTTCACATTTCTTGAACTGAGTTTCAGCCAACATCACTTATAGGCCATATAAACTCCAACCAAGCATCCCAAACTCTTCAGGAGGATCATTGGAGCTGATTTGAGGCAAAGAAGCAGCCAGCCAGTGCCATTTTCGAAAGCTTCAGTTCAGGTGAGCTCAAGAACTTTTTTTTTCCAGAACCTTCATTTTAAGTTCTTAATTGATTCTATGTTCTCTCCTGATGATCATGATGTCTTTACTTTTGAAAATGATTGAGAAATAAGCATTTCATAAGCTTCTGAAATTTCTGATATGTTTTCCGTTTTGCTTCGATTCATGTTCTTGGTGATGAATAAATGATTTTTGTTGTGTGATTCTTGTTGGGGTTGATGTGAGGATCATCTCTGGATAGTTTAAGGGCTTGGGGTTGCGTATTAAGAGAGATGGAAGGAGAGGCTAGCCGGAGAAGATGACCGGAACACTGTTCTGGTCACCTGAAAGTGATTAGGGCTCAGATTAGGGTTTTAATCATAATTAGTGAAGTTTGAATTCTGGCCTTTGGATTGCGCGCGAAGTCAATTCCCCCCCTTTTCCATTTGAACCTGGACCCTTGGATTGGCTGACTTTCCCATTTTCTCATTTAATTTAATATTTATTTCATTTGTTTTCTATTTATTTGAACGAATTTTTAAAAATAGCAAATGATATCAAAAAATTATGGAAATTTTTATCCAAGCTTTTATTTATTTTCAGAAACCAAAAATATTTTTATTTTTATTTTTTGCATTAAAAATTATTTTTAAATCATTTAAATGATTATTTTTAATTAGTTAATGAGAATTAATTAATTAAAAATTCATTTAGGTATTTAAAAATTCCAAAAAAAAATTCAGAGACCTTTTTGAAACATTTAGAAACATTATCAAACCCTTCACACAAATTTCTTTTTGATTCTTGACCTATTTTGACATTTTTCTTTGGATTTAAGGTTCTTAAAAGTCAATATTTTTACCCTAACTTAGAAAAATCCTTTCTGCCTAACCATGAAGAGTTTGATGATGGTTCTTTTTGCATTGCATTCCTCATGTCATGTAGTTTCTAGGATAGAATTGTTTTGGATTTATCTTTCATTTTTGATTTGTTTTGCATTTTTCATTGTGAGGTCCCTTAAAACCCTAGCAAACTTAGGAAAATCATAACTTCTTTAGGGTTAATAGTTGGGTCTTCCCCTTTGGGCAGTGAACTTATATAGGTTTAAGGTACCTTTGATCCTATTTTCAATTTATTATCTCATGTCTTGCTTCTGATTTTGAATTTTGTTTTGCATCTTGTATACAAACCCTAATTTGCATCTTCATTTGCATTCATTCTTCATATGCTTGCATACATGAATTTGCCATGACATTTTGTGCATCCACATGATACATAAGATATCTTAGGACATATTAGAATCATGTTTGATCATTGCATTATCCATTTGCCATGCTTTTTCTTTCATTTCATGTCATATGCATTCATGAACTTTCATGGTCCTTACATGTCTCATTTGCATTCTCACCTTCTGTATGATCACCCACACCTCTTGGTTTGCTTTCACACCATCTCATAGCATCATTTTCATCATGAATATGCTCCTGGTTTTGGTTTGCATCTTTACATACTTGTCATTTTCATTTCATTTTCATTCCTTTCACTAACTTTTCAGGTGGTAAGTGTTTGAGAAGTGAATTTGCCTTCACTTTTCATAATCTCTTCTCATCTCTCTTATGCATCATTACTGCATTTTACTTTTTTACTAGAGTGAGCTTGCTCATTCATTTTCTCTCCTCACCTTCTTTCTTCAAGCAACTTATCTTCTTAAGTGAAGTAAGTTGTCTGGCTTTCTCTCGCTTCTCCTTCATCTGCTTCTTCCATTGGGGGCTTCTCTGAAGATCTTCTTGCAAGCCTCATAAACCCTAGGAACACCCAAGCATGATCACAATTATGGTTTGATTTAGTCCCCCCATTAGTTTTACCTTTGTGTCATCTTTGAGTCTTCTCTTCTCATCTCATAATCAGGGACTAAATCCTTAAGGCTTTAGGACTTTGTGATTAGGGTTATGCATGTATCCTTCTATTAGGATGGAGTGTATAACTTTTATCCTAAGTGTTAAACCCTTAATGTGTTTAACTACTTTAATCAATTCACCTAATAATCATTAAGACATCAAGCTTGTAACTTGGGCCTTGCATTAGGGTTCTAATTCTTCCTTAATTGGTTAAGAAGGACTAACCCTAGTGTTAATGGACAAGTCCCCCTCAAGTTTTCTTACAAACCATAAAATTCATTTCTTAATCTTACCATTAACTAAAATCCACTTTAATAAAGGCTTTGTTTTGTCATGAGGTTAATCCCTAATCATGGATTAAGTTGAGGAGCCTTTCTCAGCTTGAATGTTCCCATCTATTATCCTTCTATTAGGATGGTGTAATGGGTCCATTGAATATTTGATTATGGCTTAAACTCATTATTTAACACCAAACAAAAACTCCAAAAACATCTAAATGATTGCAAGTAGGTTAATGATCTTAATCCTACATCATGGTGATTAAGTGTGAGGTGTTTACTTCATATTTAAGGTATTCTCATTACCCCTAATCAGAGGGAGGATGTGATGAGTTTACTAACCCTTGGTTTAGGCTTAAGCTCATTTTCCTATGACAAACTCCAAAAAGCAATAAAAGATTGAAAACACTAAAAAACAAAAAATAATCGTCTCCTCCGGGATTCTTTTCTCACCTCATTCACTCACAAACGAGAGCTCGCTTCTTCCGTCTAATGCAAGACAGTTTGCACCTGAGCCAGACAGGTCATACACTTGAGCATAGACAAGTAAGTAGTTCACAAGTCAATTTATCTTTCAGTCTCTTTGAGTCGAACTACGGTGTTCTGACTTCCTCATTGCACGAGAAGATACGTAGGCATAACTTAACAATTATCAAACCAAAGTCTTTGTATATCCCCCCTCTTCCAGTATTATTCTTTTAGTCTCATTATCTTGAGCTTTGCACTCCTGTTCTTACACTGACACTTTTTTTAATATATTTCACTTCACTTTCTTCCAGCACTGACACTTGCATTCTTTCCAGCTTTGATACACAGATTGCACTGACACTACCCCTTTAAAACATAAATCTTGTAAGCGTGGATCCCGTCGAGTACGACGGACAATCTGGGTGCTAATACCTTCCCACGTTGTAACCAACCCCCTTTCTCAGTTTCTCTGGTTCGCAACCGTCTTATCTATCTTTTCTTAGGTTTATGCAGCATTACCTTTCCTTCGGGATAAAAATGCCTAGCTGGCGACTCTATTCATTTCTTCTCTCGCCGACCGTTCGCGTCTGTACCCTATTTGACTTAGCCTCATTTAGTGGGAGAGACAACTAGTTTTACATGATTGTCGCTCCCTGGATTTTCATCCTGGTACAAACGCGAAAGTGACGCGGAAAGAGGTAGAGTCGCCAGTTAGGCATTTTTATCCCGAATGAACAGGAATGGTAATGCTGCACAAATCATGGAAAGAAAGGAAAGGACAAGGTCCTGCGAACCAAAGAAACTGGGTTCGGGAGTCGGTTACGACCTGGGAAGGTATTAGCACCCAAGATCGTCCGCCGTACCCGACGGGATCCACGCTTGCAAAGAAACTGTTTCAAAGGGTGAAGAAAGGAAAGATGCTGCAAAAGAAAGACTGAAACTGGATAAGAAAAGAAAAGAAAGGGGGGAAAACGTAGGGAAAATAAAAGAGTGCTTGAACGGGCCCTACCCCGCTCTGCCTACGTACCTCATTTGGACATGAGGATCAGAGTCGTCGTAGTTCCCCTAACTAGGGAGGAAAATGGCTTGTGTTTTAAACCCGAACTACTTATGTCAATGCTCAGGTGTTGCAGGCTCGTCTGGTACGAGCGTGTTACTGTCTTACAAAGAGATAAGTAGGAGCAAGTTCGTACATTCAGAGTGAAGGAGATGAGAAAAGAAGTCCCGAAGGGGGGACGATTATTCTTTATCCAGAGTTTTTTATGAGTGTGGCACAAGGAAGTGAAGGCAAATACTTCTCTAAGGAATGTGTCCTTATTACCACATCCCTAAATAGAATGAGTAACAAGTCCACCAAGAATGAAGAAGACCTTCAAACTTGCTTCCTAAGATTAGGATTTGAATTCACTAGCTTGCTTGGAATTATTAAGTGTTTTGTAGATCAAAATGAAGAAATTTTTTTTATGCTTTTCTTTGTGAAGGTAGCCTCATGATTGAACTTGTGCATCATAGATACACTTATGCCACCACCAAGATGGGGTGAAGAAGAGTATCCATGGAATAAGGCCATAACACAAGAAACCACTTAAATCCTTATTAGGGTGTTTTTTATGTTTTTGTATGAAGATGAGAAAATAATAGAACCAAAGGAGAAAAAGGTAAACAACTAAGGGAATCTAACCATCCTAGAAGTTATCATGCAAAAGGTTGGTCCTAGGTTAGTGTGGTTTGAGTTCTATCCTAATGGAAAAGAAGGAGAAAAGAAAAAAGAAAGAGAAAGAATGAGATCCAACTTACTTCTCTTGAAGAAGTTAAGTTGAAATCAAAGAGGGAAGAAAATAAGTAAAGTGATGGCCTAAAGCACATCTCAAAGACAAATAAAAGAAATTAAAGACAAGTTAAGGGAAGAAGTTGTGTGTGAGATTCCCTCCCACACACATTGCTTACCAAAAACCCCTGCAAGTGTTAGAAGCATTCACCAATGGAGAAAGAACTCTAAGTATACACAAGACAATTAAGGAACAACTTTAATGCAAACCAAAGCATCTAAGTCAGAAACTAATGGTCCAGGATGACCTCTATCATTAGTCATACAAAGCTAAACAAATAAGAAATGAGAAAGCTCTCAAAGGCATAAGTGAAACACCTAAGAAGAAAGAAAGATGAGAACATGACAAAAGAAGAATCATACAAGCAAAATAAGGATCAAGCTCCTCAAAGTAAGAACTAAAACAAGTGGAAGAGAAGCATGAGATCAAAGCATTATCATCACTAGAAATATACAAGTTCAAACAATAGCACATAGGAGAAACATGGAGAGATTGAAGTGTCATGGGTATTCATACAAGTGTAAGACTTAGTGGATAAGCAACTCAAAACAAAACAAAGTGAAAACATCAAACAAGGACCAGGGACATTATAACATGTAAAAATTCTTAGAAAAAACCCTATGAGTTGGCAAAAGTGCCCTCCTATCCTAATGAGCAAACAAAAGTCAAGAAAACATCACAATTAGGCCACGACACTTACAAAATTCACATAAAATGGAAACAAGCTTACAAAATTACACAAGTAAGCATAAAGACCCTTTAAAAATGTGGTATCAACATACATAAATCACGAGTCGAGAAACAGAAACAAACTAGGTCAAATAATTGCATAAAGTTCAATTAGGGTTTCATAAGTTTCCTCCTAAAGCAACATGGAAAAACCTAAGAAAAAAGGTCCTAAAAATCATGGAATAAATCTAAAGCCATCCTAAACATGTTAGGAATTAGTAGCAAAAAGAATCAAGTTCATACCTATTACCAAAATTAAAATAGAAAATGAACAAGACAAGTCATGCATAAAAAAACTTAAACTAAAAGAAATAAAGTCAAAAATTAAATCAGGCACGAAAAATAATGAAAAATAAAAAATAAAAAATTTTAAAATTAAAGGAAATTAAAATAAACATCTATGAATTTTTTTGGTGATTTTTAAGGTTAATTAACTATTTTAAAAAAATGAATTTGAAACTGAAAATAAAATGAAAATAAAATGAGAACAAAGTGAGGGAGGTGTAATAGCAACCCAAAACACGTTTTAAATCCAATATGGGCCTAGCATGGGGGTGGGGGAAATAACTCAAGCCCAAAACAAATCAGTGCAGTCAACCTAATATCATGAACCCTAGTCCAAAATTCAACACATATTCAGAACCATTGCATTCATTCAACACGCGCAAGTGAGTCAACAGAGTAATCAGGTCAACACATCCAAACACCCTCACACACACACACATGATAAGAAGTATGGACAAGAACGCACCAAAAACAATTCAGAAATAAAAGTCATGTGCCTTGCACGCATAATTTTAATGCGTTGGCACTATTAACACCGTCCAGATCAAGAAAAGAAGGGATGAGATTGTGTCTTCCTCGCTCATCCTCTTTTCACATGCATATGAAGCATTTCCAGAATCCGGTGACCGGAGCTAGGGCTCCGGCACCGGAAAATCCATGCTATGAACAAAACTCATCAATAATACATACTGTAGCGGTAAAATCATGAGTGTAAGTTATTAGCTAACTTAACTCAATGTAAACAGAGTCGCCACCGCGCTTTTATTTTATTCCAAATGGAAAAGGGAAAAAGAGCGAATAAAACCTAATGAATTTAAAAGCGAAAAGCTAAAAGAATCAAACAGAGAACGGGTAAGGGGATAGTTTACAAATTAGGAAGGATTTACGCACCCAAAATGTCCGTGGTACTCCACGGGAGCCCTTTGAAATATTTATTGCTTTTTTGGTTTGAAAATGGTTTGTTTGAAAGAGATTGAAGAGATGAGAAGAGAAACGTTTTTTAATATTTTTGTGTTAGAAGAGACGATTGTCTCATGCCTACGTACCCACAAAGTGCAATGCGAGATCAAAACCTCGTAGTTCGTGGTACAAAATGTGAAAAGAAACAATGAGTTGAATTAATTTTAAAATATAAAGATAAGTCGTCATTCTTTAGCGAATAATTCTGAAATTCTGGTATGACAGACTCAGATGTCTAATATGATGTTGAGACATCTTATCTGTTACTTATAAACATGGTAAGGTATACATATCAGTACTTAAATAATTCTGTTATATCAGAGTCAAACATGCTTCAGGATGTTGGGACATCTGATAGGACATTCAGTTCAGGTACTGCATAAAACATAAAAGATAAAAAGAACACAACAGAAGTTTGTTAACCCAGTTCAGTGTATAACCACACTTACATCTGGAGGCTACCAAGCCAGGAGGAAATCCACTATAAGTAATATTAATTCTAGACTTAAACCACCCTGTTTAATCTATCACTTAATAACTACCCAATGCAATTTCTACCTAAGACACAACTTAGATATGAGTACCCTACTCACTCCCCCTCAATCACACAGTGATCTTTTACAATGATTAATAAAATTGAAGTCACACTTCAAACACAACAGCTTGATCTTACTTAGAAGTTTCAATCAAGACACAATACTTCTCTTGCTTACAAGCTTCGAGAATCACAAGTGAAACAACCACAATAGTGTTACTTGTTATGCACGGCTGACACAAGGACACAACCCTAATAATGTTTACATTTTCGGTTCATTGAGTTGATCTAAACTAGGTTACAAGGTTTCTTTTATAACCTATTCCCAACTGGATTTGGGCCTAAACAATCACAACAATAGTTGCTACAAATATGCAGAAATATCTGCTACAAATATGCAGAAATATCTGCTACAAATATTCCAAAAGATCTTCAACTTCTAAAATATCTCTAAATATAGAAACCTATATTTTTCAATATTTGTCTTCAATTTAAATTGAGTCTTTAAGATCTTCTAGATCAGCACCACATATGATTGCATAATATCTCCAGAATATTCTGCATAATTCAGATCTGATAAATCCAATGTCATCACCTTGAATTAGGGTTTGTTACTTCCTAGATTCTAGGTGATTTTGTTCTTCTGATTAATCTGAATCTTCATAACAAAACTCCCTACAGATGCGCCTTGTTCTGTTTTTATCCATCCATAATTAATTCCAGATAACTCTCCTTACAATAAGCCAACAACTTAGAGATAAAGAAACCATATGGCAAACCACCGGAAAGACCAAATTGATGTCTTAAATGATAAAAGATCAAATGAGACCAATTAATCTTCCATCCCATTCTCAAAGCTTTTAGTAAAAACACATCAAAATCGGAAACTTGGGCATGATTGGAATGGCGAGGAACTAAAATATAAGCTAGCACAAAATGCAACATTCGGTCACTAACCGTCAATGACTTAGCATATTTGATAACACGGGATGATTGAGATTGTCTCCCAATTAAGTCATCATGAGTACCACGAGATATTTCAACAAAATAATTCAAGGTATCAAAGTCTTTCCAATGAGCACCTTCGGGAACATATCCGAAAAGAAATTCATCTCCCTCATTTGGAATTTCTAAACACTTAGCAATATCATCCAATCCAATGCATATATTAGTATTATTCACCACAGATTCCATAAAAACATCATCAAATTCATCATGAGTAAACTTAAGATTCCGATAAAAAGTTTTAACAAGTTCCGGATAAATCAAACCTGTCTCGGAGACTAACTTGTTCACACCGGAGTTTGTCAGAAGCTGTTCAAAATCAAAACTATGAACTGGAAAAGCAGAGAACTTCACATATTTGGTCTTCATCATCTCCCTTTGACTTACATCAGAGTTGGATTTTCTTCCCTTCGAAGGATGCATGTGACTAACATCCATGGATTCTTCCTTATTTCCAGTTTGTGAACCTTCACCCATAGCTTTCTTTCCCTTGTTCTTCTTGGTAGGAGCCATAATTTAGGTTTTGAAAAGTGAGGGTTTTGAGAGGAATCCGAAAATGTAATCCTTGATAGAGAGATATGGGAATGGTAGTATGTATGTGGAGAGTGTGGGTTTGCTTTTTATGGAGTTAATTTTGGAATTTATGTGAGTGGGTTATTTTTCCAAGTGAGGGTTTATGAGACATTGAAGGAGGAAGGTTGAAGAAGATGAGATGAGTTCCAAGACAAGTGATAATGTTTGGTCTTAAAGTACAACACTTTAAAAGTTATTTTTTTTCAGAATTGTTCAGCAGTAACCGGTTACTTACCCTGGGGTAACCGGTTACGCATGCGCGAAAATTAAAAAAAAAAGAAATCAAACAGTGGTAACCGGTTACTTACCCTGGGGTAACCGGTTACTCATGCCAAACATGCAAAAACAGCAAGCTTCTAGAGACAAAAAGGTGAGAGAAATTCATATTTTTGCACATGGACATGATTAAACACATATTAAGGCAACTTTTGATCATAGTACAAAAACTTGAAAAATAATTTAACTCTACGAAAAATCGAGAAAACTCACTTTTTAAACATAAATCATCAAAAAAATGTGACTTACCGAAGTCGAAAAATTATGAAAAATACATACCTTTGATCCTTAATGATGTATGATGAATATTTGATGAAGAAATTAGAGATCCGTTTCGGTCAAAATTCCAAGTTCTCAGCGAATTTTGTAAAATGGCTCTTTTGCAAGGGGTTTGGTGAATATGTCCGCAAGTTGGTTATGTGTATCCACAAATGTGACTTCGACATCTCCATTAAGCACATGATCTCGTAAGAAATGACGCCGGATGTCAATGTGCTTAGTTCTTGAATGCATGACAGGATTTTTTGTGATGTTGATAGCACTCGTATTGTCGCATCGAAGGGGAATGCATCCAAGGTTTAATCCATAATCATCAAGTTGTTGTTTAAGCCATAAGATTTGTGCACAACAACTTCCCGCCGCTATGTACTCCGCTTCATCCGTACTTAGAGCAACACAGGCTTGTTTCTTGCATGCCCATGAAACCAATGCATTTCCTAGGATGTGACATGTACCACTTGTACTTTTTCGATCTGTTTTGCATCCTGCATAATCAGCGTCAGAATAACCAACTAAATTACACATACTACCTTTCGGATACCATAATCCAACGTCCGTTGTTCCTTTAAGGTACTTCATGATCCTCTTGACCGCCGTAAGGTGTGACTCCTTTGGATTAGCTTGAAACCGAGCACACAAACAAACACTAAACATAATATCAGGACGGCTTGCCGTCAAATAGAGTAAAGAACCAATCATACCTCGATATTTCGTGATATCAATTGGAATTCCGAATTCATCTTGATCAACGTAGGTACCGGACCCCATTGGAGTAGCCCTAGGTTTGCACGTATCCATTTCGAATCTCTTCAATAATTCCTTGCAATATTTATATTGGTTGATGAAGATTCCTTCTTCTAGTTGCTTGATTTGAAGACCAAGGAAATAGTTCATCTTTCCCATCATGGACATTTCGAATTCTCCTTGCATTATTGATGAGAATTCCTCACAAAGATCTTTGTTAGTTGAACCAAAAATGATATCATCAACGTAAACTTGAACTAATAACGTATTACCTCTTGTTTTCTTAATGAACAAAGTTTTATCGACTTTTCCTTTTACGAAGCCCTTTTCGCAAAGAAAGTTGCTAAGGCGATCATATCATGCTCTTGGTGCTTGCTTTAGACCATAGAGAGTTTTTCTTAGTTTGAAAACATGAGATGGATTCTTGAAGTCTTCAAAACCCGGGGGTTGTTTGACATATACTTCTTCATTGATGTATCCGTTCAAGAAAGCACTTTTGACGTCCATTTGGTAGAGTTGAAAGTTCATGGAACATGCATAGGCAAGCAAAAGTCGAATAGCTTCCAATCTTGCAACCGGAGCAAAGGTTTCTTCAAAGTCAATACCTTCCTCTTGATTGTAACCTTGCGCCACTAATCTTGCCTTATTCCGAATGATAATACCATTTTCATCAAGTTTATTTTTGAATACCCATCTTGTACCTATAATATGTTTATCACTTGGTCTAGGGACAAGTTCCCAAACTTGATTCCATTCGAATTGATTCAATTCTTCTTGCATAGCGAGTATCCATTGATCGTCTTTTAATGCTTCATTGATTTTGGAGGGTTCTATTTGTGAGACAAACGCCATGTTCATGCAAGCATCTTTGAGATTTAACCTTGTTGCTACCCCTTGGCTTATATCTCCGATAACCTTGTCAATAGGGTGATCTCTATGAATTCTCCATTCTATAGGTAGATTGTTGATATCTTGATCTTATTGAATTGAATCTTCACTTTCAACTTGATCTTCAACATGGTTTTTCGAGGTATCTTCTTTAGGAACTTCTAAAATTTCATCATCATTATCACACAAAATAATATCCTCCTTGGAGGGGTTAGTTTCATCAAATTTAACATGAATAGATTCTTCAATAGTTAAGGTTCTTTTGTTATAAATTCTATATGCTTTACTATGGAGGGAATAACCGAGAAATATACCTTCATCCGATTTCTCATCAAACTTACCGAGATTGTCCTTGTCGTTGTTAAGGACAAAGCACTTACAACCAAAGACATGAAGAAATGCAATGGTTGGTTTTCTTCCTCTAAACAATTCGTATGGAGTCTTTTTGAGAATTGGTCTAATGTTGACACGATTACTTACAAAGCACGCTGTGCTTACCGCGTCCGCCCAAAAGTATTTAGGTAGATTTGAGTCACTAAGCATGGTCCTTGCAAGCTCTAACAATGACCGATTCTTTCTTTCTACGACACCGTTTTGTTGTGGAGTTCTTGGTGCGGAGAAATTATGTGATATCCCATTCTCTTCACAAAATTCATCAAGTGATGCATTTTGAAACTCACCACCGTGGTTGCTTCTTATGGAGACAATTGAAAGAGACTTCTCATTTTGGACTTGCTTGGCATACTTCTTGAATGCTTTAAAAGCGTCACTTTTCTGCACTAGAAACAAAGTCCAAGTATATCTAGAAAAATCGTCTACAATAACTAGTACATAAACATTACCTCCGAAGCTATTAGTTCTTGATGGACCAAAAAGATCCATGTGTAGTAATTGTAGCGACCTCGATGTGGACACCACGTTTTTGGATATGAAAGTTGATTTGGTTTGTTTGCCCTTTTGGCATGCATCACAAAGTCTATCTTTGACAAACTTCATCTTCGGTAATCCAATAACAAGATCATGCTTAACCAATTTGTTTAAGTGCTCCATGTGAATGTGAGCCATCCTTTTATGCCATAGCCATGACTCATTGTTATTTGCCACAAGGCATTTTACCTTCAAAGAAACACTGTCAAGAGAAATCATAAAAATATTATTGATTCTATTACCTTTTAACATAACCTCATGAGTGAATTCATCTACAATCAAACATTCATCTTTATTGAAGTTGATCTTGAATCCTTTGTCACAAAGTTGGCTAATGCTAAGAAGATTGTGCTTGAGTCCTTCGACATAGAGTACATCTTCTATAGTTGTAAAAGGTGGTGAACCAATGGTGCCAATGTCAAGAATCTTTCCTTTGTTGTTGTCACCATAAGTAATATAACCCTTGGCCTTAAGCTTTAGATTTGAAAATTTGTTTATGTCTCCCGTCATATGCTTTGAGCAACCACTATTGAGATACCATTGATTAGTGGTTGACTTCAAGCATACCTATAACACAAAATCAAGTAGTGTTAGGTACCCAAATTGCTTTGGGTCCTTGATAGTTAGTACCCTTTTCAACTCACACATAATGCCCTTTAGCAACACCAATGTTACGCACATAGCAAGCATTAGGTGTGTGGCCTTTAATTCCACAATAAAAACAAGTAGGTTGAAAATGACTTCTATATCTAGGAACATAATTCTTTTTCTTCACAACTCTTTTCTTTTTATGATTTTGATGCTGAATTTTAGAAGTGATTGCCTTCTCTTTAACAACTTGTTCACTTGCTCTTACGAAAACGGTCTCATTGGTGCTTGGTTTGGAAAACTTGGAATATCCTAATCCACTTTTATCATTAGGATATCTTTGATGTTTAAGAATTTCTTCCAAGCCAATTTGACCTTTTTCGTATCTTTCTAACACTCTTTTGAGTTGAACAATTTGAAAAGATAAGGATTCACAATTCTTGCATACAAGACTTTGTTTTTCATCCATCAATTTTTGTTTTTCATTTTCAATATTTTTCATAAAAACTGAATTTTGTTCTTCTAAAAATGAAATTCTTTTCTTTTGAGATGAGATGCTTTTATACAAAGTCTTGCATTCTTTTAGAAGTTCATCTATAACTTCTTGTGCATCATTATCATAAATAGAGTAATTGCTACTAACCTCATCATGTTCGTCATCGGAGTGGTGAGAAGCCATCAAAGCCATATTTGCACGTTCTTCATTTTCCAATTCCGATGATGAACTTATCTCATTGTCTTCCCACGCAACATATGCCTTCTTGTTTTTATAGTCCTTCTTGCCTTTGAATCCTCCTTTCTTTTGAAGCTTTGGACAATCCGGTTTGATATGTCCTTGCTTCCCACATTCATAGCATGTAACATCTTGGTTTGATGTGGATCCCTCTCTTTTCTTGAAATGTCTATTCTTTTTAGTGAAAAGAGATTTATCATTTTTATTAAAAAAACTTACCGAGCTTTTTCACAAGTAGCATGAAGTCTTCATCTTCCGATGTGTCCTCATCTTTATCTTGTTTAGATTCGACTTTCAAGGCAATTCCTTTAGACTTCTTTTCTTGATTCTCATGTTTTTCTAATCTTCCAAGTTCCATTTCATGTTCTTGGAGTTTTCCGAACAAGGATGCGGATGTCATCGTTGAGAGACTCTTTTTCTCGGAAATAGCCGTCACTTTTGGTTGCCATTCTCTTGTTAATGATCTTAGGACTTTAAGATTGAGATCATCATTTGTAAATGTTTTTCCAAGAGCAATCAAATGATTTGTAAGATGAACAAATCTCTTTTGCATTTCTACAATGGATTCTCCGGGCTGCATTCGAAACATTTCATACTCTTGGCTTAGGGTGTTTAGCCTTGATCTCTTCACTTCGGTGGTTCCTTCATGTGTTTCTACCAAGGTGTCCCAAATTTCCTTTGCCGATTTACATTGAGATATGTGAAAGAACTCATCCATACTAAGAGCGCTTTGGAGTATGTTGATTGCCTTCTTCTCATCTAGAATCCTTTTCTTATCATCTTCATCATAAGTATTTTTCAATTTTGCGGTTCCAATGCCATTGATAACATTCATCGGATTATGTGGACCATTTTCAATTGCTTCCCATATACCTTCTCCTTGGGCTTCAAGATGTGCCTTCATTCTAATCTTCCAAAAGTCAAAATATTCTCCGGAGAAGAGTGGGGGCTTGTTGCTACTTCCACCGTCTTTGAAAACCGGATGTGTGTTTGCGGAAGCCATGCTGGATCACTAGGAACAAGTTACCTATAACTTTCTCTAATGCCAATTGTAGTTTTAAAAGTGCACCTAAGAGGGGGGGGTGAATTAGGTTGTTAACAAATTCTTCGATTTTTACCGGTTTTGGTTTATTTTTCTGCTTAAGGTTAGATGCTGAAAAATAAAGTGCTGAAAGTAGAGAGGACACGGCGATGTATAGTGGTTCCCCTCACAATCCGAGAGTACTCCACTCCTCCTTCGACTCGAAAGAGAATTTTACTATGTTTTGGACTTGTACAAGACACTCCTAGTCTTAAGCCACTAAACCACCTAGAACAATCCTCTTGGATTTTTCCTAAGTTCAAGTAGAGAACAATCCTCTCTAAATGAACACACTTGTTTCCAACTAACCCTTGAAACACAAGTAATACAACTCCACAACTTTTTCTTAACAATCCTAAAACAAAGTGTGACTTTAGAAATAATTTAGAATTTTTGAAGTGTATGAAAATGATTTCTATGTTGTATATCAATCAATTGATTGATATTCTCCTTGTAGACAATCTCAATATAGTATACAAGTGTTCAATGCAAATGATATGTATTCTTAGCAATGTATGAAATTTTTGTGCAAAGAATACTTTAGTGACAATTTGTGAACACTTGAGAAAATTTGAAAATATATGTGAGAAATTGTTTATAAAAAGTATTTGCAAAAAAGGAGGTGAAAAGTGAAATCTGAAAAATGATGAATTTATATTGCTACACACACCTTTCTAAAGGAGTATAATGAGTGAAAGAATGCCATGGATCATCACAATGCATCAAAAAATTCTGGATGAAGAAATGCAATTTTTTGCCAAATTTTATCAGTGGTAACCGGTTACTTACCCTGGGGTAACCGGTTACTTATTCCCAACGTTAATTTTTATAAAAAAAACAACAGTGGTAACCGGTTACTTACCCTGGGGTAACCGGTTACTGAAGCTAAAAAATGAAAAAAAAAATTCTTGGCAAAATGTTTAATGCAATGACACAAAATTATGATGGATGAACCAAGACACTATTAGATGAATATTTTGAACACTTGTATATCATATTAGAGAAAGTTTAAGATATACCATTTATGTTGCTTGATCATTTGAAAGAAAATGCTCCATTTGAAATTATTTTTAGTCTTCACTTTAATATTCACTCCAAGTCTTCAACTCAATCCTTTTTTGATCTTTGCTCATAAGAGTTGTTGAGAAATGTTGTCTTCATCAAAATTACCAAGAAGCTATGCCTTCACATAAACATAGCTAGACTTATGTTTATGCGGAATGAATATAATTGAGGAATAAACATAAATAATACGAGTTATGTGAATTAGTGAATTGGTGCATGATGAACATGCTTGATTAGTGTATGTCCATGTTGCAATGTGTATGGGTGATGAGGTATGAATTGTGGTGAGAATATGCTTCATGTGCATTTTATATGCTGAGATATATAATTATATGCAATATTATTATGATAATGTTTCTCACCCTTCTGCTGTTTTATAATGCTCTATGAGGAAATGCAGAGTAGGTTGTTGGATGATATTTTTGTGAAGTTCGTCTTCAGCTTTTGGTCGGTCGGCTCTGATATGTAGCACCGGGTAGCTAGGATTTGCTTGATGCCTTTTGTGAATACATTTGTATATGTATTTTGATGTGATATGTTTTATGTAAACATGAAGTATTTTGGTGATTCAAACTTGCAGATATATTTATGATAAGTATATAAGTTTGAAATTGTTATGTTTTGTTTCCAATGTTTAATGCATTGATGAATACGGGTGTAAGGATGAAATCCTTGTGTATGTAAGTTACACCGTTTGTTGCATATCTTTATTGAGCAGGTGTTGTATGTTTTTAAATTCAAGTATAATGTGGCATTGCTCTTTTATACCATTTTTCAAATATACTCTGATGAAATTTTAATATGTGCCTAAGTGAATTAATTGCTTAATTGGGGTATAGAAAGGGGGTGTTACATTAAGTGGTATTAGAGCCAGTGTTCGAGTCAGTTGTGTCTGTCTTGATGTTGTTGTGATTCAACTTTTGTTTAATCTTGTTGTTGTCTTTGGGAACAATCAGAATATGGCTGGTAGAAATGACAATGCTATGGCTGCTGCTTTGGAAGCAATGACTAGGGCGGTGCAGGGAGCGCCGAATGTGAATGTGAATGATGAGTTCAGGAAGAATCAACTGCCGGTATTCAAGGGGAGATTTGATCCTGATGGTGCTCAGAATTGGTTGAAGGAGATTGAGAGAATCTTCAGAGTCATGGATTGTGCTGAAGAGAGTAAGGTGAGGCTTGGTTCTCACTTGCTGAAGGAAGAAGTCGATGATTGGTGGGTCGGTAGAAGTCAAACTCTTGAGGAGAATGATGAAGAGATAACTTGGGAAGTTTTTCGTACTGAGTTCTTAGGGAAGTACTACCCTGAGAGTGTGAAGGGAAAGAAGGAGATGGAATTCCTTGAGCTGAAGCAAGGTAGTATGTCAGTGGTTGACTATACTGCTAAATTTGTGGAATTGGTTCAGTTTCATCCTCATTATGCTGTTGCTACTGCTAAGATTTCTAAGTGCATTAAGTATGAGAATGACTTGCGCCCTGAGATTAAGCAAGCTGTGGGATATCAGAGAATCAGAAGGTTTTCAGATTTGACTGAATGTTGTAGAATTTTTGAAGAAGATAGCAGAGCTCGTTCTACACATTACAAGAGTGTGAATGAGAGGAAAGGGAAGCAACAAGCTAGAAGTGGGCCTTATGTGACACCCGCTGATAAGGGAAAACATAGGGGAAACTTTGATAGGAGATCTGGTGGAGGGAGTTCTGGCCCCGTTAAGTGTTACAAGTGTGGCGATTTAGGCCACAAGTCCTTTGAGTGTGGGAAGAATATTGTGAAATGTTCAAACTGTGGAGGTCTTGGACATGCTACTACCGAGTGTAGGAGGAATGTTGTGAAGTGCTTCAATTGTGGGGAAGTTGGTCACATTAGTACTAAGTGTACTAAGCAGAAGCAAGCTCAGGCGGGCGGAAAGGTGTTTGCATTAGCAGGGTAGGATACTACTAGTGCAGACCGTTTGATTAAAGGTACATGTTTTATTAATAGTACGCCTTTAGTTACTATTATTGATACGGGAGCGACTCATTCGTTTATTTCTCTTGAGTACGCTAAGCATCTGACTTTGTTTATGTCTTCTTGGGGTGGTGAGATGGTTATTGAGACTCCTGCTTCAGGATCGGTAACTACTTCTTTGGTGTGTGTATGTTGTTCTTTGACCATGTATGGTAAAGATTTTGTTATGGATTTAGTTTGTTTTCCGTTGGAAGGTTTGGACGTGATCTTGGGTATGAACTGGTTGCAATTTAATCGAGTTCATATAGATTGTTATCATAAGTTAGTAAGGTTTCCTTCTTTGGATGATGATGAAGAAGAGAGTTTCCTATCCACAAAAGAGTTGAAGAAACTTTTAGTGGACGAAGCTCAATTGTTTGGTTTGTTTGCATCATGGTCAGTGGAAAGAGAAGTGGAGATAAGTAGGTTTCTAGTGGTGTGTAATTTTCCAGAAGTGTTTCCGGACGATATTAAGGATGTACCGCCGGAAAGAGAACTTGAGTTTTCTATTGATCTAGTTCCGGGTACTAGACCGATTTCGATGGCACCGTATCGTATGTCAGCTTCAGAGTTGGTAGAATTGAAAAAGCAATTGAATGACTTGTTAGACAAGAGGTTTGTTAGACCGAGTGTTTCTCCTTGGGGTGCACCGGTATTGTTAGTAAAGAAGAAGGACAGAAGCATGCGGTTATGTATTGATTATCGACAGTTGAATAAGGTGACAATTAAGAACAAGTATCCGCTTCCGAGGATCGATGATTTGATGGATCAATTGGTTGATGCGTGTGTTTTTAGTAAGATTAATTTGAGATCAGGATATCACCAGATTCGTGTGAAAGAGGAGGATATTCAAAAACGGCTTTTAGGACACGGTATGGTCATTACGAGTATTTCGTGATGCCATTCGGAGTTTCTAATGCACCGGGTGTGTTTATGGAATACATGAATCGTATTTTTCATGAACAGATGGATCGTTTTGTGGTTGTGTTCATCGACGACATTTTGATTTATTCTGAGTCTCAAGAAGAGCATGAAGAGCATTTAAGGATTGTGTTACAGATTTTGAGAGAGAAACAATTGTATGCTAAGTTGTCAAAGTGCGAGTTTTGGTTGTCGAAGGTAAGTTTTCTTGGGCATGTGATTTCCGATGGTGGTATTAGTGTTGATCCATCCAAGATTGATGCGGTAATGTAATGGGAAGTTCCTAGATCAGTTACGGAGATTTGAAGCTTTTTAGGCTTGGCGGGTTATTACTAGAGGTTTATTGAAGGATTTTCAAAGTTGGCACTTCCGTTAACGCAATTGACTTGTAAAGGAAAAACTTTCATTTGGGACATTCATTGTGAAGAGAGTTTTATGGAACTTAAGAGAAGGTTAACAACGACTCTGATCTTGATTTTGCCGAATCCGACAAAACCATTTGTGGTGTTTTGTGATGTTTCATTGTTTGGGTTAGGTGGTGTTTTGATGCAAGATGGAAAAGTTGTAGCTTATGCTTCAAGACAATTGAGAGTGCATGAAAAGAATTATCCTACGCATGATTTGGAATTAGCGGCCGTGGTTTTTGCTCTAAAATTTGGAGGCATTATCTTTATGGTGCGAGATTTGAAGTTTTTAGTGATCACAAAAGTTTGAAGTATTTATTTGATCAAAAGGAATTGAACATGAGACAAAGGATATGGTTAGAACTTTTGAAGGATTATGATTTTGGTTTGAATTACCATCCGAGTAAGGCGAATGTGATGGCCGATGCCTTGAGTCGTAAGTTGTTACATATGTCCGCATTGATGATGAGAGAATGGGAACTTTTGGAGAATTTTAGAGACTTGAGTTTGGTTTGTGAGATGACACCGAGAAGTGTGAGACTTGGTATGCTTCATGTTACAAAAGATTTTCTTGCAATCGTTTGTGAAAAGCAAAAGTTGGATTTGAAATTTGTCGATTTGATGATGAATGAGAATGAGGATTTCAAGGTTGATAATTTTGGAGTTTTGAGATTCCGTGGTCGTATTTGTATTCCCGATGATGAGGAGTTGAAAAAGATGATATTGGAAGAGGGACATCGGAGTAATTTAAGTATTCATTCGGGAGCGAATAAGATGTATCAAGATTTGAAGAAGATCTTTTGGTGGTCCGGATTGAAGAGAGATGCAGCTCATTTTGTGTATGCGTGTTTGACTTTTCAGAAGTCTAAGGTGGAACATCAGAAGCCTAGTTGTTTGATGCAACCGTTGGATATTCCGGAATGGAAATGGGATAGTATATCGATGGATTTTGTTACGGGTTTTCCGAATATACAAAGAGGTCATAATGCTATTTGGGTGATTGTGGACAGGCTTACTAAATCTGCTCACTTTATTCCGATGGATATTAGTTATTCTTTGGAGAAGCTAGCCGAGATTTATGTTTCTTTGATTGTGAAGTTACATGGAGTTCCTAAGAGTATTGTATCGGATAGAGATCCTAGATTTACATCGAGGTTTTGGGAAAGTTTGCAAAAGGCTTTGGGTTCTAAGCTAAGATTGAGTTCGGCTTACCATCCGCAAACGGACGGTCAAACCGAGAGGACGATTCAATCGTTAGAGGATTTGTTGTGTGCTTGTGTGCTAGAACAAGGTGGTATTTGGGATAGTTATTTAACGTTGATTGAGTTCACCTATAATAACAGTTTTCATTCAAGTATTGGTATCGCACCATTTGAAGCTTTATATGGTCGGAGATGTCGAACACCTTTATGTTGGCATGAAACCGAAGAGAGAACGGTAGTTGGACCGGAGATGGTACAACAAACTACGGAAAACGTGAAGTTTATTCGGGAGAAGATGAGAGCTTCTCAAAGTAGACAAAATAGTTATCATGACAAGAGGAGGAAGGATCTTGAGTTTCAGGAAGGCGACCAAGTGTTTTTGAGAGTTACACCGGTTACGGGTGTAGGTCGTGCTTTGAAGTCGAAGAAGTTGACTTCTCGTTTTGTTGGGCCGTATCAGATTACTGCACGAGTTGGTGTTGTGGCTTATCGTGTGGCGTTGCCTCCGAATCTTTCGAATTTGCATGATGTGTTCTATGTTTCGTAACTTCGGAAGTATGTTCCGGATCCGTCACATGTTTTTCCTATGGACGAGGTTGAGGTAAGAGATAACCTTACGGTGGAAGCTTTTCCGGTTAGGATTTTGGACCGTGAAATCAAGAAGCTAAGAGGCAAGGATATTGCGCTTGTGAAAGTGGCGTGGGGAGGCGCTGCGGAAGGCAATATGACTTGGGAATTGGAGAGTGGGATGTGCGAGTCGTATCCGGAGTTGTTTGAATCAGGTAATATTTTCGAGGATGAAAATTTCTAAAGTGGGGGAGAGTTGTAATGCCCTGATTCGATAATTCCCATTTTGTTGGAGTCTTTTATTTTAATTGAGTAATTATTATTTTGTTTGTGAAATTAATATGATGATATGATATGCTGATGAATTAATGTGATATATTGGTGTGATATGTGATTTTTACCGTTTTATGAATTTCCGGGTAAAATTGGATAAGAGGGTATTTTAGACTTTTATTAATTAGTGATAAGTTAGAAATTAGTAGAATTGGTCTTTTGTGAGAAAATGATATTTGGTTGGAGAGAGTAGAAAATAGAAAGAAAATATAAGAGAGTGAGAAAGAGTATAAGTTGGTAAGAAGAGAAAGAAAAGGTAGAAAGAAAAAAAGAAGAAAGAAAAAGGGAGAAGAAAAAGAAGAGAAAAGAGGGAAAGTTGGAAAAGCTTCAAGATTGCTCCAAGAAATCGAAATAATCGGGTAAGGGTGATAAGCATTGTTATCTTAATATTGTGTATGATTATATATGTGTTTGATTGGTTGAGTTTTGGTTTTGATGGAAGTTTAGAGAAGATGAATAGTTAGGGTTTGAGAGAAAATGTGAGAAATTGGTAGATTAATCGGTTGGAAATTGTTATAGTCGAAGTATGATAGCTAGAATATGTCATTGATTATGTTTGTTGAGTTTTGGAGGAGTTTTGGGGGCATCTTAATGGACTGTTACGCTGCTGAGAATTCTGGAAATCACAGTGGTCGCTCAGCGAGCTATCCCTCGCTCAGCGAAAGTTCCAGGGCGATTTTCGCTCAGCGAGCAAGAGGGCGCTCAACAAGCCTGTAGGTTTTTGAGGGGTTATGTGTTTTAACCCGTAACTTGAGTTTCGGGTATCCGTTTTTAGTGATCCTTATATCGATTCGAAGCTAGAAACGTGTAGAATCTATTGATGCTAAGAAGAGTAATTTTAGCCGACTTTTACCCGACTTTTCTGATAAAACATAATTATGTTAATTATGGAATTATGGGTTTGATTGTTGTGTTGTGACCGTTTGGCAAGTAGATACATTGCTTTAATTAAATGCCAATGTATGCTAATTGTATGAGATGAATGCATAACTATATTGTGAATATGTATGCATTTTCAAGAATGTTGTGTGTCATTTTGCATGTAAACATAATGTATGCATTCTTGTGCTGTGGGATTCATTGTGAATCCGTTGTAGCATCGTGTGCTCATGTGGAGTGTGAGCGATGACTACAACAAGATCGAGTGCCCATGTGGGGTGTGAGCTATCAGATTGTGTGCCCATATGGGGTGTGAGCAATCCAGAAACATCGTGTGCCTGTGTGGGGTGTGAGCAATGGGTGATTTATTCATATTGATTGTATGCCCGTATGGGGTGTGAGCAATTGAATTGTGTGCCCGTGTGGGGTGTGAGCAATCCATAAACATTGTGTGCCCATGTGGGGTGTGAGCAATGGGTGAACATCGTGTGCCCAAAGGGGAGTTACTTTAGGTAACAAGCAATGATTCCATTTGGTTCTTGAGAGAACCTGCTGAAATGTTGAGTCGGTACCGCATTGCATATGCATAGAGTCGTGTGTCAGTCTCTATGAGTTGCATTTTATCATTTTAATTATGATATGCAGAAATAAACATGAATGTGTAAATGTTTATTTGAAGTATTATGGAGATGATAGTATGTGTGATGAAACATACTTGATTGTATATATGCATGTTTGATATGTATATGTATGTGGTTTATATATTTGTAATGTATATGTGTGATTAAACATATCTAGATGTATGTTTATGCGGAATGAATAGAATTGAGGAATAAACATAAATAATACAAGTTATGTGAATTAGTGAATTGGTGCATGATGAACATGCTTGATTAGTGTATGTACACGTTGCGATGTGTATGGGTGATGAGGTATGAATTGTGGTGAGAATATGCTTTATGTGCATTTTATATGTTGAGATATATAATTATATGGAATATTATTATGATCATGTTTCTCACCCTTCTGCTGTTTTATGATGCTCTATGAGGCATTGCAGAGTAGATTGCTGGATGATATTTTTGTGAAGTTCGTCTTCATCTTTTGGTCGGTGGGCTCTGATATGTAGCACCGGGTAGCTAGGATTGGCTTGATGCCTTTTTGTGAATACATTTGTATATGTATTTTGATGTGATATGTTTTATGTAAACATGGAGTATTTTGGTGATTCAAACTTGCAGATATATTTATGATAAGTATATAAGTTTGAAATTGTTATGTTTTGTTTCCGCTGTTTAATGAATTGATGAATACGGGTGTAAGGATGAAATCCTTGTGTATGTAAGTTACCCCGTTTGTTGCATATCTTTATTGAGCAAGTGTTGTATGTTTTTAAATTCAATTATAATGTGGCATTGCTCTTTTATACCGTTTTTCAAATATACTATGATGAAATTTTAATATGTGCCTAAGTGAATTAATTGCTTATTTGGGGTATAGAAAGGAGGTGTTACAAAATGCATCAAACCTCCTTTGGAAAATATACACATTCGCAAAGCCTCGACCGGGCGAGCTCTCCTGGCGACCATGGAAAGGTTTTTCCTCTACCTCAATTTTGATATGCCTCGCCTTCATATTGCCTTCAGCCCGCCTGGTGATGCTCTCCTTGCGAGCTCGCTGATTTTCCCCTTCTTGACTTTGTTCCCACTTCATTACTTTGTGTTTTTTCTTTGATTTCTTGCACATTTCCTGCACACTTAGCTCACACATCAAGGATACCAAAGCCAATTACAATTTACATGACATTATACGAAAACTTGGGGAAACTAATCATTTAAACCGCAAAATAATGTCGAAGAGTGCCAAGATTTTATGTACAAAAATAGTTAAGATTTTCACTTATCACAGACCATGTGCTTGGGAAAACTCTTCGCATGTGTGTTTTCTTTGTCATACCCTGTGCTTAGGAAAACTATCTTCTCTTGCGTGTTTGTCTTGTCAGACTTTGTGCTTGGGCAAACTCTTCTCATGCGTGTTTTCCTTGTCATACCCTGTGCTTAGGTAAACCATATTATCTTGCATGTTTGTCTTGTTAGACCCTATGCTTAGACAAACCTTTATCTTGCATGTTTGTCCTATTAGACCATGTTCTTGGACAAACTCTTCTCATGTGTGTTTCCCTTGTCAGACCCTGTGCTTAGGCAAACTCTCTCGTCTTGCATGTTTTCCATGCCATACCATGTGCTTAGGCAAACCCTATTCCCATGCTTGCTTGCCTTGTCAAATCTTGTGCTTAGGCAAACCCTCTCCTTTTGCATGTTTGTTTTGTCAGACCCTATGCTTTGACAGACTCCCTCATTGCTTGCATTGTTAATCCCATGCTTTGGCAAGCCCCCTTCATGCAAGTTTTCCATGTTAGTCTCATGCTTTGGCAAACCCCTTTTTCCTCTCATGTTTGTCTTGTTAGTCTCATGCTTAGACAGACACTCTCATGTTTTCCATGTTAGTCTGATGCTTTGGCAAACCCATTTTCCTCTCATGTTTGTCTTATTAGTCCCATGCTTAGACATACTTTCTCGTGTTTTCTGTGTTAGTCTCTTGATTTAAAAAACCCTTTTCCCTTTCACGTTTGTCTTGTTAGTCCCATGCTTAGACAGGCTCTCTCATTTTTGCCATCTCAGTCCTATGCTTTGGAAAACCCCTTTTTATTTCATGATTTTCTTGTTAATCACATGTTTAGACAAACTTCCTCATGTTTGCCTTATTAGTCTCAATTTTTGGCAAACCCTCTTTTCATTTCATGTCTATCTTGTTAATCTCATGCTTAGATAGACCTTTTCTCAGTTCAAAACTCTTTTTCAATTCAAGAAAATTTTCTTCTTTTTCAATTCAAGTCCTTTCTTTTCCTATTCAATCAACTTTTTCTTTTTCTTTTGACATTTGAACCCTTTTACAAAACAACTCTTCTTTTCAGAAAATAACTTTTATAATTCGTTTCATAGAAGTCATACTAAAAGCTTAGAGCATCCGAACTAGGACCAAATCAGCTAACATCTATACACTTCTAGGATACGATTATAGTTGTTCCCTGAACATAACCAACATACACTTATTTTATACTCTGAACTATGAAGCTCTGATTTACTCATTTCACTATGAGGATACGTAGACACGAGGGTGCAAATCCTTGGCCAGCACACTAATTTAAAAAATTTCCCCCCTTTCGCAAGTAACCTTTAGATAATAACACTCATTCATACAAAGAATAATCAAAATGGTTCTCGTTGAGTACGACAGATGTAAGGGATGCTAATACTTTCCCCTCGCATAACCAATTCCCTTACTTGTTTCTCTTTCCCTTGGGTTTTATCGATATTTCCCCTTTCCTTTTGGAGTAAATAAAGTTTGGTAGTGACTTTGTTATATCATTGAGCGTGCAATGGACTCAAGTATTTTTTTCGCCGTGATAGATGGCACCAAGATTTATATAGGTTCGGTTGAGTGTTGGCCTAGTCTTGTCCCCAAGAGATCTTCTTGAGAGTTCACTATAATAATGAGCTCTTATAAGTTATGCCCACGAGCCTTTGATATAAGTGAGTGAAGGATTTTACACTGGCTTATCCCCCCAAACTAAACAGAGATTTTCCATGAGATGAACTCATGAACCAAATAGAGATTTACCAGGCTAACCTCAATAACTAAATGGAACTTTTGCGGGCTGAGTTCTATAGCTAAATATAAAAAAATTTCATTGGTTGATCTCAAGAACCAAACTCAATTCTTCAAGAGTAGTGCACTCTTAAAAATACAACAATAGCACGACTCAAGTACAACTGTTTCCTCACAAGCAGTTTTCACTTACAAGATACTATGACAACTTTAGTGAAAAAGACTATTTAAAAAGAGATAAAAGAGTGATAAAATATAAGAATTCAAAAAAATATTAATTCATGTATGTTTTGAAATGAGGAAATACCTCCTTTATATAAAAGAAAATATGAATAAAACAGGAAACAATCCATAAGTTTAACTAATGGGATAATTGATTAGGTACCCTCAAATAATTGATTACTAAGGCCGCAAATGGAAGGTTTTGATATATAGTTGTTATAAGCATTAAGAGATTGTCTTAATTGATTATAGACTCGACCAAGTAAGTCTTAATTGATTAGGTCATTTGTCTAATCGATTATTTAGTTGAAAAATTGCTTCCAACCAATCACTCTCCTAGATAGTTGGTTAGGCTCTAAAAACATGTTTAGGTGTTTTTTTAAAGTAAAGATAGACCTTAAAAGTATTTTAAGTGTGTATTTGAGATTGAAATTCTGGTATGACAGACTGAGATGTCGAATATGATGTTGAGACATCTTATCTGTTACTTATAAACATGGTAAGGCATACATATCAGTACTTAAATAATTCTGATATATCAGAGTCAAACATGCTTCAGGATGTTGTGACATCTGATAGGACATTCAGTTCAGGTATTGCATAAAACAGAAAACAGAAAAGATATAAAGAACACAGCAGAATTGTTAACCCAGTTCAGTGTATCTCCACACTTACATCTGGGGGCTACCAAGCCAGGAAGGAAAACCAATATGAGTAATATTAATTCTGGAATTAAACCAACCAGTTTAATCCTTCACTTAATATCTACCCAAGGCAATTTCTACCTAAGACACGACTTAGATATGAGTACCTACTCACTCCCCCTCAATCACACAGTGATCTTTTACAATGATTAATAAAATTGAAGTCACACTTCAAACACAACAGCTTGATCTTACTTAAAAGTTTCAATCAAGACACAATACTTCTCTTGCTTACAAGCTTCGAGAATCACAGGTGAAACAGCCACAATAGAGTTCCTTGTTGCGCACGGCTGCCACAAGAACACAACCCTAATATTGTTTACATTTTCGGTTGATTGGGTTAATTCTAAACTAGGTTACAGGGTTTCTTTTATAACCTATTCCCAACTAGATTTTGGGCCTAAACAATCACAACAATAGCTACTACAAATATGCAGAAAAAATCTGCTACAAATATACCAAAAGATCTTCAAATCTAAAAACTCCTAAAATATCTCTAAATATAGAAACTCTATATTTTTCAATATTTGTCTTCAATTTAAATTGAGTCTTTAAGATCTTCTAAATCAGCACCCTTTAAATCAGCGCCACATATGATTGCATAATATCTCCAGAATATTCTGCATCTTTAAAAAATAATTCCACCTGTGATATCAGAATATTTTGTAGAATATTCTGCATAATTCAGATCTGATAAATCCCACTGTCATCACCTTGAATTAGGGTTAGTTAGTTTGTTACCTCCTTGATTCAAGGTGAGTTAGTTATTCTGTTATACTGAATTCAGATAACTAATCTCCCTAAAGATACGCCTTGTATTGCTTATCTCTTTCCAATTAATTCCAAATAAATTCCCCTGAATTTACTCAGTTCTGTTGCGCATCATTTAAGTCTGGTAGCAGGTTTACGATGTCCCAACATCTGGTGTGACATCCTGATGTCTTGACTTAAGTGTTACTCTGTTTGACAATGTCACAACATCTGGTGTGACATCCTGATATCTTGACTTAAGTTCATTAACTGTTACTCTATTTGACAATGTCACAACATCTGGTGTGACATCCTGAACTAAGTTCAACACTTCTTGTTTGATATCTATCTGTAACACATGACAGTAATGTTGTCATGACAGTTGCAGATGTTTCAACATCTTCTTTGACATCTGTCTGTAACATATGACAGTAATGTTGTCATGACAGTTGCAGATGTTTCAACATTTTTTTTGACATCTGTCTGTAACATATGACAATAATTCTGTCATGACATTTGTAGATGTTTCAACATCTTCTTTGACATCTGTCTGTAACATATGACAGTAATTCTGTCATGACATTTGCAGATGTTTCAACATCTTCTTTGACATCTGTCTGTAACATATGACAGTAATTCTGTCATGACATTTGCAGATGTTTCAACATCTTCTTCAGTATCTGCCAATTATTATAACCATATTTATCTGTGCCACCATGTCAGGACATCATGTTTGACATGTTCTTCCAGAATCTATACCATGTTAATTTAACATATGGAACTTCTTATTCAACATTTTCCAGCCATATTAGTTTTACCAAACATAATGCCAATCATAAAATAATAGGATTAACAATCTCCCCCTTTGGCTTATTTTGGCTAAAACTAATTTACATGTAGAAGTTCCTTAACATCACATCTTCATATCAGACCTCAATAGTACACACTATTAATTCTCCCCCTTTTTAGCCATAAAAAGACAAAGAAACGATAATAACCATAGACTATCTGCTAGAAGTGCAACGGTATGGTTCACAATTCCTCAAGAATCAAACATAAACTGCAGACAGCAGTTTTATACAATATATCCTTCTAGACTCCTAGGATACTCCTTATCTGGTTAAGGTATTACTCCCCCTTAACTCCACAAAATCAGTTGAACATACTTGTAACACACTCCCCCTGTCTAGGATACTCCATGCTTCTCTGTACATTGATGAAAGGAAAACATAAGACGCATCTTCATGTCTTCAAGAGCTCACCCTCTGTTCAATTCCCAATTGAACACATTCACTTCTTGTACCAAAGCATACCTGATTCCTTTCTTGGTTTGTAGTTACCACAGACTACACAAGATGAACATCTTCTAGCACACAGGTTCTTGACACTAAGCCTTTACACACCAAAGGCCATACAATCCAGATAAAACACATCCAAACTAATTATGAAATTAGAATGAATGTCCACAAACAAACTTCCAAGCAATCAATACCTGATATACTTCTGGTGGATCAACAGAGATGTGCTCTTCAGTTGAGGCCTTGTGGTGGTCCTCAGATGTTTCAACATCTATTGGGACATCCTGTTGAGCAGGAGTGTCCTTTGCAGCCTGAGTTTGTTGATCTTCTTGTGGGGCTGGCATAGTGTTCAGAGAGATAGATATGCCACTTACCACTCTTTGCTCAGATAGGATCTTGGTTACCAACTCCTTTATGGAATCATCCACATATTCAGAAGCTTTTGGAGTTTTGTACAATGGTGAAGGTATGCCTTTGGTCTTGCTGAAAACTTGATCTTTTTGGAGTTCTTGGCTTTTTAGCACGAGGAACACTTCCAGTCTCTTCTACATGTTTCTTCCAATATAGATCATCTACTTCATCATTCTCCCATATGATTAGGTAGTCTAATAATAGAAACCATGTAGATAAACACCCCAGATAATGTACTAACACTTAGTTAGAACATTTTTTTTCATACACCAAGACCTTATCACCATGATCCTAGATGTGCTCCACCAACTGGACTTACTATAGTATAGTAATCCAAGAACTGAAAATCGTCAACTACACTGTGCCACCAGTTAGAATTAGAAATCCAGAAAGAGTGATAAACTCTCATCCACCTTCAAGAAGAATAAATCCTCTTGAGTCTTCAACTCATCACTCCTCTGCCCAAGAGCAATTTGTTCCAAGACAATCCTCAAGAACAACCAGCTGCCACACTCTGATTATCTTGATTCTTCGAATCCACTTTAAAGATCAACCAATTACCACATTTTGATAACCTCTTTTATGAATCCTCATATGAAAAAGCCAATTGACACTTTTGTCTTCTTCACGTTTATAATAAAGCTTCCAAAGATATCCTGATCAAAAAAGTTGATCTTCACCAATTAGACTCTGATGTTGAACTAGATGTTTAAACATTATTAGCCCACATCCATCTGTTAAATTCAGTTCCTTCTTCTGCCACTTGAAAGAACCTCCTTCCTTTATAGAACAAGAGTTACATGCTCTCATAGACTTGATTTATCCATCAAGTTTGAGTAGACAACCTCCATTCTATTGGTTTTGCAGAAGTTCTTACCAATAACACATATTGATGAGAAACTTCCAATGTTTCTCCAAAGTCTTCAAACCTGCCACTGTCTGATTATTCAGAAGGAATAGTTAAGAACTACACCTCAAAACTATACCAAGGATGCCACCTTTCCTTGAGTAAAGCAGTCTAAACAAATTTATGATATCTCCACCTATCTTAACTCCATGATGAGCATTCTGGACTACACCTAGATCAGAAATAAACCAATCCAAGTAGTCACCAAGATTATGATATGTTCATGGTCTTTCATCTCCATCTTCAGAATCAACAATATCCAGACAAGTTCTTCCCAAGAAACTTTCCAGAAATACATAGCTCTTGTCACACAATACTGAAGCCAATGCTACAGCTTATGCAATACCTCTCCCATGATTCTGCACAAACTCTGATGATAAGATGTTCCAACATCTTTTTGAACATCACCAATCTTGAATCACAAGGATAATCAATCAAATATTTGTGAATTCCACAAACAACAATTGATCTTAAATCCTTGTATAATACCTTATCAGATAGTTCTACACAATCTGATCTTTTACTTTTGAAGGATTTTAAGGTTAGCTCCAGATAAGATTAGCAAGATCTCCTCATGTCATGGATAAACAATACTCCAGCTGAGCATGTACTCCACTAATTCTCAATTTCACACCCCTGATGAACATACAAAGAGCACAACTGATAAATATCCACACTTGATTTTATATTCCAAAACAGATGCTCTTAGTTTGCTTGCTACAAAGGGTTTATACTGCCACTATCCATGACTAGTAGTGGAAGAGACTACCAGTTCAACAACCATTCTGATCAGACTTCCCAATCTGACATTCTTCCCTTGCTTCTAGCAATTGTTGGTCACATTGATAGCTTTAATCATGACCAAAGTCATGCATTTTTCACCCACATTTGTAAATACATTTAGAAGCTTCTTCATCTTCAGATTCATCATTAGATTCATCAGTATTCTAAGTAACCTCTTCCAGCTCCAGCCTTTGAAATACTTCCTCAAGCTTTTTCTTCCTGGCATCCAGATTTTTGCAAGTGTTCTTCAGATCTGCAATCAAGGCAGCTTTGGATATGGGAGTCTTTGCTTTTGAAGGTCCAGCAGATGTCCTAGTGGAAGCTTCAACATCAGCAGCATGATGGCTCAAGAAAAGTTTGTAATGGAAGGCCAGAGGACTTTTTCTTTTGCATACTGAATCCTTCTCAGTGAGGATACCTGGATACTGGCTTAGTATGATTCCACATAGCAGAGAGGAAAAAGCAATGGGAAGCTTTGTTGCAGATGTTCCAACATGCTTCAATGTCTGATAAAAAATATAAGCCCCAAAGTACAGCTTTGCTTGGGTGCCCACAGCATATATGAACCTGCTCAATTCAGTTGCTATTGAGGAGGTATGGTTGGTAGGGACCCAATTTGAAGTGCCAATCCTATGCAGCATTGCATACTTCCTTGTCAGCAAGCTAACAGAAAATTTCCCTTTGATTGGCCAAGCTTTGAATTGATTAGCAGTGATGACCTTGCACACATGGTTATTTATCTTTCCCAGCTCATTAGGTCCATCAGATTCTCTTCCTAGATAGTGGTTGATAACCCTAGAAGAGAATTCCACACATTTCCCTCTTACATACACCTTTCTGAAGTCATCTGATTTACCATCATCACAGTCCTCTTGTAGGTTGACAATGAATTCCTTGACTAGCAGCTCATAGCAAGGTGAAAAGTTTGATACTGTCTTGAATAAACCAGCAGAAGAAATTAGGTCAATTACCTCAGTGCACTCAAGTGCATTTCTGCCCAGCTCTCTTTCAAGTGCTACCCTTCTTTGGTATACAAATTTCCATCTGCTCACACTTGACACATGATGGAATGAAACATTGTCCAGAGGAGCTTCTGGAACAGCAGAGGTGGACCTTGAGGGTGTTGGTTTCTTCTTTGGTTGGGATGTTGGGACATCCTCTTCAACATCTGAATTTGGTGGAGTTACAGCTTTCCTCTTTTGGGTATTCACCTTGCTCCATTGTTTAGTAGGACCAAGTATCACTTTGACCTTGTCTTTCTTTGGAGTAGGCTGCTTCTTTTCAGGAGATGAATGTCCTGTAGTCTTCTTTTCCTTTCTAGCCCTAAGCCTTTTGGCTATGCTAGGGTCCACAGAAGCAATGATCATTATCTAAGTCTTCAACATGTAGCATAGATGCCTCCTCTTCCAGGTTAGGAGTAGGTTCCAAACATATGTGATCATCACACATTTGTCTAGCACCCAAAGCATCCATCATCACACCAGTTTCCTTCTTCTGGAACACAAAACTAAGCTTGGTTCATAAAATGTTGATGTGTAGTGTGGTGTTAAGCCATTAGGATTGACATATCAATTCAGCTTCTTTCTTGATGAAACTTCCTTCAGTTCATGATTTAGACAATCATAAACATGTATCTTCACAGGAGAGATTTTCTCCAGCTATACCTAAACAACATAGGACACCATAACCAAGAAGGATATCCTCATTAGGTCACCATAAATAAGCTTAAGAGATAACTTATCAAGATTTTCACTCCCGCATGAAAGATTTGATAATTATACTCTTTTGTTTTGGCTCCAACCTCTTCTTTCATCAAGAACCACAACATTCTGAACTAAGTGTTCTCCAATTCTCACAGAAAACAAAATACAAGCCTCCTTCAAATATAGAATTCTCAGAACCAAGATGTCAGGACATTCTGTTTGACATCATAGCTACACAACAATTCACCAGCAAATTTCCAGCCCTGATAACACCAGACTGGTCCAATATACACCATATGATGAATAGTCCATCCTCCACTTCTAGGGACCATTCAAACACCAATATGAACCTCTCAAGTTCAAACAGCTTTTCATTATATCCTCCTTCTTCCTTTACCATGAACCAGAAAGTATCCCCCTTAGATCTCATCCAGAAACAGACCAGGATGCCTGCTCTGATACCAATTGAAATTCTGGTATGACAGACTCAGATGTCTAATATGATGTTGAGACATCTTATCTGTTACTTATAAACATGGTAAGGTATACATATCAGTACTTAAATAATTCTGTTATATCAGAGTCAAACATGCTTCAGGATGTTGGGACATCTGATAGGACATTCAGTTCAGGTACTGCATAAAACATAAAAGATAAAAAGAACACAGCAGAAGTTTGTTAACCCAGTTCAGTGTATAACCACACTTACATCTGGAGGCTACCAAGCCAGGAGGAAATCCACTATAAGTAATATTAATTCTAGACTTAAACCACCCTGTTTAATCTATCACTTAATAACTACCCAATGCAATTTCTACCTAAGACACAACTTAGATATGAGTACCCTACTCACTCCCCCTCAATCACACAGTGATCTTTTACAATGATTAATAAAATTGAAGTCACACTTCAAACACAACAGCTTGATCTTACTTAGAAGTTTCAATCAAGACACAATACTTCTCTTGCTTACAAGCTTCGAGAATCACAAGTGAAACAACCACAATAGTGTTACTTGTTATGCACGGCTGACACAAGGACACAACCCTAATAATGTTTACATTTTCGGTTCATTGGGTTGATCTAAACTAGGTTACAAGGTTTCTTTTATAACCTATTCCCAACTGGATTTGGGCCTAAACAATCACAACAATAGCTGCTACAAATATGCAGAAATATCTGCTACAAATATGCAGAAATATCTGCTACAAATATTCCAAAAGATCTTCAACTTCTAAAATATCTCTAAATATAGAAACCTATATTTTTCAATATTTGTCTTCAATTTAAATTGAGTCTTTAAGATCTTCTAGATCAGCACCACATATGATTGCATAATATCTCCAGAATATTCTGCATAATTCAGATCTGATAAATCCAATGTCATCACCTTGAATTAGGGTTTGTTACTTCCTAGATTCTAGGTGATTTTGTTCTTCTGATTAATCTGAATCTTCATAACAAAACTCCCTACAGATGCGCCTTGTTCTGTTTTTATCCATCCATAATTAATTCCAGATAACTCTCCTTAAATATCTCAGATCAGTTAGTTATTAATTAATTCTGGTAACAGGTCTGAGATGTCTCAACATCTGTTGGGACATCCTGAAAAACTGAACTTACTTCATTTACTGATATAATGTCACAACATCTGATGGGACATCCTGTAAACTGAACTTATTCCATCAACTGATACAATGTCCTAACATCTGGTGTGACATCCTGATATCTTGACTTAAGTTCATTAACTGTTACTCTGTTTGACAGTGTCACAACATTTGGTTTGACATCCTGAACTAAGTTCAACACTTCTTGTTTGATATCTATATGTAACATATGACAGTAATGTTGTCATGACAGTTGCAGATGTTTCAACATTCTCTTTGACATCTGTCATGACATTTGCAGATGTTTCAACATTCTCTTTGACATCTGTCATGACATTTGCAGATGTTTCAGCATCTTCTTTGACATCTGTCTGTAGCATATGACAGTAATTCTGTCATGATATTTGCAGATGTTTCAACATCTTCTTTGACATCTGTCTGTAACATTCTGTCATGACATTTGCAGATACTTCAACATCTTCTTTGACATCTGACTGTGACATATGACAACATCTGTTGGGACATCCTGAATTAAGTTCTTATACTCTGTTTGATAATGTCCCAACATCTGATAGGACATTCTGAACTGAATTCAACATCTTCTTTGACAACTTCCACATTTGTCTGTGCCACCATGTCAGGACATCATGTTTGACATGTTCTTCCAGAATCTATACCATGTTAATATGGAACTTCTTATTCAACATTTTCCAGCCATATTAGTTTTACCAAACATAATGCCAATCATAGAATAATAGCATTAACAAATTCCACTAGAAAGAATGAATCATATCTAAACATCAAAATGGAGAAGAAAGAAACGTACACGAGGGCACAAAAACAATTGAATGAGTTTTGAATTTTTTAACGTTTTTAAAGAAAAAAAGTTACGATATGCTTATGTGGTTTAGCAATTATTAAGAAACGAAATGAAACGGTAAAATCGCATGACCTGAGTCAAGGTTTGATTGCGAAAACATTTGAAGTTTGAAAACAAAGAAGATTTTGAAAATAGGAAGGAAATTTGAAAATTTAAGAAGTGGGAGGAGATGAAATGACTATCCTAAGACTTGAATGTAAAAGTTAAAGGAAGAACAATCAAACCGTATAGGGAACATTTTTCGAAACAATAGGATTTCCATCTCATGAATAAGTGAACTCAATCGGAGCCAAGGTCTTCAATCCATAATAACTTGAGCAAAAGGAGCGATCCTAAAATCTAAGTCCAAACTCCAAGTCCAATTCTAAGGATAGTGGCGATAGTCCAAAGTTAAAGTCACAAGTCTTTTTAGATGTTTAATCTTTTATTAATGTTTTTGTGTCCAAATGGACAAAGGAAAAATCACAAGCATAACAATATAAACATAAACAATATGGTGAATGATATAGTATAATAAAAGCATAATAAAAGAGATAAGGAGCGAGAGATTGAAATAAAGAGGATAAGGTGCGAGAATGAATTAAAATGTTAGTATATTAATAGTATAATAATATTTACATAGAAATGGCATGATGAACATAATCAAACACAACCACAAAAAGATAACCAAAATCGAGAGGCAACCAGATCCAATTGGATCTTATTCCAAATTCGGGACAAGTTTAGGTCTATGTTAAGAAATCGCCAAGTAATTTATGAAGTAATTACCCTACAAATGAGGCCGGCCACCACCAATTAAGGTGGAAAATATTTGTACTAATACATGTTAGAGAAATGATATGATGGATCATTCTCCGAAAACATGTCGCACGAAAAGAAAAAGTGATAACGGTCTAATCTTAATCGAGATTTTCGCATTGAATTATCGAATGCAATCTATCACGATCCCAAAGTATGTAGAATGATCCAAATGATCATTCATCCATAGATTTGAAATAATTAAGATTAAGTGTCTTCGAAAACCAATAATCATAGAATCGGAGATCTCATCGACCAAAAATAAAAATAAGAGATGAATAAGAAATATGATCTAAAATAGAATCCATAAAAAAACAAATAGACTTAAAAACTAAAACATCATAAAGAAATTCCAAATGAAATTCACTAAAATATTTTTTTATAAAATGTTTTCACCATAATCCTTTTAAGAAAACTCTTCCAAAGAATCATGGCTAAATAAATGTTATAAGTAACAATTAAAAAAAATAGAAATGTGAAGCCTTCCAAGGGGAGTGTGGCGCAAGGTGAAGGAGTGGTG
Organism: Lathyrus aphaca; assembly: GCA_963966055.1. Classification (NCBI taxonomy): domain Eukaryota; kingdom Viridiplantae; phylum Streptophyta; class Magnoliopsida; order Fabales; family Fabaceae; genus Lathyrus; species Lathyrus aphaca. Next base: position 491,124,268 of record OZ014521.1, read on the forward strand.
GATAGAAATTTGTAGTCCATAATACATAAGCCCACTAACAAGTCTCCTTTTTATTTTAAAACAAAGTTTTAAAAAAATGAAATAAAATCATTATACAAAAATGGAAAAGACGCAAAACCACATCTTCTTCTTCATAGTGCTGCCACGACACTGTTCATGTTCAACTTCACCATTTCGGAGCTCCGTAAAATCGGAACGATGGAGCTCCGATGATATACCGTTTTAACCGGGATATTGCAAGGATTTCAAATATGTGACTGGTTTATCCCGACGAAAGCTTTAGGTTGCGAAATTGGAAAAGAAAGATTCGTCAGAAAATGTTAGCTACCTTCAAAACTCAAGTAAGTGAAGCTTTAACTCTTTCTCCTTTGTTGTTGTGGTGTTGTTATGGATTCGGATTGATGAATTGACGAATTTAATTAATGAATTTCAGATTTTGGGAAAAATTGAAAAGGTTGAATTTCAAGAATGGGGTTATATTTTGGTAGAGTGAGGAGAGGCTTTTTAAGCTTCAGATTGAGGGAAGGAATGACTTTATTTATAGAGAAGATTAGAGGAACTCAAATGTCGTTTTGCTTGCTTCTCTTTTGCGTTTTACAGTGTGTAGAATGCGTGCTGGAAATTTGTGTTTCACTGCGTTTTTATTCACAAAATTCTTGCGTTTCAGGTGTGTAGGAAGCGTGAAACTTGCCATTTCGTGTGAAATCTGGCTGCGTTTTGCTCGTGTTGATTCTTGAATTTCCTGCGTTTTATGTTGCTTGGCTTGCGTTTTGATGCAGGCTATGTGATGATGCTACGTTTTACTCATGGTCCCATCTGCGTTTTGGCTTCTGATTTTGTGTGTTTCATGTTGTGCAAGTCTGCGTTTTGCAGGTGACTTAATTGCTTGTGTCCCACGTGTGCAGCTTGTGGTAATAGAAGCTTGGCTGGGATTGTGTGGTATGCGGCTGGAAAAAGTGGGATGGACGCTGATGTCGTTGGCTGATGATGCATCAGAGGCTTGTACGGCTATGAAAAAGACGGCTTTGGTAGCTGAGTTGTAAGGAAGTGGGCCAAAGGGCCTTTTTCATTATTTTGTTTGGATTATGAGAAATAATAAAATAAAAATAAAAAAGGGTTATATAAAAAAAAGAAGAATGCTCTTTATGGTAGAATTTTTTTGGAATTCTTTTGTATTTTAATGAAAGAAGAAAAAAAAATTGGAATAATAAAAAATAATGAGAGTAGAATTTGGAATTTGATTTATGAAAATTGAATTTTTTTTTAAAAATGAACAATAGGCTAAAAAGGGGATATAAAATTTGGGTAATGATTGTAAATGGATAATGGATAATATTTGAATAATGTGATTAAGAAAAAATCGAAAAGAATGGATAATGAAAATGGTCATAGAAAATTGAAATAAGGATGGATAACTGGACGTGAATTGATGATTTTAATCCCACAACGCACTCTTAATTTTTTTCACAAGCCACTGATTAAAGTGAAAACAGCCACTACTGAACCACTGAGAAACTTGCCAATTCAACCACAATCACTGAAATCGTTTGAAAATTGTCCTGATATTTCGAATCCATACTGAGGAAAATAAATCCTCAGATGAATCACTGATGCACTGAACCAAATCAATCTGGCCTGAAACTTCTTAAGACCCACAACTTGAGGATCTGAGGAATTTCACACATAACACAACCTAAACTTTTGAATACGCATTGTCTGAGGAAACACCACTAGCACACATAACTTGTAGTCGAAATTATCTTCTGATAGTTTGACCAATATTAGGTCAAACGTCCATTTGAATCGAATCGTAACTGAACAACCACATCTGAATTGAAATCACTGCTTTGTCTTTAAAGACCTGCAACACAGAGAAGAAGAAGCAGACTGCAACATATTTTTTTAGTATTTTGGTTAGAAGTTAGTAAATATAAACAGATAAAGGAAGTAAAAACACAGTGATCCCCTACGAAGCAAAGACCTGCAACCGAGAAGGATAAACGAACTAGTGCATGATCTTGTTTGTATGCGGAATGCAGATGAGATGCGAAAAATCTTAGGTTCAAAAATTAGGGTATGTCAGATGCCCCTATTTAAGTTTCTTCAATCCCGCGATAATGAAGATTGAAATCTTCGTTTCAACAAGATGGAAGATACTTAAATATCAAAAACCCAAAATTTTGATCCTAAGATGCCAAAAAAATGAAATGGAATGAAATGAAACGAACGATATGATGTGAAAATGATATGAGAATGTTATGAAATGATATGAAAGCAGAGAAAATGTTATGAAAACATATGAGATGTTATGAAAACAAATGAAATGCAGAGAAGTCTGTAAGGAACAAAACGACACATGGAATAGAATAAATGTTGGGGATAAGGAGAACAAAACTTCGACAAGGGAAAAGCAGCATGCTAGAGACCATCACATGGCTCAACTGAGACGAAAATGTCCAAGAATGGAAATTGGACAAAAAGGATCACAACATCCAGGAACGACACTGAATGAAGTGAGAGAAGTCCCGAAACAAATACATCAAAAGTATCCAAGGATGACATTACTGACTTTACTAGGGATATCCGAGAATAGCAATCGGAAAAAGGTAATCACATCATCTGAGAATAACAATTAGATAAAATGTGAATCACAACATTCAGGAACAGAACTGAATGAAATGGGAAAAGTTTGGGAAAGTACATCAACTCAATGATGACTCCAACATGGAAATCCGAGAATGGAAATCGGAAGTAACATGATCACAACATCCGAGAATAGCAATCAAATCAAATGTGAATCACAACATTCAGGAACATAACTTAATGAGATGGGAAAAAGGTCTGGGACAGTACATCAAATCAATGATGACTTCACTATGGACATCCGAGAATAGCAATCAGATAAAAGGGTATAATATCTGAGAAGAAACAACAAGTATATGAAGAAAAAGTTATGGAGAGACAAAGATAAATGCCAAGTAAGTTGGACTTTGATCACAAGGTAAGATGTTGAAAACAATAGGACCTCGAGAAATGCATATGAGGACTAAAACACTCAGTATGCAGACATTTACGAAAATGGGGACTAAACCAGGCATAATGAGGACTAAAACACTCAAATATGCAAATGTAAGCAAAACTGGGGAATAACACACCCAAGAAAATGCATAATGAGGAATAACACACTCAAATATGCAAACGTTAACAAGAATGGGGAATAACACACCCAAGAAAACGCATAATGAGGAATAACACACTCAAATATGCAAACATAAACAAAACTGGGGAATAACACACCCAAGAAAACGCATAATAAGGAATAACACACTCAAGGAGATAATATGAGAGAAAATGCTGACAACCAGTTTAGACTCTTAGAGGAGTGGGAAAGATGGAAGACTGCTTCCTCAACACAGAGATTACTGCCATTCTGCTCGGAATTTAGAGATGCTACTGCTGAACAAATCTCTATCACACCAGTAAATTGTATCAAATTGAAAATCTTTTGAGAGAAGTCATGAAAATCTGCCTGGAGATTCTTGAAGAAAGTTGCCCCAAGTTCAATGACTGATGAGGGTAAACTGATAATGGATTCAATTCATGACTACTGCCGGAGAAAATTAATCAAATCTTTGAGATAATTGTTGAGAAGAATAAACTGATCATGGCTTCAGTTCTTGAAATGAATGTTGAGAAAATAAACCCAGTATGAAACTTGCAGAGAATCTTATGACTAACCAAATCTGATAATAACTTGCATTGAGCAACAATACTTGAACCATAGGACCTGGGAAGAAATTGCCCCTGATAAGATCACTGACCAAGTTTCTCAACTGTTTGAAAGTTCCTTGATGAGGAAAGTTTATTTGCAAATAAATTTTTTTTGTACAAACCTGGTAATTTTAATGCGAAGTTCAATGCAAAGTTTGAAATCAAGAATAATTTTTGGAATGAAATTTATTAATGTAAAGTAAATGAAAACATTGTTAAAACATGGCGATTGAGACAAAATGAAAGATAAAGAAAAGGTAAGAAACAAATGATTGGTAACAAACTTGGGAGTCAGTTTATGCAACCTTGTTGTAGTATGCTTTTCAAAAGAAACCTGAATTCAATTAGGACTTTTGAAGGTTGTAACGTGGTCTGGTTCACGGTTTATGAAACAAAGGATATAGTCTCAAAGTTTATTTGTACCCAACCCAACTTCGTGATGAACTCCAACCCTACATTCAATTAACTCAGTTTATGCATTCAAGTTCCAAGACATTTGGGATTGCATAGATGAAGATGGTTCATAAGCCAACGGATTTTTGAGATAGCAGTCACATCTTTCCCTTTTGTTATTTCTAGTGAGGACTTTGGTCAACTCATCTTATTTTTGTTGAGGATTGTGATGACCTCTTAATAAATCTTTCTTTTATTATCCCTAATTTTTGCCTGAACTGTGTCATTTGAACTTACAGCCAGCGGGATGCCCCAATTTTTGCCTAAGTCTCCTTCATAGGTTTTGACTTAGCGGGCTTTGATTTTTTTTTTTCAATAATTTTTTATATCATTTTTTTTGAAAGATAATGACTGCACGACTTAATGATTACGATGAACCATCATTGGCTTTTGAATTGAGAAACATCTTCAACACTTCTTTAACGTGTATGAAGGAAAGCTTAAGATTGCAACCTTTATTGAAAGGCGTCCTGAATGATTGTCTTGTACTTGAATGCACATTTGAATTAGTTGAGAACTACCCATCCCCAGGTTAAAATTGCAGGTTTTTTCGAATAGAAAGAAACTCCAACTTCAAGGTTCAAAGGGGTTAACAAAGGATTAACTTCCTTATTCCTCCGGTGTTTGGGATTTGAATCAATGCCTGTATATCATCAGCCAAGTCTCAATTGAAAGCATACCAACAACAATTATGGGTATCTCGTTTTCATCATCCTCCCTCCAATCATTGTAAAAGCTTGAGAAAAGAAAATGAACTGGAAATGTAAAACATAAAGATGCAAATAATAAATGAAATTGAATCAAAACAAAGCAATGCTCATTTCATTAAAATCAACATGAAAGTACAAACAAGCTTAAAAGCAAACAAGTAAATACAATTGAAGAAAATTGCAAACATAAAGAAACAATGGCCTAGTGATCCATCAGCAACAAGGATGAGCTGTCCCATCTGAGATTCTGACCTTTAAGAAAATTTGACTGTTGAATTCTTCTAGAAGATTCACTTCTCATGCTTTGGCGAAGGATTGTTGACAACATTAGGATTTTTGTCATGAAAGGAAAGGATGTTATTCCTGATAAGTTCTTGAACTTTAGCCTTCAGTGCAAAGAAATGTTCCAAGTCATGACCAGTTCTACCTTGATGAAACTCGCAACGAAGATCCGATCTATAACCAACCGGAAGAGGATTTGGAACAGGAGGCGGAGGTCTAGTAGTAATTATACCACTCTTAATCAAGGAAGGAAACAAATCAGTGTAAGGCATCGGGATAGGGTCAAAGTTTGGCCTATTACGACACTGATTTTGTCCAGCAGTAGGATGAGGATGTTAGACGTTGTGGCGAGTGATCTAGAGGGGGTGAATGGATCACCTCCTTGATTTAAAGGATTTAAAACATTTTTCAGAGTTTTCAAAGAATTACGGAAACAACGGTCCCAAATATACAAGCGTCTATTCTGAACCAGCCACTAGAAGACCAGACATGTGATAACTTGCTGGATTTTACGATTGAGATGATAAAGGATTAAACACACAATATGAAAAACAGTTGAATGCACCTATCACTAAAGTTATTTCCAATGAATCGAAAAACAAATGAAAACGTAAATAGAGATAGAGAAGAGATACAATACGCCGAGATTTGGTAAGGAAGTTCCCCACGTTCGTCCTCGCGTGTGGGTACGTCTCCCTCTTAATTTCAAATCGAAATTGAGAACTTTTATATCAAAATTACTGAATCCGTCGATTACAAGGTTGCAATACAAATACCAGAATTCTAAACACCTAGAACTTCCTATTGTATCAACCTTCACTTAATCTGAGCCCAATCAAGATTCCCTGCAAGTAATACAATCAATTCACCGGTTCCACGACCTATTTGCGAAATCCCCCGATTTCCAAAACTTTAGCTGTGGCTGAATCTGACTTGTAAACGTGACTAACAAACCCTCAAGAACACACCCGTTCTTGAAGGAAAACCCAGCTGGTTTTTCCTTGAAACCTTCTATCAATCTTCAACTCAGCTGGATCTCCGATCGTTACCACTGAACGTTATCTCGAAAGCCTTCAATTCACAGGACAGCAAACACTTCCTTGTTGATGTTCTTGAATTAAGATCTTTGAGAAGATGATGAAGATGAATTTGATTCTAGGTTTCAAACTTGCTCAACATTGAAGTTCCAACACTCCAAAATCCCTTTCTTGATGTGTTCTTTAATGATCTATCACTGTAAAATTCGTCTCTGATTTTCTGTGATCTCTTTCAACTAAATGAAACAAAACACATATATGTATACAGATTCTGTTAGAGAAAAAACAGATTAATGAATCGATTCAAGCCTTGCTGAATCTATACATACTGAACATATTTGTAAAAACAGAACCATTTAAACAACATGAATCGATACATCATAATATGAATCGATTCATTTTGCGAATTTCCAGAATCCTTCAAACAGCATGAATCGATTCATGCTAGAATGTATCGATTCATTTTGCGTATTTTTCCAAAAGTTCAAAAACATTGAAAACAAAAGAAACAAAACTAAAGCAAGCATATTTCTTAATGTGAAGCAAACACAAATACTTAAAAATTATAATCAATCAAAAACTAAGGTTGCTCACAGAGGAGTCTGAGCTTGAGCTCGAACTTGAACTTGAGCTTGAACTGGTTGAGCTCGAACTTGAACTTGAGTTTGAGTTGGTTGAGTTTTGACAACATGAGCTACTGCAGCTACATATGGTTGAATATATCGTTGTTGCGGGCGATAAGGCCTCCTCTCAGTTGAAACAGCATAAGCATCACCATCTCTTCTCTTTTGAAAGTTCCCAAGAGACTTTCTTGCAGCAGTAGGATATTCAACATTGGTAATCTTACCCTTCTTGATACCTTCCTCTAGTCTTTCCCCAATAGTGACTAGGTCAGAAAAACCAGATGAAACACTTCCTACCATTTTCTCCCAAAAGAACGGTTGAAGAGTGTCCATGAACAAACTAGTTAATTCCTTTTCGGCCATAGGTGGCTCCACTTGAGCAGCTAGCTCTCTCCAACGTTGAGCGTACTCTTTGAATGATTATTTCTCTTTCTGTGACATGTTTATAAGTTGACGACGATCATGCGCCATGTCTAGATTGTACTTATACTGCCTTACAAAAGCATCAAACAAATCCTTCCAACTTCAGATGTGACTCTTCTCAAGTCCTACATACCATTTCATAGAAGCACCACTCTGACTATCTTGAAAATAATAAATAAGAAGCTTGTCATCCTTGGCATGTTCAACCATTTTGCGACAATACATCAGCAGATGAATCTTTGGACAAGTATGACCATTATATTTCTCGAATACAGGAACTTTGAACTTATCAGGCAAAACTAGGTCAGAGACCAAACACATGTCTACCGTAGCAACACCAAAGACATCTTTTCCCTATAGACCTCTTACTCTCTTCTCAAGAGTCAAACATTGCTCTCTAACTTCATCCATATATCCAGGTTCACCCTGACTTTCAGCTTGTGGACCAGCAACCTGGTATAAAAAAGGAGAATTCTGATAAGTAGTCTGAGCAGTAGTGTGCACAACAGGTTGAGGTTCGACAAAAGTCGGAGCTGAAAAGACTGGCACAATAGATGGACCACTCATTTGAGCAGTAGCAGAAACTGGCACATAATCCGGAGGTAACCCAAATTCTGGCAAAGTAGAAGCCGGTTGCTGAATAACAGGAGGGTCAACAACAGCAGTAAAAACTTCAGAGATAATAGTCCTTTGAGGTGGTTCACCTCGAGCAATCAGAACTTGCATCATTTCAGTGAGCCTGGTCATACTGACCTTCAACTCATCAATCTCCATTCGGACATCCAGGTTATGCTGTTCTCTGTTTTCCATTCTCAATCGGATAGCACTCAATCTGTTAGCAGCCCTAGTACCGTATCTGTGTTAAGGAAACAGCTTGACGGATCAACAGACAACTGAAGAAGGAAACAACCGGGATGAGTTCCCACACAACTCGAATGAACGCAAGAATATGCGAGGATGCAATGATATGCAATGTTCACTTCCATTTTCAGAAAAACAACTAGATTATTGCAAACATGGTAAACATTGAGAATACGGTCATGAAAAATCTTGACAAAAGGAATATTTATTTTTTCCAATATTTGCAATAATCGGAATTGTTTTCCTTGAAAAATGGTTGTGAAGATGATCATGATAAATATATATATGCAGCAACCACAAACAAGATCAAACAAAACACACAGGTTCAAAGGTTCGGATCACGAGCAAGGAGTCAAGGGATAAGAACCAACAACCCACAAAGGCATGTACTAAGGTTTATCTTCATTGTACCTGCAAAAAACCAATAGAGTGCTAACAGTGGTTCCCGGAGTTAACAACCATCTTTAGAATTTTATCGGTACGTTGGATTACTCCCCAAACGTTAACATTCTTAAAATAGACCTCGTCCGAGTGTAGTATCGCGTGACAACCACCTTAGGTTTACAACCAGATAGTTTCCGCACTACGTTCCTAAATTGGCTTAGATTGGTTAAGGGTTCTATGGTCCTCAGTATGATCAGCTCAAGGTCCGAAAATAATGCCACGTACGATTACTCGTCATGACATTGATAATCTAAGAGAGCCTAACCGAGTGGAGATTATCAAATTGATATCGCTTTGGACTACTCCATCGCGTATCGCTTAGAATCTATCTCACTCACAGAGGACACCAAAACTGAAACAGAACAAACAAGTAACAAACAAATCAAACCAAAGCAGTAAACAAATCAAAGTAGGCCGAATCCACTTAGAGATTGAGTCCCCATCAGAGTCGCCACTTTTCTGTAGCGGTAAAATCATGAGTGTAAGTTATTAGCTAACTTAACTCAAGGTAAACAGAGTCACCACCGCGCTTTTATTTTATTCCAAATGGAAAAGGGAAAAAGAGTGAATAAAACCTAATGAATCTAAAAGCGAAAAGCTAAAAGAATCAAACAGAGAACGGGTAAGGGGATAGGTTACAAATTGGGAAGGTTTTACGCACCCAAAATGTCTGTGGTACTCCACGGGAGCCCTTTGAAATATTTATTGTTTTTTTGGTTTGAAAATGGTTTGTTTGAAAGAGATTGAAGAGATGAGAAGAGAAACGTTTTTTAATATTTTTGTGTTTGAAGAGACGATTGTCGCATGCCTACGTACCCACAAAGTGCAATGCGAGATCAAAACCTCTTAGTTCGTGGTACAAAATGTGAAAAGAAACAATGAGTTGAATTGATTTTAAAATGTAAAGATAAGTCGTCATTATTTAGCGAATAATTCCACTAGAAAGAATGAATCATATCTAAACATCAAAATGGAGAAGAAAGAAACGTGCACGAGGGCACAAAAACAATTGAATGAGTTTTGAATTTTTTTTAACGTTTTTTAAGAAAAAAAGTTTCGATATGCTTATGTGGTTTAGCATTTATTAAAAAACGAAATGAAACGGTAAAATCGCATGACTTGAGTCAAGGTTTGATTGCGAAAACATTTGAAGTTTGAAAACAAAGAAGATTTTGAAAATAGGAAGGAGATTTGAAAATTTAAGAAGTGGGAGGAGATGAAGTGACTATCCTAAGACTTGAATGTAAAAGTTAAAGGAAGAACGATCAAACCGTATAGGGAACATTTTTCAAAACAATAGGATTTCCATCTTCATGAATAAGTGAACTCAATCGGAGCCAAGGTCTTCAATCCATAATAACTTGAGCAAAGGGAGAGATCCTAAAATATAAGTCCAAACTCCAAGTCCAATGCTAAGGATAGTGGCCATAGTCCAAAGTTAAAGTCACAAGTCTTTTTAGATGTTTAATCCTTTATTAATGTTTTTGTGTCCAAATGGACAAAGGAAAAATCACAAGCATAACAATATAAACATAAATAATATGGTGAATGATATAGTATAATAAAAGCATAATAAAAGAGATAAGGAGCGAGAGATTGAAATAAAGAGGATAAGGTGCGAGAATGAATTAAAATGTTAGTATATTAATAGTATAATAATATTTACATAGAAATGGCATGATTAACTTAATCAAACACAACCACGAAAAGATAACCAAAATCGAGAGGCAACCAGATCCAATTGGATCTTATTCCGAATTCGGGACAAGTTTAGGTCTATGTTAAGCAATCGCCGAGTAATTTACGAAGTAATTATCCTACAAATGAGGCCGGCCACCACCAATTAAGGTGGAAAATATTTGTACTAATACATGTTAGAGAAATGATATGAAGGATCATTCTCCGAAAACATATCGCACGAAAAGAAAAAGTGGTAACGGTCTAATCTTAATCGAGATTTTCGCATTGAATTATCGAATGCAATCTATCACGATCCCAAAGTATGGAGAATGATCCAAATGATCATTCATCCATAGATTTGAAATAATGAAGATTAAGCGTCTTCGAAAACCAATAATCATCGAATCGGAGATCTCATCGACCAAAAATAAAAATAAGAGATGAATAAGAAATATGGATCTAAAATAGAATCCATAAAAAACAAATAGAATTAAAAACTAAAACATCATAAAGAAATTCCAAATGAAATTCACTAAAATATTTTTTTATAAAATGTTTTCACCATAATCCTTTTAAGAAAACTCTTCCAAAGAATCATGACTAAAAAAATGTTATAAGTAACAATTTAAAAAAATAGATATGTGAAGCCTTCCAAGGGGAGTGTGGCGCAAGGTCAAGGAGTGGTGGATAGAAATTTGTAGTCCATAATACATAAGCCCACTAACAAGTCTCCTTTAAAACAAAGTTTAAAAAAATGAAATAAAATCGTTATAAAAAAATGGAAAAGACGCAAAACCACATCTTCTTCATAGTGCTGCTGCGACACTGTTCATGTTCAACTTCACCATTTCGGAGCTCCGTAAAATCGGAACGACGGAGCTCCGATGATATACCGTTTTAACCGGGATATTGCAAGGATTTCAAATATGTGATTGGTTTATCCCGACGTAAGCTGTAGGTTGCGAAATTGGAGAAGAAAGATTCGTTAGAAAATGTTAGCTACCTTCAAAACTCAAGTAAGTGAAGCTTTAACTCTTTCTCCTTTGTTGTTGTGGTGTTGTTATGTATTCGGATTGATGAATTGACGAATTTAATTAATGAATTTCATATTTTGGGAAAAATTGAAAAGGTTGAATTTCAAGAATGGGGTTTTATTTTGGTAGAGTGAGGAGAGGCTTTTTAAGCTTCAGATTGAGGGAAGGAATGGCTTAATTTATAGAGAAGATTAGAGGAACTCAAATGTCGGTTTGCTTGCTTATCTTTTGCATTTTGAAGTGTGTAGAACGCGTGCTGGAAATTTGCGTTTCACTGCGTTTTTACTCACAAAATTCTTGCGTTTCAGGTGTGTAGGAAGCGTGAAACTTGTCGTTTCGTGTGAAATCTGGCTGCGTTTTGCTCGTGTTGATTCGTGAATTTCCTGCATTTTATGTTGCTTGGCTTGAGTTATGATGCAGGTTGTGTGATGATGTTGCGTTTTACTCATGGTCCCATCTGCGTTTTGGCTTCTGATTTTGTGTGTTTCATGTTGTGCAAGTCTGCGTTTTGCAGGTGACTTAATTACTTGTGTCCCACGTGTGCAGCTTGTGGTAATAGAAGCTTGGCTGGGATTGTGTGGTATGCGGCTGGAGAAAGTGGGATGGACGCTGATGTCGTTGGCTGATGATGCATCAGAGGCTTGTACGTCTATGAAAAAGACGACTTTGGTAGCTGAGTTGTGAGGAAGTGGGCCAAAGGGCCTTTTTCATTATTTTGTTTGGATTATGAGAAATAATAAAAAAAATAAAAATGGGTTATATAAAAAAAAGAATGGGCTTTATGGTAGAATTATTTTGGAATTATTTTGTATTATAATGAAAGAAGAAAAAAAATAATTGGAATAATAAAAAATAAATGGAAATAAAAAATAATGAGAGTAGAATTTGGAATTTGATTTATGGAAATTGATTTTTTTTTTTAAATGAACAATAGACTAAAAATGTGATATAAAATTTGGGTAATGATTGTAAATGCATAATGGATAATATTTGAATAATGTGATTAAGAAAAAATCGAAAAGAATGGATAATGAAAATGGTCATAGAAAATTGAAATAAGGATGGATAATTGGACGTGAATTGATTATTTTAAGCCCACAACGTACTCTTAATTTTTCACAAGCCACTGATTAAAGTGAAAACAACCATTACTGAACCACTGAGCAACTTGCCAATTCAACCACAATCACTGAATCACTGATGCACTGAACCAAATCAATCTGGCCTGAAACTTCTTAAGACCCACAACTTGAGGATCTGAGGAATTTCACACACAACACAGCCTGAACTTTTGAATACGCATTGTTTGAGGAAAAACCACTGGCACACATAACTTGTAGTCAAAACAATATTCTGATAGTTTGACCAATATTAGGTCAAACATCCATTTGAATCGAATCGTAACTGAACAACCACATCTAAATTGAAATCACTGCTTTGTCTTTAAAGACCTGCAACACAGAGAAGAAGAAGCAGACTGCAACATATTTTTTTAGTATTTTGGTTAGAAGTTAGTAAATATAAACAGATAAAGGAAGTAAAAACACAGTGATCCCCTGCGAAGCAAAGACCTGCAATCGAGAAGGATAAACGAACCAGTGCATGATCTTGTTTGTATGCAGAATCCAGATGAGATGCGAAAAATCTTAGGGTTAAAAATTAGGGTATGACACATACAAATCTCCATATCAGTAGTTTCAGGTACGGTGAATCCAAATCCAGTCTCAAAAATCACAAATAATCATCACACCAAGCAAATCTAAGCAAAGAAAGTTTCACCATCAAACTTTAAATCAACAATACATACTCAATAATCAAGCATTTTCAAAAGTAAAAGCAACATGATAACCAGTGAGATCAGCAGCTCACAAAATGCACAAGAAAATCAAGTTCTAGATCCACGAATTTGGGAGGTTACCTGAACTTGAACCTGAAGAACTAGTGCGTATCTGCTTGCTTTGACCTCCTCTTGCAAAATAAATGCAAGATGGAGCTTGAGAGAGGCTGAATCTATGAATCCGAATGCTCTTTGTCTAGAATGGCACTCCAATGATTCTTCACTCTCAGCTCAAATCAACCACTGAATAAGGATCCTTGTGAATCTGAGGATGAATGATTTGTGAAGGAATGAAGCAATGTGTGCTTGGATGAAGAGATTCGAAAGAAATTTCCAAAGTGCAAGGAAGTATGAAAGTGGAGAATGAGAGAGGCTAGCGCTCTGAATTTCTGATGAGATCCTTATATATAATGAGCTTATGGAACTGATTAGGGTTTTGTGGATAATAGAAACATGAGGAGTGTGTGAGGGATCCAAATGCAAATTTGCAAGAAAGGTATGATGTAGTTATTTATGCATGCAATCCCTTCCCCATGTGCGCATTCTGATCCAAAAAGAAACCATAAGGACCCTTGGATTGATCTTACAACTTAGGATCAAGTGTATCATGCTTTCCTCATGATTTTGCAAAAATGCATTTTGTGAATTATTCTTTCATCAAGCCACGGGTTCCTTGATTTCCTTGGGCAAAAATGATTCTAATGTCTTGCCTTTAATGTTTATGATCACAAATGGTCCACAAAATGGCTTGGAAATGAGTTATATGGCAATTTGCAAAGTTGTAGAAACTTAAAAATATGGTAAAACCCTAAAAATATCCAAACTTCCAATGGCCATATATTGAGTTCTACACATGCTATGATCAAGTTCTTGTACTTTTTGAAAATGGGAGAGCAAGCCCTACAACTTTCATTTTCAAGGAAATTTCATTTGGAGTCATCTTGGCCATTTAAGAATCACTTGAAGATTAGGGCAAAAAATGCCAAAAATAGTAAGTTTCCATGCATGCCACTTTCTAATTTTGGAAAATCCTTCACAACCTCTTGATTCATGCTCCTTGAGATCTCCAAAGATATTTTTTGACCTTAAGAAAGTCCCTTAGTGTAAACACCCCAAATTTTCCCTCCCCATTCACACCATGGCTTGTGATATATTCATGTGCATAAATTCAATCATAGCATCTCATATTGCATGTTTGCTTCACTGCATTGTTTTTAAGTCATCTGCATCTAGGGTTTGTGATCTGAGCCATCCCTGAGCCATCTGAGCCACTCCAAAGGTCTTCAACCACTTCAGAGGGGTCCATGTATCTTCAAGCATCATACTATATCCTCTCAAGATCAAAGAAGTCAAAGAATCACAAGAACTAAGAAAGGCAGGGAAGCTGAGCCAGGTTTAACTGCACAGAGGACCTAAAATTAGGATTTTGGTTTCAAAGGCCATAAATCCAAATTTTTTGGTCATTTTTGTTTCTATTGGTCTCTATATGATATGAGGATCATGCATATCAATTTTCATGAAGAAATTCCATGGGGAAGGCATCTGATCAAGAGTTGACTTCTTGGGCAAGTCAGTGTAAAATCAGGGCATCTGAGGCCCCCAATGACCCAACCAAAGGGGTTTCTCCATCATTTTGAATGTGTATGATCTTTATTTGGTCATAGAATATGTTAGAAGTTCACAAAGTTGAAGAATTTCAAGCCATTTGCAAAGTTGCCTTTTTGGGAAAGTGACTTGTAATGTAAACTTGCCATTTTGGGAAAGTTTTTCAACCTCCTCAAATTGATTCAAAAATGCTTCAAATGAGAAAACTTTGGTCATAAAAGTTGTAGAATGGATCCTCCAATTTTCAAAAAGTACAAGAACTCATTCTAATTCATTTTTGATCAAAAGTTATGGCTTGTCAAAGTTGGACAAAATCACATAATTTCATGTTTTACACCAAAGAGGCAATTTGCAAAATGATATGATAAGGCATTCTAAAGGCTTCAAATGTGCACAAACACTTTACATCATGCTCATATGACCTCTAAAGATCATAATTGGCCCAATAATTATACATGTTGGTTCTTTGAACTTGAAGAATTTCCAAAAGGGGCAAAGTTGTGCCAATTTGCAAAATGGATCAAAGCTTCTCATCCACTTGCCTCAGTTCACAAAATCTGATCCACAAGCATTCCATGATCTCAGCTGAACCAAGCCATGCCCCTAAACCAGCTTTCCATGACCCATACCTCAAGTACACCAACTTTTGACATTTTAGCAACTTGCCCATACCAATCAGCATAGGCCAGCACCCACTCTCTGACCTATCACACTTCTTTATGTGGATCAAAACCAAGCAAAAGCACATAACAACATAGCCTGAAACTCCAAGAACTCAGCATACTCCAAAATCCCCAAATTTTCAAAAGCCTTCGAATCTCTTGATTCAACCATCAAACCTTCAAGTTTCTTTCACCATTCAACTCACCATGATCCACTGATCATTTCCCACCCTTCACTTGACCCTAAAACCTCCACAATCCAAACACGATTTTCACATTTCACAAACTGAACTTCTGCCATTTCCATTTTGAGGCCATTTAAACTCCAACCAAGCATCACAAGCTCTTGGGGGGAATCATTGGGGTTGATTTGAGGCAAAGAACTGGCCAGAAAGTCCCTGTTTCGAAAGCTCAAGCTCAGGTAGCCATGGCATTTATTTTTCTAGAACTCTCATTTTATGTTATAGGATGATTCTACATGTTTCACTGATTGCCATGATGTGTTTAGTTTTGAAAATAGTGGAGAAATAAGCATTTCATGAGCTTCTGAAATTTCTGAGTTCTTTTCCGTTTTGCTTTGATTCGTGCTTTTGATGATGAATAAATGAATTTTGATGATGGATTCTTGTTGGGGTTGAGGAGAGGATCATTTCTGGAAAGTTTTAGGGTCTGGGGATGCATATTAAGAGAGATAGCATAAGTGACTGGCCGGAGAAGATGACCGGAACACTGTTCCGGTCACCTGAATGTAATTAGGGTTAGGATTAGGGCTAATGACATAATTAGGCAAGTTTGAATTTGGACCGTTCATTTGCGCGCGCGGGTCAATTCTCTCCCCTTTTTGTTTGAATCTCAGCCACTGGATTGGATTACCTTCATTAATTCATATTTAAAATTCATTTTTATTGCATTTTCTTTCTTATTTATTTTAAAATATCAAAACACATTATAAAAATTTTATTTTTTGCATGCTGACTTAAAATATTTTTTTCATTCTGAATATAATTTTATTTTTATTTTTTGCATTAAAAATTATTTTTAAATCATTTAAATGTTTATTTTTAATTAGTTAATGAGAATTAATTAATTAAAAATACATTTAGGTATTTAAAAATCACAAAAAAATTCACATTGCATTTTAAAACATTTAGAAACATTATCAAACTCTCAAAACAAATTTCTTTTTGGTTCTTGATGCATTTTAACAATTTTCATTGGAATTAAATTCATTTAAGGGCAATATTTTGGTTCAAACTTTGAAAAATCCATTCTGCCTAACCCTTGAGAGTTTGATAATGGTTCTTCTTGCATTGCATCCTTCATATCCTGTAGTTTATAGGATAAAATTGGTTTGAACTTATCTTGTATTTTCAATTTGTTTTGTATTTTTCTTTGTGAGGCACCTTAAAACCCTAGCCAACTTGAGAAATTCATAATTTTCACTAGGTTAAGAGTTAGGTCCCCTCCTTTGGGCAGTGAACTTGTGTAGGGTTAGGGTTCCTTTGATCCCATTTTCAATTTTTTGTCACATCATTTGCTTCTGGTTTTGAATTTTTGCATTGCATGTTGTATGTAAACCCTAATTTATGCCTTCCCTTGCATCCTTCCCTCACTTGCTTGCATTCAAAAACTTTCCTTGACATTTTGTGCATCCATATGATCCATAAGACATATTAGGACATATTAGAATCATGATTGATCATTGCATCATCCCTTTGCCATGTTATATGTTCATTTCATTTCAGAAACATTCATGAATCATTCATGGTTCAAAGCATGCTTCATTTGCATCTTCATGCTTGTATGATCATCCTCATCTCTTGTCATATGTTGTATCATCTCTTAGCATCATTAACATCATGTTTATGCTTCTGACTTTGGTTTGCATCATGACATTTCATCTCATTTGCATTGCATTTCATTTCTTTTGCTAACTTTTCAGGTGGTAAGTTGTTTTGAGAAGTGAATTTGCCTTCACTTCTCACAATCTCTTCTCATCTCTCTTGCATCTTTTCTGCATTTTATCTTTGTATTAGAGTGAGTTTTCTCATTCATGTTCATCTCTTACCTTCTTTCGTCAGGCAACTTGCCTTCTTAAGTGAAGCAAGTTGTCTTGCTCCTCTCTGCTCCTTCCTCCTTTCATCTGCTTCTCTCCCTGGTGGCTCTTTGAAGATCTCTCCCTCTTTTAAGCCTCATAAACCCAAGGATCTCCAAGTATGATAACAATTAGGATTTGATTAGTCCCCCATTTAGCTTTTACCTTTGTGTCATCTTTGAGTCTTCTCTTCTCATCTCATAATCAAGGACTAAACCCTAAAGGTTTTAAGGCTTTGTGATTAAGCTTATGCCTGCATCCTTCTATTAGGATGGAGTGTATAACTTTAATCCTAAGTGTCAACCCCTTAATGTGTTTAAATCCTTTAATCAATTCACTTAATAATCATCAAGACATCAAGCTTGTAACTTGGGCCTTGCATTAGGGTTCTAATTCTTCCTTAATTGGTTAAGAAGGAATAACCCTAGTGTTAATGGACAAGTCCTCCTCAAGTTGTCTTACAAACCATAAAATCCACTTCTTAATCTTATCATCAAATAAAATACACTCTAATAAAGGCTTTGTTTTGTCATGAGGTTAATCCCTAATCATGGATTAAGTTGAGGAGTCCTCCTCAGCTTAAATGTTCTCATCTATTATCCTTCTATTAGGATGGTGTAATGGGTCCATTAAATCCTTGATTATGGCTTAAACATATTACTTAACACTAAACAAAAACTCCAAAAACATCTAAATAAATGCAAGTAGGTTAATGATCTTAATCCTACATCATGGTGATTAAGTGTGAGGTGTTTACTTCACACTTAAGGTATTCTCATTACCCCTAATCAGAGGGAGGATGTGATGAGTTTACTAACCCTTTGGTTTAGGCTTAATCTCATTAACTTATGACAAACCTCAAAAAGCAATAAAATATTGAAAACACAAAAACAAACAATAATCGTCTCCTTCGGGATTCTTCTCTCATCTCATTCACTCACAAACGAGAACTTGCTTCTTCCGTCTGATGCAAGACAGTTTGCACCTGAGCCAGACAGGTCATACACTTGAGCATATACAAGTAAGTAGTTCACAAGTCAATTTATCTTCCAGTCTCTTTGAGTCGAACTACGGTGTTCTGACTTCCTCATTGCACGAGAGGAACATAGGCATAACTTAACAGTTATCGAACAAAAGTCTCTGTATATTCCCCCTCTTCCAGCTTTATTCTTTAAGCCTCATAATCTTGAGCTTCACACTCTTTCCTTGCACTGACACTCTCATATTTCACTTCACATATTCTTTTGCACTGACACTTGCATTCTTTCCAGCTTTGATACACAGATAGCACTGACACTACCCCTTTAAAACACAAATCTTTTAAGCGTGGATCCCGTCGAGTACGACGGACAATCTGTGTGCTAATACCTTCCTAGGTTGTAACCAACCCCTTTCTCAGTCTCTCTGCTTCGCAACCGTCTTATCCATATCTCTCTAGGTTTATGCAGCATTACCTTTCCTCCGGGATAAAAATGCCTAGCTGGCGACTCTATTCATTTCTTTCTCTTTTCACCGACCGTTCGCGTCTGTACCCCTCTTGGCCCGGGTGTCATTTGGTGGGAGCGACAGCTTGGCGACTCTGCTGGGGACCCTTATACTGTAACCAGGGCTTCTGGTTCTTTTTGTGGGTTCCTCCTAGCGCTTGTTTGATTTGTGTTTACTGGGGTGTTATGTGCTAAATTGTGTTTATATAGTTGCTTTATTTATTGCTTTATGTACAACTTTATTTACTGCCTTCCTTACAGTTTTTCATATTTCATACTGTCATTGTCATTGCTGGATCTGTTCTTCTGTCTTGGTGGGTGGGGTTTCATTGAGAGTTTGAGGTCCTATACCTGGGACCTGAGTGACACCTAGGCTAGAGTGGTTCATGTTCTTTCCCATTCCATTTCGGTCTGGTGCGGGAATATGAAACACGGTTCAGATGTGGGTTTCTTCTTGAGAACTCTGTGCTACAGATTTCCTGTAGTGCTAGGGCTATCTGGGAAGCCTGCTAAGTCTGGATGACCTTTATTTATGACCTTCAGAAACTGAGGTGAATTAGAGGAGGGTCCTTTATGGTTATTGTAAACATTGTACCTCCGGGTTAGAAGTGTTTACACTTCTCATAACTGATCCAAGTCTGAGGATCCTTGTTTTAGAACATTTCCTGTGAGGGGGTTGGGCTGTTTACAGGCTTGCAGGTACCCTTGGCCACATCATACCCTGTTACTATTTGGTTTAAGAGTACCTCATTTTGGACAGTTCTTGTGATTTAACCCTGGACATGTGACTCTTTATTTGAGTCCCCCACCCTGGTTACTGGATTTCTGGACCTCCATCTGGACTTCTTGAACATACATGGACTTTATATCAAGACAGATAATCAGATCCAGCTTGATCACAAACCCTTGCATATCATTTGCATACATCATCATTGCATCATTTTAACATTTGTTTATTTGTTTTTCAGGGTATCCACATCATATCTGGTTTGGTTTTGACCCCTTCATCTGCATAGACCTCTGTTTCATCAGCTATCTGCTTCAGCTATTCTCTTCAGTTGTCTGCTTCAGTCATCTTCATCATCATCAGCATCAGCCTGTCAGTGGCTCATCTCCAGCATCAGCCTTGATCTTCATCAGCACTTATCTTCAACTCTTCATCAGCATTCATGGCTACACCCAGGAAGAGCAACATATCTTACCATTTCTTTGAGCCTGTGTTGACTGGCATCAGGCAGGTCCAGTCAATTGTCACCCCTGACCACATCCCATTATTCAGAGAACATTATGGAGGTATCCTGGATATGGTTATGGACCTGGACCCTTCTCAGAGGAGCATGATCCACACCTGCCTACAGTTTTATGACCCTCCTTTGATATCCCCTTCAGCTAGGACCTCTGTTGGAGGAATTTTCATCATTGATTGGAGTACCTATCAGAGGTGGGATCCCCTTCAACCCAGAGATGACTTCTCCCAGCAATGGAGAAGTGGAAAAAGCACTGTACCTAGAGCCTTCCTTGATTGAACAAAGCATGACAACAAAAGCTGGGATCCCTGGTCTTCACTTAGACTTCTTAATTCCTCAGGCCATCCTGAAGGCCTCTTTGGGAGAATGGAGGGCAGTTTGTGCATTGCTAGCTCTTAGCATATATGGGGTTATACTGTTTGCAGATGAGCCCAAATTTATCAGCAAGAATGCCATTCATCTTTTCCTTCTGAGGAACCCAGTGCCCACATTATTGGGAGATTTCTATTACTCCATCCATCAGAGGAATGAGAAACAAAGGGGGAAGTTGGTGAGATGTTGTGCTCCTTTGTTTCACACCTGGCTGCTCAGACACCTTCCTAAGTCAGATGCCTTCCTGAATCCCCACCAACAAAAAAATTGGGCCAAGAGGCTCATTGCTTTGACTTCAGATGATATTAGATGGTGCACCCAAAGCACCAAAGGCAAGGACATTATCACCAGCTGTGGACAATACCCAAATGTACCTCTGATAGGAGTAAAGGGTTGCATCAACTACAATCCTTTGCTGTTTAAGAGACAACTGGGCTATGCTTTGGTTCACCCTCCCAGAGGGCAAGATTTGGCTGAGACCTTGTATTGTGAAGTGAAACCTAATTTAGTTGCTGTCAGACAAGCATTCTGGGCTTGGGACAACATCTAGACAAAAGGGATGGCTATTCTAGGGAGGTGTAATAATGTTGCTTCAGCCCAATACTATGATTGGTCCCGTACTAGAGCTCAAATTACTGGAATGCCTTTCACCATTGAGGACATGCCTGGACCATCTACAGCTCAGCCAGCAGCAACTGTCAGCCTGGAAGAATTTGAGAAGCTGAAGGAAAGGAATGAGAATCTGTCTTAAGCTCTGAAGAAGACCCTTTGGGAAAGGAGTGATCGTCGTTTGGACATTGAGAGGTTGGAAAAGCTTAGGGTGGAACATCTGACCAAGATTGAGAAAACAGAGGACTACATCAAAAAAGCAAGAGCTGGGGAACAAATATTGAAGAATGCCTGTAAAGAGGCCAAGCTTCAGAAGGCTAGGACTGATCTCTATCTGCAAGAAAGTCAGGCTAGGTGGGTCAGGATCACTGAAGCCCGGACACAAGAATATCAGAGGACTCAAGCCAAGATTGAGCAGTTAGAGGCCAATGAAAAGAAGCAACAGGAGGCTTTGTTAGCAGCCCATAAGGAGATTTCAGAGTTGAAGCTTAGGGCTGGATTGAAGAGATCAAAAGACCAGGACAGGCACAAGAAGTTGACCACTGCCATTGCCACCAGAAACCTCCTCATCAGGACCATTACAGAGCATCCAGTTGGTCCAGTGACTGAAGCACTTCTGAAGGAGGTTAAAGAGGATGAGTTTGGACTAGATGTCTGACTTTTTGATTGTTGTTGTTTTCATTTGATGTACTTTTCTTTTGTGTTGTATTTTGACCCTCCGAGGGCATGTGTTGTAAAAAACAAAATATGTATTATTCAGTATTTGTAATGTATTTTAGTTTGTTTCCATTGTGGGGTTTCCTTTTTCTCGACAACATCAAAGCATCTTCCTCGGGGTCTAGAAAGGTCAAAACCAAGAAACAAGCCGGATACCTTGGAAAACAAATAAGCATATTGCATTGCATACTAACTTTTGTTTTGTTTTGTAGGCTTTGTCATTATTTTGTTTGCTTCTAACTCTGTTGTGTCTCAGGAAATATTGCTCGCAGAAGAGTATTCCCTGTCAACCGTACGCACCGGTACCCTACTCGCAACAACCTTCCTGGTATCCAAATGGATCAAGTACAGCAGGACCTGACTGAGGTCAGAACTCAGATGGCTAATGAAAGAGTGGAGATGAGGAACCAAATGGCTCAATTTATGACTGTGATGACTGGCTTGGCCCAAAGTCAAGAGAGGTTAAGGGCATTAGTAGAAAGACAAACTCCCGAGGAACCTCATCCTGGAACTGGAGGAACTAGTAATAATGAGGGAGGTCAGCCTCATGTTAACCCACCAGTATTTGGACCTCATTTAGATCCGGAAGTCAACATCCCAAAGAATGTACATGGCAACACTTCTGCAGGCAGGATCTTGCAAGAAGATCCTCAAGAGTAGCAGTTTACTGTAATGGGAGCTGGGGATGAAGTTTATGATAGGAGGTTTGATGAAATTGCGGAGAAGTTGAGATCTTTGGAGTCTCAAAATTCCTTAGGCTTCGATGTAATGGATATGGGGTTAGTGGATGGGGTAATAATTCCCCACAAGTTTAAACCCCCGTGCTTTGAGAAATACAATGGAACTTCCTGTCCACGAACTCACCTGCAGTCCTTCCTGGGAAGACTTAAAGCATATACCATGGATGAGAAGCTGTGGATGTTCTACTTTGAAGATAGCTTGACTGGAGCTTCAAGAGAGTGGTATTCACACCTGACCAGAGCTACTATCAGATGCTGGAAGGACCTAGCTGAAGCTTTCATCAGACAGTACCAATACAATCTGGACATGGCTCCCAACAGGACCCTCTCAATGGGAATGTCTCACTCCTCCAGAGAAAGCTTCAGGGAATATGCCCAAAGGTGGAGACAGCTTGCTGCTGCTGTCCAACCACCCATGTCGGAAAGAGAAATGGCCGACATGTTCATGAATACTCTGCAAGGAACATATATTGATAGATTGGCTGCCTTTTCTTCTACCAGCTTCGCAGACGTAGTTATAGCTGGGGAAAGGATTGAAAGTCTATTAAAAATGGGCAAAATTTCTGATAATGGTGCAAGTTCGTCCAGTAATCCCAGGAAGCCTTTTGTGGGACCTCGAAGAACCGGTGAGACAAATGCCATTCATGCCAGCAGGGGTAGACCTCAGTATGTTCACAGATCAGTAGCAGCTGTCACCATTCCAGCTCCGATTCCTCAACAATCAGCATATCAACAACCACAACAACAACCACATTATCAACAACAAGTTCAGTATCCGCCACAAATAAACTACAACAACAACAATAGCAATCAACAACAACGACCCTTTCAACAAAGACCATCACAGGCAAACAGGGTGATTGACCCTGTCCCTATGCCTTATGCTGCCCTATTGCCACAACTCCTAAAGCTCAACTTGGTTGAGTTAAGGACTTTGGCACCACCAGATCCCTCCAATCTCCCAAGGAATTATGATGTCAACGCCAGGTGTGCTTTCCACTCCAATGCACCTGGCCACAATACTGAGAAATGCAGGGCCTTGCAAATGAAAGTCCAAGATCTGGTGGATTCTAAAGCCCTCAACTTTGCACCTCCTCCAAATGTCAACAAGAATCCTATGCCTAATCATAACGGGCCGAGGATTAATGCCATTGAGGAAGACAAGCCATCTACCTTGATCACCAGTGTTGCACAAATTCGAACACCTCTGGTCGAAATTAAAGCTCAGCTTCTAGAGTGCCAGGTGTTTCCCGGGTGTGAGCTCGGTTGTGGGTATTGCAACATTGCAGTCAACAGGTGTGATAATTTGAGAAGCGGCATAGATGGTCTTATCAAAGATGGTATACTTCAGATTTCAACAACGACGCCTACAAATCCAGCAATTCCTTTGACAACAATTCCTGATTCTTCTACAACAGCAGCAACAATCATTCCTACCGATTCATCAATATCGTCAGCAATGGCTCCATCCATCACTTCAACAAATCAAATGTCAACAACCCTTTATTCTATAACATCAGCATCCATTTATTCAGCCGAATCTTCTACAACACCAGTAGAAATTAATGAGGATATCTCAGCAGTCACCATCTACTATGATCCATCAATTGTTCCTCCAGATAGCAACTTTCAGCAACAAACAGTGGCACCTCCTGCCAGGTCACCTGTCACAATTTACTACGATCCACACACCATCACAGTACCCTCCTTTGAAGTAGTCAGTCCAGTTACCATTACGGTGCCTGGACCACTTCCATATGAAAGCAGTAATGCCATACCTTGGCATTATGGCTCTGATCTCTACTGCAACGGGGAGAAAATCACTCTGGATTCATCAACCTCTTCTCCACAGATTGATAATTTTGGGGGAGGCGGAGGCTTCACCAGAAGCGGACACCTTTTTGCCTCACAAACTCAGAGACCTAATGTTGAAGCAGAAGCTGCTGCCAAAGCAAAAGGAAAGAGTGTGGTACCTGAAGAGCCGACTGCCAAAGAAACTCAGAAGACATCTTTTGAACAAGATGTAGACGAGTTTATGAGAATCATAAAAAGAAGTGATTATAAGGTGGTGGATCAGCTTCACCAAACTCCCTCAAAAATCTCCATATTATCACTGTTGATGTGTTCTGAAGCTCACAGGAATGCATTACTGGAAGTCCTGCACGCATCATACGTGCCAGAGGAGATTACCGTTAATCAGCTAGAAACTGTGGTAGCAAATGTCAATACCAGTCATGGACTGGGTTTTACCAATGCTGACTTAACAACTGAGGGACGTAACCACAACAAGGCTTTACATATCACCCTGGAGTGCAAGGGTGCTGTTTTATCTCATATACTGGTAGACACTGGGTCGTCACTCAATGTTCTACCAAAGAAAGCCTTAGTGAAGCTAGAATATGATGGCTTGGCACTGCGTCCGAGTAATTTGGTGGTGAGAGCATTTGATGGCTCTAAAAGATCAGTGCTTGGGGAGATTGATCTGCCTGTGATGATTGGCCCGCAGACCTTCAAAATTACCTTATATGTGATGGACATTCAGCCGGCCTACATCTATTTGTTGGGTAGACCCTGGATCCATGCCGCTGGCGCTGTTACGTCTACCCTTCACCAGAAGCTGAAATTCGAGTGGGAAGGCCAGATCATCACCATCTGTGGGGAAGAAGACATCTTTGTTAGCCATCTGGCTACGTATAAGTACATTGAAATGGATGGGGAAATCCATGAAACTATGAGCCAGGGGTTTGAGGCCCTAAACATTAATGAAGCATTTGTTGTACTGGGAACCTCCATAGCGTCATATCAGCAAGCCAGGAAGGTTGTTGAAGAGGGTACTGCCCAAGGCTGGGGCAAGCTGCTGCCCGTGGAAAAGAAGGAAGACAGATTTGGGTTGGGTTACAAACCAACTCAACAAGATCAATCAGAGGCTGCAAAAGGGCCCAATTTTGTCAGCGGGGGAATGCTCACCCCGGATGCTGTGAACAACTTGGAAGACGAAGAGGAAAGCGACCACAACCTGGAGAGTTGGATACGTCCAAGGATCCCGGGGAGCCAAGTCCTTAACTGGTCTTCCCAGGAAATTATAAGGGTTACTCCCGCAGAGTAATTATTATTTCCTGTATTTTTAAGCATGCATCAAGTCTTGCATCTTGCCCTAGATGACAAGACTCATTTTGTAATCGGGCCATCTTGTAATTTTGTGCAATCAGATCAATCAATGAATATCGGACATCTTTTGCAAATGAGTCTTTTCCTTTTCCGCTCACTGTTTTCCATTTTTCTTTTTGTACAAAAAAAATAAAATGGCAATGTTTTTCAAAATGATAACTTCTTTTCCCTTTTTCTAAGCAAGATAAAAATTGATCACTAAAATAAACCAATCCAAACCCTTGCAGAAAGTGCCTTTCAGACTGCACCGACAACAACACAGCTATGACTTCGTATGACTTTGACAATCCAATCAATCAAGTCGATGAAGGGGTTGAAGAAGATTATGAGCTACCTGAAGAGCTGGCCAGGTTGTTAACGCAAGAAGAGAAGGTTATCACTCCTCATCAGGAGGAGATTGAAACGGTTAATCTTGGTACGGAAGAAGATGTGAAAGAAGTTAAGATCGGGGCCTTCCTGCAGGATTCAGTGAAGGAGCAACTGATTGATATGCTTCGGGAGTATGTGGATGTCTTCGCTTGGTCTTATCAGGATATGCCAGGGTTGGACACCGACATTGTCATGCATAAGCTTCCTCTAAAAGAAGACTTCCCACCGGTGAAACAAAAGCTGCGCCGTACTCGCCCAGATATGGCAATGAAGATTAAAGAAGAGGTGCAAAAGCAGTGGGACGCCGGGTTCCTTGCTGTGACTAGCTATCCGCCGTGGGTTGCTAATATTGTACCTGTGCCTAAGAAGGATGGCAAGGTGAGGATTTGCGTGGACTACCGGGATCTGAACAGAGCCATCCCGAACGATGACTTCCCTTTACCTCACATTGATGTATTGGTTGATAATACAGCTCAGTTCTCGGTGTTCTCCTTCATGGATGGATTTTCGGGATACAATCAGATCAAAATGTCACCTGAAGACATGGAGAAGACAACTTTCATCACACCCTGGGGCACATTCTGTTATAAGGTGATGCCATTCGGACTGAAGAATGCTGGTGCCACTTATCAACGGGCTATGGTGACATTATTCCATGACATGATCCATAAAGAAATCGAATGTTATGTGGATGACATGATTGCCAAGTCCCTCACAGAAGAAGACCACCTGGTAAATCTGTTGAAGTTATTCAAGCGTCTGAGGAAGTACCAGTTAAAGTTAAACCCCAACAAATGCACATTCGGGGTGCGATCCGGTAAGCTGCTGGGATTTATTGTAAGTGAAAAAGGGATTGAAGTTGACCCTGATAAAATCAAAGCCATTCAAGAAATGCCTGCACCTAAGTCAGAAAAAGAAGTTCGAGGGTTTCTAGGTAGATTGAACTACATTTCACGGTTCATATCTCACCTTACTGCAACCTATGAGCCTTTGTTCAAGCTGTTAAGAAAAGAACAAACGGTCAGGTGGAATGAAGACTGCCAGAGAGCTTTTGACAAAATCAAGGAATACTTACAAGAGCCTCTGATCCTTATGCCTCCAGTTGAAGGAAGACCTCTAATTATGTACTTGACATGACGAGTCTGGTCGAAAAGAGTATGCAATATACTACCTAAGCAAAAAGTTTACCGACTGTGAACAACGTTATTCACTGCTCGAGAAAACTTGTTGTGCTTTAGCGTGGGCTGCTCGCCGACTAAGGCAGTATATGTTGACCCACACTACCTTGTTGATTTCAAAGATGGATCCAGTTAAGTACATTTTTGAGAAGCCAGCGCTTTCCGGACGGGTTGCAAGATGGCAAATGATCCTAACAGAGTATGATATTCAATACACATCTCAAAAAGCCATCAAGGGCAGTGTATTGTCTGATTATCTTGCTGAGCAACCCATTGATGATTACCAGCCTATGAGATTTGACTTCCCTGATGAAGACATCATGTTCATAAAAGCAAAAGATCATGAAGAGCCTGTTCACACTGAAGGGCCTGACCCGGAAGAAGAATGGACTATGATGTTTGACGGGGCTGTCAACATGAATGGTCGTGGTGTTGGTGCAGTACTCATTACACCTAAAGGAGTTCACATGCCTTTCTCGGCAAAACTCACCTTCAACTGCACTAACAATGAAGCTGAATACGAAGCTTGTATTATGGGTCTTGAGGAAGCCATCGACCTCAGGATCAAGACTTTGACTGTGTTCGGAGATTCAGCTCTGGTAATTAATCAAACAAACGGCAAATGGTACACTCACCAGGATCATCTGATACCTTACCGGGATTATGCAAGAAGGTTATTGACTTTCTTCACAATAGTCAAGCTTGAGTATATCCCTCGAGATGAAAATCAGTTTGCAGATGCTCTGGCTACCATTTCATCCATGATCAAAGTTCAAGCTGCCAACTTTGTGCCTCGGATATCAGTATCCAGACTTGACAGACCAGCATACGTGTTCTCAGCAGATGTTGTTAAAGATGATAAGCCTTGGTTCCATGATATCAAATGCTTCTTGGAGGATCAAACATACCCCCTGGGGCATCATCCAATGATAAGAATACTTTAAGAAGGCTAGCTGGTAGTTTCTTCTTGAATACTGATGGTTCCTTGTACAAGAGAAACTTTGATATGGTACTCCTCAGATGTGTTGATAAGGCAGAGGCAGACTTGCTGATGCACGAGGTGCACGAAGGATCCTTTGGTACCCATGCAGGAGGGCATGCAATGGCTAAAAAGTTGTTAAGATCAGGCTACTACTGGATCACAATGGATGCAGACTGTTGTGCCTATGCCAGAAAATGCCATAAATGCCAGATTTATGCGGATAAAGTACATGTGCCTCCAAATCCTCTGAATGTGATGTCTTCACCCTGGCCCTTTGCCATGTGGGGCATTGATATGATTGGCAAGATTGAACCGACTGCTTCAAATGGCCACAGATTCATCCTGGTCGCCATTGACTATTTCACCAAGTGGGTTGAAGCAGCTTCTTATGCAAATGTTACAAGGCAAGTGGTAGCCCGATTTCTGAAGAGAGACATCATCTGTCGGTATGGAGTGCCCGAGCGAATCATTACTGATAATGGTTCCAACTTGAACAACAAAATGATGGCAGAACTATGCCGGGACTTCAAGATCCAACACCACAATTCTTCTCCTTATAGGCCAAAGATGAATGGCGCTGTCGAGGCAGCTAATAAGAATATCAAGAAGATAATGCAGAAGATGGTGGTTACCTATAAAAACTGGCATGAAATGCTACCATTTGCCTTACATGGGTACCGTACGTCAATCAGAACATCCACTGGGGCAACACCGTATCAGCTTGTTTATGGTATGGAGGCAGTCCTACCTGTTGAAGTTGAATTACCCTCCCTGCGGATATTGATAGATGTTAAACTGAATGAAGCAGAATGGGTCCGATCCCGATACGAACAACTGAGTCTGATCGAAGAAAAGAGATTGGATGCAATTTTATCATGGGCAGCTGTACCAGAAAAGAATGAAGAAAGCCTTCGATCAGAAGTCAGGATACGAGAGTACCAAGTAGGAGATCTTGTGCTGAAAAGACTCCTCCCTCCTCATACAGACCACAGGGGCAAGTGGACTCCGAATTACGATGGTCCATTCATAGTAAAGAAAGTTTTATCAGGTGGAGCTCTGATGCTCAGTACTATGGATGGTGAAGACTTCCTATCCCCTGTGAATTCAGATGCAGTTAAAAAATACTTCGCATAAAAGGACCCGCTGGACATAAAAACAGAATGTAAGTCCAGGCAAAAAAAGGGCATCCCGGCGAGTCAAAAACAGAATAAAAGACTCGGGCAAAAATAAGGGAAAATAAAATAAAAAAATGTACACCTGCTGAGTTGAAAAGCCGCCTTGGACAATTCAGGCAAAAAATGGGTATCCCGGTGGGTTGAAAACCCGAAAGGGCGATCCACGCAAAATAAGGGAATAAGCGAACAACTGCATTCTGAATTCGTCTTGTATCACTTACAACATGGTAAGCTTCGCAAGGTTCGAGCATCGGTCAGAATCAGCCTTCTTCAGAAAGCAGGATGAGAAGAACGTCAATGTCATACAAGTCATAGCAAAAGGGAAGTTCCTTGAAGCGTCATCAACATTTCCACTTCCTTTTTGTTTCTCAATTTGTAACGATTTCCTCATTTCAGGGGATCCGTTTCTTTGACTGTATCTTGCCAATTCAGGGCACATGAATTAATAAAATCAGATTTTCAGTCATGTTTCGTCTCGTACATTTTATTTTCGTTTGCAAAAATGTCCGATGTCTTTAAGATGTTGATTGCATAAATACAGATGCTTCCTTCCTAAAGGATACATGCTTACAGGAAATATATTTGCTCCTAGGGTTGTCTAAACTCCTATGACGGAATACAATAAGGAATATCTCGGGATGCTTGTACGTTTCTTTGTCTTTACAGGATTGCAGGTGTTCAGAGCGCAACATGGGGCATGAAGGCTTCTCCCTAGCGAGCTGTCTAATCATTATCTACTCAGTCTATCTCCCAATTAGCCCCGGAGGTGCTTTCTCCCCAGCTGAGTTGCCAGTCATCATTCCTCCTCAGCCAAGTGCAAAGGCCGGGAACCATCTCCCTACAGAGTTTCAGCCTCTATCTAGAGAAGCAATGTCTGAAGATCCCACAACAGAGTGACGAAAGCTTCTACGGACCCCAGCTGGGTCCCTCATTACCAAGATAGGTCTGGCAGTGACCTGTTTCCCCAAGCAGAATCATACATCTTATCAAGATCTGCCGAGGGTCTTATCCCCAGCTGGGATATCCACTTCAAGCAGATCAGCCATAGAGCTCCACAGCAACGGGATCCGAATCCCGGATCGGTATCTTTGCATAATCATAGCATTCGTATCATATTTTCCCACAGAGCGTAGCATTCCGTCTAATGCGGAGCATTACGGTAAAAATCAAACATATTGCATAATCATAAGCCATGTGTCGAACTGAACATCTGTAAAAAACGATAATCCATCAACAATATACAGGATATTTCCCAATTCCCCACCAGAAAGCCAAAGTATTACACCCACAAATACAACAAACAGATACTTTTTGACACTTGTCTGTGCCATATCCCCAGCGGAAAGCCAAAGCGTCCCCTTTGCACTCACAACACAAATACATACATATATATATATATATATATATATATATATACAATTCCTTGACACCCGTCCGTGTCACCCTCCCCTGCATAGTTACCTAAACACTCTGTAAATCAAATACTTGTTTATAACACACTTCTTCCGACACCCGACTGTGTCGTGCTCTCCACAGCAAGTTGGACACTCGTCTATGTCTCACTCATCACTTTTTACTCACAACAGATACTCGTCCATATCTTATATATGCCACTTATATCCCCTCAGATTCGATACTCGGCCATGTTCTTTGTTAACTAGTTGGTACTCGTCCGTATCATCATCTCTGAACATGCGTCAAGCGTTTGTTCCTACTGATACTCGTCTGTATCATAGTCTTTAGGATGCTCGTCTGCATCTTTAATCTATACACCGTGTCAGACACTTATACCTTTGTTTTCTTGAAATTAGGCATTCGCCTGTGTCTACCATTCCCCAGAGGAATTCCCAGCAAATCTTGACAAACTTTATATCTGACATTCGTCCTATGTCATGATACCTTTCGGCAGCCGTACCCTTCCAGGTGATCGTCCTTCACCTTTTTGATGATCGTCCTTCATCACCCCCAGTGGAGTCTTTATTCATTAGACCCCCGTCTTATCCGACATTCGTCCTATGTCGTGTTGTTTTTAACAGCCGTCCCCTGCTAGGTGATCGTCCTTCACCTCTTGATGATCGTCCTTCATCATTCTATCCGATGGCCGTCCTCATCGTCGACCTTTTCGTCCGACATTCGTCCTATGTCGTGATACTTTCGGCAGCCGTACCCTGCCAGGTGATCGTCCTTCACCTTAGATGACCGTCCCCCATCTTATCCCCCAACAGAGCAGCCGTACCCTGCCGGGTGATCGTCCTTCAGCTTTGATGACCATACCTCATCATTTTTTTCAAATCTCCAGAGAGTCTTATAGCTTTACCCGATGGCCGTCCCCATCATAATCTCTCATATCCCCAACATGTCGGTCGTCCCCGTCATTGCTTTATCCCCAGCAGTCGTCCTCTGCTCGACAGTCGTCCTCCGTCGCCCGCACTTTATAAATATACTTTATTTTCTTTTTGCAATCTATATCCCTTTTCTTCTTCATCCTGTGAGTGCAAATTTTGGACTATCTTTGGTATTCAACCACAAGTTATCTTGTTTGCCTGTTAAGTCGTTGCTTACATCCTGCACAGCTAACTCATGTTTGAATAGGGGCAGCTGTAAACACCCCAAATTTTCCCTCCCCATTCACACCATGGCTTGTGATCTATTCATGTGCATAAATTCAATCATAGCATCTCATATTGCATTTTTGCTTCACTGCATTGTTTCTAAGTCATCTGCATCTAGGGTTTGTGATCTGAGCCATCCCTGAGCCATATGAGCCACTCCAAAGGTCTTCAATCACTTCAAAGGGGTCCATGTATGTTCAAGCATCATACTATATCCTCTCAAGATCAAAGAAGTCAAAGAATCACAAGAACTGAGAAAGGCATGGAAGCTGAGCCAGGTTTAACTACACAGAGGACCTAAAATTAGGGTTTTGGTTTCAAAGGCCATAAATCCAAATTTTTTGGTCATTTTTGTTTCTATTGGTCTCTATATTATATGAGGATCATGCATATCAATTTTCATGAAGAAATTCCATGGGGAAGGCATCTGATCAAGAGTTGACTTCTTGGGCAAGTCAGTGTAAAATCAGGGCATCTGAGGCCCCCAATGACCCAACCAAAGGGGTTTCTCCATCATTTTGAATGTGTATGATCTTTATTTGGTCATAGAAGATGTTAGAATTTCACAAAATTGAAGAATTTCAAGCCATTTGCAAAGTTGCCATTTTGGGAAAGTTTTTCAACCTCCTCAAATTGATTCAAAAATGCTTCAAATGAGAAAACTTTGGTTATAAAAGTTGTAGAATGGATCCTCCCATTTTCAAAAAGTACAAGAACTCATTCTAATTCATTTTTGATCAAAAGATATGGCTTGTAAAAGTTGGACAAAATCACATAATTTCATGTTTTACACCAAAGAGGCAATTTGCAAAATGATATGATAAGGCATTCTAAAGGCTTCAAATGTGCACAAACACTTTACATCATGCTCATATGACCTCTAAAGATCATAATTGGCCCAAGAATTATACATGTTGGTTCTTTGAACTTGAAGAATTTCCAAAAGGGGCAAAGTTGTGCCAATTTGCAAAATGGATCAAAGCTTCTCATCCACTTGCCTCAGTTCACAAAATCTGATCCACAAGCATTCCATGATCTCAGCTGAACCAAGCCATGCCCCTAAACCAGCTTGCCATGACCCATACCTCAAGTACACCAACTTTTGACATTTTAGCAACTTGCCCATACCAATCAGCATAGGCCAGCACCCACTCTCTGACCTATCACACTTCTTTATGTGGATCAAAACCAAGCAAAAGCACATAACAACATAGCCTGAAACTCCAAGAACTCAGCATACTCCAAAATCCCCAAATTTTCAAAAGCCTTCGAATCTCTTGATTCAACCATCAAACCTTCAAGTTTCTTTCACCATTCAACTCACCATGATCCACTGATCATTTCCCACCCTTCACTTGACCCTAAAACCTCCACAATCCAAAACACGATTTTCACATTTCACAAACTGAACTTCTGCCATTTCCATTTTGAGGCCATTTAAACTCCAACCAAGCATCACAAGCTCTTGGGGGGAATCATTGGGGTTGATTTGAGGCAAAGAACTGGCCAGAAAGTCCCTGTTTCAAAAGCTCAAGCTCAGGTAGCTATGGCATTTATTTTTCCAGAACTCTCATTTTATGTTATAGGATGATTCTACATGTTTCACTGATTGCCATGATGTGTTTAGTTTTGAAAATAGTGGAGAAATAAGCATTTCATGAGCTTCTGAAATTTCTGAGTTCTTTTCCGTTTTGCTTTGATTCGTGCTTTTGATGATGAGTAAATGAATTTTGATGATGGATTCTTGTTGGGGTTGAGGAGAGGATCATTTCTGGAAAGTTTTAGGGTCTGGGGATGCGTATTAAGAGAGATAGCATAAGTGACTGGCCGGAGAAGATGACCGGAACACTGTTCCCGTCACCTGAATGTAATTAGGGTTAGGATTAGGGCTAATGACATAATTAGGCAAGTTTGAATTTGGACCGTTCATTTGCGCGTGCGGGTCAATTCCCTCCCCTTTTTGTTTGAATCTCAGCCACTGGATTGGATTACCTTCATTAATTCATATTTAAAATTCATTTTTATTGCATTTTCTTTCTCATTTATTTTAAAATATCAAAACACATTATAAAAATTTTATTTTTTGCATGCTGACTTAAAATATTTTTTTCATTCTGAATATAATTTTATTTTATTTTTTGCATTAAAAATTATTTTTAAATCATTTAAATGTTTATTTTTAATTAGTTAATGAGAATTAATTAATTAAAAATAAATTTAGGTATTTAAAAATCACAAAAAAATTCACATTGCATTTTAAAACATTTAGAAACATTATCAAACTCTCAAAACAAATTTCTTTTTGGTTCTTGATGCATTTTAGCAATTTTCATTGGAATTAAATTCATTTAAGGGCAATATTTTGGTTCAAACTTTGAAAAATCCATTCTGCCTAACTCTTGAGAGTTTGATAATGGTTCTTCTTGCATTGCATCCTTCATATCATGTAGTTTATAGGATAAAATTGGTTTTAACTTTTCTTTCATTTTCAATTTGTTTTGTATTTTTCTTTGTGAGGCACCTTAAAACCCTAGCCAACTTGAGAAATTCATAATTTTTACTAGGTTAAGAGTTAGGTCCCCTCCTTTGGGAAGTGAACTTGTGTAGGGTTAGGGTTCCTTTGATACCATTTTCAATTTTTTGTCACACAATTTTATTCTGGTTTTGAATTTTTGCATTGCATGTTGTATGTAAACCCTAATTTTGCCTTCCCTTGCATCCTTCTCTCACTTGCTTGCATTCAAAAACTTGCCATGACATTTTGTGCATCCATATGATCCATAAGACATCTTAGTACATATTAGAATCATGATTGATCATTGTATCATCCCTTTGCCATGTTATATGTTCATTTCATTTCAGAAACATTCATGAATCATTCATGGTTCAAAGCATGCTTCATTTGCATCTTCATGCTTGTATGATCATCCTCATCTCTTATCATGTGTTGTATCATCTCTTAGCATCATTAACATCATGTTTATGCTTCTGACTTTGGTTTGCATCATGACATTTCATCTCATTTGCATTGCATTTCATTTCTTTTGCTAACTTTTCAGGTGGTAAGTTGTTTTGAGAAGTGAATTTGCCTTCACTTCTCACAATCTCTTCTCATCTCTCTTGCATCTTTGCTGCATTTTATCTTTGTATTAGAGTGAGTTTGCTCATTCATGTTCATCTCTTACCTTCTTTCTTCAGGCAACTTACCTTCTTAAGTGAAGCAAGTTGTCTTGCTCCTCTCTGCTCCTTCCTCCTTTCATCTGCTTCTCTCCCTGGTGGCTCTTTAAAGCTCTCTCTCTCTCTTAAGCCTCATAAACCCTAGGATATCCAAGTATGATAACAATTAGGGTTTGATTAGTCCCCCATTTAGCTTTTACCTTTGTGTCATCTTTGAGTCTTCTCTTCTCATCTTATAATCAA
This sequence comes from Lathyrus aphaca, assembly GCA_963966055.1. Taxonomy (NCBI): domain Eukaryota; kingdom Viridiplantae; phylum Streptophyta; class Magnoliopsida; order Fabales; family Fabaceae; genus Lathyrus; species Lathyrus aphaca. Next base: position 491,159,858 of record OZ014521.1, read on the forward strand.
GGACTAAACCCTAAAGGTTTTAAGGCTTTGTGATTAAGCTTATGCATGCATCCTTCTATTAGGATGGAGTGTATAAATTTAATCCTAAGCGTCAAACCCTTAATGTGTTTAAATCCTTTAATCAATTCACTTAATAATCATCAAGACATCAAGCTTGTAACTTGGGCCTTGCATTAGGGTTCTAATTCTTCCTTAATTGGTTAAGAAGGACTAACCCTAGTGTTAATGGACATGTCCTCCTCAAGTTGTCTTACAAACCATAAAATCCACTTCTTAATCTTATCATCAAATAAAATCCACTCTAATAAAGGCTTTGTTTTGTCATGAGGTTAATCCCTAATCATGGTTTAAGTTGAGGAGTCTTCCTCATCTTAAATGTTCTCATCTATTATCCTTCTATTAGGATGGTGTAATGGGTCCATTAAATCCTTGATTATGGATTAAGCTCATTACTTAACACTAAACAAAAACTCCAAAAACATCTAAATAAATGCAAGTAGGTTAATGATCTTAATCCTACATCATGGTGATTAAGTGTGAGGTGTTTACTTCACACTTAAGGTATTCTCATTACCCCTAATCAGAGGGAGGATGTGATGAGTTTACTAACCCCTTGGTTTAGGCTTAAGCTCATTAACTTATGAGAAACCTCAAAAATCAATAAAATATTGAAAACACAAAAACAAACAATAATCGTCTCCGTCGGGATTCTTCTCTCATCTCATTCACTCACAAACGAGAACTTGCTTCTTTCGTCTGATGCAAGACAGTTTACACCTGAGCCAGACAGGTCATACACTTGAGCATAGACAAGTAAGCAGTTCACAAGTCAATTTATCTTCCAGTCTCTTTGAGTCGAACTATGGTGTTCTGACTTCCTCATTGCACGAGAGGATACATAGGCATAACTTAACAGTTATCGAACAAAAGTCTCTGTATATTCCCCCCTCTTCTAGCTTTATTCTTTAAGCCTCATAATCTTGAGCTTCACACTATTTCCTTGCACTGACACTCTCATATTTGACTTCACATATTCTTTTGCACTGACACTTGCATTCTTTTCAGCTTTGATACACAGATAGCACTGTGACTACCCCTTTAAAACACAAATCTTTTAAGCGTGGATCCCGTCGAGTACGACGGACAATCTGGGTGCTAATACCTTCCTAGGTTGTAACCAACCCCCTTTCTCAGTCTCTCTGGTTCGCAACCGTCTTATCCATATCTCTCTAGGTTTATGCAGCATTACCTTTCCTCCGAGATAAAAATGCCTAGCTGGCGACTCTATTCATTTCTTTCTCTTTTCGCCGACCGTTCGCGTCTGTACCCCTCTTGGCCCGGGTGTCATTTGGTGGGAGCGACACTTAGCTTGAAAAACATGATTGGAGGCCTTGAAATCCATTGGTTGACTTTTCAGATGCACAGTTGACTAATTTCTTCATTTACAAGTAACTGAAGAATTGTCTGACTTCCTAAATGATTTTCTGATTCAAACTTCATACATAGACCTTATATATAATATAAAAGCCTTTGACCACAAGAATTGGCCAAAGCTATAAGGATTTATTGATCTGTGGCAAAACCCTAATTAGGGTTTCCTGTGTAGGAGCTTGTTGCACTATTGAGCTTCTGATGATGCTTCACCCTTTTGGGGGCTTTGTGAGTGACTTTGGACTTGTATAAGACATGAGGAGACCTTGTGAGTTTCTTGAAATGTCACTTGGATCTTGGATTGACTTGGGGAACCAAGAACTTCCAGATGATTGATCATGTGCTTTATGCTAGCACCTATGGATGTCATGCTTTACTTTTCTATGCCATATGCTGGGATATGAGAGTGGAATGCTATGCTATATGATATGCAAATGATGAGGAAAAAGAGTGATCAAATTTTGGGGTGTTACAATGATGAAAGCGCGGGTTTTTATGTTTACTGCCACGATGTAACCGGTTACACCCTAGGTGTTAACCGAATAGCGAAATGTGGCTCTAACTCTCAAAACACCTCTATTTGAACAATATTGCACTATGTAACCAGTTACACACCGAGTGATACCGGTTACCACTAGGGGTGGAAAAACGGGTCGTGGCCCGACGGGCCGGCCCGCGCACCCGCCAAAAAGTGGCGGATTGGGTTGGGGTTTTAGGCCCGCCGCCCACCAAAATCCGCCCCGCTAAATCCCGCCACCCGCCAAAACCCGCCCCGCCAAAATCCGCCGCCCGCCAAAGCCCGCCACACCTATATAATAGCTCTATTTAAGTATTTGGAAGAACCTACGAAAATAGTTTGTGATATGTACATATGTTGTTAATAGATTATTATGATTAATCTATTTTCTCTTTCTTTATTGTTGGACAAATATTTTGAATTTTTCTAATGAATAATGACAAAAGTGTGATCGAAATTTGAATTTAGATCATTTAAAATACTAAATGTGATGTTATATATGATAAGAATATTATTTCACTAAAAGTTGATGTTTTAGGCTAATAAAAATTATGCTTTTTAAATGTTGGTTTGATGTATTTTTATTGAAATGTAGAAAAAAGAACTATTTAATTTATTTAAAAAAAAATAGAAAAAAAAATTAAAAAAGAAGGCGGGCAAGCCCGCCGCTTGCCAACCCGCCACCTTGGCGGGGCGGGCTAGACTTTTATGCCCATTTCAACTTGGCGGGCATGCCCGCCGCGCTATTTTTTGGCTGGCTTTTGGCGGGGCGGGCACGGGGCGGGGCAGGCGGTCCGTTTTGCCACCCCTAGTTACCACTGTAGGTTTTCCAAAAATATTTTCTAAAATACATAACTTTTTACTCGGGTGTCCGATTGAGGCAAAATTTATATTGATAGAAAGCTGAAATGATAATTTATCAAATGGAAAGAGAAAATATTATTTTTGGTGAGGAATTTAATTAATTATGGTATTTAATCAGTATTTTTGAATATGTGAATTTATGGAAACTTATTAACTAAAAGGTTAAAGTTTAGGGTTAGTGAGGAAACCTTATTACACTGCAATATATGAGACATAGAAGTATAACTAAGAATTATTAGAACTAGACAGTGATGCATGAATGTTTGGTATATAGATGTGTATCTTAGTCGTGTAAGGGTCTAGTGGTGAGTAAACACTATATCGAACATGTGTGAACTCATTGGGTGTTTATTATTGTGAAAAAGCGCATGTGGCTTTACGAATCTAATATGCATTCACTTAGAGTAGAAATCATGTAATCAAAATTATTTCCCAGTGAATGTCGTTTCATGAACCGGGGGTTCCTCTGAAATGTACGCATGATTACTTTGCAGGTTTGATTCCCGTGTGTAGTACGAATGGAACTTACGGGTAGAGACTTGTGGTGGATTATGGCCCATGTGAAGTGACGATTTGTAAGGTTAATAGCTCTTAGAATCTGATTCCATTTTGTATGTCAAGTAAGTTACAAGGATCCATGACTCGTGCCAACTCTTAGACGTATGAGAGGACAAGAATATGGGATGCCTTCATTTGGTTTCCGGATTAGTGATACGTTTGAGTTAGTGAAATCAAGACATGTTTCCATATGAGTGTGAGTTTGTAAGCTCAAGGTCTTAGTTTTTCCCCCTGGCTTGAGTAGGAATTTACATAACCTTGTAAAGTTGAGAGAATCCATAAGATATGGACTCACTGATATTTGTTATCTCACCACATGTTGTTGATTTTTATTTCAGGTGCTTCAGGCTCTGAGAAGGGTAAGGATAAAGTCGTTTCAAATTTTACCAAGAGTTTGAATAAGAGGACAAAGTTGTATTCTAGACATGAGATGTTCATTGCTTTTGTGTTTCCCTATAATGATTGTGTGTTGGATTCTGGTTGTGAGTGAATCAAGTGTGAGCTTGTGGTTGAGACCCTTTGGTGTCGTCACTGTTGTTTTCCTACTAGTGTCGTTGTACGAGTGGAAATTGAATTGTCCCGCTGAATAGTCGTGATGTGACCATGATAGAAATTGTAGTTCTACCTCGTCACTTGTTTGAAGTATGTGATATGCATGTGGTACGTTATTTTGTGTTACTTTGAGTTGTGAACGGTGGGTGAAAGTTACATAAGTTTAGAAACCGTGAGTTGAGAATAAACTTGCAAGTTAATGTAAACTTGATTGATAATTTTGAGTTTGGATTATTTTGTATCAAGAAAATTTGGTTATACTGTGATTAATCGATTACCCCAGTTTGGTAATCGATTTAATACATGAATTTGTTAAGGACCTTGGAAACCCATATCTTCAAGTTGTAAGTCTATTTTGGTTTCCGTTCGAAGTGTTAGAAGATGGCGTGTTGAACTTTTCTTTGAGAATGATTGGTAGACATTATATGATTTGAATTTGGGTGTGTTGTCATTGAGACTATTGAGGACCTTAATTGTGAAGTTATAAGAAACTCACAAAGTGTTGATCTCTCAGGGAACACTTTGGTATCTGAATTATTGTGTGGATAAGATATGAACAATTGGTCAGTTTTTAGTATCGTTAATTCTCGTGAGTTCTTGGCATCAGTTGAAGATTCCATGAGAGTAATACATATATGTGCAGTTGTGTCGTACTCAAAGATGGGAATTTGAAAGTGTAACACGGTGGGAGAACTGACTTGGTGTTTTTGTTTGACAAAAACAATGTTGCGAATAGTAAGAGTCGCCACCGACTTTTATTTTATCCAATAGGAAAGGGTATAAAAGAACAGGAAAGACCTTAAAAGATTTTATGTTCGGGGGGTAGGTTATACAAAGGGAAGGTGTTAGCACCCTTTGTATCCATGGTTATCCACAGACTCTTAGTTACTTAGCTCACTTGTTTGTTTGAAAAGTGTGAAGTGTGTGTTTAAAAATTTTCATAAGTCTTTATAATGATACTCATATGGATGTATACAAAGTCTTGAGTTTTTGAATTTTTTTGAAAGTGAGGTGTGAAAAAGAGTTTTTTGAAATATGAGCAAGTAACTAAGAACTACCTACCCTAGACTGGTCTTTCATGTTTCTTTATTTCCTTTCAAGGGTAAGACCGTCCTTACTATTAAGGAGTAAGTAGTCATTTACCTTGGATTTATTAAGGGACGGGCGTAGGGTCATCGTATGGTCAACGAAGGCAATTTGTAGGGGTGTCTTTAGCAATTCGTAGGGACTATCATCATTTGTTCATAGGGACAAGATCATTATTTCGTAGGCAACTTTGAAGGGACTTATGATCTTTTAAATCTGAAGGGACTTGATGATTTCTTTGTTTTAAGGGACTTTGCTTTTAAGACACCCCATTTTCGAGGGACTTGACCATTTGTTTAAGGCAACCAAGAGGGGAATCCTATGAAGTGCAGATGGCGATCGTAGAACGATCGACTTATGTGTGTGAGTGTTATTTTCAAATAATTATCTTGAGAATTAGTTTTCTAAGTCCATATTGTTCAATCAATCTTTTCACGCCCTAGGTTACTAACCACACAGTAAATATAAAAAATAAAGGCAGAAATTAAATGATTCCTACACTATTACATGGCTTCGTTGCAGTTACATAGTAATCAGGCGGAAAATAAAACTCAACTATTATAAGTGTGAAACAATTACATAATAAGGCTAATAATAAATGAATAACATTAAAATAAGTTTTAAAGAAAAGGTTTGCAAATTAGGGTTAAGGTGTTAAAAAAGTTTTATGGTTTAAAGGTTTGAGAAAAGTTTTAGGTTTAAAAAATAATAAGGTTTAGGGTAAAGGTTAAGGCTAAATTAAGAAACCTAAATTAATTAATCATTTTTTAGGAAAAAACAATTTAATTATTAAGGTAATTAAAACAACCTAATAAAAATAAATTAGTGATAAAAAAAAGTTTAAGAAATTTGTTATAAAAGAAAATGGGTTAATTAAGGTTTTAAAAAAAAAGGGTTTAAATAAGTATAATTCAATAAAAAAACAAAGGAAAAGAGGGAAAAGTTCAAGGTTACTCAAAAAAGTGTCATGTGTAGGAGTTGAACCCATGACCTTGCATTCCCAACCTTCAGTTTTTTCCACTAGGCCACACAGCCTTTGGTGAATAAACCTGCAAAAACATGATTATATAATAAAACTGAAAAATAATCTCAAGTTAGAAAAAAAATTGACATAGGCTGGGTTTGAACCCACACCCATGACCTTTCAGATCTCCTCCTTTACCACTAGGTTGCGCGCGCATTTAAGAATATACTTGGAAAATAAATATTATATAATAAAGCTTAATCAAGAAAACCACAAGTTAAAAAAAAAATAATGTCCAAGGCTGGATTCGAACCCACGCTTTCATAGTAAATACACGTTTCCCTTTCCACCAAGCCAACCATGCACTTCTGATCATATAATGGAAACAAATAATAATATAAAAAACTCAATTTTTGAATTTCCTAATGCGCACCAACGCCTTCATCCCCTACCTCTGGACCTGCGAACTTACCTGTGGCTTTTGCTACAACATTACCTGCGGATCTTATTTCATAGGAAAACCTGCGAATGTTATATTGTTCATACCACACACGATTTCTTCAAATTAATCATACCAACATGATCCACACAGTTCATACAACTCAAATATATCAATAAAAATTATTTAAATTACTTATATCATGAAACCCTAATTTGGAGGTTCAAACCCTAACAATGGTGTTATGCGGTTTTAGCCATGAAACTTTGAATTAATTGTCCATAAACCATCCTTATAACTTCACAAACAATAAAACACAATCAAAATTTGCTAGTAACGCATGAAAATCCTAATCGAAAAAATCAAATTTTAAGAATAATATGAATTTGGTTTGTGAGATTTTGCATGAGTTTGATGTTAACGATGATTGGGATATGTTTAGGGAGTCTCCAGGATTGATTCTACACCTTTAAATTGTTTGAAACAAGCTTGCAATGTAGAAACCAAATTTCACTTTTTCTTTTATTTTTTGAAGTGTGAAAGCTCTCTCCTTGTGCCAAAATTCGTCCCCTTGTAATGTCTTCTTGTTATGTATATGTAATGGAGTGAATTAGGTCAAGAGAATGGGCTTTTGTTGTATGGATTTGAGTTGCTTGCATGTGAAGAAATCTCATTACCATAATTGTCACAAAATCAAATATTCTCATGTCATATTGGTTTTGTACGAATTTGGAGATTACCAATCACATTGAATAACCAATATTTGATCCAAAAATAAATTTTAGATCAAATCTTTGATTTTTTATAATTTATTTTAATTAAAAATGATTTTAAATGATTAAAATCAAATATAATATAAAATAAATAATAAAAATCATAAAATATAGTCATTGGGCCGTGAATGGACTTATCTTCAAGTTTGGATTGAAATATTGTAGGCCCATTTGAAAAGAATTGGAGTTATGACCTTTTTTACTTCACACACCTCTTGAAAATTTCCCAACTTTGACAATGGATAAATTCCTCAATTTTGATCCCATGAACGTGTTCTAGGACTTTTTAGAAAGCTTAGAGTGTCCTCTAATCGACCCTTTTGGTCCTATGTCCATATCTTTTACCATTTTTAAATTATGAGATTTGGGACAAGTTGACTTTTTGTTGACTTTCAAAAAGACCTATAATGTCTTAGCTCATATGTTTCAAATGAAGCATTTTTGGACTTGGCTTGTGAGACACAAAGTTGTAGAAAATTGGATTTCCATCAAAATGAGATTTGGATGGGAAATTTTTGATGAAGTATGTGAAAGTTATGGCTGGTCAAAGTTCAGTTGATTTTCCTGCACAAAACCCTAATTTAGTAACTCTTGATTCTTGATGATTCTGAGGTTTCCTTGATGAATCATGATCAAATGATGAATTTCACCTCATAATCTTTATTTTGACCAAAAATCTTGGAGTTTGACTTTATGTTGACCACAATTGACTTGTTGACCAAATTAACTGATCTTTAAGTATCTGAGCATCTGACTAACCAGACTTATGTGGAAGGCCTTGAACCTTGACATGAGGATTCTTTGAGGTATATGGGATGTCACGAAGTCCACTTGAAGCTTTGGAAATCCATTTTTCCTTGAGAATTTCAAAACCCTAGTTTCAGATCCATTGCTTAGAAGAAAGCTTTGTCTGATGAAACCTTGAGTCCTTTTGAGCAATTGTGAATCTTGTGACTATTAGGAGGCTTCTTGAGACACATTATATTTTAATATGGGAGGGAAAATTTTCGGGTTCAACATCTGCCCCTGTTCAATTTTCTGAAACCTGAGGAGTTAGATTGGCATGTACGCCATTCGTGACTTGAAGGTTGAAGAGGATTGAACACTAAAGCCCAAAACATTGCACCCGCCGGTGCGCAAAGTAATACTGTTGGTTGATTGTATTGCTTGAATGGACTTAAAGATGCCATTCAGAGTAAATGGAGATGGGCTTATAGATGCCATCCAAAGTATCTATGGATAAGAGTATCAGAATGTGTCTACGTTTGACTTTATCTGAATGTTTTTACTGCACTAAGTATCAGAATTAGATCTTCGTCTCGACCATCTCTAAACTGTCTCTGTAACATATCCGAGCTAAGCATCAGCACTAGATCTTCATGTAGAGCATATCTGAACTATATATGGGGAAAGATATCCTGTAATAAGTATCAACATTATATCTTCGTATAGATCGTCTCTAAACAGTCTCAAGGACAATTTCTTAAATTAAGCATCAGAATTATATCTTCGTCTCGATTATCTCTGAATTGCTTCTGGAGAGTATCATGCACTAAGTATCAGCACTAGATCTTCGTATAGATCGTCTCTGAACTGTCTCAAGGACAATTTCTTAAATCAAGCATCAAAATTAAATCTTCATTTAGATTATCTCTAAATTGCTTCTGGAAAGTATCATGCACTAAGTATCAACACTAGATCTTCGTATAGATCGTCTCTGAACTGTCTCAAGGACAATTTCTTAAATCAGGCATCAGAATTAAATCTTCATTTAGATTATCTCTGAATTGCTTTTGGAAAGTATCATGCACTAAGTATCAGCACTAGATCTTCGTATATATCGTCTCTGAACTATCTCAAGGACAATTTCTTAAATCAAGCATCAGAATTAAATCTTCATTTAGATTATCTCTGAATTGCTTCTGGAAAGTATCCTGCACCAAGTATCAGCACTAGATCTTCGTATAGATCGTCTCTGAACTGTCTCAAGGACAATTTCTTAAATCAAGCATCAGGATTAAATCTTCATTTAGATTATCTCTGAATTGCTTCTGGAAAGTATCATGCACTAAGTATCAGCACTAGATCTTTGTATAGATCGTCTCTGAATTGTCTCAAGGACAATTTCTTAAATCAAGCATCAAAATTAAATCTTCATTTAGATTATCTCTGGATATATCTTGCACTAATTATCAGCACTAGATCTTCGTATAGATCATCTCTGAACTGTCTCAGAGAGAAAAAGATATCATGTACTAAGTATCAACATTAGATCTTCGTATAGATCGTCTTTGAATTGTCTCAGGGAAAGAAAAGCATATTGCACTAAGTATTATCACTAGATCTTCGTATAGATTGTCTCTGAACTGTCTCATGGAGTTGTTAATGTTTTATCTGATTGCGAACTATCCTGAAAAGGAAAGGTTAGTTTTCGTGCAAGATTATTTGTTGTATGCATGTATGACATGATGTTCTTAACATAAGTGAGAATGTCGTATGCATTATGGATGCGTATGCCATCATATGATGTAAATGATATATGTATGAATTATGTAGCTGAAGCGCATGAGTAGCTCCGTATATCAATTGCTAGTTGGGGAAAATAAATCCCGATTCGTTGTTGAGGAATATGAAGACATCGTTCCAGTCTTGTTTCAGAATATTGTACTTAGGATCTTCTGTTTCCCGTTCATCGCATTTCTTATTGAAATATTAAATTCCTGAATACCTTGACTAGGGATAAAAGAGACGGACATTCCCCTGGGATACTTATCCGACTGAGTGTCAATTCTTCGGAGGATATTGTGCTTGAGAGAAATATGCTTTAGGAACTCGTAGAGTCGGAGGTACAAGAGGCTACTTGGAGTATTTCGTTAGAATATATCCGTAAAGATTACTCTGTGGGGATGAACCGGTGAAGATTTGCTGGATTCCTACCTCCGGTCGTCCTTAGTAAATGCTATTATTGTATTTTATGCATTTTTGGTAAACATCATTCATATTCAAAAGCATACATACATTCAAACATAATCAACAAATGTTTTCGCTTTAGTAAAAAGGGAAAAGTAAACCTGAATTCAGAAATAGAGTTGTATCAATTTTGAAAGTGTATACTCATTCAAAGTAACCAATGGATTTAGAACTTTTGATATTCTCGACTTCCTTGAGTAATTCTCTTAGGAATTCTCATGACTGAATCCAAAGACATGATACTGACACCATCTGATATTATTGGCACAGACAATTAATTTCCATAATGGCTTCTGCTGAGAATCCAATATCAAGATAATGTAATGAAAGGAATGTGTTTTCAGACTACGGTGGATCGTGTACACCCTGGGTAATGATTAAGGAGCTTGATTTGATTAGATTTGAAAAGAGAGCATTGCCCCTATATGAGGATGATTTGTCCTAGAATGGACGTATCTGAGAGGAGCTACCTCAAGAGGAATAAACAAAATTCCCCACAATAATATGCCCCTGGCATCATGAACTTGGTAATGTTACTTCTGGGAATTCATATGAGGAGACCTGCCACTGGCTATTTAAGCATTGTTGAATCTTGACCTGACTGCCCCAGATGAATTTAACAATAACATGGCATGCCCCTTTAATTGGAAGATAATGACTATGCCCCTTGTATACATTGGCTTTGATCCATGAAGCAACTTTGTCTGTCATGAGGACTTTGGTTTATTGAATGTTCATCATGTAAGCTTCTCTGCTGTCAAACACTTAGTTATATGCAAAAAATGATATTCAAAATGCAACGCTTATGTGTGTCTTGATGTTTTGAAAAATAATTATTTTAGCAAAACAATGTTTGTAAAAACTGTGATATTAACTCAAGATTTATAATAAGCCCTAAAGGAGTCAGGATACCTTTTTTGTAACAGTACACTTTCGAACTACCCATGCTTCAGTTAGGAATTTTAAAGGGTTGTAACGTGGCTTGGTTCACGGTTTAAGAAACAAAGGATAAAGGCTCAAATTTTATTTGTACCCAACCCATTCTTCGTGAGGTTCTTCAGTCCTATGTTTGGTTAACTTATACTTTATGGCTCCAAAAGAGTTTGGAACTGTAACACTGGCAGAAGATTATTTGAAAAAAGCCAGTCATCTTCTCTTTTTTTATTTAGGATTTGTAGTGACCTCTTTTGCTTTTGTCTTTTTTATCCCTTCCTTTTTCTTGAACTGTTTGTTTCAGGATTACAGTCAGCGGGATGTCTCAATTTTTTTACTAAGTCTCCTTCATAGGTTTTGACTTAGTGAGCTTCTCTTTTGATAGGTATTGAATGTAATACTTAATGATTACAGGGAACCATCATTAGTTGTGTACAAAAAGGACAACTGGCATAATTGAGTTAACTGATGAACTACCCTTCCCTAGGTTATGATTGAGGGTTTTAATTTGCGTGAGAATGAAAACTCCTACTTAATAGGCTCAAAAGGGTTGACTAGGGATTAACTTCCTTATATCTCCACTGTTTAGGAATTGAAACAATGCATGTACATCGTCATCATAGTCTGTTCAAAAGCATACTGCATAAGATTATGGTATTGTTTTCGTCATCCTCCCTATAAAGGCTTACAGCTTTATCAAGATTTAAATATCATAAAATAGAAGTAAGAAGCATAGTTTTAAGTATAGTGAAACGAATGGATTAATTCAAGACAAACATATGCAATGCATTATTATGAAAACAAAATCTGACATAATAGTAAGTGTCTAGGCTGACAAAAGAAATTACAAATGAAAATTCAAATTCAAATGTTCTCAAAGCCTCTTCCTCTAAACTTGTCACTCTGGGTATTTGGATTCTTTGATGTTTGATGAACAATTGGAGAATTCAATCTGGTCTTCTGGCATAACCTCAAGGATTCCTTCGTCAATCAAGTCTTGAATCTTATTCCTCAATGCCCAATAGTTATTAGTGACATGTCCAGGACAGTTGGAGTGATATGCACACCTTGCATAGGTGTAACACGGGGGGAGAACTGACTTTCTATAAATGTTGCGGATAGCAAGAGTCGCCACCGACTTTTATTTTATCCAAGTGGAAAGGACATAAAAGAACAGGAAAGACCTATTTTTAAAAGACTTGAGTTCGGGGGTAGGTTATATAAAGGGAAGGTGTTAGCACCCTTTATATCCATGGTTATCCATGGGCTCTTAGTTACTTAGCTCACTTAATTGTTTTGAAAAAGTGTGTAGTGTGTGTTTAGAAAAGATTTTCAGAAGTTCTTTGTAATGATCCTCGTATGGATGTATACAAAGTCTTAAGTTTGAAAATATTTTGCAAGTGGGGTGTGAATAAGAGTTTTTGAAAGATGTGAGCAAGTAACTAAGAACTACCTACCCTAGACCGGTCTTTCATGTTTCTTTATTTCCTTTCAAGGGTAAGATTGTCCTTACTATTAAGGAGTAAGTAGTCATTTACCTTGGATTTTATTAAGGGACGAGTGTAGGGTCATCGTACGGTCAATGAAGGAAACTGGAAGGTGACTTTAGCAATTGAGAGGGACTATCATCTTTTAAACTGAAGGGACAAGATCATTCTAGGCAACACCGTAGGCAACATCGTAGGGACTTGATCTTTTAACTGAGGGGAGGGACAAGATAATTTTTTATTTGTAGGTGTCGCTCCCAAAAGACGAGACCGGGCTCGAATATGGTACAGACGCGAACGGTCGGCGAAAGGATGAAATGAAAAGAGTCGCCAGCTAGGCATTTTTATCCCGAAGGAAAGGTAATGCTGCATAAACCTAGAAAGATATGGATAAGACGGTTGCGAACCAGAGAGACTGAGAAAGGGGGTTGGTTACAACCTGGGAAGGTATTAGCACCCAGATTGTCCGCCGTACTCGACGGGATCCACGCTTAAAAGATTTGTGCTTTAAAGGGGTAGTGTCAGTGCAATTTGTGTGCAAAAGAGCTGGAAAAGGATGTACAGGTGTCAGTGTAAGAGAAATGAAGTGTATAAGTGAAGTGTCAGTGTAAGAACAAGAATGAGATGCTCATGATCATGAGGCTAAAAGAATAAAGCTGGAAAGAGGGGGAATATACAGAGACTTTTGTTCGATAACTGTTAAGTTATGCCTACGTATCCTCTCGTGCAATGAGGAAGTCAGAACACCGTAGTTCGACCCAAAGAGACTGAAAGATGAATTGACTTGTAAACTGCTTACTTGCCAATGCTCAAGTTTATGACCTGTCTGGCTCAGGTGCAAACTGTCTTGCATTAGACGGAAGAAGCAAGTTCTCGTTTGTGAGTGAAGATGATGAGAAAAGAATCCCGAAGGAGACGATTATTGTTTTGTTTTTGAGTTTTCAGTCTTTTATTGCTTTTTGAAGTTTGTCATAAGTTAATGATCTTAAGCCTCAACCAATGGATTTAGTAAACTCATCACATCTTCCCTCTGATTAGGGGTAATGAGAATACCTTAAGTGTGAAGTCAGCTTCTCACACTTAATCACCTTTGATGTAGGATTAAGATCATTAACCTACTTGTGATTTATTTAGATGTTTTTGTGTTTTTTGTTTAGTTCTAAGTAATGAGGTTAAGCCATGATCAGGGATTAAACAGACTCATTACACCATCCTAATAGAAGGATAATAGATGAGAATGTTTAAGCTGAGGAAAGCTCCTCAACTTAATCCATGATTAGGGATTAAACTCATGACAAAACAAAGCCTTTATTAAGTGGATTTTAGTTAATGATATGATGAAGAAGTGATTTTTATGATTGGTAAGACAAACTTGAGGGGGACTTGTCCATAAACACTAGGGTTAGTCCTTCTTAACCAATTAAGGAAGAATTAGAACCCTAATGCAAGGCCCAAGTTACAAGTTTGATGTCTTGATGATTATTAGATGGATTGATTAAAGGATTTAAACACATTAAGGGTTTAACACTTAGGATTAAAGTTATACACTCCATCCTAATAGAAGGATGCAGGCATAAGCTTAATCACAAAGTCTTAAAACCTTTAAGGTTTAGTCCTTGATTATGAGATGAGAAGAGGAAACTCAAAGAAAACTCAAAGAAAAGAGTCTAAGGGGGACTAAACAATCCTAAAATATTATCATGCTTGGAAGTCCTAGGGTTTGTGAGGCTTAATAGGAGAAATCTTCAAGGAAGCCCCCAAGGAGAAGCGAGATAGAAAAGGGATGAGATGAGAAGAGAAAAGAGGGAAGAGAGGCACAAATGAGTAAGCTCACTCAAAGACAGGTGAAAATGCAGAAAGGATGTAAAATGATGAGATGAGAAGAGGTAGGAGGTGAAGGCAAATTCACCTCCCAAACAAACTTACCATTAACCTGAAAAGTTAGTACAAGATGCATAAAAGAAGAAATGAGATGGAACAATGCATATGGATGGGCAAAGGCCAAAGTCAGAATCATACACATGATGCAAATGATGTAAAGGGATGATGCAAACACAATGTCAAGAGTTGTGGATGATCATACAAGGGTGAAGATGCAAATGAAGCATGCTTTGAACCGTGACGATTCAAGAAAGTTTATGAAATGATATGAATGCATAACATGGCAAATGAAAGATGCAATGATCAAACATGATTTAAATATGTCCTAAGATGTCTTATATGTCATGAGGATGCACAAAATGTCATGTCAAGTTCATGTATGCAAGCTTATGCAAGATGAATGCAAATGAAGATGCAAATTAGGGTTTATGTACAACATGAGATGCAAAATTCAAAATCAGAAGCAAAACATGAGATAAAAAATTGAAAATGGAATCAAAGGTACCCTAAACCTATATAAGTTCACTGCCCAAAGGAGGGGATCTAACTCTTAACCTAGTGAGAGTTGTGATTTTTCTAAGATTACTAGGGTTTTGGGATGCCTCACAAAGAAAAATACCAAACAAATTGAAAATGCAAGATCAATTCAAACCAAATTTATCCTATAAACTAAATGCCATGAAGGATGCAATGCAAGAAGAACCATCATCAAACTCTCAATGGTTAGGCAGAATGGATTTTTCCAAGTTTGAATCAAAATATTGCTTTTAAACAAATTTAATTCCAATGAAAATTGTCAAAATAGGTCAAGAACCAAAAATAAATTTGTTTTGAGAGTTTGATAATGTTTCTAAATGTTTTATAATGCAATGTCAATTTTTTTTGTGATTTTTAAATACTTAAATGTATTTTTAATTAATTAATTTTCATTAACTAATTAAAAATAAACATTTAAATAATTTAAAAATAATTTTTAATGCAAAAAATAAAAATAAAAATATTTTTGGGTTCTGAAAATTAATGAAGTGTTTGACAAAAAATTTCAGAATTTTTTAACATGTTTTGCTATTTTTAAAAATTCATGCAAATAAAATACAAACAAAATGAATTAATTTTGGTTAACAGGAGAATGAATCGATTCATGCTTGGATGAATCGATTCATAATGAGAAAACAGAACTAGTTAAACAGCATGAATCGATTCATAATGGGATGAATCGATTCATTATGCGAAATCCAGGAACTTTTCAACAAGATGAATCGATTCATAATGGGATGAATCGATTCATTATGCGAAATCCAAGAACTTTTCAACAGAATGAATCGATTCAAGCTAGAATGAATCGATTCATTATGCTATTTTTTCCAAAAATGCATAATCAAACTCATTCCTTAAGCTGTGTTAAGTGCTCTAAGTCTCCATATTTCATCCTCTACCCACACCAAACATGAATCAATCACAAGATCTCATTTACAATGTATCAACAACAAGATTTGAGCAAAATCAAGAAAACTGCAACAACTTCAAAACATGCATACACACTCATTTCTCAACCATTTTCAATGTTTCAAAGCTTAACATGATGAGTGAAACAAACTCTATCATTCTATAACAAGAGATTACATTTCTATAAAAATGTTCTTGATGATACCTGAACTGGAGCTTTGAACCGTGGAACTTTCTGGCCTCAAACTTGGTGCAATCCCTCTCCTTTGAACACCTTGATGATGAAATGAAGCTTGGATAGCTTTGAGAATGGCTGGTTATAGCTGTTTTGCTCTGGTGTAGCAGAAATGGAGGGCCTTTTGTGAGATGTTTCAAGTTGTTTCAGGGGATGATTCTTGTTCTAAGGGTGATTTGTGACTTGTTGGTGAAAGGAAAAGTGAAGTTTCTTGGCTGTGTGAAGAAAAACTCAGAGAAGCAGTTTGGGACAGAACTTGTGCAAGTTGGATTGTGTCTTGTTTCTATGCCAAATGAGCTGCTATATCACTCCCATAAAGTTTGAGTAGGCCGTGGAGCAGGTTAGTAGAGGCTGCTGGTCACTATTCCAAAAGCATGGGAGAAATTGCAAAAAGTCATGGTTAGGTGTACTTGAGGCATGGGCTGTGGCAGAGCTGATTTTCTGGCTTGTACTGCATCAGCTGAGTTCAAGGATGACTCTTGGATCAATTGATGTGAGCTTTAATGGATGGAGGGTGAGATCTCACATGTTTTGCAATTTTGCAACTTGTTACACTTTGTGACTTTTGGTCATGGAAAGGTAACACTCTTTGCTGAATTTTGGTTGTGATAGGTTACATGATGTTATGGTGGTGTCTTGAAATCAGTTAGAGACCATACAAAACCTTGGGGATCAATTTTGCAAGAGTTCCTTTTTTGGACTTCATGGAAAATGGCTTATGATAGCTTGGAATTCAAAGCATGAAAGTGAGAAACTTCTTGGGCAAATCTGAATTTTGGGCCATACATTGTGTTTGTATGAAGATTAGAAGTCATGTAGAAGTCACATAAAGGCTTGCCATGAGAAAATGCAAGTTTTCCATTTTGTGTGAAAGTGGAATTTCAATGATTTTGCCCAACTTTGCAAGGCCATAACTTTTGATCCAAAATGAATTAGGTCATGTTCTTGTACTTTTTGAAAAGGGAATGATCCATTCTACAACTTTCATGACCAAATTTTTTCCATTTGAAGCATTTTTGAATCAAAAAGCAAGGGTTGAAAAAGTTTCCAAAAATGGCAATTTCATTAAAAGTCAAACTTTCCCAAAAAGTCAACTTTGCAAATGACTTGAAATTCTTCTATTTTGTGAACTTCTAACATCTTCTATGATCAAATAAAGATCATACACAATCAAAATAATGAAGAACACCCTTTGGCTGGGTCATTGGGGGCCTCAGATGCCCTGATTTTGCACTGACTTGCTTGAAAAGTCAACTCTTGATCAGATGACTTCCCCATGGAATTCCTTCATGAAAATTGATATGCATACTTCCTATACCATATAGAGGCCAATAGAAACAAGAATGACCAAAAAATTTGGAGTTATGGCCTTTGAAACCAAAACCCTAATTCTAGGTCATCTGTGTAGTCAAACCTGGCTCTGCTTCCATGCCAATCTCAGTTCTTGTGATTCTTTGACATTCTTGACTTTGAGAGGATATAATATGATGTTTGAACATACATGGACCCCTTTGAAGTGATTGGTGACCTTTGGAGTGGCTCACGAAGCTCTTGGATTGCTCAGATCACAAACCCTAGATGCAGATGACTTAGAACCAATGCAGTGAATCAAAAATGTGGTATGAGATGCTATGATTGGGCTTATGCACATGTAATGATCACAAGCCATGGTGTGAATGGGTGAGGGCAAATTTGGGGTGTTTACAGCTGCCCCTATTCAAACATGAGTTACCTGTGCAGGATGTAAGCTACGGCTTAACAGGCAAACAAGATAACTTGTGGTTGAATACCAAAGACAATCCAAAATTTGCACTCACAGAATGAAGAAGAAAAGGGATATAGATTGTAAAGGAAAATAAAGTATAGTATAAAGTGTTGGCGACGGGGGACGACCGTCGAGCAGAGGACGACTGTTGGGTAAAGAGCAATGATGGGGACGGCCGACATGCTGGAAAAGTGCGGAAAATAAAGCGATGACGGGGATGACCGACATGCTTGGGATAAAAGGGGTTATGATGGGGACGGCCATCAAGCAAAGCTATAAGATTCTCTGGGGATTAATGAAAAATGAAGGGGACGGCCGTCAAGTTCATAAAGTAAGGTAAGCAACGATGGGGACGGCCATCGGGCTAAACTGATGAAGGACGATCATCAGGAAAAGGAAACGGGACCACGACAGGGACGGCCATCGGGTTAAAGAGTAAATGAAATAATGATGAGGGACGGTCATCAAAGGTGAAGGACGATCACCTAGCAGGGAACGGCTGCTCTGTTGGGGATAAGATGAGGGACGGTCATCTAAGGTGAAGGACGATCACCTGGCAGGGTACGGCTGCCAAAAGTATCGCGACATAGGACGAATGCCGGATAGAAGGTCAACGATGGGGACGGCCATCGGACGAGCATGATGAAGGACGATCATCAAGAGGTGAAGGACGATCACCTAGCAGGGGACGGCTACTCTCAAGGTTTACCATGACATAGGACGAATGTCAGGTAACAAAATCAACGATGGGGACGACCATCGGATAAAATGATGAAGGACGATCATCAAAAGGTGAAGGACAATCACCTTAGCAGGGGACGGCTGCTAAAAATCACGACATAGGACGAATGTCGGATAAGAGGTCGACGATGGGGACGGCCATCAGATGAGCATGATGGAGGACGACCATCAAGAGGTGAAGGACGATCACCTAGCAGGGTACGGCTGCTCTCAAGGTTTATCATGACATAGGATGAATGTCAGATAACCAAAGAAATTTTGCTTTGCTGGCGATCTACAGGGGAATAGTAAACACGGACGAGTGTTTATATCCAGGAAATAAAAGGTATAAGTGTTTTGACGTTTGTGTATAGATTAAAGATGCGGACTAGCATCCTTAAGACTATGATACGGACGAATATCAGGTAGAAACAAACGCTTGACGCATGTTCTGAGATGATGATACGGACGAGTACCAACGGGTTAACAGATTACACGGACGAGTGTCGAATCTGCGGGGATATAAATGGTGTATACAAGATACAGACGAGTATCTGTATAAGTTAAATAAGTAACAAGTATGAGTGGTGTATAGATGAGTATTTAATCTGCTGGGGAGAGTGACACAGACGAGTGTCGAGAAGAGGAAAGTATAGTATAAACAAGTATCTGATATATAAAGTGTTTAGGTTACTGTGCAGGGGAAGGTGACATGGACGGATGTCAAGGATTTGTATATATATGTATCTGTGAGTGCAAAGGGGACGCTTTGGCTTTATGCTGGAGATATGACACGGACGGGTGCCACAAGGAGTATATACTGATGTTTGTGAATGTAAGGCAACTGCTTTAGCTTTCGCTCTCCGTTGGGGAATTTGGGGGGAGTTTTCTGTATGTTGATGGATTGTCATTATTCACAAGTGTTTTGATTATGAACATGGCTTATGATTATGCAATATGTTGGATTTTTGCCGTAATGCTCCGTATTAGACGGAATGCTACGCTTTGTGGGTGAATATGATGCGAATGCTATGATTATGCAAAGATACCAAACCGGGATTCAGATCCCGTTGCTGCTAAGTTCTCCGGCCGATCTGCTTGAAACGGACATCCCAGCTGGGGATGAGATCATTGGTAGATCTGACAAGATGCATCTGCTTGGGGATACAGGTCACTGATAGACCTATCTCTGCTAATGAGGGACCCAGCTAGGAGTTTGTAGAAGCTTTCGTCACTCTGTTGTGATTCCTTCAAGCGTTGCTCTTCTGGATAGAGGCTGCAATTTTGTGGGGAAGTGGTTCCCTGACTTTTGTACTTGGCTGAGGAAGAATGATTGGCACCTTGGCTGGGGAGAAACAACAAGTGGCAACTCAGCTGGGGAGAAAACACTTCAAGTGCTAAGACTGAGTATTGATTGGCCAGCTTGCTGGGATGAGGCTTACATGCCCCATGTTGTGCCTTGAGTACCTGCAATCCTGAAAAGACAGAGAAACGCACAAGTGATCCCGAGGTATCCCTTACCGGATTCCGTCATAGGAGTTAGACACTCCCGAGAGTAAGTATATTCCCTGCAAACACGTATTCTCATTTATTTTTTTTGAAGATAAGCATCTGTATTCATGCAATCAGTTTTTTAAGGACACCAGACATTTTTGCAGATGAAAATGAAGTGTACGGGGCGAAACATGACTGAAAATCTGATTTTATTAATTCATGTGCCCTGAATTGGCAAGATACAGTCAAAGAAACATATCCCCTGAAATGAGGAGATTGTTACAAATTGAGAAACAAAATGCTGGCAATGTTGACGATGCTTCAAGGAGCTTCCCTTCGCTATGACTCGTATGACTTTTGACGTTCTTCTCGTCTTGCTTTCTGAAGAAGGCTGATTCCGACAAAAGCTTGATTCTTTCGAGGCTCACCAAGTTGTAGGTGATACAGACGAATTCAGAATGCAGCTGTTCGCTTATTACCTTATTTTGCATGGATTGCCCTTTCGGGTTTTCAATCCATCGGGATACCCATTTTTGCCTGAGTTGTCCACTGCAGCTTTTCAACTCAGCGGGTGTACATTTTTTTGTTTATTGTCCCTTACTTTTGCCCGAGTCTTTTATTCTGTTTTTGACTCGCCGGGATGCCCTATTTTTGCCTGGACTTACATTCTGTTTTTATGTCCAGCGGGTCATTTTATGCGAAGTATTTTTTAACTGCATCCGAATTCACAGGGGATGGGAAGTCTTCACCATCCATAGTGCTGAGCATCAGTGCTCCACCCGAGAAAACTTTCCTTACTACGAATGGTCCTTCATAATTCGGAGTCTACTTTCCCCTGTGGTCTGTATGCGGAGGGAGGATTCTTTTCAGCACAAGATCCCCTACTTGGTACTCTCGGTGCCTGACTTTCTGATCGAAGGCTCTCTTCATTCTTATCTGATACAGCTGCCCATGACAGATTGCAGCCAATCTTTTCTCTTCAATCAGACTCAGTTGTTCGTATCGGGATCGGACCCATTCTGCTTCGTTCAGCTTAACATCCATTAATACCCGTAAGGAGGGTAATTCAACTTCAACTGGTAGGACTGCTTCCATACCATACACAAGCTGATACGGTGTTGCCCCAGTAGATGTTCTGATTGACGTACGGTACCCATGCAAGGAAAACGGTAGCATCTCATGCCAGTCTTTGTATGTGACTACCATCTTCTACATAATCTTCTTGATATTCTTATTAGCTGCCTCAACAGCGCCATTCATCTTTGGCCTGTAAGGAGAAGAATTGTGGTGTTGGATCTTGAAGTCCCGGCATAGCTATGCCATCATTTTATTGTTCAAGTTGGAACCATTATCAGTAATGATTCGTTCGGGAACTCCGTATCGACAGATGATATCTTTCTTCAGAAATCTGGCTACCACTTGTCTTGTAACATTTGCATAGGAAGCTGCTTCGACCCACTTGGTGAAATAGTCAATGGCAACCAAGATGAATCTGTGGCCATTCGAAGCAGTCGGTTCAATCTTGCTAATCATGTCAATGCCCCACATAGCAAAGGGCCAGGGTGACGACATCACATTCAAAGTATTGGGAGGCACATGCACCTTATCCGCATAAATCTGGCATTTATGGCATTTTCTGGCGTAGGCACAACAGTCGGCATCCATTGTGATCCAGTAATAACTTGATCTTAGCAATTTCTTGGCCATTGCATGCCCTCCAGCATGGGTACCAAAGGATCCTTCATGCACTTCGTGCATTTACAAGTCTGCTTCTGTTCTATCAACGCATCTGAGGAGTACTATATCAAAGTTTCTCTTGTACAAGGAACCATCTGTGTTCAGAAAGAAACTACCAGCAAGCCTTCTTAAAGTCTTCTTATCATTGGAAGATGCCCCAGGTGGGTATGTTTGATCCTCCAAGAAGCACTTAATGTCGTGGAACCAAGGCTTATCATCCTTGACAACATCTGCTGCGAACACATATGCTGGTCTGTCAAGTTTGGACACTGAAATTTGAGGTACAAAGTTGGCAGCTTGTACTTTGATCATGGATGAAATGGTAGCCAGAGCATCTGCAAACTGATTCTCGTCCCGAGGGATATACTCAAGCTTGACTGTTGTAAAGAAAGTCAATAACCTCCTTGTATAATCCCTGTAAGGTATCAGATGATCTTGGTGGGTGTACCATTTGCCGTTGGTTTGATTAATTACCAGAGCTGAATCTCCAAATACAGTCAAAGTCTTGATCCTGAGGTCAATGGCTTCCTCAAGACCCATAATACAAGCTTCGTATTCAGCTTCGTTGTTAGTGCAGTTAAAGGTGAGCTTCGCCGAGAAAGGCATGTGAACTCCTCTAGGTGTAATGAGTACTGCACCAACACCACGACCATTCATGTTAACAGCCCCATCAAACATCATAGTCCATTCTTCTTCCGGGTCAGGCCCTTCAGTGTGAACAGGCTCTTCATGATCTTTTGCTTTTATGAACATGATGTCTTCATCAGGGAAGTCAAATCTCATAGGCTGGTAATCATCAATGGGTTGCTCATCCAGATAATCAGACAATACACTGCCCTTGATGGATTTCTGAGATGTGTACTGGATGTCATATTCTGTGAGGATCATCTGCCATCTTGCAACCCGTCCGGTAAGTGCTGGCTTCTCAAAAATGTACTTAATTGGGTCCATCTTTGAAATCAATAAAGTGGTGTGGGTCAACATATACTGTCTCAGTCGGCGAGCAGCCCACGCTAAAGCACAACAAGTTTTCTCGAGCAGTGAATAACGTTGTTCACAGTCGGTAAACTTTTTGCTTAGGTAGTATATTGCATACTCTTTTCGACCAGACTCGTCATGCTGGCCCAACACACACCCCATTGACTCTTCTAATACTGTCAAGTACATGATTAGAGGTCTTCCTTCAACTGGAGGCATAAGGATGGGAGGCTCTTGTAAGTATTCCTTGATCTTGTCAAAAGCCTTCTGGCAGTCTTCATTCCACCTGACCGTTTTTTCTTTTCTTAACAGCTTGAACAGAGGTTCACAAGTTGCTGTAAGGTGAGATATGAACCGTGAAATGTAGTTCAATCGTCCTAAGAACCCCCGAACTTCTTTCTCAGTCTTTGGTGTAGGCATTTCTTGAATAGCTTTGACTTTATCAGGGTCAACCTCAATCCCTTTCTCACTTACAATAAATCCCAGTAGCTTACCGGATCGCACCCTGAATGTGCACTTGTTGGGGTTCAACTTCAGTTGGTACTTCCTCAGACGCTTGAATAGCTTCAGCAGATTTACCAGGTGGTCTTCTTCAGTGAGGGACTTGGCAATCATGTCATCCACATAACATTCAATTTCTTTATGGATCATATCGTGGAATAAGGTTACCATAGCCCGTTGATATGTTGCACCAGCATTCTTCAGTCCGAATGGCATCACCTTGTAACAGAACGTGCCC
Source organism: Lathyrus aphaca (assembly GCA_963966055.1). Taxonomy (NCBI): domain Eukaryota; kingdom Viridiplantae; phylum Streptophyta; class Magnoliopsida; order Fabales; family Fabaceae; genus Lathyrus; species Lathyrus aphaca. The sequence continues at coordinate 491,183,427 of OZ014521.1, forward strand.
CAGGGTGTGATGAAAGTTGTCTTCTCCATGCCTTCAGGTGACATCTTGATCTGATTATATCCTGAAAATCCGTCCATGAAGGAGAATACCGAGAACTGAGCTGTATTATCCACCAATACATCAATGTGAGGTAAAGGGAAGTCATCTTTCGGGCTAGCTCTGTTCAGATCCCGGTAGTCAACACACATTCTTACTTTGCCGTCTTTCTTAGGCATAGGTACTATATTAGCAACCCACGGTGGATAGCTAGTTACAGCGAGGAACCCGGCGTCCCACTGCTTTTGTACCTCTTCTTTGATTTTCATTGCCATGTCTGGGCGAGTACGGCGCAGTTTCTGTTTAACCGGTGGGCAATCGTCTCTTAAGGGCAGCTTGTGCATAACAATGTCGGTGTCCAACCCTGGCATATCCTGATAAGACCAAGCAAACACATCCACATATTCCTGAAGCAGGTCAATCAGTTGTTTCTTCACTGAGTCTTGTAAGCAGGCCCCGATTTTAACTTCTTTCACATCTTCTTCCGTACCAAGATTAATCGTTTCGATCTCCTCCTGATGAGGAGTGATAACCTTCTCCTCTTGTCTCAACAACCTGGCTAGCTCTTCAGGGAGCTCGTAATCTTCTTCAACCCCTTCATCAGCTTGATTGATTGGATTGTCAAAGTCATACGAAGTCATAGTCGTGCTGTTGTCGGTGCGTTCTGGAAGGCACTCTCTGCAATGGTTCAGTTTGTTCATTTTAGTGATTGATTTTAATCTTGTTTTAAAAAAGAGTGAAATGAAGTTACCATTTTGAAAACATTGCCATTTATTTTTGTACAAAAATAAAAATGGAAAAACAGTGAGCGGAAAAGAAAAAAAGACTCATTTGCAAAAGATGTCTGATATTTATTGATTGATCTATTTATACAAAATTACAGATGGCCCGATTACAAAATGAGTCTTGTCATCTTGGGCAAGATGCAAGACTTGATGCATGCTTAAAAATACAGGAAATAATAATTACTCTGCAGGAGTAACTCTTATAATTTCCTGGGAAGACCAGTTTGAGATACTGCTCCCCGGGATCCTTGGACGTATCCAGCTCTCCAGGTTGCGCTCGCTTTCATCCTCGTCTTCCAAGTTGTTCACTGCATCGGGGGCGAGCATCCCCCCACTGACAAAATTGGGCTCCTTAGCAGCCTCTGCTTGATCTTGTTGAGTTGGTTTGTAACCCAACCCAAATCTATCCTCCTTCTTCTCCACGGGCAGCAAATTGCCCCAGCCTTGGGCAGTCCCCTCTTCAACAACCTTCCGGGCTTGTTGATAAGATGTCATTGAGGTTCCAGGTACAGCGGATGCTTCGTTTATGTTCAAGGCCTCAAACCCTTGACTCATAGTTTCGTGGATCTCTCCATCCATCTCAATGTATTTGTATGTAGCCAGATGGCTAACAAAAATATCTTCCTCTCCACAAATAGTAACAACTTGGCCTTCCCACTCGAATTTTAACTTCTAGTGAAGGGTTGACGTCACGGCGCCAGCGGCGTGTATCCATGGTCTACCCAATAGACAACTGTAGGCAGGCTGTATATCCATCACGAAGAAGGTCGTTTTGAAAGTCTGTGGGCCAATCGTTATAGGCAACTCAATCTCTCCCAGAACTAATCGCTTAGAACCGTCAAAGGCTCTCACTACCAAGTTACTTGGTCGTAATTCCAATCCCTCATACTCCAGCTTCACAAGGGCTTTCTTAGGTAGGACATTGAGGGATGACCTTGTGTCCACCAATACAATAGAAAGAACTGCACCTTTACACTCCAAGGTGATGTGCAAAGCCTTGTTGTGATTGCGGCCTTCTGTAGTCAAATCAGTGTTGGTAAATCCTAGTCCATTACTAGCGTTAACATTTCCAACCACAGCCTCTAACTGATTGACTGTAATCTCCTCTGGCACATAAGCTATGTGCAAGACTTTTAGTAGTGCGTTCCGATGAGCCTCGGAGCACATTAACAATGATAAAATGGAGATCTTGGAAGGTGTCTGGTGAAGCTGGTCCACTATCTTTTAATCACTTTTCTTGATGATTCTCATGAATTCATCAACCTCTTGATCAAAAGGGGTTTTCAAAGCTTCTTTAGCAACTTGTTCTTCTTGCACCAGGCTCTTCCCTTTTGCTTTGGCAGCAGCTTCTGCTTCAGCAATGGGTCTTGGAATCTGCGGGGCAAAGAGACGTCCGCTTCGAGTGAAGCCTCCGCCTCCCCCCACATTGTCTATTTGTGGTGAAGAAGTTGATGATTCCAAAGTGATTTTCTGTCCTTCGCAGTATAGATCGGAGCCGTAATGCCAAGGGATGGCATTACTGCTTTCATAAAGAACTGGCCCAGGCACTGTGATAGTGACTGGACTGATAGCAGCTGCAGAAGGGACCATGATAGTGTGTGGATCATAGTATATTGTAACTGGCGCTCTGACAGGAGTGCCATTTTGTGAGTTGTAGGCAGAATCATTTGCAGGATCATAATATATTGTAACCGTTGAGACACTTTCATTATTTGTTGTTGATGTTGTAGGAGGCACTGTTGACTGGATGAGTGTCGCTGTTGTAGGAGATTCTGAATGAAGGGGTGCTGAAGTTGTAGAAAAGATGTTTGTTGATATTTGGTCCGTTGAAGTGACAGACGAAGCATTTGTTGATGAGATTGAAGAGTTGTTTGGAACAATTGTTGTTGCAGTTGTAGAAGACTCGGGAATTGTTGTTAAGGAGATTGCTGGATTTGGAGGTGTTGATGTTGTGATTTGAAGCAAGCTACTCTGGATGAGACCATCTATGCCACTTCTCAAGTTATCACACCCATTTACCGAAATGTTGCAATAGCCGCACCCGAGCTCACACCCAGGGAATATCTGACATTCAAGGAGTTGAGCTTTAGTCTCTACCAGGGGTGTCCGAATCTGCCCCACACAGGTTATCAGGTAAGACGGCTTATCTTCCTCAATAGCATTGATTCTGGGTCCTCCGTGGTTGGGCATGGGGTTCTTATTAACATTTCGCGGGGGTGCGAAGTTTAGAGCTTTGGAATCTACCAGGTCTTGTACCTTCATGTGCAACGCTCTGCACTTCTCTGTACTGTGGCCAGGTGCATTTGAGTGAAAAGCACATCTGGCGCTGGCGTCATAATTTCTGGGTAGACTGGCAGGATCTGGAGGTGCCAACGTCCTTAACTCAACCAAGTTGAGCTTCAGGAGCTGTGGCAATAAAGCGGCATATGGCATAGGGATTGGATCAATCACCCTATTGGCCTAAGATGGCCTCTGCTGAAATGGTCTTTGCTGATTGTTGTTGTTGGTATTGTTGTAGTTCCTCTGAGGAGGATATTGAGTTTGTTGCTGGTACTGGGGTTGTTGCTGTGGTTGATACACTGATTGCTGAAGAGTTGGAGTGGGAATGGTGACAGCTGCCACAGACCTATGAACATATTGGGGTCTGCCCCTGCCGGTATGGATATCATTAGTCTCACCAGTTCTTCTTGGACCTACAAAAGGCTTTCTTGGGTTGCTGGACGAGCTTGCACCGTTGTCGGAAATTTTGCCCATCTTTAATAGGCTCTTAATTCTTTCTCCAGCTATGACTACATCCGCGAAGCTGGTGGAAGAAAAGGCAGCTAGCCTATCAATGTATGTCCCTTGGAGGGTGTTCATAAACATGTCAGCCATTTCCCTTTCTGACATGGGTGGCTGGACAGCAGCAGCAAGCTGTCTCCATCTCTGGGCATACTCCCAGAAGCTTTCTCTGGATGATTGTGACATTCCCATCAGGAGGGTCTTGTTGGGAGCCATATCCAAGTTGTACTGGTATTGTCTGATAAAGGCCTCAGCTAGGTCCTTCCAGCACCTGATGGTTGCTCTAGTCAGATGAGAGTACCATTCCCTTGAAGCTCCTGTTAAGCTATCCTCAAAATAAAACATCCATAGCTTTTCATCCATGGTATATGCCTTCAGCCTCCCCAGAAAGGATTGCAAGTGGGTTTGCGGACAGGAAGTCCCGTTGTACTTCTCGAAGCACGGAGGTTTGAATTTGTGGGGAATCCTGACCCCGTCCACTAAGCCCATGTCCATAACATCAAAACCCAAGGAGTTTTGAGACTCCAAGGACCTTAACTTTTCAGCAATTTCATCTAGCCTTCTGTCATAGGCTTCATCCCCAGCTCCCATCACAGTGAACTGATCTTCCTGGGGGTCTTCTTGCAGTACCCTACCTGTAGTAGCATTCCCTTGTACATTAGCAGGGATGTTGATCTCTGGGTGAAGATGAGGGCCATACACAGGTGGGTTGACATGAGGCTGGACCCTCTCGTTGTTGCTTGTCCCACCAGTCCCTAGATGGGGGTCTTCCTGAGTCTGCCTCTCTACTAAAGCCCTTAATCTCTCTTGGCTCTGAGCTAAACCATTCATCACCTCCATAAATTGTGTCATCTGACTCCTCATTTCCAGTCTCTCATTGGCCATTTGAGCCCTGACCTCTGTAAGGTCCTGCTGTACCTGGTCCATCTGTATACCCGGAAGGTTGTTGCGGGTGGGATATCTGTGTGGACGGTTGAATGGGAACACCCGTCGTCGAGCAATAGTTCTTGAGATCACAACAGAGTTAGTAACAAAAACAAATCAAACCTACAAAACAAACAAAGGTTAGTATGCAATGCAGTATGCTTATTTGTCTCCAAGGTATCCGGCTTGGCACTTAGTTTCGACTTTTCCAGACCCCTGAGGAAGATGCTTTTGGTGTTGCTTGAAAGAACTCAGACAAACCAATGAATATATTACAAAAAGTGAATGATACATAGTTTGTTTTTTACAATACATGCCCCTGAGGGGTCAAAATACAACATAAGAAAAGAAAAGTACAATGAAATGAAAGCAACAACAAGCAAAAGTCAGACACCAAGACCAAACTCATCCTCCTGAACTTCCTTTAGAAGTGCTTCAGTCACAGGATCAGTTGGACACTCTGTAAGGCTCCTGATGAGAAGATTCCTGGTAGCAACAGCTGCAATTAGCTTCTTGTGTTGACTCTGGTCCTTTGACCTCTTCACACCAGCTCTAATCTTCAACTCTGAGATCTCTCTCTGGGCTGCTAGCAAGGCTTCCTGTTGCTCCTTTGCACTAGCCTCTAACTGCTCAATCTTGTCCTGAGTCCTCTTATCTTCCTGAGTACGAGCTTCGGTGATCCTGACCCACCTAGCTTGACTCTCTTTCAGATACAGATCAATCCTGGCCTTCTGGAACTGAGCCTCCTTGCAGGCATTCTTCAAGATCTACTCTCCAGCCCTTGACTTCTTAATGTAGTCCTCTGACTTCTCAATCCTAGCTAGATGCTCTACTTTTAGCTTTTCCAACCTTTCAATGTCTAGCCGACCATCACTCCTCTCCCAGAGGGTCTTCTGTAGAGCCTGAGTCAGATTCTCATTCCTCTCTTTCAATTTCTCAAACTCCTCCAGGCCGACAGTATCTGGAGGTGGTGCTGTGGATGGCCCAGGGGTGTTCTTAATGGTGAAGGGCATCCCAGAAATTTGTGCCCTGGCATGAGACCACTCATAGTACTGAGCTGAGGCCACATTGTTGCATCTTCCCAGAACAGCCATTCCCTTGGTCTGGACATTGTCCCAAGCCCAGGATGCTTGCCTGACAATTGCCAGATTAGGCTTAATCTCACAATAAAGGGTTTCAGCCAAGTCTTGTGCTCTAGGTGGATGGACCAATGCATAGCCCAATTGTCTTTTGAATAGCAGAGGGTTGTAGTTGATGCAACCCTTCACTCCTATCAGGGGTACATTGGGGAACTGCCCACAACTAGTAATGATGTCCCTGCCCTTGGTGCTCTGAGTGCACCACCTGATGTCAGCTGAGGTCAAAGCAATGAGTCTTCTAGCCCAATTCTTTGGCTGGTGAGGATTCAAGAATGCATCAGTCTTGGGCAAGTGCTTGAGCAGCCAGGTATGGAACAGGGGAGCACAGCATCTCACCAATATTCCTCTTTGCTTTTCATTCCTTTGGTGAACAGAGTAGTAGAAATCTCCCAGTAAGGTGGGTACTGGGTTCCTCAGAATGAAAAGGTGAATGGCACTCTTGCTAACAAACTTAGGCTCATCTGCAAAAAGTATAACCCCATATATGCTGAGGGCCAACAATGCACAGACTGCCTTCCATTCTCCTAAGGAGGCCTTCAGGATGGCCTGAGAAGTCAAGAAATCCAAGTGTAGGCCAGGAATTCCATCTTTTGTAGTCATGTTTTGTCCAATCAGAGAGGGTTCCAGATATAAGCCTTTGCCACTTCTTCATTACTAGGAAAATCCATCTCAGGGTTGAAGGGGACTCCACCCCTGATAGGTACACCAACCAATGATGAATACTCCTCTAATAACGGCCCCAACTGAAAATCCTGAAAGGTGAAGCACCTCAGAGGGGGGTCATAGAACTGCAGGCAAGTATGAATCAAGCTCCTCTGGGAAGGGTCCAAATCCATAACCACATCAAGTATGCCTCCATAGTGTTCTCTGAATAGTGGTATATGGTCTGGAGTAATCAGGGCCTGAATCTTCCTGATGCCAGCTAGCTCAGGCTCAAAGAAATGATAGGAGATGTTGATCTTCTTGGGTGCCATGTTGCTGAAGAAGAGCTGAGACAGATGCTGATGATGGAGAATAAAACTGAAGATGGGCCACTGACAGGCTGAGACTGGTGATGCAGGTGACTGAAGCAGGTAGCTGATGAGGATAGCTGAAGTAGATACTGATGAAGATAGGTCTATGCAGATGAAGGGGTCAAAACCAAGCCAAAATATATGATGGATACCCTGAAAAACAAATAAGCACATGTTAAATGATGCAATGATGATGTATGCAAATGATATGCAAGGGTTTGTGATCCAGCTGGATCTGATTGCTGCTTTGACATAAGTCCATGTATTGTTCAAGAAATCCAGATGGAGGTTCATAAGTCCAGTAACCAAGGTGGGGGACTCAAATAAAGAGTCACATGTCCAGGGTTAAAAATCACAAGAACTGTTCCAAAGTGGAGTACTCTTAATCAAAACAAAGTAACAGGGTATGCTGAGGTCAAGGGTACCTGCAAACCTGTAAACAGCCCAATCCCCCTCACAGGTGATGTTCTAAAACAAGGATCCTCAGACTTGGATCAGTTATGAGAAGTGTAAACACTTCCAACCCGGAGGTACAGTGTTTACAATAACCATAAAATATCCTACTCTAATTCACCTCAGCTTCTGAAGGTCAATACTAATGGTCATCCAGACTTAGCAGGCTTCCCAGATAGCCCTAGCACTATAGGAAATCTGTAGCACAGAGTTCTCAAGAAGAAACCCATATCTGAACCGTGTTTCATATTCCCGCACCAGACCGAAATGGAATGGGAAAGAACATGAACCACTCTAGCCTAGGTGTCACTCAGGTCCCAGGTATAGGACCTTAACTCTCAATAGAACCCCATCCACCAAAGCAAAAACCAGATCCAGCCAGCACGGTATGACAGTATGATATATGTAAAGCTATAAAGAAAGCAATAAAACAATTGTACATAAAGCAATAAACAAAATAAATATACAAACACAGATAGCACATAACACCCCAGTAAACACAAATCAATCAAGCGCTAGGAGGAACCCACAAAAAGAACTAGAAGCCCTGGTTACAGTATAAGGGTCCCCAGCAGAGTCGCCAAGCTGTCGCTCCCAAAAGACGAGACCGGGCTCGAATATGGTACAGACGCGAACGGTCGGCGAAAGGATGAAATGAAAAGAGTCGCCAGCTAGGCATTTTTATCCCGAAGGAAAGGTAATGCTGCATAAACCTAGAAAGATATGGATAAGACGGTTGCGAACCAGAGAGACTGAGAAAGGGGGTTGGTTACAACCTGGGAAGGTATTAGCACCCAGATTGTCCGCCGTACTCGACGGGATCCACGCTTAAAAGATTTGTGCTTTAAAGGGGTAGTGTCAGTGCAATTTGTGTGCAAAAGAGCTGGAAAAGGATGTACAGGTGTCAGTGTAAGAGAAGTGAAGTGTATAAGTGAAGTGTCAGTGTAAGAACAAGAATGAGATGCTCATGATCATGAGGCTAAAAGAATAAAGCTGGAAAGAGGGGGAATATACAGAGACTTTTGTTCGATAACTGTTAAGTTATGCCTACGTATCCTCTCGTGCAATGCGGAAGTCAGAACACCGTAGTTCGACCCAAAGAGACTGAAAGATGAATTGACTTGTGAACTGCTTACTTGCCAATGCTCAAGTGTATGACCTGTCTGGCTCAGGTGCAAACTGTCTTGCATTAGACGGAAGAAGCAAGTTCTCGTTTGTGAGTGGAGATGATGAGAAAAGAATCCCTAAGGAGACGATTATTGTTTTGTTTTTGAGTTTTCAGTATTTTATTGCTTTTTGAAGTTTGTCATAAGTTAATGAGCTTAAGCCTCAACCAATGGATTTAGTAAACTCATCACATCTTCCCTCTGATTAGGGGTAATGAGAATACCTTAAGTGTGAAGTCAGCTTCTCACACTTAATCACCTTTGATGTAGGATTAAGATCATTAACCTACTTGTGATTTATTTAGATGTTTTTGTGTTTTTTGTTTAGTGCTAAGTAATGAGGTTAAGCCATGATCAGGGATTAAACAGACTCATTACACCATCCTAATAGAAGGATAATAGATGAGAATGTTTAAGCTGAGGAAAGATCCTCAACTTAATCCATGATTAGGGATTAAACTCATGACAAAACAAAGCCTTTATTAAGTGGATTTAAGTTAATGATATGATGAAGAAGTGGTTTTTATGATTGGTAAGACAAACTCGAGGGGGACTTGTCCATTAACACTAGGGTTAGTCCTTCTTAACCAATTAAGGAAGAATTAGAACCCTAATGCAAGGCCCAAGTTACAAGTTTGATGTCTTGATGATTATTAGATGGATTGATTAAAGGATTTAAACACATTAAGGGTTTAACACTTAGGATTAAAGTTATACACTCCATCCTAATAGAAGGATGCAGGCATAAGCTTAATCACAAAGTCTTAAAACCTTTAAGGTTTAGTCCTTGATTATGAGATGAGAAGAGGAGACTCAAAGAAAACTCAAAGGAAAGAGTCTAAGGGGGACTAAACAATCCTAAAATATTATCATGCTTGGAAGTCCTAGGGTTTGTGAGGCTTAAGAGGAGAAATCTTCAAGGAAGCCCCCAAGGAGAAGCGAGATAGAAAAGGGATGAGATGAGAATAGAAAAGAGAGAAGAGAGGCACAAATGAGTAAGCTCACTCAAAGACAAGTGAAAATGCAGAAAGGATGTAAAATGATGAGATGAGAAGAGGTAGGAGGTGAAGGCAAATTCACCTCCCAAACAAACTTACCATTAACCTGAAAAGTTAGTACAAGATGCATAAAAGAAGAAATGAGATGGAACAATGCATATGGATGGGAAAAGGCCAAAGTCAGAATCATACACATGATGCAAATGATGTAAAGGGATGATGCAAACACAATGTCAAGAGTTGTGGATGATCATACAAGGGTGAAGATGCAAATGAAGCATGCTTTGAACCGTGACGGTTCAAGAAAGTTTATGAAATGATATGAATGCATAACATGGCAAATGAAAGATGCAATGATCAAACATGATTTCAATATGTCCTAAGATGTCTTATATGTCATGAGGATGCACAAAATGTCATGGCAAGTTCATGTATGCAAGCTTATGCAAGATGAATGCAAATGAAGATGCAAATTAGGGTTTATGTACAACATGAGATGCAAAATTCAAAATCAGAAGCAAAACATGAGATAAAAAATTGAAAATGGAATCAAAGGTACCCTAAACCTATATAAGTTCACTGCCCAAAGGAGGGGATCTAACTCTTAACCTAGTGAAGGTTGTGATTTTTCTAAGATTACTAGGGTTTTGGGATGCCTCACAAAGAAAAATACCAAACAAATTGAAAATGCAAGATCAATTCAAACCAAATTTATCCTATAAACTACATGCCATGAAGGATGCAATGCAAGAAGAACCATCATCAAACTCTCAATGGTTAGGCAGAATGGATTTTTCCAAGTTTGAATCAAAATATTGCTTTTAAACAAATTTAATTCCAATGAAAATTGTCAAAATAGGTCAAGAACCAAAAATAAATTTGTTTTGAGAGTTTGATAATGTTTCTAAATGTTTTAAAATGCAATGTCAATTTTTTTTGTGATTTTTAAATACTTAAATGTATTTTTAATTAATTAATTTTCATTAACTAATTAAAAAAAACATTTAAATAATTTAAAAATAATTTTTAATGCAAAAAATAAAAATAAAAATATTTTTGGGTTCTAAAAATTAATGAAATGTTTGACAAAAAATTTCAGAATTTTTTAACATGTTTTGCTATTTTTAAAAATTCATGCAAATAAAATACAAACAAAATGAATTAATTTTGGTTAACAGGAGAATGAATCGATTCATGCTTGGATGAATCGATTCATAATGAGAAAACAGAACTAGTTAAACAGCATGAATCGATTCATAATGGGATGAATCGATTCATTATGCGAAATCCAGGAACTTTTCAACAGGATGAATCGATTCATAATTGGATGAATCGATTCATTATGCGAAATCCAGGAACTTTTCAACAAAATGAATCGATTCAAGCTAGAATGAATCGATTCATTATGCTATTTTTTCCAAAAATGCAGAATCAAACTCATTCTGTTAAGTGCTCTAAGTCTCCATATTTCATCCTCTACCCACACCAAACATGAATCAATCACAAGATCTCATTTACAATGTATCAACAACAAGATTTGAGCAAAATCAAGAAAACTGCAACAACTTCAAAACATGCATACACACTCATTTCTCAACCATTTTCAGTGATTCAAAGCTTAACATGATGAGTGAAACAAACTCTATCATTCTATAACAAGAGATTACATTTCTATAAAAATGTTCTTGATGATACCTGAACTGGAGCTTTGAACTGTGGAACTTTCTGGCCTCAAACTTGGTGCAATCCCTCTCCTTTGAACACCTTGATGATGAAATGAAGCTTGGATAGCTTTGAGAATGGCTGGTTATGGCTGTTTTGCTCTGGTGTAGCAGAAATGGAGGGCCTTTTGTGAGATGTTTCAAGTTGTTTCAGGGGATGATTCTTGTTCTAAGGGTGATTTGTGACTTGTTGGTGAAAGGAAAAGTGAAGTTTCTTGGCTGTGTGAAGAAAAACTCAGAGAAGCAGTTTGGGACAGAACTTGTGCAAGTTGGATTGTGTCTTGTTTCTATGCCAAATGAGCTGCTATATCACTCCCATAAAGTTTGAGTAGGCTGTGGAGCAGGTTAGTAGAGGCTGCTGGTCACTATTCCAAAAGCATGGGAGAAATTGCAAAAAGTCATGGTTAGGTGTACTTGAGGCATGGGCTGTGGCAGAGCTGATTTTCTGGCTTGTATTGCATCAGCTGAGTTCAAGGATGACTCTTGGATCAATTGATGTGAGCTGTAATGGATGGAGGGTGAGATCTCACATGTTTTGCAATTTTGCAACTTGTTACACTTTGTAACTTTTGGTCATGGAAAGGTAACACTCTTTGCTGAATTTTGGTTGTGATAGGTTACATGATGTTATGGTGGTGTCTTGAAATCAGTTAGAGACCATACAAAACCTTGGGGATCAATTTTGAAAGAGTTCCTTTTTTGGACTTCATGGAAAATGGCTTATGATAGCTTGGAATTCAAAGCATGAAAGTGAGAAACTTCTTGGGCAAATCTGAATTTTGGGCCATACATTGTGTTTGTATGAAGATTAGAAGTCATGTAGAAGTCACGTAAAGGCTTGCCATGAGAAAATGCAAGTTTTCCATTTTGTGTGAAAGTGGAATTTCAATGATTTTGCCCAACTTTGCAAGGCCATAACTTTTGATCCAAAATGAATTAGGTCATGTTCTTGTACTTTTTGAAAAGGGAATGATCCATTCTACAACTTTCATGACCAAAGTTTTTCCATTTGAAGCATTTTTGAATCAAAAAGCAAGGGTTGAAAAAGTTTCCAAAAATGGCAATTTCATTAAAAGTCAAACTTTCCCAAAAAGTCAACTTTGCAAATGACTTGAAATTCTTCAATTTTGTGAACTTATAACATCTTCTATGATCAAATAAATATCATACACAATCAAAATAATGAAGAACACCCTTTGGTTGGGTCATTGGGGGCCTCAGATGCCCTGATTTTGCACTGACTTGCTTGAAAAGTCAACTCTTGATCAGATGACTTCCCCATGGAATTCCTTCATGAAAATTGATATGCATACTTCCTATACCATATAGAGGCCAATATAAACAAGAATGACCAAAAAATTTGGAGTTATGGCCTTTGAAACCAAAACCCTAATTCTAGGTCATCTGTGCAGTCAAACCTGGCTCTGCTTCCATGCTGATCACACTAAAATTCACCGTATTTCTGACTCCGATTTCGCATGCATTCTTAGATTTTATTGTTGTTTTGCTTTGTTATTGCTTTGTTTTCTTATGTTTTCAGGTTTTTATAATAATCGGAGCTTGAATCGAGAAAAGGAGCGAAAAAGGAGTGAAAACGGACGAAAACCTAGAAATTCAGCGTTTTGCACTTACGGCACCCACCGTGGCGGGCGCCATGGGGTTAGCCATGACGTGGCCACGTCTCAAGACCACTCCTCAACCTCCAAGACCCCCGATCCCCACTCCACAATCCCCTGTAGGGACCATGGCGGGCGCCATAGGCCTGTGGCGGGCGCCACAAGGCCAAATTCCATAACCTCCACTTTTTAGTGGAGGGGCATCCCGGTCATTTCTTGCTTTCAGTTTTCCTATAAATAGGACCTTGGATTTTCGTTTTTCATCATCCAGAATTAGATTTCTCTAGGCATATATCAGTTATAAAGCAGTTGCCATTCCACATCGGGGTGCCTCTGCAATCGAGTTATCGAGTCTGTAATCTGTCTGTGCGATCGAGTTTTGGAGCACTCTGGAGGAAGTTAATCCTGCCGCCATTTTAATTCAAGTTCGTATTTTACTTTCATTTATTTTCTGCATTGCTTTACTTTATTTATTTCCCGCACTCGCTTTACTTTATTTATTTCCTGCACTCGCACTTTACTTTATTTATTACTCGCACTCGCTTTAAATTCCTTTACTTTCCGCACTCGCACTAAATTACTTTTATGAAAAATTATAAAAAGAATCTTTACTTTATCATGTCTAACTAATTCCATAAAGGTTAGAATGTAAGGATCGTAATCAAACCAGTAATCAGTATAATTGTTCGTGGAAACACCTAAGGGCTATTTTATCTTTCAATTCAAGCAATTGTTTTTAACTATTTCAAAAACAGCCAAAAGCGCTTTGTCTAGTTTATTAGGAGTTTTTAGATTAAAAAGAAAAGAGATTTTAAAACGATTTTCGGACGCGTTATGAAGTTTAGAGTCTGGTTCACAAGAACCTCTTTTTGCTAAGAAGTCCAGGTTAAAATACTTTTTAACTTTGTTAAGAAACTATATTTCTTAAAAATAGGTTTACTACTCTAACGCAGTACGCACCTTTTTATCCGTGACAATAGGAGGGGTTGATTAGAGAGTACAACTCGGTTCTGAATACGCGAAAGCGACAGTTCCTGTTAAATTAGTTCTTTTCAAAGGAGAAAACATTGCCCATAAGTAGTTCCATTAACAAGTACTGGATTATCATTGATTACGTGAATTACATTCGAGCCTGTCTTTTATTTATTATTTAAAATTATTATTTTATTTACCATTGCACCCTTACTAAAACCCTTAAAAATAGTTGCCTTAGATACACACCATAACAACAGGTACGATATATTGACACTTGGTCTCTGTGGATTCGATAATCTTTTATATTACTTTGACGTGATTCGTACACTTGCGAAAAACACGCATCAAGTTTTTGGCGCCGTTGCCGGGGACCAATATCGTCAAATTTCATTACCCTGTAGTTATACCGTTTAGACTAAGGTTGTTACCCACCGGTCAATGCGAAAGACTCGCAGTGCCGGAAGTTTAGTAGACCCTCTAGCTGAACCTGAACGTTACGCTCGCGCACGTTTATTTTTCCATAGGAATAGGATAGCTATGGCCGAAGATCAAAACCGAAGACCTCTTAAGGACTTCGCCCAACCATCAAACGAGGAACCTAGTTCCAGTATAGTAAACCCCGCTATCCCAGCCAATAATTTTGAACTTAAACCATCCCTGCTGCAATTAGTGCAACAGAGACAATTCGCAGGTCTCGCTACTGATAACCCGAACCAACATTTAAAAAACTTTCTTCAGTTAGCAGACACCTTTAAAACCAATGGAGATTCTCCTGAGGCAATACGCTTAAGATTATTTCCCTTTTCCCTCAGAGATAAAGCTCTATCATGGTTAGATTCCCTTCCACCCAATTCAATAACAACTTGGGATGACCTTAGGAAAGTTTTCCTTGCTAGATATTTTCCCCCAAGTAAGACCGCTCTTCTTCGAAACCAAATAACTAGATTTACCCAACACCAAGGAGAGTCGTTGTTCGAAGCCTGGGAAAGATATAAAGAACTATTAAGAGCATGCCCACATCATGGCCTAGAGAATTGGCTAATCATCCAAACCTTCTATAATGGACTTCATTATAACACTAAAATGACCATCGACACTGCCGCTGGTGGCGCACTGATGAACAAACCTTACCCTGAAGCTAGTGCCCTTATCGAGGATATGGCCCAAAACCATCAATTATGGGGAGTAGAACGAGCGACAGTGGAAAAGTAGGAAGCCCAAGGAGGAATACATGAGCTAAGCTCTATAGACATGATGCAGGCTAAAATGGACGCGTTGGCCCTTAGAGTCGAACATATGTGTACAACTCCGAATACTGTAGCCGCAGTTTCGCCGAGTTGTGAGATATGTGGAACGCAAGGACACCAATCCGCCGAATGCAATCTGTTGAATGAAACCAACACTGAGCAAGTGAACTATACCCAAGGGAACCCATTTTCAAACACATATAACCCTGGATGGAGGAATCACCCAAACTTCTCCTACAAAAATAATAACCCTATTCAAAATACCGCACCTCCGAGACAACAAGGTTACCAAGCCCCTAGAACAAATCAACCTATGCAACCTGTACCACCTAACCCGAGCTTTGAGGAAAGTGTAAAAAGTTTTATCACTGCTCAAGTAAAACAAAACAAAGAGTTCATGAACCAAAACGTCCATGTTAACGAACTGATTACCAAGTTAGGAACCAAGGTTGATCAAATCATTACTCATAATAAGATGCTTGAAACCCAGATCTCTCAGGTAGCGTTAAACCAAGCCCCACAGACTACACCTGGAGGACAGTTCCCTGGACAACCTCAACAAAACCCGAAAGGGCAAGCAAACGCCATTACTCTACGAAGTGGAACCGCTTATAAGGAGCCTTTAAACCCTAGATTGAGTGAGCCCGAAACTTCTGAGAGGAATGAGGAAAAGGAACCAGAGAAGCCTGAAACCCCGGAAAGTCAAGAAAAAGGAGAAGAACCTAAAAATAAAACCTATGTACCACCACCGCCATATAAACCACCAATACCATACCCTCAAAGATTAAAGAAAACCCAAATCGATAATCAATATCAAAAATTCGTTAAGGTTATAGAAAAACTTCACGTAGAAATCCCCTTTACAGAAGCCATCACCCAAATACCTTCTTACGCTAAGTTTCTCAAAGACATACTTACAAATAAACGTAGACTTGAAGATCCGAAACCCGTGGAATGCAATTCTATTTCCGAAAATAGGTTAGCAAAGAAAGATAAAGATCCCGGAAATTTTTCCATTCCTTGTATTTTGGGGAATCATGTCATCGAAAAAGCTTTTCTAGACTTAGGAGCTAGTGTGAGCTTAATGACTTTAGCAGTTTGTGAGAGATTAAACTTAGGAGAATTACAACCCACTAAGATGTCACTTCAATTAGCCGATAGATCCGTTAAATATCCTATAGGCATACTTGAAGACGTCCCTGTTAGGATAGG
Source organism: Lathyrus aphaca (assembly GCA_963966055.1). Taxonomy (NCBI): domain Eukaryota; kingdom Viridiplantae; phylum Streptophyta; class Magnoliopsida; order Fabales; family Fabaceae; genus Lathyrus; species Lathyrus aphaca. The sequence continues at coordinate 491,199,493 of OZ014521.1, forward strand.
TCAGCTGTTTATACCTACTGATTTTGTTGTCATGGACATTAAAGAAGATGACGACATACCAATCCTCCTAGGTAGACCGTTCTTATCGACTGCTGGAGCCGTAATAGATGTTAAAAAGGGAAAACTAACTTTTGAGGTAGGTGGCCAAAAGATAGAATTTATATTGTCAAAATTTCTTATGGCACCTGTGATAGGAGATGCTTGTTATGCCTTAGATATCATCGAAGAATGTATTAGGGAATTAGAACAAGAAGAAGAAACCGAATCTATAAAATTGCCGTCAACCCTTATCTTGGAAGATGACAATTATAAAAGACCCTACATTGATGATAACCTTCACGAATGTTTATCTCTTACCCCAGATCCTATGCCTTGCCCTATGAAACCGACCGTAAAACTTAAGGAACTGCCTAAAAACCTGAGATATGAATTTCTCGATGAAGATATGAACCGTCCAGTTATAGTCAGTGCTACCTTAAACCAAGAAGAAACCGATCAATTATTAGAAGTTTTACGTAGGTACCCCTCAGCTTTAGGATATAAGATCTCTGATCTAAAAGGAATAAGCCCATCCGTATGCATGCATCGGATTTTGCTTGAAGAAGATTCAAAACCTTCCAGAGAACACCAACGTAGAATAAATCCTATAATGAGTACTGTAGTTAAGACTGGAGTTCTTAAGTTACTAGAGGCAGGTATAATATATCAGATCTCGGACAGTAAATGGGTGAGTCTTGTGCATGTAGTACCTAAAAAGGGAGGCATCACAGTCGTGCAAAACGAGAAGGGCGAACCTGTAGCAAAAAGAACCGATGGAGGTTGGCGTATGTGCATAGATTATAGAAAATTAAATAAAGCAACTAGGAAGGACCATTTCCCATTACCATTCATAGACCAAATGTTGGAGCGCCTAGCCAGACACTCTTACTTTTGTTACTTAGATGGATATTCAGGATTCTTCCAAATACCTATTCACCCCGAAGATTAAGAAAAAACTACCTTTACATGCCCAGTTGGAACCTTTGCCTATAGAAGAATGCCTTTTGGACTTTGTAATGCTCCTGCAACTTTCCAACGCTGCATGATGTCTATCTTTGCTGATTATTTAGATGGAATTATGGAAGTATTTATGGACGATTTCTCAGTTTGTGGATCAGATTTCAAAAATTGTCTTGTCAACCTTGAGAAAATCCTGGAGAGATGTGTGGAGGTAAACCTTGTGCTAAATTGGGAAAAATGTCATTTCATGGTCACCGAAGGGATTGTTTTAGGACATATAGTTTCTGAAAAAGGTATAGAGGTAGATAAAGCAAAAATAGAAGTCATAGAGAATCTAAAACCACCGAAGACTATCAGGGAGATAAGAAGTTTTCTTGGACATGCCGGATTTTACCGATGTTTTATCAAGGATTTCTCCAAAATAACAAAGCCCTTAACTGGTCTTTTAATGAAAGATGCTGAATTCATCTTCGATGAAAAATTTACTGAAGCATTTAATCTTCTGAAGCAAGCTCTGATTTCAGCACCTATAATGAAACCCCCTGATTGGTCAGAACCGTTTGAGATAATGTGTGACGCCAGTGATTATGCTGTTGGAGCCGTTCTAGGTCAGAGAAAAGACAAAAAGTTACATGTGATTTATTATGCCAGTAGAACCCTAGACGCTGCACAGCTCAACTACGCAACAACCGAAAAAGAGATCCTAGCTGTAGTTTTCGCAATAGACAAATTTAGATCTTATCTAGTAGGAGCCAAGATTATAGTTTACACCGACCATGCTGCCATTCGTTACTTACTAAGCAAAAAGGATGCCAAGCCTAGGTTACTTCGATGGATTCTATTACTGCAAGAGTTTGATTTGGATATCCGTGACAAGAAAGGCACTGATAATGTGGTAGCTGATCACCTATCTAGGCTAGAATACCTGAAACTTGATCCAGTACCCATAAATGACGATTTTTCCTATGATAGACTGATAGCCCAACTAGAAACCATTGAAGATGATAACCCAGACCCACATGAGCAATTTCATAAATCCTTAGCTATAAGCAATGTACCTTGGTATGCAGATTTTGTTAATTACCTAGCCGCTGACATCATACCCCCTGATCTAAACTACCACCGAAAGAAGAAGTTCTATAGTGATGTGAGAAACTTCTATTGGGACGACCCGTTTCTTTTCAAGAGAGGTAAAGATGGCATTTTCCGCCGTTGTGTTCCAGAAGAAGAGGTAAATAATATAATTGAGCATTGTCATTCTGCACCCTATGGTGGACATGCAAGCACATCTAAGACCTACGCCAAGATTCTTCAAGCTGGCCTATTCTGGCCTACTATGTGGCGTGATGTCCATGCTTTCATTGTCAAGTGTGACAGATGCCAACGCACAGGAAATATTTCAAGACGTAATGAAATGCCGTTAAGAAATATCCAAGAAGTAGAACTCTTCGACGTATGGGGTATAGACTTTATGGGACCGTTCCCACAATCTTTTGGAAATCAATACATATTAGTAGCTGTTGACTACGTGTCTAAATGGATTGAAGCTATCGCCGCACCCACAAACGACACCAGAGTAGTCATCAAATTATTCAAAAATTATATATTTCCCAGGTTTGGAACACCCCGTTTAGTCATAAGTGATGGAGGATCACACTTCATATCGAGAATATTTGATAAACTTTTAAGCAAGTATGGAGTTAAGCATAGAGTAGCAACACCATACCACCCACAGACCAATGGACAAGTGGAAGTATCTAATAGGGAGATAAAACAAATTCTTGAGAAGACTGTCTCTATATCTAGAAAGGATTGGTCACAGAAACTTCAAGAAGCATTATGGGCCTATAGAACCGCTTTCAAAACTCCTATAGGAACAACCCCTTATCAACTGGTCTATGGAAAATCATGTCATTTACCTTTTGAATTGGAGCATAAGGCCTATTGGGCCATCAAAACTTTGAATTTGGATTACTTGACAGCTGGTGAGAAACGTATCCTTGACATCCACAAATTAGAAGAGCTCAGACAATCTGCCTACGAAAATGCCATCATATACAAAAAAAGAACAAAAGCTTGGCATGACAAAAGAATCATAAGAAGAGACTTCAAAATAGGCGATCTTGTTCTCCTGTTCGATTCTAGGTTACGACTTTTTCCAGGTAAGCTCCGTTCGAGATGGACTGGCCCTTTCGAAGTATCTAAGATCCTAAGATCCGGTGCTATTGAAATCAAGAACCAGACATGTAAACCATTCATCGTCAATGGACAGAGGTTGAAGCCCTACGAAGGAGGTGACATTCCAACAACATACACCTGCCATACTCTGAGTGATCCACCATATACTTCCAATGATGTTTAAAAATCGGTCGTCGAGCTAATGACGTTAAACAAGCGCTGCATGGGAGGCAACCCATGGTTCTCTTATTTTTGTACTTTTTATTTATTTTTACTTTATTTTAATTTGTTTATTATTATTATTATGTCAGGACTAACGATTGAATGTTTTATGTGCTTTCAGGACTTGTTTGCTAACCTTGTACAGAATGCAGAACCCTGATGACATGCACGTGGCCTTTAGAGATGATGCACAGAGAGAGCGTTACCATGTCCACATGAGACGCCCTATGGCTCCTACCAGGTACCATGATCATGAATGCATGGATGCCTTGGGGATAGAGCCAAGCGTCAGATTTTTATGCCATCAACTCCAGTGGGACCAGTTTGACGACAGGAACAACACTTATAGGAACTTGACTCTTGAGTTCCTCAGCTCGTTTCATCATGACCCTTGGGCTGGACCCGATGGACTCGCTGTTTTCAGGTTGTTCGGGATTGACTACTCATTCTCTCACAAAGAGTTTGGTGATTTACTAGGTTTCCAGACTACTCCTGATGCTATTCCAGAGACTCCGATGGGGTATTTTATGAGCAGAGAAGTGGAAAAATTTTGGACTAAAATATCAGGCGGAGGGAGCCGAGATCCTTCTACCCAGTTTTCTCAGGTAATCCACAACCCTGCATTGAGGTACTTCCAGATGATTCTAGCACATTCTTTCCTAGGTTTGCCAGATACAGAGACACTGCTAAGTGAAGAGGAGATTTTCCTACTGTTTTGTGCGACTCAGTCTCGCCCTGTTGCTTGTGGCAACTTTCTGTTGAAGGGCCTTGCTAGTGTTGCCAGATCATCCGTAGGCATCATCCATGTCGGTGGTATTGTTACACAGATTGCTACTGCATTGGGTTTGTCTCGCAAATTATTGCACCTCAGGACCTTCTGCTGCTATACCACCCTGGATATTGATTTTTGTCTTGATAGAGGACTGATGAGGAGGGCTTCTTTTGAGCCCAACATGTTTAGATTGCTGATCGACGGTGAAGCGATACACTACTTTACATTACCAGATCCGCTGATGACCAGTGTCCATGATCCTGCCAATTGGAGTTATGCTCTAGAGGGTTATGGAGAGACTGTCGAAGAGCCGAAATCGCCTCCCGCCGCTGAGTACACTCCTGTCGCTCCCGATAAATGGGAAATAGGGCCCAGATAAAGGTACAGACGCGAACGGCCGGCGAGAGGGACAATGAGAACACACAGCCGTGAACTCACTGGAGATGAATAGAGTCGCCAGCTAGGCATTTTTATCCCGAAGGAAAGGCAATGCTGCATAGACCTAGAAAGATATGGATAAGACGGTTTGCGAACCAGAGAGACTGAGAAAGGGGGTTGGTTACAACCTGGGAAGGTATTAGCACCCAGATTGTCCGCCGTACTCGACGGGATCCACGCTTAAAAGATTTGTGTTTTAAAGGGGTAGTGTCAGTGCAATCTGTGTATAAATGAGCTGGAAAAAGATGTACAGGTGTCAGTGTAAAAGGAGTGTGAAGTGTATAAATGATGTGTCAGTGTAAGAATGAGAATGAATTGCTCATGATGATGAGGCTAAAAGAAAGATGCTGGAAACAGGGGGAATATACAGAGACTTTTGTTCGATAACTGTTAAGTTATGCCTACGTATCCTCTCGTGCAAAGAGGAAGTCAGAACACCGTAGTTCGACCCAAAGAGACTGAAAGATGAATTGACTTGTGAACTGCTTGCTTGCCTATGCTCAAGTGTATGATCTGTCTGGCACAGATGCAAACTGTCTTGCATTAGACGGAAGAAGCAAGTTCTCGTTTTGTGAGTGAATGAGATGAGAAAAGAATCCTGGAGGAGACGATTATTGTTGGTTTTGGTGTTTTCAGTCTTTTATTGTTTTTTGAAGTTTGTCATAAGTTAATGAGCTTAAGCCTAAACCAATGGATTTAGTAAACTCATCACATCTTCCCTCTGATTAGGGGTAATGAGAATACCTTAAGTATGAAGTCAGATTCTCACACTTAATCACCTTTGATGTAGGATTAAGATCATTAACCTACTTGTGATTATTTAGATGTTTTTGTGGTTTTTGTTTAGTGTTAAGTAATGAGGTTAAGCCATAATCAAGGATTAAACAGACTCATTACACTATCCTAATAGAAGGATAATAGATGAGAATGTTTAAGCTGAGGAAAGCTCCTCAACTTAATCCATGATTAGGGATTAAACTCATGACAAAACAAGCCTTTGATTAGGTGGATTTTATTTAATGGTATGATGATGAAATGAATTTTATGATTTGTAAGACAACTTGAGGGGGACTTGTCCATTAACACTAGGGTTAGTCCTTCTTAACCAATTAAGGAAGAATTAGAACCCTAATGCAAGGCCCAAGTTACAAGTGTGATGTCTTGATGATTATTAGATGGATTGATTAAAGGATTTAAACACATTAAGGGTTTAACACTTAGGATTAAAGTTATACACTCCATCCTAAGATAAGGATGCAGGCATAAGCTTAATCACAAAGCCTTAAAGCCTTTAGGGTTTAGTCCCTGATTATGAGGTGAGAAGAGAAGACTCAATGAGACACAAAGGTAAAAACTAAGAGGGGAGACTAATCAAAACCCTAATCATTGTCATGCTTGGTTGTTCCTAAGGTTTGTGAGGTTTTCAAGAGAAGTCTTCAATGGAACCACCAGGAAGCAGATGAAAGGATCAAGAGAAGCAAAGTGACTTGCTTCATTCAAGAAGTCAAATCACTTGAAGAAAGAAAGTAAGAAGAAGAGGAATGAGCAAGCTCAAACTCAAACACAAACAAAAATGCAGCAATGGATGCAAGAGGGATGAAAAGAAAAGTTATGAGAAGTGAAGGCAAATTCACTTCCCAAAATCACTTACCACCTGAAAGGTTAGAAAAGAAATGCAATGCAATGCAAAATGGGATGAGATGACATGATGAGAAACAAAACCAGAAGCATATACATGATGCTAATGATGCTATGAGATGCTACAAACATGAGGCAGCCCATGGAAATGATCATACAAGTTCATGAATGCAAATGAAGCAAGTTAGGAACCATGAACATACATGAAAAGTGATGAAGTGCACATGGCAAACAACATGGCAAATACATGATGCAATGATCAAACATGCTTTCAATATGTCTTATGATGTCAAATGAATCAAAGGGATGCTTGAAATGTCATGGCAAGTCATGTTATGCAAGAGAATACAAGAAGGATGCATATAGAAGCCCAAATTAGGGTTTATGAACCATACATCAAACAAAAATCAAAATCAGAAGCAAACCCTAAGATAAAAAATAGAAAATGCCACACAAAGGACCACTAATCCTATACTAACCCAATGCCCAAAGGAGAGGTCTCAACTCTTAACCAATTTCAAGTTATGAATTTTCTAAGATATCTAGGGTTTTAGGGTTTCCAAACAAGAAAATTATCAAACAAATTGAAAATGAAGGATCAAATCATGGCCATTTAATCTCACAAACTACATGCTAAACACAATGCAATGCAAAAAGAATCAATGTCCAACTCTTCATGAATAGGCAGAAATGATTTTTTGAACCTTGGATCAAAATAATGCACAAAAATGATTTTAATTCAATGGAAAATTCTCAAAATGCATCAAGATCAAAAAAGAAATTTGGTTTGAAGGTTGGACAATGTTTCTAAATGTCTTAGAACATTTCATGAATTTCCACTGATCCAACGTGCCAGATTCAAATGGAAATTAATTACAGGATTAGGGTTAATTAAACTCAGGTGACCGGAGGGGAGCTCCGGTCATCTTCCCCGGCGACCCCAAAACCCTAAAACGTGATTCAGGCCACTATTCTTCAAATTAATGCCAGGGAAATGATCCTCTAACAACCTAGGTCATGAATCCATCCTCAAACATCATTTAAACCACAAGAAACAAGCAAATCGAAGGAAAGAAACTTCACGGGTGAAATTTCAGAGCAGCAATACAAACTCATCTCTCACTCATTTTTAATTCTAAAACCATCCCCATGATCAGCAAGACATAAACAACCAGATTATAACTTAAAATGCAAGCTTTGGGAGAAAATGTTCATGTTCATACCTGAGCTGGAAAGCTTCAATACTGAGCTTCCAGAGCCTCCTTTGCGTGCAAATGAACTTCTTTAACTCCCCTGATGCTAAAGGAAGGCTTGGGATGAGCTTAGACAAGCTGCTTTGAGAAATCCAGTTCTGGTGTAGCAGAAAATGGAGTTTGTGTGTGAGTGGTTTCAAGCTCTGTTAATGGTTGATTATTGCTCTTTTGAATGTTTCTGACTTGTTGGTGAAGAGAAATGGGGTGTTTGTTGGCTGGATAATGGGATTCGAAGAGTTCTGGTTTTGAAGATGAGAAATGGTGAAGCTCAGTTCATGCTGGTTTCAGGCTTATGTTTTGTTGGTTTGGGGTTAATAATACATGGTGAGATGAGTAGTGGAATTTGTTTGAGTGTATGAGGCCTGTGGAAGATGATTCGAAGGAAAATGCAAAATGGAGTGAGTTTGTGTATGCTGTCCTAGGGCTTGCTTCAGGCTGGCTTGATGTATGAAATGGCCTGCATTTGCTTTGCATAAAAGACTCCCATTGGTCAGATGATGTGACCTGGCCTGCTGTGATTGGGATGTTCACTTTTGCAAAAAGTCCACTCTTGTGTAAGGAAAGCATGGGCTTGGTTCTAGGCTGGTACAATGGCTATGGGCTGCGCAACATGGTGTGGTGAGAGGCTATGGCTGGTTCAAAGGCCAATGCAACAAGTTGGTGAAGTGTGATCATGAGTTTTGCAAGTTGGTTACTTTTGAAACTTCATGAAAATCTCTTGCCATACAAACCATGAACATGAGAAACTTTGGTTCAAATCTGACTTTTAGGTCACATAGAATGTTTGTGTAATGGTTTGATGTCAATTAGAAGTTACAATTTGCCTTGGTTCATGATTTTGCAAATTTCTCATTTGAGGCATGTCTTGAAAATTAATGATTTTTGCCAACTTTGTCACACCATAACTTTTGATCCAAAAAGAATTAGATCATGTTCTTGTACTTTTTGAAAAGGGAAAAATGTATTCTACAACTTTCATGACCAAAGTTTTTTCATTTAAAGCATTTTTGGATCAAAAAGTAAGGTTTGAAAAGTGACCTAAATTGACAAATTCCTTAAAAGTCAACTATGCCCTAAAAAGTCAACTTTGCAAAAACTTCAAATTCTTGAATTTTGTGAACTTAAACCTTCTTCCATGATCAAATAAAGATCATATACACTCAAAATGATGAAGATCACCCCTTGGTTGGGACATTGGGGGCCTCAGATGCCCTAATTTTGCACTGACTTGTCTGAAAAGTCAACTCTTGATCAGATGACTTCCCCATGGAATTTCTTCATGAAAATTGATATGCATACTCCCTATACCATATAGAGACCAATGGAAACAAGAATGACCAAAAAATTTGGAGTTATGGCCTTTGAAACCAAAACCCTAATTTTAGGTCATCTGTGCAGTTAAACCTGGCTCTACATCCACACCATTTCCAGTTCTTGTGATTCTTTGACATTCTTGACTTTGAGAGGATATAATATGATGCTTGAACATACATGGACCCCCTTGAAGTGATTGATGACCCTTGGAGTGACTCAAGAGGCTCTTGGATTGTTCAGATCACAAACCCTAGGTGCAGATGACTTTGAATCTATGCAGTGAATCAAAACTGTGATATGAGATGATATGATTGTGTTTATGCATATGAGATGATCACAAGCCATGGTGAATGGGTGAGGGCAAATTTGGGGTGTTTTCAGCTGCCCCTATTCAAACATGAGTTAGCTGTGCAGGATGTAAGCAACGGCTTAACAGGCAAACAAGATAACTTGTGGTTGAATACCAAAGACAGTCCAAAATTTGCACTCACAGAATGAAGAAGAAAAGGGATATAGATTGTAAAAGGAAAATAAAGTATATATTGTAAAGTGTAGGCGACGGAGGATGACCGCCGAGAAACGGACGACTGCCGGGTAAGAGCAATGACGGGGACAGCCGACATGCTGGGAAAAGTGTGTGAAGTAAAGCGATGACGGGGACGGCCGACATGATGGGGATAAATATGATGGGGACGGCCACCAAGATAAAGCTATAAAATTCTATGGGGATTAATGAAACATGACGGGGACGGCCATCAAGTTCATAAAGTAAAGTAAACGACGATGGGGACGGCCATCGGGCTAAAAAGAAAAGGGACCACGACGGGGACGGCCATCGGGTTAAAGAATAAATGAAATAAACAGATGATGGGGTACGGCCATCAAAGGTGAAGGACGATCACCTAACAGGGGACGGCTGCTCTGTTAGGGGTAAGATGAGGGACGGTCATCTAAGGTGGAGGACGACCACCTGGAAGGGTACGGCTGCCGAAAATATCAACGATGGGGACGGCCATCGGATAAGCATGATGGAGGACGACCATCAAGAGGTGGAGGACGACCACCTAGCAGGGGAAGGCTGCTCTCAAGGTTTGTCGTGACATAGGACGAATGTCAGATAACCAAAATCAACAATGGGGACGGCCATTGGATAAAAGTGATGAAGGACGATCATCAAAAGGTGGAGGACGACCACCTAGCAGGGGACGGCTGCTAAAACAACGATGGGGACGGCCATCGGATGAGCATGATGGAGGACGACCATCAAGAGGTGGAGGACGACCACCTAGCAGGGTACGGCTGCTCTCAGGGTTTATCATGACACAGGACGAGTGTCAGATAAAAAGAAAATTGCTTTGTTGGCGATCTACTGAGGAATAGTAAACACGGACGAGTGTTTATATCCAAGAAACAAAAGGTATAAGTGTTCGGATGTGTGTATAAATTAAAGATGCGGACGAGAATCCTTACGATACGGACGAGTATCGGATAGAAACAAAAACTGACGCGTGTTCCAAGATGATGATACAGACGAGTATCAACTGGTTAACAGAGAACACGGACGAGTTTGGAATCTGAGAGGATTCTTCTGGGGAATAGTAGATACGGACGAGTGTCTATATTCAAGAAGACATAAGTTTTGGACACAGTGTATGGATTAAAGATGCGAACGAGCATCCTTAAGACTATGATACGGACGAGTATCATGTAGAAACAAACGCTTGACGCATATTCTGAGATGATGATACGGACGAGTACCATCTGGTTAACAGAGAACATGGACCAATGTCGACTCTGAGGGGATATAAATGGTGTATATGAGATACGGACGAGTATCTGTATAAGTATAACATGAGTAGTGAGGATGGTGTATAGATGAATGTTTATCTGCTGGGGAGAGCGACACGGACGAGTGTCAAGAGAGAAAAGTATAGTAAAAGTGTAAGCGACTGCGTTGGGGATATGACACGGACGGGTGTCGAGAAAGTGTATATAGGTATATGTGAGTGCAAAGAGGATGTCTTTGGCTTTCTGCTGGGGTATGACACGGACGGGTGTCAAAAGGAGTATATACTGGTGTTTGTGAATTGTGAGGCAGCTGTTTTTGCTGGGGGTTCTGGTGGGGATTTTTCTGTACGTTGATGAACTGTCATTATTCACAAGTGTTGGTTTAAGAACACGGCTTATGATTATGCTATATGTTTGATTTTTTCCGTAATGCTCCGTGTTAAAACGGAATGCTGCGCTTTGTGGGTGAATATGATGCGAATGCTATGATAGTGCAAAGACACCAAACCGGGATCCGGGTCCCGTTGCTGCGAAGATCTTCGATCGATCCGTTTGAAGTAGACATCCCAGCTGGGGATGAGATCATTGGTAGATCCGACGAGATGCCATCTGCTTGGGGATATGGGTCATTGGTAGACCTATCCTTATAATGAGAGACCCAGCTGGGGTTTGTAGAAGCTTCCTTCACTCTGTTGTGATCTTCTAATATGTCGCTCTTCTGGATAGAGGCTGGAACTCTGTGGGGAGATAGCTCTTAGATTTTGTGCTCGGACGAGGACGAGATGGCAACTCGGCTGGGGAGGATGAGAGGAATCACTGAAAGGCCTCCCTAGAAATTCTGTTGAGGTAGCTTCTTGACTCAGCCGGGGATAGAGCGTCTTCCGTGATACCCGGTAATTCTGATGTGGGTAAGTAATAAGCGGCAACTCAGCTGGGGGAAGCCATGAGAGGCAACTCAGCTGGGGAGAGAGCACTATGGGTGCTAAGAATCGAGTGTTGATTTTCCATCTCGCTGGGATGAGGCTTCCGTGCCCCAAGTCGGGTTCTGGATACCTGCAATCCTGAAAAGGCAGAGAAACGCACAAGTAATCCCGAGGGATCCTTCACTGGATTCCGTCATAGGAGTTTAGATACTCCTGAGAGTAAGCATATTTCTTGCAAGCATGTTTTTATTTGAAGATAAACATCTGTGTTCCTTGCAATCGTTTTTCTTTAAGATATCAGACATTTTTGCAAATAAAAATGAAAATGTACAAGACGAGACATGACTGAAAATCTGGTTTTATTAATTCATATGCCCTGAATTGGCGAGATACAGTCAAGGAAACAAATCCCCTGGGATGAGGAGATTGTTACAAATTGAGAAACAAAATGCTGGCAATGTTGATGACGCTTTAAGGAGCTTCCTCTTTACTATGACTCGTATGACTTTTGACGTTCTTCTCATCTGGCTTTCCGAAGAATGTTGATTCTGATTGAAGCTTGATCCATTCAAAGCTTACCAAGTTGTTGATGATACAGACGAATTCAGAATGCAGTTTTTCGCTTATTCCCTTATTTTGCATGGATCGCCCTTTCGGGTTTTCAATCCATCGGGATACCCATTTTTGCCTGAGCTGTCCAATGCGGCTTTTCAACTCAGCGGGTGTACGTTTTTTTTTAATATTATTTTCCCTTATTTTTGCCCGAGTCTTTTATTCTGTTTTTGACTCACCGGGATGCCCTATTGTTGCCTGGACTTACATTCTGTTTTTATGTCCAGCGGGTCATTTTATGCGAAGTATTTTTTAACTGCATCTGAATTCACAGGGGACGGGAAATCTTCACCATCCATAGTGCTGAGCATCAGTGCTCCACCAGAAAAAACTTTCTTTACTACAAATGGTCCTTCGTAGTTCGGGGTCCACTTGCCCATGTGATCTGTATGAGGAGGGAGGATTCTTTTTAGCACAAGATCCCCTACTTGGTACTCTCGGTGCCTGACTTTCTGATCGAAGGCTTTCTTCATTCTTTTCTGATACAACTGCCTGTGACAGATTGCAGCCAATCTCTTCTCTTCGATCATACTTAGTTGCTCGTATCGGGTCCTAACCCATTCTGCTTCGCTCAGTTTAACATCCATCAGTACCCGTAGAGAGGGTAATTCAACTTCGACCGGTAGGACTGCTTCCATACCATATACAAGCTGATACGGTGTTGCCCCAGTGGATGTCCTGATTGACGTGCGGTACCCATGCAAGGCAAATGGTAGCATTTCATGCCAGTCTTTATAAGTGACTACCATCTTCTGCACAATCTTCTTGATATTCTTATTTGCCGCCTCAACAGCGCCATTCATCTTTGGCCTGTAAGGAGAAGAATTGTGATGTTGAATCTTGAAGTCCCGGCACAGTTCTGCCATCATCTTGTTGTTTAAGTTGGAACCATTATCAGTAATGATTCGCTCGGGAACTCCATATCGACAAATGATATCTCTTTTCAGAAATCTGGCTACCACTTGCCTTGTGACATTTGCATATGAAGCTGCTTCGACCCACTTAGTGAAATAATCAATGGCGACCAAGATGAATCTGTGGCCGTTTGAAGCAGTTGGCTCAATCTTACCAATCATGTCAATGCCCCATATAGCAAAGGGCCATGGTGAAGACATGATGTTCAAAGGATTGGGAGGCACATGCACCTTATCTGCGTAGATCTGGCATTTGTGGCATTTTCTGGCGTAGGCACAACAGTCAGCATCCATCGTGATCCAGTAATACCCTGATCTTAGCAATTTCTTGGCCATTGCATGCCCTCCAGCATGGGTACCAAAGGATCCTTCATGCACTTCATGCATCAACAATTCTTCTTCTGTCTTATCAACACATCTGAGGAGTACCATATCAAAGTTCCTTTTGTATAAAGACCCATCAGTGTTCAGAAAGAAACTACCAGCAAGCCTTCTCAAAGTCTTCTTATCATTGGAAGATGCCCCAGGTGGGTATGTTTGGTCCTCCAAGAAGCACTTAATGTCATGGAACCAAGGCTTATCATCCTTTACAAAATCTGCTGCAAATACATATGCTGGTCTATCAAGTCTGGACACTGAAATCTGAGGTACAAAGTTGGCAGCATGAACTTTGATCATGGACGAAATGGTAGCCAGAGCATCCGCAAACTGATTCTCGTCCCGAGGGATATATTCAAGCTTGACTGTTGTAAAGAAAGTCAATAACCTCCTTGTATAATCCCTGTAAGGTATCAGATGATCCTGGTGTGTGTACCATTTGCCGTTGGTTTGATTGATTACCAAAGCTGAATCTCCGAATACGGTCAATGTCTTGATCCTGAGGTCAATGGCTTCCTCAAGACCCATAATACAAGCTTCGTATTCAGCTTCGTTGTTAGTGCAGTTGAAAGTGAGTTTTGCCGAGAAAGGCATGTGAACTCCTTTAGGTGTAATGAGTACTGCGCCAACACCACGACCATTCATGTTAACAACCCCATCAAACATCATAGTCCATTCTTCTTCCGGGTCAGGCCCTTCAGTGTGAACAGGCTCTTCATGATCTTTTGCTTTAATGAACATGATGTCTTCATCAGGGAAGTCAAATCTCATAGGCTGGTAATCATCAATAGGTTGCTCAGCAAGATATTCAGACAATACACTGCCTTTGATGGCTTTCTAAGAAGTGTACTGGATATCATATTCTGTGAGAATCATCTGCCATCTTGCAACCCGTCCGGTAAGAGTTGGCTTCTCAAATATGTACTTAACTGGGTCCATTTTTGAGATCAATAAGGTAGTGTGGGTCAACATATATTGTCTCAGTCGGCGAGCAGCCCACGCTAAAGCACAGCAAGTTTTCTCGAGCAGTGAATAACGTTGTTCACAGTCGGTAAACTTTTTGCTTAGGTAGTATATTGCATACTCTTTTCGACCAGACTCGTCATGCTGGCCCAACACACACCCCATCGACTCTTCTAATACTGTCAAGTACATTATCAGAGGTCTTCCTTCAACTGGAGGCATAAGGATTGGAGGTTCTTGCAGGTACTCCTTGATCTTGTCAAAAGCCTTCTGGCAGTCTTCGTTCCACCTGACCATTTGTTCTTTTCTCAACAGTTTGAACAAAGGCTCACAGGTTGCTGTAAGGTGGGATATGAACCTTGAAATGTAGTTCAATCGACCTAAGAACCCTCGAACTTCTTTTTCTGTTTTTGGTGCGGGCATCTCTTGGATGGCTTTGACTTTATCAGGGTCGACTTCAATCCCTTTCTCACTTACAATAAATCCCAGCAGCTTACCAGATCTCACCCCGAATGTGAATTTGTTGGGGTTCAACTTCAGTTGATACTTCCTCAGACGCTTGAACAACTTCAGCAGATTCACCAGGTGATCTTCTTCAGTGAGGGACTTGGCAATCATGTCATCCACATAACATTCTATCTCTTTATGAATCATATCGTGGAATAATGTTACCATAGCCCGTTGATATGTTGCACCGGCATTCTAGAGCCCAAATGGCATTACCTTGTAGCAGAACGTGCCCCAGGGTGTGATGAATGTTGTCTTCTCCATGTCTTCAGGTGACATTTTAATCTAGTTGTATCCTGAAAATCCATCCATGAAGGAGAATACCGAGAACTGAGTCGTGCTATCAACCAATACATCAATGTGAGGTAAAGGGAAGTCATCTTTCGGGCTGGCTCTGTTCAGATCCCGGTAGTCAACACACATTCTTACTTTGCCGTCCTTTTTAGGCACAGGTACTATGTTAGCAACCCACGGTGGATAGCTAGTTACAGCAAGGAACCCGGCGTCCCACTGCTTTTGCACCTCTTCTTTGATTTTCATTGCCATGTCTGGAAGAGTACGGCGCAGTTTCTGCTTAACCGGTGGGCATTCTTCTCTCAAGGGAAGCTTGTGCACAACAATGTCGGTGTCCAACCCTAGCATATCTTGATAAGACCAAGCGAACACATCCACATACTCTTGAAGCAGATCAATCAGTTGTCTCTTCAATAAGTCTTGCAGGCAGGCCCCGATTTTAACCTCTTTCACATCTTCATCTGTACCAAGATTAATCACTTCAACCTCCTCCTGGTGGGGAGTAATAACCTTTTCCTCTTGTCTTAACAACCTGGCTAGCTCTTCAGGAAGCTCATACTCTTCTTCAACCCCTTCATCAGCTTGATTGATTGGATTGTCAAAATCATATGAAGTCATAGCCGTGTTGTTGTCGGTGCAGTCTGGAAGGCACACTCTGCAAGGGTTCAGTTTGATCATTTTAGTGATTTGATTTTAATCTTGCTTAGAAAAGTGAAATAAAGTTGTCATTTTGAAAACATTGCCATTTATTTTTTGTACAAAAAAGAAAATGGAAAAACAGTGAGCGGAAAAGAAAAAGACCCATTTGCAAAAAGATGTCTGATATTTCATTGATTAATCTTGTTTGCACAAAAAGTACAGATGGCCCGATCACAAAATGAGTCTTGTCATCTTGGGCAAGATGCAAGACTTTGATGCATGCTATAAAATACAGGAAATAATAATTACTCTGCATGAGTAACTCTTATAATTTCCTGGGAAGACCAGTTCAAGACACTGCTCCCCGGGATCTTTGGACGAATCCAGCTTTCCAGGTTGCGTTCTTCTTCCAGCTCGTCTTCCAAGTTGTTGATAGCATCAGGGGTGAGCATCCCCCCACTGACAAAACCGGGCTTTTCCGCAGCCTCCGCTTGATGTTGTTGAGTTGGTCTGTAACCCAACCCAAATTTGTCTTTCTTCTCCTCCACAGCTAAAACCTTGCCCCAGCCTTGGGCAGTTCCTTCTTCAACAACCTTCCGGGCTTGTTGATAAGATGACATGGAGATTCCAGGTACAGCAGATGTTTCATTGACATTCAAGGCTTCGAAACCTTGGCTCATTGTCTCATGGATCTCCCCATCCATCTCAATGTACTTATAAGTTGCCAGGTGGCTGACAAAAATATCCTCCTCTCCACAGATCGTAACGATTTGACCCTCCCACTCGTATTTTAACTTCTGGTGAAGGGTAGAGGTCACGGCGCCAGCGGCGTGAATCCATGGCCTACCCAATAAACAGCTGTAGGCGGGATGTATATCCATCACGTAGAAGGTCGTTTTAAAGGTTTGCGGGCCAATCGTTATGGGTAACTCAATCTCTCCCAGAACCGATCTCTTTGAACCATCAAAGGCTCTCACCACCAGGTTGCTGGGTCTCAACGCCAATCCATCATATTCTAGCTTCACCAGGGCCTTTTTAGGTAAGACATTGAGGGATGACCCCGTGTCTACCAGCACATGGGAAAGGACTGCACCTTTACATTCCATGGTTATGTGCAAGGCTTTGTTATGGTTACGGCCTTCCGTTGTCAAATCAGTACTGGTGAACCCTAGTCCGTGACTAGCATTAACATTTCCAACTACAGCTTCCAGCTGATTGACAGTGATCTCTTCAGGCACGTAAGCTGCGTGCAAGACTTTGAGTAGTGCATTCCGATGGGCTTCGGAGCACATAAGCAATGATAGGATTGAGATCTTGGAGGATGTCTGATGAAGCTGATCCACTACTTTATAATCACTCTTTTTGATGATTCGCATGAACTCATCAACCTCTTGATCAAAGGGTGTTCTCAAAGCTTCCTTAACAGCTTGATCTTCCTGCGCAGGGCTCTTCCCTTTTGCCTTGGCAGCAGCTTCTGCTTCGGCTGTGGGTCTCTGAATTTGTGGAGCGAAAAGACGTCCGCTTCGAGTGAAGCCTCCGCCTCCTCCCACATTGTCTACTTGTGGTGCAGGGGTTGATGATTCAAAAGTGATTCTTTGTCCTTCACAGTACAGGTCAGAGCCGTAATGCCAGGGGATGGCATTACTGCTTTCGTAAGGTATTGGTCCAGGCACCGTGATAGTGACTGGACTGATTGCAGCTGTGGAAGGAACTATGATAGTCTGTGGATCGTAATAAATTGTAACTGGTGCTCTGATGGGAGCATCACTTTCTGAGTTGTAGGCAGAGTTGTTTTCAGGATCATAAAATATTGTGACAGTTGAGACATCTTCATGATTTGTTGCTGATGTTGTAGGAGACATTGTGGGAAGGATTGATGTTGTTGTTGTAGGAGTTTCAAACTGGAGTGGTGCTGAAGTTGTAGCAGAAAAATCCATTGATAGCTGATCAGTTGAGATGATAGATGAAGTATTTGTTGATGAAACCGAAGAATTGTCAGGAACAATGGTTGTTGCAGTTGTAGGAGATACCGGAGTTGTTGCTGATGAGATTGCTGGATTTGTAGGAAATGATGTGGTGATCTGAAGCTGGCCACTCTGAATGAGACTGTCTATGCCATTCCTTAAATTATCGCACCCATTTACCGAGATATTGCAGTAAGCACAACCCAACTCACACCCCGGGAACATTTGACATTCGAGGAGTTGAGCCTTAATTTCTACCAACGGTGTCCGGATCTGACCCACACTGGTTATTAAATAAGACGGCTTGTCTTCTTCAATAGCGTTAATTCTGGGACCCCCGTGGTTTGGCATTGGGTTCTTATTGACATTGGGTGGTGGTGCGAAATTCAAGGCCTTAGAGTCTACCAGGTCTTGTACCTTCATATGCAGAGCTCTGCACTTTTCTGTACTGTGGCCAGGTGCATTCGAGTGAAAAGCACATCTGGCGTTGGAGTCATAGTTCCTGGGTAGACTGTTGGGATCTGGAGGTGCCAGCGTCCTTAGCTCAACTAGGTTGAGTTTCAGGAGTTGTGGCAGCAACGTAGCATATGGCATAGGGATCAGATCGATCACCCTATTAGCTTGAGATGGCCTCTGCTGAAATGGCCTTTGTTGGTTATTGTTGTTGGTGTTATTGTAATTCCTTGGAGGATACTGAGCTTGTTGATGGTACTGAGGTTGTTGCTGATAGTTTTGCTGCGGAGGTCGATAGACTGGTTGAGGATGAGCTGGAGCGGGAATAGTGACTGCTGCCACTGACCTGTGAACATATTGGGGCCTGCCCCTGTTGGTGTGGATGGCATTGGTCTCGCCAGTTCTTCTTGGGCCTGTAAAAGGCTTCCTTGTACTACTGGACGAGCTGGCACCATTGTCAGAGATCTTACCCATTTTTAACAGGCTCTCAATTCTTTCCCCAGCTATGACAACATTTGCAAAGCTAGTGGAAGAGAAAGCAACCAGCCTATCAATATATGTCCCCTGAAGGGTGTTCATAAACATGTCTGCCATTTCCCTTTCAGACATAGGTGGCTGAACAGCAGCAGCCAGTTGCCTCCATCTCTGGGCATATTCTCGGAAACTTTCTCTTGACGACTGTGACATTCCCATTAGGAGGGTCCTGTTGGGTGCCATGTCTAAGTTGTACTGATACTGTCTGATGAAGGCCTCTGCCAGGTCCTTCCAACACCTGATAGTTGCCCTTGTCAGGTGAGAGTACCACTCTCTTGAAGTTCCCGTCAAACTGTCTTCGAAATAGAACATCCAGAGCTTCTCATCCATAGTATAGGCCTTCAGCCTCCCCATAAATGATTGTAAATGAGTCCGGGGGCATGAAGTCCCGTTGTATTTTTCAAAACAAGGAGGCTTGAACTTATGGGGGATCCTGACCCCGTCTACCAAGCCCATGTCCATGACATCGAATCCCAGAGAGTTTTGAGATTCTAAGGACCTCAATTTCTCAGCTATCTCATCCAGCCTTCTATCATAAGCTTCATCCCCAGCACCCATTACCGTGAATTGATCCTCTTGGGGGTCTTCTTGAAGTACCCTGCCTGCAGTGGCAGTCCCTTGAACATTTGCAGGAATATTGACCTCTGGGTGAAGATGGGGGCCAAATACAGGGGGGTTAACATGAGGTTGGACCCTTTCGTTGTTGCTGGTGCCGGCAGTCCCTATATGTGGATCTTCTTGATTTTGCCTTTCCACCATGGCCCTCAATATTTCCTGGCTCTGAGCCATGTTGTTCATCACTTCCATAAACTGAGTCATCTGCGTTCTCATTTCCAATCTTTCGTTTTCCATTTGATTTCTAACCTCTGCAAGGTCCTGCTGTACCTGATCCATTTGAATGCCCGGAAGATTGTTACGGGTTGGATAACGGTGCGGACGGTTGAGGGGAAATACCCGGCGACGAGCAATAGTTCCTGAACATCACAACAGAGTTAGCAATAATAAAACAAAAACCTACAAAACAAACAAAGGGTTAGCATGCAATGCAGTATGCTTATTTGTTCTCAAGGTATCCGGCCTGGCATTCAGTTTTGACCCTTCCAGACCCTTGAAGATGCTGTTGATGTTGCTTTCGAAGTAAACTCGGATGGAACAAACTAATACATATATTACAAAAGCAAAATGGTACATAGTTTGTTTACAAATACAAACCCTCTGAGGGGTCAAAATACATTACAGGAAAACAAAAGTACATGGAATGAAAGCAACAACAAACAAATGGTCAGACACCAAGACCAAACTCATCCTCCCGAACTTCCTTGAGAAGTGCTTCGGTCACAGGATCAGCTGGACGCTCCGTGAGATTCCTGATGAGGAGATTCCGGGTAGTAACAGCTGTTGTTAACTTCTTGTGCTGGCTTTGATCCTTTGACCTCTTCACTCCAGCTTTAATCTTCAGCTCTGATATCTCCCTCTGGGCTGCTGCCAGGGCTTCTTGCTGCTCTTTTGCACTAGCTTCCAGTTGCTCTATCTTGTCTTGGACCCTCTTATCTTCCAGAGTACGGGCCTCGGTGATCCTGACCCACCTAGCCTGACTCTCCTTCAGATACAAGTCTGTCCTCGCTCTCTGGAACTGGGCTTCCTTGCAAGCATTCTTCAGAATTTGTTCCCCAGCCTTAGACTTTTTGATATAATCACTAGACTTCTCAATCTTAGCCAGATGCTCCACTCTCAACTTTTCTAGCCTCTCAATGTCCATTTTACCTTCACTCCTCTCCCGGAGGGTCTTCTGCAAAGCCTGGGTCAGCTTCTCATTTCTTTCCTTCAAGCTCTCAAACTCCTTCAAACTGACAGTGGCAGGGGGTGGTGCTGAAGATGATTCAGGCATATCTTCCATGGTAAAAGGCATTCCAGAGAATTGGGCCCTGGCATGGGACCACTCATAATATTGTGCTGATGCCACATTGTTGCATCTCCCCAGGATGGTTACTCCCTTGGTTTGAACATTATCCCAGGCCCAGGCTGCCTGTCTAACAATAGCCAGATTAGGCTTGTTCTCACAATAAAGAGTCTCAACCAAGTCCTGTGTCTTAGGAGTGTGGACCAGTGCATAGCCCAGTTGCCTTCTGAACAGCAGAGGATTGTAATTAATACTACCCTTAACTCCTATTAGGGGCACATTGGGAAAATGCCCACAGCTGGTGATGATATCTCTGCCCTTGGTGCTTTGAGTGCACCATCTGATATCAGCTGAAGTTAGAGCAGTAAGTCTCTTAGCCCAGTTTCTCTGCTGATGAGGATTCAAAAATGCATCTGTCCTGGGTAGATGCCTGAGAAGCCAAGTGTGGAACAATGGAGCACAACACCTCACTAATCTTCCCCTCTGCTTTTCATTCCTCTAATGCACTGAGTAATAGAGATCCCCCAATAAAGTGGGCACTGGGTTCTTCAAGATGAACAGATGGATTGCATTCTTGCTAATGAATCGAGGCTCATCTGCAAACAACACAATTCCATATATACTCAAGGCCAATAAAGCACAGACAGCTTTCCACTCTCCTAAAGAAGCTTTCAGGGTAGCTTGAGAGATCAAGAAATCCAGATGGAAACCAGGGATTCCAGCTTTAGAAGTCATATGCTGCTCAATCAGAACAGGTTCCAGATGCAAAGCCTTTGCTACTTCTCCATTACCAGGAAAGACCATCTCAGGGTTGAAAGGGATTCCACCCCTGATAGGCAGACCAACCAATGATGAGTATTCTTCTAATAGAGGGCCCAACTGAAAGTCTTGGAAAGTGAAACACCTCAGTGGGGGATCATAAAACTGAATGCAAGTGTGGATCAGGCTTCTCTGTGAAGGGTCCAGATCCATAACCATATCAAGTATATCTCCATAATGTTCCCTGAACAATGGTATGTGATCTGGAGTGATCAGGGTCTGAATCCTCCTGATGTCAGATAGCTCTGGCTGGAAGAAGTGATAGGTGATGTTGCTCTTTTTAGGTGCCATGATGCTGAGACTAAGTAGAGACAAGTGCTGATGATGATATTGAAGAAAGGGGCACTGATTGGCTGGTGCAGGTGATAGCTGAAGCAGGTGCAGATGAAGATAGGTCAGTACTGAAGATGGGGTCAAAACCAGAACCAGATGAAGATGGATACCCTGAAACACAAATAAGCAAATGTCAATATGATGCAATGAGTATGTATGCAAATGGTATGCAAGGGTTTGTGACCGAGCTGGATCTGATCAAAATGCTCTGATATAGGTCCAAGTATGTTCATGAATTCCAGATGGAGGTCTATAAATCCAGTAACCAAGGTGGGGGACTCAAATAAAGAGCCACATGTCCAGGGTTTTAGAATCACAAGAACTGTCCCAAAATGGAGTATTCTTAATCAAATCAAAGTAACAGGGTATTCTGAGGTCAAGGTACCTGCAAACCTGTAAACAGCCCATCCCTCTCACAGGTGGTGTTCTAAAACAAGGATCCTCAGACTTGGATCAGTTATGAGAAGTGTAAACACTTCTAACCCGGAGGTACAGTGTTTACAATAACCATAAAAGTTCCTCCTCTAATTCACCTCAGCTTCTGAAGGTCAATACTAAAGGTCATCCAGACTTAGCAGGCTTCCCAGATAGCCCTAGCATTGCAGGAAATCTGCAACACAGAGTTCTCAAGAAGAAACCCATATTGTAATACCTCAAAATTTGCCCTCTCATTTCCTCAACATTTTGCATAGCATTTTGCATATATGGATTCATAAAATAACCAAAAACATTGCATCATATATAGCATAGCCGAGGCGTGGGTATGTGATCAATGATCGGAGCAACCGAAAGTTATGAAGAGGCTACCGAAGGGCCACAAAGCTTCTCAACCTTGTGCAAAGGGTTCACAATATCCCACAAGTCTTCACTTGAAGCCACAAGTCATGGAAAGTTTTGGTTTGATTGAAGGAGGCAAGCAGTGCAATACTTCTTGAGGGAAAAGAGCCGAATTAGGGTTTCATTTCTACAGGGCTTCTACATAAATTTTTGAGTCGAAGTGGATTTCTTTGACTTATATATGATGTCAAGTGCCTAGGGTTCAAATCTCGTCCACAAATTCATTTTGGAAGGGGTTCGACTGGCCGGACGACGGAAAATCGAGGAATTGGAGAAAAGGCAATCGGGCTAGGTAAAAAGGGTCGACTCCGGACTTTTAAGATCGAGATCGTGAAATTAGGGTTACAATGATCCTATGGTTCAAACTTGATCAAGAAATGATGGAGGAATCATAGAAAAACCAAAGAAAAATCATTTGAAAGGTAGTTAGTTTCACCATTTCCCTCCACCTTTCCTTCCACTTTCTTTCCACACTTCCTTTCATTCTTTCCGTCTCATTTTTCCACTTCAATTCCACTCCATTTCCCTTGGAAACTTCCACCACCTTCCACCATTTTCTAGAGTGTTCCAAGGAATATTCCCTTTTCCAACCCTAACCCTAACTAACTTCCAAACCTAATTTTGGATCCCAAACCTAATATTTGGGCCCCAAACCCAAACCTAGCTCCTAGCCTAGTCTCTATTTAAGCCATTTTCATCCAAACAAAAAGGGTTGAACACCATTTTCCAATCTCACTCTTTGATAAGCACTTTTTTCTCTCACTTTTCCTCTCCCTCTCACCAAAGCTTTTTCAAATAAGCTCTTCAAGTTTCACATTGAAACTTGAAGATCTTGAAGCTTAAGCCTCCAACCTTCATATTTTGTGGATTGAAGAAGGATAAGCTACTGAATTTTGTGAGGATTATCGACTTATCAGAAGCACACGAAGATTCAAGCTCAAGAACGCATTTATTTTGCGATTTCTTGGTTTTCGGTTTTCTCTTCGATTCAAGCTCCGATTCTTGCAACAATCACCGAAGCACTCCTCCGCTTCGTAGGTTGGTGATCTTAATCATTTCTTCTTTAAGTTATTCTCTCCATCTCGCCATTTTTGGCATTCTTTAAGTGCTTTTCGCTTTGTTTAAAATCAATTCCGTTTCGATTATGTTTGCTTGTGATTTGTGATTTTGGTTGAATTTGGATTTAAGGTGTTAATAGATATAGGTTCTACCATGTGTAAATAAGCTCCAATTGAGTAGAAATTTGTGTTAGCATGATTAAGTGGGGGTTAGGATTGTTTAGAAGGAAGATTGTGGCCAAAAGCACTTTTTTCAAAAGCATTTTTCACTTTTTGTTCAGTGTTAACCGGTTAACGCATTTGGTTAACCGGTTAACGCATGCGTTTTTGGCCAGAATGCTGTATTTTTCTGCCCGTTAACGGGTTAACCTATATGGTTAACCGGTTAACGCTGTTCATTTTTGGATTTTTAGCCTATTTTCTTGCTCAATCTTGCTTCCTAGTGCCTCTAATGTTCATGTATGTTTAGGTAGTGATTTTAGGGAATTTTTGGGTCCATTTCCAGTAGCCAATTTATTTTTTTCGAGTCGTTTCGACATGATTCCATTTACTTTTCTATGTTTTGTGTTAAAGGTGCAAATGTGATATAAGTGATTCTTGATGTTGTTTGCTACACTTTAATCATTTGTTTCACATGTTAATTGCTTGCTTAAATCCAACATATGCTTCATGATTATTGTCATTGCTTGCTTGATTGATAAAGTGATTAAATACCATGTTGATTTTTTGCCAAAAGTGATTAAATGCTTCACATGTTCATGCAAGTTTCTTGTGCTTAATTGACCATATCTTAACATGAGTTCAATTCTGATTTTATGCCATGCATGTGTAACAATTGATGCTTGTAGTGATACTTGTTCAATCTCATGATAAAATGCTCATGTGTGCAACATGAAAAAAGTATGTTTGTTCTTGATTGATCATTGTCATTTTTAATCAAATAAATGATGTAAATAAATTCACATGTTTGAGTTCATTTTGTGATGCATGTAGATTCATGTCAAGTGACATTAATGTGTTGTTTATCATTCACTTTGTGCACATAAATAAAAATAATCAAATTTGGATTTTGCATTTCATAGCTGTTTTTGTATATAGCTGCTGTAAAATACATGTTGTTTGTTATATTAGTATGATGTGTGTGACTTTCTACACCTACTTTTTCATGTTGCATGCTGGCTGTAAAAAGCTGGTGGGTGTTAGGCTTAGTTTCATAGCTGTTTGTGTATTAAGGGGCTGTAATAGGTGTTGTATTTTGGTTTTAGCATTTTTCTAGTTCCTTTAGGATTAAAATAGAGTCTAGTTTAGGTCTAAGGTGCCTTAGAATTTAATTAGGATTTAATTAATGTGTGTTTGC
Organism: Lathyrus aphaca; assembly: GCA_963966055.1. Lineage (NCBI taxonomy): Eukaryota > Viridiplantae > Streptophyta > Magnoliopsida > Fabales > Fabaceae > Lathyrus > Lathyrus aphaca. The sequence goes on from OZ014521.1 coordinate 491,224,580, forward strand.
CTTATTCTTTTTAATAAAAATGTGCATTAACACTTGTTTTGTAGTGGGGAAGATTGAGGTAAGTTTACTCCACTTTATCCTTTATTTTTTATGCATTTCTTTTAGGCTTTTTAATTCATTTTTCCTTCCATGTTTGTGATTGGTAGGATTCCCCATTGTTAGGACCAACTTATCTTCCTTAGGAAGTAAGTTGCATCCTTTTTCCTTTTTTTCTTTTCCTTTTTCCATTAGGAATAGAAAACCTCACTAACCACTAGGATCACTTTGTAAATACATAATACATTAGGATTGAGTCTTAGTCCCTTAGATTTTTCCTTTTATCAACTTGAGTCATTCTCTTTCTCATCTCAAAAGAAAAGCAATAAAACACTTAATAAAAACCGAACAATCTTGTACGACACGAGACTTTGTTGCGGAGTGTTTATACACGTCCTGTTTCGGGGCGAGGTGTAAATACTTCCCGCGATGGATAGGTCTTAGTACAAGACAGTTCACAAACAAATTCAAAAACACTTCTTTTAAAAAGACAAAAACAAACAATAACCGACTATCCTGCGGGAACTTCTTCTCTCATCTCATTCACTCACATCGCGAACTCGCGGCGACTTGTCACATATGCAAGACGGTAAACGCACTCGTACCAGACGAGCCTGCAACACCTGAGCATAGACACACGCAGTTCCAGCTGTAAAAAAACACAAACAAATAGTTCCCGCCTAGGTTAGGCGAACTACGTCGACTCTGATCCTCATTATCCCGATGAGGTACGTAGGCAGCGGGGTAGGGCCCGTTCGAGCACATTCTTTATTTTCCCTACATTTCCCCCTTTTATTCTCATTTTCTTATTTCAGTTCTTTTCTCATTTCTCATTCCCTTTATTCCAGTAGCGGTTTTATTCAGCAGCATTCGTATTTTCTCACCCTTTGAAACAAACAAGCAAGCGTGGATCCCGTCGGGTACGACGGACGATCTGGGGTGCTAATACCTTCCCAGTTCGTAACCGACTCCCGTACTCAGATCTTTGGTTCGCAAGGCCTCGTCCTTTCCTTCTTCCTCAGGTTTGTGCAACATTACCTTTCCCATTCTTTCGGGATAAAAATGTCTGGCTGGCGACTCTAACCTTTCCGCGCCACTTTCGCGTTTGTACTAGGATGAAAATCCCGGGAGCGACAGCTGGCGACTCTGCTGGGGATTAACCTGATTCTTCCGGTTTCCCTTGTAGAGTCAATCCTAGCGCCTGTTTGGTTTTGTTCTTTGGGTGTATATGTGTTTGTTGCTGAGTGCTTTAGTTTAGCTTTACTGTTTTATTTACAGTTTTATTTACAGCTTTACTTTATCGCATTTATTTACCGCTTTCAGTATTTTTTTTCCATGCATCATATTATACTGGACTGTCTGGCTGTGCTGGTTTTCATTTTTTCTGTGGGTTGGGAGTTACTGTGAGATAAGCCAAATACCCGGCTTGAGTGCACCATAGGATTAGCGTGGACACGTTGTGCTCGCATGGTTACATGATGAGTGGTGATGTGTTCCACACCCAGGTTGCGACTGTTTTGGGACTATTCTGTGTGGGGGTTCTTCCCCACTTCAGGGTACAACCTTGATGGTTATGTGCAGCTGGCGACCGATCATTGAGGACCTTAATGGAAACAACCCTTTCCAGTGATGACAGTGGCAGACCACATTTGTTGGCAAACCCACTCGCATCCGAGGGTCCATTGGGAACTCGCATAGGATGGCCTGGTTCTCTCATAGGAATTCAGTTAAAGCAAACTGTTCGTATGACGATAGTATTGTACCCTTCGGGATGAATGTACTATTGTTTCTCGATTCAGTGCTTGAAGCTGAGGACTTATGAGGGATGCTTGTTTTTTCCGGACTTAGCTGAGACCTCCCTGAGTAGTACATAATGCCAAACCGATTCCCTGATTTGGTCATGAGCCATTTCTCGGAAATGGTGAAAGTATTATTGCTATTCGGCTTTGAGAGTCTGTGATGTTGACCCGAGTAGCACACCCGTGAGATTGGGAGGGGTTTACAGGTTTGCAGGAACCCCAAACTTCAACATACCCACTTTGTCAGTATTGTTCAGTGTTCTATGGTTCTCTGATTCTGAGATTCGGGATTTCTATTCAGAGAAATTGTTACTGTGATTACCATTGTGACTGCTATTATGACTCTCCACAGACACTTGGCTCGTTGTTCAGCTTCAACACCATCAGTGATTATGCTATTATGTGATCCAGTTTTACAGTTATTGGGTTCTCAGTTATGGGGTTCTATACAGAGATGGTGCTACTATTATGGTTCTATTCAGACACTTGACTCATTGCTCAACACCAACACCAACATCAGACCATTGATCACATGCCTGTTGCATACATGACATCATAGCATTTCTGCACACATGTTCAGTTATTTCCGAGGATCACATATCTGAGTCATGTTGTTGGAATTTTCTGTGCCAAAACTTGAATCAAAGCAGATAGATTCCTCATAAATAATTGAACATGGCATTTGCATACATCCTTGCATTCTTGACAGGTGTTCAGAGACAAATTCTTTTCCTGACTTGATTTCTCATCAGAATGGACAACTTGAATCACAATCATCAAGGTATATATTTGAAGCAACTCCGGGCGGAGGTAATCGAAGGAAGACCCAGCTGAGGCCATTCAGGACAGAGGTGTAAACCTTACTTCAGAATCAGAAGTTGTTGAAAGAGGAAGTCAACCAGATGAAGACTCAGATGAGCTTGGTTATGGAAATTCTGAACAAAGCTATTTTCATCCCTATTGAGGGGAACTACGCTGCTCTGATTCTCCATTGGTCAATGGAGATACGTAGGCAGGAGATCACATGAGATCTTTCCGAGCAACCTTATATATTAACTTTATCAACCTCTTCCCTCCATATGTCGTTGTCAGCATCCAACCTCAGCTTCCCAAGAGAGTCCTAGGGCCAGAGAATACGGGTAAAGGCCAAAACCACTTGAGAAGAAGTTTGATCATATTCTGATGACGTACGTGCAACAAGTTTCCTCATTTATGCAAATTCGGAGTGGTTGAGCTAATTGCATCAGGATCATCTCCGACAAAGCTTCCTTTGGGGTTTCAATGCCAAGTATGATTACCATTCTGGGGCACCCGACCTTTTAATTGAAGATTGCAAGTCTTTCAGAGGCAAAGGTGAAGACAAGGTCCCGAAGTTGATCGACTCAAAGGTCATCATGCCAGAAAGTCTGCTCACATATTGAAGTTTCCTCATCAAATGGGTCTCCCAATTCGCAAAGGCATCTTCAGAAGCAATAAGTCCATACGGAGTCAAGTCTCCTCAATGACGGCAATGTTCAGCTTCTTTACTGCATTTTCATTTGTAGTTTATATTGTTTGTTTAAACATTTGTGTGCATGCATGAAACTTATTTGTTTTTGAATGATAACCATAATAAAATGCACATGTTTCTCTTGAAGTAATCCATTCGTATTCACTCATGATTTTGTGTATGTGCATTGCAATACCAACTGTTGTGATTAAACTCTATCAGGGAGGATGACGAAATGAGAACGCAAAAACTTTAATTGTGTGCTTTTGAGGAAGACCCTGTTGACGATGTACAGACATTGTTTCAAATCCTAAACACCGGAGATATAAGGGAGATACACCCTCGCCAACCCATTTGAGCCTTGAAGTAGGAGTTTCTTTTCGCATGAAAAAACCCTTGCATTTAACCCAGGGGCAGGGTAGGCGTCAGTTAGTTTGACCGAGCGTTCAAATTTCAAAAGGAGTGCAAATCTGAGGATCCATTACCTTTCGTTGTACCAAATCAAGAGGTCCAATGACCAGAAACCACAATGGTTATCCCAATCAAGAGGTCCAAAGACCGGAGACCACAATGGTTATCCCTCAACAACCAAGAAGTGGGACAGTCACGACCCTTTCAAAGCAATGTCACACGATTTGTTCAAAAAAAAAGAATTGAAAAAAAAATGAATGAGAAAGCCCGCTAAGTCGAAACTTGAAAACAAACGACTTAGGCAAAAATTAGGGCATCCCGCTGGACTTCACAATCAAAGATTCACAAGAATCAGTCCAGGCAAAAGTTAGGTATAAGAAAAAGAATGCAAAAGTGAAAAACGAAAAGGATTACACAAGAAAGATCCTCAAATAAGAACAAAGTCGTGTGGCACAGACACGAAAGACTAAGGGGTGACTGACTCCCAACAACGACCTGTTTGGTGCTTACACCGTTAGTGTAATTGGTTCCTCAACCATCACAAAACCCTTTTTGAGAGGTGAACGCTTGTGAAAGTTAGCTGAAAATAGGAATGGAGAACATCACGAAGATGGGTGGGCACAAATAAACTTCGAGCCTATATCCTTTGTTTCTATAACCGTGAACCAGGCCACGATACAACCCTCAAAAGTCCTAACTGAAACAGGGTTATTTTTGAGAGCGTACTACCACGAGACCGCGTTCCTGACTCCTATGAGTGGTGTTAAAATATCTTTGTTGGTGTTGCATGTACATGTTTTTTATTATTCAAAAATTAATGTCGTATCTTAACTAGTGATTCGCTCACAAAGGTTTGCGACATCTTTTTCAGTAAAACTTCAAGAGTGACATGTGTGTTGCATTAGAATTTTCATTCTTAGAATAAACATTTTCTGCTTGCATATATTTGTTGGGCATCACAAAAATTCACATACGAAACTTTAGTCCAGAAGCTTAATCTTGCCGAGTTGAGAAGTCTGAAACTTCCAAAGGACAATCTATTGAGGTGCACTTTTCAAGAAGACTCCATTGAGTAGGGACTTTCCCGACAGTCGTGGTAAGAGCCAACTAAGCCGGAGCAATCACGTCGAGCAATTTCTTCAAAATTCAACCAAGTTGGGGCAATCACTTCGAGATCAAATCTCTCATGAGTCTGATGCATGCATTCAAGTTTTAGCCAAACTGGGGCAATTACTTCGAGATCCAATCTCTCAAAGAACAGTTGATATGGGTGTTTTCTTCAAAGCACAGTCGTTCAGAGGTGATCACTTCAAGACTTGTACTGGGGCAGGCCATCCCAAGAGCATGGGAAGTACTTTCTCCTGAAGACGGTTAATCAAAAGCACCTATCCAAAGTCCAAAATACTGGGGCAGAATATTTCACGGTGATATGAGGTTTTTCATGAATCCTCGCGAGGCAAATTTCTTTCATATCATGCAATCTGGGGCAGTTATTTCGAGATCCAACGAATCTCTCCAAGAGTTTGAAGACACTAAGGCATTTCGTATGTCATGTTTTCTGTAAAATCCTCTTGAGACATTTTCTTCCAATGGACCTTAGTCTGAGGCGAGTTGAAAATTTCAGAGAACCATTATTCAATCATGGTTAGTTGGCGATCTATCAACCCAGAGTCTGGAAGCAAAGCCATTGTCATCATAGTACTTCAAGAGTTGTTTCATCTGCGGACTTCATTGATCAGAATTCCTTAGCAAGTCTCATTAGACAATTCCTTCTCCAGTAGTGCGGCAAATTGAAGGTTATTTCTTGAGAAGAAGGGTATCATCGTCTCTCATCACCAGCATGAGACGCCTAACATCTCTCATTCCCAACATGAGAGGATTTATCTCTTATCCCCAGCAAGTGGCAACTTGAACTCTTATCTTCAGCAGGAAGCTTTATCATTGACATCCTCCATCATCCCCAGTAGAGGTGGAAGTTGAAATCTCTCAATAAGGTAGCAGAGAGTGGATATCATCCCCAAGCAGAAGTTTCCCCTCAGGCAGGGGCAACTCTCAGTAGTATAAGGAGTGGTTTGCCTTCCCAGCAGTTGCTTCCTCAGCAGTGTCATGCCTTTGGTTTCCAGGAGGTTCTCATCTCCCCACCAGAGTTCAAGAAGGGTCCGCCTCCAGCAGGGTTTTGGCGCTCCAATCTCAAAGTCCAATTTATTTTTGGCAGTGGCGGCTATTCAGAGTCTATGAATTATTAACAGCTTTCCCCGCAGAGTTATTTCCTCCTCATCAGGATGAACTAGATTAATGCAGTGATCATCAGTTCCTCCTCAGTCGAGCCATATGGGATACTTGCAGTCTTCTCGTCAGAAGATCTCTTTGCATTTGCATATGCATAATCATCATCACATTTGCATCCTCCAAAGCGTAGCATTTCCATCGTCATGGAGCATTACGCCATAAATTCAAACATATGCATACCAGCATGGGCCAGTTTTGAGGTATATTACATAAGACCCGTTACATCTCCAATCAGATTGAAGTATTCCCCACAGAATGCAACTTCGTTTCCCAGGATGGATGCTTCTACCAAGTTTTGTTGTTATCCCCAATCGAGTATTGTTTCAGTACAACAATCTCATGTTCTCATGCTTCCGTTTCAGTACAACGGTCGTATCTCGGGCTCTCGTTTAAGTACAACGACCCCATTTCATTCGAGTCTCCATTTAAGTACAATGGTCTCGTCTTTGAGTCTTGTTTCAGTACAACAGTCTCATTTCCTTTCGCGTCTCCGTTTCAGTACAACGGTCGCGTCTCGGGTTATCGTTTAAGTACAACGACCCCATTTCATTCGAGTCTCCATTTAAGTACAATGGTCTCGTATTTGAGTCTTGTTTCAGTACAACAGTCTCATTTCCTTTCGCGTCTCCGTTTCAGTACAACGGTCGCGTCTCAGGTTATCATTTAAGTACAATGATCCTGTTTGCTCGGGCTCTCGTTTAAGTACAACGATCCCATTTCATTCGAGTCTCCATTTAAGTGCAATGGTCTCGTATTTGAGTCTTGTTTCAGTACAACAGTCTCATTTCCTTTCGCGTCTCCGTTTCAGTACAACGGTCGCGTCTCAGGTTATCATTTAAGTACAATGATCCTGTTTGCTCGGGCCCTCGTTTAAGTACAACGATCCCATTTCATTCGAGTCTCCATTTAAGTGCAATGGTCTCGTATTTGAGTCTTGTTTCAGTACAACAGTCTCATTTCCTTTCGCGTCTCCGTTTCAGTACAACGGTCGCGTCTCAGGTTATCATTTAAGTACAATGATCCTGTTTGCTTGGGCTTCGTTTAAGTACAACGATCCTATTCTTTCCGAGTCTCCATTTAAGTACAATGGTCTCGTCTTTGAGTATTGTTTCCGTACAACAATCTCATTTCCTCGTGTCTCCGTTTCAGTACAACGGTCACGTTTCGGGTTATCATTTAAGTACAGTGATCCCGTTCCATCTTGTCCTATTTTCTTTTTGTGTTTGGTTATCAGTTGAGGCTGGTATACCTGTGCGTCTCCATTCGAGGATGGCGTTCTTCCCAGCATATCTCCACCTGGTCTTATTTTCCGTTACCTATTCAGGGGTCAAAATCAAAAAATATATAAATAAATAAATGGGCGGGTGGCATTCCTGTTATCCCGAGTTCAAATTTTCAGGTTTTATTCGAGTATTCAATCACTCCATACCTTGAACGTCTAAAAGCTGTTGCAATCATCCGTTCAGGTCTGCAGTTGATTGAATAGGGGCAGCTGTAATACCTCAAAATTTGCCCTCTCATTTCCTCAACATTTTGCATAGCATTTTGCATATATGGATTCATAAAATAACCAAAAACATTGCATCATATATAGCATAGCCGAGGCGTGGGTATGTGATCAATGATCGGAGCAACCGAAAGTTATGAAGAGGCTACCGAAGGGCCACAAAGCTTCTCAACCTTGTGCAAAGGGTTCACAATATCCCACAAGTCTTCACTTGAAGCCACAAGTCATGGAAAGTTTTGGTTTGATTGAAGGAGGCAAGCAGTGCAATACTTCTTGAGGGAAAAGAGCCGAATTAGGGTTTCATTTCTACAGGGCTTCTACATAAATTTTTAAGTCGAAGTGGATTTCTTTGACTTATATATGATGTCAAGTGCCTAGGGTTCAAATCTCGTCCACAAATTCATTTTGGAAGGGGTTCGACTGGCCGGACGACGGAAAATCGAGGAATTGGAGAAAAGGCAATCGGGCTAGGTAAAAAGGGTCGACTCCGGACTTTTAAGATCGAGATCGTGAAATTAGGGTTACAATGATCCTATGGTTCAAACTTGATCAAGAAATGATGGAGGAATCATAGAAAAACCAAAGAAAAATCATTTGAAAGGTAGTTAGTTTCACCATTTCCCTCCACCTTTCCTTCCACTTTCTTTCCACACTTCCTTTCATTCTTTCCGTCTCATTTTTCCACTTCAATTCCACTCCATTTCCCTTGGAAACTTCCACCACCTTCCACCATTTTCTAGAGTGTTCCAAGGAATATTCCCTTTTCCAACCCTAACCCTAACTAACTTCCAAACCTAATTTTGGATCCCAAACCTAATATTTGGGCCCCAAACCCAAACCTAGCTCCTAGCCTAGTCTCTATTTAAGCCATTTTCATCCAAACAAAAAGGGTTGAACACCATTTTCCAATCTCACTCTTTGATAAGCACTTTTTTCTCTCACTTTTCCTCTCCCTCTCACCAAAGCTTTTTCAAATAAGCTCTTCAAGTTTCACATTGAAACTTGAAGATCTTGAAGCTTAAGCCTCCAACCTTCATATTTTGTGGATTGAAGAAGGATAAGCTACTGAATTTTGTGAGGATTATCGACTTATCAGAAGCACACGAAGATTCAAGCTCAAGAACGCATTTATTTTGCGATTTCTTGGTTTTCGGTTTTCTCTTCGATTCAAGCTCCGATTCTTGCAACAATCACCGAAGCACTCCTCCGCTTCGTAGGTTGGTGATCTTAATCATTTCTTCTTTAAGTTATTCTCTCCATCTCGCCATTTTTGGCATTCTTTAAGTGCTTTTCGCTTTGTTTAAAATCAATTCCGTTTCGATTATGTTTGCTTGTGATTTGTGATTTTGGTTGAATTTGGATTTAAGGTGTTAATAGATATAGGTTCTACCATGTGTAAATAAGCTCCAATTGAGTAGAAATTTGTGTTAGCATGATTAAGTGGGGGTTAGGATTGTTTAGAAGGAAGATTGTGGCCAAAAGCACTTTTTTCAAAAGCATTTTTCACTTTTTGTTCAGTGTTAACCGGTTAACGCATTTGGTTAACCGGTTAACGCATGCGTTTTTGGCCAGAATGCTGTATTTTTCTGCCCGTTAACGGGTTAACCTATATGGTTAACCGGTTAACGCTGTTCATTTTTGGATTTTTAGCCTATTTTCTTGCTCAATCTTGCTTCCTAGTGCCTCTAATGTTCATGTATGTTTAGGTAGTGATTTTAGGGAATTTTTGGGTCCATTTCCAGTAGCCAATTTATTTTTTTCGAGTCGTTTCGACATGATTCCATTTACTTTTCTATGTTTTGTGTTAAAGGTGCAAATGTGATATAAGTGATTCTTGATGTTGTTTGCTACACTTTAATCATTTGTTTCACATGTTAATTGCTTGCTTAAATCCAACATATGCTTCATGATTATTGTCATTGCTTGCTTGATTGATAAAGTGATTAAATACCATGTTGATTTTTTGCCAAAAGTGATTAAATGCTTCACATGTTCATGCAAGTTTCTTGTGCTTAATTGACCATATCTTAACATGAGTTCAATTCTGATTTTATGCCATGCATGTGTAACAATTGATGCTTGTAGTGATACTTGTTCAATCTCATGATAAAATGCTCATGTGTGCAACATGAAAAAAGTATGTTTGTTCTTGATTGATCATTTTCATTTTTAATCAAATAAATGATGTAAATAAATTCACATGTTTGAGTTCATTTTGTGATGCATGTAGATTCATGTCAAGTGACATTAATGTGTTGTTTATCATTCACTTTGTGCACATAAATAAAAATAATCAAATTTGGATTTTGCATTTCATAGCTGTTTTTGTATATAGCTGCTGTAAAATACATGTTGTTTGTTATATTAGTATGATGTGTGTGACTTTCTACACCTACTTTTTCATGTTGCATGCTGGCTGTAAAAAGCTGGTGGGTGTTAGGCTTAGTTTCATAGCTGTTTGTGTATTAAGGGGCTGTAATAGGTGTTGTATTTTGGTTTTAGCATTTTTCTAGTTCCTTTAGGATTAAAATAGAGTCTAGTTTAGGTCTAAGGTGCCTTAGAATTTAATTAGGATTTAATTAATGTGTGTTTGCCTTATTCTTTTTAATAAAAATGTGCATTAACACTTGTTTTGTAGTGGGGAAGATTGAGGTAAGTTTACTCCACTTTATCCTTTATTTTTTATGCATTTCTTTTAGGCTTTTTAATTCATTTTTCCTTCCATGTTTGTGATTGGTAGGATTCCCCATTGTTAGGACCAACTTATCTTCCTTAGGAAGTAAGTTGCATCCTTTTTCCTTTTTTTCTTTTCCTTTTTCCATTAGGAATAGAAAACCTCACTAACCACTAGGATCACTTTGTAAATACATAATACATTAGGATTGAGTCTTAGTCCCTTAGATTTTTCCTTTTATCAACTTGAGTCATTCTCTTTCTCATCTCAAAAGAAAAGCAATAAAACACTTAATAAAAACCGAACAATCTTGTACGACACGAGACTTTGTTGCGGAGTGTTTATACACGTCCTGTTTCGGGGCGAGGTGTAAATACTTCCCGCGATGGATAGGTCTTAGTACAAGACAGTTCACAAACAAATTCAAAAACACTTCTTTTAAAAAGACAAAAACAAACAATAACCGACTATCCTGCGGGAACTTCTTCTCTCATCTCATTCACTCACATCGCGAACTCGCGGCGACTTGTCACATATGCAAGACGGTAAACGCACTCGTACCAGACGAGCCTGCAACACCTGAGCATAGACACACGCAGTTCCAGCTGTAAAAAAACACAAACAAATAGTTCCCGCCTAGGTTAGGCGAACTACGTCGACTCTGATCCTCATTATCCCGATGAGGTACGTAGGCAGCGGGGTAGGGCCCGTTCGAGCACATTCTTTATTTTCCCTACATTTCCCCCTTTTATTCTCATTTTCTTATTTCAGTTCTTTTCTCATTTCTCATTCCCTTTATTCCAGTAGCGGTTTTATTCAGCAGCATTCGTATTTTCTCACCCTTTGAAACAAACAAGCAAGCGTGGATCCCGTCGGGTACGACGGACGATCTGGGGTGCTAATACCTTCCCAGTTCGTAACCGACTCCCGTACTCAGATCTTTGGTTCGCAAGGCCTCGTCCTTTCCTTCTTCCTCAGGTTTGTGCAACATTACCTTTCCCATTCTTTCGGGATAAAAATGTCTGGCTGGCGACTCTAACCTTTCCGCGCCACTTTCGCGTTTGTACTAGGATGAAAATCCCGGGAGCGACACATATCTGAACCGTGTTTCATATTCCCGCACCAGACCGAGATGGAATGGGAAAGAATATGATTCACTCTAGCCTAGGTGTCACTCAGGTCCCAGGTATAGGACCTTAACTCTCAATGGAACACCCACCCACCAAAGCAAAACCAGATCCAGCCAGACAACATGACAGTATGATATATGTAAAGCAGTAAAGAAAGCAGTAAAGCAACTGTACACAAAGCAAGAATAAAACATATACAAACACAAATACACACAAAACACCCCAGTAAACACAAACCAATCAAGCGCTAGGAGGAACCCACAAAAAGAACCAGAAGCCCTGGTTGCAGTATAAGGTTCCCCAGCAGAGTCGCCAAGCTGTCGCTCCCGATAAATGGGAAATAGGGCCCAGATAAAGGTACAGACGTGAACGGTCGGCGAGAGGGACAATGAGAACACACAGCCGTGAACTCACTGGAGATGAATAGAGTCTCCAGCTAGGCATTTTTATCCCGAAGGAAAGGCAATGCTGCATAGACCTAGAAAGATATGGATAAGACGGTTTGCGAACCAGAGAGACTGAGAAAGGGGGTTGGTTACAACCTGGGAAGGTATTAGCACCCAGATTGTCCGCCGTACTCGACGGGATCCACGCTTAAAAGATTTGTGTTTTAAAGGGGTAGTGTCAGTGCAATCTGTGTATAAATGAGCTGGAAAAAGATGTACAGGTGTCAGTGTAAAAGGAGTGTGAAGTGTATAAATGATGTGTCAGTGTAAGAATGAGAATGAATTGCTCATGATGATGAGGCTAAAAGAAAGATGCTGGAAACAGGGGGAATATACAGAGACTTTTGTTCGATAACTGTTAAGTTATGCCTACGTATCCCCTCGTGCATTGAGGAAGTCAGAACACCGTAGTTCGACCCAAAGAGACTGAAAGATGAATTGACTTGTGAACTGCTTGCTTGCCTATGCTCAAGTGTATGATCTGTCTGGCACAGATGCAAACTGTCTTGCATTAGACGGAAGAAGCAAGTTCTCGTTTTGTGAGTGAATGAGATGAGAAAAGAATCCCGGAGGAGACGATTATTGTTGGTTTTGGTGTTTTCAGTCTTTTATTGTTTTTTGAAGTTTGTCATAAGTTAATGAGCTTAAGCCTAAACCAATGGATTTAGTAAACTCATCACATCTTCCCTCTGATTAGGGGTAATGAGAATACCTTAAGTATGAAGTCAGATTCTCACACTTAATCACCTTTGATGTAGGATTAAGATCATTAACCTACTTGTGATTATTTAGATGTTTTTGTGGTTTTTGTTTAGTGTTAAGTAATGAGGTTAAGCCATAATCAAGGATTAAACGGACTCATTACACTATCCTAATAGAAGGATAATAGATGAGAATGTTTAAGCTGAGGAAAGCTCCTCAACTTAATCCATGATTAGGGATTAAACTCATGACAAAACAAGCCTTTGATTAGGTGGATTTTATTTAATGGTATGATGATGAAATGAATTTTATGATTTGTAAGACAACTTGAGGGGGACTTGTCCATTAACACTAGGGTTAGTCCTTCTTAACCAATTAAGGAAGAATTAGAACCCTAATGCAAGGCCCAAGTTACAAGTGTGATGTCTTGATGATTATTAGATGGATTGATTAAAGGATTTAAACACATTAAGGGTTTAACACTTAGGATTAAAGTTATACACTCCATCCTAAGATAAGGATGCAGGCATAAGCTTAATCACAAAGCCTTAAAGCCTTTAGGGTTTAGTCCCTGATTATGAGGTGAGAAGAGAAGACTCAATGAGACACAAAGGTAAAAACTAAGAGGGGAGACTAATCAAAACCCTAATCATTGTCATGCTTGGTTGTTCCTAAGGTTTGTGAGGTTTTCAAGAGAAGTCTTCAATGGAACCACCAGGAAGCAGATGAAAGGATCAAGAGAAGCAAAGTGACTTGCTTCATTCAAGAAGTCAAGTCACTTGAAGAAAGAAAGTAAGAAGAAGAGGAATGAGCAAGCTCAAACTCAAACACAAACAAAAATGCAGCAATGGATGCAAGAGGGATGAAAAGAAAAGTTATGAGAAGTGAAGGCAAATTCACTTCCCAAAATCACTTACCACCTGAAAGGTTAGAAAAGAAATGCAATGCAATGCAAAATGGGATGAGATGACATGATGAGAAACAAAACCAGAAGCATATACATGATTCTAATGATGCTATGAGATGCTACAAACATGAGGCAGCCCATGGAAATGATCATACAAGTTCATGAATGCAAATGAAGCAAGTTAGGAACCATGAACATACATGAAAAGTGATGAAGTGCACATGGCAAACAACATGGCAAATACATGATGCAATGATCAAACATGCTTTCAATATGTCTTATGATGTCAAATGAATCAAAGGGATGCTTGAAATGTCATGGCAAGTCATGTTATGCAAGAGAATACAAGAAGGATGCATATAGAAGCCCAAATTAGGGTTTATGAACCATACATCAAACAAAAATCAAAATCAGAAGCAAACCCTAAGATAAAAAATAGAAAATGCCACACAAAGGACCACTAATCCTATACTAACCCAATGCCCAAAGGAGAGGTCTCAACTCTTAACCAATTTCAAGTTATGAATTTTCTAAGATATCTAGGGTTTTAGGGTTTCCAAACAAGAAAATTATCAAACAAATTGAAAATGAAGGATCAAATCATGGCCATTTAATCTCACAAACTACATGCTAAACACAATGCAATGCAAAAAGAATCAATGTCCAACTCTTCATGAATAGGCAGAAATGATTTTTTGAACCTTGGATCAAAATAATGCACAAAAATGATTTTAATTCAATGGAAAATTCTCAAAATGCATCAAGATCAAAAAAGAAATTTGGTTTGAAGGTTGGACAATGTTTCTAAATGTCTTAGAACATTTCATGAATTTTTTGGTGATTTTTAAATACCTAAAAGTATTTTTAATAAATTAATTTTCATTAATCAATTGAAAATAATCTTTTAAATATTTAAAAATACTTTTTTAATGCTAAAAATAAAAAATAAAAATATTTTTGTGTCATGAAAATTAATGAAACTTTTGAGAAAAAGTTTCATAATTTTTAGACAATTTTTGCTATTTTAAATAAATTATGGAAGTTAAATGAAAAAAAATGAAATAAAAAACAAATAAAAGGAGAAGTAATCAGAAGAAGAGGCTGAGATTGCTTCTGGGTTTGAAAACATTGACCAGCGCGCATCTGGACGGCTGTGGTTGATTCTGATTAGATTTATTTAATTAAGATTAATTAAACTAAATAAAATGGATTAGGGCTAATTGAGTGAATCCAGGCCACACATGCGCGCGGGAGGTCAACGAGGTTCACTGATCCAACGTGCCAGATTCAAATGGAAATTAATTACAGGATTAGGGTTAGTTAAACTCAGGTGACCGGAGGGGAGCTCCGGTCATCTTCCCCGGCGACCCCAAAACCCTAAAACGTGATTCAGGCCACTATTCTTCAAATTAATGCCAGGGAAATGATCCTCTAACAACCTAGGTCATGAATCCATCCTCAAACATCATTTAAACCACAAGAAACAAGCAAATCGAAGGAAAGAAACTTCACGGGTGAAATTTCTGAGCAGCAATACAAACTCATCTCTCACTCATTTTTAATTCTAAAACCATCCCCATGATCAGCAAGACATAAGCAACCAGATTATAACTTAAAATGCAAGCTTTGGGAGAAAATGTTCATGTTCATACCTGAGCTGGAAAGCTTCAATACTGAGCTTCCAGAGCCTCCTTTGCGTGCAAATGAACTTCTTTAACTCCCCTGATGCTAAAGGAAGGCTTGGGATGAGCTTAGACAAGCTGCTTTGAGAAATCCAGTTCTGGTGTAGCAGAAAATGGAGTTTGTGTGTGAGTGGTTTCAAGCTCTGTTAATGGTTGATTATTGCTCCTTTGAATGTTTCTGACTTGTTGGTGAAGAGAAATAGGGTGTTTGTTGGCTGGATAATGGGATTCTAAGAGTTCTGGTTTTGAAGATGAGAAATGGTGAAGCTCAGTTCATGCTGGTTTCAGGCTTATGTTTTGTTGGTTTGGGGTCAATAATACATGGTGAGATGAGTAGTGGAATTTGTTTGAGTGTATGAGGCCTGTGGAAGATGATTCGAAGGAAAATGCAAAATGGAGTGAGTTTGTGTATGTTGTCCTAGGGCTTGCTTCAGGCTGGCTTGATGTATGAAATGGCCTGCATTTGCTTTGCATAAAAGACTCCCATTGGTCAGATGATGTGACCTGGCCTGCTGTGATTGGGATGTTCACTTTTGCAAAAAGTCCACTCTTGTGTAAGGAAAGCATGGGCTTGGTTCTAGGATGGTACAATGGCTATGGGCTGCGCAGCATGGTGTGGTGAGAGGCTATGGCTGGTTCAAAGGCCAATGCAGCAAGTTGGTGAAGTGTGATCATGAGTTTTGCAAGTTGGTTACTTTTGAAACTTCATGAAAATCTCTTGCCATACAAACCATGAACATGAGAAACTTTGGTTCAAATCTGACTTTTAGGTCACATAGAATGTTTGTGTAATTGTTTGATGTCAATTAGAAGTTACAATTTGCCTTGGTTCATGATTTTGCAAATTTCTCATTTGAGGCATGTCTTGAAAATTAATGATTTTTGCCAACTTTGTCACACCATAACTTTTGATCCAAAAAGAATTAGATCATGTTCTTGTACTTTTTGAAAAGGGAAAAATGTATTCTACAACTTTCATGACCAAAGTTTTTTCATTTAAAGCATTTTTGGATCAAAAAGTAAGGTTTGAAAAGTGACCTAAATTGACAAATTCCTTAAAAGTCAACTATGCCCTAAAAAGTCAACTTTGCAAAAACTTCAAATTCTTGAATTTTGTGAACTTCAACCTTCTTACATGATCAAATAAAGATCATATACACTCAAAATGATGAAGATCACCCCTTGGTTGGGTCATTGGGGGCCTCAGATGCCCTGATTTTGCACTGACTTGTCTGAAAAGTCAACTCTTGATCAGATGACTTCCCCATGGAATTTCTTCATGAAAATTGATATGCATACTCCCTATACCATATAGAGACCAATGGAAACAAGAATGACCAAAAAATTTGGAGTTATGGCCTCTGAAACCAAAACCCTAATTTTAGGTCATTTGTGCAGTTAAACTTGGCTCTGCATCCACACCATTTCCAGTTCTTGTGATTCTTTGACATTCTTGACTTTGAGAGGATATAATATGATGCTTGAACATACATGGACCCCCTTGAAGTGATTGATGACCTTTGGAGTGACTCAAGAGGCTCTTGGATTGTTCAGATCACAAACCCTAGGTGCAGATGACTTTGAATCTATGCAGTGAATCAAAACTGTGATATGAGATGATATGATTGTGTTTATGCATATGAGATGATCACAAGCCATGGTGAATTGGTGAGGGCAAATTTGGGGTGTTTACAGCTCCTACACCTCTTACTCCCCGAATCACTGTTATGTCTAACAATATGTCTCTGCAGCCACCTGACCTACAAACACAGATTTATGAGCTCCGTAAGGAGACTGCCCTGCTCAAGCAGGAAGTGGCAGACTTAGAGTTACAGATGCAGGTTTCTGATCTCACTCATGCCTCAGAGGCCGATGCTCTACATCAGGGGATTGAAGAGCTTCGGAGGGAGATAGCTGAGATTCGTGGATCAAGCCAGGAAAAGAAACCTACCACATGACTCATTCTACACTGACATCGCTACCCTAGTATTTCCTTTTTACGCTTTATTTTTCGCATTTCCAGACATATATTACTTTATTGCAGCTTTTATATTTTCATGCACTTTGAATTCCTTATATATATACATATTATGCACTAATGTTAACTTTTTCTTTTTTGATTTTTAATTATTTTATTTTTGTCGTGCAAAGAAAAAAAAATATAAGACAAAAATATTTTCATTTTTGTCTTCACAAAAAAAAAAATATATGCAAGCCTCAAGCCTTGAAAAGAAGAAGAAAACGCTATCCAGACCCCCCGAATACCCAAGGTGCAAGGAAGGCCCAAAAGGAGGATCCAAAAACCACAAGGCCCAGGAATTGGCCTTGTGGCGGGCGCCATAGGCCCTGTGGCGGGCGCCACTCCGTATCAACAACAAATACGGGGCTGAATCCCCATTTCCACCATTTTCATCCCTTTCTTCACCAAAAACCCATTTTTACAACCTTCCAAATCCTCCTTGAACCCCATTAAAGCTCACCCATTTCCAAAATACCCTCCATCCATAAAACATATCCAACATCCATTTCCATTTTCATCCATCAAAAACCAAAAAAATCAAAACTTTATCATTCCCCTCATAAACCACTTTTCTACCATTTTCACTACCTAAGGAGCTATCAACAATGGAGTTCAATGGATTTCTTCTTCGTGATGGAAGACCGGGCGAAAGGCAATGGAAAATTATTCAGAGGCTTCAAAGTCGAGAAATTCTCTCGACTAGGTACGTCGACGATAACTGTCTGTATGCTTTGGGTATTTATCATAGTGTTTTTAATTTATTAGAATTTCTAGGCTTGCATAATATTTTCATTAATCAGGAACCTACCTATGAGAGGCTGACAACTGAGTTTTTGAGTTCTTTGATATACACTGTCAGTCCTAACACTGCTAGCACCGTCGGTACTGTTATTTTTAGACTGTTTGGAATTGAATATGAATTCAGTACCAATGAGCTAGCAGGTTTGTTAGGAATCCCTCATAGGGAAGGTTTGATCTGTGAGGCACCTTTGGATGCGGAATGGTCGGCCGAGGTATTTACCTTCTGGCTAAGGCTTTCAAGTACTTCAATTAATTCTTTTGAAGGGATACTTGCGTCGACCATTCACAACCCGACCATAAGAGTTTTTAGACTTCTTTTGGCATGTACTATTTTTGGCCGGGAAAGTCCAAACAAGGTAAATGCTCGTGAACTCCTATTTTTGCAAGGATGCCTCACTAGAACCCACATCAATTCGGTCCCGTTTATGCTTGCCCATATGACTTTATTTACTAACAAAACAGGACCGATTGTTTTTGGAGGGCTTGTTACGTCTATTGCTCGGGCCCTTGGCCTGAATGATGAGATAGCTACGCTTGAACCACTACCTCCTCGCACAATTAATTTAAAATTTCTGAAAGACATGAAATTGTGCCGAACGAGGAGAGAAGGTGGTTATGAGTTGATGGTTCATGGGGTAGCTATCCCATCTGTTGCTTTACCATGCAGTAGACGTACTGATATACGTGATGAAAGGAACTGGACCTATGATCTTAATGCTCCACGTGTTTTGGGTCCACTTCCTCCTAATATTCCCGATGGGGAGGCACATGACACTGATGAAGAGTATGATAGGAGAGAGCAGTCTCCCATCCCTCACATGTCCCCCCATCGTCCTTCACAGTCACACACCGCACCATCTTCCTCTAACCCTGTTGCAGGTACTGCTCCTGGATTCTTTGTCACCGAGGAGATGTGGCGTGATATGATAGCTAGAGAAGAAAGGCGTGATGGCCTGCTCTCTACTATTTCACAACAGCTGACGGACAACATGAGCTTCATGCAACAATCGCGATTGGTTTCGGATCGTGCTTATAGCAACGTTTGCCGTACCTTGAACGATATCTCATTAGATCAGAACCGTCAGAGAGAGTTCAACAGCCGACACTACCAGCT
This sequence comes from Lathyrus aphaca, assembly GCA_963966055.1. Classification (NCBI taxonomy): domain Eukaryota; kingdom Viridiplantae; phylum Streptophyta; class Magnoliopsida; order Fabales; family Fabaceae; genus Lathyrus; species Lathyrus aphaca. The sequence continues at coordinate 491,243,587 of OZ014521.1, forward strand.
TGTAGAGGCTACTCAGGGTTCCATCTTGGGTAACCTTCGAGAGGTCCGGAGTGCTCAGGCTGCTTTATCAGCACGACTCGACCGGAGGGACCAGCATCGTAGTAGATCCCGTCGTTCCAGACCATCACATCAGGACGGCGAAGGCACCAGTGCCCCTCCTCAGTAGTCTTTTTCCAGGTTACCCCCCTTATCTTATTTCGAAACATTGGGGACAATGTTCGATTTAAGTGTGGGAGGGGATTTTATTGCTTTCTGTCATTTCCCTTTTTAGTTAATTATTTCCTTTCAGTTATTTCCTTTCAGTAATTTAATTTTCTTAGATAATGCATGAGTCTGACGAGTCACCAGTATAGTGTATTTTTAGTTCATCTTCATTTTTTCCCATTTCCTTAGCCTTACCAGAAAATTTTTAAAAAGAAAACAATGTTGTTTCGCATGTTTTTTGGGCTTTGAGACAGGTTTAGATTAGGATGTGGTGACTTAGGTCAACTTTTTGAAACATCAGAACCATTTTAGCACCATAAACCTCTTGAATATAGGAATCACTCCTAAACCCCACCACCATGGCCTTTACTATCATTCAAAAAAATTGTCCTAAGTAGTTTATCCTAGCAGTCAGCTCCGGCCTAAGCATGCTCTACGTAGGGGGCCGATGAATATAAGTGAATGATCCAGTGCTAATAAAAAAAAGAAAAAAAAAAGGAAAAAAAGGCAAACTCTGGTATAGGTGACCCTCACAAAGTCATTTAAACCGAAAAAAAGAGAAGAAAAAATTTTTTGCCACAAAAAGAAAAAAATTGCAAGTCACCTATTGTTAGTTGGTTCAGAGGTATCTGGCACTGAACTTGGTAGGGCGGATTACGATCCGATCCCCCGCAACTTACAATTAGGTCAAATAAAACAGGTTTACACATGCTTATGTGCCAGAAACCTTATGTTATGGATCAGAATCACTAACCGGTCACTCTACTATGAAGCATGTACGGATAACGGGCTTAATGTGATTGCGCCTGAATGAAAAGGACACAAAAAGATGAGAAGATAGGCCTAGGTATCATGGGATGATATGGAGTGGTTAATATAGGATTGAAGTTTGTGTTTGTGTTACTATGGTACCCTTGGTTCACTTAGTTAGTATCTGTCACTGCATCCTGACTTGAACTTAGAATCCCTTTAGCCCAAAGACACGTGTTGACACCATATTTTCTTAAGCTTTAATGTTTGCTTGAGGACAAGCAAAGGTTTAAGTGTGGGAGAATTTGATCACACTAAAATTCACCGTATTTCTGACTCCGATTTCGCATGCATTCTTAGCTTTTATTGTTGTTTTGCTTTGTTATTGCTTTGTTTTCTTATGTTTTCAGGTTTTTATAATAATCGGAGCTTGAATCGAGAAAAGGAGCGAAAAAGGAGTGAAAACGGACGAAAACCTAGAAATTCAGCGTTTTGCACTTACGGCACCCACCGTGGCGGGCGCCATGGGGTTAGCCATGACGTGGCCACGTCTCAAGACCACTCCTCAACCTCCAAGACCCACGATCCCCACTCCACAATCCCCTGTAGGGACCATGGCGGGCGCCATAGGCCTGTGGCGGGCGCCACAAGGCCAAATTCCATAACCTCCACTTTTTAGTGGAGGGGCATCCCGGTCATTTCTTGCTTTTAGTTTTCCTATAAATAGGACCTTAGATTTTCGTTTTTCATCATCCAGAATTAGATTTTTCTAGGCATATATCAGTTATAAAGCAGTTGCCATTCCACATCGGGGTGCCTCTACAATCGAGTTATCGAGTCTGTAATCTGTCTGTGCGATCGAGTTTTGGAGCACTCTGGAGGAAGTTAATCCTGCCGCCATTTTAATTCAAGTTCGTATTTTACTTTCATTTATTTTCTGCATTGCTTTACTTTATTTATTTCCCGCACTCGCTTTACTTTATTTATTTCCTGCACTCGCACTTTACTTTATTTATTACTCGCACTCGCTTTAAATTCCTTTACTTTCCGCACTCGCACTAAATTACTTTTATGAAAAATTATAAAAAGAATCTTTACTTTATCATGTCTAACTAATTCCATAAAGGTTAGAATGTAAGGATCGTAATCAAACCAGTAATCAGTATAATTGTTCGTGGAAACACCTAAGGGCTATTTTATCTTTCAATTCAAGCAATTGTTTTTAACTATTTCAAAAACAGCCAAAAGCGCTTTGTCTAGTTTATTAGGAGTTTTTAGATTAAAAAGAAAAGTGATTTTAAAACGATTTTCGGACGCGTTATGAAGTTTAGAGTCTGGTTCACAAGAACCTCTTTTTGCTAAGAAGTCCAGGTTAAAATACTTTTTAACTTTGTTAAGAAACTATATTTCTTAAAAATAGGTTTACTACTCTAACGCAGTACGCACCTTTTTATCCGTGACAATAGGAGGGGTTGATTAGAGAGTACAACTCGGTTCTGAATACGCGAAAGCGACAGTTCCTGTTAAATTAGTTCTTTTCAAAGGAGAAAACATTGCCCATAAGTAGTTCCATTAACAAGTACTGGATTATCATTGATTACGTGAATTACATTCGAGCCTGTCTTTTATTTATTATTTAAAATTATTATTTTATTTACCATTGCACCCTTACTAAAACCCTTAAAAATAGTTGCCTTAGATACACACCATAACAACAGGTACGATATATTGACACTTGGTCTCTGTGGATTCGATAATCTTTTATATTACTTTGACGTGATTCGTACACTTGCGAAAAACACGCATCACATGCCAATCTCAGTTCTTGTGATTCTTTGACATTCTTGACTTTGAGAGGATATAATATGATGTTTGAACATACATGTACCCCTTTGAAGTGATTGGTGACCTTTGGAGTGGCTCACGAAGCTCTTGGATTGCTCAGATCACAAACCCTAGATGCAGATGACTTAGAACCAATGCAGTGAATCAAAAATGTGGTATGAGATGCTATGATTGGGCTTATGCACATGTAATGATCACAAGCCATGGTGTGAATGGGTGAGGGCAAATTTGGGGTGTTTACAGTAGGGTTTTGCTTAAGACACCCCACTTTCGAGGGACTGGACCGTTTAGAAGGCAACTTAAGAGGAGTAACCCTAGGAGGTGCAGATAGCGATCATAGATCGACTTACGTGTGTGAGTGTTTATTTCAGATATTTATTCTTTTTTGTTTAATTTTTCTAAGTCCAATTCAATTCATTTAATCTTTTCACTCCCTATTTACTAACCAAACAATTAAATTAATTAATTAATTAAATGCGAAAATATAAGACTTACAATATTACATGGCTTTGGGCAGTTACAAAATAATTGGGCGGAAAATAAATTACAATAAACATAAACCTATACATTTTTCTAATAATTTAAAATAAAGCAAAGAAAAGCATAATAATTAAATAAATTAAATAAAAGAAAAATTAAAAGAAGATAAAAAAATAAATTAGGGTTAGAATTAGGTTTTAATTAAGAGAATTATGGTTGATTTTAGAAAATTAAGATTAGAGACAAGTATTAGGGTTTTCAAATAAATTTAAATTTTATAAGGAAAATATAATCTAATTACTAGTTATTATTAATTTACAAATTAATTAAATAACATTAAAAAACATTTTACATTAAAGGAAAATAAAATTATTATTATTTTGAGAAATATTTGCAAGAATTTAATTTAATATTTAAATTTTAATTAATTTACAAAAGATAATAAAAATCAAATTATTTAAACAAATATATAAAAAAAATTATTTTATTTACATGAAACTAATGTTATTATTATTTTTTATGAAAATTATTAGTTTTTTTGAAAAAAGATTAAAAGTTATTATTGGTTAATTTTTAAGAAAATAATTAAAGGAATTAATTAGATAATATAATAATAAAAAAAAAACAAAGCATAAAATAGAATGGGGGATGCCTGGATTTGAACCCAAGACCTCCCCATTACCAGGTGGATGCGTGACCAATTGTGTTGCGCGCGCGTTCTGATGATACAATGACTAAAGCCAATTATATGTGAAACCTGCTAATTTTCCTACGAATTCTCCTGCGAGTTTTCCTGCGTTTGAAACCTGCAAAACACATACTATGCCAGACGCGTACGATTTTGTTAAATTGATCATACAAACATGATCTACACAGTTCAAACTATTTATTTACGATCTTAGAATTTGTTTATAGTCATTAAATTAGGAAACCCTAATTCGAAGGGATGAACCCTAATAATGGCATCTTGCGCGTTTAGCCATGGAACTCCAATCTAAGCACCCATAAATAATCTTTTCTACATCACAAACAACTTTAGGCAATCAAAAACAAATTATAACAATCAATTATTGATATCGAAAAAGTCAAGAACAAATATGAAAAGTTATTCGGTTTACATGTTTCATGGCACTAAGGCTGATGATGATGATTGTTACATGATCAATGAATCTTCAGGAAGCTAATGCAAGCTCTCAAGACCTTTGAAACTACCTAAATTCGAAAAATCGGTTTTGAGTTTTTTGTGAAATGTTTTGAATTTGGAACAAGGTCTGTGGCTGCTGAATTTCGTGTCCAAGCCTTGGTTTATGTTTGTATATATGTGAGGACTAAAATTAGGTCAAAAGTTGGGCTTTGGTTCAAGGATATTGGTTGCTTCATTGTGAAGAAACAATCACCATAAAATATGAAAAAAATCAAATTAATTCTTACCTCTTTGAGTGTACACGAATTTGGCTTTTTCCAATCAGCTTTAAATGTTATAAGATTCATTCCCAAACCAAAAATTGATCTATTATTTGATGTTTTATATTTTATTTTTATTTAAATTGAATTTTAAGGTAATCAGCTTCATCTCCAACAAGCATTGCAAAGTTTGCGACATTGGCGTGTTGATCTTGATAAACTGTCTTTTATGTTCCTTGTGTTGAGGCGAATAACCCTATACGACCGTCCTCCTTTAATTAAAGAACTATCAGTAGTAGCCTGTCTCTTTCCTTCTCACATCCTCATCTTCCATTCAACCAAGTCAGCTTGTTTCATCAGAGGTTGACTGATGATTAAATTCCCGACTTCGTTACCTTGAAGTTTATTGACAAAGACTTTCAACTCATCTTTCCCTTGGGCTAAGTTTTGGATAAAAGCCACCTGACCATTCATCTGGATTCTCATATCTTCCATCCCAGTTTGCAGTTGTTCCAACTGATCATACTTGTTGTCTTCAGGATTCTTCTTTTTTTATGTCCTTAGTGAGGAGGGCTTTCAACTCTTCTTTCCCCTTGGACAAATTTAGGATCATTTCTTGAAATTGAGCATTCTAAGCTTGAAGATCTTTGAGAGATTGTTCGAGAGCCATTTCTGCTAAAATAAACAGCGAGAAGATGAGAAACCTGCTATGAAAATTTGTCATGCAATGATATGGTATGTAAATGTGAATGCAATGTTTTCAAGGACCGCATGATTTAAATTTATTAAAAAAAACAAAAACAAAAACTCTTATTAGTAGGCTTGAAATAATATTGCCCCATGGGCTTTCAAATGAAAGAAAACAAAACTTAGCAAGAAAATAAAACATCTGAGATTTAAGTCTCCCATGGACGCTTCCTCTTGGTGTTGAGATGTGTGTTGAGATTTCGCTCCTCGTGAAGTTGTTTTGTCAGCTCCAACACTCTTTCTTGGCTAACCCTGAATTGAGCTTCAAAGGTATTTCTTTGCTCCTTCAGTTGGATCCAGGACTTCTGCAGCTCTTCCAAATCAGAAGGCATATCAGGATGTAGAATAGTATAAGGAACATCTCCTTTAATGATAGGCTCAACAGTTACCGGTAGAACAACATGATATGGCAACATAAGTGTCTGAGCATGAGACCGCATCTATCTGAGGTAAGGTTCCATATGAATGGAGTATTTTGGTTCCAGAGTCTTACTATCAACCTTGTTCACCTTACTCCAAGCTCATATAAACCTTTGACGGTAACCTTGAAGATCGTTGTCATAATCAAACACAATACCTTGAACAAGCATGTCATGAGGACCATTGCTTCGAGCATAACCAAACATACGTAGTGCTAAAGAAGGATTGTAGGTAATACCCCCTATAATGCCAAGGAGTGGCACATTGGGGAATTCCCCACAATGGTCAATGATAGTATGTTCTCCATAGATCAGGAACACCAATGAATGTCTGAAGGAGAGAGTGACATTATCCTTTTGGACCACCTTAAACTTTGTTCATTCTTCATCACAGATCGAGGAAGATGTGAAATAAACCACCTTGATAGTAGAGGTATACAACACATCAGAGTTCCTCGTGCCTTCGTAGTACGAGTGTGAAGAGAGTGCAAGATATCCCCAAGCAAGGTAGGCACCGGATTGTGAGTCAGAAATATGTTGATGGCATGTACATCTATGAATTGGTCTGGTTTAGGGAACAATACCAAACCATAAATCAGCAAGGCTAAGGTTTCCTCAAAAGCATCGTAACTCATAGCATCCAAGAACACCTGAGCTTTCTCTATTAATACTTTGGAAAGAATACCCTTAACTCTGCTTCTAATTTCTATGACAATGTCTGATTTCTTCAAATGTAGGGCTGCAACAATGACTCTAGGTTTAGGTTCTTTCTCTAAGCCTGTGAAAGGTTTCTGATCAAGGATAGGCACACCCAGTAACTTGGAGAATTCTTCCATTGTGGGCACCAAATGATAATCAGGAAATGTGAAGCAATGATGTTTAGGATCAAAGAACTGGAACAGGACACTCATCATATCTTCATCAAATCCTGAGGTAACCAAGTCAAGTAGATAATCATGCTTCTTGATGAATTGGGAGCTTTCAGGAAGTTTTGAGACCAAATCCATAAGCCTGGAAGGATACCTTCTAAGCTTAAGGAATTGGTATCTAAAGTTTCTGAAAGCTCCCAATTCATAATGAAGCATGGTTACCTACTGGATCTAGTTACTTCAGGATTCAATGAAGACATGATGAGTGTCATATTCCAGTTCTTTGATCCTAAACATCACTGTTTCACGTTCCCCGACTATCAGTTGGTTCCTACATTGGAGGAGTTCTCCAAACTACTGGGTATACCTATCCTTGATCAAAGACCCTTCATAGGCTTAGAGAAAGAGCCTAAACCTGAAGTCGTTGTTGCAGCCTTACATTTGAAGAAATCATACATTGTCCTAGAAACGAGAAGCGGAGTTAAGGGTATTCTTGCTAAGGTATTATTGGAGAAAGCTCAAGTGTTCTTGGATGCTATGAGCTATGATGCTTTTGAGGAAATCTTAGTCTTGTTGATCTATGGTTTTATGTTGTTCCCTAATCCATACCAGTTCATAGATGTACACACCATCAACATATTCCTGACTCACAATCCAATGCCTACATTACTTGGCGATATCTTACATTCTCTCCATAATCGTACTACGAAGGCAAAGGGAACTCTGATGTGATGCATACCTCTATTATCAAGGTGGTTGATTTCTCACCTTCCTCGATCAGTGATGAAGAGTGAACAGGGTTTAGGTGGTCTAAAAGGATTATGTCACTTTCTCATTCATATATTCAATGGTGTTCTTGATCTATGGAGAATGTTACTATCATTGACCGTTGTGGGGAGTTCGCTAATGCGCCACTCCTTGACATAAGAGGGGGCATTACTTACAACCCTTCTTTAGCTCTACGTTAGTTTGGTTATGCTCGGAGTAATGGTCCTCATGACAAGCTTATTTAGGGTATTGTGTTCGACTATGACAACGATCTTCAAGGTTACCGTCAAAGGTTTATACGAGCTTGGAGCAAAGTGAACAAGGTTTATAGTAAGACTCTGGAACCAAAGTGTTCCATTCCTATGGAACCTTACCTCAGATGGGTGTGATCTCGTGCTCAGACTCTTATGATGCCATATCCTGTTGTTCTACTGGTCACTATGGAGCCTGTTGCTGAAAGAGATGTTCCTTATACCATCCTTCATCCAGACATGCCCAATGACTTGGAAGAGCTGCAGAAATCCTGGATCCAACTGAAGGAGCAAAGGGATACTTTTGAGACTCAGTTCAGAGCTAGTCAAGAAAGAGTGCTAGATCTGACAAGGCAACTTCACGAGGAGTGGAATCTCAACACATACCTCAACACAAAGAGGAAGCATCCATGGGAAACCTAAGTCCCATATATTTATTTCTTTGTACTTTATTCTTATTTCTTTTCATTGTAAGCCCAATGGGAAATTTTATATTAAACATTTACTAATAAAAATTTTGTTTTTCTTTAAAACTAATTTAAATCTTGCGGTCCTTGAAAACATTGCATATGCATCTACATACCATATCATTACATCACAGGTTTCTTACAACATGTATCTTATCTTCTCGTTGTTTATTTAAGTAGCAATGGCTCTCGAACAAACTGTCAAGGAGCTCCAGACTCAGAATGCCCAATTTCAAGAGATGATTCTGAATTTTTCCAAGGGACAAGATGAACTGAAGGCACTCCTGACCAAGAAAAAGAAGAAGACCAGAAAACTAGTTGGCTTTATCAACATGGGTAGAAGGTTCAAAGGTCCAGTCAAGACAAATGAGGAAGTCGAAAATCCTGGGGATGAAAATTCTGAGAGAGAAGAAGGAAGTCTCCATGGTACTACTGAAGATTCTAATTATGAGGAGAATTATTACCATGATTCGACTGGTGATGAGAAATATAAGATACTGGAGAACCAGGTGAATGATATATAACTACAGAAGACTTCTGGGTTTGACTTTGAAGATTTGAGTTTGATTTCTAGGGTCTCCATCCCTATTGGTTTCAAAGTTCCTACTTTTGTGGTGTATGATGGTGTGTCATGTCCAAAGTTGCATCTGAGATCTTATGTCAGGAGAATTCAACCATATACTCCTGATAGGAAGCTGTGGATTCATTTCTTCCAAGAAAGCTTGTCTGGAACTCAACTGGAATGGTACTATCAACTAGAGAGTACCAACATTCATAATTGGAATGATCTTGCTGAGGCTTTCTATAAGTTGTATCAATATAACTCTGATTTAACACAAACTCGCATGCAGCTCAAAAACATGTCCATAGGTTCTAAAGAAAGCTTCAAGGAGTATGCTCAGAAGTGGAGAGATCTTGCAAGTAGAGTTCAACCCCCTTTGACTGACAGGGAATTGGTTAATATGTTTATGAGTACATTGACTAGTCCTTTCTATAGTCATCTCATTGGAAGCTCATCCTCTGGTTTCACTGAGCTGATAATGACTAGAGAATGTGTGGAGAATGGGATACGAAGTGGAAAGATTCAGATGGTTGCCTCTTCAAGTACCACCAAGAACCCTTCTAATGGGAAGAAGGAATCCAATGTTGTGTATGGCCAACAGGGTCGTAATAATCGTAACCAATATGTGGGAGCTATTTTGATTTCTAATCCTGCACCTGCTGTCGCTCCCAAAAGATGAGACTGGCTCAAATGAGGTACAGACGCAAACGGTCGGCGAAAAGAGGATGTGAGAACACACAGGAGTGAACTCACAGGAAAAGAAAAGAGTCGCCAGCTAGGCATTTTTATCCCGAAGGAAAGGTAATGCTGCATAAACCTAGAAAGATACGGATAAGACGGTTGCGAACTAGAGAGACAGAGAAAGGGGGTTGGTTACAACCTGGGAAGGTATTAGCACCCAGATTGTCCATCGTACTCGACGGGATCCACGCTTAAAAGATTTGTGTTTTAAAGGGGTAGTGTCAGTGCAATTTGTGCATAAAAAGAGATGGAAAAAGATGTACAGGTGTCTGTGTAAAAGAAGTGTAAAGTGTAATATATACAGTGTCAGTGTAAGGACAGGAGTGAAATGCTCGTGATAATGAGGCTAAGAGAATGATGCTGGAAAGAGGGGGAATATACAGAGACTTTTGTTCGATAACTGTTAAGTTATGCCTACGTATCCTCTCGTGCAATGAGGAAGTCAGAACACCGTAGTTCGACCAAAAGAGACTGAATGATAAATTGACTTGTGAACTGCTTGCTTGTCTATGCTCAAGTGTATGACCTGTCTGGCTCAGGTGCTAACTGTCTTGCATTAAACGGAAGAAGCAAGTTCTCGTTTGTGAGTGAGTGAGATGAGAAGAGAATCCCGGAGGAGACGATTATTGTTTGTTTTTGTATTTTCAGTCTTTTATTGCTTTTGAAAATTTGTCATAGATTAATGAGCTTAAGCCTAAACCAATAGGTTAGTAAACTCATCACATCTTCCCTCTGATTAGGGGTAATGAGAATACCTTAAGTGTGAAGTCAGCTTCTCACACTCAAACACCTTTGATGTAGGATTAATATCATTAACCTACTTGTGATTAGTTAGATGTTTTTGTTGTTTTTGTTTAGTGTTAAGTAATGAGGTTAAGCCATAATCAGGGATTAAACAGACTCATTACACCATCCTAATAGAAGGATAATAGATGAGAATGTTTAAGCTGGGGAAAGCTCCTCAACTTAATCCATGATTAGGGATTAAACTCATGACAAAACAAAGCCTTTTTAAAGTGGATTTTAGTTAATGATGTGATGAAGAAGTGAGTTTTAGGGTTTGTAAGACAACTTGAGGGGGACTTGTCCATTAACACTAGGGTTAGTCCTTCTTAACCAATTAAGGAAGAATTAGAACCCTAATGCAAGGCCCAAGTTACAAGCTTGATGTCTTGATGATTATTAAGTGGTTTTATTAAAGGATTTAAACACATTAAGGGTTTAACACTTAGAATTAAAGTTATACACTCCATCCTAATAGAAGGATGCGGGCATAAGCTTAATCACAAAGCCTTAAAGCCTTTAGGGTTTAGTCCCTGATTGTGAGGTGAGAAAAGAAGACTCAATGAGACACAAAGGTAAAACTAAGGGGGGGACTAATCAAAACCCTAATTATTGTAATGCTTGGTTATTCCTAGGGTTTGTGAGGTTTACAAGAAAGACCTTCAGAGAAACCACCAGGAAGCAGATGAAAGGAGCAAAGAGAAGCAAAGTAACTTGCTTCATTTAAGAAGACAAGTCCCTTGAAGAAAGAAAGTAAGAAGAGCAAGAATGAGCAAGCTCAATCTCAAACACAAGACAAAATGCAGCAATGATGCATAAGAGAGATGAAAAGAGATTGTGAGAAGTGAAGGACAATTCACTTCTCAAAGTAACTTACCACCTGAAAAGTTAGTGAAAGAAATGAAATGCAATGCAAATGAGATGCAATGGCATGGTGCAAGACAAAGTTAGAAGCAAATACATGATGCTAATGATGCTTAGAGATGATGCAAACATGAAACAAGGCATGAGGATGATCATACAAACATATGGAATGCAAAAGAAACATGCTTAGAACCATGGATGTACATGAAAAGTTATGAGATGCAAATGACATACAACATGGCAAATGAAAGATGCAATGATCAAACATGATTCTAATATGTCCTAAGATGTATTATGAATAAAATGGATGCACAAAATGTCATGGCAAGTCATGGTATGCAAGCAAATGCAAGATGAATGCAAAAGAAAGCCCAAATTAGGGTTTATGATCAATGCACAAAACAAAAATCAAAACCAGAAGCAAACATCATGATAAAAAATTGAAAATGCATTCAAAAGAACCCTAAACCTATACAAACTCACTGCCCAAAGGAGGGGTTCTAACTCTTAACCTAATGAGGGTTATGAATTTCTCAAGTTGGCTAGGGTTTTAAGGTTCCTTGTCAAGAAAAATGTCAAACAAATTGAAAATGAAAGATCAAATCATGCCAATTTAATCCTATAAACTACATGCTATACAAGATGCAATGCAAAAAGAATCAAAGTCCAACTCTTAAAGGTTAGGCAGAAATGAATTTTTAAAGTTTGGATCAAAATAATGCCTTAAAATGAAATTAATTCCATTGAAAATTATCAAAAGTCATCAAGATCAAAAAAATAAATTTGGTTTAAGGGTTGGACAATGTTTCTAAATGATTTTAAGTGTTTCATGAATTTTTTTTGTGATTTTTAAATGCCTAAAAGTATTTTTAATTAATTAATTCTCATTAATTAATTAAAAATAATCTTTTAAATGATTTAAAAATATTTTTTTAATGCAAAAAATAAAAATGAAAATGTTTTTGGTTTCTGAAAATTAATAAAAGCTTGAATAAAAATTTTCAGAATTTTACAATGATTTTTACTATTTTAAATAAAATGTAGAAAACAAATGAAATAAAATAGAAAATAAAATGAATTAAATGAAAAGTATGCGCATCCAGTGGCCAGGATTCAAACTCAGGAAGGAGGGAAAGACTGCGCGCGTGATCCTAGGGTTGAGATTCAAACTGGCCTAATTTCCATTTTATATTAATTAAACTGAATTAATTAGGTTAATTATGGATTAGGGTTTCTAATGACACATCCTAGCCATCAAAACACGCGCGGCTCAACTCTGGTCAGCCTATCCAACGCACCACATTCAAACTTCATTAATGACCCTGATTAAACCCTAAACACTTTCAGGTGGCCGGAGAAGACTTCCGGTCGTCTTCTCCGGCGAGACTCTCACCTGAAAGTTGCTAACTTTCTCAAAACGCCATGAAAATGAAATCTATTTGCCCAGAATCCATCCCCATTCAACACTGAATCAAAACCCCCAAACAAAAACCATTTTTCATGCATTAATCAGGCAAATCGAAGCAAGACATTTCTAGGGCAGAAAAGTTTCAGAGCAATCATACATGCTTATTTCTCAACCATTTCAAAAAGTAAAAACATCAGAGTGATCAGCAAAGCATGAGGAACAACCTAGGAACTTAAAAACTCATTTCTAGAAAAAAAGTTCTTGAGGTACCTGAGCTTGAGCTTTCTCAGTTTGCAACTTTCTGACCTCCTTTCTTTGTGCAAACCACTCCTCTTGAGCTCCTGATGAAGTCTTGATGCTTGGAAGAAGTTTGTGATGGCTGGTTTGGAAGATTACAAAAGTTCTGTTCAATGGGGGGTGGAAATCGTATCTTGGTTTCTGAGGGTTTCAGGCTATGGTGATGGGTGGTTTGTGATCAGTGAGGTATATGGAGATCAATGGTGAAGTTTGTCTATGTGTTAGAAGGCTGTGCTGAGTGTTTCGAATGCTTTTGCAAGTTGGAGCAAAAATGATAACTATGGCTTGTGGGCAAGATCAGAATGAGTTGTGTGTTGTGTTAGGCTGGGTTTTGTCCATGTATCAAAAGGGGATAGGTCAGAAAGTTGTTGGTGGCCTATGGTGATTGGTATGGGTCTTTGGCCAAAATGTCAACTTGATGTGTACTTGAGGTATGGGCCATGGTACAACTTGCTTTTTGGCTTGCTTTTGATCAGCTTGAATCAAGGAATGCTATGAAAAAGGTTTAGAGGCAATGCAGCAAGTGGTTTGTAACTTGTGATAGGTTTTGCAAGTTGGTTCATGTTTGCCTCCTTTGACATTTCTTGAGTTTCAAGGCATCAAAGTGCAAAGTTCTTTGGCCCATTCTGAATTTTAGAGGTCATATGATCATGTTGTGAAGAAATGGTACACATTTGAGGCCTTTAGAACACTTGATCATAGCATTTTGCAAAATGCCTCTTTGGTAGAAAACTTCAAATTTTGTGATTTTAGCCAACTTTGACAAACCATAACTTTTGATCCAAAATGAATTAGGTCATGTTCTTGTACTTTTTGAAAAGGGAATCATCCATTCTATAACTTTCATGACCAAAGTTTTTCTATTTGAAGCATTTTTGAATCAAAAAGCAAGGGTTGAAAAAGTTTCCCAAAATGACAATTTTCATTAAAAGTCAACTTTCCCAAAAAGTCAACTTTGCAAATGACTTGAAATTATTCAATTTTGTGAACTTCCAACATCTTCCATGATCAAATAAAGATCATACATAATCAAAGTGATTAAGAACACCCTTTGGTTGGGTCATTGAGGGCCTCAGGTGCCCTGATTTTGCACTGACTTGCTCAAAAAGTCAACCCTTGATCAGATGACTTCCCCATGGAATTTCTTCATGAAAATTGATATGCATGATCCCTATACCATATAGAGACCAATAGAAACAAGAATGACCAAAAATTTTGGAGTTATGGCCTTTGAAACCAAAACCCTAATTCTAGGTCATCTGTGCAGTTAAACCTGGCTCTGCTTCCATGCCATTCTCAGTTCTTGTGATTATTTGACTTCTTTGACTTTGAGAGGATATAATATGATGCTTGAACATACATGGACCCCTTTGAAGTTATTGATGACCTTTGGAGTGGCTCAAGAAGCTCTTGGATTGCTCAGATCACAAACCCTAGATGCAGATGACTTTGAGCCAATGCAATGAATCAAAAATTGTGGTATGAGATGCTATGGTTGAGTTTATGCATATGAAAAGATCACAAGCCATGGTGTGAATGGGTGAGGGCAAATTTGGGGTGTTTACAGCTGCCCCTATTCAAACATGAGTTAGCTGTGCAGGATGTAAGCAACGGCTTAACAGGCAAACAAGATAACTTGTGGTTGAATACCAAAGACAATCCAAAATTTGCACTCATAGAATGAAGAAGAAAAGGGATATAGATTGTAAAGGAAAATAAAGTATATTATAAAGTGTGGGCGACGGAGGACGACCGTCGAGCAGAGGACGACTGTAGGGGAAAGAGCAATGACGGGGACGGCCGACACGCTGGGAAAAGTGCGGGAAATAAAGAAATGACGGGGACGACCGACAAGCTGGGGATAAAAGGGATTATGATGGGGACGGCCATCAAGTAAAGCTATACGACTTTCTGGGGATTAATGAAAAAATGATGGGGACGACCATCAGGTTCATAAAGTAATGTAAACAACGATGGGGACGGCCATCGGGCTAAACTGATGAAGGACGATCATCAGGAAAAGGAAAAGGGACCACAACGGGGACGGCCATCGGGTTAAAGAATAAATGAAATAATGATGAGGGACGGTCATCAAAGGTGAAGGACGATCACCTAGTAGGGGACGGCTGCTCTGAAAGGGGTAAGATGAGGGACGGTCATCTAAGGTGAAGGACGATCACCTGGCAGGGTACGGCTGCCGAAAATATCGCGACATAGGACGAATGCCGGATAAAAGGTCAACGATGGGGACGGCCATCGGATGAGCATGATGAAGGACGATCATCAAGAGGTGAAGGAAGATCACCTAACAGGGGACGGCTGCTCTCAAGGTTTATCATGACATAGGACGAATGTCAGATAACAAGATCAACGATGGGGACGGCCATCGGATAAAATGATGAAGGACGATCATCAAAAGGTGAAGGACGATCACCTAGCAGGGGACGGCTGCTGAATATCACGACATAGGACGAATTTCGGATAGAAAAGGTCAACGATGGGGATGGCCATCAGATGAGCATGATGAAGGACGATCATCAAGAGGTGAAGGACGATCACCTAGCAGGGTACGGCTGCTCTCAAGGTTTATCATGACATAGGACGAATGTCAGATAGAAAAGAAATTTTGCTTTGCTGGCGATCTACTGGGGAATAGTAAACACGGACGAGTGTTTACATCCAAGAAATAAAGGTATAAGTGTTTTGACGCTGTGTATAGATTAAAGATGCGGACGAGCATCCCTAAGACTATGATACGGACGAGTATCGGGTAGAAACAAATACTGACACGTGTTCAGAGATGATGATACGGACGAGTATCAACTGGTTAACAAGGAACACGGACGAGTGTCGAATCTGAGGGGACTCTTCTGGGGAATAGTAGACACAGACGAGTGTCTATATTCAAGAAGACAAGGGTGTTCGACTCAGTGTATGGATTAAAGATGCGGACGAGCGTCCTTAAGACTATGATACGGACGAGTATCAGGTAGAAACAAACGCTTGACGCATGTTCTGAGATAATGGTACGAACGAGTACCAACTGGTTAACAAAGAACACGGACGAGTGTTTAATCTGGGATGATATGAATAGTGTATACATGATACAGACGGGCATCTGTAAGAGTGAAATAAGTATGAGTGGTGTATAGATGAGTGTTTAACCTGCTGGGGAGAGTGACACAGACGAGTGTCAAAAAGAGGAAAGTGTAATATAAACAAGTATCTGATTTACACAGTGTTCAAGGAAGTTGTATAAGTATGTATCTGTGAGTGCAAAGAGGATGCTTTGGCTTTATGTTGGGGATATGATACGGACGGGTGCCACAAGGAGTATATACTGATGTTTGTGAATGTAAGGCAACTGCTTTTAGCTTTAGCTCTCCGCTGGGGAATCTGGGGAGCATTCTGTATATTTTTGACGGGTTGTCATTATTCACAAGTGCTTGATTTAGAACATGGCTTATGATTATGCGATATGTTTGATTTTTGCCGTAATGCTCCGTTTTAGACGGAATGCTACGCTTTGTGGGGGAGAATATGATGCGAATGCCATGATTATGCAAGGATACCGATCCGGGATTCGAATCCCGTTGCCGTGGGGACCTCTGGTTGATCTGCTTGAAATGGACATCCCAGCTGGGGATGAGATCATTGGTAGATCTAACGCATATGATTCTACTTGGGGAAATGGGTAAAATGATAGACCTATTCCAGTAAATGAAGGACCCAGCTGGGGTTTGTAGAAGCTTTCGTCACTCTGTTGTGATTCCTTCATGCGTCGCTCTTCTGGATAGAGGCTGAAACTCTGTGGGGAGATGGTTCCCTGGCTTTTATACTTGGCTGAGGAGGAAGAATGATTGGCACCTCGGCTGGGGAGAAATAACAAGTGGCAACTCAGCTGGGGAGAAAACACTTTGGGTGTTAAGACTGAGTGAGTGTTGATTTTCCAGCTTGCTGGGATGAAGCTTACATGCCCCATGTTGCGCTTTTGAATACCTGCAATCCTGCAAAGACAGAGGGACGCACAAGTAATCCCGAGGTATCCTTTACTGGATCCCATCATGAGAGTTCAGACACTCCCGGGAATAAGTATATTTCCTGCAAGCACGTAGTTTTAGAAAGACGCATCTGTATTTATGCAATCGATATATTAATGACATCACACGTTTTTGCAAATAAAAGAGTACGATACAACGTGTGACTAAAAAATCTAATTTTATTAATTCATGTGCCCTGAATTGGCAAGATACAGTCAAAGAAACATATCTCCTAAAATGAGGAGATTGTTACAAATTGAGAAACAAAATGCTGGCAATGTTGACGACGCTTCAAGGAGCTTCCCCTTTGCTATGATTCGTATGACATTTGAAGTTCTTCTCGTCTTGCTTTCTGAAGAAGGTTGATTCTGACAAAAGTTTGATCCTTTCGAGGTTTACCAAGTTGTAGGTGATACAGACGAATTCGGAATGCAGTTGTTCGCTTATTCCCTTATTTTGCATGGACCGCCCTTTCGGGTTTTCGATCCATCGGGATACCCATTTTTGCCTGAGTTGTCCAATGCGGCTTTTCAACTCAGTGGGTGTACACATTTTTGTTCATTTCCCTTATTTTTTCCCGAGTCTTTTATTCTGTTTTTGACTCGCCGGGATGCCCTATTTTTGCCTGGACTTACATTCTGTTTTTATGTCCAGCGGGTCATTTTATGCGAAGTATTTTTTAACTGCATCTGAATTCACAGGGGACGGGAAGTCTTCACCATCCATAGTGCTGAGCATCAGTGCTCCACCGGAGAAAACTTTCTTTACCACGAATGGTCCTTCATAGTTTGGAGTCCATTTGCCCCTGTGGTCTGTATGAGGAGGGAGGATTCTTTTCAGCACAAGATCTCCTACTTGGTACTCTCGGTGCCTGACTTTCTGATCGAAGGCTCTCTTCATTCTTTTCTGATACAACTGCCCATGACAGATTGCAGCCAATCTTTTCTCTTCAATCAGACTCAGTTGTTCGTATCGGGATCGGACCCATTCTGCTTCGTTCAGCTTAACATCCATCAGTACCCGTAGGGAGGGTAGTTCAACTTCAACTGGTAGGACTGCTTCTATACCATACACAAGCTGATACGGTGTAGCCCCAGTGGACGTTCTGATTGACGTGCGGTACCCATGCAAGGCAAACAGTAGCATCTCATGCCAGTCTTTGTAGGTGACTACCATCTTCTTCACAATCTTCTTGATATTCTTATTAGCTGCCTCAACAGCGCCATTCATCTTTGGCCTGTAAGGAGAAGAATTGTGGTGTTGGATCTTGAAGTACCGGCATAGCTCTGCCATCATTTTGTTGTTTAAGTTGGAACCATTGTCAGTAATGATTCGCTCGGGAACTCCGTACCGACAGATGATATCTCTCTTCAGAAATCTGGCTACCACTTGCCTTGTAACGTTTGCATATGAAGCTGCTTCGACCCACTTGGTGAAATAGTCAATGGAAACCAAGATGAATCTGTGGCCAATCATGTTAATGCCCCACATGGTGAAAGGCCAAGGTGAAGACATCACATTCAAAGGATTGGGAGGCACATGCACCTTGTCCGCATAAATCTGGCATTTATGACACTTTCTGGCATAAGCACAACAGTCTGTGTCCATTGTGATCCAGTAATAGCCTGATCTTAGCAACTTCTTTGCCATTGCATGTCCTCCAGCATGGGTACCAAAGGATCCTTCGTGCACTTCGTGCATCAACAAGTCTGCCTCTGTTCTATCAACGCATCTGAGGAGTACCATATCAAAGTTTCTCTTGTACAGGGAACCATCAGTGTTCAGAAAGAAACTACCAGCAAGCCTTCTCAAAGTCTTCTTATCACTGGAAGATGCCCCAGGTGGGTATGTTTGATCCTACAAGAAGCACTTATTGTCATGGAACCAAGGCTTATCATCCTTGACAACATCTGTTGCGAACACATATGCTGGTCTGTCAAGTCTGGACACTGAGATTTGAGGTACAAAGTTGGCAGCTTGAACTTTGATCATGGATGAAATGGTAGCCAGAGCATCTGCAAACTGATTCTCGTCCCAAGGGATATACTCAAGCTTGACCGTTGTAAATAAAGTTAATAACCTCCTTGTATAATCCCTGTAAGGTATCAGATGATCCTGGTGTGTGTACCATTTGCCGTTGGTTTGATTGATTACCAAAGCTGAATCTCCGAATACAGTCAATGTCTTGATCCTGAGGTCAATGGCTTCCTCAAGACCCATAATGCAAGCTTCGTATTCAACTTCGTTGTTAGTGCAGTTAAAGGTGAGTTTTGACGAGAATGGCATGTGAACTCCTTTAGGTGTAATGAGTACTGCACCAACACCACGACCATTCGTATTAACAGCCCCATCAAACATCATAGTCCATCCTTCTTCCGGGTCAGGCCCTTCAGTGTGAATAGGCTCTTCATGATCTTTTGCTTTTATGAACATGATGTCTTCATCAGGGAAGTCAAATCTCATAGGCTGGTAATCATCAATAGGTTGCTCAGCAAGATATTCAGACAATACGCTGCCCTTGATGGCTTTCTGAGATGTGTACTGGATGTCATATTCTGTGAGGATCATTTGCCATCTTGCAACCCGTCCGGTAAGTGCTGGCTTCTCAAATATGTACTTGACTGGGTCCATCTTTGAGATTAACAAGGTAGTGTGGGTCAACATATACTGTCTCAGTCGGCGAGCAGCCCACGCTAAAGCACATCAAGTTTTCTCGAGCAGTGAATAACGCTGTTCACAGTCGGTAAACTTTTTGCTTAGGTAGTATATTGCATACTCTTTTCGACCAGACTCGTCATGCTGGCCCAGCACACACCCCATTGACTCTTCTAATACTATCAAGTACATTATTAGAGGTCTTCCTTCAACTGGAGGCATAAGGATTTGAGGCTCTTGTAAGTACTCCTTGATCTTGTCAAAAGCCTTTTGGCAGTCTTCGTTCCACCTGACCGTTTGTTCTTTTCTTAACAGCTTGAACAAAGGTTCACAGGTTGCTGTAAGGTGAGATATGAACCGTGAAATGTAGTTCAATCGTCCTAAGAACCCTCGAACTTCTTTTTCTGACTTTGGTGCAGGAATTTATTGAATGGCTTTGACTTTATCGGGGTCAACTTCAATCCCTTTCTCACTTACAATAAATCCCAGCAACTTACAGAATCGCACCCCGAATGTGCATTTGTTGGGGTTTAACTTCAGTTGGTACTTCCTCAGACGCTTGAATAGCTTCAGCAGATTTACCAGGTGGTCTTCTTCGGTGAGGGACTTGGCAATCATGTCATCCACATAACATTCGATTTCTTTATGGATCATATCGTGGAATAATGTCACCATAGCCCGTTGATATGTTGCACCAGCATTCTTCAGTCCGAATGGCATCACCTTGTAACAGAACATGCCCCAGGGTGTGATGAAGGTTGTCTTTTCCATGTCTTCAGGTGACATCTTGATCTGATTGTATCCTGAAAATCCGTCCATGAAGGAGAATACCGAGAACTGAGCCGTATTATCCACCAATATATCAATGTGAGGTAATGGGAAGTCATCTTTCGGGCTGGCTCTGTTCAGATCCCGGTAGTCAACACACATTCTTACTTTGCCGTCTTTCTTAGGCACAGGTACTATATTAACAACCCACAGTGGATAGCTAGTTACAGCAAGGAACCCAACGTCCCACTGTTTTTGTACTTCTTCCTTTATCTTCATTGCCATGTCTGGGCGAGTGCGGCGCAGTTTCTGTTTAACCGACGGGCAATCTTCTCTTAAAGGCAGCTTGCGTATAACAATGTCGGTGTCCAACCCTGGCATATCCTGATAAGACCAAGCAAATACATCCACATATTCCCGAAGCAGGTCAATCAGTTGTTTCTTCACTGAGTCTTGTAAGCAGGCCCCGATTTTAACTTCTTTCACATCTTCATCTGTACCAAGATTAATCGTTTCGACCTCCTCCTGATGAGGAGTGATAATCTTCTCCTCTTGTCTCAACAACCTGGCTAGCTCTTCAGGAAGCTCATACTCTTCTTCAACCCCTTCATCATCTTGATTGATTGGATTGTCAAAGTCATACGAAGTCATTGCCGTGTTGTTGTCGGTGCGGTCTGAAAGGCACTCTCTGCAAGGGTTCAGATTGTTCATTTTAGTGATTGATTTTAATCTTGTTTAGAAAGAGTGAAATGAAGTCATCATTTTGAAAACATTGCCATTTATTTTTTGTACAAAAAGAAAAATGGAAAAACAGTGAGCGGAAAAGAAAAAAGACTCATTTGCAAAAGATGTCTGATTATCATTGATTGATCTATTTGCACAAAATTACAGATGGCCCGATTACAAAATGAGTCTTGTCATCTTGGGCAAGATGCAAGACTTGATGCATGCTTAAAAATTACAGGAAATAATAATTACTCTACAGGAGTAACCCTTATAATTTCCCGGGAAGACCAGTTAAGGACTTGGCTCCCCGGGATCCTTGGACGTATCCAGCTCTCCAGGTTGCGGTCGCTTCCATCCTCGTCTTCCAAATTGTTCACTGCATCTGGGGTGAGCATCCCCCCACTGACAAAATTGGGCTTCTTAGCAGCCTCTTCTTGATCTTGTTGAGTTGGTTTGTAACCCAACCCAAATCTATCCTCCTTCTTCTCTACGGGCAGCAACTTGCCCCAGCCTTGGGCAGTCCCCTCTTCAACAACCTTCCGGGCTTGCTGATAAGATGTCATTGAGGTTCCAGGTACAGCGGATGCTTCATTTATGTTCAAGGCCTCAAACCCTTGACTCATAGTTTCATGGATCTCCCCATCCATCTCAATGTATTTGTATGTAGCCAGATGGCTAACAAAGATATCTTCCTCTCCACAAATGGTAACGACTGGGCCCTCCCACTCGAATTTTAACTTCTGGTGAAGGGTTGACGTCACGGCGCCAGCAGCGTGTATCCATGGTCTACCCAATAGACAGCTGTAGGCAGGCTGTATATCCATCACAAAGAAGGTCGTTTTGAAAATCTGTGGGCCAATCATTATAGGAAACTCAATCTCTCCCAGAACTGATCTCTTAGAACCGTCAAAGGCTCTCACTACCAAGTTACTTGGGCGTAGTGCCAATCCATCATGCTCCAGCTTTACAAGGGCTTTCTTGGGTAGGACATTGAGTGATGACCCCGTGTCTACCAATACATGAGAAAGAATTGCACCCTTACACTCCAAGGTAATGTGCAAAGCCTTGTTGTGATTGTGACCTTCTGTTGTCAAATCAGTGTTGGTAAATCCTAGTCCATGAATAGCGTTGACATTTCCAACCACAGCCTCTAACTGATTGACGGTAATCTCCTCTGGCACATAAGCTGCGTGCAAGACTTTTAATAGTGCGTTCCGATGAGCCTCGAAGCACATTAGCAATGATAAAATGGAGATTTTGGAAGGTGTCTGGTGAAGCTGGTCCACTATCTTGTAATCACTTTTCTTGATGATTCTCATGAATTCATCAACCTCTTGATCAAAAGGGGTCTTTAAAGCTTCTTTAGCAACTTGTTCTTCTTGCACCATGCTCTTCCCTTTTGCTTTGGCAGCAGCTTCTGCTTCAGCAATGGGTTTTGGAATTTGCGAGGCAAAGAAACGTCCGCTTCAAGTGAAGCCTCCGCCTCCCCCCACATTGTCTATCTGTGGTGAAGAAGTTGATGATTCTAAAGTGATTTTCTGCCCTTCACAGTATAGATCGGAGCCGTAATGCCAAGGGATGGCATTATTGCTTTCGTAAGGAACTGGCCCAGGCACTGTGATAGTGACTGGACTGATAGCAGCTGCAGAAGGGACCACGATAGTGTGTGGATCATAGTATATTGTAACTGGTGCTCTGACAGGAGTAGAACTTTGTGAGTTATTGGCAGGAACATTGGCAGGATCATAGTATATTGTAACCGTTGAGACACTTTCATTAATTGTTGTTGATGTTGTAGGAGACACTGTTGACTGGATGGGTGTTGAAGTTGTAGAAGAGATGGTTGTTGATATTTGGTCCGTTGAAGTGACAGATGAAGCATTTGTTGATGATATTGAAGAGTTGCTTGGAACAATTGTTGTTGCAGTTGTAGAAGACTCAGGAATTGTTGTTAAGGAGATTGCTGGATTTGTAGGTGTTGATGTTGTGATTTGAAGTAGGCCACTCTGGATGAGGCCATTTATGCCGCTTCTCAGGTTATCACACCTGTTTACCGAAATGTTGCAATAACCGCACCCCAGCTCACACCCGGGGAATATCTGGCATTCAAGGAGTTGAGCTTTAATCTCTACCAGGGGTGTCCGAATCTGCCCCACACTGGTTATCAAGAAAGACGGCTTATCTTCCTCAATAGCATTAATTCTGGGTCCTCCGTGGTTGGGCATAGGGTTCTTGCTGACATTTGGCGGGGGTGCAAAGTTTAGAGCTTTGGAATCCACTAGATCCTGCACTTTCATGTGCAAAGCTCTGCATTTCTCTGTACTGTGGCCAGGTGCGTTGGAGTGAAAAGCACATTTGGCGCTGGCGTCATAATTTCTGGGCAGACTGGCAGGATCTGGGGGTGCCAATGTCCTTAGCTCAACCAGGTTGAGTTTCAGGAGTTGTGGCAATAATGCGGCATAAGGCATAGGGATCGGATCAATCACCCTATTGGCCTGAGATGGTCTCTGTTGAAAAGGTCTTTGCTGATTGTTGTTGATGGTGTTGTTGTTGTTATAATTTCTCTGAGGTGGATACTGAGCTTGTTGCTGGTAGTGGGGTTGTTGCTGCGGTTGATATGCTGATTGTTGATGAATTGGAGCGGGAATAGTGACAGCTGCCACTGACCTATGAACATACTGGGGTATGCCCCTGCCGGTATGGATAGCATTAGTCTCACCTGTTCTTCTAGGCCCCACAAAAGGCTTTCTGGGGTTGCTGGACGAGCTCGCTCCATTGTTGGAAATCTTGCCCATCTTTAGAAGGCTCTCAATTCTTTCTCCAGCTATAACTACATCAGCGAAGCTGGTGGAAGAAAAGGCATCTAGCCTGTCAATGTATGTCCCTTGGAGGGTGTTCATAAACATGTCGGCCATCTCCCTTTCTGACATGGGTGGCTGGACAGCAGCAGCAAGCTGTCTCCACCTCTGGGCGTATTCCCGGAAGCTTTCTCTGGATGATTGAGACATTCCCATCAGGAGGGTCCTGTTAGGAGCCATATCCAAGTTGTACTGGTATTGTCTGATGAAGGCCCCAGCTAGGTCCTTCCAGCATCTGATGGTTTCTCTAGTCAAATGGGAGTACCATTCCCTTGAAGCTCCTGTTAAACTGTCTTCGAAATAAAACATCCACAGTTTTTCATCCATGGTGTATACCTTCAGCCTCCCCAGAAAGGATTGCAAATGGGTTCGTGCACAGGAAGTTCCGTTGTACTTCTCGAAGCACGGAGGTTTAAACTTGTGGGGAATCCTTACCCCGTCCACTAATCCCATGTCCATGACATCAAAGCCCAGGGAATTTTGAGACTCCAGAGATCTCAATTTTTCAGCAATTTCATCTAGCCTTCTGTCATAGGCTTCATCCTCAGCTCCCATCACATTGAATTGATCTTCTTGGGGGTCTTCTTGTAGTACTCTACCTGCAGTGGCATTCCCTTGTACATTAGCAGGGATGTTGATCTCTGGATGAAGGTGGGGCCCATACACAGGTGGATTGACATGAGGCTGAACCCTTTCTACCAAAGCCCTTAATCTTTCTTGGCTCTGAGCCAAACCATTCATCACTTCCATGAACTGAGTCATCTGGTTTCTCATTTCCAACCTCTCATTGGCCATTTGAGTCCTGACTTCTGTAAGGTCCTGTTGTACCTAGTCCATCTGTATACCCGGAAGATTGTTGCGAGTGGGATATCTGTGCGGACGGTTGAGTGGGAACACCCGACGGCGAGCAATAGTTCCTGAACCACAACAGAGTTAGTAACAAACAAAACAAATGCCTACAAAACAAAAACAAAAGGTTAGTATGTAATGCAGTATGCTTATTTGTTTCCAAGGTATCCGGCTTGGCACTTGATTTTGACCTTTCCAGACCCCGAGGAAGATGCTTTGATGTTGCTCGAAAGAGAGAGACTTAAATGAAACAAACTGACAAATATATTACAAACAGGAAATAATACATAGTTTGTTTTTTTTACAATACATGCCCCTGAGGGGTCAAAATACAAAAAAGAAAAGTACAATGAAACAACAAGCAAAAGTCAGACACCAAGACCAAACTCATCCTCCTTAACTTCCTTCAGAAGTGCTTCAGTTACAAGGTCAGCTGGATGCTCTGTGAGGTTCCTGATAAGAAGATTCCTGGTGGCAATAGCAGCAGTTAGCTTCTTGTGTCTGCCCTGGTCCTTTGACCTTTCCACACCAGCCCTAATCTTCAACTCTGAGATCTCTTTCTGGGCTGCTAGCAGGGCTTCCTGTTGCTCTTTTGCACTGGCCTCCAACTGCTCAATCTTGTCCTGAGTCCTCTTATCTTCCTGAGTACGAGCTTCAGTGATCCTGACCCACCTAGCTTGACTCTCTTTCAGATATAAATCAGTCCTGGCCTTCTGAAACTGAGCCTCCTTACAGGCATTCTTCAAAATCTGCTCTCCAGCCCTTGACTTCTTGATGTAGTCCTCTGACTTCTCAATCCTGGCTAGATGCTCCACCTTAAGCTTTTCCAACCTTTCAATGTCCAGACGACCATCACTCCTCTCCCAGAGGGTCTTCTGTAGAGCCTGAGTCAGATTCTCATTTCTCTCTTTTAGTTTCTCAAATTCCTCTAAGCTGACAGTGGCTGGAGGTGGTGCTGTGGATGGTCCATGTGCACCCTCAATGGTGAAGGGCATCCCAGAAATTTGAGCCCTGGCATGAGACCATTCATGATACTGTGCTGAGGCCACATTGTTGCATCTCCCAAGAATGGCCATCCCCTTGGTCTGGACATTGTCCCAAGCCCAGGATGCCTGCCTGACAACAGCTAGATTAGGCTTAATCTCACAATAAAGGGTTTCAGCCAAGTCTTGTGTCCTGGGAGGGTGGACCAATGCATAGCCCAATTGTCTTTTGAATAACAGAGGGTTGTAGTTGATGCAACCATTCACTCCTATCAGAGGTACATTGGGGAACTGGCCACAACTAGTAATGATGTCCCTGCCCTTGGTGCTCTGAGTGCACCACCTGATGTCATCTGAGGTCAAAGCAATGAGTCTTCTAGCCCAATTCTTCTGTTGGTGAGGATTCAAGAATGCATCAGTCTTGGGCAAGTGTTTGAGCAGCCAGGTATGGAACAGGGGAGCACAGCATCTCACCAACCTTCCTCTTTGCTTTTCATTCCTTTGGTGAACAGAGTAGTAGAAATCTCCCAGTAAGGTGGGCACTGGGTTCCTCAGAATGAAAAGATGAATGGCATTCTTGCTAATAAACTTAGGCTCATCTGCAAAAAGTACAACCCCATGTATGCTGAGGGCTAACAAAGCACAGACTGCCTTCCATTTTCCCAAGGAGGCCTTCAGGATAGCCTGAGAAGTCAAGAAATCCAAGTGTAGCCCAGAGATTCCAGCCTTTGCTGTCATGTTCTGCTCAATCAGTATAGGTTCCAGATACAGTGCTTTTGCCACTTCTTCATTACTGGGAAAAGCCATCTCAGGGTTGAAGGGGACACCACCCCTGACAGGTACACCAATCAGTGATGAATACTCTTCCAACAAGGGTCCCAGCTGAAAATTCTGGAAGGTGAAGCATCTCAAAGGAGGATCATAGAACTGTAGACAAGTGTGAATCAAGCTCCTCTGAGAAGGGTCCAAATCCATAACCACATCAAGGATGCCTCCAAAATGTTCTCTGAATAGTGGTATATGGTCTGGAGTAATAAGGGCCTGGATCTTCCTGATGCCAGTCAGCTCAGGCTCAAAGAAATGGTATGAGATATTGCTCTTCTTGGGTGCCATGCTGCTGAAGAAGAGCTGAAACAGATGCTGATGATGATGACTGATGCTAGAAGATGGGCCACTGATAGGCTGATGCTGGTGATGTAGGTGACTGAGATAGGTAGCTGATGAATGCGGCTGAAGCAGATAGCTGGTGAACAGGGGTGTAATCAGATAAAGGGGTCAAAACTAGGCCAAAATATATGATGTGGATACCCTGGAAAAAAACAAATAAGCGAATGTTAAATGATGCAATGATGATGTATGCAAATGATATGCAAGGGTTTGTGATCAAGCTGGATCTGATTACTGCTTTGATATAAGTCCATGTATGTTCAAGAAATCCAGATGGAGGTTCATAAGTCCAGTAACCAAGGTGGGGGACTCAAATAAAGAGTCACATGTCCAGGGTTAAAATCACAAGAACTGTCCCAAAATGGAGTACTCTTAATCAAAACAAATTAACAGGGTATGCTGAGGTCAAGGGTACCTGCAAACCTATAAACAGCCCAACCCCCTCACAGGTGATGTTCTAAAACAAGGATCCTCGGACTTGGATCAGTTATGAGAAGTGTAAACACTTCTAACCCGGAGGTACAGTGTTTACACTAACCATAAAAGATCCTCCTCAGTTTCTGAAGGTCATAATAAAGGTCATCCAGACTTAGCAGGCTTCCCAGATAGCCCTAGCACTACAGGAGATCTGTAGCACAGAGTTCTCAAGAAGAAACCCTTATCTGAACCGTGTTTCATATTCCCGCACCAGACCGAAATGGAATGGGAAATAACATGAACCACTCTAGCCTAGGTGTCACTCAGGTCCCAGGTATAGGACCTCAACTCTTAGTAGAACCCCACCCACCAAAACAAAACCAGATCCAGCCAGATACAGTATGATAGTATGATGTATATAAAGCTATAAAGAAAGCAATAAAACAACTGTACATAAAGCAAAAAAATAAATACAAATATACAAACACAATTAGCACATAACACCCCATTAAACACAAATCAAACAAGCGCTAGGAGGAACCCACAAAAAGAACCAGAAGCCCTGGTTGCAGTATAAGGGTCCCCAGCAGAGTCGCCAAGTTGTCGCTCCCAAAAGATGAGACTGGCTCAAATGAGGTACAGACGCAAACGGTCGGCGAAAAGAGGATGTGAGAACACACATGAGTGAACTCACAGGAAAAGAAAAGAGTCACCAGCTAGGCATTTTTATCCCGAAGGAAAGGTAATGCTACATAAACCTAGAAAGATACGGATAAGACGGTTGCGAACCAGAGAGACTGAGAAAGGGGGTTGGTTACAACCTGGGAAGGTATTAGCACCCAGATTGTCCGTCGTACTCGACGGGACCCACGCTTAAAAGATTTGTGTTTTAAAGGGGTGGTGTCAGTGCAATTTGTGCATAAAAAGAGCTGGAAAAAGATGTACAGGTGTCTGTGTAAAAGAAGTGTAAAGTGTAATATATACAGTGTCAGTGTAAGGACAGAAGTGAAATGCTCATGATAATGAGGCTAAGAGAATGATGCTGGAAAGAGGGGGAATATACAGAGACTTTTGTTCGATAACTGTTAAGTTATGCCTACGTATCCTCTCGTGCAATGAGGAAGTCAGAACACCGTAGTTCGACCCAAAGAGACTGAAAGATAAATTGACTTGTGAACTGCTTGCTTGTCTATGCTTAAGTGTATGACCTGTCTGGCTCAGGTGCTAACTGTCTTGCATTAAACGGAAGAAGCAAGTTCTCGTTTGTGAGTGAGTGAGATGAGAAGAGAATCCCGGAGGAGACGATTATTATTTGTTTTTGTATTTTCAGTCTTTTATTGCTTTTGAAAATTTGTCATAGATTAATGAGCTTAAGCCTAAACCAATAGGTTAGTAAACTCATCACATCTTCCCTCTGATTAGGGGTAATGAGAATACCTTAAGTGTGAAGTCAGCTTCTCACACTCAAACACCTTTGATGTAGGATTAATATCATTAACCTACTTGTGATTAGTTAGATGTTTTTGTGGTTTTTGTTTAGTGTTAAGTAATGAGGTTAAGCCATAATCAGGGATTAAACAGACTCATTACACCATCCTAATAGAAGGATAATAGATGAGAATGTTTAAGCTGGGGAAAGCTCCTCAACTTAATCCATGATTAGGGATTAAACTCATGACAAAACAAAGCCTTTTTTAAGTGGATTTTAGTTAATGATGTGATGAAGAAGTGAGTTTTAGGGTTTGTAAGACAACTTGAGGGGGACTTGTCCATTAACACTAGGGTTAGTCCATCTTAACCAATTAAGGAAGAATTAGAACCCTAATGCAAGGCCCAAGTTACAAGCTTGATGTCTTGATGATTATTAAGTGGTTTGATTAAAGGATTTAAACACATTAAGGGTTTAACACTTAGGATTAAAGTTATACACTCCATCCTAATAGAAGGATGCATGCATAAGCTTAATCACAAAGCCTTAAAGCCTTTAGGGTTTAGTCCCTGATTGTGAGGTGAGAAAAGAAGACTCAATGAGACACAAAGGTAAAACTAAGGGGGGGGACTAATCAAAACCCTAATTATTGTCATGCTTGGTTATTCCTAGGGTTTGTGAGGTTTACAAGAAAGACCTTCAGAGAAACCACCAGGAAGCAGATGAAAGGAGCAAAGAGAAGCAAAGTAACTTGCTTCATTTAAGAAGACAAGTCACTTGCAGAGAGAAAGTAAGAAGAGAAATAATGAGCAAGCTCAATCTCAAACACAAGACAAAATGCAGCAATGATGCATAAGAGAGATGAAAAGAGATTGTGAGAAGTGAAGGCAAATTCACTTCTCAAAGTAACTTACCACCTGAAAAGTTAGTGAATGAAATGAAATGCAATGCAAATGAGATGCAATGGCTTGGTGCAAGACAAATTCAGAAGCAAATACATGATGCTAATGATGCTAAGAGACGATGCAAACATGAAACAAGGCATGAGGATGATCATACAAACATATGGAATGCAAAAGAAACATGCTTAGAACCATGGATGTACATGAAAAGTTATGAGATGCAAATGACATACAACATGGCAAATGAAAGATGCAATGATCAAACATGATTCTAATATATCCTAAGATGTATTATGAATCAAATGGATGCAGAAAATGTCATGGCAAGTCATGGTATGCAAGCAAATGCAAGATGAATGCAAAAGAAAGCCCAAATTAGGGTTTATGATCAATGCACAAAACAAAAATCAAAACCAGAAGCAAACATCATGATAAAAAATTGAAAATGCATTCAAAAGAACCCTAAACCTATACAAACTCACTGCCCAAAGGAGGGGTTCTAACTCTTAACCTAATGAGGGTTATGAATTTCTCAAGTTGGCTAGGGTTTTAAGGTTCCTTGTCAAGAAAAATGTCAAACAAATTGAAAATGCAAGATCAAATCATGCCAATTTAATCCTATAAACTACATTCTATACAAGATGCAATGCAAAAAGAATCAAAGTCCAACTCTTAAAGGTTAGGCAGAAATGAATTTTTGAAGTTTGGATCAAAATAATGCCTTAAAATGAAATTAATTCCATGGAAAATTATCAAAAGTCATCAAGATCAAAAAAATAAATTTGGTTTAAGGGTTGGACAATGTTTCTAAATGATTTTAAGTGTTTCATGAATTTTTTTGTGATTTTTAAACACCTAAAAGTATTTTTAATTAATTAATTCTCATTAATTAATTAAAAATAATCTTTTAAATGATTTAAAAATATTTTTTTAATGCAAAAAATGAAAATGAAAATGTTTTTCGTTTCTGAAAATTAATAAAAGCTTGAATAAAATTTTTTAGAATTTTTCAATGATTTTTACTATTTTAAATAAAATGTAGAAAACAAATGAAATAAAATAGAAAATAAAAGAATTAAATGAAAAGTATGCGCATCCAGTGGCCAGGATTCAAACTCGGGAAGGAGGGAAAGACTGCGCGCGTGATCCTAGGGTTGAGATTCAAACTGGCCAAATTTCCATTTTATATTAATTAAACTGAATTAATTAGGTTAATTATGGATTAGGGTTTCTAATGACACATCCTAGCCATCAAAACACGCGCGGGTCAACTCTGGTCAGCCTATCCAACGCACCACATTCAAACTTCATTAATGACCCTGATTAAACCCTAAACACTTTCAGGTGGCCGGAGAAGACTTCCGGTCGTCTTCTCCGGCGAGACTCTCACCTGAAAGTTGCTAACTTTCTCAAAACGCCATGAAAATGAAATCTAATTGCCCAGAATCCATCCCCATTCAACACTGAATCAAAACCCCCAAACAAAAACCATTTTTCATGCATTAATCAGGCAAATCGAAGCAAGACATTTCTAGGGCAGAAAAGTTTCAGAGCAATCATACATGCTTATTTCTCAACCATTACAAAAAGTAAAAACATCAGAGTGATCAGCAAAGCATGAGGAACAACCTAGGAACTTAAAAACTCATTTCTGGAAAAAAAGTTCTTGAGGTACCTGAGCTTGAGCTTTCTCAGTTTGCAACTTTCTGACCTCCTTTCTTTGTGCAAACCACTCCTCTTGAGCTCCTGATGAAGTCTTGATGCTTGGAAGAAGTTTGTGATGGCTGGTTTGGAAGATTACAGAAGTTCTGTTCAAGGGGGGGTGGAAATCGTATCTAGGTTTCTGAGGGTTTCAGGCATGGTGATGGGTGGTTTGTGATCAGTGAGGTATATGGAGATCAATGGTGAAGTTTGTCTATGTGTTTGAAGGCTGTGCTGAGTGTTTCGAATGCTTTTGCAAGTTGGAGCAAAAATGATAACTATGGCTTGTGGGCAAGATCAGAATGAGTTGTGTGTTGTGTTAGGCTGGGTTTTGTCCATGTATCAAAAGGGGATAGGTCAGAAAGTTGTTGGTGGCCTATGGTGATTGGTATGGGTCTTTGGCCAAAATGTCAACTTGATGTGTACTTGAGGTATGGGCCATGGTACAACTTGCTTTTTGGCTTGCTTTTGCTCATCTTGAATCAAGGAATGCTATGAAAAAGGTTTAGGGGCAATGCAGCAAGTGGTTTGTAACTTGTGATAAGTTTTGCAAGTTGGTTCATGTTTGCCTCCTTTGACATTTCTTGAGTTTCAAGGCATCAAAGTGCAAAGTTCTTTGGCCCATTCTGAATTTTAGAGGTCATATGATCATGTTGTGAAGAAATGGTACACCTTTGAGGCCTTTAGAACACTTGATCATAGCATTTTGCAAAATGCCTCTTTGGTAGAAAACTTCAAATTTTGTGATTTTAGCCAACTTTGACAAACCATAACTTTTGATCCAAAATGAATTAGGTCATGTTCTTGTACTTTTTGAAAATGGAATGATCCATTCTATAACTTTCATGACCAAAGTTTTTCCATTTGAAGCATTTTTGAATCAAAAAGCAAGGGTTGAAAAAGTTTCCCAAAATGGCAATTTTCATTAAAAGTCAACTTTCCCAAAAAGTCAACTTTGCAAATGACTTGAAATTCTTCAATTTTGTGAACTTCCAACATCTTCCATGATCAAATAAAGATCATACACAATCAAAGTGATGAAGAACACCCTTTGGTTGGGTCATTGAGGGCCTCAGATGCCCTGATTTTGCACTGACTTGCTCAAAAAGTCAACCCTTGATCAGATGTCTTCCCCATGGAATTTCTTCATGAAAATTGATATGCATGATCCCTATACCATATAGAGACCAATAGAAACAAGAATGACCAAAAATTTTGGAGTTATGGCCTTTGAAACCAAAACCCTAATTCTAGGTCATCTGTGTAGTTAAACCTGGCTCTGCTTCCATGCCATTCTCAGTTCTTGTGATTCTTTGACTTCTTTGACTTTGAGAGGATATAATATGATGCTTGAAAATACATGGACCCCTTTGAAGTGATTGATGACATTTGGATTGGCTCAAGAAGTTCTTGGATTGCTCAGATCACAAACCCTAGATGCAGATGACTTTGAGCCAATGCAATGAATCAAAAATTGTGGTATGAGATGCTATGGTTGAGTTTATGCATATGAGGATATCACAAGCCATGGTGTGAATGGGTGAGGGCAAATTTGGGGTGTTTACACCTGCACCACAAGAGTAGCAGCAGAATAGTCATCCCAAGCCTAGGAGGAAATTTACAAAGATCAATATGTCATTGGCTCAGTCTTTGCAACACATGTTGAAAGGAGAGCTGATTACTTTGAAAGATCCTCCTCAAAATACCAACACTTACTCTCCTCGTTACAATCCCAATGCAAGGTGTGCATATCATTCCAACTGTCCTGGACATGATACTAATAGTTATTGGGCGTTGAAGAACAAAATTTAGGACATGATTGAAAATGGAGAAATTGAGTTTGACCCTCCTGAAACTCCTAATGGGATTACTGCTCCTATGCCTAAGCATGAGAAGACTGTTAATGCTGTTGATGAAGTTTCTTATGTTTATATCGTGGCTGAATTAACAACTCCTCTATCCATTGTCAAGAAGAAGCTGATACAAGTTGGTTTATTTCCAGGTTGCAATGAAGATTGTTTTTTCTGTGCCTATCAACCTAATATTTGTTGGAAGCTGAAGGAAGGTATTCAGCGCCTGATGGAAAACCGTACTATATTATTTGAGAAGACCCCTTCTATAGAGAGTTTATATGAAGGTCTGGCCCAAGATCTGAAGCTTGAAGATGTGGATATGGTTGATAAGACTCCTGTGAGGATTACTTCCAAAGTTCCAGTGAGGATTACTTATAAAGGTCCTGTGAAGATTATTGTTGAGCCAAAGGTGGCTCCAATGATTATTACTACTCCTAGTCCTATCCCATATACTTTTGATAAGGCTATACCCTGGAATTATGGTTCTGATGTTTATATCCACGATGTCAAGCAAGAGTCTTTGACTGATACACCTGCTACTGATACTAATCCTGATGTTGACAATGTTGTTGGGTCTAGTAAGGTCACCAGTAGTGGAAGAATTTTCTCTCCAGGAGACACTTCAAATACTGCTGCTACTCTAGTTCATATCTCTAACTCTGGGCCAAGTACTGAGGCTCGGGGCAAAGGACCATTGATTTAACCTGTTCAAGCTGATGCCCCATCTAATGAAGATCCCTCTAAGCAGACTGAAGAAGTGTTGAAGATCATCCGCAAGAGTGATTATGATATTGTTGAGCAGTTAGGGAACACTCCCTCTAAAATATCTATGTTATCTCTGTTTTTATGTTCTGAAGCCCATGCTAAGGCTTTAATCAAGTTCCTGAAGACTGCTCATGTGCCACATGAAATCTCTGTGGACCAGTTTGAGAATTGCGTTGCTCATCTGACTAGTGATAATGGTTTGAGTTTTTCTGATGCTGGTCTGACTCCTGCTAAAAGAAACCATAATAGAGCTCTACACGTTTCCATTGAGTTTAGGGGCACTACTTTATCTCATGCGTTGTGGATAATGGTTCTTCATTGAATGTATTACCCAAGGAGGTCTTGGACAAACTCAACCTTGAAGATGTTGTGTTAAGGCCTAGTAATGTGGTGGTGAGGGCCTTTGATGGTTCAAAAAGAATGGTGCATGGAGAAGTGGATCTCCCAATCAAAGTAGGCTCCTGTTTGCTTCGGTTCCCCTGGATCCATGGGGCAGGTGCTGTAACCTCCACTTTACATCAGAAGCTGAAGTATCCAATGAAAGGCAAGATTGTCACTGTTTATGGTGAAGAAGAATACATGGTCAGTCATGTGAATACTTTTAAATATGTTGATATGGAAGGTGAATTTATTGAGACTCCTTGCCAGACATTTGAAGTAGTTCCTCAAGTTTTTCCTACTACTGAATCCATCCTTGCTGCTAAACCAGTTCCTGTTTTTACCAGAGTACCTCCTACAATGGCTTCTCTCAAGGATGCTAAAGTTGTGGTTGAAGAAGGTGGTTGTACTATTTGGGGTCAGCTTCCTGACATTCCTTACAAGTCTGACAAGTTTGGTTTGGGTTTTACTACAGAATCTCAGATGGCTGTTCATCGTGCTCATGCTGTTCGTATCACTAACCAAGGAATCATAAAGGACCAAGTCAATGCTGTGGGAGATTATAATGAAGATTAAAACCTGGATAATTGGATCTTTCCTACCATTGGTGGTGGGCTCAACAACTGGAAGGCTGGAGACGTTATTCCTATCTCCTTTAGTCAGGAATAAATGCTATTTTGTTTTTCTAATTTTAATTTTTGTAATTTTGAACAATTAAATACTTTTGAGACTTGTGCCTTGCCCGAGGCACACTGGTGTGTTTGTTAGGGATGTCATTTCATTTGCATATTTTCATTCAATAAAATCAATGGACGTTTCTTGCTTTCATAAATATTGCGCTCTTTGTTTTTATTTTACTTTTTCCTTTATCAAAAGCTATGTGTTCTTACACACACCCACGTCACTAAAATGCAGATCCTCATCCACTCTGGATCTTGTTGATAACAGTTCTGCTATTGCCAATTATAACTTCGAGAATTCGATCTATCAAGCCGAGGATGGAAAGGAGGAAGATTGTGAAGTACCTGTAGAGATGGCTAGATTGCTACAACAAGAAGAGAAATCTATACAGCCACATGAGGAACCAATTGAAGTTGTGAATCAGGGAACTGAGGAGAACAGGAAAGAGGTCTAGATAGGTGCTGAATTGGAAAGCAGTGTTAAAAACAGGTTGATCCAGATGTTACGTGACTATGTGGAATTTTTTGCTTGGTCTTATGAAGATATTCCAGGGTTAGATACTGATATTGTGGTTCACCGTCTACCAGTGAAAGAAGATTGTCGCCCAATAAAATAGAAAGTTCGTCGTATGTGTCCTGAAATGTTAGAAAAGTTTAAGGCAAAAGTGATGAAACAATTCAATGCAGGGTTCCTAGCTGTTACTTCTTATCCTCAGTGGGTTGCAAATGTGGTACCGGTGCCTAAGAAAGATGGTAAAGTACACATGTGTGTATATTACATGGATTTGAACAAAGCCACCCCAAAAGATGACTTTCCACTTCCACATATTGATGTTCTGGTAGACAACACTGCTCAACATAAGGTATTCTCTTTTATGGATGCTTTCTCTAGTTACAATCAGATTAAGATGGCACCTAAGGATATGGATAAGACTACATTTGTGACTCAATGGGGCACTTTCTATTATGAGGTAATACCATTTTGTTTGAAGAATGCTGGGACAACATATCAGTGTGATATGGTAGCTTTGTTCCATGACATGATTCACCATGAGATAGAGGTATATGTTGATGATATGATAGCCAGATCTTAGACTGAAGAAGAACATCTTGATCATCTACACAAGTTGTTTGAGAGGTTAAAAAAGTACAAGTTGAGATTAAATCCAAACAAGTGTACCTTTGGAGTTAGATTTGGTAAACTTTTGGGTTTTATTGTCAGTGGTAAAGGTATTGAAGTTTATCTTGCAAAGGCAAAAGCTATACAACAGATGCCTGCTCCCCGTACTCAGAAGGAAGTTAGAGGTTTCTTGGGACGACTGAATTACATTGCAAGATTTATTTTCCAGTTAACTGCTACTTGTGAGCCAATCTTCAAGTTGTTGAAAAAAGATCAAGTAATGGAATGTAATGATGAATGTCAGGTAGCTTTTGATGAGATCAAAAAGTACCTCCAGGAACCTCCTATATTGATGCCACCAGTTGAAGGAAGACCCTTGATTATGTACCTGACAGTATTGGATAACTCAATGGGGTGTGTGTTGGGGCAACATGACGAGTTTGGTCGAAAAGAGCTGGCAATATACTACCTTAGCAAAAAGTTTACCGACTGTGAAACAAGATACTCACTACTCGAGAAAACTTGTTGCGCTTTAGCATAGGCTGCTCGCCAATATATGTTGACTCACACTACTTTATTGATTTCAAAAATGGATCCAATCAAGTACATATTTGAGAAACCTGCTCTCTCCGGACGAATAACGAGATGGCAAATGATCCTGACAGAATATGATATACAGTACACTACTTAGAAAGCAATTAAAGGAAGTGTAGTAGCTGATCATTTGGCTCATCAGGCAGTGGATGACTATCAGTCTATGAATTTTGAGTTTTCGGATGAAAATATTATGATTGTTACTAAAGAACCTAGACAGTATGAAGGGCCTGAACAAGGATCCTGATGGACTATGGTTTTTGATGGAGCTTCTTATGCGCTTGGTAATGGTGTTGGTGTTGTAATTATCTCTCCTAAAGGTTGTTATACACCAATTACTGCAAGACTTTGTTTTGATTGTACTAATAATATGGCTGAATATGAAGCGTGCATCATGGGTATCAAGGCTGCCATTGAGATGAAGATTCAGGTTTTGAATGTGTATGGAGATTTAGCCCTGGTAGTTAGTCAAGTTAAAGGATATTGGGACACCAAGCATCCAAATCTCATTCCTTACAGAGAGCATTTATTGTCTTTAATCCCGTACTTTGAAGAGATCACTTTTGGACATATTCCACGAGAAGAGAATCAATTGGAAGATGCATTAGCCACCATGGCATCTATGTTTGAAATCAGTTGGGATGATGAAGCACCCAGAATTACTATTGATCGATTTGATGAGCCTGCATACTGTAATGAGGTTGATACTGAAGGAGTAGAAGAAAAGCCTTGGTTCTATGAAATAAAAAGGTATCTTGAAGATCAAAGATTCCCTGAAAGGGAATCTGTCAATGATAAGAAGTTTCTAAGGAGATCTTCTGCTAAGTTTTTCTGAGTAATTAAATTTTGTACAAGCACAATCACGATTCAACTTTGCTTCTCTGTGTGGGTACGAAAGAAGCAACAGAGATTATGGAGGAAATGCATGATGGGATCTTTGGTACTCATTCTAGTGGGCATACTATGGCTAAGATATTGAGATCAGGTTACTATTGGTTACCATGGAAGCTGATTGTTATCAACACTCTAAAACTTGTCACAAATGCTAGATTTATGCTGATAAAGTTCATGTGCCTCCAGTTCTGTTGAATGTTCTGAGTGCTCCTTGGCCTTTTTCCATGTGGGGCATTGATATGATCGGTGAGATCAAACCTACTGCTTCCAATGGACATCATTTCATCCTTGTTGCTATTGATTACTTTACAAAATAGGTAGAGGCAGCTTCATTTGCTTATGTTACCAAGAATGTTGTGGCTCGATTCATCAAGTATAATCTTATATGTAGGTATGGCATCCCTTAAAGGATTATCACAGATAATGGTACCAATTTGAACAATACTATGATTACTAACCTCTGCATGCAATTCAAGATTAAGCATCATAATTCTTCTCCATATCGTCCGAAGATAAATGGCGCAGTGGAAGCTGCCAATAAGAATATTAAGAAGATCTTGCAGAAGATGACCGTTACATATAAGGATTGGCATGAAATGTTACCATTTTCTCTTCATGGTTATCGTACCACAATACGTACTTCAACAGGGGCAACCCCATTCTCCCTTGTCTATGGTATGGAAACAGTTCTACCCATCGAAGTTCAGATTCCCTCCTTGAGAATTATGAAGGATGCAGGCTTAGAAGAAGATGAATGGATTCATACTCGATTTGACCAAATAAACTTAATTGATGAGAAAAGGTTAGTAGCTATTTGTCATGGTCAGATGTATCCGAAACGTATGATCAAAGCCTTCAATAAGAAAGTTAAGCAGGAATTATATCAGGATTGGTGATTTGGTGATCAAGCGTATTATATTACCACAGGGTGATCCCAGAGGCAAATGGACCCCCACCTATGAAGGACCATTTGTTGTTGAGAGAGTATTTTCTGGAGGTTCCATGATGCTTACCACTATGGATGGTGAAGATTTCCCATAGCTTGTGAAAGCAAACATAGTTAAAAAAATGTTACGCATAAAAAGAGACCCGCTAGGTTGACTGGCCTAGGCAAAAATAAGGGCATCCCGACGAACCAAAAAGGTTCGGGCAAAAATTAGGGATATATATAAAAAATTTACACCCGGCAAGTCGAAAACCTAAAAATGCAGCTTGGGCAAAAAAGGGTATCCCGGTGGATTGAAAACCTGAAAAGGCAATCCAGGCAAAAGTTAGGGATTAAAGCGTATGACTATGTATCATTAGATCACCCATGTAACCTCTACTAGTTGTGTTATCTATGTCAAATTCAACAGATACAGATCAGTCCAATCATTTCTTTTCTGACAGTTGAAGATGAGTGTCGCTCCCACCAAAATGACACCTGGTCAGAAGGGGTACAGACGCGAACGGTCGACGAAAGAGGAAGAAATGAATAGAGTCGCCAGCTAGGCATTTTTATCCCGAAGGAAAGGTAATGTTGCATAGACCTAAGAGAAGATATATTGATAAGACGGTTGCGAACCAGAGAGACTGAGAAAGGGGGTTGGTTACAACCTGGGAAGGTATTAGCACCCAGATTGTCCGTCGTACTCGACGGGATCCACACTTAAAAGATTTGTGTTTTAAAGGGGTAGTGTCAGTGCAATTTGTGTATCAGAACTGGAAAGAAATGCAAGTGTCAGTGTAAAAAGAATGTGAAATGTACATGAGAAGTGTCAGTGAAAGGACAAAAGTGAAATGCTCATGATAATGAGGCTTAAAGAATATTGCTGGAACGAGGGGGAATATACAGAGACTTTTGTTCGATAACTGTTAAGTTATGCCTACGTATCCTCTCGTGCAATAAGGAAGTCATAACACCGTAGTTCGACTCAAAGAGACTGAAGGATGAATTTACTTGTGAACTGCTTACTTATCTATGCTCAAGTGTATGACCTGTCTGGCTCAGGTGCTAACTGTCTTGCATTAGATGGAACAAGCGAGCTCTCGTTTATGAGTGAATGAGATGAGAAAAGAATCCCGGAGGAGACGATTATTGTTTGTTTTTGTGTTTTCAATATTTTATTGCTTTTGAGGTTTGTCATAAGTTAATGAGCTTAAGCCTAAACCAAGGGTTAGTAAACTCATCACATCTTCCCTCTGATTGGGGGTAATGAGAATACCTTAAATGTGAAGTAAGCACTTCACACTTAATCACCATGATGTAGGATTAAGATCATTAACCTATTTGTGATTATTTAGATGTTTTTGGAGTTTTTTATTTAGTGTTAAGTAATGAGTTTAAGCAATAATCAAGGATTTAATGGACTCATTACACCATCCTAATAGAAGGATAATAGATGAGAACATTTAAGCTGAGAAAGACTCTTCAACTTAATCCATGATTAGGGATTAACCTCATGACAAAACAAAGCCTTTATTAAATGGATTTTAGTTAATGATAAGATTAAGAAGTGATTTTAGGGTTTGTAAGACAACTTGAGGGGGACTTGTCCATTAACACTAGGGTTAGTCCTTCTTAACCAATTAAGGAAGAATTAGAACCCTAATGAAAGGCCCAAGTTACAAGCTTGATGTCTTGATGATTATTAAGTGGATTGATTAAAGGATTTAAACACATTAAGGGTTTAACACTTAGGATTAAAGTTATACACTCCATCCTAATAGAAGGATGCAGGCTTAAGCTTAATCACAAAGCCTTAAAGCCTTTAGGGTTTAGTTCCTGATTATGAGATGAGAAGAGAAGACTCAAAGATGACACAAAGGTAAAACTAAATGGGGGACTAATCAAAACCCTAATTGTGATCATGCTTGGTTATTCCTAGGGTTAGTGAGGTTTGCAAGAATATCTTCAGAGAAACCACCAGGAAGGAAGCAGATGAAAGGAGCAAGAAGCAAAGAGAAGCAAAACAACTTGCTTCACTTAAGAAGACAAGTTGCTTGAAGGAAGAAAGTAAGAGATGAACATGAATGAGCAAGCTCACTCTAAAACACATACAAAATGCAGAAAAGAAAGTATGAAAGAGATGAAAAGAGATTGTGAGAAGTAAAGACAAATTCACTTCTCAAACAACTGACCACCTGAAAAAGTTAGCACAAGAAAATGAAATGCAATGAGAATGGGATGAAATGCCATGGTGCAAACAAAAACCAGAAGCATAAACATGATGTTAGAAGATGCAAACACAAGGCAAGACATGAGGATGATCATACAAGTATATGGATGCAGAGGAAACATGCTTGGGACCATGAGAGTTCATGAAAGCTTATGAAATGCAATGGACATATAACATGGCAAATGAAAGATGCAATGATCAAACATGATTCTAATATGTCTTAAGATGTATTATGAATCATGTGGATGCACAAAATGTCATGGCAAGTCATTGGATGCAAGCAAATGAGAAATGGATGCAAGGGAAGGCACAAATTAGGGTTTATGATCAACACAAAAAGCAAAATTCAAAATCAGAAGCAAATGACATGATAAAAAATTGAAAATGCAATCAAAGATACCCTAAACCTATACAATTTCACTGCCCAAAGGAGGGGATCCAACTCTTAACCTAGTGCAAGTTATGAATTTCCTAATATTACTAGGGTTTTAAGGTACCTCATCAAGAAAAATGCAAAGAAAATTGAAAATGGAAGATCAAATCAAACTAATTTTATCATATAAACTACACGCCATGAAGGATGCAATGCAAGAATAACCATCATCAAACTCTCAAGGGTTAGGCAGAATGAATTTTTCAAAGTTTGAACCAAAATATTGCCTTAAAATGAATTTAATTCCAAAGAAAATGATCAAAAGGCACCAAGAACAAAAAAGAAATTTGGTTTGAAAGTTTGATAATGTTTCTAAATGTTTTGGAATGCAATGTGAATTTTTTGGTGATTTTTAAATACCTAAATGTATTTTTAATTAATTAATTTTCATTAACTAATTAAAAATAAACATTTAAATAATTTAAAAATGATTTTTAATGCAAAAAATAAAAATAAAAATATTTTTGGGTTCTGAAAATTAATAAAAGTTTTGATAAAAATTTTCAGAATTTTTAAATTTATTTTACTATTTTAAATAATTCGTACAAATTAAATGAAAAGAAAATGAAATAAAAATTAATTAAATGGAATGTATGCGCAATGGAGAGCTGAGATTCATTATGGGGAAGGGAGGTTTGACTGTGCGCCAGATCCAATGGACACAATTCAAACTGACCAAATTAATTTAAACTGAATTAATTAATCTAATTAATTAGGATTATGGTTTTAATGAGAGATCCAGGCCATTCATATGCGCGGGAGTCAACCCAGGTCAATTACATCTACGGTCCACATTCAAATTTTTCCCTAAACGTGATTAATGACTTAATGACTTTCAGGTGGCCGAAAATGACCTCCGGTCATCTTCTCCGGCCACACCCCTCCCTGAAAATTGCTAAC
This sequence comes from Lathyrus aphaca, assembly GCA_963966055.1. Lineage (NCBI taxonomy): Eukaryota > Viridiplantae > Streptophyta > Magnoliopsida > Fabales > Fabaceae > Lathyrus > Lathyrus aphaca. The sequence continues at coordinate 491,285,716 of OZ014521.1, forward strand.
TTCTTCCCTAGGCTACTAAAACTCAATTTCTCTGCCCATAATCCAACCCCATACATCATACAACAAGAATCATCAATCAAAACACATTTATTTTTCGTATCAAAGCTGAATCGAATCAAAATGTTTTTAGGTCAAAAAATTTCAGAAGCTTCATACATACTCAATACTTAACCATTTGCAAAACTAAACATATCAGCATGATCAGCACATCACATAGATTCATTTAGGAACTTAAAAACAAATTTCTGGAAAAAAAAGTTCTTGAGCTCATCTGAAATGGAGCTTTCAATCCAGGAGCTTTCTGCCTGCTTCTTTGCTTCAAAATGGCTCCAATGATCCTATTGATGAAGCTTTGAAGCTTGGTTGGAGTTTAAAGTGGCTGGTTTAAGAGTTTGATGAAGTTCTGTTCAAGGGAAGTGAGAAATCGTGTTTCTGTTTGAGGGCTTTTCAGGGACAAATGAGGGTTGGGAAATGATCAGGGGAACATGTTGAGTGATTCTATGAAGTTTGTTTTGATGTTTGTGTCTTGTGTGATGAATTTCGAAACAAAATGCATAAGAGGTGAAATCTTGAAACTATGGCTCATTAGATGTTTCAGGCTTGTGTGTGTGTTGCTTTGAGTTGCTTTTTGTCCACTTATCACACTGTGATTGGTCTGTGGAGTTGGTATGGCCTATGCTGATTGGTATGAGCCATTTTGCATAAAGTCAATGTTAGGTGTACTTGAGGTATGGGCAAGTGGGAGGCTGTGATAGGGGCATGGCTTGGCTCAGCTGAGATCATGGAGTTCTTGTGGATCAGACTTTGTGAACTGAGGCAAGTGGATGAGAAGCTTTGATCCATTTTGCAAATTGGCACAACTTTTCCCCTTTTGAAATTACTTGAAGCATAATTCATGAAATTGGACAAATCCTTGGTGCATTCTGATTTTTAGGCATTGGTTTATGTTTGTGTGATGCATAGAAACCAATTTGAAGTCACATAAAGGCTTGTCATGAGTTTTTGCAACTTTGCCTCTTTGGTGCAAAACTTGAAATTATGTGATTTTTCCCAACTTTGACAAGCCATAACTTTTGATCCAAAATGAATTAGAATGAGTTCTTGTACTTTTTGAAAAGGGAATGATCCATTCTACAACTTTCATGACCAAAGTTTTCTCATTTGAAGCATTTTTGAATCAATGTGAGGAGGTTGAAAAACTTTCCCAAAATGGCAAGTTTACATTATAAGTCACCTTCCCAAAAAGGCAACTTTGCAAATGGCTTGAAATTCTTCAATTTTGTGAAATTATAAAATCTTCTATGATCAAATAAAGATCATACACATTCAAAATTATGAAGAACACCCTTTGGTTGGATCATTGGGGGCCTCAGATGCCCTGATTTTGCACTGACTTGCTCAAGAAGTCAACTCTTGATCAGATGCCTTCCCCATGGAATTTCTTCATGAAAATTAATATGCATGATCCCTATAGCATATAGAGACCAATAGAAACAAGAATGACCAAAAAATTTGGAGTTATGGCCTCTGAAACGAAAACCCTAATTCTAGGTCATCTATGCAGTTAAACCTGGCTCTGCTTCCATGCCTTTCTCAGTTCTTGTGATTCTTTGACTTTCTTGACTTGGTGAGGATATGATATGATGTTTGAACATACATGGACCCTATTGAAATGATTGATGACCTTTGGAGTGGCTCAAGTGGCTTTTGGATTGCTCAGATTACAAACCCTAGATGCAGATGACTTAGAAGCAATGCAGTGAAGCAAAAATGCAATATGAGAATGATATTGTTGAAATTATGCATATGAAAAGATCACAAGCCATGGTGTGAATGGGTGAGGGAAAATTTGGGGTGTTTACAGCTGCCCCTATTCAAACATAAGTTAGTTGTGCAGGATGTAAGCAACGACTTAACAGGCAAACATGATAACTTGTGGTTGAATACTAAAGACAGTCCAAAATTTGCACTCACAAAATGAAGAAGAAAAGGGATATAGATTGTAAAAGGAAAATCAAGTATATTTATAAAGTGCGGGCGACGGAGGACGACCGTCGAGCAGAGGACGACTGCTAGGGATAAAGCAATGACGGGGACGACCGACATGCTGGGGAAGATGCGGGAAGTAAAGCAATGACGGGGACGGCCGACAAGCTGGGGATATAAGAGATCATGATGGGGACGGCCATCAGGAAAAGAAACTTGATTCTCTGGGGATTAAAGGTAAATGAAAATAAATGATGAGGTACGGTCATCAAAGGTGAAGGACGATCACCTGGCAGGGTACGGCTGCTCTGTTGGGGATAAGATGGGGGACGGTCATCTAAGGTGAAGGGCGATCACCTGGCAAGGTATGGTTGCCAATAAGTATCACGAAATAGGATGAATGTCGGATAAAAGGTCGACGATGGGGACGACCATCGGATAAGCATGATGAAGGACGATCATCAAGAGGTGAAGGACGATCACCTAGCAGGGTACGGCTGCTCTGAAGGTATCATGACATAGGACGAATGTCAGATAACAAGATCAACGATGGGGACGGCCATCGGATAAAATGATGAAGGACGATCATCAAGAGGTGAAGGACGATCACCTAGCAGGGGACGGCTGCTAAAAAAATATCATGACATAGGACGAATGTCGGATAAGAAGGGGTTCTAATGAATAGAGACTCCACTGGGGGTGATGAAGGACGATCATCAAAAAGGTGAAGGACGATCACCTGGCAGGGTACGGCTGCCGGAAATATCATGACATAGGATGAATGTCATATAGAAAGGAAATAATTCATTGGGATTTGCTGGGACTCTTCTGGGGAATGGTAGACACAGACAAGTGTCTAAAAGATGAAGGTATGAGTGTTTGACACGGTGTATAAATTAAAGACGCGGACGAGCATCCTTAAGACTATGATACGGACGATTATCGGTAGAAACAAACGCTTGACGCATGTTCAGAGATGATGATACGGACGAGTACCTACTGGTTAACAAAGAACACGGACGAGTGTTGATTCTGAGGAGATTTAAATGGTATATACAAGATACGGACGAGTATCTGTATGAGTAAAGAGGTATGAATGAGACACAGACGAGTGCTTAACTTGCTGGGGAGAGTGGGACACGAACAGGTGTCAAAAAAAGTGTATTATAAACAAGTATCTGGTTTGCAAAGTGTTTAGGCAACTGTGCTGGGGAAGGTGACATGGACGGGTGTCACGGAATTTTATATATATATATGTACACAGATGTTGTGAGTGCAAAGGGGACGCTTTGGCTTTCTGCTGGAGATATGACACGGACGAGTGTCGGGAAGCATTTGTGATATATAAGTGGTTGTTTGTAAAGAATGCTCGGGCGTCCTTACTGGGGAACGATGACACGGACGAGTGACAAAAGGAGTGTGTATCTGTATCTGAAATGTTCTGGCCCTCTGGTGGGGGTATGAGATATCCTGTATCTTGTTGATGGATTGTCAGTATTTACAAGTGTTTGATTCAGAACATGGCTTATGATTATGCAACATGTTTGATTTTTGTCGTAATGCTCGGTATTAGACGGAATGCTACGCTCTGTGGGAGAATATGATGTGAATGCTATGATTATGCAAAGATACCGATTCGGGGTTCGGATCCCGCTGCTGTGGAGATCTCTGGCTGATCTTGCCTGAAGTGGATTTCCCAGCTGGGGATAAGATCATTGGTAGATCTTGACATATATGACTCTGCATGGGGAAGTAGGTCATTGATAAACCTATCTCAGTAACAAGGGACCCAGCTGGGGTTTGTAGAAGCTTTCTTCACTCTGTTGTGGGATCTTCAGGCGTTGCTCTTCTGGATAGATGCTGAAACTCTGCGGGGAGATAGTTCCCTGTCTAGCACTTGGCTGGGGAAGAAGAAAGATCACTGAAAGACCTCCCTAGAGATTTCTGTGGGGATCCTGCTGAGGATGATACTTGACAACTCAGCTGGGGAAGATGAACACCTTCTGGTGCTGCCCTTTGAAGGAAATGTTGGAGAAGTGATGCCTGGCAACTTTGGTGGGGAGAAAGCATCTCTGGTGCTGTTTGGAAGGTGCGATGAGGAAACAATGATTTGGCAGCCTACTGGGAAGAAGTTTTCATGCCCCATGTTGCGCTTTGAAAGCCTGCAATCCTGTAAAGACAAAGAAACGCACAAGTACTCCGAGGTATCCCTTACTGGATTCCATCATAGGAGTTTAGACACTCCCGGGAGTAAGCATATTTCCTGCAAGCATGTAGTTTAGGAAAGACACATTTGTATTTATGAGATCAATATCCCAAGGACATCGGACATTTTGCAAATGAAAATAAAATGTACGAGACGAAACATGACTGAAAATCTGATTTTATTAATTCATGTGCCCTGAATTGGCAAATACAGTCATAGAAACAAATCTCCTAAAACGAGGAGATTGTTACAAATTGAGAAACAAAAGATGCTGGCAATGTTGATGACGCTTCATGGAGCTTCCCTTTTGCTATGACTCGTATGACATTGACGTTCTTCTCGTCTTGCTTTCTGAAGAAGGCTGATTCTGACCGACGCTCGAACCTTTCGGAGCTTGCCATGTTGTAAGTGATACAGATGAATTCAGAATGCAGTTGTTCGCTTATTCCCTTATTTTGCGTGGATCGCCCTTTCGGGTTTTCAATCCGCCGGGATACCCATTTTTGCCTGAGTTGTCCAATGCGGCTTTTCAAATCAGCGGGTGTACATTTTTTTATTTATTTTCCCTTATTTTTTCCCGAGTCTTTTATTCTGTTTTTGACTCGCCGGGATGCCCTATTTTTGCCTGGACTTACATTCTGTTTTTATGTCCAGCGGGTCATTTTTATGCGAAGTATTTTTTAACTGCATCTGAATTCACAGGGGACAGGAAGTCTTCACCATCCATAGTACTGAGCATCAGCGCTCCTCCAAAGAAAACTTTCTTTACTACGAATGGCCCTTCATAGTTCGGAGTCCACTTGCCCATGTGGTCTGTATGAGGAGGAAGGAGTCTTTTCAGCACAAGATCACCTACTTGGTACTCTCGGAGCCTGACTTTCTGATCGAAGACTTTCTTCATTCTTTTCTGATACAACTGCCCATGACAAATTGCAGCCAATCTTTTCTCTTCAATCAGATTCAATTGTTCGTATCGGGATCGGACCCACTCTGCTTCATTCAGTTTAACATCCATCAATACTCGCAAGGAGGGTAATTCAACTTCAACAGGTAGGACTGCCTCCATACCATACACAAGCTGATACGGTGTTGCCCCAGTGGATGTTTTGATTGATGTACGGTACCTATGCAAAGCAAATGGTAGCATTTCATGCTAGTCTTTATAGGTAACCACCATCTTCTGTACAATCTTCTTGATATTCTTATTAGCTGCCTCTACAGCGCCATTCATCTTTGGCCTGTAAGGAGAAGAATTGTGGTGTTGGATCTTGAAGTCCCGGCAAAGTTCTGCCATCATTTTGTTGTTTAAATTGGAACCATTATCAGTAATGATTCGCTCGGGAACTCCATACCGACAGATGATGTCTCTCTTCAGAAATCGGGCTACCACCTGCCTTGTAACATTTGCATAAGAAGCTGCTTCGACCCACTTGGTAAAATAGTCAATGGCTACCAGGATGAATCTGTGGCCGTTTGAAGCAGTCGGTTCAATCTTGCCAATCATGTCAATGCCCCACATGGAAAATGGCCATGGTGAAGACATCACATTCAAAGGATTCGGAGGCACATGCACTTTATCCTCATAAATCTGGAATTTATGGCATTTCCTGGCATAAGCACAACAATCTGCATCCATTGTGATCCAATAATAGCCTGATCTCAACAACTTTTTAGCCATTGCATGTCCTTCTGCATGGGTACCAAAGGATCCTTCGTGCACCTCGTGCATCAATAAGTCTGCCTCTGTCCTGTCAACGCATCTGAGGAGTACCATATCAAAGTTTCTCTTGTACAGGGAACCGTCAGTATTCAGGAAGAAGCTACCAGCTAGCCTTCTTAATGTCTTCTTATCATTGGAAGATGCCCCAGGTGGGTATGTCTGATCCTCCAAGAAGCACTTAATGTCATGGAACCAAGGCTTATCATCTTTAACAACATCTGCTGAGAACATGTACGCTGGTCTGTCAAGTCTGGACACTGAAATTCGAGGTACAAAGTTGGCAGCTTGAACTTTGATCATGGATGAAATGGTAGCAAGAGCATCCGCAAACTGATTCTCATCTCGAGGGATATACTCAAGCTTGACTGTTGTGAAGAAAGTCAACAGCCTCCTTGTATAATCCCGATAAGGTACCGGATGATCTTGGTGGGTGTACCATTTGCCGTTGGTTTGATTAATTACCAGAGCTGAATCTCCGAACACAGTCAAAGTCTTGATCCTGAGGTCAATGGCCTCTTCAAGACCCATAATGCAAGCTTCGTATTCAGCTTCATTGTTAGTGCAGTTAAAGGTGAGCTTTGCCGAGAAAGGCATGTGAACTCCTTTAGGTGTAATGAGTACTGCACCAATACCACGACCATTCATATTAACAGCCCCATCAAACATCATAGTCCATTCTTATTCTGGGTCATGCCCTTCAGTGTGAACAGGCTCTTCATGATATTTTGCTTTTATGAACATGATGTCTTCATCAGGGAAGTCAAATCTCATAGGCTGGTAATCATCAATAGGTTGCTCAGCAAGATAATCAGACAATACACTGCCCTTGATGGCTTTCTGAGATGTGTACTGAATGTCATATTCTGTGAGGATTATTTTCCATCTTGTAACCCGTCCGGTAAGTGTTGGCTTCTCAAAAATGTACTTAACTGGATCCATCTTGGAGATCAATAAAGTGGTGTGGGTCAACATATACTCTTAGTCGGCGAGCAGCCCACGCTAAAGCACAGCAAGTTTTCTCGAGCAGTGAATAACGTTGTTCACAGTCGGTAAACTTTTTGCTTAGGTAGTATATTGCATACTCTTTTCGACCAGACTCGTCATGCTGGCCCAGCACACACCCCATTGATTCTTCTAATACCGTCAAGTACATGATTAGAGGTCTTCCTTCCACTGGAGGCATAAGGATTGGAGGCTCTTGCAAGTATTCCTTGATTTTGTCAAAAGCCCTCTGGCAGTCTTCATTCCACCTGACCGTTTGTTCTTTTCTTAACAGCTTGAACAAAGGTTCACAGGTTGCTGTAAGGTGAGATATGAACCTTGAAATGTAGTTCAATCTACCTAAGAAACCCCGAACCTCTTTTTCCGTCCTAGGTGCAGGCATTTCTTGAATGGCTTTGACTTTATCAGGGTCAACTTCAATCCCTTTTTCACTTACGATAAATCCCAGCAGCTTACCAGATCGCACCCCGAATGTGCATTTGTTAGGGTTTAACTTCAATTGGTACTTCCTCGGACGCTTGAATAACTTCAGCAGATTTACCAGGTGGTCTTCTTCTGTGAGGGACTTGGCAATCATGTCATCCACATAACATTCAATTTCGTTGTGGATCATGTCATGGAATAATGTTACCATAGCCCGTTGATAAGTTGCACTAGCATTCTTCAGTCCGAATGGCATCACCTTATAACAGAACATGCCCCAGGGTGTGATGAAAGTTGTCTTCTCCATGTCTTCAGGTGACATCTTGATCTGATTGTATCCTGAAAATCCAACCATGAAGGAGAATACCGAGAACTGAGCCGTGTTATCCACCAATACATCAATGTGAGGTAAAGGGAAGTCATATTTCGGGCTGGCTCTGTTCAGATCCCGGTAATCCACACACATCCTCACCTTGCCGTCTTTCTTAGGCACAGGTACAATATTAGCAACCCATGGTGGATAGCTAGTTACAGCAAGGAAACCGGCGTCCCACTGCTTTTGTACCTCTTCCTTTATCTTCATTGCCATATCTGGGCGAGTACGGCGCAGCTTCTGTTTTACTGGCGGACAGTCTTCTTTCAGTGGTAGCTTGTGCATGACAATATCGGTATCCAACCCTGGCATATCCTGATAAGACCAAGAAAAGACATCTACATAATTCCGAAGCATATCAATCAGTTGCTCTTTTACTGAATCTTGTAAGCAGGCCCCGATCTTAACTTCTTTTATGTCTTCTTCTGTACCAAGATTAACTGTTTCGATCTCCTCCTGATGAGGAGTGATAACCTTCTCCTCTTGCCTCAACAACCTGGCTAGCTCTTCAGGAAGCTCATAATCTTCTTCAACCCCTTCATCAGCTTGATTGATTGGATTGTCAAAGTCATACGAAGTCATAGCAGTGTTGTTGTCGGAGCGGTCTGAAAGGCACTCTCTGCAAGGGTTTAGATTTGTTCATTTTAGTGATCGATTTTAATCTTGTTTAGAAAAATTGAAATGAAGTTACCATTTTGGAAAACATTGCCATTTTATTTTTGTACAAAAAGAAAAATGAAAAACAGTGAGCGGAAAAAGAAAAGACTCATTTGCAAAAGATGTCTGATATTCATTGATTGATCTGTTTGCACAAAATTACAAGATGGCCCGATTACAAAATGAGTCTTGACATCTTGGGCAAGATGCAAGACTTGATGCATGCTTAAAAAATACAGGAAATAATAATTACTCTGCAGGAGTAACCCTTATAATTTCCTGGGAAGACCAGTTAAGGACTTGGCTCCCCGGGATCCTTGGACGTATCCAGCTCTCCAGGTTGCGGTCGCTTTCTTCCTCGTCTTCCACATTGTTCACAGCTTTCGGGGTGAGCATTCCCCCACTGACAAAATTGGGCTCTTTGGCAGCCTCTGATTGATCTTGTTGAGTTGGTTTGTAACCCAACCCAAATCTGTCTTCTTTCTTTTCCACGGGCAGCAACTTGCCCCAGCCTTGGGCAGTACCCTCTTCAACAACCTTCCGGGCTTGCTGATAAGACGTCATGGAAGTTCCCAGTACATCAGATGCTTCATTAATGTTCAAGGCCTCAAACCCCTGGCTCATAGTTTCACGGATTTCTCCATCCATCTCTATGTACTTATACGTAGCCAGATGGCTAACAAAGATGTCTTCTTCCCTACAGATGGTGATGATCTGGCCTTCCCACTCGAATTTCAGCTTCTGGTGAAGGGTAGACGTAACAGCGCTAGCGGCGTGAATCCAAGGTCTACCCAACAAACAGCTGTAGGCCGACTGAATGTCCATCACATAGAAGGTAATTTTAAAAGTCTGCGGGCCAATCATCACAGGCAGATCAATCTCCCCAAGCACTGACCTTTTAGAGCCATCGAATGCTCTCACCACCAAATTACTCGGACGCAATGCCAAGCCATCATTTTCCAGCTTCACTAAGGCTTTCTTTGGTAGAACGTTGAGTGAGGACCCAGTGTCCACCAGCACATGAGATAAAACAACACCCTTGCACTCTAGAGTGATGTGTAAAGCCTTGTTGTGGTTACGTCCCTCAGTTGTTAAGTCAGCATTGGTAAAGCCCAGTCCATGACTGGTGTTGACATTTGCTACCACAGTTTCTAGCTGATTAACGGTAATCTCCTCTGGCACGTATGCTGCGTGCAGGACTTTCAGTAATGCATTCCTGTGAGCTTCAGAACACATCAACAGGGATAATATGGAGATTTTTGAGGGAGTTTGGGGAAGCTGATCCACCACCTTGTAATCTCTTCTCTTTATGATTCTCAAAAACTCGTCTACATCTTGCTCAAAAGATGTCTTCTGAGTTTCTTTGGCAGTTGGCTCTTCAAGCACCACACTCTTTCCTTTTGCTTTGGCAGCAGCTTCTGCTTCGGCATTAGATCTTTGTACTTGTGAGGCAAAAAGGCGTCCGCTTCTGGTGAAGCCTCCGCCTCCCCCAACATTATCAATTTGTGGAGAAGAGTTTGAAGAATCCAAAGTGATTTTCTCCCCGTTGCAGTAAAGATCAGAGCCATAATGCCAAGGTATGGCATTACTGCTTTCATATGGAACGGGTCCAGGCACCGTAATGGTGACTGGACTGACTGCCGCAGAGGCGGGTACTGAAATGGTGTGCGGATCGTAGTAAATGGTGACTGGTGATCTGGCAGGAGGTGCCACTGTTTGTTGCTGAAAGTTGCTATTTGGAGGAACAATTAACGGATCATAGTAGATGGTGACTGCTGAGATATCTTCATTAATTTCTGTTGATGTTGTAGAATATTCGGCCAAATAAATGGATGTTGATGTTGTAGAAGAAAGGGTTGTTGACATTTGATTTGAAGTGATGGACGGAGCCATTGTTGATGATATTAATAAATCGGTAGGAATGATTGTTGCTGCAGTTGTAGGAGAATCAAGAGTTGTTGTCAAAGGAATTGCTGGATTTGTAGGCGCTGTTGTTGAGATCTGAAGGATTCCATCCTTGATAAGACAATCTATACCGCTTCTCAAACTATCACACCCGTTGACTGCAATGTTGCAATACCCACAACCGAGCTCACACCCGGGGAACACCTGGCACTCTAGAAGCTGAGCTTTAATTTCGACCAGAGGTGTCCGAATTTGTGCAACACTAGTGATCAAAGTAGATGGTTTGTCTTCCTCAATGGAATTAATCCTTGGACCACCATGGTGAGGCATAGGATTCTTGTTGACATTTAGAGGGGGTGCAAAGTTGAGGGCTTTAGAATCCACCAGATCATGGACTTTCATTTGCAAAGCCCTGCATTTTTCCGTATTGTGACTAGGTGCATTGGAGTGGAAAGCACATCTGGCGTTGACATCATAATTCCTTGGGAGATTGGAGGGATCTGGTGGTGCCAATGTCCTTAATTCAACCAAGTTGAGTTTCAGGAGTTGTGGCAATAAGGTGGCATAAGGCATAGGGATAAGGTCAATCACCCTATTTGCCTGTGACGGTCTTTGCTGAAAAGGTCTTTGTTGTTGATTGCTGTTGTTGTTGTTGTAGGTTCTTTGTGGCGGGTACTGAACTTGCTGTTGATAATGTGGTTTTTGTTGTGGTTGATATGCCGGTTGCTGAGGAATCGGAGCTGGAATAGTAACTGCTGCCACTGATCGGTGAACATACTGAGGTCTGCCCCTGTTGGCATGAATGGAATTTGTCTCACCGGCTCTTCTAGGTCCCACAAAAGGCTTCCTGGGATTACTGGACGAACTTGCACCATTATCAGAAATTTTGCCTATTTTCAGAAGGCTTTCAATCCTTTCTCCAGCTATAACTACGTCAGCAAAACTGGTGGAAGAAAAGGCAGCTAGCCTATCAATATATGTTCCTTGCAGAGTATTCATGAACATGTCGCCCATTTCTCTTTCCGACATGGGTGGTTGGACAGCAGCAGCAAGCTGTCTCCACCTTTGGGCATATTCCCTGAAGCTTTCCCTGGAGGATTGAGACATTCCCATCAGAAGGGTTCTGTTAGGAGCCATGTCCAGATTGTATTGGTACTGCCTGATGAAAGCCTCAGCTAGGTCCTTCCAGCATCTGATAGTAGCTCTGGTCAAGTGTGAATACCACTCTCTTGAAGCTCCAGTCAAGCTATCTTCAAAGTAAAACATCCACAGTTTCTCATCCATGGTATATGCTTTAAGTCTTCCCAGGAAGGACTGTAAGTGAGTCCGTGGACAGGAAGTTCCATTGTACTTCTCGAAGCACGGGGGTTTAAACTTGTGGGGAATTCTTACCCCATCCACTAACTCCATATCCATTACATCGAAGCCTAAGGAATTTTGAGACTCCAGAGATCTCAACTTCTCAGAAATTTCATCAAACCTCCTATCATAGACTTCATCCCCAGCTCCCATTACAGTAAACTGCTCCTCTTGAGGATCTTCTTGCAAGATCCTTCCTGCAGCAGTGTTGCCCTGTACATTTCTTGGGATGTTGACTTCCGGATCTAGATGAGGTCCAAACACTGGTGGGTTAACATGAGGCTGACCTCCCTCATTATTACTTGTCCCTCCAGTCCCAGGATGAGGTTCCTCGGGGTTTTGTCTTTCTACCAATGCCCTTAACCTCTCTTGACTTTGGGCCAAGTTAGTCATTACAGTCATGAATTGAGCCATTTGGTTCCTCATCTCCACTCTTTCATTAGCCATCTGAGTTCTGACCTCGGTCAGGTCCTGTTGTACTTGATCCATTTGGATACCAGGAAGGTTGTTGCGAGTAGGATACCGGTGCGTACGGTTGAGAGGGAACACCCGGCGGCGAGCAATATTTCCTGAACCACAACAGAGTTAGAAACAAACAAAATAATAACAAAAACCTACAAAACAAAACAAAAGTTAGTATGCAATGCAGTATGCTTATTTGTTTTCCAAGGTATCCGGCTTGGTTCTTGGTTTTGACCTTTCCAGACATCGAGGAAGATGCTTTGATGTTGTTGAGAAAAGAAACCCAAAATGAAAACAAACTAGAATATATTACAAATGTTGAATAATACATAGTCTGCTTTTACATCATATGCCCCTGAAGGGTCAAAATACAACATAAAAGAAAAGTACATCAAATGAAAACAACAACAATCAAAAAGTCAGACATCTAGTCCAAACTCATCCTCCTTAACCTCCTTCAGAAGTGCCTCGGTCACTGGACCAGCTGGATGCTCTGTGATGTTTCTGATGAGGAGGTTTCTGGTGGCAATGGCAGTGGTCAGCTTCTTGTGCCTGTCTTGGTCCTTTGACCTCTTCAAACCAGCCCTGAGCTTCAACTCTGAAATCTCCTTCTGGGCTGCCAGCAAAGCTTCCTGTTGCTTCTTTTCATTGGCCTCTAACTGCTCAATCCTGGCTTGAGTTCTCTGATCTTCTTGAGTACGGGCTTCAGTGATCCTGAACCACCTAGCCTGACTCTCTTGCAGATAAAGATCAGTCCTAGCCTTCTAAAACTTGGCCTCTTTTCGGGCATTCTTCAATATTTGCTCCCCAGCTCTTGATTTCTTGATGTAGTCCTCTGTTTTCTCAATCTTAGCCAAAAACTCCGCCTTAAGCTTCTCCAACCTCTCAATGTCCAGACGACCATCACTCCTTTCCCAAAGGGTCTTCTTCAGAGCTTGAGACAGATTCTCATTCCTTTCCTTCAACTTCTCAAACTCTTCCAGGCTGACAGTTGCTGCTGGCTGAGTAGTGGATGGTCCAGGTATATCCTCAATGGTGAAGGGCATTCCAGTAATCTGAGCTCTAGCATGTGACCAGTCATAGTACTGAGCTGAAGCAACATTATTGCACCTTCCAAGAATAGCCATCCCTTTTGTCTGGATGTTGTCCCAAGCCCAAGATGCTTGTCTGACAACAGCTAGATTAGGATTTATCTCACAATACAGGGTCTCAGCTAAATCTTGCACTCTAGGAGGGTGAATCAAAGCATAGCCCAGTTGCCTTTTAAACAGCAAAGGATTGTAGTTGATGCAACCCTTTACCCCTATCAGAGGTACATTTGGGTATTGCCCACAGCTAGTGATGATGTCTTTGCCTTTGGTGCTTTGGGTGCACCATCTGATGTCATCTGAAGTCAAAGCAATAAGTCTCTTAGCCCAATTCTTCTGTTGGTGAGGATTCAGGAAGGCATCTGTCTTAGGTAGGTGTTTGAGAAGCCAAGTGTGAAACAAAGGAGCACAGCATCTTACCAACTTCCCCCTTTGTTTCTCATTCCTCTGATGAATGGAGTAATAGAAGTCTCCCAGCAATGTAGGTACTGGGTTCCTCAGAAGGAAAAGATGAATGGAATTCTTGCTGATAAACTTAGGCTCATCTGCAAACAGTACAACCCCATATATGCTGAGAGCTAGTAATGCACAAAATGCCCTCCATTCTCCCAAAGAGGCCTTCAGGATGGCCTGAGAAATCAAGAAGTCTAAGTGTAAACCAGGGATCCCAGCCTTTGTTGTCATATTCTGCTCAATCAAAGAAGGCTCCAGGTATAGTGCTTTTGCCACTTCTCCATTGCTGGGAGAAGTCATCTCTAGGTTGAAGGGGACTCCACCCCTGACAGGTACTCCAATCAATGATGAAAACTCCTCCAAAAGAGGTCCTAGCTGAAAGTCTGGGAAAGTGAAGCATCTCAAAGGAGGGTCATAAAATTGTAGGCAAGTGTGGATCATACTCCTCTGAGATGGGTCCAAGTCCATAACCATATCCAAGATACCTCCATAATGCTCTCTGAATAATGGGATGTGGTCAGGAGTGATAAGTGCCTGGACCTGCCTGATACCAGTCAACACAAGCTCAAAGAAATGGTATGAAATGTTGCTTTTCCTGGGAGGAGCCATGACTGCTGATGAAGTGCTGAAGACAAATGCTGATGAAGATTAAGACTGGTACTGGAGATGAGCCACTGATAGGCTAGTGCTGGTGATGAAGGCAGCTGAAGCAGACAACTGATGAAGATAGCTGAAGCAGAATAACTGATGAAACAGAGGTCTATGCAGATGAAGGGGTCAAAACAAAGCCAGACATAATGTGGATACCCTGATATACAAATAAACAAATGTTAAATGATGCAAATGATGATGTATGCACATGATATGCAAGGGTTTGTGATCAAGCTGGATCTGATTAATCTGTCTTGATATAAAGTCCATGTATGTTCAAGAAGTCCAGATGGAGGTTCAGGAATCCGGTAACCAAGGTGGGGGACTCAAATAAAGAGTCACATGTCCAGGGTTAAATCACAAGAACTGTCCAAAGTGGAGTACTCTTAAACAAAATAGTAACAGGGTATGATGTGGCCAAGGGTACCTGCAAACCTGCAAACAGCCCAACCCCCTAACAGGTGATGTTCTAAAACAAGGATCCTCAGACTTGGATCAATTATTAGAAGTGTAAACACTTCTAACCCGGAGGTACAGTGTTTACAATAGCTATAAAAGATCCTCCTCTAATTCACCTCAGTTTCTGAAGGTCATAATAAAGGTCATCCAGACTTAGCAGGCTTCCCAGATAGCCCTAGCACTACAGGAAATCTGTAGCACAGAGTTCTCAAGAAGAAACCCACATCTGAACCGTGTTTCATATTCCCGCACCAGACCGAAATGGAATGGGAAAGAACATGAACCACTCTAGCCTAGGTGTCACTCAGGTCCCAGGTATAGGACCTCAAACTCTCAATAGAACCCCACCCATCAAAACAACAAACCAGATCCAGCAAGATGACAGTATGACAGTATGATGTATAAAACTATAAAGAAAGCAATAAATAACTGTACATAAAGCAGTAAATAAAGCAACTATATAAACACAATTAGCACATAACACCCCAGTAAACACAAATCAAACAAGTGCTAGGAGGAACCCACAAAAAGAACCAGAAGCCCTGGTTACAGTATAAGGGTCCCTAGCAGAGTCGCCAAGCTGTCGCTCTCACCAAAATGACACCTGGTCAGAAGGGGTACAGACGCG
The DNA here is from genome assembly GCA_963966055.1 of Lathyrus aphaca. Taxonomy (NCBI): domain Eukaryota; kingdom Viridiplantae; phylum Streptophyta; class Magnoliopsida; order Fabales; family Fabaceae; genus Lathyrus; species Lathyrus aphaca. The sequence goes on from OZ014521.1 coordinate 491,301,088, forward strand.
AACGGTCGGCGAAAGAGGAAGAAATGAATAGAGTCTCCAGCTAGGCATTTTTATCCCGAAGGAAAGGTAATGCTGCATAGACCTAAGAGAAGATATATGGATAAGACGGTTGCGAACCAAAGAGACAGAGAAAGGGGGTTGGTTACAACCTGGGAAGGTATTAGCACCCAGATTGTCCGTCGTACTCGACGGGATCCACGCTTAAAAGATTTGTGTTTTAAAGGGGTAGTGTCAATGCAATTTGTGTATCAGAACTGGAAAGAAATGCAAGTGTCAGTGTAAAAATAATGTGAAGTGTACAAGAGAAGTGTCAGTGCAAGGACAAAAGTGAAATGCTCATGATTATGAGGCTTAAAGAATATTGCTGGAAGGAAGGGGAATATAAATAGACTTTTGTTCGATAACTGTTAAGTTATGCCTACATATCCTCTCGTGTAATGAGGAAGTCAGAACACCGTAGTTTGACTCAAAGAGACTGAAGGATGAATTGACTTGTGAACTGCTTACTTATCTATGCTCAAGTGTATGACCTGTCTGGCTCAGGTGCTAACAGTCTTGCATTAGACGGAAGAAGCGAGCTCTCGTTTATGAGTGAATGAGATGAGAAAAGAATCCCGGAGGAGACGATTATTGTTTGTTTTTGTGTTTTCAATCTTTTATTGCTTTTGAGGTTTGTCATAAGTTAATGAGCTTAAGCCTAAACCAAAGGTTAGTAAACTCATCACATCTTCCCTCTGATAGGGGGTAATGAGAATACCTTAAATGTGAAGTAAGAACTTCACAATTAATCACCATGATGTAGGATTAAGATCATTAACCTATTTGTGATTATTTAGATGTTTTTGGAGTTTTTTATTTAGTGTTAAGTAATGAGTTTAAGCAATAATCAAGGATTTAATGGACTCATTACACCATCCTAATAGAAGGATAATAGATGAGAACATTTAAGCTGAGAAAGACTCCTCAACTTAATCCATGATTAGGGATTAACCTCATGACAAAACAAAGCCTTTATTAAATTGATTTTAGTTAATGATAAGATTAAGAAGTGATTTTAGGGTTTGTAAGACAACTTGAGGGGGACTTGTCCATTAACACTAGGGTTAGTCCTTCTTAACCAATTAAGGAAGAATTAGAACCCTAATGCAAGGCCCAAGTTACAAGCTTGATGTCTTGATGATTATTAAGTGGATTGATTAAAGGATTTAAACACATTAAGGGCTTAACACTTAGGATTAAAGTTATACACTCCATCCTAATAGAAGGATGCAGGCATAAGCTTAATCACAAAGCCTTAAAGCCTTTAGGGTTTAGTTCCTAATTATGAGATAAGAAGAGAAGACTCAAAGATGACACAAAGGTAAAACTAAATGGGGGACTAATCAAAACCCTAATTGTGATCATGCTTGGTTATTCCTAGGGTTAGTGAGGTTTGCAAGAAGATCTTCAGAGAAACCACCAGGAAGGAAGCAGATGAAAGGAGCAAGAAGCAAAGAGAAGCAAAACAAATTGCTTCACTTAAGAAGACAAGTTGCTTGAAGGAAGAAAGTAAGAGATGAACATGAATGAGCAAGCTCACTCTAAAACACATACAAAATGCAGAAAAGAAAGTATGAAAGAGATGAAAAGAGATTGTGAGAAGTGAAGGCAAATTCACTTCTCAAATAACTTACCACCTGAAAAGTTAGCACAAGAAAATGAAATGCAATGAGAATGGGATGAAATGCCATGGTGCAAACCAAAACCAGAAGCATAAACATGATGTTAATGATGCTAAGAGAAGATGCAAACACAAGGCAAGACATGAGGATGATCATACAAGTATATGGATGCAGAGGAAACATGCTTGGAACCATGAGAGTTCATGAAAGCTTATGAAATGCAATGGACATATAACATGGAAAATGAAAGATGCAATGATGAAACATGATTCTAATATGTCTTAAGATGTATTATGAATCATGTGGATGCACAAAATGTCATGGCAAGTCATTGGATGCAAGCAAATGAGAAATGGACGCAAGGGAAGGCACAAATTAGGGTTTATGATCAACACACAAAGCAAAATTCAAAATCAGAAGCAAATGACATGATAAAAAATTGAAAATGAAATCAAAGATACCCTAAACCTATACAATTTCACTGCCCAAAGGAGGGGATCCAACTCTTAACCTAGTGCAAGTTATGAATTTCCTAAGATTACTAGGGTTTTAAAGTACCTCATCAAGAAAAATGCAAAGATAATTCCCTTAAAATGAATTTTTCCAAAGAAAATGATCAAAAGGCACCAAGAACAAAAAAGAAATTTGGATTGAGAGTTTGATAATGTTTCTAAATGTTTTGGAATGCAATGTGAATTTTTTGGTGATTTTTAAATACCTAAATGTATTTTTAATTAATTAATTTTCATTAACTAATTAAAAATAAACATTTAAATAATTTAAAAATGATTTTTAATGCAAAAAATAAAAATAAAAATATTTTTGGGTTCTGAAAATTAATAAAAGATTTGATAAATATTTTCATAATTTTTAAATGTATTTTACTATTTTAAATAATTCGTACAAATTAAATGAAAAGAAAATGAAATAAAAATTAATTAAATGGAAAGTATGCGCAATGGAGAGCTGAGATTCATTCTGGGGAAGGGAGGTTTGACTGTGCGCCAGATCCAATGGACACATTTCAAACTGACCAAATTAATTTAAACTGAATTAATTAATCTAATTAATTAGGATTAGGGTTTTAATGAGAGATCCAAGCAATTCATATGCGCGGGAGTCAACCCAGGTCAACTACATCTACGGTCCACATTCAAATTTTGCCCTAAACGTGATTAATGACTTAATGACTTTCAGGTGGCCGGAAATGACCTCCGGTCATCTTCTCCGGCCACACCCCTCCCTGAAAATTGCTAACTTCTTCCCTAGGCTACTAAAACTCAATTTCTCTGCCCAGAATCCAACCCCATACATCATACAACAAGAATCATCAATCAAAACACATTTATTTTTCGTATCAAAGCTGAATCGAATCAAAATGTTTTTAGGTCAAAAAATTTCAGAAGCTTCATACATACTCAATACTTAACCATTTGCAAAACTAAACATATCAGCATGATCAACACATCACATAGATTCATTTAGGAACTTAAAAACAAATTTCTGGAAAAAAAGTTCTTGAGCTCACCTGAAATGGAGCTTTCAATCCAGGAGCTTTCTGCCTGCTTCTTTGCTTCAAAATGGCTCCAATGATCCTATTGATGAAGCTTTGAAGCTTGGTTGGAGTTTAAAGTGGCTGGTTTAAGAGTTTGATGAAGTTCTGTTCAAGGGAAGTGAGAAATCGTGTTTCTGTTTAAGGGCTTTTCAGGGACAAATGAGGGTTGGGAAATGATCATGGGAACATGTTGAGTGATTCTATGAAGTTTGTTTTGATGTTTGTGTCTTGTGTGATGAGTTTCGAAACAAAATGCATAAGAGGTGAAATCTTGAAACTATAGCTCATGAGATGTTTCAGGCTTGTGTGTGTGTTGCTTTGAGTTGCTTTTTGTCCACTTATCACACTGTGATAGGTCTGTGGAGTTGGTGTGGCCTATGCTGATTGGTATGGGCCATTTTGCATAAAGTCAATGTTAGGTGTACTTGAGGTATGGGCAAGTGGGAGGCTGTGATAGGGGCATGGCTTGGCTCAGCTGAGATCATGGAGTTCTTGTGGATCAGACTTTGTAAGCTGAGGCAAGTGGATGAGAAGCTTTGATCCATTTTGCAAATTGGCACAACTTTTCCCCTTTTTAAATTACTTGAAGAATAAGTCATGAAATTGGACAAATCCTTGGTGCATTCAGATTTTTAGGCATTGGTTTATGTTTGTGTGATGCATAGAAACCAATTTGAAGTCACATTGAAATTCTGTGATCAGGTATGAGATGTCCTAAGAGATGTCCCAACACTTGATAGGACACTTGACAAATTTAACCAAAACTTAAATAGCAAGAAAAGTAAACAACACAGAAGTTTGTTAACCCAGTTCAGTGTATAACCACACTTACATCTGGAGGCTACCAAGCCAGGAGGAAATCCACTATTAGTAATATTAATTCTAGACTTAAACCACCCTGTTTAATCTATCACTTAATAACTACCCAATGCAATTTCTACCTAAGACACACCTTAGATAAGAGTACCCTACTCACTCCCCCTCAACCACACAGTGATCAAGTTTACAAGTTTACAGAAATTGAAGACATCCTTCAAACAATATAGCTTGATCTTACTTCACAGTTTCAATCAAGTCACAAATGCACTTTTGCTTAAAAGCTCATAAAGTGGTACATATAAAACAACCTGCTATTAAAACACTAGACACCCTATTTGGTCTTCTGAAATTCGTACTCAATTCTATGAGTTTCTGTTGATTAAATAGGTATCTGAATTTTGGGCTTTCTGTAGAATGGTCCAGCCCTAATGCGCAGCAGCTTCCACCTTGAATTTAGGGTTTGTTACCTCCTAGATTCTAGGTGCATTAGGTCTTCTGTTTTAAACTGAAACTTCAATATAAAACTCCCTACAGATGCGCCTTGTTCTGTTTTTATCCATCATTAATTAATTCCAGATATCTCTCCTTAAAAATCTCTGATCTGTTAATCAATAATTAATTCTGGAAGCAGGTTTGAGATGTCTCAACATCTGTTGGGACATCCTGAAAAACTGAACTTAAGTCATTTACACAATGTCCCAACATCTGGTAGGACATCCTGAAATAAGTTCATATACTCTGTTTGATAATGTCCCAACATCTGATAGGACATTCTGAACTGAATTTAACATTTCTTGTTTGGTCAAAAATTCTGCCAATTCTTAAACATCTACAAACTCCCCCTTTGGCTAATTTTTGGCTAACATCTTTTCTGGTTATCAGAGTGCAGCAGAAGTTCTTATTATCAGAGTATAGCATTACTTTTCTGTTGATTCATATTTGAGTTTACTCCCCCTCAAACATATATGTGTCCAGTCTTGTTTTAACAGAAATATTCATCAATACACACTTATTCAGTTCAAGCAGAAACAAACAGATTTTTCATTTATAATTAAACAGCAGTACAATTTGTTGTTGTTGTTCTCCCCCTTGTTAGTCACAAAATTTGGGGCCAAAGACACTATTATCCAGAAATACAAAGCAGTGCTGTCATTACAATTTCCTCACCTACATAGATCACTCAGATTCATCACTCTCAGTTTCTTCCTCATCTTCTGTTTCAGCTTCACTTGCTTCATCAGATTCACTGTCTTCATCAGAGGCATTGTGTTCATTAGAGGCAGCTTTCTGGTATTCTTCACTCTCCAACCTTTGAATGATTTCTTCAAGTTTCAGCTTCCTTGCTTCAAGCTCCTTGCATGTGCACTTTAGCTCAGCAATTAACTCTTTCTTGGAGATTGAAGTCTTAGCAGTTGAGGGACCAGCAGATGTCCCAGAAGGTGCTTCAACATCTGCAGCATGGTGACTGAGGAATAATTTGTAGTGAAAAGCCAGGGGGCTCTCTCTCTTGCATACTGTGTCCTTCTCAGTTAAAATCCCAGGATATTGGCTTAATATTATACCACATAGCAATGAAGGAAAAGCTATTGGTAGCTTTGTTGCAGAAGAGCTGGCATGCTTCATGGTTTGATCAAAGATGAAAGCTCCATAGTCCATCTTGGTTTGAGATCCCACAGCATATATAAACCTGGCTAGACTAGTTGAGATTGAAGAGGTGTGGTTGGTAGGCACCCAGTTAGCTGTACCAATCCTGTTCAACATGGCATACTTTCTGGTAAGCATGCTCACTGAGAGCTTTCCCTTCACAGGCCATGCCTTGACCTGGTTTGCTGTGATCACTTTACAGACTTGATTATCTGTTTTACCTAGTTCATTGGGTCCATCTGTTTCTCTTCCTAGATACTCATTTATGATTTGGGGGGAAAACTCTACACATTTACCTCTAACAAAAACTTTTTGAAACTCAGAGGACTTACCATTTGAACAATCCTCCTGGAGATTAACAATGAACTCTTTGACAAGAAGTTCATAGCAGGGAGAGAGATCTGAGACTGTCTTGAATAGTCCTGCAGCAGAGATGAGGTCAATCAGTTCTGTGCACTCAAGTGCATTGCTGCTCAGTTCTCTTTCCAGGGCAACCCTTCTTTGGTACACATATTTCCACCTGTTGACACTGGAGACATGATGGAATGATATGTTGTCCAAAGGAGCTTCTGGAACAGCAGTTGAAGCTCTGGAAGGTGCTGGTCTCTTCTTGGGAGGAGATGTTGGGACATCTGATTCAACATCTGAATCTGATGGTGTGGCAGCTTTCCTTTTCTGAGTTTGGACTTTACTCCATTGTTTTGATGGCCCAAAGGTGACTTTAGCTTTGCCTTTCTTTGGAGAGGCTTTCTTCTTCTCAGGAATTGCTGCTTCAGCTTGCATCTTGCCTTTCCTGGACCTTAGCCTTTTGGCTATGCTGGGTTTAACAGATGCTATGATTTCTGCATCAGAGTCCTGCTCCTGGTTGACCACTGGAGGAGATTGAGCAGCCTCCTCTTCAGCTGGTTGATCAGCAGGGATTTGATCTTCATTTGAGGCTTTAGCCTGTTCTTCAGAGACTTCTTCATCATTTTCATTTGAGGCTTTATTCTGGTCCTCAGTTTGTTCAAGATCAACATCAGATGAGTTCTTTTTCTCATCTTCAGATGTTCCAACATCTGTTGGGACATCTTGTTCTGCAGCAGTGTCCTCTGTATCTTGAGCTTGTTCTTCTTGAGGTGCAGGCATGGTGTTCAAAGGAACTGAGATTCCACTCACCACTCTTTGTTCAAAGAGAATTTGGTTGACAATTTCCTTGATGGAATCATCAACATATTTTGAAGATTTTGGAGGCATGTTAGCAGGAGAGGGAGTGCCTTTAGCTTTGCTTCTGACTTGATCTTTACCTCTCTTTGGAGTTCTTGCCTTTTTAGTGTGAGAAGCGCTTCCCCTGAGTTCGTCCAATGGTGTTGATTGCATTGGTACCACAGAGATGGGAGTGGCATGAACTACGTCTTCCTGGTTGAGAACTTCCTCAGTTGTTTTAGGGTTTTGAGACATTGTAGAGGAAGATAGATGAACAGCTTTAGGGTTTATGATTTCTGAAGGATTGCTAGTTAATGTGATTCGCTTGTGATAGTATGATGAGAATCTTGATAGCTGCTTATAAGTAGTTACTAAATAAGTAGCTGTTACAGTGCAAATGATTAGGGATGGAATTCCCAAGGATCTTGTCCAGACTGGTTTTGCCATCTGGACCTTATGCCATGCAATGTCATATGACATGTTGGCACATCTCATTAACTGCTAAATATCACATAAACAGATTCCAAGTTTGCCCCTTAAGTTCTCAAATTGTGTAGCATCCAATGCTTTGGTAAAGATATCAGCTAGCTGCAAATCTATAGCTACATACTCCAATGAAATCACCTTTTCTTCTACAAGATTTCTGATGAAATGATGTCTGATATCAATATGCTTGGTCCTGCTGTGTTGGATAGGATTCTTAGATATGTTGATTGCACTTAAGTTGTCACAGTACAATGTCATGACATCCTGTGGGACATTGTACTCAGTGAGCATTTGCTTCATCCAAACCAACTGAGAACAACTGCTACCTGCTGCTATATACTCAGCTTCAGCTGTAGATAAGGATACACAATTTTGTTTCTTATTGAACCAAGAAATCAGATTGTTTCCTAGAAAGAAACATCCTCCTGAAGTGCTTTTTCTGTCATCAGCACTTCCTGCCCAATCAGCATCACAGAAGCCAGTGAGAATAGGTTTGCAACCATGAAAGTACATTATGCCATAGTCACAAGTACCATTAACATATTTAAGGATTCTCTTGACTTGATTGAGATGACTGACTTTTGGATCAGCTTGGTATCTTGCACAAACTCCCACAGCAAATGCAATGTCTGGTCTGCTAGCAGTCAAGTATAACAAACTTCCAATCATGCTTCTGTATAAGCTTTGATCTACATTCTCACCCTTTTCATCTTTAGTCAGCTTTAAATGTGTGGGGGCAGGAGTTCTTTTATGAGAAGCATTTTCCATTCCAAACTTCTTGACTATGTTCTTGGAGTACTTACTTTGGGAAATGAACATTGATTCTTCCATTTGCTTTACTTGCAGACCAAGAAAGTAGGTTAGTTCACCTACTAGACTCATTTCAAATTCAGATTCCATCTGCTTGACAAAATGTTTGACCATCTTATCAGACATCCCACCAAAGACAATGTCATCAACATATATTTGAGCAATCATGACATTTCCTTCTTCATCTTTAACAAACATGGTTTTATCAATCCCACCTTTTCTGTATCCTTGCTTGATAAGAAATGTGGTTAGTCTCTCATACCATGCCCTTGGAGCTTGCTTCAAACCATAAAGTGCTTTCTTTAGTTTGTATACATGATTTGGACAGCTTGGATCAACAAATCCTTTAGGCTGTTCTACATATACTTCTTCATTAAGATAACCATTTAAAAAGGCACTTTTCACATCCATTTGAAATAGCTTGAACTTTAAAATACAAGCAATTCCCAACAGTAGTCTTAATGATTCAAGCCTTGCTACTGGTGCAAAGGTTTCATCAAAGTCTACCCCTTCAATTTGAGTATATCCTTGAGCTACAAGTCTAGCTTTGTTCTTTGTAACAACTCCTTGTTCATTTGACTTGTTCTTATACACCCATTTTGTTCCAATCACATTTATGTCATCAGGTCTAGGAACAAGATTCCACACTTCATTCCTTGTAAATTGACCTAATTCATCTTGCATAGCACAAATCCAGTATTCATCAGTAAGAGCTTCCTTGACATTTTTAGGTTCTATTTTAGAAACAAAACAAGAACCTGAAATCACATCTCTTGATCTAGTGCTCACACCTCTGTTGGGATCACCAATTATTAAATCTTTGGGATGATCCTTCTGTATTCTGATAGAGGGAGGTTTGCTGGATTCTTCTGTCCTTGTATCAGATTGAGTGCAGTTATAATGGTCATCCTTTTCTTCAGCTTCAATCTTGATATCAGCAGATGTTCCAACATCATTTGGGACATCTGTAGGAGCATCATCAATTATCACATTTATGGACTCCATGATAACCTTGATTCTAGAATTAAATACTCTGTATGCTCTGCTGTTTATAGAGTATCCAAGGAAAATCCCTTCATCACTTTTAGGATCCATTTTTCTCCTTTGCTCCCTGTCTGCCAGAATATAACAGTTACTTCCAAACACATGAAAGTACTTAACAGTGGGTTTTCTGCCCTTCCAGACTTCATATATTGTGGACAAAGTTCCTTTTCTCAAGGTAACTCTGTTATGGATGTAGCAGGCAGTGTTCATAGCTTCAGCCCAGAAATACAGAGGTAATTTTTTAGCATGGATCATAGCTCTTGCTGATTCTTGAATAGTTCTATTCTTTCTTTCAACAATCCCATTCTGTTGAGGAGTGATAGGAGAAGAATATTCATGATTGATTCCTTCTGAATAGCAGAAATCTAAGAACTTTTGATTCTCAAATTCCTTTCCATGATCACTTCTAATTCTGATCACACAGCTGGATTTTTCCCTTTGCAATCTTTGACATAATTCTTTGAATACCTCAAATACATCTGACTTTTCTTTGATGAAATTTATCCATGTATATCTTGAAAAGTCATCAACCACCACATAGGCATACCTCTTACCACCAAGGCTTTCAACTTGCATAGGTCCCTGAGATCCATATGTAAAAGTTCCAAAACTTTGGAAGTTGTCAGATGTTGGAGCTTTGGATGGGACATCTTGGTTTGCTTGCCTATTTGACATTCACCACATATTTTGCCATCATCAATCTTCAGTTTAGGAATACCTCTTACAGCATCCATAGATATGATCTTCTTTATTCCTCTGAAATGAAGATGACCTAGTCTTTGGTGCCACAGTTTCACTTCTTCTTCTTTAGCTAGAGAGCAGGTTGAAGTGAGACTGAAGTCTTGTGGTTCCCACATGTAACAGTTGTCTTTAGATCTGGCTCCTTTCATTACAACTTCTTGTTCATTGTTAGTCACTATGCATTCAGTTTTGGTAAAGTTTACACTGTACCCTTGATCACATAGCTGACTTATACTGATCAGGTTAGTAGTTAAACCTTTAACAAGCAGCACATCATCTAGTCTTGGAACATCTTGACAGTCCAAGGTTCCAACTCCCTTGATTTCTCCTTTAGCTCCATCTCCAAAGGTCACATACCTGGATGAATGTGATTTTAAGTTTACTAGCAAATTCTTCAATCCAGTCATGTGTCTTGAACATCCACTATCAAAGTACCAGTCTTCTTTAGCTGATACTCTCAGTGATGTATGTGCTATGTATGCAGTATTTTTCTTTGACCAGATGAGTTGAGATTTCTTTTGATGCCTCTGCCCTGTGTGTTGTTTATCAGCTGATCTCCAAGATTGATTGTTGATCTTGTTCTTGAGAATGTGACTTTGATCAGTTTGAATGCTGGCTTTTGGTCTCCACTCTTTCTTGATGACCTCTGTCTTTTGCTTAGGAGATTGTTGATTTATTTGATGTCTATGCAGTACTTTCTTGGTACCTTCTACTTTCTGCTTGGAAGGTTGCTGATACATCTGATTTGGATATCCATGTAGCTTATAACAATGAGGTTTGATATGTCCAAATCTTCCACAGTGATGGCATCTCCATCTTTGATACTTCTTCTTCATTTTGTTCTTTTCAGAATGTTGAGACATCTGTTGGAACATTATGTTTGACTTTGTGTTTCTTTCATGATGTTGAAGCATCTGTTGGGACATCTTGTTAGACTGTATGGATTTTGAAGCTGTTTTGCTAGAGCTAGCTTCATCTTTATTTGCTCTGTTAAATCCCAGTCCACTTTTATCCCCTGAGTGCTTATTGTTGTTGAGAATCACATCCAGTGTATTTGAGCTGTTGTTCAACATTCTAACAGATTTGGACATATGTTCCAACTTGGAGTTGAGAAGACTTACTTCACTTTTCAAGGTGTCAATGATTTCTTGATCATTTGCTTTTTCATCTTCTAATGTCTCATTCTGCTTCTTTAGCTTTATAACCTCACTGCATATTTCAGAGCTTCTTTTGTATAGATCTTTGAATGCTTGCTCAAGTTCTTCATAAGTAAGCTCTCCACAACTGGAATCACTATCATATTCACACAGTCCAGCTAAAGCAGTAATATGCTTAGCTGATTCTTCTTCTGAATCTCCTCCTGAGTCTTCATCAGACCAGGTTACAGATAGTCCCTTCTTTTGTCTTTTTAAGAAGGTAGGACATTCCTTCTTGATGTGTCCATATCCTTCACATCCATGGCACTTGATTCCTTCTTGACTGGTCTTTTCAGCATAATTTGACTTTTTATTAGCATCATAAGGTCTCCTGTTCTCAGAAGAGTTTGTGTATTTTCCACTGGATTTGGATTTGCCATCCATTCCTCTGAGAATCTGTTTGAATTGTCTTCCAAGCATAGCTAGGTTTTCTGATAAGCTTTTACCATTTTCTGATTCATCATCTTCTTCTTCATCAGTATTTGACACCAATGCTATGCTTTTGTTCTTTTTAACATTTGTGTCATTCATTCCCATCTCAAAAGTTTGAAGGGAACCAATGAGTTCTTCAACTTTCATGGAACATATGTCTTGAGCTTCTTCTATTGCTGTGACTTTCATGTCAAATCTTTTTGGCAAAGATCTGAGAATCTTTCTTACCAGCTTTTCATCAGACATCTTTTCTCCCAAAGCTCCAGAAGTATTGGCTATATCCAAGATGTTCATGTAGAACTCATGAATTGATTCATCTTCCTTCATCCTCAAGTTTTCAAACTTGGTGGTGAGAAGTTGAAGTCTTGACATTTTTACTTTTGATGTTCCTTCATGAGTTGTTTTGAGAGTGTCCCAAACATCTTTGGCCAGCTCACAATGATGCACAAGTCTGAAAATGTTCCTATCAATGCCATTGAATAGGGCATTTAAGGCTTTTGAGTTGCCTAGTGCTGAATCTTCTTCCTCCTTACTCCATTCTTCTTCAGGTTTCAGCACTTTTGATCCATCTTTGGTGTCTTGGATAGGATGATCCCATCCAACATTTACTGCTCTCCATGCCCTGTTGTCAAGTGATCTTAAGAATGCAATCATTCTTGGCTTCCAGTAGTCATAATTAGATCCATCCAGTATAGGTGGTCTATTTACTGACCCTATATCTCTGTCCATGTTACAGAATTTGTTTTCCCTAGATCTCACCCAGTATAAACAGGTAGGGTGCCTGCTCTGATGCCAATTGAAATTCTGTGATCAGGTATGAGATGTCCTAAGAGATGTCCCAACACTTGATAGGACACTTGACAAATTTAACCAAAACTTAAATAGCAAGAAAAGTAAACAACACAGAAGTTTGTTAACCCAATTCAGTGTATAACCACACTTACATCTGGAGGCTACCAAGCCAGGAGGAAATCCACTATTAGTAATATTAATTCTAGACTTAAACCACCCTGTTTAATCTATCACTTAATAACTACCCAATGCAATTTCTACCTAAGACACACCTTAGATAAGAGTACCCTACTCACTCCCCCTCAACCACACAGTGATCAAGTTTACAAGTTTACAGAAATTGAAGACATCCTTCAAACAATATAGCTTGATCTTACTTCACAGTTTCAATCAAGTCACAAATGCACTTTTGCTTAAAAGCTCATAAAGTGGTACATATAAAACAACCTGCTATTAAAACACTAGACACCCTATTTGGTCTTCTGAAATTCGTACTCAATTCTATGAGTTTCTGTTGATTAAATAGGTATCTGAATTTTGGGCTTTCTGTAGAATGGTCCAGCCCTAATGCGCAGCAGCTTCCACCTTGAATTTAGGGTTTGTTACCTCCTAGATTCTAGGTGCATTAGGTCTTCTGTTTTAAACTGAAACTTCAATATAAAACTCCCTACAGATGCGCCTTGTTCTGTTTTTATCCATCATTAATTAATTCCAGATATCTCTCCTTAAAAATCTCTGATCTGTTAATCAATAATTAATTCTGGAAGCAGGTTTGAGATGTCTCAACATCTGTTGGGACATCCTGAAAAACTGAACTTAAGTCATTTACACAATGTCCCAACATCTGGTAGGACATCCTGAAATAAGTTCATATACTCTGTTAGATAATGTCCCAACATCTGATAGGACATTCTGAACTGAATTTAACATTTCTTGTTTGGTCAAAAATTCTGCCAATTCTTAAACATCTACACACATAAAGGACTGTCATAAGTTTTTGCAACTTTGCCTCTTTGGTGCAAAACTTGAAATTATGTGATTTTTCCCAACTTTGACAAGCCATAACTTTTGATCCAAAATGAATTAGAATGATTTCTTGTACTTTTTGAAAAGGGAATGATCCATTCTACAACTTTCATGACCAAAGTTTTCTCATTTGAAGCATTTTTGAATCAATTTGAGGAGGTTGAAAAACTTTCCCAAAATGGCAAGTTTACATTATAAGTCACTTTCCCAAAAAGGCAACTTTGCAAATGGCTTGAAATTCTTCAATTTTATGAACTTCTAACATCTTCTATGATCAAATAAAGATCATACACATTCAAAATGATGAAGAACACCCTTTGGTTGGATCATTGGGGGCCTCAGATGCCCTGATTTTGCACTGACTTGCTCAAGAAGTCAACTCTTGATCAGATGCCTTCCCCATGGAATTTCTTCATGAAAATTAATATGCATGATACCTATAGCATATAGAGACCAATAGAAACAAGAATGACTAAAAATTTTGGAGTTATGGCCTCTGAAACCAAAACCCTAATTCTAGGTCATCTGTGTAGTTAAACCTGGCTCTACTTCCATGCCTTTCTTAGTTCTTGTGATTCTTTGACTTTCTTGACTTGGTGAGGATATGATATGATGTTTGAACATACATGGACCCTCTTTAAATGATTGATGACCTTTGGAGTGGCTCAAGTGGCTTTTGGATTGCTCAGATTACAAACCCTAGATGCAGATGACTTATAAGCAATGCAGTGAAGCAAAAATGCAATATGAGAATGATATTGTTGAACTTATGCATATGAAAAGATCACAAGCCATGGTGTGAATGGGTGAGGGAAAATTTGGGGTGTTTACAATGAGATACTTGAAGATAATGGCAATAGCGGAGTTGAAACTCAATAGGATTATTTACACATAGCTATCTTTCCTTGTTTTTTGTGCTCTTTTAAAAAAAAATCTTCGACGAATTCCTCTTACTAGGATTTCCGTCTCCATGTTAAAACTCGCATGTTTATAGGCCACTTTCTAAATAAATAAAATTCCATTTTTCGAATTCAGGTTTACTTTTCCCTCTTTATTCAGGTTTACTTTTCCCTCTTTATTCAGGTTTACTTTTCCCTTTTTACTAAAGCGAGAAATGTATGTTGATTATGTTTGAATGTATATATGCTTTTGAATATGATTGATGTTTACCAGAAATACATAAAATACAATAATAGTATTTACTAAGGACGATCAGAGATAGGAATCTAACGAATCTTCGCCGGTTCATCCCCACAGCGTAATCCTTACGGATATTCTTACGGAATACTTCAAATAGTATCTTGTATTTCCAACTCTACGAAGACTTCAAAAAGTTTCATTTCAAATACAATATATCCTTCAAAGAATTTATACTTGACCGAATAAGTCTCCTGGAGCAATGTCCATCTCTTTTATCCTCAGTCAGGATAATCAGGAATTTAATCCTTCAATAAGAAGTACGACGAACGAAAACGGTAGGTTCTAAGTACGATATTCTAAAACAAGACGGGAACGAAGTCTTCATATTCCTCAACAACGAATCGGGATTTATTTTCCCCAGACGACAGTGGTTCTACGAAGTTACTCATGCGCTTCAACTATATAATTCATACATATCATATCATATGCATACAACATTCTCATGAGATATCATCTTGCAAAATGTTATATACCTCATGATATTTGCATAGAACTAACCTTGTTTTTCAGGTTAATTCTCCAACAGACAAACGTCATTAACAACTTACACCTCGGGCTGCTTTATCCTCCTGAAATCCATATCATAACACCTTGGGCTGCTTTATCCTCCCAAAAGCTATATCACAATACCTTGGGTTGTTTTGTCTTCCCAAAAGCTATATCATCTCACCTCAGGCTGCTTTATCCTCCCGAAAGCTATATTATCTTACCTTGGGTTGTTTTGCCTTCCCAAAAGCTATATCATCTCACCTCGGGCTGCTTTATCCTCCCGAAAGCTATATTATCTTACCTTGGGTTGTTTTGTCTTCCCAAAAGCTATATCATCTCACCTCGGGATGCTTTATCCTCCCGAAAGCTATATTATACCTTAGGTTGTTTTATCTTCCCCAAAAGCTATATCATCATACTTTGGACTACTTTATTCTCTAAGAAGTATATTTGAAGAACTTTTCTCCGAATGGCATCTTTAAGCCCATTCAAGCAATACAACCAATCAACAATATCATTCTACGCACCGGCGAGTGCAAATTTTTGGGCTTTTATGTTCAATCCCCTTCAACCTTCAAGTCACGAATGGCATACAAGCCAATCTAACTCCTCAGGTTTCAGAAAATTGAACAGGGGCAGCTGTTGTACCCCAAAATTTGCCCTCCCATAATCAAGGCAATATGTATCAATATTTCTCAAGGTTCACAAGAGTCCTACAGATCAAGTTTGGTCAAGAAATGATGGAAAAAACAAATTTGCTTGTGTATGTATCGATGCATCCTTGTTTTGTATCGATACAAGTCTTTGATTATCATAAGAAAAGGAATTTTCTTCTGTATGAATCGATACATACGATTTTTGCATCGATGCATGTTTCTTCTATGCTATGTATCGATTCATACGAGTTATGCATCGATGCATGTTTCTTTGTGTTTCTGGAAATAGACTATGTATCGACTCATTCGTGACATGTATCGATGCATGGTTGAATTAACTTGCTGGAAATTGTCAAAACTTCATTATGCATCGATGCATACATCTTTGTATCGATTCATACATGTTATATAACTAACATGTATCGGCTAATACTAATTTCACATCGATGCATAAATCTGTTTTTTCGCTAGCAGCTTCTGTTTGAAATATAAAAAGCCAATATAGGGATCAAATTTTTATTCTAGAAGCTCATAAACAACATTTAAGATGATTTGATACTCTCCAAATTCGTGCTAGACCAGATTGGAAAGGGAATATTTGATTTTTTTCACAATTATGGTTGATTCTTTCTTCATAAACAAGTAACTCAAATCCATGACAAAAAGCCCAACTTTTCTGACCTAATGACACTCATTATATAAACACAAGTGTGCAGCCATCCAAGAGGACGAAAATTGGACAAAAACAACTACTTGCAAACTTCAAATTTTCATAAATATATTCAAATTCGGTTTCCTATATTTTGGTCTTTTTCAGGTGATTTGAAGGTTGGGATAACTTCCTGAGGTCATTTAGAACATGAATCAATCATGATCATCATCAGAAGCATCATATAAGCCCTAGACCGAACATGTTTTCATGGCTTTATTATTATTATTTTTTTCATTATATACGCATTGTTCATCTAATTTGATCGCATATTGTTTTTATTGATAATGTTTGCAAGGTTTCTGGACAAATTTCGTGAAGTTTCATGGCCGAAAACTCATTATGCCATTGTCAGGGTTTCAAATCCTATTTTAGGAACCTTCGATCTAGGCCGTTTGCAAGTCCTTGAATGCTTGGGTTAAACTATATATGTCATGGGAAATCAATTAGAATAATTATTTTGGATCAATGCTCTGTATTTTTTTTGTGTTTGAAATTCGCAGGGCTGCAAGTGTAAGAAAATTTGCAGCAAATTCCACATAAAAATTCACAGGAAAACCTACAGGGATGAAGGTTGAAGATGACCTGAAGGCGCCAAATTCAGGATTCAAAAAACATCTTTATTTATATAATATTGTTTGTATTTTAATAGTTGAATGGCACAGATGGTTCAGTGGTAAAAGGATATGGCATTGGAGCGAAGAGACCTGAGTTCGATCCCAGGTTTTCTCACTTTTTTAATATTTCATTCTTTTTGAAGGTTTAATATTTAAATCATGTTGTTCAGGATATGTTCTAAAAGCGTGCGCAGCCTAGTGGGAAATCCCCGGTCTGGTAAAGGGGAGGTCCTGGGATCAAAACCAAGCCTCCCCATGTTTATTTTGTGCGCTGGTTTTCTTTGATTTTTCCCTTATATTTTCTACTTTAATTATTAATTAGGTTAATTAGGTTATTTAGGTTATAAATTATAATTAATTTAATTTAGGGTTAAATATGTTATTGGTCCCTCTAAATATCTCATTTTTTGAATTAGGTCCATCTAAATATTTTCTTCAAACATTGGTCCTCCAAAACTTTTCCGTTTCGAAATTTAGTCCCTCACGTTAGTTTGAACTAACGGATGCTGAGTTGGCATGCCATGTGTGCGTAAATAATTTTCCATGTTGTAACTGAAAGAACCCACATGTGAATGCAGTGCAGTGTATATGTAGTCAAACATTAGGGTTCATATTTTTACATAATTTGTAAATTAGGGTTCATATTTTCTCTTCTACCATCCACAAATTCTTCTCCTTCTTCCAAATCGTGATGTCGTCTTCATCTTGGGCAAGTAACTTAAGGTCACAACAATCCATCATTTCCACCAACAATGAAGAGAAAAAGTGTGGATGCAAGGCTACTTTGATTGCATACATGTGCAAGAAGGGAAAGAATAATGGGATATTGTTCTGGAGATGCCCATATTGGAAGAATGCGGGAACGTGTAATATGTTCGTCTGGGATGATGATTATTGCTTAAAGAAGGAAGATTCTGAATGCAACAATGATGAGAGAGATATGCAGTTTGTTGATACGTTTAAAGAGCTTTATGAAGCAACATTGAAGAAGAACACCAGGTTGAAGCTGAAGTTAAAGAAGGAGGAATTATTTGGAAAGTTTAAGACCATATGTATTGTAATTTCAATGTTGGTCAACATGTATTTTGTTCTTAGATGTAAATGTTAATGTTGTTTTGAACAAGTAATGTTTAGGTAGTAAGTTGAATTTGTAATGTTTAGGTACTAATGTTTAGGTACTCTGTAATTTGGTATCTTGGAATGTTTGTAATTTGGTATGTTGGAATGTTATGAACAAATATGTTTGTGAATTTGGTGATGAGCACTTATTTGTTTTTGCACAATCTGTTTTTGTTTTGATATACAAATTGTACAATATGTTGTTTTTTACAAATCTGTTAAAACTCCAGATTTTGTTCTGGTCTGGTACATATTTTGTTCTGGTCTGGTACAAATCTGGTACAAATCTGTTATGAACAATATGTTGTTTTTTACAAATGTTGTTTCTGCTTTGGTACATAATTTGTTAAACCAGTAAGATTTACACCAGAAACAGAAGTGCATTACAACAAAAATGCATTACAACAAAAAATATCATAATTGTTTAACATTGTACATCATTAAAACAGAAGTGCATTACACATCATTAAAACAAAATCCAATAAACAGAAGTGCATTGTACATCATTAAAACAAAATCCAATATCATAATTGTTTAACATTGTGCATTACATCTGAATCCAAAATCAAAAAAACACTTCACACCAGAATTATTTCTTATATACTTAATTAAAACAAAAAAAAAACAACAAAGAACATGGTTTGCTACTTCATTCAGTTTTTCCCTTGCTTGTGCATACTTCTTCTTCTATAACCAGTGGATCATCAGGTTCTTTTCCAGGCCCTTGTATGTTCTTGGACTTCAAAGTCCTCAACCTCTCACTCTGCCTTTTTTCAGGTAACACATTGCTTCCAGATTTGTACCTGCTTTGTGTCCTATGTTTGATAGGTTCACTGCTCGATGGCCTTGACAAAGTTGTTCTTATCCCTGGTGGTTTGAAAGGAGTAGCTCTAAACACCTTTGGTTTCTTCCCAAAAAAAAACTCTTGCTCCACTAGGCTTAGTAGGTGATTTGAGAGGTGACCTATCAATTCTAAGAGGTTGAATGTCCAATACACCATCACCTTTCAGTAGGGCAGCCATGATCTCATCCAATGATGTAGGGTCCTCAATGACAATTGGTTGTGGTTCATGATCATCAGTTGTTTGATTTTCAGTTGGCTCAGCAGTTGTTTGATTCTCAGTTGGCTCAACTTTATTGACAATTGGTTCTTTCACAGCTGGTCGAGGCACAACTGGTTCTTTTATAGGTGGTTCATTGACAGTAGATTTTACATTCTCAGTCACACTTGGTTTCTTCATAATTGGTGCATCCTTTGAATTCTCATTCTCATTCTCATTCACAGGTGGTTCCTTGACAGTAGGTTTTACATTCTTAGTCACTCTTGGTTTCTTCATAATTGGTGCATCCTTTGAATTCTCATTCTCATTCTCATTCACAGGTGGTTCCTTGACAGTAGGTTTTACATTCTTAGTCACTCTTGGTTTCTTCATAATTGGTGCATCCTTTGAAGTTGAATTCCTTTTTGCAGCCCCTTGAATTCTGTTCACAGTACCTCTGCTAGTTGTTGCTTCCATGCTAGATTGTGCTCCCTTGGTCTTTTTGGAATCTTTGTTTATGGTGCCCTTGGGCCTCCCCTACAACACATATGATATTAACATTAGAATACACTTAAATTACCATTAGACCTAATAAAAAATCATTATCTCAACATAAGTATTACCCTTTTTTTGCTTGCCACAGTTGAAGGTACATTTGCTTCCCTAGGTATATTCTGAGAAGCTTGGGTAGGAATGTCTTCAACATTAGGCTATGTTTTTTCAGCAGTAGCATGTCCTGTCTGTGACTTTGATTCTACCTCTTGCTTCAATTTCTTGCAGGTCCTCTTGTTATGTCCCAATTCAAAACAGAATTTGCATCTATGGCTAGTGTTTGTTCTTTTCCACCTAGTTTGTGCAACCTCATCCAATTCCCTCCTTCTCGGTTTCTTTGGTCTACCTGGCCCATGTTTATACCTAGGTGGAAGCATGGTTGCATTCTCAGTCCTAGGCCATTTGTTTTGTCCATTCAATGGAGTTATGATCTCACCATAACAGGCTTGATAAGTGCTCTTGTGATAACACTTGTCTACATACTTTAACGGGTCATCAACCTTCCTATATATTGCAGCTACAACATGCCTACATGGAATACCTACAAGCTCCCAAAAGTTACAAGAACATGTCCTTTTTTCTAAGTCCACAACAAAACTGTCAGTAAACAACACATGGGTGACCTGAAATGTCAACCTACCAGCATAGGTTGCTGTCCAGCTAGCACTTTTCTCTATCTCTCTATCCAATCTCCTTAAGGGTTTTGTCATAATCACTCCCTTATAACCCTCTACTTTTTCCCTAAGTGTGGCAAACCTCCCCATTAAATAATTTCTAATCCACTCCAACATTGTTATGATAGGTTTATCTCGTTGTAAAAAGATTGTTGCATTGAAGGACTCACTTAAGTTATTCATTAACACATCACATTTAGAAAAAATAGGAAAGGCATGCTTACACCATTTGTTCTTAGGAATTGATTCTATCCACTCAAATGCTTCCACACTAATCTCTTTGATCATTGACATCTTAGCCTCATGTGCTTCAAAATATGTTGCTTTTGCAGCAGCCATCATGAGATCTCTATACAATGTGCCACCTCCAAACTTCTTAAAGTTTGCATATAGGTGTCTCAAGAAAAACCTATGCTCGTATGCTGGATACTCTTCTTCAAAAACCTGGACCAGACCCTGTTTGTGCAGGCAATAACAATGTTTCAAAATTATTTAGTGCAATAACAGTGTTTCAGAATTATTTAGTGCAATAACAATGTTTTAGAATGAATAAGTGCAGGAAATAACAATGTTTCAAACTTAATAATTGCAATAACAATGTTTCAAACAAAATATTAAAACTACCTTTTGTTGGTCAGAGATGAAGCACCACCTACGATCACCAATGTCCTCAATTAGCAATTTCATGAACCAGCTCCATGAATCTTTAGTTTCCATCTCTACCACAGAAAATGCAATTGGAAGGTACTGATCATTAGGATCTCTGCCTACAGCAATCAAGAGAATCCCTCCATACTTATGTTTCAAATGACAACCATCCAATCCTATGAAAGGTCTACATGATCTTGTCAAAGCTTTTTTGGTTCCATCTAGGGACATGTAGCATCTTTCAAATATTGGAGCCATCCGTTCAGTAGGAGTACTTGTGTTTATTTTAAAAGTGTTTCCACTTGATGCCCTTCTCAATTCAGCCCCATAAGACCATAGAAGACTAAATTGTTTGCTAGAATCACCTTCAACAATGGCTCTTGCAATCTTTCTTGCCTTGAATTCCCTACATGCTGGGATCTCTGTGGCATACCTTTGCCTCACATCAGCTACAACCTCAGTTAACCTCATCTTTGAATTATTCTTTAAACCATCCACAATAACTTTAGCCACCCATTCAGCTCTAGCATTGCTGTTAAAAAATTTCCTTCCACACTTATGTTTTGAATATAAGGTTTTGATTCTAAATGTGGTGGTCTTGAGTACCCTACTACATAGCACGGTATAGTCACATTTAGCCTTGTCCTTACACACAATCCTACATCTATTAGAGTCATTTTTCTGAAACTTTACCTCCCTTCCATTTAACACATTATGCTCTAAAATAGCATCTTTGAATTGTCTTAGAGATGAAAACTCCATTCCAACTTTGTAAGCAAAATCTTTGCATATTGTCTCATCCTCATTATACCTCAAAATAGAAGGCCTCTCATCACCACTTTCATCATCACCTCCACTATCAAGCTCATCCGTTATATATTCATCCTCAATCAAATGCTCCTTACCCATCTCTTGAGTAATAAACACCTTTTCATCTTCTTTACTCTTTCCATCATCAGAATTACCTACCTTCTTTACATCCTCCCTATTGACAGTTACATCTACAAGACCTTCTTCAAAACCAGTCATCCTTTCATCTTCACTATCCTCAAAGTGTACACCTTCCACTGAATTATCAACAGAATCAATACTTGATTCACTATCCTCAGCTTTTTCAACACGTTTCACTGCCTTACCTTTCTCTTTATATTTAGTCATGAAACTTTCCTATCCATCAACCCTAGCTTCACAATAAATCTCTACATCACACTTGTATCCAATTGCATACATGGCTAGCTCATGTGCATCTCCATCATCCACAAATTTTTTTAAGTCTTCTTCAAGCAAACCACCCTCATGCTTCCACCACATGTTAACTTTAGAATAATCAAACTCAGGTTCTATCAATTTCACCAGATCAATAGCCTCAAAGAAACTCCAATAATCGGGTTCTTGTCCCCTAAACGCAAATACATCCCCACCCTCATATTTTAACTTAGTGTTGTAAACACCCCAAATTTTCCCTCACCCATTCACACCATGTCTTGTGATCATTTCATATGCATAAACAATCATAACATCTCATATCACAATTTTGATTCACTGCATTGGTCCTAAGTCATCTGCATCTAGGGTTTGTGATCTGAGCAATCCAAGAGCTTCTTGAGCCACTCCAAAGGTCATCAATCACTTAAAAGGGATCCATATGTGTTCAAGTATCATATTATATCCTATCAAAGTCAAAAATGCCAAAGGACCACAAGAACTGGGATTGGCATGGAAGCAGAGCCAGGTTTGACTGCACAGATGACCTAAAATTAGGGTTTTGGTTTCAGAGGCCATAATTCCAATTTTTTTGGTCACTATTGTTTCTATTGGTCTCTATATGGTATAAGGAGTATGCATATCAATTTTCATGAAGAAATTCCATGGGGAAGTCATCTGATCAAGAGTTGACTTTTCAGACAAGTCAGTGCAAAATCAGGGCATCTGAGGCCCCCAATGACCCAACCAAGGGGTGATCTTCATCATTTTGAGTGTATATGATCTTTATTTGATCATAGAAGAAGTTGGAAGTTCACAAAATTCAAGAATTATAAGTTTTTGCAAAGTTGACTTTTTAGGGCAAGGTTGACTTTTCATGAAAATGTCATTTTATGCAACCTTTTCAAACCTTACCTTTTGATCCAAAAATGCTTCAAATGAAAAAACCTTGGTCATGAAAGTTGTAGATTAGATCTTTCCCTTTTCAAAAAGTACAAGAACATGACCTAATTCATTTTGGATCAAAAGTTATGGTGCATCAAAGTTGGCTAAAATCACTAAATTTCAAGTTATGCACCAAATGAGAAATTTGCAAAATCTTGTACCAAAGGCATTTGTGACTTCTAATTGATGCCTAATCCTTATACCAACATAACACAAGTCTTGAAGTTCAGATTGAACCAAAGGAATCACATGTTTTCATGGTTTGTGAGGCAAGATTTTTCCATGAGAACTAAAAGGAACCAAGTTGCAAAAACCATCATAACACTTCATCCACTTGCTGCCTTGGATGCTGAACCACCCTAGCCTTTCCCCTCACCATGTTGCGCATCCCACAACCCTTGTACTTGGCTAGAACAAGACCCATGCCTTCTCTTACACAAAGTTGACATTTTGCAAAAGCCACCATACCAATCAATAAAGGGCATGTCACATCTTCTGACCAATCAGCATTGTTTATACAAACAATTTGCAAGCCAAACATCATAACACACAAGCCTAAAACCAGCAAGAACTCAACTCTCTCATTTTTCACTCTCAAAGCAAAAGCCTTCGAAACTCTTCATTCAAGCCACAAACACTTAAACAAACTTCACAGACCTTCTCAACTCATCATCCTGATCACAAAGCACCCCTCACCCTTGCCTTAAACTGCCTGAATCCAAAACACGATTCTCACCTGAGCTTGAGCAGAACCTGTTCAAACTCTCAAACCAGCCAACATAAACTCCTGCTAAGCATCCAGACATCATCAAGGGACCAAAGGGAGTGGTTTGCATCAAGGGAAGAGGTCAGAAAGCTGCAAAGTTGAAAGCTTCAAAACTCAGGTAGCTCAAGAACATTTTTTCCAGAAATGGATTTTTAAGTTCTTAAGTTGTTCTTCATGATTCACTGATTGCTCTGATGTCTTTGGTTTCGAAAATGGTGAAGAAATGAGAGTTTAATTTGTTTCTGAAACTTTTTGCCCTAGAACTAGATTGATTCGATTCAGCCAGTTTAGGAATGATAAATGTGTTTTGAATGGGGGTTCTGATTCGTTTTTAGTTGGGGATCATTTCTGTTTGATTAGATTTCATTTTAGATGCGTGTGGGAGGAGTTTGTGATTTGGAGTGAACGGAGAAGATGACCGGAACACTGTTCCGGTCACCTGAGAGTCATTAAGGGCTGATTAGGGCTAATTAATTAGGGTTAGTGAGTTTGAATTCCATCCGTGGGATCTGGCGCCAAGTCAAACGCGCGCACAGCAGGTTTAAATGAGGGCCATCAGATATTTTGACTTTTCTTTTTCAGTTTAAAAATTCATTTTATTTTCATATTATTTCATTTAAATTGTACAATTTATTTTAAAATAGCAAAACTTATTCAAAAATTCTGAAATTTTTTATACAAGTTATTATTTAATTTCAGAACACAAAAATATTTTCATTTTTATTTTTAGCATTAAAAAAGTATTTTTAAATATTTAAAAGTTTCTTTTTAATTAATTAATGAGTATTAATTAATTAAAAATACTTTTAGGTATTTCAAAATCACCAAAAAATTCATGAAACCTTTACACACATTTAGAAACATTGTCCAACCTTAAAACCAAATTTCTTTTTTGATCTTGATGCATTTTGAGAATTTTTCATGGAATTAAAGTCATTTTGATGCATTATTTTGATCCAAACTTCCAAAAATCATTTCTGCCTAACCCTAAAGAGTTGGACCTTGATTCTTTTTGCATTGCATTGTGTTTAGCATTTAGTTTATGAGATTAAATGGCCATGATTTGATCTTTCATTTTCCATTTGTTTGGTAATTTTCTTGTTTAGGAACCATAAAACCCTAGAAAACTTTGGGAAATCATAACTTGAATTAGGTTAAGAGTTGGAACCTCTCCTTTGGGAAGTGAGTTAGTATAGGATTAGGGATCCTTTGAGTGCATTTTCAATTTTTTATGTTGATGTTTGCTTCTGATTTTGGCTTGTGTTTGATGCTTTGATCATAAACCCTAATTTGGGCTTCCATATGCATTCATTTTGAATTTGCTTGCATAACATGACTTGCCATGACATTTCATACCTCCATTTGATTCATTGAACATCTTAAGACATATTAGAAGCATGTTTGATCATTGCATCTTGCATTTGCCATGTTATATGCCATTTGCATTCCATAATTTTTCATGCATGTTCATGATCCTTAACTTGCTCCATTTGCATCCATAAGCTTGTATGATCATCCCCATGTCTTTTCTCATGTTTGTAGCATCACATAACATCATCAACATCATGTATGTGCTTCTGGTCTTGGTTCACATCATACCATTTCATTTCATTTTGCATTGCATTGCATTCCTTTCACTAACTTTTCAGGTGGTAAGTGACTTTGAGAAGTGAATTTGCCTTCACTTCTCATAACTTCTCTTCACCTCTTTTTACATCCTTGCTGCATTTTTTGTATGTGTGTGAGTTTGAGCTTTCTCATCCTTCTTCTTCTCACTTTCTTTCTTCAAGTGACTTGACTTCTTGAATGAAGCAAGTTACCTTGCTTCTCCTGATCCTTTCATCTGCTTCCTGGTGGTTCCATTGAAGATCTTTCTTGTTAAACCTCACAAACCTTAGGAGAAACCAAGCATGACAATGATTAGGGTTTTGATTAGTCTCCCCACTTAGTTTTACCTTTGTGTCTCTTTGAGTCTTCTCTTCTCATCTCATAATCAGGGACTAAACCCTAAAGGCTTTAAGGCTTTGTGATTAAGTTTATGCCTGCATCCTTCTATTAGGATGGAGTGTATAACTTTAATCCTAAGTGTTAAACCCTTAATGTGTTTAAATCTCTTAATCAATTCACTTAATAATCATCAAGACATCACACTTGTAACTTGGGCCTTGCATTAGGGTTCTAATTCTTCCTTAATTGGTTAAGAAGGACTAACCCTAGTGTTAATGGACAAGTCCCCCTCAAGTTGTCTTACAAACCCTAAAAATCAATTCATCATCATATCATTAATTAAAATCCACTTAATAAAGGTCTTGTTTTGTCATGAGTTTAATCCCTAATCATGGATTAAGTTGAGGAGCTTTCCTCAGCTTAAACACTCTCATCTATTATCCTTCTATTAGGATGGTGTAATGAGTCTGTTTAATCCCTGATTATGGCTTAATCTCATTACTCAACACTAAACAAAAACACCAAAAACATCTAAATAATCACAAGTAGGTTAATGATCTTAATCCTACATCAAAGGTGATTAAGTGTGAGAAGCTGACTTCACACTTAAGGTATTCTCATTACCCCTAATCAGAGGGAAGATGTGATGAGTTTACCGAATCCATTGATTTAGGCTTAAGCTCATTTTCCTATGACAAGCTCCAAAAAGCAATAAAAGACTGAAAACACAAAAACAAACAATAATAGTCTCCTTCGGGATTCTTTTCTCATCTCATTCACTCATAAACGAGAACTTGCTTCTTCCGTCTAATGCAAGACAGTTTGCACCTGAGCCAGACAGGTCATACACTTGAGCATAGGCAAGTAAGCAGTTCACAAGTCAATCCACCTTTCAGTCTCTTTGGGTCGAACTACGGTGTTCTGACTTCCTCATTGCACGAGAGGATACGTAGGCATAACTTAACAGTTATCGAACAAAAGTCTCTGTACATTCCCCCTCTTTCCAGCATCTTTCTCTTAGCCTCATTATCATGAGCAATTCATTCTCATTCTTACACTGACACTGTATATATCACACTTCACATTCTTTTACACTGACACCTGTACATGCTTTTCCAGCTCTTTTACACACAAATTGCACTGACACTACCCCTTTAACACACAAATCTTTTAAGCGTGGATCCCGTCGAGTACGGCGGACAATCTGGGTTCTAATACCTTCCCAGGTTGTAACCAACCCCCTTTCTCAGTCTCTCTGGTTCGCAACCGTCTTATCCATCTTTTTCTAGGTCTATGCAGCATTGCCTTTCCTCCGGGATAAAAATGCCTAGCTGGCGACTCTATTCATCCTCCAGTGAGTCCACTGCTGTGTGTTCTGATTGTTCTTTTCGCCGACCGTTCGCGTCTGTACCATATTTGAGCCAGTCTCATCTTTTGGGAGCGACAGCTTGGCGACTCTGCTGGGGACCCTTATACTGCAACCAGGGCTTCTGGTTCCTTTTGTGGGTTCCTCCTAGCGCTTGTTTGATTTTTTTTACTGGGGTGTTATGTGCTATTTGTGTTTGTGTATTTGCTGCTTTATGTACAGTTGCTTTATTGCTTTCTTTATAGTTTTGCATATACCATACTGTCATACTGTGCTGGCTGGATCTGTTTGTTTGCTCTGGTGGGTGGGGTTCTATTGAGAGTTAAGGTCCTATACCTGGGACCTGAGTGACACCTAGGCTAGAGTGGTTCATATTCTTTCCCATTCCATCTCGGTTTGGTGCGGGAATATGAAACACGGTTCAGATATGGGTTTCTTCTTGAGAACTCTGTGTTGCAGATTTCCTGCAATACTAGGGCTATCTGGGAAGCCTGCTAAGTCTGGATGACCTTTAGTATTGACCTTCAGAAACTGAGGTGAATTAGAGGAGGAACTTTTATGGTTATTGTAAACACTGTACCTCCGGGTTAGAAGTGTTTACACTTCTCATAACTGATCCAAGTCTGAGGATCCTTGTTTTAGAACACCACCTGTGAGGGGGGTTGGGCTGGTTACAGGTTTGCAGGTACCCTCGACCTCAGCATACCCTGTTACTTTGTTTGAATAAGAGTACTCTATTTTGGAACAGTTCTTGTGATTCTAAAACCCTGGACATGTGACTCTTTATTTGAGTCCCCCACCTTGGTTACTGGACTTATAGACCTCCATCTGGATTTCTTGAACGTACTTGGACTTATATTAGAGCACTTGATCAGATCCAGCTCAGTCACAAACCCTTGCATATCATTTGCATACATCATCATTGCATCATTTTAACATTTGCTTATTTGTTTTTCAGGGTATCCATACTTCATTTTGGCTTGGTTTTGACCCCATCATCAGCATAGGCCTATCTTCACCAGTATCTATTCCAGTTATCAGCTACCTGCATCACCAGTCTCAGCCTGTCAGTGGCCCATCATCAGTGTTTTTCTCCATCATCAGCATCTGTCTCAACTCTTCTTCAACAACATGGCACCTAAGAAAAGTAACATCTCCTATCACTTCTTTGAGCCTGAGCTAGCCAGCATCAAGAGGATTCAGACCCTGATTACTCCAGACCATATACCACTTTTTAGAGAACATTATGGAGGAATCCTTGATGTGGTTATGGATTTGGACCCTTCACAGAGGAGCTTGATACATACTTGCCTACAGTTCTATGATCCCCCTCTGAGGTGCTTCACATTTCAGAATTTTCAGTTGGGACCCTTGTTGGAGGAATATTCATCATTGGTTGGTGTACCCATCAGGGGTGGAATCCCCTTCAACCCTGAGATGGCTTTCCCAAGTAATGAGGAGATAGCAAAAGCATTACACCTGGAACCAGTTCTGATTGGGCAGAATTTGACATCTAAAGCTGGAATCTCTGGTTTTCATCTGGATTTCTTGACTTCTCAAGCTAGTCTGAAAGCCTCCTTGGGGGAGTGGAAGGCAGTCTGTGCTTTGTTGGCCCTCAGCATATATGGGGTCATTTTATTTGCAGATGAGCCTAGGTTTGTTAGCAAGAGTGCAATCCATCTTTTCATCCTGAGAAACCCAGTACCCACCTTACTGGGAGATCTTTACTACTCTGTTCATCAAAGGAATGAAAAGCAAAGGGGAAGATTAGTGAGATGCTGTGCTCCTTTGTTCCATACCTGGCTGCTCAAGCATTTGCCAAAGACTGATGCATTCTTGAACCCTCACCAGCAGAAGAACTGGGCCAGGAGGCTTGTTGCTCTAACCTCAGATGATATCAGATGGTGTACTCAGAGTACTAAGGGCAGAGACATCATTACAAGTTATGGGCAATTTCCTAATGTGCCTCTGATTGGAGTGAAAGGGTGCATCAATTATAATCCTCTGCTATTCAAAAGACAACTGGGCTACGCATTAGTCTATCCTCCTAGAGCACAGGATCTGACTGAGACCCTTTATTGTGAAATCAAGCCTAACTTGGCTATTGTCAGGCAAGCAGCTTGGGCCTGGGGCAATGTGCAGACTAAGGGGGTAACCATCCTGGGGAAGTGCAACAATGTGGCATCAGCACAGTACTGTCGCTCCCGATAGGTGGGACTGGCCCAGATAAAGGTACAGACGCGAACGGTCGGCGAGAGGGACAATGAGAACACACAGCCGTGAACTCACTGGAGATGAATAGAGTCGCCAGCTAGGCATTTTTATCCCGGAGGAAAGGTAATGCTGCATAGACCTAGAAAGAGATGGATAAGACGGTTGCGAACCAGAGAGACTGAGAAAGGGGATTGGTTACAACCTGGGAAGGTATTAGCACCCAGATTGTCCGTCGTACTCGACGGGATCCACGCTTAAAAGATTTGTGTTTTAAAGGGGTAGTGTCAGTGCAATCTGTGTATAAAATAGCTGGAAAAGAAAATACAGGTGTCAGTGCATAGTGTGTAAGTGATATGAAGTATGAAGGTGTCAGTGTAAGAACAGAGATAAGATACTCAAGATCATGAGGCTTAAAAGAATGAAGCTGGAAAGAGGGGGGATATACAGAGACTTTTGTTCGATAACTGTTAAGTTATGCCTACGTATCCTCTCGTGCAATGAGGAAGTCAGAACACCGTAGTTCGACCCAAAGAGACTGAAAGGTGAATTGACTTGTGAACTGCTTGCTTATCAATGTTCAAGTGTATGACCTGTCTGGCTCAGGTGCAAACTGTCTTGCATTAGACGGAAAGAAGCGAGTTCTCGTTTATGAGTGAATGAGATGAGAAAAGAATCCCGAAGGAGACGATTATTGTTTGTTTTTGTGTTTTCAGTCTTTTATTGCTTTTGAGAGTTTGTCATAAGTTAATGAGCTTAAGCCTAAACCAATGGGTTAGTAAACTCATCACATCTTCCCTCTGATTAGGGGTAATGAGAATACCTTAAGTGTGAAGTCAGATTCTCACACTTAATCACCTTTGGTGTAGGATTAAGGTCATTAACCTACTTGTGATTACTTAGATGTTTTTGGTGTTTTTGCTTAGTGTTAAGTAATGAGATTAAGCCATAATCAGGGATTAAACAGACTCATTACACCATCCTAATAGAAGGATAATAGATGAGAATGTTTAAGCTGAGGAAGGCTCCTCAACTTAATCCATGACTAGGGATTAAACTCATGACAAAACAAAGCCTTTATTAGATGGATTTTAGTTAATGATATGATGATGAAGTGGATTTTATGATTTGTAAGACAACTTGAGGGGGACTTGTCCATTAACACTAGGGTTAGTCCTTCTTAACCATTTAAGGAAGAATTAGAACCCTAATGCAAGGCCCAAGTTACAAGTGTGATGTCTTGATAGTTATTAAGTGAATTGATTAAGAGATTTAAACACATTAAGGGTTTAACACTTAGGATTAAAGTTATACACTCCATCCTAATAGAAGGATGCAGGCATAAGCTTAATCACAAAGCCTTAAAGCCTTTAGGGTTTAGTCCCTGATTATGAGATGAGAGGAGAAGACTCAAAAGAGACACAAAGGTAAAAACTAAGAGGGGAGACTAATCAAAACCCAAATAATTGTCATGCTTGGTTGTTCCTAAGGTTTGTGAGGTTTTCAAGAGAGATCTTCAATGGAAACACCAGGAAGCAGATGAAAGGATCAAGAGAAGCAAAGTAACTTGCTTCATTCAAGAAGTCAAGTCACTTGAAGAAAGAAAGTGAGAAGAAGAAGAATGAGCAAGCTCAAACTCAAACACAAACAAAAATGCAGCAATGGATGCAAGAGAGATGAAAAGAAAGGTTATGAGAAGTGAAGGCAAATTCACTTCCCAGAATCACTTACCACCTGAAAAGTTAGCAAAGGAAATGCAATGCAATGCAAAATGGGATGGAATGACATGATGCAAAACCAAACCAGAAGCATGTTGATGATGATAATGATGCTATGAGATTCTACAAACATGAGGCAGCACATGGAAATGATCATACAAGTTCATGGGTGCAAATGGTGCAAGTTGAGAAGCATGGACATACATGAAAAGTTGTGAAGTGCACATGGCATACAACATGGCAAATACATGATGTAATGATCAATCATGCTTTCTATATGTCTTATGATGTCAAATGAATCACATGGATGCTTGAAATGTCATGGCAAGTCATGTTATGCAAGAGAATACAAGAGGGATGCAAATGAAAGCCCCAAATTAGGGTTTATGAATCATACATCAAACAAAAACCAAAAACAGAAGCAAACCTTAAGATAAAAAATGTAAAATGCCACACAAAGGACCCCTAATCCTATACTAAACCAAATCCCAAAGGAGAGGTCCCAAACCCTAACCAATCTCAAGATATGATTTTTACAAGTTATTAGGGTTTTTAGGGTTTCCAAACAAAAGAAATGTCAAACAATTGAAAAATGCAAGATCAAATCATGGCCATTTTATCTCAAAAACTACATGCTAAACACAATGCAATGCAAGAAGAATCAATGTCCAACTCTTCATGGATAGGCAGAAATGATTTTTTGAACAATGGATCAAATAAATGCACAAAAATAATTTTAATTTAATGAAAAATTATCAAAATGCATCAAGATCAAAAAATAAATTTGGTTTGAAGGTTGGACAATGTTTCTAAATGTCTTAGAACATTTCATGAATTTTTTGGTGATTTTTAAATACCTAAAAGTATTTTTAATAAATTAATTTCCATTAATCAATTAAAAATAATCCTTTAAATATTTAAAAATACTTTTTTAATGATAAAAATAAAAACAAAAATATTTTTGTGTCATAAAAATTATTAAAACTCATGAGAAAAAGTCCCATAATTTTTAGACATTTTTTACTATTTTTAATAAATTATGCAAGTTAAATGAAAAAAAATGAAATAAAAACAAATAAAAGGAGAAGTAATCAGAAGGAGAGGCCAGGATTGAGTCTGGGGAAAGCCTTGTTGACTGCGCGCGCAGATCAAAGGCTGGGATTCAAACCTCTTAATTTCAATTAATTAAATAAATTAATCCTAATTAAGAACTAATGACATGATCCAGACCACACACACGCGCGCGGGAAGCCAGATCCAAGGGTCCACATTTGAAATTTGCCCTAACCCTAATTAAATGGCTAATGACTTTCAGGCTGCCGGAGAAGACTTCCGGTCGTCTTCTCCGGCCAGCACCTTCCCTGAGAAATGCCAAAT
Organism: Lathyrus aphaca; assembly: GCA_963966055.1. Classification (NCBI taxonomy): domain Eukaryota; kingdom Viridiplantae; phylum Streptophyta; class Magnoliopsida; order Fabales; family Fabaceae; genus Lathyrus; species Lathyrus aphaca. The sequence goes on from OZ014521.1 coordinate 491,333,716, forward strand.
CTCAACCTAGCTCACTAAAATGAAATCTAAAAGCATGGAAATGATTCCCACTCACTCACGAACCAAAACCCCCAATCAAAACAAATTTATTCTTCCTGGAATGGCTGAATCGAAGCAAACAAGAGTTAGGGCAAAAAAGTTTCAGAGAGCAATTAAATTCTCATTTCATCACCATTTTCAAAACTAAAGGCATATTCATGATCAGGAAGACATATAGAACAAGTTTAGAACTTAAAAATCCATTTCTGGAAAAAAAGTTCTTGAGCTACCTGAGATTCGAAGCTTTCACTCCAGCAACTTTCTGACCTCCCCTCCTTGTGAAATCCACTCCACTTGACCCCCTGGTGATGCTTGAATGCTTAGGAGAAATTTATGTTGGCTGGATGAAGAGTTTGAACAGCTTCTGCTCAAGCTCAGTTGAAAATGGCAATGGTGATTCAGGTTGTTTCTGGCAAGGGTGAAGGGTTGTTTGTGGTCCAGATGATGAGTGGAGAAGGTTTGTGAAGTTTGTTTGGATGTTTGTGAGCTGTGGAAGGTGTTTCGAAGGAAACTGCGGCTTGGGGTGAAAATGGGGAAGTGATGTTATGGCTTGTTTTAGGCCTGGTTCTTTGTTGGTTTCTACTCAATGAGGCATGGTGAGTTGATGTGTGAAGTTTGCTTGAGTGTTTGTGAGCTGGGCAGAGAGTTTCGAAGAGTTTTGTAAAATGGAGTGAGTTTGAGTATGTGATGCTATGGTCTGTTTTTGCTTGGCCTCTTGATATGTTTTGCTAGCAGATGGAAAGTATAAACAATTGCAAGTGGCCAGAGGATGTGACATGGCCTGCTGTGATTGGGATGTTTGCTTTTGCAAAAAGTCAACTTTTTGTGTAAGGAAAGAATGGCTTGGTTCTAGGCTAGTACAAAGCATGGGGATGTGCAGCAAGGGTGAGGGGAAGGGCTAGCAAAGTGTAGTAACCAATGTAGCAAGTGGTGGAAAGAATGATCATGAGTTTTTGCAAGTTGTTTTATTTTGGTTCTTCATGAAAATGCCTTGTTACACAAACCATAACCATGTGATCTTTTGGCCCAAATCTGACTTTTAGGGCTTATGGAATGTTTGTGTCATGGTTTGATGTCAACTAGAGGTTACAAAAAGCCTTGGTTCATGATTTTGCAAAATTCACATTTGAGGCATGTCTTGAAAATCAATGATTTTAGCCAACTTTGTCACACCATAACTTTTGATCCAAGAAGAATTTGATCATGTTATTGTACTTTTTGAAAAGGGAAAGATGTATTCTACAACTTTCATGACCAAAGTTTTTCCATTTGAAGCATTTTTGGATCAAGAATCAAGGCTGGAAAAGTGACCTAAAATGACACATTCTTGAAAAGTCAACTATACCCAAAAAGTCAACATTTGCAAAAACTCCAAATTCTTGAATTTTGTGAGCTTCAACCTTCTTCCATGATCAAATAAATATCATATACACTCAAAATGATGAAGATCACCCCTTGGTTGGGTCATTGGGGGCCTCAGATGCCCTGATTTTGCACTGACTTGTCCAGAAAGTCAACTCTTGATCAGATGACTTCCCCATGGAATTTCTTCATGAAAATTGATATGCATACTCCCTATACCATATAGAGACCAATGGAAACAAGAATGACCAAAAAACTTGGAGTTATGGCCTCTGAAACCAAAACCATAATTTTAGGTCAACTGTGCAGTCTAGCCTGGCTCTGCTTCCATGCAAACCTCAGTTCTTGTGATTCTTTTGCAATCTTGACTTTGAGAGGATGTAATATGACATAAGAACACACATGGACCCCTTTGAAGTGATTGATGGCCTTTGGAGTGGCTTAAAAAGCTCTTGGATTGCTCAGATCACCAACCCTAGGTGCAGATGACTTTGAATCTATGCAGTGAATCAAAAATGTGATATGAGATGGTATGATTGTGTTTATGCATATGAGATGATCACAAGCCATGGTGTGAATGGGTGAGGGCAAATTTGGGGTGTTTACAGCTGCCCCTATTCAAACATGAGTTAGCTGTGTAGGATGTAAGCGACGGCTTAACAGGCAAACAAGATAACTTGTGGTTGAATACCAAAGACAATCCAAAATTTGCACTCACAGGATGAAGAAGAAAAGGGATATAGATTGTAAAAGGAAAATAAAGTATATTGTAAAGTGTGGGCGACGGAGGACGACCGTCGAGCAGAGGACGACTGCCGGGTAAATAGCAATGACGGGGACGGCCGACATGCTGGGGATAAAAGGTAAAGCCAAGACGGGGACGGCCGACTAGCTGGGGAAAAGTAAAATTATGATGGGGACGGCCATCAAGATAAAGTAAGATTCTCTGGGAATTAATGAAACATGACGGGGACAGCCATCAAGTTCATAAAGCAAACTAACCGACGATGGGGACGGCCATCGGGCTAAAAAGAAAAGGGACCACGACGGGGACGGCCATCGGGTTAAAGAATAAATGAAATAGACAGATGATGAGGTACGGTCATCAAAGGTGAAGGACGATCACCTAGCAGGGGACGGCTGCTCTGTCGGGGATAAGATGAGGGACAGTCATCTAAGGTGGAGGACGACCACCTGGCAGGGTACGGCTGCCGAAAATATCACGACACAGGACGAATGCCGGATAAAAGGTCAACGATGGGGACGACCATCGGACGAGCATGATGGACGACGACCATCAAGAGGTGGAGGACGACCACCTAGCGGGGGACGGCTGCTCTCGAGGTTTCTCATGACACAGGACGAGTGTCAGATAACCAAAATCAACAATGGGGACGGCCATTGGATAAGGTGATGAAGGACGATCATCAAAAAGGTGGAGGACGACCACCTAGCAGGGGACAGCTGCCAAAAATCAACAATGGGGACGGCCATTGGATGAGCATGACGGAGGACGACCATCAAGAGGTGGAGGACGACCACCTAGCAGGGTACGGCTTCTCTCAGAGTTTATCATAACACAGGACGAGTGTTAGATAAGAAAAAGATTTGCTTACTTGGCGATCTACTAGGGATATAGTAAACACGGATGAGTGTTTACAACCAAGAAAGGAAAGTATAAGTGTTTAGATGTTATGTATAGATTAAAGATGCGGACGAGCATCCTTAAGACTACGATACGGACGAGTATCGGGTAGAAACAAATACTGACACGTGTTCAGAGATGATGATACGGACGAGTATCAACTGGTTAACAACGAACACGGACGAGTGTTGAATCTGAAGGGACTCTTCTGGGGAATGGTAGACACAGACGAGTGTCTATATTCAAGAAGACATGAGTGTTTGACACAGTGTATGGATTAAAGATGCGGACGAGCATCCTTAAGACTATGATACGGACGAGTATCATATAGAAACAAACGCTTGACGCATATTCTGAGATGATGATACGGACGAGTACCATCTGGTTAACAGAGAACATGGACCAATGTTGAATCTGTGGGGATATAAACGGTGTGTATAAGATACGGACGAGTATCTGTACAAGTATAACATGAGTAGTGAGGATGGTGTATAGACGAATGCTTATCTGCTGGGGAGAGTGACACGGACGAGTGTCAAGAGAGAAAAGTATAATAATATCAACAAGTATAAGGGTCGTGAAAGTGTAAGCGACTGCGCTGGGGATACGACACGGGCGGGTGTCAAGAAAGTGCACATAGGTATACGTGAGTGCAAAGAGGATGTCTTTGGCTTTCTGCTGGTGTATGACACGGACGGGTGTCAAGAAGTATCTGTAATACGGGCGATCTTGTTTGTAAAGGGTGTTCAGGCGACTTTACTGGGGAAAGATGGCACGGGCGGGTGCCAAAAGGAGTATATACTGGGGTTTGTAACTGGAGAGGCAGCTGCTTACTGGGGATTCTGGTGGGGACTTTTCTGTATGTTGATGAACTGTAATTACCCACAAGTGTTGGTTCATAACATGGCTTATGATTATGCTATGAGTTGTATTTTTGCCGTAATGCTCCGTGTTAAAACGGAATGCTACGCTTTGTGGGTGAATATGATGCGAATGCTATGATTGTGCAAAGATATCAAAATCGGGATCCGGGTCCCGCTGCTGCGAAGATCTTCGATCGATCTGCTTGAAGTAGACATCCCAGCTGGGGATGAGATCATTGGTGGACCTGATGAGGTGTATCTGCTTGGGGATCTAGGTCACTGATTGACACATCCTTGTAAATGAGGGACCCAGCTGGGGTTTGTAGAAGCTTTCTTCACTCTGTTGTGATTTCTTCACATGTTGCTCTTCTAGGTAGAGGCTGGAACTCTGTGGGGAGATGGTACCCTGACTTTTGTACTCGGCTGAGGGCGAGATAGTAACTCGGCTGGGGAGAAAGAGATCGTTGAGAGACCTCCCTAGGGATTCTGTAGAAGAGGATCCTTGGCTCAGCCGGGGATGTAGGTGTCTTCCGTGATGCCTGGCAACTCTGATGGGGGCAAGTAATAAATGGAAACTCCGCTGGGGAAGTTATGAGAGGCAACTCAGCTGGGGAGAGAACACCTCGGGTGCTAAAATTGAACGTTGATTTGCCAGCTTGCTGGGATGAGGCTTTCATACCCGAGTTGCGTTCCAGATACCTACAATCCTGAAAAAGATAGAGAGACGCACAAAATAATCCCGAGGTATCCTTTACTGGATTCCGTCATAGGAGTTTCAACACTTCTGAGAGTAAGCATATTTCCTGCAAGCATGTTTTTTATTTGAAGATAAACATCTGTAGTCTTATGCAATCAATGTTTCTTTAAGATATCAGACATTTCTTTGCAAAATGAAAATGTACAAGACAAAACATGACTGAAATCTGATTTTATTAATTCAAATGCCCTGAATTGGCGAGATACAGTCAAAGAAACAAATCCCCTGAAATGAGGAGATTGTTACAAATTGAGAAACTAAATGCTGGCAATGTTGATGACGCTTTAAGGAGCTTCCTCTTCACTATGACTCGTATGACTTTTGACGTTCTTCTCATCTGGCTTTCCGAAGAATGTTGATTCTGATTGAAGCTTGATCCTTTCGAAGCTTACCGAGTTGTAGGTGATACAGACAAATTCAGAATGCAGTTGTTCGCTTATTCCCTTATTTTGCATGGATCGCCCTTTCGGGTTTTCAATCCATCGGGATACCCATTTTTTCCTGAGCTGTCCAATGCGGCTTTTCAACTCAGCGGGTGTACATTTTTGTTTATTTTCCCTTATTTTTGCCCGAGTCTTTTATTCTGTTTTTGACTCGCCGGGATGCCCTATTTTTGCCTGGACTTACATTCTGTTTTTGTGTCCAGCGGGTCATTCTTATGCGAAGTATTTTTTAACTGCATCTGAATTCACAGGGGACGGGAAATCTTCACCATCCATGGTGCTGAGCATCAGTGCTCCACCAGAGAAAACTTTCTTTACCACAAATGGTCCTTCATAGTTTGGAGTCCATTTGCCCCTGTGGTCTGTATGAGGAGGGAGGATTCTCTTCAGCACAAGATCTCCTACTTGGTACTCTCGGTGCCTGACCTTCTGATCGAAGGCTTTCTTCATTCTCTTCTGATATAACTGCCCATGACAGATTGCAGCCAATCTTTTCTCTTCGATCAGACTCAGTTGTTCGTATCGGGCCCGAACCCATTCTGCTTCACTCAGCTTAACATCCATCAATACCCGTAGAGAGGGTAACTCAACTTCAACTGGTAGGACTGCTTCCATTCCATACACAAGCTGATACGGTGTTTCCCCAGTGGATGTCCTAATTGACGTGCGGTACCCATGCAAGGCGAACGGTAGCATTTCATGCCAGTCTTTGTAAGTGACTACCATCTTCTGCACAATCTTCTTGATATTCTTGTTTGCTGCCTCAACAGCGCCATTCATCTTTGGCCTGTAAGGAGAAGAGTTGTGATGTTGGATCTTGAAGTCCCGGCATAGTTCTGCCATCATTTTGTTGTTTAGATTGGAACCATTATCAGTAATGATCCGCTCGGGAACTCCATACCGACAGATGATATCTCTTTTCAGAAATCTGGCTACCACTTGCCTGGTGACGTTTGTATATGAGGCTGCTTCAACCCACATGGTGAAATAATCAATGGCGACCAGGATGAATCTGTGGCCATTTGAAGCAGTTGGCTCAATCTTGCCAATCATGTCAATGCCCCACATAGCAAAGGGCCAGGGTGAAGACATTATGTTCAAAGGATTTGGAGGCACATGCACTTTGTCCGCATAGATCTGGCATTTGTGGCATCTTCTGGCATAGGCACAACAGTCGGCATCCATTGTGATCCAATAATAGCCTGATCTTAGCAACTTTTTAGCCATTGCATGTCCTCCAGCATGGGTACCAAAGGAGCCTTCATGCACTTCATGCATCAATAAATCTGCTTCTGTCTTATCAACACATCTGAGGAGTACCATATCAAAGTTCCTCTTGTATAAAGACCCATCAGTGTTCAGAAAGAAACTACCAGCAAGCCTTCTCAAAGTCTTCTTATCATTGGAAGATTCCCCAGGGGGGTATGTTTGATCCTCTAAGAAGCACTTAATGTCATGGAACCAAGGCTTATTATCTTTAACAACATCTGCTGCGAACACATATGCTGGTCTGTCGAGTCTGGACACTGAAATCTGAGGTACAAAGTTGGCAGCTTGAACTTTGATCATGGATGAAATGGTAGCAAGAGCATCTGCAAACTGATTCTCGTCCCGAGGGATATACTCAAGCTTGACTGTTGTGAAGAAAGTCAGTAACTTTCTTGTATAATCCCTGTAAGGTATCAGATGATCCTGGTGTGTGTACCATTTGCCGTTAGTTTGATTGATTACCAGAGCTGAATCTCCGAATACAGTCAATGCCTTGATCCTGAGGTCAATGGCTTCCTCAAGACCCATAATGCAAGCTTCGTATTCAGCTTCATTGTTAGTGCAGTTGAAAGTGAGTTTTGCCGAGAAAGGCATGTGAACTCCTTTGGGTGTAATGAGTACTGCACCAACACCACGGCTATTCATGTTAACAGCCCCATCAAACATCATAGTCCATTCTTCTTCCGGGTCAGGCCCTTCAGTGTGAACAGGCTCTTCATGATCTTTTGCTTTAATGAACATGATGTCTTCATCAGGGAAGTCAAACCTCATAGGCTGGTAATCATCAATGGGTTGCTCAGCAAGATATTCAGACAATACACTGCCCTTGATGGCTTTCTGGGATGTGTATTGGATGTCATACTCTGTAAGGATCATTTGCCATCTTGCAACCCGTCCGGTAAGAGCTGGCTTCTCAAATATGTACTTGACTGGGTCCATTTTTGAGATCAGTAAGGTAGTGTGGGTCAACATATACTGCCTTAGTCGGCGAGCAGCCCACGCTAAAGCACAGCAAGTTTTCTCGAGCAGTGAATAACGTTGTTCACAGTCGGTAAACTTTTTGCTTAGGTAGTATATTGCATACTCTTTTCGACCAGACTCGTCATGCTGGCCCAACACACACCCCATTGACTCTTCTAATACTGTCAAGTACATTATCAGAGGTCTTCCTTCAACTAGAGGCATAAGGATTGGAGGTTCTTGTAAGTATTCTTTGATCTTGTCAAAAGCCTTCTGACAGTCTTCGTTCCACCTGACCGTCTGTTCTTTTCTCAATAGCTTGAAAAAGGGTTCGCAGGTTGCTGTAAGGTGAGATATGAACCTTGAAATGTAGTTCAATCGACCTAAGAACCCTCGAACTTCTTTCTCTGTCTTTGGTGCAGGCATCTCTTGGATGGCTTTGACTTTATCAGGGTCAACTTCAATCCCTTTCTCGCTTACAATAAAGCCTAGCAGCTTACCAGATCTCACCCCGAATGTGCATTTGTTGGGGTTCAACTTCAGTTGGTACTTCCTCAGACGCTTGAACAATTTGAGCAGATTTACCAGATGGTCTTCTTCAGTGAGGGACTTGGCAATCATGTCATCCACATAACATTCTATCTCTTTATGAATCATATCGTGGAATAGTGTCACCATAGCCCGTTGATACGTTGCACCGACATTCTTGAGCCCAAATGGCATTACCTTGTAGCAGAACGTGCCCCAGGGTGTGATGAAAGTTGTCTTCTCCATGTCTTCAGGTGACATTTTGATCTGATTGTATCCTGAAAATCCGTCCATGAAGGAGAATACCGAGAACTGAGTCGTATTATCTACCAATACATCAATGTGAGGTAAAGGGAAATCATCTTTCGGGCTGGCTCTGTTCAGATCCCGGTAGTCAACACACATTCTTACTTTGCCGTCTTTCTTGGGCACAGGTACTATATTAGCAACCCACGGCGGATAGCTAGTTACGGCAAGGAACCCGGCGTCCCACTGCTTTTGTACCTCTTCCTTGATTTTCATAGCCATGTCTGGGCGAGTACGGCGCAGCTTCTGCTTGACTGGTGGACATTCTTCCCTCAAAGGCAGCTTGTACACAACAATGTCGGTGTCCAACCCTGGCATATCTTAATAAGACCAAGCAAACACATCCACATACTCTTGAAGCAGATCAATCAGTTGTCTCTTCACTGAGTCTTGCAGGCAGGCCCCGATTTTAACTTCTTTCACGTCTCCATCTGTACCAAGATTAATCACTTCAACCTCCTCCTGGTGAGGAGTAATAACCTTTTCCTCTTGTCTTAACAACCTGGCTAGCTCTTCAGGAAGCTCATACTCTTCTTCAACCCCTTCATCAGCTTGATTGATTGGATTGTCAAAGTCATACGAAGTCATAGCCGTGTTGTTGTCGGTGCTGTCTGGAAGGCACTCTCTGCAAAGGTTCAGTTCGTTCATTTTAGTGATTTGATTTTAATCTTGTTTTAGAAAAGTGAAATAAAGTTGTCATTTTGAAAACACTGCCATTTATTTTTGTACAAAAAGAAAAATAGAAAAACAGTGAGCGGGAAAGAAAAAGACTCGTTTGCAAAAAGATGTCTGATATTTCATTAATTGATCTTGTTTGCACAAAAAGTACAGATGGCCCGATTACAAAATGAGTCTTGTCATCTTGGGCAAGATGCAAGACTTTGATGCATGCTATAAAAAATACAGGAAATAATAATTACTCTGCATGAGTAACTCTTATAATTTCCTGGGAAGACCAGTTTGAGACACTGCTCCCCGGGATCTTTGGACGAATCCAGCTTTCCAGGTTGCGTTCTTCTTCCAGCTCGTCTTCCAGACAGTTGATAGCATCAGGGGTAAGCATCCCCCCACTCACAAAATTGGGCTCTTTCGCAGCCGCTGCTTGATCTTGTTGAGTTGGTTTGTAACCCAACCCAAATCTGTCTTCTTTCTTCTCCACCGGTAGTAGCTTGCCCCAGCCTTGGGCAGTTCCTTCCTCAACAACCTTCCGGGCTTGTTGGTATGATGATATTGAAGTACCAGGCACAGCAGATGTTTCATTCACATTCAAGGCTTCGAACCCCTGGCTCATTGTTTCATGGACCTCCCCGTCCATTTCAATGTACTTATAAGTAGCCAGTTGGCTGACAAAAATGTCCTCTTCTCCGCAGATTGTAACGATTTGACCCTCCCACTCATATTTTAACTTCTGGTGAAGGGTAGAGGTCACGGCGCCAGCAGCGTGAATCCATGGCCTACCCAATAAACAGCTGTAGGCGGGCTGTATATCCATCACGTAGAAGGTAGTTTTAAAGGTTTGCGGGCCAATCGTTATGGGCAACTCGATCTCTCCCAGAACCGATCTCTTTGAACCGTCAAAGGCTCTCACCACCAGGTTGTTGGGTCTCAACGCCAATCCATCATATTCTAGCTTCACCAGAGCCTTTTTGGGTAAGACATTAAGGGATGACCCCGTGTCTACCAGCACATGGGAAAGGACAGCACCTTTGCATTCCATGGTTATGTGCAAGGCTTTGTTATGGTTGCGGCCTTCCGTTGTCAAATCAGTATTGGTGAACCCTAGTCCGTGACTAGCATTAACATTCCCCACTACAGCTTCAAGCTGATTGACAGTGATCTCTTCAGGCACGTAAGCTGCGTGCAAGACTTTGAGTAGTGCATTCCGATGGGCTTCGGAGCACATAAGCAATGATAGGATTGAGATCTTGGAAGGCGTCTGATGAAGCTGATCCACTATTTTATAATCACTCTTTTTGATGATTCGCATGAACTCATCAACCTCTTGATCGAAGGGTGTTTTCAAAGCTTCCTTAACAGCTTGATCTTCCTGCACAGGGCTCTTCCCTTTTGCCTTAGCAGCAGCTTCTGCTTCGGCAGTGGGTTTCTGAATTTGTGGAGCGAAAAGACGTCCGCTTCGAGTGAAGCCTCCGCCTCCGCCCATATTATCTATTTGTGGTGCAGGGGTTGATGATTCAAAAGTGATTCTTTGTCCTTCACAGTACAAGTCAGAGCCGTAATGCCAGGGGATGGCATTACTGCTTTCATAGGGTACTGGTCCAGGCACCGTGATAGTGACTGGACTGATTGCAGTTGTGGAAGGAACTGTGATAGTCTGTGGATCGTAATAAATCGTAACTGGTGCTCTGATGGGAGCAGCACCTTCTGAGTTGTAGACAGAGTTGTTTTCAGGATCATAAAATATTGTGACAGTTGAGACATCTTCATGATTTGTTGCTGGTGTTGTAGGAGATAATGGTGGAAGGATGGATGTTGTTGTTGTAGGAGTTTCAAAATGGAGTGGTGCTGGAGTTGTAGAAGGAACATTCATTGATATCTGATCAGTTGAAATGACAGATGAAGTACTTGTTGATGAAACCGAAGAATTGTCAGGAACAATGGTTGCTGCAGTTGTAGGAGATTCTGAAACCGTTGCTGGTGAGATCGTTGGATTTGTTGGAAATGATGTGGTGATCTGCAGCTGGCCACTCTGAATGAGGTCATCTATGCCATTCCTCAAATTGTCGCACCCATTTACCGAGATATTGCAGTAAGCACAACCCAACTCACACCCCGGGAACATTTGACATTCCAGGAGTTGAGCCTTGATTTCCACCAACGGTGTCCTGATCTGACCCACACTGGTTATTAAATAAGACGGCTTGTCTTCTTCAATAGCGTTAATTCTGGGACCACCGTGATTTGGCATCGGGTTTTTATTGACATTGGGTGGTGGCGCGAAATTCAGAGCTTTTGAGTCTACCAGGTCTTGTACCTTCATATGCAGAGCTCTGCACTTTTCTGTACTGTGGCCAGGTGCATTTGAATGGAAGACACATCTGGCGTTGGAGTCATAATTCCTGGGTAGACTGTTGGGATATGGAGGTGCCAGCGTTCTTAGCTCAACTAGGTTGAGTTTCAGAAGTTGTGGCAGCAGGGTAGCATATGGCATAGGGATCGGATCGATCACCCTGTTAGCTTGAGATGGCCTCTGCTGAAATGGCCTTTGTTGACTGTTGTTGCTGGTGTTGCTGTTGTTGTAATTTCTCGGAGGATACTGATTTTGTTGATGGTATTGGGGTTGTTGCTGATAGTTTTGTTGTGGAGGTTAATAGACTGGTTGAGGATGAGCCGGAACAGGAATGGTGACTGCTGCTACAGACCTGTGGACATATTGGGGCCTGCCCCTGTTGGTGTGGATGGCATTGGTCTCGCCAGTTCTTCTTGGGCCCGCAAAAGGCTTTCTTGTACTACTGGACGAGCTGGCACCATTATCGGAAATCTTGCCCATTTTTAACAGGCTCTCAATTCTCTCCCCAGCTATGACAACATCCGCGAAGCTAGTGGAAGAGAAAGCAGCCAGCCTGTCAATATATGTTCCCTGAAGGGTGTTCATAAACATGTCTGCCATTTCCCTTTCAGACATAGGTGGTTGAACAGCAGCAGCCAATTGCCTCCATCTCTGGGCATATTCTCGGAAACTTTCCCTTGACGACTGTGACATTCCCATTAGGAGGGTCCTGTTGGGCGCCATATCTAAGTTGTACTGATACTGTCTGATGAAGGCTTCTGCCAAATCCTTCCAGCACCTGATAGTTGCCCTTGTCAGGTGAGAGTACCATTCTCTTGAGGCTCCCGTCAAACTATCTTCGAAATAGAACATCCAGAGCTTCTCATCCATAGTATAGGCCTTCAACCTTCCCAGAAATGATTGTAGATGAGTCCGGGGACACGAAGTCCCGTTATACTTTTCAAAACAAGGAGGCTTGAACTTATGGGGGATCCTGACCCCGTCTACCAAGCCCATGTCCATGACGTCGAAACCCAAAGAATTTTGAGATTCTAAGGACCTCAGCTTCTCAGCTATCTCATCCAACCTTCTATCATAAGCTTCCTCCCCGGCACCCATTACTGTGAATTGGTCCTCCTGAGGATCTTCTTGTAGTACCCTGGCTGCAGTGGCAGTCCCTTGAACATTTGCAGGAATGTTGATCTCAGGATGCAGATGTGGGCCAAACACAGGGGGGTTAACATGAGGTTGTACCCTTTCGTTGTTGCTGGTGCCGGCAGTCCCTATATGTGGATCCTCTTGATTTTGCCTTTCCACCATGGCCCTCAGTCTTTCCTGACTCTGAGCCATGTTGTTCATCACTTCCATGAACTGCGTCATCTGCGTTCTCATTTCCAATATTTCGTTTGCCATTTGATTTCTAACCTCTGCAAGGTCCTGCTGTACCTGATCCATTTGAATTCCCGGAAGGTTGTTTCGGGTTGGATAACGGTGCGGACGGTTGAGGGGAAATACCCGGCGCCTAGCAATAGTTCCTGAACATCACAACAGAGTTAGCAACAATAAAACAAAAAACCTACAAAACAAACAAAGGGTTAGCATGCAATGCAGTTATGCTTATTTGTTTTCAAGGTATCCGGCTTGGCATTCAGTTTTGACCCTTCCAGACCCTTGAAGATGTTGCTTTCGAAGTAAACTCGGGTGGAACAAACTAATACATATATTACAAAAGCAGAATGGTACATAGTTTGTTTACAAATACAAGCCCTCTGAGGGGTCAAAACATATTACAAAGAAAACAAAAGTACATGAAATGAAAGCAACAACAAGCAAATGGTCAAACACCAAGACCAAACTCATCCTCACGAACTTCCATGAGAAGTGCTTCGGTCACAGGATCAGTCGGACGCTCCGTGAGATTCCTGATGAGGAGATTCCGGGTGGTAACAGCTGCTGCTAGCTTCTTGTGCTGACTTTGGTCTTTTGACCTCTTCACCCCTGCTTTGATCTTCAGTTCTGATATCTCCCTCTGGGCTGCTTCCAGGGCTTCTTGCTGTTCTTTTGCACTAGCTTCCAGTTGCTCCAACTTGTCTTGAACTCTCTTGTCCTCCAGGGTACGAGCCTCGGTGATCCTGACCCACCGGGCTTGACTCTCCTTCAAATACAAGTCTGCCCTTGCTCTCTGGAACTGGGCTTCCTTGCAAGCATTCTTCAGAATTTGCTCTCCGGCCTTAGACTTTTTGATATAATCCCCAGACTTTTCAATCTTAGTCAAATGCTCCACTCTCAACTTCTCCAATCTCTCAATCTCCCTCATACCCTCACTCCTCTCCCGGAGGGTCTTCTGCAAAGCCTGGGTTAACTTCTCATTTCTTTCTTTCAAGCTCTCAAACTCCTCCAAACTGATAGTGGCAGGGGGTGGTGCCGAAGATGACTCAGGCATGTCTTCTATGGTAAAGGGCATTCCAGAGTATTGGGCCCTGGCACGGGACCACTCATAATATTGTGCTGATGCCACATTATTGCACTTCCCTAAGATGGTCACTCCCTTGGCTTGAACACTATCCCAGGCCCAGGCAGCCTGCCTAACAACAGCCAGATTAGTCTTGTTCTCACAATAAAGAGTCTCCACCAAGTCCTGTGCCTTAGGAGTGTGGACCAGTGCATAGCCCAGTTGCCTTCTGAACAACAGAGGGTTGTAATTAATACTGCCCTTAACTCCTATTAGGGGCACATTGGGAAAATGCCCACAACTGGTGATGATATCCCTGCCCTTGGTGCTTTGAGTACACCATCTGATATCTGCTGAAGTAAGAGCAGTGAGTCTCTTAGCCCAGTTACTCTGCTGATGAGGATTTAGAAATGCATTTATCCTGGGTAGATGCCTGAGAAGCCAAGTATGGAACAATGGAGAACAACACCTCACTAATCTCCCCCTCTGCTTTTCATTCCTCTGATGCACTGAATAGTATAGATCCCCCAATAGAGTAGGCATTGGGTTCTTTAGGATGAATAGATGGATTGCATTCTTGCTAATGAATCGAGGCTCATCTGCAAACAATACAATTCCATATATGCTCAAAGCCAACAAGGCACAGACAGCCTTCCACTCTCCTAGAGAAGATTTCAAGGTAGCTTGAGAGATCAAGAAGTCCAAATGAAAGCCAGGGATTCCAGCTTTAGAGGTCATATGCTGCTCAATCAGGACAGGTTCCAGATGCAAAGCCTTTGCCACTTCTCCATTACCAGGAAAGACCATCTCAGGGTTGAAAGGGATTCCACCCCTGATAGGTATACCAACTAATGAGGAGTACTCTTCCAATAGAGGGCCCAGCTGAAAGTCTTGAAAAGTGAAACATCTTAGTGGGGGATCATAAAACTGAATGCAAGTGTGGATCAGGCTTCTCTGTGAGGGGTCCAGATCCATAACCATATCAAGTATATCTCCATAATGTTCCCTGAACAATGGTATGTGATCTGGAGTGATCAGGGTTTGAATCCTCCTGATGTCAGATAACTCTGGCTGGAAGAAGTGGTAGGTGATGTTGCTCTTTTTAGGAGCCATGATGCTGAGACTGAGTAGAGACAGGTGCTGATGCTGATGCTGATACTGAAGACAGGGCCACTGATTGGCTGGTGCAGGTGATAGCTGAGTTAGATGGCTGATGACTGAAGCAGGTGCTGATGAAGATAGGTCAAAAACTGAAGATAGGGCCAAAACCAAAACCAAATGAAGATGGATACCCTGAAACACAAATAAGCAAATGTCAATATGATGCAATGATTATGTATGCAAATGATATGCAAGGGTTTGTGACTGAGCTGGATCTGATCAAAAGCCCTGATATAAGTCCATGTGTGTAAGAAATCCAGATGGAGGTCTATAAATCCGGTAACCAAGGTGAGGGGGCTCAAATAAAGAGCCACATGTCCAGGGTTTAGAATCACAAGAACTGTCCAACATGGAGTACTCTTAACAAATCAAAGTAACAGGGTATTCTGAGGTCAAGGTACCTGCAAACCTGTAAACAGCCCATCCCCCTCACAGGTAGTGTTCTAAAACAAGGATCCTCAGACTTGGATCAGTTATGAGAAGTGTAAACACTTCTAACCCGGAGGTACAGTGTTTACAATAACCATAAAAATTCCTCCTCTAATTCACCTCAGTTTCTGAAGGTCAATACTAAAAGATCATCCAGACTTAGCAGGCTTCCCAGATAGCCCTAGCATTGCAGGAAATCTGCAACACAGAGTTCTCAAGAAGAAACCCATATCTGAACCGTGTTTCATATTCCCGCACCAGACCGAAAGGGAATGGGAAAGAATATGATTCACTCTAGCCTAGGTGTCACTCAGGTCCCAGGTATAGGACCTTAACTCTCAATGAAATACCCACCCACCAAAGCAAAAAACCAGATCCAGCCAGCAGCATGACAGTATGATATATGTAAAGCAGTAAAGAAAGCAGTAAAGTAACTGTACATAAATCAAAAATAAAACACATACAAACACAAATAAACACAAAACACCCCAGTAAACACAAATCAATCAAGCGCTAGGAGGAACCCACAAAAAGAACCAGAAGCCCTGGTTGCAATATAAGGTTCCCCAGCAGAGTCGCCAAGCTGTCGCTCCCGATAGGTGGGACTGGCCCAGATAAAGGTACAGACGCGAACGGTCGGCGATAGGGACAATGAGAACACACAGCCGTGAACTCACTGGAGATGAATAGAGTCGCCAGCTAGGCATTTTTATCCCGGAGGAAAGGTAATGCTGCATAGACCTAGAAAGAGATGGATAAGACGGTTGCGAACCAGAGAGACTGAGAAAGGGGGTTGGTTACAACCTGGGAAGGTATTAGCACCCAGATTGTCCGTCGTACTCGACGGGATCCACGCTTAAAAGATTTGTGTTTTAAAGGGGTAGTGTCAGTGCAATCTGTGTATAAAATAGCTGGAAAAGAAAATACAGGTGTCAGTGCATAGTGTGTAAGTGATATGAAGTATGAAGGTGTCAGTGTAAGAACAGAGATAAGATACTCAAGATCATGAGGCTTAAAAGAATGAAGCTGGAAAGAGGGGGGATATACAGAGACTTTTGTTCGATAACTGTTAAGTTATGCCTACGTATCCTCTCGTGCAATGAGGAAGTCAGAACACCGTAGTTCGACCCAAAGAGACTGAAAGGTGAATTGACTTGTGAACTGCTTGCTTATCAATGCTCAAGTGTATGACCTGTCTGGCTCAGGTGCAAACTGTCTTGCATTAGACGGAAAGAAGCGAGTTCTCGTTTATGAGTGAATGAGATGAGAAAAGAATCCCGAAGGAGACGATTATTGTTTGTTTTTGTGTTTTCAGTCTTTTATTGCTTTTGAGAGTTTGTCATAAGTTAATGAGCTTAAGCCTAAACCAATGGGTTAGTAAACTCATCACATCTTCCCTCTGATTAGGGGTAATGAGAATACCTTAAGTGTGAAGTCAGATTCTCACACTTAATCACCTTTGGTGTAGGATTAAGGTCATTAACCTACTTGTGATTACTTAGATGTTTTTGGTGTTTTTGCTTAGTGTTAAGTAATGAGATTAAGCCATAATCAGGGATTAAACAGACTCATTACACCATCCTAATAGAAGGATAATAGATGAGAATGTTTAAGCTGAGGAAGGCTCCTCAACTTAATCCATGACTAGGGATTAAACTCATGACAAAACAAAGCCTTTATTAGATGGATTTTAGTTAATGATATGATGATGAAGTGGATTTTATGATTTGTAAGACAACTTGAGGGGGACTTGTCCATTAACACTAGGGTTAGTCCTTCTTAACCATTTAAGGAAGAATTAGAACCCTAATGCAAGGCCCAAGTTACAAGTGTGATGTCTTGATAGTTATTAAGTGAATTGATTAAGAGATTTAAACACATTAAGGGTTTAACACTTAGGATTAAAGTTATACACTCCATCCTAATAGAAGGATGCAGGCATAAGCTTAATCACAAAGCCTTAAAGCCTTTAGGGTTTAGTCCCTGATTATGAGATGAGAGGAGAAGACTCAAAAGAGACACAAAGGTAAAAACTAAGAGGGGAGACTAATCAAAAACCTAATCATTGTCATGCTTGGTTGTTCCTAAGGTTTGTGAGGTTTTCAAGAGAGATCTTCAATGGAAACACCAGGAAGCAGATGAAAGGATCAAGAGAAGCAAAGTAACTTGCTTCATTCAAGAAGTCAAGTCACTTGAAGAAAGAAAGTGAGAAGAAGAAGAATGAGCAAGCTCAAACTCAAACACAAACAAAAATGCAGCAATGGATGCAAGAGAGATGAAAAGAAAGGTTATGAGAAGTGAAGGCAAATTCACTTCCCAGAATCACTTACCACCTGAAAAGTTAGCAAAGGAAATGCAATGCAATGCAAAATGGGATGGAATGACATGATGCAAAACCAAACCAGAAGCATGTTGATGATGATAATGATGCTATGAGATGCTACAAACATGAGGCAGCACATGGAAATGATCATACAAGTTCATGGGTGCAAATGGTGCAAGTTGAGAAGCATGGACATACATGAAAAGTTGTGAAGTGCACATGGCATACAACATGGCAAATACATGATGTAATGATCAAGCATGCTTTCTATATGTCTTATGATGTCAAATGAATCACATGGATGCTTGAAATGTCATGGCAAGTCATGTTATGCAAGAGAATACAAGAGGGATGCAAATGAAAGCCCCAAATTAGGGTTTATGAATCATACATCAAACAAAAACCAAAAACAGAAGCAAACCTTAAGATAAAAAATGGAAAATGCCACACAAAGGACCCCTAATCCTATACTAAACCAAATCCCAAAGGAGAGGTCCCAAACCCTAACCAATCTCAAGATATGATTTTTACAAGTTATTAGGGTTTTTAGGGTTTCCAAACAAAAGAAATGTCAAACAATTGAAAAATGCAAGATCAAATCATGGCCATTTTATCTCAAAAACTACATGCTAAACACAATGCAATGCAAGAAGAATCAATGTCCAACTCTTCATGGATAGGCAGAAATGATTTTTTGAACAATGGATCAAATAAATGCACAAAAATAATTTTAATTTAATGAAAAATTATCAAAATGCATCAAGATCAAAAAATAAATTTGGTTTGAAGGTTGGACAATGTTTCTAAATGTCTTAGAACATTTCATGAATTTTTTGGTGATTTTTAAATACCTAAAAGTATTTTTAATAAATTAATTTCCATTAATCAATTAAAAATAATCCTTTAAATATTTAAAAATACTTTTTTAATGATAAAAATAAAAACAAAAATATTTTTGTGTCATAAAAATTATTAAAACTCATGAGAAAAAGTCCCATAATTTTTAGACATTTTTTACTATTTTTAATAAATTATGCAAGTTAAATGAAAAAAAATGAAATAAAAACAAATAAAAGGAGAAGTAATCAGAAGGAGAGGCCAGGATTGAGTCTGGGGAAAGCCTTGTTGACTGCGCGCGCAGATCAAAGGCTGAGATTCAAACCTCTTAATTTCAATTAATTAAATAAATTAATCCTAATTAAGAACTAATGACATGATCCAGACCACACACACGCGCGCGGGAAGCCAGATCCAAGGGTCCACATTTGAAATTTGCCCTAACCCTAATTAAATGGCTAATGACTTTCAGGCTGCCGGAGAAGACTTCCGGTCGTCTTCTCCGGCCAGCACCTTCCCTGAGAAATGCCAAATCTCAACCTAGCTCACTAAAATGAAATCTAAAAGCATGGAAATGATTCCCACTCACTCACGAACCAAAACCCCCAATCAAAACAAATTTATTCTTCCTGGAATGGCTGAATCGAAGCAAACAAGAGTTAGGGCAAAAAAGTTTCAGAGAGCAATTAAATTCTCATTTCATCACCATTTTCAAAACTAAAGGCATATTCATGATCAGGAAGACATATAGAACAAGTTTAGAACTTAAAAATCCATTTCTGGAAAAAAAGTTCTTGAGCTACCTGAGATTCGAAGCTTTCACTCCAGCAACTTTCTGACCTCCCCTCCTTGTGAAATCCACTCCACTTGACCCCCTAGTGATGCTTGAATGCTTAGGAGAAATTTATGTTGGCTGGATGAAGAGTTTGAACAGCTTCTGCTCAAGCTCAGTTGAAAATGGCAATGGTGATTCAGGCTGTTTCTGGCAAGGGTGAAGGGTTGTTTGTGGTCCAGATGATGAGTGGAGAAGGTTTGTGAAGTTTGTTTGGATGTTTGTGAGCTGTGGAAGGTGTTTCGAAGGAAACTGCAGCTTGGGGTGAAAATGGGGAAGTGATGTTATGGCTTGTTTTAGGCCTGGTTCTTTGTTGGTTTCTACTCAATGAGGCATGGTGAGTTGATGTGTGAAGTTTGCTTGAGTGTTTGTGAGCTGGGCAGAGAGTTTCGAAGAGTTTTGTAAAATGGAGTGAGTTTGAGTATGTGATGCTATGGTCTGTTTTTGCTTGGCCTCTTGATATGTTTTGCTAGCAGATGGAAAGTATAAACAATTGCAAGTGGCCAGAGGATGTGACATGGCCTGCTGTGATTGGGATGTTTGCTTTTGCAAAAAGTCAACTTTTTGTGTAAGGAAAGCATGGCTTGGTTCTAGGCTAGTACAAAGCATGGGGCTGTGCAGCAAGGGTGAGGGGTAGGGCTAGCAAAGTGCAATAACCAATGTAGCAAGTGGTGGAAAGAATGATCATGAGTTTTTGCAAGTTGTCTTATTTTGGTTCTTCATGAAAATGCCTTGTTACACAAACCATAACCATGTGATCTTTTGGCCCAAATCTGACTTTTAGGGCTTATGGAATGTTTGTGTCATGGTTTGATGTCAACTAGAGGTTACAAAAAGCCTTGGTTCATGATTTTGCAAAATTCACATTTGAGGCATGTCTTGAAA
Source organism: Lathyrus aphaca (assembly GCA_963966055.1). Lineage (NCBI taxonomy): Eukaryota > Viridiplantae > Streptophyta > Magnoliopsida > Fabales > Fabaceae > Lathyrus > Lathyrus aphaca. The sequence goes on from OZ014521.1 coordinate 491,353,814, forward strand.
ATCAATGATTTTAGCCAACTTTGTCACACCATAACTTTTGATCCAAGAAGAATTTGATCATGTTCTTGTACTTTTTGAAAAGGGAAAGATGTATTCTACAACTTTCATGACCAAAGTTTTTCCATTTGAAGCATTTTTGGATCAAGAATCAAGGCTTGAAAAGTGACCTAAAATGACACATTCTTGAAAAGTCAACTATACCCAAAAAGTCAACATTTGCAAAAACTCCAAATTCTTGAATTTTGTGAGCTTCAACCTTCTTCCATGATCAAATAAAGATCATATACACTCAAAATGATGAAGATCACCCCTTGGTTGGGTCATTGGGGGCCTCAGATGCCCTGATTTTGCACTGACTTGTCCAGAAAGTCAACTCTTGATCAGATGACTTCCCCATGGAATTTCTTCATGAAAATTGATATGCATACTCCCTATACCATATAGAGACCAATGGAAACAAGAATGACCAAAAAACTTGGAGTTATGGCCTCTGAAACCAAAACCCTAATTTTAGGTCAACTGTGCAGTCTAGCCTGGCTCTGCTTCCATGCAAACCTCAGTTCTTGTGATTCTTTTGCAATCTTGACTTTGAGAGGATGTAATATGACATAAGAACCCACATGGACCCCTTTGAAGTGATTGATGGCCTTTGGAGTGGCTTAAAAAGCTCTTGGATTGCTCAGATCACCAACCCTAGGTGCAGATGACTTTGAATCTATGCAGTGAATCAAAAATGTGATATGAGATGGTATGATTGTGTTTATGCATATGAGATGATCACAAGCCATGGTGTGAATGGTTGAGGGAAAATTTGGGGTGTTTACAAGTACTATGAGTGGTCCCATATCAGAGCTCAAATTACAGGAATGCCCTTTACCATGGAAGATATGCCTGGACCATCATCAGCACCCCCTCCTGCCACTATCAGTTTAGAGGAGTTTGAGAAATTAAAAGAGAGAAATGAGAAGTTGACTCAAGCTTTGCAGAAGACCCTCTGGGAGAGGAGTGATGGTAGATTGGATATTGAAAGGTTGGAGAAGTTGAAGATAGAGCATCTGGCTAGGATTGAGAAGTCTGAAGATTACATCAAAAAGTCTAGGGCTGGAGAACAGATCTTGAAGAATGCCTGCAAGGAGGCCCAGTTCCAGAAGGCCAGGACTGACTTGTATCTGAAGGAGAGTCAAGCTAGGTGGGTCAGGATCACCGAAGCTCGTACTCTGGAAGATAAGAGGACTCAGGACAAGATTGAGCAACTGGAAGCTAGTGCAAAAGAGCAACAGGAAGCCCTGGCAGCAGCCCAGAGAGAGATTTCAGAGCTGAAGATCAGAGCTGGAGTGAAGAGATCAAAAGACCAGAGTCAACACAAGAAGCTAACTGCAGCTGTCACTACCAGGAATCTCCTTATCAGGAACCTTACAGAGCGTCCGACTGACCCTGTGACTGAAGCACTTCTCAAGGAAGTTCAGGAGGATGAGTTTGGTCTTGGTGTCTGACTTTTGCTCGTTGTTGTTTTCATTTCATGTACTTTTGTTTTCTTATGTTTTGACCCCTCAGAGGGCTTGGATTGTAAAAAGAAACAAACTATGTATTATTTGCCTTTTTGTAATATATGTTTTAGTTTGTTTTTATCTGGTTTTCTTCCAAGCAACGTCAACAGCATCTTCAAGGGTCTGGAAGGGTCAAAACCAAGTGCCAAGCCGGATACCTTGGAAACAAATAAGCATAACTGCATTGCATACTAACCTTTTACCTTGTTTTGTAGGTTTTTGACTATTTGTTACTAACTCTGTTGTGATCTCAGGAACTATTGCTCGACGTAGGGTGTTTCCACTCAACCGTCCACACAGATATCCAACCCGCAACAACCTTCCGGGGATACAAATGGACCAGGTACAACAGGACCTTACTGAGGTCAGGAACCAAATGGCCAATGAAAGGCTAGAAATGAGGAATCAGATGACACAGTTTATGGAAGTGATGAACAATATGGCTCAGAGCCAAGAAAGATTGAGAGCCATGGTAGAAAGGCAGAATCAGGAAGAACCCCATGTAGGGACTGCTGGAACTAGCAACAATGAGAGGGTCCAACCTCATGTCAATCCCCCTGTATTTGGACCCCACCTTCATCCGGAGATCAACATTCCTGCAAATGTTCAAGGGACTGCCACTGCAGGCAGGGTGCTGCAAGAAGACCCCCAGGAAGATCAGTCCACAGTGATGGGAGCTGGGGAGGAAGCTTATGACAGAAGGTTGGATGAGATAGCTGAGAAATTAAGATCCTTAGAGTCTCCAAACTCTTTGGGTTTTGATGTTATGGACATGGGCTTGGTAGATGGGGTCAGGATTCCCCATAAGTTTAAGCCTCCTTGTTTTGAAAAGTACAACGGGACTTCCTGCCCGCGGACCCACTTACAATCCTTTCTGGGGAGATTGAAAGCATATACCATGGACGAGAAGCTGTGGATGTTTTATTTTGAGGATAGCTTAACTGGAGCGTCAAGGGAATGGTACTCCCACCTGACTAGAGCAACCATCAGGTGTTGGAAGGATTTGGCAGAGGCTTTCATTAGACAATATCAGTACAATTTGGATATGGCACCCAACAGGACCCTCCTAATGGGAATGTCACAGTCGTCTAGAGAAGGTTTCCGAGAGTATGCCCAGAGATGGAGGCAATTGGCTGCTGCTGTTCAGCCACCTATGTCAGAGAGGGAGATGGCAGATATGTTTATGAACACCCTCCAGGGAACATACATTGACAGGCTAGCTGCTTTCTCTTCCACTAGCTTTGCAGATGTTGTCATAGTCGGGGAAAGAATTGAGAGCCTGTTAAAGATGGGCAAAATTTCTGACAACGGTGCCAGCTCATCCAGCAATACAAGGAAGCCTTTTGTGGGCCCAAGAAGAACTGGCGATACCAATGCTATCCACACCAACAGGGGCAGGCCCCAATATGTTCACAGATCCGTGGCAGCAGTCACCATTCCCGCTCCAGCTCATCCACAACCAGCTTATCAACCACCGCAACCAAACTATCAGCAACAACCTCAGTACCAGCAACAAACTCAGTATCCTCCGAGAAACTACAACAACACCAACAACAACAATCAGCAAAGGCCATTCCAACAGAGAACTTCTCAGGCCAATAGGGTGATCGATCCGATCCCTATGCCCTATGCAACATTATTGCCACAACTCCTGAAACTCAACCTAGTTGAGCTAAGGACGTTGGCACCTCCAGATCCTAATAGTCTACCCAGGAATTATGACTCCAACGCCAAATGTGCTTTTCATTCAAATGCACCTGGCCATAGTACAGAGAAGTGCAGAGCTTTGCACATGAAGGTACAAGATTTGGTAGACACTAAGGCTCTAAACTTTGCACCACCACCAAATGTTAATAAAAACCCTATGCCACACCACGGAGGCCCCAGAATCAATGCTATTGAAGAAGACAAGCCGTCTTATTTAATAACCGGAGTGGGTCAGATTCGGACACCGTTGGTAGAGATCAAAGCTCAACTTCTCGAATGTCAAATATTCCCGGGATGCGAGCTAGGGTGTGCTTATTGCAACATTTCAGTGAATGGTTGTGACAACTTGAGAGATGGAATAGATGGTCTCATCCAGAGTGGCCTGCTTCAAATTACAACATCAATTCCAACAAATCCAGTGATCTCATCAGCAACAATTCCAGTATCTCCTGCAACTGCAACAACCATTGTTCCCGTCAACTCTACAGCTTCATCAACAAATGCTTCATCTGTCATTTCAACTGACCAGATATCAACAAACATCCCTTCTACAACTTCAGCACCACTTCATTTTGAATTTTCTACAACAACAACACCCATCCTTCCAACAATGTCTCCTACAACATCAGCAGCAAACAATGAAGATGTCTCAACCGTTACAATTTATTATGATCCTGAAAACAATTCTGCCTACAACTCACAAAGTGCCACTCCCATCAGGGCACCAGTCACAATATACTATGATCCACAAACTATCACGGTCCCCTCTGCAACTGCAATTAGTCCAGTCACTATCACAGTGCCTGGGCCAGTACCTTATGAAAGCAGTAATGCTATCCCCTGGCATTACGGCTCGGATCTATACTGCGGAGGACAGAAAATCACTCTTGAATCATCAACACCTGCACCACAAATAGACAATGTGGGAGGAGGCGGAGGCTTCACTCGAAGCGGACGTCTCTTTGCTCCACAAATTCAAAGACCCACTGCCGAAGCAGAAGCTGCTGCCAAGGCAAAAGGGAAGAGTTTGGTGCAGGAAGATCAAGCTGTTAAGGAAGCTTTGAAAACACCCTTTGATCAAGAGGTTGATGAGTTCATGAGAATCATCAAGAAGAGTGATTACAAGATAGTTGTAGCGGTAAAATCGTGAGTGTAAGCTATTGATTAACTTAACTCGATTAACACAAAGTCGCCACCGCGCTTTTCTTTATTTCCGAATGGAAAAAGGTAAAAGAACGAATAAAAACCTAGGATTCTAAAAGCAAAGGCTAAAAGAAATAAACAGAGATTGGGTAAGGGGATTGGTTATGAACCGGGAAGGTTTTAGGCACCCGACTCATCCGTAGTACTCTACGGGAGCCCTTTGAAATACTTATTGCTTTTTGGTTTGAAATTGGTTTGTTTAAAATGATGGAAGAGATGAGAAGAAGAATATTTTTTAATGATTTTGTGTTTGATAAGGTTTTAAAGCCTTATGCCTACGTACCCACAAAGTGCAATGCGAGATCAAAACCTCGTAGTTCGTGGTACAAAATTTGAAAAGAATAAGTGGGTTGAGTTGATTTTAAGATGTAAAGATAAGTCGTCATCCCTTAGCGAATAATTCCGCTAAAAGGGATGAATCATATCTAAACATATGGAAAATGAAAAAAGGTGCACAAGGCACAAAATAATTGAATGGATTTATATTTTTTAAAGTATATACAAAAATGGTTTTAATATATTTACATGATTTAATATTTGATTAAGAAAATAAAAGGAAGAGGTTAAAAATCGCTTGATCGAAATCAAGGTTTGTCTTTGAAATTGTTTGAAGTTTAGAAAACAAGAAGGTTTTGAAATAGGAAGAAGTTTTGAAAATTAAAGAATGGGGAAGAGATGAAGAGACTAGTCCTAATGCTTGAATTAAAAGCTAAGGAAAGAAGTTACCAAGACCAATATGTACAAATCTTCAAAATTCGGACTTCCATCTTCAAAAATTTATGACATCATTTGAGGCCAAGATTTCTAACCACTCCAACTTGAGCAAAGGGAATCCTAGAAGATCTAAGTCCAATCTCCACAAGTTCGGGATAGTAACCATAAGTCCAAAGTTAGAAGTAACAAGTTTTTTAAGAGTTTAATCCTTTATTAAGTGTTTTAATATCCAAATGGACAAAAATAAAAAGCAAGCACAATATGAATATATACAAGCATAATATGAATATAAGCAATGATATATGATATAATATGGCAAAATATAATAAGGAGATAAGGGAGCAAGAGATTAAAATAAAAGGATAAGGTGCAAGAGATTAAATTTAAACAATTATATTCACATTATTATATTATTTACAATATAAGGTGGTATGATGAACTTAATCAAGCACAACCACAACAATGAAAATAAAATCGAGGCAACCGGATCCAAGTGGATCTTTAATCGAATTGGGACAACTTTAGGTCTATGTTAAGCAATCGCCGAGTAATTTACGAAGTAATTACCCTACAAATGAGGCCGGCCACCACTAATTAAAGTGGAAAATATTCGTGTTAATACATGTTAGAGAAACGATATAATGGATCGTTCTCCGAAAACATGCCACACTAAAAGAAGAAGGAAGGTCTAATCTTAATCGAGATTATCGTTGAATTTCTCGATTAGCAACCTATCACGATCTCAAAGTATGGAGAATGATCCAAATGATCATTCATCCATAGATTTGAAATAATGAAGATTAAACTTAATCGGAAATCAACAATCCCGAATCGGAAGATTGTCATCGACCAAATGAAAAAAAAGATGAAGAAAATGGATCCAAAATTAGATCCATACAAGAAATAGAAAAAGTATTTTTAAATCATTTTCTAAACTTTTTCTAAAATCTTCCAAATTGTTTCTAAAATGCTCTTAAAATATTTTTTAAATCTTTTTCTAATACATTTTTTAAAGTACTTTTCTCCTAAAATTCTTTTCCAAACATTCTTAATCCAAAATAATATAACAAAATTTATTTAAACAAAACAAATAAAGAAAAGTTAATTTTTAAAAAAAACAAAAAGAAAAAGAAAAATGGAGAGGGAGGGGGGTATAACCCGCGGGTGAGGTGTGGATCAGAAATGGATCCACCAGGATCTTAAGCCCACACCATTACCATCTTATTCTTTTTCCAATTATTAACATAAATTAAAACAAACAAGAAAAAAGAAAAATAAAAAAAAGAGAAGACTGAGTCTTCTTCTTCTTCGCACGGACGAAACAGGGCAAACAAAATCAAAAACAAACACGGCGGCACAAGGGAAACATCATTCAATTCACGGCGGCGCTAGGCTCACCTTCAACAAACACTTGCAAATTCTTTCTTCACGCTCTTCTTCTTCCTCAACTCTTTCCGATTTCTCTCTCTTGCTTCTTCTCCTTCAAATATGCGAATCCGAAAAGGGCTTAGAGATGTTTGAGGTGAAAAGATGATTTAGGGATTTTGAGAGCTAGGTTTTGAATTGGGGATTAATTTGGCAGAGGTTCGGTATGCTCATCAAGCTTTTTTTTTTATGAGAGGTGAGGGATGCTTTTTATAGGAGAAGAGTGAAAGAGAAGGTGATGCCGTTTTGAGACTTCGGACGCGTTTTGAGGCTTCACGAAACTCTCGTGTGAGTTGCTTTGCGATTTCGTTTCATTTTTGCTTGCTGCGTTTCAAGGCTTGTATGCGTGCGTTTCGAGTGTTATTTGTCACGTGTTACAGCTGAGTTTTCGGCTTGCATTTTCAGTCTCGTGCGGGAAGCGTGATATGGTGACTTGAATTTGTTGTTTGGCTGAAGGCTTGTGAGGAGTTGATGCTTGGCTGATGTGCGACGTCTTGTGCAGCTGATGTGAAAAGGTTTTGTTTCGTACGGCTATTTTTGATATTGCAGCTGAGGCCTTGGGGACATGGGCTTGCAAGTTGGCTTGTCACGTGGGATCTTGTGAGGAAGTGTGAAGGCTGTTACAGCTTGCGAGAATTTTGTTTCCAGCTTGGAGTATTTTGATTTGGCTGGGGGAAGGTGGGAGTTGGATTAGGCTGGCGTATGGCTTAGCATGTGTTAGGGCTAACGCGTACGGAAAGAAGTTTGGCTGCAAGAGAAAGGCTTGTGCAGCATGTTTGGCATGTGTGGGCCAGGAGTGTGTACGGCTTGAATTGATGGAAAACAAATGCGGAAGCTTGGCTTGGAAATGTGTGGGGCTGATGACGTTGCTGTTGTGATGCTTGGACTTGGCCTTCAGCTAAGGTGATGTGAGCAAGAGGCTTACGTGTGTGTGATGAGAAGTTTTGAGGGATGTGGGCCAAAGGCCCCTTTTTTTGTTATGAGAAGAAAATACTAAAAGAAGGAAATGGATTATATAAAGAAATGTAATATCATTGTTTTTTTTTTATATGAGTTTTTGACAAATGGTTAGAAAAATGATAAAAATGGTTTATGAATATAAAAAATGGAATTTTGAATTATGGTATATGAAGGAAAAAATAAAAACGGATATTTGAATTTAAATGGATAAAAGTGAATAACAAAGGAATCGAAAATGGATAGAAAAATAATGGAATTGGAATGAAAGAATTGAAATAATCGAAAAATCGAAAAAAATGATTAATGGACTAAATTTGGAATAATGGGAAAAGGGCATATGGATGAGTAAATGGATACAAAAAATGGTTTGATCGAAAAATAAAAGAAAAGGTATGAAATGATGATTTTTAAAGGCCCACGACCAACTTTTGATTATTTCAACAAGCCTTTGGACACAGCCCAAATACCTTGCAACTTGCCAACTGAAAACTGTCTGATTACTATCTGATTCAAGCCCTGATAATTCGAAACCAAACTGAGGAAAATAAATCCTCAGATAATCGTTGATGAATTAATGAACACTGAAGATTTAAGCCAAACTTCGCCTGACAGCTGATGAACAAACCAAACTTTGTACAGAAAACAACTGTCACACAAACCAACTTGGTACTTTGAAAACACATTGCCTGATGAATGAACTATTGGCACACACAACTGGCAGTCAACACAATTTTTTTAATAGTTTGACCAAATTAGGTCAAACATCCACTTGAAATCGAATCGTGACTGAACAAACGCATCTGAATGACATTATTGCCCTGTTTTTTGAAGTCCTGCAACACAGAGAAGAAGAAGAACACTGCAACATATTTTTTGTATTTTGGTTAGAAGACAGTAGATATAAATAAATATAAAACAGTAAAAATAATGGTGATCCCCTGCGAAGCATAGACCCGATCTGAGACGAAACTCGGAACTAGTGCGATCTTGTTTGATATGCAGATGATATGCGAAACAATCTTAGGGCAAAAATTAGGGTGTTACAGCTGCCCCTATTTAAGTTTCTTCAATCCGGAGATATGAAGATTGACATCTTCGTCTCTACAAGATGGGAGAGACTTAAATACAGAAAACCCAATTTTTGTCCTAAGAGAACAAATGATATGATATGAATATGATATGCAAACCCGAAATCTCTGTGGGGGAAAATATGACCACCAAAGAAAAACAAAACTCGGGGACACAGAAGAAAATCCCGTTGGGGAAACAACAAACAGACAACCAAAGACTTACCAGGAAAATAAAATCACTGGATAACAGACTCCCCTTGGGAAAAAAATATGAAATAATCAAGGAACAAAATCGACCAGGGAAAGATACACACCCTGCCAGGAATATCAATCAATCACAATATTTGAATCCAAAAGATAGAAAAATAACCGTGTTAGATAAGAAATCATCAACTACCTGATTTACTGGGTAGGAAATATAACAGACTCGACTATCAATTTACTGGATAGGAGCGAAATACGGAGGAATAACTTCAATTACCTTTTTACTGGGTAAGAAAAATTCTCAAGTACCCGATTTACTGGGTAGAGAATAATAGACTCGACTATCAATTTACTGGATAGGAGTATGATCAACTACCTGATTTACTGGGTAGGAACTCAATCAAATGGAAACAAATTTCTATTACCTTTTACTGGGTAAGAAGAAAAATATTGGCTACCGGATTTACTGGGTAGAAGCTCAATCAGATTACCTTTTTACTGGATAAGAAAATAACTTGACTACCGGATTTACTGGGTAGAACAAATCTCGACTACCGAATTTACATGGGTAGGAGCTTAAGCAAATAAAAACAAACTCTATTACCTTTTTACTGGGTAAGAGGATAAAACTCGACTACCGGATTTACTGGGTAGGAGCACAAGTAAAAGAAACTTGATCAAATTGGTAATATTACCCACTATCGATTTACTGATAGCTTAATCCCAAAGTAATAATACTCAAGGTGGAGAAAATGTTGCCCACTATCAAACAATGATAGCTTAATTCCAAAGCAAATATATCCACAAAAAGGAACCAAAGTTCAATCCAAGAACAAATTGGAAAGAAACGGTCAAACAATACTCATCCCGAAAAGGAAATATCTCAACTGGGGACAATCCATCCAGATAATGAACTGGGGAGGAAACTAAATCAACATCATCCACGAGAAACAAACTCAATGGGGAATTAGAAAGGATTAACACTTTCTGCTTAATGGTCGACACTCTAAACTTGAGAGGAATACGACACACACACTCTATGGGGAAAATCCACACCCAAGAGCAGATAACAATGATAAACGCAAGAATGCAAGCAAACAATGCTATGCTTATGCGTATGAATATGCTTATGAATATGCTGACAAAACAGACATAAAGATGAGAAACAGGTGACATGAACACCACAACAACCAGATACTCGGCTAATCCCAGGGCAACAATGCAGGGAAACAACTGGAGATTCAATCTTGAAATTTGCAGGGGAATATCATAAGCCATCAAAGGAATACAATCCTACTACAAGGCTCAAATCATGATAATACAACATCTGCTAGGAGTATCATCCTGCTGAGGAAAGGTAATAATCTGCTGAGGATAAAAATATTCTTGACAAAAATCAAACTTCACAAGGAATAACTGCCATACAACTCCTGCTCCACCTGGGGATAGAGTGCCAGACCTGCTAAAAATCATATAGAAATCTGCTGGAAATCAACACATGCAGACCTACTGGGGGTCCATATGGGGATATCAGAAGTTAACATCATAGTCACAACACAGTTATGAGGGATTTTAAATCTATACCCAACATAGGGTAAAAGAAAACCTCTAAACTGACTGCCATATCAATACTTCTATATTCAAAGATGCAAACAAATCAAACTGAGGAACATGAGCTCAGCTGGGGATTCCCAATACTTCTCAGTTCAAAGATAACTTGCTGAGGAAAAGATCAACACTCAGCTAGGGATTCTGAACATCCTTTCCAACAACTCTTCTGGGGAATACATACAGCCTCCATTCAGCAACATGGTTGGGGAACAAAACATCTTTAACATCAATCTGTCAAGACTATCCAGGAACTTCGCATGGACACAACCGAAACAAACCCTGCTTTGGGAGAGACAAGTTACACACATCCAGACTTTACCATTCTTGGAATCACTGTTGATAACCTTTCTTTGTTCAGATATCAAAAGAAAAATGTTTTTAAAATCTTCAAAAATTAAATTTATTAAATTCGTTTCAAAAATCATCATCAACAATAAATTGAAATTTTGTAAACAGAAACAATATAAAGAATTGCAAACAATTGGATAAAAACTCAAATTCATTGATAGAATGGTAGTCAGCAAATGGCATGACTCCATGGATCATTACAAGTTTGAAAAATGGTAAATACATGGAAAAGGGCTACATTGAGATACAATGATCACTATTCTCCCTATCAACTTTGAACTCCACTGTGTCCGAAACTTCAGTCAAGGATGAGTGAATAAGAATCTTTGATGAATAATTCTTCTGAGGAACAAAAATCTGAAATCCTCGATTGCTACAAGTTATTCAGTCTGTCGACGCAGTTACTTGCCATGATCCCTAACTTTTGCCTAGATTGCCCTTTCGGGTTTTCAATCTACCAGGATAATTATTTCTGTTTTTGTCTCTAATTTTTGCCTGGACCGCCCTTTCGGGTTTTCAATCCACCGAGACGCTCATTTTTGCCTAAGCCGCCCTTTCGGGTTTTCAACTTAGCGAGCTGTTCTTTTATTTTTTAGGCGAAGTATTTCTTGACTGCATCCGCATTCACGGGACGAGTGATCTCCTCACCATCCATAGTTGCAAGAATTAATGAACCGCCAGAGAAGGCTTTCTTAACAACATATGGTCCATCATAGTTCGGAGTCCACTTGCCCCGAGAATCTTTAAGGAAAGACTGAATCTTTTTGAGCACGAGGTCGCCTTCTCTGAATACGCGAGGTTTGACCTTCTTATCAAAAGCTTTCTTCATTCTTTGCTGGTACAACCGACCATGACACAAAGCTTTAAATCTCTTTTCTTCAATCAAATTCAACTGGTCAAATCTACTCTGACACCATTCAGCCTCAGTCAACTTGGCTTCCATCAGAACTCTCATTGATGGGATCTCAACTTCGACGGGGAGCACTGCTTCCATACCATAAATAAGTGAGAAAGGGGTTGCCCCTGTTGAAGTGCGGACAGATGTACGATACCCATGCAAAGCAAACGGGAGCATCTCATGCCAGTCCTTGTATGTCACAACCATCTTCTGAATGATCTTCTTAATATTCTTATTCGCAGCTTCAACAGCCCCATTCATCTTCGGTCTATAAGGAGAGGAATTATGGTGTTGAATCTTGAAATCTTCACAAAGCTCTTTCATCATCTTATTGTTCAAGTTCGAACCATTATCAGTAATGATTCTATTCGGAACACCATATCTGCAGATAAGATTATTCTTGATAAACCGAACCACAACTTGCTTGGTCACATTAGCATACGATGCCGCTTCAACCCACTTGGTGAAGTAGTCAATTGCCACGAGAATAAAACGATGTCCATTCGAAGCCTTGGGTTCAATCATGCCAATCATATCAATTCCCCACATGGAGAAAGGCCATGGGGAAGAAATCACATTGAGATAAGCTGGTGGCACATGAATCTTATCAGCATACACCTGACACTTATGGCATTTTTTCACATATTTGCAACAATCAGATTCCATTGTCAGCCAATAGTAACCTGCTCTCAACATCTTTTTAGCCATTGCATGCCCATTAGCATGAGTGCCAAAAGATCCTTCATGAATTTCTTTCATCAACAGGTCTGCTTCGTGTCTATCCACGCATCTGAGCAAGACCATGTCAAAATTTCTCTTGTAAAGCACATTTCCATTCAGGAAGAAATTTCCTGCCAACCTCCTCAAAGTTCTTTTATCTTTACCAGATGCCCCAAGCGGGTATTCTTGACTCTGGAGGAAACATTTAATATCGTGATACCAAGGCTTATCATCATGGACTTCCTCAACTGCAAACACATGAGCTGGTCTTTCGAGCCGATTCACACTGATCACAGGAACATCATTCCACTGGTGCACTTTTATCATGGAAGCTATGGTTGCCAAAGCATCTGCCATCTGATTCTCATCACGAGGAATATAATGGAACTCAACTTCAGTGAAGAAAGTTGATATCTTCCTGGCATAATCTCTATAGGGGATCAAGTGAGGTTGATGAGTTACCCACGTGCCCTGAATCTGATTAATCACCAATGCAGAATCTCCATATACATCAAGATGTTTAATCCTTAAATCAACAGCTTCTTCCAGACCCATAATGCAGGCTTCATACTCAGCTTCATTGTTGGTACAAGGAAAAGTCAATCTTGCGGAAAAAGGAATATGTGAACCATCGGGAGTAATGATCATTGCCCCAATTCCTCTTCCACGTGCATTCACAGCACCATCAAAAACTAAACCCCATCGAGATCCAGGCTCCGGCCCTTCCTCAATCAGAGGTTCATCATTATCTTTCACTTTCAAAAACATCACATCTTCATCTGGAAAGTCAAACTTGACAGGTTGGTAATCATCAATCGGTTGATGTGCCAAATAGTCAGCCAAGATACTACTTTTTATAGCTTTTTGAGTCCGGTACTCGATATCATATTCTGATAATAACATTTGCCAACGAGCAATCCTCCCAGTTAAAGCAGGCTTTTCAAAAATATACTTGATTGGATCCATTTTAGAGATCAACCAAGTCGTATGATTCAGCATATACTGGCGAAGACGCTTTGCAGCCCAAGCTAAGGCACAACAAGTTTTTTCAAGCATTGAATACCGAGACTCACAATCAGTGAATTTCTTACTCAAGTAGTAAATTGCATGTTCTTTTCTTCCAGTTTCATCTTGCTGACCAAGCACACAACCCATGGAATCTTCCAACACAGTCAAGTACATGATCATTGGTCTACCTTCTACCGGAGGAGACAAAATAGGAGGTTCAAGCAGATATTCTTTAATACTTTCAAACGCCTTCTGACAATCATCTGTCCAAACACAACTTTTATCTTTCCGAAGCAACTTGAAAATCGGAGCACATGTGGCAGTCATGTGAGAGATAAACCTTGAGATATAATTCAATCGGCCCAAGAATCCTCTGACTTGCTTTTCGGTTCTTGGAGCAGGCATTTCCTGAATAGCTTTCACTTTATCAGGATCAACTTCAATACCTCTTTGGCTGACAATGAAACCTAGCAACTTTCCAGAACGTACACCAAATGTGCACTTGTTCGGATTCAGACGAAGCTTATACTTCCTCAATCTTTGAAACAACTTCAGCAAATGCTCAACATGATCCTCTTCAGTCTTTGACTTGGCGATCATATCATCAACATATACTTCGATTTCTTTATGCATCATATCATGGAAAAGTGTAGTCATAGCTCTTTGGTACGTCGCCCCAGCATTCTTCAATCCAAAAGGCATCACTCTGTAACAGAATGTTCCCCATGGTGTAATAAATGTGGTCTTTTCCATATCCTCGGGTGCCATCTTTATTTGATTGTAACCGGAAAATCCGTCCATAAAAGAGAACACATCAAACTTAGCCGTATTATCTACCAACATATCAATATGTGGCAATGGAAAATCATCTTTCGGACTAGCTTTGTTCAAATCTCTGTAATCTACGCACATTCGGACTTTTCCGTCTTTCTTCGGAACTGGAACAATATTAGCCACCCATTCAGGATAAATTGACGTCACAAGGAAACCTGCATCAATCTGCTTTTGAACCTCCTCTTTGATTTTTAATGCCATGTCTGTATGAGTTCTTCTGAGCTTCTGCTTTACAGGCGGACATTCAGGCTTCAGCGGCAATCTATGCTCCACAATATTAGTATCAAGACCTGGCATGTCTTGATAAGACCACGCAAATACATCAACATATTCTCTGAGAAGCTCTATAATCCTCTTCTTAACATCAGGATCCAACAATGCTCCAACTTTGACTTCTTTCTTTTCATCTTCAGAACCCAAGTTGACCATCTCTATAGACTCTCCATGAGGCTGAATAATCTTTTCCTCGTGCTCAAGCAACCGAGAAATTTCATCTGGAATCTCTTCATCATCCTCTTCCTCAGCTTCAAACACAGGGAATTCAAAGTTGGGAGAGGGCATAGGATCATTGTTTTCAATGGGTTTATCAATCAATCTGCACAATGATTTTATTTTTATTTTAGAAGATGAGCAAAAGTGCAAACAATATGCAGATACACAATTATTATTATTTTTAGGGTTTTTTATGTTACCATTTTTCAGAATAAAGCAAAAATGAAAAACACATATGGAAATAACAAAATAACACTTTATTGATGATGATAAAATTTGAAACAAAGCCCGACAAGCATCACTTTCACCTTGGGCAGAGTGAAAGGATTTTTGAAAGAAAATAAAAACAATTACTTTGAAGAATGAACGATAAAAGGAACATCAACAGCGATCCAGTTCTGGAAAATCTTTCCGTGTGTAACAAAGTCAAGCATTTCTTCGTCTTCATCATCGTCATCAATGATGGCAGCAGCGGAATGGTCGTTGATAAATCCAGCACTTCGGAATCCTTCTTGAATAGTCTTGGGATCTTTGACAACTGCACCTGGCGCAAAGCCGATACCGAAACCTTCCTTGTTGTCGACAGCATCAATAATTCTTCCCCAACCATCAGACTGACCCGCTTCAATCACTCGCAGAGCATCTTTGAAAGAGGACATGGGCATAGCATTCTTCTTAACAACACTATTCACAACAGAAAGAGCTTGAAACGACGTTCCCACCTCGTCCTCAGCATCAATATAAGAAAAAGAAGACAGATTACTCACAAGCATCGCCCTCTCACCTTCAATGGTCACCAATTTTCCTTCTCTCACAAACTTCAATTTCTGATGAAGAGTGGATGTTACAGCTCCAGCTTCGTGGATCCATGGTCTTCCGAGGAGACAACTATATGCGGGACGTATATCCATTACTTGAAAAGTAATCTTGAATATAAACGGTCCAATAAGAATGGGAAGATCCACCTCTCCAATCACTGTCTTCTTTGACCCGTCAAATGCCTTTACTATAATCCCACTATGCCTCATGGGAGCACCTTGAAATGCAAGCTTTGACAATGTCGACTTTGGCAAAACATTCAGAGACGAGCCGGTATCAACCAACACCTTAGATAAAGCATCTTCTTGACAATTCACCGAGATGTGCAGAGCCAAGTTATGATTTCTTCCTTCTTCAGGCAGATCGTCATCACAGAAACTCAAATTGTTGCATGAAGTGATATTCGCCACGATACTATCGAATTGATCAACCGTCACATCATGGTCTACGTAGGCTTGATCTAGAATCTTCTGCAATGACTGCCTATGAGCCTCAGAACTCATCAACAGAGACAAAACTGATATCTTTGAGGGAGTCTGCAATAACTGCTCAGAAATGTTATACTCACTCTTCTTTATCAGCTTTAACACTTCATCATCATTATTACCAGATTGGCTCGATTGGACCACAGCATCCATAATCTGCTTGCTCGCACTGGTATCTTCAACTCTCTTCGGAGGGTCTGAAGCATACAATCTACCACTTCGGGTAACTTTTGTCACATCCGCAATGCTAACCACAGACTTTGGAGTAGGAAGAGGAACTTCCCTACCATTCTCTATCATCGTAGCATTATACCTGTACGGAACAGCTTTGTCAGACTCATATGGCATTGGACCAGGTACATTGATCACCAATGGGGTAACAACGGTCTGGCGACTATCAAAAGAAAACACCATTCTCTCAGGAGCCACCCTTTCAGGAAGATTGAACTGAGGCATAATGACATTCACTTCATTCTCGTATTCATCTCTCTTCGCTGTTACTTCGATCAGCTTATCGTCCATCATCTTCTGGATATCTCTTTTCACAATCACGCAACCACGCGGATTCACCGAACAGATACAACATCCAGCATAGTCATGATCGATATCGTGATATTCACTCAAGAAAGCATGCATTTCCACCAAAGATCTTCGGATATGACTGACTTCATAGATTTTGAACAACCCTGGACAACCAGCAACCATATTCACAGACGCATTACCATGCTTCGGCAACGGATCCTTCTGTATGTTTGGGTTAACATCATTAAAATACAGAACGTTGTTCCTCATCAATTTTTGTACTTCAAACTTCAAAGGATAACAGTTCTCAACATCGTGCCCCGGGGCACCTTGATGAAAAGCACATCGAGCTTCTGGCTTATACCACCATGGAATAGTTTCTGGAACTGGAGGTGGAGGACGAGTCTGCACAAGATTCTTTGCAATTAAAGACGGAAGCAAGTTTGCATACAGCACAGGAATAGGATCAAAACTGAGCTTAGCCCGAGCTTGTTGATTACCACCTTGTTGCACAGAAGGTTGCTGATAACGAGGTTGGAACTTTGGAACAGCTGGCACAGTTGGAGCCATGTTAATCATTGGTGTAACAGAAGCCACATGCTGCGAATGGTGATTCATACGATTGTGAGGTCTTCTAAAACTTTCTCGGGATACTGCATTAGTCTCATTTTCTTTCTTTTTCCCGAAATTAAACCTTCTAGAGCTTGAACTATTACTGTTCTCTTGAGTCAACCGTCCCTCACGGACACCTTCTTCTAAACGCATACCCATGCTCACCATTTCAGTGAAGTCGGAAGGAGCGCTTGCTATCATTCTCTCATAATAAAAAGAACCCAACGTCTTCAAGAAGATCTTCGTCATTTCCTTTTCTTCTAACGGAGGAACAATCTGAGCTGCTAGCTCTCTCCATCTCTGTGCATATTCTTTAAAAGTCTCTTTGTCCTTCTGGGACATAGCACGAAGTTGATCTCTATCAGGCGCCATATCAACATTGTATTTGTATTGCTTCACAAATGCTTCTCCCAAATCATTGAAGGTCTTGATTTGGCTATTATCCAGACTCATATACCACCTCATAGGTGCCCCGGTCAAACTATCCTGGAAATAGTGAATCAGCAGCTTATCATTATCAGTCTGAGTCGACATCTTCCTTGCATACATCGTCAGATGACTCAACGGACACGTATTGCCTTTGTACTTCTCAAACTCAGGCAGCTTGAATTTGTAAGGAACTTTAACATTCGGGACCAGACAAAGGTCATAAGCATCTTTTCCAAACAAATCTTTGTGCTTCAAAGCTCTCATCTCCCTCTGGATCTCAACAAAGCGTCCCTGGAAGTCATCAAGTCTTTCAGCAACTCCAGCACCTTCACTGGGCTCAGCATGGTAAATCATCTCATCCTGATGCGGAATATTGCGCACTACAGGCGATACAGCAGTCACAATTGGAGGAAGAGTAGTCCACACTGGTGGTGGGATAGCATTGAATGCAGCATTCTCCGGACGATGAGGAGGACGATATCCAGCAGGAAAAAAGTCAACAGGCATGCCCCAGGGCGTGCTAACAGGTATACGATGGTGAGGAGAAATAACAGTCTCGACAGGAATGGATGCGGTAACAACCTCTGAGATGACAGTATTCTGAGCAGGAGGACTAGGAGGCGGCTGATTCTGAGCAGCCATCAAATTTTCCATCATAGCAGTCACTCTCTCCAAGCTTTCCCTCAAATAAGTAACCTCTTCGCGCAGCTCGCGATTCTCTTGTTGCAAAGTATCCATCACTCTTTTTCGATTAGCTCGAGTATCAAAGCAATGAGTCAGCTTGACAGGATCACTGAGATGAAGACCAAGAAACAACAATAAGATCCCTGGAGAACACTCAAAAAACAAGACAAATGCGAATATGATGCATGCTATGTATATGCAAATGCAAAGATTTCAAAGAATTATAAGTTAACTTGCAATATTCATAAAGAGACACTTTTTGAAATACTTAAAAACTCATTCTCATTAATATCAAAGTTAGGATTACAAATGAAGTACAAAACATCAATAATCCTAATACATAAGAGGAAAAGTAAACTAGGCCTAAGGAATCATATCCGAAGAAGTCCCGAATCCCGGCTGATACTTCATGCGAATCCTCTTGATCTCATTCTTGTACCGCTCTTCCATATCTTCCTTATCCTTCACCAACTTGTCGACAATGGCCTTCCAAGCACCGGAAGTAGGAGGGATAGTAGATGGAGTACTAGAGGAAAATAAATCCTCTCTCGGCCTCTTCGTGACGCGCCGCTCAAGTAGCTCAATAAGATCATCCTTCTCCTTAAGCTGCTCCTGCATAGTAGTCTTCTCAAGTAACCAATCTTCCTTTTCTTTCTTCATCTTCTCTAACTCTTCTTGAAGAACCAACTTCTCATCAACGGGAGGTAGAAAAGCAGACAAAGGCAATATGGGAAACATAGGCTCCTCAGGTGGATAAGGCATCTTGAGCTTGGAAGCTCTAGATTGAACCCACTGAATATAACAATCGGACGGAGGAAGGTGTTGTCTACCCAATTGACCTTTCTCTTTCCTATGAACAGCATGCCAAGAATGAGCAATCCTTTTCTTCATCTCTATATGATCATCACCATTAAGAAAGAAGAAACGGGATAAAGCAAGATTATTTGGAACATCCTTCAAACAATAACCAAACTGACGTCTAGCCAAAATAGGATTGTAGCTAATTCCCCCACGTGTACCAAGAAGAGGTACATTAGGGAATTCTCCACAACTATCAATGAGAACTCCGGTGTCATAATAAGAACTATACCACGTCATGTCCTTGTGAGAAAGCGACATCAACCTCTGAGACCATCTTCGATTCTCTCTGTTATCCTTGAAAACATCTGACTTCGGTAGGTGCGAAATAAACCACCTATAAAGAAGAGGAGTACAACAAACAATCTCTCCGTCGCCTTTAGAAGTCCTATAGTGAAAGGCATGGTACATGTCTCCAAGCAAGGTAGGAATCGGGTTCTTCTTCAAGAAGATTTGAATAGCATTCTCATCCACAATGCCATCCAAATTTGGAAACAAAACAATCCCGTAGATAAGCAAAACCAGGATAGCCTCAAATGTATCTTTATGACCCAAAGCAAGTGAGGTGGAAGCCTTTCCCATCAAAAACTTGGCATTAATACCACGAACACTCCCCTTTGGGAGAAACTTCCCATTAAGCTCGGATTCCTTAAGAAACAATGCTTTGGCAATAATCTTGACAGTAAGCTCCTTCTCTAAACCAGTGAAAAGAAACTCTTTGTCCAGAATGGGCAAACCTAACCAATGAGAATATTCCTCCAAAGTAGGTACAAGCTGATAATCCGGAAAGGTAAAACAATGGTGCAACGGGTCATAAAACTGAGCCAAAGTAGAGAGAATCCCCTCAGGTACATCAAGATCCAACATGTGCAACAGCTTTCCATGACATTTTCGGAACTCTTGGGTATCAGCAACCAAAGCTCCTAGCTTCCTTAACTCTACAATATTAGGACTCTTGAAAGTATACTTCTTTGTATTCCTCCTTTCGAAAGTCATAGCCATGGACATCTGAAATTTGCAAAAGTTTCTTATAAGTCCTTTGAAATCTTACGGATAATGCTCATGAATGTTATGATGACATGTATGCAACAACCACAAACAAGATCACACAAGGCACACAGGCTTAGGTTCCGAGTCACGAGCATGAAGTCAAGGTAACAGAACCAACCCACACAGGTAAGTACTAAGGTTTTGTCTTCATTGTACCTGCAAGAAACCAAAAGGGTGCTAACAGAGGTGCCCGGAGTTATCATCCATCTTTAGAATTTTATCGGTACGTTGGATTACTCCCCAACCGATAACATTCTTAAAATAGACCTCGTCCGAGTGTAGTATCGCGTGACAACCGCCTTAGATTTACATCCAGACAGCTTCCGCACTACGTTCCTAAATTGGCTTAGATGGGTTAAGGGTTCTAAGGTCCTCAGTATGATCAGCTCAAGGTCGGAAAATAATGCCACGTACGATTACTCGTCATGACATTGATAGTCCAAGAGAGCCTAACCGAGTGGAGATTATCAAATTGATATTGCTTTGGACTACTCCATCGCATATCGCTTCGAATATCGCCGTCCTATCATAAGTGTCACTCAGATCCGGGTTAGAATCTATCTCACACAGAGGATCACCAAAAACCAAAACGGAACAAACAAATAACAAACAAGTCAAACCAAAGCAATAAATAAATCAAAGTAGGCTAAATCCGCTTAGAGATTAGTCCCCAGCAGAGTCGCCACTTTTCTGTAGCGGTAAAATCGTGAGTGTAAGCTATTGATTAACTTAACTCGATTAACACAAAGTCGCCACCGCGCTTTTCTTTATTTCCGAATGGAAAAAGGTAAAAGAACGAATAAAAACCTAGGATTCTAAAAGCAAAGGCTAAAAGAAATAAACAGAGATTGGGTAAGGGGATTGGTTATGAACCGGGAAGGTTTTAGGCACCCGACTCATCCGTAGTACTCTACGGGAGCCCTTTGAAATACTTATTGCTTTTTGGTTTGAAATTGGTTTGTTTAAAATGATGGAAGAGATGAGAAGAAGAATATTTTTTAATGATTTTGTGTTTGATAAGGTTTTAAAGCCTTATGCCTACGTACCCACAAAGTGCAATGCGAGATCAAAACCTCGTAGTTCGTGGTACAAAATTTGAAAAGAATAAGTGGGTTGAGTTGATTTTAAGATGTAAAGATAAGTCGTCATCCCTTAGCGAATAATTCCGCTAAAAGGGATGAATCATATCTAAACATATGGAAAATGAAAAAAGGTGCACAAGGCACAAAATAATTGAATGGATTTATATTTTTTAAAGTATATACAAAAATGGTTTTAATATATTTACATGATTTAATATTTGATTAAGAAAATAAAAGGAAGAGGTTAAAAATCGCTTGATCGAAATCAAGGTTTGTCTTTGAAATTGTTTGAAGTTTAGAAAACAAGAAGGTTTTGAAATAGGAAGAAGTTTTGAAAATTAAAGAATGGGGAAGAGATGAAGAGACTAGTCCTAATGCTTGAATTAAAAGCTAAGGAAAGAAGTTACCAAGACCAATATGTACAAATCTTCAAAATTCGGACTTCCATCTTCAAAAATTTATGACATCATTTGAGGCCAAGATTTCTAACCACTCCAACTTGAGCAAAGGGAATCCTAGAAGATCTAAGTCCAATCTCCACAAGTTCGGGATAGTAACCATAAGTCCAAAGTTAGAAGTAACAAGTTTTTTAAGAGTTTAATCCTTTATTAAGTGTTTTAATATCCAAATGGACAAAAATAAAAAGCAAGCACAATATGAATATATACAAGCATAATATGAATATAAGCAATGATATATGATATAATATGGCAAAATATAATAAGGAGATAAGGGAGCAAGAGATTAAAATAAAAGGATAAGGTGCAAGAGATTAAATTTAAACAATTATATTCACATTATTATATTATTTACAATATAAGGTGGTATGATGAACTTAATCAAGCACAACCACAACAATGAAAATAAAATCGAGGCAACCGGATCCAAGTGGATCTTTAATCGAATTGGGACAACTTTAGGTCTATGTTAAGCAATCGCCGAGTAATTTACGAAGTAATTACCCTACAAATGAGGCCGGCCACCACTAATTAAAGTGGAAAATATTCGTGTTAATACATGTTAGAGAAACGATATAATGGATCGTTCTCCGAAAACATGCCACACTAAAAGAAGAAGGAAGGTCTAATCTTAATCGAGATTATCGTTGAATTTCTCGATTAGCAACCTATCACGATCTCAAAGTATGGAGAATGATCCAAATGATCATTCATCCATAGATTTGAAATAATGAAGATTAAACTTAATCGGAAATCAACAATCCCGAATCGGAAGATTGTCATCGACCAAATGAAAAAAAAGATGAAGAAAATGGATCCAAAATTAGATCCATACAAGAAATAGAAAAAGTATTTTTAAATCATTTTCTAAACTTTTTCTAAAATCTTCCAAATTGTTTCTAAAATGCTCTTAAAATATTTTTTAAATCTTTTTCTAATACATTTTTTAAAGTACTTTTCTCCTAAAATTCTTTTCCAAACATTCTTAATCCAAAATAATATAACAAGATTTATTTAAACAAAACAAATAAAGAAAAGTTAATTTTTAAAAAAAACAAAAAGAAAAAGAAAAATGGAGAGGGAGGGGGGTATAACCCGCGGGTGAGGTGTGGATCAGAAATGGATCCACCAGGATCTTAAGCCCACACCATTACCATCTTATTCTTTTTCCAATTATTAACATAAATTAAAACAAACAAGAAAAAAGAAAAATAAAAAAAAGAGAAGACTGAGTCTTCTTCTTCTTCGCACGGACGAAACAGGGCAAACAAAATCAAAAACAAACACGGCGGCACAAGGGAAACATCATTCAATTCACGGCGGCGCTAGGCTCACCTTCAACAAACACTTGCAAATTCTTTCTTCACGCTCTTCTTCTTCCTCAACTCTTTCCGATTTCTCTCTCTTGCTTCTTCTCCTTCAAATATGCGAATCCGAAAAGGGCTTAGAGATGTTTGAGGTGAAAAGATGATTTAGGGATTTTGAGAGCTAGGTTTTGAATTGGGGATTAATTTGGCAGAGGTTCGGTATGCTCATCAAGCTTTTTTTTTTATGAGAGGTGAGGGATGCTTTTTATAGGAGAAGAGTGAAAGAGAAGGTGATGCCGTTTTGAGACTTCGGACGCGTTTTGAGGCTTCACGAAACTCTCGTGTGAGTTGCTTTGCGATTTCGTTTCATTTTTGCTTGCTGCGTTTCAAGGCTTGTATGCGTGCGTTTCGAGTGTTATTTGTCACGTGTTACAGCTGAGTTTTCGGCTTGCATTTTCAGTCTCGTGCGGGAAGCGTGATATGGTGACTTGAATTTGTTGTTTGGCTGAAGGCTTGTGAGGAGTTGATGCTTGGCTGATGTGCGACGTCTTGTGCAGCTGATGTGAAAAGGTTTTGTTTCGTACGGCTATTTTTGATATTGCAGCTGAGGCCTTGGGGACATGGGCTTGCAAGTTGGCTTGTCACGTGGGATCTTGTGAGGAAGTGTGAAGGCTGTTACAGCTTGCGAGAATTTTGTTTCCAGCTTGGAGTATTTTGATTTGGCTGGGGGAAGGTGGGAGTTGGATTAGGCTGGCGTATGGCTTAGCATGTGTTAGGGCTAACGCGTACGGAAAGAAGTTTGGCTGCAAGAGAAAGGCTTGTGCAGCATGTTTGGCATGTGTGGGCCAGGAGTGTGTACGGCTTGAATTGATGGAAAACAAATGCGGAAGCTTGGCTTGGAAATGTGTGGGGCTGATGACGTTGCTGTTGTGATGCTTGGACTTGGCCTTCAGCTAAGGTGATGTGAGCAAGAGGCTTACGTGTGTGTGATGAGAAGTTTTGAGGGATGTGGGCCAAAGGCCCCTTTTTTTGTTATGAGAAGAAAATACTAAAAGAAGGAAATGGATTATATAAAGAAATGTAATATCATTGTTTTTTTTTTATATGAGTTTTTGACAAATGGTTAGAAAAATGATAAAAATGGTTTATGAATATAAAAAATGGAATTTTGAATTATGGTATATGAAGGAAAAAATAAAAACGGATATTTGAATTTAAATGGATAAAAGTGAATAACAAAGGAATCGAAAATGGATAGAAAAATAATGGAATTGGAATGAAAGAATTGAAATAATCGAAAAATCGAAAAAAATGATTAATGGACTAAATTTGGAATAATGGGAAAAGGGCATATGGATGAGTAAATGGATACAAAAAATGGTTTGATCGAAAAATAAAAGAAAAGGTATGAAATGATGATTTTTAAAGGCCCACGACCAACTTTTGATTATTTCAACAAGCCTTTGGACACAGCCCAAATACCTTGCAACTTGCCAACTGAAAACTGTCTGATTACTATCTGATTCAAGCCCTGATAATTCGAAACCAAACTGAGGAAAATAAATCCTCAGATAATCGTTGATGAATTAATGAACACTGAAGATTTAAGCCAAACTTCGCCTGACAGCTGATGAACAAACCAAACTTTGTACAGAAAACAACTGTCACACAAACCAACTTGGTACTTTGAAAACACATTGCCTGATGAATGAACTATTGGCACACACAACTGGCAGTCAACACAATTTTTTTAATAGTTTGACCAAATTAGGTCAAACATCCACTTGAAATCGAATCGTGACTGAACAAACGCATCTGAATGACATTATTGCCCTGTTTTTTGAAGTCCTGCAACACAGAGAAGAAGAAGAACACTGCAACATATTTTTTGTATTTTGGTTAGAAGACAGTAGATATAAATAAATATAAAACAGTAAAAATAATGGTGATCCCCTGCGAAGCATAGACCCGATCTGAGACGAAACTCGGAACTAGTGCGATCTTGTTTGATATGCAGATGATATGCGAAACAATCTTAGGGCAAAAATTAGGGTGTTACAATAGTGGACCAGCTTCACCAGACGCCTTCCAAGATCTCTATTCTATCATTGCTTATGTGCTCCGAAGCTCATCGGAATGCACTACTAAAAGTCTTGCACGCAGCCTATGTGCCTGAAGAGATCACCGTCAATCAGTTGGAAGCAGTGGTTGGAAATGTTACTGCTAGCAATGGGCTAGGGTTCACCAACACTGATTTGACTACGGAAGGCCGTAGTCATAACAAGGCTTTGCACATTACCATGGAATGTAAAGGTGTAGTCCTTTCCCATGTGCTGGTAGATGCAGGATCATCCCTCAATGTCTTACCTAAAAAAGCCCTTGTAAAGCTGGAATATGAAGGATTGGCATTACGCCCCAGCAACCTGGTGGTGAGAGCTTTTGATGGTTCTAAGAGATCGGTTCTGGGAGAAATTGAGTTGCCTATAACGATTGGCCCACAAACTTTCAAAACGACCTTCTACGTGATGGATATACAGCCTGCCTACAGCTGTCTATTGGGTAGGCCATGGATTCACGCCGCTGGCGCCGTGACCTCAACCCTTCACCAGAAGTTAAAATTCGAGTGGGAGGGTCAAGTCGTTACTATCTGTGGAGAGGAGGATATTTTTGTCAGCCACCTGGCTACCTACAAATATATTGAGATGGATGGGGAGATCCATGAAACAATGAGTCAAGGGTTTGAGGCCTTGAACGTAAATGAAGCATCTGCTGTGCCTGGAATCTCCATGGCATCTTATCAACAAGCCTGGAAGGTTGTTGAGGAGGGAACTGCCCAAGGCTGGGGCAAGGTCTTATCTGTGGAGAAGAAGAAGGACAAATCTGGGTTGGGTTACAGACCAACTCAGCAAAGTCAAGCAAAGGTTGCTGAAAAGCCCGGTTTTGTCAGTGGGGGGATGCTCACCCCTGATGTTATCAACAATTTGGAAGACGAGTTGGAAGAGGAGCGCAATCTGGAGAATTGGATTCGTCCAAAGATCCCGGGGAGCAGTATCTCAAACTGGTCTTCCCAGGAAATTATAAGAGTTACTCATGCAGAGTAATTATTATTTCCTGTATTTTTATAGCATGCATCAAAGTCTTGCATCTTGCCCAAGATGACAAGACTCATTTTGTAATCGGGCCATCTGTACTTTTTGTGCAACAAGATTAATCAATGAAATATCAGACATCTTTTTGCAAATGAGTCCTTTCCTTTTCCGCTCACTGTTTTTCCATTTTTCTTTTTGTACAAAAAATAAATGGCGATGTTTTCAAAATGACAACTTTATTTCACTTTTCTAAGCAAGAGTAAAATCAATCACTAAAATGAACAAACTGAACCCTTGCAGAGAGTGCTTTCCAGACAGCACCGACAACAGCACGGCTATGACTTCGTATGACTTTGACAATCCAATCAATCAAGCTGATGAAGGGGTTGAAGAAGAATATGAGCTTCCTGAAGAGCTAGCCAGGTTGTTGAGACAAGAGGAGAAGGTCATCACTCCTCATCAGGAGGAGGTCGAAACGATTAATCTTGGTACAAATGAAGACGTGAAAGAAGTTAGAATCGGGGCCTGCCTGCAAGACTCAGTGAAGAGACAACTGATCGATCTACTTCAGGAGTATGTGGATGTGTTTGCTTGGTCTTACCAAGATATGCCAGGGTTGGACACCGATATTGTTGTGCACAAGCTACCTTTAAGAGAAGAATGTCCACCGGTTAAACAGAAACTGCGCTGTACTCGCCCAGACATGGCCATGAAGATCAAGGAAGAGGTACAAAAGCAGTGGGACGCCGGGTTCCTTGCTGTGACTAGCTATCCACCGTGGGTTGCTAACATTGTGCCTGTGCCCAAGAAAGACGGCAAAGTAAGGATGTGTGTTGACTACCGGGATCTGAACAGAGCCAGCCCGAAAGATGACTTCCCATTACCTCACATCGATGTATTGGAGTATAACACGGCTCAGTTCTCGGTATTCTCCTTCATGGACGGATTTTCAGGATACAATCAGATTAAAATGTCACCTGAAGACATGGAGAAGACAACATTCATCACACCCTGGGGCACCTTCTGTTACAAGGTGATGCCATTTGGACTGAAGAATGCCGGTGCGACATATCAACGGGCTATGGTGACATTATTCCACGATATGATCCATAAAGAAATAGAATGTTACGTGGATGACATGATTGCCAAGTCCCTTACCGAAGAAGATCACCTGGTAAATCTGTTAAAGCTCTTCAAGCGTCTGAGGAAGTACCAATTGAAGTTGAACCCCAACAAATGCACATTCGGGGTGCGATCTGGTAAGCTGCTGGGATTTATTGTAAGTGAAAAAGGGATTGAAGTTGACCCTGATAAAGTCAAAGCTATTCAAGAGATGCCTGCACCAAAGACAGAGAAGGAAGTTCGAGGGTTCCTAGGTCGATTGAACTACATTTCAAGGTTCATATCTCACCTTACAGCAACCTGTGAACCTTTGTTCAAACTGTTGAGAAAAGAATAGACGGTCAGGTGGAACGAAGATTGCCAAAAGGCTTTTGACAAGATCAAGGAATACTTACAAGAGCCTCCAATCCTTATGCCTCCAGTTGAAGGAAGACCTCTGATAATGTATTTGACAGTATTAGAGGAGTCAATGGGGTGTGTGTTGGGCCAGCATGACGAGTCTGGTCGAAAAGAGTATGCAATATACTACCTGAGCAAAAAGTTTACCGACTGTGAACAACGTTATTCACTGCTCGAGAAAACTTGTTGTGCTTTAGCGTGGGATGCTCGCCGACTGAGACAGTATATGCTGACCCACACCACCTTATTGATCTCAAAAATGGACCCAGTTAAGTACATATTTGAGAAGCCAGCTCTTACCGGACGGGTTGCAAGATGGCAAATGATTCTTACAGAATATGACATCCAATACACATCTCAGAAAGCCATCAAGGGCAGTGTATTGTCTGAATATCTTGCTGAGCAACCTATTGATGATTACCAGCCTATGATATTTGACTTCCCTGATGAAGACATCATGTTCATAAAAGCGAAAGATCATGAAGAGCCTATTCACACTGAAGGGCCTGACCCGGAAGAAGAATGGACTATGATGTTCGATGGGGCTGTTAATATGAATGGTCGTGGTGTTGGTGCAGTACTCATTACACCTAAGGGGGTTCACATGCCTTTCTCGGCAAAACTCACCTTCAACTGCACTAACAACGAAGCTGAATACGAAGCTTGCATTATGGGTCTTGAGGAAGCCATTGACCTCAGGATCAAGACATTGACTGTATTCAGAGACTCAGCTCTGGTAGTTAATCAAACCAACGGCAAATGGTACACACACCAAGATCATCTGATACCTTACAGGGATTATACAAGGAGGTTGTTGAATTTCTTCACAACAGTCAAGCTTGAGTATATCCCTCGGGACGAGAATCAGTTTGCAGATGCTCTTGCCACCATTTCATCCATGATCAAAGTTCAGGCTGCTAACTTTGTACCTCAGATTTCAGTGTCCCGACTCGACAGACCAGCATATGTATTTGCAGCAGATGTTGTCAAAGACGATAAGCCTTGGTTCCATGACATTAAATGCTTCTTGGAGGATCAAACATACCCGCCTGGGGCATCTTCCAATGATAAGAAGACTTTGAGAAGGCTTGCTGGTAGTTTCTTTCTGAACACTGACGGGTCTTTATACAAAAGGAACTTTGATATGGTACTCCTCAGATGTGTTGATAGAACAGAAGCAGACTTGTTGATGCACGAGGTGCACGAAGGATCCTTTGGTACCCATGCTGGAGGACATGCAATGGCTAAGAAATTGCTAAGATCAGGTTATTAATGGATCACCATGGATGTCGACTGTTGTGCTTACGCCAGAAAATGCCATAAATGCCAGATTTATGCGGATAAGGTGCATGTGCCTCCCAATCCTTTGAATGTGATGTCTTCACCTTGGCCCTTTGCTATGTGGGGCATTGACATGATTGGCAAGATTGAGCCAACTGCTTCAAATGGCCACAGATTCATCCTGGTTGCCATTGACTATTTCACCAAGTGGGTCGAAGCAGCTTCTTATGCAAACGTTACAAGGCAAGTGGTAGCCAGATTTCTGAAGAGAGATATCATCTGTCGATATGGAGTTCCCGAGCGAATCATTACTGACAATGGTTCCAACTTAAACAACAAAATGATGGCAGAACTGTGCCGGGACTTCAAGATCCAACACCACAATTCTTCTCCTTACAGGCCAAAGATGAACGGCGATGTTGAGGCAGCTAACAAGAATATCAAGAAGATTGTGCAGAAGATGGTAGTCACTTACAAAGACTGGCATGAAATGCTACCGTTTGCCTTGAATGGGTACCGCACGTCAATCAGAACATCCACTGGGGCAACACCGTACCAGCTTGTGTATGGTATGGAGGCAGTCCTACCTGTTGAAGTTGAATTACCCTCCTTACGGGTGTTAATGGATGTTAAGCTGAATGAAGCAGAATGGGTTCGATCCCGATATGAGCAATTGAGTCTGATTGAAGAGAAAAGATTGGCTACAATCTGTCATGGGCAGCTATACCAGAAAAAAATGAAGAGAGCCTTCGATCAGAAAGTCAGGCACCGAGAGTACCAAGTGGGAGATCTTGTGCTGAAGAGAATCCTCCCTCCTCATACAGACCACAGGGGCAAATGGACTCCGAACTATGAAGGACCATTCGTGGTAAAGAAAGTTTTCTCTGGTGGAGCACTGATGCTCAGCACCATGGATGGTGAAGACTTCCCGTCCCCTGTGAATTCAGATGCAGTTAAAAAATACTTCGCATAAAAATGACCCGCTGGACATAAAAACAGAATGTAAGTCCAGGCAAAAATAGGGCATCCCGGCGAGTCAAAAACAGAATAAAAGACTCGGGCAAAAATAAGGGAAAAATAAAGAAAATATACACCCGCTGAGTTGAAAAGCCGCATTGGACGACTCAGGCAAAAATGGGTATCCCGATGGATTGAAAACCCGAAAGGGCGATCCATGCAAAACAAGGGAATAAGCGAACAACTGCATTCTGAATTCGTCTGTATCGTTTACAACTTGATAAGCTTCCAAAGGATCAAGCTTCAATCAGAATCAGCCTTCTCCAGAAAGCAAGACGAGAAGAACGTCAAATGTCATACGAGTCATAGCAAAGGAGGAAGCTCCTTGAAAGCGTCGTCAACATCGCCAGCACTTTGTTTCTCAATTTATAACAGTCTCTTCATTTTAGGAGATTTGTTTCTTTGACTGTATCTCGCCAATTCAGGGCGCATAAATTAATAAAATCATATTTTTCAGTCATGTTTCGTCTTGTACATTTTTATTTGCAAAGAATGTCTGATGTCTCTAAAAAACTGATTGCATAAGTACAGATGTTTTTCTTCAAAAAAAATAAAAACACATGCTTGCAGGGAATATACTTACTCTCAGAAGTGTCCAAACTCCTATGACGGAATCCAGTAAGGAATACCTCAGGATCGCTCGTGCATTTCTCCATCTTTGCAGGATTGCAGGTATCCAAAATGCAACTCGGGGCATGAAAGCTTCATCCCAGCAAGCTGACAAATCAACACTCATTCTTAGCACCTGAGGTGCTTTCTCCCCAGCTGAGTTGCCACCGATAACTTCCCCCAGCTAAGTTGCCACTTGTCACTCCTCCCCAGCCGAGGTGCCAATCATTCTTCCTCAGCAGAATACAAAAGTCAGGGAACCATCTCCCCACAGAGTTTCAGCCTCTATCTAGAAGAGCAATGCATGGAGGAATCACAACAGAGTACGAAAAGCTTCTACAAACCCCAGCTGGGTCCCATATTACAAGGATATGTCAATCAGTGACCTATATCCCCAAACAAATACATCTCGTCAGATCCACCAACGATCTCGTCCCCAGCTGGGATGTCCAATTCAAGCAGATCGGCCAGAGATCTTCGCGGCAACGGGATCCGAATCCCGGTTTGGTATCTTTGCATAATCATAGCATTCGCATCATACTCACCCACAAAGCGTAGCATTCCGTTTAATACGGAGCATTACGGCAGAAGTCAAACATATAGCATAATCATAAGCCATGTTTTGAATCAAATACTTGTGAATAATAACAATCCAACAATATACGGAAAGCTCCCCAGATTCCCCAGCAAGAGCAGTTGCCTCACATTCTCCCAAACACCAGTATATACTCCCTTTGGCACCCGTCCGTGTCATATCCCCAGCAGAAAGCCAAAGACTTTCTCTTTGCACTCATATATACTTATATATATACATTTCCTTGACATCCGTCCATGTCATTTTCCCAGCACAGTAATGTAAACACTTTGTACATCATATACTTTACTACACTTTTCTCCTTTTGACACTCGTCCGTGTCACTCTCCCCCCAACAAGTTAAACATTCATCTATACACCACTCATACTACTCATACTTATACAGATACTCGTCCGTGTCTTGTATACACCAGTTATATCCCCGCATATTCAACAATAGTCCTTGTTCTTTGTTAACTAGTTGGTACTCGTCCGTACCATCATCTCAGAACATATGTCAAGCGTTTGTTTCTACCTGATACTCGTCCGTATCATAGTCTTAAGGATGCTCGTCCGTATCTTTAATCCATACACTATGTCAAACACTGTGTATTCTTGAATATAGATACTCGTCTGTGTCTACTATTCCCCAGAAGAGTCCCTTCAGATTCAACACTCGTCCGTGTTCCTTGTTAACCAGGTGATACTCGTCCGTATCATCATCTCGGAACACTTGTCAGTATTTGTTTCTACCCGATACTTGTCCGTATCGTAGTCCTAGGGATGCTCGTCCGCATCTTTACACAAACATCTAAACACTTATACCCTTTGTTTCTTGGATGTAAACACTCGTTCGTGTTTACCATTCCCCAGTAAATCACCAACAAAGCAATTTTTCCTTTTATCTGACACTCGTCCTGTGTCATGATAAACCTTGAGAGCAGCCGTCCCCTGCTAGGTGGTCGTCCTCCACCTCTTGATGGTCGTCCTCCATCATGCTCATCCGATGGCCGTCCCCATCGTGGATTTTCTATCCGACATTCGTCCTATGTTGTGATATTTAGCAGCCGTCCCCTGCTAGGTGGTCGTCCTCCACCTCTTGATGATCGTCCTTCATCATTTTATCCAATGGCCGTCCCCATTGTTGATTTTGGTTATCTGACATTCGTCCTATGTCATGACAAACCTTGAGAGCAGCCGTCCCCTGCTAGGTGGTCGTCCTCCACCTCTTGATGGTCGTCCTCCATCATGCTCGTCCGATGGTCGTCCCCATCGTTGACCCTTTGTCCGGCATTCGTCCTATGTCGCGATATTTTCGGCAGCCGTACCCTGCCAGGTGGTCGTCCTCCACCTTAGATGACCGTCCCTCATCTTACCCCAACAGAGCAGCCGTCCCCTGCTAGGTGATCGTCCTTCACCTTTGATGACCGTACCTCATCATCTGTTTATTTCATTTATTCTTTAACCCGATGGCCGTCCCCGTCGTGGTCCCTTTTCTTTTTAGCCCGATGGCCGTCCCCATCGTTGGTTACTTTGCTTTGTGAACTTGATGGCCGTCCCTGTCATGTTTCATTAATTCCCAGAGAATCTTACGACTTTATCTTGATGGTCGTCCCCATCATAATTCTTTTATCCCCAGCATGTCGGCCGTCCCCGTCATTGCTCTTTACCCAGCAGTCGTCCTCTGCTCGACGGTCGTCCTCCGTCGCCCACACTTTACGATACACTTTATTTTTTCTTTTACAATCTATATCCTTTTTCTTCTTCATTCTGTGAGTGCAAATTTTGGACTGTCTTTGGTATTCAATCACAAGTTATCTTGTTTGCCTGTTAAGCCGTCGCTTACATCCTGCACAGCTAACTCATGTTTGAATAGGGGCAGCTGTAAACACCCCAAATTTGCCCTCACCCATTCACACCATGGCTTGTGATCATTTCATATGCATAACAAATCATAACATCTCATATCACAATTTTGATTCACTGCATTGGTCCTAAGTCATCTGCATCTAGGGTTTGTGATCTGAGCAATCCAAGAGCTTCTTGAGCCACTCCAAAGGTCATCAATCACTTCAAAGGGATCCATATGTGTTCAAGTATCATATTATATCCTCTCAAAGTCAAAAATGCCAAAGGACCACAAGAACTGGGATTGGCATGGATGTAGAGCCAGGTTTGACTGCACAGATGACCTAAAATTACGGTTTTGGTTTCAGAGGCCATAATTCCAATTTTTTTGGTCACTCTTGTTTCTATTGGTCTCTATATGGTATAATGAGTATGCATATCAATTTTCATGAAGAAATTCCATGGGGAAGTCATCTGATCAAGAGTTGACTTTTCAGACAAGTTAGTGCAAAATCAGGGCATCTGAGGCCCCCAATGACCCAACCAAGGGGTGATCTTCATCATTTTGAGTGTATATGATCTTTATTTGATCATAGAAGAAGTTGTAAGTTCACAAAATTCAAGAATTACAAGTTTTTGCAAAGTTGACTTTTTAGGGCAAGGTTGACTTTTCATGAAAATGTCATTTTATGCAACCTTTTCAAACCTTACTTTTTGATCCAAAAATGCTTCAAATGAAAAAACCTTGGTCATGAAAGTAGTAGATTAGATCTTTCCCTTTTCAAAAATTACAAGAACATGACCTAATTCATTTTGGATCAAAAGTTATGGTGCATCAAAGTTGGCTAAAATCACTAAATTTCAAGTTATGCACCAAATGAGAAATTTGCAAAATCTTGTACCAAAGGCATTTGTGACTTCTAATTGATGCCTAATCCTTATACCAACATAACACAAGTCTTGAAGTTCAGATTGAACCAAAGGAATCACATGTTTTCATGGTTTGTGAGGCAAGATTTTTCCATGAGAACTAAAAGGAACCAAGTTGCAAAAACCATCATAACACTTCATCCACTTGCTGCCTTGGATGCTGAACCACCCTAGCCTTTCCCCTCACCATACTGCGCAGCCCACAGCCCTTGTACTTGTCTAGAACAAGACCCATGCCTTCTCTTACACAAAGTTGACATTTTGCAAAAGCCACCATACCAATCAATAAAGGGCATGTCACATCTTCTGACCAATCAGCATTGTTTATACAAACAATTTGCAAGCCAAACATCATAACACACAAGCCTGAAACCAGCAAGAACTCAACTCTCTCATTTTTCACTCTCAAAGCAAAAGCCTTCGAAACTCTTCATTCAAGCCACAAACACTTAAACAAACTGCACAGACCTTCTCAACTCATCATCCTGATCACAAAGCACCCCTCACCCTTGCCTTAAACTGCCTGAATCCAAAACACGATTCTCACCTGAGCTTGAGCAGAACCTGTTCAAACTCTCAAACCAGCCAACATAAACTCCTGCTAAGCATCCAGACATCATCAAGGGACCAAAGGGAGTGGTTTGCATCAAGGGAAGAGGTCAGAAAGCTGCAAAGTTGAAAGCTTCAAAACTCAGGTAGCTCAAGAACATTTTTTCCAGAAATGGATTTTTAAGTTCTTAAGTTGTTCTTCATGATTCACTGATTGCTCTGATGTCTTTGGTTTTGAAAATGGTGAAGAAATGAGAGTTTAATTTGTTTCTGAAACTTTTTGCCCTAGAACTAGATTGATTCAATTCAGCCAGTTTAGGAATGATAAATGTGTTTTGAATGGGGGTTCTGATTCGTTTTTAGTTGGGGATCATTTCTGTTTGATTAGATTTCATTTTAGATGCGTGTGGGAGGAGTTTGTGATTTGGAGTGAACGGAGAAGATGACCGGAACACTGTTCCGGTCACCTGAGAGTCATTAAGGGCTGATTAGGGCTAATTAATTAGGGTTAGTGAGTTTGAATTCCAGCCGTGGGATCTGGCGCCAAGTTAAACGCGCGCGCAGCAGGTTTAAATGAGGGCCATCAGATTGTTTGACTTTTCTTTTTCAGTTTAAAAATTCATTTTATTTTCATATTATTTCATTTAAATTGTACAATTTATTTTAAAATAGCAAAACTTATTCAAAAATTCTGAAATTTTTTATACAAGTTATTATTTAATTTCAGAACACAAAAATATTTTCATTTTTATTTTTAGCATTAAAAAAGTATTTTTAAATATTTAAAAGTTTCTTTTTAATTAATTAATGAGAATTAATTAATTAAAAATACTTTTAGGTATTTAAAAATCACCAAAAAATTCATGAAACCTTTAAAAACATTTAGAAACATTGTCCAACCTTAAAACCAAATTTCCTTTTTGATCTTGATGCATTTTGAGAATTTTTCATGGAATTAAAGTCATTTTGATGCATTATTTTGATCCAAACTTCCAAAAATCATTTATGCCTAACCCTAAAGAGTTGGACCTTGATTCTTTTTGCATTGCATTGTGTTTAGCATGTAGTTTATGAGATTAAATGGCCATGATTTGATCTTTCATTTTCCATTTGTTTGGTAATTTTCTTGTTTAGGAACCCTAAAACCCTAGAAAACTTTGGGAAATCATAACTTGAATTAGGTTAAGAGTTGGAACCTCTCCTTTGGGCAGTGAGTTAGTATAGGATTAGGGATCCTTTGAGTGCATTTTCAATTTTTTATGTTGATGTTTGCTTCTGATTTTGGCTTGTGTTTGATGCTTTGATCATAAACCCTAATTTGGGCTTCCATATGCATTCATCTTGCATTTGCTTGCATAACATGACTTGCCATGACATTTCATACCTCCATTTGATTCATTGAACATCTTAAGACATATTAGAAGCATGTTTGATCATCGCATCTTGCATTTTCCATGTTATATGCCATTTGCATTCCATAATTTTTCATGCATGTTCATGATCCTTAACTTGCTCCATTTGCATCCATAAGCTTGTATGATCATCCCCATGTCTTGTCTCATGTTTGTAGCATCACATAACATCATCAACATCATGTATGTGCTTCTTGTCTTGGTTCACATCATACCATTTCATTTCATTTTGCATTGCATTGCATTCCTTTCACTAACTTTTCAGGTGGTAAGTGACTTTGAGAAGTGAATTTGCCTTCACTTCTCATAACTTCTCTTCACCTCTTTTTACATCCTTGCTGCATTTTTTGTATGTGTGTGAGTTTGAGCTTTCTCATCCTTCTTCTTCTCACTTTCTTTCTTCAAGTGACTTAACTTCTTGAATGAAGCAAGTTACCTTGCTTCTCCTGATCCTTTCATCTGCTTCCTGGTGGTTCCATTGAAGATCTTTCTTGTTAAACCTCACAAACCTTAGGAGCAACCAAGCATGATAATGATTAGTGTTTTGATTAGTCTCCCCACTTAGTTTTACCTTTGTGTCTCTTTGAGTCTTCTCTTCTCATCTCATAATCAGGGACTAAACCCTAAAGGCTTTAAGGCTTTGTGATTAAGTTTATGCCTGCATCCTTCTATTAGGATGGAGTGTATAACTTTAATCCTAAGTTTTAAACCCTTAATGTGTTTAAATCTCTTAATCAATTCACTTAATAATCATCAAGACATCACACTTGTAACTTGGGCCTTGCATTAGGGTTCTAATTCTTCCTTAATTGGTTAAGAAGGACTAACCCTAGTGTTAATGGACAAGTCCCCCTCAAGTTGTCTTACAAACCCTAAAAATCACTTCATCATCATATCATTAATTAAAATCCACTTAATAAAGGTCTTGTTTTGTCATGAGTTTAATCCTTAATCATGGATTAAGTTGAGGAGCTTTCCTCAGCTTAAACACTCTCATCTATTATCCTTCTATTAGGATGGTGTAATGAGTCTGTTTAATCCCTGATTATGGCTTAATCTCATTACTCAACACTAAACAAAAACACCAAAAACATCTAAATAATCACAAGTAGGTTATTGATCTTAATCCTACATCAAAGGTGATTAAGTGTGAGAAGCTGACTTCACACTTAAGGTATTCTCATTACCCCTAATCAGAGGGAAGATGTGATAAGTTTACCGAATCCATTGATTTAGGCTTAAGCTCATTTTCCTATGACAAGCTCCAAAAAGCAATAAAAGACTGAAAACACAAAAACAAACAATAATAGTCTCCTTCGGGATTCTTTTCTCATCTCATTCACTCATAAACGAGAACTTGCATCTTCCGTCTAATGCAAGACAGTTTGCACCTGAGCCAGACAGGTCATACACTTGAGCATAGGCAAGTAAGCAGTTCACAAGTCAATCCACCTTTCAGTCTCTTTGGGTCGAACTACGGTGTTCTGACTTCCTCATTGCACGAGAGGATACGTAGGCATAACTTAACAGTTATCGAACAAAAGTCTCTGTACATTCCCCCTCTTTCCAGCATCTTTCTCTTAGCCTCATTATCATGAGCAATTCATTCTCATTCTTACACTGACACTGTATATATCACACTTCACATTCTTTTACACTGACACATGTACATGCTTTTCCAACTCTTTTACACACAAATTGCACTGACACTACCCCTTTAAAACACAAATCTTTTAAGCGTGGATCCCGTCGAGTACGGCGGACAATCTGGGTGCTAATACCTTCCCAGGTTGTAACCAACCCCCTTTCTCAGTCTCTCTGGTTCGCAACCGTCTTATCCATCTTTTTCTAGGTCTATGCAGCATTGCCTTTCCTCCGGGATAAAAATGCCTAGCTGGCGACTCTATTCATCCTCCAGTGAGTCCACTGCTGTGTGTTCTCATTGTTCTTTTCGCCGACCGTTCGCGTCTGTACCATATTTGAGCCAGTCTCATCTTTTGGGAGCGACAAGTGTCTTTTACAAAACGACCCTTTGTGAAGAAAACTATCTTGAACTTATCCATTTACCTGTACACATAATTTAACCTAGGTTTAATATAGGAAATTATAGTAACCCTGAATTTTCACCAAATCAAAATTGAAAACATAAACATGTTGCTATGCCCTAATTCTTTATTCACATTAACAAACAGTAACAAACAGAAACACTTAGTGCATCAAACAACCTAAATCGAAAATAATGGGACCACACAAGTATAACAATGGCAGACAAGATTTACTAACCTGGGACCACCTTCAAGAAGGAGAAGTCAAAATCGCTTGCTTGGGACCACTCTGAAAGTTGACTTGGGCAAACTACTATATTCTAAACTTGAGAAGAGAAGACAGAATCAAAGCACTTGGAAAGAAGCTTCAGAAGGAGAAGTCAAAATCGCATCACTTGGAGGTAGGTTGACTTATACTTTCATTGCAATGTAACTCTTAACATTTCTCTTCATATTTACCTTTTCTTTTTTCCAGATTATCCACGCTGGCCACATTCATACAATATGGCAAATTATTTACGCACACATGGCATGCCAACTCAGCATCCGTTAGTTCAAACTAACGGTAGGGACTAAATTTTGAAACGGAAAAGTTTTGGAGGACCAATGTTTGAAGAAAATATTTAGAGGGACCTAATTCAAAAAATGAGATATTTAGAGGGACCAATAACATATTTAACCCTTTAATTTAATTAGAATAACAATTACTAATCTTTTTCCTAAAAAAAACAAAAAACAAAATAATAATTTAGCTAGATTTTCTAAAAAAATTATTAATAACTTTATTCCAATTAATTTTTTTTAATAATTATTTTGTATATAACTAGTATTTATTAAAAAAAAAATTTAAAAGAGAAATTATTTTTAGGTTAAAAAAATATTAGAAATTTTTTAGAGATTAATTAAGAAAATATAACAAATTTAATAATAATAAGAAAAATATTAAATTATTTACATAATAATAAAGATAAAGATTAATGTATTAATTAGGGTTTAGAAAAATAAGTTGATTTTTTAGGGTTAATAGAAAAATTAGGGTTAACATTTTAATTAAGAAAAATTAGGGTTAAGAATTTAGGTTTAGAATTTAAATAAGATTTAAATAAGTTATTTACAAAATATATAAAAATAAAGTTTATATACAGAATTATTTATGAAATTAATTAAAATGACTAATCAAGAAAAATTATGAGATTAATGAAAATATAAAGTTTAATCAATGTTTTAAACAAGATTAATAATTTTAATATAAAACAAATTAATTAATATTTAATTATATAAAATAAATGAAATAAGTGATAAAAAAGAAAGGTGGGAAGGCCTGGTTTTGATCCCAGGACCTCCCCCTTACCACAACAAAACCAGACCACTAGGATAGCACGCGCTAGTGAACAATGAGTGAATCCAAATCAATAAATATGGAACCTGTTAAATATGATGAAAAAGGCAAAAAATTGGTAGGAGGTGGGATTCGAACCCCAGCCCTTTCAATTCTCAAACACAGCTCTTACCATTCAGCCACATGGGGCGCGTCTGATATCATATTGGCTACTAATTATTATATAATAAACCTGTAAAATACATGAAATAATCATAAAAAAAACACCAAAATCTGGGATCGAACCCAGGACCTTAGTCTCACACGCGCATGACCCTTACCATTTGAGCTACCAGCCTGCTTTGACAATATAACCTAAACAAATCATAATAAAATAAGACAAATATTTCCAATTGAATTTCCGCGCCAAACTTCATCTTCTCCGTTTGAATTTCCTGCGAATTTTCATACGATTCTTCCTGCGAATTTACCTGCGAACCAGTTTTCATAGGTTCTCCTAGTTTTCTTCAATGAGCATCAAACCTGTAACAATTCATCAAATTGAAAGTACCATTGCATTCTACACAACAAACCCAGTTCATTTACGTTTTTAGAATTCATTTATATTCATTATTTCGCAAAGCCCCAAATGAGGAGTATAAACCCTAGCCATGGCAGTTTACGTATTAGGTCATGAAACTTCAATCTAATTGTCCAGAAAGTATCCTAGGGTCATTACAAACACAAACCAGCCATTAGAATCAATTAATAATGCATAAAAATATGAAATTTAAAAAGACATAGAACTTGAACAAAAACGATTCGGTTAAGGCATATGAGAAGGTTTTGGACAATGTGAATGATGCAAATGCGTTCTATGATCATCAAAGAATGCTTTGCTGCCCTTAAATCACCTGAAAAACAACAAAACTCAAGAATCTGAATTTGACTTTTTCTTTGATTTTTTGAAAGTTGAAAGTTGTCTTTGGCTGCTCAAAATTCGTCCTCAATGTAATGGTCTTGTTGTCCTTATATCATAGAGTGAATTAGGTCAAAAATCTTGTGGATTTGTGGGCTTTTTGATGTAGCTTGATCATGAAGAAATCAAATATTTGAAAATCACAAAAATAAAATCTAACAATGCCAAATTGATTATGCACGAATTTGGATGTGATCAATCACCTATAAATGATGTTTATGACCTTCTAGAATCACAATCCCATCCAAATATTTGATTTATATATTTTATTTTGATTTAATTTTCATTTTAATGAATAAAATTCAAATAAATATTAAATAAAAAATAAAAAATTAGATAATGCTTGGATTGGGTCGTTCTTGATGTTATCATGAAGATTGGGTGGCAATTTGGTAGGCCCATTTGACAAAAATTGGTTTTAAGGCTTCATTTGCTTCACATACCACCCAAAAATTTCCTAACTTTGCAAAGGCATAAATCCCTCAATTTTAAGGCTATGAAGGTGTTCTTGGAAATTTTGGAAAGCTTAGAGAGTCCTATAACTAACCTCTTTGGTATCATGTTCATATCCTTTACCATTTTCAAATTTTGCCCTTTGGAAGATGTTGACTTTTTGTTGACTTTTAAAATGACCTATAATGATTTAGCTCATACTTTCCAAATGAAGCATTTTTGGGATTGGCTTGTGAGACATAAAGTTGTAGAGAATTCAATTTCCTTCAAAATAAGCCTTGGTTTTAAAATTTTTGATGAAGCATGTGAAAGTTATGGCTGGTCAAAGTTCGGTTGACTTTTCCTGTGAAAACCCTAATTTAGAAACTCCTGATTCTTGATGATTTGAAACTTCCTTGATGAATCATGATCAACCCTTGATCAAATGATGAATTTTAATTCATAAACTTGATGTTGGCAAAAATATCATGAAGTTTGACATTGGTTTGACCACAGTTGACCTCAGTTTGACTTTTTAACTACTTTGACTGATTTTTGCATATCTGATCATCTGACTGAGCAAACCTTTTGGGAAAGCCTTGAAACTTGACATAGGGATTCTTGAAGACATGTAAAATGTTATGAAGCTCACTTGAGGCCTTGAAAGTCCATTTATCCTGATGAAATTCAAAACCCTAGTTTAGGATGCATTGCTTAGGAGGAAGCCTTGTCTGAGGGAACTTCCAAGCTTTCTGACTAATTGTGAACCTTGTGAACCTCTTGAGATGCCTTGTGAACCATGTGAACCTCTTGAGATGCCTTGTGAACCTTGTGAACCTTGTGAACCTCTTGAGATGCCTTGTGAACCTCTTGGTACACCTTGATACACAATGCCTTGACTAAGGGAGGGAAAATTTTGGGGTGCAACAATACAGACCACAGAGGCAAGTGGACACCAAACTATGAAGGTCTCTACGTGATAACTAAAGTCTTCTCGGGTGGAGCACTGATGATCGTAACCATGGATGGTGAAAACGTCCTATCTCTTGTGAATTCAGATGCAGTTAAAAAATACTTCGCATAAAATGACCCGCTGGACACAAAAACAAAATGTAAGTCCATGCAAAAATAGGGCATCCCGGCGAGTCAAAAACAGAATAAAAGACTCGGGCAAAAATAAGGGAAAATTAAAAAAACATGTACACCCGCTGAGTTGAAAAGCCACATCAGAAAGCTCAAGCAAAAATGGGTATCCCGGTGGATTGAAAACCCGAAAGGGCGATCCATGCAAAATCAGGGAATAAGCGAACAACTGCATTCTGAATTCGTCTGTATCACTCACAACATGGCAAGCTTCGAAAGGACAAAGCGTTAGTCAGAATCAACTTTCTTCAGAAAGCAAGATAAGAAGAACGTCAAGGTCATACGGGTCATAGCTTATCCGATGGCTGTCCCCATCGTTGACCTTTTCTATCCGCCATTCGTCCTATGTCGAGATAAAGAGCAGCCGTCCCCTGCTAGGTGATCGTCCTTCACCTTTGATGACCATCCCTCATCAAATATTTCATTCATTCTTTAACCCGATGGTCGTCCCCGTCGTGGTCCCTTCTTCTTTTCTTGATGATCGTCCTTCATCAGTTTAGCCCGATGGTCGTCCCCATCGTTGTTTACTTTATTTTCCAAACCTGATGTCCGTCCCCATCAATGCTTTTCTCGAATCCCAGAGAATTTTATTTCCTTTACTCGATGGTCATCCCCGTCGCGGTTTCTTTATTTCCCAGCATGATGGTCGTCCCCGTCATTGCTTTACTTACCGTTTTACCCCCTCCAACGACCGTCCTCTGCTCGATGGTCGTCCTCCATCGCATTCACTTGACAAACATATTATACTATCTTTTACAATTTATATCCCTTTTCTTCTTCTCCCAAGCGAGTGCAAATTTCGGACTGTCTTTGGTATTCAACCACAAGTTATCTTGTTTGTCTGTTAAGCCAGGCGCTTACACCCTGCACAACTAACTCATGCTTGAATAGGGGCAGCCGTAAACACCCC
Organism: Lathyrus aphaca; assembly: GCA_963966055.1. Classification (NCBI taxonomy): domain Eukaryota; kingdom Viridiplantae; phylum Streptophyta; class Magnoliopsida; order Fabales; family Fabaceae; genus Lathyrus; species Lathyrus aphaca. Next base: position 491,396,518 of record OZ014521.1, read on the forward strand.
AAATTTTCCCTCACTTTTTCTCACACCATGGCTTGTGATATTTCATTTTTACATAAGCATAAGCATACCATCCCACTGCATAGTTTCATTTCATCTGCATCTAGGGTTTGTGATCTGAGCAATCCAAGAAGTGATCTGAGCCATCCCAATGGTCTTGAAGCTTAACAAGAGGGTCCATGTGTGTTCCATGATCATAATATGCTCCCCAAAGTTCATAAAAGTCAAGGGATCACAAAGAATGGCAAAGGCATAGAGGCAGACTGAAGATTTCCTACACAGATGACCTAAAATTAGGGTTTTGGTTTCAGAGGCCTTAATCCCAAATTTTTTGGTCATTCATGTTTCTAATGGTCTTAATATGTTATAAGGATCATGTGTACCAAGTTTGATGAAGAAATTCACTGTGGAAGTCATCTGATCATTGGGTAACTTCTTAAGCAAGTAAAGTCCAAATCAGGGCATCTAAGGCCTCTATCAAGGGCACCAAAGGGTCATCATCATCATTTTGAGTCTATATGATCTTTATTTTATCTTAGGAGTGGTTGGAAGTTCACAAGATTGAAGCATTTTGAGCCAAATGCAAACTTGCTATTTTTGGAAATGACTTGTAATGGAAACTTTCCATTTTGGGAAAGATGTTCAACCTATTCTTTCATGACCAAAAATGCTTCAAATGAAAATTCTTGGGCATGAAAGTTGTAGATTATGTCTTCTCATTTTCAAAAAGTACAAGAACATGTCTTTATTTATCCTAAAACTCAAGATATGGCCTTTCAAAGTTGGCAAAAATCCTATAATTTTCAAGTGTGCATTGTCGCTCCCCGGATTTCCATCCTGGTACAAACACGAAAGTGGCGCGGAAAGAGGCAGAGTCTCCAGCCAGGCATTTTTATCCCGAAGGAACTGGAATGGTAATACTGCACAAACTATAAGAAAAGAAAAGGAAGGACACGGGTCCTGCGAACCAAAGAGACTGAGTTCGGGAGTCGGTTACGACCTGGGAAGGTATTAGCACCCCAGATCGTCCGCCGTACCCGACGGGATCCACGCTTGCAAAGAAATATGTTTCAAAGGGTGAAGAAATGAAAGCTGCTACTAAAAGAAAATGAAGTGGATAAGAAAATAAAAGAAAGAGGGAAAATGCAGGGAAAATAAAAGAGTGCTCGAACGGGCCCTACCCCGCTGCCTACGTACCTCATCTGGACAATGAGGATCAGAGTCACCGTAGTTCCCCTAACTAGGGGTGGAAAGGATTTCTTGTGTCTTAAGGCTTGAACTGCCTATGTCAATGCTCAGGTGTTGCAGGCTCGGACGACGAGTGTGTTACCGTCTTGCAAAGTGACAAGAAGAAGCAAGTTCGCGGACAGAGCGAAGGAGATGAGAAAAGAATTCCCGAAGGAAAGACGCTTATTGTTTGTTTGTGTTTTTTAGAAGCTTTTTATGAGTGTGTCACAAAGAAGTGAACTCAAGCTCTTTTCCATGGAATGCGTACTTGCTACTACATTCCAATATGGAATAATAGAACAAACACACTAAAGTAAGGAGAAGATCCCCAAAACTTGATCCCAGAGATTAGGGCTTAGGTTCACTAACTCATTTAATTTAATTTTTTTTTTTTGTATTTTTTTTGAAGAAGTGTGTTTTATGATTTTCTTGATGAAGATGGTCTCATGATCAGACTTGTGCATCATAATGAACATGTACCATCCCAAGATGGGAAAACTACAAGTGTTTCATGGAATAAGGCTATTGCACATGAGCCCACTTCAATCCTTATTAAGTGTCTTTTATGGTTTTGTTTTTTAGATGAGAAGAGAAGAGAACCAAGAGGATCTTAAAGGTAAAAGTCTAACGGGGGACTAACAAATCCTAATGTTATCATGCAAAGGAAATCCTAGGTTAGTAAGGTTTACTATCCTAAAGAAGGTAGAGATAAGAAGAGAAGGAGGAGAATGAAGAAGAGAAGAAGAAAGGATGGCCTAAGCCCCAACAAACACAAATAAGAGAATATCATGAAAAGAGACGAGATGAGAATTGGAGATGTGGGAATCACATTCACACCTCTCACTTACCAGAGCCCCTGAAATGGTTAGTAACATAAGCAGATATCATGACAAAAAGCAAATGAGAACAAATGAAACACCAAATTAGCATAAGATCAAACCAAAGTAACACAACCAGAATTGGAATCTCAATTACAAGTGTCAAATTCAAACACACAACACAAGAATGAGAAATGGACTACACAGTTCAACATGAAGCATTATGGATTATCATGACAAAGCAAAACAAACATGAGATAACACACAACAAATCAAGCAAACAAACATCACAAACTTCAAGACCTGAACCCTAACATGTCAAGAATGTGCCTAAGCAACACAAGAAATGAAGAGTAGAAGCATACAAACTTAAACATTATCATCATGAGAAGCAAAGAAGCATAAGAAGTGAGGTGAACATGTACATAAGTGAATGAACTTTAAAAGCAAGTAACCACAAAAATTTCTCAAAGCACAAACATCAAATCAAGACCAGAGAGGTATCCTTACCCTAAGAGAGGTATCAACAACCTAAGGGAGTTGGCACAAGTTCCCTCCCAACCTAAGGACCAAACATATGACCAAAAAGGATGCAAAAGAAGATAAGCAAAGAACAAAATTCAAATCAAATCAAGTATTCATCCAAAAATTCCACAAACTTGCACAAGGACTCTTCAAACATATATATTAACATGCCAAAATAATAAGATCAAAATCAGAAGCTAAGTAAGTCAAATAAATGCCTAAACATGGATTAGGGTTATGAAACTTCTTGCACAAGTTAAGGACCAAAAATAATCAAGAAAACTTCTAAAAATCAGAAGAAAAATCATCAACAAACTACATTTCAATATGAATCCAGAGCAAAAAGAATAAATTCAAAATTCCAATTAATGGTCAAGATACAAATTCTACAAGACATCATGCTTTAAAAGTGAATAAGAAACAATTAATAAAAGAAGAAATTAATTCCAGCGTGGAAAATGAAAATAAATGGAAAATAAAAATATCAAAAATTAAAGAAAACTAAAAGAAGTTATCATGATTGTTTTTGGAATTTTTATGAACTTATTTCTATTTTTAAAAATTAAGAATCAAACTGAAATAAACATGAAATAAAAAAAAAGAGAAACCAAGCCAGGGGTGCAATTAGTAAGAAACACAGTTCAATTGGTTTAGGCTTACAACAACAGGGGGTGCGAAAAGCAACTAAGCCCAATGGATTCTGCGCATGAGTATACTAGTTACCATGGAAATTTAGGAAAAACAACAAAAACAATAACCAATGGATTAAGTGAACGCTCCAGATCAAAGTCAGTGATCTCACTAGGTCAAAACATCAACAACCACCACATGCGTGTACACTGCAGTTACCATGTGCGCGAAATAAAATGAATTAATCAGATTAAATTATAACATGAAAGCACGTGAGAGAGAGGCTGGAGTTTTAATGTGCTGGCAGGGTGTGGATCGTCCAGATCAAATATCCTAGGGCTGGGAAGTCATCTTCCTCAATTCACATTTCCAGAATCCGGTGACCGGAGCCCTAGCTCCGGCACCGGAAAATTCAAGCTCAAGAACAAATATAAACAGAAATGAATCAGAATCTCCAGATCTACCAATTAAAACATGTTGATCACGAATATGGCAATGAAAATCACAATAGATCAAAGATCAAGCCAAATCAAAGAGAAACAATTGTGTACACCAAACTTCAGATTAACATAACAAACTCAATATTCAAGCAAACGCAAAAAAAATTACACCAGGATCATTAGTGGAACAAGCAGATCACAATGTATACATTTAATTTCAATTCCAGATCCACGAATTCCAGAGCATACATGAGGTTGAAGATCCTCTGAAACTCCAAGAAAATGGTCCTACAGCTGCAGATCCACGTACTTTGACCTCCTCTTGCAAAATAAATGCAAGATGGAGCTTGAGAGAAGCTGGATCTTGTAATCCAAATGCTTTTTCTCTTGAATGGAACCTCAATGATTCTTCACTCTCAGCTTGAATAAGTGAGTGTAATGTGATCCTTAGAGCTCAAGGATGTAGATTATGTGAAGAAATTAGGAGGAGAGAGCTCGAGGAGAGAATTTCGAAAGAAAATGCAAGTGTGCAAGAGATTTTGAATCTGAGAAATGAGAGTGTGTATGCACGGTTTCAGTGCATGTTTGGCTTTTATATCATTGATCCTTTCACCTGATTAGGGTTTCTGAAGTAAAAGTGGCATGAGAAGTGTGATTGAGGTGAATTTGCAAAAATGAATGAAATGTGTGATTGCTTCATACACGCGTGCAATGCTTCCCTCATGTGTACATTATGACTTCATTTCATACCCTCTTTGCCTTTGGATCAATCCTGACCCTTGGATGTGAGTGCAACATGCTTTGCTTGTGATTTTGCAAAAAATACACTTTGTGAAATATCTCTCATTCCATGCACGAATTTGGTGAATTCTTTGGAGCAAAATGTATCTCATGAAATGCCTTGTGATGTTGTGACCTTATTTTTTCCATAAAACAGCTTGTAATTGAGCTATATGAGTTTTTGCTCTTGGTGGAAACTTGAATTTTAAGGTAAACCCTAAAAAACAAGTGAACTTTCGAAGGCCATATCTCTTGATCCATGAGGGCTATGAAAATGTACTTGTACTTTCTGAAAATGGGAGAACCTACCCTACAACTTTCATGTTTATTGGAAATTCATTTGAGATCTTTTTCACCATGAAAAAGCCTTTGAAAATTAGGGCAAAAATTGCCAAAAATGGAAAGCTTCATAACAAACCATATGCCAAAAATGGAAACTTCTTCAAAACCTCTTGATTCTTGATCTTTGAATTTTCCAAACCTCTTCTAAGATCTTAAGGACATCCCTAGACTTGAAAAATGGGGTTGGACTCCTTGAATTCTCACAGTTGACTTTTAAAATGCACAATTGACCAATTTCTTCTTATGCAAGCAACTGATGAAATAACTGCCTTCCTCAAGGAATTTTCTCACCAAATTTAATCCCTAGGATCCTCTTATCATATGAAAGACTTTGCCCAGATGAAATGGCCAAAGTCACAAATAATTCTTGCTTGAAAGTGAAACCCTAATTTGGGAACCATTGTGTAGGAGCTTGCCCTAGCTTGGATTCCCTGATGATCTCCCAACCTCCTGGGCTTTTGCAAAGGATCTTGAACTTGTGATTGTCATGTAGACTCTTCATGGGACTTGGACAAGTCCACTGGGCCCCTTGATATAGCTTGTAATGCCTCAAATCCACCAATAGTTGATCATATGCCTAATGCTAGAACATGAGAATGTTATGCTTTACTTTTCCATGCAAAGATGCTAAGGATATGATATGCTTATGATGATTATGATATGATGATGATGCTTAAAAAGAAGAGGGAAAATTTGGGGTGTTACAACTGCCCCTATTCAAGCAACTGTTAATCTGAAAAGGACGGTAGCACGGGCTATCGACCGTTCAAAATGAACTGTGGTTGAATACCAAGAAAACCTGAAATTTGCACTCTGCTGGAGAATGCAAGCAATGGGAAATAAACTCATCCAAATGACGCTTTGGTGACTGAAGTGGAGAAAAAACAGACGAGCTCCTTCCAAGTTGAACTGCTACACCAAATAAGGATACCTAGACAAACGAGTCTTCTTCGAACAAACCTGTTACGTCAGGTGCTGGACATACAAACCCTCATCACGTATACCTGTTACGCCAGGAACTGGACATACGAGCCCTCATCACGTATACTTATTACGCCAGGAACTGGACATACGAGCCCTCTTCGGATAACCCTTTACGCCAGGACCGGTGATGCAATTAAGTCTGTGGGATAGACATGCATAATCAGGATAGACGAACCCTCTTCATATATTCTCCATGGATATATGGTCTAAGACAGACGAGTCTTCTTTGAGCAAACCTGTTACGCCAGGTGCGACATTTGACGAACCCTCTTCACAAATATTGCGTAGATAAGCGGTGCGTGAGACAGACGAACCTCCTTCGGATAAACCTGTTACGCGAGGACCGGTAACCGTTTTGACGTTTAATCCCACCGTCAGGACTTCAAACCTCTTCAACACAGACGAGTATTGGATGATCATCAAGAGAAACACATAAGATTGCCATAAGTCGATGATACAAACGAATATCAGACGATGATCCAAGAAACACAGACGAGCATTTCAGGCGATGATACAGACAAATATCAGTCGCTGGTACAGACGAATACCAGAAACTCAACACAGACGAGCATTTGGAGTAGAAATACAAACGAGTACTAGAGTGATTATCAAATCAACACATAAGGATATAGGCTAACACAGACGAGTGTGATGGATAATACAAACGAGTATCCAAACAATGTAAACGAGCTTCAAACGGATAATAAACACAAACGATCGTTGGAGAACGCATACGAGCATCACCTAAGTTCAAACACAGACGAGTGTCGAGCACCAAAAGGAAGTTATACACAGACGAGTGCTGGGAAGTGCAGACGAGCAACAACATCTACCAACCATGGGCGACTGCTGGGGAAAGCAAATGAGCAATAACAAAGAGTGAACACAGACGAGTGTTGGGGCAATGCTGACGAGCAACAAAGAGATACCAAACACATACGAGTGATGGGACGTGCATACGAGCAAAAGCAATTATCAAACACAAACGAGTGTTGGGGGGTGCATACGAGCATCAAACAAATGCCTGATTGGCAACAAGAATCACAACTCTGTAGGAGAGAAACAAATCAAGAGGCTTTGACAATGCCTAATTTTGAATGGGGATGAATAACTGTTCGTATCATCACATTGACCCAAAAATAAATTGGTGACTTCTCTGGGGAATATTTCAATGATGGAAAATTCCAAACATGCAACTCTGTGGGGAAATGACAATCTTCAGACTCGGCCGGGGAAGATGCTTGGTTAAATAACCTTTGCTAGGAAAAAGTTCTTACAGTTCCAACTCTATGAGGAATTAGGAATTCAGCTACCTGCTGGGCATACTTCACCTGTGGAAATATATCTGCTTGGGGACTCCACCTGCCTTAACTCAGATGGGGAATATTCTTCTTGAGAAGATGTGACACCATCCTGCAAAACCTGCAACAACATAATACATATATGTGCCCTGGGGACTTGCATGGTATGATTTGTTCATCCATCGTCACCCGACACTCAAAGATGGTTTTAAATGTTTCCCTGCAATGTCATTTTTTCATTAGCAAACAAACACCATGTTTTTAAATGCAATGTTCTTTTTGCCAAAAATTCAGGACATTTTTGCAAACAAAAATAAACAGAACACAACTTTTGACTGAATATTCATTTATTTAAAGGCCTCTGAATATGCAAAGTTTTACATCAGGAAGCAGCCACCTTGAAAGAGATAGCTACCCTAAAATGGAGAAAATAAACTATCCTAATGGCAATGGGCACGACATCCCAATGAGTTTCCTTCTTGCTATGACCAACATGTATTTAAAATAGGCAAGTGGACCCCAAACTACGAAGGACCGTTCATAGTGAAGAAAGTTTTCTCGGGAGGAGCACTGATGCTCACCACTATGGATGGAGAAGATTTCCAATCCCCTATTAACTCGGACGCAGTTAAAAAATACTTCGCATAAAAAGACCCGTTGGACACAAAAACAGAATTAAAGTCCAGGCAAGAAAAGGGGCATCCCGGCAAGCTAAAAACAGAATAAAAAGCTCGGGAAAAATTTAGGGAAAACAAATTAAAAAAATGTACAACCGCTGAGTTGAAAAGCCACATCGAATAACTCAGGCAAAAAAGGGTATCCCGGTGGATTGAAAACCCGAAAGGGCGATCCACGCAAAACAAGGGAATAAGCGAACAATTGCGATCCGGGTAATCTGAACCAAATCATCGTTTCGTACAGCCGGACAATATCAAAAGGATAGGAATCAATCCCCTCATCTTTTCAGAAAGCAGAGGCAAGAATGGAACCTGTGATCTGAACCTGGAGGAACGATCCTCTTGAGCACAAGCTCGCCTACTTGATACTCCCGAGTACGTACTCGTTGGTCGAATGCTTGCTTCATTCTCCTCTGATAAAGCTGACCATGACAGATAGCCGCTAATCTCTTTTCCTCAATTAGACATAACTGTTTGTATCGAGCACGTACCCACTCAGCCTCATCAAGCTTCACATCCATCATCATACACAATGAAGGAATTTACACCTCGACAAGCAAGACTGCCTCCATACTATATGCCAATGAGAAAGGAGTTGCCCCAGTTGACGTCCTGACTGACGTTCGGTACCCATGCAACGCAAACAGTAACATCTCATGCCAATCTTTGTAAGTGACAACCATCTTTTGCACAATCTTCTTAATATTCTTATTTGCTGCTTCTACTGCACCATTCATCTTTGGTCGGTAAGGAGAAGAATTGTGATGCTGAATCTGGAAGTCCTGACACAACTCTGCCATCATCTTATTATTCAAATTGGAACCATTGTCAGTAATGATTCGCTCGGGCACTCCATATCTGCAAATAATGTCTCTTTTAAAAAATCTGGCTACCACTTGACGAGTGACATTGGCATAAGATGCTGCTTCAACCCACTTAGTAAAGTAATCAATTGCGACCAAGATGAAACAATGACCATTTGAAGCAGTAGACTCTATTTTCCCGATCATGTCAATGCCCCACATAGAAAAGGGCCAAGGAGATGACATGATGTTGAGCGGGCTAGGAGGAACATGCACCTTATCTGCATAAATTTGGCACTTGTGGCATCTAAGGGGGTACGAACAACAGTCTGCATCCATTGTCAGCCAATAGTACCCCGATCGCAACAACTTCTTAGCCATTGCATGTCCTCCTGCATGAGTACCGAAGGATCCCTTGTGAACTTCTTGCATTAACAGGCTTGTTTCGTGTCTATCCACGCATCTGAGCAAGACCATGTCAAAGTTCCTCTTATACAAAACCCCATCTGTGTTTAAGAAGAAGCTAGCAGCAAGTCGTCTTAAGGTCTTCTTGTCGTTGGATGATGCCCCAGCTGGGTATTCTTGTTTTTCCAGGAAGAGCTTGATATCAAAACACCAAGGTTTCTTGTCAGACACTACGTCTACAGAGAAAGCATAAGCTGGTGCGTCAAGCCGGGAAATGTCAATCCTGGGCACATAATTCCAACACAAGACTTTGATGGAGGAAGAAAGAGTAGCCAATGCATCGACAAATTATTTCTCATCTCGTGGTATATACTGAAGCTTAACCGTTGTGAAGAACGTCAACAGTCTTTTGGCATAATCCCTATAAGGAACTAAGTGTTCTTGATGTGTATACCACTTGCCGGTAATCTGAATGATAACGAGGGCTGAATCTCCGAATATATCGAGGGTCTTAATCCGAAGATTAATAGCCTTCTCTATTCCCATTATGCACGCCTCGTATTCCGCTTCATTGTTGGTGCAGACAAAAGTAATTCTGGCAGCGAAGGGAAAGTGAACACCTTCAGGAGTGATAAGAACATCACCAACTCCACGTCCGTTGATATTGACTGCCCCATCAAACATCAACTTCCATTTGGATTCAGGGTCTGGCCCCTCCTCCGGAAGTGGTTCCTCGCAATCTTTCGCTTTGAGGTACATGATGTCCTCATCAGGGAAATCAAACTTCATTGGCTGATAGTCATCTTCAAGTGGCTGCTGTGCAAGATAATCTGACAATACACTTCCTTTGATGGCTTTTTGAGAAGTATATTGTATGTCATAATCTGTTAAGATCATTTTCCACCTTGCAACCCTTCCGATTAACGATGGTTTCTCGAAAATATACTTGACAGGGTCCATTTTTGAGATTAGCAGTGTGGTATGGGTCAACATATACTGTCTCAGTCGGCGAGCAGCCCATACCAAAGCGCAGCAAGTTTTCTCGAGCAGTGATTAACGAGATTCACAGTCGGTAAACTTTTTGCTAAGGTAGTAAATAGCATACTCTTTTCGACCAGACTCGTCATGTTGGCCTAGAACACACCCCATCGACCCTTTTAGCACAGTCAAGTACATGATAAATGGCCGTCCTGGAACTGGAGGCATTAGAATCGGAGGTGTCTGCAAATATTCTTTTATCTTTTCAAAGGCTATTTGACAATCCTCATTCCACCTGACTGTTTGCTCTTTTCTCAATAATTTGAATATTGGCTCACACGTGGCTGTTAGATGAGATATAAACCGTGAAATGTAGTTCAATCTCCCTAAAAACCCGCGTACTTCTTTTTCTGTTTTCGGTGCAGGCATATCTTGTATTGCTTTTACTTTTGCAGGATCCACCTCGATTCCTTTCTGGCTAACAATAAAACCTATCAATTTTCTGGACCGTACTCCGAAAGTACACTTGTTTGGATTCAACCTCAGCTTATACTTTATCAATCTATCAAACAACTTTTTGAGATTGACCAGATGCTCCTCTTCGTCCACATAGCATTCAATTTCCTTGTGTATCATGTGTTGCACCCCAAAATTTGCCCTCTATTTTTAACTCTAACCAATTTTTTTGTTTCACATTCATTTACATCATCTTCATAGCATAACATTTTTTTTCTGTCTTAATATTAGCCGGAATAATTTCTCGGAATTTACAAACAGACTGGTCAAATTAACTTTTTAACTGTGCCTAAAATTAGTCAACGAAAAAATGTCAAATTTAAGTTTGCAAATGTCGGTAACATTAATCTGCGGTTCACGTGGTTTAATTTGACATGCTAAAAATATTCTTACGACTATTTTTGGTCATATGTTGATCAGTCTGAGCAATTTAAACGGTCATAATTTTTATTTCAAAATCCAACCAAACACTGTATTTTTCCGAGTCATTTATTTCGCGCTGATTATTTTGACGTGTTCATTTTATTTTTTCGAGCATTTTGGTGCCCAACTTTTATTTTTTTGAATCTATTTATTTTTATACAGGGTCTAGAATAAATAAATAGGATTATTAGTTATTATTTTTATTTTAACTATTTTAATTATTAAATTTTATTTAGTTGGGTCTAGAATAAATAAATAGGATTATTAGTTATTATTTTTATTTTAACTATTTTAATTATTAAACTTTATTTAGTTTTAAATTGCATTTTATTGGGTCTAGAATAAATAAATAAATTTGTTAGTTTTTATTTTAATTTTAACTATTTTTATTAAATTTTATTTAATTATTTATATTAAAATTTTATTGGGTTCCAAAATAAATATTTAGGCCCATTATGCTAACCCTAATTGGTTCCTATATATATAACTTATGTTTCTGTTGCTAAAAAAAAACCTCCTTTTTATTCTTTGTACTGTATATGGTCCGTTTGTTTATCATTGGTTCTATCATCATATGTATGTGTTAACGTGTATTACTGCATTTCAAATTTATGTATATATCACCGTTTTTTTTGTTGCTATATACATATAATAAATTCTTGATTTGTTTTATTGTATATGTTTTTTTGGTGATAAACCATGTTATGGTTTATATAAGTGCGTACATCTTACTTTGTTATTTATATGGTTAAGTTATTCATGTATATATATATATATATATATATATATATATATATATATATATATATATATATATATATATATATATAAATTTATTTTGTGACACCTTTTTTATTATTATGTTCTTAATACGAGTTTTTATATTTATTCTATATATATTTTTTTAGATTATTCGGATCGGATCGTGTCGATACGCTATTTTCACATCTGTGTGTATGATGCGTGACATTTGTGTTGATCCAATATAGTTGCGATGCTCTCAGTTTTACGCTAGCAACATCTTTTTTCCTTTTTTAATTCATATCATTTTTATGTTATTCATACACATATATTTAGATCTGCACATTTTTTTCATAACTAACTACCCTGATTTTTTCCTAAACCTTGACGATTTTGACTCAACCATTTTTTTTATACGTTTTGTTTTATTATATAATAACTATTTTCTAGGTACATTCGCATGTGCGCACGTGTCTTAGTGTCAAGAATGCAAGGCTGATAATTTTGAGGGCATTTTGAAAAGAAACAAGTTTATTATATAATAACTATTTTCCAGGTACATTCACTTGTGCCGCGTGTCTTAGTGTCAAGAAGGCAAGGCTGGTAATTTTGAGGGCATTTTGACAAAGAAACATGGGTTTATCTTCTCGTTCCTAATTTCTCCTAATTTCCTCTATTGTTTTTAATTCTCTAATTTCTTAAATTAACTAACCTTAAATATTTAGATTAATTTTATTTGTTTATTTTCTAAAAAAAACTCTTAACTTTTTTTTTAATTACTTATCTTCATAATTCATTCATAATGTTTATTAATTATTTATTTTATTAAATTAATAATTCAATATAGTTTTTTTTTTAATAACAAAACTTTTTTTTTATATATTTTCATAAACCTTAATTTTTCATGTAAACCTTAAAAATTTCTCATAAACTTTAACCGTGTTATTTCCTCTAAACCATAAACCTTTTCTCAAACCTTAACAAACTTGTTATTATTTCTTATTTTCGCTCATGTTTATGTTATTCATACACTGTAATTGCTTCGCCCTTGTAATATTTTATGTTTTAACTTGTAATATTTTCAGTTTTATTTTTCGCCATCTTTATTATGTAACTGTCCCAAAGCATTTTAAAGTTAGGATTTTATTTTCTGCCATTTATTTTCTGCCATTTTATTTTTCTGCCATTTATTTTTCTGCCATTTATTTTCTGCCATTTTATTTTTATGTCATTTAAATTTATGCCATTGATCCTATATTAACTGCGTGGTTTAGTAATGTAGGGCGTGAAAACCTACTAAATTACTTATTTAATATTTTTCTATAATCTTTATATTTTTTTGTAAATAAATGTTAATTATTTTTATAAACTTATTTTACTACTTATTTATAACAATAAATCTTTATTTTGTAAATACTAACTCTTTTATTAATTTATACATATTAAATTAATTTTTTTTCTCTAAAAAATTTCTCAATAAAATTTTGTCAATAATATTTTATATATTAATAGTATTTTATTATAATAGTAATAATCATATAGTGTAAATAATTAAAAGTTTTTCTCAATAATCTTTAATTGTTTTTCTCTAAACTTAATTACTTTTTTTCATTAATTCTAATAAGTTCTAAAAAATCTAACTTGTCTAACCTAAACTTTTTCTTTTTAATTAAATGATTAATTGTTATTTCTTTAATTTATTTTAACTTTATTATTATTATAATTACTTTATTATTATTATTATTGCTTTATTGTTATTATTGCTTTTGCTTCATTATTATTATTATTATTATTATTATTATTGCTTATTTATTGTTTTATTATATCTATTATTCTTGCTTTATAATTTATTTTTATCCTACTATTATGTATCTGCCAAAGCCTTGTAATAGCTTATAGATTTATTTTTCCGTCTTTATTTTCTTTGTAAATATTTAATTGTGTGGTTAGTAAATAGTGAGTGCAAACATAATTGTAATTAATTTAATTTAGATAACTAATTTAAAAAAGATAAATATTTGAAAATAAACACTCACACACGTAAGTCGATCTTTAATCGCCATCTCACCTTCTTAAGGATACCTCTCATGTTGCCTAAACTCAATGGTCAAGTAAGGTGTCTAAAAAGCAAAGTCCCTTCTCATGAACAAATCATCTAGTCCCTTTAAAAGATTATAAGATCAAGTCCCTTCGAGGTTGCCTACGGAATAATGATCTTGTCCCTTCGAATAAATGATGATAGTCCCTACGAATTGCTAAAGACATCCCTCAAAGTTGCTTTCTATGACCATACGATGACCCTACGTTTGTCCCTTAACATCCAAGGTAATGACTACCTATTCCTTAATAATAGGGATAGTCTTACCATTGAAAGAACATTTAAGAACAGTAAAGATTTAACTTAGGGTAGGTTCCTCTTAAGTACTTGCTCACTTTTTTCATCAAATTACTTCATTACACTTTACATTTTAAACAATTTTCAAAACAACGTCTTTATATATATCCGTACAAGGGTCATTATAAAGTACTTAAGAAAATTTTTAATCACACACTACAATTCTCAAAACAATTTAAAGTGAGCTAAGTAACTAAGAGCCCGTGGATAACCATGGATGTAAAGGGTGCTAACACCTTCCCTTTACATAACCTACCCCCCGGACCCAAAAAATCTTTTAAGGTCTTTCCTGTTCTTTTATGCCCTTTCCTTTGGATAAAATAAAAGTCGGTGGCGACTCTTGCTATCCACAACATTTAAATAAAGTCAGTTCTCCCACCGTGTTACAGAACTGGCGACTCCGCTGGGGACTAAAATTAAAGAGGGGTACCCTTAGGAATTAGAACACTTAAAACTTGTTTACTTTGTTTACTTTACTTTACTTGTTGGGTGCTCTTATGTGTGAAAGATCCTAACCCGGATCTAGCGTACCTTAGGTAAATGGCAATAGACCAAGGAAACTGTACGGCCTATACCGATATGGTTGATCTGGTGGCCATAGTTAGTGTGACTTCTTGGTTGGTGCTTATGTTCCTTAAGTAAAGTTGTGGATAATATGAGGCTGCCATATGTTGTCAATACACTAACTGACTTTTAGAACCTTAGTCATCCCATCTTGGCCTTTAGAAAAGTAGTGAGATAATCGGCTTTGGTGAAGACTGAAGTTGGTTGATACTCGATGCTACACTCATTGAGATTCTAAACTTGGAGGGTTTTGGTTGGCAAGTAAGTTGCCTACTGAACAACCACCCTTGTGAAGGATCAATGATATTGAGATCCCTTAGAACCTGGTTACTTTATAGGACAGGATGAACCAACTAAATTTCATGGGAAGGTATCTACCTTTAAACCTCATGCAAGCCTCTAAACCTAGGGCTATTGGGTGACTTGTTTGTGTGTGCCACATGTCTTTGATTGAGCATAACATCATAGCATCATCATGCATCATAAGCATAGCATTTTCACTAACCATTTCAAGGACCAAAGGATTTATCTTTGTTCTTTGTTGCAGGTCATGGCTTCTGCTCGTAGGAATACTATCTGGATCAACTTTGTAGGAATACCTCTTAAGCTTAAGGAGTTGTTCTCTCAAGTTTCTGAAAACTCCCAGTTCATCAAGAGACATGGTCATCTACTGGATCTAGTTACTTCAGGGTTCAATGAAGACATGATGAGTGTTCTGTTTCAGTTCTTTGATCCTAAGCATCAGTGCTTTACATTCCCTGACTATCAACTGGTTCCTACAATGGAAGAGTTCTCCAAACTTCTGGGTATACCTGTCCTTGATCAGAAACCATTCATAGGCTTGAAAAAAGAGCCTAAATATGAAGTCATTGCTGCAACTCTACATCTGAAGAAGTCAGACATTGTTCTAAAAACGAGAAGTGGAGAAAGGGTATTCTTGCTAAGGTGTTGATAGAGAAGGCTCAAGTGTTCTTGAAGGCTATGAGCTATGATGCTTTTGAGGAGATCTTAGCCTTGTTGATTTATGGCTTAGTGTTGTTCCCCAATCCAGATCAGTTCATAGACGTTCACGCCATCAACATATTTCTGACTCATAATCCAGTGCCTACATTACTTGGAGACATCTTACACTCTTTTCATGCCCGTACTACGAAGGCACGAGGAACTCTGATGTGCTGCATACCTTTGCTATCTAGGTGGTTTATTTCTCACCTTCCTTGATCAGTGATGAAGAATGAACAAGGGTTCAGGTGGTCCAAGAGGATCATGTCACTTTCTCATTCAAATATTCATTGGTGCTCTAGATCTATGGAAAATGTTACTATCATTGACCGTTGCGGGGAGTTCCCCAATGTACCACTCCTGGGCATAAGAGGGGGCATTACGTACAACCCTTCCTTAGCTTTACGTCAGTTTGGTTATGCTCGGAGTGATGGTCCTCATGACATGTTGATTCAGGGTATTGTGTTTGACTACGACAACGATCTGCAAGGTTACCGTCAAAGGTTCATACGAGCATGGGGTAAAGTGAACAAGGTTGACAGCAAGACTCTGGAGCCCAAGTACACTATTCCTATGGAAGCTTATCTCAGATGGGTATGATCTCGTGCTCAGACTCTTATGATGCCATATCCTGCCATCCTGCCAGTTACTATGGAGCCTGTTGCTGAAGGAGATACTTCTTATATCATTCTTCATCCAGACATGCCCACTGACATGGAAGAGTTACAGAGGTCCTGGATCCAGTTGAAGGAGCAAAGGGATACTTTTGAGACTCATTACAAAGCAAGTCAAGAAAGAATCCTGGAGCTAACAAAGCAACTTCACGAGGAGCGGAATCTCAACTCATACCTCAACACAAAGAGGAAACGTCCATGGGAGACTTAAAACCCCATCTTTTGTATTTATTTCATTTCATTTTGTAAGCCCAAAGGGCAAACGAATTTATTACTAATAAAAGTTTACTTTCTTGATTGTTTAAGCAAATTTAAATCCTGCGGTCCTTGAAAACATTGCATACGCATTTATACACCATATCATTGCATCACAGGTTTCTTATGTACAAGTTTCTTATCTTCTCGCTGTTTATTTCAGCAATGGCTCTTGAGCAAACAGTTAAAGATCTCCAGGCACAAAATGCACAATTCCAAGAGTTGATTCTGGACTTGTCCAAGGGACAAGATGAGTTGAAGACACTGCTGGCTAAGAAGAAGAATCCTGAGGACAATAAGGATAATCAGTTGGAACAACTGCAAGCGGAGATGACAGAAATGAGGATCCAGATGAATGACCAGGTGGCTCTTATTCAAAGTTTAGCTCAGGGGCAAAAAGAGTTAAGAACCTTTGTTCACAAACTTCAAAGTAGTGGAGTCAGGAATCTAGTTGTCAGTCAACCTCCATTAAAACAAGCTGATTTGGTTGAAAGGAAGATGAGGATAAAAGAAGGTAAGAGACAGGTTGCCATTGATTGTTCTTCAGTTGAAGAAGAAAGACCTGATAAGGTTAATCCACCTCAACACAAGTGTAAACACCCCAAATTTGCCCTCACCCATTCACACCATGGCTTGTGATCATTTCATATACATAATTCAATCATAGCATCTCATATCACATTTTTGATCCACTGCATAGATTCAAAGCCATCTGCATCTAGGGTTTGTGATCTGAGCAATCCAAGAGCTTCTTGAGCCACTCCAAAAGTCATCAATCACTTCAAAGGGGTCCATGTGTGTTAAGGTATCATATTACATCCTCTCAAAGTCAATAATGTCAAAGAATCACAAGAACTGAGAATGGTATGGAAGCAGAGCCAGGATTGACTGCACAGTTGACCTAGAATTAGGGTTTTGGTTTCAGAGGCCATAAATTCAAATTTTTTGGTCATTCTTGTTTCTATTGGTATCTATATGGTATAGGGAGTATGCATATCAATTTTCATGAAGAAATTGCTTGGGGAAGTCATCTGATCAAGGGTTGACTTTCTGAACAAGTCAGTGCAAAATCAGGGCATCTGAGGCCCCCAATGATCCAACCAAAGGGTGTTCTTCATCATTTTTGAGTGTATATGATCTTTATTTGATCATAGAAGAAGTTGGAAGTTCACAAAATTGAAGAATTTCAAGTCTTTTGCAAAGTTGACTTTTGGGGCAAGTTTGACTTTTAATGAAATTGTCATTTTAGGCAACTTTTTCAACCTTTACTTTTTTATTCAAAAAGCTTCAAATGGAAAAACTTTGGTCATGAAATTTGTAGAATAGATCTTTCCCTTTTCAAAAAGTACAAGAACATGACCTAATTCATTTTGGATCAAAAGTTATGGCTCATCAAAGTTGGCAAAAATCACTAAATTTCAAGTTATGCACCAAATGGAAAACTTGCAATTTCTCATGGCAAGCCTTTATGTGACTTCAAAATGATCTCTAATCATCATACCCATGCTACACATGACCTAAAATCAGAATTGGCCTAAGATATTTCTCATTCATTTGCCTTGATTTTCACATTTTCATAAGTCATTTTTCATAAAAGTGCAAAGAGGGATTCTTGGCAAAATCATTCTCCCATGAGTTGTGTGATCACTAATTGGTTTCTATTCATTACCATGACCAAATGAAGCATCATGCAACAAAATTCAGCAAGAAGTATCTCATGTGCATAACCAAAAATCATAAGAAAACACAAGTGGGCAAGTTGCAAAATCTATCACAACTCATGATCCACATGCTGCAGACATTCACAAGCAATCCAAGGGTCATCCTTGACTCAAGCTGAAGCAAGACATGCCATTAGACTGCTGCTGCCATAGCCCATGCTGCAAGTACAAATCACCTTGAATTTTTGGCCAAAACCCCCATACTCTTGGAACAGTAAACAGCCACCTCTACGGACCTGCTCCACAGGCTACTCACACATCTTAGGAGTGTTATAGCAATGCATTGGCCATTGAAACAAGACAGAAGACAGCCCTCACAAAAAACTGTCAAAACTTTCCTCTCTTCGAATCTCCTTCCACAGCCATCAAACACTCATTTTATCTTCACCAATCAACCAGAAAACATTCATAGAACCAATCCCACCCCTCACAATGATCTGAAATAGCCTACATAAGAACCTCATTTTCTGATACACCAGAACTGAACCTCTCAAAATAGCCTGTTTAAACTCCATCCAAGCTTGCCATTAGCACAAGGGGGATCATTGGAGTGAGTTTGCACCAAGGAACAGCCCAGAAAGCCCAGAACCAGAAGCTTCCACCTCAGGTATAGCTCAAGAACTTTTTTCTCAGAACTTGTTTTTCTTGTCATAAAATGAAAGTGTATGTTGTGCTGATCATAATGATATGCTTGAAATTGAAAATGAGTGAAAAATGAGGATTTATTGATGCTCTGAATTTTCTCCCGTGAAAAATGTTTGCTTCGATTTGCCTGATTCATGGAGTTTAAATGTTGTTTGAGGGTTGATTTGTGTTCTAGGATGTTAGAGGATCATTTCCCTGTGTTTAATTTGAAGTGGGGTGGCTTGTGGTGAAACCTAGGGTTTTGGTTCGCCGGAGAAGACGACCGGAAGTCTTCTCCGGCCACCTGAGAACCATTAACCCTAATCCCTGTAATTAATTGGTGTTTGAATCTGGTGCGTTAGATGCATTGACTTAGGTTGACTGGCGCGCATTCGAATGGCCAGGATGTGTCCTCAGAAACCCTAATCATAATTAGCTTAATTAAATCCAATTAATTAATTCATAAACTTAATTTACCCAGGTTTGAATTGTGACCTTTGATTCACGCGCCAAGTCAAACTCCCCTTTCCCAGAATCAATCCTGGCCCTCCATTGCGCATACTTTCCCTTTTATTTCATTTTTAATTCATTTCTTTTATTTTAATTTGTGCATTTAATTTAAAATAGCAAAATCATTTTAAAAATTCTGAATTTTTTTGTATAAACTTTTATTTAATTTCAGAAACCAAAAATATTTTTATTTTTATTTTTAGCATAAAAAAATATTTTTAAACCATTTAAAAGTTTATTTTTAATTAATTAATGAGAATTAATTAATTAAAAATACTTTTAGGTATTTAAAAATCACCAAAAAATTCATGAAACATTTAAAAACATTTAGAAACATTGTCCAACCCTCAAACCAAATTTCTTTTTTGATCTTGATGCATTTTGAGAATTTTTCATGGAATTAAAATCATTTTAAGGCATTATTTTGATCCAAACTTCCAAAAATCATTTCTGCCTAACCATTGAGAGTTGGACCTTGATTCTTTTTGCATTGCATTGTGTTTAGCATGTAGTATGGGAGATTAAATTGGCATGATTTGATCTTTCATTTTCCATTTGTTTGGCATTTTTCTTGTTAAGGAACCCTAAAACCCTAGAAATTTTAGGAAATGCACAACTTTAATTAGGTTAAGAGTTGGAACCTCTCCTTTGGGCAGTGATTTAGTATAGGTTTAGGGATCCTTTGAATGCATTTTCAATTTTTTATCTTGATGTTTGCTTCTGATTTTGGTTTTTGTTTGATGCTTTGATCATAAACCCTAATTTGGGTTCTCTTTTGCATTCATCTTGCATTTGCATTCATACCTTGACTTGCCATAGCATTTTTTGCATCCATTTGATCCATTTGACATCTTAAGACATATTGAAAGCATGTTTGATCATTACATCTTGCATTTGCCATATTGTATGCCATTTGCATTTCATAACTTTTCATGTATGTTTATGATTCTTAACTTGCTCCATTTGCATCCATAAGTTTGTATGATCAACCTCATGTCTTGACTCATGTTTGCAGCATCTCATAGCATCATTAGCATCTCATATATGCTTCTGGTTTTGTTTTGCACCGTGTCATTTCATCTCACTTTGCATTGCATTGCATTCCTTTATTAACTTTTCAGGTGGTAAGTAACTTTGAGAAGTGAATTTGCCTTCACTTCTCACATTCTCTTTTCATCTCCCTCTTGCATCCATGCTGCATTTTGTTATGTGTTTGAGATTGAGTTTGCTCTTTCTTTTTTTTTCATCTTACTTTCTTTCCTCAAGTGACTTGTCTTCTTAAATGAAGCAAGTTGCTTTGCTTCTCCTGATCCTTTCATCTGCTTCCTGGTGGTTCCATTGAAGATCTTTCTTGTTAAACCTCACAAACCTTAGGAACAACCAAGCATGACAATGATTAGGGCTTTGATTAGTCCCCCATTTAGATTTTACCTTTGTGTCTCTTTGGAGTCTTCCCTTCTCACCTCATAATCAGGGGCTAAACCCTAAAGGCTTTAAGGCTTTGTGATTAAGCTTATGCCTGCATCCTTCTATTAGGATGGAGTGTATAACTTTAATCCTAAGTGTTAAACCCTTCATGTGTTTAAATCTCTTAATCAATCCACTTAATAACCATCAAGACATCACACTTGTAACTTGGGCCTTGCATTAGGGTTCTAATTCTTCCTTAATTGGTTAAGAAGGACTAACCCTAGTGTTAATGGACAAGTCCCCCTCAAGTTGTCTTACAAACCATAAAACTCACTTCATAATCATATCATTAAATAAAATCCACTTAATAAAGGCTTTGTTTTGTCATGAGTTTAATCCCTAATCATGGATTAAGTTGAGGAGCTTTCCTCAGCTTAAACATTCTCATCTATTATCCTTCTATTAGGATGGTGTAATGAGTCTGTTTAATCCTTGATTATGGCTTAACCTCATTCCTTAACACTAAACAAAAACCACAAAAATATCTAAATAATCACAAGTAGGTTAATGATCTTAATCCTACATCAAAGGTGATTAAGTGTGAGAATCCGACTTCACACTTAAAGTATTCTCATTACCCCTAATCAGAGGGAGGATGTGATGAGTTTACTAACTCATTGGATTAGGCTTAAGCTCATTAACTTATGACAAACTTTCAAAAGCAATAAAATACAGAAAACTCAAAAACAAACAATAATCGTCTCCTTCGGGATTCTTTTCTCATCACCTTCACTCACAAACGAGAACTCGCTTCTTCCGTCTAATGCAAGACAGTTTGCACCTGAGCCAGACAGGTCATACACTTGAGCATTGACAAGTAAGCAGTTCACAAGTCAATTCATCTTTCAGTCTCTTTGAGTCGAACTACGGTGTTCTGACTTCCTCATTGCACGAGAGGATACGTAGGCATAACTTAACAATTATCGAACAAAAGTCTCTGTATATTCCTCCTCTTTCCAGTATTATTCTTTTAACCTCATGATCTTGAATATCTCACTCCTGTCCTTACACTGACACTGTATATATTACACTTCACACTTCCTTTACACTGACACATGTATATCCTTCTCCATCTCTTTTATACACAAAATTGCACTGACACTACCCCTTTAAAACACAAATCTTTTAAGCGTGGATCCCGTCGAGTACGACGGACAATCTGGGTGCTAATACCTTCCCAGGTTGTAACCAACCCCCTTTCTCAGTCTCTCTGGTTCGCAACCGTCTTATCCATCTTTTTCTAGGTCTATGCAGCATTGCCTTTCCTCTGGGATAAAAATGCCTAGCTGGCGACTCTATTCATCTCCTGTGAGTTCACTCCTGTGTGTTCTCACACCTCTCTTCGCCAACTGTTCGCGTCTGTACCATATTTGGGCCATTCCCATTTATCTGGAGCGACAACAAGGAATATAGGAGGCAGTTTATCAAGTTTAGCACTCCAATGTCACAAGTTTTGCAATGCCTGTTGGAGATGAAGTTGATTTCCTTGGAAAATTCTCCTAAAAATCCTAACACCTCTTCTCCTCACTATAATTCCAAGGAAAGGTGTGAGTATCACTCCAACAGTCCTGGACATGATACTAATAATTGTTGGGCATTGAAGAAAAAGATTTAAGACCTGATTGACGAAGGAATCCTAGAGGTTACTCCAGAAGGTCAAGTTGAGTTCTACTATCGTCCATCAAACACCGAAGCTGCAAGACAAGTTGCCCAAGGTAGCAAGAAATGAAGCCTACCTATTCCTGTTGAGATATGGGGCACCTTGGGACATCCAAGTGGAAAATTTGATTTCATGGTGAAATATACTGCTCCTGAAAGTTCACAGATTTCAATTGAAGACATTCAGCCAACTGGATGGGACAACATATGAATTTTCATTTGTAATTTCTTTTATTTGTTTAAACACTTACTATTATGTTAAAACTTTTGTTTTCATTAATGCATTGCATATGTTTGTCTTGAATTAATCCATTCGTTTCACTATGTTTTGAAGTATGTTTCATATTTCTATTTTGTGATATTTAACTCCTGATAAAGCTATAAGCCTGTAGAGGGAGGATGACGAAAACAATACCATAATATTAGGCAGTATATTTTTGAACAGACTATGTTGACGATGTACAGGCATTATTTCAATTCCTAAACAGTGGAGATATAAGGAAGTTAATCCCTAGTCAACCCTTTTGAGCCTATGAAGTAGGAGTTTTTATTCTCGCACAAATTAAAACCCTTATTCATAACCCGGGGCAGGGTAGTTACTCGGTTAACTCAAATATGCCAATTATCTGTGTTGTACACAACTAATGATGGTTCTCTGTAATCATTAAACCTGACAGTCAATATCCAGCAAAAGAAAAACCCACTAAGTCAAAACCTATGAAGGAGACTTAGTAAAAAATTGAGAAATCCCGCTGACTGTAATCTTGAAACAAACAGTTCAGGCAAAAGGAAGGGATAATAAAGCAAAAGAAAAAAGTGGTCACTATGAATCCTTAACAAAGAAAGATGACTGAATGTTCAAATAAATTTTTGGTTTCTGAACCATAATAAATGTCAGTGTTACAATTCCAAACTCCTTTGAGCCTCAATGCATAAGTTAACTGAGTATAGGACTGAAGAACATCATGGAGATTGGGTTTCTTAAACTCCTTTGTTTCTTAAACCATGAACCAGGCCACGTTATAACCCTTTAAAAGTCCTAACTGGAGCATGGTTAATTCGAAAGCGTACTGCTACAAAAAGGTATCCTGACTCCTTTAGGGCTTATTATAAAACTTGAGTTAATATCACAGTTTTCACAAAAAAAAATATTTTTTCTAAAATAACTCTTTTTCAAAATTTCAAGACAGACATAAGCATTGCATTTTTGAATATATTTGTTTGCATATACCTGAGTGTTTGATAAACAGAGAAACTTACAGGATGAATGTTCAAAGTCCTTCCGATAAACAAAGTTGCTTCCTGGATCAATGTCCCTGTATACAAAGGGGCATAGTCATTATCTCCCAATCAATGGGGCAGGCCATGATACTGCCTAACTCATTTGGGGCAATCAGGACAGGATTCAACTATGTTAAGTAGCCAGGGGAAGATCTCCTCGTTTATCTAAGTTACCAAGGGTAACATTACATAGTTCATAATGCCAGGGGCATAGTCACTGTTTCCAAATCAAAGGGGCATACCAAGTTACTGTTCAATTCATTCGGGGCAATCAGGTCCAGATTCAACAGTGCTTAATAGCCAGGCGCAGCTCTCCTCATATATTTTAATTACCAAGGGTAACATTACAAAGTTCATGATGTCAAGGGCATATTATTGTGGGGCATTCTTCTTATTTCTCTTGAGGTAACTACATTCAGATACTTCCATTATGGGACAATTCATCCTCAACCAAGGGGTAATGCTCTCTTTTCAAATCTAATATCCGGAGCATATATGGTCCATCACAATTTGAAGACACGTTCCTCTCATTATATTACTGTGATATTGGGTTCTTAGCAGAAGCCATTGTGGAAATTAATTGTCTACACCAGTAGAATCAGACGGTGTCAGTATCATATCTTCAGATCCAGCCATGAGGATTTCTGGGGAGGTATTCAGGAAAGTTAAGAATCTCAGGAGCTCTAAATCCAATTGGTTATACACCCTCGAAGTTGAAACGATTCTGTTTTCAAGTTCAAGCTTTACTTTTCCCTTTGAATCCAGATTTACTTTTACCCTATTTACATAAGCGGGACGTCCATTGGTTGTGTTTGAATGTATGTATGCTTTTGAATATGATTGATATTTACCAGAAATGCATAAAATGCAGTAATAGTATTTACTAAGTGATCACACTAAATTTCTCCGTGTTTCTGACTCCGATTTCGCATGCATTCTTAGCTTTTATTGTTATTTTGCTTTGTTATTACTTTGTTTTCTTATGTTTTCAGGTTTTTATAATAATCGGGGCTTGAATCGGGAAAAGGAGCGAAAAAGGAGTGAAAACGGACGAAAACCTAGAAATTCAGCGTTTTGCACTTACGGCACCCACCGTGGCGGGCGCCATGGGGTTAGCCATGACGTGGCCACGTCTCAAGACCACTCCTCAACCTCCAAGACCCATGATCCCCAATCTCCAATCCCCTGTAGGGACCATGGCGGGCGCCATAGGCCTGTGGCGGGCGCCACAAGGCTAATTTCAGTAACCTCCACTTTTTAGTGGAGGGGCATCCCAGTCTTTTCATGCTTTCAGTTTTCCTATAAATAGGACCTTAGATTTTCGTTTTTCTTCATCCAAAATTAGATTTCTCTAGGCATATATCAGTTTCAAAGCAGTTGCCATTCCACATCGGGGTGTTTCTGCAATCGAGTGATCGAGTCTGTAATCTGTCTGTGTGATCGAGTTTTGGAGCACTCTGGAGGAAGTTAATCCTGCCTCCATTTTAATTCAAGTTCGTATTTTACTTTATTTATTTCTGCATTGCTTTACTTTTTTTTATTTCTCGCATTGCTTTACTTTATTTATTTCTGCACTACTTTACTTTCTTTATTACCCGCACTCGCACTTTATTTCGTTTATTTCCTGCACTCGCTTTACTTTCGTTTATTACTCGCACTCGCTTTAAATTACTTTATTTCCCACACTCGCTTTAAATTACTTTATTTCTCGCACTCGCACTAAATTCATTTACTTTCCGCACTCGCACTAAATTACTTATATGAAAAATTATAAAAAGAATCTTTACTTTATCATGTCTAACTAATTCCATAAAGGTTAGAATGTAAGGATCGTAATTAAACCAGTAATCCGTATAATTGTTCGTGGAAACACTTAAGGGCTATTTTATCTTTCAATTCAATTCAATTGTTTTTAACTATTTCAAAAACAGCCAAAAGCGCTTTGTCTAGTTTATTAGGAGTTTTTAGATTAAAAAGAAAAGAGATTTTAAAACGATTTTCGGACGCGTTATGAAGTTTAGAGTCTGGTTCACAAGAACCTCTTTTTGCTAAGAAGTCCAGGTTAAAATACTTTTCAACTTAGTTAAGATACTATATTTCTTAAAAATAGGTTTACTACTCTAACGCAGTACGCACCTTTTTATCCGTGACAATAGGAGGGGTTGATTAGAGAGTACAACTCGGTTCTGAATACGCGAAAGCGA
Organism: Lathyrus aphaca; assembly: GCA_963966055.1. Taxonomy (NCBI): domain Eukaryota; kingdom Viridiplantae; phylum Streptophyta; class Magnoliopsida; order Fabales; family Fabaceae; genus Lathyrus; species Lathyrus aphaca. The sequence continues at coordinate 491,422,464 of OZ014521.1, forward strand.
CAGTTCCTGTTAAATTAGTTCTTTTCAAAGGAGAAAACATTGCCCATAAGTAGTTCCATTAACAAATACTGGATTATCATTGATTACGTGAATTACATTCGAGCCTGTATTTATTTATTATTTAAAATTATTATTTTATTTACCATTCCACCCTTATTAAAACCCTTATATTTAGTTGCCTTAGATACACACCATAACAACAGGTACGATAGATTGACATTTGGTCTCTGTGGATTCGACAATCTTTTATATTACTCTGACGTGTTCGTGCACTTGCGAAAAACACGCATCAAGTTTTTGGCGCCGTTGCCGGGGACCAATATCGTCAAATTTCATTACCCTGTAGTTATACCGTTTAGACTAAGGTTGTTACCCACCGGTCAATGCGAAAGACTCGCAGTGCCGGAAGTTTAGTAGACCCTCTAGCTGAACCTGAACGTTACGCTCGCGCACGTTTGTTTTTCCATAGGAATAGGAAAGCTATGGCCGAAGATCAAAACCGAAGACCTCTTAAGGACTTCGCCCAACCATCAAACGAGGAACCTAGTTCCAGTATAGTAAACCCCACTATCCCAGCCAATAATTTTGAACTTAAACCATCCCTGCTGCAATTAGTGCAACAGAGACAATTCGCAGGTCTCGCTACTGATAACCCGAACCAACATTTAAAAAACTTTCTTCAGTTAGCAGACACCTTTAAAACCAATGGAGCTTCTCCTAAGGCGAAACGCTTAAGATTATTTCCCTTTTCCCTCAGAGATAAAGCTCTATCATGGTTAGATTCCCTTCCACCCAATTCAATAACAACTTGGGATGACCTTAGGAAAGTTTTCCTTGCTAGATATTTTCCCCCAAGTAAGACCGCTCTTCTTCGAAACCTAATAACTAGATTTACCCAACACCAAGGAGAGTCGTTGTTCGAAGCCTGGGAGAGATATAAAGAACTATTAAGAACATGCCCACATCATGGCTTAGAGAATTGGCTAATCATCCAAACCTTCTATAATGGACTTCATTATAACACTAAGATGACCATCGACGCTGCCGCTGGTGGCGCACTGATGAACAAACCTTACCCTGAAGCTAGTGCCCTTATCGAGGATATGGCCCAAAACCATCAATCATGGGGGGTGGAACGAGCGACAGTGGAAAAGAAGGAAGCCCAAGGAGGAATACATGAGCTAAGCTCTCTAGACATGATGCAGGCTAAAATGGACGCGTTGGCCCTTAAGGTCGAACATATGTGTACAACTCCGAATACTGTAGCCGCAGTTTCGCCGAATTGTGAGATATGTGGAACGCAAGGACACCAATCCGCCGAATGCAATCTGTTGAATGAAACCAACACTGAGCAAGTGAACTATACCCAAGGGAACCCATTTTCAAACACATATAACCCTGGATGGAGGAATCACCCAAACTTCTCCTACAAAAAGAATAACCCTATTCAAAATACCGCACCTCCGAGACAACAAGGTTACCAAGCCCCAAGAACAAATCAACCTATGCAACCTGTACCACCTAGTCCGAGCTTTGAGGAAAGTGTAAAAAGTTTTATCACTGCTCAAGTAAAACAAAACAAAGAGTTCATGAACCAAAACGTCCATGTTAACGAACTAATTACCCAGTTAGGAACCAAGGTTGATCAAATTATTACTCATAATAAGATGATTGAAACCCAGATCTCTCAGGTAGCGTTAAACCAAGCCCCACAGACTACACCTGGAGGACAGTTCCCTGGACAACCTCAACAAAACCCGAAAGGGCAAGCTAATGCCATTACTCTACGAAGTGGAACCGCTTATAAGGAACCTTTAAACCCTAGATTGAGTGAGCCCGAAACTTCTGAGAGGAATGAGGAGAAGGAACCAGAGAAGTCTGAAACCCCGGAAAGTCAAGAAAAAGGAGAAGAGCCTAAAAATAAAACCTATGTACCACCACCGCCATACAAACCGCCAATACCTTACCCTCAAAGATTAAAGAAAACCCAAATCGATAATCAATATCAAAAATTCGTTAAGGGTATAGAAAAACTTCACGTAGAAATCCCCTTTACAAAAGCCATCACCCAAATACCTTCTTACGCTAAGTTTCTCAAAGACATACTTACGAATAAACGTAGACTTGAAGATCCGAAACCCGTGGAATGTAATTCTATTTCCGAAAATAGGTTAGCAAAGAAAGATAAAGATCCCGGAAACTTTTCTATTCCTTGTATTTTGGGGAATCATGTCATCGAAAAAGCTTTTCTAGACTTAGGAGCTAGTGTGAGCTTAATGCCTTTAGCAGTTTGTGAGAGATTAAACTTAGGAGAATTGCAACCTACTAAGATGTCACTTCAATTAGCCGATAGATCCGTTAAATACCCTATAGGCATACTTGAAGACGTCCCTGTTAGGATAGGTCAGTTGTTTATACCTACTGATTTTGTTGTCATGGACATTAAAGAAGATGACGACATACCAATCCTCCTAGGTAGACCGTTCTTATCGACTGCTGGAGCCGTAATAGATGTTAAAAAAGGAAAACTAACTTTTGAGGTAGGTGACGAGAAGATAGAATTTATACTTTCAAAATTTCTTATGGCACTTGTGATAGGAGATGCTTGTTATGCCTTAGATATCATCGAAGAATGCATTAGGGAATTAGAACAAGAAGAAGAAATTGAATCTATAAAATTGCCATCAACCCTTATTTTGGAAGATGACAATTATAAAAGACCCTACATTGATGATAACCTTCACGAATGTTTATCTCTTACCCCAGATCCTATGCCTTGCCCTATGAAACTGACCGTAAAACTTAAGGAACTGCCTAAAAACCTGAGATATGAATTTCTTGATGAAGATATGAACCGTCCAGTTATAGTCAGTGCTACCTTAAACCAAGAAGAAACCGATCAATTATTAGAAGTTTTACGTAGGTACCCCTCAGCCTTAGGATATAAGATCTCTGATCTAAAAGGAATAAGCCCATCCGTATGCATGCATCGGATTTTGCTTGAAGAAGATTCAAAACCTTCCAGAGAACACCAACGAAGAATAAATCCTATAATGAGTACAGTAGTTAAGACTGAAGTTCTTAAGTTACTAGAGGCAGGTATAATATATCAGATCTCGGACAGTAAATGGGTGAGTCCTGTGCATGTAGTACCTAAAAAGGGAGGCATCACAGTCGTGCAGAACGAGAAGGGCGAACCTGTAGCAAAAAGAACCGATGGAGGTTGGCGTATGTGCATAGATTATAGAAAATTAAATAAAGCAACTAGGAAGGACCATTTCCCATTACCATTCATATACCAAATGTTGGAGCGCCTAGCCAAACACTCTTACTTTTGTTACCTAGATGGATATTCAGGATTCTTCCAAATACCTATTCACCCCTAAGATCAAGAAAAAACTACCTTTACATGCCCAGTTGGAACCTTTGCCTATAGAAGAATGCCTTTTGGACTTTGCAATGCTCCTGCCACTTTCCAACGCTGCATGATGTCTATCTTGGCTGATTATTTAGATGGAATCATGGAAGTATTTATGGACGATTTCTCAGTTTGTGGATCAGATTTTAAAAATTGTCTTGTCAACCTTGAGAAAATCCTGGAGAGATGTGTGGAGGTAAACCTTGTGCTAAATTGGGAAAAATGTCATTTCATGGTCACCGAAGGGATTGTTTTAGGACATATAGTTTCCGAAAAAGGTATAGAGGTAGATAAAGCAAAAATAGAAGTCATAGAGAATCTAAAACCGCCGAAGACTATCAGGGAGATAAGAAGGATTTCTCCAAAATAACAAAGCCCTTAACTGGTCTTTTAATGAAAGATGCTGAATTCATCTTCGATGAAAAATGTACTGAAGCATTTAATCTTCTGAAGCAAGCTCTGATTTCAGCACCTATAATGAAACCCCCTGATTGGTCAGAACCGTTTGAGATAATGTGTGACGCCAGTGATTATGCTGTTGGAGCAGTTCTAGGTCAAAGAAAAGATAAGAAGTTACACATAATTTATTATGCCAGTAGAACCCTAGACGCTGCACATCTCAACTACGCAACAACCGAAAAAGAGCTCCTAGCTGTAGTTTTTGCAATAGACAAATTTAGATCTTATCTAGTAGGAGCCAAGATTATAGTTTACACCGCCCATGCTGCCATTCGTTACTTGCTAAGCAAAAAGGATGCCAAGCCTAGGTTACTTCGATGGATTCTATTACTGCAAGAGTTTGATTTGGATATCCGTGATAAGAAAGGCACTGATAATGTGGTAGCTGATCACCTATCTAGGCTAGAATACCTGAAACCTGACTTAGTACCCATAAATGACGATTTTGCCTATGATAGACTGATAGCCCAACTAGAAACTATTGAAGATGATAACCCAGACCTACATGAGCATTCTCATAAATCCTTAGCTATAAGCAATGTACCTTGGTATGCAGACTTTGTTAATTATCTAGCCGCTGACATCATACCCCCTGATCTAAACTACCACCGGAAGAAGAAGTTCTATAGTGATGTGAGAAACTTATATTGGGACGAACCATTTCTTTTCAAGAGAGGTAAAGATGGCATTTTCCGCCGTTGTGTTCCAGAAGAAGAGGTAAATAATATAATTGAGCATTGTCACTCTGCACCCTATGGTGGACATGCAAGCACATCTAAGACCTACGCCAAGATTCTTCAAGCTGGCCTATTCTGGCCTACTATGTGGCGTGATGTCCATGCTTTCATTGTCAAGTGTGATAGATGCCAACGCACAGGAAATATTTCAAGATGTAATGAAATGCCGTTAAGAAATATCCAAGAAGTAGAACTCTTCGACGTATGGGGTATACACTTTATGGGACCGTTCCCACCATCTTTTGGAAATCAGTACATCTTAGTAGCCGTTGACTACGTGTCTAAATGGATTGAAGCTATCGCCGCACCCACAAACGACACCAGAGTAGTCATCAAATTATTCAAAAATTATATATTTCCCAGGTTTGGAACACCCCGTTTAGTCATAAGTGATGGAGGATCACACTTCATATCGAGAATATTTGATAAACTTTTAAGCAAGTATGGAGTTAAGCATAGAGTAGCAAAACCATACCACCCACAGACCAATGGACAAGTGGAAGTATCTAATAGGGAGATCAAACAGATCCTCGAGAAGACTGTCTCTATATCTAGAAAGGATTGGTCACAGAAACTTCAAGAAGCATTATGGGCCTATAGAACCGCTTTCAAAACTCCTATAGGAACAACCCCTTATCAACTGGTCTATGGGAAATCATGTCACTTACCTTTTGAATTAGAGCATAAGGCCTATTGGGCCATCAAAACTTTGAATCTGGATTACTTGACAGCTGGTGAGAAACGTATCCTTGACATCCACAAATTAGAAGAGCTCAGACAATCTGCCTACGAAAATGCCATCATATACAAAGAAAGAACAAAAGCTTGGCATGACAAAAGAATCATAAGAAGAGACTTCAAAATAGGCGATCATGTTCTCCTGTTCGATTCTAGGTTACGACTTTTTCCAGGTAAACTCCGTTCGAGATGGACTGGCCCTTTCGAAGTATCTAAGATCCTGAGATCCGGTGCTATTGAAATCAAGAACCAGACATGTAAACCGTTCATCGTCAATGGACAGAGGTTGAAGCCCTACGAAGGAGGTGACATCCCAACAACATACACCTTCCATACTCTGAGTGATCCACCATATCCTTCCAATGATGTTTAAAAATCGGTCGTCGAGCTAATGACGTTAAACAAGCGTTGCATGGGAGGCAACCCATGGTTTTCTTATTTATGTACTTTTTATTTATTTTTAGTTTATTTTAATTTGTTTAATTTATTATTATGTCAGGACTAACGATTGAATGTTTTATGTGCTTTCAGTACTTGTTTGCTAACCTTGTACAGAATGCAGAACCCTGATGACATGCATGTGGCCTTTAGAGACGACGCACAGAGAGAGCGTTACTATGTCCACATGAGACGCCGTATGGCTCCTACCAGGTACCCTGACCATGACTGCATGGATGCCTTGGGGATAGAGCCAAGCGTCAGATTTTTATGCCATCAACTCCACTGGGGCCAGTTTGACTACAGGAACAACACTTATAGGAACTTGACTCTTGAGTTCCTCAGCTTGTTTCATCATGACCCTTGGGCTGGACCCGATGGACTCGCTGTTTTCAGGTTGTTCGGGATTGACTACTCATTCTCTCACAAAGAGTTTGGTGATTTGCTAGGTTTCCAGACTACTCCTGATGCTATTCCAGAGACTCCGATGGGGTATTTTATGAGCAGAGAAGTGGAAAAGTTTTGGACTAAAATATCAGGTGGAGGAAGCCAAGATCCTTCTACCCAGTTTTCTCAGGTAATCCACAACCCTGCATTGAGGTACTTCCAGATGACTCTAGCACATTCTTTCCTAGGTTTTCCAGATACAGAGACACTGCTAAGTGAAGAGGAGATTTTCCTACTGTTTTGTGCGACTCAGTCTCGCCCTGTTGCTTGTGGCAACTTTCTGTTGAAGGGCCTTGCTAGTGTTTCCAGATCATCCGTAGGCATCATACATGTCGGTGGGATTGTTACATAGATAGCTACTGCATTGGGTTTGTCTCGCAAGTTATTACACCTCAGGACTTTCTGCTGCTACACCACCCTGGATATTGATTTTTGTCTTGATAGAGGACTGATGAGGAGGGCTTCTTTTGAGCCCAACATGTTTAGATTGCTGATCGACGGCGAAGCGATACACCATTTTACATTACCATATCAGCTGATGACCAGTGTCCATGATCCTGAAAATTGGAGTTATGCTCTAGAGGGTTAAGGAGAGACTGTCGAAGAGCCGAAATCGCCTCCCGCCGCTGAGTACACTCCTACACCTCTTACTCCCCCAATCACTGTTTTGTCTAACAATATGTCTCTGCAGCCACCTGACCTACAAACACAGATTTATGAGCTCCGCAAGGAGACTGCCCTGCTCAAGCAGGAAGTGGCAGACTTGGAGTTACAAATGCAGGTTTCTGATCTCACTCATGCCTCAGAGGCCGATGCTCTAAATCAGGCGATTGAAGAGCTTCGGAGGGAGATAGCTGAGATTCGTGGATCAAGCCAGGAAAAGAAGCCTACCACATGACTCATTCTACACTGACAGCGCTACCCCAGTATTTAATTTCCTTTTATTTGCTTTATTTTATTGCATTTCCAGACATATATTACTTTTTTGCATCTATTATATTTTCATGTACTTTGAATTTCTCCTATATATACGTATTATGCACTAATTTTAACTTTTCTTTTTCTTTTTTTGATTTTTAATTATTTTATTTTTGTCGTGCAAAGAAAAAAAAATATAAGACAAAAATATTTTCATTTTTGTCTTCACAAAAAATATGCAAGCCTCAAGCCTTGAAAAGAAGAAGAAAACGCTATTCAGACCCCCCGGAAGACCAAGGTGCAAGGAAGGCCCAAAAGGAGGATCCAAAGACCCAAGGCCCAGGAATTGGCCTTGTGGCGGGCGCCATAGGCCCTGTGGCGGGCGCCACACCGTACCAGCAACAAGTACGGGGCTGAATCCCCATTTCCACCATTTTCATCCCTTTCTTCTCCAAAAACCCATTTTTACAACCTTCCAAAACCTCCTTGAACCCCATTAAAGCTCCCCCATTTCCAAAATACCCTCCATCCATAAAACATATCCAACATCCATTTCCATTTTCATCCATCAAAAACCAAAAAAACCAAAACTTCATCATTCCCCTCATAAACCACTTTTCTACCATTTTCACTACCTAAGGAGCTATCAACAATGGAGTTCAACGGATTTCTTCTTCGTGATGGAAGACCGGGCGAAAGGCAACGGAAAATTATTCAGAGGTTTCAAAGTCGAGAAATTCTCTCGACTAGGTACGTCGACGATAACTGTCTGTATGCTTTGGGTATTTATAATAGTGTTTTTAATTTATTAGAATTTCTAGGCTTGCATAATATTTTCATTAATCAGGAACCTACCTATGAGAGACTGACAATTGAGTTTTTGAGTTCTTTGATATACACTGTCAGTCCTAACATTGCTAGCACTGTCGTTACTGTTATTTTTAGACTGTTTGGAATTGAATATGAATTCAGTACCAACGAGCTAGCAGGTTTGTTAGGAATCCCTCATAAGGAAGGTGCGATCTGTGAGGCACCTTTGGATGCGGAATGGTCGGCCGAGGTATTTACCTTCTGGCAAAGGCTTTCAAGTACTTCAATTAATTCTTTTGAAGGGATACTTGCGTCGACCATTCACAACCCGGCCATAAGATTTTTTAGACTTCTTTTGGCATGTACTATTTTTGGTCGGGAAAGTCCAAACAAGGTAAATGCTCGTGAACTCCTATTTTTGCAAGGATGCCTCACTAGAACCCACATCAATCCGGTCCCGTTTATGCTTGCCCACATGACTTTATTTACTAATAAAACAGGACCGATTGTTTTTGGAGGGCTTGTTACGTCTATTGCTCGGGCTCTTGGCCTGAACGATGAGATAGCTACACTTGAACTACTACCTCCTCGCACAATTAATTTAAAATTTTTGAAAGACATGAAATTGTGCCGAACGAGGAGAGAAGGTGGTTATGAGTTGATGGTTCATGGGGTAGCTATCCCATCTGTTGCTTTACCATGCAGTAGACGTACTGATATACGTGATGAAAGGAATTGGACCTATGATCTTAATACTCCACGTGTTTTGGGTCCACTTCCTCCTAATATTCCCGATGGGGAGGCACATGACACTGATGAAGAGTATGATCAGAGTGAGCAGTCTCCCATCCCTCACATGTCCCCCCATCGTCCTTCACAGTCACACACCGCACCATCTTCCTCTAACCCTGTTGCAGGTACTGCTCCTGGATTCTATGTCACCGAGGAGATGTGGCGTGATATGACAGCTAGAGAAGAAAGGCGTGATGGCCTTCTCTCTACTATTTCACAGCAGCTGACGGACAACATGAGCTTCATGCAACAATCGCGATTGGTTTCGGATCGTGCTTATAGCAACGTTTGCCGTACCTTGAACGATATCTCATTAGAGCAGAACCGTCAGAGAGAGTTCAACAGCCGACACTACCAGCTTGTAGAGGCCACTCAGGGTTCCATCTTAGGTAACCTTCGAGAGGTCCGGAGTGCTCAGGATGCCTTATCAGCACGACTCGACCGGAGGGACCAGCATCGTAGTAGATCCCGTCGTTCCAGACCATCACATCAGGACGGAGAAGGCACCAGTGCTCCTCCTCAGTAGTCTTCTTCAGGTTACCCCCCTTATCTTATTTCGAAACATTGGGGACAATGTTCGATTTAAGTGTGGGAGGGGATTTTATTGCTTTCTATCATTTCCCTTTTTAGTTAATTTCCTTTCAGTTATTTCCCTTTTTAGTAATTTATTTTTCTTAGATAATGCATGAGTCTGACGAGTCACCAGTATAGTGTATTTTTAGTTCATCTTCATTTTTTCCCATTTCCTTAGCCTTACCAGAAAAATTTCAAAAAGAAAATTATGTTGTTTCACATGTTTTTTTGGGCTTTGAGACAGGTTTAGATTAGGATGTGGTGACTTAGATCAACTTTTTGAAACATCAGAACCATTTTAGCACCATAGACCTCTTGAATATAGGAATCACTCCTAAACCCCACCACCATGGCCTTTACTATCATTTAAAAAATTGTCCTAAGTAGTTTATCCTAGCAGTCAGCTCCGGCCTAAGCATGCTCTACGTAGGGGGTCGATGAATATAAGTGAATGATCCAGTGCTAATAAAAAAGAAAAAAAAAAGGCAAACTCTGGTATAGGTGACCCTCACAAAGTCATTTAAACCGAAAAAAGAGAAGAAAAAATTTTTTTGCCACAAAAAGAAAAAATTGCAAGTCACCTATTGTTAGTTGGTTCAGAGGTATCTGGCACTGAACTTGGTAGGGCGGATTACGATCCGATCCCCCGCAACTTACAATTAGGTCAAATAAAACAGGTTTACACATGCTTATGTGCCAGAAACCTTATGTATGGATCAGAATCACTAACCGGTCACTCTACTATGAAGCATGTACGGATAACGGGCTTAATGTGATTGCGCCTGAATGAAAAGGACACAAAAAAGATGAGAAGATAGGCCTAGGTATTGTGGGATGATATGGAGTGGTTAATATAGGATTGAAGTTTGTGTTTGTGTTACTATGGTACCCTTGGTTCACTTAGTTAGTATCTGTCACTGCATCCTGACTTGAACTTAGAAGCTCTTTAGCCCAAAGACACGTGTTGACACCATATTTTCTTAAGCTTTAATGTTTGCTTGAGGACAAGCAAAGGTTAAGTGTGGGAGAATTTGATCACACTAAATTTCACCGTGTTTCTGACTCCGATTTCGCATGCATTCTTAGCTTTTATTGTTATTTTGCTTTGTTATTACTTTGTTTTCTTATGTTTTCAGGTTTTTATAATAATCGGGGCTTGAATCGGGAAAAGGAGCGAAAAAGGAGTGAAAACGGACGAAAACCTAGAAATTCAGCGTTTTGCACTTACGGCACTCACCGTGGCGGGCGCCATGGGGTTAGCCATGACGTGGCCACGTCTCAAGACCACTCCTCAACCTCTAAGACCCATGATCCCCACTCTCCAATCCCCTGTAGGGACCATGGCGGGCGCCATAGGCCTGTGGCGGGCGCCACAAGGCTAATTTCAGTAACCTCCACTTTTTAGTGGAGGGGCGTCCCAGTCTTTTCATGCTTTCAGTTTTCCTATAAATAGGACCTTAGATTTTCGTTTTTCTTCATCCAAAATTAGATTTCTCTAGGCATATATCAGTTTCAAAGCAGTTGCCATTCCACATTGGGGTGTTTCTGCAATCGAGTGATCGAGTCTGTAATCTGTCTGTGTGATCGAGTTTTGGAGCACTCTGGAGGAAGTTAATCCTGCCGCCATTTTAATTCAAGTTCGTATTTTACTTTATTTATTTCTGCATTGCTTTACTTTTATTTATTTCTCGCATTGCTTTACTTTATTTATTTCTGCACTGCTTTACTTTCTTTATTACCCGCACTCGCACTTTATTTCGTTTATTTCCTGCACTCGCTTTACTTTCGTTTATTACTCGCAGTCGCTTTAAATTACTTTATTTCCCGCACTCGCTTTAAATTACTTTATTTCTCGCACTCGCACTAAATTCATTTACTTTCCGCACTAGCACTAAATTACTTATATGAAAAATTATAAAAAGAATCTTTACTTTATCATGTCTAACTAATTCCATAAAGGTTAGAATGTAAGGATCGTAATTAAACCAGTAATCCGTATAATTGTTCGTGGAAACACTTAAGGGCTATTTTATCTTTCAATTCAATTCAATTGTTTTTAACTATTTCAAAAACAGCCAAAAGCGCTTTGTCTAGTTTATTAGGAGTTTTTAGATTAAAAAGAAAAGAGATTTTAAAACGATTTTCGGACGCGTTATGAAGTTTAGAGTCTGGTTCACAAGAACCTCTTTTTGCTAAGAAGTCCAGGTTAAAATACTTTTCAACTTAGTTAAGATACTATATTTCTTAAAAATAGGTTTACTACTCTAACGCAGTACGCACCTTTTTATCCGTGACAATAGGAGGGGTTGATTAGAGAGTACAACTCGGTTCTGAATACGCGAAAGCGATAGTTCCTGTTAAATTAGTTCTTTTCAAAGGAGAAAACATTGCCCATAAGTAGTTCCATTAACAAATACTGGATTATCATTGATTACGTGAATTACATTCGAGCCTGTATTTATTTATTATTTTATTTACCATTCCACCCTTATTAAAACCCTTATATTTAGTTGCCTTAGATACACACCATAACAACAGGTACGATAGATTGACATTTGGTCTCTGTGGATTCGACAATCTTTTATATTACTCTGACGTGTTCGTGCACTTGCGAAAAACACGCATCACTAAGGACGAACGAGGATGATAGTTCAACGATAGCTTCGCCGGTTCATCCCTACAAGACAACTACAAATCCCCAGCAGAGCAAATCTATCTTTTATAGATACTTCGAGTTACATCTCCCCTTGAATTTATGTCCATCTCTTTTATCCTCAGTCAAGATACTCAGGAACTTATTCCTTCAATAGAAGTACTATCGAACGAATACGGGAGGTTATGGATACCATACTATCGAACGAAGACGCGAGGTTATGAATACTATGTTATCAAACGAGACGGGAACGAGTTCCTCATATTCTTCACTATATTATCAAACAAGACGAATTCCTCATATTCTTCACCAAAAAATTGGGATTTATTTTCCCTGGCCAGCATTCGTTATATGAAGATATCCAGACGCTTCAAGCTGCATGATGCATACATATATCATTTACATCATACCATAACATATATATCCATAAGTACATAATACATTACTTAAGTGCATCATACTACGCATGCATACATAATGCATAAACTAATATTTCCCTTGCAGGATAGTTATATGCAGGTAAAACAATATCAACAATTTAAAACGGGTCAGAAATGATCCATACACTACTCAAGATGTCCTCGAATAGCAGGCAAACAGTCTTTAAAAAGATCCATTCCCTGGTTCAAGATATCTTTCAGAAGGACAAATCCTGACGTTCTTTTGGCCCCTTGTTCAAGACTTTTTCAGAAGAACAAATCCTGACGTTCTTTTGACCCTTAAGAGCAAATCCTGACGCTCTTTTGGCCCCTTGTTCAAGACTTTTTCAGAAGAACAAATCCTGACATTCTTTTGACCCTTAAGAGCAAATCCTGACGCTCTTTTGGCCCCTTGTTCAAGACTTTTTCAGAAGAAAAAATCCTGACGTTCTTTTGACCCTTAAGAGCAAATCCTGACGCTCTTTTGGCCCCTTGTTCAAGACTTTTTCAGAAGAACAAATCCTGACGTTCTTTTGACCCTTAAGAGAAAATCCTGACGCTCTTTTGGCCCCTTGTTCAAGACTTTTTCAGAAGAACAAATCCTGACGTTCTTTTGACCCTTAAGAGCAAATCCTGACGCTCTTTTGGCCCCTTGTTCAAGACTTTTTCAGAAGAACAAATCCTGATGTTCTTTTGACCCTTAAGGGCAAATCCTGACGCTCTTTTGGCCCCTTGTTCAAGACTTTTTCAGAAGAACAAATCCTGACGTTCTTTTGACCCTTAAGAGCAAATCCTGACGCTCTTTTGGCCCCTTATTCAAGACTTTTTCAGAAGAACAAATCCTGACGTTCTTTTGACCCTTAAGAACAAATCCTGACGTTCTTTTGGCCCTTGAATAGCAGGTAAACGGTCTGTAAAAAGATCCATTCCCTGGTTCAAGATACTTTTTCAGAAGGACAAATCCTGACGTTCTTTTGACCCTTAAGAACAAATCCTGACGTTCTTTTGGCCCTTTAATAGCAGGTAAATGGTCTGTACAAAGATCCATTCCCTAATCCAAGATACCTCAAGAAGAAATAATCATCACAAAGATTTATTTCCACTGGTCCATTCAACAATTCAAATCATGTTGCATAAACGATTCAGAGAAGGCCTATACGAAGACCTATTACTGATATCCAGTGTCAACATAAAGACATCATCACATCCTGATATTTTAGATGGCATCTCTAAGCCCATCTCCAGTTCTTCCAAGTGGCATCTTTAAGCCCACTCAAGCATGTACAACTAATCATCAGTGTTACTTTACGCACTGGTGAGTGCAAATTTTTGGGCTTTTGTGTTCAATCCCCTTCAACCTTCCAGGTCACGAATGGCACATATACCAATCTAACCCCTCAGGTTTCAGAAAATTTAACAGGGGCAACTGTTGCACCCCAAAATTTGCCCTCTATTTTTAACTCTAACCAATTTTTTTGTTTCACATTCATTTGCATCATCTTCATAGCATAACATTTTTTTTCTGTCTTAATATTAGCTGGAATAATTTCTCGGAATTTACAAACAGACTGGTCAAATTAACTTTTTAACTATGCCTAAAATTAGTCAATGAAAAAATGTCAAATTTAAGTTTGCAAATGTCGGTAACATTAATCTGCGGTTCACGTGGTTTAATTTGACATGCTAAATATATTTTTACGACTATTTTTGGTCATATGTTGATCAGTCTGAGCAATTTAAACGGTCATAATTTTTATTTCAAAATCCGATCAAACGCTTTATTTTTCCGAGTCATTTATTTCGCGCTGATTATTTTGACGTGTTCATTTTATTTTTTCGAGCCTTTTGGTGCCCAACTTTTATTTTTTTGAATCTATTTATTTTTATACAGGGTCTAGAATAAATAAATAGGATTATTAGTTATTATTTTTATTTTAACTTTTTTAATTATTAAATTTTATTTAGTTGAGTCTAGAATAAATAAATAGGATTATTAGTTATTATTTTTATTTTAACTATTTTAATTATTAAACTTTATTTAGTTTTAAATCACATTTTCTTGGGTCTAGAATAAATAAATAAATTTGTTAGTTTTTATTTTAATTTTAACTATTTTTATTAAACTTTATTTAATTATTTATATTAAAATTTTATTGGGTTCCAAAATAAATATTTAGGCCCATTATGCTAACCCTAATTGGTTCCTATATATATAACTTATGTTTCTGTTGCTAAAAAAAAAACCTCCTTTTTATTCTTTGTATTGTATATGGTCCGTTTGTTTATCATTGGTTCTATCATCATATGTATGTGTTAACGTGTATTACTGCATTTCAAATTTATGTATATATCACCGTTTTTTTTGTTGCTATATACATATAATAAATTCTTGATTTGTTTTATTGTATATGTTTTTTTGGTGATAAACCATGTTATGGTTTATATAAGTGCGTATATCTCACTTTGTTATTTATATGGTTAAGTTATTCATGTATATATATATATATATATATATATATATATATATATATATATATATATATATATATATATATATATATATATTTATATATATATATAAATTTATTTTGTGACACCTTTTTTATTATTATGTTCTTAATACGAGTTTTTATATTTATTATATATATATATTTTTTAGATTATTCGGATCGGATCGTGTCGATACGCTATTTTCACATCTGGGTGTATGATGCGTGACATTTGTGTTGATCCAATATAGTTGCGATGATCTCAGTTTTGCGTTAGCAACATCTTTGTTCCTTTTTTAATTCATATCATTTTTATGTTATTCATACACATATATTTAGATCTGCACATTTTTTTCATAACTAACTACCCTGATTTTTTCCTAAACCTTGACGATTTTGCCTCAACCATTTTTTTATACGTTTTGTTTTATTATATAATAACTATTTTCCAGGTACATTCGCATGTGCGCGTGTGTCTTAGTGTCAAGAATGCAAGGCTGATAATTTTGAGGGCATTTTGACAAAGAAACAAGTTTATTATATAATAACTATTTTCCAGGTACATTCACTTGTGCGCGCGTGTCTTAGTGTCAAGAAGGCAAGGCTGGTAATTTTGAGGGTATTTTGACAAAGAAACATGGGTTTATCTTCTCTTTCCTAATTTCTCCTAATTTCCTCTATTGTTTTTAATTCTCTAATTTCTTAAATTAACTAACCTTAAATATTTAGATTAATTTTATTTGTTTATTTTCTAAAAAAAACTCTTAACTTTTTTTTTAATTACTTATCTTCATAATTCATTCATAATGTTTATTAATTATTTATTTTATTAAATTTATAATTCAATATAGTTTTTTTTTTAATACCAAAACTTTTTTTTTATATATTTTCATAAACCTTAATTTTTCATGTAAACCTTAAAAATTTCTCATAAACTTTAACCGTGTTATTTCCTCTAAACCATAAACCTTTTCTCAAACCTTAACAAACTTGTTATTATTTCTTATTTTCGCTCATGTTTATGTTATTCATACACTGTAATTGCTTCGCCCTTGTAATATTTTATGTTTTAACTTGTAATATTTTCAGTTTTATTTTTCGCCAGCTTTATTATGTAACTGTCCCAAAGCGTTGTAATAGTTAGGATTTTATTTTCTTCCATTTATTTTCTGCCATTTTATTTTTCTGCCATTTATTTTTCTGCCATTTATTTTCTGCCATTTTATTTTTCTGCCATTTAAATTTATGCCATTGATCTTATATTAACTGCGTGGTTTAGTAATGTAGGGCGTGAAAACCTACTAAATTACTTATTTAATATTTTTCTATAATCTTTATATTTTTTGTAAATAAATGTTATTATTTTTATAAACTTATTTTACTACTTATTTATAACAATAAATCTTTATTTTGTAAATACTAACTCTTTTATTATTTTATACATATTAAATTAATTTTTTTTCTCTAAAAAATTTCTCAATAACATTTTGTCAATAATATTTTATATATTAATAGTATTTTATTATAATAGTAATAATCATATAGTGTAAATAATTAAAAGTTTTTCTCAATAATCTTTAATTGTTTTTCTCTAAACTAAATTACTTTTTTTCATTAATTCTAATAACTTCTACAAAATCTAACTTGTCTAACCTAAACTTTTTCTTTTTAATTAAATGATTAATTTTTATTTCTTTAATTTATTTTAACTTTATTATTATTATAATTACTTTATTATTATTATTATTGCTTTATTGTTATTATTGCTTTTGCTTCATTATTATTATTATTATTATTATTATTATTGCTTATTTATTGTTTTATTATATCTATTATTCTTGCTTTATAATTTATTTTTATCCTACTATTATGTATCTGCCAAAGCCTTGTAATAGCTTATAGATTTATTTTTCCGTCTTTTTTTTCTTTGTAAATATTTAATTGTGTGGTTAGTAAATAGGGAGTGCAAACATAATTGTAATTAATTTAATTTAGATAACTAATTTAAAAAAGATAAATATTTGAAAATAAACACTCACATGTGAGCACCCTTAGTTTTTGATCGATTATAAATTTTAAGTGTTTTGTGTTTGTTCCATGTTAAGAAATATGCTTGTTTCACTTTGGTTCTCTTGTTCTTCATTGTTTATGATTTTTTGGAAAAACACGCATAATGAATCGATTCATTATAACTTGAATCGATTCATGCTGTTGAGTGGATTCTGGATTTCGCAAAATGAATCGATTCATCCTTTGATGTATTTATTCATGCTGTTTAACTAATTCTGTTTTCTCAAATTTGATCAGTATGAATCGATTCATCCAAGCTTGAATCGATTCATTCTTCTGTTATTTGTCTAACAGATTCTGCAATACATATATGTGTTTGTTTTTCATTTCAAACAAACAGAGATCACAGATTACAAAAATTGGAGAGACGAATTTTGTAGTGATTAAGCATTGAAGAACACATCAAAATAGGGTTTGTGAAGTGTTGGAACTTCAATGTTGAGCAAGCTTGAAACCTAGAATCAAGATATCTTCATCATCTTCTCAAAGATCTTATTCAAGAACATCAACAAGAGTGTTTGCTGTCCTGTGAATTGAAGGCTTTCGAGACAACGTTCAGTGGTACGATCGTAGATCCAACTGAGTTGAAGATTGATATAAGGTTTCAAGGAAAAACCAGCTGGGTTTTCCTTCAAGAACGGGTGTGTTCTTGAGGGTTTTGTGAGTCAGGTTGTACAAGTCAGATTCAGCCACAGCGAGAGTCGTGGAACCGGTGGATTGATTGTGTAACTTGCAGGAAATCTCGATTGGGCTCAAATCGAGTGGAGGTTGATACAATAGGAAATTCTAGGAGTTTAGAATTCTGGTATTTGTATTCGAACCTTGTAATCAACGGATTCAACAACTTTGATATAAGATTTCTCAATTTCGATTTGAAATTGAGAGAGAGACGTACCCACACGCGAGGACGACCGTGGGGAACTTCCTTACCAAATCTCGGCGTATTGTTTCTCCTCTCTATCTTTACTTTCGTTTTAATTTGTTTTTCGATTCATTGGAAATTGCTTTAGTGATAGGTGCATTCAACTGTTTTTCATATTGTGTGTTTAATCCTTTATCATAGCAATCGTAAAATCCAGCACGTTATCGCTTGTCTGGTCTTCTAGTGGCCGGTTCAGAATAGACGCTTGTGTATTCAGGACCTTCGTTTCCATATTTCTTTGAAAACTCTGAAAAACTTTTTAAATCCTTGAAAACAAGGAGGTGATCCATTCACTCCCCCTATAGATCACTCGCCACAGCGTCTAACAAGTGGTATCAGAGCACCGGTTCGCTGGTGCTTTGTGGCTGCCTGTAACGTTATGGATTCTGAACCAAAGGGGGCGTACAATAGAGCTCCTGTTTTCAACGGTGAAAATTATGGCTATTGGAAAGACTGCATGCGAGTACATATAAATTCTGTTGATAGGCGTGTATGGGCTGCCATTCAAAATGGTCCTTTTCAAATTACCATGATGAATGAGGCAGGAGCCATAGTACCTAAACCAGAAGACGATTGGGATGAAAAAGATGAGAAAAAGTGGTCAAGTGATTGGGGAGCTCGAAATATGCTAATTTCAGCACTTAGTGCAGATGAGTATTATCGAGTTTCTCATTGCTCGACAACTAAAGAAATGTGGGATGCTTTAGAAATTGCTCATAAGGGCACGACTGAAGTAAAATAGTCCCGCATTAACACACTTAATCAAGAGTTCGAACTTTTTCGCATGAAGCAAGGAGAATCAATTCCTGACATGCAAAAGAGATCTGTTCATCTTATTAATCGTTTGAATGCACTTGGAAAACCAGTTTCCAATGATATTTCTACTAATAAAATTCTGAGATGTCTTAGTAGGGAATGGAAACCTAAAGTGACAGCTATCAAGGAAGCCAATGATCTAACGACTCTCACAATGACTACTTTGTTTGGAAAGCTGGAGGAACATCAGCAAGAACTAGAAAGTCTAGAAAATTTTGAAAACAAAAGTAAAAAGGGAAAAGAGAAGAATAAAGACAAAGAGGGTGAGAAGAGGCCTATAGCTCTTATGGCTTCAAACTCAAAGTCCTCTCAAAAAGAGCTAAGCAACAATGAGTCAAGTAGTGACGAAGACTCCGGTGACGAAGAAATGGGACTTTTTGTAAGGAGATTTAATAGATTCATTCGAAAGAATGGAATAAAGCATTCCGACAAAAATCTCATAAACTTTAGAAGACAATCTATGGATTCAAAACAGGAAGAGGTTAAGAAGAATAGAGAAAGAGGGTCTTGCTTTAATTGTGGCAAGTCTGGTCATTATAAAACGGATTGCCCTTTAAAGAAAAAGGATAAAGGTAAAGCTCCTCCAAGAAGGTATAATAATAAGCAAAGAAGAGCTTACATTGCTTGGGAAAGTGATAGTGATTCATCAAGTACACAATGCACAAGTGATAGCGATGAAACCGCAAATTTGTGTCTTATGGCTCACACCAAAAATCAGTCCCATCACAAGAAGAAAAGTGATGATAAAAAGGTAAAACAAGCTTATTATAACAACTTCTCTTCCATGTCTTTTTCTGAATTGAAAGTAGCTTTTGAAAAACTGCATAATGAAGCTAAAGAAGCATTTAAAAGGTTAGCTTCCGATAAAAGAATTTTTTCATACTTGGAAGGTAAAGTACAATATGCTGAAAAAGATTTAGAATGCTTGAAAGCTAGTATTGCAGAAAATTCAAAAGCTATTGATATTGATGGTTGTAGTAAAATTAGGCATTGTGAAAGGTGCCACATTTGGCAACAAGAGGTCATATCTCTTAAAGCCAAATTGGAAAAAGCTTTGCAACCTAAGATTACTTATGCCGTCGATACGAGATTGTTCAAAAAGTCATTAAATCCTCCATATGCAAAATATTCTTTTGTTCCAAAGGATTTAAAGACAAATAGTAAAAATCATCATTATCGTAGTGTTTGTCACTATTGTTGTCATGCTGGCCATACCATTGAGAAATGCAAGTTTAGAAGATTTCTTGTTCCTAAAGGCATTTATCAATGGAAGCCTAAAGACAACCATGTTATTACTTACCCACATGGACCCAATAAAAATTGGGTACCTACCTCTCTCTTTTGATATTGTAGGATGAGTGTCTTGCATCCATGGAAAGAAGATGGTTTCTGGACAGCGGATGTTCAAGGCACATGACGGGTGACATATCACTTTTTATTGACTTTAAAGCAAAGAAAAAGGGGTATGTTACTTATGGAGACAATAACAAAGGAGCAATACTTGATAAAGGTAGTGTAGGTAATCCCTCTACCACTACTATTTCTGATGTACATCTTGTTGAGGGAATTAAACAAAATTTGTTAAGTATAAGTCAACTATGCGACAAAGGTTATAAAGTGTCTTTCACAAAAACATGTTGCAAAATTGAACATACCGAACAAAATGTTGTGTTTAAGGGTGTTAGAGTAAACAATATATATATATGCTTGATCTTTTGAGTGTATCCTTAACAAGCACTAAAGTCTAGTAGCCTTAAATGATGATTCATGGCTATGGCATAGACGCTTAGCGCATGTTAATTTCGATTTGCTTAACAAGGTTATATCCAAGGATCTAGTGGTAGGACTTCCAAAAATAAAGTTTTCAAAAGACCACCTATGTGATGCTTGCCCAATGGGAAAACAAACAAGGGTCTCTTTTAAATCTAAAAATATAATTTCAACTTCAAGACCCCTTGAGCTTCTCCATATGGATCTCTTTGGACCATCTAGGACAAAGAGCTTAGGTGGAAACTATTACGGTTTCGTAATAGTAGATGACTACTCTAGATTCACTTGGACTATATTCCTTCATAGCAAAGATGAAACTTTTTCTGCTTTCAAAAGTTTTGCAAAGCTGTCCCAAAATAAAATGAATTCTAAAATAGTTACAATCCGAAGTGATCATGGAGGTGAATTTCAAAACCACCTCTTTGATAAATTTTGTGACAAGTATGGCATTGAGCATAACTTTTCAGCTCCTCGAACTCCACAACAAAATAGTGTTGTGGAACGCAAAAATCGAGTTTTAGAGGAATTGGCAAGAACAATGCTCAATGAGGGTGGATTACCAAAATACTTTTGGGCCGATGCAATTAGTACGACTTGTTATGTTCTCAATAGGATTCTAATTCGTCCTATTTTGAATAAAACTCCTTATGAAATCTTAAAAGGTAGAAAGCCCAACTTGTCTCATCTTTATGTGTTTGGATGTAAATGTTTTGTCTTGAATAACGGTAAGGAAAATCTTGGGAAGTTTGATGCCAAAGCTGATGAAGGCATTTTTCTTGGTTACTCTCAATCAAGCAAAGCATATAGAGTTTATAATAGGCGTTTACTTTCTGTTGAAGAATCTGTCCATGTTTCTTTTGATGAGTCTTACCCAAAAATTGTCGGAAAAGGTATCTCTTTTAATGATGCAGGTGTATCTACGCAAGACATACTCAAAGAAGCTGATTCGGAAATTGATCAATCCGAAGCGGTTGCTATTGAGAAGGAGGAAGATACATGTATTGAAAAAGATAAAGAGGAAGGAACATCCAAAGTGAAGGATCTTCCACCAGCTTGGAAATCCTCTAAAGACCATCCCATAGACAACATATTGGGAGACATTTCAAAGGGAGTGTTGACTCGTTCTAAGATAAGTAATTCTTGTTCTCACTTTGCTTTTGTATCACAAGTGGAACCTAAAAACGCTAAAGAAGCCTTGATTGATGAATTTTGGCTAATGGACATGCAAGAAGAGCTAAATCAATTTAAAAGAAATGACGTTTGGGAACTTGTCCCTCGTCCGCGAGATCATCACATCATAGGTACTAAATGGGTTTTTAGGAATAAACTTGATGAAAGTGGAGTGATAACTAGAAATAAGGCACACTTGGTAGCACAAGGGTATAACCAAGAGGAGGGCATTGATTATGAGGAGACTTATGCTCTGGTTGCTCGCCTTGAAGCCATACGTCTTTTGCTTGCCTATGCGTGTTCTATGAATTTCAAGCTTTACCAAATGGACGTAAAGAGTGCGTTCTTAAAATGTGTTATAAATGAAGAAGTATATGTTTCACAACCTCCTGGTTTTGAAAATTCTGAATATCTAGATCATGTCTACAAGTTAAAATGTGCTTTATATGGTCTTAAGCAAGCACCTCGTGTGTGGTACGAAAGACTTAGTAAATTTTTACTTGATCATGGATATTCCAGAGGTAAAGTGGATAATACACTCTTCATTAAACACAAAGGAAAACACATCCTTTTAGTTCAAGTTTATGTAGACGATATCATATTTGGTTTAACTAACATACACTTGGTCGAGGAATTTTCTAATGTTATGCAGGGTGAGTTTGAGATGAGTCTCATGGGGGAGTTGAACTACTTTTTAGGCCTCCAAATAAAGCAACTTGATGAAGGTACAACAATATGTCAAACTAAATACTGTAAAGAGCTGCTCAAACGGTTTGGAATGAATGATTCTAAATCAATTGACACTCCTATGCCTACAAATGGAAACTTGGACAAAGATGAACATGGTAAGGGGGTTGATGTCAAAAGGTATAGAGGTATGATTAGATCTCTTTTGTATCTTACTTCTTCTAGACCAGACATCATGTTTAGTGTGTGTATGTGTGCAAGATATCAATCAAATCCTAAGGAATCTCACCTAAAATCAGTCAAGCGTATATTTAGGTATCTCAATGGAACACCTAAATATGGGCTTTGGTATTCTAAAGGAAGTGATTGTAGCTTAGTAGGTTATTCTGATTCTGATTTTGCTGGCTGCAAATCAGATAGGAAAAGCACTAGTGGCACTTGTCATCTGTTTTCAAATTCTTTGGTAAGTTGGCATAGTAAAAAGCAAGTATCCGTAGCTCTGTCTACTGCAGAAGCTGAGTATGTCGCAGCCGGTAGCTGTTGTGCTCAAATTTTGTGGCTAAGACAACAACTACAAGACTTTGATATTGAACTTAAACGTATTCTAATTAAGTGTGACAACACTAGTGCCATTAACCTCACTAAGAATCCTGTTTTACATTCGCGCACCAAACATATTGAGATTCGACATCACTTTCTTCGCGATCATGTTGAAAAAGGCGATGTCATTTTTGAGCATGTTGATACTAAAAATCAGCTTGCTGACATTTTCACTAAACCATTGGCAACTGAACCTTTCTTCAACATTCGTCGCGAGTTAGGAATTCTTGATCTCTCCGCTTTGGTGCCTTAAGCTTGATTGATATTATTTCCATTTATCTCATCATATTTGCTAAGTTTTGATTGTAGCCTTCACTAGTGCCTTATGAGAATACTACGATGGAGGTAATATCGTTTCCTCTCCTCACCTTGGTAATATTGTATGATCAATGTATGTTTTGATTAATGATCGTTTGTTTACATGAACTTCTTTTCATATGAATGTTTGAACTTTGATTTTTGTTATTCTTAAGCTTGCACACTTTGTTGCATTTCATTTAACAGCATAATGGTTGTTTTGCTTCTGCATAAATGTGTCAATTCTTGAAAAATCACTGAAATATTCAAATTTTCGCATAATGAATCGATCACAACATTCATGAATCGATTCATGATTTAATTTTGCAAATTTTTTCAAAATCAGTTACAGTATGTATTGATACATAAACCCTTGAATCGATTCATTCTCATTTATAAAACCAAAAATTCGCATAATGAATCGATCCCAACTAGCTTGAATTGATTCATGATTTAATTTTGCAAATTCTTTCAAAATCAGTTACAGTATGTATTGATACATACTTACTTGGATCGATTCATAGCAGTTTATCTTTTAAAAATTTTCGCATAATGAATCGATACATACATGAATGAATCGATTTATACTAACGAAAATTCAGTTTTTTTTAATGAATCGACACATCAGCAACATCCATGACATTTGTAACTGTTACAAAACCCCATTATCTCCATTATGTCTCTCTCATTATCTCATTTACATCAGTTACATCATTTGCATCATAAACCTAACTGTTCCAAAAACCCCTCTTCTCCTCTCAAACCCTAAACCTTCACCATGCCTCCAAGAGTTCTGATCCCAAGAGAAAGAAGTAAGCGAAAAGGCAAGGAACCTATTGGGTCTTCTTCTCAGGCTCCACCTATTCCTGAAATCCCTCCATCCGGGACTGCAATCCTTCATCCGGCTATCATGGAAGAATTTGAAACTTCATTCAAATCAAGGTTAGTAATGAAACCTCATATGTTTGATCCTAGTGATGCTCGTACTCTAGGATTAGAAGAAGTTGCGGCTTTGGTCGACGCACAAAGTCTTGGTTTCTTTTTATATGTTAAAGATCAGTATCATGAGGATTTTATTCGTGCTTTCTATGCTGGTGTGAGAACTGCAAGAGGATATATGTTTAAGTGTTTAATTGGAAAAGAACCTATCGTTTTGAGGCTGCTGATTGGGCCACAGTTTTTGGTATGCCATCTGAAGTTGATAATTTGCAAATGTGGCATGACCAGAGTTTCGAAACTCGGTTTAATTTGAAGGAATTCTGTGCATCCATTTCTAAGTTGGATAGACCCCTTGCTGATGATGAGCCACTAACTTCAGGTATGATCAAAAGTGTACCAAGAATTTTGCACTGGATCCTTTCGCATATTTTGCGTCCAAGGTCCGGTGGACATTCTCGTTTGGACAAGCCGGATATCCATTTGCTGTACATTTTGCAGAAAAAGATTCCCTTCAATTGGGCAAATTACTTTGTCAAGCACATCTTCCTTACACGAAACAGCTCCAAGAACATTACCCTTGCCTATGCTTCTCAAATCATGAGGATTCTCAAGTTTTGGAAAGTCACTTTTCCTCCTGTGCCTCTCGTACCAGTGTCAAGTGTGCAAGAATTCAACAACGCCACACTTTCTCATATGGGGTATCGATGGGATATCGAGCGTCGCTGTTACTACTTCTTTGAACGCAGCACACGTACTCGCATTTACAACTTTGACAACCCGGCTGAACACATATATGTGGAAGAAAACAAGGATGAAGATATGGAAGAAGCTGAAATTCCTGCTCCTGATGCGCCTGCCAACACCGGATGGGGTGAGTGGATACCACAAAGGTGGTCTCCAACAAACTATGATCCTACTCCCTCGTCGGCTGCACTAACCTCCTCTACTGCTGCTCCAGCTTATCTCACTGACATGTTTGCACAATTGGAAGTTGCAAACAATGCCTGGCATGAGGAAACTCGTGCTTGGCATGTCCAGCAAACGGAATGGCATAAGGAGCATCGTGAATGGCATGATGACCATACTCGCATGTACCATAATCAACATTCCTGGCATACTGAGCTCATTAAGTGGCATCAAGTGTTTTATAATGAGATGTCGAGATTTATGGATGACTGTCGTTCGCACCCGGGCATCATGGAAAGGTTTCAAAGTACAGAAGTCCAGAGGCGCTTTCGGCGTTATGGTTTCATGGGGCAGAATCCAGATGAAATGCCTCCTCCACCTCCTCCTCCAAGCTTTCGTGACCCTGATCATGATGATGCGGAGTCGTGTGGTGGCCATTTCCCTCATTGAAGCATTTCAATTTGCATTTCATATTTGTGTGTTGCTTAAGTTTCTTTTGTATTTCATGTTTGAACAATTTATGTTTTGGTTTGGCTTTGTAATTCGTAACTTTTCTTGACAATTTCACTGCTTGTTTATGTAATTTGCTTTTGTTTCAATTGTTTGCGCTTTCTATTTCATTCTTTGTGAGTGAATTTTGCCATTGTATCTTAGTTTTGCTGTTTCTAGTTCATCATCTATAACTCTTTCTTGCTGTTGACAAAGGGGGAGAAAAAGGAAAGTGTGACAAGACAATGACGAGCAC
Source organism: Lathyrus aphaca (assembly GCA_963966055.1). Classification (NCBI taxonomy): domain Eukaryota; kingdom Viridiplantae; phylum Streptophyta; class Magnoliopsida; order Fabales; family Fabaceae; genus Lathyrus; species Lathyrus aphaca. The sequence goes on from OZ014521.1 coordinate 491,448,277, forward strand.
AAACTCAGGGGGAGTTCTCTCTCACACTTCTAAATTTTGTCATCATCAAAAAGGGGGAGTTTGTGAGCACCCTTAGTTTTTGATCGATTATAAATTTTAAGTGTTTTGTGTTTGTTCCATGTTAAGAAATATGCTTGTTTCGCTTTGGTTCTCTTGTTCTTCATTGTTTATGATTTTTTGGAAAAACACGCATAATGAATCGATTCATTATAAATTGAATCGATTCATGCTGTTGAGTGGATTCTGGATTTCGCAAAATGAATCGATTCATCCTTTGATGTATCGATTCATGCTGTTTAACTAATTCTGTTTTCTCAAATTTGATCAGTATGAATCGATTCATCCAATCTTGAATCGATTCATTCTTCTGTTATTTGTCTAACAGATTCTGCAATACATATATGTGTTTGTTTTTCATTTCAAACAAACACAGATCATAGATTACAAAAATTGGAGAGACAAATTTTGTAGTGATTAAGCATTGAAGAACACATCAAGATAGGGTTTGTGAAGTGTTGGAACTTCAATGTTGAGCAAGCTTGAAACCTAGAATCAAGATATCTTCATCATCTTCTCAAAGATCTTATTCAAGAACATCAACAAGAGTGTTTGCTGTCCTGTGAATTGAAGGCTTTCGAGACAATGTTCAGTGGTACGATCGTAGATCCAGCTGAGTTGAGGATTGATAGAAGGTTTCAAGGAAAAACCAGCTGGGTTTTCCTTCAAGAACGGGTGTGTTCTTGAGGGTTTTGTAAGTCACGTTGTACAAGTCAGATTCAGCCGCAGCGAGAGTCGTGGAACCGGTGGATTGATTGTGTAACTTGCAGGAAATCTCGATTGGGCTCAAATCTAGTGGAGGTTGATACAATAGGAAATTCTAGGAGTTTAGAATTCTGGTATTTGTATTTGAACCTTGTAATCAACGGATTCAACAACTTTGATATAAGATTTCTCAATTTCGATTTGAAATTGAGAGGGAGACGTACCCACACGCGAGGACGACCGTGGGGAACTTCCTTACCAAATCTCGACGTATTGTTTCTCCTCTCTATCTTTACTTTCATTTTAATTTGTTTTTTGATTCATTGGAAATTGCTTTAGTGATAGGTCCATTCAACTGTTTTTCATATTGTGTGTTTAATCCTTTATCATAGCAATCGTAAAATCCAGCATGTTATCGCTTGTCTCGTCTTCTAGTGGCCGGTTCAGAATAGACGCTTGTGTATTCAGGACCTTCGTTTCCATATTTCTTTGAAAACTCTGAAAAACTTTTTAAATCCTTGAAAACAAGGAGGTGATCCATTAACCCCCCCTCTAGATCACTCGCCACAGTGTCTAACATCACACACGTAAGTCGATCTTTGATCGCTATCTCACCTTCTTAAGGATACCTCTCATGTTGCCTAGACTCAATGGTCAAGTAAGGTGTCTAAAAAGAAAAGTCCCTTCTCATGAACAAATCATCTAGTCCCTTTAAAAGATTATAAGATCAAGTCCCTTCGAGGTTGCCTACGGAATAATGATCTTGTCCCTTCGAATAAATGATGATAGTCCCTACGAATTGCTAAAGACACCCCTCAAAGTTGCTTTCTATGACCATACGATGACCCTACGTTTGTCCCTTAACATCCAAGGTAATGACTACCTATTCCTTAATAATAGGGATAGTCTTACCATTGAAAGAACATTTAAGAACAGTAAAGATTTAACTTAGGGTAGGTTCCACTTAAGTACTTGCTCAGTTTTTTCATCAAATTACTTCATTACACTTTACATATTAAACAATTTTCAAAACAAAGTCTTTATATATATCCGTACAAGGGTCATTATAAAGTACTTAAGAAAATTTTTAATCACACACTACACTTCTCAAAACAATTTAAAGTGAGCTAAGTAACTAAGAGCCCATGGATAACCATGGATGTAAAGGGTGCTAACACCTTCCCTTTACATAACCTACCCCTCGGACCCAAAAAATCTTTTAAGGTCTTTCCTGTTCTTTTATGCCCTTTCCTTTGGATAAAATAAAAGTCGGTGGTGACTCTTGCTATCCGCAACATTTAACTAAAGTCAGTTCTCCCACCATGTTACATCATGTCGTGGAACAATGTGATCATAGCCCGCTGATACGTTGCCCCGGCGTTCTTCAACCCAAAGGGCATAACCTTGTAGCAGAATGTACTCCACGGGGTATTGAACGTTGTTTTCTCCATGTCTTCCGGTTCCATCTTGATCTGATTATACCCGGAGAAGCCATCCATGAAAGAAAATACCGAGAACTAAGCGGTGTTATCTACCAGTACATCAATGTGAGGTAATGGAAAGTCATCCTTTGGAATTGCTCTATTTAGATCCCGATAATCAACCCACATCCGAACTTTGCCGTCTTTCTTTGGTACAGGAACAATATTAGCTACCCAAGGTGGGTAACTAGTTACGGCAAGGAATTCGGCATCCCACTGCTTCTGAACTTCCTCCTTGATCTTCATCGCCATGTCGGGACGAGTTCTTCTCAGCTTTTTTTCCACCGGAGGACAGTCTTCTCTTAGTGGCAGCTTATGCAATACAATGTCAGTATCTAGCCCTGGCATATCTTGATATGACCAGGCGAAGATATCCACATATTCTCGTAGCATACCAATCAACTCCTTCTTTACCTCAGCCTGCAGACTGGCCCCAATATTTATCTCCTTCTTTACATCTTCAGTCCCGATGTTGATGATCTCTATTTCTTCCTGATGAGGCTGAATGACCCTTTCCTCTTGTTTCAACAACCTGACCAATTCTTCGAGGAGTTCACAGTCTTCCTCAACCCCTTCATCAGCTTGGTAGATAGGATTGTCGAAGTCATGTGTGGTCATAGCAAGAACGTTATCACTAGAGTCTGGATGATCAACACTGCACATATGATGTGCTTATTTCAGAATCTGTCTTTTTTCAAAAGAGACGCAAGCACACAAACAAAAGAAAAGAAAAACATTGCCATTTTATTTTTTGTGTGAAAAATTTAAAACGAAAGAAAGAGAACACAATTTGCTTGAAAAATGTCCTTTATTTCATGGAAAAATAAATGCATTAAAAGCATGGTGGCCCTACAAATGGATTCGTGCACCTTGGGCAAAGTGCAAGATTGACATGCATCATGATAAAAAAGGAAACAAGTAAATTACTTTGATTTCCAAGTAACTTGAACGAAATCTTCGGCAGACCAGTTCCGAAGCTCCTCCCTAGGTGCACATGGGTGAATCCAGCTATCCCAGTCGCCGTCATTGTCCCCTTCTTCACTTGTTGCACAAATGTTGTTGCGATCTAGCATTCTGGTGCTTGTGAAAGTTATGGCTTTACCACCCTGAGGCCAGTTGGACCCACCAGGCTGATAACCAAGACCGAAATTTTCATCCTTCTTTTCCAACTCTAGCAACTTGCCCCAGCCCCGGGCGCTCCCATATTGGACCATTTATTTGGCTTGCTTGTAGGAATAGATAGAGGTCCCTTCCTTCTCGTTTTTCCTCTCTGCCGGAGCCAAAATACTAACATTGACTGCCTCAAAAGCCTGACACAATGTTTCATGAATTTCTCTGTCCATTTCCACGTACTTGAAAGTTAATAGATGACTCACAAAGACATCTTCTTCTCAACACACAGTGATCACCTGACCATCTACCACATACTTCAGCTTCTGATGCAACGTGGATGTCACTGCGCCTGTAGCATGGATCCAGGGACGTCCTAGCAAGCAACTGTAAGCAGGTTGAATATCCATGACATAGAACGTGCTCTTGAACACTTGAGATCCTATCTTTACATGTAGCTCAACCTCCCCGAACACAGACCTCCGGGACCCATCAAAGGCTTTCACAATTAAGTCACTGGGTCTCAACACAATGCCATCAACATTCAACTTCATCAAGGCCTTCTTAGGGAGCACATTGAGAGGAGAGCCGATATCAACTAAGACATGTGACAGAACATCACCCTTACACTCTATGGTGATGTGCAGGGCCTTGTTGTGATTGCGACCTTCAAAAGTAAGATCTCTATCCATGAAGCCCAACCCATGGCTGGCATTTACACTGCCTACTACAGCCTCCAACTGGTTAACAATTATCTCCTGTGGTACATACGCCATCTGCAAGACTTTCAGTAGAGCTTCCCTATGAGCCGGATAACACATCAACAAGGAAACAATTGATATTTTGAACGGAGTTTGATTCAGCTGTTCGACTACTTTATTGTCACTCTTCTTTATTATTCTCATAAACTCTTCGACTTCTTTTTCAAAAGTACCTTTCCTAGCAGCAGGTGTGGTCATTTCTTCGATCGTTATCTGTTTACCTTTAGCCTTTTCAGCAGCTTCAGCTTCAGGATCTCCTCTAAGAACTTGAGGAGCAAAAAGACGCCCGCTTCTTGTAAAACCACCAACTCCTCCGACTTTCACCACAGTCGGGTCAATCGTCACCGCTTTACTTTCCACCTTCTGACCTTCTACATACACATCCGAGCCATAATGCCACGGGATGGCTTTGTCATCAGCATAAGGAACAGGTCCTAGAACAGTAATAGTAACAGGACTAACCTCTGGAACATAGATAGTCACCGGCTCCCTCCGGACAGGAACTTCAGCAGGATCAAAGTAAATTGTTATGGTAGACACACAATCACTTCTGTCATCAACCCTATCAAACTGCAGCGACCCCTCGTCAATCAGATACTGCAGTCTAACCTTCAAGTCCTCATAGCCATTAACTGAACTCAAACACCCTTCACAATCATAACCACACCCCGAGAATACTTGTCCTTTCAACAGTCTGTCTTTCACCACCAGCAATGAAGTCTTCACTTCCTCCACATTCATAATCAAGCTTAAAATCTCACCACCGTTGTCATACCCCAAATTTGTCCCAGTTTTTCGAATTCTCGTGATATTTGGTAAATTGGTGAAAATTTTGCTGTGAATCATCATTTGGCTTCCAGCCATGATTTTCAAATCATGAAATTCTTGTTTGTGTTGAGGATGTTTTGGAGTTTGAAAGACATGATGGAAAAGTTGAACTCATTGACTCATTCATACAAAGAGCTCAAATGGCAAGGGTTAATGTGAAGGCAAAGTTTGTCTATGAACCACTACTCTTTAGCAAGTTAAAGAGTATGGATTGCAAGAATAAGAGTTTGATCTTTTTGTTGAATATCTCTTTGACCATGTTTCTTTGATATTCAACTTTTCTCCTTGAATTGTTGGCTAATCCAATATCATTATTGTTTGATTAATTCACTGAGTATATTATCACCATGGGCTTGTTTTTGCAACTCAAGATGTATTAGCATTAATGACGTTTATTTCCGTAGCTCAAAATATACTTGCACTAATTACTAAAGGTGAATAAGTGAGACTTTGAAGTATCCAAATAAATAAATGGTTTCTTTCCATTTGGCTCGCTCAAGACATGACGTTTTACCTGGCAGTGTTATGCAAGTATGATAGGCATCCATTCAAATAGTATTCATTTTCAAGGTTTACATGCAGGAAGTGTTAGGAATCGATGAAGAAAATTGAGTGATACATGGTGAAAGTTCAATTTCTTCAAAGGAGAAGTTAAAGAGAATACTTTAAGATCCAAATTCAAATACTTCCAAGTTGATTAATTCCAAGGCATAAACTATGATACAAATCTCCAAATGACAAGTTCCATGTCATTATTTGAATTTACAAGAACTACCAATGAGGAAATAAGTTGAATTAAGGGTGGCTGATGTCAAAATTCTTCATAAAGATTTCATCAATCTTTAAATCTCAATGTACTACACCATGATTTCCTTTTCTTCCAAGAATCGTATCATGCCTTCATGCCAAGACTTCATACGATAACCTCCAAGACACTCCTTTCAAAGAAAGTCTCACACCATTGGTACACACCTGATGAACAAAACCAAATGGTTAATACAGTAGGTGTAATTCACAAGCGAACATGACAATTCACAAGAGAGGCATTTATAATAGAAAATTTTCCACAACAAGTCATCAATACAGTGTTCATTCATGGAACAGAATTTGAACTGACATAAGGAAATGATAAATGTTTAAGTTCGCCGCAAATTGCAGTGAAAGTTCGAAGTTTACCGCAAGACAAAGCAAGTTTGGTAACAAAAAGATGAAGTGCCAAGACCTATGAGAAGCCAAGCATACAGGAGAAAGAGATTACGAAACGCGTTGTAGCAGACAAAAATCCGTAGCATGAACATAAGTTGAGCAAGTTGTGATCATTACGAGATTGTCACTCATCCAGCCTTCAGGCATTTCTTCGTCCAACAACCAGCCGGGGTCGAAGTTTGCACTTGCAAGACAAAGACAACCATTCACCTATTGATTCATCACAAAATTAATACATTCATCAATGTTTGGATAAAGAAAACAAGAAATAACAAAACAGGATTCAACATGTTCATAACAAAAAGAGGATAACCAATCGAAAGCAGTCTGAAGAGAGTTTCTTCTTTAAGTGAATCATGAACCTTCACTCTCATCTTCATGTATCATTAAGAATCCTTCCATACTTTCTTCACGATTGGGACAAAATACCAACAAGTCCTACAAAACAAGGTGAGCCTAGGCAATCTATGAATGAATCCACATTTCCGAATAATATAGCTAGGCAAGTCAGTCCGACAAACCATGGTCTCCCACCATGAATTATACCTCCTTGTGCCATAATCCCCAGCCTGTAAAGCATCACCAACATAAATCAATACAAAAGTATTAAAAAAAGAGAGAAGAAGAATCTTTTTTTAAGAAGCTCAACCTGTCCTCTTTGTGTGATATATTGTGTACGGGTCTGGATATAACTGTGGTTGATTCCAAGCTTTGCTTAAACCCTATACACCATCAACTGTTATGTCACTTCTACCATGTTCTCTGGATTCATTGTTGAGTATTTATACATTTACCAAGTTCCATCTTTAAAGCCCTGTCACATGCCAAATTCATTGTGCACCTGGAAAAGAAGAAGATTGAAAGTCATTGCATCAGGGAGTTAATTTGAAAAATCATAAAGAAGTTGAATGAAACCACAAACCGCATGTATTGGCAAGTCCCAAGAGCATAGAAAAACATGCACTTGTGAAGCCTGTTAGTTCAAAACTAGTTCATCAGGCACGGTTCACCGCCAACAGAAAAAACAAGAAGAACATTTGCATGAAATGAAGCATCTCAGCTAAAGCACTTTAGGGCACATTTCTTCACAGTTAAAAAATAGAGGAGCAGTTCAGAATCATTCCAGAATGCTATAGATTGTGCTTTGGATGAAGTCTCAAGGCGAGTATAATATGGATTAGCATGTTCTTATACACCTAAAGACACCTATGACCTGATTAAAAGCTAGTCCATAGAGAATACAGAGATTCGAGACAACAATACATAGTATCATATATGAGGCAGCAAGAAACTTCTTCAAGCACCATAAGTGGAGTGATCATACAAGAAGCTAAGGAAGCATTCTCACCATGAAGTGCATGATGCAGAGGTTGAAATTCAACACCATTTTGAATGAGCAGCAATCAGGTTACATAGAGGATCCTACCTACAAGCTGACAAGGACCATTGGTGAAGTTTATAGTAGAATTTGAAAATGAAAGAAGACAGTCAAAATACATCCTTTCGTGGCAGTGGAAACAAAATCAGTTAAAGCACACCAATAACAGTGAAAAATTGAAGCTTACCTCAGTAAAATTTCAAAGCTGATTCGCAAGGGACCACAACAATTTCTAGAAGCCCTTTCTTCACACTACAGACAAAAGTAAGGGAATGAGTCATTATCCATTAGTCCCCACACAATTCCACTCAGAGATTTTCTCCAACGGATTTTCGATTCTACAGCTATGGCTTGTACGGATTTTCTCACTCATTTTCCCGGATTCACCTATAAAAAGGGGGTAATCATTAGCAATGAAAAACAAATCTACAAAAACTCTGCTAAAATTATCTCCAATAATCCTAATACTAAAGCTCAAACACCCTTGATTCATCTCTGATTTTCACATTGGAAATCAGAGGTTGAAGAGCTAAAGCCCTCAATCATATATACAAAGAACAACAAAACAATAGAGGCGTGAGTAAAGGGATAAGACCCGAGAAAGTCGTACCTATTTTCCTTCAACTTCATCGTTCACGTTCGGTAGCCTTCTTTCTCCCTTTACACCTTTCATCATATTTTGTTCGATACTTGTTTTTCTCAAATGTTGTTGATGATGATGTGCATTTAGTTGTTTGATTCTTGACATAGCGTTTGACGATTGATTGAAATCATCAATGAAGATACGATGAGGCTTCTTTCTCTTCTGTGAGGAAGTGGAAATTGAGTATTGAGATGAGAGAGATTTGGGATCCGAAATGGATTAGGTTTTGTTTTTCTTCTTCTTTCAATCGAGTGTTTTTAAGCTTCGTGTGATGATGATGATACGATGAGGATGGTTTTTGACCTCTGAATTGAGTTGAGGCAAAGAAATAAAGGGTAAGGCGATGATGAAAGTCACTGGATTTACTTGTGTTGTTTTTGGGGAAGGTTATTCGTTTTTTCATTTGTTGCGATGGAGTTTTCTTTTTTCTTCTTTCTGCAAAGTACACATGGCGATGTATTAATTGATATACATAATGACTCAGTCGGTGCCTTTAGGGATGTACTTTGTTTACGGTATGTGAAATGATTCGTCCTCAGATGATATAAAGTCTTGGCTCTATTTTTATTATTAGCATTTCTTATTGTTGATAACTCAGAACATTGTCACATCTCATATTGATTTACATTACCCAACGTTTTGTCATTATCTGCAGCCATTAATGTATGTGGCAAAACAATAATATTTTTATGGTGTGAGTGACCGATGAAACCGATTTGGACGGCTAGGTCCTTAACCTTTTATTTTCTTTCTGCATTATCATTTGATATGGGTTGGATGGTCCAATAGGTCCCTTGTATCCGATCCCACTCAAAAATGCTAACATTCAAAAAGACGGGTACCTCATAATTAGACCAAACATTTTGTTTTCTTTATATATATATATATATATATATATATATATATATATATATATATATATATATATATATATATATATATATAATTTTTTTATAATAATTAGGGATTTCCTAACAATTTTATTTTGTTACTTTTTTTTTATATATTATTTTGAAGGTTTTAAAATAAATCTTAGAGTTTGTATGATAATCTTTATTTCCATGCTAAAAATTAAATAATATTCTCATTAGGTTTTCATATGTGATGTGTTTGATTTGCTTGCTTGGTTTAGATTACACAATTATTCATTTGTGCGCATTGTGTGGTATTTTTATTTGGTTATTGGTTGATTGCATGTCTTATTTGAACTTGTGTGATTTACTTTTTCATTTTTGACGATAAATTGCTAAGTAAAATACGAACGCACACTAAGATTAATCATTTTCGAAGATAAACGAAATCTTTGGTCCAATGCCAAATAAATATCCATACGCACTTCACTTCATACACACACGTAAGTCGATCATTCCTCGATCGCCATCTGCACGAATTTTGCACCTTACACCTTTATCAGCATTTTCCAACTTAACGAATCAATGCATTACGCTTGTTTTCCATAGCTAGTCTTTAGCTTAGTTCCTCAATTTTGCGAGCTGAGCGCATTGTGCCTCGCTAACAAACCAACAAATAAAACTCCATTTGCATTCACCCCAAAACCTCAAAAAACCAAAATGTTACTTTTAGATTCAAACCTTTGATCCAACATCAAGCGGTCTTAGGAAATAAAACACTTTAATAATACGAGAAGAATTGTACGCCACGAGCCTTAAGCGGTAGAAAGGAGGATAACGAGCTCTCGTTACTCGCTCCGATTATTTTGACGCAAGACGCTCGTCTTGTTGGACGGAATAAGCTATCCATAGTCTTTAGTGCAATTCGACTCCTAAACCCTTTCATCGACGAAAGGTAATAAAATCAAGAACCACCAATCACCCATATCAGGACGAACTACGAAGCTCTGACTTTCCCATTGCACAAGGGAATACGTAGGCACGAGGATCTCAATCCTTGCCGAGCCCCCTAGGACCAATAAACCAATTAGCTTAGCAAGTAATTCTTAAGCATAGACATCCCTTCCCGCATGACAACTTAGATGGTTCCCATCGAGTACGATGGATGTAGGGGGTGCTAATACCCCCCCCCCTACATAACCGACTTCCGAACCCCGACAATGGTTTGCGATGACCTTGTTTTATCCCTTCTTGGCGGTTTTATCTATATTTACCATTTCCCTCTTTAGGAATAAATAAAATTAAGTGGCGACTCTCACGTCAACCCAGCCGCGACCGCGTTCGCGAGGATCGTGTTTTTCGAGGTACGACAGCTGGCGACTCTGCTGGGGACTGGTTCACCCCTATGCAAGTCGAGCCTAGTCTAGGTTTCCACGCTTGTTTGGATGTTTGCTTATGTGTTAATTGTTTATCACTTTCTTTATTGCTTTCCATTTTATATCCTTATTGGGGATCTTTGGTACTGGAACGATACTTTGATCAAAACAACTTGAGGGAAAGGCTCTATACCCGGGTCTATGAGTGTAAACATAGGTTAACGAGGTTGCGTAGTATGGGCTCCCGAGGGAACCTCTCTCGTGGGTTGTCGATACGAAAAACTCACTCGGAGTAGATTTTAATGGAAATACTGACAACCTTCAAGATCTTGGCGTGTGTGCTCAGTTGTTTTCATTAGAGTCATTGACTCTGAGGACCTTTAGAACTTTTTTGGTTAAAACATCGGTTGATGGTTGCGTAGTATGGGGCACCAGGGTTCGCCCTTACGTGGCTCGATACGAAAACCTCACTTGGAATAGACTTACTCAATGGAGTTGATTGACTGTCAAGAATATATAAAAATGACACGTGCATTAAACAGTTGAGAAAGTTCCATAACTCCAGGACTTTGTTTTAAACCTCGTGTCGATGATCACGTAGTATGGGGCACCAAGAGATTTCTCTCTTGCGTGACTCGATACGAAGATCTCACCCAAACGAAATTCATATGGTGGAGTCAATTAACCGTCATGTTGATGGCGTGTGTGATGAACATCCATATGAATTATTAACTTTGGGATCCCTAAAACTGTAGAGGTCACCCAGTGAGGTCCTTGTGAGGAGAGTAATCAAAGTATCTTCCATCCATACCATTTGCTTCCGGAACATTGCATTTTGGGTTTACCCATTCATTGTTTCATACATTCATTCATAAAAATGATACAAAGCTCTCAGTTTCTTATATTTATTGCAGATTTGAAGTATTTGTCAAAGCAATCAAGATGAATCAAATTTCCAAGAAAAGCACGTACAGTTTCAAGTTCTTGGAACCAAAGATTGACACACTACTGGCCTTGAGAGCTAAGATCACGCCTATCAAACACAACAACTTTCAGGCTCGCTTCGGAAAAATCCTGAGTATACTGGACAAGGCAGCTAATCTTGATGCTCTTAGCGCTTTTGCCCAATATTACGACATTCAACTTCGGTGCTTCACTTTCCTGGACTTCCAGATTGCTCCTACTTTGGAAGAGTTCGAGTTGCTTGTGGGCCTTCGTATTAGGAACCGCAATCCTTTCCCATAGCTAGAAGAAGAAGTAACTATGACTAAGTTGGCTGCTGTGTTGGGACTTCCTGCAAGTTTGTTAGTGGACAACAAGTCAGACAAAGAAGGATTCACGAGACTGTTCTTAGAAAAACAAGCCTGGCAATGTGCTGAAAAAGGAAACTGGTCCTCATGCGGAGCCATCCTAGCTCTTCTTGTGTATGGGATTGTGTTGTTCCCGAAGTCAGATAAGTTTGTCGACCGTTCTGCTATAGAGATTTTCATGACAAGAAACCCAGTTCCGTTCTTATTAGCAGATTTATATCATACTTTCCATACCCGACATACAAAGAGGGGAGGTGTGTTTCTTTGTTGCGCTCCGCTGTTGCACATGTGGATGAAAATTCACATGCCTAAGGAGGGTTACTTTGTGTCTAGGCATTTTTCGTGGCCTCACAGATTTGCTTCGCTTAGGGCTAATGACATCACATGGTACTTAAGAGACTGGAAGATTGGGGGTGTCGTGCTTAGATGTGGAAACTTCCTTAATGTCCCTCTGATAGGAAATCATGGTTGCATAAATTACAATCCGGTGCTGCTAAAAAGACAACTTGGGCTCCCTATGGAAGCTCCTCCCGAGGAAAGGCATCTGGTACCTTTTGTTGATGATAACCCATCTAAAGAAGAGTTAAAGAAATTCAAGGCGGCTTGGAAAAAGATCATTACGAGTGACCCTAGTGTCCGCAAGAATATCGCTGCGAAAGAACCTTATGTCTTGTGGGTAAAAGAAAGAGCTCGTGTCATTAAGATCCCTTTCTTCCTCGATCCAATAGCTTTCCCACCTCCTCCTGAGATAGCACCGTTATTACCTGAAGATGTAGATGAGCTCAACGAAAGAATCAAAGGTTTAGAATTGGAGAACGAACGCATGCGGATCGAACTCCTTCGAACCAAAGGAAAACAAGAAGTCTGGGAGGAGAAAAGTAAAAAGATGACGGAAAGAGTGGAAAGCAGTAATAAAAGATTCAGAATAGAAGAAGATAAGAGAGAGCATTTCCTGGGTGCTCTTTATGGAGCTAGCATGGATCTGGATTATCGTAACGAGCAATTGAGAAGGGCTGAAGTTCGAATTATCAGTTTACAGAAATACATGGAAGTGTGTCTTAAGAACAAGAAGGAGGATAAAATCACTTTAGAAGTAAATATCAAGAGTTTAGAGGATTCTCTCAAGAAAGAAGAAGACAAGCTAGCAGCAGAAAAGTTGGAAAAGGATAGTTATCAGCGAAAGTACGTGTTGCACCCCAAAATTTTCCCTCACCTAGTCAAGGAAATGTGTCCCAATCATCCTTTCAAGGTTCACAATGTTCACAATTAATCAGAAAGTTTGACAAATCCCCCCAGACAATGCATCCTCCTAAGCAATGCATCCTAAACTAGGTTTTTGGATTTTATCAGGCTAAATGGACTTCCAAGGCTTCAAGTGAGCTTCATAGCATCTTATATGTCTTTAAGAATCCCTATGTCAAGTTTGAAGGCTTTCCCAAAAAGTTTGCTCAGTCAGATGATCAGATATGCAAAAATCAGTCAAAGTAGTTAAAAATTCAAACTGAGGTCAACTGTGGTCAAAACAAAGTCAAACTTCATAAATTTTTTCCAACATCAAGTTTATGAAGTAAAATTCATCATTTGATCAAGGGTTGATCATGATTCATCAAGGAAGTTTCAGATCATCAAGAATCAGGAGTTTCTAAATTAGGGTTTTTACAGAAAAAGTCAACTGAACTTTGACCAGCCATAACTTTCATATGCTTCATCAAAAATTTTCCATCCATAGCTCATTTTGAAGGAAATTGAATTCTCTACAACTTTGTGTCTCACAAGCCAAGCCCAAAAATGCTTCATTTGGAAGGTATGAGCTAAGACATTATAGGTCATTCAAAAAGTCAACAAAAAGTCAACGTCTTCCAAAGGGCATAACTTGAGAATGGTAAAGGATATGGACATGAAACCAAAGAGGTTTTATAGAGGACTCTTAAAGCTTTCTAAAATGTCGAAGAACACCTTCATATCCTTAAAATTGAGGGATTTGTGCCTTTGCAAAGCTGGGAAATTTTTGGGAGGTTGGTGAAGCAAATGAAGTCTTAAAATCAAATTTTGCCAAATGGGCTTACCAAATTCCAATCCAATCTCAAGGATAGGGACCCATTGGCTATTTTTCCATATTTTTATGTTTTATATTTAATTATTTTGGATTTTATTTAATTAAATTAAATTTAAATGAAAATAAAATATAAAAGGTCAATCCAAAATTCTGATTTTTGTTCTAGAAATTCTTAAAGGACAATTAAAGATGATTGAGATCACATAAAATCAGATCAACCTAAAATAGTAAGGATTTATGAGATTTTTTATGCATTTATGGATGATTGATTCTTCATGATCAAGCAATGGGAATCCATGATGCAAAGGCCCAATTTCTGACCTATTTTCATTCCATTATAAGTATAGAACACTACCAAAGACAAAGGGACGAATTTTGCAGCTCCAAGAACACAAAACCAAATCAAGAAAAAGTTCAAATTCAGATTCTTTAAATTTGTTGTTTTTCAGGTGCTTTGAATGTGGCAAATCATTCTTGGACAATCTCTGAACCTATTTGCATCATTATCATCATCAAAATCGTGCCATATCCAGCTAACCGAATCATATTTTTTTCTTCATATTCATGTTTTCGATTCTCTTAATTTAACCGGTTTCAATTGATTTTGCTTGTGTAGTATGATTTACAATGAAGCTAAGATCGTTTCTGGGCAATTAAAATTGAGTTTTGGTGTGCGGATACTCAAACACCATTGTTAGGTTTTATGGTCCTAAATTAGGGCTTCCTAATACAGGCAATATAAATACCTTATGAGACCATATTTGAATTCTTTGAACCCTGGGCAATCGAATGGTACAAAAAATTTGGACAAATCGTACCTGTATATGATATATGTGTAGACCTAGGAATACCTATGAAAATAAATTAGCAGGAAAATTTGTTCGCAGGTATTTTCGCATGTACAGAGGTTGAAGACGACCATAGCGCGGGAATGATATTTTTGAATTATTAATTTATCTTATTTAGTTTTGTTTGAGTTTATATGTTTGAAGCACTGCTTGGCTCAGTTGGTAAGGAAGCATATATGTGAGGCAGCAAACCAGGGTTCGAATCCTGGCTTGGTATATTTTTTGGGCAATTTTCTTTTGATTTTCAGGTTTACAATATCTTGATGTTGGACTATTCCATAAACAGCTACGCAGGCGCAACCCAATGGTCCATCATCTTACTGGTAATGGGGAGGTCCTGGGTTCAAATCCAGGCCTCCCCCATTTTTTTAAGCTTGTTTCTTTTTATTTTTTATTTTCTTAATTATATAAATTATATTATTATTATTAATTAACTTGTTAAAATTAGTAATTCTATTTTTAAAAAAATTAATCAAACCTTATATTTTTATAAATATTATAATATATTTTTATAAATAATTTTGTATATAACTTTATTATTCATAATTTGTAAATAATTTATGTAAATTTTAATTAATTATTTAAACCTAAAACATAAACCCTAATTTTTCTTAAATAAAAATGTAAACCCTAGTTTCTAAAACCTAATTTTATTAACCCTAATTTTTATAACTTTAATATTTAAATTATTTTTGTTATAAACTATAATTAAATAATTAATCATTTTTTTAGTATTTGTTTGTTATTATCATAATTGTTATATTTTCTTCTAAATTTTTTTTCTAAATGTTATTTAACTTAAAAATAATATTCTCTCTTAAATTTTTTTTTTTTTTTTTATATTTTTACTAACCCTTTTTTTATCTTATTTATTATTATTACTAACATTTGAATTATTGCTTATTTAGTTTCTATTTTATCGTTATTATTATTTTTCCGATTATATTGTAATTGTCCCGAAGCTTTGTAATAGCTTAGTTTATATTTTTGCTTTATTTTCTTTATGAATATGTTTATTATATGGTTAGTAATCCTAGGGTGTGATAACATGTTTATAATTAAAATCAACTTAGAATAATTAAAAAAGATAAATATTTGAATATGAACACTCACACACGTAAGTCGATCTTTGATCGCCATCTTGCACTTTCTAAGGTTACCTCTCATGTTGCCTATTTCAAAAGGTCAAGTAAGGTGTCTTAAGCAAAGTCCCTTCACCAATATCATCAAGTCCCTCCAAGTTTATAAGATCAAGTCCCTTCGAGGTTGCCTACGATAAATGATCTTGTCCCTTCGAATAAAAGATGATAAGTCCCTACGAATTGCTAAAGACACCTTGCAGTTGCCTAAATTCAGATGTCCCTACACATGTCCCTTAATTACATCCAAGGTAATGACTACCTATTCCTTAATAATAGGGATAGTCTTACCATTGAAAGAACATAAGAACAGTAAAGACTTAATCTAGGGTAGGTTTCTCTTCAGTTGCTTGCTCACATTTCAAAGTACTCTTTACATCACACTTTTTCAAACAAATTTTCAAAAACAAGTCTTTGTATACATCCATACGAGGATCATTACAAAGTACTTAGAAAGTTTCTAATCACACACTACACCTTTTCAAAACAATTTAAAGTGAGCTAAGTAACTAAGAGCCCATGGATAACCATGGATATAAAGGGTGCTAATACCTTCCCTTTGTATAACCTACCCCCCGAACTCAAAATCTTTTTAAGGTCTTTCCTGTTCTTTTATGTCCTTTCCTTTTGGATAAAATAAAAGTCGGTGGCGACTCTTGCTATCCGCAATATTTATAGAAAGTCAATTCTCCCACCGTGTTACAGAACTGGCGACTCTGCTGGGGACTAATAAAAGAGGGGTACCCTTAGGAATTAGATCACTTTAAATTTGTTTGCTTTTTTTGCTTTACTTTACTTGTTGGGGCTCTTATGTGTGAAAGATCCTAACCCGGATCTAGTGTACCTTAGGTAAATGGCAATAGACCAAGGAAACTGTATGGCGTATACCGATATGGTTGATCTGGTGGCCATAGTTAGTGTGACTTCTTGGTTGGTGCTTATGTCCCTTAAGCAATTTGAGGATAATATGAGGCTGCCATATGTTGTCAATACACTAACTGACTTTTAGAACCCTAGCTATCCCATCTTGGCCTTTAGAAAGTAGTGAGGTAACCGGCTTTAGTGAAGACTAAAGTTGGTTGATACTCGATGCTACGCTTATTAAGATCCTAAACTTGGAGGGTTTTGGTTGGCTAGTAAGTTGCCTACTGAACAACCACCCTTGTGAAAGATCAATGATATGGAGATCCCTTAGAACCTGGTTTTGTAGGACAGGATGAACCAACTAAACTTCAGGGGAGGGTACTTACCTTTAAGCCTCATGCAAGCCTTCAAACCTAGGGCTATTGTGTGACTTGTTTGTGTGTGCCACATGATTGTGATTGAGCATAACATCATGACATCATCATGCATCATAAGCATAGCATTTTCACTAACCATTTCAAGGACCAAAGGATTTATCTTTGTTCTTTGTTGCCGGTCATGACTTCTGCTCGTAGGAATACTATCTGGATCAACTTTGTAGGAATACCTCCTAAGCTTAAGGAATTGGTCTCTCAAGTTTCTAAAAACTCCCAATTCATCAAGAGGCGTGGTCACCTACTGGATCTAGACACTTCAGGGTTCAATGAAGACATGATGAGTGTCCTATTTCAGTTCTTTGACCCTAAACATCATTGTTTCACATTCCCCGACTATCAGCTGGTTCCTACAATGGAAGAGTTTTCCAAGCTCCTGGGTATACCTATCCTTGATCAAAGACCCTTCACAGGCTTGGAAAAAGAACCTAAACCTGAAGTCATTGCTGCAACCCTACATTTGAAGAAATCAGACATTGTCCTAGAAACAAGAAGTGGGGTCAAGGGTATTCTTGCTAAGGTATTGATGGAGAAAGCTCAAGTGTTCCTGAAGGCTATGAGTTATGAAGCTTTTGAAGAGATCTTAGCCCTATTGATCTATGGCTTAGTGTTGTTCCCTAATCCAGACCAGTTCATAGACGTACACGCTATCAACATATTTCTGACTCACAATCCAGCGCCTACATTACTTGGAGACATCTTACATTCTCTTCATACCCGTACTACGAAGGTACGAGGAACTCTGATGTGTTGTATACCTCTATTGTCTAGGTGGTTTATTTCTCACCTTCCTTGATCAGTAATGAAGAATGAACAAGGGTTAAGATGGTCTAAGAGGATTATGTCACTTTCTCATTCAGATATTCATTGGTGCTCTCGATCTATGGAGAATGTTACTATCATTGACTGTTGTTGGGAGTTCCCTAATGTGCCACTCGTTGGCATAAGAGGGGGCATTACCTACAATCCTTCTTTAGCTCTACGTCAGTTTGGTTACGCTCGGAGTGATGGTCCTCATGACATGCTTATTCAGGGTATTGTGTTCGACTACGAAAACAATCTACAAGGTTACTGTCAAAGGTTTATACGAGCATGGGGGTAAAGTGAACAAGGTTAACAGTAAGACTCTGGAACCAAAGTACACTATTCCGATGGAACCTTATCTCAGATGGGTACGAGCACGTGCTCAGACTCTTATGATTTCATATTCTGCTATCCTTCCAGTTACCATGGAGCTTGTTGCTGAAGGAGATACTTCTTATATCATTCTTCATCCAGACATGCCTACTGACATGGAGGAATTACAAAGGTCCTGGATCCAGTTGAAGGAGCAAAGGGATACTTTTGAGACTCATTTCAAAGCTAGTCAAGAAAGAATCCTGGAACTAACAAAAAAACTTCACGAGGAGCGGAATCTCAACTCATACCTCAACACAAAGAGGAAACATCCATGGGAGACTTAAAACCCCATCTTTGTATTCATTTCATTTTGTTGTAAGCCCAAAAGGAAAACAAGTTTATTGATTACTAATAAAAGTTTACTTTCTGGTTGTTTAAACAAATTTAAATCCTGCAGTCCTTGAAAACATTGCATACGCATTTACATACCATATCATTGCATCACAGGTTTCTTATGAACATGTATCTTATCTTCTCGCTGTTTATTTCAGCAGAAATGGCTCTTGAACAAACTGCCAAAGATCTCCAGGCTCAGAATGCACAATTCCAAGAGTTGATTCTGAATTTGTCCAAGGGGCAAGATGAGCTGAAGACACTGCTGGCTAATAAGAAGAAGACTAGAAGATCAGGAGGTCTTATCAATATGGGAAGAAGATTCAGGGGTCCTATCAAGGTTAAGGAATTCTGAGTCTGAAAATTCTGAGAAAGAGGGAGGTAGTCTCCATGATACTGTGCGAGATTCTGATTCCAAGGCAAATTACTATCATGATCCTAGTAGTGAGGAGAAGTACAAGATGTTGGTGGACAGAATGAATGCCATGGAATTACAAAAATCTTCATGGCTTGATTTTGAAGACCTGAGTTTAGTTTCTGGAGTGGTTATACCTATTGGTTTCAAGGTTCCTGTTTTTGTAGTGTATGATGGTGTCTCATGTCCCAAGCTGCATTTAAGATCTTATGTCCAGAGGATTCAACCACATACTGCTGATAAGAAGTTATGGATTCATTTCTTCCAAGAGAGCTTATCTGGAGCTCAACTGGAATGGTACTATCAACTGGAAAGTGTTAATATTCGTGATTGGAATGATCTTGCTGAGGCCTTCTATAGGAAATACCAATACAATGCTGATTTAGCACCTACTCGCATGCAGCTCCAAAGCATGTCTATGGGTGCTAAGGAGAGTTTCAAAGAGTATGCCCAGAAGTGGAGAGACCTGGCTGGCAGAGTTCAACCTCCTCTGACTGACAGGGAGTTGGTGGATATGTTTATGATTACGTTGAGTGGTCCTTTCTATAGTCACCTCATTGGAAGTTCATCATCTGGTTTCACCGAGCTGATAATGACTGGAGAACATGTAGAAAGTGGTATAAGAAGTGGCAAGATACAAATGGGTGCCTCTTCATCAAACACTGCAAAGAAGCCCCCTAGTGGGAAGAAGTCTAATGATGTGTATAGTCAACATAGTCGTAACAGAAGTCATCAATCTGTGGGAGCAGTTCACATCTCTAATCCTACTCCTACAGCACCAGAGCCACCATAAAACAATCAACAAAAGCATAGAAGACAGTTCACTAAGATCAACATGTCACTGGCCCAAGCCTTGCAACACATGTTGAAAGGGTAACTCATTACTTTGAAGGACCCTCCTCAGAATCCTAATACCTCCTCTCCTCGGTACAATCATAATGCAAGATGTGCCTATCATTCTAATAGTCCGGGACATGACACCAACAACTGTTGGGTGTTGAAAAACAAGATTCAAGACATGATTGAAGCCGGAGAAATTGAATTTGACCCTCTTGGGACCCCAAATGTGATTACTGCTCCTATGCCCAACCATGAGAAGACTGTTAATGTTGTTGTAGATGTTTAGAATTGGCAGAATTTTTGACCAACAAGAAGTGTTGAACTTAGTTCAGGATGTCACACCAGATGTTGTGACATTATCAAACAGAGTATAAGTTAATGAACTTAATTCAGGATGTCACACCAGATGTTGTGACATTGTATAAGTTAATGAAGTAAGTTCAGTTTTCAGGATGTCACACCAGATGTTGTGACATCTCAAACCTGCTACCAGAATGAAATAATGCTTAACAGAACTGAGTAAATTCAGGGAATTTATCTGGAATTAATTGTGAATGGATAAAACAGTAGAAGGCGCATCTGTAGGGAGAATGGTTATATGATTTCAGTTTAACAGAAGAACTGACTCACCTAGAATCAAGGAAGTAACAAACCCTAATTCAAGGTGATGACAACATGCGTATCAGGATTGGATAACCTACAGAAAGCCCAAAATCCAAGCATCTATTTAAGCAACAGAAACTCTCAGAATAGAGTACGAAATTAAGAAGAATAAATAGGGTGTTTGTGTTTTAATAGCAGGTTTTATATGTGTATCACTTTATGAGATTTTAAGCAAAAGTGTATTGTGTCTTGATTGAAACTGTGAAGTAAGATCAAGTTGTTTTGTTTGAAGTGTGACTTCAATTTTATTAAACATTGTAACATATCACTGTGTGATTGAGGGGGAGTGAGTTGGTACTCATATCTAAGTTATGTCTTAGGTAGAAATTGCCTTGGGTAGTTATTAAGTGAAGGATTAAACTGAGTGGTTTAAGTCCAGAATTAATATTACTTATATTGGATTTCCTTCCTGGCTTGGTTGCCCCCAGATGTAAGTGTGGTGATACACTGAACTGGGTTAACAATTTCCTGTGTTGTTTAATTTACCTGCACTTTAAGTTTTGTTTAAGTCTTCAAGTGTTTAAACATCTCATTCGACATCACGTACCTGATCCCAGAATTTCAATTGGCATCAGAGCAGGCACCCTGCCTGTTTAACTGGGTGAGATCTAGGGACTACAAATTTTGGGAACATGGACAGAGATGTAGGATCTGTAAATAGACCACCTATATTGGATGGATCCAATTATGACTACTGGAAGCCAAGAATGGTAGCATTCTTAAGATTACTTGACAGTAGGGCCTGGAAAGCAGTCAACAAAGGATGGAAGCACCCTGTCCAAGACAACAAGAATGGAGAAAAAGTGTTGAAACCTGAAGAAGAATGAAGCAAGGAGGAAAAAGATTCAGCACTTGGAAATTCCAAGGCCTTAAATGCCTTATTCAATGGCATTGATAGGAGCATATTCAGACTTGTGCATCACTATGAGCTGACCAAAGATGTTTGGGACACTCTCAAAATAACTCATGAAGGAACATCAAAGGTGAAGATGTCAAGACTTCAACTTCTCACCACCAAGTTTGAAAACTTGAGAATGAAGGAAGATGAGACAATTCATGAGTTTTACATGAACATCTTGGAAATAGATAATACTTCTGGTGCTTTGGGAGAAAAGATGACTGATGAAAAGCTGGTAAGAAAGATTCTCAGATCTTTACCAAAAATATTTGACATGAAGGTTACAGCAATAGAAGAAGCTCAAGACATATGCATAATGAAGGTTGAAGAGCTCATTGGTTCCCTTCAAACATTTGAGATGGGAATGAATGACACAATTGTAAAGAAGAACAAAAGCATAGCCTTGGTGTCAAATACTGATAAAGAAGAAGAAAATAATGAAGTAGACCCTGAAGAAAATTTATCAGAAACAATTGCTATGCTTGGAAGACAATTCAACAAGATTCTCAGAAGAATGGATGGCAGGTCCAGACCAAGTGGAAGAAACTCAAACTCTTCTGAGAATAAAAGACCTTATGATGCTAATAGAAGGTCAGATTATGATGAAAAGACCAATCAAGAAAAAGGGATTAAATGTCATGGATGTGAAGGATATGGACACATCAGAAATGAATGCCCTACCTATCTTAAGAAGTAAAATAAATGTCTCTCTGTGACCTGGTCTGATGAAGACTCAGGATGTGATTCAGAAGAAGAATCAGCAAAGCACATCACTGCTCTAGCTGGAGTATGTGAATCTGAAAGTGGATCCAGTGATGAGGAGCTGACTTTTGAAGAACTAGAAGAATCATACAAAGAGCTGTGTAAAAGGAGCACTGAAGTATGCATGGAGAATATAAAACAGAAGAAGCAGATTGAGGCATTAAAGGTTGAAAAGACAAGTAATCTAGAAATCATTGACACTTTGAAAAGTGAAGTAAGTCTTCTCATCTCCAAATTGGAACATATGTCCAAATCTGTTAGAATGCTGAACAGTAGCTCAAACACACTGGATGTCATTCTCAACAACAATAAGCATTCAGGGGATAGAACTGGTCTGGGATTTAACAAAGCTCAAAAGGTTGAGGCTAGCAGCAGCAAAACTACTTCAAATCCCATAAAGTCAAACAAGATGTCCCAACAGATGTCCCAACATCATGAAAAGAACATGATGAAAAAGAAGTATCAAAGATGGAGATGTCATCATTGTGGAAGGTTTGGTCACATCAAACCTCATTGCTACAAGTTGCATGGATATCCATATCAGATGTATCAGCAACCCCCTAAGCAGAAGATAGAGGTTACCAAGACAGTGCTGCATGGACATCAAAATCAAAGATATCAGTAACCCCCTAAGCAGAAGATAGAGGTTATCAAGAAAGTATGGGTACCTAAAGCTAGTCTTCATGTTGATCAAAGCTACATGTCCAAAAACAAGTTCAACAAACAACCTTGGAGCTCTAAAAATGGACACTACACAGGGTAAAGGCATCAAAGGAAACCTCACTACAGGCAAAAATGGTCAAAGAAGGGTGTTGCATATATAGCTCATACATCTCTAAGAGTATCAGCTAAAGAAGACTGGTACTTTGACAGTGGATGCTCAAGGCACATGACTGGATTGAAGAATCTGCTGGTAGACTTAAAGTCACATTCATCCAGATATGTAACCTTTGGAGATGGAGCTAAAGGAGAAATCAAGGGAGTTGGGACCTTGGACTGTCCAGATGTACCAAGACTAGATGATGTGCTGCTGGTAAAAGGATTGACTGCTAACTTGATCAGCATAAGTCAATTATGTGATCAAGGTTACAGTGTAAACTTTACCAAAACTGAATGCATAGTGTCTAATAAAGAACAGAAGGGTGTCATGAGAGGATCCAGATCTAAAGACAACTGTTATATGTGGGAACCTCAAGATTTCAGTCTCACTTCAACTTGCTCTTTAGCCAAAGAAGAAGAAGTGAAGCTATGGCACCAAAGACTGGGTCATCTTCATTTCAGAGGTATATAGAAAATCATATCTATGGAAGATGTGAGAGGTATTCCTAAACTGAAGATTGATGAAGGAAAAGTATGTGGTGAATGTCAAATAGGCAAGCAAACCAAGATGTCCCATCCAAAGCTCCAACATCTGACAACTTCCAAAGTTTTGGAATTATTGCATATGGATCTTATGGGACCAATGCAGGTTGAGAGCCTTGGTGGAAAAAGGTATGCCAATATGGTGGTTGATGACTTTTCAAGGTATACATGGATAAATTTTATCAAAGAAAAGTCTGATGTATTTGATGTATTCAAAAATTTGTGCCAAAGAATACAAAGAGAAAAAGCAAGTTGTGTGGTCAGAATAAGAAGTGACCATGGAAAGGAGTTTGAGAATAAAAAATTCTCAGATTTCTGTTCTTCAGAAGGAATCAATCATGAGTATTCTTCACCTATCACCCCTCAACAGAATGGGATTATTGAGAGGAAGAACATAACTATCAAAGAATCAGCAAGAGCTATGATCCATGCTAAAAAGTTACCATTGTACTTCTGGGCTGAAGCTATGAACACAGCTTGTTACATTCATAATAGAGTCACTCTAAGGAAAGGAACCTTGTCCACCATCTATGAAGTCTGGAAGGGCAGAAAACCTACAGTTAAGTACTTCCATGTGTTTGGAAGTAATTGTTACATTCTGGCTGATAGGGAGCAAAGAAGAAAGATGGATCCTAAAAGTGATGAAGGGATTTTCCTTGGATACTCCATAAATAGAAGAGCCTATAGAGTATTTAACTCCAGAACCAAGGTTATAATGGAGTCCATAAATGTGATAATTGATGATGCCCCTGCGGATGTTGCAGATGATGTTGGAACATCTGCTGACAGTCAGACTGAAGCTGAAATATAGAGTGATCATCCTGACTTCACTCAAACTGAGGCAAGGACAGAACAATCCAGCAAACCTCCCTCCATCAGAATCCAGAAGGATCATCCCAAAGATTTGATAATTGGTGATCCCAATACAGGTGTAAGCACTAGATCAAGAGAGGTGATTTCAGGTTCTTGTTTTGTTTCAAAAATAGAACCTAAAAACATCAAGGAAGCTCTTAATGATGAGTACTGGATTTGTGCTATGCAAGAAGAATTAGGCCAGTTCACAAGGAATGAAGTGTGGGATCTTGTTCCTATACTTGATGATATAAATGTGATTGGCACTAAATGGGTGTATAAGAAAAAGTCAAATGAGCAGGGAGTTGTTACAAAGAACAAGGCTAGACTTGTAGCTCAAGGATACACACAAATTGAGGGAGTAGACTTTGATGAAACCTTTGCACCAGTAGCAAGGCTTGAATCAATCAGACTACTTTTAGGAATTGCTTGTATCCTGAAGTTCAAGCTATTTCAAATGGATGTGAAGAGTGCTTGTCTAAATGGATATCTTAATGAAGAGGTATATGTAGAACAGCCTAAGGGATTTGTTGATCCAAGCTGTCCAAATCATGTGTACAAACTAAGGAAGGCTCTTTATGGACTGAAGCAAGCTCCAAGAGCATGGTATGAAAGGCTGACTACTTTTCTCACAAAACAAGGATACAGGAAAGGTGGAATAGACAAAACCTTGTTTGTGAAGGATGAAGAAGGAAATGTCATGATTGCTCAAATATATGTAGATGACATAGTCTTTGGTGGGATGTCAGACAGGATGATTAAACATTTTGTCACTCAAATGGAATCTGAATTTGAGATGAGCCTAGTAGGAGAACTAACCTACTTTCTTGGACTGCAAATCAAGCAGATGGAAGACTCCATGTTCATATCCCAAAGCAAGTATGCAAAGAACACTGCCAAGAAGTTTGGGATGGACAGTGCAAGTCACAAAAGAACACCTGCCCCTACTCATTTAAAGCTGACAAAGGATGACAAGGGTGAAAAGTTGGACCAAAGCTTATACAGAAGCATGATTGGAAGCCTATTATATCTGACTGCTAGCAGACTAGATATAGCCTTTGCAGTAGGTGTATGTGCAAGATATCAAGCTGATCCAAAAGTTAGCCATCTAAACCAGGTTAAGAGAATTATGAAATATGTCAATGGTACTTGTAACTATGGCATAATGTATTCCCATGGATGTGAAGCAATTCTCACTGGCTTTTGTGATGCTGATTGGGCTGGGAGTGCTGATGATAGAAAGAGCACATCAGGAGGATGCTTATTTCTAGGAAACAATTTGATTTCTTGGTTCAGTAAGAAACAAAATTGTGTATCCTTATCCACTGCTGAAGCTGAATATATTGCAGCTGGTAGCAGTTGTTCATAGTTGGTTTGGATGAAGCAAATGCTCACTGAATACAATGTCCCACAAGATGTCATGACATTGTACTGTGACAATTTAAGTGCTATTAACATATCAAAGAATCCTATCCAACACAGCAGGACCAAGCACATTGATATCATGCATCATTTCATCAGAGATCTTGTGGAAGAGAAGGTGATCTCATTAGAACATGTAGCTATAGATCTGCAATTGGCTGATATATTTACTAAAGCTTTGGATGCTACCCAATTTGAAAACCTAAGGGGTAAATTGGGAATCTGCTTATGTGAAATATAGCAGTTATGGAGAAGTGCCAACATGTCCTATGACATCGTGTGGCATGATCACCAGATGGCAACACCAGTCTGGTCAAAAACTCTGTGTATTCCACTCCTTAAAATTCTCCAAGTAACGGCTCTTATAAAAGCTCCAGCTTGCTCTCAGTTATTCATCTCCTCATCATCTTCTCAAAACAAATTGCATGCTATAGCTGATTTTCAGAGCTCATCAAACTCAATCAAACCCAAACTCTTCTTCCACCACATTCGAAAATGTCTCAAACACCAACCCCAAAGCCTCTGAATATGTGGATGCTTCTATTAAGGATCTTGTGAACAGGATTCTATATGAACAAAGAGTTGTGAGTGGTATATCTGTTCCCCTGAACACCATGCCAGCTCCACAAGAAGAACAGAGCAACAAGGCTGAAGAGGACACTCCTGCTCAACAGGATGTTCCAATAGATGTTGAAACATCTGAGGACCAGCACAAGGCCTTAACTGATGATGATGAAGCCACTGATGACCAAGCTTCTGTTGATCCACCTGCTGAAGAGGAGACTACTCAACCTCCTCCTGTTGTAGATATAGATCATGACTCTGACACAGAGATCATTGCCTCTGTGGACCCTAGCATAGCCAAAAGGCTTAGGACTAGGAAGGGGAAGAAGACTGCAGGACATGCAACTCCTGAAAAGAAGCAGCCTACTCCAAAGAAAGACAAGGCCAAAGTGGTATTTGGACCAACTAAACAATGGAGCAAGGTGAATACACAAAAGAGGAAAGCTGTAACTCCACCAGATTCAGATGTTGAAGAGGATGTCCCAACATCCCAACCAAAGAAGAAACCAACACCTTCAAGGTCTACCTCTGCTGTTCCAGAAGCTCCTCTGGACAATGTTTCTTTCCATCATGTGTCAAGTGTGAGCAGATGGAAATATGTATACCAAAGAAGGGTGGCACTTGAAAGAGAGATGGGCAGCAATGCACTTGAGTGCACTGAGGTAATAGACCTAATATCTTCTGCTGGTTTATTTAAAACAGTTTCAAATTTTTCACCCTGCTATGAGCTACTAGTCAAGGAGTTCATTGTCAACCTACAAGAGGACTGTGCTGATGGTAAGTCAGATGAATTCAGAAAGGTCTATGTAAGAGGGAGATGTGTGGAATTCTCTCCTAGGGTTATCAATCATTACCTAGGGAGAGAATCTGATGGACCTAATGAGCTGGGGAAGACTGACAACCAGATTTGCAAGGTCATCACTGCCAATCAGGTCAAGACTTGGCCAGTCAAGGGCAAACTTTCTGTTAGCTTGCTAACAAGGAAGTATGCAATGCTGCATAGGATTGGTACTGTCAACTGGGTTCCTACCAATCATACCTCTTCAATAGCAACTGGATTGGGAAGATTCATTTTTGCTGTGGGCACCCAAACAAAGCTGGACTTTGGGGATTACATATTTGATCAAACCCTCAAGCATGCTGGGACATCAGCAACAAAGCTTCCTATTGCCTTTCCATCTCTGCTATGTGGAATCATCATCAGTCAGTATCCATGTATCCTCACTGAGAAGGATTCAATCTGCAAAAGAGAAAGTCCTCTAGCCTTTCACTACAAGCTGTTCTTAAGCCATCATGCTGCTGATGTTGAAGCTCCCACTGGGACATCTGCTGGACCTTCAAAAGCAAAGAATCACATATCCAAAGCTGCCTTGATAGCAGAGCTGAAGAACATCTGCAAAGAGCTGGATGCCAGGAAGCAAAGGCTTGAGGAGATTATTCAAAGGCTGGAAATGGAAGAGAGTGCTCAGAAGGCTGCTGACTCTGATGATGAATCTGAAGAAGAGGAAGATACTGAATATGAAGATTCTGAGTGAAAAATGTGTGTGAGGAATGTGTACTGTCTGCTTCAGCATTGTATTTTGGTTTTGTAATTTTGTATTTCTCTCTGACTATGTAAAATTTGGCCCCAATTTATGTCTAACAAGGGGGAGAAGAGAACTGAACAACAACAATGTCTGCTGCAGCTTACTGATTAATGAAAAATGCCTTTTGTCTGTTTAATGTCTGCTTCTGAACTAAGTTGTTTTTAATGAAAAATTTCTGTTGAACAAGTCAAAACACATACAGGTTTGAGGGGGAGTAAACTCACACATGACTCAACAGAAAAGAACTGCTGCATTGTGTTAAATGAAACTCTGCTGCACTCTGATAAAACCTGAAGATTGTGTTAGCCAAAAATTAGCCAAAGGGAGAGTTTGTAGATGTTTAGAATTGGCAGAATTTTTGACCATCAAGAAGTGTTAAACTTAGTTCAGGATGTCACACCAGATGTTGTGACATTATCAAACAGAGTATAAGTTAATGAACTTAATTCAGGATGTCACACCAGATGTTGTGACATTGTATAAGTTAATGAAGTAAGTTCAGTTTTCAGGATGTCACACCAGATGTTGTGACATCTCAAACCTACTACCAGAATTAAATAATGCTTAACAGAACTGAGTAAATTCAGGGAATTTATCTGGAATTAATTGTGAATGGATAAAATAGTAGAAGGCTCATCTGTAGGGAGAATGGTTATATGATTTCATTATAACAGAAGAACTGACTCACCTAGAATCAAGGAAGTAACAAACCCTAATTCAAGGTGATGACAACATGCGTATCAGGATTGGATAACCTACAGAAAGCCCAAAATCCAAGCATCTATTTAAGCAACAGAAACTCTTAGAATAGAGTACGGAATTAAGAAGACTAAATAGGGTGTTTGTGTTTTAATAGCAGGTTTTATATGTGTATCACTTTATGAGCTTTTAAGCAAAAGTGTATTGTGTCTTGATTGAAACTGTGAAGTAAGATCAAGCTGTTTTGTTTGAAGTGTGACTTCAATTTTATTAAACATTGTAACATATCACTATGTGATTGAGGGGGAGTGAGTTGGTACTCATATCTAAGTTGTGTCTTAGGTAGAAATTGCATTGGGTAGTTATTAAGTGAAGGATTAAACTGAGTGGTTTAAGTCTAGAATTATTATTACTTATATTGGATTTCCTTCCTGGCTTGGTAGCCCCCAGATGTAAGTGTGATGATACACTGAACTGGGTTAACAATTTCCTGTGTTGTTTAATTTACCTACACTTTAAGTTTTGTTTAAGTCTTCAAGTGTTTAAACATCTCATTCGACATCACGTACCTGATCCCAGAATTTCAGCTGTGGATGAAGTTTCCTATGTTTCCTCAGTAGCAGATGTGACTACTCCCTTATTCATTATCAAGAAGAAGCTGGTGTAGGATGGATTCTTTCCAAGTTGCAATGAAGACTGTTTTTACTGTGCCTACAAACCAGATAGTTGCTGGAAGTTGAAGGATGGCATTCAATGCCTCATGAACAATTACACTATATTGTTTGAGAAGACTCCTTCTGTTGAAAGTATGTGTGAACATTTGACTCAAAGTACAAAGTTTGAAGATGTGGCTATGGTTGATAAAGTGCTAGTGAAGATTACCTCCAAAGGCCCTGTCAGGATCACCTATAAGGGTCCTATCAGGATTACTGCTGAAGGCCTTGTGAAGAATGTTGCTGAAGTTAGAGTAGCTCCCATGATCATGACCACTCCCGGTCCTGTTCCGTACACTTCTGATAAAGCTATACCCTGGAATTATGGTTCTGATGTTTACATCCATGGTGTCAAGCAAGAACCTCTGGATGATGCACCTGTTACCGATAATAATCTTGATATAGATAACATTGCTGGATCTAGTAAGATCACTAGAAGTGGAAGAGTTTTCTCTCCTCAGGCTACCTCCAAAAGTGCAGTTACTCCAACTACTACCTCCACTCATGAGCCAAGTACTGGTGCCCGGGGCAAAGGTCCTGTGGTTGAACCTGTGCAAGCTGAGGCACCGACTGCTGAAAATCTTTCTAAACAAATGGAAGAAGTGCTAAAGATCATTCGCAAGAGTGATTATGATATTGTTGACCAATTGGGGCATACTCCCTCCAAAATCTCCATGTTATCTTTGTTGCTGTGTTCTAAGGCTCATGCTAAAGCCTTAATCAAGTTCCTGAAGATTGCTCATGTGCCAAATGAGATTTCTGTAGACCAATTTGAGAATTGTGTGGCACATCTGACTTATGATAATGGACTAGGCTTTTCTGATGCTGACCTGACTCCTGCCAAGAGAAATCATAACAGAGCTCTGCACATTTCCATTGAATGCAAAGGCACTACCTTGTCTCATGTGCTGGTGGACAATGGATCTTCATTAAATGTGCTCCCCAAAGAAGTTCTGGACAAGCTCAGTCCTGAAGATGTTATTTTAAGACCAAGTAATGTGGTGGTAAGGGCCTTTGATGGCTCAAGATGAGTGGTACACGAAGAAGTAGACCTCCCGATCAAAGTAGGCTCTCAAGTTTTCAATTCTACTTTCTATGTAATGGATATTCGTCCTGCATACTCCTGTTTGCTTGGGCACCCCTGGATCCATGGGGCAGGTGCTGTGACTTCCACTTTACATCAGAAGTTGAAATATCTGGTGAAAGGAAAGATTGTCACTGTTTATGGTGAAGAAGAATACATGGTCAGTCATGTGAATACTTTTAAATATGTTGAGATGGAGGGTGAATTTGTTGAGACTCCTTGCCAGAAATTTGAAGTAGTTCCTTGGGTCGTTCCTACTACTGAAGCTCCCCCTGTTGTTAAAAGAGTTCCTGCGATTACAAGAGTACCTCCTACAATGGCCTCCCTCAAAGATGCTAGAGCTGTGGTTGAAGAAGGTGGTTGTACTATTTGGGGTCAACTTCTTGACATCCCTTACAAGTCTGACAAGTTTGGTTTGGGTTTTACTGCAGAATCTCAGAAGGCTGTTCGTCGTGCTCGTGTTGTTCGTATCACCAATCAAGGGGTCATAAGAGATCAAATCAATGTTGTGGGTGACTGTCATGAAGACTACAACCTGGACGATTAGATGTTTCCTACCTTGGGTGATGGGCTCAACAACTGGAAAACCGAAGACGTTATTCCTATCTCCTTTAGTCAGGAGTAAATACTATTATTGTGTTTTTATTTTAAATTTGTAATTTCGAACAATTAAACTTTTAAGCCTTGTGTCTTACCCGGGGCACAATGGTATGCTTGTTTCGGGATGTCATTTCATTTGCATACTTCATTCAATAAAAATCAATGGACGTTTCGTTTTCGTAAATATTGTGCTCCTTGCCTTTCTTTTATTTTTATTTTTGTTTTATCAACTATGTGTTCTTACACATACCCACATCACTAAAATACAGATCCTCATCCACTCTAGATCCTGTTGATAACAGTTTTACTATTGCCAATTATAATTTTGAGAATCCGATCTATCAAGCTGAAGATGGAAAGGAGGAAGATTGTGAAGTACCTGTAGAGCTTGCTAGGTTATTACAACAAGAGGAGAAAGCTATACAGCTACATGAAGAGCCAATCAAAGTTGTGAATCTGGGAACTGAAGAAAACAGGAAAGAGGTCAAGATAGGGGCTGAACTAGAAGATGATATTAAGAGTAGACTAATTCAGATGTTACGTGACTATGTGGAGATCTTTGCTTGGTCCTATGAGGATATGCCAGGGCTGGATACAGACATTGTAGTTCACCGTTTACCGGTAAAAGAAGATTGTCGTCCAAAGAAACAGAAGGTTCGTCGCATGCGTCCTGAAATGTCAGAAAAGATTAAATCAGAGGTGATGAAACAATTTGATGCAGGGTTCTTAGCTGTGACTTCTTATCCTCAATGGGTTGCAAATGTGGTACCGGTACCTAAGAAAGATGGTAAGGTATGTATGTATGTCGACTACAGAGATCTGAACAAGGCCAGCCCTAAAGATGACTTTCCACTTCCTCATATTGATGTTCTGGTAGACAACACTGCTCAGCATAAGGTATTCTCTTTCATGGATGGTTTCTCTGGTTACAATCAAATCAAGATGGCACCTGAAGATATGGAGAAGACTACATTTGTTACACAGTGGGGCACATTTTGTTATAAAGTGATGCCATTTGGTTTGAAGAATGCCGGGGCAACTTATCAGCGTGCTATGGTAGCTTTGTTTCACGATATGATTCATCATGAGATAGAGGTATATGTGGATGATATGATAGCCAGGTCCCAGAATGAAGAACAACACCTTGATCATCTGCATAAGCTGTTTGAAAGGTTGAAGAAATACAAGCTGAGATTGAACCCAAACAAGTGTATTTTTGGAGTTAGGTTTGGTAAACTCCTGAGTTTCATTGTCAGTGGAAAAGGTATTGAAGTAGACCCCGCAAAAGTGAAAGTTATACAAGAGATGCCAGCTCCCCGTACTGAAAAGGAAGTTAGAGGTTTCTTGGGACGACTGAATTACATTGCAAGATTTATTTCCCAGTTAATTGCTACTTGTGAGCCAATCTTCAAGTTGTTGAAGAAAGATCAGGTAATGGAATGGAATGACGAGTGCCAGATAGACTTTGATGAAATCAAGAGATATCTCCTAGAACCTCTAATTTTGATGCCACCAGTTGATGGAAGACCCTTGATTATGTACCTAACAGTATTAGACAACTCAATGGGGTGTGTGTTGGGGAAACATGACGTGTCTGGTCGAAAAGAGCAGGCAATATACTACCTTAGCAAAATGTTTACCGACTGTGAAACAAGATACTCACTGCTCGAGAAAACTTGCTGCGCTTTGGCATGGGCTGCTCGCCGACTAAGACAGTATATGTTGACTCATACTACCTTGTTGATTTCAAAGATGGATCCAATCAAGTACATATTCGAGAAACCTGCTCTCTCCGGACGAATAGCAAGATGGCAAATGATTTTAACAGAATATGACATACAATACACTACTCAGAAGGCCATTAAAGGAAGTGTTGTGGCTGATCATTTGGCTCATCAGGAAGTGGATGATTATCAGTCAATGAATTTTGAGTTCCCTGATGAAGACATTATGATTATTACCAAAGAACCTGGACAATCTGAACAAGGATCCCGATGGACTATGGTTTTTGATGGAGCTTCTAATGCGCTTGGTAATGGTGTTGGTGTTGTGATCATTTCCCCTTAAGGTTGTCATACCCCGATTACTGCAAGACTTTGTTTCTATTGTACCAATAATATGGCTGAATATGAGGCATGTATCATGGGTATCAAAGCTGCCATTGAGATGAAGATTCAGTTCCTGGGCGTATACGGAGATTCAGCCCTGGTAGTTAGTCAGATTAAAGGAGATTGGGATACCAAGCATGAAAATCTCATCCCCTACAGAGAGCATGTGTTGTCTTTGATCCCATATTTTGAAGAGATCACATTTGAACATATTCCACGAGGAGAGAATCAGTTGGCAGATGCACTAGCCACCATGGCATCTATGTTTGAGATTAGCTGGGATGATGAAGCTCCCAAGATCACTATTGATAGATTTGAGAAGCCTGCATACTGTAATGAGATTGACACTGAAGAAGCAGAGGGGAAGCCTTGGTTCTATGAAGTGAAAAGATATCTTGAAGCTCAGGAGTTCCCTGAAGGGGCATCTGTCAAAGATAAGAAGTTTATGAGGAGGTTTTCTGCTAAGTTCTTCTTGAGTAATGGAATTTTGTACAAGCGCAATCATGATTCAACTTTGCTTCGTTGTATGGATAAGAAGGAAGCAACAGAGATTATGGAAGACATGCATGATGGGATTTTTGTCACTCATTCTAGTGGTCATACCATGGCAAATAAGATATTGAGAGCAGGTTACTATTGGTCTACCATGGAAGCTGACTGCTATCAACATTCCAGAATATGTCACAAGTGTCAAATTTATGCTGATAAAGTGCATATACCTCCATATCCATTGAATGTGTTGACTTCTCCTTGGCCTTTTGCCATGTGGGGTATATATATGATTGGTGAGATCAAGCCTACTGCTTCTAATGGGCATCGTTTCATCCTGGTTGCTATTGATTCCTTTACAAAGTGGGTGGAGGCAGCCTCATTTGCATCTGTTACTAAGAATGTTGTGGCTCGATTCATTAAGAATAATCTCATATGTAGGTATGGCATCACTGAGAGGATTATCACGGACAATGGCTCTAATCTGAACAACACCATGATCACTAATCTCTGCATGCAGTTCAAGATCAAGCATCACAACTCTTCTTCGTATCTTCCAAAGATGAATGGGGCAGTAGAAGCTGCTAATAAGAATATCAAGAAGATTCTACAAAAGATGACTGTCACGTATAAGGATTGGCATGAAATGTTACCATTTTCTCTTCATGGTTATCGTACTACAATACGTACCTCAACAGGGGCAACCCCATTCTCCTTAGTCTATGGTATGGAAGCAGTTCTACCCATTGAAGTTCAAATCCCCTCCTTAAGAATCATGAAGGATGCAGGCTTGGATGAAGATGAATGGATTCAGACTCGACTTGACCAGATAAATTTAATTGATGATAAGAGGTTGGCTGTTGTGTGTCATGGTCAGATGTACCAGAAACGGATGATCAAGGCTTTTAATAAGATAGTTAAGCAAAAGGTATATCAAGCTGGTGACTTGGTAATCAAGCGTATCATATTACCACAGGGTGATCCTAGGGGCAAGTGGAATCCTACATATGAAGGACAATTTGTAGTCAAGAGGGTATTCTCAGGAGGTGCCATGATGCTTACTACTATGGACGGTGAAGATTTTCCACAGCCTGTAAACGCAGACATAGTTAAAAAATACTACGCATAAAAAGATACCCGCTAGGTTGACTGGCCTTGGCAATAATAAGGGCATCCCGGCAAACCAAAAGGGTTTGAGCAAAAATTAGGGATATATATATGAAAAAATGTACACCCGGCAAGTCGAAAACCTGAAAGGGCGACTTGGGAAAAAAAGGGTATCCCGATGGATTGAAAACCTGAAAGGGTAATCCAGGAAAAAGTTAGGGATTAAAGCGTGTGACTATGTCTCGTTAGATCACCCATGTAACTCCAACCAGTTGTGCTACCTAACTCAAGTTCGAACAGATAAATATCAATCTAATCGTTTCCGTCTCAACATCAAAGATGAGATACTTGAAGATAATGGCAATAGTAGAATTGAAACTCAATAGGATTATTTCTCACATAGCTGTCTGTAAAACTTTTACGACAAATTCCTCTTACTAGGATTTCTGTCTCCTTGTACAAACTTACCTGTGTATAAGTCACTGTCTAAAATAAATAAATCTTGTCTTTGAATCCATATTTACTTTTACCCTGTTTACCTAAGCGAAAACATCCATTGGTTGTGTTTGAATGTATGTATGCTTTTGAATATGATTGATGTTTACCAGAAATGCATAAAATGCACTAATAGTATTTACTAAAGACGAACGAGGGTAGGAGTTCAACGAAACTTCACCAGATCATCCCCACAGAACAACTACAAATCCCCAGCAGAGCAAATCTATCTTTATAGATACTTCGAGCTACATCTCCCTTTTGACTTATGTCCATCTCTTTTATCCTCAGTCGGGATACTCAGGAACTTATTCCTTCAATAGAAGTACGACAAACGAAGATGGGAGGTTATAAGTACTATACTATCAAACAAGACGGGAATGAAGTCATCATGTTTCTCAACAACGAACCAAAATTTATTTTCCCTAGCCAGCAGTTGTTATACAGAGATACCCAGGCGTTTCCGACTACTTGATTCATGATAACATCATTTACATCATATCATAGCATACGCATCCATGATGCATTTACTTAGGTACATCATGTCATACATGCATACATATTGCATAAACTAACCTTTTCTTTGCAGGATAGTTACAGGCAAATAAACACTATCAACAACTCAAAACAGTTCAGAGACGATCTATACGAAGGTCTAATACTGATACTTAATTCAGAGATGATCGCTACGAAGATTCATTTCTGATGATCAATACTCAAGTTGTCCTTGGAAGGGTATGTAAATGATCTACACGGATATCTAGTGTTTAATCCAGGATATTTCTAGAGGAGATAATCATTACGAAGATTTATTTCTGATGGTCAACTATCTTTGGGATATTGTGTAAATGATCTATACGAAGATCTAGCACTTAATCCAAGAGATTCTTTCAGAAGAAGTTCAGGGATAATCGCCACGAAGATTTAATCCTGATATTCTTTTTTTCCTTGGGAAGGTATGTAAATGGTCTATATGAAGATCTATTACCTAATCCAGGATATTTCCAGAAGATATAATCGCTACAAAGATTTATTTCTACTGGTCTACAACAATTTATCTGTGGGATGATACATAAGTGATCGCTACGAAGATCTTGTATTTAGCCCAAGATATTACCAAAAGCAATTCAGAAAGGATCGCCACGAAGATTTGATTCTGATCCTTAAATTAAAGTATGTTCCTAAAGATGGTTCAGAGCCGATCTATACGAAGATCTAAGTACTGACACCTAATGAAGAATATTCTTTTCCCCCAGAGATAATGCAGAGACGATCTATATGAAGATCTAGTGCTGACATTCAACTCAAACCATGTTACAGGAATGGTTCAGAGACGGCCTATACGAAGACCTAGTACTGATATCCAGTGACAACCTATTGATACTATCATCTTCTGATATTAAGGATGGAAATATATAAGCCCATCTCCGGTTTTTCCAAGTGGCATCTTCAAGCCCACTCAAGCATATACAACCAATCAGCAGTGTTACCTTACGCACCAGCGAGTGCAAATTTTTGGGCTTTTATGTTCAATCCCCTTCAACCTTCCAGGTCACAAATGGCATGTAGGCCAATCTAACCCCTCAGGTTTCAGAAAATTGAACAGGGGAAGTTGTTGCACCCCAAAATTTGCCCTCACCTAGTCAAGGCAATGTGTCCCAAGCATCCTCTCAAGGTTCACAAGGTTCACAATTAATCAGAAAGTTTGACAAATCCCCTCAGACAATGCATCCTCCTAAGCAATGCATCCTAAACTAGGGTTTTGGATTTTATCAGGCTAAATGGACTTCTAAGGCTTCAAGTGAGCTTCATATCCTCTTATATGTCTTTAATAATCCCTATGTCAAGTTTCAAGGCTTTCCCAAAAATTTTGCTCAGTCAGATGATCAGATATGCAAAAATCAGTCAAAGTAGTTAAAAAGTCAAACTGAGGTCAACTGTGGTCAAAACAAAGTCAAACTTCATAATTTTTTGCCAACATCAAGTTTATGAAGTAAAATTCATCATTTGATCAATGTTTGATCATGATTCATCAAGGAAGTTTCAGATCATCAAGAATCAGGAGTTTCTAAATTAGGGTTTTCATAGGAAAAGTCAACTGAACTTTGACCAGCCATAACTTTCATATGCTTCATCAAATATTTTCCATCCAAAGCTCATTTTGAAGTAAATTGAATTCTCTATAACTTTGCGTCTCACAAGCCAAGCCCAAAAATGCTTCATTTGGAAGGTATGAGCTAAGACATTATAGGTCATTCTAAAAGTCAACAAAAAGTCAACATCTTCCAAAGGGCATAACTTGAGAATGGTAAAGGATATAGACATGAAACCAAAGAGGTTTGTTAAAGGACTCTTTAAGCTTTCTAAAATGTCCAAGAGCACCTTTATATCCTTAAAATTGAGGGATTTGTGCCTTTGCAAAATTGGGAAATTTTTGGGAGGTTGGTGAAGCAAATGAAGTCTTAAAATCAAATTTTGCCAAATGGGCTTACCAAATTCCAATCCAATCTCAAGGATAAGGTCATGCACGACCCATTGGCTATTTTTCCATATTTTTATGTTTTATATTTAATTATTTTGGATTTTATTTAATAAAATTCAATTTAAATGAAAATAAAATAAAAAGGTCAATCCAAAATTCTGATTTTTGTTCTAGAAATTCCTAAAGGACAATTAAAGATGACTGAGATCACATAAAATCAGATCAACCTAAAATAGTAAGGATTTATGAGATTTTTTTTTGCATTTATGGATGATTGATTCTTCATGATCAAGCAACGGGAATCCATAATGCAAAGGCCCAATTTCTGACCTATTTTCATTCCATTATAGGTATAGAACACTATCAAAGACAAAGGGACGAATTTTGCATCTCCAAGAACACAACCAATTTCAAAAAATCAAGAAAAAATTCAAATTTGGATTCTTTAAATTTGTTGTTTTTCAGGTGATTTGAAGGTGACAAATCATTCTTGGACAATCTCTGAACCTATTTGCATCATTATCATCATCAAAATCGTGCCATATCCAGCTAACCAAATCATATTTTTTCTTCATATTCATGTTTTCGATTCTCTTAATTTAACCAGTTTCAATTCTTTTTGCTTGTGTAGTATGATTTATAATGCAGCTAAGATCATTTCTGGGCAATTAGAATTGAGTTTTGGTGTGCGGATACTCAAACACCATTGTTAGGGTTTATGGTCCTAAATTAGGGCTTCCTAATATAGGCAATATAAATACCTTATGAGACCATATTTGAATTCTTTGAACCCTGGGCAATCGAATGGTACAAAATATTTGGACAAATCGTATTTGTATATGATATATGTGTAGACCTAGGAATACCTATGAAAATAAATTCGCAAGAAAATTTGTATAAGAATTCGCATGTATTTTTGCAGGTACAGAGGTTGAAGACGACCATAGCGCGGGAATGATATTTTTGAATTATTAATTTATCTTATTTAGTTTTGTTTGCGTTTATATGTTTGAAGCACTGCTTGGCTCAGTTGGTAAGGAAACGTATATGTGAGGCAACAAACCAGGGTTCGAATCCTGGCTTGGTATATTTTTTGGGCAATTTTCTTTTGATTTTCAGGTTTACAATATCTTGATGTTGGACTATTCCATAAACAGCTACGCAGGCGCATCCCAGTGGTCCATCATCTTGCTGGTAATGGGGAGGTCCTGGGTTCAAATCCAGGCCTCCCCCATTTTTTTTAAGCTTGTTTCTTTTTATTTTTTATTTTCTTAATTATATAAATTATATTATTATTATTAGTTAACTTGTTAAAATTAGTAATTCTATTTAAAAAAAATTAATCAAACCTTATATTTTTATAAATATCATAATATATTTTTATAAATAATTTTGTATATAATTTTATTATTCATAATTTGTAAATAATTTATGTAAATTTTAATTAATTATTTAAACCTAAAACATAAACCCTAATTTTTATTAAATAAAAATGTAAACCCTAGTTTCTAAAACCTAATTTTATTAACCCTAATTTTTATTAACTTTAATATTTAAATTAATTTTGTTATAAACTATAATTAAATAATTAATCATTTTTTTGGTATTTGTTTGTTATTATCATAATTGTTATATTTTTTTCTAAATTTTTTTTCTAAATGTTATTTAACTTAAAAATAATATTCTCTCTTAAATTTTTATTTTCTTTATATTTTTACTAACCCTTTTTTTATCTTATTTATTATTATTACTAGCATTTGAATTATTGCTTATTTATTTTCTATTTTATCGTTATTATTATTTTTCCGATTATATTGTAATTGTCCCGAAGCTTTGTAATAGCTTAGTTTATATTTTTGCTTTATTTTCTTTATGAATATGTTTATTATATGGTTAGTAATCCTAGGGTGTGATAACATGTTTATAATTAAAATCAACTTAGAATAATTATAAAAGATAAATATTTGAATATGAACACTCACACACGTAAGTCGATCTTTGATCGCCATCTTGCACTTTCTAAGGTTACCTCTCATGTTGCCTATTTCAAAAGGTCAAGTAAGGTGTCTTAAGAAAAGTCCCTTCACCAATATCATCAAGTCCCTCCAAGTTTATAAGATCAAGTCCCTTCGAGGTTGCCTACGATAAATGATCTTGTCCCTTCGAATAAAAGATGATAAATCCCTACGAATTGCTAAAGACACCTTGCAGTTGCCTAAATTCAGATGTCCCTACACATGTCCCTTAATTACATCCAAGGTATTGACTACCTATTCCTTAATAATAGGGATAGTTTTACCATTGAAAGAACGTAAGAACAATAAAGACTTAATCTAGGGTAGGTTTCTCTTCAGTTGCTTGCTCACATTTCAAAGTACTCTTTACATCACACTTTTTCAAACAAATTTTCAAAAACAAGTCTTTGTATACATCCATACGAGGATCATTACAAAGTACTTAGAAAGTTTCTAATCACACACTACACCTTTTCAAAACAATTTAAAGTGATCTAAGTAACTAAGATCCCATGGATAACCATGGATATAAAGGGTGCTAATACCTTCCCTTTGTATAACCTACCCCCCGAACTCAAAATATTTTTAAGGTGTTTCCTGTTCTTTTATGTCCTTTCCTTTTGGATAAAATAAAAGTCGATGGCGACTCTTGCTATCCGCAACATTTATAGAAAGTCAGTTCTCCCACCGTGTTACAGTACGACCGTGAGAAATTTCAACATGAGCAAGCTGTGGAACAAATTGACTACCCGAGGTCTCAGAAAACTTATCAAGACCTAGAGGATACTTGCATCCAATGGATGAACAAGTGTCAGGATGCTGAAGTGGCCATAGGCGGAAGAGATGTTGCAATTGAAAATATCCAAGTTCTGTACGAAGAGTGGAAGCAGAAGTTTGTAAACCTGGCTAGCATGCTGAACCTGGCAAGTCAAGACCTCCCAGAGAAGCTTGAAGATGCAGATCGAGTTATGTACCCAGAAAACACACCTGAAGAAGTCTACAAGTGTGTGAAGGTTTGCAAAAGAACCATCAAGGAGCTTACCACAAATCTAGTAGCAGTCCGCAAAGCTCAAGGGGTCATTTTCAGGGTTGAACCAAAGTTTATGTTCAAGAAAGTTGTTGT
The DNA here is from genome assembly GCA_963966055.1 of Lathyrus aphaca. Classification (NCBI taxonomy): domain Eukaryota; kingdom Viridiplantae; phylum Streptophyta; class Magnoliopsida; order Fabales; family Fabaceae; genus Lathyrus; species Lathyrus aphaca. The sequence goes on from OZ014521.1 coordinate 491,489,115, forward strand.
TATCTTTTGCATTGTAATATGAAAACTCGTGGAATCTCTAGTGTACTTGTTTGAATTAAATGAATGAAAATTGATGCTTTTGGATTTTAAATATTGTCTTGTTTGCAATGATAAATACGTTAAATATCTTTGGTAATAAATTGATAAGACGACTGAGAGCTTTGTAATCAAACATATGCATTCATGCACTCATTTTCACAACCAAACAAAAAACTCATACACTTTACATTCCCTCCACAGAAAAACTGACTTTCTGGATTTTCCGACGGAGGTATGAGACTAGAAAGACCTACAAAATGACTTTGGAGAAAATCCAAGAGGAGCAGAACACTATGAGGTCTGATATTTATTCGCTCAAAGGAAAGTTAGACCAAATCCTCGAGGTCATCACCATGGCTAAGAGAGAAGAAGAAGTTGAGAAACTCACCAGGCAAGCCGGCACTTCGGGGACTACCAAAGATAACTTCAATCTTATTGGGGCAAATCCACCCAACGTACCATCTTTAGAAGCTCACCATGGGTCATTTAAGGACATGGGTGAGCAGTATGATGTCTTTTATGCGGACCCACCGGTTCACCGTACTGAAGCTCTTCTCGAGCCAGTAGCAGAGAGGTTGCGCTCAATGGAGGAAAAGCTTAAGGCAATGGATATTAAGACCATTCCGGGTCTAGATGCTGAGGAGATGTGTCTTGTGCCAGGATTGGTAATCCTGCATAAGTTCAAGGCTCTAGACTTTCCCGATAAATATAAAGGGAACAATTGTCCTCACACTCATCTTCGGGCTTACTGCAGAAAGATGGCTTTGTATGCTAGGAACGACCAGCTCCTAATTAATTATTTCCAGGATAGCCTATCCGGGGCATCATTGGAGTGGTACGTCCAGTTGGAAAGAGGCCGAGTCAAAATATGGAATGACCTCTCCCGTGCATTTCTTGAACATTACCAGTACAATGTTGATCTTGCACCCAATCGTACTCAACTGCAAGACATGATGCAACGTAACAACGAGTCGTTCAAAGAATACGCACAAAGATGGAGAGAACTCGCTGCACGGGTTCAGCCGCCGATGCTTCCTAAAGAGTTAACAAACATGTTTTTAAATACACTGGAGGACAAATATATGGACCGGATGATGGGAGCTAGTTTTCCTAGCTTCTCCGAGATCGTGTCCATAGGAGAAAGGATTGAGAGCTAGTTGAAAAAGGGAAAAGGAGCAGCCACTTCTACAAGTGTTGGAAAGAAACATTATCCTAATTTTCAAAAGAAGAGGGAAGGAGAAGCCAACGCTATTATGAGAGGAAGATCCAGCTGTCGCTCCCAAAGATTTGCATCCCGGTACAAGCGCGAACGCTCGGTGAAAGAGAGAACATGAAGATGAACTGAAAAGAGTCGCCAGCTAGGCATTTTTATCCCGAAGGAAAGATAATGCTACATAGAACTAAGAAAGATGGATAAGACGGTCGCGAACCAGAGAAACTGAGAAAGGGGGTTGGTTACAACCTGGGAAGGTATTAGCACCCAGATTATCCGTCGTACTCGACGGGATCCACGCTTGAAAGTTTGTGTTTAAAGGGGCAGTGTCAGTGCTATCTGTGTATCAAAGCTGGAATAGAATGCAAGTGTCAGTGCAAAAGAAATGTGAAGTGAAATGAAGGAGTGTCAGTGTAAGGAAAGAGTGCAAAGCTCAAGACTATGAGGCTTAAAGAGTAATGCTGGAGGAGGGGGAATATACAGAGACTTTTGTTCGATAACAGTTAAGTTATGCCTACGTATCCTCTCGTGCAATGAGGAAGTCAGAACACCGTAGTTCGACTCAAAGAGACTGAAAGATAAATTGACCTGTGAATTGCTTACTTATCTACGCTTAAGTGTATGACCTGTCTGGCTCAGGTGCAAACTGTCTTGCATTAGACGGAAGAAGCTAGTTCTCGTTTGTGAGTGAATGAGATGAGAAAAGAATTCTGAAGAGGAGACGATTATTGTTTGTTTTTGATGCTTTCAATCTTTTATTGCCTGTGGAGTTTGTCATAGGAAAATGAGCTTAAGCCTAAACCAAGGGTTAGTAAACTCATCACATCCTCCCTCTGATTAGGGGTAATAAGAATACCTTAAGCATGAAGTAAGCACCTCACACTTAATCACCGTGATGAGTTTAAGCCATAATCAAGGATTAAGTGTGAGGTGCTTACGTCATGCTTAAGGTATTCTCATTACCCCTAATCAGAGGGAGGATGTTATGCGTTTACTAACCCTTGGTTTAGGCTTAAGCTCATTAACTTATGAGAAACACAAAAAGCAATAAAAGATTGAAAACACAAAAACAAAGCAATAATCGTCTCCTCCAGGATTCGTTTCTCATCATCCTTACTCACAAACGAGAACTTGCTTCTTCTGTCTAATGCAAGACAGTTAGCACCTGAACCAGACAGGTCATACACTTGAGCATAGACAAGCAAGCAGTTCATCAGTCAATTTATCTTTCAGTCTCTTTGATTCGAACTATGGTGTTCTGACCTCCTCATTGAACGAGAGGATACGTAGGTATAACTTAACTGTTATCGAACAAAAGTCTTTGTATATTCCCCCTCTTCCAGCATTACTCTTTAAGCCTCATTGTCTTGAGTATTACATTATTTCCTTTGCACTGACACTCCTCTTATTCACTTCACACTTCTTTTGCACTGACACTTGCATTCTTTTCCAGCTTTGATACACAGATAGCACTGACACTACCCCTTTAAACACAAATCTTTCTAAGCGTGGATCCCATCGAGTACGACGGACAATCTGGGTGCTAATACCTTCCCAGGTTGTAACCAACTCATTTCCCAGTTTCTCTAGTTCGCAACCGTCTTATCCATCTTTTCTTAGGTTTATGCAGTATTACCTTTCCCTTGGGATAAAAATGCCTAGCTGACAACTCTTTTCATTTCTTCTCTATCCCCAACCATTTGCGTCTGTACCCCTTCTGACCAGGTGTCATTTGGTGGGAGCGACAGCTTGGCGCCTCTGCTGGGGACCCTTATACTGCAACCGGGGCTTCTAGTTCTTTTTGTGGGTTCCTCCTAGCGCTTGTTTTATTGGTGTTTACGGGGGTGTTATGTGCTAATTGTGTTTATTTATTTGCATTATTTATTACTTTATGTACAGTTTTATTTATTGCTTTCTTTACAGTCTTATGCATACTTCATACTGTCATTGTTTGATCTGGTTTTCTTTGGTGGGTGGGGTTTCACTGAGTGATTAAGGTCCTATACTTCGGACCTGAGTGACACCTAGGCTAGAGTGGTTCATCTTCTTTCCCATTCCATTTCGGTCTGGTGCGGGAATATGAAACACGGTTCAGATGTGGGTTTCTTCTTGAGAACTATGTACAGATTTCTTGTAGTGCTAGGGCTATCTGGGAAGCCTGCTAAGTCTGGATGACCTTTACTATGACCTTCAGAATCTGGGGTGAATTAGAGGAGGATCCTTTATGGTTATTGTAAACACTGTACCTCCGGGTTATAAGTGTTTACACTTCTCATAACTGATCCAAGTCTGAGGATCCTTGTTCTAGAACACTACATGTGAGGGGGTTGGGTTGTTTACAGGTTTGCAGGAGCCCTTGGCCACATCATACCCTGTTACTGTATTGTTTAAGAATAATTCACTTTGGACAGTTCTTGTGATTAACCCCGGATATGTGACTCTTTATTTGAGTCCCCCACCCTGGTTACTGGATTTCTGAGCCTTCATATGAACCTTTGAACATACATGGGCCTTATATCAAGACAGATAATCAGATCCAGCTCTTGATCACAAACCTTTGCATATCATTTGCATATATCATAATTGCATCATTTAACATTTGTTTATTTGTTTTTCAGGGTATCCACCTCATTATTCTTGGTTTTGGTTTTGACCCCTTCTACTGCTTAGACCTCTGCTTCAGTTATTTTCTTCAGCATCTGCTTCAACACCTCCTTCAGTCTATCAGAAACTCACCTGCATCAGCCTGCCAGAGACTTACCTCCAGCTTCTCAGTATGTGATCTTCGTCAGCCTATCTTCAGCTTCTTCATCAGCACTCATGACTACTCCAAGGAAGAGCAACATATCTTATCACTTCTTTGAGCCTTCTTTGACTGGTATCAGGCAGATCCAGTCACTCATCACACCTGACCACATCCCACTATTCAGAGAGCACCATGGGGGAATTTTGGACATGGTTATGGATCTTGATCCATCTCAGAGGAGCATGATCCACACATGCATGCAGTTCTATGACCCTCCTCTTAGATGCTTCACCTTTCTTGACTTTCAGCTGGGACCACTGCTAGAGGAGTTTTCTTTATTGATTGGAGTTCCTATCAGAAAAGGAATTCCTTTCAACCCGGAGATGACTGCTCCCAAAAGTGAAGAGATAACAAGGGCACTGTATCTGGAGCCTGCCCTCATTGAGCAAAACATGACAACAAAAGCTGGGATTCCTAGTTTGCATCTGGACTTCTTGATTTCTCAGGCCACCCTGAAGGCTACATTGGGAGAATGGAGGGCAGTCTGTGCACTCTTAGCCCTCAGCATATATGAGGCTATATTGTTTGCAGATGAGCCCAAGTTTGTTAGTAAGAATGCCATCCACTTGTTCATGCTGAAGCACCCAGTGCCTACACTATTAGGGGATTTTTACTACTCCATCCACCAGAGAAATGAAAAGCAAAGGGGGAAGTTGGTCAGATGTTGTGCTCCCTTGTTCTACTCTTGGCTACTCAGACACCTGCCTAAATCAGATGTTTTCCTAAACCCACATCAGCAGAAGAATTGGGCCAAGAGGTTCATCTCCTTGACTTCAGATGACATCAGATGGTGCACCCAGAGCACCAAAGGCAAGGATATTATCACCAGTTGTGGGCAATACCCTAATGTGCCTCTCATAGGAGTAAAAGGTTGCATCAACTACAACCCCTTACTGTTTAAAAGGAAATTGGGATATGCCTTGGTTCATCCACCCAAGGAACAGGATTTAGCTGAGACCCTATACTGTGAGATCCAACCTGGCTCTGCTGTTGTCAGGCAAGCTGTTTGGGCCTGGGATAACATCCAGACAAAAGGGACAGCTATTCTTGGGAGATGTAACAATGTTGCTTCAGCTCAGTACTCTGACTGGTCCCATGCTAGAGCTCAGATTACCATGATGCCTTTTACTGTAGAAGATACCCCTAGACCCTCTACTGTACAGCCTGCAGCAACTGTTAGCCTGGAGGAATTTGAAAAGTTGAAGGAAAGGAATGAGCGGTTATCTGAGGCTCTAAAGAAGACTCTTTGGGAAAGAAGTGACGTTCATCTGGACATTGAGAGATTAGAAAAGCTCAAAGTTGAACATCTGACCAAGATTGAAAGGACAGAAGACTACATTAGGAAGGCAAGAGTCGGGGAACAGATATTGAAGAATGCCTGCAAGGAGGCCAAGATTCAGAAAGCTAGAGCTGAGCATTATCTAGAAGAAAGTCAGGCTAGGTGGGTCAGGATCACTGAAGCCCGTGCACTAGAAGACCAGAGGACTCAAGCCAAGATTGAACAGCTGGAGGCCAATGAGAAGAAGCAGCAGGAAGCTTTGGTGGCAGCCCAAAAGGAGATATCAGAGTTGAAGCTCCGGGCAGTGTTAAAGAGATCCAAGGATCAGGACAGGCATAAGAAGCTGACTAATGCCATCGCTACCAGGAACCTCCTCATTCGGACTATTACAGAGCACCCAGCTGGTCCGGTGACGGAGGCTCTCCTGAAGGAAGTCAAGGAGGATGACTTCGGGTTAGATGTCTAATCCTGTTGTTTGTTCTTTTGATGTACTTTTACTTTTGATTGTTGTATTTTTGATCCACTACGGGCTTGTATTGTAAACAAACTATGCATTTTCATCATTTGTAATATATTTAGTTTGTTTCATTGGGTTTCCTCTCAACATCATCAAGCATCTCCTCGAGGTATAGAAAGGTCAAAACCAAGAACCAAACCGGATACCTTGGAAAACAAATAAGCATACTGCATTGCATACTAACCTTTTTTTTGTTTTGTAGGCTTTGTTTATTATCTTGTTTCTCACTTTGTTGTGGTTTTAGGAAACATTGCTCATCACCGAGTGTTCCCTATCAACCGCACACACCGGTACCCTACCTGTAACAACCTTCCAGACATTCAGATGGATCAGGTGCAACAGGACCTGGCTGAAGTGAGAAATCAGATGGCAAATGAAAGGGTCGAAATGAGAAACCAAATGACCCAATTTATGGCAGTAATGACTGGCTTAGCCCAGAGCCAAGAAAGGTTGAGAGAGCTGGTGGAAAGACAAACACCTGAAGAGCCTCACCCTGATACAGGAGGAACTAGTAATAATGAACGCGGACAGCCTCGCATCAACCCACCAGAATTTGGACCTCATTTGAATCCAGATGTTAATGGGAATGTTCCAGGAAATACAGCTGCGGGAAGGATCTTACAGGAGGATCCCCAAGAGGAACAATTCATAGTTGTCGGAGCAGGGGATGAGGTTTATGACAGAAGGTTGGATGAGATCACTGAAAAGCTAAGGTCTTTGGAATCTCAGAACTCCTTAGGCTTTGACGTAATGGATATGGGGTTGGTAGACAGGGTGAGAATTCCCCACAAATTCAAACCCCCTTGCTTTGAGAAATATAATGGTACCTCCTGTCCATGTACTCATCTGCAATCTTTCTTAGGAAGACTTAAGGCTAATACCATGGATGAGAAGTTATGGATGTTCTACTTTGAGAACAGTCTGACTGGAGATTCAAGAGAATGGTATTCGCACCTGACAAGGGCCACTGTAAGATGTTGGAAAGATTTGGCCGAGGCCTTTATCCATCAGTACCAGTACAACCTAGACATGGCACCCAATAGAACTCTTCTAATGGGCATGTCTCAGTCTTCAAGGGAAAGCTTTCGGGATTATTCTCAGAGGTGGAGACAGCTTGCTGCTGCTGTCCATCCACCCATGTCTGAACGGGAGATGGATGACATGTTTATGAACACCCTGCAGGGAACTTATATTGACCGACTTGCTTCTTTCTCTTCAACCAGTTTTTCCGATGTTGTTATAGCTGGTGAGAGAATTGAAAGTCTTCTGAAAATGGGCAAATTCTCTGACAATGGTGCAAGCTCCTCCAACAATCCCAGAAAACCTTTTGCGGGACACTGAAGGGCGGGTGAAAAAATGATATTCATGCAAGCAGGGGCAGACCTCAGTATTCTCACAGATCAGTAGCAGTCGTTACTATCCCGGCTCCAGCTCCACAACAACCATCATATCCTCAACAACAATACAACCTAACTATCAGCAACAGTCTCATTTTCTGCAACAAAGAATGTACAACAACAACAATAGCAACCAACAGCAACTCCCCTTTCAACAGAGGTCATCTCAAGCAAATAGGGTGATTGACCCTGTCCTCATGCCTTATGCTGCTCTATTGCCACAACTCCTGAAACTTAACCTGGTTGAGTTAAGGACGTTGGCTCCACCATATCCTCTCAATCTCCCGAAGAATTATGATGTTAATGCCAGATGTGCCTTTCACTCCAACGCACCTGGTCACAACACTGAGAAGTGTAGAGCCTTACAAAGGAAGGTTCAAGATCTGGTCGATTCCAAAGCTCTCAATTTCGCACCTCCTCCGAATGTCAACAGAAATCCCATGCATAATCATGGTGGGCCCAGGATTAATGCAATAGAAGAGGACCAACCATCTACACTAATTGATAATGTTGCACAAATTCAAACACCGCTGGCTGAAGTCAAAGTTCAGCTCTTAAGATGCCAAGTGTTCCCAGGCTGTGAAGCCTGCTGTGAATTGTGCAAGACTGTCGTTAATGGTTGTGAGAGGCTAAGGATGGGTATAGATGGCCTCATCAGAGATGGAATTTTACAAATTACTACAACAACTCCTTCAACAACTCTTTCTTCAGCAACAACAGATCCTCCTACAACTGCAACAACTATCATTCCCACTGATTCATCAACAACTCCAGCAATTACTCCATCCGTTATTTCGACAGATCAGAGTTTAGCAACATTCACTTCTACAACATCAACACCCATTTTATCAACGAAAACGTCTACAAAAATAGCAAACATTAATGAAGATGTCTCAACGGTCAAGATTTATTATGATCCAGCAAATGTTCATCCCAACAACAATTTTCAACAACAAACTGCAACACCTCCTGTCAGACCTCCAGTCACAATTTACTACGATCCGCATACAATCACGGTTCCTTCCGCTGCATCAATCAGTCCAGTCACCATTACGGTACCTGGACCTTTTCCTTATGAAAGCAGTAATTCCATACCTTGGCACTACGGCTCTGATCTCTACTGCGACGGAAGGAAGATCACTCTAGATTCATAAACCTCTTCACCACAAGTTGACAATGTTGGGGGAGGCGGAGGCTTCACCAAAGCAGACGCCTTTTTGCCTCACAAACACCAAGACCCAATGCTGAAGCAGAAGCTGCTGCTAAGGCAAAAGGGAAGAATGTGGTGACTGAAGATCCTACTGTTAAAGAAACTCAGAAGACGTCTTTTGAACAAGATGTAGACGAGTTCATGAGAATAATCAAGAAGAGTGACTACTAGGTGGTGGACCAGCTTCATCAGAAACCCTCCAAAATCTCTATATTATCACTGCTAATGTGTTCCGAAGCCCATAGGAATGCATTGTTGAAGGTCCTGCACGCAGCATACGTGCCGAAGGAGATTACGGTTAATCAGCTGGAAACGGTGGTTGCAAATGTTAACACCAGTCATGGATTGGGCTTCACAAATGCTGATTTAACGACGGAGGGGCATAACCATAACAAGGCTTTACACATCACCTTAGAATGCAAAGGTGCTGTTATTTCTCATGTACTAGTGGACACTGGGTCTTCGCTCAATGTTCTCCCAAAGAAAGCCTTAGTGAAGCTGGAGTATGATGGTTTAGCATTGCGTCCAAGTAACTTGGTGGTGAGAGAATTTGATGGATTTAAGAGATCAGTGCTTCGAGAGATTGACTTACCTGTATTGATTGGCCCACAAACCTTTAAAACTACCTTCTTCGTGATGGACATACAACCGACCTACAGCTGTCTGTTGGGTAGACCCTGGATCCACGTCGCTGGCGCTGTTACATCTACCCTTCATCAGAAGTTAAAATTTGAGTGGGAAGGCCAGATCATCACAATCTGCGGGGAGGAAGACATTTTTGTTAGCCAGCTGGCTACCTATAAGTATATAGAGATGGATGGGGAGATCCATGAGACTATGAGTCAGGGGTTTTAGGCCCTTAACATCAATGAAGCAACTGTTGTGTCTGGAACTTCCATCACTTCATATCAACAAGCCCGGAAGGTTGTTGAAGAGGGTACCGCTCAAGGCTGGGGCAAGTTGCTGCCAGTTGAAAAGAAAGAAGACAGATTCGGGTTGGGTTACAGACCAACTCGACAAGATCAACCAGAGGCTGCAATGGAGCCCAAATTTGTCAGCGGGGGGATGCTTACCCCGGATCCTGTGAACAGTTTGGAAGACGAGGAAGAAGACAAACGCAACCTGGAAAGCTGGATACGTCCAAAGATCCCAGGGAACCAAGTCTCAAACTAGTCTTCCCAGGAAATTATAAGAGTTACTCCTGTAGAGTAATTATTATTTCCTGTCTTTAAGCATGCATCAAGTCCTGCATCTTGGCCAAGATGTCAGGGCTCATTTTGTAATCGGGCCATCTTGTATTTTGTGAAAACGATCAATTAATGAATATCAGGACATCTTTTGCAAATGAGTCTCTTTTTTCCGCTCACTGTTTTTCATTTTTCATTTTTTGTACAAAAATAAAAGGGCAATGTTTTTCAAAATAATAACTTCATTTTCACTTTTTCTAAACAAGATAAAACTGATCACTAAAATGAACCAATCTAAACCCTTGCAGAGAGTGCCTTCCAGACTGCACCGACAACGACACTGCTATGACTTTGTATGACTTTGACAATCCGATTAATCAAGCCGATGAAGGGGTTGAAGAAGATTATGAGCTACCCAAAGAACTAGCCAGGTTGTTAAGGCAAGAGGTTGAGACAGTTAATCTTGGTACCGAAGAAGACTTGAAAGAAGTGAAAATCGAGGCCCGTCTACAAGATTCAGTGAAAGAGCAACTTATTGACATGCTTAGGGAGTATGTGGATGTTTTTGCCTGGTCTTATCAGGATATGCCAGGTCTGGATACCGACATTGTTATGCACAAGCTGCCTCTAAAGGAAGACTGTTCTCCAGTAAAACAGAAGTTGCGCCGCACTCGTCCGGATATGGCCATGAAGATAAAAGAAGAGGTGCAAAAACAGTGGGACGTCGGTTTCCTTGCTGTAACTAGTTACCCGCCGTGGGTTGCTAACATTGTACCTGTGCCTAAGAAGGATGGCAAAGTACGGATGTGTGTGGATTACCGGGACCTGAATAGAGCTAGCTCGAAAGATGACTTCCCATTATCTCACATTGATGTATTGGTCGACAATACGGCTCAGTTCTCAGTGTTCTCCTTCATGGATGGATTTTCAGGATATAATCAGATCAAGATGTCACCTGAAGACATGGAGAAGACTACTTTCATCACACTCTGGGGCACATTCTGTTATAAGGTAATGCCGTTCAGACTGAAGAATGCTGGCGCCACTTATCAACGGGCCATGGTAACATTATTCCACGACATGATCCACAAAGAAATTGAATGCTATGTGGATGACATGATTGCCAAGTCCCTCACAGAAGAAGACCACCTGGTGAATCTATTGAAGCTATTCAAGCGTCTGAGAAAGTACCAGTTGAAGTTAAACCCCAACAAATGCACATTTGGGGTGCGATCCGGTAAGCTGCTGGGATTTATTGTAAGTGAAAAGGGAATTGAAGTAGACCCTGACAAAGTCAAAGCCATTCAAGAGATGCTTGAACCAAAGACTGAAAAAGAAGTTCGAGGGTTTTTAGGTAGATTGAACTAAATTTCAAGGTTCATATCTCACCTTATAGCAACCTGTGAGCCCTTGTTCAAGTTGTTAAGGAAAGAACAAACTGTCAGGTGGAATGAAGACTGCCAGAGGGCTTTTGACAAAATCAAGGAGTACATACAAGAGCCTCCAATCCTTATGCCTCCAGTTGAAGGAAGACCTCTAATAATGTACTTGACAGTATTAGAAGAGTCAATGGGGTGTGTGCTGGGCCAACATGACGAGTTCTGTCGAAAAGAGTATGCAATATACTACCTAAGCAAAACGTTTACCGACTGTGAACAAAGTTATTCACTGCTCGAGAAAACTTGATGTGCTTTAGCGTGGGATGCTCGCCGACTAAGGCAGTATATGTTGACCCACACTACCTTATTGATCTCAAAGATGGACCCAGTCAAGTACATATTTGAGAAGCCAGCGCTTACCGGACGGGTTGCAAGATGGCAAATGATTGTCACAGAATACGACATTCAATACACATATCAAAAAGCTATCAAAGGCAGTGTATTGTCTGACTATCTTGCTGAGCAACCCATTGATGATTACCAGCCTATGAGATTTGACTTCCCTGATGAAGACATCATATTTATAAAAGCAAAAGATCATGAAGAGCAAGTTCACACTGAAGGGCCTGACCCAGAAGAAGAATGGACAATGATGTTTGATGGGGCTGTCAATATGAACGGTCGTGGTGTTGGTGCAGTACTCATTACACCTAAAGGAGTTCACATGCCTTTCTCGTCAAAGCTCACCTTTAACTGCACTAACAACGAAGCTGAATACGAAGCCTGTATCATGGGTCTTGAGGAAGCCATTGACCTCAGGATCAAGACTTTAACTGTATTCGGAGATTCAACTCTGGTAATCAATCAAACCAACGGCAAATGGTACACTCACCAAGAGCATCTGATTCCATACCGGGATTATACAAGGAGATTACTGACCTTCTTCACTACAATCAAACTTGAGTATATCCCTCGAGATGAAAATCAGTTTGCAGATGCTCTGGCTACCATTTCATCCATGATCAAAGTTCAAGCTGCCAACTTTGTGCCTCGGATTTCGGTATCCAGACTTGACAGACCAGCATACATATTCTCAGTAGACATTGCTAAAGATGAAAAGCCTTGGTTCCATGACATCAAATGCTTCTTAGAGGATCAAACATACCCACCTGGGGCATCATCCAATGATAAGAAGACACTCAGAAGGCTAGCTGGTAGTTTCTTCCTGAACGCTGATGGTTCCTTGTACAAAAGAAACTTTGACATGGTGCTTCTCAGATGTGTTGATAAGGCAGAAGCATATTTGTTGATGCACGAGGGGCACGAAGGATCCTTTGGTACCCATGCTGGAGGACATGCAATGGCCAAGAAATTGTTGAGATCAGGTTACTACTGGATCACAATGGATGCAGACTATTGTGCCTATGCCAGAAGGTTCCATAAATGCCAGATCTATGCGGACAAGGTGCATGTGCCTCCGAATCCTTTGAATGTGATGTCTTCACCTTGGCCCTTTTCCATGTGGAGCATTGACATGATTGGAAAGATCGAACCGACTGCTTCAAATGGCCACAGATTCATCCTGGTAGCCATTGATTACTTCACCAAATGGGTCGAAGCAGCTTCGTACGCAAACGTCACCAGACAAGTGGTAGCCAGATTCCTGAAAAGAGACATCATCTGTCGATATGGAGTTCCCGAGCGAATCATTACTGATAATGGTTCCAATTTGAACAACAAAATGATGGCAGAACTGTGTCGGGACTTCAAAATCCAACACCACAACTCTTCTCCTTACAGGCCAAAGATGAATGGCGCTATTGAGGCAGCTAACAAGAATATCAAGAAGATTGTGCAAAAGATGGTGGTTACATACAAAGACTGGCATGAGATGCTACCATTTGTCTTGCATGGGTATCGTACCTCAATCAGAACATCCACTGGGGCAACACCGTATCAGCTTGTGTATGGTATGGAGGCAGTCCTACCTGTTGAAGTTGAATTACCCTCCTTGTGGGTATTGATAGACGTAATGCTGAATGAAGGAGAATCGGTCCGTTCTCGGTACAATCAACTAAATCTGATCGAAGAGAAGAGGTTTGCTGCAATCTGTCATGGGCAGCTGTATCAGAAGAGAATGAGGAAAGCCTTCAATCAGAAAGTCAGACTTCAGGAATACCAAGTGGGAGATCTTGTGCTGAAAAGACTCCTCCCTCCTCATACAGACCACAGGGGTAAGTGGACTCCAAATTACGATGGTCCGTTCATAGTAAAGAAAGTTTTCTCTGGTGGAGCACTGATGCTCACTACTATGGATGGCGAAGACTTCCTATCCCCTGTGAATTCAGATGCAGTTAAAAAATACTTCGCATAAAATGACCCGCTGGACATAAAAACAGAATGTAAGTCCAGGAAAAAATAGGGCATCCCGACGAGTCAAAAACAGAATAAAAGACTCGGGCAAAAATAAGGGGAAATAATAAAAAAAATGTACACCCGCTGAGTTGAAAACCCCCATTGGACGGGTCAGGCAAACATGGGTATCCTGGTGGATTGAAAACCTGAAAGGGCGATCCACGCAAAAATAAGGGAATAAGCGAACAACTGCATTCTGAATTCGTCTGTATCACTTACAACTTGGCAAGTTTCGAAGGATTAAAAGCATCCGACAAAATCAACCTTCTTCAGAAAGCAAGATGAGAAGAACGTCAATGTCATATGAGTCATATCAAAAGGAAGCATTGAAGCGTCATCAACATTGCCAGCACCTTTTTGTTTCTCAATTTTGTAACAATCTCCTCATTTCAGGGGATCTGTTTCTTTGACTGTACTTACCAATTTCAGGGCACACAAATTAATAAAATCAGATTTTCAGTCACACTTCGTCTCGTACATTTTATTTCATTTGCAAAAATGTCCAATATCCTTGATATAACGTTTGCATAAAAACAAATGTGCCTTTCTAATCACATGCTTGCAGGAAATATATTTTTACTTCCAAGAATATCTAACTCCTATGACGGAATCCGATAAGGGATACCTCGGGATACTTGTGCGTTTCTTTGTCATAACAGGATTGTAGGTATTCAGAGTGCAACATGGGGAATGATAGGTTCCCCCCAGCAAAGCTGCCGAATCATTATTTCCTCAACATATCTTCAAAACAACACCAGAGATGTTTTCTCCCCATCAGAGTTACCAGGCCTCATTTCTCCAGCACATCTGTCAGAGCAGTACCAGAAGGTGCTCATATCCCCGGCTGAGTTGTCAAGTATCATCCTCAGCAGTATCCCCACAGAAATCTCTAGGAAGATCATTCAGTGATCTTTCTTCTTCCCCAGCCAAGTGCTAGACAGGGAACCATATCCCCACAGAGCTCCAGAAGAGCAATATCTGAATATCCCGCACAACAAAGTGACGAAAGCTTCCACATCCCCAGCTGGGCTCCTCATTACAAAGATAGGTCTATCAGTGATTTATTTCCCCAAGCAGAGATATATATCAGATCTACCAATGATCTCATCCCCAACTGGGATTTCCTTCGAAGCAGATCAATCGGAGATCTCCACAACAACGGGATCCGAATCCCGGATCGGTATCTTTGCATAATCATGGCATTCACATCATATTTTCCCCCAGAGCGTAGCATTCCGTTTAATACGGATCATTACGGAAAAATCAAACATATTGCATAATCACAAGTCATGGTTTGAATCAGTCACCTATAAATACTAACATTCCATCAGCAATGTGTATATAGACTCACAGTCCCCGCAGAAAGCCAAAGCGTCCCCTTTGCACTCTCAATTACAGTTATTTCTTGACACTCGCTTGTGTCATATCCCTAATAGAACGCCAAAGCATCTTCCTTGCACTCCCAAAATACAGATACATGCTCCTTTTGGCGCTCGTCCATGTCATCATTCCCCAGTAAAGTCGCCAGAACACTCTCTATAAATAGATCCTTATACATAAATTTCTTCTCCTCGACACTCGTTCGTGTCATCCCAATTTCCCCAGCAGAAAGCCAAAGAATCCCCTTTGAACTCACAAATACATGTTCATATTTATTCTTCTCGACACTCGTCCGTGTCATCTCATATCATCCCCTGCAGATATATCTATACACTTCCCTGACACGCGTCCGTGTCACCACTCCCCGGCATGGTTGCCTAAACACTTATTGTAGACCAAACACTTGTTTATAATACACTTCTTTCGACACTCGTCCTTGTCATCCTATCCCCACAAATCACCAGATTACCTCTTATAAGTTCATAACTTATACACTTTCTCTTCCGACACCCGTCCGTGTCAAACTCTCCCCAGCAAGTTGAACACTCGTCTGTGTCTCACTCATGCTTACTCATACAGATACTCATCTGTATCTTGTATACACCACTTATTTCCCATCAGATTCAACACTCGTCCGTGTTCTTTGTTAACCAGTTGGTACTCGTCCGTACCATCATCTCTGAACATGCGTCAAAGTTGTTTCTACCGATACTCGTCCGTATCGTAGTCTTAAGGATGCTCGTCCGCATCTTTAATCTATACACAGTGTCAAACACTTGTACCTTTGGTTTCTTGGATGTAAACACTCGTCCGTGTTTACTATTCCCCAGAAAATCCTCAGCAAAAAGCAAAACGTCTTTTCTATCTGACATTCATCCTATGTCAGGATACTTTCGGCAGCCGTACCCTGCCAGGTGATCGTCTTTCACCTTTGGATGACCGTCCCTCATCCATATCCCCAGCGGAGTCTCCATTATTGGAACCCTTTTCTATCCGACATTCGTCCTATGTCGTGATATTTAGCAGCCGTCCCCTGCTATGTGATCGTCCTTCACCTTTTTGATGATCGTCCTTCATCACTTTTATCCGATGGTCGTCCCCATTTTTGATCTTGTTATCTGACATTCGTCCTATGTCATGATAAACCCTGAGAGCAGCCGTACCCTGCTAGGTGATCGCCCTTCACCTCTTGATGATAGTCCTTCATCATGCTTATCTGATGGCCGTCCCCATCGTTGACCTTTTCTATCCGGCATTCGTCCTATGTCGTGATACTTTCGGCAGCCATACCCTACCAGGTGATCGTCCTTTTCCTTTGATGGCCGTCCCTCATCTTTATCCCCAACAGAGCAGCCGTCCCCTGCTAGGTGATCGTCCTTCACCTTTGATGACCGTACCTCATCATTTATTTCAAACTTGATGGTCGTCCCCATCATCACCTTTACCTCTAATCCCCAGAGAATTTTGTTACTTTACCTTGATGGCTATCCCCATCATGATCTCTTTATTTCCCCAGCATGTCGGCCGTCCCCGTCATTGCTTTATCTCCAGCAGTCGTCCTCGGCTTGATGGTCGTCCTCCATCGCCCGTACTTTATAATCATACTTTATTACCTTTTACAATCTATATCCCTTTTCTTCTTCTCCTAGTGAGTGAAAATTTTTTACTGTCTTTGGTATTCAACCACAAGTTATCTTGTTTGTCTATTAAGCCAGGCGCTTACATCCTGCACAGCTAACTCATGTTTGAATAGGGGCAGCTGTAAACACCCCAAATTTGCCCTCACTAAGTTCACACCATGGCTTGTGATCTTTCTCATTTGCATTAGTTCAATCATAGCATATCATGTGGCATTTTTGCTTCACTGCATTAGGTCAAGTTCATCTGCATCTAGGGTTTGTGATCTGAGAAATCCAGGATCAATCTGAGCCACTCCAAAGGTCTTCAATCATCTCAAGAGGGTCCATGTATGTTCAATCATCATATTATATCCTCAAAAGATCAAGAAAGTCATAAAATCACAAGAACTGGCAAAGTATGGAAGCAGAGCCAAAGTTTAACTACACAGATGACCTGAAATTAGGGTTTTGGTTTCAGAGGCCATAACTCCAAATTTTTTGGTCATTCTTGTTTCTATTGGTCTTAATATGATATAAGGATCATACATACCAAGTTTGATGGAAAAATTCATTGTGGAAGTCATTTGATCATTAGGTAACTTCTGGAGCAAGTCAGAGCAAAATCAGGACATCTGAGGCCCCCATCAATGGACCCAAAGTGGATTTTTCATAAAATTGAAGTTATATGGTCTTTATTTGATCATTAAAGTGCTTAGAAGTTCACAAATTTGGAGAAAAGTGAGCAAAACCAAAAGTTGCCAAAAATGGAAATGACTTGTAATGTAAACTTTCCATTTTGGGAAAGTTTTTCAACCTCCTCTTTCTCAACAAAAAATGCTTCAAATGAAAAATTCTTGGTCATGAAAGTTGTAGATTTGATCATTCCCTTTTCAAAAAGTACAAGAACAAGATCTAATTCATTTTTGAACTCAAGTTATGGCTTTCCAAAGTTGGCAAAAATCACATAATTTCATGTTTCATGCCAAAGAGGGATTTTTGCAAAACCTCATGTCAAGCTATTTTGTGACTTCAAATTGACTTCTACACATCATAACATCATAGTGCATGACTTAAAACTTAGAATTGGCCCAAGAATCCCAAGATTTCATGACTTGCACATGAAGAAATTTCAAAAGGGCCAAAAGTTCACAAATTTGCAAAACCTCCCACAACTTCTCACAAACTTGCTGAATTGCCTCTAAGTGGTTTCTATGGCTATCCTTGATCCTCGCTGCACCAGACACCCCATTGTACCATGCATGAACCAGCCCATACCTCAAAGGACAACAAATGTTGACTTTTTGCAAAACAAGCCATACCAATCAGCATAGCTCACACCAACTCCACTGGCCTATTACAGCTTGATACATGGGCAAAATGCAAGCCATTTCACACAAGAACACAGCCTGAATACACAGCATAGCCATAGTTCACAAAAACTCTCCCTTTTGCATTTTCTATCGAATCTCACAACTCAACCACTCATTCTTAAAACTTCTTCCACCATTCATCTCCAACTTCATCACTGATCATTTCCCACCCATCAAAACAGCTTGAGGTCACCTCAAACCAAAATACGATTTTCACCACCCCTGAACTGAAAGCCTCCATACAAACTTGTTTCAAGCTCATCAGAAGCATCAAGGGGTCCATTGGAGTGGAAAAGCACAAAGAAGAAGGCCAGAAAGCCTAGAATTCGAAAGCTCAACCTCAGGTAACATGATGAACAATTTTTCCAGAATCTTGTTTTTTTGTTACAATGTTGTTCTGTGTGTTGCCCTGATCATGGGGATGTGATTATTTTCGAAAATGAGCCAGAAACAAGCATTTTATGTTGCTCTAAAACTTTTGCCCTAAACTTGTTTTTCTTCGATTCTCTCTGTATGGTTGAAATAAATTGTTTTTGTTCATGGATTATTGTTATGTGATGTTAGAGGGTGAGTTCTGGAGGTTTTGGCACGTTTTTGTAGCCTGGGGAGTGAGATAGGGTTTTCTCAGGGGAGGTGTGGCCGGAGAAATGACCGGAGGTCATTTCTGGCCACCTGAGAATCATTAAGGGGTAATTTGGGTTGGGGTTGGAAATTTAAATCTGGGCCTTTGGATCAAGCTTTCCCGCGTGCAATGAAGGGCCTGGATCTTGTGATTAGTTTTTAATTAGGCTTATTGAATTAATTAATTAGAATTAGTTCAGTTTAAATGTGGGTCGTCCAGATGCGTGCCCAGTCAACCAGTTTAAGCCCAGATTTAATCCTGGCTCTACATTCAGCATACTTTCCATTTAATTAATTTTTATTTCATTTTCTTTATTTTATTTTGTACGAATTTTTAAAAATAGTAAAAGTAGTCAAAAAATTCTGAAATTTTTTATCAAACCTTTTATTAATTTTCAGAACCCAAAAATATTTTTATTTTCATTTTTTGCATTAAAATGTTTTTTTAAATCATTTAAATGTTATTTTTAAT
Source organism: Lathyrus aphaca (assembly GCA_963966055.1). NCBI lineage: Eukaryota > Viridiplantae > Streptophyta > Magnoliopsida > Fabales > Fabaceae > Lathyrus > Lathyrus aphaca. The sequence continues at coordinate 491,508,019 of OZ014521.1, forward strand.
TAGTTAATGTAAATTAATTAATTAAAAATACATTTAGGTATTTAAAAATCACAAAAAAATTCAGAGAACATATTTGAGCATTTAGAAAAATTTACAAACTCACCACACAAATTTCTTTTTGGTTTTGATCATGCTTTAACATTTTTCAAATGAATTAGGGTTCTTAAATTTGCATATTTTTAACCCTAACTTCAAAAATTCATAACTTTTAAACCAAGTTGAGTTTGTGAATGATTCTTTTTGCATTGTGCTATGCATGGTTTTAAGCATCTAAAAACATTTTTGTTTCATTTTTATCTTGCATTTCCCATTTGTTTGGCATTTTACACTTAGGATCACCCTTAAAACCCTAGAAACTTAGAAAATTCATAAGTCCCTCTAGGTTTAGCTCCTGGCCTCCCCCTTTGGATGGTAACTTAGTATAGGGTTAGGGTTCCTTTGAGTGCATTTTAAATTTTTTATCTTTTGATTTGCTTCTGTGTTTGACTTTTGCATCTCATGTGTTCATATAACCCTAATTTTGCATCTTCCTTTGCATTCATCTTGCATATGCTTGCCTCCATGAACTTGCCATGACATTTCTTGCATCCACATGATATATAAGGCATCTTAGGACACATTAGAATCATGTTTGATCATTTCTTCATCCATTTTCCATGTTATGTCTTCATTTCATTTCATATGCATTCATGAACTTTCATGCCTCTTTCATGCTTCTTTTGCATCTTCATCACTTGTATGATCATCCACATCTCATGACATACATTTGTATCACCTCTTAGCTTCATTTTCATCATGAATATGCTTCTAGTTTTGGTTTGCATCATTGCATACTTTTCATTTTTATTTCATTTTCATTTCCTTTTGCTAACTTTTCAGGTGGTAAGTGTTTTGAGAAGTGAATTTGCCTTCACTTCTCACAATCTCTTCTCATCCCTTTTATGCATATTTGATGCATTTTGTATGTGTATTAGAGTGAGCTTGCTCATTCATGCTCCTTCCTCACTTTCTTTCTTCAAGCAACTTATCTCCTTAAGTGAAGTAAGTTGACTTGCTTCTTTCTGCTTCTTCCTTCCATCTTTGCTTCTTCCTTGGTGGCTCATCTTGAAGACTTCTTGCAAGCCTCATAAACCTAGGAATACCCAAGCATGATAAGAATTAGGGTTTGATTAGTCCCCCCATTAGTTTTACCTTTGTGTCATCATTTGTGTCTTCTCTTCTCACCTCATAATCAGGGACTAAACCTTAAAGGTTTTAAGGCTTTGTGATTAGGGTTATGCCTGCATCCTTCTCTTAGGATGGAGTGTATAAATTTAATCCTAAGTGTTAAAACCTTAATGTGTTTAAATCCTTTAATAAATCCATTTAATAATCACTAAGACATCAAGCTTGTAACTTGGGCCTTGCATTAGGGTTCTAATTCTTCCTTAATTGGTTAAGAAGGACTAACCCTAGTGTTAATGGACAAGTCTCTCTCAAGTGTCTTACCAATCATAAAATCCACTTCTTAATCTTACCATTAACTAAAATCCACTTTAATAAAGGCTTTGTTTTGTCATGAGGTTAATCCCTAATCATGGATTAAGTTGAAGAGCCTTCCTCAGCTTAAATGTTCTCATCTATTATCCTTCTATTAGGATGGTGTAATGGGTCCATCAAATCCTTGATTATGGCTTAAATTCATTACTTAACACTAAACAAAAACTCCAAAAACATCTAAATAATTACAAGTAGGTTAATGATCTTAATCCTACATCATGGTGATTAAGTGTGAGGTGCTTACTTCATGCTTAAGGTATTCTCATTACCCCTAATCAGAGGGAGGATGTGATGAGTTTACTAACCCTTGGTTTAGGCTTAAGCTCATTAACTTATGACAAACACAAAAAGCAATAAAAGATTGAAAACACAAAAACAAAGCAATAATCGTCTCCTCCGGGATTCTTTTCTCATCATCCTCACTCACAAACGAGAACTTGCTTCTTCCGTCTAATGCAAGACAGTTAGCACCTAAGCCAGACAGGTCATACACTTGAGCATAGACAATCAAGCAGTTCATCAGTCAATTTATCTTTCAGCCTCTTTGAATCGAACTACGGTGTTCTGACTTGCTCATTGCACGAGAGGATACATAGGCATAAGTTAACTGTTATCGAACAAAAGTCTCTGTATATTCCCCCTCTTTCAGCATTACTCTTTAAGCCTCATTGTCTTGAGTATTGCATTCTTTCCTTTGCACTGACACTCCTCTTATTCACTTCACACTTCTTTTGCACTGACACTTGCATTCTTTTCCAGCTTTGATACACAGATAGCACTGACACTACCCCTTTAAACACAAATCTTTCTAAGCGTGGATCCCGTCGAGTACGACGGACAATCTGGGTGCTAATACCTTCCCAGGTTGTAACCAACCCCCTTTCTCAGTTTCTCTGGTTCGCAACCATCTTATCCATCTTTTCTTAGGTTTATGCAGCATTACCTTTCCCTTGGGATAAAAATGCCTAGCTGGCGACTCTTTTCATTTCTTCTCTTTTGCCGACCGTTCGTGTTTGTACCCCTTCTGACCAGGTGTCATTTGGTGGGAGCGACAGGCGCGCATCTGGATGGCCCAGTTTCAAATCTCCCTAAACTTTATTAAAACATTAATTAAACCTGATTAAACTTAAGTGAATCAATCCCCACCCTCCAATCACACGAGGGAACCCTCATCTAACGACCTACTTTCAAACCTGGAACCCTAACCCTAATTAGCCTTAATTACTTTCAGGTGGCCGGAAATGACCTCTGGTCATCTTCTCCGGCCACACTCTCCCCTGAAAATTCCCAAATCACTCCCTAGGTCATGATAACCCCCCCCCCAAATCTCCAGAAATGATCCCCAAACCCCATAGAAAAAGAATCCAGCAACATAATTCATTTATTTTGCACCATAATCATGATTCGAACAACAACATAAAAATGAACAAAATTTCAGAACATGCATCACGGTCTATACTCAACCATTATTCAAAAATAAATGCTCATTGCAATCAGGAGAACAAACTCTACCATCTCATAACTAAAGAAAAGATTTCTGGAAAAAAGTTTCAAGAAGATACCTGAGACGAAGCTTTGCCCATGGAGCTGCCTGGGCATTCTTATTGATGCAAATGACTTCCTCTAACCTCCCTTGAGCTTCTTTGATGCTTTGCTGAAGTGTTTGTGACCTCTCTTTGAAGTTCAGTGAAGTTCAGTTCAAAGGGGGAAAAAATCGTATTTGGTGTATGGTGGTTTTTAGGGCAAAGTGAAGGGTGGTAAATGTTCAGTGATGAATTTGGAGATGAATGGTGGTGTTTGTTTTGAGAATGAGTGGCTGAGTTGTGAGATTCGATAGAAAATGCAAGAGGGAGAGTTTTTGTGAACTATGAGAATGTTGTGTGTTTAGGCTTAGTTCTTATGTGAAATGAGTTGCCTTTTGCCCATGTATCAAGCTGTGATAGGTCTGTGGAGTTGGTGTGGGCTATGCTGATTGGTATGGCTTGTTTTGCAAAAGGTCAAGATTTGTTGTCCTTTGAGGTATGGGCTGGTTCAGGCCAAGGACAAGGGGGTGTCTGGTGCAGCAAGGATTAAGGATGTCCATGGAAATCTCTTTGAGGAAAATCAGCAAGTTTTTGAGAAGTTGTGGGAGGTTTTGCAATTTCATGAACTTTTGGCCCTTTTGAAATTTCTTCATGTGCAAGTCATGAAATATTGAGATTCTAGGGCCAATTCTGAGTTTTAAGGCATGCACTATGATGTTATGATGTGTAGAAGTCAATTTGAATTCACAAAATAGCTTGGCATGAGGTTTTGCAAAAATCCCTCTTTGACATGAAACATGAAATTATGTGATTTTTGCCAACTTTGGAAAGCCATAACTTGAGTTCCAAAATGAATTAGATCTTGTTATTGTACTTTTTGGAAAGGGAATGATCCAATATACAACTTTCATGACCAAGAATTTTTCATTTGAAGCATTTTTGGTTGAGAAAGAGGAGGTTGAAAAACTTTCCCAAAATGGAAAGTTTACATTACAAGTCATTTCCATTTTTGGCAACTTTTTGTTTTGCTCAGTTTTCTTCAAATTTGTGAACTTCTATGCACTTCAATGATCAAATAAAGACCATATAACTTCAATTTGATGAAAAATCCACTTTGGTTCCATTGATGGGGGCCTCAGATGCCCTGATTTGGCTCTGACTTGCTCAAGAAGTTACCCAATGATCAGATGACTTCCACAATGAATTTCTTCATCAAACTTCGTACACATGATCCTTATATCATATTGAGACCAATAGAAACAAGAATGACCAAAACATTTGGAGTTATAGCCTCTGAAACCAAAACCCTAATTTTAGGTCATATGTGTAGTTAAACCTTAGCTCAGCTTCCATGCTTTGCAAGTTCTTGTGATTTTCTGACTTCCTTGATCTTTGGAGGATATAATATGATGATTGAACATACATGGACCCTCTTGGAATGATTGAAGACCTTTGGAGTGGCTCAGATAGATCCTGGATTGCTCAGATCACAAACCCTTGATGCAGATGAACTTGACCTAATGCAGTGAAGTAAAAATGCCACATGATATGCTATGATTGTACTAATGCAAATATGAGATGTCACAAGCCATGGTGTGAACTTAGTGAGGGAAAATTTGGGGTGTTTACAGCTGCCCCTATTCAAACACGAGTTAGCTGTGCAGGATGTAAGCGTCTGGCTTATCAGACAAACAAGATAACTTGTGGTTGAATACCAAAGACAGTCCAAAATTTGCACTCACTGAGGAGAAGAAGAAAAGGGATACAGATTGTACAAGGAAGTAAAGTATGATTATAAATTGTGGGCGATGGAGGACGACCATCGAGCAGAGGATGACTGCTGGGGATAAAGCAATGACGGGGACGGCCGACATGCTGGGGAAATAAAACGGTAAATAAAGCAATGACGGGGACGGCCGACGAGCTGGGGAAATAAAGCGGTAAATGAAATTCTCTAGGGAATAAAGGTAAAGTCAATAATGGGGACGACCATCAGGTTGGTAAAGTAAAGGGTAGACAACGATGGGGATGGCCATCGGGTTAATGAAATAAATGACGAGGGACGGTCATCAAAAGGTGTATGACGATCACCTAGCAGGGGACGGCTGCTCTATTGGGGATAAGGATGAGGGACGGTCATCCAAGGTGAAGGACGATCACCTGGCAGGGTACGGCTGCCGAAAATATTACGACATAGGACGAATGCCAGATAGAAAAAAGGTCGACGATAGGGATGGCCATCGGATAAGCATGATGAAGGATGATCATCAAGAGGTGAAGGATGATCACCTAGCAGGGTACAGCTGCTCTGGGGTTTATCATGACATAGGACGAATGTCAGATAACAGAATCAACGATGGGGATGACCATCGGATAAAATGATGAAGGACGATCATCAAGAGGTGAAGGACGATCACCTAGCAGGGGACGACTGCTAAAATATCACGACATAGGACGAATGTCGGATAGAAGAAAGGTTCCAATAATGGAGACTCCACTAGGGAAATGATGAGGGACGGTCATCAAAAGATGAAGGACGATCACCTGGCAGGGTACGGCTGCCGAAAGTATCATGACATAGGACGAATGTCAGATAGAAAAGAAGTTTTGCTAAGGACTTGCTGGGGAATAGTAAACACGGACGAGTGCTTACATCCAAGAAATGAAAGGTATAAGTGTTTGAAGCTGTGTATATATTGAAGATGCGAACGAGCATCCTCAAGACTATGATATGGACGAGTATCGGTAGAAATAACTGTTGACGCATGTTCAGAGATGATGATACGGACGAGTACCAACTGGTTAACAAAGAACACGGACGAGTGTTGAATCTGAGGGGAAAAAGTGTGTATACAAGATACAGACGCGTATCTGTATGAGTAAAAATAAACATGAGAGAGACACAGACAAGTGTTCAACTTGCTGGGGAGTGTATGACACGGACGGGTGTCAAAAGAGAAAATGTATAAGTTATGAACTTATAAGTGTAAGAGGTAATCTTGGTGATCTGTGGGGATAAGATGACACAGACTGGTGTCAATGAGAGTGTATTATAAACAAGTGTTTGGTCTACAATAAGTGTTTAGGCAACCATACTGGGGAGTGGTGACACGGACGGGTGTCTAGAGAGTGTATAGATATATCTGCGGGGGATGTATTTGTGAGTGCAAAGGGGATGCTTTAGTTTTCTGCTGGGACTGTGAGTCTATATATACATTGCTGATGGAATGTTGATACGTGCGGGTGACGGGTTCGAACCTGACTTGCGATTATGAAATATGTTTGATTTTTCTTTTGTCGTAATGCTCCGTATAAGACGGAATGCTACGCTCTGAGGGATAAATGATGCAAATTCTATGATTATGCGAAGATACTGATCTGGGATTCGGATCCCGTTGTCTGTGGAGATCTCTTATTGATCTGCTTGAAAGAATATCCCAGTTGGGGATGAGATCACTGGTAAATCTGATATATGTATGACTCTGCTTGGGGGAATAGGTCACTGATAGACCTATCTTAGTAATGAGGAGCCCAGCTGGGGACGTAGAAGCTTTCGTCACTTTGTTGTGCAGGAAATTCAGGCATTGCTCTTCTTGGGACAGGCTGGAGCACTGTGGGGGGATGGTTCCCTGTCTAGTACTCGGCTGGGGCCGAAAAGATTACTGAACGATCTTCCTAGAGATTTCTGTGAGGATTTTGCTGAGGATGAGGAGACCTGGCAACTCAACTGGGGAAACGAGCACCTTCGGATGCTGCTCTGAAGAAAATGTGCCAGGGAAGTGATGCTTGGCAACTCTGATGGGGAGAAAGCACTTCTGGTGCTGTTTGGAAGATGATGATTTGGCAGTTTGGCTGGGGAAAACATTTCATGCCCCATGTTGCACTCTGAATACCTGCAATCCTGTTATGACAAAGAAACGCACAAGTACCCCGAGGCGTCCCTTACCGAATTCCATCATAGGAGTTTAGACATCTATTTTTATGCATCCATCATATCAAGGATATCGGACATTTTTGCAAATGAAAATAAAAATGTACAAGACGAAGTGTGACTGAAAAATCTGATTTTATTAATTTGTGTACCCTGAATTGGCAAGTACAGTCAAAGAAACAGATCCCCTGAAATGAGGAGATTGTTACAAAATTGAGAAACAAAAAGGTGCTGGCAATGTTGATGACGCTTCAGTGCTTCCTTTTGCTATGACTCGTATGACCTTGACGTTCTTCTCATCCTTCTTTCTGAAGAAGGTTGATTCTGATCGATGCTTTAACCTTTCGAAGCTTGCTGTGTTGTAAGAGATACAGACGAATTCAGAATGCAGTTGTTCGCTTATTCCCTTATTTTGCGTGGATCGCCCTTTCGGGTTTTCAATCCACCGGGATACCCATTTTTGCCTGAGCTGTCCAATGTGGTTTTTCAACTCAGCGGGTGTACATTTTTTCTTTATTTTCCCTTATTTTTTCCCGATTCTTTTATTCTGTTTTTGACTTGCCGGTATGCCCTAATTTTGCCTGGACTTACATTCTGTTTTTGTGTCCAGCGGGTCATTTTATGCGAAGTATTTTTTAACTGCATCTGAATTCACAGGGGATAAGAAATCTTCGCCATCCATAGTAGTGAGCATCAATGCTCCACCAGGGAAAACTTTCTTTACTATGAGTGGACCATCATAATTCGGGGTCCACTTGCCCCTGTGGTCTGTATGAGGAGGAAGGAGCCTTTTCAGTACAAGATCTCCTACTTGGTATTCCCGAAGCCTGACTTTCTGATCGAAGGCTTTCTTCATTCTCTTCTGATACAACTGCCCATGACAGATTGCATCTAACCTCTTTTCTTCGATCAGATTCAGTTGATCGTACCGGGATCAGACCCATTCTGCTTCATTCAACTTGACATCCATCAGTACCCACAACGAGGGTAATTCAACTTCAACAGGTAGGACTTCCTCCATACCATACACAAGATGATACGGTGTTACCCTAGTGGATGTTCTGATTGATGTACGGTACCCATGCAAGGAAAATGGTAGAATTTCATGCCAATCTTTGTAGGTGACCACCATCTTTTGCACAATCTTCTTGATGTTCTTATTAGCTGCCTCAACAACGCCATTCATCTTTGGCGTGTAAGGAGAAAAGTTGTGATGTTGGATTTTGAAGTCCCGGCATAGTTCTGCCATCATTTTGTTATTCAAGTTGGAACCATTATCAGTAATGATTTGCTCAGGAACTCCATACCGACAGATGATGTCTCTTTTTAGGAATCGGGCTACCACTTGTCTGGTGACATTCGCATACGAAGCTGCTTCGAACCATTTGGTAAAATAGTCAATGGCTACCAGGATGAATCTGTGGCCATTCGAAGCAGTCGGCTCAATCTTTCCAATCATGTCAATGCCCCACATGGCGAAAGGCCAAGGTGAAGACATCATATTCAAAGGATTCGGAGGCACATGTACTTTATCTGCATAAATCTGGCATTTGTGGCATTTTCTGGCATAAGCACAACAGTCTGCATCCATTGTGATCCAGTAGTAACCTGATCTTAACAATTTCTTGGCCATTGCATGTCCTCCAGCATGGGTACCGAAAGATCCTTCATGCACCTCGTGCATCAGCAAGTCTGCTTCAGTCTTATCAACGCATCTGAGAAGTACCATGTAGAAGTTTCTCTTGTACAAGGAACCATCAGCATTCAGGAAGAAACTACCAGCTAGCCTTCTTAATGTCTTCTTATCATTGGATGATGCCCCAGGTGGGTATGTTTGATCCTACAAGAAGCATTTGATGTCATAGAACCAAGGCTTATCATCTTTAGCAATGTCTACTGAGAATACGTATGCTGGTCTGTCAAGTATGGATACTGAAATCCGAGGCACAAAGTTGGCAGCTTGAACTTTGATCATGGATGAAATGGTAGCCAGAGCATCTGCAAACTGATTTTCTTCTCGAGGGATATACTCAAGTTTGACTGTAGTGAAGAAGGTCAGTAATCTCCTTGTATAATCTCGGTATGGAATCAGATTCTCCTGGTGAGTGTACCATTTGCCGTTGGTTTGATTGATTACCAGAGCTGAATATCCGAATACAGTTAAAGTCTTGATCCTGAGGTCAATGGCTTCCTCAAGACCCATGATATAGGCTTCGTATTCAGCTTCGTTGTTAGTTCAGTTAAAGGTGAGTTTTGCCGAGAAAGGCATGTGAACTCCTTTAGGTGTAATAAGTACTCCACCAACACCACGACCATTCATATTGACAGCCCCATCAAACATCATTGTCCATTCTTCTTCTGGGTCAGGCCCTTTAGTGTGAACAGGCTCTTCATGATCTTTTGCTTTTATGAACATGATATCCTCATCACGGAAGTCAAATCAACACAGGTAAATCAATCTCTCCAAGAACCGATCTCTTAGAGCCATCAAATGCTCTCACCACCAAGTTACTTGGACGCAATTCCAAACCATCATACTCTAGCTTCACCAAGGCTTTCTTTGGGAGGACATTGAGCGAAGACCCAGTGTCTACCAGCACGTGAGAAAGAACAACACCTTTGCATTCCAAGGTGATGTGTAAAGCCTTGTTATGATTGCGTCCCTCCCTTGTTAAATCAGTGTCTGTGAAGCCCAGTCCATGACTGGTGTTAACATTTGCAACCACGGTTTCCAGCTGATTAACCGTAATCTATTCCGGCACATAGGCTGCGTGCAGGACTTTCAAAAGTGCATTCCTATGGGCTTCGGAACACATTAGCAATGATAATATAGAAATTTTGGAGGGTGTCTGATGAAGCTGGTCCACCACTTTGTAATCACTCTTCTTGATTATTCTCATGAACTCGTCCACTTCTTGTTCGAAAGATGTCTTCTGAGTTTCTTTAACAGTTGGCTCTTCAGATACCACATTCTTCCCTTTTGCCTTAGCAACAGCTTCTGCTTCAGCATTGGGCCTTGGTGTTTGTGAAGCAAAAAGGCGTCCGCTTCTGGTGAAGCCTCCGCCTCCCCCAACATTGTCAACTTGTGGTGAAGAGGTTGCTGAATCTAGGGTGATTTTCTTCCCGTCGCAGTAGAGATCAGAGTCATAGTGCCATGGTATGGCATTACTGCTTTCATAAGGAACAGGTCCAGGCACCGTAATGGTGACCAGACTGATTGCTGCAGCGGAAGGAACTGTGATAGTATGCGGGTCATAGTAGATCGTGACTGGAGATCTGACAGGAGGTGTTGCAGTTTGTTGTTGAAAATTGCCGTTGGGATGAACATTTGCTGGGTCATAATAGATCGTGACCGTTGAGACATCTTCATTAGAGTTAGCTGGCGTTATAGGAGATTCCGTTGATAAGATGGGTGCTGACGTTGTAGAAGTAAATGTTGCTGAACTCTGATCTGTTGAAATAATGGGTGGAATGATCACCGGAGTTTTGGATGAATCAGTGGGAATGATAGTTGTTGCTGTTGTAGGAAGGTTTACTGTTACTGAAGAAAGAATTGTTGATGTTGTAGGAGAATCCATTGTTGTTGAAGAAAGAGTTGTTGAAGGAGCTGTTGTAGTAATTTGCAGAATTCCATCTCTGATAAGGCCATCTATGCCAAAACTTAGCTTCTCACAACCATTAACAGCAGTTTTGCACGATCTGCAGCAGGCCCCACAACCTGGGAACACCTGGCATCTCAAGAGTTGAGCTTTGACTTCCGCCAATGGTGTTTGAATCTGTGCAACTTTATCAATCAGTGCAGATGGTTAATCTTCCTCTATAGCATTATTCATGGGCCCACCATTATTAGGCATAAGATTTCTGTTAACATTCGGAGGAGGTGCGAAATTGAGAGCTTTGGAATCGACCAGATCTTGAACCTTCATTTGCAAGGCTCTACACTTCTCAGTATTGTGACCAGGTGCGTTGGAGTGAAAGGCGCATCTGGCATTAGCATCATAATTCTTCGGGAGGTTGAGAGGATCTGGTGGAGCCAACATCCTTAGCTCAACCAGGCTGAGCTTCAGGAGTTGTGGCAGTAAAGCAGCATAAGGCATAGGGATAGGGTCAATCACCCTATTTTCCTGAGATGGCCTTTCTTGAAAAGGGCGCTGCTGTTGGTTGTTGTTGTTGTTGTTATACGATCTTTGTTGCAGAAAATGAGATGGTTGCTGATAATGAGGTTGTTGTTGTTGAGGATATGATGGTTGCTGTGGAACAGGAGCCGGAATGGTAACAACTGCTACTGATCTTTGAGAATATTGGGGCCTGCCCCTGCTTGCATGGATAGCATTTGTTTCGCCCGCCCTTCGAGGTCCTGAAAAAGGTTTCCTAGGGTTGTTGGAGGAACTTGCACCGTTGTCAGAGATTTTGCCCATCTTCAAAAGACTTTCAATTCTTTCACCAACTATAACTACATCGGCAAAACTGGTGGAAGAGAAAGCAGCAAGTCTATCAATATAAGTTCCTTGCAGGGTGTTCATAAACATGTCAGCCATCTCTCTTTCTGACATGGGTGGCTGGACAGCAGCAGCAAGCTGTCTCCACCTCTGAGCATAATCCCGAAAACTTTCCCTTGAAGACTGAGACATGCCCATTAGAAGAGTTCTATTGGGAGCCATGTCTAGGTTGTATTGGTACTGACGGATGAAGGCCTCGGCCAAGTCTTTCCAACATCTTATAGTGGCCCTTGTCAGGTGCGAATACCATTCTCTTAAAGCTCCAGTCAGGTTGTCCTAAAAGTAGAACATCCATAACTTCTCATCCATGGTATAAGCCTTGAGTCTTCCTAAGAAAGATTGCAGATGAGTACGCGGGCACGAGGTACCATTATATTTCTCAAAGCAAGGGGGCTTGAATTTGTGGGGGATCCTCACCCCGTCTACCAGCCCCATATCCATCACGTCAAAGCCTAAGGAGTTATGAGATTCCAAAGACCTCAGTTTTTCGGCGATCTCATCCAACCTTCTGTCATAAACCTCATCTCCAGCTCCGACAACTTTGAATTGTTCCTCTTTGGGATCCTCTTGCAGGATTCTGCCTCCAGCAGTATTACCTTGAACATTTCCTGGGATATTAACATTTGGGTTCAAATGGGGTCCATACTCTGGTGGATTGATGCGAGGCTGCCCATGTTCATTATTGTTGGTTCCTCTTGTACCAGGGTGAGGCTCTTCAGGAGTCTGTCTTTCCACTAATTCCCTCAGCCTTTCTTGGCTCTGAGCTAAGCCAGTCATTACTGCCATAAACTGGGTCATTTGGTTTCTCATCTCGACCCTTTCGTTTGCCATCTGATTTCTTACTTCATTCAGGTCCTGCTATACCTGATCCATCTGAATGCCTAGAAGGTTGTTACAGGTAGGGTACCGGTGTGTGCAGTTGACAGGGAACACTCGGCGACGAGCAATGTTTCCTGAAACCACAACAAAGTGAGAAACAAAACAATAAACACAAACCTACAAAACAAAGAAAAATGTTAGTATGCAATGCAGTATGCTTATTTGTTTTCCAAGGTATCCGGTTTGGTTCTTGGTTTTGACCTTTCCAGACCTCGAGGAGATGCTTGATGATATTGAGGAAACCCACCGAAAATAAAACAAACTGATATATTAAAAATAATTAGAAATACATAGTCTGTTTACAATACAAGCCCGTGGTGGGTCAAAATACAACAAAAAGGAAAAGTACATCAAAAGAAAAGAAATACAAGCAAAGAGATCAGACATCCAATCCGAAGTCATCTTCCTTGACTTCCTTCAGGAGAGCCTCCGTCACTGGACCAGCTGGGTGCTCTGTAATAGTCCGAATGAGGAGGTTCCTGGTAGCAATGGCATTAGTCAGCTTCTTATGCCTGTCCTGATCTTTTGATCTCTTTAATCCCGCCCGGAGTTTTAACTCTGATATCTCCTTCTGGGCTGCCAACAAAGCTTCTTGCTGCTTCTTCTCATTGGCCTCCAACTGCTCAATCTTGGCTTGAGTCCTCTGGTCTTCTTGTGCACGAGCTTCGGTGATCCTGACCCACCTAGCCTGGCTTTCTTCTAGATAATGCTTCGCCCTAGATTTCTGAATCTTGGCCTCCTTGCAGGCATTCTTCAATATCTGTTCCCCTGCTCTTGCTTTCCTGATGTAGTCCTCTGTCCTTTCAATCTTGGTCAGATGCTCAATTTTGAGCTTTTCCAATCTCTCAATGTCCAGACAACCGTCACTTCTTTCCCAAAGAGTCTTCTTTAGAGCCACAGATAGCCGCTCATTTCTTTCCTTCAACTTTTCAAACTCCTCCGTGCTAACAGTTGCTGCTGGCTGTACTGTAGATGGTCCAGGGGTGTCTTCTACAGTAAAAGGCATCTTTGTGATCTGAGCTCTAACACGGGACCAGTCAGAGTACTGAGCCGAAGCAAAATTGTTACATCTTCCAAGAATAGTTGTCCCTTTGGTCTGGATGTTGTCCCAGGCCCAAACTGCTTGCCTGACAACAGCTGAATTAGGTTGCACTTCACAATAAAGGGTCTCAGCCACATCCTGTCCCCTGGGAGGGTGAATTAAGGCATATCCCAATTGTCTCTTAAACAGTAAAGGGTTGTAGTTGATGCAACCTTTTACTCCTATTAGAGGCACATTAGGGTACTGCCCACAGCTGGTGATAATGTCCTTGCCTTTGGTGCTCTGGGTGCACCATCTAATATCATCTGATGTTAAGGCAATGAACCTTTTGGCCCAGTTCTTCTGTTGATGTGGTTTCAAGAAAGCATCTGATTTAGGCAGGTGTCTGAGTAGCCAGGAGTAGAACAAAGGAGCACAACATCTAACCAACTTCCCCTTTTGCTTTTCATTTCTCTGGTGGACTGAGTAGTAAAAATCCCCTAACAGTGTAGGCACTGGGTTCCTCAGCAAGAACAAGTGGATGGAATTCTTACTAACAAACTTGGGCTCATATGCAAACAAAATAGCCCCATATATGCTGAGGGCTAAGAGTGCACGGACTGCCTTCCATTCTCCCACTGCAGCCTTCAGGGTGGCCTGAGAAATCAAGAAGTCCAGATGTAAACCAGGAATCCCAGCTTTTGTTGTCATGTTTTGCTCAATGAGGGCAGGCTCCAAGTATAATGCCCTTGCTATCTCTTCACTTCTGGGAGCAGTCATCTCTGGGTTAAAGGGGATCCCTCCTCTGATAGGTACTCCAATCAACAAAGAAAACTCTTCCAATAGAGGCCACATCTGAAAGTCAGGAAAGGTGAAGCACCTAAGAGGAGGGTCACAAAACTGCAAGCATGTGTGGATCATGCTTCTTTTAGAAGAATCAAGATCCATGACCATATCCAAAATACCCCCATAGTGCTCTCTGAATAGTGGGATATGGTAAGGTATGATGAGTGACTGGACCTGCCTGATACCAGTCAATATAGGCTAAAAGAAGTGATAAGATATGTTGCTTTTCCTTGGAGTAGTCATGAGTGCTGATGAAGATGCTAAAGATAAGCTGATGAAGATCACAGACTGAGAAGCTAGAGGTGAGTCTCTGGTAGACTGATGAAAATGCTGAAGGAGATAGCTGAAGCAGGTGCTGAAGGAGATGACTGAAGCAGAGGTCTAAGCAGTAGAAGGGGTCAAAACCAAACCAGATATGATATGATGGATACCCTAAAAAACAAACAAAAAAATGTTAAATGATGCAATGATGATGTATGCAAATGATATGCAAGGGTTTGTGATCAAGAGCTGGATCTGATTATCTGTCTTGATATAAGGCCCATGTATGTTCAAAAGTTCAGATGAAGGCTCAGAAATCCAGTAACCAGGGTGGGGGACTCAAATAAAGAGTCACATGTCCGGGGTTAATCACAAGAACTGTCCAAAGTGGAGTATTCTTAAACAATACAGTAACAGGGTATGATGTAGCCAAGGGTTCCTGCAAAACCTGTAAATAACCCATCCCCCTCACATGTAGTGTTCTAGAACAAGGATCCTCAGACTTGGATCAGTTATGAGAAGTGTAAACACTTCTAACCCGGAGGTACAGTGTTTACAATAACCATAAAGGATCCTCCTCTAATTCACCCCAGATTCTGAAGATCATAGTAAAGGTCATCCAGACTTAGTAGGCTTCCCAGATAGCCCTAGCACTACAGGAAATCTATAGCACAAAGTTCTCAAGAAGAAACCCACATCTGAACCGTGTTTCATATTCCTGCACTAGACCGAAATGGAATGGGAAAGAACATGAACCACTCTAACCTAGGTGTCACTCAGGTCCCAGGTATAGGACCTTAATCACTCAGTTAAAACCCCACCCACCAAAGAAAACCAAATCCAGCAATGATAATGACAGTATGATGTATAAAAAACTGTAAAGAAAGCAGTAAATAAAGTTGTACATAAAGCAATAAATAAAGCAACTAAATAAACACAATTAGCACATAACACCCCAGTAAACACAAATCAAACAAATGCTAGGAGGAACCCACAAAAAGAACCAGAAGCCCTGGTTGCAGTATAAGGGTCCCCAGCAAAGTCGCCAAGCTGTTGCTCCCAAAGATTTGCATCCAGGTACAAGCGCGAACGGTCGGCGAAAGAGAGAACATGAAGATGAACTGAAAAGAGTCGCCAACTAGGCATTTTTATCCCGAAGGAAAGGTAATGCTGCATAGACCTAAGAAAAGATGGATAAGACTGTGCGAACCAGAGAAACTGAGAAAGGGGGTTGGTTACAGCCTGGGAAGGTATTAGCACCCAGATTGTTCGTCGTACTCGACGGGATCCACGCTTGAGAATTTGTGTTTAAAGGGGTAGTGTCAGTGCTATATGTGTATCAAAGCTGGAATAGAATGCAAGTGTCAGTGAAAAAGAAATGTGAAGTGAAATGAAGGAGTGTCAGTGTATGGAAAGAGTGAAAAGCTCAAGACTATGAGGCTTAAAGAGTAATGCTGGAGGAGGGGAAATATACAGAGACTTTTGTTCGATAACAGTTAAGTTATGCCTACGTATCCTCTCATGCAATGAGGAAGTCAGAACACCGTAGTTCGACTCAAAGAGACTGAAAGATAAATTGACATGTGAACTGCTTACTTGTCTATGCTCAAGAGTATGACTTGTCTGGCTCAGGTTCAAACTGTCTTCCATTAGATGGAAGAAGAGAGTTCTCGTTTGTGAGTGAATGAGATGAGAAAAGAATCCCGAAGGAGACGATTATTGTTTTTTTTTATGCTTTCAATCTTTCATTGCTTTTGGATTTTGTCATAGGAAAATGAGCTTAAGCCTAAACCAAGGGTTAGTAAACTCATCACATCCTCCCTCTGATTAGGGGTAATGAGAATACCTTAAGCATGAAGTAAGAACCTCACACTTAATCACCATGATGTAGGATTAAGATCATTAACCTACTTGTAATTATTTAGATGTTTTTGGAGTTTTTGTTTAGTGTTAAATAATGGGTTTAAGCCATAATAAAGGATTTAATGGACCCATTACACCATCCTAATAGAAGGATAATAGATGAGAACATTTAAGCTGAGGAAGGCTCCTCAACTTAATCCATGATTAGGGATTAACCTAATGACAAAACAAAGCATTTATTAAAGTGGATTTTAGTTAATGGTATGATTAAGAAGTGGATTTTATGATTGGTAAGACACTTGAGAGGGACTTGTCCATTAACACTAGGGTTAGTCCTTCTTAACCAATTAAGGAAGAATTAGAACCCTAATGCAAGGCCCAAGTTACAAGCTTGATGTCTTAGTGATTATTAGATGGATTGATTAAGAGATTTAAATACATAGAGGGTTTAACACTTAGGATTAAAGTTATACACTCCATCCTAAGAGAAGGATGCGAGCATAACCCTAATCACAAAGCCTTAAAACCTTTAAGGTTTAGTCCCTGATTATGAGGTAAGAAGAGAAGACACAAAGGATGACACAAAGGTAAAACTAATGGGGGACTAATCAAACCCTAATTGTTATCATTCTTGGGTATTCCTAGGGTTTATGAGGCTTGCAAGAAGTCTTCAAGATGAGCCACCAAGGAAGAAGCAAAGATGGAAGGAAGAAGAAGCAGAAAGAAGCAAGCCAACTTACTTCACTTAAGAAGATAAGTTGCTTGAAGAAAGAAAGTAAGGAGGGAACATGAATGAGAAAGCTCACTCTAATACATATACAAAATGCAGCAAAGAATGCATAAGAGATATGAGAAGAGATTGTGAGAAGGGAAGGCAAATTCACTTCTCAAAGTAACTTACCTCCTGAACAGTTAGTGAAAGGAAATGAAAAAGAAAATGAAAAAGATGAAATGATGCAAACCAAAACCTGAATCATGTTCATGATGTAAATGATGCTAAGAGATGATGCAAGTCTATGTCATGAGGTGTGGATGATCATACAAGTGATGAAGATGCAAATGAAGCATGAATGAGACATGAAAGATCATGAATGCACATGTAATGAAATGAATGCATAACATGGAAAATGGATGATGCAATGATCAAACATGATTCTAATGTGTCCTAGGATGTCTTATGAGTCATGTGAATGTATAAAATGTCATGGCAAGTTCATGAATGCAAGCATATGCAAGAGGGATGCAAGTGAAGATGGAAAATTAGGGTTATATGAACATGTGAGATGCAAAACTCAAAAACAGAAGAAAATGATAATATAAAAAATTGAAAATGCACTCAAAGGAACCCTAAACCTATGCTAGGTTACCATCCAAAGCGGGAGGTCAAAAGCTTAACCTAGAAGGACTTATGAATTTTTGAAGTTTCTAGGGTTTTAAGGGTGATCTTAAGTGTAAAATGCCAAACAAATTGAAAATGAAATATAAAAATGAAACAAAAACGTTTTTGGATGCTTGAAACCATGCATAACACAATGCAAAAATAATCATTCACAAACTCAACTTAGTTTAAAAGTTATGAATTTTTGAAGTTAGGGTTAAAAATATACAAATTTAAGAACCCTAATTCATTTGAAAAATGTCAAAGTGTGATCTAAACCAAAAAGAAATTTGTGTAGTGAGTTTATAAATGTTTCTAAATGCCTAAGAATGTTCTATGAATTCTTTTGTGATTTTTAAATACCTAAATGTATTTTAAATTAATTAATTTTCATTAACTAATTAAAAATAACATTTAAATGATTTAAAAATATTTTTTTAATGCAAAAAATAAAAATAAAAATATTTTTGGGTTATGAAAATTAATAAAAGGTTTGATAAAACATTTCAGAATTTTTTGATGCTTTTTACTATTTTTTAAAATTCGTGAAAGATTAAATAAGAAAAATGAAATAAAATTAAAATAAAAGGAAAGTATGCACAATGGAGAGTCAGGATTCAATCTGGGTTTTAAATGGTTGACTGGGCGCGCATCTGGACGGCCCAGATTCAAATATCCCTAAACTTTATTAAAACATTAATTAAACCTGATTAAACTTAAGTGAATCAATCCCCACCATCCAATCACGCGCGGGAACCCTCATCTAACGACCTACGTTCAAACCTGGAACCCTAACCCTAATTAGCCTTAATTACTTTCAGGTGGCCGGAAATGACCTCCTGTCATCTTCTCCGGCCACACTCTCCCCTGAAAATTCCCAAATCACTCCCTAGGTCATGATAACCCCCCCCCCCCCCCAAATCTCCAGAAATGATCCCCAAACCCCATAGAACAAGAATCCAACAACATAATTCATTTATTTTGCACCATAATCATGATTCGAACAAAAACATAAAAATGAACAACATTTTAGAACATGCATACACAGTCAATACTCAACCATTCTTCAAAAATAAATGCTCATTGCAATCAGGAGAACAAACTCTACCATCTCATAACTAAAGAAAAGATTTCTGGTAAAAAGTTTCAAGAAGATACCTGAGATGAAGCTTTGCCAATGGAGCTGCCTGGGATTTCTTCTTGATGCAAATGACTTCCTCTAACCTCCCTTGAGCTTCTTTGATGCTTTGCTGAAGTGTTTGTGACCACTCTTTGAAGTTCAGTGAAGTTCAGTTCAAAGGGGGAAAATCGTATTTGGTGTATGGTGGTTTTTAGGGCAAAGTGAAGGGTGGGAAATGTTCAGTGATGAATTTGGAGATGAATGGTGGTGTTTGTTTTTAGAATGAGTGGCTGAGTTGTGAGATTTGATAGAAAATGCAAGAGGGAGAGTTTTTGTGAACTATGAGAATGTTGTGTGTTCAGGCTTAGTTCTTGTGTGAAATGAGTTGCCTTTTGCCCATGTATCAAGATGTGATAGGTCTGTGGAGTTGGTGTGGGCTATGCTGATTGGTATGGCTTATTTTGCAAAAAGTCAAGATTTATTGTCCTTTGAGGTATGGGCTGGTTCAGGCTAAGGACAAGGGGGTGTCTTATGCAGTAAGGATTAAGGATGTCCATGGAAATCTCTTTGAGGCAAATCAGCAAGTTTTTGAGAAGTTGTGGGAGGTTTTGCAATTTCATGAACTTTTGGCCCTTTTGAAATTTCTTCATGTGCAAGTCATGAAATCTTGAGATTCTTGGGCCAATTCTGAGTTTTAAGGCATGCACTATGATGTTATGATGTGTAGAAGTAAATTTCAAGTCACAAAATAGCTTGACATGAGGTTTTGCAAAAATCCCTCTTTGACATGAAACATGAAATTATGTGATTTTTGCCAACTTTGGAAAGCCATAACTTGAGTTCCAAAATGAATTAGATCTTGTTCTTGTACTTTTTGGAAAGGGAATGATCTAATCTACAACTTCCATGACCAAGAATGTTTCATTTGAAGCATTTTTGGTTGAGAAAGAGGAGGTTGAAAAACTTTCCCAAAATGGAAAGTTTACATTACAAGTCATTTCCATTTTTGGCAACTTTTGGTTTTGCTCAGTTTTCTTCAAATTTGTGAACTTATATGCACTTAAATGATCAAATAAAGACTATATAACTTCAATTTGATGAAAAATCCACTTTGGTTCCATTGATGGGGGCCTCAGATGCCCTGATTTGGCTCTGACTTGCTCAAGAAGTTACCCAATGATCATATGACTTCCACAATGAATTTCTTCATCAAACTTGGTACACATGATCCTTATATCATATTGAGACCAATAGAAACAAGAATGACCAAAAAATTTGGAGTTATGGCCTCTGAAACCAAAACCCTAATTTTAGGTCATCTGTGCAATTAAACCCTAGCTCAGCTTCCATGCTTTGCAAGTTCTTGTGATTTTCTGACTTCCTTGATCTTTGGAGGATATAATATGATGATTGAACATACATGGACCCTCTTGGAATGATTGAAGACCTTTGGAGTGGCTCAGATAGATCCTGGATTGCTCAAATCACAAACCCTTGATGCAGATGAACTTGACCTAATGCAGTGAAGCAAAAATGCCACATGATATGCTATGATTGTACTAATGCAAATATGAGAGGTCACAAGCCATGGTGTGAACTTAGTGAGGGCAAATTTGGGGTGTTTACACCAGCTTGCCGTATAACATGTCTTATGGGCACGTGGCTAATGTTGCACCAGCTTCATATCAACCATAGGCTCCACAACACCAACAATATCAGCAGGCTCCTGCACAACAACCCAATCAATAGTACAGACGAAGTGGTCCAGTGCAGAGGCAGCCTAGACCAAGAAGGCACATTGATCCAGTCCCCATGCCTTACAAAGATATCTTTAATCAGCTGAACCAACACGGACAACTGACTCTGAGGGATTTAAGACCAGCCACCTTCCCTTATCCTCCAAATTACGATGCTAATGCCACCTGTGAATTCCACAAAGGTGCGCCGGGACACACTATAGACAAATGTTATGCATTTCAAAATCACATGCAGGATTTGGTGGAGTCAAAAGATCTAACTTTTACTCCAAGAGGCCCAAATGTCAAAAACAACCCCATGCCACCTCATGGAGGAGCGGTTGTTAATGTCGTGGAGGAGGAAAACGAGTGTGAGTTAATTCTAAAGGCAGAGGACGTTCAAACTCCAATAGCTAAGATTGGGGAGCAATTGGAAAAATCAGGTTTGATGTTGGTAAGAGATGAAGGGGTTGATCATTTCGAGGAAGATATCAGGGAGTGTCTGCAAGGACTACTCAATCAAGGTTTGATACAGATCGAAAGACGAGGAAAGAAGAAAAGAATGGTGGCTGCAATCGAGGTGTATTATGATGTGCCTCAGACTCCAAACAATGTTACTCCTATAGTTATAGAATATTCAGTTCCCTACACTAGGGAAAATAACCAAGTTGTGCCTTGGAGTTATGAACTGGGGAACGCTAGACAAGGCCAGAGGAGGCAACCCATTAATATTGAATTTCCCGTTGTCACATCCATTGCCGGAGCAAGTGGGATGACTCGTAGTGGACGAGTGTTTGCACCAAGACCAGTAGAGTTGTCATCCAATCAAAAGCAAAAGGCAACTACTGCACCGGTTGTCACTCCTGTCCCTCAAGGGGCACCAATAGATCCATCGTCTCCGAAAGCAACATTCACTCAGAAGGAGGCAGAAGAGTTCTTAAGGATTATCAAGAAAATCGAATACAATGGTCTCTGCATATGAAGAGCATGGTCAATTTCCTCGGGTTAGTGATACATTTACAAGTGCCGGATACATCTTTGAATATCACGCTGCAATGATTTCAGACGAAGACTATCATGAGGTAACTTGTAATTGGATTCGTCAAGCCAATCTAGGGGAGGAATTAGAGAATTGGAGGACTGTCGAGATTCCTCAGTTTATTTACCCTAAAAAGTAATTCTACTTCTTTTTCAAAACCATATGCTCTGCCCAAGGCATATTGGAATGATGTCGGGCCACCAATGTTTTAAAACTTTGATTATCAATATAATAAATCTACAATTTGCATTCAATATTTGTTCTCTTTCTTTCATTTTTTTTCTTTCATAATAAAATTGCAATGTTTTAATGCACACACTTTCTAAAATAAATGCATAAATCATAAACATGCAGAGACACCACCGAGGTCCTTGATGACGACGCTGCTATGGTCCTATATGACTTCGATTGTCCGATCAACCAAGCAGAGGAAGAAGGCGAGGAAGATTGTGAACTCCCTGAAGAGTTAGCCCGACTACTCAAATAGAAAGAGAAGGTCATCCAGCCGCACTAAGAGGACATTGAAGTTATCAATCTGGGATCAGAGGAGGATAAACGGGAAGTGAAGATAGGTGCTTCTCTGCAAGCAGAAGTGAAGGAAAAATTGATAGAGCCCCTCCACGAGTACGCCGATGTGTTCGCATGGTCATATCAAGATATGCCTGGGCTGAATACTGATATTGTCGTGCACAAGTTTCCACTCAAGGAAGAATGTCAAGCAGTCAAGCAAAAGCTGAGAAGGACTCGTCCAGACATGGCCCTCAAGATTCAGGAAGAAGTAAGAAAGCAATTTGACGCTGGATTTCTAGCAGTAGCTAAATACCCACAGTGGATCGCCAACATCGTACCAGTTCCAAAGAAAGATGGAAAGGTCCGCATGTGTGTTGATTACAGAGACCTGAACAGAGCTAGTCCCAAGGACGATTTCCCACTATCTCACATCGATGTATTGGTGGATAATACAACTCAATTTTCAGTGTTCTCCTTTATGGACGGTTTCTCAGGATATAATTAGATCAAAATGGATCCAGAAGACATGGAGAAGACCACGTTCATCACGCCGTGGGGAACTTTTTGCTACAAAGTGATGCCATTCGGACTCAAAAATGCTGGAGCAACATATCAACGTGCCATGGTAACACTCTTTCATGATATTATTCATAAAGAGATTGAAGTATATGTTGATGATATGATTGCTAAATCCCAAAAAGAGGAGGAACACATCGTTAATCTGCAAAAGTTGTTTGTACGATTAAGAAAGTTCAAGCTCAGACTCAACCCGAATAAGTGCACATTCGGGGTTCGATCCAGAAAGTTGCTAGGATTCATTATGAGTCAGAAGGGGATCGAGGTTGATCCTGACAAAGTCAGAGCCATTAAGAGCATGCCTACACCAAGAACTGAAAAGGAAGTCAGAGGTTTCCTTGGAAGATTGAACTACATTGCCAGATTTATTTCGCATCTCACTGCTACCTTCAAACCGATCTTCAAGCTCTTAAGAAAGGATCAGGCAATTGAATGGGATAACAAATGTCAAATAGTCTTCGATAGAGTTAAGGAATATTTGCAAGAACCACCAATCTTGATACCTCCCGTTCCTGGAAGGCCTTTAATAATGTACATGACAGTTCTTGATGAGTCCATGGGCTGTGTACTGGGGCAACAAGATGAGACTGGCAAGAAGGAGCATACCATCTACTACTTAAGCAAGAAGTTCAATGATTGTGAAACGAGGTATTCAGCACTTGAGAAGACTTGTTGTGCTCTCGCATGGGCCGCGTGGCGTCTCAGACAATATATGTTGACCCATACGACATATTTGATTTCCAAGATGGATCCTCTTAAATATATATTTGAGAAACCATCTCTCACTGGTAGGATTTCCCGATGGCAAATGCTTTTGTCAAAGTACAATATCCAATATGTCACTCAAAAGGCTATCAAAGGCAGCATACTAACAGATCATCTTGCTCACCAGCCTGTGGAGGATTACCAACCTTTGAAGTTTGACTTTCCAGATGAGGATATCATGTTGATTAAAGACTATGAAGAGCCTGGACCTGACGAAGGGCCTTAACTAGGGGAGCGATGGATTCTCATGTTCGATGGTGCTGCCAATGATCGAGGTTGTGGAATTGGGGCAGTATTGACATCCCCTAAGGATTTTCATGTACCTTTTACAGCTAAGCTTTGTTTTTCATGCACGAACAATGTGGCTGAATATGAAGCATGCATTATGGGATTAGAAGAATCCATTAATCTGAGGATTAAAACACTCGATGTATATGGAGACTCAGCTCTGGTGATATATCAAACTACAGGAGATTGGGAAGTAAGATGTGATCATATGATTCCGTATCGGGATTATGTGTTGAAGTTACTTCCCAGGTTTAATGATATTACTTTCACTCATGTGCCTCGTAGTGCAAACCAAATGGCTGACGCTCTGGCAACGCTGGCATCTATGTACCAACTAATTTGGCCCAATCATCAGCCTTCCATTGATCTCAAGCGTTTTGAAGAACCTTCTCATTGTCTGACTACTAAAGAAGAATCAAGTGTCAAGCCCTGGTTCTATGATATCAAGCGCTACTTGGAGAAGAAAGAATACCCAGAAGGTGCTTTGAGTATGGATAAAAGAACACTAAGAAGATTGGCCTCAAATTTCTTTCTGAATGGGGAGGTCTTGTACAAAAGAAATCATGACATGATCCTACTCCAATGTGTAGATGAACAGGAGGCAGAACAAATCATAAAAGAGATACATGAAGGACTGTTTGGTACCCATATGAGTGGGCATACCATGGAAAAGAAAATCCTTAGAGCAGGATACTATTGGCTAACGATGGAGGCTGATTGTTATGCTCATGTCTGAACATGCCACAAATGCCAAAACTATGCTAACAGGGTACACGTACCTCCCACTTCGTTGAACGTCTTGACTTCGCCATGGCCTTTCTCCATGTGGGGAATAGATATGATCGGGATGATTGAACCAAAGGCCTCAAACGGGCATAGGTTTATACTTGTTGCCATAGACTACTTCACTAAGTGGTTGTTCGCTAATGTTACCAAGCAAGTGGTTGTTCTCTTCCTGAAGAATAACATCATATGTAGATACGGGGTTCCTCACCGGATCATTACTGATAACAGGTCAAATCTCAATAACAATACAATCGAAGAGTTATGTGCCAGTTTCAAAATTGAGCATCATAATTCAACACCATATAGACCCAAAATGAATGGAGCTGTCGAAGCTGCAAACAAGAATATCATGAAGATCATTCAGAAAATGGAGGTTACGTATAAGGAGTAGCATGAGATGCTACCTTTCGCGCTACACGGTTACCGTACATCAGTATGCACTTCGACAGGGGCAACCCCTTTTTCTTTAGTATACGGCATGGAAGATGTCCTCCCGATAGAAGTTGAAATTCCTTCGATGAGAGTTCTGATGGAAGCTAAATTAGACGAAGCAGAATGGGTCCGAACAAGGTTTGATGAGCTCAATCTTATTGAAGAAAAGCGTATGACGGCATTGTGTCATGGACAACTTTACCAGAGGCGTATGAAGAAAGCTTTTGACAAGAAAGTGCGTCCTTAGACTTACCAGGAAGGTGATTTGGTGCTCAAACGAATCACTACCATGCACAGAGAACCTGAAAGGGCGACTTAGGCAAAACTGGCCATCCCGGTGGACTGAAAACCTGAAAGGGCGGTCCAGGCAAAAATTAGGGATAAAAATAAAAAAATTTAGCCCGCTGAGTTGAAAACCCGAAAGGGAGGCTCAGGCAAAAAAGGGCGTCCCGGTGGATTGAAAACCCGAAAGGGCGATCCAGGAAAAAGTTAGGGACTAATTCCAAGGCAAATATTATATTCTATACATCCACTTGACTCTGGGGAGCTACGAAAGGGAAAGACCAATCCAATCGTCTTCTTACAAAGTTTAACGGATGAGATTTTCAGAGATATAGGGACCATAACGGTATCGAAACTCAATGGAACCTCGTTTATTGTGCTGTCATTGTATTTTCTTTGCACAACAATTAAATCATTAAGGGATTGCATCTGTATGTACGTTTATACCCTTCATGGGTCTTAGCAATAAAAAAGAGAAAATTTCTCATCAAAAATTGTGCTCAATCATTTTTTTACTTTATCTGTTTGTTTGTAAAGTGTTTTTATCATTGATAAATTTTGTTTTGAAATTTTGGTAAAAATAATAACAATGTTTGAAAAGTAGTACAATTATCTTTTTGGTTGACAGGAGGAATTTGACAGTTTTCCCATTTGATTAACATCAATAGCATTGCCAGTCACCATAAGTGTTTCAGCACAAACAACATATCCATTGACGGATGTTAAACTTCATTCGAAATTTTGCCAAGGGCACTCATGTTTCTCTTTTTTTTGTTGCTTACAGCTTTATCAAGGTCTCATGTACCAAGTGTTGGAAAATCTAATACCCTCCACCACCTCCCAAAGTCCAATATTCATTGGCAACCACCAAAAAGCTTGAAGTCCACCACGTTGGCATCTCTCATAAAACCTAAAGTCCAATTTTATTGGCGACTACTAAAAAGAAAAAGTCCAATTTTATGGGCACCCTCATGATTCCCAAAAAATTCCACTATGGCAGCAACTACCAGAAAGCCAAAGGCCCAACCATGTTTGGCATACCTCTCTAAAGTCCACTTAATTGGCGACCAAAAAAAAAACTAAAAGTCCACCACGTTGGCATTCATCTCACCAAGGTCCAATATCCTTGGCAGCTACCGAAAACTTATCTCCATCATATACAATCATTTGCATTGTCACAAGCATGGCATGCATAACATTCTTGTCCGAAAATAAGAATGTCATCAAACACGATCATATTAATCATTAGCATATAACAAAAACATTTGCATTAGAACATTTAATCAGTTCATTCTCATTTGAATCATTGTGCATCATGCAATGTGCGACGTCCTATCAAGATAGCACAGCAGGATCCAAGACAAGCGTCCAGGGCCTTTCTCTCTCAGGTTCAGCGGTATTCCTTGGAAATGAGCTGATATCCCACATGTGCTTGCGGATTTCGATTCCCCAGCAAATCATTCTTCAACTTTATAGTTGATAGTGACGACGCCCACCATCTTCATTTTTGTTGCTCTCCAAGCAGAGAGTATCCTGAAAATTTTGTTTAAGATACTGCTTTGGAATTCTCCGAAGAACCTTAAATCAAAAAGGTACTGCTTCGCAAGACCCGAAGAATCTCATGTTGTGGTGAAGATATTGTTCTAGTATCACCGAAGAGCCTTGACTGAAAGGATACTGCTTCGCATGATCTAGAAAATCTTATATCATTTATTCGAGATACTGCTCTAAGTATCCCTAAAAGATCCTTCATTGGTAAGGTACTGCTTTGGTGAACTAGAGAATCTCATTTGATCGAGATACTGCTTTGGAATTCTCCGAAGAACCTCAATCGAAAAGGTACTGCTTCGCAAGACCTGAAGAATCTCATGTTCGGTAAAGATATTGTTCTAGTATCGCTGAAGATCCTTAAATGTAAGGAACTGCTTCACATAATCTGGAAAATCTTATACCATTTTGTTTAAGATACTGCTTTGGAATTCTCCGAATAACCTTAAATCGAAAAGGTACTGCTTCGCAAGACCCGAAGAATCTCATGTTCGGTAAAGATACTGTTCTAGTATCACTGAAGATCCTTGAATGTAAAGGAACTGCTTCGCATGATCTAGAAAATCTTGCACATTTCATTTGAGATATTGTTCTAACATCCACAAAGAGCCTTCATAATAAAGTACTGCTTTGCTTGGATTAGAGAATCTGATTGTTTGAGCTACTGCTTCACAAGAATCAAAGAATCCCAGGTTGTGGATAAGATACTATTCTGATAAGATCCTAGATTGGAAGGAACTGCTTCACATGATCTAGAGAATATCGTGCCATTGTTTGAGTTGTTGTTCTAAAAACATCCATAAAGAGCCTTCATAATAAAGTATTGCTTTGTTGGATCAGAGAACATCATTGATCAAGATACTGATTTGGGCATTTTCCGAAGAGCCTTTATTGTTAAGGAACTGCTTCGCACGACCCAAAGAATCACACGTTTTGTTAGGTTCTTGTTCCTGAAGACGCCTTAGTTCATAAGGGACTGCTTCGTACGACTTGGAGAAATTTATTCATCAAGTTGGGATACTTCTTTGTTAGTACGAAGAATCTTAGACATTTTTGTACAATTTGCCAATCTTATCCTCATATCCCTTTCAATGGTGTCGCATTTTTTCTCTTGTCGGACAAATTTCAGGGTCTTTCTATATCTAATCGACTTCTACCCTAAATAGATTGAACTCTATGCAACAGTTCATTCCTTTGGGTTCAAGGCAATTAGATAGGGGCATCTGCCATACCCCAAATTTGTCTCACTTTTTCGAATTCTCGTGATATTTGGTAAATTGGTGAAAATTTTGTTGTGAATCATCATTTGGCTTCCAACCATGATTTTCAAATCATGAAATTCTTGTTTATGTTGAGGATGTTTTGGAGTTTGAAAGACATGATGGAAAAGTTGAACTCATTGGATCATTCATACAAAGAGCTCAAATGGCAAGGGTTAATGTGAAGGCAAAGTTTGTCTATGAACCACTACTCTTTAGCAAGTTAAAGAGTATGGATTGCAAGAATAAGAGTTTGATCTTTTTGTTGAATATCTCTTTGACCATGTTTCTTTGATATTCAACTTTTCTCCTTGAATTGTTGGCTAATCCATTATCATTATTGTTTGATTAATTCACTGAGTATATTATCACCATGGGCTTGTGTTTGCAACTCAAGATGTATTGGCATTAATGACGTTTATTTCCGTAGCTCAAAATATACTTGCACTAATTACTAAAGGTGAATAAGTGAGACTTTGAAGTATCCAAATAAATAAATGGTTTCTTTCCATTTGGCCCGCTCAAGACATGACGTTTTACCTGGCAGTGTTATGCAAGTATGATAGGCGTCCATTCAAATAGTATTCATTATCAAGGTTTAAATGCAGGAAGTGTTAGGAATCGATGAAGAAAATTGAGTGATACATGGTGAAAGTTCAATTTCTTCAAAGGAGAATTTAAAGAGAATACTTTAAGATCCAAATTCAAATACTTCCAAGTTGATTAATTACAAGGCATAAATTATGATACAAATCTCCAAATGACAAGTTCCATGTCATTATTTGAATTTACAAGAACTACCGATGAGGAAATAAGTTGAATTAAGGGTGGATGATGTCAAAATTCTTCATCAAGATTTCATCAATCTTTAAATCTCAATGTACTACACCATGATTTCCTTTTCTTCCAAGAATCGTATCATGCCTTCATGCCAAGACTTCATACGATAACCTCCAAGACACTCCTTTCAAAGAAAGTCTCATACCATTGGTACACACCTGATGAACAAAACCAAATGGTTAATACAGTAGGTGTAATTCACAAGCGAACATGACAATTCACAAGAGAGGCATTTATAATAGAAAATTTTCCACAATAAGTCATCAATACAGTGTTCATTCATGGAACAAAATTTGAATTGACACAAGGAAAGGATAAATGTTTAAGTTCGCCGCAAATTGCAGTGAAAGTTCGAAGTTTACCGCAAGACAAAGCAAGTTTGATAACGAAAAGATGAAGTGCCAAGACCTATGAGAAGCCAAGCATACAGGAGCAAGAGATTACGGAACGCGTTGTAGCAAACAAAAATCCGTAGCATGAACATAAGTTGAACAAGTTGTGCTCATTACGAGACTGTCACTCATTCAGCCTTCAGGCATTTCTTCGTCCGAAAACCAGCCGGGGTCGAAGTTTGCACCTGCAAGACAAAGACAACCATTCATCTATTGATTCATCACAAAATTAATACATTCATCAAAAGTTAGGGACTAATTCCAAGGCAAATATTATATTCTATACATCCACTTGACTCTGGGGAGCTACGAAAGGGAAAGATCAATCCAATCGTCTTCTTACAAAGTTTAACAGATTAAATTTTCAGAGATATAGGGACCATAGCGGTATCGAAACTCAATGGAACCTCGTTTATTGTGTTGCCATTGTATTTTATTTGCACAACAATTAACTCATTAAGGGATAGCATCTGTATGTACGTTCATACCCTTCATGGGTCTTAGCAATAAAAAAGAGAAATTTTCTCATCAAAATTTGTGCTCAATCATTTTTTTACTTTATCTGTTTGTTTGTAAAGTGTTTTTATCATTGATAAATTTTGTTTTGAAATTTTGGTAAAAATAATAACAATGTTTGAAAAGTAGTACAATTATCTTTTTGGTTGACAGGAGGAATTTGACAGTTTTCCCATTTGATTAACATCAATAGCATTGCCAGTCACCATGAGTGTTTCAGCACAAACAGCATATCCATTGACGGATGTTAAACTTCATTCGAAATTTTGCCAAGGGCACTCATGTTTCTCTTTATTTTGTTGCTTACAGCTTTATCAAGGTCTCATGTACCAAGTGTTGGAAAATCTAATACCCTCCACCACCTCCCAAAGTCCAATATTCATTGGCAACCACCAAAAAGCTTGAAGTCCACCACGTTGGCATCTCTCATAAAACCTAAAGTCCAATTTTATTGGCGACTACTAAAAATCAAAAGTCCAATTTTATTGGCACCCTCATGATTCCCAAAAAGTCCACTATGATGGCAACTACCAGAAAGCCAAAGGCCTAACCATGTTTGGCATACCTCTCTAAAGTCCACTTTATTGGTGACCAAAAAAAAAAACTAAAAGTCCACCATGTTGGCATTCTGTCGCTCCCACCAAATGACACCTGGCCAGAAGGGGTACAGACGCGAACGGTCGGCGAAAGGAAAGGAATGAATAGAGTCGCCAGCTGGGCATTTTTATCCCGAAGGAAAGGTAATGCTGCATAAACCTAAGAAAAGATGGATAAGATGGTTGCGAACCAGAGAGTCTGAGAAAGGGGGTTGGTTACAACCTGGGAAGGTATTAGCACCCATATTGTCCGCCGTACTCGACGGGATCCACGCTTAAAAGATTTGTGTTTAAAAGGGGTAGTGTCAGTGCAATTTGTGTATCAAAGCTGGAAAGAATGCAAGTGTCAGTGTAAAAGAAATGTGAAGTGTATAAGTGAAGTGTCAGTGTAAGGACAAGAATGAAATGCTCAAAACCATGAGGCTTAAAGAATAAAGCTGGAAGAGGGGGAATATACATAGACTTTTGTTCGATAACTGTTAAGTTATACATACGTATCCTCTCGTGAAATGAGGAAGTCAGAACACCGTAGTTTGACCCAAAGAGACTGAAAGATAAATTGACTTGTGAACTGCTTACTTGTCTATGCTCAAGTGTATGACTTGTCTGGATCAGGTGCAAACTGTCTTGCATTAGACGGAAGAAGCAAGTTCTCGTTTGTGAGTGAATAAGGTGAGAAAAGAGTCCCGGAGGAGACGATTATTGTTTGTTTTTGTGCTTTCAATCTTTTATTGCTTTTTGTGTTTGTCATAAGATAATGAGCTTAAGTCTAAACCAGGGGTTAGTAAACTCATCACATCCTCCCTCTGATTAGGGGTAATGAGAATACCTTAAGTGTGAAGTCAGCATCTCACACTTAATCACCATGATGTAGGATTAAGATCATTAACCTACTTGTGATTATTTAGATGTTTTTGTTGCTTTTGTTTAGTGTTAAGTAATGAGTTTAAGCCATAATCAAGGATTTAATGGACTCATTACACCATCCTAATAGAAGGATAATAGATGAGAACATTTAAGCTGAGAAAGACTCCTCAACTTAATCCATGATTAGGGATTAACCTCATGAAAAAACAAAGCCTTTATTAAATGGATTTTAGTTAAGAGTAAGATTAAGAAATGACTTTTATGATTTGTAAGACAACTTGAGGGGGACTTGTCCATTAACACTAGGGTTAGTCCTTCTTAACCAATTAAGGAAGAATTAGAACCCTAATGCAAGGCCCAAGTTACAAGCTTGATATCTTAGTGATTATTAGATGGATTGATTAAAGGATTTAAACACATTAAGGGTTTAAAACTTAGGATTAAAGTTATACACTCCATCCTAATAGAAGGATGCAGGCATAAGCTTAATCACAAAGCCTTAAAGCCTTTAGGGTTTAGTCCCTGATTATGAGATGAGAAGAGGAGACTCAAAGATGACACAAAGGTAAAAGCTAAATGGGGGACTAATCAAACCCTAATTATTATCATGCTTGGTCATTCCTAGGGTAAATGAGGCTTAAGAGAGAAACATCTTCAGAGAAACCACCAAGAAGGAAGCAGATGGAAGGAGCATGAAGCAAAACAACTTGCTTCACTTAAGAAGACAAGTTGCTTGAAGAAAGAAGGTAAGATGAACATGAATGAGAAAGCTCACTCTAATACACATACATAATGCAGCAAAGAAAGTATGAAAGAGATGAAAAGAGATTGTGAGAAGTGAAGGAAAATTCACTTCTCAAACAACTTACCACCTGAAAAGTTAGCAAAAGAAATGAAATGCAATGCAAATGAGATGAAGTGTCATGATGAAAACCAAAACCAGAAGCAAGAACAAGAAGTTAATGATGCTAAGAGATGATGCAAACACATGACAAGAAATGAGAATGATCATACAAGGACATGGATGCAAATGAGACATGCTTTGAACCATGAATGTACATGAAAAGTTATGAAATGCAATGGACATAAAACATGGCAAATGAAAGATGCAATGATCAAACATGGTTCTAATATGTCATAAGATGTATTATGAATCAAAAGAATGCACAAAATGTCATGGCAAGTCAATGGATGCAAGCAAAAGAGAAATGGATGCAAAGGAAGGCACAAATTAGGGTTACATGCATCATGCAAAGCAAAAATCCAAAACTAGAAGCAAATGACATGATAAAAATTTGAAAATGCAATCAAAGATACCCTAAACCTATACAAACTCACTGCCCAAAGGAGAGGATCCAACCCTTAACCTAATGAAAGTTATGAATTTCCTAAGATTGCTAGGGTTTTAAGGTACCTTGACAAGAAAAATGCAAAACAAATTGAAAAGGCAAGATCAAATCCAGCCAATTTTATCCTATAAACTACATGCTATGAAGAGTGCAATGCAAGAAGAATCATCATTCAACTCTCAATGGTTAGGCAGAAAGAAATTTTTGAAGTTTGAAACAAAATATTGCCTTGAAATGAAATTAAATCCAATGAAAATGATCAAAAGGCATCAAGAACAAAAAATAAATTTTGTTTGAGAGTTGAACAATGTTTCTAAATGTTTCTAAATGCTATGTGAATTTTTTTGTGATTTTTAAATACCTAAATGTATTTTTAATTAATTAATTTTCATTAACTAATTAAAAATAAACATTTAAATGATTTAAAAATAATTTTTAATACAAAAAATAAAAATAAAAATATTTTTGTGTTCTGAAAATTCATGAAACCCTTGACAAAAACTTTCATAATTTTTAAATGATTTTAGCTATTTTTAAAAATTCGTACAAATAAATGCAAAACAAATGAAAATTAAATTAAATTAAATAGAAAAAAGAGAAAGTCAGTCAATCTGATGGCTGAGATTCAAATAAAAAGGGAGGGAATTGACCAGCGCGCGCATCTGGATGGCTGAGATTCAAACTACACTAAAAATCATTTATTTTCACTGAATCATAAGAATCAAATCAAAACTCATTTCACGGGCAAAGTTTCAGAACAAGCATACATGGCCATTTTTCACTCATTTTCAAAACCAATCACATCATGGTAATTAGTGAAGCATAAGGAAGCATTTAGAAACTAAAAATGGAAGTTCTGGAAAAATAAATGCCATGGCTACCTGAGCTTGAGCTTTCTCAGTTTGCAACTTTCTGGCCAGCTCTTTGCTTTCAATCACTTCCAATGACCCCCCTGAGAAGTTTGCAAGGCTTGATTGGAGTTTAAAATGGCTGGTTTGTGAGATTGATCAAGTTCTGTTCAGAGAGGGGAGGAAATCGTGTTTTGATTTCAGGGAGTTTCTGGGCAAGGTGAAGGGTCAGGGATGATCAGTGAGACATGCTGAGATGTTCTATTGAGTTTGTTTTTATGTTTGATGCTTGTGTGAAGTGTTTCGAATGAAAATGCATAAGAGGGCAAAGCTTGGAGCTATGGCTTGGAGAGTGTTTCAGGCTTGTGTGTCTGGTGTGTTGTGTTGCATTTGGTCCACTTATCACTCTTGGATAGGTCAGAGGAGTTGGTCTGGCCTAGCTTGATTTGTATGGGTCTTTATGCAAAAAGTACAAGTTAGGTGTACTTGAGGTATGGGCAAGTGTAAGGCTGTGATAGGGGCATGGCTTGGCTCAGCTGAGTTTAGGGAGAACCATGGAAATGGATTAGAAGCAATGCAGCACGTGGATTAGGGTTTGTCATAGGTTTTGCAACTTTGTGACTTTTGGCCCCTTTTGTGATTTCTTGATCCACAAGTCATGAAAATGGACAAACTCTTGGTGCATTCTGAATTTTAGGAAATGGTTTATGTTTGTACAAAGATTAGAAGTCACTTTGAGGTCTCATTTTGTCTTGGCAAGAGGTTTTGCAACTTTGCCTCTTTGGTGCATAACTTGAAATTATGTGATTTTTCCCAACTTTGACAAGCCATAACTTTTGATCCAAAATGAATTAGAAGGATTTCTTGTACTTTTCGAAAAGGGAATGATCCATTCTACAACTTTCATGACCAAAGTTTTCCAATTTGAAGCATTTTTGAATAAAAAAGCAAGGGTTGAAAAACTTTCCCAAAATGGCAAGTTTCCATTACAAGTCATTTTCCCAAAAAGGCAACTTTGCAAATGGCTTGAAATTCTTCAATTTTGTGAACTTCTAACATATTCCATGATCAAATAAAGATCATACACATTCAAAATGATGAAGAACACCCTTTGGTTGGGTCATTGGGGGCCTCAGAATCCCTGATTTTGCACTGACTTGCTCAAGAAGTCAAATCTTGGTTATATGCCTTCCCCATGGAATTTCTTCATGAAACTTGATATGTATGATCCTTATAACATATAGAGACCAATAGAAACAAGAATGACCAAAAAATTTGGAGTTATTGAAATTCTGTAATGAGATGTCCTAAGAGATGTTCCAACACTTAATAGGACATTTGACAAATTTTAACCAAAACTTAAACAGCAGGAAAAATAAACAACACAGAAGTTTGTTAACCCAGTTCAGTGTATAACCACACCTACATCTGGAGGCTACCAAGCCAGGAGGAAATCCACTATTAGTAATATTAATTCTAGACTTAAACCACCCTGTTTAATCTATCACTTAATACTTACCCAATGCAATTTCTACCTAAGACTCACTTAGATAAGAGTACCCTACTCACTCCCCCTTAATCACCCAGTGATCAAGTTTACAAGTTTACAAAAGTTGAAGACATCCTTCAAAAATAACAACTTGATTTTACTTCACAGTTTCAATCAAGTCACAAATGCACTTTTGCTTAAAAGCTCATAAAGTGGTACATAAAAGCAACCTGCTATTAAAACACTAGACACCCTATTTAGTCTTCTGAAATTCGTGCTAAATTCTATGATTTTCTGTTGTTTAAATAGGTCTCTGAATTTTGGGCTTTCTGTAGAATGATCCAGCCCTAATGTGCAGCAGCTGTCACCTTGAATTTAGGGTTTGTTACCTCCTATATTCTAGGTGCATTAGGTCTTCTGTTTTAATCTGAATCTTCAATTTAAAACTCCCTACAGATGCGCCTTGTTCTGTTTTATATCCATCATTAATTAATTCCAGATAATTCTCCTTAAATATCTCTGATCTGTTAATCAATAATTAATTCTGGTAGCAGGTCTGAGATGTCTCAACATCTGTTGGGACATCCTGACAAAACTGAACTTAGTCATTTATACAATGTCCCAACATCTGGTAGGACATCCTGAACCAAGTTCACATACTCTGTTTGCTAATGTCCCAACATCTGATAGGACATTCTGAACTGAATTTAACATTTCTTGTTTGGTCAAAAATTCTGCCAATTCTTAAACATCTACAAACTCCCCCTTTGGCTAATTTTTGGCTAACATCTTTTCTGGTTTTCAGAGTGCAACAGAAGTTCTTTTTATCAGAGTATATCATTACTTTTCTGTTGAATTTTATTTGAGATTACTCCCCCTCAAACATATATATGTCCTGTCTTTATCCAGTCTTGTTCCAACAGAAAAACTTATTCAGTTCAGAAGCAAACAAACAGATTTCATTCATTTAAACAGCAATTACATTTGATGTTGTTGTTGTTCTCCCCCTTGGTAGGCACAAAATTAGGGGCCAAAGAACTATTATCCAGAATTACAAATCATTGCTGTCATTACAAATGCCTCACATACAAAGATCACTCAGATTTATCACTCTCAGTAGCTTCCTCCACCTCAGTGTCTTCATCTTTATCAGCTTCACTGTCAGCTTCACTGTCTTTATCAGATGCAGCTGTCTGATCTTCTTCACTTTCCAACCTCTTAATTATTTCTTCAAGCTTCTGCTTTCTAGCTTCAAGCTCTTTGCAGGTGCTTTTTAGCTCAGCAATTAAGGTCTTCCTGGAGATTGGATTCTTAACAGTGGATGGACCAGCAGATGTCCCAGAAGGAGCTTCAAC
Source organism: Lathyrus aphaca (assembly GCA_963966055.1). NCBI lineage: Eukaryota > Viridiplantae > Streptophyta > Magnoliopsida > Fabales > Fabaceae > Lathyrus > Lathyrus aphaca. The sequence goes on from OZ014521.1 coordinate 491,544,352, forward strand.
ATCTGCAGCATGATGACTGAGGAATAACTTGTAGTGAAAAGCCAGGGGGCTCTCTCTCTTGCAGGCAGTATCCTTGTCAGTTAAAATCCCAGGATATTGATTGAGTACAATACCACACAGCAATGATGGAAAGGCTATTGGTAGCTTGGTTGCAGAGGAGCTGGCATGCTTCATGGTTTGATCAAAGATGAAAGCTCCATAGTCCATTTTGGTTTGAGTTCCAACAGCATATATAAATCTGGCTAGACCAGTTGAGATTGAGGAAGTGTGGTTAGTAGGCACCCAATTAGATGTACCAATCCTGTTCAGCATGGCATACTTTCTGGTAAGCATGCTTACAGATAGTTTTCCCTTCACAGGCCATGCCTTTACCTGGTCAGCAGTTATCACCTTACAGACTTGATTATCTGTCTTGCCCAGCTCATTTGGTCCATCTGTTTCTCTTCCTAGATACTGATTTATGATTTGGGGAGAAAACTCCACACATCTACCTCTAACAAAAACTTTTTGGAATTCAGAGGACTTACCATGTGAACAATCTTCCTGAAGATTCACAATGAACTCTTTGACAAGAAGTTCATAGCAGGGAGAGAGGTCTGAGACTGTCTTGAACAGTCCTGCAGCAGATATGAGGTCTATCAGTTCTGTGCACTCAAGTGCATTGCTGCTCAGTTCTCTTTCCAGGGCAACCCTTCTTTGGTACACATATTTCCACCTGTTCACACTAGAGACATGGTGAAATGATATGTTATCCAAGGGAGCTTCTGGTACAGCAGATGAAGCTCTGGATATTGCTGGTCTCTTTTTAGGAGGAGATGTTGGGACATCTGATTCAACATCTGAATCTGATGGTGTGACAGCCTTTCTTTTCTGAGTTTGAACTTTACTCCATTGTTTTGATGGCCCAAAAGAGGCTTTAGCTTTCCCTTTCTTTGGAGAGGCTTTCTTCTTTTCAAGAATTGCTGCTTCAGCTTGCATCTTACCCTGCCTGGACCTGAGTCTTTTGGCTATGCTGGGTTTGACAGATGCTATGATTTCTGCATCAGAGTCCTGCTCCAGATTGACCCCTGGAGGAGATTGAGCAGTCTCTTCTTCAGCTTGTTGATCAGCAGGAATTAGATCTTCATCTGAGGCTTTGGTCTGATCCTCAGAGACTTTGTCATTATCTTCATTTAAGGCCTTATTCTGATCCTCAGAGTTTTCTTTATCACTTTCACTTGAGGCCTTTTCTTGGTCCTCAGTCTGTTCAGCATCAGATGAATTTTCTTTCTCATCTGCAGATGTTCCAACATTTATTGGGACATCTTGTTCTGCAGAAGTGCCCTCTGCAGTTTGAGATGGTTCTTCTTGGGGAGCAGGCATGGTTTGCAATGGAACAGAGATCCCACTCACCTTTCTTTGTTCAAACAGAATTTGGGTGACAATCTCCTTGATTGAATCATCCACATAGTTTGAAGATTTTGGTGGCATGTTAGCAGGAGAAGGAATGCCTCCTTTGGCTTTGCTACAAACTTGATCTTTAGCTCTCTTTGGTGTTCTTGCCTTTTTAGAGTGAGAAGCGCTTCCCCTGAGCTCGTCTAATGGTGTTGATTGCATTGGCACCATAGAAATAGGAGTAGCATGAACCACGTCTTTCTGATTGAGAACTTCTTCAGATGTTTTAGGGTTTTGAGACATTGTTGAAGAAGATGAATGTGCAGCTTTAGGGTTTATGATTTCTGAAGGATTGCTAGTTAATGTGATTCGCTTTAGATGATGTAATGAGACTCTTGATAGTTGATTATAAGGAGTTCCTAAATAAGTAACCGTTACAGTCCAAATGATTAGGATTGGAATTCCCAAAGATCTTGTCCAGACCAGTTTTGCCATCTGGAAATTAAGCCATGCAATGTCATATGACATGTTGGCACATCTCATTAACTGCTAGATATCACATAAACAGATTCCAAGTTTGCCCCTTAAGTTCTCAAATTGTGTAGCATCCAATGCCTTGGTAAAGATATCAGCTAACTGCAGATCTGTAGCTACATGCTCCAATGAAATCACCTTTTCTTCTACAAGATCTCTGATGAAATGATGTCTGATATCAATATGCTTTGTCCTGCTGTGTTGGATAGGATTTTTAGATATGTTGATTGCACTTAAGTTGTCACAGTACAATGTCATGACATCCTGTGGGACATTGTACTCAGTGAGCATATGCTTCATCCAAACCAACTGAGAACAACTGCTACCTGCTGCTATATACTCAGCTTCAGCTGTAGATAATGACACACAATTCTGTTTCTTACTGAACCAAGAAATCAGATTGTTTCCTAGAAAGAAGCATCCTCCTGAAGTGCTTTTTCTGTCATCAGCACTTCCTGCCCAATCAGCATCACAGAAGCCAGTGAGAATTGGTTTGCATCCATGAAAGTACATTATGCCATAATCACATGTACCATTAACATATTTAAGGATTCTCTTGACTTGATTGAGATGACTGACTTTTGGATCAGCTTGATATCTTGCACAAACTCCTACTGCAAATGCAATGTCTGGTCTGCTAGCAGTCAAGTATAACAAGCTTCCAATCATGCTTCTATATAAACTTTGATCTACCTTCTCACCCTTTTCATCTTTAGTCAGCTTTAAATGTGTAGGAGCAGGAGTTCTTTTATGAGAAGCATTTTCCATTCCAAATTTCTTCACTATGTTCTTGGAGTACTTGCTTTGTGAGATGAACATTGAGTCTTCCATTTGCTTAACTTGCAGACCAAGAAAATAGGTTAATTCACCTACTAGACTCATTTCAAATTCAGCTTCCATCTGCTTGACAAAATGTTTGACCATCTTATCAGACATCCCACCAAACACAATGTCATCAACATATATTTGTGCAATCATGACATTTCCTTCTTCATCTTTAACAAACAGGGTTTTATCAATCCCACCTTTTCTGTATCCTTGCTTGATAAGAAATGTGGTAAGTCTCTCATACCATGCCCTTGGAGCTTGCTTCAGACCATAAAGTGCTTTCTTGAGTTTGTATACATGATTTGGACAGCTTGGATCAACAAATCCTTTAGGCTGTTCTACATATACCTCTTCATTAAGATAACCATTAAGAAAGGCACTTTTCACATCCATTTGAAATAGCTTGAACTTTAAGATACAAGCAATTCCCAACAGTAGTCTTATTGATTCAAGCCTTGCTACTGGTGCAAAGGTTTCATCAAAGTCTACCCCTTCAATTTGAGTGTATCCTTGAGCCACAAGTCTAGCTTTGTTCTTTGTAACAATTCCTTGTTCATTTGACTTGTTCTTGTACACCCATTTTGTACCAATCACATTTATGTCATTAGGTCTAGGAACAAGATTCCACACTTCATTCCTTGTGAATTGACCTAATTCCTCTTGCATAGCACAAATCCAGTATTCATCAGTGAGAGCCTCCTTGATGTTTTTAGGTTCTATTTTGGACACAAAACAAGAACCTGAAATCACTTCTCTTGATCTAGTGCTCACACCTCTGTTGGGATCACCAATTATTAAATCTTTGGGATGATCCTTCTGTATTCTGATGGAGGGAGGTTTGCTTGAATCTTCTGACCTTGTATCATTTTGAGTGAAGTTATATTGATCATTCTTTTCTTCAGCTTCAATCTTGATATCAGCAGATGTTCCAACATCTTCTGGGACATCTGTAGGAGCATCATCAATTATCACATTTATGGACTCCATGATAACATTTGTTCTGTAGTTAAATACTCTATATGCTCTGCTGTTTATAGAGTATCCAAGGAAAATTCCTTCATCACTTTTAGAATCCATTTTTCTCCTTTGCTCCCTATCTGCCAGAATATAGCATTTACTTCCAAACACATGAAAGTACTTCACAGTGGGTTTTCTGCCCTTCCAGACTTCATATATTGTGGACAGGGTTCCTTTTCTCAAGGTAACTCTGTTATGGATGTAGCAGGCAGTGTTCATAGCTTCAGCCCAGAAATACAGAGGTAACTTCTTAGCATGGATCATAGCTCTTGCTGATTCTTGAATGGTTCTATTCTTCCTTTCAACAATCCCATTCTGTTGAGGAGTGATAGGTGAAGAATACTCATGGTTGATTCCTTCTGAAGAACAGAAATCTAAGAACTTTTGATTCTCAAATTCTTTTCCATGATCACTTCTTATTCTGATCACACAGCTGGATTTTTCCCTTTGCAATCTTTGACATAATTCTTTGAATACATCAAATACATCTGACTTTTCTTTGATGAAGTTTATCCATGTATATCTTGAAAAATCATCAACCACAACATAGGCATACCTTTTACCACCAAGACTTTCAACCTGCATAGGTCCCATAAGATCCATATGTAAAAGTTCCAAAACTTTGGAAGTTGTCAGATGTTGGAGCTTTGGATGGGACATCTTGGTTTGTTTGCCTATTTGACATTCACCACATATTTTGCCATCATCAATCTTCAGTTTGGGAATACCTCTTACAGCATCCATAGATATGATCTTCTTTATGCCTCTGAAATGAAGATGACCTAGCCTTTGGTGCCATAGTTTTACTTCTTCTTCTCTAGCTAGAGAACAAGTTGAAGTGGGACTGAAGTCTAATGGCTCCCACATGTAACAGTTGTCTTTTGACCTTGCACCTTTCATGACAACTTTTTGCTCTTGGTTAGTCACTATGCATTCAGTTTTTGTAAAGTTTACACTGTATCCTTGATCACATAGTTGACTTATACTGATAAGGTTAGCAGTTAACCCTTTAACTAGCAATACATCATTTAGTCTTGGAACATCTTGACAGTCCAAGGTTCCAACTCCTTTGATCTCTCCTTTAGCTCCATCTCCAAAAGTTACATACCTGGATGAATGTGATTTTAAGTTCACTAGCAGATTCTTCAATCCAGTCATGTGCCTTGAACATCCACTGTCAAAATACCAGTCTTCTTTAGCTGATACTTTCAGTGATGTATGTGCTATGTATGCAGTACTTTTCTTTGACCAGATGAGTTGAGATTTCTTTTGATGCCTCTGCCCTGTGTGTTGTTCAGCTGATCTCAAAGCTTGATTGTTGATCTGGTTCTTGGGACTGTGGCTTTGATCAGTCTGAGTGTCAGCTTTTGGTCTCCAAACCTTCTTGATGACCTCTGTCTTCTGCTTAGGAGGTTGCTGATTCCTTTGATGTCTAAGCACTTTCTTGGTACCTTCTACTTTCTGTTTGGAGGGTTGCTGATACATCTGATTTGGATATCCATGTAGCTTATAACAGTGAGGTTTGATATGCCCAAATCTTCCACAGTGATGGCATCTCCATCTTTGATACTTCTTCTTCATTTTGTTCTTTCCAGAATGTTGAGACATCTGTTGGAACATTAAGTTAGTCTTTGTGTTCTGATGTTGAAGCATCTGTTGGGACATATTGTTTGACTGTGTAATTTTTGAAGTAGCTTTGCTGGAGCTGGCTTCATCTCTGTTATATCCCAGTCCACTTTTGTCCCCTGAATGTTTATTATTGCAGAGAATAGCATCCAGTGTATTTGAGCTGCTGTTCATCATTCTAACAGATTTGGACATATGTTCCAGCTTAGAATTGAGAAGAGTTACTTCACTTTTTAAGGTATCAATGATTACTTGATCACTTGCTTTTTCTTCTTCTAGTACTTCATTCTGCTTCTTTAGCTTTATGACCTCACTGCATACTTCAGTACTACTCTTGTACAGATCCTTGAAGGCTTGCTCAAGATCTGCATAAGTAAGCTCTCCACAGCTGGAATCACTATCATATTCACACAGTCCAGCTAGAGCAGTAATATGCTTAGCTGATTCTTCTTCTGACTCTCCTGAGTCTTCATCAGACCAGGTCACAGAGAGTCCTTTCTTTTGCCTCTTTAAGTAGGTAGGACATTCAAACTTGATGTGTCCATATCCTTCACATTCATGGCATTTGACTCCTTTATCTTGACTGGTCTTTTCAGCAAACTTTGACTTTCTGTTAGCATCATATGTTCTCCTGTTCTCAGAGTTTGTGTTTCTTCCACTGGATTTGGATTGGCCTTCCATTCCTCTGAGAATCTGTTTGAATTGTCTTCCAAGCAAGGCAAGGTTTTCTGATAAGCTTTTGTCATTTGCTAATTTATCATCTTCTTCTTCATCTGCATTTGAAACCAAGGCAATGCTTTTGTTCTTTTTAGCATGTGTGTCATTCATTCCCATTTCAAAAGTTTGAAGGGAACCAATGAGTTCTTCAGCTTTCATGGAGCATATGTCTTGAGCTTCTTCTATTGCTGTGACTTTCATGTCAAATCTTTTTGGCAAAGATCTGAGAATCTTCCTTACAAGCTTTTCATCAGTCATCTTTTCTCCCAAGGCTCCAGAAGTATTGGCTATATCCAAGATGTTCATGTAGAACTCATGAATTGATTCATCTTCCTTCATTCTCAAGTTTTCAAACTTGGTGGTGAGAAGTTGAAGTCTTGACATTTTTACTTTTGATGTTCCTTCATGAGTTGTCTTGAGGGTATCCCACACATCTTTGGCCAGCTCACAATGATGCACCAGTCTGAAAATATTTCTATCAATGCCATTGAATAAAGCATTTAGGGCTTTTGAGTTGCCTAGTTCTGAATCTTCTTCCTCTTTACTCCATTCTTCTTCAGGTTTCAGAACTATTGATCCATCTTTGGTGTCTTTAACAGGATGTTTCCATCCAACAATTACTGCTCTCCATGCCCTGTTGTCAAGTGACTTTAAGAATGCAATCATTCTTGGCTTCCAGTAGTCATAATTAGAACCATCCAGTATAGGTGGTCTATTTACTGACCCTATATCTCTGTCCATGTTACAGAATTTGTTTTCCCTAGATCTCACCCAGTATAAACAGGCAGGGTGCCTGCTCTGATGCCAATTGAAATTCTGTAATGAGATGTCCTAAGAGATGTTCCAACACTTAATAGGACATTTGACAAATTTTAACCAAAACTTAAACAGCAGGAAAAATAAACAACACAGAAGTTTGTTAACCCAGTTCAGTGTATAACCACACCTACATCTGGAGGCTACCAAGCCAGGAGGAAATCCACTATTAGTAATATTAATTCTAGACTTAAACCACCATGTTTAATCTATCACTTAATACTTACCCAATGCAATTTCTACCTAAGACTCACTTAGATAAGAGTACCCTACTCACTCCCCCTTAATCACCCAGTGATCAAGTTTACAAGTTTACAAAAGTTGAAGACATCCTTCAAAAATAACAACTTGATTTTACTTCACAGTTTCAATCAAGTCACAAATGCACTTTTGCTTAAAAGCTCATAAAGTGGTACATAAAAGCAACCTGCTATTAAAACACTAGACACCCTATTTAGTCTTCTGAAATTCGTGCTAAATTCTATGATTTTCTGTTGTTTAAATAGGTCTCTGAATTTTGGGCTTTCTGTAGAATGATCCAGCCCTAATGTGCAGCAGCTGTCACCTTGAATTTAGGGTTTGTTACCTCCTATATTCTAGGTGCATTAGGTCTTCTGTTTTAATCTGAATCTTCAATTTAAAACTCCCTACAGATGCGCCTTGTTCTGTTTTATATCCATCATTAATTAATTCCAGATAATTCTCCTTAAATATCTCTGATCTGTTAATCAATAATTAATTCTGGTAGCAGGTCTGAGATGTCTCAACATCTGTTGGGACATCCTGACAAAACTGAACTTAGTCATTTATACAATGTCCCAACATCTGGTAGGACATCCTGAACCAAGTTCACATACTCTGTTTGCTAATGTCCCAACATCTGATAGGACATTCTGAACTGAATTTAACATTTCTTGTTTGGTCAAAAATTCTGCCAATTCTTAAACATCTACAGTTATGGCTTTTGAAACCAAAACCCTAATTCTAGGTCATCTGTGCAGTTAAACCTGGCTCTGCTTCCATGCCTTTCCCAGTTCTTGTGATTCTTTGACTTTCTTGACTTTGTGAGGATATAACATGATGCTTGAACATACATGGACCCATTTGAAGTGATTGAAGACCTTTGGAGTAGCTCAAATAGCTCTTGGATTGCTCAGATCACAAACCCTAGATGCAGATGACTTAGAAACAATGCAGTGAATCAAAAATGCAATATGAGATGCTATGATTGAACTTATGCATATGAAGAGATCACAAGCCATGGTGTGAATGGGTGAGGGAAAATTTGGGGTGTTTACACATTCATCTCACCAAGGTCCAATATCCTTGGCAGCTACCGAAAACGTATCTCCATCATATACAATCATTTGCATTGTCACAAGCATGGCATGCATAACATTCTTGTCCGAAAATAAGAATGTCATCAAACACGATCATATTAATCATTAGCATATAACAAAAACATTTGCATTAGAACATTTAATCAGTGCATTCTCATTTGAATCATTGTGCATCATGCAATGTGCGACGTCCTATCAAGATAGCATAGCAGGATCCAAGAAATGCGTCCAGGGCCTTTCTCTCTCAGGTTCAGCGGTATTCCTTGGAGAGGAGATGATATCCCACATATGCTTGCGGATTTCTATTCCCCAGCAAATCATTCTTCAACTTTATAGTTGATAGTGACGACGCCCACCATCTTCATTTTTGTTGCTCTCCAAGCAGAGAGTATCCTGAAAATTTTGTTTAAGATACTGCTTTGGAATTCTCCGAAGAACCTTAAATCAAAAAGGTACTGCTTCGCAAGACCCGAAGAATCTCATGTTGTGGTGAAGATATTGTTCTAGTATCACCGAAGAGCCTTGACTGAAAGGATACTGCTTCGCATGATCTAGAAAATCTTATACCATTTATTCGAGATACTGCTCTAAGTATCCCTAAAATATCCTTCATTGGTAAGGTACTGCTTTGGTGAACTAGAGAATCTCATTTGATCGAGATACTGCTTTGGCATTCTCCGAAGAACCTCAATCGAAAAGGTACTACTCCGCAAGACCTGAAGAATCTCATGTTCGGTAAAGATACTGTTCTAGTATCGCTGAAGATCCTTGAATGTAAGGAACTACTTCACATAATCTGGAAAATCTTATACCATTTTGTTTAAGATACTGCTTTGGAATTCTCCGAACAACCTTAAATCGAAAAGGTAATGCTTCGCAAGACCCGAAGAATCTCATGTTCGGTAAAGATACTGTTCTAGTATCACTGAAGATCCTTGAATGTAAATTAACTGCTTCGCATGATCTAGAAAATCTTGCACTTTTCATTTGAGATATTGTTCTAACATCCACAAAGAGCCTTCATAAAAAAGTACTGCTTTGCTTGTGTAGATGTTTAGAATTTGCAGAATTTTTGACCAACAAGAAGTGTTGAATTTAGTTCAGGATGTCACATCAGATGTTGGGACATTATCAAACAGAGTATAAGTAAATGAACGTAATTCAGGATGTCACAACAGATGTTGGGACATTGTATCAGTTAAGGAAATAAGTTCAGTTTACAGGATGTCACACCAGATGTTGTGACATTGTATCAGTAAATGAAGTAAGTTCAGTTTTCAGAATGTCACACCAGATGTTGTGACATCTCAAACCTGCTACCAGAATTAATTAATGACTAACAGAACTGAGTAAATTAAGGGAAGTTATCTGGAATTAATTATGGATGAATGAAACAGAATAAGGCGCATCTGTAGGGAGTTTTGTTATGTGACTTCAGCATAATCAGAAGAACTGAATCACCTAGAATCTAGGAAATAACAAACCCTAATTCAAGGTGATGACAACATGCGTATCAAGATTGGATAAACCTACAGAAAGCCCAAAATCCAAACACCTATTTAAGCAACAGAAACTCTCAGAATAGAGTACGAATTTAAGAAGACCAAATAGGGTGTTTTGTGTTTTAATATCAGGTTGTTTTATTTGTACCACTTTATGAGCTTTTAAGCAAAAGTGTATTTGTGTCTTGATTGAAACTATGAAGTAAGATCAAGCTGTTTTTGTTTGAAGTATGACTTCAATTTTATTTAACTTGTAAACATATCACTATGTGATTGAGGGGGAGTGAGTTGGTACTCATATCTAAGTTGTGTCTTAGGTAGAAATTACATTGGGTAGATATTAAGTGAAAGATTAAACTGGGTGGTTTAAGTCTAGAATTAATATTACTTATATTGGATTTCCTTCCTGGCTTGGTAGCCTCCAGATGTAAGTGTGGTTATACACTGAACTGGGTTAACAAATTCCTGTGTTGTTTAATTTTCCTGCACTTTAAGTTTTAGTTAAGTATTCAAGTGTTTAAACATCTCATTCGACATCTCGTACCTGATCACAGGATTTAAATTGGCATCAGAGCAGGCACCCTGCCTATTTATACTGGGTGAGATCTAGGGACTGCAAATTCTGGAAACATGGATAGAGATGTAGGATCAGTAAATAGACCACCTATATTGGATGGATCTAATTATGACTACTGGAAGCCAAGAATGGTTGCATTCTTAAGATCACTTGACAATAGGGCCTGGAAAGCAGTCAACAATGGATGGGAGCACCCTGTCCAAGACACCAAAGATGGAGCAAACGTGTTGAAACCTGAAGAAGAATGGAGTAAGGAGGAAGAAGATTCAGCACTTGGCAACTCCAAGGCCTTAAATTCTTTATTCAATGGCATTGATAGGAACATCTTTAGACTTGTGCATCATTGTGAGCTGGCCAAAGATGTTTGGGACACTCTCAAAATAACTCATGAAGGAACATCAAAGGTGAAGATGTCAAGACTTCAACTTCTCACCACCAAGTTTGAAAACTTGAGAATGAAGGAAGATGAGACAATTCATGAATTCTACATGAACATCTTAGAAATAGCCAATACTTCTGGAGCTTTGGGAGAAAAGATGAGTGATGAAAAGCTTGTAAGAAAGATTCTCAGATCTTTGCCAAAAAGATTTAAAATGAAGGTCAGAGCAATAGAAGAAGCTCAAGACATATGCACAATGAAAGTTGAAGAGCTCATTGGTTCCCTTCAAACATTTGAGATGGGAATGAATGACACAATTGTAAAGAAGAACAAAAGCATAGCCTTGGTGTCAAATACTGATAAAGAAGAAGAAAATAATGAATCAGAACCTGAAGAAAATTTATCAGAAAACATTGCTATGCTTGGAAGACAATTCAAAAAGATTCTCAGAAAGATGGAAGACAAGTCCAGACCAAGTGGAAGATACACAAACTCTTCTGAGAACAAAAGACCTTATGATGCTAATAGAAGGTCAAATTATGATGAAAAGACCAGTCAAGAAAAAGGGATTAAATGCCATGGATGCGAAGGATATGGACACATCAGAAATGAATGTCCTACCTATTTAAAAAGGCAAAAGAAAGGTCTCTCTGTAACCTGGTCTGATGAAGACTCAGGATGTGATTCAGAAGAAGAATCAGCTAAGCATATCACTGCTTTAGCTGGATTATGTGAATCTGAAAGTGAATCCAGTGATGGGGAGCTTACTTTTGAAGAGCTTGAGCAATCATACAGAGAACTGGTTAAAAGAAGCACTGAAATCTGCATTGGAGAGTATAAAGCAAAAGAAGCAGATTGAGGCACTAAAGGATGAAAAAACAAGTGATCTAGAGACCATTGACACCTTGAAAAGAGAAGTAAGTCTTCTCAACTCCAAGTTGGAGAATATGTCCAAATCTGTTAGAATGATGAACAGTAGCTCAAGCACATTGGATGTTATTCTCAACAACAATAAGCATTCAGGGGATAGAAGTGGACTGGGATTTAACAAAGTTCATAAGGTTGAAGCTAGCACCAGTAAAACTACTTCAAATTCCATACAGTCAAACAAGATGTCCCAACAGATGCTTCAACATCATGAAAAGAACACAAAGTCAAACATAATGTTCCAACAGATGTCTCAACATCATGAAAAGAACATAATGAAGAAAAAGTATCAAAGATGGAGATGTCATCATTGTGGAAGATTTGGACATATCAAACCTCATTGCTACAAGTTGCATGGATATCCAAATCAGATGTATCAGCAATCTCCTAAGCAGAAGATAGAAGTTACCAAGAAAGTGATGCATAGACATCAACCTCAAAGATATCAGCAACCCCCTAAGCAGAAGACATAGGTCATCAAGAAAGTATGGGTACCTAAAGCTAGTCCTCATGCTGATCAAAGCTACATGCCCAAGAACAAGTCCAACAAACAACCTTGGAGCTCTACTAATGGACACTTCACAGGGCAGAGGTATCAAAAGAAACCTCAATACAAATGGTCAAAGAAGGATGTTGCATATATAGCTCATACATCCCTAAGAGTATCAGCTAAAGAAGACTGGTACTTTGACAGTGGATGTTCAAGACACATGACTGGATTGAAGAATCTGCTAGTAGACTTAAAGTCATATTCATCCAGATATGTAACATTTGGAGATGGAGCTAAAGGTGAAATCAAGGGAGTTGGGACCTTGGACTGTCCAGATGTACCAAGACTAGATGATGTGCTGCTGGTAAAAGGATTGACTGCTAACTTGATCAGCATAAGTCAATTGTGTGATCAAGGTTACAATGTAAACTTTACCAAAACTGAATGCATAGTGTCTAATAAAGAACAGAAGGTTGTCATGAGAGGAGCCAGATCTAAAGACAACTGTTACATGTGGGAACCTCAAGACTTCAGTCTCGCTTCAACTTGCTCTTTAGCCAAAGAAGAAGAAGTGAAACTATGGCACCAAAGACTGGGTCATCTTCATTTCAGAGGCATAAAGAAAATCATATCTAGGGAAGCTGTGAGAGGTATTCCTAAACTGAAGATTGATGATGGAAAAATATGTGGTGAATGTCAAATAGGCAAGCAAACCAAGATGTCCCATCCAAAGCTCCAACATCTGACAACTTCCAAAGTTTTGGAATTATTGCATATGGATCTTATGGGACCTATGCAGGTTGAGAGCCTTGGTGGTAAGAGGTATGCCTATGTGGTGGTTGATGACTTTTCAAGGTATACATGGATAAATTTTATCAAAGAAAAGTCTGATGTATTTGATGTATTCAAAGATTTATGCCAAAGAAATTAAAGAGAAAAAGCCAGCTGTGTGATCAGAATAAGAAGTGACCATGGAAAAGAATTTGAGAATAAAAAATTCTTAGATTTCTGTTCTTCAGAAGGAATAAATCATGAATACTCTTCACCAATCACTCCTCAACAGAATGGGATTGTTGAGAGGAAGAATAGAACTATCCAAGAATCAGCAAGAGCTATGATCCATGCTAAAAAGTTACATTTGTACTTCTGGGCTGAAGCTATGAACACAGCTTGTTACATCCATAATAGAGTCACTCTAAGGAAAGGAACTTTGTCCACAATCTATGAAGTCTGGAAGGGCAGAAAACCCACAGTTAAGTACTTCCATGTGTTTGGAAGTAATTGTTATATTCTGGATGATAGAGAGCAAAGAAGAAAAATGGATCCTAAAAGTGATGAAGGGATTTTCCTTGGATATTCTATAAATAGCAGAGCCTATAGAGTATTTAACTCTAGAACCAAGGTTATCATGGAATCCATAAATGTAATAATTGATGATGCTCCTGCAGATGTTACAGAAGATGTTGGAACATCTGCTGACAGCCATACTGAAGCTGAAGAAAAAAGTGATCATCCTGATTTCACTCAAACTGATGCAAGGACAGAACAATCCAACAAACCTCCCTCCATCAGAATCCAGAAGGATCATCCCAAAGATTTGATAATTGGGGATCCTAACAGAGGTGTAAGCACTAGATCAAGAGAGGTGATTTCAGGTTCCTGTTTTGTTTCAAAAATAGAACCTAAAAACATCAAGGAAGCTCTTACTGATGAGTACTGGATTTGTGCTATGCAAGATGAATTAGGTCAATTCACAAGGAATGAAGTGTTGGACCTTGTTCCTAGACCTGATGACATAAATGTGATTGGAACTAAATGGGTGTATAAGAACAAGTCAAATGAGCAAGGAGTTGTTACAAAGAAAAAAGCTAGACTTGTAGCTCAAGGATACACACAAATTGAAGGAGTAGACTTTGATGAAACCTTTGCACCAGTAGCAAGGCTTGAATCAATCAGACTACTTTTGGGAATTGCTTGTATCTTGAAGTTCAAGCTATTTCAAATGGATGTGAAAAGTGCCTTTCTAAATGGATATCTTAATGAAGAGGTATATGTAGAACAGCCTAAGGGATATGTTGATCCAAGCTGTCCAAATCATGTGTACAAACTAAGGAAGGCTCTTTATGGACTGAAGAAAGCTCCAAGAGCATGGTATGAAAGGCTGACTACTTTTCTCATCAAGCAAGGGTACAGGAAAGGTGGAATAGACAAAACCTTGTTTGTTAAAGATGAAGAAGGAAATGTCATGATTGCTCAAATATATGTATATGACATTGTTTTTGGTGGAATGTCAGACAGGATGGTTAAACATTTTGTCACTCAAATGGAATCTGAATTTGAGATGAGTCTAGTAGGAGAATTAACCTACTTTCTTGGACTGCAAATAAAGCAAATGGAGGACTCCATGTTCATTTCCCAAAGAAAGTATGCTAAGAACATTGTCAAGAAATTTGGGATGGACAATGCTACTCATAAGAGAACTCCTGCCCCCACACACTTAAAGTTGACTAAAGATGACAAGGGTGAGAATGTAGACCAAAGCCTATACAGAAGTATGATTGGAAGCTTATTATATCTGACTGCTAGCAGACCAGACATAGCCTTTGAAGTAGGTGTATGTGCAAGATATAAGGCTGATCCAAAAGTTAGTCATCTAAACCAAGTCAAGAGAATTCTGAAATATGTTAATGGTACTTGTGACTATGGCATAATGTACTTTCATGGATGCAAACCAATTCTCACTGGCTTCTGTGATGCTGATTGGGCTGGAAGTGCTGATGACAGAAAAAGCACTTCAGGAGGATGCTTTTTCCTAGGAAACAATTTGATTTCTTGGTTCAGTAAGAAACAAAATTGTGTATCCTTATCTACTGCTGAAGCTGAATATATTGCAGCTGGAAGCAGTTGTTCACAGTTGGTTTGGATGAAGCAAATGCTCACTGAGTACAATGTCCCACAAGATGTCATGACATTGTACTGTGACAACTTAAGTGCTATTAACATATCAAAGAATCCTATCCAACATAGCAGGACCAAGCATATTGATATCAGGCATCATTTCATCAGAGATCTTGTGGAAGAGAAAGTGATCTCATTGGAACATGTAGCTACAAATCTGCAATTGGCTGATATATTTACTAAAGCTTTAGATGCTACCCAATTTGAAAACCTAAGGGGTAAATTGGGAATCTGCTTATGTGAAGTTTAGCAGTTATGGAGATGTGCCAACATGTCATATGACATCGTGTGGCATGATCACCAGATGGCAACACCAGTCTGGTCAAGCACTTTGTGTATTCCACTCCTAGAGATTCTCCAAGTAACGACTCTTATAAGAATATCAGCTCACTTTCAGCTATTCATCTTCTCATCATTCTCTCCAAACAACTTGCATGCTATAGCTAACTTTCTGAGATCATCAAACTCAACCAATCTTAATTTCTTTCTTCACCACATTCGAAAATGGCTCAACAACAAAACCCTAACCTCTCTGAAGAAATCCTCAACAAGGAAGATGTGGTACATGCAACCCCCATCTCTGTGGTACCCATGGATTCAACTCCAATGGACAAAATCAGAGGAAGTGTTACTCTTGCTCAAAAGCCAAGAACTCCAACTGTAAGAAGGGCAAAGGAACCTGTATTCAGCAAAGCCAAAGGCATGCCTTTATCATCAAACGCCACTCCAAAAGCTTCAGAATATGTTGATGATTCTATAAAGGAACTGGTGAACAGGATCTTGTCTGAGCAAAGAGTTGTGAGTGGCATCTCTATCCCTCTGAACACCATGCCAGCTCCACAGGAAGAACAACAAAATCAGACTGAAGAGGACACTCCTGCTAAACAAGATGTCCCAAGAGATGTTGAAACATCTGAGGAGCAACAAAAGGCCTCCACTGATGATGCTGAAGAAACATCTGAGAACCAGCAAAAGGCTTCCACTAATAGTGATGATGAAACATCTGAGGACCAGCACAAGGCCTCCACTGAAGATCAAGCCTCTGTTGATCCTCCTACTGAAGAGGAGACTGCTCAACCTCCTCCTGTGGTAAACATAGAGCATGATTCTGATACAGAAATCATTGCTTCTGTAAACCCTAGCATAGCCAAAAGGCTTAGGACTAGGAAGGAAAAGAAGAATGCAGGACATGCAACTCCTGAGAAGAAGCAAGCTACACCAAAGAAGGACAAAGCTAAAGTTGTTTTTGGTCCTACAAAACAATGGAGCAAGGTAAATACACAGAAGAGAAAAGCTGTCACCCCTCCAGATTCAGATGTTGAAGAGGATGTCCCAACATCCCCACCAAAGAAGAAACCAGCACCCTCAAGGTCCTCAGCTGCTGTTCCAGAAGCTCCTCTGGACAACATCTCTTTCCATCATGTATCAAGTGTGAACAGATGGAAGTTTGTATATCAAAGAAGGGTAGCACTTGAAAGAGAGCTGAGCAGCAATGCACTTGAGTGCACTGAGGTAATTGATCTCATTTCTTCTGCTGGCCTATTCAAAACTGTATCAAATTTCTCTCCTTGCTATGAGCTGTTAGTCAAGGAATTCATTGTAAATCTTCAAGAAGACTGTGCTGATGGTAAGTCAGTTGACTTCAGAAAAGTATATGTAAGAGGGAGATGTGTGGAATTCTCTCCTAGGGTTATCAACCACTATCTAGGAAGAGAATCTGATGGTCCAAATGAGTTAGGGAAGACTGATAACCAGGTTTGCAAGGTTATCACTGCAAATCAGGTAAAGACTTGGCCAGTTAAAGGGAAACTGTCTGTGAGTTTACTGACAAGAAAGTATGCAATGCTTGATAGGATTGGCACTGCAAACTGGGTTCCTACCAACCACACCTCCTCAATAGCCACTGGATTGGGTAGGTTTATATATGCTGTGGGCACCCAAACAAAGCTGGATTTTGGGGCTTATATCTTTGATCATACATTGAAGCATGATGGATCATCTGCAACAAAGTTGCCAATTGCCTTCCCTTCCTTGCTGTGTGGAATTATGCTTAGTCAATATCCAGGTATCCTCATTGAGAAGGACTCCATCTGCAAAAGAGAAAGCCCTCTGGCTTTCCACTACAAGTTGTTCTTGAGTCATCATGCAGCTGATGTTGAGGCTCCCTCTGGGACATCTGCTGGATCTTCAAAGACAAAGACTCTAATCTCCAAAGCTACCTTGATTGCTGAGCTGAAGAATACATGCAAAGAGCTGGATACTAGGAAGAAGAAGCTTGAGGAGATTATCCAAAGGTTGGAGATTGAAGAGAATGCTCAGAAAGCTGATGCTTCTGATGAAGAGACTGAGGAAGAGGAAGACAGTGAATATGAGGAGTCTGAGTGAAACTTGTATGTGAGGAATATGTAATGTCTGCTTCTGCATTGTAATTTTGAATTAGTAACTTTGGCCCCAATTTATGTCTAACAAGGGGGAGAACTGAACAACAACAACAATGTATGATGCTGATTAGTGATTAATGAAAAACTTCTGTTTGCTTCTGAACTAAAACATTGTAATGAAAAATTTCTGTTGCAACAAGTCTGAACACATGTATGTTTGAGGGGGACTAAACTCACACATGACTCAACAGAAAAGAATTGTTGTACTCTGATAAAAGAAACTCTGCTGCACTCTGATAACCATAAAAGAATGTTAGCCAAAAATTAGCCAAAGGGGGAGTTTGTAGATGTTTAGAATTGGCAGAATTTTTGACCAACAAGAAGTGTTGAATTTAGTTCAGGATGTCACATCAGATGTTGGGACATTATCAAACAGAGTATAAGTAAATGAACTTAATTCAGGATGTCACACCAGATGTTGGGACATTGTATCAGTTAATAAAATAAGTTCAGTTTACAGGATGTCACACCAGATGTTGTAACATTGTATCAGTAAATGAAGTAAGTTCAGTTTTCAGGATGTCACACCAGATGTTGTGACATCTCAAACCTGCTACCAAAATTAATTAATGACTAACAGAACTGAGTAAATTAAGGGAAGTTATCTGGAATTAATTATGGATGAATAAAATAGAATAAGGCGCATCTGTAGGGAGTTTTGTTATGTAACTTCAGCATAATCAGAAGAACTCAATCACCTAGAATCTAGGAAGTAACAAACCCTAATTCAAGGTGATGACAGCATGCGTATCAGGATTAGATAAACCTACAGAAAGCCCAAAATCCAAACACCTATTTAAGCAACAGAAACTCTCAGAATAGAGTACGAATTTAAGAAGACCAAATAGGGTGTTTTGTGTTTTAATAGCAGGTTGTTTAATTGTACCACTTTATGAGCTTTTAAGCAAAAGTGTATTTGTGTCTTGATTGAAACTGTGAAGTAAGATCAAGCTGTTTTGTTTGAAGTATGACTTCAATTTTATTAAACTTGTAAACATATCATTGTGTGATTGAGGGGGAGTGAGTTGGTACTCATATCTAAGTTGTGTCTTAGGTAGAAATTGCATTGGGTAGATATTAAGTGAAAGATTAAACATGGTGGTTTAAATCTAGAATTAATATTACTTATATTGGATTTCCTTCCTGGCTTGGTAGCCTCCAGATGTAAGTATGGTTATACATTGAACTGGGTTAACAAATTCTTGTGTTGTTTAATTTTACTGCACTTTAAGTTTTAGTTAAGTCTTCAAGTGTTTAAACATCTCATTCGACATCTCGTACCTGATCACAGAATTTCAGTTTTGTTTAGTCTGCTTTGTGTTACCTCATGTTTGTTTTTTTTTGTCATGATAATCCATAATGCTTCATGTTGAATTGTATAGTCCCTTTCTCATTCTTATGTTGTGTATTTGCATTTGACATTTGTGATTGAGATTCAACTTCTGGTTGTGTGGCTTTGGTTTGATCTTATGCCCATTTGGTGTTTCATTTGTTATCATTTTTCTTTTGTCATGATGTTTGCTTATGTTACTAACCATTTCAGGGGCTTTGGTAAGTGAGAGGTGTGAATGTGATTCCCACATGTCCAATCCTTATCTCTTTTTTTTAATGATATTCTCTTACTTGTGTTTGAGGGGCTTATGCCTTCCTTTTTTCTTCTTCCCTTCTTCTCTTTCTCTTCTTATCTCTTCCTTCTTTAGGATAGTAAACCTCACTAACCTAGGACCTCCTTTGCATGATAACAATTAGGATTCATTAGTTCCCCATTAGACTTTTACCTTCAAGATCCTTTTGTTTCTGTTCTCTTTTCATCTCAAAACCCTAAAAAACACCTTAATAAGGATTGAAATGGTCTCTTGTGCAATAGCCTTATTCCATGAAACACTTGTAGTTTTCCCATCTTGGGATAGTACAAGCTTGTTCATTATGATGCACAAGTCTGATAATGAGACCATCTTCATCAAGAAAATCATAAAACACATTTCTTCATCAAAAATTACAAAAAACACTTAATAAATTCAATGAGTTAGTGAGCCTAAGCCCTAATCTCTAGAATCATGTTTTGGGGATCTTCTCCTTACTTGAGTGTGCTTGTTATATTATTCCATCTTGGAATATAGTATCAAGTACACATTCCATGGAAAAGAGTTTGAGTTCACTTCCTTGTGACACACTCATAAAAAGCCTCTAAAAAACACAAAGAAACATTAATCGTCTCTCCTTCGGGAATTCTTTTCTCATCTCCTTCGCTTCGTCCGCGAACTTGCTCCTACTTGTCATTTTGCAAGACGGTTACACACTCGTCGTCCGAACCTGCAACACCTGAGCATTGACATAGGCAGGTCAAGCCTTAAGACACAAGTAATCTTTTCCACCCCTAGTTAGGGGAACTACGACGACTCTGATCCTCATTGTCCAGACGAGGTACGTAGGCAGCGGGGTAGGGCCTGTTCGAGCACAATATTTATTTTCCCTACATTTTTCCTTTTCATTTATTTTTCAGTTCCCTTTTCTTTCCTTTTATCCAGTTTCAGTTTCAGTTTTGCAGCAGCTTTCATTCCTTCACCCTTTGAAACAGTTTCTTTGCAAGCGTGGATCCCGTTGGGTACAGCGGACGATCTGGGGTGCTAATACCTTCCCAGGTCGTAACCGACTCCCGAACTCAGTCTCTTTGGTTCGCAGGACCCGTGTCCTTCCTTTTCTTCTGGTTTGTGCCTCATTACCATTCCCTTTCCTTCGGGATAAAAATGTCTGGCTGGCGACTCTACCTCTTTTCGCGACTTTCGCGTTTGTACCAGGATGGAAATCCGGGAGCGACAGCTGGCGACTCTGCTGGGGACCGAACCCAGAAACTCTGGTTCCCTTGAGAGTCTCTCCTAGCGCTTGTTTGTTTCTGTTTCTTTGGGTGTTGATTGTTTGTTGTTGCATGTTTATTTTACTGTTGTTTATTTACAGTTTATTTACAAATTTATTTACAGTTTTCAGTATTTATTTTCCTGCATCATATATTATACTGGACTGTCTGGGATGGATTTTTTCTGTTTGGTGGGACTTGGGTGATATTTTTACTATGAGATGAGCTCATTACCAAGGCTCGAGTACACCTTAGGACTTAGAGTGGTTCCACTTTGGCCTCATGAGATCTTGTCATGGGGGTAGTAGTGAGTTTCACGCCCAGATTTGCGACCGTCTGGGAAATGTCTTGATTTGGGGATTTTCCTCTTTCATTTCATAAACTTGATAGTTATGTGCAGCTGGGGACCAATCTTTGAGAACCTTGTGGAAACATCCCTCTCTAGTGGTGACAGTGGCAGACCACATTCTGTGGCAAACCCATTCGCACCCGAGGGCCCACCTGGAACTCACATAGGATGACCTTGTCTTCCCGGACTCAGCTGAGGCCTCCATGCGTAGTACATAATGCCAAACCGATTCCCTGATCTAGTCATGAGCCATTTCTCGGAAATGGTGAAAGTATTATTGCTATTCGGCTTTGAGAGTCCATGATGTTTGAACCGGAGCACACCAGTGAAATTGGGAGGGGTTTACAGGTTTGCAGGAACCCTCGACCTCTACATACCCTCATTATCAGTATGGTCTTTGTTATGATTTGGTCCTTATGGTTCTGGATTTCTTGATCTCTTGGTTCTAAGGGTTTCTATCAGATGGTTATGGCTCAGAGAATCTTGGTCTTCAGTTATTTGGGGGGTCCCAATGTTCAGTATCCAGATGGTCCCAGATTGATCATATGCCTGCATTGCATTTTCATCGCATCATACTTGCATTAACTATTTATGTTTCCATTTTTCAGGTTGTTGTTTACAGTTTAACACCCAGTTCTGGTAATTGTAAGCTCTCCAGATGGCAGAAGTTAAGAAAATTACAAGAAAGAAGAATGTCCATTTCACTTTTCTCCAACCAGAAGTCAAGAGTGTTCAGAGATTTGCAGGGCTGATGAATGACCAAGTTTTAGGGAACTTCAGAAAGAGGTATGGTCAGATTTTGAAGTTCATGGATAAACCTACTGCAGACCAGAAGGATAGCTTGCACACTTTGCTTCAGTTCTATGATCCCTTGTTGTGGTGTTTTGTATTTCCAGATTATATTTTGGCTCCTACCTTGGAGGAGATTTCTAGAATTTTGGGTATTCCAGTCAGAGATACTTTGCCTTACTATGGGTCAGAGGTGGTTCTCAAGGAAGAAGACATATCCAAAGTTTGTCGTATACCAGCTGCTAAGGTCAAGAAAGCTTTGAAGTACAGTGAGGGCAGAGGACTTCCCTGGGATGTGCTCATACCAGAAGCTGAAGAGTATGCCAAAGAGAGTAAGTGGGAGATTTTGGTGTTGTGGTGGCCCTGATGGTATATGGATCTAGTCTTTTCCTGGGAGAAAAGGAGTTTGTGAGTTTGAAGGTGATCTCCATTTTTGGTAAAGGAAATCCTGTACCAACTTTGTTGGGAGACTTATACTACAATGTTCACTACCAGAATGAGAAAGGCAGAGGTGGACCAGTGGGTTGTTGTGCTCCATTATTTGCTTATTGGTTTGCGAAGCAATTGCCAAAGTCAGGCCCTTTCAAAGAGATGAGAGATGAATGGAGGTGGTCTAGGAGGCTAATGGGACTAACTTCTGAGGATATAGCTTGGGGATATGACAGAGATTTGTTGGGAAAGGAGTTGCTGATTAGTTGTGGGAGTTTTGCTAATGTGCCTTTGCTAGGATGAAAGGGTGTGATCAGTTACCATCCAGTCCTAGCCAGGAAACAATTTGGCTATCCTCTGAGGGATCCACCAAGTATGGAAGAATTAGCGGGGTCTTTGTACTTCTTTGTGGAGGGAAACAAAGAGTTGGTCATACAAGTTTCTCAGGCTTGGGCTCACAGGGTGAAGAAAGGAAAGAAGGATTTTGGAAGGGTAGATCCCAAGACATATCCTCCTTTTGCTACATGGTTGCAGAAACGTGTAGAGGAAGTGCTCATGCCATTTTCAGTGGAATCTCCATTATATCCCAAAGAGATGCCATGTCAGAATACCGTCTCTCTTGAAGAATATAAGAAGTTGGATGCTCAGTTGCACGAGGTCCGGGTAGAGAATGCTGAAATGATTAACCTGTACCACCTTGTCAATCGTGCTAAGAATGAAGCAGAGGAAAAGCTACAGAAGATGCAGGTCACCTTAGGAGCTAAAGAAAAGGAGTTTGCTGGAAGAGAAGCTCACTTTCAGAGATTGGGTCTAATGGAATCCAAAAGAGAAGTGGAGCGTAAGAAGACTTTGAAGACTCTTAAAGAAGCTCGTCAGTCCATTGTTTGGTTGCAGGGCCAAAGGGAACAGGAGCAGAAGAGGTATAAAGAAAAGGAAGAGTTTTTCGAGGTACAGATGGCCTTCAAGAAAGAAGAAGTAGAAAAAGTTCACAAAATACGAAGGGAAAAGACTCAACAGTTGGCACAAAGCCAGATGGCCTTGGAGGAGGCATTGAAAGAGATTACAGAGCTTAAGCTGAGAGCAAGCGTGAAGAAGAACCGGACAGAGGTGATAGCTGCAGAAGAAGAAACTGAGCCTTTAGTCTAGATTTTAATGTACTATTGTTCAGACTACCTACAGGCTTGTCGTAGGAGTCTTGCTTTATTTTCCTTTATTCATGTATTAACTTGTAACCCTTCGGGGAATTTGTTGGCGCTCTAACTATGGCTTCTAGTGGGTTATCCATGTTATGCAATGTTAAATTCCAATTACCATTTCTGAGTATGCAAAGCTGTTTGTCTGAGACTGCTGAGATCTGAACACTCTTCAAAGGGAGAGTTTGAAAATTAATACTCAAGTGGCTATCTGGAGCAAATACCAGAACTGGGGCATATAAATGCCTAAACTTGGAAACATGAATAGTTACATTGCATGCATATAACGTGTTTGCTATTTTGTAGGTAGTTCATCAGTTTCTAACGTTTATGTCCTTTCAGGCACTATAGCTCCAAGGAAGGTTCGAGAACAGCCAACTGTACACAGATATCCCACAAGGGTAAACAGAGAAAGAGTAATGGATCAGATGCAGGCAGATCTGGATGACTTGAGAACAAGAATGGACAATTTCGTGACTCTCATGGCTGGGATGGGTCAGACTCAGGAGCGCTTGCGCGAGATAGTGGAAAACAATCAGGCCAGGAACAATGGGGCCGCAGATGGAGGTAAACGCAATGGGGCTGGCGCCCGTCACGTAGAGATCCCTGTGGCACAACAAGGGGTCACTATTATCAATGATGGACTGAACAATGTGCAGGTCAAGATGAACAATTTACTTTGCTGGACGAGGCAGAAGGCCAAGGGGCTGACATGAGCAGAAAGTTTAAAGAGATGGCTGAGCAGATCTGTGCCATTCAATCTTAGAGCTCCCTGGGATTTGATATCATTGACTTGGGCTTGGTGCCAGGGGTCAAAATTCCCTACAAGTTCAAGGTTCCTACTTTCGATAAGTACAACGACACGGCTTGCCCGAAGACTCACCTCCAGTCCTTTGTAGGAAGAATTGCTACCCATACGGATGATGAGAAGCTATGGATGTATTACTTCCAGGATAGCCTGGTGGGGGCCTCCTTGGAGTGGTACATGAAGCTAAGCAGGGTTAACGTACGAAGCTAGAAGGATTTAGCAGAGGCGTTTGTGAAGCAGTACCAGTACAATTTGGATATGGCTCCAAATCGTACTCAGTTGCAGACCATGTCTCAAAATGCTAAAGAAGGGTTTAAGGAGTACGCTCAGAGGTGGCATCAGCTTGCTACCAGAGTACAACCTCCCTTGTTGGAAAATGAGATGGCTGATATGTTCATGGGAACGCTACAGGGGGTGTTTATCGAGAGACTGGCGTCTTGTTCAGCTACAAAATTCAATGACATTGTGATAGCAGGAGAGAGGGTTGAAACTCTGTTGAAGATGGGGAAGATTCAAGACCCCGGTGCAGGTAGCTCAAGCGGTGTAAGAAAATCTTTTAATGGACCTCCGAGAAGAAGAGAGGGGGAAACTATGAGCAAGTGGAAGCTGTCACTATTCCATCAAGTCATGTGCAACAGACTCAACCACAACAGCAACAACAAAAACAGCCACAGCACAATAATTATCAGCAAAGGCCCTATCAACCGAGGCAAGCTCGTCTAGCTAACAGGGTGCTTGAAGCCATTCCCATGACGTACACGACACTGTTGCAGAGGTTGTTAGACTTGAACTTGATCCAATTAAGGACATTAACACCACCTCCACCTGGAGAGCTTCCAGTGGGGTATGATGCTAACGCAAGATGCGCGTTTCACTCAAGAGCACCCGGGCATTCAACTGAGAAGTGCAGGGCGTTGCAGCATAAAGTTCAAGATTTGATCGATTCAAAGGCGATTAACTTCGCACCGCCTCCTAATGTTATATCAAACCCTATTCCAAACCATGGAGGGGCGAGGATAAATGCTGTGGACAGTGGTGAGAAGTTAAGTTTGATCTTGAATGTGGAAGAGGTGAAGACTTCAATGCTGGTGGTAAAAGATAGATTGTTGAAAGGACAAGCGTTCCCAGAGTGTAGTTATGATTGTGAATGATGTTTGAGTTCAGTGAATGGCTGTGAAGACTTGAAGGTGGGGTTGCAACATATGATGGATGAGGGGTCGTTGTAGTTTGATAGGATTAATGATAGAAGTGATTGTGTGTCTACCATAACAATTTACTTTGATCCTACTGAAGTACCTGCCCAAAGGGAACCTGTGACTATCTATGCTCCAGAGGTTAGTCCTGTTACTATTACTGTTCCAGGACCTATTCCTTATACTGATGAGAAAGCCATCCCGTGGCATTATGGCTCGGATGTGTATATGGAATGTCAGAAGGTGGAGAGCAAAGTGGTGACAATTGACCCGACTGTGGTGAATGTCGGAGGAGTCGGTGATTTTACGAGAAACGGGCGTCTTTTCGCTCCTCAAGCTCTCAGAGGAGATCCTGAAGCTGAGGCTATTGCAAAGGCTAAAGGAAAGCAAATAGCGACCGAAGAAATGACAACTCCTACTACCGGGCAAGGTTCTTTTGAAAAAGAAGTTGAGGAGTTTATGAGGATAATAAAGAAGAGTGACTAAAGTAGTTGAGCAGTTGAATCAAAGTCCATCCAAAATATCAATTCTGTCCATGTTGATGTGTTCTCCCGCTCATAGGGAGGCTCTTCTGAAAGTCTTACAAATGGCATATGTACCACATGAGATAACTGTTAATCAGTTGGAGGCTGCAGTAGGTAGTGTGACTGCCAGCCATGGGTTGGGCTTCACGGATAGAGATCATACTTCTGAAGGTCGCAATCACAACAAAGCACTGCACATTACCATGGAGTGTAAGGGTGTTGTCCTGTCACATGTCTTAGTTGATACAGGCTCTTCTCTCAATGTACTCCCTAAGAAGGCCTTGATGAAGTTGAATGTTGATGGCATTGTCTTGCGACCCAATGACTTAATTGTGAAAGCCTTTGATGGGTCTCGAAGGTCTATGTTAGGGGAAGTTGAGCTACCTGTGAAGATAGGATCTCAAGTGTTCAAGAGCACGTTCTATGTCATGGATATTCAACCTGCTTACAGTTGCTTGTTAGGACGTCCCTGGATCCATGCTGCAGGCGCAGTGACATCCACGTTGCATCAGAAGCTGAAGTATGTGGTAGATGGTCAGGTGATCACTGTGTGTGGAGAAGAAGATATTTTTGTGAGTCACCTGTCAACTTTCAAGTACGTGGAAATGGACGGGGAAGTTCATGAAACATTATGTCAAGCTTTTGAAGCAGTCAATGTTAGTATTTTGGCTCCGGCAGAGAGGAACAATGAGAAGGAAAGGACCTCCATCTACTCCTACAAGCAGGCCAAAGAAGTGGTACAATCTAGAAGCGCCCAGGGCTAGGGCAAGTTGCTGGAATTGGAGAAGAAAGATGACAAGTTTGGTCTTGGTTACCAGCCTGGTGGGTCTAAATGTCCTCAAGGTGGTAAGGCCATAACTTTCACAAGCGTCGGGATGCTCGATCGCAACAACATCTGTGCAACAAGTCAAGAAGGGGACAGTGACTGCGATTGGGATAGCTGGATTCACCCATGTGCACCTAGGGAGGAGCTCCGGAACTGGTCTGCCGAGGATTTCGTTCAAGTCACTTGGCAATCAAAGTAATTGACTTGTTTCCTTTTTATCATGCTGCATGTCAATCCTGCACTCTGCCCAAGGTGCACGGATCCATTTGTAGGGCCACCATGCTTTCAATGCATTTATTTTTCCATGAAATAAAGGACATTTTTCAAGCAAACTATGTTCTCTTTCTTTCGTTTTAAATTGTTTTACACAAAAAATAAAATGGCAATGTTTTTCTTTCCTTTTGTTTGTGTGTTTGCGTCTCTTTTTGAAAAAGAGCAGATTCTGAAATAAGCACATCATCTGTGCAGTTTTGATCATCCGAATTCTAGTGATAACATTCCTGCTATGACCATGCATGACTTCGACAATCCTATCTACCAAGCTGATGAAGGGGTTGAGGAAGACTGTGAACTCCCGAAAGAATTGGTTAGGTTGTTGAAACAAGAGGAAAGGGTCATTCAGCCGCATCAGGAAGAAATAGAAATCATCAACATCGGGACTGAAGATGTAAAGAAAGAGATAAAGATTGGGGTCAGTCCTCAGGCCGAGGTAAAGAAGGAGTTGATTGGTATGCTACTTGAATATGTGGATATCTTCGCCTGGTCGTATCAAGATATGCCAGGACTAGATACTAACATTGTTGTGCATAAGCTGCCACTAAGAGAGGATTGTCCTCCGGTGAAGCAAAAACTTAGAAAAACTCGTCCTGATATGGCGATGAAGATTAAGGAGGAAGTTCAGAAGCAGTGGGATGCCGGATTCCTTGCCGTAACTAGTTACCCACCTTGGGTAGCTAACATTGTGTCAGTACCAAAGATAGACGGTAATGTTCGGATGTGCGTTGATTAACGAGATCTAAACAGAGCAAGTCCAAAGCATGACTTTCCTTTACCTCACATTGATGTGCTGGTAGATAACACCGCTCAATTTTCGGTATTTTCTTTCATGGATGGCTTCTCCGGGTATAATCAGATTAAGATGGCCCCGGAAGACATGGAGAAAACAACGTTCATTACCCCGTGGGGTACATTCTGCTACAAGGTTATGCCCTTTGGATTGAAGAACGCCGAGGTAACGTATCAACGGTCTATGGTCACATTGTTCCACGACATGATACACAAAGAGATTGAATGCTATATGGACGACATGATTGCCAAGTCCCGGGACGAAGAAGAGCATTTGGTCAATCTCAAAAAGCTATTTGATAGACTGATCAAGTATAAGCTGAGGTTGAATCCAAACAAGTGTACTTTCGGAGTGTGTTCTGGAAAATTGTTGGGTTTTATTGTTAGATAGAAAGGAAACAAGGTGGATCCTGCAAAAGTAAAAACAATACAAGATATGCTTGCACCGAAAACAGAAAAGAAGTGCGCGGGTTTTTAGGGAGATTGAACTACATTTCATGGTTTATATCTCATCTAACTACCACGTGTGAGCCAATATTCAAGTTGCTAAGAAAAGAGAAAACGGTCAGGTGGAATAAGGACTGTCAAAGAGCCTTTGAAAAGATAAAGGAATATTTGCAGACACCTCTAATTCTAATGCCTCCAGTTCCAGGACAGCCACTTATCATGTACTTGACTGTGTTAGAAGGGTCAATGGGGTGTGTTCTAGGCCAACATGACGAGTTTGGTCGAAAAGAGTATGCTATTTACTACCTCAGCAAAAAGTTTACCGATTGTGAATCCCGTTACTCACTGCTCGAGAAAACTTGATGCGCTTTGGTATGGGCTGCTCGCCGACTGAGACAGTATATGTTTGTTGGTGTAAGCCCTAGAGGCCAATACTTTTTGGTACTTGTATCGGATTATTCGTTTAATAATAAAAGGAATTTCTTTATTATGTTTGTCTTTCAGAATAATAAAGTCCCTAGAATAGTTAGTTTGTTTAATGAAATGTTAAGTGTGACTTAATCATGAGATCCCATTAAACATAAAGACATTATTCTTAAAATATCCGTAGTTAAGCTTTATTGCAAAGTGGGATAACATTAAAGCATTGAGACTATTATGAAGATAGACTGATGATCACATCTCATGGATCATGGATAAAGAGTTATCAAGTCTTGACATAGGTATAAATATTAGGAGTAATATTTATACCGGATTGACCCGCTATGAGAATACTACATAGTATGTTATGCAAAGTGTCATAAGTTATTCTCATGGTGATAATGGTGTATTACCACCCTTCGACCTGAAACCACTATGGACCCTAGATGTAGAGTCGGGTACTTTATTGCTGATCAAACATTATCCGTAACTGGATGATCATAAAGACAGTTGATGGGCACTCCACGAAGCATGCTGAGGGACATGAGTGTCCTAGATGGAATTTGCCAATCCTGCATAACAGGAGAAATGTCTAAGGGCCCAATATTGAACTGGACAAGGATGACACAGTGTATGCCTTGTGTTCAATATAGACATAGGGGCAAAAGGGAAATTGTACAAACATATATTATCACGAAAAAGGTTTTGTCAGATCACATGACATTTTCGTGACTTGGGTAGCAGTGATGTGTTGCTAGATACCGCTCACTGTTTATTATGTTAAATATATAATTTAATATAATTACCAACGTTACGAAATCCTACAGGGTCACACACATAAGGACAGTTTGATGAGAGATAGAGAAATCAAAGGAACACCGTAAGGTACGGTGCACTTAAGTGAAAATAGAAATTCGGATAATATAATAATAATTATTGTTATTTTATAATGGTTATAAAATAATAATAAAATAAATATATTTATTATAATAACAGTTATTATAATAATATATAATATTATTATGGATCATGTGAATTGGGCTTTTAGCCCGCAGCCCACAAGAGAGTCTATAAAAGGAACCCTTGTGATGAAGCTTTCACTTGATGCAATTTCGTTTTTGATTCTCTTTTCTCACTCAAATAATTCCGTTCGTAAGCAGCTAGCACTGTGACCGGAAGCTGTTCGTGTAGACTGAGTAGAGGCGTTGCACTTCATCAACGCTTGTGATCGCTGCATCAAAGATCTGAATCGCCACAAAGAGGTAACGATTCTATCACTGACCATGCTCATTCGTAAGGATCACTAAAGGAAATTTTTGTTTTCCGCTGCGTTTAGATCGCAATTTTCCTTCAATGTTGACCTATACCACACTGCTAATCTCAAAAATGGATCCTGTCAAGTATATTTTCGAGAAACCAGCGTTAACTGGAAGGGTTGCAAGGTGGCAAATGATTTTAACAGAATATGACATACAATATACTTCCCAGAAAGCCATCAAAGGAAGTGTATTGTTAGATTATCTTGCACAGCAACCTCTTGAAGATGACTATCAGCCAATGAAATTTGATTTCCCTGATGAGGACATCATGTACCTCAAAGCAAAAGATTGCGAGGAACCTATTCCGGAGGAGGGGCCAGACCCTGAATCTAAATGGAAGTTGATGTTTGATGGGGCAGTTAATATCAACGGATGTGGAGTTGGTGTTGTTTTTATCACTCCTGAAGGTGTTCACTTTCCCTTCACTATCAGAATTACTTTTGGCTGCACCAACAATGAAGCGGAATACGAGGCGTGCATAATGGGAGTAGAGGAGGCTATTAATCTTCGGATTAAGACCCTCGATATATTCAGAGATTCAGTCCTCGTTATCAATCAGATTACCGGCAAGTGGTATACACATCAAGAACACTTAGTTCCTTATAAGGATTACGCTAGAAGACTATTGGCGTTCTTCACGACGGTTAAGCTTTAGTATATACCACGAGATGATAATCAATTTACCGATGCATTGGCTACTCTTTCTTCGTCCGTCAAAGTCTTATGTTGGAGTTACGTGCCCAGGATTGATATTTCCCGGCTTGACGCATCAGCTTATGCTTTCTCTATAGATGCAGTGTCTGATGAGAAACCTTGGTACTTTGATATCAAGCTCTTCCTGAAAAAACAAGAATACCCAGCTGGGGCATCATCCAACGACAAGAAGACCTTGAGACGACTTACTGCTAGTTTCTTCTTGAATACAAATGGGGTTTTGTATAAGAGGAACTTTGACATGGTCTTGCTCAGATGTGTGGATAGACACGAAGCAAGCCTGTTAATGCAGGAAGTCCACGAGGGATCTTTCGGTACTCATGCAAGAGGACATGCAATGGCTAAGAAGTTGTTGAGATCGGGGTACTATTGGATAACAATGGATGCAGACTGTTGATCGTACGCCCGTAAATGCCACAAGTGTCAGATTTACGCAGACAAGGTACATGTTCCTCCCAGTCCGCTCAACGTCATGTCATCTCCTTGGCCCTTTTCTATGTGGGGCATTGACATGATCGGAAAAATAGAGCCTACTGCTTCAAACGGTCATTGTTTCATCTTGGTCGCGATTGATTACTTCACTAAGTGGGTTGAAGCAGCATCCTATGCCAATGTCACTCGTCAAGTGGTAGCCAGATTTTTGAAAAGAGACATCATTTGCAGATACGGGGTGCCCGAGCGAATCATTACTAACAATGGTTCCAATTTGAATAACAAGATGATGGCAGAATCATGTCGGGACTTCCAAATTCAACATCACAATTCTTCTCCTTATCGACCAAAGATGAATAGTGCGGTAGAGGTGGCAAATAAGAATATTAAGAAGATTGTGCAAAAGATGGTTGTCACTTACAAGGATTGGCATGAGATGCTACCATTCGCGCTGCATGGGTACCGAACGTCAATATATGGTATGAAGGCATTCTTGTCTGTCGAGGTAGAAATTCCTTCATTGCGTGTGCTGATGGATGTGAAGCTTGATGAGGCTGAGTGGATACGTGCTCGATACAATCAGTTATGTCTAATTTAGGAAAAGAGATTAGCGGTTATCTGTCATGGTCAGCTTTATCAGAGGAGGATGAAGAGAGCATTCGACCAACGAGTACGTACTCGGGAGTATCAAGTAGGCGAGCTTGTGCTCAAGAGGATCGTTCCTCCAGGTTCGGATCACATGGGCAAGTGGACCCCAAACTACGAAGGCCCATTCATAGTAAAAAAAGTTTTCTCGGGAGGAGCACTGATGTTCACTACTATGGATGGAGAAGATTTCCAATCCCCTGTTAACGCAGACACAGTTAAAAAATACTTCGCATAAAAGACCCGCTGGACACAAAAACAGAATTAAAATCCAGGCAAGAAAAGGGCATCTCGGCGAGCTAAAAAACAGAATAAAAAGCTCGGGCAAAAGTTAGGGAAAAAATGTACACCTGTTGAGTTGAAAAGCTACATCGGACAGCTCAGGCAAAAAAGGGTATCCCGGTGGATTGAAAACCTGAAAGGGCGATCCACGCAAAACAAGGGAATAAGCGAACAACTGTGATCCGGGTAATCTTAACCAAATCATCGTTTCGTACAGCCGTATGTTGCACCCCAAAATTTTCCCTCACAAGACAAGACTTTGTGTACTAAGAGGTTCACAAGGTCCACAAGGTTCACAAGACATCTCATGAGGTTCACAAGGTTCACAAAGTTCACAATTAATCAGAAGATGTGAATTCCCTCAGACAATGCATCCTCCTAAGCAATGCATCCTAAACTAGGGTTTTGATTTTAATCAGGCTAAATGGACTTCCAAGACTTCAAGTGAGATTCATAACATCTTATATATGTTTAAGAATCCCCATGTCAAGTTTCAAGACTTTTCTCAAAGGTTTGCTCAGTCAGATGATCAGATAGGTCAAAATCAGTCAAAGTAGTTAAAAAGTCAAATTAAGGTCAACTGTGGTCAAACCAAAGTCAAACTTCATGATTTTTTGCCAACATCAAGTATATGAAGTAAAATTCATCATTTGATCAATGGTTGATCATGATTCATCAAGGAGATTTCAGATCATCAAGAATCAGGAGTTTCTAAATTAGGGTTTCCTCAGGAAAAGTCAACTGAACTTTGACCAGCCATAACTTTCATATGCTTCATCAAATTTTTCCCATCCAAATCTCATTTTGAAGGAAATTGAATTCTATACAACTTTGTGTCTCACAAGCCAAGCCCAAAAATGCTTCATTTGGAAGGTATGGGCTAAGACATTATAGGTCCTTTTGAAAGTCAACAAAAAGTCAACAACTTCAAAAGAGCATAACTTGAGAATGGTAAAAGATATGGACATGAAACCAATGGGGTTTGTTATAGGACTCTTTAAGCTTTCCAAAATGTCCAAGAACACCCTCATAGCATTAAAATTGAAGTATTTGTGCCCTTTCAAAGTTGGGAAATTTTTGGGAGGTTTATGAAGCAACTAGGGCCTTAAAACCAAATTCTTCCAAATGGGCTTGCAATTTTGTGATCCAAACTTTAACATGACATCATGCACGACCCAACCCTCATTTATTAAGATTTTTTATTATTTTGATTTAATTTATTTTGATTTTATTCATTTAAAACCATTTTAAATCAAAATAAAATATGAAAATTGAATATTTAAAAGCGATTCTTCTTCTAGAAACTCTTAATGACCATTTAAATTGATTTGATGCTATCCAAATTCGTGCTAAGACATTATAGCATGAAAATATTTGATTTTTTGACTAATTTAGCAAGGAGATTTCTTCACACTCAAGGTATCCATTAAGCCCACAAATCCACCACTTTTCTGACCTAATTCCATTCTTCTTTAAGTATACAAACTACACAAACACAAAGGGACGAAAATTGCAGCCTCAAGGATAAGTTTCATAAAGCCAAAATTCTTCAAAAATTTGAAATTCGGATTTTAACTTTTTGTGGTTTTTTAGGTGAAATAAGAACATCAATCGCTTCCTTGATCATCACTGAACACATCCCAATCATTATTATCATCAGAAACATGCTCATATGCATAAGCCGAATCACATTTGTTGTGTGTTCTTGAATTTTTCGAATGCATAAACTTATGATTTTTTACTGGATTTTGATGATTGTATGATGTTTGTAGTGTTCTATACATTGTTTCTGGCTGGTTTGTTTGAAGCTTTTGTGCAGGTATCAACAATCACCATTATTAGGGTTTAAGCTCCCGATTTGGGGCTTTATGATTAGGGTGATATAAATAAATTCTAACAACATGGCTGGATCGTATATGATGTAAGGATCACTATGGCATAATTAATTTGTCAAGATTTTACAGGTTTCATGGTGATTGAGAAACCTAGATTCTGTTGCGAAAACAAATTCGTAGGAAAAATCCCAGCTAAATTCGTAGCTAATTTCGCAGGAATCCTGAGGAAGAAGATGGTGAAGTTGGCGCGAAATCCTGATTTGAATAATATGCTTATTTTATTATGAATTGTTTTCTGTTATATTTCAATTATGTAAGTAATGGCTCAGATGGTAAGCATGCGTGTGAATGAAGATCAAGACAGGGGTTCGAATACCACCTCCAACATTTTTTTGCTTTATTTCCCTTATGTTTTTCAGGCTAAAAATATAATAATCAGTGTTCATTCTACATTCACAAGCGCACGCTTGGTCTGGTGGCAGGGGTGTTGGTCCAAGAGATGGCAAACCTAGGGCCTGGGTTCGAATCCCAGCCCCAGGTAAGTCTGTTTTTCATTTTTTTCTTATTTTTTGATTTTTTGATTATAGTTTATTTGATTTAGTTTATAATAAATATTTAAAATAAAAATGTTCATGTTCTTATCTTATATATATTTCAAACTTATATTTTCAAAAAAAAATAATAATAAACTTTATTAATAAAATTATTTAATATTTATATTATAGTATATTATTAATATTATATTGTTTTTGTATAAATAATTTAATCATGTTTATATTAAATAATTAACCCTAAAAAAATTAATATGTTAAAACCCTAATTCTATTTTCTAAAACTCATAAACCCTAATTTATCTTGATTAACCCTAATAATTTTTTATAAACTCTAATTATCTTATAAATCTTAATTTATTTATTTAATTATGTATATTTATAATTTGTATATAGTTTTTATATGTAAATAATTTAATTAATTAACTAACTCTAACTTGTTTTTTCTAAATAATTAAAAAGCCTAATTTTATTTTATGAATATAATTTATTATTTGTATATGTTTATTTAATTATAATTAGATGTTTTTTTAATATGCATATAAAGTTAAATAATTAGATTATTAATATTCATTATTTATTTCTTTTATTAAAAATCTAAAAATAATTATTTATTTAAAATTGAACTTTTTTTTATATTATTATGCTAATTTCTTCTTCTTATATTTATTTTGTTTATTATTACTAACTTCTTTATTTATTTATCTATTATGTGATTATTTATTTTATTATTATTATTACTAACCCATTTAATTATTTATTTATTTGCTTATTTATTTTAATTGTTTTAATTGTTATAATGTAATTGTACCAATTATGTAATAGTTGTGGTAGTATTTTTATTATTTATTTTTAAATGTCATGGTTAGTAAAATAGGGAGTGATAATCTATGTGTTTTAAAATCAATTTAGATCATTAAATCTCAAGATAAATATTTGAATTGGCACACTCACACACGTAAGTCGATCCTGGATCGCCATCTCACTTCTTAAGGGTTACCTCTCAAGTTGCCTAAATAAAAGGTCAAGTAAGGTGTAAAGCAAAGTCCCTTCTCTCATATCATCTAGTCCCTTAACAGATAAAAAGATCAAGTACCTTCATGGTTGCCTTCGTAATGATCTTGTCCCTTTCGAATAAAGATGATAAGTCCCTTTGAATTGCTTATACACCTTACAGTTGCCTAAATAACAGATGTCAATTCACTTGTCCCTCATACATCCAAGGTAATGACTACCTATTCCTTAATAATAGGGATAGTCTTACCATTTAAAGGATACTTAAGAACAGAAAAGACTTAACTTAGGGTAGGTTCCTCTTATGTACTTGCTCACTTTTCAAAAACATTTCAAACACTTCACATTTTTCAAGCAATTTTCAAAACAAAGGCTTTATATATATCCGTACATGGATCATTATAAAGTACTTAAGAAAATTTCTAAACACATATTACACTTCTTAAAAATATTTTAAAGTGAGCTAAGTAACTAAGAGCCTATGGATAACCATGGATGTAAAGGGTGCTAACACCTTCCCTTTACATAACGTACCCCCCGAACCCAAAAATCTTTTAAAGGTCTTTCCTGTTCTTTTATGCCTTTCCTTTGGATAAAATAAAAGTCGGTGGCGACTCTTGCTATCCGCAACATTTAACTAAAGTCAGTTCTCCCACCGTGTTACACCGTACAATATCAAAAAGATAGGGATCAATCCCCTCATCTTTTTCGGAAAGCAAAGGCAAGAATGGAGAGTTCTGAAGACATGTTGGTCATAGCAAGAAGGAAACTCATTGGGATGTCGTGCCCATTGCCATTAGGATAGTTTATTTTCTCAATTTTATGGTAGCTACCTATTTCCAGGTGGTTGCTTCCTGATGTAAAAACTTTGCCTATTCAGAGGCCTTTCAATAAAAGGATATTCAGTCAAAAAGCTATGTTGTATTTATTTTTGTTTGCAAAAATGTCCTGAATTTTTGTCAAAAGGAACATTGCATTTAAAACATGGTGTTTGTTTTCTAAATAAAAATGACACTGCAGGGAAACATTTAAAACCATCTTTGAGTGTCGGGTGAATATGAATGAACATATCACACCATGCAAGTCCCCGAGGCACATATGTGTATTCTGTTGTTGCAGGTTTTGCAGGATGGCGTCACATTCTCCCAAACAGAATTTTCCCCAGCTGAGTTAGGGCAGGTGGAATCCCCAAACAGATTATCTTTCCACAAGGGAAGTATGCCCAGCAGGCAGTGGGAGGATCAGTTCACCATAGAGTTGTAGCTGTCAGAACTCTTTTCCTAGCAAAGGTTATTTGACCAAGCGTCTCCCCAGCCGTGTTGGAAGATCGTCATTTCCCTGCAGAGTTTCAGGATTAGTATACAACCATCATTGAAATATCCCCAGTCAGAATTAGGCATTGTCAAAGCCTCTTGGTCTGGTTCTCTCCTGCAGAGTTGTGATTCTTGGTGACAATCATGCACTTGTTTGATGCTCGTATGCATCCCCCAACACTCGTCTGTGTTTGATAATTGCTTTTGCTCGTCTGCATTCCCCAATGCTCGTCTGTGTTCGCACTTTGTTATTGCTCGTTGGTTTTCCCCAGCAGTTGCCCATAGTCTGTAGATGTTGTTGCTCGTCTGCACTTCCCAGCACTCGTCTGTGTGTAGCTTCCTTTTGGTGCTCGACACTTGTCTGTGTTTGAACTTAGGTGAGGCTCGTATGCATTCTCCAACACTCGTCTGTGTTTGTTATCCGTTTAAAGCTCGTTTGCATTGGTTGATATTCGTCTGTATCATCCCTCACACTCGTCTGTGTTAGCCTATATCCTTATGTGTTGATTTGATAATCACTCTATTACTCGTCTGTATTGCTGCTCCAAATGCTCGTCTGTGTTGGATTTCTGGTATTCGTCTGTGCCAGTGGTTGATATTCGTCTGTATCATCGGCTGAAGCGCTCGTCTGTGTTTCTTAGATCATCGTCTGATATTCGGTTGTATCATTGACTTATGGCACTCGTTTGTGTTCTCTTGATGATCATCCAATGCTCGTCTGTGTTGAATAGGTTTGAAGTCCTGACGGTGGGATTAAACATCAAAATGATTACCGGTCCTGGCATAACAGGTTTATCCGAAAGAGGTTCGTCTGTCTCAAGTGCCGCTTATCTACGCAAGATTTGTGAGAAGGGTTCGTCGAATCCTATTGTTGCACCTGGCGTAACAGGTTTACTCGAAGAAGGCTCGTCTGTCTTAGACCATATATCCATGGATAATATATGAGGAGGGTTCGACTATCCTAATCATGCATGTCTATCCCACAGACTTAAGTGCATCGCCGGTCCTGGCGTAAGGGTTTATCCGAAGGAGATTCGTCTGTCTCAGGTCATATATTTTGTAAAATGTATGAAGAGGTCTCGTGTGTCCAGTTCCTGGCGTAACAGGTATACGTGATGAGGGCTCGTATGTCCAGCACCTGGCGTAACAGGTTTGTTTGAAGAAGACTCGTCTGTCTAAGTTTTGTTATCCAAAGTAACAATTCAACTTGGAAGGAGCTCGTCTGCTTTCTCCCCACTTCAGTCACCAAAGCGTTATTTGGTTGGGTTTATTTCCCATTGCTTGGATTCTCCAGCAGAGTGCAAATTTCAGGTTTTCTTGGTATTCAACCACAGTTCATCTTGATCGGTCGATAGCCCGTGCTACCGTCCTTTTCAGATTAACAGTTGTTTGAATAGGGGCAGCTGTAACACCCCAAATTCTCCCTCTTCTTTTTAAGCATCATCATCATATCTTAATCATCATCAGCATATCATATCCTTGGCACCTTTGAATAAAGAAGTAAAGCATAACATTCTCATGTTTTAGCATTAGGCATATGATCAATTGTTGGTGGATTTGAGGCATTACAAGCTATAGCTAGAGGCCCAGTGGACTTGTCCAAGTCCCATGAAGAGTCTACATGACATTCACAAGTTCAAGATTCTTTACAAAAGCCCAGAAGATTGGGAGATCATCAGGGAATTCAAGCTAGGGCAAGCTCCTACACAATGGTTCCCAAATTAGGGTTTCACTTTCAAGCAGGAATTCTTTGTAACTTTGGCCATTTCATATGGGAAAAGTCTTTCATATGATAATAGGATCCTAGGGATGAAATTTGGTGAGAAAATTCCTTGTGGAAGGCAGTTATTTCATCAGTTGCTTGCATAAGAAGAAATTGGTCAACTGTGCATTTTAAAAGTCAACTGTGAGAATTCAAGAGGTCCAACCCCATTTTTCAAGCCAAGGGATATCCTTTAGACCTTAGAAGAGGTTTGGCAAAGTAAAAGATCAAGAATCAAGGGGTTTTGAAGAAGTTTCCATTTTTGGCATATGGTTGGTTATGGACTTTCCATTTTTGGCAACTTTTGCCCTAATTTTCAAAGGCTTCTTTCATGGTGAAAAAGATCTCAAATGAATTTCCAATAAACATGAAAGTGGTAGGGTAGGTTCTCCCATTTTCATAAAGTACAAGTACATTTTCATAGCCCTCATGGATCAAGAGATATGGCCTTCGAAAGTTCTTTTTTTTTTCTCGGGTTTACCTTAAAATCCAAGTTTCCACCAAGTGCAAAAACCCATATAGCTCAATTCCAAGCTGATTTATGGACAAAATAAGATCATGACATCACAAGGCATTGCATGAGACACATTTTGCTCCAAAGAATCCACCAAATTCGTGCATGGAATGAAAGATATTTCACAAAGTGTATTTTTGCAAAATCACAAGCAAAGCATGTTGCACTCACATCCAAAGGTTAGGATTTATCCAAAGGAAATAAGGGGATGGATTGAAGTCAGAATTCACACATGAGGGAAGGATTGCACGCGTGTATGAAGCAATCACACATTTCATGCATTTTTGCAAATTCACCTCAATCACACTTCTCATGCCACCTTTACTTCAGAAACCTTAATCAGGTGAAAGGATCAATGATATAAAAGCAAAACATTCACTGAATTCGTGCATACACTCTCTCATTTCTCATATTCAAATTCTATTTCACTCTTGCATTTTTCTTCAAATTTCTCTCCTCAAGCTCTCATTTCATAATCTCTTCACATAATTTTCATCCTTGAGCTCTAAGGATCACATTACACTCACTCATTCAAGCTGAGAGTGAAGAATCATTGAGGTTCCATTCAAGAGCAAGAGCATTCGGGTTCCAAGATCCATCTTCTCTCAAGCTCCATCTTGCATTTATTTTGCAAGAGGAGGTCAAAGTGTGTGGATCTGCAGCTGTAGGAGCATTTTCTTGGAGTTTTAGAGGATCTTCAACCTCAGGTATGCTCTGGAATTCATGGATCTAGAATTGAAATTAAATGTAGGTATTGTGTTGTGCTTGTTGTGTTAATGATTTTGTAATGATTAGATTCGAAAATGCTTGAATATTGAGTTTGTTATGTTGATCTGAAATTTGATATGCAAAAATGTTTTGCTCGATTTGCTTTGTTTGTTGACTTAATAGGGATTTAGATGTCATATTCATGATCAGCTTGTCTTAATTATTGGATCTGGAGATTATAATGTCTGTTTGTGATGATTTGTTCATGAGTTTGAGTTTTCCGGTGCCGGAGCTAGGGCCCCGGTCACCGGATTCTGGAATTTGATAACTGAAGAAGATGATGTTTGAGCAATTAGATGTTTGATCTGGACGGCTAATTTCGTCACAACGCATTAAAATCCATGCTCCCCCTCACGTGTTTTGTGTTTCATATTTGAATCTGAATAATACATGTTATTTCGCACCCATGGTAGCTAATGTGTACACGCACGTGATGGCTGTTGATGTTTTGACCTAGTGAGATCACTGACTTTGATCTGGTGCGTTTGCTTGATCCAATGGCTTATTATTTTTCTAGCATTTTTGAATTTCCATGGTAAATATTGTGTCATGCGCTGAGATCCACTGGGCCTAAGTGCTATTCGCACCTCTCCTTTCAATAAGCCCAAGCAAATTGAACTGAGTCCCTTGCTGATCACACCTCTGGTTCTTCTCTTTTATTTTTTATTTTTCATTTTGTTGGTAGTTTGATTTTTAATTTTTTAAAATAGAAATAAGTTCATAAAAATTCCAAAAAAAATTCATGTATGATATTTTGAGTTTTCTTTAATTTTTGACATTTTTATTTTTCATTTATTTTCATTTTCCACGCTGGAATTAATTGTTGCTTTTATTAATTGCTTTTATTTCACTTTTAATGCATGCTGTCTTGTACAATTTCTATCTTGATCACTAATTTGAATTTTGAATTGATTCTTTTTGTTATGTATTCATATTGAGATGTAGTTTGTTGATGATTTTTTCTCTGATTTTTATAAGTTTGCTTGATTATTTTTTATCCTTAACTTGTGCATGAAGTTTCATAACCCTAATCCATGTTTAGGCCCATATTTGACTTGCTTAGCTTCTGATTTTGATTCTTTCCTTTTGGCATGTTCATATTGTATGTTTGAAGAGTCTTTATGCAAGTTTGTGGAATTTTTGGATATATGCTTGATTTGATTGGAATTTTGTTCTTTGCTTATCCTCTTTTGCATCCTTTTTGGTCATATGTTTAATCCTTAGGTTGGGAGGGCACTTGTGCCAACTCCCTTAGTTTGTTTAGAACCCTTTTAGGATGTGGATACCTCTCTGGTCTTGAGTTGATGTTTATACCTTGAGAAATTTTGTGGTTGCTTGCCTTTGAAGTTCATTCACTTTTGTACATGTTCACCTCACTTCTTTTGCTTCTTTGCTTCTCATGATGTTAACGTTAGGCTTGTATGCTTCTACTCTTCATATCTTATGTTGCTTAGGCACATTCTTGACATGCTAGGGTTCTGGTCTTGAAGTTTGTGATGTTGTTTTGTTTAGTCTGCTTTGTGTTACCTCATGTTTGTTTTTCTTTGTCATGATAATCCATAATGCTTCATGTTGAATTGTATAGTCCCTTTCTCATTCTTATGTTGTGTATTTGCATTTGACATTTGTGATTGAAATTCCACTTCTGGTTGTGTGGCTTTGGTTTGATCTTATGCCCATTTGGTGTTTCATTTGTTATCATTTTGCTTTTGTCATGATGTTTGCTTATGTTACTAACCATTTCAGGGGCTTTGGTAAGTGAGAGGTATGGATGTGATTCCCACATCTCCAATCCTTATCTCTTTTTTTTCATGATATTCTCTTACTTGTGTTTGAGGGGCATAGGCCTTCCTTTTTTCGTCTTCCCTTCTTCTCTTTCTCTTCTTATCTCTTCCTTCTTTAGGATAGTAAACCTCACTAACCTAGGACCTCCTTTGCATGATAACAATTAGTATTCATTAGTTCCCCATTAGACTTTTACCTTTAAGATACTTTTGTTTCTCTTCTCTTCTCATCTCAAAACCCTAAAAAACACCTTAATAAGGATTGAAATGGTCTCCTGTGCAATAGCCTTATTCCATGAAACACTTGTAGTTTTCCCATCTTGGGATAGTACAAGCTTGTTCATCATGATGCACAAGTCTGATCATGAGACCATCTTCATCAAGAAAATCATAAAACAAATTTCTTCATCATAAATTACAAAAAACACATAATAAATTCAATGAGTTAGTGAGACTAAGCCCTAATCTCTGGAATCAATTTTTGGGGATCTTCTCCTTACTTGAGTGTGCTTGTTCTATTATTCCATCTTGGAATGTAGTATCAAGTACACATTCCATGGAAAAGAGTTTGAGTTCACTTCCTTGTGACACACTCATAAAAAGCCTCTAAAAAACACAAACAAACAATAATCGTCTCTCCTTCGAGAATTCTTTTCTCATCTCCTTCGCTCCGTCCGCGAACTTGCTCTTACTTGTCATTTTGCAAGACGGTTACGCACTCGTCGTCCGAGCCTGCAACACCTGAGCATTGACATAGGCAATTCAAGCCTTAAGACACAATCAATCTTTTCCACCCCTAGTTAGGGGAACTACGGCGACTCTGATTCTCATTGTCCAGATGAGGTACGTAGGCAGCGGGGTAGGGCCCGTTCGAGCACAATCTTTATTTTCCCTACATTTTTCCTTTTCATTTCTTTTTTAGTTCCCTTTTCTTTCCTTTTATCCAATTTCAATTTCAGTTTTGCAGCAACTTTCATTCCTTCACCCTTTGAAACAGTTTCTTTGCAAGCGTGGATCCCGTCGGGTACGGTGGACGATCTGGGGTGCTAATACCTTCCCAGGTCATAACCGACTCCCGAGCTCAGTCTCTTTGGTTCACAGGACCCGTGTCCTTCCTTTTCTTCTGGTTTATGCAGCATTACCATTCTCGTTCCTTCGGGATAAAAATGCATGGCTGGCGACTCTACCTCTTTCCGCGCCACTTTCACGTTTGTACCAGGATGGAAATCCGGGGAGCGACAACTACGTTTGGACTAATCGTCCATTCGTCACACACTGTTACATCATTCAAGTAAATAAATTTTCAAAACTTGCATGAACATCGCATTGAAATTACCATTTGTAAATGATCAATTTTAATTGCAAGTCAGTCTATGACACCAGGGATGTTCCTACAAAGAGCAATCACGAGGGAACTTGATCATTCAACAATGATGACCAGAATCGAGAGCATCGTGTTAGTCTATAGAACAGGGGCATGTTATCTAATGGTTTTGTCGATCAAGGAATCTGTTAGGGTAAAGCAAGATCCCAACCATCAGTTGATTGAGGAACATCATTCAAAGCCAGTTGATCAGAACTGAATCTACCAAACAGGGGCAGGCCACCCGAATTTTCTGTTGACCAAGGATGAATTCTTCCAATGCTCAAATAGAATAAGTCAAGTCGTTTCCATGCTCATATCGGGGCAAGACTTCCAGAGTTCACCAAGTGCAACTCTCCTCAAGAGAACATCCAAGTTTGCCATTCCAAAGTTGGATAATCAGTGACAGTTTGTTCAGAGACTCACCATACAGGGGCAAAGTTTAGCTACACATAGTAGGTTATATCAGTGATCTCCAAGTTCAAGACGAGTATCGGGAAATCGTGTTACCCACCCTCGCCGTGTCGTCCTTCTCAACATAGAAGCCTTGCCATATAAGACCTTTCTTCCCATCCTTGGGAGTTTTTCTAGCTTTTCATGAGCATTGCATAAATCATTTGCATACGTTATTCATGTCGCTTCGCTAGAGAATACGCATCATAAATGCATTGAGCGAAACCCGTATCATCAATCTCACACCAGAGGGCCTCGTAACCCAACTTTTTGACACTTCAAAGTCCAGTTCTCGTCTGGCAAGCAAACCCAAAGTCCAGTTCTCGTCTGGAAAACTATTCAAAGTCCAGTTTTCGTCTGGCAAACCAACTTCAAATACTAGTTCTCGTCTGGTAGGCGAATCTTAACTAGTTCTCGTCTGGTCACCTCTTTATTTAGTCTGTTGAACGCCAGTTCTTGTCTGGTAATCATCCTTTTTCAGAGTCAATTCTCGTTTGACAATGAACCCAAGGAGTCAGTTCTCGGCTGACGACTTATTCTTTGCCCATCAGTTCTCGTCTGTTGGCTTACCTTTAATAAACCGGTTCTCGTTTGGTAATTCACTTTCA
The DNA here is from genome assembly GCA_963966055.1 of Lathyrus aphaca. Classification (NCBI taxonomy): domain Eukaryota; kingdom Viridiplantae; phylum Streptophyta; class Magnoliopsida; order Fabales; family Fabaceae; genus Lathyrus; species Lathyrus aphaca. The sequence goes on from OZ014521.1 coordinate 491,588,132, forward strand.
AAGTCCAATTGATTGGCAACCAAAAACACAAAAATACCAAAAATCTCTATCGACCTGGCCCCGGCCGCCTAACCATCCTTGTTTCATCTCCCGCTTGCATATCATCATATCCTTAGCATCATGAGCATACGTTTACATCTTGCATCATTTGCATCACATCTTCATACTGCATGGTTTCCATTTCTTTGTGTGGGGCAATATCATTACAAGGCACAATCTGGGGCAGTTATCTCAAGATCTGTGGAATTTCTGCGAGAGTTTGAAGATACTGGGGCAACTCTGGATGCCGAGTCTTCTGTAAAATCCTCTGGAGACGATCTCTTTATAGACGATGTAATTTGAGGCGTAATTAAGGAGTAAGGAATGCTTGTTCACTCTCGGTAACTAGTAGGCAACTGTCGAGCTCAGAAGTTTGAAGCACCGAGTTAATTTTCAGGGAATGTCTGGTATTTATTTTACCAGCAGGGCTTTGGAAGTTTATTTCTTCCCCGAGCATAATCTTCCTTCAGCTGACAAGTTTCCTCTTGAGGAGTTGTTTATTCTCACAGTTAAAGTCCAATTTTCATTGGCATATCTTCCCAACACATTTGTCATACTATACCTGGGGCACAATTTTGTTTATTGTGATCTAAATTCTCCAGCAAAGTCTCTCCTCAGCAGAGTATGGCCAAATTTGTTTCTCAACTAAGCCAAAAGGTTGTCATTTCCCCAGCTGAGGTAGAGCAGAAGGTATCCACAACATAACTTCAAGGATAATTGAACTGTTCTCATCCCCAAACGGAGTTATCTTTCCATAGTGATGTATTCCTAGCAGGCAGCTGAAGGCCTGACTTCCACGCAGAGCTTAGAATTGTCAGAATTCTTTCCTCAGCTAGAGTGTTGATGAAGCATTTCCCCAGCCAAGTCGGAAGATGATCTTTCCCCACGGAGTTTCATGGTCGAGATTCACAACCATCATTGAAATATCCCCAGTGAGAAGTTGCCAATTTATTTTTGGCCAGTGTGACAAATTAATACAAACTTTTGTTCATATTTCACTCCTCAACCAAGTATTTCCAATATATCTTGGTCTCCTCAGCAGAATGATAGTCAGAATGTTCTCATACCCAACAGAGTTACAAATGGCATTCTCCCTTGCAGAGTTGTTACTCTCTTCTCAAATCAACTAATATTGTGTTGACCGCGTTGTCCCGTGTCAACGGACCTGTGGTAGATGGATAGTTTGATACCATTCTCTTATCAGATCGCTCGATCTTGTTTGGTTTTCAAATCTCTCGATATTGCACCGCCGTTAAAGTTCACTGCCGCTGTGGCAAGCTAGTAGTCGCCTGGTGTCGTACCAAAAGACATGTTTGAGTCGTAAATCGCTTGATATTACATTCTCGTTTTCTTTGGTTATGAATCGCTCGATACCATTTCCTTAGCAGATCGTTTGATCTTGTCCGAGTTGTAAATCGCTTGATATTGCTCCTTGTTGCTTGAGTCGTAAATCGCTTGATGTTACGTTCTTTGCTTCCTGGTTATGGATCACTTAATGCCATTTCCTTAGCAGATCGCTTGATCTTATCCAACACTCGGCCGTGTTGAAGAGGTTTGAAGTCCTGACGATGGGATTAAACGTCAAAATGGTTACCGGTCCTGGCGTAACAGGTTATCCGAAGGAGGTTCGTTTATCTCAAATCATACGTTCTTAGGACTCGTATGTCCAATTCCTGGCGTAACAGGTTTACTTGGAGAGGGCTCGTATGTCCAGTTCCTGGCGTAACAGGTTTGCTTGAGGAAGACTCGTCAGTCTAGGTGTTTCTCACTTGGTGTAACAGTGTAGTTTGGAGAGAGCTCGTTTGCTTTGTCTTCATTTCAATTACCTAGAGTGTTATTTGGTTGGTAGAGTGCAAATTTTAAGGGTCTTTATGGTATTCAATCACAGTTTATCTCGAACGTCTAATAGTCGTTGCTCTCATCCTTTTCAGATCAACAGTTGATTGAATAGGGGCAGCTGTAACACCTTAAAATTTGCCCTCTGATTTTCTATCTTTTTCTGTTTTGCATTCATACGCATATTCCCTTAGGTCATATCATTTGCATCGGCTCCTGAGGCACGAGATCAATATTTTATGAGGATTAGGTTTTCACGTCCTATTTATGGTTATCAGAGGAATTCAAGGTTTTGGCTACGCAGTCATTGGTAGCATCATGCTATTCGTTTGTCCTATCATCAGCAAAAAATGTAAGTCACGGTTTTCTTCATCATCAAATTACAAGGCCATGCTTCTTTTCTAAGCATCTCAGAGTATTCCCCTTTCTCAACATCTCAAAAGCTTTGGTTTCGGTTCAAGTGTGATTGTTCATTCACGAACTGGTTCAGAGGGATGTTTGACCTAATCTTGGTCAAACTGTCACGTTTTCGTTTCAATTCATGTTGTCCATTTCAGTGGACTGTTTATTTGTCATGGTGCATCCAAGATCAAACTGCGGTGTGTGGATTTTCTTGAGGTTATCAAGCAGTGGTTTGTGTGAAGTTTAGTTCATAAAATCTGGTTTTATCATGATCCATCAGGTTTAGTCGTGTTCATATATGGATTTATTTTCCTTAGTGTGTTCAGCGATTAAGGTAAGGTTTTAAATCGATTTAAATGGTGGTCATTTCAACTGCGAGTTGTTCAGAGGCGATTGTGTCCATTTTTTGTGTGTGTGGCGTGTGGAAATTAACGCAAGTTGATCGGGAATTCATGGTTGTTCGTATTGGGGGAAAGTCGCAAATTCATTATGACAATTTCGTTTGTTATCTAATTTCCATTTTTTCCTTTATTCAAGCGTATCCATTTTCCCGATTTTCCAATTTTTTTTAACTATCCACATGTCTATATCACAAACCTTCTTCCTTTCCTAAATTCCACTTTCTATCCATTTCTATAATATGCACTTATCCTATTAAGTCTATATCTCATTTTAATTTCATTTATTTTTCTTCTTAAAATCCATTTCTCTACTAAACCATAGCCCATTAGTCCATCATTTATTACAAAACCATATTAAACATTTTATTTTTTAGTTTTCATTACACCCATTAAAACCCGTTATTCATTTGCTATTACAATTACAATAATGGTCCATGTTAGAAGGATTCAAAGTTCATTTTTCATTATAATAAATACCAACAACCAAAAAAAATAGAACAAAAAGGAAAGGAACGAAAATGAGTTCCCAACTTGCTGTAAAGTTCATTTTATGAGCCACTCCAAACTACAACCACACTACCACCAAAACAAATTTCATGCCAAAGGACCATGGCTCACACGCCTCCACATTTTTTCAATCTGGCCCCACCTTCACAATAATTTCCGATTTCCATTCCTGTATAACCATACGCGCGATACACACTAGCATTTTGTACAAAAAAGGTCAGCAACAAAACTCACAAACTCAACTTTTTCCTCTGACTCCCTGTAAAATTAAAAACTCTCATTAATTTCAACTCACCACACCTTCATCATCCCTGCTAAAACCAACCTTCAAATACCCTCCTTCACCTTTTCAACATCCATAACTTTTCTTCAAATATCACAAAACATAGCAACCCCTTTCTTCCATTAAAACGGCCTCATCACGTTTTCTCCAACATCACATTCTTCAACAATATTCTCCAAACCTTCATCGACGATAAGCACACAAAGAAACCATTACCCGGCTCATCATTCTCAAACCAACTCCATTAATCTTCTCCTGAATTCTTTATCCGAAAACCATCCAAACAACAACCCGATATGCCTTCAGAACCTCCGCTTTCCTCTATCCCTGAACAACCAAATACAACTCAATACACAAACCTCCACAACCTCAATCTTCGAACTCACCACAACCTTCATCCGTGACCACACTGCAACAACCCTTTCATCACTCCATTCTTCAATCCTTCAAACCATTATTCTACCTTCAAACTTCTTTCAGAACTCCTCAAACCATCACCCCTGTTTCGACAAATCCTGCAAAACCTCCATCAAACATCAAATCACAAACTCAGTTTCAACCAAAAGAAGAAAAAGAAGAAGAAGTTTGAATTTAAGAGTGAGACCGAGTTTTAGAGAGTTTCGAAACATTCGAGCGAAAGTTAAACACTCGCCATCATCGGTTTTTATTGCGATTTCGAGTGAGAAAGAGGCAGAATCCGAGGCCAAGGCAAATCGCGGAGAGAGACCATGAAGTTTGAGTTTGTTTGATTCGAATCGGCAACAGACCTTGAATCGCCGGCGAATCGGGAAAATGCGACAGGAGAGAAGAGGCTTCCGCAGCGATGAAGAAGGGAGACCGCGGGTGAGAAGAGGATGGTTTGGTCGTCGTTTTCGCCGCGAGGATCATGGCGTCGATGAACTCCTTCCTTTCCCGAGCAATGAACAGTGGACGACGATTTTGAGAGAGGATCCGTGTTGCCTCTTTTTCTTTGTTGTTTTTTTATTCTGCTTATTTTATATTAACATTTTATTTCTTTTTCTATTTAGAGGATTTCATTAGGTCATTGTTGATGGACATGGTCATAGCTCACCGATCTGCTTCTTGGATGGTATATGTTGTGGGCTTCTAAGCCCATCGATTTGTTTCTAATTTGTTGTGGGCTTCATAGCTTACCCATTTCCCTCATATTATGTCTTTTTTTTGTTTCAAATTTTTATTTTTACTAATTTTCTCATCATTTCATTTAATTAGTTGTTAATCAGTTTTTTTTAATTAACATTAAGTTGTAGTTTAGAATTTTATTTTGATAAAATCTTAATATAGTTTTAATTTTATTTTCTCCCTATTAATTTGTTTTAATTAAATAGAGTTTTTTACTTGATTTTGGGTTCTAGTTTGTTTTGATGTTTTGTAGGTTCATTGCTCGACTTCGATGATGGAGATTGTAGCTTGATGATGGATTTGTAATTATTTATTTTCATAATCCGGATGCAATTTGTACTTAGACTTTGATTTTGCACGGACTAATTCTTGGTTTTAATTCTGGATGCCGAAAGCCTATACTTGACCTTTGTCTGATGTCCTGATAATTGATAATTGTACTTGACTTTTAAATCTGTTCTGGACTTGATATTATTTTTTGAGTTTCTCTTGCGCGTATTGAAGAGGCAACGAACCTTCTCTGTTAGGTACCACTGAGACTTTTTTTTACCTTTAGCATGTTGTTGCATCTGGAAGTCCCACTGGTGTAGGCTCTGTTTGTGCATTGTTCGACTATTCCATATTTCATTCTCTTCTCCTTATCTTATTTCTTTTCCATCTCAACTTATTCCTCATCTTCTTTTATTCTTTCTTAACTCGAGGTGTGCTTAGGCCACCATGGTTCTTCTTCTTCTTCTTCTTCTTCTTTCCTTCTTCTCCATTAGGATAGAATTCAAACCTCACTAACCTAGGACTCCCATGCATGATAACATTAGGAGTAGTCTTCCCCATTAGATTTTACCTTTGAGATCCTTTTGGTGCTCTCTCTTCTCATCTTCAAACTTAACTTTAAGTCACTTTAATAAGGACGAGTCTTCTAATGTGACACGAGACTTTGCTATGAGATACTTGCATGCGTTCCGTTTCGGGGCGAGGTATAGGATATCCCTCGTGGTGGATAGGTCTTAGCATGAGATTACTTCACAAAGAAAAGCTAAAAAACACTTCTTAATCAAAAAATCACGAAAAAAAACTTAATAAATGTCAATAGGTCAGTGTGCCTGAGCCTTCACTTGCGGGACTAGATTTGGGGATTTCCTTCATAGCTAGGTGTGCCTCTTGCGCATTCCATTTCGGGATGATGTAAGAAGTACACATCCCATTGAGTAAGACTTAGGTACACTTACCTATGCAAACTTCAAAGCATAAAACTCCTAAAAAACACTGGACAAAAAATAAGCATCTCTCCTTCGGGAGTTCTTTTCTCATCTCCTTCGCTCTGTACGTGAACTCGCTCCTACTTATCATTTTGCAAGACGGTAGCACATTCGTCATCCGAGCCTGCAACACCTGAGCATTGATATAGGCAGTTCAAGACTTAATACACAAGCAATCTTTTCCACCCCTAGTTAGGGGAACTACAATGACTCTGATCCTCATTGTCCAGATGAGGTACGTAGGCAGCGGGGTAGGGCCCGCTCGAGCACAATCTTTATTTTCCCTACATTTTTCCTTTTCATTTCTTTTTCAGTTCCCTTTTCTTTTCTTTTATCCAGTTCAGTTCCTTTTCTTCGTAGCAGCTTTCAGTTCTTCACCCTTTGAAACAGATTTCTTTGCAAGCGTGGATCCCGTCGGGTACGGCGGACGATCTGGGTGCTAATACCTTCCCAGGTCGTAACCGACTCCCGAACTCAGTCTCTTTGGTTCGCAGGACCCGTGTCCTTCCTCTTCTTTTCTTCTGGTTTGCGCAGCATAACCATTCTCGTTCTTTCGGGATAAAAATGCCTGGCTGGCGACTCTAACCTCTTTCCGCGCCACTTTCGCGTTTGTACCAGGATGGAAATCCGGGGAGCGAAACCACCTTATAATCACTCTTCTTAATTATCCTCATGAATTCCTCTACCTCTTTTTCAAAGGTACTCTTCTCTTTAGCAAGAGTCATAACTTCTTTTGTAGCTACCTGTTTACCAGTGGCCTGTACTGCAGCTTCAACTTCATTGTTTGTTCGGAGAGTTTGTGGAGCGAAAAGTCATCCACTATGGGTAAAGCCACCCACTCCTCCAACATTTACAACAATTGGATCAACAACAACTAGGGCCTTGTCTTCAACTTTCTGTCCCTGAATATACACATCTGACCCATAGTGCCAAGGGACTGCTCTTTCACTTTCATATGGTACAGGTCCAGGAACAGTGATGGTTATAGGACTTATTGTAACAAGCGTTGCCTCTTGTGGTACGTAATAGTTACTGGTGCTGGTCTGTAAACACCCCAAATTTTCCCTCACTCATATCACAACATGGCTTGTGATCTTTCATTTTTGCATAAGAATAAGCATACCATCTCATATTGCATTTTTGTTTCATCTGCATAGTTCAAGTTCATCTGCATCTAGGGTTTGTGATCTGAGCAATCCAAGAATGCATCTGAGCCATCCCAAAGGCCTCAAATCTTTCCAAGAGGGTCCATGTGTGTTCTATCATCATATTATATCCCTCAAAGTTCATGGATATCAAGAGATCACAAGAACTGGTAAGGCATGGAAGCAGAGCTAGGGTTTTCACTACACAGATGACCAAAATTAGGGTTTTGGTTTCAGAGGCCTTAACTCCAAATTTCTTGGCCATTATTGTTTATAATGTTCTTAATATGTCATAAGGATCATGTGTACCAAGTTTGATGAAGAAACTCAATGTGGAAGTCATATGTTCACTAGGTAACTTCCTTAGCAAGTTAATTCAGAATCAGGGCAACTGAGGCCCCCAACAATGGAAACAAAGGGGTATTTTCATCAAATTGAAGTTATATGATCTTTATTTGATCTTAGAAGAGGTTTGAAGTTCACAAGATTGAAGAATTTTGAGCCATTTGCAAACTTGCCAAAAATGGAAATGACTTGTAATGGAAACTTTCCATTTTGGAAAAGTTTTTCAACTTCCTCATTTCCAACCAAAAATGCTTCAACTGAAAATTTCTTGGTCATGAAAGTTGTAGATTAGGTCTTTCCCTTTTCAAAAAGTACAAGAACATGTCTTGATTCATCCTAAAACTCAAGATATGGCCTTTCAATGTTGTAAAAAATCACATAATTTCAAGTTTCATGCCAAAGAGGGATTTTGCAAATTGGCATATTCAAGCATTCTAGTGACTTCAAATATGCACAAACACTTCACAATATGTCAAACAAACCTCAAAGGATCAGAATTGTGCATTGAACTTAGGGTTTCCATGACTTATGTTCCAAGAAACTTCAAAGAGTGATTTTTGCAAAACATGTGGTATCTCTTCATCCAAGTGATCCAGCTGCATAAAAATGATCCAATGGCCATCCATGAACTCAGCTGAGGCCAAGATACCCCTAAAGCCAGCTTTGAACCATGCCCATACCTCAAGTACATGATCACACTAAAATTCACCGTATTTCTGACTCTGATTTCGCATGCATTCTTAGCTTTTATTGTTATTTTGTTATGTTATTACTTTGTTTTCCGTTGTTTTCAGGTTTTTTATGTAATCGGGGCTTAAATCGAGAAAAGGAGCGAAAAAGGAGTGGAAACAGACGAAAACCTAGAAATTCAGCGTTTTACACTTACGACACCCACTGTGGCGGGCGCCATGGGGTCAGCCATGACGTGGCCACGTCTCAAGACCACTCCACAACTTCCAAGACCCACGATACCCACACTTTCATTCTCCATTGGCCTCATGGCAGGCGCCATGACCTTGTGGCGGGCGCCACAAGGCAAAAACAGTTCCCTCCACTTTTTAGTGGAGGGGGCATCCTGGTCTTTTCCTGCATTTAGTTTTCCTATAAATAGGACCTTAGATTTTCGTTTTTCATCATCCAAACTTAGAATCTCTTAGGCATATATCAGTTTTAAAGTAGTTATCATTCCACATCGGGGTGTTATTGCAATCGTGTGATCGTGTCTGTATACGTCTGTGTGATCGAGTTTTGGAGCACTCTGGGAGGAAGTTAATCATGCCGCCATTTTAATTCCAGTTCGTATTTTACTTTTCTGCATTGCTTTACTTTCTTTATTATCCGCACTCGCACTTTATTTTATTTATTTTCTGCACTCGCTTTACTTTCTTTATTATCCGCACTCGCACTTTATTTTATTTATTTCATGCACTCGCTTTACTTACCTTTAATTCCTGCACTCCCTTTAAATACCTTTATTTCTCGCACTCGCACTACTTTTATTTACTTTCCGCACTTGCACTACTTTTATTTACTTTCCGCACTCGCACTAAATTACTTTTATGAAAAATTATAAAAAGAACTTTTACTTTATCATGTCTAACTAAATCTATAAAGGTTACAATGTAAGGATCGTAATTGAACCAGTAATCCGTACAATTGTTCGTGGAAACACTTAAGGGCTATTTTATCTTTCAATTTAAGTAATTGTTTTTAACTATTTAAAAAACAGCCAAAAGCGCTTTGTCTAGTTCATTAGGAGTTTTTAGATTAAAAAGAAAAGAGATTTTAAAACGATTTTCGGACGCGTTATGAAGTTTAGAGTCTGGTTCGCGAGAACCTCTTTTTGCTAAGAAATCCAGGTTAAAATACTTTTCAACTTAGTTAAGGTACTATATTTCTTAAAAATAGGTTTACTACTCTAACGCAGTACGCACTTTTCTATCAGTGACAATAGGAGGGGTTTATTAGAGAGTACAACTCAGTTCTGAATACGCGAAAGCGACAGTTCCTGTTAAATTAGTTCTTTTCAAAGTAGAAAACATTGCCCATAAGTAGTTCTATTAACAAGTACTGGATTATCAATTGATTACGTGAATTACATTCGAGCCTGTCTTTTATTAATTGCTTAAAATTTATTATTTTATTTACTATTGCGCACTTCTTAAAACCCTTATATTCAGTTGCCTTAGATACACACCATAACAACAGGTACGATAGATTGACACTTGGTCTATGTGGATTTGACAATCTTTTATATTACTCTGACGTGTTCGTACACTTGCGAAAAACACGCATCAAGTTTTTGGCGCCGTTGCCGAGGACTAATTTCGTCAAATTTCATACCTTGTAGTTATACCGTTTAGACTAAGGTTGTTACCCACCGGTCAATGCGAAAGACTCGTAGTGCCGGAAGCTTAGTAGACCCTCTAGCTGAACCTGAACGTTACGCTCGCGCACGTTTGTTTTTCTATAGGAATAGGAGAGCTATGGCCGAAGATCAAAACCGAAGACCTCTTAAGGACTTCGCCCAACCATTAAACGAGGAACCTAGTTCTAGTATAGTAAACCCCGTTATCCCAGCCAATAATTTTGAACTTAAACCATCCCTGCTGCAATTAGTGTAACAGAGACAATTCACAGGTCTCGCTACTGATAACCCGAACCAACATTTAAAAAACTTTCTTCAGTTAGCAGACACCTTTAAAACCAATGGAGCTTCTCCTGAGGCGATACACTTAAGATTATTTCCCTTTTCCCTCAGAGATAAAGCTCTATCATGGTTAGATTCCCTTCCACCCAATTCTATAACAAATTGGGATGACCTTAGAAAAGTATTCCTTGCTAGATATTTTCCCCCAAGTAAGACCTCTCTTCTTCGAAACCTAATAACCAGATTTACCCAACACCAAGGAGAGTCGTTGTTCGAAGCCTGGGAGAGATATAAAGAACTATTAAGAGCATGCCCACATCATGGCTTAGAAAATTGGCTAATCATTCAAACCTTCTATAATGGACTTCATTATAACACTAAGATGAACATCGACGCTGCCGCTGGTGGCGCACTGATGAACAAACCTTACCCTGAAGATAGTTGCTTTATCGAAGATATGGCCCAAAACCATCAATCATAGGGAGTAGAATGAGCGACAGTGGAAAAGAAGGAAGCCCAAGGAGGAATACATGAGCTAAGCTCTATGGACATGATGCAGGCTAAAATGGACGCGTTGGCCCTTAGGGTCGAACATATGTGTACAACTCCGAATACTGTAGCTGCAGTTTCGCCGAATTGTGAGATATGTGGGACGCAAGGACACCAATCCGCCGAATGCAATATGTTAAATGAGACCAACACTGAGAAAGTGAACTACACCCAAGGGAACCCATTTTCAAACACATATAACCCTGGATGGAGGAATCACCCAAACTTCTCCAACAAAAATAATAACCCTATTCAAAATACCGCACCTCCGAGACAACAAGGTTACCAAGCCCCAAGAACAAATCAACCTATGCAACCTGTACCACCAAGTCCGAGCCTTGAGGAAATTGTAAAAAAAATTATCACCGCTAAGACACAACAAAACAAAGAGTTCATGAACCAAAACGTCCATGTTAACGAACTAATTACCCAGTTAGGAACCAAGGTTGATCAAATTATTACTCATAATAAGATGCTTGAAACCCAGATCTCTCAGGTAGCTTTAAACAAAGCCCCACAGACTACACCTGGAGGACAGTTCCCTGGACAACCTCAACAAAACTCTAAAGGGCAAGAAAATGCCATTACTCTAAGAAGTGGAACCGCTTATAAGGAACCTTCAAACCCTAGATTAAGTGAGCCCGAAACTTTTGAGAGAAATGAGGAGAAGGAACCAGAGGAATCTGAAAACCCGGAAAGTCAAGAAAAAGGAGAAGAACCTAAAAATAAAACCTATGTACCACCACCGCCATAAAAACCACCTATACCATACCCTCGAAGATTAAAGAAAACCCAAATCGATAATCAGTATCAAAAATTCGTTAAGGTTATAGAAAAACTTCACGTAGAAATCCCCTTTACAGAAGCCATCACCCAAATACCTTCTTACGCTAAGTTTCTCAAAGACATACTTACAAATAAATGTAGACTTGAAGATCTGAAACCCGTGGAATGTAATTCGATTTCTGAAAATAAGTTAGCAAAGAAAGATAAAGATCCCGGAAATTTTTCCATTCCTTGTATTTTGGGGAATCATGTCATCGAAAAAGCTTTTCTAGACTTAGGAGCTAGTGTGAGCTTAATGCCTTTAGCAGTTTGTGAGAGATTAAACTTAGGAGAATTACAACCTACTAAGATGTCACTTCAATTAGCCGATAGATCTGTTAAATACCCTATAGGCATACTTGAAGACGTCCCTGTTAGGATAGGTTAGCTGTTTATACCTACTGATTTTGTCGTCATGGACATTAAAGAAGATGACGACATACCAATCCTCCTAGGTAGACCGTTCTTATCGACTGCCGGAGCCGTAATAGATGTTAAAAAAGGGAAACTAACCTTCGAGGTAGGTAACGAGAAGATAGAATTTATACTTTCAAAATTCCTTATGGCACCTGTAATAGGAGATGCTTGTTATGCCTTAGATATCATTGATGAATGCATTAGGGAATTAGAACAAGAAGAAGAAACTGAATCTATAAAATTGCCATCAACCCTCATTTTGGAAGATGACAATTATAAAGAACCCTAAATTGATGATAAATTTCACGAATGTTTATCTCTTACCCCAGATCCTATGCCTTGCCCTATGAAACCGACCGTAAAACTTAAGGAACTGCCTAAAAACCTGAGATATGAATTTCTCGGTGAAGAAATGAACCGTCCAGTTATAGTCAGTGCTACCTTAAACCAAGAAGAAACAAACCAATTATTAGAAGTTTTACGTAGGTACCCCTCAGCCTTAGGATATAAGATCTCAGATCTAAAAGGAATAAGCCCATCCGTATGCATGCATCGGATTTTGCTTGAAGAAGATTCAAAACCTTCTAGAGAACACCAACGAAGAATAAATCCTATAATGAGTAGTGTAGTTAAGACTGAAGTTCTTAAGTTACTAGAGGCAGGTATAATATATCAGATCTCGGACAGTAAATGGGTGAGTCCTGTGCATGTGGTACCTAAAAAGGGAGGCATCACAGTCGTGCAAAACAAGAAGGGCGAACCTGTAGCAAAAAGAACTGATGGAGGTTGGCGTATGTGCATAGATTATAGAAAATTAAATAAAGCAACTAGGAAGGACCATTTCCCATTACCATTCATAGACCAAATGTTGGAGCACCTAGCTAGACACTCCTACTTTTGTTACCTTGATGGATATTTAGGATTCTTCCAAATACCTATTCACCCCGAAGATAAAGAAAAAACTACCTTTACATGCCCAGTTGGAACTTTTGCCTATAGAAGAATGCCTTTTGGACTCTGTAATGCCCCTGCCACTTTCCAGCGCTGCATGATGTCTATCTTTGTAGACTATTTAGATGGAATCATGGAAGTATTTATGGACGATTTCTCAGTTTATGGATCAGATTTCAAAAATTGTCTTATCAACCTTGAGAAAATCCTGGAGAGATGTGTAGAGGTAAACCTTGTGCTAAATTGGGAAAAATGTCATTTCATGGTCACCGAAGGGATTGTTTTAGGACATATAGTTTCCGAAAAAGGTATAGAGGTAGATAAAGCTAAAATAGAAGTCATAGAGAATCTAAAACCGCCGAAGACTATCAGGGAGATAAGAAGTTTTCTTGGACATGCTGGATTTTACCGACGTTTTATCAAGGACTTCTCCAAGATAACAAAGCCCTTAACCGGTCTTTTAATGAAAGATGCTGAATTCATCTTCGATGAAAAATGTACTGAAGCATTTAACCTTCTGAAGCAAGCTCTGATTTCAGCACCTATAATGAAACCCCCTGATTGGTCAGAACCGTTTGAGATAATGTGTGACGCTAGTGACTACGCTGTAGGAGCCGTTCTAGGTCAGAGAAAAGATAAAAAGTTACACGTAATTTATTATGCCAGTAGAACCCTAGACGCTGCACAGCTCAACTACGCAACAACCGAAAAAGAGCTCCTAGCTGTAGTTTTCGCCATAGACAAATTTAGATCTTATCTAGTAGGACCCAAAATTATAGTTTACACCGACCATGCTGCCATTCGTTACTTACTAAGTAAAAAGGATGCCAAACCTAGGTTACTTCGATGGATTCTATTACTGCAAGAGTTTGATTTAGATATCCGTGATAAGAAACGCATAGATAATGTAGTAGCTGGTCACCTATCTAGGCTAGAATACCTGAAACCTGACTCAGTGCCCATAAATGACGATTTTGCCTATGATAGACTAATAGCCAAACTAGAAACTATTGAAGATGATAACCCAGACCCACATGAGCATTGTCACTCTGCACCCTATGGTGGACATGCAAGCACATCTAAGACCTACGCCAAGATTCTTCAAGCTGGCCTATTCTGGCCTACTATGTGGCATGATGTCCATGCTTTCATTGTCAAGTGTGACAGATGCCAACGCATGGGAAATATTTTAAGACGTAATGAAATGCCTCTGTGAAATATCCAAGTAGAACTCTTCGACGTATGGGGTATAGACTTTATGGGACCGTTCCCACCATCTTTCGGAGATCAGTACATCTTAGTAGCTGTTGACTACGTGTCTAAATGGATTGAAGTTATCGCCGAACCCACGAACGATACCAGAATAGTCATCAAATTATTCAAAAATTATATATTTCCCAGGTTTGGAACCCCCCGTTTAGTCATAAGTGATGGAGGATCACACTTCATATCGAGAATATTTGATAAACTTTTAAGCAAGTATGGAGTTAAGCATAGAGTAGCAACACCATACCACCCACAGAACAATGGGTAAGTGGAAGTATCTAATAGGGAGATAAAACAAATTCTTGAGAAGACTGTCTTTATATCTAGAAAAGATTGGACACGGAAACTTCAAGAGGCATTATGGGCCTATAGAACCGCTTTCAAAACCCCTATAGGAACAACCCCTTATCAACTGGTCTATGGAAAATCATGTCACTTACCTTTTGAGTTGGAGCATAAGGCCTATTGGGCCATCAAAACTTTGAATTTGGATTACTTGACTGCTGGTGAGAAACGTATCCTTGATATCCACAAATTAGAAGAGCTCAGACAATCTGCCTACGAAAATTCCATCATATACAAAGAAAGAACAAAAGCTTGGCCTGACAAAAGAATCATAAGAAGAGACTTCAAAATAGGCGATCTTGTTCTTCTGTTTGATTCTAGGTTATGACTTTTTCCAGGGAAGCTTCGTTCGAGATGGACTGGCCCTTTCGAAGTATCTAAGATTCTAAGATCTGGTGCTATCGAAATCAAGAACCAAACATGTAAACCGTTCATCGTCAATGGACATAGGTTGAAGCCCTACGAAGGTGGTGACATCCCAACAACATACACCTGCCATACTCTGAGTTATCCACCATATCCTTCAGATGATGTATAAAAACCGGTCGTCGAGCTAATGACGTTAAACAAGCGCTGCATGGGAGGCAACCCATGGTTTTCTTATTTATGTACTTTTTTATTTTTCCTTTATTTTAAATTTTTTACTTTATTATTATTTCAGGACTAACGATTTAATGTTTTATGTGGTTTCAGAACTTGTTTGCTAACCTTGTGCAGAATGCAGAACCCCGATGACATGCATGTGGCCTTTAGAGACGACGCACAGAGAGAGCGTTACTATGTCCACATGAGACGCCCTATGGCACCTACGAGGTACCCTGACCAAGATTGCATGGATGCCTTGGGGATAGAGCCAAGCGTCAGATTCTTATGCCATCAACTCCAGTGGGACCAGTTTGACAATAGGAACAACACTTACAAGAACTTAACTCTAGAGTTCCTCAACTCGTTTCATTATGATCCTTGGGCTGGACCCGATGGACACGCCGTTTTCAGGTTGTTCGGGATTGACTACTCCTTCTCTCAGAAAGAGTTTGGTGATTTGCTAGGTTTTCAGACTACTCCTGATGCTATTCCAGAGACACCAATGGGGTATTATATGAGCAGAGAAGTGGAAAAGTTTTGGTCTAAAATCTAAGGTGGAGGGAGCCAAGATCCTTCCACCCAGTTTTCTCAGGTAATCCACAACCCTGCGTTAAGGTACTTCCAGATGATTCTAGCACATTCTTTCCTCGGTTTGCCAGATACAGAGACTCTGCTGAGTGAAGAGGAGATCTTCCTACTGTTTTGTGTGACTCAGTCTCGACCTGTTGCTTGTGGCAATTTTCTGTTGAAGGACCTTGCTAGTGTTGCCAGATCATCTGTAGGCATCATACATGTCAATGGGATTGTTACACAGATAGCTACTGCATTGGGTTTGTCTCGCAAATTATTGCACCTCAAGACCTTCTGCTGCTACACCACCCTGGATGTGGACTTTTGTTTTGATATAGGACTGATGAGGAGGGCCTCTTTTGAGCCCAACATGCTTAGATTACTGATCGACGACGAAGTGATACATTACTTTACATTACCAGACCCGCTGATGACCAGTGTCCATGATCCTGCCAATTCGAGTTATGCTTTAAAGGGTTATGGAGAGACTGTCGAAGAGCCGAAGTCACCTCCCTCCGCTGAGTACACTCCTACACCTCTTTCTCCCCGAATCACTGTTATGTCTAACAATATGTCTTTGCAGCCGCCTGATCTACAAACTCAGATTTATGAGCTCTGCAAGGAGACTACCCTGCTCAAGCAGGAAGTAGCGGATTTGGAATTACAGATTCAGGTATCTGATCTCACTCATGCCTCAGAGGCCGATGCTCTATATCAGGAGATTGAAGAGCTTCGGAGGGAGATTGCTGAGATTCGTGGATCAAACCAGGAAGAGAAGCCTACCACATGATTCGTTTTACACTGACGATATTACCCTAGTATTTAATTTCCTTTTCATGCTTTATTTTATTTCTCGCATCTCCAGACATATCTTATTGCATCTATTATATTTTCTTTTTTTCATATACTTTGAGTTTATCTTATATATATATATATATATATATATATATATATATATATATATATATATATATATATATATATTATTTCGTGTACTAATGTCAATTTTTCTCTTTTATTTTGATTTTTATTTTATTTTATTTTTGTCAAGCAAAGAAAAAATATATATAAGACAAAAATATATTCATTTTTGTCTTCATAAAAAAATATGCAAGCCTAATGCCTTGGAAAAGAGAAGAAAACGCTATCCGGACCCCCCCGAAGACCGACGATGCAAGAGGGCCCAAAGGAGGATTTAAAAAAATCCAAGGCCCATCAGGAAATGGCGTTGTGGCGGGCGCCACAGGCCCATGGCGGGCGCCATGCCGTCCTCCCCTAAAATGGGGTTGATCCTTCATTTTCACCATTTTCATACCTTCCATCTTCAAAAACCCATTTTTACAAGTTTCAAAAACCCCATTGAACCCTATTAAAGCTCTCCCATTTCCAAGATACCCACCATCTATAAAACCTATCCAAAATCCATTTTCATTTTCATCCACCACAAACCATAAAAATCAAACCTTTATCATTTCTCTCATAAACTATTTTCTACTATTTTTCACTTCCTAAGGAGCAACAATAATGGAGTTCAATGGATTTTTCCTTCGCGATGGAAGACCGGGTGATAGGCAAAGAAAGATTATTCAGAGGCTTCAGAGTCGAGAAATTCTCTCGACTAGGTACGTCGATGATAATTGTCTGTATGCTTTGGGTCTTTATCATAGTGTTTTTAATTTATTAGATTTTTTAGGCTTGCATAATATTTTTATTAATCAGGAACCTACCTATGAGAGGCTGACATTTGAGTTTTTGAGTTCATTGATATACACTTTCAGTCCTAACACTGCTAGCACAGTCGGTACTGTTAATTTTAAACTGTTTGGAATTGAATATGAATTCAGTACCGACGAACTAACAGGCTTGTTAGGAATCCCTCATAGGGAAGGTGCGATTTGTGAGGCACCTTTGGATGCGGAATGGTCGGCCGAGGTATTTTCCTTCTGGCAGAGGCTTTCAAGTACTTCAATAAATTCTTTTGAAGGAATACTTGCGTCGACCATCCATAACTCGGCCATAAGAGATTTCAGATATCTTTTGGCATGTACTATTTTTGGCCGGGAGAGTCCAAACAAGGTAAACGCTAGAGAACTCCTATTTTTGCAAGGATGCCTCACTAGGACCCATATCAATCCGGTCCCGTTTATGCTTGCACACATGGCTTTACTTACTAATAAAACAGGACCGATTGTTTTTGGAGGACTTGTTACGTCTATTGCTCGGGCTCTTGACCTGAACAATGAGATAGCTACACTTGAACCACTACCTCCTCGCACAATTAATTTAAAATTTCTAAAAGACATGAAATTGTGTCGAACAAGGAGAGAAGGTGGTTATGAGTTGATGGTTCATGGGGTAGCTATCCCATCTGTTGCTTTACCTTGCAGTAGACATACTGATGTACGTAATGAAAGGAACTGGACCTATGATCTGAATGCTCCACCTGTTTTGGGTCCACTTCCTCCTAATATTCCTGATGGGGAGGCACATGACACTGATGAAGAGTATGATCGGAGAGAGAAGTCTCCCATACCTCACATGTCCCCCATCATCCTTCACAGTCACACACCGCACCATCTTCCTCTAACCCTGTTGCAGGTGCTACTCCTGGATTCTATGTCACTGAGGAGATGTGGCGTGATATGACAGCTAGAGAGGAGAAGCGAGACGACCTTCTCTCTACTATTTCACAACAACTGACAGACAACATGAGCTTCATGCAACAATCGCGATTGGTTTCGGATCATGCTTATAACAACGTTTGCCGTACCATGCACAATATCACATTAGAGCAGGACCGTTAGAGAGAAGTCAACCGCCGGAACTACCAGCTTGTGGAGGCCACTCAGGGTTCCATCCTAGGTAACCTTCGAGAGGTCCGGGGTGCCCAGGCTGCCATATCAGCACGACTCGACCGGAGGGACCAGCAGCGCAGTAGATCCCGTCGTTCCAGACCATCACAGCAGGACGGCGAGGGCACCAGTGCTCCTCCGTAGTAGTTTTTTAGGTTACCCTCCTTATCTTATTTCGAAACATTGGGGACAATGTTCTATTTAAGTGTGGGAGGGGATTTTATTGCTTTCTGTCATTTCCCTTTCAGTTATTTCCCTTTTCAGTAAGTTATTTAGTTTAATTTTCTTAGATAATGCATGAGTCTGACGAGTCACCAGTATAGTGTATTTTTAGTATATCCTCATTTTTCCCCATTTCCTTAGCCTTACCAGAATTTTTTTTAAAGAAAACAATGTTGTTTCACATGTTTTTTGGGCTTTGAGACAGGTTTAGATTAGGATGTGGTGACTTAGGTCAACGTTTTGAAACATCAGTACCATTTTAGCACCATAGACCTCTTGAATATAGGAATCACTCCTAAATCCCACACCATGGCCTTTATTATCATTCAAAAAATTGTCCCAAGTAGTTTATTCTAGCAGTCAGCTCCGGCCTAAGCATGATCTACGTAGGGGGTCGATAAACATAAGTGAATGATCCAGTGCTAATAAAAAAGAAAAAGGCAAACTCTGGGATAGGTGACCCTCACAAAGTCATTTAAACCGAAAAAAGAGAAGAAAAAAAAATATTTTTGCCACAAAAAAAGAAAAAAAAATTGCAATCACCTATTGTTAGTTGGTTCAGAGGTATCTGGCACTGAACTTGGTAGGGCGGATTACGATCCGATCCCCCGCAACTACATTTAGGCGAAATAAAAACAGGTTTACACATGCTTATGTGCCAGAAACCTTATGTTATGGATCAGAATCACTAACCGGTCACTCTACTATGAAGCATGTGCGGATAACGGGCTTAATGTGATTGCGCCTGAATGAAAAGGACCCAAAAAGATGAGAAGATAGGCCTAGGTATTGTGGGATGACATGGAATGGTTAATATAGGATTGAAGTTTGTGTCTGTGTTATTATGGTACCCTTGGTTCACTTAGTTAGTACCTATCACTGCATCCTGACTTGAACTTAGAAACCCTTTAGCCCAAATCACGTGTCGACACCATTTTTTTCTTAAGCTTTAATGTTTGCTTGAGGACAAGCAAAGGCCTAAGTGTGGGAGAATTTGATCACACTAAAATTCACCGTATTTCTGACTCCGATTTCGCATGCATTCTTAGCTTTTATTGTTATTTTGTTATGTTATTACTTTGTTTTCCTTTGTTTTCAGGTTTTTTATGTAATCGGGGCTTAAATCGAGAAAAGGAGCAAAAAAGGAGTGGAAACGGACGAAAACCTAGAAATTCAGCGTTTTACACTTACGACACCCACCGTGGCGGGCGCCATGGGGTCAGCCATGATGTGGCCACGTCTCAAGACCACTCCACAACTTCCAAGACCCACGATCCCCACTCTTTCATTCTCCATTGGCCTCATGGCGGGCGCCATGACCTTGTGGCGGGCGCCACAAGGCAAAAACAGTTCCCTCCATTTTTTAGTGGAGGGGCATCCTGGTCTTTTCCTGCATTTAGTTTTCCTATAAACAGGACCTTAGATTTTCGTTTTTCATCATCCAAACTTATAATCTCTTAGGCATATATCAGTTTTAAAGTAGTTATCATTCCACATCGGGGTGTTACTGCAATCGTGTGATCGAGTCTGTATACATCTATGTGATCGAGTTTTGGAGCACTCTGGGAGGAAGTTAATCCTGCCGCCATTTTAATTCCAGTTCGTATTTTACTTTTCTGCATTGCTTTAGTTTCTTTATTATCCGCACTCACACTTTATTTTATTTATTTCCTGCACTCGCTTTACTTTCTTTATTATCCGCACTCGCACTTTATTTTATTTATTTCCTGCACTCGCTTTACTTACCTTTATTTCCTGCACTCGCTTTAAATACCTTTATTTCTCGCACTCGCACTACTTTTATTTACTTTCTGCACTCGCACTACTTTTATTTACTTTCCGCACTCGAACTAAATTACTTTTATGAAAAATTATAAAAAAGAACTTTTACTTTATCATGTCTAACTAAATCTATAAAGGTTAGAATGTAAGGATTGTAATTGAACCAGTAATCCGTACAATTGTTCGTGGAAACACTTAAGGGCTATTTTACCTTTCAATTTAAGTCATTGTTTTTAACTATTTCAAAAACAGCCAAAAGCGCTTTGTCTAGTTCATTAGGAGTTTTTAAATTAAAAAGAAAAGAGATTTTAAAACGATTTTCGGACGCGTTATGAAGTTTAGAGTCTGGTTCGCGAGAACCTCTTTTTGCTAAGAAATCCAGGTTAAAATACTTTTCAACTTAGTTAAGGTACTATATTTCTTAAAAATAGGTTTACTACTCTAACGCAGTACGCACTTTTCTATCCGTGACAATAGGAGGGGTTGATTAGAGAGTACAACTCGGTTCTGAATACGCGAAAGCGACAGTTCCTGTTAAATTAGTTCTTTTCAAAGTAGAAAACATTGCCCATAAGTAGTTCTATTAACAAGTACTAGATTATCAATTGATTACGTGAATTACATTCGAGCCTGTCTTTTATTAATTGTTTAAAATTTATTATTTTATTTACTATTGCACACTTCTTAAAACCCTTATATTCAGTTGCCTTAGATACACACCATAACAACAGGTACGATAGATTGACACTTGGTCTCTATGGATTCGACAATCTTTTATATTACTCTGACGTGTTCGTACACTTACGAAAAACACGCATCAGTACACAATGTTGACATTTTTGCAACTTGGCCCATACCAATCACATTATGCCACCACCCACTTTTTGAACACTCTCATTGACCTATACTAACCTTATGAACCTCATTTCACATAAGACACAAGCCTGAAACATTCTACAAGTCAGATTGCTCAAAAATCCCCAAAACCTTCAAGCTTTCAAAACTCACTCCTCAGCCACTCAAACTCAAAAAAAATTTCACCATTCAACTCCACAGAACCTAAGGATCATTTCCCACCCCTTGCCATGGCCTAAAACAAGCCCAAACACAAACACGATTTCTGCAACTTCAGAAACAAAACCTTCAAACCAGCCATTGCAAGCTTGTTCCAAGCATCAAAGCATCCTCAGGAGGCCCCATTGGAGTTGACTTGCACCAAAGAGAGGTCCAGAAAGCCCAGAATCAGAAAGCTCAGCCTCAGGTATACCTCAAGAAAATTTTTTCCAGAACTTGTTTTTCTAGTTACGATATGAATTTGTATGCTCCACTAATCATTGGGATGTGTTTAGTTTTGAAAATGATTGAGAAATGATTATGTATGGTTGTTTTGAAATTTTTGACCTAGAACTTGTTTTCTTCGATTCAGCTTTGTTACGCATGGAAAATGATTTTTGTTTATGCATTAATTTTCTTGGATGTTAGAGGAGTGATTCCGGGCAAGAAATTAGGAGATTTGATGCGTGTATGAGTTTCTGAAAATTTGGATGGCCGGAGAAGATGACCGGAGATATCTCCGGTCACCTGAAAATGATTAGGGTTTGTAATTAGGGCTAATCTCCCTAGTTTGAATGTGGGCCGTAGGATTAGGATTAGCGCGCGTTTGGAGGGCCAGGATCATTTCACTTAAAACCCTAATTTTAATTAATTAATTAAATTAGGTAATTAGACAGTTTGAATATGGGCCATTGATATGCGCGCGCAGTCAATTCCCTCCCTTTCCAGTTCAAATCTCACCCCCTTGATCAACATACTTCTCATTTTTGTTATTTTTATTTCATTTTAATTGCATTTTCTTCCATATTTAATTTAAAATACCAAAAAGCATCACAAAAATATTTCCTTTTGCATTTCTGATCAAAATATTTTTCTCATTCCAAAAATGATTTTTATTTTATTTTTTAAATTAAAAAAGTATTTTTAAAATATTTACATGTTATTTTGAATTAATTAAAATCTTTTAATTAATAAAAAAATACATTTAGGTTTCTAAAAATCACCAAAAAAATCATGAATCATCCCAATGTATTTAAAAACATTTTCAAACTCTTCATACAAATTTCTTTTTAGGTTTGATCATAGTTTGTGAATTTTCTTTGAATTAAGGGTCATTTAATTTCATTTTTTTTGAATCCTAACTTTAAAAAATCATTTCTGCCTAACTAAGAAGAGTTTTAAGATGATTCTTTTTGCATTGGGTTACATATTACATGTAGTTTATAGGACATTTCCCTCATGAATTTATCTTGTATTTTCAAATTGATTTGCATTTTTCCCTTTTGAATCACCCAAAACCCCTAGAAACTTAGGAAATTCATAACTTTTGATTGGTTAGGCTTCTGACCTTCTCCTTGGGGTGTGACCTAGTATGGGATTAGGGTTTGTTTGAGTTTGGTTTCAATTTTTTATCATGTCATTTGCTTCTGTTTTGTTCATTTGCATCTTGCTTGTCCATAAAACCCTAATTTTATGTGTTCATTTGCATTCATCTTGCATATGCATCCATACATGAACTTTCCATAACATTTCTTGCATTCATATGTCGCCTTAGACATCTTAGGACATGTTAGAACCATGCTTGATCATTTCTTCATTCATTTACCATGATTTTCATTCATTTCATTTCATTAACTTTCATGTGGTTTTAAACTTCAAAGCATGCTTCCTTTGCATCCCATCTTTGTATGATCATACATATGCATGTTGTATGCCTTTGCATCATCTCATATGACATTAACATTGCATAAACACTTCCGACTTTGGTCATTTCATCTCATTTCATTTCATTTCTTTATGCTTTATACTTTATGCATCCATGCTAACATTTTCAGGTGGTAATTTACTTTGAGAAGTGGATTTGCCTTCACATATCATTTCTCTTTATCTTTTTCATTTTCATTTTGCTTGTCTTTTAAGTGAACTTGTTCACTTGTGTTCCATCTCTCTCACTTTCTTTCTTTAAGTTACTTATCTTCTTCAATGAAGTAAGTAACTTATTCTTCTGCTTCATCCTCCTTTCATCTGCTTCTTCCATTGGTGGCTTCCTTGAAGATCTTTCTTAAGCCTTACAAACCATAGGAACATCTAGGCATGATAATAATTAGAGTTGTGATTAGTCCCCCTTAGCTTTTTACCTTTGAGTCTCCTTGAGTCTCTCTTCTCATCTCATTGGATTCACTTGTGTTCTATCTCTCTCACTTTCTTCCTTTATGTTACTTATCTTCTTAGGAAGTAAGTAACTTATTCTTCTGCTTCCTCCTCCTTTCATCTGCTTCTTCCATTGGTGGCTTCCTTGAAGATCTTTCTTAAGCCTCACAAACCATAGGATATCCAAGCATGATAATAATTAGGGTTGTAATTAGTCCCCCTTAGCTTTTTACCTTTAAGTCTCCTTGAGTCTCTCTTCTCATCTCAATAATCAGAGACTAAACTCTTAAAGTTTTAGGACTTTGGAATTAGGGTTATGCCTGCATCCTTATCTTAGGATGGAGTGTATAACTTTAATACTTAGTGTTAAACCTTTAATTTGTTTACACCTCTTAATCAAAACACATTAATAATCACTAAGACTTTATCTTGTAACTTGGGCCTTACATTAGGGTTTTATCTCTTCCTTATGGTTAAGAGGGACTAACCCTAGTGTTTAATGGACAAGTCCCCCTCAAGTTGTCTTACAAACCATAAAACTCATTTCTTAATCTCATCCCTTAATTAAAATCCATTTAATAAAGGCTTGTTATATAATGAATTTAATCCCTAACCATGGATTAAGTTGAGGTATCTTCCTCAGCTTAAGTGTTCTCATCTATTATCCTTCTATTAGGATGGTGTAATGAGCCCACTAATCTGTGATTAGAGATTAAACTCATTACTTAACACTAAACAGAAACCCAAAAACATATAAATAATCACAAGTAGGTTAATGATCTTAATCCTACATCATCATGGTAATTAAGTTGAGATGCTTATCTCATACTTAAGTATTCTCATTATCCCTAATCAGGGAGGATATAATGAGTTTACAAGCCCTTGATTTAGGATTAAGCTCATTCACTTATGCAAAACACCAAAAACAATAACAAAACTGAAAACACAAAAACAAACAATAATCGTCTCATTCGGGATTCCTTTCTCATCACACTTATTCATTAACGAGAACTTCCTTCTTCCGTCTAATGCAAGACAGTTAGCACTCGAGCCAGACAAGTCATACACTTGAGCATAGGCAAGCAAGCAGTTCACAGTCAACTTATCTTTCAGTCTCTTTGAGTCGAACTATGGTGTTCTGACTTCCTCATTTCACGCGAGGATACGTAGGCATAACTTAACAATTATCGAACAAAAGTCTCTTTGTCTTCCCCCTCTTTCAGCATTCTCTTTTAAGCCTCAGCTCCTGAGCATTCACCTTTTTGCACTGACACTTGTACATTCTTTTCCAGCTTTTGCACACAGATAGCACATACCCTACCCCTTTAAGCACAATCTTTTAAGCATGGATCCCGTCGAGTACAGCGGACAATCTGGGTGCTAATACCTTCCCAGGTTGTAACCAACCCCCTTTCTCAGTCTCTCTGGTTCGCAACCGTCTTATCCATCTTTTCTTAGGTCTATGCAGCATTACCTTTCCTTCGGGATAAAAATGCCTAGCTGGCGACTCAATTCAATTCACCATCATCTTCTCCTTTCGCCGACCGTTCTACCTTGTCTGACCCAGTGTCTTTTCGGGGGAGCGACAACTTGGCGACTCTGCTGGGGAGTTATCTTGTAACCAGGGCTTCTAGTTCTTTTTGTGGGTTTCTCCTAGCGCTTTTTTGATTTGTGTTTACGGGGGTGTTATGTGCTACTTGTTCTTATTGTTTATTGCTTTATTTATTGCTTTCTGTACAGTTTTATTTATTGCTTTCATTTACAATTTTATGCATTTCATATTGTTATCATCATCTGTGCTGGATCTGTTGTTTCCTTTTGTGGGAGGGATCATTGAGTGATTAAGGTTCCATACCGGGGACCTGAGTGACACATAGGGAAGAGTGGCTTAATATTCTTTCCCATTCCATTTCGGTCTGGTGCGGGAATATGAAACACGGTTCAGACATGGGTTTCTTCTTGAGAACTCTGTGCTACGGATTTCCTGTAGTACTAGGGCTATCTAGGAAGCCTGCTAAGTATGGATGACCTTTTATGACCTTCAGCATCTGAGGTGAATTAGAGGAGGATCCTTTATGGTTATTGTAAACATTGTACCTCCGGGTTAGAAGTGTTTACACTTCTCATAACTGATCCAAGTATGAGGATCCTTGTTCTAGAACAATACATGTGAGGGGTTGGGATGTTTACAGGTTTGCAGGAACCCTTGGCCTCATCATTCCCTTGTTACTAGTTTTGTTAAGGTTGTATCATTTTGGACTGTTCTTGTGAAACCCTGGACTTGTGACTCTTTATTTGAGTCCCCCACCTGGTTACTGGTTTTCTAAGCCTCCATCCGGACTTATGAACACACATGGACCCTATCAAGGAAGATAATAGATCCATCACTTTATCACAAACCCTTTGCATATCATTCTGCATACATCATTTTGCATCATTTAACATTTGTCTATTTGTTTTACAGGGTATCCACGTCTTATCTTTGGTTTGGTTTTGACTTGTTCAACTGCTCAGATTCCTCCAGCTATCTTCATCCTAGATTCTTCTCCAACACATTCATCAGTTGTCTTCATCAGAGACTCTTCATCAGCATCTTTCTCAGTGACCTTTATCAGCAGTTACTCTCAGTCTTCTTCACCAGCATCCATTATCAACATGGACACATCCAGGAAGAGTAACATCACATACCATTTCTTTGAGCCCACTCTGACAGGCATCAGACAGATTCAGTCTCTCATCACTCCTGATCATGTCCCTTTATTCAGGGAACATTATGGAGGCATTATGGACATGATCATGGACCTGGATGCATCCCAGAGGAGCATGATCCACACTTTCTTGCAGTTTTATGACCCTCCTCTCAGATGCTTCACTTTCCCATATTTTCAGCTAGGACCATTGATGGAAGAATTTTCCATGTTGTTAGGTGTCCCCATCAGGAGAGGGATTCCTTTCAACCCTGAGATGGTTTCTCCCAAGAATAAAGATATATCTAAGGCTTTACACTTGGAGCCTACCCTCATTGATCAGAGCATGACCACCAAGGCTGGGATCCCAGGCCTTCACTTGGATTTCTTGATCTCTCAGGCCACCCTGCATGCTGCAGTTGGAAAGTGGGAAACTGTTTGTGCACTCTTGGCACTCAGAATATATGGGACCATCTTGTTTGCAGACGAGCCAAAGTTTGTAATCAAGAGTTCTATTCACCTCTTCCTGTTGAGGAATCCAGTCCCTACCCTGCTTGGAGACTTTTACTACTCAGTGCATCAAAGGAATGAGAAGCAGAGGGGAAGATTAGTCAGATGTTGTGCACCTCTCTTCTACTGTTGGTTGTTAAGGCACTTGCCCAAGTCAGACACTTTCTTGAGTCCTCATCAGCCAAGGAACTGGGCCAAGAGAATGATTTCCCTTACATCAAAAGACATCAGATGGTGCACTCAGAGCACCAAGGGCAAATATATCATCACCAGCTGTGGACAGTATCCCAATGTACCCTTGATTGGAGTAAAAGGTTGCATCAACTACAACCCTTTGCTTTTCAAGAGGCAATTAGGGTATGCTTTGGTACATCCCCCAAGAGGGCAAGACTTGACAGAAACCCTCTATTATGACATTCAGCACAACCTTGCCATTGTCAGACAGGCAGCCTGGGCCTGGGACAACATTCAGACTAAGGGGACAACTATTCTGGGCAAGTGCAACAACATAGCTTCAGCTCAGTATCTTGATTGGTCTCGTACCAGGGAACAAATCACCCGTATGCTATTCACCTTATAGGAGAGTCAGGATAGGTGGATCAGGATCACTAAGGCTTGTGCACAAGAAGATCAAAGGACCCAAGCTAGGATAGAACAGCTAGAGGCTAGTGAGAAGAAGAATCAGGCAGCTTTGCTAGCAGCACAAAAGGAGATCTCTGAGTTGAGGCTCCGGGCGGGGATGAAGAGATCAAAGGACCAGGATAAGCATAAGAAGTTGACCAGTGCCATTGCCACCAGAAACCTTCTCATCAGGACCATCACAGAGCACCCAGTTGGCCCAGTGACTGAGGCTCTCCTGAAAGAAGTCAGAGAGGATGACTTTGGATTGGATGTTTGATTTCTTTGTATTTGTACCTCTTTTTGTTTGTACTTTTGATTTTGTTGTTGTATTTTGACCCACCATGGGGACTTTATTGTAATCAAACTATGTATCTTCACTCTTTGTAATATATGGTTTGCATTATTTTTGTGGGCTTAATCTCTCTTCAACATCATCATTCCCCGAGGTCTGGAAAGGTCAAAACCAAAGAACCAAACCGGATACCCTTGGAAGACAAATAGGCATCTTGCATTGCATACTAAAATTTTCTCTTTGTTTTGTAGGTTTTTGTTTTGTTATTGTTTCTCGCTTTGTTATGGTTTCAGGAAACATTGCTCGCAGAAGAGTGTTCCCTGTCAATAGAGTGCACCGGTATCTAACAAGAAACAACCTTCCGGGATTACAAATGGATCAGGTTCAACAAGACTTGACTGAAGTGAGAGCCCAGATGGCCAATGAGAGGACAGAGACGAGGTCCCAAATGAATCAATTTATGACAGTAATTACTGGATTGGCTCAAAGCCATGAGAGACTGAGAGAGTTAGTTGAGCGGCAAACTCCCGAGGAAAACCATCCAGGTACAGGGGGTACCAGCAACAACAATCACGTACAACCTCGTACTGATCCCCCAAAGTTTGGACCTCATCTGAACCCAGAAATCAATGCTATAAGAAAAACCCAAGGTAACACTAGAGGGAGGGCCTTGCAGGAAGACCCTCAGGAAGAACAATTTACTGTGGTTGGGGCTAGAGACGAAGTTTACGATCGCCGGTTGGATGAAATAGCAGAGAAGCTAAGGTCTCTTGAATCCCAAAACTCTCTGGGTTTTGATGTCATGGATATGGGATTAGTGGAAGGGATTAGAATTCCTCACAAGTTCAAACCTCCTTGTTTTGAAAGATACAATGGCACATCCTGCCCACGTACCCATCTTCAGTCTTTCCTGGGGAGATTGAAAGCCTACACCATGGATGAGAAGCTGTGGATGTTTTACTTTGAGGATAGATTGACAGGGGCATCTCGAGAGTGGTATTCTCACTTGACCAGGGCCACAATAAGGAATTGGAAAGACTTGGCAGAAGCTTTCATTCGTCAATATCAGTATAATATGGACATGGCTCCAAACAGAACCCTTCTGATGGGAATGTCACAGTCTTCCCGAGAAAGTTTCAGAGAGTACGCCCAAAGGTGGAGACAATTAGCTGTTGTCGTCCAAACCCCGATGTTAGAAAGGGAGATGGCAGATATGTTCATGAACACTCTCCAGGGTACTTATATTGACAGATTGGCTGCATTTTCTTCCACCAGCTTTGCAGACGTGGTTATAGCTGGGGAAAGAATTGAGAGCCTACTGAAGATGGGTTAGATTTCCGACAACGGTGCCAGTTCAAGCAGTGAAAGGAAGCCATTTGCAGGGCCCCGCATATCCGGTGAAACAAATTTTAGGCATATGGGAAGAGGGAGACCCCAATATCTGCCAAGATCAGTTGTTTCCATCACTATTCCTACTCCACCTCCTCAGTATACTCAACTACCATAGCACTTTCCTCAACATCCACCGTTTCCTCAACATAGATCCTACAACAACAATAACAACAATCAACAACAACGCCCTTTTTGTAAACACCCCAAATTTTCCCTCACTAAGTTCACACCATGGCTTGTGATCTTTCATGTTTGCATTAGTATAACCATATCATATCATGTGGCATTTTTGCTTCAC
This sequence comes from Lathyrus aphaca, assembly GCA_963966055.1. Taxonomy (NCBI): domain Eukaryota; kingdom Viridiplantae; phylum Streptophyta; class Magnoliopsida; order Fabales; family Fabaceae; genus Lathyrus; species Lathyrus aphaca. Next base: position 491,617,507 of record OZ014521.1, read on the forward strand.
TGCATTGGTTCAAGTTCATCTGCATCTAGGGTTTGTGATCTAAGCAATCCAGGATCCATCTGAGCCAACCTAAAGGTCTTCAATCATCTCAAGAGGGTCCATGTATCTTCAATCATCATATTATATCCACCAAAGATCAAGGAAGCTAAAGAATCACAAGAACTGGCAAGGCATGGAAGCAGAGCTAGGATTTAACTGCACACATGACCTAAAATTAGGGTTTTGGTTTCAGAGGCCATAACTCCAAATGTTTTGGTCATTCTTGTTTCTATTGGTCTCAATATGTTATGAGGATCATACATACCAATTTTTATGAAGAAATTCATTGTGGAAGCCATCTGATCAGTGGGTAACTTCCTGAGCAAGTCAGAGCAAAATCAGGGCATCTGAGGCCCCCCAACATGGAACCAAAGTGGATTTTTCATCAAATTGAAGTTATATGGTCTTTATTTGATCATTTAAGTTCTTAGAAGTTCACAAATTTGAAGAAAAGTGAGCTAAACCAAAAGTTTCCAAAAATGGAAATGACTTGTAATGTAAACTTTCCATTTTGGGAAAGTTTTTCAACCTCCTCTTTATCAACCAAAAATGCTTCAAATGAAAAATTATTGGTCATGAAAGTTGTAGATTGGATCATTCCCTTTTCAAAAAGTACAAGAACAAGATCTAATTCATTATGGAACTCAAGTTATGGCTTTCCAAAGTTGGCAAAAATCACATAATTTCAAGTTTCATGCCAAAGAGGGATTTTTGCAAATTCAAGCTCTAAACACTTTCAAGACCTCTAAGTTACTTCTTTACATCATTACAACATATTGCAACTTATCAAAATCAGAATTGCACAAAATTCACAAAGGTTCATGCCTTGGATCACAAGCTTCCATAAGCCATTTTCCATAAAATTCAAAGAAAGGAATTCTTGCAAGAATGATTTCTAAGGGTTGGTATGACTTCTAATTGGTCTCAAAACATCATAGCAACATCACATGATTCATTTTGCTGCAAATTGCCCAAGAATTCACAAGATTTCATGCCTTGGTTCACAAGAAATTCCAAAGAGAAAAATATGCAAGAACATTGGAAACTCTTGATCAAGGCCATCCAGCTCACAAAATATGATCCAAAGGCTTTCCTTGATCCAAGCTGAAGCAAGACAAGCCCTAAGATCTTCTCTGACCCGAGCCATGCCTATGGTACACAAAATCTTGACTTTTTTCATTTTCACCCATACCAATCAAGCTGTGACATTACCAACTTTCTGACTAATCACAATACCTTATACAAATCAAAAGCAATCCAAAACACACCACACACAAGCCTGAACTCTCCCATAAGCCAGGATTCACAAAACTTACAAAAAACTCCATTCCTTCGAAACTCTCTTCCCAACCATCAAACCTCAAAGCAAACTTCACCATTCATTCAGAAATGCTTCATAGAGCATAAACCACCCATCACTTTGCTCTGAAAGCCCCTAAAACTCAAATATGATTTCTGGTGCAGCAGGAACAAAACCCTCAAACCAAGCCATACAAACTTGTTTCTAAGCCTCACATCATCCTCAGGAGGTTCATAGGAGTGGACTTGCACCAAAGAAAGGTCCAAAATCAGAAGGTTCAATCTCAGGTATACCTCAAGAACTTTTTTCCCAGAAACTTATTTTTAAGTTCTTGAATGATTCCGTGTGCTCCCCTGATCATTGGGATGTGATTAATTTTGAAAATGGTTGAGAAACCAGGATGTATGCGTGTTCTGAAATTTTGTCCGTTTTTATGTTTTTGTTCGAATCATGATCATGATGCAAAATAAATGAGTTTTGTTTGGGGATTTAGGTTCAGGGATGTTAGGGGATAATTTCTGGGCAAGCAATTTGGAGTTTAGAAGCCTAGGGAAGGATTTAGGGTTTGTGCTCGCCGGAGAAGATGACCGGAACACTGTTCCGGTCACCTGAAAGTAATTTACCATAATCCACGTAATTAGCCAAGTTTAAATATAGGCCCTTGGATGTTGTGATTCCCGCGTGAGTGAATGGACATGATTGCATCATTAGCCATATTTCTCATTTAATTAGCTTAATTAGGATTAATTAAATTAATTTAATCAGAGTGGATCTCAACCCTTAAATCACGTGCCAGTCAACCAAAAACCCCCAACTTTGAATCTGGATCCTTGGATCAGCATACCTTTCAATTTATTTAATTTTTATTGCATTTTTCTTATTTATTTTTGTACGAATTTTTAAAAATAGTAAAAACCATCAAAAACTTCTGAAAATTTTTATCAAACATTTTATTAATTTTCAGAAACCAAAAATATTTTTATTTTTATTTTTTGCATTAAAAAAAATATTTTTAAATAATTTAAATGTTATTTTTAATTAGTTAATTGATTTTAATTAATTAAAAATACATTTAAGTATTTAAAAATCACAAAAAAAAATCAGAGAACATCTTTGAACATTTAGAAGCATTTACAAACTCACCACACAAATTTCTTTTTGGTTTTGATCACACTTTGACATTTTTTCAATGAATTAGGGTTCTTAAATTTGTACATTTTTAACCCTAACTTCAAAAATTCATAACTTTTAAACCAAGTTGAGTTTGTGAATGATTCTTTCTACATTGTTCTATGCATGACTTCTAGTTCCTAAAAACATCTTTTTTTCATTTTTATCTTTCATTTTCAATTTGTTTGGCATTTTACATTTAGGATCACCCTTAAAACCCTAAAAACTTAGGAAATTCATAACTCCTTCTAGGTTAAGCTTCTGACCTCCCCCTTTGGATGGTAACCTAGTATAGGCTTAGGGTTCCTTTGAGTGCATTTTTAAATTTTTTATCTTATGATTTGCTTCTGTTTTTGAAATTTGCATCTCACATGTTCATATAACCCTAATTTTGCATCTTCATTTGTATTCACCTTGCATAAGCATTCATACAAGAACTTGCCATGACATTTTATGCATTCACATGACTTCTAAGACATCCTAGGATATATTAGAATCATGTTTGATCATTGCATCATCCATTTTCCATGTTATGCATTCATTACATTCCATGGACATTCATGAGCTTTCATGCTTCCTTTAAGCTTCATTTGCATCTTCATCACTTGTATGATCATCCACATCTCATGACATACATTTGCATCATCTCTTAGCATCATTTGCATCCTAAACATGCTTCTGGTTTTGGTTGGCATCATTGTATCCTTTTCATTTTCATTTCATTTTCATTTCCTTTTACTAACTTTTCAGGTGGTAAGTTACTTTGAGAAGTGAATTTTCCTTCACTTCTCACAATCTTTTCTCATCTCTTTTATGCATCTTTGTTGCATTTTGTATGTGTATTAGAGTGAGCTTGCGCATTCTTGTTCCCTCCTCACCTTCTTTCTTCAAGCAACTTATCTTCTTAAGTGAAGTAAGTTGACTTGTTTCTTTTGCTTCTCCCTCCATCTTTGCTTCTTCCTTGGTGGCTTTCCTTAAAGATCTCTTGCAAGCCTCATAAACCCTAGGAATACCCAAGCATGATCACAATTAGGGTTTGATTAGTGCCCTATTAGTTTTACCTTTGTGTCATCCTTTGTGTCTTCTCTTCTCATCTCATAATCAGGGACTAAACCTTAAAGGTTTTAAGGCTTTGTGATTAAGGTTATGCCTGCATCCTTCTCTTAGGATGGAGTATATAACTTTAATCCTAAGAGTTAAACCCTTAATGTGTTTAAATCCTTTAATCAATCCACCTAATAATCACTAAGACATCAAGCTTGTAACTTAGGTCTTGCGTTAGGGTTCTAATTCTTCCTTAATTGGTTAAGAAGGACTAACCCTAGTGTTAATGGACAAGTCCCCCTCAAGTTGTCTTACAAACCATAAAATCCACTTCTTAACTTTACCATTAACTAAAATCCACTCTAATAAAGGTTTTGTTTTGACATGAGGTTAATCCCTAATCATGGATTAAGTTGAGGAGTCTTCCTCAGCTTAAATGTTCTCATCTATTATCCTTCTATTAGGATGGTGTAATGGGTCTATTAAATCCTTGATTATGGCTTAAACTCATTATTTAACACTAAACAAAAACTCCAAAGACATCTAAATAATCACAAGTAGGTCAATGATCTTAATCCTACATCATGGTGATTAAGTGTGAGGTGCTTACTTCATACTTAAGGTATTCTCATTACCCCTAATCAGAGGGAGGATGTGATGAGTTTATTCATCCTTGGTTTAGGCTGAAGCTCATTAACTTATGACAAACACAAAAAGCAATAGAAGATTGAAAACTAAAAAACAAAACAATAATCGTCTCTTTCGGGATTCTTTTCTCATCATCTTCACTCACAAACGAGAACTTGCTTCTTTTGTCTAATGCAAGACAGTTTGCACCTGAGCAAGACAGGTCATACACTTGAGCATAGACAAATAAGCAGTTCATCAGTCAATTTATCTTTCAGTCTCTCTGAGTCGAACTATGGTGTTCTGACTTCCTCATTGCACGAGAGGATACGTAGGCATAACTTAACTGTTATCGAACAAAAGTCTTTGTATATTCCCCCTCTTCCAGCATTACACTCTTTCCTTACACTGACACTCCTTTATTTCACTTCACATATCTTTTGCACTGACACTTGCATTCTTTTCCAGCTTTGATACACAGATAGCACTGACACTACCCCTTTAAGCACAAATCTTTCAAGCGTGGATCCCGTCGAGTGCGACGGACAATCTGGGTGCTAATACCTTCCCAGGTTGTAACCAACCCCCTTTCTCAGTTTCTCTGGTTCGCGACCATCTTATCCATATTTTTCTAGGTTTATGCAGCATTACCTTTCCTTCGGGATAAAAATACCTAGCTGGCGACTCTTTTCATTCTTCTCTTTCGCCGACCGTTTGCGTCTGTACCCCTCTTGGCCCGGTGTCATTTGGTGGGAGCGACAGCTTGGCGACTCTGCTGGGGAACCTTATACTGCAACCATGGCTTCTGGTTCTTTTTGTGGGTTCCTCCTAGCGCTTGTTTGATTTTGTGTTTACAGGGGTGTTATGTGCTACTTGTGTTTTTTTATTTGCTTTATTTACTGCTTTATGTACAACTTTATTTACTGCTTTCTTTACAGTTTTTTATACATCATATTGTCATTATCATTGCTGGAGCTGGTTTTCTGTTTTGGTGGGTGGGGTTTCACTGAGTGATTAAGGTCTTATACCTGGGACCTGAGTGACACCTAGGATAGGTGGTTCATATTCTTTCCCATTCCATTTCGGTCTGGTGCGAGAATATGAAACACAGTTCAGATGTGGGTTTCTTCTTGAGAACTCTGTGCTACAGATTTCGTGTGGTGCTAGGGCTATCTGGGAAGCCTGCTAAGTTTGATGAAAAAAGTGAGCAAGTACTTAAGAGGAACCTACCCTAAGTTTATTGTTCTTGAATGTTCTTTCAATGGTAAGGCTATCCCTATTATTAAGGAATAGGTAGTCATTATCTTGGATGTATTAAGGGACAGGCATAGGGTCATCGTATGGTCATAGAAAGCAACTTGAGGGATGTCTTTAGCAATTCGTAGGGACTATCATCATTTATTCGAAAGGACAAGATCATTATTCGAAAGGACAAGATCATTAAACCATAAACATTTTCATAATTCGTAGAAGTTATTAGAATTAGTAAAAAAAAAATTAAGTTTAGAGAAAAACAATTAAAGATTATTAAGAAAACTTTTAATTATTTACATTATATGATTATTACTATTATAGTACAATTAAGAAAATAATATTATTAATATACAAAACATAAAGTAAAAGAATTATTGAAATTAAAATAATATTTACAAATTAAATAAATATCATAGAAAACTATTAAATTATTAAGTTAGTAGGTTATTTATAAATTATATACAATATTTTAGAATCATAATTATTTAATTATAAAAAAAAAGTCAATTAGATTTTATTTACAATTGTATAAAAGAATGACAAAAATTTTAGAAGTTAAAAGAAGAATTAGAAAATTTGATTATTACATTATTTACTTACAAAATATAATTATGATAAAAATTATATACAAAATACTATTATTATTATAAGAAAAAGTTTATTGATTAATTAGTCTTTTTTTTTAATTAATGATCTAAGTCCATATTGATTTTCATTCAGTTCTTGGCACGCCCTAAATTACTAACCACGCAGGGAATAATAAAAATAAATAAAGGCAGAAATTTAAAGGCAGGAAATAAAAATTCCTACACTATTACATGGCTGAGGCAGTTAAATAATTATATGGCGAAAAGTAAAACTGAAAATATTACAAGTTAAAACTTAAAATATTACAAGGGCGAAGCAATTACAGTGTATGAATAACATAAACATGAGCAAAAATAAGAAATAATAACAGGGTTGTTAAGGTTTGTGAAAATGTTTATGGTTTAAAGGAAATAATACGGTTAAACGCGGTAAAAGTTTTAGGTTTGAAATTTAGAGTTTGTGGCGGAATTGTCAAGGTTTAGGAAAAAATCAAGGTAGTTAGTTATTTGTACAGATCTAAATATATAACATAAAAGAAAATGGAAAAAACAAAAACGACGTTGCTAACGCAAAAAATGTGATCATCGCAATTGGATCGGATCAACATAAGTGTCACGCCTCATACACATAAAATGTGCGAACAGCGTATCGACACGATCCGATCTGAACATAAAAAAAAATTAGAATTAACAATATTAAAACAAAACTGTAAAAACAAAATAAATAAAAACTTTATATATATATATATATATATATATATATATATATATATATATATATATATATATATATATATATATATATATATATATATATATATATATATATATATATATATATATATATATATATATATATATATAACGAATATGCAGCCAATTCTATATATGTATACATAAAAACAACGTTTTATGTTCTTTGTTACCTGTGATGTATTAACAAAATAAGAGCAACAAATATATATATTAACAAAAGCAACGTTAGTTAAGATGTTAACAAAGTGTAACAAAAACAACAAATATATATATTAACAAATATATATGTATATATAAAACATATGAATGTTATGGGAATTTATATATATATATATATATATATATATATATATATATATATATATATATATATATATATATATATATATATATATATATATATATATATATATATATATATATATATATATATATATATTACGTACCAATCAAAGTGCAATTGGAAAGTAAAGCTGTTGCAGGAATGTTTTTCTTCTCTCTTTTCTGTCTTTCTTCGGTCCCCTCTTAACAGCAATAACACGTTACGTATATATAGGGACCAATTAGGGTTAATGTAAATGGGCCTAAATATTTATTTTGGAATCCAATAAAATATTAATATAAATAATTAAATAAAGTTTAATAAAAATAGTTAAAACTAAAATAAAAACTAATTAACCTATTTATTTATTCTAGACCCAATAAAATATTAATTTAAAAAACAAATAAAGTTTTAATAATTAAATTAGTTAAAATAATATAAAAAACTAATAATCCTATTTATTTATTCTAGACCCAATAAAATATTAATTTAAAAAACAAATAAATTTTTAATAATTAAATTAGTTAAAATAAAATAAAAAACTAATAATCCTATTTATTTATTCTAGACCCAATATAAAAATAAGTAGACTCAAAAAAATAAAATTCGGGCACCAAAATGCTCGAAAAAATAAAATGAATACGTCAAAATAATCAGCGCGAAATAAATGACTCGGAAAAATACAGCGTTTGGTCGGATTTTGAAATAAAAATTATGACCGTTTAAACTGCTCAGACTGATCAACATATGACCAAAAATAGTCGTAAAAATATTTTTAGCATGTCAAATTAAACCACGTGAACCGTAGATTAATGTTGCCGACATTTGCAAACTTAAACTTGACATTTTTTCGTCGACTAGTTTTAGGCATAGTTAAAAAGTTAATTTGACCAGTCTGTTTGTAAATTCCGAGAAATTATTCCGGCTAATATTAAGACAGAAAAAAATGTTATGCTATGATGATGATGCAAATGAATGTGAAACAAAAAAAATTGGTTAGAGTTAAAAAATAAAGGGCAAATTTTTGGGTGCAACACATATATGGGGCGATATTGTTTGCAGATGGGCCCAAATTTGTCAGTAAGAATGCCATCCACTTGGTCCTGCTAAGGAACCCAGTTCCTACATTGCTAGGGGATTTTTACTACTCCCTCCCTCAGAGAAATGAGAAACAAAGGGGGAAGCTAGTTAGATGTTGTGCTCCTTTGTTCTACTCTTGGCTACTCAAACACCTGCCTAAATCAGATGCTTTCTTTAACCCACATCAGCAGAAGAATTGGGCCAAGAGGTTCATCTCCTTGACTTCAGATGACATCAGGTGGTGCACCCAGAGCACCAAAGGCAAGGATATAATCACCAGTTGTGGACAATACCCTAATGTGCCTCTCATAGGAGTAAAATGTTGCATTAATTACAACCCTTTGCTGTTTAAAAGGCAGTTGGGATATGCCTTGGTTCATCCTCCCAGAGGACATGATTTAGCTGAGACCCTATACTGTGAGATCCAATCTGGCTCTACTGTTGTCAGACAAGCTGCTTGTGCCTGGGACAACATCCAGACCAAAGGAACAGCTATCCTTGGAAGGTGCAACAATATTGCTTCAGCTCAGTACTCTGTTTGGTCCCGTGCTAGAGCTCAGACCACCAGGATGCCTTTTACTGTAGAAGACACCCCTGGGCCCTCCACAGTGCAACTTGCAACAACTGTTAGCCTGGAGGAATTTGAAAAGTTGAAGGAAAGGAATGATCGGCTATCTGAGGCTCTAAAGAAGACTCTTTGGGAAAGAAGTGACGGTCGTCTGGATATTGAGAGATTGGAAAAGCTCAAAATTGAGCATCTGACCAAGATTGAAAGGACATAGGACTACATCAGGAAAGCAAGAGCCGGGGAACAGATATTGAAGAATGCCTGCAAGGAGGCCAAGATTCAGAAAGCTAGGGCAGAGCATTATCTAGAAGAAAGCCAGGATAGGTGGGTCAGGATCACCAAAACCTGTGCACTAGAAGACCAGAGGACTCAAGACAAGATTGAGCAGTTGGAGGCCAATGAGAAAAAGCAGCAGGAAGCTTTGTTGGCAGCCCAGAAGGAGATATCAGAGTTAAAACTCCGGGAAGGGATAAAGATATCCAAGGATCAGGACAGGCATACGAAGTTGACTAATGCCATTGCTACCAGGAACCTCCTCATTCAGACTATTACAGAGCACCCAACTAGTCCAGTGATGGAGGCTCTCCTGAAGGAAGTCAGGGAAGATGACTTCGGGTTGGATGTCTGGTCTTTTTTGCTTGTATTTCTTTCTTTTGATGTACTTTTCTTTTTGTTGTATTTTGACCCACCATGGGCTTGTGTTGTAAACAGACTATGTATTTTTCATCATTTGTAATATATCCGTTTGTTTTATTTTGGTGGACTCTCTCTCAACATCATCAAGCATCTCCTCGAGGCATGGAAAGGTCAAAACCGAGAACCAAACCGGATACCTTGGAAAACAAATAAGCATACTGCATTTCATACTAACATTTTCTTTGTTTTGTAGGTTTTTGTTTATTGTTTTGTTTCTCACTTTATTGTGGTTTCAGGAAACATTGCTCGTCGCAGAGTGTTCCCTGTCAACCGTGCACACCGGTACCCAACCCGTAACAACCTTCCAGGCATTCAGATGGATAAGGTGCAGCAGGACCTGAACGAAGTAAGAAATCAGATGGCAAATGAAAGGGTCGAGATGAGAAACCAAATGACCCAATTTATGGCAGTAATGACTGGCTTAGCCCAGAGCCAAGAGAGGTTGAGAGAGCTGGTAGAAAGACAGACTCCTGAAGAGCCTCACCCTGGTATAGGAGGAACCAGAAATAATGAACGCGGGCAGCCTCGCATCAACCCACCGGAGTATGGACCCCATTTGAACCCAGATGTTAATATCCCAGGAAATGTTGAAGGTAATACTGCTGGGGGCAGAATCCTGCAAAAGGATCCCCAAGAAGAACAATTTACTATTATTGGGGCTGGAGATGAGGTGTATGACAGAAGACTGGATGAGATCGCCGAAAAGCTAAGGTCTTTGGAATCTCAGAACTCCTTAGGCTTTGACGTAATGGATATGGGGTTGGTAGACGGGGTGAGGATTCCCCACAAATTCAAACCCCCATGCTTTGAGAAATATAATGGTACCTCTTTCCTGCGTACTCATCTGCAATCTTTCTTGGGGAGGCTCAAGGCTTATACCATGGATGAGAAGCTATGGATGTTCTATTTTGAGGACAGCTTGACTGGAGCTTCAAGAGAATGGTATTCGCACCTGAAAATGGCCACTATAAGATGTTGGAAAGACTTGGCCGAGGCCTTTATCCGTCAATACCAATACAACCTAGACATGGCCCCCAATAGAACTCTTCTAATGGGCATGTCTCAGTCTTCAAGGGAAAGCTTTCGGTATTATGCTCAGAGGTGGAGACAGCTTGCTGCTGCTGTCTATCCACCCATGTCTGAACGGGAGATGGCTGACATGTTTATGAATACCTTGTAGGGAACTTATATTGACCGACTTGCTGCTTTCTCTTCCACCAGTTTTGCTGATGTAGTTATAGCTGGTGAGAGAATTTAGAGTTTTCTGAAGATGGGAAAAATCTCTGACAATGGTGCAAGTTCCTCCAACAACCCCAGAAAACCTTTTGCAGGACCTCGAAGGGCAGGTGAAACGAATGCTATCCATGCAAGCAGGGGCAGACCCCAATATTCTCACAGATCAATAGCAGCCGTTACCATCCCGGCTCCAACTCCACATCAACCACTTTTTCCTCAACAACAACAACAACATCACTATATGCAACAATCTCATTTCCGTAACAAAGAACGTACAACAACAACAATAACAACCAACAACAGCGCCCTTTTCAACAGAGGCCATCTCAAGCAAATAGGGTGATTGACCCCATCCCTATGCCTTATGTTGCTTTACTGCCACAACTCCTGAAACTTAAACTGGTTGAGTTAAGGACGTTGGCTCCACCAGATCCTCGCAATCTCCCGAAAAATTATGATGCTAGTGCCCGATGTGCCTTTCACTCCAACGCACCTGGTCACAATACTGAGAAGTGCAGAGCCTTACAGATGAAGGTTCAGGATTTGGTCGATTCCAAAGCTCTCAATTTCGCACCTCCTCCGAATGTTAATAGAAATCCTATGCCTAATCATGGTGGGCCCAGGATTAATTCCATAGAGGAAGATCAATCATCTGCACTAATTGATAATGTTGTACAGATTCAAACACCGCTGGCAGAAGACAAGGCTCAGCTCTTAAAATGCCAGGTGTTCCCGGGTTGTGAGACCTGCTATGAATTGTGCAAGACTGCTGTTAATGGTTGTGAGAGGCTAAGGTTTGGCATAGATGGCCTCATCAGAGATGTAATTTTGCAGATTACCACAATGGCTCCTTCAACAACTCTTGTTTCGGCAGCAATGGAATCTCCTACAACATCAACAATCCTTCCTTCAGCAACAACCGATCCTCCTACAACAACAACAACTATCATTCCTACTGATTCATCAACAACTCCAGCAATCACTCCACCCATCATTTCGACAGATCAGAGTTCAACAACGTATGCTTCTACAAAATCAGCACCCATTTTATCAACAGAAATGCCTACAACACCAGCAAACACTAATGAAGATGTCTCAACGGTCACGATCTATTATGACCCGAAAAATGTTCATCCCAACAACAATTTTCAACAACAAACTGCAACACCTCCTATCAGATCTCCAGTCACGATCTATTACGACCCACATACTATCACAGTTTCTTCCGCTGCAACAATCAGTCCGGTCACAATTACGGTACCTGGGCCTGTTCCTTATGAAAGCAGTAATGCCATACCTTGGCACTACGGTTCTGACCTCTACTGCGACGGAAAGAAAATCACTCAAGATTCGACAACCTCTTCACCACAAGTTGACAATGTTGGGGGAGGCGGAGGCTTCACCAGAAGCGGACGCCTTTTTGCCTCACAAACACCAAGACCCAATGCTGAAGCAGAAGCTGTTGCTAAAGAAAAAGGGAAGAGTGTGGTACTTGAAGAGCCAACTGTTAATGAAACTTCAAAGACATCTTTTGAACAAGAGGTGGACGAGTTCATGAGAATAATCAAAAGGAGTGATTATAAAGTGGTGGACCAGCTTCATCAGACACCCTCCAAGATCTCTATATTATCATTGTTAATGTGTTCCGAAGCCCATAGGAATGCATTGTTGAAGGTCCTGCACGCAACATACGTGCCGGAAGAGATTACGGTTAATCAGCTGGAAACAGGGGTTGCAAATGTTAACACCAGTCATGGTCTGGGCTTCACAAATGCTGATTTAACAACGGAGGGACGCAACCATAACAAGGCTTTACATATCACCTTAGAATGCAAAGGTGCTGTCCTTTCTCATGTGCTGGTAGACACTGAGTCCTCGCTCAATGTCCTGCCAAAGAAGGCCTTGGTGAAGTTGGAATATGATGGTTTGGCATTGCGTCCAAGTAACTTAGTGGTAAGAGCATTTGATGGCTCTAAGAGATCAGTACTTGGAGAGATTGATTTACCTGTGTTGATTGGACCACAGACCTTTAAAACTACCTTCTTCGTGATAGACATACAACCGGCCTACAGTTGTCTATTGGGTAGACCCTGGATCCACGCCGCTGGCGCTGTTACATCTACCCTTCACCAGAAGTTAAAATTTGAGTGGGAAGGCCAGATCATCACAATCTGCGGGGAGGAAGACATTTTTGTTAACCAGCTGGCTACTTATAAGTACATAGAGATGGATGGGGAGATCCATGAGACTATGAGTCAGGGGTTTGAGGCCCTTAACATCAATGAAGCAACTGCTATATTTGGAAATTCCATCACTTCATATCAACAAGCCCGGAAGGTTGTTGAAGAGGGTCCGCTCAAGGCTGGGTTACAGACCAACTCGACAAGATCAACTGGAGGCTGCAACGGAGCCCAAATTTGTCAGCAGGGGAATGCTAACCCCGGATGTTGTGAACAGTCTGGAAGACGAGGAAGAAGTCGAACACAACCTGGAAAGCTGGATACGTCCAAGAATCCCGGGGAACCAAGTCTCAAACTGGTCTTCCCAGGAAATTATAAGAGTTACTCCTGCAGAGTAATTATTATTTCCTGTCTTTAAGCACGAATCAAGTCCTGCATCTTGCCCAAAATGTCAGGGCTCATTTTGTAATCGGGCCATCTTGTATTTTGTGCAAACGATCAATTAATGAATATCAGGACATCTTTTGCAAATGAGTCCTTTCTTTTTTTGCGCTCACTGTTTTTTAATTTTCATTTTTTTGTACAAAAATAAAGTGGAAATGTTTTTCAAAATAATGACTTCATTTTCACTTTTTTCTAAACAAGATAAAACTGATCACTAAAATGAACAAATCTAAACCCTTGCAGAGAGTGCCCTCCAGACTGCATTGACAACGACACTGCTATGACTTCGTATGACTTCAACAATCTGATTAATCAAGCCGATGAATGAGTTGAAGAAGATTATGAGCTACCTGAAGCACTAGCCAGGTTGTTAAGGCAAGAGGAGAAGGTTATCACTCCTCATCAGGAGGAAGTTGAGACAGTTAATCTTGGTACCGAAGAAGACTTGAAAGAAGTAAAGATCGGGGCCCGTCTGCAAGATTCAGTGAAAGAGAAACTTATTGACATGCTTCGGGAGTTTGTAGATGCTTTTGCTTGGTCTTATCAAGATATGCCAGGTCTGGATACCGACATTGTTATGCACAAGCTGCCTCTAAAGGAAGACTGTCCTCCAGTAAAACAGAAGTTGCGTCGTACTCGTCCGGATATTGCCATAAAGATAAAAGAAGAGGTACAAAAGCAGTGGGACGCCGGTTTCCTTGCTGTAACTAGTTATCCTCAGTGGGTTGCTAACATTGTACTTGTGCCTAAGAAGGATGGCAAAGTACAGATGTGTGTGGATTACCGGGATCTGAACAGAGCCAGCCCGAAAGATGACTTCCCATTACCTCACATTGATGTATTGGTCGACAACATGGCTCAGTTCTCGGTATTCTCCTTCATGGACGGATTTTCAGGATATAATCAGATCAAGATGTCACATGAAGACATGGAGAAGACAACTTTCATCACACCCTGGGGCATATTCTGCTATAAGGTAATGCCATTCGGACTGAAGAATGCTGGTGCCACTTATCAACGGGCTATGGTAACATTATTCCACGACATGATCAACAAAGAAATTGAATGTTATGTGGATGACATGATTGCCAAGTCCCTCACAGAAGAAGACCATCTGGTAAATCTGTTGAAGCTATTCAAGCGTCTGAGAAAGTACCAACTGAAGCTAAACCTCAACAAATGCACATTTGGGGTGCGGTCCGGTAAGCTGCTGGGGTTCATTGTAAGTGAAAAAGGAATTGAAGTCGACCCTGACAAAGTCAAAGCCATTCAAGAGATGCCTGCACCAAAGACTAAAAAGGAAGTTCGAGGGTTCCTAGGTAGATTGAACTACATTTCAAGGTTCATATCTCATCTTACTGCAACCTGTGAGCCTTTGTTCAAGTTGTTAAGGAAAGAACAAACAGTCAGGTGGAATGAAGACTGCCAGAGGGCTTTTGACAAAATCAAGGAATAATTACAAGAGCCTCCGATCCTTATGCCTCCAGTTGAAGGAAGACCTCTAATAATGTACTTGAAAGTATTAGAAGAGTCAATGGGGTGTGTGCTAGGCCAGCATGACGAGTCTGGTCGAAAAGAGTATGCAATATACTACCTAAGCAAAAAGTTTACCGACTGTGAACAACGTTATTCACTGCTCGAGAAAACTTGATGTGCTTTAGCGTGGGCTGCTCGTCGAATAAGGCAGTATATGTTGACCCACACTAATTTGTTGATCTCAAAGATGGACCCAGTCAAGTACATATTTGAGAAGCCAGCTCTTACCGGACGAGTTGCAAGATGGCAAATGATTCTCACAGAGTACGACATTCAGTTCACATCTCAAAAAGCCATTAAGGGCAGTGTACTGTCTGACTATCTTGCTGAGAAACCCATTGATGATTACCAGCCTATGAGATTTGACTTCCCTGATGAAGACATCATGTTCCTGAAAGAAAAAGATCATGAAGAGCCTGACCTGGAAGAAGAATGGATAATGATGTTTGATGGGGCTGTTAATATGAATGGTCGTGGAGTTGGTGCAGTCCTCATTACACCTAAGGGAGTTCACATGCCTTTCTCGACAAAACTCACCTTTAACTGCACTAACAACGAAGCTGAATACGAAGCCTATATCATGGGTCTTGAGGAAGACATTGACCTCAGGATCAAGACTTTAACTGTATTCGGAGATTCAACTCTGGTAATCAATCAAACCAACAGCAAATGGTACACTCACCAGGAGCATCTGATTCCATACCAGGGTTATACAAGGAGATTATTGACCTTCTTCACTGCAGTCAAACTTGAGTATATCCCTCGAGATGAGAATCAGTTTGCAGATGCTCTGGCTATCATTTCCTCCATGATCAAAGTCCAAGCTTCCAACTTCGTGCCTCAGATTTCGGTATCCAGACTTGACAGACCAGCATATGTATTCTCGGTAAACATTGCTAAAGATGACAAGCCTTGGTTCCATGACATCAAATGCTTCTTAGAGGATCAAACATACCCACCTGGGGCATCATCCAATGATAAGAAGACATTAAGAAGGCTAGCTGGTAGTTTCTTCCTGAACATTGATGGTTCCTTGTACAAGAGAAACTTTGACATGGTACTTCTCAGATGTGTTGATAAGACAAAAGCAGACTTGTTGATGCACGAGGTGCATGGAGGATCCTTCGGTACCCATGCTGGAAGACATGCAATGGCTAAGAAATTGTTAAGATCAGGCTACTACTAGATCACAATGGATGCAGATTGTTGTGCTTATGCCAGAAAATTCCACAAATGCCAGATCTATGCAGACAAAGTGCATGTGCCTCCGAATCCTTTGAATGCGATGTCTTCACCTTGGCCCTTTTCCATGTGGGGCATTGATATGATTGGAAAGATCGAGCCTACTGCTTCAAATGGCCACAGATTCATCCTGGTAGTCATTGACTATTTTACCAAGTGGGTCGAAGCAGCTTCGTATGCAAATGTCACCAGGAAAGTGGTAGCCCGATTCCTGAAGAAAGACATCATCTGTCCATATGGAGTTCCCGAGCGAATCATTACTGATAATGGTTCCAACTTGAACAATAAAATGATGGCAGAGCTGTGTCAGGACTTCAAGATTCAACATCATAATTCTTCTCCTTACAGGCCAAAGATGAATGGCGCTGTTGAGGCAGCTAACAAGAATATCAAGAAGATTGTGCAAAAGATGGTGGTCACATACAAAGACTGGCATGAAATGCTACCATTTGCCTTGCATGGGTACCGTACCTCAATCAGAACATCCACTAGGGCAACACCGTATCATCTTGTGTATGGTATGGAGGCAGTCCTACCTGTTGAAGTTGAATTACCCTCCTTACGGGTACTAATGGATGTCAAGCTGAATGAAGCGGAATGGGTCCGATCTCGCTACAATCAACTGAATCTAATCGAAGAGAAGAGATTAGCTGCAATCTGTCATGGGCATCTGTATCAGAAGAGAATGAAGAGAGCCTTCGATCAGAAAGTCAGGCTTCGGGAATACAAAGTAGGAGATCTTGTGCTGAAAAGACTCCTCCCTCCTCATACAGACCACAGGGGCTGGTGGAGCACCGATGCTCACTTCTATGGATGGTAAAGATTTCTTATTCCCTGTGAATTCAGATGCAGTTAAAAACTACTTCGCATAAAATGACCCGATGGACATAAAAACAGAATGTAAGTCCAGGCAAAAATAGGGCATCCCGGCGAGTCAAAAACATAATAAAAGCCGCATTGGACAACTCAGGCAAAAATGGGTATCCTGGTGGATTGAAAACCCGAAAGGGCGATCCACGCAAAATAAGGGAATAAGCAAACAACTGCATTTTGAATTCGTCTGTATCACTTACAACGCGGCAAACTTTGAAAGGTTAAAGCATGGATCAAAATCAACCTCCTTCAGAAAGCAAGATTAGAAGAACGTCAAGATCATACGAGTCATAGCAAAAGGTAAGCATTAAAGCGATGTCAACATTGCCAGCACCTTCTTGTTTCTCAATTTTGTAACAATCTCCTCATTTCAGGGGATCTGTTTCTTTGATTGTATTTGCCAAATTCAGGGCGCCCGAATTAATAAAATCAAATTTTCAGTCATACTCCGTCTTGTACATTTTATTTCGTTTGCAAAAAATGTCTGATATCCTCTATATAATGTTTACATAAAAACATATGTGCCTTTCTAATTACATACTTGCAAGAAATATATTACTTACACTCAGGAGTCTCTAAAACTCCTATGATGGAATCCAGTAAGGGATACCTCGTGGTACTTGTGCGTTTCTTTTTCATAACAGGATTGCAGGTATTCAAAGCGCAACATGAGGGCATGGAAGATCTTCCCCAACAAAGCTGCCAAATCATCATTTCCCCAGCTGAGTTATCAAGAATCCTTAGCCTCAGCAAGATCCCCATAGAAATCTCTAGGAAGATCGTTCAGTGATCTTTTTTTCTTCCCCAGCCGAGTGCTAGACAGGGAACCATCTCCCCACAGAGCTCCAACCTCTCCCAGAAGAGCAAATGTCTGAATTTCCTGCACAACAAAGTGACGAAAGCTTCCGCGTCCCCAGCTAGGCTCCTCATTACTAAGATAGGTCTATCAGTGACTTATTTCCCCAAGCAGAGCAATATATCAGATCTACCAGTGATCTCATCCCCAGCTAGGACATTCTTTCAAGCAGATCGGTCAGAGATCTCCATGAGCAACGGGATCCAAATCCCGGATCGATATATTTGCATAATCATAGCATTTACATCATATTTCCCCCAGAGCGTAGCATTCCGTCTAATACGGAGCATTACGGCAAAAATCAAACATATTGCATAAATCACAAGTCATGTTTTGAATCAGTCACCTGTAAATATCAACATTCCATCAGCAGTGTATATATAGACTCACAGTCCCAGCTGAAAGCCAAAGCATCCCCTTTGCACACACAAATACATGTTCATATTTACTTTTCTCGACACTCGTCCGTGTCATCTCATATCATCCCCTGCAGATATATCTATACACTTTCTTGACACCCGTCCGTGTCACCACTCCCCAGCATGGTTGCCTAAACACTTATTGTAAACCAAACACTTGTTTATAATACACTCTCGTTGACACCCGTCCGTGTCATCTTATCCCCACAGGTCGCCAAAATACCATTTACATATAAGTTCATAACTTATACTTTTTCTCTTCTGACACCCGTCCGTGTCATGCTCTCCCCAGCCAGTTGGACACTCGTCTATGTCTTACTCATGCTTATTTTTACTCGTATGGATACTCGTCCGTATCCTGTATACACCACTTATTTCCTCTCAGATTCAACACTCGTCCGTGTTTTTTGTTAACTAGTTGGTACTCGTCCGTATCATCATCTCTAAACACGCGTCGAAGTTGTTTCTATCGATACTCGTCTGTATCATGGTCTTAAGGATGCTTGTCCGCATCTTTAATCTACACACAGTGTCAAACACTTATACCTTTTATTTCTTGGATGTAAACACTCGTTCGTGTTTACTATTCCCCAGCCAATCCCCAGTAAAAAGTAACCTTTCTTTTATCTGACATTCGTCCTATGTCATGATGCTTTCGGTAGCTGTACCCTGCCAGGTGATCGTCATTCACCTTTGGATGACCGTCCCTCATCCTTTCCCCAGCGGAGTCTCCATTATTGGAACCCTTTTCTATCCGGCATTCGTCCTATGTCGTGATATTTTAGCAGTCGTCCCCTGCTAGGTGATCATCCTTCACCTTTTTGATGATCATCCTTCATCATTTTATCTGATGGTCGTCCCCATCGTTGATCTTGTTATCTGACATTCGTCCTATGTTATGATAAACTCCGAGAGCAGCCGTACCCTGTTAGGTGATCGTCCTTCACCTCTTGATGATCGTCCTTCATCATGCTTATCCGATGGCCATCCCCATCGTCGACCTTTTCTATCTGGCATTCGTCTTATGTCGTGATGCTTTCAGAGCAGCCGTCCCCTGCTAGGTGATCGTCTTTCACCTTTTGATGACCGTCCCTCATTATTTATTTCATTAACCCGATGGCCGTCCCCATCGTTGTTTACCCTTTACTTTGCAAACCTGATGGTCGTCCCCATCATTGACGTTACCTTTAATCCCCGGAAAATTTCATTTACCGCTTTATTTACCCAGCTTGTCGGCCGTCCCTGTCATTGTTGTATTTACCGTTTTATTTCCCCAGCTTGTCGGTCATCCCCGTCATTGCTTTATCCCCAGCAGTCGTCCTCTGCTCGATGGTCGTCCTCCATCGCCCGCACTTTATAATCATACTTTACTACCTTTTACAATCTATATCCCTTTTCTTCTTCACCCAGTGAGTGCAAATTTTGGACTGTCTGTGGTATTCAACCACAAGTTATCTTGTTTGTCTGTTAAGCCCAATGCTTACATCCTGCACAGCTAACTCATGCTTGAATAGGGGCAGCTGTAAACACCCCAAATTTGCCCTCACTAAGTTCACACCATGGCTTGTGATCTTTCATGTTTGCATTAGTATAACCATATCATATCATGTGGCATTTTTGCTTCACTGCATTGGTTCAAGTTCATCTGCATCTAGGGTTTGTGATCTAAGCAATCCAGGATCCATCTGAGCCACCCTAAGGGTCTTCAATCATCTCAAGAGGGTCCATGTATCTTCAATCATCATATTATATCCACCAAATATCAAGGAAGCCAAAGAATCACAAGAACTGGCAAGGCATGGAAGCAGAGCTAGGATTTAACTACACACATGACCTAAAATCAGGGTTTTGGTTTCATAGGCCATAACTCCAAATTTTTTGGTCATTCTTATTTCTACTGGTCTCAATATGTTATAAGGATCATACATACCAAGTTTTATGAAGAAATTCATTGTGGAAGCCATTTGATCACTGGGTAACTTCCTGAGCAAGTCAGAGCAAAATCAGGGCATCTGAGGCCCCCCAACATGGAACCAAAGTGGGATTTTCATCAAATTGAAGTTATATGTTCTTTATTTGATCATTTAAGTGCTTAGAAGTTCACAAATTTGAAGAAAAGTGGGCTAAACCAAAAGTTGCCAAAAATGGAAATGACTTGTAATGTAAACTTTCCATTTTGGGAAAGTTTTTCAACCTCCTCTTTCTCAACAAAAACTGCTTCAAATGAAATATTATTGGTCATGAAAGTTGTAGATTGGATCATTCCCTTTTCAAAAAGTACAAGAACAAGATCTAATTCATTATGGAACTCAAGTTATGGCTTTCCAAAGTTGGCAAAAATCACATAATTTCAAGTTTCATGCCAAAGAGGGATTTTTGCAAATTCAAGTTCTAAACACTTTCAAGACCTCTAAGTGACTTCTTTGCATCATTACAACATATTGCAACTTATCAAAATCAGAATTGCACAAAATTCACAAAGAAAGGAATTCTTGCAAGAATGATTTCTAAGGGTTGGTATGACTTCTAATTGGTCTCAAAACATCATAGCAACATCACATGATTCATTTTGCTGCAAATTGCCCAAGAATTCACAAGATTTCATGCCTTGGTTCACAAGAAATTCCAAAGAGGAAAATATGCAAGAACATTGGAAACTCTTGATCAAGGCCATCCAGCTCACAAAATCTGATCCAAAGGCTTTCCTTGATCCAAGCTGAAGCAAGACAAGCCCTAAGATCTTCTCTGACCCGAGCCATGCCTATGGTACACAAAATCTTGACTTTTTGCATTTTCACCCAAACCAATCAAGTTGTGACATTACCAACTTTCTGACCAATCACAATACCTTATACAAATCAAAAGCAATCCAAAACACACCACACACAAGCCTGAACTCTACCATAAGCCAGGATTCACAAAACTTGCCAAAAACTCCATTCCTTCGAAACTCTCTGCCCAACCATTAAACCTCAAAGCAAACTTCACCATTCATTCAGAAATGCTTCAAAGAGCATAAACCACCCTTCACTTTGCCCTGAAAGCCCCTAAAACTCAAATACGATTTTTGGTGCAGCAGGAACAAAACCCTCAAACCAAGCCATACAAACTTGTTATAAGCCTCACATCATCCTCAGGAGGTTCATAGGATTGGACTTGCACCAAAGAAAGGTCCAGAAAGCCCAGAATCAGAAGGTTCAATCTCAGGTATACCTCAATAACTTTTTTCCCAGAAACTTGTTTTTAAGTTCTTGAATGATTCCATGTGCTCCCCTGATCATGGGGATGTGATTATTTTTGAAAATGGTGGTAGAAACCAGGATGTATGCGTGTTCTGAAATTTTGTTCGTTTTTATGTTGTTGTTCGAATCATGATCATGATGCAAAATAAATGAGTTTTGTTTGGGGATTTAGGTTCAGGGATGTTAGGGGATCATTTCTGGGCAAGAGATTTGGAGTTTAGAAGCCTAGGGAAGGATTTAGGGTTTGTGCTCGCCGGAGAAGATGACCGGAACACTGTTCCGGTCACCTGAAAGTAATTTGCCCTAATCCACGTAATTAGCCAAGTTTAAATATAGGCCCTTGGATGTTGTGATTCCCGCGTGAGTGAAGTGACAGGATTGCATCATTAGCCCTAATTCTCATTTAATTAGTTTAATTAGGATTAATTAAATTAATTTAATCAGAGTGGATCTCAACCCTTAGATCACGTGCCAGTCAACCAAAAACCCCCAACTTTGAATCTGGAGCCTTGGATCAGCATACCTTTCCATTTATTTAATTTTTATTGCATTTTTCTTATTTATTTTTGTACGAATTTTTAAAAATAGTAAAAACCATCAAAAAATTCTGAAAATTTTTATCAAACATTATATTAATTTTCAGAAACCAAAATTATTTTTATTTTTATTTTTTGTATTAAAAAAAATATTTTTAAATCATTTAAATGTTATTTTTAATTAGTTAATTGATTTTAATTAATTAAAAATACATTTAAGTATTTAAAAATCACAAAAAAATCAGAGAACATCTTTGAACATTTAGAAGCATTTACAAACTCACCACACAAATTTCTTTTTGGTTTTGATCACACTTTGACATTTTTTCAATGAATTAGGGTTCTTAAATTTGTACATTTTTAACCCTAATTTCAAAAATTCATAACGTTTAAACCAAGTTGAGTTTGTGAATGATTCTTTTTGCATTGTTCTATGCGTGACTTCTAGTTCCTAAAAACATCTTTGTTTCATTTTTATCTTTTATTTTCAATTTGTTTGGAATTTTACATTTAGGATCACCCTTAAAACCCTAAAAACTTAGGAAATTCATAACTCCTTCTAGGTTAAGCTTCTGACCTCCCCCTTTGGATGGTAACCTAGTATAGGTTTATGGTTCCTTTGAGTGCATTTTTAATTTTTTATCTTATGATTTGCTTCTGTTTTTGAATTTTGCATCTCACGTGTTCATATAACCCTAATTTTTCATCTTCATTTGTATTCACCATGCATAAGCATTCATACAAGAACTTGCCATGACATTTTATGCATTCACATGACTTCTAAGACATCCTAGGATACATTAGAATCATGTTTGATCATTGCATCATCCATTTTCCATGTTATGCATTCATTACATTCCATGGACATTCATGAGCTTTCATGCTTCCTTTAAGCTTCATTTGCATCTTCATCACTTGTATGATCATCCACATCTCATTACATACATTTGCATCATCTCTTAGCATCATTTGCATCCTAAACATGCTTATGGTTTTGGTTGGCATCATTGCAACCTTTTCATTTTCATTTCATTTTCATTTCCTTTTACTAACTTTTCAGGTGGTAAGTTACTTTGAGAAGTGAATTTGCCTTCACTTCTCACAATCTTTTCTCATATCATTTATGCATCTTTGCTGGATTTTGTATGTGTATTAGAGTGATATTTCTCATTCATGTTCCCTCCTCACCTTCTTTCTTCAAGCAACTTATCTTCTTAAGTGAAGTAAGTTGACTTGCTTCTTTTGCTTCTCCCTCCATCTTTGCTTCTTCCTTGGTGGATTTCCTAGAAGATCTCTTGCAAGCCTCATAAACCCTAGGAATACCCAAGCATGATCACAATTAGGGTTTGATTAGTCTCCCATTAGTTTTACCTTTGTGTCTTCTCTTCTCACCTCATAATCAGGGACTAAACCTTAAAGGTTTTAAGGCTTTGTGATTAAAGTTATGCTTGTATCCTTCTATTAGGATGGAGTGTATAACTTTAATCCTAAGTGTTAAACCCTTAATGTGTTTAAATCCTTTAATAAATTCACCTAATAATCACTAAGACATCAAGCTTGTAACTAGGGCCTTGCATTAGGGTTCTAATTCTTCCTTAATTGGTTAAGAAGGACTAACCCTAGTGTTAATGGACAAGTCCTCCTCAAGTTGTCTTACAAACCATAAAATTCACTTCTTAATCTCACCATTAATTAAAATCCACTTTAATAAAGGTTTTTTTTATCATGAGGTTAATCCCTAATCATGGATTAAGTTGAGGTATCTTCCCCAGCTTAAGTGTTCTCATCTATTATCCTTCTATTAGGATGGTGTAATGGGTTCACTAATCCTTGATTATGGCTTAAACTCATTACTTAACACTAAACAAAAACACCAAAAACATCTAAATAATCACAAGTAGGTTAATGATCTTAATCCTACATCATGGTAATTAAGTTTGAGATGTTTATCTCCTACTTAAGGTATTCTCATTATCCTTAATCAAATGGAGGATATGATGAGTTTACTAACCCTTGGTTTAGGCTTAAGCTCATTAACTTATGAAAAACACAAAAAAGAAATAAAAGATTGAAAACAAAAAAACAAACAATAATCGTCTCCTTCGGGATTCTTTTCTCATCATCTTCACTCACAAACGAGAACTTTCTACTTCCGTCTAATGCAAGACAGTTAGCACCTGAGCCTGACAGGTCATACACTTGAGCATAGACAAGAAAGCAGTTCACAGTCAATTTATCTTTCAGTCTCTTTGAGTTGAACTACGGTGTTCTGACTTCCTCATTGCACGAGAGGATACGTAGGCATAACTTAACTGTTATCGAACAAAAAAAGTCTCTGTATATTCCCCCTCTTCCAGTTTTATTCTTTTAAGCCTCATAGTCTTGAGCATTGCACTTTTTCCTTACACTGACACACCTTTATTTCACTTCACATTTAATTTGCACTGACACTTTCATTCTTTTCCAGCTCTGATACACAGAATAACACTGACACTACTCCTTTAAGCACAAATCTTTTCAAGTGTGGATCCCGTCGAGTACGACAGACAATCTGAGTGCTAATACCTTCCCAGGTTGTAACCAACCCCCTTTCTCAGTTTCTTTGGTTCGCAACCGTCTTATCCATCTTCTCTTAGGTTTATGCAGCATTACCTTTCCTTCGGGATAAAAATGCTTAGCTAGCAACTCTTTTCATTTTCTTCTCTTTCGCCAACCGCTCGCGCTTGTACCGGGATGCAAATCTTTGGGAGCGACAGCTTGGCGACTCTGCTGGGGAACCTTATACTGCAACCAGGGCTTCTGGTTCTTTTTGTGGGTTCCTCCTAGCGCTTGTTTGATTTGTGTTTACTTGGGTGTTATGTGCTGATTGTGTTTATTTATTTGCTTTATTTATTGATTTATTTATAGCTTTATTTACTGCTTTCTTTACAGTTTTTATATATCATACTGTCATTATCATTGTTGGATCTGGTTTCTGTTTTGGTGGGTGGGGGTTCTATTGAGTGATTAAGGTCCTATACTGGGACCTGAGTGACACCTAGGCTAGAGTGGTTCATGTTCTTTCCCATTCCATTTTGGTCTGGTGCGGGAATATGAAACACGGTTCAGATGTGGGTTTCTTCTTGAGAACTCTGTGCTACAGATTTCCTGTAGTGCAAGGGCTATCTGGGAAGCCTGCTAAGTCTGGATGACCTTTACTATGACCTTCAGAATCTGGGGTGAATTAGAGGAGGATCATTTATGGTTATTGTAAACACTGTACCCCCGGGTTAGAAGTGTTTACACTTCTCATAACTGATCCAAGTCTGAGGATCCTTGTTCTAGAACACTACATGTGAGGGGGATGGGTTGTTTACAGGTTTGTAGGAGCCCTTGGCCACATCATACCCTGTTACAGTATTGTTTAAGAATACTCCACTTTGGACAGTTCTTGTGATTTACCCCGGATATGTGACTCTTTATTTGAGTCCCCCACATTGGTTACTGGATTTCTGAGCCTTCATCTGGACCTTTGAACATACATGGACCTTATACCAAGACAGATAATCAGATCCAGCTCTTGATCACACAACCCTTGCATATCATTTGCATACCTCATCATTTCATCATTTAACATTTGTTTATTTGTTTTTCAGGGTATCCACCTCATTATATCTTTGTTTTGGTTTTGACCCCTTCTACTTCTTAGACCTCTGCTTCAGTCATCTTCCCCAGCATCTGCTTCAGCTATCTCCTTCAGCATCTCCTTGAGTCTGCCAGAGACACATCTCCAGTTTTCAGTCTGTGATCTTCATCAACATTTGACTTCAGCTTCTTCATCAGCACTCATGACTACTCCAAGGAAGAGCAACATATCCTATCATTTCTTTGAGCCTGTTTTGACTGGTATCAGGCAGATCCAGTCCCTTATCACACCTGATCATATCCCACTATTCAGAGAGCACCATGGGGGAATTTTGGACATGGTTATGGATCTTGATTCATCTCAGAAGAGCATGATCCACACATGCATGCAGTTCTATGACCCTCCTCTTAGGTGTTTCACCTTTCTAGATTTTCAGATAGGACCACTGCTAGATGCGTTTTCTTTATTGATTGGAGTTCCTATCAGAAAAGGAATTCCTTTCAACCCAGAGATGACTGATCCCAGAAGTGAAGAGATAGCAAGGGCATTGTACTTGGAGCCTGCTCTTATTGAGCAAAACATGACAACAAAAGTTGGGATTCCTGGTTTACATTTGGACTTCTTGATTTCTCAGGCCACCTTGAAGGCTGCAGTGGGAGAATGGAAGGCAGTCTGTGCACTCTTAGCCCTCAGCATATATGGGGCTATATTGTTTGCAGATGAGCCCAAGTTTGTAAGTAGGAATGCCATCCACTTGTTCATGCTGAAGAACCTAGTGCCTACTCTGTTAGGGGATTTTTACTACTCCATCAACCAGAGAAATGAAAAGCAGAGGGGGAAGTTGGTTAGATGTTGTGCTCCCTTGTTCTACTCTTGGCTACTCACACACCTGCCTAAATCAAATGCTTTCCTGAACCCACATCAGCAAACAAATTGGGCCAAGAGGTTCATCTCCTTGATTTCAGATGACATCAGATGGTGTACCCAGAGCACCAAAGACAAGGATATTATCACCAGCTGTGGGAAATACCCTAATGTGCCTCTCATAGGAGTAAAAGGTTGCATCAAATACAACCCTTTACTGTTTAAAAGGAAATTGGGACATGCCTTAGTTCATCCTCCCAGGGAGCAGGATTTAGTTGAGACCCTATACTGTGAGATCCAATCTGGCTCTGCTGTTGTCAGACAAGCTGCCTGGGCTTGGAACAACATCCAGACCAAAGGGACAGCTATTCTTGGAAGGTGTAACAATGTTGCTTCAGCTCAGTACTCAGACTGGTCCCGTGCTAGAGCTCAAATCACCAAAATTCCTTTCACCTTGGAAGACACACCTGGACCATCTACAGTACACCCAGCAGCAACTGTCAGCCTGGAAGATTTTGAAAAGTGGAAGGAAAGGAATGAACGGCTATCTGAAGCCCTAAAGAAGACTCTTTGGGAAAGAAGTGATGGTCGTCAGGACATCGAGAGATTGGAGAAGCTCAAAGTTGAGCATCTGACCAAAATTGAAAGGACATAGGACTACATAAGGAAGGCAAGAGCCGGGGAACGTATATTGAAGAATGCCTGCAAAGAGGCCAAGATTCAGAAAGCTAGGGCAGAGCATTATCTAGAAGAGAGCCAGGCTAGGTGGGTCAGGATCACCGAAGCCCGTACACTAGAAGACCAGAGGACTCAAGCCAAGATTGAGTAGTTGGAGGCCAATGAGAAGAAGCAGCAGGAAGCTTTGTTGGCAGCCCAGAAAGAGATATCAGAGTTAAAGCTCCGGGCGAGGTTAAAGAGATCCAAAGATCAGGACAGGCATAAGAAGCTGACTAATTTCATTGCTACTAGGAACCTTCTCATTCGGACTATTACAGAGCACCCAGCTGGTCCAGTGACGGAGGCTCTCCTGAAGGAAGTCAAGGAGGATGACTTCGGGTTGGATGTCTGATCCTGTTGTTTGTATTTCTTTTCTTTTGATGTACTTTTGCCTTTTGATTGTTGTATTTTTGACCCATCATGGGCGTGTTTTGAAAACAGACTATGTATTTTCGTTATTTGTAATATATCAGTTTGTTTTATTTTGGTGGGTTCCTCTCAACATCATCAAGCATCTCCTTGAGGTCTGGAAAGGTCAAAACCAAGAACCAAACCAGATACCTTGGAAAAAAAATAAGCATATTGCATTGCATACTAACCTTTTCTTTGTTTTGTAGGTTTGTTTATTATTTATGTTTCTTACTTTGCTATGCTTTCAGGAAATATTGCTCATCGCCGAGTGTTCCCTGTCAACCACACACACCGGTACCCAACTCGTAACAACCTTCCTGGCATTCAGATGGATCAGGTACATCAGGACCTGACTGAAGTGAGAAATCAGATGGCAAACGAAAGGGTCGAGATGAGAAACCAAATGACCCAGTTTATGGCAGTAATGACTGGCTTAGCCCAAAGCCAAGAGTGGTTGAGAGAGGTGGTAGAAAGACAGACACCTGAAGAGCCTCACCCTGGTACAGGAGGAACTATCAATAATGAACGCGGACAACCCCGCATCAACCCACCAGAGTTTGGGCCCTATTTGAATCCAGATGTTAACGGGAATGTTCCAGGAAATACAGCTGCAGGCAGGATCTTGCAGGAGGATCCCCAAGAGGAACAGTTCACAGTTGTCGGAGTTGGGGATGAAGTGTATGATAGAAGACTGGATGAGATTGCTGAAAAGTTAAGATATTTGGAATCTCATAACTCCTAAGGCTTTGACGTGATGGATATGGGGCTGGTAGACGGGGTGAGAATTCCCCACAAATTCAAACCCCCATGCTTTGAGAAATATAATGGTACCTCCTGTCCGCGTACTCATCTGCAATCTTTCTTAGGAAGACTCAAGGCTTATACCATGGATGAGAAGTTATGGATGTTCTACTTTGAGGACAGTCTGACTGGAGCTTCAAGAGAATGGTATTCACACCTGACAAGGGCCACTATAAGATGTTGGAAGGACTTGGTCGAGGCCTTTATCCGTCAGTACCAATACAATCTAGACATGGCCCCCAATAGAACTCTTCTAATGGGCATGTCTCAGTCTTCAAGAGAAAGCTTCTGGGATTATGCTCAGAGGTGGAGACAGCTTGCTGCTGCTGTCCAGCCACCGATGTCCAAAAGAGAGATGGCCGACATGTTTATGAACACCTTGCAGGGAACTTATATTGATAGACTTGCTGCTTTCTCTTCCTCCATTTTTGCCGATGTAGTTATAGCTGGTGAGAGAATTGAGAGTCTTTTGAAGATGGTAAAAATCTCTGACAACGGTGCAAGCTCTTCCAGCAATCCCAGAAAACCTTTTGCAGGACCCCGAAGGGCAGGTGAAACAAATGTTATTCATGCAGGCAGGGGCAGACCTCAATATTCTCACAGATCAGTAGCAGCCGTTACTATCCCGGCTCCAGCTCCACAACAACCATTATATCCTCAACAACAACAACAACATTATCAACAACCATCTCATTTTCCGCAACAAAGAACGTACAACAACAACATTAACCAACAGCAGCGCCCCTTCCAACAGAGGCCATCTCAAGCAAATAGGGTGATTGACCCAATCCCTATGCCTTATGCTGCTTTACTGCCACAACTCCTGAAACTTAACCTGGTTGAGTTAAGGACGTTGGCTCCACTAGATCCCCTCAATCTCCCGAAGAATTATGATGCTAATTCCCGATGTGCCTTTCACTCCAACGCACCTGGCCACAATACCGAGAAGTGCAGAGCCTTACAGATGAAGGTTCAGGATTTGGTCGATTCCAAAGCTCTCAATTTCGCACTTCCTCCGAATGTTAACAGAAATCCTATGCCTAATCATGGTGGGCCTAGGATTAATGCAATAGAAGAGTATCAAACATCTACACTGATTGACAATTTTGCACAGATTCAAACACCGCTGGTAGAAGTCAAAGCTCAACTCTTAAGATGCCAAGTGTTCCCAGGCTGTGGAGCCTGCTATGAATTGTGCATGACTGCTGCTAATGGTTGTGAGAGGCTAAGGTTTGGCCTACACTACGCCAAAAATGCTTTTTAACAGCGCATCTTAGACAGCGCTTTTAAGAGAAAGCGCTGTCTAAGGTTAAAATTAAAATTAAACACGGAAAATGGTCCAAAAAAATAATGAAAGCGCTGTCTAAGGGGGGGGTCTTAGACAGCGCTTTCTAAAAGCGCTGTCTAAGGGGGGGTCTTAGACAGCGCTTTTAGAAAGCGCTTTTAAATATATACCTTAGTCAGCGCTTTTGATAAAGCGCTGTTTAAAGTATTTAAATTTAAAAAAAATTTATAACCAAAAGCGCTGTCTAAGGGGGGGTTTAGAAAGCGCTTTTGGAAAGCGCTGTCTAAGGCATACCTTAGAAAGCGCTTTCCACAAAAGCGCTGTCTAAGGTCTTATTAAAATTAAAATTCAGACTTCTATTTTCGTTCCTGTTCTTTCTGTTTTCCCTCCCAGCGAACGAACCCTACCAGCGAACGAACGCCATTACAGCGAACTCCAATAGATTGTGTTCCTTCATTCGTTTCAGTCTTTGAAAGAGTTTAAAGAATCGCCAGTTTCTACTGTTCTTCATTGAGGTATGTCCGTGTTTTCATTTTTTCATTTGTTCTGTTTCATTTCTTCGAACAAACCCTACGGCCGACCGCGAACGCCATCACATTGTTTTCTTTCATTCGTTTCAGTCATTGAAAGTGTTTAAAGAATCATTTGTTTCTACTGTTCTTTATTGAGGTATGTTCATTTTTTCATTTTTTCATTTCTTCTGTTTCTACTGTTCTGATTTATGATTTTTCTTCTGCTATGATATCAGTTCTGATTTTTCTTCTGCTATGATATCAGTTCTGATTTTTGTTTGTTAACAGTTCTGATTTTTGTTGAATATCAGTTCTGATATCAGTTCTGAGTTCTGATTTTTGTTTGTTTGATATCAGTTCTGATTTTTGTCTCTTCCATTTATTAGTTTAGAACTTCCATTTTGATATAACTACACTTCTAACAACTTAGTTTTATTTGTTTGAATATGGTGTTGATTGTATCAAAGGATGTTGAATAGAAAAATATCCCTTATAATATTTTAAAAAATCAGAGTAACTTGCGAAAGCTTTCATGGTGAAAATTGTTTTGAAAACAATTCTACAACAATTCAAAGATTTGATCAAATTGACACACACACACCAATGATGTGGACATAATGAGAAGTAATATGCTAATTAACCTTTAATAGATCAAACAAGCAATTTAATTTATTTTTGGACTAATCAATCATTAAACAATCTAGAATCACAATTTGACAATTTAATCAATCATTATAGTGGATCGATCTTCACTCAATCCTTCTTTGAAGACTTGAATCTTTTCGTCTAATGGTTGACAGGTGTAAGAAACTTCACTTCAATAGAGAATAACTCTCTCTTTTTCTTCAAAGGAACTTCAAATCTTGAATTCCACAAATAGATCCAACTGCTAATACACCTTGATAACAACCATTAGCAATCTAATGTGGTTCCTCATAGAATCCATGGAGGATATGACAGGTCCACTAACATTTCATTCTAAAGCAACAACAGTTTGCTTTCTGGCTGCAAATCTAGCCAAAAGATTTCTCCCATAAAATGATTGAACGAACTCTTATATAGTTATAGGTATAGTTATAGGTATATTGTAATAGAAAAATTTGATTCTTGTAATATAAAAAATGAAAGTGATGAGGTAATTAAAGTTGGTATATTGGCGTATCGGATACGTTATTGAAGTTTATATTAACATTGGTTATGTATACGTTTTTTAAGTAGGAAAACCATGGATAAAACATGGATCTGTGCCGATCGAATGACCAAAGAGTACGAGAGTGGGGTTGCGGAATTCGTTAAGTATGCTGTTCAACACGCTGAAAACCCCAGACGAATGCATTGTCCTTGCTTGCGTTGTTGTTATATTGGTAAGGTTGACGCACATGGATTGAAATCGCATTTGCTGAGGCATGGAATTGATCAAAGTTATAAGTGTTGGATATTTCATGGTGAGAAAATTAACGGGAATGTTGAATCGAGTGGAAAAAGTAATACGACCTATGCTTCATACGACAAAGACACGGAAACATATGATTGTGATCGAGTTGAAGAGATTGTAGAAGCACTGGAAGAAGATCTTCATGATTGTCCTGAAATGTTTGAGAGGATGGTAAGCGATGCAGAGAAACCGTTGTACAAAGGTTGCACTAAATTCTCAAGACTTTCTGCGGTATTAAAGTTGTACAACTTAAAGGCGGGCAATGGATGGTCGGATAAAAGTTTCACAGAGTTGTTGGCCCTTATGAGAGAAATGCTACCGGATGATAATGTTCTTCCTAATCGAACCTATGAGGCAAAAAAATGTTGTGCTCTATTGGCATGAGCTATGATAAGATACATGCTTGTCCTAATGATTGCATTTTGTTTCGTAACGAATATGCAACGTTAACTGAGTGCCCTAAATGCGGTTTGTCTCGATATAAGAAAAGATTATCTCCCGCAAAAGTCTTATGGTATTTTCCGATAATTCCGAGATTTAGGCGCATGTTTAGTAGTGAAACCGATGCAAGACATCTTACTTGGCATGCAGATGAAAGAATTACTGATGGAAAGTATCGGCATCTGGCTGATTCACCACAGTGGTCGAAGATTGATAATGATTATCCTGAGTTTGGATCAGAAGCAAGAAACCTTCAATTGGCATTATCTACTGATGGAATGAACCCACATGGTCTTCAAAGTATTTCACATACCACATGGCCTGTGATTCTTATGATTTATAACCTACCTCCGTGGCTATGTATGAAGCGTAAGTACATGATGTTATCTATGTTAATCTCTGGGCCTAAACAACCAGGTAATGACATAGACGTATACTTGACACCTCTGATCGAAGATTTAAAGATTTTGTGGGAGAACGGTGTGGAGGTTTATGATGGATATAGGAAAGAAAGTTTCAATTTGAGGGCGATGTTGTTTGGCACAATTAATGATTTTCCAGCATACGGGAATCTATCTGGGTATAGCATTAAAGGTCAACGTGCGTGTCCTGTTTGTGAAGACGGAACCGATACGATTCGATTGGAACTTTGCCAGAAGAATGTGTTTCTCGGTCATCGTAGATTCTTACATTCTAAACATCACTACTGTGGGTGGAGAAAAGCATTCAATGGAGACACCGAACATCGTAGAGCTCCACCCGCATTGTCAGGTGAACAAGTTTTTGAAAAGGTGAAAGATGTGCGTACTGATTTTGGCAAGCCTTTTGCACATAAGATTGTGAAAGGTGGGTGGAAGAAAAGGTCGATATTTTTTGAATTGCCATATTGGAAGTCTTTGTACGTGAGACATTTTCTCGATGTTATGCATATTGAAAAAAACGTATTTGAAAGTGTTATCGGTACATTACTCAATATAAAAGGCAAGTCTAAGGATGGCCTTAAAGCAAGGGAGGACATGTTAAAAATGGGAATGAGAACTGAATTAGCACCCGTGAAGAAAGGAAGACGAACATATCTACCACCTGCTGCTTTTACTTTATCTAGAAAGGAGAAAAAAATTTGTGTAAGTCTCTGAGTGAAGTTAAGGTTCCAGAAGGATACTCATCTGATATCAGAAGACTTGTTTCTATGAAAGAACTCAAGTTGAAGAATTTGAAGACACATGATTGTCATGTTATAATGGAACATTTTCTACCGATCGGTATTCGTTCTATTTTGCCAGAAAAAGTAAGAAGTTCCATAACTAAATTGTGTTTTTTCTTTAGGTCAATTTGTAGTAAGGTGATCGATCCCGAGATCTTACCAACACTACAAAAAGAGATTGTAATTACCTTGTGTGAGCTTGAAATGTATTTTCCTCCGTCTTTTTTTGACATAATGGTTCATTTAGTTGTTCATCTTGTGAAAGAGACACAGTTGTGTGGACCAGCTTATATGAGATGGATGTACCCTGCTGAACGGTATATGAAAATATTAAAAGGGTACGTGAAATCCCGAAGTCGACCAGAGGGTTGTATTGTTGAACGATACATTGTTGAAGAAGCTGTTGAGTTTTGTACTGAATATTTGTCTAACGTTCAATCGATTGGACTCCCCAGAGCTCAGATTTTCGACAAAATGGAAGGTAAAAAATTAATTGGGAATAAAATTGTGACAATATCAAGGGATGAACGGGATCAAGTTCATTTGTATGTTCTGCACAATAATAATGAGGTTGAGCCATATGTTGAAATGCACAAGGATGTACTCCGAAGGTTAAATCCGAACAGAAATGAAAATTGGATAGTTATAGAGCACAATCAAAGTTTCATACAATGGTTGAAGGATTATATTTATTTGAAGCGCTCTTCAGATCCTTCTTCGGTAACAGAAAGGTTGAGATGTTTGGCATATGGTCCAAGTTTGCATGTGTTTTCTCATAGCGCATATTCAATTAATGGATACACATTTTATACCAAAGAACAAGATGATAAGAGTACTATGCAAAATAGTGGTGTCACCGTGCTAGCTGAAGCAATGCATATATCAAGTATGAAGGACTTAAACCCCAAATATGCAAATTTGTCATATTTTGGAGTTATTGAGCACATTTGGGTGTTTGATTACGAGAAGTTTCAGATTCCCATCTTTGGTTGCAAGTGGGTGAATAGTAGTGGCATACGAATGGATAAGTCTGGATTTTTGCAAGTTGATCTTACTAGGGTGGGGTACAAAGATGAACCTTTTATTCTAGCATCTCAGGCTAAACAAGTGTTCTATGTGAATGACCCGAAGAGTACAAAATGGTCTATAGTGCTTTTCTCTAACAAAGTGACTGCTGTTAGCGGTGTTGATCAATGTGATATTGATGTTGAGAATGAGTCATGCATTAGACGGAATGAGTTGAATAGAAATGATGAAGTTGAGGATCTTATACCGGATGAGTCATACATAAGAAACGATCATAATGAGGGAATTTGGATCAATTCATCCGTACGCATTGCTAAGAAACAAGTGATTAATATTCCAACAAAGAAAAGAAAGAGATGTTAGTGACTTAGGTAAATTATCCATGGTTTCTTTATTTTATTTTTTCAATTGTTTTGATTATAAGTTATATGTGATAATGCATGATTTCATTATATTTTTGTTTTCAATTGCTTTGATTATAAGTTATATGTGATAATGCATGATTTCATTATATTTTTGTTTTCAATTGCTTTGATTATAAGTTATATATGATAATGCATGATTTCTTTATTTTTTTGTTTTCAATTGCTTTGATTATAAGTTATATTTGATATTTGATGGTTTCCTTGGTTTATTACAGGTTAGACATGGCTGATGACCAACATGAGGAAGTTCCTAAAAAAGTATCTGCGGAAGAAGAAATTCGAAGAGGCATCACAGTAATGAGAAGGGTGGTCCAAGGAAGATCTCGAGGCATCATACTAGATGTCTATTGGAGCACCCAGGGACAGCTTATAGAACCTAATGGGCATACCTTAACTAGTTTTATCGGTGCACTAGTAAGGAATGAAATTCCCATTACATGTGATGATTGGAGAAACAAAGAGCTGAAAGAGTCCAAAGATAAAATTTGGAGTGAGATAAAGGTACAATCATGTTTTTTCAATTATACGGTATCAATTATGTTTTTTCAATTATGTTTTTTCAATTACCGATACTAACTATCAATCTGTATGTTTTTCTTAGCGATGTTTTAACATCGAAGAAGAAAGAAGAGGCTTTTGTATGAAATTGGCCGGAAAGCTTCTAAGAGGGTTTCAGACATTTTTATCATCCAAGTTCCTTAAGGATGCGGATGGTAATTTTGTGGATGCGGAGCTTCCCAAAAAATATGAAAGTTTGATATCGGCTGAAGAATGGGAAGCTTTCAAATCCAAAAGACAAGACCCGGTTTTTCAAAGAATAAGTGCTACAAATCGGTAAAGAGCATCAAGTCCCGCATATCCGTACCGAAAAGGACGTGTCAGATATGGACATTTAGAACAATCCATGGTAAGTATTTTTAAATTGCGATAACAAATTTGTTCATCATATATTAGTTTTATCTGATCAAATTGTATGACTTAATGTGTAGCTGCAGAAGGAGGAAAGTTGAGAAACTTCTCTTCCTGCACATGTTTTGTGGAAGGAAGCCCGTGTGGGAAAATCTGGAGTTCCTCAAGAAGAAGTTTTACACGTATACCAGAAATGTGTAAGTATAACATTTTTTCATTATTTGAATAACATTTTTATACAAAAATATTTGACAAGTGTACGGTATTCATCTGATTTTTCAGGAGGAGCTATCTCAGTCTTTATCTACCGATGATACTAGGAGCATACTTGGTCGGGCATTAGATGTCCCTGAGTATTCCGGTCGGGTGAGGGGTAAGGGATTTGGAGTCACTCCGACCTCCCTGAGTATTAAAAAAGGAAAGGCTCCTAGTAATCGGGAGCTTCATGCAAGAATGGAAGCCATGCAAGCTGAGCTTGATGCATTGAGGAGAGAAAGAGAGGCTAGCGCCTCAACAGTATACAGAGATGCTTCGGACAAAGACAGTATCAACTGTACCTTTCAGCCGAACATTCCAGAGGTAATTACATATAATTTTCTTAAATTGAACTATTTGCTTAAATTATGTATTTGACATATATACACATTAACGATTTCTTGTTATTATTGGTTTTAGGGCATTTCCCATTGTCAGCTGTATTTGTCGTCACCATACTATCGGATGGTTGGCAAGGGAAAAGTGCATAACGTTAGCGGAGTATTACTCCACACTAGAGAGCTCCCTGCTGGATGTTTGAAGGTATCAGTTGATATTGCAGTTGAGCCGAATGCAGCATTACCATATCCTAGCGATGATTCGGATGCAACAACGGTGCACGAAGCAGTAGGTTCGTTTGTTGCATGGCCGACAAACCTCATATGCGTAGGATATGAGGTATGATTAAAACTTATGTTAATTTCCTTGGTATATTCAAAGTTTAAAATTTATGCTTAAAATTTTACTTACATATTTTCCTATGTTAAATAGACTCCCACAAAATCCAAATCAAAAGATAGTGCGATTCCACGGCATACCGAGTCCACGGTTTCAAGAAAAGAGGTAATATACAATTATATGACATATATTCATGGAAGTTGTTACATTCTTAATTTGATCTAACTATTTATATGACATGTAGCTTCAAGAAAAGGAGGCTAGCAATGCCTCCGCACAACAAAAAAAGGAGGTTAGCAACGCCTCCGCACGGGTACAAAGTTCTGGTGCTAAGAAGTCCGTAGCTAGGAAAAAACCTACCACCAAGTATAGGTCGTGCCTCAGGACATTTCTAGAGATGACCGATATACCGACCGGAGGTGTTCGGACTATACCTATGGAGGTAGGGATTTTCGGATTTGATTACGAACAAATGATTGGTAATGAGGACTTCATGCAAGTTTTTGGTCGTGAAGAAATCGGCGTCAACGTTGTCAATACATATGTTAGGTAAATCCGGACTACTTTGTTTTATTAATTAAACAACTTATGTTAATGATGTTTACTTTATGTTAATGATGTTTTTATATTAGGTTTTTGTATGACAAATTGATGCGCCCCAATGGTTTGGACGTGTCATTCGGATTCTTAGCACCCGCGACCGTCAACTATAGTTTAATGTTAAGTAGACCGGATACCGTGAGGGAGTACGTTCTTCGGATCCTCATGGACAATAAAGATGCGGAGAAGTTGTTTTTTATACCGTTTAATATCGTGTTAGCATTTCATTCTAAATTCATCTATTATAATTATTTTCCAAGTTACCATCTAACATTTGCCTAATCATTACAGTGGACATTGGTTGTTGCTCGCAATCAATCCTATCCGAGAAATTGTGTATTATCTTGACTCGTTAGGAAATGATTGGACAACATACCCGGATATGAAGGACCTAATTGACACGTAAGTGAGAATGTTCAAAATTTTTCTTAGTTTATGTGAATTGTTCTAATTGCTTCATTTTTATTTTATTAGCGTCCTACAAGCTTTTCGTGCCCAACGAGTTATCCAGACCTCAAGGAGGGGCGCCAACTCCATTTCATGGATTAAAGTGGCGGTATATTTTTAATTACCGCGTTTTTTATTATATTAGTGATGACTACACTTGATAAAACTTAGGATTTATAATTCATATTTTTTTTTTCATATGTAGTGTCCTCTTCAACGTAATCAAATAGATTGCGGGTATTTCATGTTGAGGTTTATGCGAGATACTCTCATGTTGGGCCGATTAGAGATTCCCACCGATGTATGTATTTCTAACTTATGAGTTATTTTTATATTTACACATATCTCATATAATTAAATAGTTGGAATTAATTCAAAATATGTTATATTATTATGTAGTACTTTGATGAATTCAAGTGTGCATCTTATACAAAGGATCAAGTGGACGAAATCAAAGAGGAGTGGTGTCAATTCATGATAGAGCTCAAAGTGTGTAATTAATGTGTACATTTGTAGTAGTATATGTAATGACTTATAAATGTAAACATAAATTTGTATATATTTTGATACATTTATGACAAATTTGGTTTGAATTGGTTAGCCAAAAATTGGTAAAAAAAGGCCAAAATGGCATATATAAAATGTGAAAATTGTCTGCCAAAATCTGGTTCAAAACAGGTAGAAATTCTGGTTTATAAACCTGGAAAAAATGTGGTTACAAACAAATCCTACAAAAAATTTCGTATACCTTAGACAGCGCTTTTGCCAAAAGCGCTGTCTAAGGGGGGGGGGGGGATTAGAAAGCGCTTTAGGCAAAAGCGCTGTCTAAGGGGGGGGGGCTTAGACAGCGCTTTGTGAAAAGCGTTGTCTAAGGTATACCTAAAAAAATTAAAATAGGAGGGGCTTAGACAGCGCTTTTGGCCAAAGCGCTGTCTAAAGGGGGGGCCTAGACAACGCTTTTGAAAAGCGCTGTCTAAGGTGTACCTAAAAAATTTAAATTAAGAGGGTCTTATAAAGCGCTTTTGGCCAAAGCGCTGTCTAAGGGTGGGGGTTTAGACAGCGCTTTTAAGATTTAAAAAAGCGCTGTCTAAACCTTTAGCAGCGGAGGTTTAGACAGCGCTTTAAAGCGCTGTCTAAGGCTAAAAAAAGCGCTGTCTAAGGTCTTGTTTGTTGTAGTGCTAGGTAACCTCATCAGAGATGGAATCTTGCTAATTACTACAACAACACCTCCAACAACTCCTTCTTCAGCACCAATGGATTCTCCTACAAAATCAAAAATTCTTCCTCCAGAGATATCAGATACTCCTACAACTGCAACAACTATCATTCCCACCGATTCATCAACAACGCCAGCAATCACTCCATCCATTATTTCGACAGATCAGAGTTCAGCAACATATACTTCTACAACATCAACACCCATTTTATCAATGGAAATGCCTACAACACCAACAAACACTAATGAAGATGTCTCAACGGTCACGATCTATTATGACCCGGCAAATGTTCATCCCAACAACAATTTCCAACAACAAACTGCAACGCCTCCTGTCAGATCTCCAGTCATGATCTATTACGACCCGCATACCATCACAGTTCCTTCCGTTGCAACAATCAGTCCGGTAACCATTACGGTACCTGGACCTGTTCCTTATGAAAGCAGTAATGCTATACCTTGGCACTATGGCTCTGATATCTACTGCGACGGGAAGAAAATCACTCTAGATTCATCAACCTCTTCACCACAAGTTGACAATGTTGGGGGAGGCGGAGGCTTCACCAGAAGCGAACGCCTTTTTGCCTCACAAACACCAAGGCCCAATGCGGAAGCAGAAGCTGCTGCTAAGGCAAGAGGAAAGAATGTGGTATCTGAAGAGCCAACTGTTAGAGAAACTCAGAAGACGTCTTTTGAACAAGAGGTGAACGAATTCATGAGAATAATCAAGAAAAGTGATTACAAAGTGGTGGATCAGCTTCATCAGACACCCTTCAAAATCTCTATATTATCATTACTAATGTGTTCCGAAGCCCATAGGAATGCACTTTTGAAGGTCTTGCACGCAACATACGTGCCAGAAGAGATTACGGTTAATCAGTTAGAAACTGTGGTTGCAAATGTTAACACCAGTCATGAATTGGGCTTCACAGATGTTGATTTAACAATGGAGGGACGCAACCATAACAAGGCTTTGCACATCACCTTTGAATGCAAAGGTGTTGTTCTTTCCCATGTACTGGTGGACACTGGGTCTTCGCTCAATGTTCTCCCAAAGAAAGCCTTAGTGAAGCTAGAGTATGATGGTTTGACATTGCGTCCGAGTAACTTGGTGGTGAGAGCATTTGACAGCTCTAAGAGATTAGTCTTTGTTAGCCAGCTGGCTACTTATAAGTATATAGAGATGGATGGGGAGATCCATGAGGCAATGAGTCAGGGGTTTGAGGCCCTTAACATCAATGAAGCAACTTCTGTGTCTGGAACTTCCATCACTTCATATCAACAAGCCCGGAAGGTTGTTGAAGAGGGTACCGCTCAAGGCTGGGGCAAGCTACTGCTAGTAGAAAAGAAAGAAGATAGATTCGGGTTGGGTTACAGACCAACTCGACAAGATCAACCAGAGGCTGCAATGGAGCCCAAATTTGTCAGCAGGGGAATGCTTACCCCGTATACTGTGAATAGTTTGGAAGACGAGGGAGAAGACGAACACAACCTGGAAAACTCGATACGTCCAAGGAACCCGGGGAACCGAGTCTCAAACTGGTCTTCCCAGGAAATTATAACAGTTACTCCTGCAAAGTAATTATTATTTCCTGTCTTTAAGCATGCATCAAGTCCTGCATCTTGCCCAAGATGTCAGGGCTCATTTTGTAATCGGTCCATCTTGTATTTTGTGCAAACGATCAATTAATGAATATCAGGACATCTTTTGCAAATGAGTCTCTTTTTTCTCGCTCACTATTTTTCATTTTTCATTTTTTGTACAAAAATAAAATGGCAATGTTTTTCAAAATAATAACTTCATTTTCACTTTTTCTAAACAAGATAAAACTGATCACTAAAATGAACAAATCTAAACCCTTGTAGAGAGTGCCCTCCAGACTGCACCGACAACAACACCGCTATGACGTCGTATGACTTTGACAATCCGATCAATCAAGCTGATGAAGGGGTTGAAGAAGATTATGAGTTACCTGAAGAACTAGCCCGGTTGTTAAGACAAGAGGAGAAGGTTATCACTCCTCATCAGGAGAAGTGGAGACAGTTAATCTTGGTACCGAAGAAGACCTAAAAGAAGTGAAAATCGGGGCCCGTCTGCAAGATTCAGTGAAAAAACAACTTATTGACATGCTTAGGGAGTATGTGGATGTTTTTGCTTGGTCTTATCAGGATATGCCAGGTCTGGACACCGACATTGTTATGCACAAGGTGCCTCTAAAGGAAGACTGTCCTCCAGTAAAACAGAAGTTGCGCCGTATTCGTCCGGATATGGCCATTAAGATAAAAGAAGAGGTACAAAAACAGTGGGTGTAAACACCCCAAATTTTCCCTCACCCATTCACAACATGGCTTGTGATCATTTCATATGTATAAACACAATCATACCATCTCATGTCACATTTTTGACTCATTGCATTGGTTCTAAGTCATCTGCATCTAGGGTTTGTGATCTGAGCAATCCAAGAGCCTCTTGAGCCATTCCAAAGGTCATCAATCACTTCAAAGGGGTCTATGTGTGTTCAAGCATCATATTATATCCTCTCAAAGTCAAGAATGCCAAAGAATCACAAGAACTGGGATTGTTGTGGAAGCAGAGCAAGGCTTGACTGCACAGATGACCTAAAATTAGGGTTTTGGTTTCAGAGGCCATAACTCCAATTTTTTTGGTCATTCTTGTTTCTATTGGTCTCTATATGGTATAGGGAGTATGCATATCAATTTTCATGAAGAAATCCCATGGGGAAGTCATCTGATCAAGAGTTGACTTTCTGGACAAGTCAGTGCAAAATCAGGGCATCTGAGGCCCCCAATGACCCAACCAAGGGGTGATCTTCATCATTTTGAGTGTATTTGATCTTTATTTTATCATGGAAGAAGGTTGAAGTTCATAAAATTCAAGAATTACAAGTTTTTGCAAAGTTGACTTTTTTGGGCATGGTTGACTTTTAAGGAAATGTCATTTTATGCAACTTTTTCAACCCTTACTTTTTGATCCAAAAATGCTTCAAATGGAAAAACTTTGGTCATGAAAGTTGTAGATTAGATCTTTCCCTTTTCAAAAAGTACAAGAACATGACCTAATTCATTTTGGATCAAAAGTTATGGTGTGTCAAAGTTGGCAAAAATCATTAAAATTCAAGTTATGCACCAAATGGAAAACTTGCAAATTCATGCACCAAGCATTCTAGTGACTTCAAAATGACTTCAAAACTTCATCATATGATCATACATGACCCCAAAAAACAGAACTGGCCCACGGGATTTTACATTGTTTGCTTTGATTTTCAAAGATTTCTAAGGCATTTTCCATAAGAATGCAAAGAAGGATTCTTGGCAAAATCATCTTCCCATGAGTTATGTGATCACTAAATGACTCATATGCATTTCCATGACTAAAAGTAACATTATGCAACAAAATTCAGCAAGAGTTTTCTCATGTACATAGCACAAAATCATGAGGAAACATCAAGTGGGCAAGTTGCAAAAGCTAGCATAGCTTGTCATCCATATGTTGCAGTCAGCTACAAACAATCCAAGGGCCCTCCTCAACTCAAGCTGAAGCAAGACATGACTTCAAACTGCTGCTGCCATGACCCATGCTTCTAGTACAAGCCCACTTGACTTTTTGGCAAAAGTTCCCATACTCATGGCACAGTGAGCAGCCACCCTACTGACCTGCCCCACAGGCTATCCACACAACTTGGAGATGTTATAGCAAGGCATTGAGCATTGAAGCAAGCTAGAAGACAGCATACCACAAAAACTGTCAAAGAGCTTCTTCTCTTCGATTCTCATATTCCAGCCACCAAACATCAAAACTCTCTTCACCAACAAATCAAACACATAAAAAGGAACCAGAATCAGCCATTAACAGAGCTTGAAACCACCCACACAAAAACTCCATTTTCTGATACACCAGAACTGGACCTCTCAAAATAGCTTGCTTAAGCTCATTCCAAGCCTACGATTAGCATCAGGAGAACCATTGGAGTGAGTCTGCATCAAGGAGAAGCCCAGAAAGCCCAGAAACAGGATCTTCCATCTCAGGTATGGCCATGAACTTTTTCTCTCAGAGCTTGCATTTTAAGTTATAAATTGATTGCTTATGTCTTGCTGGTCATGGGGATGTTCTTAGAATCGAAAATGAGTAAGAAATGAGTTTGTACTGATGCTCTGAAATTTCACCCGTGAAATTTGTTTCCTTCGATTTGCTTGATTCTTAGTGTTTAAATGATGTTTGAGGGTGGATTTGTATCTTAGGTTGTTAGAGGATCACTTGGCTGTGTTTAATTTGATGATTGGTAGCCTGAATCATGATCTAGGGTTTTGATGTTGCCGGAGAAGATGACCGGAGCTTCCCTCCGGTCACCTGAAAATGCTTAAGCCCTAATCCCTGTAATTAATGGCATTTGAATTTAGAGCGTTGGATTAGCTGACCCCTTTGACTTGGCGCGTGAACGTCTGGCCCAGATTCACTCATTTTGCCCTAATCCTCTTTCATTAGTTTAATTAATCATAATTAAATTAATTTAATCAGGACAAGCCTCAGCCCTTGGATGACGCGCCAGTCAACCATTTCCACTCCAGTTTAAATATCAGCCATCAGATCTGCTTACCTTTTCCTTTATTTATTTTTATTTTCATTTTCTTTCATTTATTTTCTACAATTAATTAAAAATAGTAAAAATGCTTTAAAAATTATGAAATTTTTTACCAAGGGTTTCATTAATTTTTAAAACACAAAAATATTTTTATTTTCATTTTTTGCATTAAAAAAGTATTTTTAAATATTTAAAAGTTTATTTTTAATTGATTAATGAAAATTAATTTATTAAAAATACTTTTAGGTATTTAAAAATCACCAAAAAATTCATGAAATGTTTTAAGACATTTAGAAACATTGTCCAACCTTCAAACCAAATTTATTTTTTGATCTTGATGCATTTTGAGAATTTTTCATTGAATTAAAATCATTTTTATGCATTATTTTGATCCAAACTTCAAAAAATCATTTATGCCTAACCCCAAAGAGTTGGACCTTGATTCTTTTTGCATTGCATTGTGTTTAGAATTTAGTTTGTGAGATTAAATGGCCATGATTTGATCTTTCATTTTCAATTTGTTTGATAATTTTCTTGTTTAGGAACCCTAAAACCCTAGGAAACTTAGAAAAATCATAACTTGAGCTAGTTTAAGAGTTGAGACCTCTCCTTTGGGCAGTGAGTTGGTATAGGTTTAGGGATCCTTTGAATGCATTTTCAATTTTTTATATTGATGTTTGCTTCTGAT
Source organism: Lathyrus aphaca (assembly GCA_963966055.1). Taxonomy (NCBI): domain Eukaryota; kingdom Viridiplantae; phylum Streptophyta; class Magnoliopsida; order Fabales; family Fabaceae; genus Lathyrus; species Lathyrus aphaca. The sequence continues at coordinate 491,661,654 of OZ014521.1, forward strand.
TTTGGTTTGTGTTTAATGCATTGTTCATAAACCCTAATTTGGGCTTCCATATGCATCCATCTTGCATTTTCTTGCATAACATGACTTGCCATGACATTCCATGCCTCCATTTGATTCATTTAACATCATAAGACATATTGAAAGCATGTTTGAGCATTGCATCTTGCATTTGTAATGTTGTATGCCATATGCATTTCATAACTTTTCATGTATGTTCTTGGTTCTTAACTTGCTCCATTTGCATTCATAAGCTTGTATGATCATCTCCATTTGTTGTCTCATGTTTGCATCATCTCATAGAATCATTAACATCATATGTATGCTTCTGGTTTGGTTTTGCATCATGTCTCTCCATCCCATTTTGCATTGCATTGCATTTCTTTTCTAATCTTTCAGGTGGTAAGTGGACTTGAGAAGTGAATTTGCCTTCACTTCTCATACTTTCTTCTCATCTCTCTCTTGCATCCATGCTGCATTTTATCTTGTGTTTGAGTTTGAGCTTGCTCATCTTTTTTCTTCTCACTTTCTTTCCCCAAGTGACTTGTCTTCTCAAATGAAGCAAGTTGCTTTGCTTCTCTTGATCCTTTCACCTGCTTCCTGGTGGTTCCATTGAAGATTTATTTCTAAAACCTCACAAACCATAGGAACAACCAAGCATGACAATGATTAGGGTTTTGATTAGTCTCCCCCCTTAGTTTTCACCTTTGTGTCTCTTTTGAGTCATCTCTTCTCATCTCATAATCAGGGACTAAACCCTAAAGGCTTTAAGGCTTTGTGATTAAGCTTATGCCTGCATCCTTATCTTAGGATGGAGTGTATAACTTTAGTCCTAAGTGTTAAACCCTTAATGTGTTTAACTCCTTTAATCAATTCACTTAATAATCATCAAGACTTCACACTTGTAACTTGGGCCTTGCATTAGGGTTCTAATTCTTCCTTAATTGGTTAAGAAAGACTAACCCTAGTGTTAATGGACAAGTCCCCCTCAAGTTGTCTTACAAATCATAAAAATCATTTCTTCATCTTATCATTAACTAAAATCCATTTAATAAAGGCTTGTTTTGTCATGAGTTTAATCCCTAATCATGGATTAAGTTGAGGAGCTTTCCTCAGCTTAAACATTCTCATCTATTATCCTTCTATTAGGATGGTGTAATGAGTCTGTTTAATCCTTGATTATGGCTTAATCTCATTACATAACACTAAACAAAAACACCAAAAACATCTAAATAATCACAAGTAGGTTAATGATCTCAATCCTGCATCAAAGGTGACTAAGTGTGAGAATCTGACTTCACACTTAAGGTATTCTCATTACCCCTAATCAGAGGGAGGATGTGATGAGTTTACTAATCCATTGGTTTAGGCTTAAGCTCATTATCTTATGACAAACTGTCAAAAGCAATAAAAGACTGAAAACTCAAAACAAACAATAATCGTCTCCTTCGGGATTCTTTTCTCATCTCATTCACTCATAAATGAGAACTTGCTTCTTCCGTCTAATGCAAGACAGTTTGCACCTGAGCCAGACAAGTCACACACTTGAGCATAGGCAAGCAAGCAGTTCACAAGTCAATTCATCTTTCAGTCTCTTTGGGTCGAACTACGGTGTTCTGACTTCCTCATTGCACGAGAGGATACGTAGGCATAACTTAACAGTTATCGAACAAAAGTCTCTGTATATTCCCCCTCCTTCTAGCTTCATTCTTTTGAGCCTCATAGTCAAGAGCATTTCACTCTTATCCTCACACTGACACTGTATATATCACACTTTGCACTTCTTTTACACTGACACACGTACATCCTTTTCCAGCTCTTTTATACACAAGTTGCACTGACACTACCCCTTTAAAACACAAATCTTTTAAGCGTGGATCCCGTCGAGTACGACGGACAATCTGGGTGCTAATACCTTCCCAGGTTGTAACCAACCCCCTTTCTCAGTCTCTCTGGTTCGCAACTGTCTTATCCATATCTTTCTAGGTCTATGCAGCATTTCCTTTCCTCCGGGATAAAAATTCCTAGCTGGCGACTCTTTCATCTCCAGTGAGTTCACTGCTGTGTGTTCTCATTATCCCTCTCGCCGACCGTTCGCGTCTGTACCTTTATCTGGGCCTGGTCCCATCTATCGGGAGCGACAGCTTGGCGACTCTGCTGGGGACCCTTATACTGCAACCAGGGCTTCTGGTTCTTTTGTGGGTTCCTCCTAGCGCTTGATTGATTTGTGTTTACTGGGGTATTATGTGCTTATTTGTGTTTGTATATTTGTATTTATTTTGGCTTTATGAACAGTTGCTTTACTGCTTTCTTTATAGCTTTGCATTATATCATATTGTCATACTGTGCTGCTGGCTGGATCTGTTTATTTGCTTTGGTGGGTGGGTGTTCTATTTAGAGTTCAGGTCCTATACCTAGGACCTGAGTGACACCTAGGCTAGAGTGGTTCATATTCTTTCCCATTCCATCTCGGTCTGGTGCGGGAATATGAAACACGGTTCAGATATGGGTTTCTTCTTGAGAACTCTGTGTTGCAGATTTCCTGCAATGCTAGGGCTATCTGGGAAGCCTGCTAAGTCTGGATGACCTTTAGTATTGACCTTCAGAAACTGAGGTGAATTAGAGGAGGAACTTTTATGGTTATTGTAAACACTGTACCTCCGGGTTAGAAGTGTTTACACTTCTCATAACTGATCCAAGTCTGAGGATCCTTGTTTTAGAACACCACATGTGAGGGGGTTGGGCTGTTTACAGGTTTGCAGGTACCCTTGGCCTCAGCATACCCTGATACTTTGATTTGATTAAGAATACTCCATGTTGGAACAGTTCTTGTGATTCTAAACCCTGGACATATGACTCTTTATTTGAGTCCCCCACCTTGGTTACTGGACCCATAGACCTCCATCTGGATTTCTTGAATATACCTGGACTTATATCAGAGCACTTGATCAGATCCAGCTCAGTCACAAACCCTTGCATATCATCTGCATACATAATCATTGCATCATTTTGACACTTGCTTATTTGTTTTTCAGGGTATCCATCCTCATTTGGTTTTAGTTTTGACCCCATCATTAGTATAGACCTATTTTCATCAGCATCTGCTTCAGCTATCAGCTATCTGCTTCAGTCACCTGCATCAGCCAATCAGTGGCCCATTTTTCAGTCTTGTCATCAGCACCTGTCTCTACTCATCCTCAACATCATGGCACCTAAAAAGAGTAACATCACCTACCACTTCTTCTAGCCAGAGCTAGCTGACATCAGGAGGATTCAGACCCTGATCACTCCAGACCATATACCACTGTTCAGGGAACACTATGGAGGTATACTTGATGTGGTTATGGATTTGGACCCTTCACAGAGGAGCCTGATTCACACTTGCCTTCAATTTTATGATCCCCCACTGAGGTGTTTCACTTTTCAGGACTTTCAGCTGGGCCCTTTATTGGAAGAATACTCATCATTGGTTGGTATACCTATCAGGGGTGGAGTCCCTTTCAACCCTGAGATGGTCTTTCCTGGTAATGAAGAGGTAGCAAAGGCATTGCATCTAGAACCAGTGCTGATTGGGCAGCATATGACTTCTAAGGCTGGGATCCCTGGCCTACATCTGGATTTCTTGATCTCTCAAGCTACCCTGAAAGCTTCTTTGGGAGAATGGAAAGCAGTCTGTGCTTTATTGGCCCTAAGCATATATGGGATCATATTATTTGCAGATGAGCCTCGATTCATTAGCAAGAATGCAATCCACCTTTTCATCCTGAAGAACCCAGTGCCTACTTTATTGGGGGATCTCTACTATTCAGTGCATCAGAGGAATGAAAAGCAGAGGGGAAGATTAGTGAGGTGTTGTGCTCCTTTGTTCCATACTTGGCTTCTCAGGCATCTACCCAAGACAGATGCATTTTTGAATCCTCATCAGCAGAGGAACTGGGCTAGAAGACTCACTGCTCTAACTTCAGCTGATATCAGGTGGTGCACTCAAAGCACCAAGGGCAGGGATATCATCACCAGTTGTGGGCATTTTCCCAATGTGCCCCTGATAGGAGTTAAGGGTAGCATTAATTACAACCCTCTGCTGCTCAAAAGGCAACTGGGCTATGCACTGGTCCACACTCCTAAGGCACATGACTTGGTTGAGACTCTTTATTGTGAGAACAAGCCTAATCTGGCTATTGTTAGACAGGCAGCCTGGGCCTGGGATAATGTTCAAACCAAGGGAGTAACCATTCTGGGAAAATGCAACAATGTGGCATCAGCACAATATTATGAGTGGTCCCATTCCAGGGCTCAATTCTCTGGAATGCCCTTTACTATGGAGGATATGCCTGGATCATCCTCAGCACCACCCCCTGCCTTTGTCAGCTTAGAGGAGTTTGAGAGCTTGAAAGAGAGAAATGAGAAGTTGACTCAGGCCCTGCAGAAAACCCTCTGGGAGAGGAGTGATGGTAGGATAGACATTGAGAGGTTGGAGAAGTTGAGAGTGGAGCATCTGGCTAAAATTGAGAGGTCTGAGGACTACATCAAGAAGTCTAGGGCTGGAGAACAAATTCTGAAGAATGCTTGCAAGGAAGCCCAGTTCCAGAAGGCCAGGACAAACTTGTATCTGAAGGAGAGTCAAGCTCGGTGGGTCAGGATCACCGAGGCTCGTACTCTAGAAGATAAGAGAACTCAAGACAAGATAGAGCAGTTGGAAGCCAGTGCAAAAGAGCAGCAGGAAGCCCTGGCAGCAGCCCAGAGGGAGATATCAGAGTTGAAGATCAGAGCGGGAGTGAAGAGGTCAAAGGACCAAAGTCAACACAAGAAGCTAACTGCAGCTGTTACTACCCGGAATCTCCTCATCAGGAATCTCACGGAGCGTCCAGCTGATCCTGTGACCGAAGCACTTCTCAAGGAAGTTCGGGAGGATGAGTTTGGTCTTAGTGATTGACTTTTTGCTTGTTGTTGCTTTCATTCCATGTACTTTTATTTTCTTGTAATGTATTTTGACCCCTCAGAGGGCTTGTATTTGTAAACAAACTATGTACCATTTGCCTTTTGTAATATATGTATTAGTTTGTTCCATCCGAGTTTACTTCAAAAGCAACATCAACAGCATCTTCAAGGGTCTGGAAGGGTCAAAACTGAATGCCAAGCCGGATACCTTGAAAACAAATAAGCATACTGCATTGCATGCTAACCTTTTGTTTGTTTTGTAGGTTTTTGTTTATTTTTGCTAACTCTGTTGTGATGTTCAGGAACTATTGCTCGGCGCCGGGTATTTCCCCTCAACCGTCCACACCGATATCCAACCCGTAACAACCTTCCGGGCATACAAATGGATCAGGTACAACAGGACCTTGCAGAGGTCAGAAATCAAATGGCAAACGAAAGATTGGAAATGAGAACCCAGATGACGCAGTTTATGGAAGTTATGAACAACATGGCTCAGAGCCAAGAAAGATTGAGAGCCATGGTGGAAAGGCAGAACCAAGAAGATCCACATATAGGGACTGTTGGCACAAGCAACAACGAGAGGGTCCAACCTCATGTCAATCCTCCTGTATTTGGACCCCATCTTCATCCAGAGGTCAACATTCCTGCAAATGTTCAAGGGACTGCCACTGCAGGCAGGGTGCTGCAAGAAGACCCCCAAGAGGATCAGTTCACAGTAATGGGTGCTGGGGAGGAAGCTTATGATAGAAGGCTGGATGAGATAGCTGAGAAATTACGATCCTTAGAGTCTCAAAACTCTTTGGGTTTTGACGTTATGGACATGGGCTTGGTAGACGGGGTCAGGATTCCCCATAAGTTTAAGCCTCCTTGTTTTGAAAAATACAACGGGACTTCATGCCCCCGAACCCATTTACAATCATTTCTGGGGAGGCTGAAGGCCTATACCATGGATGAGAGGCTCTGGATGTTCTATTTCGAGGATAGCTTGACGGGAGCTTCAAGGGAATGGTACTCTCACCTGACAAGAGCAACTATCAGGTGTTGGAAGGACCTGGCAGAGGCCTTTATCAGACAGTATCAGTACAACTTAGATATGGCACCCAACAGGACCCTCCTAATGGGAATGTCACAGTCATCAAGGGAAAGTTTCCGAGAGTACGCCCAGAGATGGAGGCAATTGGCTGCTGCTGTTCAGCCACCTATGTCAGAGAGGGAAATGGCAGATATGTTTATGAACACCCTCCAAGGAACATATATTGACAGGCTAGCTGCTTTCTCCTCCACTAGCTTCACAGATGTTGTCATAGCTGGGGAAAGAATCGAGAGCCTGTTAAAGATGGGCAAAATTTCTGATAACGGCGCCAGCTCGTCCAGCAATACCAGGAAGCCTTTTGCAGGCCCAAGAAGAACTGGCGAGACCAATGCCATCCACACCAACAGGGGCAGACCCCAGTATGTTCATAGGTCTGTGGCAGCAGTCACCATTCCCGCTCCAGCTCATCCACAACCAGCCTATCAACCTCCACAACAAAATTATCAGCAACAACCTCAGTACCAGCAACAAACTCAGTATCCTCCAAGAAATTACAACAACACCAACAACAACAATCAGCAAAGACCATTCCAACAGAGACCCTCTCAGGCCAATAGGGTGATCGATCTGATCCCTATGCCATATGCTACATTGCTGCCACAACTCCTGAAACTCAACCTAGTTGAGCTAAGGACGTTGGCACCTCCAGATCCTAATAGTCTACCCAGGAATTATGACTCCAACGCCAGATGTGCTTTTCACTCAAATGCACCTGGCCACAGTACAGAAAAGTGCAGAGCCTTGCACATGAAGGTGCAAGACCTGGTAGACTCTAAAGCTCTGAACTTCACACCACCACCCAATGTTAACAAGAATCCTATGCCACACCACGGAGGTCCCAGAATCAATGCTATTGAAGAAGACAAGCCGTCTTATTTAATAACCGGTGTGGGTCAGATTCGGACACCGTTGGTAGAGATCAAGGCTCAACTCCTCGAATGTCAAATGTTCCCGGGGTGTGAGTTAAAGTGTGCTTACTGTAATATCTCAGTAAATGGGTGTGATAACTTGAGGGATGGCATAGATGGTCTCATCCAGAGTGGCCTGCTTCAAATTACAACGTCAATTCCACCAAATCCAGCAATCTCATCAGCAACAATTCCAGTATCTCCTACAACTGCAACAACCATTGTTCCCGACAATTCTTCAGCTTCATCAACAAATGCTTCATCTGTCGTCTCAACTGACCAGATATCAACAAATATTCCTGATACAACTTCAGCACCACTTCATTTTGAGTCTCCTACAACAACAACACCCATCCTTCCAACAATGTCTCCTACAACACCAACAACAAACCATGAAGATGTCTCAACAGTTACGATTTATTATGATCCAGAAAATGACTCCGTCTACAACTCACAAAGTGCTACTCCCATCAGAGCACCAGTCACAATATATTATGATCCACAGACTATCACAGTCCCTTCCGCAGCTGCAATCAGTCCAGTCACTATCACGATGCCTGGACCAGTACCTTATGAAAGCAGTAATGCCATCCCATGGCATTACGGCTCTGACCTGTACTGCGAAGGACAAAAAATCACTTTTGAATCATCAACCCCTGCACCACAAATAGACAATGTGGGAGGAGGCGGAGGCTTCACTCGAAGCGGACGTCTCTTTGCTCCACAAATTCAAAGACCCACTGCCGAAGCAGAAGCTGCTGCCAAGGCAAAAGGAAAAAGCTTGGTGCAGGAAGAGCAGATTGTTAAAGAAGCTTTGAAAACACCCTTTGATCAAGAGGTTGATAAGTTCATGAGAATCATCAAGAAAAGTGATTACAAAATAGTGGATCAGCTTCATCAAACGCCTTCCAAGATTTCAATCCTATCATTGCTTATGTGCTCCGAGGCCCATCGGAATGCACTACTAAAAGTCTTGCACGCAGCTTATGTGCCTGAAGAAATCACTGTCAATCAGTTGGAAGCGGTAGTTGGAAATGTTAATGCTAGTCATGGACTAGGGTTCACCAACACTGATTTGACTACGGAAGGCCGCAACCATAACAAGGCTTTGCACATAACCATGGAATGTAAAGGTGCAGTCCTTTCCCATGTGCTGGTAGACACGGGGTCATCCCTCAATGTCTTACCTAAAAAAGCCCTTGTGAAGCTAGAGTATGACGGATTGGCATTACGACCCAGTAACCTGGTGGTGAGAGCCTTTGATGGTTCTAAGAGATCGGTTCTGGGTGAGATTGAGTTGCCCATAACGATTGGCCCGCAAACTTTCAAAACGACCTTCTACGTGATGGATATACAGCCTGCCTACAGCTGTCTATTGGGTAGGCCATGGATTCACGCCGCTGGCGCCGTGACCTCAACCCTTCACCAGAAGTTAAAATTCGAGTGGGAAGGTCAAGTCGTTACTATCTGTGGAGAGGAGGATATTTTTGTCAGCCACCTGGCTACCTATAAATACATTGAGATGGATGGGGAGATCCATGAAACAATGAGTCAGGGGTTCGAGGCCTTGGACATAAACGAAACGTCTACTGTACCTGGAACTTCAATGACATCATATCAACAAGCCCGGAAGGTTGTTGAAGAAGGAAGTGCCCAAGGCTGGGGCAAACTACTACCGGTGGAGAAGAAAGAGGATAGATTTGGGTTGGGTTACAAACCAACTCAACAAGATCAAGCAGAGGCTGCTAAAAAGCCCGACTTTGTTAGTGGGGGGATGCTCACCCCCGATGCTGTCAACAATTTGGAAGACGAGGATGAAGGCGACCGCGACCTGGAGAGTTGGATCCGTCCAAAGATCCCGGGGAGCAGTATCTCGAACTGGTCTTCCCAGGAAATTATAAGAGTTACTCATGCAGAGTAATTATTATTTCCTGTATTTTTATAGTATGCATCAAAGTCTTGCATCTTGCCCAAGATGACAAGACTCATTTTGTAATCGGGCCATCTGTACTTTTTGTGCAACAAGATTAATCAATGAAATATCAGACATCTTTTTGCAAATGAGTCTTTTTCTTTTCCGCTCACTGTTTTTCCATTTTTCTTTTTGTACAAAAAATAAATGGCAGTGTTTTCAAAATGACAACTTTATTTCACTTTTCAAAACAAGATTAAAATCAAATCACTAAAATGAACAAACTGAACCCTTGCAGAGTGTGCCTTCCAGACAGCACCGACAACAGCACGACTATGACTTCGTATGACTTTGACAATCCAATCAATCAAGCTGACGAAGGGGTTGAAGAAGAATATGAGCTTCCTGAAGAGCTAGCCAGGTTGTTAAGACAAGAGGAAAAGGTTATTACTCCTCACCAGGAGGAGGTTAAAATGATCAATCTTGGTACAGATGAAGACGTGAAAGAAGTTAAAATCGGGGCCTGCTTACAAGACTCAGTGAAGAGACAACTGATTGACCTACTTCGAGAGTATGTGGATGTGTTTGCTTGGTCTTATCAAGACATGCCAGGGTTGGACACCGACATTGTTATGCACAAGCTGCCATTAAGAGAGGAATGCCCGCCGGTTAAACAGAAACTGCGCCGTACTCGCCCAGACATGGCAATGAAAATCAAGGAGGAGGTACAAAAGCAATGGGACGCCGGGTTCCTTGCCGTAACTAGCTATCCACCGTGGGTTGCTAACATAGTACCTGTGCCTAAGAAAGACGGCAAAGTAAGAATGTGTGTTGATTACCGGGATCTGAACAGAGCCAGCCCGAAGGATGATTTCCCTTTACCTCACATTGATGTATTGGTGGATAATACGGCTCAGTTCTCAGTATTCTCCTTCATGGACGGTTTTTCAGGATACAATCAGATTAAAATGTCACCTGAAGACATGGAGAAGACAACCTTCATCACGCCCTGGGGCACGTTCTGCTACAAGGTAATGCCATTTGGGCTCAAGAATGCCGGTGCAACGTATCAACGGGCTATGGTGACATTATTCCATGATATGATCCATAAAGAGATAGAATGTTATGTGGATGACATGATTGCCAAGTCCCTCACTGAAGAAGACCATCTGGTGAATCTGCTGAAGTTGTTCAAGCGTCTAAGGAAGTACCAATTGAAGATGAACCCCAACAAGTGCACATTCGGGGTGAGATCTGGTAAGCTGCTGGGTTTTATTGTGAGCGAGAAAGGGATTGAAGTTGACCCTGATAAAGTCAAAGCCATTCAAGAAATGCCTGCACCAAAGACAGAGAAAGAAGTCCGAGGGTTCTTAGGTCGATTGAACTACATCTCAAGGTTCATATCTCACCTTACATCAACCTGTGAGCCCTTGTTCAAATTGTTGAGAAAAGAACAAACGGTCAGGTGGAACGAAGACTGCCAGAAGGCTTTTGACAAAATCAAGGAGTACTTACAAGAGCCTCCAATCCTTATGCCTCCAGTTGAAGGAAGACCTCTGATAATGTACCTGACAGTATTAGAAGAGTCAATGGGGTGTGTGCTGGGCCAACATGACGAGTCTGGTCGAAAAGAGTATGCAATATACTACCTAAGCAAAAAGTTTACCGACTGTGAACAACGTTATTCACTGCTCGAGAAAACTTGTTGTGCTTTAGCGTGGGCTGCTCGCCGACTGAGACAGTATATGTTGACCCACACTACTTTATTGATCTCAAAGATGGATCCAGTCAAGTACATATTTGAGAAGCCAGCTCTTACCGGACGGGTTGCAAGATGGCAAATGATTCTCACAGAATATGACATCCAGTACACTTCTCAGAAAGCCATCAAGGGCAGTGTATTGTCTGAATATCTTGCCGAGCAACCCATTGATGATTACCAGCCTATGAGATTTGACTTCCCTGATGAAGACATCATGTTCATAAAAGCAAAAGATCATGAAGAGCCTGTTCACACTGAAGGGCCTGACACGAAAGAAGAATGGACTATGATGTTTGATGGGGCTGTTAACATGAATGGTCGTGGTGTTGGTGCAGTACTCATTACACCTAAGGGAGTTCACATGCCTTTCTCGGCAAAACTCACTTTTAACTGCACTAACAACGAAGCTAAATACGAAGCTTGCATTATGGGTCTTGAGGAAGCCATTGACCTCAGGATCAAGACGTTGACTGTATTCGGAGATTCAGCTTTGGTGATCAATCAGACCAATGGCAAATGGTACACCCACCAAGATCATCTGATACCGTACAGGGATTATACAAGGAGGTTATTGACTTTCTTTACAACGGTCAGGCTTGAGTATATCCCTCGGGACGAGAATCAGTTCGCAGATGCTCTGGCTACCATTTCGTCCATGATCAAAGTTCAAGCTGCCAACTTTGTGCCTCGGATATCAGTGTCCAGACTTGACAGACCAGCATATGTGTTCGCAGCAGATGTTGTTAAAGATAATAAGCCTTGGTTCCATGACATTAAGTGCTTCTTGGAGGATCAAACATACCCACCTGGGGCATCTTCCAATGATAAGAAGACTTTGAGAAGGCTTGCTGGTAGTTTCTTTCTGAACACTGATGGTTCCCTGTATAAAAGAAACTTTGATATGATACTCCTCAGATGTGTCGACAGGACAGAAGCAGACCTGCTAATGCATGAAGTGCACGAAGGATCCTTTGGTACCCATGCTGGAGGGCATGCCATGGCTAAAAAGTTGTTAAGATCAGGCTATTACTGGATCACAATGGATGCAGACTGTTGTGCCTATGCCAGAAAATGCCATAAATGCCAGATCTATGCAGATAAGGTGCATGTGCCTCCCAATCCTCTGAATGTGATGTCTTCACCTTGGCCCTTTGCTATGTGGGGCATTGACATGATTGGTAAGATTGAGCCAACTGCTTCAAATGGCCACAGATTCATCTTGGTTGCTATCGACTATTTCACCAAGTGGGTTGAAGCAGCATCATATGCAAATGTTACAAGACAAGTGGTATCCCGATTTCTGAAGAGAGATATCATCTGTCGATACGGAATTCCCGAGCGAATCATTACGGATAATGGTTCCAATCTAAACAACAAAATGATGGCGGAACTGTGCCGGGACTTCAAGATCCAACACCACAATTCTTCTCCTTACAGGCCAAAGATGAATGGCGCTGTTGAGGCAGCAAATAAGAATATCAAGAAGATTGTGCAGAAGATGGTAGTCACCTACAAGGACTGGCATGAAATGCTACCATTTGCCTTACATGGGTACCACACGTCAATTAGAACATCCACTGGGGCAACACCGTATCAGCTTGTGTATGGTATGGAAGCAGTCCTACCTGTCGAAGTTGAATTACCCTCCCTACGGGTATTGATGGATGTTAAACTGAGTGAGGCGGAATGGGTTCGGGCCCGATACGAACAACTGAGTCTGATCGAATAAAAAAGGTTGGCTGCAATTTGTCATGGGCAGTTATATCAGAAGAGAATGAAGAAAGCCTTCGATCAGAAAGTCAGGCACCGAGAGTACCAAGTAGGGGATCTTGTGCTAAAAAGAATCCTCCCTCCTCATACAGACCACAGGGGCAAGTGGACTCCGAACTATGAAGGACCATTTGTGGTGAAGAAAGTTTTCTCTGGTGGAGCACTGATGCTCAGCACTATGGATGGTGAAGACTTCCCGTCCCCTGTGAATTCAGATGCAGTTAAAAAATACTTCGCATAAAATGACCCGCTGGACATAAAAGCAGAATGTAAGTCCAGGCAAAAATAGGGCCTCCCGGCGAGTCAAAAAACAGAATAAAAGGCTCGGGCAAAAATAAGGGAAAATAAATAAAAATGTACACCCGCTGAGTTGAAAAGCCGCATTGGACAGCTCAGGCAAAAATGGGTATCCCGATGGATTGAAAACCCGAAAGGGCGATCCATGCAAAATAAGGGAATAAGCGAACAACTGCATTCTAAATTCGTCTGTATCGTTTAAAACTTGGTAAGCCTCGAAAGGATCAAGCTTCAATCAGAATCAACATTCTTCAGAAAGCAAGATGAGAAGAACGTCAAAAGTCATACGAGTCATAGTAAGAAGGAAGCTCCTTAAAGCGTCATCAACATTGCCAGCATTTTGTTTCTCAATTTGTAACAATTTCCTCATTCCAGGAAATTTGTTTCTTTGACTGTATCTCGCCAATCCAGGGCATATGAATTAATAAAATCAGATTTTCAGTCATGTCTCGTCTTGTACCTTTTTATTTGCAAAAATGTCTGATGTCTAAAAGAAAAAACTGATTGCATAGAGTACATATGTTTATCTTCAAATAAAACGTGCTTGCAGGAAATATACTTACTCTCAGAAGTGTCTAAACTCCTAAGACGGAATCCAGTAAGGGATACCTCGGGATTATTTTATGCGTTTCTATATCTTTGCAGGATTGCAGGAATCCAGAACGCAACTTGGGGCATGTAAGCTTCATCCCAGCAAGCTGACGAATCGACACTCAGTCTCAGCACCCCAAAGTGCCTTCTACCCAGCTGAGTTTCCACTTATTACTTATCCCCATCAGAGTTGTCAGGCATCACTTCTCCAACAGGGCCGTGCCAGAAGACGCCCATTTCCCCGGCTGAGTCAAAAATCCTCCTTGACAGAATCTCTAGGGAGATCTTCCAGTGATCTCTCTTTCTCCCCAGCCGAGTTGCCATTTCATCCTCAGCCAAATACAAAAGTCGGGGAACCATCCCCCCACAAAGCTTCAGCCTCTATCCAGAAGAGCAACGCACGATGGAATCACAACAGAGTGAAGAAAGCTTCTACAAACCCCAGCTGGGTCTCTCATTTATTGGAATAGGTCTCTCAGTGACCCGAATCCCCAAGCAGATATCATATCATCAGATCTACCAATGATCGCATCCCCAGTTGGGATGTCCATTTCAACGGATCGATCGAAGATCTTCGTGGCAACGGGATCCGAATCCCGGTTTGGTATCTTTGCATAATCATAGCATTCGCATCATATTCACCCACAAAGCGTAGCATTCCGTTTAATGCGGAGCATTACGGCAAAAATCAAACATATAGCATATTCATGAGCCATGTTTTGAACCAACACTCGTGAATAATGACAATCCGTCAATATACAGAATACTTCCCCCAAATCCCCAGCGGAGATTCCCCAGCAAAATCAGTTGCCTCACATTCACAAACACCAGTATATATACTCTCTTTGGCACCCGTCCGTGTCGATACTCCCCAGTAAAGTCACCCGAATATCCTGTGCAAACAAAACCACTCGTATTACAGATACTTGTTGACACCCATCTGTGTCACATCCCCAGCAGAAAGCCAAAGACGTCCTCTTTGCACTCACATACACTTATATACACAATCCTTTGACACCCGTCCGTGTCATATCCCCAGCGCAGTCGCCTACACTTTGTACATCAGATACTTGTTCATATTACACTCTTCTCCTTTTGACACTCGTCCGTGTCGCTCTCCCTAGCAGTTAAACACTCACCTGTACACCACTCACTCTTATACTGATACTCGTCCGTATCTTATATATACCACTTATATATCCCCACAGATTCAACACTAGTCCTTGTTCTTTGTTAACTCGTTGGTACTCGTCCGTACCATCATCTCAGAACATGTGTCAAGAGTTTGTTTCTACATGATACTCGTCCGTATCATAGTCTTAAGGATGCTCGTCCGCATCTTTAATCCATACACTGTGTCAAACACTTTTGTCTTCTTGAATATAGATACTCGCCTGTGTCTACTTTTCTCCAGAAGAGTCCCTTCAGATTCAACACTCGTCCGTGTTCTCTGTTAACCAGTTGATACTCGTCCGTATCATCATCTCTGAACACGTGCCAGTACTTGTTTCTACCCGATACTCGTCCGTATCGTAGTCTTAAGGATGCTCGTCCACATCTTTAATCTATACACAAATACCAAACACTTATACTTTTATTTCTTGGATATAAACACTCGTCCGTGTTACTACTCCCTAGTAGATCGCCAACAAAGCTTTTTTCTCTTTTATCTGGCACTCGTCCTGTGTCATGATAACCCTGAGAGCAGTCGTACCCTGCTAGGTGGTCGTCCTCCACCTCTTGATGGTCGTCCTCCATCATGCTCATCCGATGGCCGTCCCCATCGTTGATATTTAGCAGCCGTCCCCTGCTAGGTGGTCGTCCTCCACCTTTTGATGATCGTCCTTCATCATTTTATCCAATGGCCGTCCCTATTGTTGATCTTTGGTTATCTGACATTCGTTCTATGTCATGGTAAACCTTGAGAGCAGCCGTCCCCTGCTAGGTGGTCGTCCTCCACCTCTTGATGGTCGTCCTCCATCATGCTCATCCGATGGCCATCCCCATCGTTGACATTTTGTCCGGCATTCGTCCTATGTCGCGATATTTTCGGCAGCCGTACCCTGCCAGGTGGTCGTCCTCCACCTTAGATGACCGTCCCTCATCTTATACCCAACAGAGCAGCCGTCCCCTGCTAGGTGATCGTCCTTCACCTTTGATGACCGTACCTCATCATCTGTTTATTTCATTTATTCTTTAACCCTATGGCCGTCCCCATCGTGGTCCCTTTTCTTCTTTTAGCCCGATGGTCGTCCCCATCGTTGGTTACTTTATGATCTTGGTGGCCGTCCCCATCATAATTCCTTTTATCCCCAGCTAGTCAGCCGTCCCCGTCTTGGCTTTATCTCCCGCATCTTCCCCAGCTAGTCGGCCGTCCCCGTCTTTGCTTCATATCCCCAGCATGTCGGCCGTCCCTGTCATTGCTTTATTTTCCGCACTTTTTCCAGCATGTCGGCCGTCCCCGTCATTTGCTCTTTACCCAGCAGTCGTCCTCTGCTCGACGGTCGTCCTCCGTCGCCCACACTTTACAATATACTTTATTTTCCTTTACAATCTATATCCCTTTTCTTCTTCATTCTGTGAGTGCAAATTTTGGACTGTCTTTGGTATTCAACCACAAGTTATCTTGTTTGCCTGTTAAGCCGCTGCTTACATCCTGCACAGCTAACTCATGTTTGAATAGGGGCAGCTGTAAACACCCCAAATTTTCCCTCACCCATTCACACCATGGCTTGTGATCATTTCATATGTATAAACACAATCATACCATCTCATGTCACATTTTTGACTCATTGCATTGGTTCTAAGTCATCTGCATCTAGGGTTTGTGATCTGAGCAATCCAAGAGCCTCTTGAGCCATTCCAAAGGTCATCAATCACTTCAAAGGGGTCTATGTGTGTTCAAGCATCATATTATATCCTCTAGAAGTCAAGAATGCCAAAGAATCACAAGAACTGGGATTGTTGTGGAAGCAGAGCCAGGCTTGACTGCACAGATGACCTAAAATTAGGGTTTTGGTTTCAGAGGCCATAACTCCAAGTTTTTTGGTCATTCTTGTTTCTATTGGTCTCTATATGGTATAGGGAGTATGCATATCAATTTTCATGAAGAAATCCCATGGGGAAGTCATCTGATCAAGAGTTGACTTTCTGGACAAGTCAGTGCAAAATCAGGGCATCTGAGGCCCCCAATGACCCAACCAAGGGGTGATATTCATCATTTTGAGTGTATTTGATCTTTATTTGATCATGGAAGAAGGTTGAAGTTCATAAAATTCAATAATTACAAGTTTTTGCAAAGTTGACTTTTTTGGGCATGGTTGACTTTTAAGGAAATGTCATTTTATGCAACTTTTTCAACCCTTACTTTTTGATCCAAAAATGCTTCAAATGGAAAAACTTTGGTCATGAAAGTTGTAGATTAGATCTTTCCCTTTTCAAAAAGTACAAGAACATGACCTAATTCATTTTGGATCAAAAGTTATGGTGTGTCAAAGTTGGCAAAAATCATTAAAATTCAAGTTATGCACCAAATGGAAAACTTGCAAATTCATGCACCAAGCATTCTAGTGACTTCAAAATGACTTCAAAACTTCATCATATGATCATACATGACCCCAAAAAACAGAACTGGCCCACGGGATTTTACGTTGTTTGCTTTGATTTTCAAAGATTTCTAAGGCATTTTCCATAAGAGTGCAAAGAAGGATTCTTGGCAAAATCATCTTCCCATGAGTTATGTGATCACTAAATGACTCCTATGCATTTCCATGACTAAAAGTAACATTATGCAACAAAATTCAGCAAGAGTTTTCTCATGTACATAGCACAAAATCATGAGGAAACATCAAGTGGGCAAGTTGCAAAAGCTAGCATAGCTTGTCATCCATATGTTGCAGTCAGCTACAAACAATCCAAGGGCCCTCCTCAACTCAAGCTGAAGCAAGACATGACTTCAAACTGCTGCTGCCATGACCCATGTTTCTAGTACAAGCCCACTTGACTTTTTGGCAAAAGTTCCCATACTCATGGCACAGTGAGCAGCCACCCTACTGACCTGCCCCACAGGCTATCCACACAACTTGGAGATGTTATAGCAAGGCATTGAGCATTGAAGCAAGCTAGAAGATAGCATACCACAAAAACTGTCAAAGAGCTTCTTCTCTTCGATTCTCATATTCCAGCCACCAAACATCAAAACTCTCTTCACCAACAAATCAAACACATAAAAAGGAACCAGAATCAGCCATTAACAGAGCTTGAAACCACCCACACAAAAACTCCATTTTCTGATACACCAGAATTGGACCTCTCAAAATAGCTTGCTTAAGCTCATTCCAAGCCTACCATTAGCATCAGGAGAACCATTGGAGTGAGTCTGCATCAAGGAGAAGCCCAGAAAGCCCAGAAACAGGATCTTCCATCTCAGGTATGGCCATGAACTTTTTCTCTCAGAGCTTTCATTTTAAGTTATAAATTGATTGCTTATGTCTTGCTGGTCATGGGGATGTTCTTAGAATCGAAAATGAGTAAGAAATGAGTTTGTACTGATGCTCTGAAATTTCACCCGTGAAATTTGTTTCCTTCGATTTGCTTGATTCTTAGTGTTTAAATGATGTTTGAGGGTGGATTTGTATCTTAGGTTGTTAGAGGATCACTTGGCTGTGTTTAATTTGATGATTGGTAGCCTGAATCATGATCTAGGGTTTTGATGTTGCCGGAGAAGATGACCGGAGCTTCCCTCCGGTCACCTGAAAATGCTTAAGCCCTAATCCCTGTAATTAATGGCATTTGAATTTAGAGCGTTGGATTAGCTGACCCCTTTGACTTGGCGCGTGAACGTCTGGCCCAGATTCACTCATTTTGCCCTAATCCTCTTTCATTAGTTTAATTAATCATAATTAAATTAATTTAATCAGGACAAGCCTCAGCCCTTGGATGACGCGCCAGTCAACCATTTCCACTCCAGTTTAAATATCAGCCATCAGATATGCTTACCTTTTCCTTTATTTATTTTTATTTTCATTTTCTTTCATTTATTTTCTACAATTAATTAAAAATAGTTAAAATGCTTTAAAAATTATGAAATTTTTTACCAAGGGTTTCATTAATTTTTAAAACACAAAAATATTTTTATTTTCATTTTTTGCATTAAAAAAGTATTTTTAAATATTTAAAAGTTTATTTTTAATTGATTAATGAAAATTAATTTATTAAAAATACTTTTAGGTATTTAAAAATCACCAAAAAATTCATGAAATGTTTTAAGACATTTAGAAACATTGTCCAACCTTCAAACCAAATTTATTTTTTGATCTTGATGCATTTTGAGAATTTTTCATTGAATTAAAATCATTTTTATGCATTATTTTGATCCAAACTTCAAAAAATCATTTCTGCCTAACCCCAAAGAGTTGGACCTTGATTCTTTTTGCATTGCATTGTGTTTAGCATGTAGTTTGTGAGATTAAATGGCCATGATTTGATCTTTCATTTTCAATTTGTTTGATAATTTTCTTGTTTAGGAACCCTAAAACCCTAGGAAACTTAGAAAAATCATAACTTGAGCTAGTTTAAGAGTTGAGACCTCTCCTTTGGGCAGTGAGTTGGTATAGGTTTAGGGATCCTTTGAATGCATTTTCAATTTTTTATATTGATGTTTGCTTCTGATTTTGGTTTGTGTTTAATGCATTGTTCATAAACCCTAATTTGGGCTTCCATATGCATCCATCTTGCATTTTCTTGCATAACATGACTTGCCATGACATTCCATGCCTCCATTTGATTCATTTAACATCATAAGACATATTGAAAGCATGTTTGAGCATTGCATCTTGCATTTGTCATGTTTTATGCCATATGCATCTCATAACTTTTCATGTATGTTCTTGGTTCTTAACTTGCTCCATTTGCATTCATAAGCTTGTATGATCATCTCCATTTGTTGTCTCATGTTTGCATCATCTCATAGCATCATTAACATCATATGTATTCTTCTGGTTTGGTTTTGCATCATGTCTCTCCATCCCATTTTGCATTGCATTGCATTTCTTTTCTAATCTTTCAGGTGGTAAGTGGACTTGAGAAGTGAATTTGCCTTTACTTCTCATACTTTCTTCTCATCTCTCTCTTGCATCCATGCTGAATTTTATGTTGTGTTTGAGTTTGAGCTTGCTCATCTTTTTTCTTCTCACTTTCTTTCCCCAAGTGACTTGTCTTCTCAAATGAAGCAAGTTGCTTTGCTTCTCTTGATCCTTTCACCTGCTTCCTGGTGGTTCCATTGAAGATTTCTTTCTAAAACCTCACAAACCATAGGAACAACCAAGCATGACAATGATTAGGGTTTTGATTAGTCTCCCCCCTTATTTTTCACCTTTGTGTCTCTTTTGAGTCATCTCTTCTCATCTCATAATCAGGGACTAAACCCTAAAGGCTTTAAGGCTTTGTGATTAAGCTTATGCCTGCATCCTTATCTTAGGATGGAGTGTATAACTTTAGTCCTAAGTGTTAAACCCTTAATGTGTTTAACTCCTTTAATCAATTCACTTAATAATCATCAAGACTTCACAATTGTAACTTGGGCCTTGCATTAGGGTTCTAATTCTTCCTTAATTGGTTAAGAAAGACTAACCCTAGTGTTAATGGACAAGTCCCCCTCAAGTTGTCTTACAAATCATAAAAATCATTTCTTCATCTTATCATTAACTAAAATCCATTTAATAAAGGCTTGTTTTGTCATGAGTTTAATCCCTAATCATGGATTAAGTTGAGGAGCTTTCCTCAGCTTAAACATTCTCATCTATTATCCTTCTATTAGGATGGTGTAATGAGTTTGTTTAATCCTTGATTATGGCTTAATCTCATTACATAACACTAAACAAAAACACCAAAAACATCTAAATAATCACAAGTAGGTTAATGATCTCAATCCTGCATCAAAGGTGACTAAGTGTGAGAATCTGACTTCACACTTAAGGTATTCTCATTACCCCTAATCAGAGGGAGGATGTGATGAGTTTACTAATCCATTGGTTTAGGATTAAGCTCATTATCTTATGACAAACTGTCAAAAGCAATAAAAGACTGAAAACTCAAAACAAACAATAATCGTCTCCTTCGGGATTCTTTTCTCATCTCATTCACTCATAAACGAGAACTTGCTTCTTCCGTCTAATGCAAGACAGTTTGCACCTGAGCCAGACAGGTCACACACTTGAGCATAGGCAAGCAAGCAGTTCACAAGTCAATTCATCTTTCAGTCTCTTTGGGTCGAACTACGGTGTTCTGACTTCCTCATTGCACGAGAGGATACGTAGGCATAACTTAACAGTTATCGAACAAAAGTCTCTGTATATTCCCCCTCCTTCTAGCTTCATTCTTTTGAGCCTCATAGTCATGAGCATTTCACTCTTATCCTCACACTGACACTGTATATATCACACTTTGCACTTCTTTTACACTGACACACGTACATCCTTTTCCAGCTCTTTTATACACAAGTTGCACTGACACTACCCCTTTAAAACACAAATCTTTTAAGCGTGGATCCCGTCGAGTACGACGGACAATCTGGGTGCTAATACCTTCCCAGGTTGTAACCAACCCCCTTTCTCAGTCTCTCTGGTTCGCAACCGTCTTATCCATATCTTTCTAGGTCTATGCAGCATTGCCTTTCCTCCGGGATAAAAATGCCTAGTTGGCGACTCTTTCATCTCTAGTGAGTTCACTGCTGTGTGTTCTCATTGTCCCTCTCGCCGACCGTTCGCGTCTGTACCTTTATCTGGGCCTGGTCCCATCTATCGGGAGAGACAGTGGGACGCCGGTTTCCTTGCTGTAACTAGTTACCCGCCGTGGGTTGCTAACATTGTACCTGTTCCTAAGAAGGATGGAAAAGTACGAATGTGTGTGGATTATCGGGATCTGAATAGAGCTAGCCCGAAAGATGACTTCCCATTACCTCACATTGATGTATTGGTTGACAATACGGCTCAGTTCTCGGTGTTCTCCTTCATGGAGGGAATTTCAGGATATAATCAGATCAAGATGTCACCTGAAGACATGGAGAAGACAACTTTCATCACACCCTAGGGCACATTCTGTTATAAGATGATGTTGTTCGGACTGAAGAATGTTGGTGCCACTTATCAGCGGGCTATGGTAACATTGTTCCATGACATAATCCACAAAGAAATTGAATGTTATGTGGATGACATGATTGCCAAGTCCCTCACAGAAGAAGACCACCTGGTAAATTTGTTGAAGTTGTTCAAGCGTTTGAGTTGAAGTTAAACCCCAACAAATGCATATTCGGGGTGCGATCCGGTAAGCTGCTGGGTTTTATTGTAAGTGAAAAGGGAATTGAAGTTGACCCTGACAAAGTCAAAGCCATTCAAGAGATGCATGCACCAAAGACTGAAAAAAAAGTTTGGGGGTTTCTAGGTAGATTGAACTACATTTCAAGGTTCATATCTCACCTTACTACAACCTGTGAGCCCCTGTTCAAGTTGTTAAGAAAAGAGCAAACGGTCAGGTGGAATGAAGACTGCCAGAAGACTTTTGACAAAATCAAGGAGTACTTACAAGAACCTCTGATCCTTATGCCTCCAGTTGAAGGAAGACCTCTAATAATGTACTTGACAGTATTAGAAGAGTCAATAGGGTGTGTGCTGGGCCAACATGACGAGTCTGGTCGAAAAGAGTATGCAATATACTACCTAAGCAAAAAGTTTACCGACTGTGAGCAATGTTATTCACTGCTCGATAAAACATGTTGTGCTTTAGCGTGGGCTGCTCGCCGACTAAGGCAATATATGTTGACCCACACTACCTTATTGATCTCAAAGATGGACCTAGTCAAGTACATATTTGAGAAGCCAACACTTACCGGAAGGGTTGCAAGATGGCAAATGATCCTCACAGAATATGACATCCAATACACATCTCAGAAAGCCATCAAAGGCAGTGTATTGTCTGAATATCTTGCTGAGCAACCCATTGATGATTACCAGCCTATGAGATTTGACTTCCCTGATGAAGACATCATGTTCATAAGAGCAAAAGATCATGAAGAGCCTGTTCACACTGAAGGGTGTAACACCCCAAATTTGCCCTCTTCATTTTAAGCATCATATCACATCATAATCATCATGAACATATCATTTTCTCAGCATCCTAGCATGGAAAAATGAGGCATAACATCCTTCATATCCTAGCATCAAGCATATGGTCATTTGTAGAGGTCCTTGAAGAATTTCAGGCCATGACAAGGGTCCCAATGAGTTTGTACAAGTCCTATGGTGAGTCTACACTCCATTTACAAGATCAATTCCATTGGCAAAAGCTCAGAAGATGGCATGATCATCAGAGATCTCAAGACAAGGCAAAGCTCATATACAAGGCACCTAAACTAGGGTTTGAGATTCAAGCATCAAAATCTCACAACATTGGCCATTTCATTTGGGCAAAGTCTTCTATATGTCAAGAGGGTCCTAGGTGTCAATTTCCATGAGAAAATTCCATGTGGAAGTCAGAGAATGCCTCAGTTGCTTGCAGATGAAGTAAAAAGTCAACTTTGCCCTTAAAAAGTCAACTGTTTGATTTCAAGGGGTTTAACCCAATTTTTTTGGCCAAGAGGGGTCCTTACAATGTTATAAGAGGTTTGGAATGATCAAAGTTCAAGAATCATGGAGATTTGAAGGGTTTTGCAAAAATGGTACAAAGTTGGTTTTAAGGATTTTCCAAATTTGGCAACTTTTGCCCTAATTTTCAAATCGCCTTAACATGATCAAAAATTCTTCAAATGGACCAAAGTCAAACATGAAATTTGGAGATTAAGGGCTCCCATTTTCAAAAAGTACAAGTACATTTTCATAGGATTTGTGTTTTATCCTATAGGTCCTTCGAAAATCTCATGTATTTTAGGGAAAATTCAAAAATTCCATGCATGACCAAATGCAAGAAGCTTCAAAACTGAATTGTATGACTTGGTATTGGTTCAATTTTGTTTCAATGTTAAAATACATCACATTGTGATCAATTTGCTCCAAATAAACTCTCATTTTCGTGCACAATAAGAAAGTTACATACAAAGAGGATATTTTGCAAAAATCATGAGAAGTGTGTGAGGGCTTGATCTAAAGGCTAGGATTGATTGGATTATGATCAAGGGTTGGAAAAGCATTGCACATGGGCTAAGAATGCAAGCAAGGCATGAGGGAGGCATGCTTATCTCACAAATGGCAAATTATGCAAATTCACAAAAAGCTCATGATCCACGCGTGCATTTGAGCCAATTCTTTCAACATTGCATTGTGACCTCATACATAAGCAGCTAGGGTTTCAGCAAGCACCATCTCTCTCTCATTCTCTCATTCTCAAGTTTATGCAAAATTTGCATTTTCTTCCATTTCTCTTCATACAAGCACTCAATCTCAAAACAAATTGTGGATCTGTGATCAGGGAGAGCTAAGGATCATTAAGAAACCATTCATTCAAGCTTTCTCTCAAGTTTAGCAAGCTTACCATTTCAAGGCAGATGTGATCAAATCTCAAGATCCAGCTTCATTCAAGACCTTAGATGCATTTATTTTGCATCTAGGGTGAAAGAGGAGTGATTTGCACGCATCATTGGGCTTTCTATCTCACTGAATCAAGATCTTCACCTCAGGTATACTTTGAAATCTTGTGATCTAAAAATTAAATTAATGAGTTGTTTTGTTATGTGTGAAGTTCACTGATCATGCTGTACTTTTTAGTTATGAAAATGGTGTAATATTGAGTGAGTTGTTTGAGTTCAAAGTTTCATGGTCAAGTATGTTTTTCTTCGATCCCTTTGATTCTTTGAGTTTTAGCAAGTTTTGAGCTCATATTCAGGTTCAGCATGGTTGATTTAGTGAATCTGGACATTTTGGTCCATTTATTTTATGTTTTGTGCATCTGTGTTGAATTTCAGTGCCGGAGCCCTAGCTCCGGTCACCGGAAACTGGATTCATGACCTAGGGTTTGTGTTTTGGAGAAGACGACTCAGGATCCGTTAGATCCATCCTTCCATCCGTCCAGATGTTGCCACATGTCCCTGGATATTTCTCTCCCATTCGTCGTTTTATTTGTTTCATCTAATTACACCGTGTTTCGCATACCACGTTAGTTAGTGTGTACCAGCCATTCACATCTTTCCTTTTTGCCACATCAATTAATGAGGGAACATCCATGCGCGTCTGATGCATCCTACAGATCTCTCTTTTTCCAGTTTTTTTATTCAAATTCCCACCATAATTCAGTGAACCAGCGCATCCTTAGTGGGCTTGGAGTGCTATGCGCACCCCCCTCACATTGAGCCCAAACCATTTTCAGTTCAAAACCTTACTTCCTACACCTCCTAACCATTTCCTTTAATTTATTTTTTCAATTTATTTTTCTTTTATTTCAGTTTAGTTTTCAATTATTAAAAATAGTTCCCTTTATTAAAAAATTCTCAAAAAAATCATGAGTCATATTTAAAGTGTCTTTTATTTTTCCATATTTTTTATTTCTCATTTTTCCATTTCCATGTGTCACAATTAATTCATTGTTTCAATTAGCTTCTTTTTAAGTTCATTTTGAGTACACTGCCTTGTCAAATTTCCATACACTTCATTATTTTGAATTTTGATCCCATTCATTTTGCTCTGGATTATTAAGACAATTTACTTCTCATGTGTTTTTTCCCCTGATTTTTAGAAATTTATTTCTTGGGTCTTGGTCCTTTGACTTGTGTTGGAAGTTATTAACCCTAGTTTGTGTTTAAGCCTTCATTTGACCTAGTTTGCTTCTGAATCTTTCCAAATCCTTTTGGATTATTGATTTATCATGTTTGAAGGTCACTTGACTTGAGTTGTGGAATTTTTAGATGCTTGGTTGATTTGATTTGCATTTTACTTTGAACCTTGTCCCATTTTGATTCTTTTGGTCCTTTAGGTCTCATATAAGATTAGAAGGGCACTTGTGCCAACTTCTTCTTCTCATTTGGGGTTCTTTTGGGGTGTGGGTACCTTCCTGGTCCTAGCTTAGGGTTTGAGTCTTAGAAACTTTTGTGTTTGCTTACCTTATGTGTTCTTCTTTTCTTAAGTGTGCTTTCACCTCCTCATTTCTTCTTTCACTCCCATTTTGTATTTGTTTGGTATTGTGTGTCCATTCTCTTCATCTTGTTGGCTTCTTAAGCCCTTCTTCATCTTATTTTTGTTCTGGTTGTGTGCATTGTGTCCATGTTTATGCATTTTTTGCTTTGCATCTTTCTTAAGTGTGCATTTGTTGTCATATGTGTTCATGTTGCATCATTTTGACTTGTAAGCTTCATCTCTCATTCTTTTGAGTTGCATATGCATTGTGAATTTGTACATATCATTTCACTTATGTTTGTGTGATGTTAGCATGTTATCTTGTTCATTTTGTTTCACTTGTATGCATGATACTAACCTTGTAGGGGCTATGGTAAGTGTGAGGTATGGAAGTTGAGTTCCACATCTCCAATTCTCATCTTCTCCTCTTATGTTTATTTTTGATAACTCTTTTGTTGTATGGCTTAGGCCTTGCTCATCCCTTCTCATATCTTCTTCTTCTCTCCTTCTTCCTTCTTCATTAGGATAGAAATCTCACTAACCCTTAGGACATCCATGCATGTTAACACTTAGGATGATTTAGTCCCCCTTTAGAATTTTTTCCTTTGTGATCCTTCTGGTTCTTCTTCTCTTCTCATCCCATAACCATAAAAAACATCTTAATAAAGTTTGAAGTGATGCCTTGATCCATAGCCTTATCCCATGAGGTATGCTTGTAGTCTTCCCATCTTGGGATAGTACAAGTTTACCTTGTGATGCACAAGTCTGATCAAGGTATCTTCTTCATACAGAAAAGCATAAAAAACATTTCTTCATCTATAAATAACCAAAAATACTTAATAATTCAACAAGTTAGTGAGCTTAGGCCTTAATCTTTGGGTTCAAGTTTTGGGGATCTTCTCCTTACTTGAGTGTGCTTGTTCTATTATTCCATCTTGGAATGTAGTGACAAGTGCACATTCCATTGCAGAGAGCTTGAGTTCACTTCCTTGTGACACACTCCTAAGAGCTTCATAAAAACACAAACAAACAATAATCGTCTTTCCTTCGGGAATTCTTTTCTCATCTCCTTCGATCCGTAAGTGAACTTGCTCCTACTTGCCATTTTTGCAAGACGGTTACGCACTCGTCGTCCGAGTCTGCAACACCTGAGCAATGTCATAGGCAGTTCAAGCCTTAATTCACAAGCAATCCTTTCCACCCCTAGTTAGGGGAACTACGGCGTCTCTGATCCTCATTGTCCTGATGAGGTACGTAGGCAGCGGGGTAGGGCCCGTTCGAGCACAATCTTTATTTTCCTTACATTTTTCCTTTTCATTTCTCTTTTTCAGTTCTCTTCTCAGTTCCATTTCCAGTTTAGTTTATTTTCTTTTGCAGCAGCTTTCATACCCTCACCCTTTGAAATAGTTTTCTTCGCAAGTGTGGATCCTGTCGGGTATGGAGGACGATCTGGGTGCTAATACGTTCCCAGGTCGTAACCGACTCCCGAACTCAGTCTTTTTGGTTCGTAGGACCCATGTCCTTTCTTTCCTTTTCTTATGGTTTGTGCATCATTACCATTCCTGTTCCTTCGGGATAAAAATGCCTGGCTGACGACTCTATTCTTTTTCCGCGCCACTTTCGCGTTTGTACCAGGATGGAAATCCGGGGAGCGACAGCTGGCGACTCTGTTGGGGATCGAACCCAGAATCTCTGGTTCCCCTATGAGTCTCTCCTAGCGCTTGTTTGTTGCTGTTTCTTTGGGTGATGTTTGTTTGCTGTGGCTTGTTGTATGTTATTGTTGTTTATTTACAGCTTTATTTACAGTTTTCAGTCTTTACTTTTTGCATCATGTATATATATTGGACTGTCTGGACTGGTTTTTTGTTTGGTGGGATGGGTGTTACTTGTTCTTGAGAGATGAGCTCATTACCACAGCTCGAGTGCACCTTAGGAATTAGAGTGGTTCCACTTTGGCCTCATGAGATCTTGTCATGAGGGTAGTAGTGAGTTCCACACCCAGGTTGCGATTGTCTTGGAAATGTCTTGATTTGAGGATCTTCCTCTCTCATTACATGACCTTGACAGTTATGTGCAGCTGGAGAGCGATCTTTGAGAACCTTGTGGAAACATCCTTCTTTAGTGATGACAATGGCAGCCCACATTTTGTGGCAAACCCATTCGCATCCGAGGGCCCACCTGGGGATCACATAGGATGACCTTGTGTCCTGGACTCAGCTGAGGCCTCACTGCGTAGTATATAATGCCAAACCGATTCCCCTGATTTGTTCATGAGCCATTTCTCGGAGATGGTAACAGTATTATTGCTATTCGGCTTTGAGAGTCCGTGATGTCTGACCCGGAGCCTGTTACTAGTGAGATTGGGAAGGGGTTTATAGGTGTGCAGGAACCCTTGGCCTCAACATACACTCATTATTCAGTGGTCCTTGTTATAATTTGTGGTCCTATGGTTATGATCTTTGGTCCTATGGTCCTATGGTTATGGAGTTCTGGTTTTCTTGGTTCTGGATTTCTTGGTACTGTGGTTCTGAGATCTTCTATCAGAGAGTTGTGATTATCAGAGAGTTGTGACTCAGAGGACTTTGTTTGTCAGTGATCAGAGGGGCCCTTGTCAGTGTCCAGTTCAGATGGTCCCAGTTGGTCATCTGCCTGCATTGCATTGCATTTGCATCATTATTTGCATTAACTGTTTATGTTTCCCATTTTTCAGGTCATTGTTCATAATCAAGTCCCAGTTCTGGTAATCTTATCTCCATGGCAGAAATCAGAAGAATTCCAAGGAAAAAGAATGTGCACTATACTTTTCTTCAGCCTGAAGTTAGAAGTGTTCAGAAGTTAGCAGGTCTTATGAATGACCATGTCTTGGGAAATTTCAAGAAAAGATATGGCCAGATACTGAAGTTTGTGGACAAGCCCACTGCTGACCAAAAAGACAATTTGCATACTTTGTTGCATTTTTATGATCCTCTGCTGCGTTGCTTTGTTTTTCCAGGTTACATCTTGGCTCCCACTTTGAAAGAGATCTCCAGCATGCTAAATGTTCCAGTCAGAGAGACATTTCCATTCTATGGGTCTGAGGTTGTGCTTAAAGAAGAAGACATAGCCAAGGTTTGTAGGTTGCCAGCTGCTACAGTCAAGAGGGCTCTGAAAGAGAGTGAAGGAAAAGGACTCCCTCGGAGTGTGCTCATCCCAGAGGCAGAGAGATATGCTACAGAGGCTAAGTGGAATGACTTTGGTGCTTTGCTTGCATTGATGGTATATGGGTCCAGTTTGTTCCCTGGAGAGAAGGAATTGGTAAGCTTGGAGGTGATCTCAATCTGTGCAAAAGGTAATCCAGTGCCTACTCTTTTGGGTGACTTTTACTACAGTGAGCACTACAGAAATGAGAAGGGTAGGGGTGGTCTAGTAGTATGCTGTGCTCCTTTGTTTGCTGAGTGGTTTGCCAGACAACTGCCAAAGTCAGGTGCCTTCAAGGAGATGAGGGATGAGTGGAGATGGTCCAGAAGATTGATGGGGTTAACTGTTGAAGATATTGCCTGGGGATATGACAGAGATCTGCTACGTAAAGAGTTGCTGGTCAGTTGCGGAAGATTTACTGGAGTGCCTTTGCTGGGAAGGAGAGGTGTCATCAGTTATCATCCATCACTAGCCAGGAAACAGTTTGGCTACCCTTTGAAAGATCCTCCACAGATGGAAGAGTTTGCTGAATCTTTGTACTTTCCTGTGGAAGGAAACAAGGAGTTAGTTCAACAAGCAGTCCAATCATGGGCTCACAGGATAAAGAAGGGTAAGAAAGACTTCGGAAGAGTAGATCCCAAGACGTATCCACCATATGCTGCATGGTTGCAAAGACATGTAGAAGAAGTTCTCATGCCTTTCTCAGTTGAAGCTCTAGTTTATCCCAGAGAAGTGCCAAGTCAGAGTAGTACTGTCTCCCTTGAAGAGTACAAGAAGCTAGAAACTCAGCTGCATGAAGTTCGAGTGGAGAATGTTGAAATGGTAAGCCTGTACCATCATGCCAACAGGGCCAAGAATGAAGCTGAAGACAAGCTGCAGAATCTCCAAGCCTCTCTGGAAGCCAAAGAGAAGGACTTTGCTGGAAGGGAAGCTCATTTCCACAGGTTGGGTCTGATGGAGGCTAAAAGAGAAGCTGAACGCAAAAAGAATGTAAAGACTCTCAAGGATGCTCGTCAATCCATTGTTTGGTTGCAAGGCCAAAGGGAGGAAGAGCAGAAGAAGTTCAGAGAGAAAGAAGAGTTCTTTGAAGTTCAGATGGCCTTCAAGAAGGAAGAGGTGGAGCAAGTCCACACTATCCGGAGGGAAAAGACCCAGCAGCTAGCACAAAGTCAGTTAGCCCTGGAGGAAGCAAGGAAAGAGATTGAAGAGCTCAAGCTGAGAGCGGGTGTCAAGAAGAGCAGAGCAGAGGTGGCAGAGCCTGGGTCTTTAGTTTAGTCTATTTTTTCAGACTACCTACAGATGTGTTGTAGGAGTCTTGCTTTATTTTGCTTTTGTCTTTTATTTCATATAATGGCTTGTAACCCTTCGGGGAATATTTCTGTTTGTATTCTGACTTTTGGGCCAGCAGTGATTTGTCCATGATACAGTGTTAATGTGCAAATTATCATTTCTGAATATGCAAGGCTTGTTTGTCTGATACTGCTAATATCTGAACACTCATCAAAGAGAAAGTTTGAAAGCTAATATTCAAAGTGATTGTCTGAGAGTAGATGCTAGAACTGGGGCAAGCAAATGCTTAAAACCTGGGAATAGGAACAGTTGCATTGCATTGCATATAACCTGTTTGTTTGTTTTGCAGGTAGTGTCTCAGTTGCTAACGTGTTTTGTGTTTCAGGCACTATAGCTCCCCGGAAAGTTCGGGAACAACCAGTCGCACACAGATATCCAACAAGGATTAACAGAGAGCGAGTCATGGACCAGATGCAAGCTGACTTAGCAGATTTGAGACTGAGAATGGATAACTTTATTACTCTGATGGTAGGCATGGGTCAGAACCAAGAGCGTCTGCGGGAGTTGATTGAGAATCAGACCAGGAACAACATTGCTGCTGTTGCTGCTGATAATCGTAATGGTGTGGGCGCACGACAAGTGGAAATCCATGTAACACAACCAGGGGTGATAATAATCAATGATGGGTTGAATAATGTGCAAATGGATAATCAGGACGAACAGTTCACTCTGCTTGACGAAGCTGAAGGCCAGGGAGCTGAGATGAACAAGAGATTTGAGGAAATGGCAGAACAAATTAGAGCTATTCAATCCCAGAGCTCCTTGGGATTTGACATAACAGACTTGGGCTTGGTTCCAGGGGTCAGGATCCCATACAAGTTCAAATTTCCAACTTTTGAGAAATATAATGGAACTGCATGCCCTAAGACCCATCTCCAATCCTTTGTAGGGAGGATCGCTGCTCATACCGATGATGAAAAACTCTGGATGTACTATTTCCAAGACAGCTTGGTTGGAGCTTCTCTAGAATGGTATATGAAGCTTAGCATAGTCAATATCAAGAGTTGGAAGGACCTAGCAGAAGCCTTTGTGAGACAATATCAATATAATTTGGACATGGCTCCAAACCGCACGCAATTGCAGCACATGGCTCAGACTGCTAAGGAGTGTTTCAAAGAATATGCTCAGAGGTGGCGTCAGCTTGCTGCCAGAGTGCAACCACCACTGCTAGAGAACGAGATGGCTGACATGTTTATGGCGACCCTGCAGGGTGTGTTTCTCGAAAGATTGGCGTCCAGTTCTGCCACCAAATTCAATGATATTGTTATTGCTGGAGAGAGGGTTGAGACCTTGCTGAAGATGGGAAAATCCAAGATCCAAGTGCTAGCAACTCAAATGGAGCGAGGAAAGCTTTCAGTGGACCTCCTAGGAGAAGAGAAGGTGAGACAAATGATGTATTTGGCCGAGGCCAGGGCCGTGGTTATAGAAGATCGTATGAGCATGTGGCAGCAGTCACAATTTCTTCTGTCCCTGTGTAATAGATGCAACCTCAACAACAACATCAACAACAACAACAACCACAAAGAACTAACTATCAGCAGAGACCCTATCAGCCAAGGCAAACTCGCCCGGCTAATAGGGTGATTGAGGCCATCCCTATGACTTATGCTGCTTTGTTACCAAGACTGCTAGATTTGAATCTGATTCAACTGGGGACTTTGGCACCACCACCTCCTGGAGAGCTTCCAGTGGGTTACGATGTCAATGCAAGACGCGCTTTCCACTCTGGGGCTCCCGGGCACTCGACTGAGAAGTGCAGGGCTTTACATCACAAGGTTCAAGACCTAATAGACTCCAAAGCAATTAACTTCGCACCATCGCCGAATGTTAATTCGAACCCTATTCCGAATCATGGAGGGGCAAGAATCAATGCTGTTGAGGGTGGTGAAAAGTTGAGTCTGATGCTGAGTATTGAGGAAGTGAAGACTCCTTTGATGGTAGTGAAAGAGAGACTGTTGAGTGGTCAAGTGTTCCCGGGTTGTAGTGCTGATTGTAAAGAATGTCTGAGTTCAGAGGATGGGTGTGAGAATCTGAAGATGGGATTGCAGAGTTTGATTGATGATGGATCCTTGCAGTTCAACAGAGTTGGTACTGAAGCTGATGACGTGTCAACAATAACCATTTTCTATGATGAAGCAGATATGCATGCTAGAAGACAACCTGTAACAATCTATGCTCCTGAGATTAGTCCCGTGACTATCACCGTACCTGGGTCTGTTCCTTACACAGACGATAAATCCATTCCTTGGCATTATAGCTCAGATGTATACGTGGCTGGACAGAATGTAGAGAGCAAATCTGTTGCTGTTGACCCGACTATAGAGAATGTCGGAGGAGTTGGAGGCTTTACCAAAAGTGGTCGTTTATTTGCTCCCCCTGTGCTGAGAGGGGATCCTGAGGCTGAGGCTTCATCCAAAGCCAAAGGAAAATAAGCTATGACTGATGAATCAACTACTCCTGTGGCTGGGCAGGGTACGTTTGAAAAAGAGGTCGAGGAATTCATGCGGATTATCAAAAAGAGTGATTATAAGGTGGTCGATCAACTGAACCAGACACCTTCCAAGATATCCATTCTCTCATTGCTGATGTGTTCTCCTGCACACACAGAGGCCTTACTGAAAGTGCTGTAGATGGCCTATGTTCCTCAGGAAATCACTGTCAACCAACTTGAAGCTGTTGTAGGCAGTGTCAATGCAAGCCATGGCCTGGGATTTACAGACAGAGACCTCACGTCAGAGGGTCGAAACCACAACAAAGCACTACATATCAATATGGAGTGCAAGGGTGCTGTGTTGTCACATGTTCTTGTAGACACAGGCTCTTCCCTTAATGTGCTTCCGAAGAAGGCATTAATGAAGCTCAATGTTGATGGGATTGTCCTGAGACCCAGTGATTCGATTGTCAAAGCTTTTGATGGTTCGAGGAGATCAGTTTTTGGAGAAGTTGAGTTGCCCGTCAAGATAGGTTCTCAATTCTTCAAAAGCATCTTCTACGTCATGGACATCCAGCCTGCGTACAGCTGACTGTTGGGACGCCCATGGATTCATGCTGCTGGAGCTGTTACTTCAACCCTGCATCAGAAGCTCAAGTATGTGGTTGACGGCCAGGTTATCACAGTCTGTGGAGAGGAAGACATCTTTGTAAGCCACTTGTCAACATTCAAGTATGTAGAGATGGATGGGGAGATCCATGAGACTTTATGCCAAGCCTTCGAAGCAGTCAACGTCAGCATCTTGACTCCTGTGGAGAAAAGCAGTAAGAAGGAAGGCACATCGATCCATTCCTACAAGTAAGCAAAGGAGGTTGTTCAATCAGGAAGTGCCCAAGGCTGGGGCAAATTGCTGGAGTGTAAACACCCCAAATTTTCCCTCACCCATTCACACCATGGCTTGTGATCTCTTCATATGAATAAGTTCAATCATAGCATCTCATACCACATTTTTGATTCACTGCATTGGTTCTAAGTCATCTGCATCTAGGGTTTGTGATCTGAGCAATCCAAGAGCTTCTTGAGCCACTTCAAAGGTCATCAATCACTTCAAAGGGGTCCATGTATGTTCAATCATCATATTATATCCCTACAAACTCAAGAAAGTCAAAGAATCACAAGAACTGAGATTGGCATGGAAGCAGAGCCAGGTTTAACTGCACAAATGACCTAGAATTAGGGTTTTGGTTTCAAAGGCCATAACTCCAAATTCTTTTGTCATTCTTGTTCCTATTAGTCTCTATATGGTATAGGGATCATGCATATCAATTTTCATGAAGAAATTCCATGGGGAAGTCATCTAACCAAGAGTTGACTTCTTAAGCAAGTCAGTGCAAAATCAGGGCATCTGAGGCCCCCAATGACCCAACCAAAGGGTGTTCTTCATCATTTTGAATGTGTATGATCTTTATTTGATCATATAAGGTGTTGGAAGTTCACAAATTTGAATAATTTCAAGTCACTTGCAAAGTTGCCTTTTTGGGAAAATGACTTGTAATGGAAACTTTCCATTTTGGGAAAGTTTTTCAACCCTTTCTTTTTGATTCAAAAATGCTTCAAATGAGAAAACTTTGGTCATGAAAGTTGTAGAATGGATCATTCCCTTTTCAAAAAGTACAAGAACTCATTCTAATTCATTTTGGATCAAAAGTTATGGCTTGTCAAATTTGGGAAAAATCACATAATTTCAAGTTATGTACCAAAGAGGCATTTTGCAAAATGATATGATCAAGCATTCCAAAGACTTCAAATGTGCACAAACTCATTACAACATACTCACATGACCTCAAAAGATCAGAATTGGCCCAAGAATATTTCATTTTGGTGCCTTGAATTTCATGAATTTCCAAAAGGGCCAAGGATGTACCAACTTGCAAAAACTCATGAAGCCATGCCTCTACTTGTTACAGCTCATAGAATCTGATCCATATGAACTCCATGATCTCTGCTGAACTCAACCATGCCCCTATCACAACCTCACACTTGCCCATACCTCAAGTACACCTAGACATGACTTTTTGCAAAAACCCCCATACCAATCCCACAGTGCCACACCAACTTCTCTGACCTCTCTAGTTGTGATAAGTGGACCAAATGCAGCATAACACACCACACACACAAGCCTGAAACCTCCCATAAGCCATAGTTCAAGAAACTCACCTCTTATGCACTTTTCTTCGAATCTGATCACACAAGCATCAAACATCAAAAAAAACTTCACCAAATCACTCACCATGATCCTCTGATCATTTCCCAACCATTGTTTTGGCCTGAAACCTCCCACATCACAAATACTATTTTCACACTCCCTTGGCCTGAGCTTCTGCCAACTCTCTCTAGAGGCCATATAAACTCCAGCTAAGTGTCAGAAGCTTCAAAGGAGGATCATTGGAGCTTGTTTGAACCAAAGAAGCAGCCTGAAAATCCTTGTTTCGAAAGCTCAATCTCAGGTAACATGATGAACAAATTTTCCAGAACTTTGATTTCTTGTTAGAATGTTGTTCTATATGTTGCCCTGATTATGGGGATCTATTTGTTTTTGAAAATGAGCCAGAAACAAGCATGTTATGATGTTCTGAAAGTTTGCCCGTGAAAATGTTTTTGCTTGTTTCCTTTGATTCACGAAAAATAAATGTTGTTTGTGTTAGGGTTTATGTTTAGTGATGTTCATAGGTTGATTCTGGAGAGTTTTGTGAGGTTTTAATGCGTTTTGAGAGAGATTGAGATTTTGGCTGGCCGGAGAAGATGACCGGAACACTGTTCCGGTCACCTGAAAGTGTTTAGGGTTCAGATTAGGGCTTAATGACGTAATTAGGCAAGTTTGAATGTGAGCCGTCAATTAGCGTGCCAGGTCAATTCCCGCCCCTGTGAATTTGAATCTCAGCCATCAGATTGGCTGACTTTCTCATTTTTCATTTAAAATTCATTTTATTTTCATTTATTTTGATTTATTTTGCACGAATTATTAAAAATAGCAAAATACCTTTAAAAATTCTAAAATTTTTTGTCAAAGGTTTAATTAATTTTCAGAACACAAAAATATTTTTATTTTTATTTTTTGCATTAAAAATTATTTTTAAATCATTTAAAAGTTTATTTTTAATTAGTTAATGAAATTTAATTAATTAAAAATACTTTTAGGTATTTAAAAATCACAAAAAAATTCACATAGCATTTAGAAACATTTAGAAACATTTAGAAACATTGTCCAACTCTCAAAACAAATTTATTTTTTGTTCTTGGTGCCTTTTGATTATTTTCTTTGGATTTAATTTCATTTCAAGGCAATATTTTGTTTCAAACTTCAAAAATTCATTTCTGCCTAACCATTGAGAGTTGGACAATGATTCTTTTTGCATTGCATCTTGTATAACATGTAGTTTATAGGATAAAATTGGTTTGAATTGATCTTGCATTTTCAATTTGTTTGGCATTTTGCTTGATGAGGTACCCTAAAACCCTAGCAATCTTAGGAAATTCATAACTTCCACTAGGTTAAGAGTTGGATCCCCTCCTTTGGGCAGTGAGTTTATATAGGTTTAGGGTATCTTTGATTGAATTTTCAAATTTTTATCATGATGTTTGCTTCTGGTTTTGGATTTTTGCTTTGTGTAATGCATGTAACCCTAATTTATGCCTCCTTTTGCATCCATTTCTCATTTTGCTTCCATACCATGAATTGCCATGACATTTTGTGCATTCCTTTGATTCATAAGACATCTTAGGACATATTTGAATCATGTTTGATCATTGCATCTTTCATTTTCCATGTTGTATGTCATTTGCATTCCATAACTTTTCATGTATGTTCATGGTCCTAAGCATGTCTCGTTTGCATCTTTATGTTTGTTTGATCATTCTCTTGCCTTGCCTCATGTTTGCATCATCTCTTAGCATCATTAAAATCATGTATTTGCTTCTGACTTTGTCTTGCATCATGCCATTTCATCTCATGTGCATTGCATCTCATTTCTTTCACTAACTTTTCAGGTGGTAAGTTACTTTGAGAAGTGAATTTGCCTTCACTTCTCACATTCTCTTCTCATCTCTTTCATAATTCATTTGCTGCATTTTTGTATGTGTTTGGGTTTGAGCTTGCTCATTCTTGTTCATCTTACTTTCTTTCCTCAAGCAACTTGTCTTCTTAAGTGAAGCAAATTGCTTTGCTTCTCTCTGCTTCTCTCCTTGGTGGCTCTTTAAAGATCTCTCTTTCTTAAGCTTCACTAACCCTAGGATCTCCAAGCATGATAACAATTAGGGTTTGATTAGTCCCCCATTAGCTTTTACCTTTGTGTCATCTTTTGGGTCCTCTCCTCTCACCTCATAATTAGGAACTAAACCCTAAAGGCTTTAAGGCTTTGTGATTAAGCTTATGCCTGCATCCTTCTATTAGGATGGAGTGTATAACTTTAATCCTAAGTGTTAAACCCTTAATGTGTTTAAATCCTTTAATCAATCCATCTAATAATCATCAAGACATCAAGCTTGTAACTTGGGCCTTGCATTAGGGTTCTAATTCTTCCTTAACTGGTTAAGAAGGACTAACCCTAGTGTTAATGGACAAGTCCCCCTCAAGTTGTCTTACAAACCATAAAAATAACTTCTTCATCTTATCTTTAACTAAAATCCATCTAAAAAGGCTTTGTTTTGTCATAAGGTTAATCCCTAATCATGGATTAAGTTGAGGAGTCTTTCTCAGCTTAAATGTTCTCATTTATTATCCTTCTATTAGGATGGTGTAATGAGTCCATTAAATCCCTGATTATGGCTTAATCTCATTACTTAACACTGAACAAAAACAACAAAAACATCTAAATAATCACAAGTAGGTTAATGATCTTAATCCTACATCATGGTGATTAAGTGTGAGATGCTGACTTCACACTTAAGGTATTCTCATTACCCCTAATCAGAGGGAGGATGTGATGAGTTTACTAAATACATTGGTTTAGGCTTAAGCGCATTAACTTATGACACACTTTCAAAACCAATAAAAGATTGAAAGCACAAAAACAAACAATAATCGTCTCCTCCGGGATTCTTTTCTCATCTCATTCACTCACAAACAAGAACTTTCTTCTTCCGTATAATGCAAGACAGTTTGCACCTGAGCTAGACAGGTCATACACTTGAGCATAGACAAGTAAGAAGTTCACAAGTCAACTTATCTTTCAGTCTCTTTGGGTCGAACTACGGTGTTCTGACTTCCTCATTGCACGAGAGGATACGTAGGCATAACTTAACAGTTATCGAACAAAAGTCTCTGTATATTCCCCCTCTTTCCAGCTTTATTCTTTAAGCCTCATGGTCCTGAGCATTTCATTCATTTCTTACACTGACACTTCATTTATACACTTCACATTCTTTTACACTAACACTTGCATTCTTTTCCAGCTTTGATACACAAATTGCACTACCCCTTTAAAACACAAATCTTTTAAGCGTGGATCCCGTCGAGTACGACGAACAATCTGGGTGCTAATACCTTCCCAGGTTGTAACCAACCCCCTTTCTCAGTCTCTCTGGTTCGCGACCGTCTTGTCCATATCTTTTCTTAGGTCTATGCAGCATTACCTTTCCTCCGGGATAAAAATGCCTAGCTGGCGACTCTTTTCTTTCTCTTGAGTTCACCCTTGTGTATTCTCATTCCCTTTTCGCCGACCGTTCGCGTCTGTACCCCTTATGACCTTGGGTGTCATTTGGTGGGAGCGATAGCTTGGCGACTCTGCTGGGGACCCTTATACTGTAACCAGGGCTTCTGGTTCTTTTTGTGGGTTCCTCCTAGCGCTTGTTTGATTTGTGTTTATTGGGGTGTTATGTGCTAATTGTGATTGTATATTTGTATTTATTTTTGCTTTATGTACAGTTATTTATTGCTTTCTTTACAGCTTTATACATCATACTATCATACTGTCATCTGGCTGGATCTGGTTTTTGTTTTGATGGGTGGGGTTCTACTGAGAGTTTAAGGTTCTATACCTGGGACCTGAGTGACACCTAGGCTAGAGTGGTTCATGTTCTTTCCCATTCCATTTCGGTCTAGTGCGGGAATGTGAAACACGGTTCAGATGTGGGTTTCTTCTTGAGAACTCTGTGCTACAGATTTCCTGTAGTGCTAGGCTATCTGGGAAGCCTGCTAAGTCTGGATGACCTTTATTATGACCTTCAGAAACTGAGGTGAATTAGAGGAGGATCTTTTATGGTTATTGTAAACACTATACCTCCGGGTTAGAAGTGTTTACACTTCTCATAACTGATCCAAGTCTGAGGATCCTTGTTTTAGAAAACCACCTGTGAGGGGGTTGGGCTGTTTACAGGTTTGCAGGTACCACTGGCCACATCATACCCTGTTACTTTGTTTTGATTAAGAATACTCCATGTTGGAACAGTTCTTGTGATTTAACCCTGGACATGTGACTCTTTATTTGAGTCCCCCACCTTGGTTACTGGACTTTTGAACCTCCATCTGGACTTCTTAAACATACATGGACTTATATCAAGGCAGTAATCAGATCCAGCTTGATCACAAACCCTTGCATATCATTTGCATACTCATCATTTGCATCATTTAACATTTGTTTATTTGTTTTTCAGGGTATCCACATCATATTTGGCTTGGTTTTTGACCCCTTCATTTGCATAGACCTCTGTATCATCAGTGATCTGCTTCAGCTATCTTCATCAGCTACTTGCTTCATTTACTTTCATCATCAGCCTATCAGTGGCTCATCTCCAGTATCAGTCTTCACCATCAGCATCTGTTTTCAGCTCTTCCACAGCAGTCATGGCACCCAAGAAGAGCAACATTTCATACCATTTCTTTGAGCCTGAGCTGACTGGCATCAGGCAGGTCCAGGCACTTATCACTCCAGACCACATCCCATTATTCAGAGAGCATTATAGAGGCATCCTTGATATGGTTATGGACTTGTACCCTTCTCAGAGGAGTTTGATTCACACTTGCCTACAGTTTTATGACCCTCCTTTGAGATGCTTCACTTTCCAGAACTTTCAGCTAGGACCTCTGCTGGAGGATTTCTCATCATTGATTGGAGTACCTGTCAGGGGTAGTATCCCCTTCAACCCTGAAATGACTTCTCCCAGCAATGAAGAAGTGGCAAAAGCACTGCACCTGGAACCTGTTTTGATTGGGCAGAACATGTCAACAAATGCTGGAATCCCTGGCCTACACTTGGATTTCTTGACTTCTCAGGCCATCCTGAAGGCCTCCTTGGGAGAATGGAAGGCAGTGTGTGCATTGTTAGCCCTCGGTATATATGGGGTTATACTTTTTGCAGATGAGCCCAAATTCATCAGCAAGAATGCTATTCATCTCTTCCTTTTAAGGAACCCAGTACCCACCTTGCTGGGAGATTTCTATTATTCTGTTCATCAAAGAAATGAGAAGCAAAGAGGAAGGTTGGTGAGATGCTGTGCTCCTCTATTTCATACCTGGCTGCTCAAACACTTACCCAAGACTGATGCCTTCCTGAATCCTCACCAACAGAAGAATTGGGCTAAGAGACTTATAGCTTTGACTTCAGATGACATCAGGTGGTGCACCCAGAGCACCAAAGGCAGGGACATAATCACTAGCTGTGGACAGTTCCCCAATGTAGCTCTAATAGGAGTGAAGGGCTGCATCAACTACAACCCTTTGCTGTTTAAAAGACAATTGGGCTATGCTTTGGTTCACCCTCCTAGAGTGCAAGACTTGGCTGAAACCCTGTATTGTGAGATAAAACCTAATCTAGCTGTTGTCCGACAAGCATCCCGGGCTTGGGACAACATCCAAACCAAGGGGATGGTCATTCTTGGAAGGTGCAACAATGTGGCTTCAGCTCAGTATTATGAATGGTCTCATGCTAGAGCTTAGATTTCTGGGATGCCTTTCACCATTAAGGATGCACCTGGACCATCCACAGTACCACCTCCAGCCACTGTCAGCCTAGAAGAATTTGAGAAGCTGAAGGAGAGGAATGAGAATCTGTCTCAAGCTCTAAAGAAGACCTTCTGGGAGAGGAGTGATGGTCGTCTAGACATTGAGAGGTTGGAAAAGCTTAAGGTGGAGCATCTATCCAGGATTGAGAAAGCAGAGGACTACATCAAGAAATCAAGAGCTGGAGAGCAAATTTTGAAGAATGCCTGTAAAAAGACCCAGTTTCAGAAGGCTAGGACCGATCTCTATCTGAAAGAAAGTCAAGATAGGTGGGTCAGAATCACTGAAGCTCGCACTCAAGAGGATAAGAGAACTCAGGCCAGGATTGAGCAATTGGAGGCCATTGAGAAGAAACAACAGGAGGCTCTGCTAGCAGCCCAGAAGGAAATTTCAGAGTTGAAGCTTAGGGCTGGTGTGAAGAGGTCAAAGGACCAAGACAGGCACAAGAAGCTGACCACTGCTATTGCCACCAGGAATCTTCTTATCAGAAACATTACAGAGCATCCGGCCGGTCCTGTAACTGAAGCACTTTTGAAGGAGGTTAAGGAGGATGAGTTTGGATTAGATGTTTGACTTCTTTGCTTGTTGTTATTTCCATTTCATGTACTTTTCTTTTTTATGTTGTATTTTGACCCTTCAGGGGCATATGTTATAAAAACAAACTATGTATAATCTACCATTTGTAATGTATTAGTCAGTTTGTTTCATTGAGTTTCTTTTCTCAAGCAACATCAAAGCATCTTCTTCAGGGTCTGGAAAGGTCAAAACCAAGAACCAAGCCGGATACCTTGGAAAATAAATAAGCATACTGCATTGCATACTAACTTTTGTTTTGTTTTGTAGGGTTTTGTTTTGTTTGTTACTAACTCTGTTGTGATTCAGGAATTATTGCTCGTCGTCGGGTGTTCCCTCTCAACCGTCCGCACAGGTATCCTACTCGCAACAATCTTCCTGGTATCCAAATGGACCAAGTACAGCAAGATCTTACAGAGGTCAGAACCCAGATGGCTAATGAAAGGCTGGATATGAGAAACCAAATGACCCAATTCATGGAAGTAATGAATGGCTTGGCCCAAAGTCAAGAAAGGTTGAGGGCATTGGTGGAAAGACAAACCCCAGAAGAACCCCATCTGGGAACTGGAGGAACAAGTAACAATGAGAGGGGTCAGCCTCATGTTAACCCACCAGTATATGGGCCTCATCTACATCCGGAAGTCAACATCCCGACTAATGTGCAAGGAAATACTACTGGGGGGAGGATTTTACAGGAAGACCCCCAAGAGGAGCAATTCACTGTCATGGGGGCTGGGGATGAAGTCTATGATAGAAGGTTTGATGAAATTGCTGAGAAGTTGAGATCTCTGGAGTCTCAAAATTCCCTAGGTTTTGATGTCATGGATATGGGGTTGGTGGACGGGGTAAGGATTCCCCACAAGTTTAAACCCCCGTGCTTCGAGAAGTACAATGGAACTTCCTGTCCACGAACTCACTTATAGTCCTTCCTGGGGAGACTTAAGGCATACACCATGGATGAAAAACTGTGGATGTTTTATTTTGAAGACAGTTTGACTGGGGCTTCAAGGGAGTGGTATTCACACTTGACCAGAGCTACTATCAGATGCTGGAAGGACCTAGCTGAAGCCTTCATCAGGCAATACCAATACAATCTGGATATGGCTCCTAACAGGACCCTCTTGATGGGAATGTCTCAATCCTCCAGGGAAAGCTTTAGGGAATATGCCCAGAGATGGAGACAGCTTGCTGCTGCTATCCAACCACCCATGTCGGAAAGAGAAATGGCCGACATGTTTATGAATACTCTGCAAGGAACATATATTGATAGGCTAGCTGCCTTTTCTTCCACCAGCTTCGATGACGTAGTTATAGATGGAGAAAGAATTGAAAGCCTTCTGAAGATGGGCAAGATTTCTGATAATGGTGCAAGTTTGTCTAGTAACCCCAGGAAGCCTTTTGTGGGATCTAGAAGAACCGGTGAGACAAATGCCATTCATGCCAGCAGGGGCAGACCTCAGTATGTTCACAGGTCAGTGGCAGCTGTCACTATTCCAGCTCCGATTTCTCAGTAACCAGCATATCAACCACAACAAAAACAACCACAGTATCGTCAACAAATTCAATACCCGCCACAGAGGACCTACAACAACAATAACAACAATCAACAGCAAAGACCTTTTCAGCAAAGGCCATCATAGGCAAATAGGGTGATTGACCCTATCCCCATGCCTTATGCCGCTTTATTGCCACAACTCCTGAAACTCAACTTGGTTGAATTAAGGACATTGGCACCACCAGATCCCTCCAATCTTCCAAGAAATTATGATGTCAACGCCAAATGTGCTTTCCATTCCAATGCACCTGGCCACAACACGGAGAAATGCAGGGCTTTACAAATGAAGGTACAAGACCTGGTGGATTCTAAAGCCCTCAACTTTGCACCCCCTCCAAGTGTCACCAAGAATCCCATGCCCAATCATGGAGGACCAAGAATTAATGCCATTGAGGAATACAAGCCATCTTTCTTAATCACCAGTGTTGGACAGATTCGGACACCCCTGGTCGAAATTAAAGCTCAGCTTCTAGAGTGCCAGATGTTCCCCGGGTGTGAGATCGGTTGTGGGTATTGCAAAATTTCGGTCAACGGGTGTGATAATTTGAGAAGCGACATAGTTGGTCTTATCAAAAGTGGTATACTCCAGATCACAACAACGACGCCTACAAATCCAGCAATCCCTCTGACAACAATTCCTGATTCTTCTACAACTGCAACAACAATTATTCCGAACAATTCATCAATATCATCAGCAATGGCTTCATCCATCACTTCAACAAATCAGATGTCAACAACCATTTCTTCTACAACATCAGCACCTATTTATTCAGCAGAATCTTCTACAACGCCAACAGAAAATAATGAAGATATCTCAGCAGTCACCATTTACTATGATCCATCAGATGTTCCTCCCAACAACAACTTTCAACAACAAACAGTGGCACCTCCTGTCAGGTCACCAGTCACCATTTTCTACGATCCGCACACTATTTCAGTACCCTCCTCTGTAGCAGTCAGTCCAGTTACCATCACGGTGCCTGGACCCGTTCCATATGAAAGTAGTAATGCCATACCTTGGCATTATGGCTCTGATCTTTACTGCAACGGGGAGAAAATCACTTTGGACTCTTCAACTTCTTCTCCACAGATTGATAATGTTGGGGGAGGCGGAGGCTTCACCAGAAGCGGACGCTTTTTTGCCTCACAATTGCAAAGACCTAACGTCGAAGCAGAAGCTGCTACAAAAGCAAAAGGAAAGAGTGTGGTAGTTGAAGAGCCAACTGACAAAGAAACTCAGAAGACATCTTTTGAGCAAGATGTAGACGAGTTCATGAGGATTATAAATAGAAGTGATTACAAGGTGGTGGATCAGCTTCACCAAACTCCCTCAAAGATCTCCATTACTAAAAGTCCTGCACGCAGCATACGTGCCAGAGGAGATTACTGTTAATCAGCTAGAAACTGTAGTGGCGAATGTCAATACCAGTCATGGACTGGGTTTCACCAATGTTGATTTAACAACTGAGGGACGTAACCACGACAAGGCTTTACATATCACCTTGGAATGAAAAGGTGATGTTCTATC
Source organism: Lathyrus aphaca (assembly GCA_963966055.1). NCBI lineage: Eukaryota > Viridiplantae > Streptophyta > Magnoliopsida > Fabales > Fabaceae > Lathyrus > Lathyrus aphaca. The sequence goes on from OZ014521.1 coordinate 491,705,627, forward strand.
CCATGTACTGGTGGACACTGGGTCTTCGCTCAATGTTCTACAAAATAAAGCCTTGGTGAAGCTGGAGTATGATGGCTTGGCACTGCGTCCAAGTAATTTGGTGGTGAGAGCATTTGATGGCTCTAAAAGATCAGTGCTTGGAGAGATTGATCTGCCTGTGATGATTGGCCCGCAGACTTTTAAGATTACCTTCTATGTGATGGACATTCAGCCGGCCTACAGCTGTTTGTTGGGTAGACCTTGGATCCATGTCGCTGGCGCCGTTACGTCTACCCTTCACCAGAAGCTGAAATTCAAGTGGGAAGGCCAGATCATCACCATCTGTGGTGAAGAAGATATCTTTGTTAGCCATCTGGCTACGTACAAGTACATTGAGATGGATGGAGAAATCCATGAAACTATGAGCCAGGGATTTGAGGCCCTGAACATAAATGAAGCATCTAATGTACTAGGAACCTCCATGACATCTTATCAGCAAGCCAAGAAGGTTGTTGAAGAGGGGACTGCCCAAGGCTGGGGCAAGCTGGTACCTGTGGATAAGAAGGAGGACAAATTTGGGTTGGGTTACAAACCAACTCAACAAGATCAATCAGAGGCTGCCAAGAAGCCCAGTTTTGTCAGCGGGGGAATGCTCACCCCGGATGCAGTGAACAACTTGGAAGATGAGTCAGAAGATGAGCGCAACCTGGAGAGCTGGATACGTCCAAGGACCCCGGGGAGCCATGTCTCAAACTGGTCTTCCCAGGAAATTATAAGGGTTACTCCTGCAGAGTAATTATTATTTCATGTACTTTTAAGCATGCATCAAGTCTTGCATCTTGCCCAAGATGACAAGACTCATTTTGTAATCGGGCCATCTTGTAATTTTGTGCAAACAGATCAATCAATGAATATCGGACATCTTTTGCAAATGAGTCTTTTTCTTTTCCGCTCACTGTTTTTCATTTTTCTTTTTGTACAAAAATAAAATGGCAATGTTTTCCAAAATGAAAACTTCATCTCACTTTTTTCTAAAACAAGATTAAAAATGATCACTAAAAAGAACAATCTAAACCCTTGCAGAGAGTGCCTTTCAGACCGCACCGACAACAGCACAACTATGGCTTCGTATGACTTTGAAAATCCGATTAATCAAGCTGATGAAGGGGTTGAAGAAGATTATGAGCTTCCTGAAGAGCTAGCCAGGTTGTTAAGGCAAGAGGAGAAGGTTATCACTCCTCACCAGGAGAAGATTGAAACGGTTAATCTTGGTACGGAAGAAGACGTGAAAGAGGTTAAGATTGGGGCCTGCCTACAAGACTCAGTGAAAGAACAACTGATTGATATGCTTCGAGAGTATGTGGATGTGTTTGCTTGGTCTTATCAGGATATGCCAGGGTTGGACACCGATATTGTCATGCACAAGCTGCCTTTGAAAGAAGACTACCCGCCAGTAAAACAGAAACTGCGCCGTACTCGCCCAGATATGGCAATGAAGATTAAAGAAGAGGTACAAAAGCAGTGGGACGCCGGGTTCCTTGCTGTGACTAGCTATCCGCCGTGGGTTGCTAATATTGTACATGTGCCTAAGAAAGACGGCAAGGTAAGGATGTGTGTAGATTACCGGGATCTGAACAGAGCCAGCCCGAAAGATGATTTCCCATTACCTCACATCGATGTATTGGTTGATAATACGGCTCAGTTCTCGGTATTCTCCTTCATGGACGGTTTTTCAGGATACAATCAGATCAAGATGTCACCTGAAGACATGGAGAAGACAACTTTCATCACACCCTGAGGCATGTTCTGTTACAAGGTGATGCCATTCGGACTGAAGAATGCTGGTGCAACCTATCAACGGGCTATGGTAACATTGTTCCACGACATGATCCATAAAGAAATTGAATGTTATGTGGATGACATGATTGCCAAGTCCCTCACAGAAGAAGACCACCTGTTGAATCTGTTGAAGTTATTCAAGCGTCTGAGGAAGTACCAACTAAAGCTGAACCCCAACAAGTGCACATTCGGGGTGCGATCCGGTAAACTGCTGGGATTTATTGTAAGCTAGAAAGGGATTGAAGTTGACCCTGATAAAGTTAAAGCCATTCAAGAAATGCCTGCACCGAAGACAGAAAAAGAAGTTCGAGGGTTCCTAGGTAGATTGAACTACATTTCAAGGTTCATATCTCACCTTACAGCAACTTGTGAACCTTTGTTCAAGCTACTAAGAAAAGAACAAACGGTCAGGTGGAACGAAGACTGCCAGAGGGCTTTTGACAAAATCAAAGAATACTTACAAGAGCCTTCAATCCTTATGCCTCCAGTTGAAGGAAGACCTCTGATAATGTACTTGACAGTATTAGAAGAGTCAATGGGGTGTGTGTTGGGCCAGCATGACGAGTCTGGTCGAAAAGAGTATGCAATTTACTACCTGAGCAAAAAGTTTACCGACTGTGAACAACGTTATTCACTGCTCGAGAAAACTTGCTGTGCTTTAGCGTGGGCTGCTCGCCGACTAAGGCAGTATATGTTGACCCACACCACTTTATTGATATCAAAGATGGACCCAGTCAAGTATATTTTTGAGAAGCCAGCACTCACCGGACGGGTTGCAAGATGGAAAATGATCCTCCTAGAGTATGATATTCAGTACACCTCTCAGAAGGCCATCAAGGGCAGTGTACTGTCTGATTATCTTGCTGAGCAACCCATTAATGATTACCAGCCAATGAGATTTGACTTCCCTGATGAAGACATCATGTTCATAAAAGCAAGAGATCATGAGGAGCCTATTCACACTGAAGGGCCTGACCCAGAAGAAGAATGGACAATGATGTTTGATGGGGCTGTTAATATGAATGGTCGTGGTGTTGGTGCAGTACTCATTACACCTAAGGGGGTTCACATGCCTTTCTCGAAAAAATTCACCTTCAACTGCACTAACAACGAAGCTGAATACGAAGCTTGTATTATGGGTCTTGAGGAAGCCGTTGACCTCAGGATCAAGACTTTGATTGTATTTGGAGATTCAGCTTTGGTAGTTAATCAAACCAACGGCAAATGGTACACCCACCAAGATCATCTGATACCTAATAGGGACTATACAAGAAGTTTATTGACTTTCTTCACAACGGTCAAGCTTGAGTATATCCCTCGGGACGAGAATCAGTTTGCAGATGCTCTGGCTACCATTTCATCCATGATCAAAGTTCAAGTTGCCAACTTTGTACCGCGTATCTCGGTATCCAGACTTGACAGACCAGCATATGTATTTGCAGCGGACATTATAAAAGATGATAAGCCTTGGTTCCATGATATCAAATGCTTCCTGGAGGATCAAACATACCCACCTGGGGCATCTTCCAATGATAAGAAGACTTTGAGAAGGCTTGCTGGTAGTTTCTTCCTGAATACTGATGGTTCCCTGTACAAAAGGAACTTTGATATGGTACTCCTCAGATGCGTTGATAGAACAGAAGCAGACTTGTTGATGCACGAAGTGCACGAAGGATCCTTTGGTACCCATGCAGGAGGGCATGCCATGGCCAAGAAGTTGCTAAGATCAGGTTATTACTGGATTACGATGGACGCAGACTGTTGTGCTTATGCCAGAAAATGCCATAAATGCCAGATCTATGCGGATAAGGTGCATGTGCCTCCCAATCCTCTGAATGTGATGTCTTCACCCTGGCCCTTTGCCATGTGGGGCATTGATATGATTGGCAAGATTGAACCGACTGCTTCAAATGGCCACAGATTCATCCTGGTAGCCATTGACTATTTTACCAAGTGGGTTGAAGCAGCTTCCTATGCAAATGTTACAAGGCAAGTGGTGGCCCGATTTCTAAAGAGAGACATCATCTGTCGGTATGGAGTTCCCGAGCGAATCATTACTGACAATGGTTCCAACTTAAACAACAAAATGATGGCAGAGCTATGTCGGGACTTCAAGATCCAACACCACAATTCTTCTCCTTACAGGCCAAAGATGAATGGTGTTGTTGAAGCGGCTAATAAGAATATCAAGAAGATTGTGCAGAAGATGGTAGTCACCTACAAAGACTGGCATGAAATGTTACCATTTGACTTGCATGGGTACCGTACGTCAATCAGAACATCCACTGGGGCAACACCGTATCAACTTGTGTATGGTATGGAGGCAGTCCTACCTGTTGAAGTTGAATTACCCTCCCTGCGAGTACTAATGGATGTTAAGTTGAATGAAGCAGAATGGGTCCGGTCCCGATACGAACAACTGAATCTGATTGAAGAGAAGAGATTGGCTGCAATCTGTCATGGGCAGTTATACCAGAAAAGAATGAAGAAAGCCTTCGATCAAAAAGTCAGGCTCCGAGAATACCAAGTAGGAGATCTTGTGTTGAAAAGACTCCTCCCTCCTCATACAGACCACAGGGGCAAGTGGACTTCGAACTATGAAGGGCCATTTGTAGTAAAAAAAGTTTTCTCAGGTGGAGCACTGATGCTCACTACTATGGATGGTGAAGACTTCCTGTCCCCTGTGAACTCAGATGCAGTTAAAAAATACTTCGCATAAAATGACCCGTTGGACATAAAAACAGAATGTCAGTCCAGGCAAAAATAGGGCATCCCGGCGAGTCAAAAACAGAATAAAAGACTCGGGCAAAAATAAGGGAAATAAATAAAAAATGTACACCCGCTGAGTTGAAAAGCCGCATTGGACAACTCAGGCAAAAATGGGTATCCCGATGGATTGAAAACCCGAAAGGGCGATTCATGCAAAATAAGGGAATAAGCGAACAACTGCTTTCTGAATTCGTCTGTATCACTTACAACATAGTAAGCTCCGAAAGGTTCAAGCTTCGTTCAGAATCAACTTTCTTTAGAAAGCAAGACGAGAATAACGTCAAATGTCATACGAGTCATAGCAGAAGGGAAGCTCCTTGAAGCGTCATCAACATTGCCAACAACTTGTTTCTCAATTTGTAACAATCTCCTCATTTTAGGGGATTTGTTTCTTTGACTGTATCTTGCCAATTCAGGGCACGTGAATTAATAAAAATCGGATTTTCAGTCATGTTTCGTCTTATACATTCTATGTTCGTTTGCAAAATGTCCGATGTCTTTAAGATATTGATTGCATAAATACAGATGCTTCTCTAAAAAATACGTGCTTGCGGGAAATATACTTACTCCCAGGAGTGTCTAAACTCCTATGATGGAATCCGGTAAGGGATACCTCGGGACTACTTGTGCGTTTCTATGTCTTTTCAGGATTGCAGGTATTTCAAAGCACAACATGGGGCATGAAATCTTCACCCCAGCAAGCTGGCAAATCATCATCTACTCAGTCATAGCACAAGAGGTGCTTTCTTCCCAGCTGAGTTTCCATTTGTTATTTCCTCCTCAGCCAAGCCAGGGAACCATGTCCCCACTGAATGTCAGCCTTTATCCAGAAGAGCCACGCGTAAAGAAATCACAATAGAGTGAAGGAATCTTCTACAAACCCCAGCTGGGTCCCCCATTACAAGGACAGGTCTATCAGTGACCGATTCCCCGAGCAGAATTCCATATGTCAGATCTACCAATGATCTTATCCCCAGCTGGGATGTCCACTTCAAGCAGATCAGCCAGGGATCTTCGCAGCAACAGGATCCGACTCCCGGATGGTTACCTCTTGCATAATCATAGCATTCGCATCATTATTCTCCCCACAGAGCGTAGCATTCCATCTAATACGGAGCATTACGACAAAAATCAAACATATTGCATAATCATAAGCCATGTCCTGAATACCGACAATCCGTCAACGATATACAGAAAACTCCCCCAGATTCCCCACCAGAGAGCCAAAGCATTGACCCTACACTCACAAATACCAGTACATACTCCTTGTGGCACCCGTCCGTGTCGTCATTCCCCAGTAAAGTCGCCCGAGCATTCTCTACAAACAGACCACTTATATTACAAATACTTCTTGACACCCATCTGTGTCATATCCCCAGTAGAAAGCCAAAGCGTCCCCTTTGCACTCACAAATATATATACATATATATATATATATATATATACACCTTCCCTGGCACCCGTCCGTGTCACTCTCCCGAGCACATTAAACACTCATCTGTACACCACTCATACTTATTACTCTTGTTTCACTTATACAGATACTCGTCCGTATCTTGTATACACCACTTATATCCCCTCAGATCCGACACTCGTCCGTGTTCTCTGTTAACCAGTTGGTACTCGTCCGTATCATCATCTTTGAGCATGCGTCAAGCGTTTGTTTCTACCTGATACTCGTCCGTATCATAGTCTTAAGGATGCTCGTCCGCATCTTTAATCTATACACCGTATTAAACACTTATGTCTTCTTGAATTTAGACACCTGTCTGTGTCTACTATTCCCAGAAGAATCCCCGCAGAATCAATACTCGTCCGTGTTCTTTGTTAACCGGTGATACTCGTCTGTATCATCATCTCTAAACATGTGTCAGCTTTTGTTTTTACCTGATACTCGTCTGTATCATAGTCTTGAGGATGCTCGTCCGCATCTTTCGTCTATACATAGTACCCAAACGTCTATACTTCTCATTTCTTGGATATAGACACTCGTCCGTGTTTACTTGTCCCAGCAAATTCCAGTGAACTATTTCCTTTCTATCTGACATTCGTCCTATGTCATGATACCTCTGCGGCAGCCGTACCCTGCCAGGTGATCGTCCTTCACCTTTTTGATGACCGTCCCTCATCCTTTACCCAGCGGATTCTCTATTCATTAGAACCCCTTTCCATCCGACATTCGTCCTATGTCGTGATTTTTAGCAGCCGTCCCCTGCTAGGTTATCGTCCTTCACCTCTTGATGATCGTCCTTCATCATTTTATCCGATGGCCGTCCCCATCGTTGATCTTGTTATCTGACATTCGTCCTATGTCATGATAAACCCTGAGAGCAGCCGTACCCTGCTAGGTGATCGTCCTTCACCTCTTGATGATCGTTCTTCATCATGCTTATCCGATGGCCGTCCCCATCGTCGACCTTTTTATCCGACATTCGTCCTATGTCGTGATACTTTTGGTAACCGTACCTTGCCAGGTGATCGTCCTTCACCTTAGATGACCGTCCCTCATCTTATCCCCAACAGAGCAGCCGTCCCCTGCTAGGTGATCGTCCTTCGCCTTTGATGACCGTACCTCATCATGTTATTTTATTTTACCTATAGTCCCCGGAAAGTCTTATGGCCGTCCCCATCATAATCTCTTGTATCCCCAGCGTGTCGGCCGTCCCCGTCATTGCTTTATCCCCAGCAGTCGCCCTCTGCTCGACAGTCGTCTTCCGTCGCCCGCACTTTATTTACATGTTGTATTTTCTTTTACAATCTATATCCCTTTTCTTCTGCATTCTGTGAGTGCAAATTTTGATCTGTCTTTGGTATTCAACCACAAGTTATCTTGTTTGCCTGTTAAGCCGTTGCTTACATCCTGCACAGCTAACTCATGTTTGAATAGGGGCAGCTGTAAACACCCCAAATTTGCCCTCACCCATTCACACCATGGCTTGTGATCTCTTCAAATGAATAAGTTCAATCATAGCATCTCATACCACATTTTTGATTCACTGCATTGGTTCTAAGTCATCTGCATCTAGGGTTTGTGATCTGAGAAATCCAAGAGCTTCTTGAGCCACTTCAAAGGTTATCAATCATTTCAAAGGGGTCCATGTATGTTCAATCATCATATTATATCCCTACAAATTCAAGAAAGTCAAAGAATCACAAGAACTGAGATTGGCATGGAAGCAGAGCCAAGTTTAACTGCACAGATGACCTAGAATTAGGGTTTTGGTTTCAAAGGCCATAACTCCAAATTCTTTGGTCATTATTGTTTCTATTGGTCTCTATAAGGTATAGGGATCATGCATATCAATTTTCATGAAGAAATTCCATGGGGAAGTCATCTAACCAAGAGTTGACTTCTTGAGCAAGTCAGTGCAAAATTAGGGCATCTGAGGCCCCCAATGACCCAACCAAAGGGTGTTCTTCATCATTTTGAATGTGTATGATCTTTATTTGATCATAGAAGGTGTTGGAAGTTCACAAATTTGAATAATTTCAAGTCATTTGCAAAGTTGCCTTTTTGGGAAAATGACTTGTAATGGAAACTTTCCATTTTGGGAAAGTTTTTCAACCCTTTCTTTTTGATTCAAAAATGCTTCAAATGAGAAAACTTTGGTCATGAAAGTTGTAGAATGGATCATTCCCTTTTCAAAAAGTACAAGAACTCATTCTAATTCATTTTGGATCAAAAGTTATGGCTTGTCAAAGTTGGGAAAAATCACATAATTTCAAGTTATGTACCAAAGAGGCATTTTGCAAAATGATATGATCAAGCATTCCAAAGACTTCAAATGTGCACAAACTCATTACAACATACTCACATGACCTCAAAAGATCAGAATTGGCCCAAGAATATTGCATTTTGGTGCCTTGAATTTCATGAATTTCCAAAAGGGCCAAGGATGTACCAACTTGCAAAAACTCATGAAGCCATGCCTCTACTTGTTACAGCTCATAGAATCTGATCCATATGAACTCCATGATCTCTTCTGAACTCAACCATGCCCCTATCACAACCTCACACTTGCCCATACCTCAAGTACACATAGACTTGACTTTTTGCAAAAAAAACCATACCAATCCCACAGTGCCACACCAACTTCTCTGACCTCTCTAGTTGTGATAAGTGGACCAAATGCAGCATAACACACCACACACACAAGCATGAAACCTCCTATAAGCCATAGTTCAAGAAACTCACCTCTTATGCACTTTTCTTCGAATCTGATCACACAAGCATCAAACATCAAAAAAAAACTTCACCAAATCACTCACCATGATCCTCTGATCATTTCCCAACCATTGTTTTGGCCTGAAACCTCCCACATCACAAATACGATTTTCACACTCCCTTGGCCTGAGCTTCTGCCAACTCTCTCTAGAGGCCATATAAACTCCAGCTAAGTGTCAGAAGCTTCAAAGGAGGATCATTGGAGCTTGTTTGAACCAAAGAAGCAGCCAAAAAGTCCCTGTTTCGAAAGCTCAATCTCAGGTAACATGATGAACAAATTTTCCAGAACTTTGATTTCTTGTTAGAATGTTGTTCTATATGTTGCCTTGATCATGGGGATCTATTTGTTTTTGAAAATGAGCCAGAAACAAGCATGTTATGATGTTTTGAAAGTTTGCCCGTGAAAATGTTTTTGCTTGTTTCCTTTGATTCACGAAAAATAAATGTTGTTTGTGTTAGGGTTTATGTTTAGTGATGTTCATAGGTTGATTCTGGAGAGTTTTGTGAGGTTTTGATGCGTTTTGAGAGAGATTGAGATTTTGGCTGGCCGGAGAAGATGACCAGAACACTGTTCCGGTCACCTGAAAGTGTTTAGGGTTCAGATTAGGGCTTAATGACGTAATTAGGCAAGTTTGAATGTGAGCCGTCCATTAGCGCGCCAGGTCAATTCCCGCCCCTGTGAATTTGAATCTCAGCCATCAGATTGGCTGACTTTCTCATTTTTCATTTAAAATTCATTTTATTTTCATTTGTTTTTATTTATTTTGCACGAATTATTAAAAATAGCAAAATACCTTTAAAAATTCTGAAATTTTGTGTCAAAGGTTTAATTAAAAATTCTGAAATTTTTTGATTGATTTTGCACGAATATTTTTATTTTTATTTTTTGCATTAAAAATTATTTTTAAATCATTTAAAAGTTTATTTTTAATTAGTTAATGAAAATTAATTAATTAAAAATACTTTTAGGTATTTAAAAATCACAAAAAAATTCACATAGCATTTAGAAACATTTAGAAACATTGTCCAACTCTCAAACCAAATTTATTTTTTGTTCTTGGTGCCTTTTGATTATTTTCTTTGGATTTAATTTCATTTCAAGGCAATATTTTGTTTCAAACTTCAAAAATTCATTTCTGCCTAACCATTGAGAGTTGGACAATGATTCTTTTTGCATTGCATCTTGTATAACATGTAGTTTATAGGATAAAATTGGTTTGAATTGATCTTGCATTTTCAATTTGTTTGGCATTTTTCTTGATGAGGTACCCTAAAACCCTAGCAATCTTAGGAAATTCATAACTTCCACTAGGTTAAGAGTTGGATCCCCTCCTTTGGGCAGTGAGTTTATATAGGTTTTGGGTATCTTTGATTGCATTTTCAAATTTTTATCATGATGTTTGCTTCTGGTTTTGGATTTTTGCTTTGTGTAATGCATGTAACCCTAATTTATGCCTCCTTTTGCATCCATTTCTCATTTTGCTTCCATACCATGAATTGCCATGACATTTTGTGCATTCCTTTGATTCATAAGACATCTTAGGACATATTTGAATCATGTTTGATCATTGCATCTTTCATTTGCCATGTTGTATGTCATTTGCATTCCATAACTTTTCATGTATGTTCATGGTCCTAAGCATGTCTCATTTGCATCTTTATGTTTGTTTGAACATTCTCTTGCCTTGCCTCATGTTTGCATCATCTCTTAGCATCATTAACATCATGTATTTTCTTCTGACTTTGTCGTGCATCATGCCATTTCATCTCATGTGCATTGCATCTCATTTCTTTCACTAACTTTTCAGGTGGTAAGTTACTTTCAGAAGTGAATTTGCCTTCACTTCTCACATTCTCTTCTCATCTCTTTCATAATTCATTTGCTGCATTTTTGTATGTGTTTGGGTTTGAGCTTGCTCATTCTTGTTCATCTTACTTTCTTTCCTCAAGCAACTTGTCTTCTTAAGTGAAGCAAATTGCTTTGCTTCTCTCTGCTTCTTCCTCCTTTCATCTCCTTCTCTCCTTGGTGGCTCTTTAAAGATCTCTCTTTCTTAAGCTTCACTAACCCTAGGATCTCCAAGCATGATAACAATTAGGGTTTGATTAGTCCCCCATTAGCTTTTACCTTTGTGTCATCTTTTGGGTCCTCTCCTCTCACCTCATAATTAGGAACTAAACCCTAAAGGCTTTAAGGCTTTGTGATTAAGCTTATGCCTGCATCCTTCTATTAGGATGGAGTGTATAACTTTAATCCTAAGTGTTAAACCCTTAATGTGTTTAAATCCTTTAATCAATCCATCTAATAATCATCAAGACATCAAGCTTGTAACTTGGGCCTTGCATTAGGGTTCTAATTCTTCCTTAACTGGTTAAGAAGGACTAACCCTAGTGTTAATGGACAAGTCCCCCTCAAGTTGTCTTACAAACCATAAAAATAACTTCTTAATCTTATCTTTAACTAAAATCCATCTAATAAAGGCTTTGTTTTGTCATGAGGTTAATCCCTAATCATGGATTAAGTTGAGGAGTCTTTCTCAGCTTAAATGTTCTCATCTATTATCCTTCTATAAGGATGGTGTAATGAGTCCATTAAATCCCTGATTATGGCTTAATCTCATTACTTACCACTGAACAAAAACAACAAAAACATCTAAATAATCACAAGTAGGTTAATGATCTTAATCCTACATCATGGTGATTAAGTGTGAGATGCTGACTTCACACTTAAGGTATTCTCATTACCCCTAATCAGAGGGAGGATGTGATGAGTTTACTAAATCCATTGGTTTAGGCTTAAGCTCATTAACTTATGACACACTTTCAAAAGCAATAAAAGATTGAAAGCACAAAAACAAACAATAATCGTCTCCTCCGGGATTCTTTTCTCATCTCATTCACTCACAAACGAGAACTTGCTTCTTCCGTATAATTCAAGAGAGTTTGCACCTGAGCCAGACAGGTCATACACTTGAGCATAGACAAGTAAGCAGTTCACAAGTCAACTTATCTTCCGGTCTCTTTGGGTCGAACTATGGTGTTCTGACTTCCTCATTGCACGAGAGGATACGTAGGCATAACTTAACAATTATCGAACAAAAGTCTCTATATATTCTCCCTCTTTCCAGCTTTATTCTTTAAGCCTCATGGTCCTGAGCATTTCATTCATTTCTTACACTGACACTTCATTTATACACTTCACATTCTTTTACACTGACACTTGCATTCTTTTCCAGCTTTGATACACAAATTGCACTACCCCTTTAAAACACAAATCTTTTAAGCGTGGATCCCGTCGAGTACGACGGACAATCTGGGTGCTAATACCTTCCCAGGTTGTAACCAACCCCCTTTCTCAGTCTCTCTGGTTCGCGACCGTCTTGTCCATATCTTTTCTTAGGTCTATGCAGCATTACCTTTCCTCCGGGATAAAAATGCCTAGCTGGCGACTCTTTTCTTTCTCTTGAGTTCACCCTTGTGTGTTCTCATTCCCTTTTCACCGACCGTTCGCGTCTGTACCCCTTATGCCCTTGGGTGTCATTTGGTGGGAGCGACATGGAGCTAGAAAAGAAAGACGATAAGTTTGGCTTGGGTTATCAGCCTGGTGGATCTACTCCAAGTGGTAAAGCCATTACCTTTACAAGCGCTGGGTTGCTCGACCGCAACCAAATATGTGCGACAAGCCAAGATGGGGACAGTGACGGTGACTGGGACAACTGGATTCACCTGTGTGCGCCCGGCGAGGAGCTGATAAACTGGTCTGCTGAAGACATCATACAAGTCACATGGCACTCAGAGTAATTATATTGTTTCCTTTTATTAGCATACTGCATTGTCAAATCCAGCATTCTGCCCAAGATGTTAGGATCCATTGTATTGGGCCACCATGTTTTGTATGCATCCTATTTTTCCATGAAATAAAAGGATATTTTCAGACAAATTGTGTTCTCTTTCTTTGATTTTAAAACTTTTCACAAAAATATAAAAATGGCAATGTTTTTCCTTTTGTTTTTGTGTTAGCGTCTCTTTTTCAAAATAAGCAGATTCTGAACAAGCACATCATTTGTGCAGTGTTGATCATCCAGATTCCATTGATAACGTTCATGCTATGACCACGCATGACTTTGACAATCTTGTATATCAAGCTGATGAAGGGGTTGAGGAAGACTGTGACCTCCCTGAAGAATTGGTCAGATTGTTGAAACAAGAGGAACGGGTTATTCAGCCTCATCAAGAAGAAATTGAGATCATCAACATTGGCAGTGAAGATGTGAAGAAAGAGATCAAAATTGGGGCCAGTCTGCAGGCCGACGTCAAGAAAGAACTGATCAGTATGCTGAAGGAGTCTGTGGATATCTTTGCTTGGTCATATCAAGATATGCCAGGGTTGGATACCGACATCGTTATGCATAAGCTACCTTTGAGAGAGGATTGTCCTCCTATGAAACATATATTGAGAAGAACTCGTCCTGACATGGCGATGAAGATCAAAGAGGAGGTTCAGAAGCAATGGGATGCCGGGTTCCTTGCTGTGACTAGTTACCCACCTTGGGTAGCTAACATTGTACCTGTACCAAAGAAGGACGGCAAGGTCCGGATGTGTGTTGACTACCGGGATTTGAATAGAGCAAGCCCAAAAGATGACTTTCCGTTGCCACACATTGATGTGTTGGTAGACAATACTGCTCAATTCTCGGTATTTTCCTTCATGGATGGCTTCTCCGGATATAACCAGATTAAGATGGCGCCGAAAGACATGGAGAAGACAACATTCATTACCTCGTGGGGTACATTCTGCTATATGGTCATGCCATTTGGTTTGAAGAACGTCGGGGCAACATATCAACGGGCGATGGTCACATTGTTCCATGACATGATACACAAGGAGATTGAGTGTTATGTGGACGATATGATTGCAAAGTCTCGAGATGAAGAAGAGCATCTGGTCAACCTGAAGAAGTTGTTTGATAGACTGATCAAGTACAAGTTATGGTTAAATCCAAACAAGTGCACTTTCGGAGTGCGTTCCGGGAAACTGCTGGGTTTCATTGTTAGTCAAAGAGGAATTGAGGTAGATCCTGCTAAAGTAAAAGCTATTCAAGATATGCCTGCACCGAGAACAGAAAAAGAAGTGCGCGGGTTTTTAGGGAGGTTGAACTACATTTCTTGGTTCATATCTCATCTAACTGCCACGTGCGAACCAATATTCAAATTGCTAAGAAAAGAGCAAACGGTCAGATGGAACGATGACTGCCAAAGAGCTTTCGACAAAATAAAAGAATATTTGCAGGAGCCTCCAATTCTAATGCCTCCAGTAGAGGGAAGACCTTTAATCATGTACTTGACCGTGCTAGAAGGGTCAATGGGATATGTTCTAGGCCAACATGACGAGTCTGGTCGAAAAGAGTATGCTATTTATTACCTTAGCAAAACGTTTACCGACTGTGAATCCCGTTACTCACTGCTCGAGAAAACTTGTTGCGCTTTGGTATGGGCTGCTCGCCGACTGAGGCGGTACATGTTGACTCATACCACACTGCTCATTTCCAAAATGGATCCTGTCAAGTACATCTTTGAGAAACCAACGTTGACCGGAAGGGTTGCTAGGTGGAAAATGATTTTAACTGAATACGACATCCAGTATACTTCTCAGAAAGCCATCAAGGGAAGTGTATTGTCGGATTACCTTGCACAGCAACCTCTTGAAGATGATTATCAGCCAATGAAGTTTGATTTCTCTGATGAGGACAACATGTACCTCAAAGCAAACGATTGCGAGGAACCACTTCTGGAGGAGGGGCCAGACCCTGAATCCAAATGGAAGTTGATGTTTGATGGAGAAGTCAATATCAATGGATGTGGAGTTGGTGTTGTTTTTATCACTCCTGAAGGTGTTCACTTACCCTTCGCTGCCATAATTACTTTTGGCTGCACCAACAATGAAGCGGAATACGAGGCATGTAAAGTGGGAATAGAGGAGGTAATTAATCTTCGGATTAAGAACCTCGATATATTCAGCCCTCGTCCTTAACCAAGTTACCGGCAAGTGGTATACGCATCAAGAGCATCTAATTCCATACAGGGATTATGCTAGAAAACTGTTGACATTCATCACGACAATTAAGCTTCAATACATATTGTCGCTCCCACCAGATGACACATGGTCAGAAGGGGTACAGACACGAACGGTCGGCGAAAGGGAGAACACAAGGGTGAACTGAAAAGAGTCGCCAGCTAGGCATTTTTATCCCGAAGGAAAGGTAATGCTGCATAAACCTAAGAAAAGATGGATAAGACGATCGCGAACTAGAGAAACTGAGAAAGGGGGTTGGTTACAACCTGGGAAGGTATTAGCACCCAGATTGTCCGCCGTACTCGACGGGATCGACGCTTAAAATATTTGTGTTTAAAAGGGGTAATGTCAGTGCTATTTTGTGTGCAAAAGCTGGAAAAGAATGCAAGTGTCAGTGTAAAAGAAATGTGAAGTGAATAAAAGAAGTGTCAGTGTGAGAACAGGAGTGTAAAGCTCAAGACTAAGAGGCTTAAAGAATAATGCTGGAAGAGGGGGAATATACAGAGACTTTTGTTCGATAATTGTTAAGTTATGCCTACGTATCCTCTCGTGCAATGAGGAAGTCAGAACACTGTAGTTCGAATCAAAGAGATTGAAGGATAAATTGACTTATGAACTGCTTATTATCTATGCTCAAGTGTATGACCTGTCTGGCTCAGGTGCTAACTGTCTTGCATTAGACGGAAGAAGCAAGTTCTCATTTGTGAGTGAGGATGATGAGGAAAGAATCCCGGAGGAGACGATTATTGTTTGTTTTTTGTGTTTTCAATCTTTTATTGCTTTTTGGAGTTTGTCATAGGAAAATGAGCTTAAGCCTAAACCAAGGGTTAGTAAACTCATCACATCTTCCCTCTGATTAGGGGTAATGAGAATACCTTAAGTATGAAGTAAGCACCTCACACTTAATCACCATGATGTAGGATTAAGATCATTAACCTACTTGTATTTATTTAGATGTTTTTGGAGTTGTTGTTTAGTGTTAAGTAATGAGTTTAAGCCATAATCAAGGATTTAATGGACCCATTACACCATCCTAATAGAAGGATAATAGATGAGAACATTTAAGCTGAGGAAGATACCTCAACTTAATCCATGATTAGGGATTAACCTCATGACAAAACAAAGCCTTTATTAAAGTGGATTTTAATTAATGGTAAGATTTAAGAAGTGGATTTTATGGTTTGTAAGACAACTTGAGGGGGACTTGTCCATTAACACTAGGGTTAGTCCTTCTTAACCAATTAAGGAAGAATTTGAACCCTAATGCAAGGCCCAAGTTACAAGCTTATTGTCTTGGTGATTATTAGGTGGATTGATTAAAGGATTTAAACACATTAAGGGTTCAACACTTAGGATTAAATTTATACACTCCATCCTAATAGAAGGATACAGGCATAACCCTAATCACAAAGCCTTAAAGCCTTTAAGGTTTAGTCCTTGATTATGAGATGAGAAGAGAAGACACAAAGGTAAAACTAATGAGAGGACTAATCAAACCCTAATTGTGATCATGCTTGGGTGTTCCTAGGGTTTATGAAGCTTGCAAGAAGATCTTCAAGGAAAAGCCACCATGGAAGAAGCAGGATGAAGGAAGGAGAAGCAAGAAGAAGCAAGACAACTTACTTCACTTAAGAACATAAGTTGCTTGAGGAAAGAAAGAGGAGAAGGAGCATGAATGAGCAAGCTCACTCTAATCCACAAGTAAAAATGCAGAAAAGGATGCAAAAGAGAGATGAGAAAAGATTATGAGAAGTGAAGGCAAATTCACTTCTCAAACACTTACCACCTGAAAAGTTAGTAAAAGGAAATGAAATGAAATGCAAATGAGATGAAATGCAAAGATGGAAGTCAAAGTCAGAAGCATATTCATGATGCAAATGATGCTAGGAGATGATATGAAAGCATGCCAAGAGGTGTGGATGGTTATACAAAGGATGGGAATGCAAATGAGACATGTAAGAGGCATGGAAGTTCATGAATGCATATGACATCAAATGAAAGCAAAAGCATGGCAAATGGATGATGCAATGATCAAACATGACTCTAATATGTCCTAAGATGTCTTATATGTCATGTGGATTCACAAAATGTCATGGCAAGTTTATGTATACAAGATTATGCAAGATGGATGCAAATGAAGGCAAAGATTAGGGTTTATGTACAAGATGCAAAGCAAAATTCAAAATCAGAAGCAAATGACAAGATGAAAAATTGAAGATAAAAATGGAAAATTCCAAACAAATGGGTGATCCTAAAGGGAAAATTCCAAACAAATGGAAAATTCAAGATAAAAATGAAACAAAAATGTTTTTAGAAGCTTGAAAGTATGTAGAACATAATTCAAAAAGAACCATTCACAGACTCAACTTGGATCAAAAGTTATGAATTTTTGAAGTTAGGGTTAAAAATATTCAAATTAAAGAACCCTAATTCAAATAAAAATTGTCAAAGCATGATCAAAACCAAAAAGAAATTTGTCTTGTGAGTTTGTAAATGTTTTAAAATGCTCTCTGAATTTTTTTGGAATTTTTAAATACCTAAATGTATTTTTAATTAATTAATTATTATTAACTAATTAAAAATAATCATTTAAATGATTCAAAAATAATTATTAATGCAAAAATAAAAAATAAAAATATTTTTGGTTTCTGAAAATAAATAAAAACTTGGATAAAATTTTTCATAATTTTTTGATATCATTTGCTATTTTTAAAAATTCGTTCAAATAAAATAGGAAACAAATGAAATTAATATTAAATTAAATGAGAAAATGGGAAAGTCAGTCAATCCAAGGGCCTAGGTTTGAAGTCAGGTTGGAGGGAATTGACTTCGCGCGCAATCCAAGGGCCAGAATTCAAACTACGCTAATTATGATTAGAACCCTAATCTGAACGCTAATTACTTTCAGGTGACCGGAACAGTGTTCCGGTCATCTTCTCCGGCCAGCCAAACATGCTATCTCACTTAATACGCAACCCTAAGCTCTCTAACTCTCCAGAATCAAACATCTAACAACCCTAAACATGACTCCAGCCCTAAATCTCATTTATTTTTCCTCAAGAACACGAATCAAAGCAAAACAGAAAATACATAAAAAATTTCAGAAGCATGATACATCCTTGTTTCTCAATCATTTTCAAAAGTAAAGACATCATGATCATAAGGAGAGCACATAGAATCAATTAAGAACTTAAAATGAAGGTTCTGGAAAAAAAAGTTCTTGAGCTCACCTAAACTGGAGCTTTCACCTCTAGTACTTTCTGGCCAGGTCTTTGCTTCAAATTAGCTCCAATGATCCTCCTGAAGAGTTTGTGATGCTTGGTTGGAATTTATATGGCCTCTATCTGGAGTTGGCTGAAACTCAGTTCAAGAAATGTGAAAATCGTGTTTTTGATTCAGGATGTTTTAGGGCAAAATGAAGGGTGGGAAGTGATCAGTGGTGATTGTGGAGTTGAATGGTGAAAGAAGTTTGGAGGTTTGTTGGCTGAGCTATGAAATTCGAAAGCTTTTGCAAATTTGAGGGATTTTGTGTATGCTGAGGATTCTCAAGTGTTAGGCTGCAATGTTGTGTGTTTTGGCTTGGTTTTGATCCACATAATAAGCTGTGATAGGTCAGAGGGTGGGTGGTGGCCTATGTTGATTGGTATGGGGCAAAATGCATAAAGTCAAGAGTTGGTGTACTTGAGGTATGGGCACATGGCAGGCCAAGGACAATGGGGTGTCCTGCGCAGCTGGCTTTAGGGAGGTCCATGGGATCAGTTTTGAGGCAAGGCAGCAAGGTGAATGAAGTTTGTGGGTGATTTTGCAAATTATGAAGGTTTTGGCCCCTTTGAGAAATCTTAATGATCAAGGCATGAAACTTGAGAAATCTTTGGGCAATTCTGAATTTTATGTCATGTATGATGTTTTTGCAATGCGTAGAAATCAATTAGAGGTCACAAATTGCCTTGGTATGAGTTTTTGCAAGTTTCCCTCTTTGGTGCATAAGTGAAATTTTGTGATTTTTCCCAACTTTGCAAAGCCATAACTTGAGTTCTATGATGAATTAGGTCAAGTTCTTGTACTTTTTGAAAAGGGAATGATCCAATCTACAACTTTCATGACCAATAATTTTTCATTTGAAGCATTTTTGAATCACAAAGAGGAGGTTGAAAAACTTTCCCAAAATGGCAAGTTAGCATTACAAGTCACTTTCCCAAAATGGCAACTTTGCAAATGGCTTGAAATTCTTCAATTTTGTGAACTTATAACTTCTTCTAAGATCAAATAAAGATAATAGAAACCCACAATGATGGAGAAGACCCTTTGGTTGGATGATTGGGGGCCTCAGATGCCCTGATTTTGCACTTGCTTGCTCAAGAAGTCATCTAATGATCAGATGCCTTTCCCATTGAATTTCTTCATGAAAATTGGTATGCATGATCCTTATATCATATAGAGACCAATAGAAATAAGAATGACCAAAAAATTTGGAGTTATGGCCTCTGAAACCAAAACCCTAATTTTAAGTCATCTGTGCAGTTAAACTTGGCTCTGCTTCCATGCCTTTCTCAGCTCTTGTGATTTTTTACTTTCTTGATCTTGGGAGGATATAATATGATGATTGAACACACATGGACCCTCTTGAGATGATTGAAGACCTATGGAGTAGCTCAGATAGCTCATGGATTGCTTAAATCACAAACCCTAGATGCAGATGACTTTGAAACAATGCAGTGAAGCAAAAATGCAATATGAGATGATATGATTGAACTTATGCAAATGAAAAGAATCACAAGCCATGGTGAAATGAGTGAGGGCAAATTTGGGGTGTTTACAGCTGCCCCTATTCAAGCATGAGTTAGCTATGCAGGATGTAAGCAATGGCTTAACAGGCAAACAAGATAACTTGTGGTTGAATACCAAAGACAGTCCAAAATTTGCACTCACTGGGGAGAAAGAAAAGGGATAAATATATGGTAAAACGAAACAAAGTATGATTATAAAGTATGGGCGATGGAGGACGACCATGGAGCAGAGGACGACTGCTGGGGATAGAGCAATGACGGGGACGGCCGACAAGCTGGCGGAAATAAAGGATTATGATGGGGACGACCATCAGGTAAAGTAACAAAATTCTATGGGGTTTAAAGGTAAAGGCGATGATGGGGACGACCATCAGGTTTTGTAGAGTGAATGAAATAAATGATGAGGTACGGTCATCAAAGGTGAAGGACGATCACCTAGCAGGGGACGGCTGCTCTGTTGGGGACAAGAATGAGGGACGGTCATCCAAAGGTGGAGGACGATCACCTGGCAGGGTACGGCTGCCGAAGATATCACGACATAGGACGAATGACGGATAAAAAAGGTCGACGATGGGGACGGCCATCGGATAAGCATGATGAAGGACGATCATCAAGAGGTGAAGGACGATCACCTAGCAGGGTACGGATGCTCTCAGGGTTTATCATGACATAGGACGAATGTCAGATAACAAGATCAACGATGGGGACGACCATCGGATATCAATGATGAAGGACGATCATCAAGAGGTGAAGGACGATCACCTAGCAGGGGACGGCTGCTCAATATCGCGACATAGGACGAATTTCGGATAGAAAGGGTTCCAATAATGGAGACTCCGCTGGGGATGAGGGACGGTCGTCCAAAGGTGAAGGACGATCACCTGGAAGGGTGCGGCTACCGAAGATATCATGACATAGGACGAATGTCAGATAGAAAAGAAGTTTTACTAAGAATTTGTTGGGAACTCTTCTGGGGAGAAGTAGGCACGGACGAGTGTCTACATTCAAGAAATAAAAGGTATAAGTGTTTGACGCTGTGTATAGATTAAAAATGCGTTCGAGCATCCTCAAGACTACGAGACGGACGAGTATCAGTAGAAGCAATAAAGATACGTGTTCAAAGATGGTGATACGGACGAGTACCAACTGGTTAACAAAGAACACAGACGAGTGTCGACTCTGAGGGGAAATAAGTGTGTATACAAGACACGGACGAGTATCTGTATGGGTAAAATAAACATGAGTGAGACACAAACGAGTGTTCAACTTGCTGGGGAGAGTATGATACAGACGAGTATCATAAGAGGGAGTGTATAAGTTATGATTTTGAGTGTAAAGATATTCTGAAGTTCTGTGGGGATAAGATGACACGGACCGGTGTCGGAAGAAGTGTATTATAAACAAGTGTCTGGGGAGGGACGACACGGACGGGTGTCGGGGAAGTGTATATTTGTAAACATGTATTTGTGAGTGTAAAGGGGACGCTTTGGCTTTCTGCTGGGGATATGACACAGACGAGTGTTACAAGGCATCTGTAATGTAAGAGTATCTGTTTGTAGAAGACGTTCTGGAGAATTTCTGGGGAAGGATGACACGGACGGGTGTCAAAAGGAGCATGTATCTGTATTATTGAGAATGTAAAGGAGATGTTTCAACATGTTGTCGGGGAACTTGGGAGGTATCCTGTATGTATGTCAGCATTCACAGGTGACTGATTCGAAACACGGCTTGTGATTTATGCAATATGTTGGATTTTTGCCGTAATGCTCCGTACTAGACAGAATGCTACGCTTTGGGAGAAATATGATGCGAATGCCATGTTTATGCAAAGGATACCGATCTGGGATTCGGATCCCGTTGCCTGCAGAGATCTCTGACTGTTCTTCTTTCAAGGATGTCCCAGCTGGGGAATGAGATCATTGGTAGATCTGATATACAATTTTTCTTGGGGAAATAGATTGCTGATAGACCTATCATGGCAATGAGGAGCCCAACTGGGGTTTTGTTGAAGCTTCTGCCACTTTGTTGTGATCTTCAGTCATTACTCTTCTGGATAGAGGCTGAAACTCTGCGGGGAGATGGTTCCCTGTTTAGCACTTGGCCGGGGAGGAAGGATCACTGACCGATCTTCCTAGAGGTTTCTTATGGGGATCCTTCGGAGGATGAGGAGACTTGACAACTCCGCTGGGGAATAAGCATTTCCTGATGCTGTTTGAAGAAGGGGTGCTTGGGAACGATGCTCTGGAAACTCTGATGGGGAGAAAGCATCTCTGGTGCTTCTTGGAAGATGTGCTGACAAAATAATGATTTGGAAACTTCGCTGGGGAAAGCACTCTAGATACTGTCCAGAAGACGTGCTGAGGACACAGTGATCTAGTAATGTTACTGGGGAGGATCTTTCATGCCCCGAACTGCGCTTTAAATACTTGCACCTGTTATGACAAAGAAATGCACAAATTTCCCAAGGTATCCCTCATTGGATTCCATCATAGGAGTTTTAGAGACTCCTAGGAGTAAGAAACATATTTCTTGCAAGCACGTAATTTAGAAAAGACGCATATGTACTTATGAAACCATTACATTAAGGACATCAGACATTTTTTTTTGCAAATAAAAATAAAAGTGTACGAGACGAAATGTGACTGAAAATCTGATTTTATTACTTCGTGGTGCCCTGAATTGGCAAGTACAGTCAAAGAAACAAATCCCCTGAAATGAGGAGATCGCTACAAATTAGGAAACAAAAGATGTTGGAAATGTTGATGACGCTTCAATGCTTCCTTTTGCTATGACTCGTATGACTTTTGACGTTCTTCTCATTCTGCTTTCTGAAGAAGGTTGGTTCTGACCGATGCTTGAACCTTCAAAACTTACCATGTTGTGGGTGATACAAACGAATTCAGAATGCAGTTGTTCGCTTATTACCTTATTTTGCGCGGATCGCCCCTTCGGGTTTTCAATCCACCGGGATACCCATTTTTGCCTGAGCTGTCCAATGTGGCTTTTCAACTCAGCGGGTGTATATTTTTTTTATTTATTTTCCCTTATTTTTGCCCGAGTCTTTTATTCTGTTTTTGACTCGTCGGGATGCCCTATTTTTTCCTGGACTCACATTCTGTTTTTATGTCCAGTGGGTCTTTTTATGCGAAGTATTTTTTAACTGCATCTGAATTCATAGGGGATAGGAAGTCTTCACCATCCATAGTACTGAGCATCAATGCTCCACCAGAGAAAACTTTCTTTACTATGAATGGACCATCGTAATTCGGAGTCCACTTGCCCCTGTGGTCTGTATGAGGAGGAAGGAGTCTTTCCAGCACAAGATCTCCTACTTGGTACTCCCGAAGCTTGACCTTCTGATCGAAGGCTTTCTTCATTCTCTTCTGATACAGCTGCCCATGGCAAATTGCAGCTAGTCTCTTCTCTTCAATCAGACTCAGTTGTTCGTATTGGGATCAGACCCATTCAGCTTCATTCAACTTGACATCCATCAGTACCCGCGAGGAGGGTAATTCAACTTCAACAGGTAGGACTGCCTCCATACCATACACAAGTTGATACGGTGTTGCCCCAGTGGATGTTCTGATTGATGTACGGTACCCATGCAAGGCGAATGGTAGCATTTCATGCCAGTTGTAAACACCCCAAATTTTCCCTCATCCATTCACACCATGGCTTTTGATCTTCTCATATGCATAAGTTCAATCATAGCATCTCATACCACATTTTTGATTCACTGCATTGCTTCTAGGTCATCTGCATCTAGGGTTTGTGATCTGAGCAATCCAAGAGCCATTTGAGCCACTACCAAAGGTCATAAATCACTTAAAAGGGGTCCATGTAAGTCCAAGAATCATCTTATATCCTCTCAAGATCAAAGAAGTCAAAGAATCACAAGAACTGAGAAAGGCATGGAAACAGAGCCAGGTTTAGCTACACAGATGACCTAGAATTAGGGTTTTGGTTTCAAAGGCCATAACTCCAAATTTTTTGGTCATTCTTGTTTCTATTGGTCTCTTTATGTCATAAGGATAATGCATATCAATTTTCATGAAGAAATTCCATGGGGAAGGCATCTGATCAAGGGTTGACTTCTTGAGCAAGTCAGTGTAAATCAGGGCATCTGAGGCCCCCAATGACCCAACCAAAGGGTGTTCTTCATCATTTTGGATGTGTATGATCTTTATTTGATCATAGAAGATGTTATAAGTTCACAAAATTGAATAATTTCAAGCCATTTGCAAAGTTGCCTTTTTGGGAAAATGACTTGTAATGGAAACTTGCCATTTTGGGAAAGTTTTTCAACCCTTTCTTTTTGATTCAAAAATGCTTCAAATGAGAAAACTTTGGTCATTAAATTTTTAGAATGGATCATTCCCTTTTCAAAAAGTACAAGAACTCATCCTAATTCATTTTGGATCAAAAGATATGGCTTGTCAAAGTTGAGGAAAATCACATAATTTCACGTTTTGCACCAAAGAGGCAAAGTTGCAAAACCTCTTGCCAAGGAAAATTGTGACTTCAAATGGACTTCTAACCTTTGCACAAACATAAACCAATGCCTAAAAATCATAATGCATCTAAGACTTATCCATTTTCATGACTTATGCATCAAGTAATCACAAAAAGGGCCAAAAGATCACAAAGTTGCAAAACCACTCACAAACCCTAATCCACTTGCTAATTGGCCTCAAAACTGATTCTATGGCTCTCCTCAATCCTTGCTGCGCAGGACACCCCTTTGTCCTTGGCCTACCATTGACCCATACCTCTCTTACACCTAGACTTGATGTTTTGCAAAAAACCCCATACCAATCAACCTGTGCCACCACCAACTCTCTGCCCTATCACAGTTTGATAAGTGGACAAAATGAAACTAAAACCACACAAGAGGCAAGCCTGAGCACACACACATGTCAGCATACACAAAAATCCCTCCCTTTGCATTTTCTATCGAATCTCTCAACTCAACAACTTAAACTTAAAAATTCTTCCATCATTCATCTTAGAATGCATCACTGATCACAAACCACCCCCTACTTTGCCTTGAAAGCCATCATACACCAAATACGATTTTCCCCCTCTTGAACTGAACTGAATCAATCTCATAAACTAGCCACTCTAAACTCCAACCAAGCTTCAAAGCTTCCTCAAGAAGATCATTGGAGCCATTCTGAAGCAAGGAGGCAGTCTGAAAGCTCCAAACTGAAATCTTCATCTCAAGTAGCTTTGAAATTTATTTTTTCCAGAAGCTCTATTTTAAGTTCTCAACTTGTTAAGTTTGATTCCCTGAGTGCATTGAACCTTATACTTTTGAAAATGATGGAGATTTGAGCATGTATGACTTGTCTGAAATTTCTGCCATTTTTGTTTCTTGCTTCGAATCTTGTTAATGGTGAGAAATAAATTGTTTTTGAGGTCAGGGATGAGTTTAGGGAAGTGAGAGGAAGTGATCTGGAGCTTTAGAGCTCCAGAAATGGCCTGGGGAGTGATTTGAGAAATTCTCAGGGGAGGTGTGGCCGGAGAAGATGACCAGAGGTCATTTCCGGCCACCTAAATGTCATTAAGTCATTAATTGCGTTTAGGGTTTAGTTTGAATCTGGACACTGGATTTGGCTGACTTTAGTTGACTCCCGCGCATATGAATGGCCAGGATCAGTCATTAAACCCTAATCTTTAATTAATTAGTTTAATTAAAACCAATTAGTCAGAAGCAATCTGGACCACCCATTTACGCGCCAGTCAAATCCCTCCAAATAACTTTGAATCTCAGCCTTGGATCCTGCATACTTTCCATTTAAATTCATTTTTATTTCATTTTTATTCATTTATCTTTCATATTTATTTTAAAATAGTTAGAAAAATCCTAAAAATATTTCCCTTTGCATTTTTGTTTCAAATATCTTTCTTAATCAGAAAATGATTTTTATTTTATTTTTTGCATTAAAAATTATTTTTAAATTATTTAAATGTTTATTTTTAATTAGTTAATGGAAATTAATTAATTAAAAATACATTTAGGTATTTAAAAATCCCAAAAAAATTCACACTACATTTAAAAACATTTAGAAGCATTATCTAACTCTCAAACCAAATTTCTTTTTTATTCTTAATGCCTTTTGATCATTTTCATTGGAATTAAATTCATTTTAAGGCAATATTTTGTTTCAAACTTTAAAAATTTCATTCTGCCTAACCCTTTAGAGTTGGATGATGATTCTTCTTGCATTGCATCCTTCATGGCATGTAGTTTATAGGATAAAATTGGTTTGATTTGATCTTGCATTTTCAATTTGTTTGGTGTTTTTCTTGATGAGGTACCTTAAAACCCTAGTAATCTTAGGAAATTCATAACTTTCACTAGGTTAAGAGTTGGATCCCCTCCTTTAGGCAGTGAGCTTGAATAGGTTTAGGGTATCTTTGATTGCATTTTCAAATTTTTATCATGTCATTTGCTTCTGGTTTTGAGTTTTTGCTTTGCATGATGCATGTAACTCTAATTTGTGCCTTCCTTTGCATCCATTTTTCATTTGCTTGCATCCAATGACTTGCCATGACATTTTGTGCATCCACATGGTTCATGATACATCTTAGGACATATTAGAATCATGTCTGATCATTGCATCTTTCATTTGCCATGTTATATGTCCTTTGCATTCCATAACTTTTCATGTACATTCATGGTTCAAAGCATGCTTCATCTGCATCTTTATGCTTGTTTGATCATTCCCATGTCTTGCCTCATGTTTGTATCATCTCTTAGCATCATTAACATCATGTAAATGCTTCTGATTTTGGTTTGCATCATGACATTTCATCTCATTTGCATTGCATTTCATTTCTTTTGGCTAACTTTTCAGGTGGTAAGTTGTTTTGAGAAGTGAATTTGCCTTCACTTCTCACAATATCTTCTCATCTCTCTTGCATCTTTGCTGCATTTTATCTTGTGTATTGGATTGAGCTTGCTCATTCATGTTCATCTTACTTTATTTCTTCAAGCAACTTGTCTTCTTAAGTGAAGCAAGTTGTTTTGCTTCTCTTTGCTTCCTTCTCCTTCCATCTGCTTCCTTCCTGGTGGTTTCTCTAAAGATCTTCCTCTCTTAAGCCTCATAAACCCTAGGAACAACTAAGCATGATAACAATTAGGGTTTGATTAGTCCCCCATTTAGTTTTGCCTTTGTGTCATCTTTGAGTCTTCTCTTCTCATCTCATAATCCAGGACTAAACCCTAAAGGTTTTAAGGCTTTGTGATTAAGCTTATGCCTGCATCCTTCTATTAGGATGGAGTGTATAACTTTAATCCTAAGTGTTAAACCCTTAATGTGTTTAAATCCTTTAATCAATTCACCTAATAATCATCAAGACATCAAGCTTGTAACTTGGGTCTTGCATTAGGGTTCTAATTCTTCCTTAATTGGTTAAGAAGGACTAACCCTAGTGTTAATGGACAAGTCCCCCTCAAGTTGTCTTACAAACCATAAAAGTCACTTCTTCATTTTACCATTAACTAAAATTCACCTAATAAAGGCTTTGTTTTGTCATGAGGTTAATCCCTAATCATGGATTAAGTAGAGGAGTCTTTCTCAGCTTAAATGTTCTCATCTATTATCCTTCTATTAGGATGGTGTAATGAGTCCATTAAATCCTTGATTATGGCTTAAACTCATTACTTAACACTAAACAAAAACAAACAAAAACATCTAATTAATCACAAGTAGGTTAATGATCTTAATCCTACATCATGGTGATTAAGTGTGAGGTGCTTACTTCATACTTAAGGTATTCTCATTACCCCTAATCGGAGGGAGGATGTGATGAGCTTACTAACCCTTGGTTCAAGCTTAAGCTCATTTTCTTATGACAAACTCAAAAAGCAATAAAAGATTGAAAGCACAAAAACAAACAATAATCGTCTCCTCCGGGATTCTTTTCTCATCTCATTCACTCACAAACGAGGACTTGCTTCTTCCGTCTAATGCAAGAAAGTTTGCACCTGAGCCAGACATGTCATACACTTGAGCATAGACAAGTAAGCAGTTCACAAGTCAATTTATCTTTCAGTCTCTTTGAGTCAAACTACGGTGTTCTGACTTCCTCATTGCACGAGAGGATACGTAGGCATAACTTAACAATTATCGAACAAAAGTCTCTGTTTATTCCCCCTCTTTCCAGCATTATTATTTTAGCCTCATAGTCTTGAGCTTCTTACTCCTGTTCTTACACTGACACTTCTCTTATACACTTCACACTTCTTTCACAATGACACTTGCATTCTTTCCAGCTTTGATAAACAAATAACACTGACACTACCCCTTTAAAACACAAAGCTTTCAAGCGTGGATCCCGTCAAGTACGACGGACAATCTGGGTGCTAATACCTTCCCAGGTTGTAACCAACCCCCTTTCTCAGTCTCTCTGGTTCGCAACCGTCTTATCCATCTTTTCCTAGGTTTATGCAGCATTACCTTTCCTCCGGGATAAAAATGCCTAGCTGGCGACTCTATTCATTCCTTCTCCTTTCGCCGACCGTTCGTGTCTGTACCCCTCTTGGCCCCGGTGCCACTTGGTGGGAGCGACACCAGTCTTTGTAGGTGACCACCATCTTTTGCACAATCTTCTTGATATTCTTGTTAGTTGCCTCTACAGCGCCATTCATCTTTGGCCTGTAAGGAGAAGAATTGTGGTGTTGGATCTTGAAGTCCCGGCACAGTTCTGCCATCACTTTATTGTTTAAGTTGGAACCATTATCAGTAATGATTCGCTCGGGCACTCCATACCGACAGATGATGTCTCTTTTTAGGAATCGGGCTACCACTTGCCTGGTGATGTTTGCATACGAAGCTGCTTCAACCCACTTGGTAAAATAGTCAATGGCTACCAGGATGAATCTGTGGCCATTTGAAGCGGTCAGTTCAATATTGCCAATCATGTCAATGCCCCACATGGCAAAGGGCCAGGGTGAAGACATCACATTCTAAGGATTGGGAGGCACATGCACCTTGTCTGCATAAATCTGGGATTTATGACACTTTCTGGCATAAGCACAACAGTCAGCATCCATTGTGATCCAATAATAGCCTGATCTTAACAACTTTTTAGCCATTTCATGTCCTCCAGCATGGGTACCGAAATATCCTTCATGCACCTCGTGCATCAGCAAGTCTTCCTCTGTCTTATCAACACACCTGAGGAGTACCATATCAAAGTTCCTTTTGTACAGGGAACCGTCAGCATTCAGGAAGAAACTACCAGCTAGCCTTCTTAATGTCTTCTTATCATTGGATGATGCCCCATGTGGGTATGTTTGATCCTCCAAGAAGCTTTTGATGTCATAGAACCAAGGCTTATCATCTTTAGCAAGGTCTGTAGAGAATACGTATGCTGGTCTGTCAATCCTGGATACTGAGATCTGAGGTACAAAGTTGGCAGCTTGAACTTTGATCATGGATGAAATGGTAGCCAGAGCATCTGCAAACAGATTTTCATCTCGCGGGATATATTCAAGTTTGACTGTTGTGAAGAATGTGAGTAATCTCCTCGTATAATCCCGGTAAGGTATCAGATGCTCCTGGTGAGTGTACCATTTTCCGTTGGTTTGATTAATTACCAGAGTTGAATCTCCGAATACAGTCAAAGTCTTGATCCTGAGGTTAATGGCTTCCTCAAGACCCATAATACAAGCTTCGTATTCAGCTTCGTTGTTAGTGCAGTTAAAGGTGAGTTTTGCCGAGAAAGGCAAGTGAACTCCCTTAGGTGTAATGAGTACTGCCCCAACACCACGACCATTCATATTAACAGCCCCATCAAACATCATATTCCATTCTTCTTCTGGGTAAGGCCCTTCAGTGTGAATAGGCTCTTCATGATCTTTTGCTCTAATGAACATGATGTCTTCATCAGGGAAGTCAAATCTCATAGGCTGGTAATCATCAATGGGTTGCTCAGCAAGATAATCAGACAACACACTGCCCTTGATGGCCTTTTGGGATGTGTATTGAATGTCATATTCTGTGAGAATCATTTTCCATCTTGCAACCCTTCCGGTAAGTGCTGGCTTTTCAAAAATGTACTTGATTGGATCCATCTTTGAGATCAATAAGGTAGTGTGGGTCAATATATACTGCCTTAGTCGGCGAGCAGCCCACGCTAAAGCACATCAAGTTTTCTCGAGCAGTGAATAGCGTTGTTCACAGTCGGTAAACTTTTTGCTTAGGTAGTAAATTGCATACTCTTTTCGACCAGACTTGTCATGCTGGCCCAACACGCACCCCATTGACTCTTCTAATACTGTCAAGTACATGATTAGAGGTCTTCCTTCAACTGGAGGCATAAGGATCGGAGGCTCTTGTAAGTATTCCTTGATTTTGTCAAAAGCCCTTTGGCAGTCTTCATTCCACCTGACCATTTGTTCTTTTCTTAACAATTTGAACATGGGCTCACAGGTTGCGGTAAGGTGAGATATGAACCGTGAAATGTAGTTCAATCTACCTAGAAACCCCCGAACTTCTTTTTCAGTCTTTGGTGCAGGCATCTCTTGAATGGCTTTGACTTTGTCACGGTCAACTTCTATCCCTTTCTCACTCACAATAAATCCCAGCAGCTTACCAGATCGCACCCGAAATGTGCATTTGTTGGGGTTTAGCTTCAGTTGGTACTTCCTCAGACGCTTGAATAGCTTCAACAGATTCACCAGGTGGCCTTCTTCTGTGAGGGACTTGGCAATCATGTCATCCACATAACATTCAATTTCTTTATGGATCATGTCGTGGAATAATGTCACCATAGCCAGTTGATAAGTGGCACCAGCATTCTTCAGTTCGAATGGCATCACCTTATAACAGAATGTGCCCCAGGGTGTGATGAAAGTTGTCTTCTCCATGTCTTCAGGTGACATCTTGATCTGATTATATCCTGAAAATCCATCCATGAAGGAGAATACCGAAAACTGAGTCATATTGTCGACCAATACATCAATGTGAGGTAATGGGAAATCATCTTTCGGGCTGGCTCTGTTCAGGTCCCGGTAATCCACACACATCCGCACTTTGCCATCCTTCTTAGGCACAGGTACAATGTTAGCAACCCACGGCGGATAGCTAGTCACAGCAAGGAAACCGGCGTCCCAAGATTAACCGTTTCAACCTCCTCCTGATGAGGAGTTATAACCTTCTCCTCTTGTCTTAACAACCTAGCTAGTTCTTCAGGTAGCTCATAATCTTCTTCAACCCCTTCATCGGCTTGATTAATCGGATTGTCAAAGTCATACGAAGTCATAGCAGTGTTGTTGTCGGTGTAATCTGGAGGGCACTCTCTGCAAGGGTTTAGATTTGTTCATTTTAGTGATCAGTTTTATCTTATTTTTTAGAAAAAGTGAAAATGAAGTTATTATTTTGAAAAACATTGCCATTTATTTTGTACAAAAAATGAAAAATGAAAAAACAGTGAGCGAAAAAAGAAAAGACTCATTTGCAAAAGATGTCCTGATATTCATTAATTGATCGTTTGCACAAAATACAAGATGTCCCGATTACAAAATGAGCCCTGACATCTTGGGAAAGATGCAGGACTTGATGCATGCTTAAAGACAGGAAATAATAATTACTCTACCGGAGTAACTCTTATAATTTCTTGGGAAGACCAGTTTGAGACATGGTTCCCCGGGATCCTTGGACGTATCTAGCTTTCCAGGTTGCGCTCGTCTTCTGACTCATCTTCCAAGCTATTCACAGCATCTGGGGTGAGCATCCCCCCGCTGACAAATTTGGGCTCCTTTGCAGCATTTGGTTGATCTTGTCGAGTTGGTCTATAACCCAACCCGAATCAGTCTTCTTTCTTTACAACGGGCAGCAGCCTGCCCCAGCCTTGAGCGGTACCCTCTTCAACAACCTTCCGGGCTTGTTAGTATAAGGTGATGGAAGTCCCAAGCACAGCAGATGCTTCATTAATATTAAGGGCCTCAAACCCCTGACTCATTGTTTCGTAAATTTCTCCGTCCATTTCAATCTATTTGAAAGTAGCCAGCTGGCTAACAAAGATATCCTCCTCCCCACAAATGGTAATGACTTGGCCCTCCCACTCGAATTTTAACTTCTGGTGAAGGGTTGATGTCACGGCGCCAGCGGCGTGTATCCATGGTCTACCCAATAGACAGCTGTAGGCAGGCTGTATATCCATCACAAAGAAGGTCGTTTTCAAAACCTATGGGCCAATCATTATTGGCAACTCTATCTCTCCCAGAACTGATCTTTTAGAACCGTCAAAGGCTCTTACTACCAAGTTGCTTGGGCGTAGTGCCAATCCATCATGTTCCAGCTTCACAAGGGCTTTCTTGGGTAGGACATTGAGTGATAATCTTGTGTCCACCAACACGTGAGAAATAACTGCACCCTTACATTCCAAGGTAATGTGCAAAGCCTTGTTGTGATTGTGACCTTCCGTTGTCATATCAGCTTTGGTAAATCCTAGTCCATGACTAGCGTTGACATTTCTAACCACAACCTCTAGCTGATTGACAGTAATCTCTTCCGGCACATAAGCTGCGTGCAGGACCTTTAACAGTGCGTTCCGATGAGCCTCGGAGCACATTAGCAATGATAGTATGGAGATTTTGGAAGGTGTTTGGTGAAGCTGGTCCACCACCTTGTAATCACTTTTCTTGATGATTCTCATGAACTCATCAACCTCTTGATCAAAATGAGTCTTCAAAGTTTCTTTAGCAACTGGTTCTTCTTGTGCCATGCTCTTCCCCTTTGCCTTAGCAGCAACTTCTGCTTCAGCAACTGGTTTTGGAATTTGTGAGGCGAAGAGACGTCCGCTTATAGTGAAACCTCCGCCTCCCCCCACATTGTCTATCTGTGGTGAAGAAGTTGATGATTCTAAAGTGATTTTCTGCCCCTCACAGTATAGATCTGATCCATAATGCCAAGGGATGGCATTATTGCTTTCGTAAGGAACTGGCCCAGGCACTGTGATAGTGACCGGACTGATAGCAGCTGCAGAGGGGACCACAATGGTGTGTGGATCATAATATATGGTAATTGGAGCTCTGACAGGAGTAGCATTTTGTGAGTTGTTGGAAGGAACATTTGCGGGATCGTAGTATATTATAACCGTTGAGACACTTTCGTTAACTATTATTGAAATTGTAGACGGTACCGTTGACTGGACGAATGTTGAAGTTGTTGTAGGAACTGATGGAAAAATGGGTGTTGTCGTTGTAGAAGAAATTGTGACAGAACTTGTATCCGTTGAAGTGATTGATTGAGTAGTTGTTGGAGTTGTAGCCGAATCCGTTGGAACAAGGGTTGCTGATGTTGTAGGAGCATCTGTGATTGTTGATGAAGGGATTGTTGGAGTTGTAGTCGCTGTTGTCGTAATCTGAAGAATGCCATCCTTAATGAGGCCATCTATGTCGTTTCTCAGTCTCTCACATCCATTAACGGCAATGTTGCAATATCCACAGCCAACCTTACACCTGGGGAACATTTGGCATGCTAATAGCTGAGCTTTGATTTCTACCAAGGGTGTTCGGATTTGTGCAACGCTGTTGATTAATGTGGATGGTTTGCCCTCGTCAATAGCATTAATCTTAGGCCAGTTGTGACTAGGCATTGGATTTCTTGTGACGTTCGGAGGAGGCGCAAAATTGAGAGCTTTTGAGTCCACCAAATCCTGGACTTTCATCTGTAAGGCCCTGCATTTTTCAGTATTATGCCCCGGTGCGTTTGAGTGGAATGCACACCTGGCATTAGCATCATAGTTCTTTGGCAAATTGAGAGGATCTGGAGGAGCCAACGTTCTTAACTCAACTAGGTTGAGTTTTAGAAGTTGTGGCAAGAGTGCAGCATACGGCATTGGGATTGGGTCAATTACCCTGTTGGCTTGTGATGACCTCTGTTGGAAAGGGCGCTGTTGTTGATTGCTATTGTTGTTGTTGTAGGTTCTCTGTTGCGGAAAATGAGACAGTTGTTGATAGTGAGGTTGTTGTTGATATTGTGGTTGTTGTTGTAGAGGATATGATGGTTGATATGGACTTGGAGCTGGAATGGTAACAGTTGCTACTGACCTGTGAGCATATTGAGGCATGCCCCTGCTTAAATGAATGGAATTTGTTTTACCTTCCCTTCGGGGCCTGCAAAAGGTTTTCTGGGATTGTTGGATGAACTTGCACCATTGTCGGAGATCTTTCCCATCTTCAAAAGACTTTCAATTCTTTCACCCGCTATGACCACGTCAGCAAAACTGGTAGAGGAGAAAGCAGCCAACCTATCAATATAAGTCCCTTGCAATGTATTCATGAACATGTCAGCCATTTCCCTTTCTGACATGGGTGGTTGGACAGCAGCAACAAGCTGTCTCCACCTCTGAGCATATTCCCGGAAGCTCTCTCTGGAAGATTGAGATATGCCCATTAGAAGTGTTCTATTGGGAGCCATGTGCAGGTTGTACTGGTATTGCTGGATGAATGCCTCGACCAAGTCCTTCCAACATCTTACGGTGGCTCTAGTCAAGTGCGAATACCATTCTCTCGAAGCTCCAGTCAGACTGTCCTCAAAGTAGAACATCCATAACTTCTCATCCATAGTATAAGCCTTGAGCCTACCCAAGAAAGATTGCAGATGAGTTCGTGGACAGGAGGTACCATTATAATTCTCAAAGCATGGAGGTACCATTACAAAACTTGCTAAACTACTTCCTTTCTATCTGACATTCGTCCTATGTCATGATACCTTTTCGGCAGTTGTACCCTGCCAGGTGATCGTCCTTCACCTTTTTTTTTGATGATCGTCCTTCATCATCCCCAGTGGAGTCTCTACTCATTAGAACCCCTTTCCTATCCGACATTCGTCCTATATCTTGAGATGTTTAGCAGTCGTCCCCTGCTAGGTGATCGTCCTTCACCCCCTGGTGATCGTCCTTCATCATTTTATCCGATGGCCGTCCCCATCGTTGATCTCGTTATCTGATATTCGTCCTATGTCATGATAAACCCTGAGAGCAGCCGTACCCTGCTAGGTGATCGTCCTTCACCTCTTGATGATCATTCTTCATCATGCTTATCCGATGGCCGTCCCCATCGTCGACCTTGTTACCCGACATTCGTCCTATGTCGTGGTACATTCGGCAGCAATACCCTGCCCGGTGATCGTCCTTCACCTTAGATGACCATCCCTCATCTTTTCCCCAACAGAGCAGCCGTCCCCTGCTAGGTGATCGTCCTTCACCTCTGATGACCGTACCTCATCATTTATTTCATTTACCTATAATCCCCAGAAAGTCTTATAGCTTTACTTGATGGCCGTCCCCGTCATTACTTTGTTTCCCACATCGTCCCCATCATCGCTTCATCCCCAGCAGTCGTCCTCTGCTCGACGGTCGTCCTCCGTCACTCGCACCTTATAATCATACTTTATTTTCCTTTACAATCTATATCCCTTTTCTTCTTCATTTTGTGAGTGCAAATTTTGGACTGTCTTTGGTATTCAACCACAAGTTATCTTGTTTGCCTGTTAAGCCGTCGCTTACATCCTACACAGCTAACTCATGTTTGAATAGGGGCAGCTGTAAACACCCCAAATTTTCCCTCACCCATTCACACCATGGCTTGTGATCTTTTCATATGCATAAGTTCAACAATACCATTCTCATATTGCATTTTTTGCTTCACTGCATTGCTCCTAAGTCATCTGCATCTAGGGTTTGTGATTTGGGCCATCCCTGAGCCATTTGAGCCACTCCAAAGGTCTTCAATCACTTCAAAGGGGTCCATGTATGTTCAAGCATCATATTATATCCTCACAAGGTCAAAGAAATCAAAGAATCACAAGAACTGAGGAAGGCATGGAAGCAGAGCCAGGTTTAACTGCACAGATGACCTGAAATTAGGGTTTTGGTTTCAGAGGCCATAACTCCAAATTTTTTGGTCATTCTTGTTTCTATTGGTCTCTATATGTCATAGGGATCATGCATATCAATTTTCATGAAGAAAAATGGGGAAGGCATCTGATCAAGAGTTGACTTCTTGAGCAAGTCAGTGTAAAGTCAGGGCATCTGAGGCCCCCAATGACCTAACCAAAGGGTGTTCTTCATCATTTTGAATGTGTATGATCTTTATTTGATCATATAAGATGTTAGAAGTTCACAAAGTTGAAGAATTTCAAGCCATTTGCAAAATTGCCTCTTTGGGAAAGTGACTTTAATGGAAACTTGCCATTTTGGGAAAGTTTTTCAACCTCCTCAAATTGATTCAAAAATGCTTCAAATGAGAAAACTTTGGCCATGAAAGTTGTAGAATGGATCATTCCCTTTTCAAAAAGTACAAGAACTCATTCTAAAAGATATGGCTTGTCAAAGTTGAGAAAAATCACATAATTTCAAGTTTTGCACCAAAGAGGCAAAGTTGCAAAACCTCTTGCCAAGGCAAATTGTGACTTCAAATGGACTTCTAACCTTTGTACAAACATAAACCAATGCCTAAAAATCAGAATGCATCAAAGACTTGTCCATTTTCATGACCTATGCTTCAAGTAATCACAAAAGGGCCAAAAGATCACAAAGTTGCAAAACCTCTCTGTCGCTCCCAAAGATTTGCATCCTGGTACAAGCGCGAACGGTCGGCGAGAGGGACAATGAGAACACACAGCCGTGAACTCACTGGAGATGAATAGAGTCGCCAGCTAGGCATTTTTATCCCGGAGGAAAGGTAATGCTGCATAAACCTAGAAAGATACGGATAAGACGGTTTGCGAACCAGAGAGACTGAGAAAGGGGGTTGGTTACAACCTGGGAAGGTATTAGCACCCAGATTGTCCGTCGTACTCGACGGGATCCACGCTTGAAAGGTTTGTGTTATAAAGGGGTAGTGTCAGTGCAATCTGTGTATAAAGAGCTGGAAAAGGATGTACAGGTGTCTGTGTAAAAGAAGTGTGAAGTATATAAGTGAAGTGTCAGTGTAAGAACAGGAGTGAAATGCTCAAGATCATGAGACTAAAAGAATGAGGCTAGAAAGAGGGGGAATATACAGAGACTTTTGTTCGATAACTGTTAAGTTATGCCTACGTATCCTCTCGTGCAATGAGGAAGTCAGAACACCGTAGTTCGACCCAAAAAGACTGAAAGATGAATTGACTGGTGAACTGCTTGCTTGCCTATGCTCAAGTGTATGATCTGTCTGGCACAGATGCTAACTGTCTTGCATCAGACGGAAGAAGCAAGTTCTCGATTGTGAGTGAATGAGATGAGAAAAGAATCCCGGAGGAGACGATTATTGTTTGTTTTTGAGTTTTCAGTCTTTTATTGCTTTTGAAAGTTTGTCATAAGTTAATGAGCTTAAGTCTAAACCAATGGATTTAGTAAACTCATCACATCTTCCCTCTGTTTAGGGGTAATGAGAATACCTTAAGTGTGAAGTCAGGTTCTCACACTTAATCACCTTTGATGTAGGATTAAGATCATTAACCTACTTGTGATTATTTAGATGTTTTTGTGATTTTGTTTAGTGTTAAGTAATGAGGTTAAGCCACAATCAAGGATTAAACAGACCCATTACACCATCCTAAAAGAAGGATAATAGATGAGAATGTTTAAGCTGAGGAAGACCCCTCAACTTAATCCATGATTAGGGATTAAACCCATGACAAAACAAGCCTTTATTAAGTGGATTTTAGTTAATGGTATGATGATGAAGTATTTTTTATGATTTGCAAGACAACTTGAGGGGGACTTGTCCATTAACACTAGGGTTAGTCCTTCTTAACCAGTTAAGGAAGAATTAGAACCCTAATGCAAGGCCCAAGTTACAAGTGTAATGTCTTGATACTTATTAAATGAATTGATTAAGAGATTTAAACACCTTAAGGGTTTAATACTTAGGATTAAAGTTATACACTCCATCCTAAGAGAAGGATGTAGGCATAAGCTTAATCACAAAGTCTTAAAGCCTTTAGGGTTTAGTCCCTGATTATGAGATGAGAAGAGAGACACAAAGAGACATAAAGGTAAAAACTATGAGGAGAAACTAATCAAAACCCTAATTCATTGTCATGCTTGGTTGGTCCTAAGGTTTGTGAGGTTTCACCAAGAAGATCTTCAAAGGAGCCACCAGGAAGCAGATGAACAAGATCAAGAGAAGCAAAGTGACTTGCTTCATTCAAGAAGTCAAGTCACTTGAAGAAAGAAAGTGGGAGAAGCAAGAATGAGCAAGCTCAAACTCAAACACATGTATAAATGCAGCATGCTATGCAAGAGAGATGAGAAGAAAAGTTATGAGAAGTGAAGGCAAATTCACTTCTCAAGTTTACTTACCACCTGCAATGTTAGAAAGAAATGCAATGCAATACAAGATGAGATGAAATGATATGATGCAAGGCTAAACCAGAAGCATACACATGATGATTATGATGTTATGAAGTGCTGCAAACATGAGGCAAGACAATGGGGATGCTCATACAAGATTATGAATGCAAATGATGCAAGCTAAGGAGCATGAACAAACATGAAATGTTATGAAGCAAACAAGACAAATGACATGGCACATATGCAATGCAATGATCAAAGATGCTTTATACATGTCTTAAGATGTCAAATGAATCATGAGAATGCACAAAATGCAAAGACAAGTCATGTTATGCAAGGAAATGCAAGAAGGATGCAAGAGAAAGCCCAAATTAGGGTTTATGGATCAAACATCAAACACAAACCAAAAACAGAAGCAAACCCTAAGATAAAAAATGGAAAATGGCACCTAAAGAAACCCTAGACCTATGATGAATCCCTGCCCAAAGGGGAACTCCCAACTCTTTACCAATCTCAAGATATGATTTTTGCAAGTTATTAGGGTTTTTTAGGGTTCTTATCAAAACAAATGCCAATCAATTAGAAAATGCAAGATCAAATCATGGCCTTTTTATCCTTGAAAATACATGTCAAATGGAAAACAATGCACAAAGAATCAATGTCTCAACCTTCACCAATAGGCAGAAATGAATTTTCAAACATATGATCAAAATAATGCACAAAATATGATTTAATTCCATGAAAAATTCTTAAAATGCATCAAGATCAAAAAAGAAATTTGGTTTGAAGGTTGGACAATGTTTCTAAATGTCTTAGAACATTTCATGAATTTTTTGTAATTTTTAAATACCCAAAAGTATTTTTAATCAATTAATTCCCATTAATCAATTAAAAATAATCTTTTAAATATTTAAAAATACCTTTTTTAATGATAAAAAATAAAATAAAAATATTTTTGTGTCACAAAAATTAATAAAACCTTAAAGAAAAAGTTTCATAATTTTTATGATTTTTTAACTATTTTAAATAAATGGTGCAATTTAAATGAAATAAATATGAATAAAAATTAAAAGAAAATGAAAGTAAACAGATTGGATGGCCAGGATTGCTCCTGAGTTTAAAAGCATTGACTGCGCGCCAGAATGAGAGGCCCAGATTGTTTCTGATTAAATTAACTAAAATATGATTAATTAACCCTAACACGTGGATTAGGGTTAATCAAAGAGATCCTGGCCCTTCCCTTGCGCGCGTAGTCAACAAATTCAACGCATCCTACGGCCAATATTCAAACCAGCATTAATTATGGGATTAAACCCTAATCACACTCAGGTGGCCGGAGAAGACTTCCGGTCGTCTTCTCCGGCCAGAAGCTCACCTGAAAATCTTCAAACTTCCTAAAAACGTAACATAAATGAAATCCAAGACCAGGGAAATGATCCTCTCACTCTCACGAATCAAACCCCTAACCTAAAACAAATTTATCTTTCCTAAATCATCTGAATCGAAGCAAACAATTTCTAGGGTTCGTAAGCTTCAAACACAAATTAAATTCTCAAAACACAACCATTTCAAAAACTAAAAGCATCAGGATGATCAGGAGAGCATAAAGAACAAGTTTGTAACAAGAAAAATCATTTCTGGAAAAATTAATTTCGAGCTACCTGAGATTTGCAGCTTTCAATTTAGGAACTTTCAGGCCTCTTCCTTCAGTGCAAGCTGCTCCTCTTGGTCCTACAAAGGTGCTTGAATGCTCAAAATGAGTTTGTGTTGGCTGGAGAAAGAGATTCGAATGCTCCTGCTTCAGTTCAGTCAAAAATGGTAGATGAGAATCTGGCACTTTCAGGTCATGGTGATGGGGTGTTCAAGGTCCAGATGATGTGCAGAGATGATCTGTGGTGTTGGTTTGTGTGTTGGAGACTTGTGGAGAGAGATTCGATAGAATCTGCAGCTTGAGGTGAATGATGGCAATGGAGTTTTCAGGCTTGTTTCAGGCTTATGCTTGGGGTGTTTCTTGTCTATGAGGTGTGGTGAGTTGAGTGATGATGAGAGTTTGAGTGTTTGAAGACTGTGGAGAGTGATCCGAATGAAGTTGCAATGTGGGAGGTTTTTGTGTAAGTGTTGAATGTTGTTGTCTCAGCCTTGGTTTTCATGTGTTATGGCCAACAAACTGATTCAATAAACAATTGCAAGTGGCTGGTGGATGTGACCTGGCCTGCAGAGATAGGTGTGGCTACTTTTGCTCAAAGTCCACTTTTGTGTAAGATAGGGCATGGCTCAAGTTTAGGCAAGTACAAGTTGGGTTCTGGTGCAGCATGGTGAGTGTGAGAGGCTGGCTTGACTCAAGGATCAATGCAGCAAGTTGGTGAAAAGGTCATGAGTGTTTTGCAACTTGGTTAGCTTTATGGATTTTCATGAGAAAAGTCAAGTTACATGAACCAAACCATGAGCAAACTTGATCCAAATCTGATTTTTGTGACTTAGAGGATGTTTACATAATGGTTTGACATGAATTAGAGGCTACATTTGACTTTGGTTCAAGACTTTGCAAAATTTCCTTTTTGTGCATAACTTGAAAATCAATGATTTTTGCTAACTTTGCAATGCCATAACTTTTGATCCATGAAGAGTTTGATCATGTTCTTGTACTTTTTGAAAAGGGAAAGATGAGATCTACAACTTTCATGACCAAAGTTTTTCCATTTGAAGCCTTTTTGGATCAAGAATCAAAGCTTGAAAAATGACCTAAAATGATGCATTCTTGAAAAGTCAACTATGCCCAAAAAAGTCAACATTTGCAAAAACCCTAAATTCTTGATTTTCATGAACTTCAACCTTCTTCCATGATCAAATAAAGATCATATACACTCAAAATGATGAAGATCACCCATTGGTTGGGTCATTGGGGGCCTCAGATGCCCTGATTTTGCACTGACTTGTCTGAAAAGTCAACCCTTGATCAGATGACTTCCCCATGGAATTTCTTCATGAAAATTGATATGCATACTCCCTATACCATATAGAGATCAATGGAAACAAGAATGACCAAAAAATTTGAGATTATGGCCTCTGAAACCAAAACCCTAATTTTAGGTCAACTGTGCAGTTCAACCTGGCTCTGCATCCACTCAAACCCTAGTTCTTGTGATTCCTCTGCAATTTTGACTCTGTGAGGATGTAACATGATACAAGAACACACATGGACCCTTCTGAGATGATTGGTGGCCTTTGGAGTGGCTCAAGAAGCTTTGGGATTGCTCAAATCACAAACCCTAGGTGCAGATGATTTAGAAACTATGCAGTGAATCAAACATGAGATATGAGATTGTATGATTGTGTTTATGCATATGAGATGATCACAAGCCATGGTGTGAATGGGTGAGGGCAAATTTGGGGTGTTTACAGCTGCCCCTATTCAAACATGAGTTAGCTGTGCAGGATGTAAGCGACGGCTTAACAGGCAAACAAGATAACTTGTGGTTGAATACCAAAGACAGTCCAAAATTTGCACTCACAGAATGAAGAAGAAAAAGTATATTGATTGCGAAGGAAAATAAAGTATATTGTAAAGTATGGGCGACGGAGGACGACCGTCGAGCAGAGGACGACTGCTGGGTAAGGAGCAATGACGGGGACGGCCGACATGCTGGGGAGAGTGTATGAAAATAAAGCAATGACGGGGACGGCCGACATGCTGGGGATAAAAGGTAAAGCTAAGATGGGGACGGCCGACTAGCTGGGGAAAATAAAATCATGATGGGGACGGCCATCACGATAAAACTGTAAAATTTCTGAGGATTAATGAAACATGACGGGGACGGCCATCAAGTTCATAAAGGTAAAGTAACCAACGATGGGGACGGCCATCGGGCTAAAAAGGAAAAGGGACCACGACGGGGACGGCCATCGGGTTAAAGAATAAATGAAGAAAACAGATGATGGGGTACGGCCATCAAAGGTGAAGGACGATCACCTAGCAGGGGACGGCTGCTCTGTTGGGGATAAAAGAAATATGATGGGGATGCCCATCAAAGGTGGAGGACGACCACCTGGCAGGGTACGGCTGCCGAAAATATCAACGATGGGGACGGCCATCGGATAGAAAAGGTCAACGATGGGGACGGCCATCGGACGAGCATGATGGAGGACGACCATCAAGAAGTGGAGGATGACCACTCAGCAGGGGACGGCTGCTCTCAAGGTTTATCGTGACATA
Source organism: Lathyrus aphaca (assembly GCA_963966055.1). Classification (NCBI taxonomy): domain Eukaryota; kingdom Viridiplantae; phylum Streptophyta; class Magnoliopsida; order Fabales; family Fabaceae; genus Lathyrus; species Lathyrus aphaca. The sequence goes on from OZ014521.1 coordinate 491,747,803, forward strand.
GGACGAATGCCAGATAACCAAAATCAACAATGGGGACGGCCATTGGATAAAATGATGAGGGACGATCATCAAGAGGTGGAGGACGACCACCTAGCAGGGGACGGCTGCTAAAATCAACGACGGGGACGGCCATCGGATGAGCATGATGGAGGACGACCATCAAGAAGTGGAGGACGACCACTCAGCAGGGTACGGCTGCTCTCAGGGTATCATAACACAGGACGAGTGTTAGATAAAAAGATAATTTGTTGGTGATCTACTGGGGATAGTAAACACGGACGAGCGTTTACATCCAAGAAACAGAAGGCATAAGTATTTGGTATTGTGTATAGATTAAAGATGCGGACGAGCATCCTTAAGGTTATGATACGGACGAGTATCACGTAGAAACAAACTGACACATGTTCAGAGATGATGATACGGACGAGTATTAACTGGTTAACAAAGAACACGGACGAGTGTTGCATCTGAAGGGACTCTTCTGGGGAATAGTAGACACAGACGAGTATCTATATTCAGGAAGACATAAGTGTTTGACATGGTGTATGGATCAAAGATGCGGACGAGCATCCTTAAGACTATGATACGGACGAGTATCATGTAGAACAAACATTAGACGCAATGCTCTGAGATGATGGTACGGACGAGTACCAACTGGTTAACAAAGAACAAGGACTACTGTCGAATCTGTGGGGATATGGGTGGTGATGTATACAAGATACGGACGAGCATCTGCATAAGTGTACCAATGAGTAGCGAGTATTGTATTGTATAGACGAGTGTTTATCTGCTGGGGAGAGTGACACGGACGGGTGTCGAGAGAGAAAAGTATGATATTAACAAGTATATGAGTGATAAAGGTGTAAGCGACTGCGCTGGGGATATGACACGGACGGGTGTCAAGAAAGTGTATATACAGGTATGTGTGAGTGCAAAGAGGGTGTCTTTGGCTTTCTGTTGGTGATTTGACACGGATGGGTGTCAGGGAGTATCTGTAATACGGGTGATCTTGTTTGTTCAGGCGACTTTACTGGGGAACAATGGCGCGGACGGGTACCAAAAGGTGCATGCTGGTATTTGAATATGGGGCAACTGCTTTTGCTGGGATTCTGGGGGATTTTGGGGGAACTATTCTGTATAACGATGGATTGCCAATATTTACAAGTGTTTAATTCACAACATGACTTATGATTATGCTATGCGTTTGATTTTTGCCGTAATGCTCCGTATTAGACGGAATGCTACGCTTTGAGGGTATATTATGATGCAAATGCTATGATTATGCAAAGAAGCACAGATCCGGGATTCGGATCTCGTTGCCGCGAAGATCTCTGGCTGATCTGCTGAGGAAGACATCCCAGCTGGGGATGAGATCATTGGTGTATCTGCTTGGGGGATATAGGTCACTGATCGACATATCCTTATAATATGGGAGACCCAGCTGGGGTTCGTAGAAGCTTTCTTCACTCTGTTGTGACTTCTTCGTGCGTTGCTCTTCTGAATAGAGGCTGGGGACTTTGTGGGGAGATGATTCCCTGATTTCTGCATTCTGCTGAGGAAGGATGGCAACTCGGCTGGGGAATGCTGTTGATAACTCAGCTGGGGAGAGCAACAAGAGGCAACTCCGCTGGGGATAGAGCATTCTGAGTGTTAAGCTTGTTTGTTGAGTTGGCAACTTTGCTGGGGAAGGCAATGGGGAGCTACTCAGCTGGGGGAAGAGCATTTCAGATGCTGAGATTGAGTGCATGTTGATTCGGCAGCTCCGCTGGGGAAATGGGCACCTTCTAGTGCCATGTGGAAAATAGACCAAGTTGATCATGATTCGCCTACCTGTTGAGACGTAACCTGCATGCCCCAGGTTGCGTTCTGGATACCTGCAATCCTGCAAAGATAATGAAACGTACAAAAGGTCCCGAGGTATCCCTTACTGGATTCCGTCATAGGAGTTAAGTGCTTTCGAGAATAATCACATTCCCTGTAAGCATGTGTTTTGTTTTTAGAGAAGGCATCTGTACTTATGCCATTGTATTTTAGAGATATCAGACAACTCTTTGCAAAACGTAAATGTAAAAAGACGAAGCGTGACTGAAAATCTGATTTTATTAATTCATGTGCCCTGAATTGGCAAGATACAGTCAAAGAAACATATCTCCTGAAATGAGGAGATTGTTACAAATTGAGAAATAAAGTGCTGGCGGTGTTGACGACGCTTTGAGGAGCTTCCTCTCCTGCTATGACTCGTATGACAATGACGTTCTTCTCGTCTTGCTTTCTGGAGAGAGTTGATTCTGATTGAAGCTTGATCCTTTGAAGCTTACCAAGTTGTAGGTGATACAGACGAATTCAGAATGCAGTTGTTCGCTTATTCCCTTATTTTGCATGGATCGCCCTTTCGGGTTTTCAATCCATCGGGATACCCATTTTTGCCTGAGCTGTCCAATGCGGCTTTTCAACTCAGCGGGTGTACATTTTTTATTCATTTTCCCTTACTTTTGCCCGAGTCTTTTATTCTGTTTTTTGACTCGCCGGGATGCCCTATTTTTGCCTGGACTTACATTCTGTTTTTATGTCCAGCGGGTCATTTTATGCGAAGTATTTTTTAACTGCATCTGAATTCACAGGGGATGGGAAATCTTCACCATCCATGGTGCTGAGCATCAGCGCTCCACCAGAGAAAACTTTCTTCACAACGAATGGTCCTTCATAATTTGGAGTCCATTTGCCCCTGCGGTCTGTATGAGGAGGGAGGATTCTTTTCAGCACAAGATCTCCCACTTGGTACTCTCGGTGCCTGACTTTCTGATCGAAGGCTTTCTTCATTCTTTTCTGATATAGCTGCCCATGACAGATTGCAGCCAATCTTTTCTCTTCGATCAGACTCAGTTGCTCATATCGGGACCGAACCCATTCTGCTTCACTCAGTTTAACATCCATCAATACCCGTAAGGAGGGTAATTCAACTTCGACCGGTAGGACTGCTTCCATACCATACACAAGTTGATACGGTGTTGCCCCAGTGGATGTTCTGATTGATGTGCGGTACCCATGCAAGGCAAACGGTAGCATTTCATGCCAGTCTTTGTATGTGACTACCATCTTCTGCACAATCTTCTTGATATTCTTATTTGCCGCCTCAACAGCGCCGTTCATCTTTGGCCTGTAAGGAGAAGAATTGTGATGTTGGATCTTGAAGTCCCGGCACAGCTCTGCCATCATTTTGTTGTTCAAGTTGGAACCATTATCGGTAATGATCCGCTCGGGAACTCCATATCGACAGATGATATCCCTCTTCAGGAATCTGGCTACCACTTGCCTTGTAACATTTGCATATGAGGCTGCTTCAACCCACTTGGTGAAATAGTCGATGGCGACCAGGATGAATCTGTGGCCGTTCGAAGCAGTTGGCTCAATCTTGCCAATCATATCAATGCCCCACATGGCAAAGGGCCAGGGGGAAGACATGATGTTCAAAGGATTGGGAGGCACATGCACCTTATCTGCGTAGATCTGGCATTTGTGGCATTTTCTGGCGTAGGCACAACAGTCTGCATCCATCGTGATCCAGTAATAGCCTGATCTTAACAACTTCTTAGCCATGGCATGCCCTCCAGCATGGGTACCAAAAGAGCCTTCATGCACTTCATGCATCAACAAATCTGCTTCCGTCTTGTCAACACATCTGAGGAGTACCATATCAAAGTTCCTTTTGTATAAAGACCCATCAGTGTTCAGAAGGAAACTGCCAGCAAGCCTTCTCAAAGTCTTCTTATCATTGGAAGATGCCCCAGGTGGGTATGTCTGATCCTCCAAGAAGCACTTAATGTCATGGAACCAAGGCTTATCATCTTTTACAACATCCGCCGCAAATACATATGCTGGCCTATCGAGTCTAGACACTGAAATCTGGGGTACAAAGTTAGCCGTTTGAACTTTGATCATGGATGAAATGGTAGCAAGAGCATCCGCAAACTGATTCTCGTCCCGAGGGATATACTCAAGCTTGACTGTTGTGAAGAAAGTCAATAACCTTCTTGTATAATCCCTGTAAGGCATCAGATGATCTTGGTGAGTGTACCATTTCCCGTTGGTTTGATTGACTACCAAAGCTGAATCTCCGAATACGGTCAATGTTTTGATCCTGAGGTTAATGGCTTCCTCAAGACCCATAATGCAAGCTTCGTACTCGGCTTCGTTGTTAGTGCAGTTGAAAGTGAGTTTTGCCGAGAAAGGCATGTGAACTCCTTTAGGTGTAATGAGTACTGCACCAACACCACGACCATTCATGTTAACAGCCCCATCAAACATCATAGTCCATTCTTCCTCCGGGTCGGGCCCTTCAGTGTGAACGGGCTCTTCATGATCTTTTGCTTTAATGAACATGATGTCTTCATCAGGGAAATCAAACCTCATTGGCTGGTAGTCATCAATGGGTTGCTCAGCAAGATATTCAGATAGTACACTGCCCTTGATGGCTTTCTGAGATGTGTACTGTATGTCGTATTCTGTGAGAATCATCTGCCATCTTGCAACCCGTCCGGTAAGAGCTGGTTTCTCGAAAATGTACTTAACTGGGTCCATTTTTGAGATTAACAAGGTAGTGTGGGTCAACATATACTGTCTCAGTCGGCGAGCAGCCCACGCTAAAGCACAGCAAGTTTTCTCGAGCAGTGAATAACGCTGTTCACAGTCGGTAAACTTTTTGCTTAGGTAGTATATTGCATACTCTTTTCGACCAGACTCGTCATGCTGGCCCAGCACACACCCCATCGACTCTTCTAATACTGTCAAGTACATGATCAGAGGTCTTCCTTCAACTGGCGGCATAAGGATTGGAGGTTCTTGCAGATATTCCTTGATTTTGTCAAAAGCCTTCTGGCAATCTTCGTTCCACCTGACCGTTTGTTCTTTTCTTAGCAGCTTGAACAAGGGTTCACAGGTTGCTGTGAGGTGAGATATGAACAGTGAGATGTAGTTCAATCGACCTAAGAACCCTCGAACTTCTTTCTCAGTTTTAGGTGCAGGCATCTCTTGAATGGCTTTGACTTTATCAGGGTCAACTTCAATCCCTTTTTCGCTTACAATAAAGCCCAACAGCTTACCGGATCGCACCCCGAATGTGCATTTGTTGGGGTTCAGCTTCAGTTGGTACTTCCTCAGGCGCTTGAACAACTTCAGCAGATTCACCAGGTGGTCTTCCTCCGTAAGGGACTTGGCGATCATATCATCCACATAACACTCGATTTCCTTGTGGATCATATCATGGAATAATGTCACCATAGCCCGTTGATACGTTGCACCAGCATTCTTCAGTCCGAATGGCATCACTTTGTAACAGAACGTGCCCCAGGGTGTGATGAATGTTGTCTTCTCCATGTCTTCAGGTGACATCTTGATCTGATTATATCCTGAAAATCCGTCCATGAAGGAGAATACCGAGAACTGAGCCGTGTTATCCACCAATACGTCAATGTGAGGTAATGGGAAGTCATCTTTCGGGCTAGCTCTGTTCAGATCCCGGTAGTCAACACACATTCTTACTTTGCCATCTTTCTTAGGCACAGGTACTATGTTAGCAACCCACGGCGGATAGCTAGTCACAGCAAGGAATCCGGCGTCCCATTGCTTTTGCACCTCTTCTTTGATTTTCATAGCCATGTCTGGGCGAGTTCGGCGCAGCTTTTGTTTAACTGGTGGGCACTCTTCCCTCAGAGGCAGCTTGTGCACAACAATGTCGGTATCCAACCCTGGCATATCTTGATACGACCAAGCAAACACATCAACATACTCTTGAAGCAGATCTGTCAGTTGTCTCTTCACTGAGTCTTGCAGGCAGGCCCCGATTTTTACTTCTTTCACGTTTTCTTCCGTACCAAGATTAATCACTTCAATCTCCTCCTGATGAGGAGTGATGACCTTTTCCTCTTGTCTCAACAACCTGGCTAGCTCTTCAGGAAGCTCATATTCTTCATCAACCCCTTCATCAGCTTGATTGATTGGATTGTCAAAGTCATACGGTGTCATAGCCGTGCTGTTGTCGGTGCAGTCTGGAAGGCACTCTCTGCAAGGGTTAAGTTTGTTCATTTTAGTGATTGATTTTAATCTTGCTTTAGAAAAAGTGACATGAAGTTATCATTTTGAAAACACCGCCATTTATCTTTGTACAAAAAGAAAAAGTGGAAAAACAGTGAGCATAAAAGAAAAGGACTCGTTTGCAAAAAGACATCTGATATTTCATTAATTTAATCTTGTTTGCACAAAAGTACAGATGGCCCTGGTTACAAAATGAGTCTTGTCATCTTGGGCAAGATGCAAGACTTGGATGCATGCTATATAAAAATACAGGAAATAATAATTACTCTGCTCGAGTAACACTTATAATTTCCTGGGAAGACCAGTTCGAGACACTGCTCCCCGGGACCTTCGGACGAATCCAAATCTCCAGGTTGCGCTCCTCTTCCAGCTCGTCTTCCAGACAGTTGATAGCATCGGGGGTAAGCATCCCCCCACTGACAAAACCAGGCTCTCCAGCAGCCTTTGCTTGATGTTGAGTTGGTCTGTAACCCAACCCAAATTTGTCCTTCTTCTCCTCCACAGCTAAAACCTTGCCCCAGCCTAGGGCAGTTCCTTCCTCAACAACCTTCCGGGCTTGTTGGTAAGATGACATGGAGATTCCAGATACAGCAGATGCTTCATTCACATTCAAGGCTTCAAATCCTTGGCTCATTGTTTCATGGATCTCCCCATCCATCTCAATGTACTTATAAGTAGCCAGGTGGCTAACAAATATATCCTCCTCCCCACAGATTGTAACAACTTGGCCTTCCCACTCAAATTTTAACTTTTGGTGAAGGGTAGACGTTATTGCGCCGGCGGCGTGAATCCAGGGTCTACCCAACAAACAGCTGTAGGCGGGCTGAATGTCCATCACATAAAAGATAGTTTTAAAGGTCTGCGGGCCAATTGTCACGGGCAGCTCAATCTCTCCCAGAACCGATCTCTTCGAGCCATCAAAAGCTCTAACCACCAGGTTGCTGGGTCTCAATGCCAGTCCATCATATTCAAGCTTCACCAGAGCCTTCTTTGGTAAGACATTCAGGGATGATCCTGTGTCCACCAGCACATGTGAAAGGACAGCTCCTTTGCATTCCATGGTTATGTGCAAGGCTTTGTTGTGATTGCGGCCATCCACTGTCAGGTCAGAATTGGTAAACCCTAGCCCATTGCTAGCAGTAACATTTCCAACAACGGTTTCCAATTGGTTGACAGTAATCTCCTCGGGCACGTAAGCTGCGTGCAGTACTTTCAGTAGTGCATTCCGATGGGCTTCGGAGCACATAAGCAGTGAGAGGATAGAGATTTTGGATGGCGTCTGGTGAAGTTGATCCACAATTTTGTAGTCACTCTTTTTGATGATTCTCATAAACTCATCAACTTCCTGATCGAATGGAGTTTTCAGGGCTTCTTTGGCAGCTGGATTTTCCTGCACCGGGCTTTTTCCTTTTGCCTTGGCAGCAGCTTCTGCTTCGGCAGTAGGTCTTTGGACTTGTGAAGCAAAGAGACGTCCGCTTCGGGTGAAGCCTCCGCCTCCGCCCACATTATCAATTTGTGGTGCAGGTGCTGTTGTTTCAAGAGCGATTCTTTTTCCTTCGCAGTAAACGTCAGAGCCATAGTGCCAAGGGATGGCCCTATTGCTTTCATATGGTATGGGTCCAGGCACCGTGACAGTGACTGGACTGACTGCTGCTGCTGAAGGGACTGTTATTGTATGTGGATCATAAAAGATTGTAACTGGTGCTCTGGTGGGAGCAGCACCTTCTGAAGGGTAAGCAGAATTATTTTCTGGATCGTAGAATATGGTAACTGTGGAGACATCTTCATGATTGTTTGCTGGAGTTGTAGGAGGTTCCGTTGGAAGGACTGTTGCTGTTGTTGATGGAGAGTCGAAATGGAATGAAGCTGATGTTGTAGCAGGAGAAACTGTTGAAAACTGATCATTTGGAAGGACAGGTGAAGCACTTGTTGATGTTGCTGATGAATTGTCGGGAACAATAGTTGTTGCATTTGTAGGAGGTTCTGAAACCGTTGTTGATGAAGTTGCTTGATTTGCCGGAAATGATGTAGTGATTTGCAGTAGGCCATTCTGAATAAGGCTGTCAATGCCATTCCTCAAGTCCTCACACCCATTCCATGAAATATTGCAGTAGGGACATCCCAGTTCACACCCCGGAAATATATTGTTTTCACGGAGCTGAGCTTTGATTTCCACCAATGGTGTCCTGATCTGATCCACACTAGTTATCAAATAAGACTGTTGGTCTTCTTCAATAGCATTAATTCGAGGACCACCATGGTGTGGCATTGGATTTTTGTTGACATTGGGCGGAGGTGCAAAATTCAGAGCCTTGGAGTCTACCAAGTCTTGTACCTTCATATGCAGAGCCCTGCATTTTTCTGTACTGTGACCAGGTGCGTTTGAATGAAAAGCACACCTAGCATTGGAGTCATAGTTTCTTGGTAGACTGTTGGGATCCGGCGGTGCCAACGTTCTTAGCTCAACCAGGTTGAGTTTCAGAAGTTGTGGCAGCAAAGCAGCGTACGGCATGGGGATCGGGTCGATCACTCGGTTAGCTTGGGAGGGCCTCTGTTGAAATGGCCTCTGTTGATTGTTGTTGCTATTGTTGTTGTTGTAGTTGTTTCTTGGAGGATATTGATTCTGATGATACTGAGGTTGTTGTTGGAAGTTTTGTTGAGGAGGTTGATAGACTGGCTGAGGATGAGCTGGAGCAGGGATAGTGACTGCTGCTATTGACCTCTGAGCATATTGGGGCCTACCCCTGTTGGTGTGGATGGCATTGGTCTCGCCAGTTCTTCTCGGGCCTGCAAAAGGCTTTCTTGTACTACTGGACGAGCTTGCACCGTTGTCTGAGATCTTTCCCATCTTTAATAGGCTTTCAATTCTCTCCCCAGCTATGACAACATCTGCGAAGCTGGTGGAGGAGAAGGCAGCTAGCCTATCAATATAGGTTCCTTGCAGGGTATTCATGAACATATCAGCCATTTCTCTTTCAGACATTGGTGGCTGGACAGCAGCAGCAAGCTTTCTCCATCTTTGAGCATATTCTCTGAAGCTCTCTCTGGATGATTGTGACATCCCCATTAGGAGGGTCCTATTGGGTGCCATATCCAGATTATATTGATACTGTCTGATGAAGGCCTCTGCCAGGTCCTTCCAGCATCTCACAGTTGCTCTCGTCAGATGGGAATACCATTCCCTAGAAGCTCCAGTCAAGCTATCTTCGAAGTAGAACATCCACAATTTCTCGTCCATGGTGTAAGCTTTTAATCTTCCGAGAAAAGATTGCAGATGGGTTCGAGGACAAGAAGTCCCATTATACCTTTCAAAGCATGGAGGCTTGAACTTGTGGGGAATCCTGACCCCGTCTACTAAGCCCATATCCATCACGTCAAAACCCAAAGAATTTTGAGATTCTAAGGATCTTAACTTCTCAGCTATTTCTTCCAATCTCCTGTCATAAGTTTCCTCTCCAGCACCCATTACAGTAAATTGGTCCTCCTGAGGATCTTCTTGAAGTACTCTGGCCGCGGTGGCTGTCCCTTGAACGTTTGCAGGGGTATTAATCTCAGGATGTAGATGTGGACCAAACACCGGGGGGGTAACATGTGGCTGCACCCTTTCATTATTACTTGTGCCTGCAGTCCCCACATGAGGCTCATCTTGGTTCTGCCTTTCCACCATAGCTCTCAGTCTCTCCTGGCTCTGAGCCATGTTGTTCATAACCTCCATGAACTGCGTCATCTGCGTTCTCATCTCCAATCTTTCATTGGCCAGCTGATTTCTGACATCAGCAAGATCTTGTTGAACCTGATCCATCTGAATTCCCGGAAGGTTGATTCTAGTTGGATACCTGTGTGGCCTGTTGAGAGGAAATACCCGGCGGCGAGCAATAATTCCTGAACATCACAACAGAGGTTAGCAACAACAAAACAAAAACCTACAAAACAAACAAAGGGGTTAGCATGCAACGCAGTTATGCTTATTTGCTCTCAAGGTATCCGGTTTGGTCTTCAGTTTTGACCCTTCCAGACCCTTGAAGGTGATGCTGTTGAAGTTGCTTTTGATGTGATCCCAGATAGAAACTAACACAAATATATTACAAAGGTGAAATAATACAATTTGTTCATTTTTACAACACAAACCCTCAAAGGGGCCAAAATACATCACAAAAAGCAAAAATACATGGAAAAGGAACAACAAGCAAATGATCAAACTCCAAGGCCAAACTCATCCTCACGAACTTCCTTGAGGAGTGCTTCGGTCACAGGATCAGCCGGACGCTCCGTGAGACTTCTGATGAGAAGGTTTCTTGTTGCAACAGCTGCAGTCAATTTCCTGCTCTGACTTTGATCTCTGGACCTCTTCAATCCTGCTTTGATTTTCAGCTCTGATATTTCCTCCTGGGCTGCTGCCAGGGCTTTTTCCATCTGCTCCATCTTGTCTTGAGCTCTCTTGTCTTCTAGAGTACGGGCCTCAGTGATCCGGACCCACCTGGCCTGACTCTCTTTCAAATACAAGTCTGTTCTTGCTCTTTGGAACTGGGCTTCTTTACAAGCATTCTTCAGAATCTGCTCACCAGCTTTAGACTTGTTGATATACTCCCCAGACTTCTCAATCTTGGTCAAGTGTTCTATCCTCAATTTCTCCAATCTCTCAATCTCCCTCACACCTTCACTCCTCTCCCGGAGGGTCTTCTGCAAGGCTTGAGTTAACTTCTCATTTCTTTCCTTCAGGCTTTCAAACTCCTCCAAACTGATAGTGGCAGGGGGTGGTGCTGAGGATGACTCAGGCGTGTCTTCTATGGTAAAGGGCATTCCAGAGAATTGGGCCCTAGCATGGGACCACTCATAATATTGGGCTGATGCCACATTATTGCACTTCCCCAAAATGGTGATTCCCTTAGTCTGAACATGATCCCAGGCCCAGGCAGCCTGTCTAACTGTTGCCAGACTAATCTTGTTCTCACAATAGAGGGTCTCAACCAGGTCTTGTTCCCTTGGAGTGTGGACCAGTGCATAGCCCAACTGTCTCCTGAACAGCAGAGGGTTGTAGTTGATACTTCCCTTAACTCCTATCAAAGGCACATTGGGAAAGTGCCCACAGCTGGTGATCATGTCTCTGCCCTTGGTGCTCTGAGTACACCATCTGATGTCTGCTGAAGTGAGAGTAGTGAGTCTCTTAGCCCAGTTGCTTTGCTGATGAGGATTGAGAAATGCATCTGTCCTGGGTAGATGCCTGAGGAGCCAAGTATGGAATAATGGAGCACAAATTCTTACTAATCTCCCCCTCTGCTTCTCATTTCTCTGATGCACTGAGTAGTAGAGATCTCCTAACAAGGTTGGCACTGGGTTCTTCAGGATGAACAAGTGAATTGCATTCTTGCTGATGAATCGAGGCTCATCTGCAAACAACACAATTCCATATACACTTAAGGCCAACAATGCACAAACAGCTTTCCACTCCCCCAGGGAGGCCTTCAAACTAGCTTGAGAAATCAGGAAGTCAAGATGAAAACCAGGGATCCCAGCTTTAGATGTCATATGCTGTTCTATCAAAGCAGGCTCCAGGTGTAAAGCTTTTGCTATCTCTCCATTGCTGGGATAGACCATTTCAGGATTGAAAGGAATTTCTCTCTTGATAGGCAAGCCAACCAATGCTGAGTATTCTTCTAAAAGAGGTCCCAACTGAAAGTCTTTAAAGGTGAAACACCTCAATGGGGGGTCATAGAACTGAATGCAGGTATGGATTAGGCTTCTCTGAGATGGGTCCATATCCATAACCAAGTCAAGTATATCCCCATAATGCTCTCTGAACAGAGGTATGTGCTCTGGAGTGATCAGGGTTTGGATCCTCCTGATGTCTGATGAGTCTGGTTGGAAGAAATGGTAAGTGATGTTGCTTTTCTTTGGAGCCATGATGCTGAAGACTGAATAGAGTGCTGATGAAGATGCTGAAAGAGTAAACCACTGATTGGCTGGTGCTAGTGACTGAAGTATATGACTGACAAACTGATGCAAGTGCTGGTGGAGATAGGTCAAAACTGCAGATGGGGTCAAAACCAAAACCAGATGAGAAATGGATACCCTGAAACACAAATAAGCACATGTTAATATGATGCAATGAGTATGTATGCAAATGAAATGCAAGGGTTTGTGACTGAGCTGGATCTGATTAACTGCCTTGGTCTAGATCCATGTGTGTTCAAGAATTCCAGATGGAGGTCTATAAATCCAGTAACCAGGGTAGGGGACTCAAATAAAGAGCCATATGTCCAGGGTTTTAGAATCACAAGAACTATCCAACATGGAGCATTCTTAACAAAGTCAAAGTAACAGGGTATTCTGAGGTCAAGGTACCTGCAAACCTGTAAACAGCCCAACCCCCTCACAGGTGGTGATCTAGAACAAGGATCCTCAGACTTGGATCAGTTATGAGAAGTGTAAACACTTCCAACCCGGAGGTACAGTGTTTACAATAACCATAAAAGTTCCTCCTCTAATTCACCTCAGTTTCTGAAGGTCAAACTAAAAGGTCATCCAGACTTAGCAGGCTTCCCAGATCCCCCTAGCATTGCAGGAAATCCGCAACACAGAGTTCTCAAGAAGAAACCCATATCTGAACCGTGTTTCATATTCCCGCACCAGACCGAAATGGAATGGGAAAGAATATGATTCACTCTATCCTAGGTGTCACTCAGGTCCCAGGTGTAGGACCTTAACTCTCAATGAAATACCCACCCACCAAAAAAAAAAAAAAAAAAAAAACAAGGAAACCAGATCCAGCCAGCAACAGTGACAGTATGATATATACAAATGCAATAAAGAAAGCGGTAAATAATGCTGTACAGAAAGCAATAAATAAAGCAAATATACAAACACAAATAACACATAACACCCCAAAAAACACAAATCAATCAAGCGCTAGGAGGAACCCACAAAAAGAACCAGAAGCCCTGGTTGCAGTGTTTTATTCCCCAGCAGAGTCGCCAAGCTGTCGCTCCCAAAGATTTGCATCCTGGTACAAGCGCGAACGGTCGGCGAGAGGGACAATGAGAACACACAGCCGTGAACTCACTGGAGATGAATAGAGTCGCCAGCTAGGCATTTTTATCCCGGAGGAAAGGTAATGCTGCATAAACCTAGAAAGATACGGATAAGACGGTTTGCGAACCAGAGAGACTGAGAAAGGGGGTTGGTTACAACCTGGGAAGGTATTAGCACCCAGATTGTCCGTCGTACTCGACGGGATCCACGCTTGAAAGGTTTGTGTTATAAAGGGGTAGTGTCAGTGCAATCTGTGTATAAAGAGCTGGAAAAGGATGTACAGGTGTCTGTGTAAAAGAAGTGTGAAGTATATAAGTGAAGTGTCAGTGTAAGAACAGGAGTGAAATGCTCAAGATCATGAGACTAAAAGAATGAGGCTAGAAAGAGGGGGAATATACAGAGACTTTTGTTCGATAACTGTTAAGTTATGCCTACGTATCCTCTCGTGCAATGAGGAAGTCAGAACACCGTAGTTCGACCCAAAAAGACTGAAAGATGAATTGACTGGTGAACTGCTTGCTTGCCTATGCTCAAGTGTATGATCTGTCTGGCACAGATGCTAACTGTCTTGCATCAGACGGAAGAAGCAAGTTCTCGATTGTGAGTGAATGAGATGAGAAAAGAATCCCGGAGGAGACGATTATTGTTTGTTTTTGAGTTTTCAGTCTTTTATTGCTTTTGAAAGTTTGTCATAAGTTAATGAGCTTAAGTCTAAACCAATGGATTTAGTAAACTCATCACATCTTCCCTCTGTTTAGGGGTAATGAGAATACCTTAAGTGTGAAGTCAGGTTCTCACACTTAATCACCTTTGATGTAGGATTAAGATCATTAACCTACTTGTGATTATTTAGATGTTTTTGTGATTTTGTTTAGTGTTAAGTAATGAGGTTAAGCCACAATCAAGGATTAAACAGACCCATTACACCATCCTAAAAGAAGGATAATAGATGAGAATGTTTAAGCTGAGGAAGACCCCTCAACTTAATCCATGATTAGGGATTAAACCCATGACAAAACAAGCCTTTATTAAGTGGATTTTAGTTAATGGTATGATGATGAAGTATTTTTTATGATTTGCAAGACAACTTGAGGGGGACTTGTCCATTAACACTAGGGTTAGTCCTTCTTAACCAGTTAAGGAAGAATTAGAACCCTAATGCAAGGCCCAAGTTACAAGTGTAATGTCTTGATACTTATTAAATGAATTGATTAAGAGATTTAAACACCTTAAGGGTTTAATACTTAGGATTAAAGTTATACACTCCATCCTAAGAGAAGGATGTAGGCATAAGCTTAATCACAAAGTCTTAAAGCCTTTAGGGTTTAGTCCCTGATTATGAGATGAGAAGAGAGACACAAAGAGACATAAAGGTAAAAACTATGAGGAGAAACTAATCAAAACCCTAATTCATTGTCATGCTTGGTTGGTCCTAAGGTTTGTGAGGTTTCACCAAGAAGATCTTCAAAGGAGCCACCAGGAAGCAGATGAACAAGATCAAGAGAAGCAAAGTGACTTGCTTCATTCAAGAAGTCAAGTCACTTGAAGAAAGAAAGTGGGAGAAGCAAGAATGAGCAAGCTCAAACTCAAACACATGTATAAATGCAGCATGCTATGCAAGAGAGATGAGAAGAAAAGTTATGAGAAGTGAAGGCAAATTCACTTCTCAAGTTTACTTACCACCTGCAATGTTAGAAAGAAATGCAATGCAATACAAGATGAGATGAAATGATATGATGCAAGGCTAAACCAGAAGCATACACATGATGATTATGATGTTATGAAGTGCTGCAAACATGAGGCAAGACAATGGGGATGCTCATACAAGATTATGAATGCAAATGATGCAAGCTAAGGAGCATGAACAAACATGAAATGTTATGAAGCAAACAAGACAAATGACATGGCACATATGCAATGCAATGATCAAAGATGCTTTATACATGTCTTAAGATGTCAAATGAATCATGAGAATGCACAAAATGCAAAGACAAGTCATGTTATGCAAGGAAATGCAAGAAGGATGCAAGAGAAAGCCCAAATTAGGGTTTATGGATCAAACATCAAACACAAACCAAAAACAGAAGCAAACCCTAAGATAAAAAATGGAAAATGGCACCTAAAGAAACCCTAGACCTATGATGAATCCCTGCCCAA
Organism: Lathyrus aphaca; assembly: GCA_963966055.1. NCBI lineage: Eukaryota > Viridiplantae > Streptophyta > Magnoliopsida > Fabales > Fabaceae > Lathyrus > Lathyrus aphaca. Next base: position 491,763,079 of record OZ014521.1, read on the forward strand.
AGGGGAACTCCCAACTCTTTACCAATCTCAAGATATGATTTTTGCAAGTTATTAGGGTTTTTTAGGGTTCTTATCAAAACAAATGCCAATCAATTAGAAAATGCAAGATCAAATCATGGCCTTTTTATCCTTGAAAATACATGTCAAATGGAAAACAATGCACAAAGAATCAATGTCTCAACCTTCACCAATAGGCAGAAATGAATTTTCAAACATATGATCAAAATAATGCACAAAATATGATTTAATTCCATGAAAAATTCTTAAAATGCATCAAGATCAAAAAAGAAATTTGGTTTGAAGGTTGGACAATGTTTCTAAATGTCTTAGAACATTTCATGAATTTTTTGTAATTTTTAAATACCCAAAAGTATTTTTAATCAATTAATTCCCATTAATCAATTAAAAATAATCTTTTAAATATTTAAAAATACCTTTTTTAATGATAAAAAATAAAATAAAAATATTTTTGTGTCACAAAAATTAATAAAACCTTAAAGAAAAAGTTTCATAATTTTTATGATTTTTTAACTATTTTAAATAAATGGTGCAATTTAAATGAAATAAATATGAATAAAAATTAAAAGAAAATGAAAGTAAACAGATTGGATGGCCAGGATTGCTCCTGAGTTTAAAAGCATTGACTGCGCGCCAGAATGAGAGGCCCAGATTGTTTCTGATTAAATTAACTAAAATATGATTAATTAACCCTAACACGTGGATTAGGGTTAATCAAAGAGATCCTGGCCCTTCCCTTGCGCGCGTAGTCAACAAATTCAACGCATCCTACGGCCAATATTCAAACCAGCATTAATTATGGGATTAAACCCTAATCACACTCAGGTGGCCGGAGAAGACTTCCGGTCGTCTTCTCCGGCCAGAAGCTCACCTGAAAATCTTCAAACTTCCTAAAAACGTAACATAAATGAAATCCAAGACCAGGGAAATGATCCTCTCACTCTCACGAATCAAACCCCTAACCTAAAACAAATTTATCTTTCCTAAATCATCTGAATCGAAGCAAACAATTTCTAGGGTTCGTAAGCTTCAAACACAAATTAAATTCTCAAAACACAACCATTTCAAAAACTAAAAGCATCAGGATGATCAGGAGAGCATAAAGAACAAGTTTGTAACAAGAAAAATCATTTCTGGAAAAATTAATTTCGAGCTACCTGAGATTTGCAGCTTTCAATTTAGGAACTTTCAGGCCTCTTCCTTCAGTGCAAGCTGCTCCTCTTGGTCCTACAAAGGTGCTTGAATGCTCAAAATGAGTTTGTGTTGGCTGGAGAAAGAGATTCGAATGCTCCTGCTTCAGTTCAGTCAAAAATGGCAGATGAGAATCTGGCACTTTCAGGTCATGGTGATGGGGTGTTCAAGGTCCAGATGATGTGCAGAGATGATCTGTGGTGTTGGTTTGTGTGTTGGAGACTTGTGGAGAGAGATTCGATAGAATCTGCAGCTTGAGGTGAATGATGGCAATGGAGTTTTCAGGCTTGTTTCAGGCTTATGCTTGGGGTGTTTCTTGTCTATGAGGTGTGGTGAGTTGAGTGATGATGAGAGTTTGAGTGTTTGAAGACTGTGGAGAGTGATCCGAATGAAGTTGCAATGTGGGAGGTTTTTGTGTAAGTGTTGAATGTTGTTGTCTCAGCCTTGGTTTTCATGTGTTATGGCCAACAAACTGATTCAATAAACAATTGCAAGTGGCTGGTGGATGTGACCTGGCCTGCAGAGATAGGTGTGGCTACTTTTGCTCAAAGTCCACTTTTGTGTAAGATAGGGCATGGCTCAAGTTTAGGCAAGTACAAGTTGGGTTCTGGTGCAGCATGGTGAGTGTGAGAGGCTGGCTTGACTCAAGGATCAATGCAGCAAGTTGGTGAAAAGGTCATGAGTGTTTTGCAACTTGGTTAGCTTTATGGATTTTCATGAGAAAAGTCAAGTTACATGAACCAAACCATGAGCAAACTTGATCCAAATCTGATTTTTGTGACTTAGAGGATGTTTACATAATGGTTTGACATGAATTAGAGGCTACATTTGACTTTGGTTCAAGACTTTGCAAAATTTCCTTTTTGTGCATAACTTGAAAATCAATGATTTTTGCTAACTTTGCAATGCCATAACTTTTGATCCATGAAGAGTTTGATCATGTTCTTGTACTTTTTGAAAAGGGAAAGATGAGATCTACAACTTTCATGACCAAAGTTTTTCCATTTGAAGCCTTTTTGGATCAAGAATCAAAGCTTGAAAAATGACCTAAAATGATGCATTCTTGAAAAGTCAACTATGCCCAAAAAAGTCAACATTTGCAAAAACCCTAAATTCTTGATTTTCATGAACTTCAACCTTCTTCCATGATCAAATAAAGATCATATACACTCAAAATGATGAAGATCACCCATTGGTTGGGTCATTGGGGGCCTCAGATGCCCTGATTTTGCACTGACTTGTCTGAAAAGTCAACCCTTGATCAGATGACTTCCCCATGGAATTTCTTCATGAAAATTGATATGCATACTCCCTATACCATATAGAGATCAATGGAAACAAGAATGACCAAAAAATTTGAGATTATGGCCTCTGAAACCAAAACCCTAATTTTAGGTCAACTGTGCAGTTCAACCTGGCTCTGCATCCACTCAAACCCTAGTTCTTGTGATTCCTCTGCAATTTTGACTCTGTGAGGATGTAACATGATACAAGAACACACATGGACCCTTCTGAGATGATTGGTGGCCTTTGGAGTGGCTCAAGAAGCTTTGGGATTGCTCAAATCACAAACCCTAGGTGCAGATGATTTAGAAACTATGCAGTGAATCAAACATGAGATATGAGATTGTATGATTGTGTTTATGCATATGAGATGATCACAAGCCATGGTGTGAATGGGTGAGGGCAAATTTGGGGTGTTTACACTCTCACAAACCCTAATCCACTTGCTAATTGGCCTCAAGACTTATTCCATGGCTCTCCTCAATCCTTGTTGCGCAGGACAACCCTTTGTCCTTGGCCTGCCATTGACCCATACCTCTCTTACACAAAACATTGACTTTATGCAAAATGGCCCATACCAATCAAGTTAGGCCACACAAACTCCTCAGACCTATCCAAGTGTGATACATGTACCAAATGAGACTCAACACATAGCACAACTAAGCCTGAAACATCTCACAAGCCATAGTTTCAAGATTTCACCTCTTATGCACTTTCCTTCGAAACTCATCACACAATCATCAAACACCAATAAAAACTTCATAAAATCACTCAACATGTTCCTCTGATCATTTCCCAAGCCTCATTTGTCCCTGAAACCTCCTCAATCAGAAACACGATTCTCACCCCTCACTGAACAGAACTTGATCAATCTCACAAACCAGCCACTTTAAACTCCAACCAAGCTTCAAAGCTTCATCAAGAGGATCATTGGAGCCATTTTGAAGCAAAGAAGCAGGCAGAAAGCTCCTGGATTGAAAGCTCCATTTCAGGTGAGCTCAAGAACTTTTTTTCCAGAAATGCATTTTTAAGTTCCTAAATGAATCTATGTGATGTGCTGATCATGCTGATATGTTTAGTTTTGCAAATGGTTAAGTATTGAGTATGTATGAAGCTTCTGAAATTTTTTGACCTAAAACATTTTGATTCGATTCAGCTTTGATACGAAAAATAAATGTGTTTTGATTGTTGATTCCATTTGTATGATGCATGGGGTTGGATTCTGGGCAGAGAGATTAAGTTTTAGTGACCTAGGGAGTGAGTTAGCAATTTTCAGGGAGGGATGTGGCCGGAGAAGATGACCGGAGGTCATTTCCGGCCACCTGAAAGTCATTAAGTCATTAATCACGTTTAGGGCAAAGTTTGAATATGGACCATGGATCTGTTTGACTTTCATTGACTCCCGCGTGTTTGGATGGTTTGGATCACTTCATTAAACCCTAATCCTATTAAATTAAATTAATTAATTAAGTTTAGGTTAATTGAGTCAGTTTGAATTGTGTCCATTGGATCTGGCGCGCAGTCAATCCTCCCTTCCCCAGAATGAATCTCAGCTCTCCATTGTGCATACTTTCATTTATTTTAATTTTTATTTCATTTAATTTGATTTAACTTTTACGAATTATTTAAAATAGTTAAAATCATTTAAAAATTATGAAAATTTTTGTCAAAGATTTCATTAATTTTTAAAACCCAAAAATATTTTTATTTTTATTTTTTGCATAAAAAATTATTTTTAAATCATTTAAATGTTTATTTTTAATGTTAATGGAAATTAATTAATTAAAATGCATTTAGGTATTTAAAAATCACCAAAAAATTCACATTGCATTTAGAATAATTTAGAAACATTATCAAACCCTCAAACCAAATTTATTTTTTGAACTTGATGCATTTTGATCATTTTGTTTGGAATTAAATTCATTTTAAGGCAATATTTTTGTGCAAACTTTGAAAAATTCATTCTGCCTAACCCTTGAGAGTTTGATGATGATTCTTCTTGCATTGCATCTTTCATGGCATGTAGTTTATAGGATAAAGTTGGTTTGATTTGATCTTGCATTTTCAATTTGTTTTGCATTTTCCATGATGAGGTACCTTAAAACCCTAATTGACTTGAGAAATTCATAACTTTCACTAGGTTGGGAGTTAGGTCCCCTCCTTTGGGCAGTGAACTTGTATAGGTTTAGGGTATCTTTGATTGTATTTTCAATTTTTTATCATGTCATATGCTTCTGATTTTGATTTTTGCTTTGTGTGTTGATCATAAACCCTAATTTATGCTTTCCTTTGCATCCATCTCTCATTTGCTTGCATCCAATGACTTTCCATGACATTTTGTACATCCACATGATTCATAATACATCTTAGGAAATATTAGAATCATGTTTTATCATTTCATCTTTCATTTGCCATGTTATATGTCCATTTCATTTCATAACTTTTCATGTACATTCATGGTTCAAGGCATGCTTCATCTGCATCCATCTGTCTTGTATGATCATTCTCATGTCTTGCCTTATGTTTGTATCATCTCTTAGCATCATTAACATCATGTAAATGCTTCTGACTTTGGTTTGCATCATGACATTCCATCTCATTTGCATTGCATTGCATTTCTTTTGCTAACTTTTCAGGTGGTAAGTTGTTTTGAGAAGTGGATTTGCCTTCACTTCTCACAATCTCTTTTCATCTCTTTCATACCTTCTTTGCTGCATTTTGTATGTGTATTAGAGTGAGCTTGCTCATTTATGTTCATCTCTTACTTTCTTTCTTCAAGCAACTTGTCTTCTTAAGTGAAGCAAGTTGTCTTGCTTCTCCCTGCTTCTTGTTCCTTTCATCTGCTTCCTTCCTGGTGGTTTCTCTGAAGATCTTCTTGCAAACCTCATTAACCCTAGGAACAACCAAGCATGATAATAATTATGGTTTGATTAGTACCTCATTTAGCTTTGCCTTTGTGTCTTCTTTGAGTCTTCTCTTCTCATCTCATAATCAGGGACTAAACCCTAAAGGTTTTAAGGCTTTGTGATTAAGCTTATGCCTGCATCCTTCTATTAGGATGGAGTGTATAACTTTAATCCTAAGTGTTAAACCCTTAATGTGTTTAAATCCTTTAATCAATCCACCTAATAATCACTAAGACATCAAGCTTGTAACTTGGGCCTTGCATTAGGGTTCTAATTCTTCCTTAATTGGTTAAGAAGGACTAACCCTAGTGTTAATGGACAAGTCCCCCTCAAGTTGTCTTACAAACCATAAAATTCACTTCTTAATCCCATCATTAACCAAAATCCACTTTAATAAAGGCTTTGTTTTGTCATGACGTTAATCCCTAATCAAGGATTAAGTTGAGGAGTCTTTCTCAGCTTAAATGTTCTCATCTATTATCCTTCTATTAGGATGGTGTAATGAGTCCATTAAATCTTTGATTATGGCTTAAACTCATTACTTAACATTAAACAAAAACACCAAAAACATCTAAATAATCACAAGTAGGTTAATGATCTTAATCCTACACCATGGTGATTAAGTGTGAGGTGTTTACTTCATGCTTAAGGTATTCTCATTACCCCTAATAAGAGGGAGGATGTGATGAGTTTACTAACCCATTGGTTTAGGCTTAAGCTCATTTTCTTATGACAAATTTAAAAAGCAATAAAAGATTAAAAACACAAAAACAAACAATAATCGTCTCCTTCGGGATTCTTTTCTCATCATCTTCACTCACAAACGAGAACTTGCTTCTTCCGTCTAATGCAAGACAGTTTGCACCTAAGCCAGACAGGTCATACACTTGAGCATAGACAAGCAAGCAGTTCATAAGTCAATTTATCTTTCAGTCTCTTTGGGTCGAACTACGGTGTTCTGACTTCCTCATTGCACGAGAGGATACATAGGCATAACTTAACAATTATCGAACAAAAGTATCTGTACATTCCCCCTCTTTCCAACATTATTCTTTTAGCCTCATTATCTTGAATTTCATACTCCTGTTCTTACACTGACACTTCACTTATACACTTCACACTTCTTTACACTGACACTTGCATTCTTTTCAGCTTTGATACACAAATAGCACTGACACTACCCCTTTAAAACACAAGTCTTCTAAGCGTGGATCCCGTCGAGTACGGCGGACAATCTGGGTGCTAATACCTTACGAGGTTGTAACCAACCCCCTTTCTCAGTCTCTCTGGTTCGCAACCGTCTTATCCATATCTTTTCTTAGGTCTATGCAGCATTGCCTTTCCTCCGGGATAAAAATGCCTAGCTGGCGACTCTTGTCTTCTTGAGTTCACCCCTGTGTGTTCTCTCTCTCTTTCGCCTACCGTTCACGTCTGTACCCCTCTTGGCCCTGTGTCATTTTGGTGGGAGCGACAGCTTGGCGACTCTGCTGGGGACCCTTATACTGTAACCAGGGCTTCTGGTTCTTTTTGTGGGTTCCTCCTAGCGCTTGTTTGATTTGTGTTTACTGGGGTGTTATGTGCTAGTTGTGTTTATATATTTGCTTTATTTACTACTTTATGTACAGTTATTTATTGCTTTCTTTACAGCTTTATACATCATACTGTCATACTGTCATCTTGCTTGATATGGTTTCTGTTTTGATGGGTGGGGTTCTATTGAGAGTTTAAGGTCCTATACCTGGGACCTGAGTGACACCTAGGCTAGAGTGGTACATGTTCTTTCCCATTCCATTTCGGTCTGGTGCGGGAATATGAAACACGGTTCAGATGTGGGTTTCTTCTTGAGAACTCTGTGCTACGGATTTCCTGTAGTGCTAGGGCTATCTGGGAAGCCTGCTAAGTCTGGATGACCTTTATTATGACCTTCAGAAACTAAGGTGAATTAGAGGAGGATCTTTTATGGTTATTGTAGGCACTGAACCTCCGGGTTAGAAGTGTTTACACTTCTCATAACTGATCCAAGTCTGAGGATCCTTGTTTTAGAACACCACCTGTGAGGGGGTTGGGCTGTTTGCAGGTTTGCAGGTACCATTGGCCACATCATACCTTGATACTTTTTTTGTTTAAGAATGCTTCACTTTGGACAGTTCTTGTGATTTAACCCTGGATATGTGACTCTTTATTTGAGTCCCCCACCTTGGTTACTGGATTTCTGAACCTCCATCTGGACTTCTTGAACATACATGGACTTATATCAAGACAGTTAATCAGATCCAGCTTGATCACAAACCCTTGCATATCATTTGCATACTCATCATTTTCATCATTTAACATTTGTTTATTTGTTTTTCAGGGTATCCACATTGCATCTGGCTTGGTTTTGACCCCTTCATCTGCATAGACCTCTGTTCATCAGTTATCTGCTTCAGCTATCTTCATCAGCTGCCTGCTTCAGTTGCCTTCATCACTAGCATCATCCTATCAGTGACTCATCTCCAGTACCAGTCTTGATCTTCATCAGCACTTGTCTTCAGCAATCATGGCTCATCCCAGGAAAAGCAACATTTCATACCATTTCTTTGAGCCTGTGTTGACTGGCATCAGGCAGGTCCAGGCACTTATCACTCCAGACCACATCCCATTATTCAGAGAACATTATGGAGACATCCTTGATATGGTTATGGACCTGGATCCTTCTCAGAGGAGTATGATCCACACCTGCCTACAGTTTTATGACCCTCCTTTGAGATGCTTCACTTTCCAGAACTTTCAGTTAGGACCTCTGCTGGAGGAATTCTCATCATTGATTGGAGTACCTGTCAGGGGTGGTGTCCCCTTCAACCCAGAGATGACTTCTCCCAGCAATGGAGAAGTGGAAAAGGCACTGTACCTAGAGCCTATATTGATTGAGCAGAACATGACAACAAAGGCTGGGATCCCTGGTTTGCACTTAGACTTTCTGACTTCTCAGACCATCCTGAAGGCCTCCTTGGGAGAATGGAGGGCAGTTTGTGCATTGTTAGCCCTCAGTATATATGGGGTAATACTATTTGCAGATGAGCCCAAGTTTATTAGCAAGAATGCCATTCACCTTTTCCTTCTGAGGAACCCAGTACCCACCCTGCTGGGAGATTTCTATTACTCCATCCATCAGAGGAATGAGAAGCAAAGAGGAAAGTTGGTGAGATGATGTGTTCCTCTATTTCACACTTGGCTGCTTAAACACCTACCTAAGACTGATGCCTTTATGAATCCCCACCAACAGAAGAATTGGGCTAAGAGACTTATTGCTTTGACTTCAGATGACATCAGATGGTGCACCCAGAGCACCAAAAGCAGGGACATAATCACTAGCTGTGGGCAGTACCCAAATGTACCTCTAATAGGAGTGAAGGGTTGCATTAACTACAATCCTTTGTTGTTTAAGAGACAACTGGGATATGCTTTGGTCCGCCCTCCTAGAATACAAGACTTAGCTGAGACTCTGTATTGTGAGATAAAACCTAATCTAGCTGTTGTCAGACAAGCATCTTGGGCTTGAGACAACATCCAGACCAAAGGGATGGCTATTCTAGGGAGGTGCAATAATGTTGCTTCAGCTCAGTACTATGAATGGTCTCATGCTAGAGCTCAGATTTTTGGGATGCCCTTCACCATTGAGGATATACCTGGACCATCCACAGTACAGCCAGCAGCTACTGTCAGCCTGGAAGAATTTGAGAAGCTGAAGGAAAGGAATGAGAATCTGTCTCAAGCTCTGAAGAAGACCCTCTGGGAGAGGAGTGATGGTTGTCTAGACATTGAGAGGTTGGAGAAGCTTAAGGTGGAGCATCTGGCCAAGATTGAGAAAGCAGAGGACTACATCAAGAAATCAAGAGCTGGGGAGCAAATATTTAAGAATGCCTGTAAAGAGGCCAAGCTTCAGAAGGTTAGGACTGATCTCTATCTGCAAGAGAGTCAGACTAGGTGGGTCAGGATCACTGAGGCCCGTACTCAAGAGGATAAGAGAACTCAAGCCAGGATTGAGCAGTTAGAGGCCAATGAAAAGAAACAGCAGGAAGCTTTGCTGGCAGCCCAGAAGGAGATTTCAGAGTTGAAGCTTAGGGCTGGACTGAAGAGGTCAAAGGACCAAGATAGGCACAAGAAACTGACCACCGCCATCGCCACCAGAAACCTTCTTATCAGGACTATTACAGAGCGCCTGGCTGGTCCTGTAACTGAAGCACTTTTGAAGGAGGTTAAGGAGGACGAGTTTGGACTAGATGTTTGACTTCTTTGCTTGTTGTTATTTCCATTTGATGTACTTTTCTTTTATGTTGTATTTTTGACCCTTCAGGGGCATATGTTATAAAAACAGACTATGTATTATTCACCATTTGTAATGTATTTGTTAGTTTGTTTCAATGAGTTTCTTTTCTCAAGCAACGTCAAAAGCATCTTCCTCGGGGTATGGAAAGGTCAAAACCAAGAACCAAGCCGGATACCTTGGAAAACAAATAAGCATAATGCATTGCATACTAACTTTTTGTTTTGTTTTGTAGGTTTTGTCATTATTTTGTGGTGTCTCTAACTCTGTTGTGATTCAGGAATTATTGCTTGCCGCCGGGTGTTCCCTCTCAACCGTCTGCACCGGTATCCTACTCGCAACAACCTTCCTGGTATCCAAATGGATCAAGTACAGCAGGACCTGACAGAGGTCAGGACACAGATGGCTAACGAAAGAGTGGAGATGAGGAACCAAATGGCCCAATTCATGACTGTAATGACTAACTTGGCCCAAAGTCAAGAAAGGTTAAGGGCATTGGTAGAAAGACAAAACCCCGAGGAACCTCATCCTGGGACTGGAGGAACAAGTAACAATGAGAGGGGACAGCCTCATGCTAATCCACCTGTATTTGGACCTCATCTAGACCCGGAAGTCAATGTCCCAGGTAATGTGCAGGGAAATACTACTGGGGGGAGGATCTTACAAGAAGACCCCCAAGAGGAGCAATTCACTGTCATGGGAGCTGGGGATGAAGTCTATGATAGGAGGTTTGATGAAATTGCTGAGAAGTTGAGATCTCTGGAGTCTCAAAATTCCTTAGGCTTCGATGTAATGGATATAGGGTTAGTGGATGGAGTAAGGATTCCCCACAAGTTTAAACCCCCGTGCTTCGAGAAATACAATGGAACTTCCTCTTCATGAACTCACTTACAGTCCTTCCTGGGAAGACTTAAGGCATACACCATGGATGAAAAACTATGGATGTTCTATTTTGAAGACAGTTTGACTGGGGCTTCAAGAGAGTGGTATTCACACTTGACCAGAGCTACTATCAGATGCTGGAAGGACTTAGCTGAAGCCTTCATCAGGCAGTACCAATACAATCTAGACATGGCTCCTAACAGGACCCTCCTGATGGGAATGTCTCAATCCTCCAAGGAAAGCTTCAGGAAATATGCCCAAAGGTGGAGACAGCTTGCTGCTGCTGTCCAGCCACCCATGTCGGAAAGAGAAATGGCCGACATGTTTATGAATACTCTGCAAGGAACATATATTGATAGGCTAGCTGCCTTTTCTTCCACCAGTTTTGCTGACGTAGTTATAGCCGGTGAAAGAATTGAAAGTCTATTAAAAATGGGCAAGATTTCTGATAATGGTGCAAGTTCGTCCAGTAACTCCAGGAAGCCTTTTGTGGGACCTAGAAGGACCGGTGAGACAAATGCCATTCATGCCAGCAGGGGAAGACCTCAGTATGTCCACAGATCAGTAGCAGCTGTCACTATTCCAGCTCCGATTCCTCAGCAACCAGCATATCAACAACCACAACAACCACATTACCAACAGCAAGTTCAGTATCCGCCACAGAGAACCTACAACAACAATAACAGCAATCAACAGCAAAGACCCTTTCAACAAAGACCGTCACAGGCAAATTGGGTGATTGATCCAATCCCTATGCCTTATGCCGCTTTATTGCCACAACTCCTGAAACTTAACTTGGTTGAGCTAAGGACATTGGCACCACCAGATCCCTCCAATCTTCCAAGGAATTATGATGTCAACGCCAGATGTGCTTTCCACTCCAATGCACCTGGCCATAATACGGAAAAATGCAGGGCCTTGCAAATGAAAGTCCAAGATCTGGTGGATTCTAAAGCCCTCAACTTTGCACCCCCTACAAATGTCAACAAGAATCCTATGCCTCATCATGGAGGACCAAGGATCAATGCCATAGAGGAAGACAAGCACTCTACTTTGATCACCAGTGTTGCACAGATTCGAACACCTCTGGTTGAAATTAAAGCTCAGCTTCTAGAGTACCAGATGTTCCCCGGGTGTGAGCTCGGTTGTGGGTATTGCAACATTGCAGTCAACGGGTGTGATAACTTGAGAAGTAGCATAAATGGTCTTATCAAGGATGGTATCCTTCAGATCTCAACAACGACACCTACAAATTCAGCTATTCCTTTGACAACAATTCCTGATTCTTCTACAACAGCAGCAACAATCATTCCAACCGATTCATCAATATCATCGACAATGGCTTCATCCATCACTTCAACAAATCAGATGTCAACAAAAATCTCTTCTACAACATCAGCATCCACTCTTTTAGCAGAATCTTCTACAACGTCAGCAGAAATTAATGAAAATGTCTCAGCAGTCACCATTTACTATGATCCATCAGATGTTCCTGTCTGCAACAATTTCCAACAACAAGAAGTGGCACCACCTGCCAGGTCACCAGTTACAATTTATAACGATCCGCACACCATTACAGTACCCTCCTCTACAGCAGTCAGTCCAGTTACTATCACGGTACCTGGACCAGTTCCATATGAAAGCAGCAATGCCATACCTTGGCATTATGGCTCTGACCTCTATTGCGATTGGGAGAAAATCACTTTGGATTCTTCAACCTCTTCTCCACATATTGATAATGTTAGGGGAGGCGGAGGCTTCACCAGAAGCGGACGCCTTTTTTCCTCACAAGTGCAAAGACCTAATGCTGAAGCAGAAGCTGCTGCCAAAGCAAAAGGAAAGAGTGTGGTGCCTGAAGAGCCAACTATCAAAGAAACTCAGAAGACATCTTTTGAACAAGATGTAGACGAGTTTATGAGAATCATAAAGAGAAGTGATTACAAGGTGGTGGATCAGCTTCACCAAACTCCCTCAAAGATCTCCATATTATCACTGTTGATGTGTTATGAAGCTCACAGGAATGCATTATTGAAAGTCCTGCACGCAACATACGTGCCAGAGGAGATCACTGTTAATCAGTTAGAAATTGTGGTAGCAAATGTCAACACCAGTCATGGACTGGGCTTCACCAATGCTGACTTAACGACTGAGGGACGTAACCACAACAAGGCTTTACATATCACCTTGGAATGCAAAGGTGTCGTTCTATCTCATGTACTGGTGGACACTGGGTCCTCGCTCAATGTTCTACCGAAGAAAGCCTTGGTAAAACTGGAGTATGATGGCTTGGCATTGCGTCCATGTAATTTGGTGGTGAGAGCATTTGATGGCTCGAAAAGATCAGTGCTTGGAGAGATTGATCTGCCTGTGATGATTGGCCCGCAAACCTTCAAAATTACCTTCTATGTGATGGACATTCAGCCGGCCTACAGCTGTTTGTTGGGTAGACCCTGGATCCATGCCGCTGGTGCTGTTACGTCTACCCTTCACCAGAAGCTGAAATTCGAGTGGGAAGGCCAGATCATCACCATCTGTGGGGAAGAAGACATCTTTGTTAGCCATCTGGCTACGTACAAATACATAGAAATGGATGGAGAGATCCATGAAACTATGAGCCAGGGGTTTGAGGCCCTGAACATAAATGAAGCATCTGCTGTACTGGGAACCTCCATAACGTCTTATCAGCAAGCCCGGAAGGTTGTTGAAGAGGGTACTTCCCAAGGCTGGGGCAAGCTGCTGCCCGTGGAAAAGAAAGAAGATAGATTTGGGTTGGGTTACAGACCAACTCAACAAGATCAATCAGAAGCTGCCAAGAAGCCCAGTTTTGTCAGCAGGGGAATGCTCACCCCGGATGCAGTGAACAACTTGGAAAACGAGGAGGAAAGCGACCGCAACCTGGAGAGCTGGATACGTCCAAGGATCCCAGGGAGCCAAGTCCTTAACTGGTCTTCCTAGGAAATTATAAGGGTTACTCCTGCAGAGTAATTATTATTTCCTGTATTTTTAAGCATGCATCAAGTCTTGCATCTTGCCCAAGATGTCAAGACTCATTTTGTAATCGGGCCATCTTGTAATTTTGTGCAAACAGATCAATCAATGAATATCAGACATCTTTTGCAAATGAGTCTTTTCCTTTTCCGCTCACTGTTTTTCATTTTTCTTTTTGTACAAAAATAAAAATGGCAATGTTTTCCAAAATGATAACTTCATTTCACTTTTTCTAAACAAGATTAAAATTGATCACTAAAATGAACAATCTAAACTCTTGCAGAGAGTGTCTTTCAGATTGCACCGACAACAACACTGCTATGGCTTCGTATGACTTTGACAATCCAATCAATCAAGTTGATGAAGGGGTTGAAGAAGATTATGAGCTACCTGAAGAGCTAGCCAGGTTGTTAAGGCAAGAGGAGAAGGCTATCACTCCTCATCAGGAGGATGTCGAAACGGTTAATCTTGGTACAGAAGAAGATGTGAAAGAAGTTAAGATCGGGGCCTGCTTACAAGATTCGGTAAAAGAGCAACTGATTGATATGCTTCGGGAGTATGTAGATGTGTTTGCTTGGTCGTATCAGGATATGCCAGGGTTGGACACCGATATTGTCATGCACAAGCTGCCTTTAAAAGAAGACTGCCCGCCAATAAAACAGAAGTTGCGCCGTACTCGCCCAGATACGGCAATGAAGATAAAAGAAGAGGTACAAAAGCAGTGGGACGCCGGTTTCCTTGCTGTGACTAGCTATCTGCCGTGGGTTGCTAATATTGTACCTGTGCCTAAGAAAGACGGCAAGGTAAGGATGTGTGTGGATTGCCGAGATCTGAACAGAGCCAGCCCTAAAGATGACTTCCCTTTACCTCACATTGATGTATTGGTTGATAATACGGCTCAGTTCTCGGTGTTCTCCTTCATGGACAGATTTTCAGGATACAATCAGATCAAGATGTCACCTGAAGGCATGGAGAAGACAACTTTCATCACACCCTGGGGCACATTCTGTTATAAGGTGATGCCATTCGGACTGAAGAATGCTGGTGCCACTTATCAACGGGCTATGGTAACATTATTCCATGACATGATCAACAAGGAGATTGAATGTTATGTGGATGACATGATTTCCAAGTCCCTCACAGAAGAAGACCACCTGGTGAATCTGTTGAAGTTATTCAAGCGCCTGAGGAAGTACCAACTGAAGTTAAACCCCAACAATTGCACATTCGGGGTGCGATCCGGTAAGCTGCTGGGATTTATTGTAAGCGAAAAAGGGATTGAAGTTGACCTTGACAAAGTCAAAGCCATTCAAGAAATGCCTGCACCTAAGAATGAAAAAGAAGTTCGAGGGTTCTTTGGCAGATTGAACTACATCTCATGGTTCATATCTCACCTCACAGCAACCTGTGAACCCTTGTTCAAGCTGTTAAGAAAAGAACAAACGGTCAGGTGGAATGAAGACTGCCAGAAGGCTTTTGACAAAATCAAGGAATATTTACAAGAGCCTCCGATCCTTATGCCTCCAGTTGAAGGAAGACCTCTAATAATGTACTTAACAATATTAGAAGAGTCAATGGGGTGTGTGCTGGGCCAGCATGACGAGTCTGGTCGAAAAGAGTACGCAATATACTACCTAAGCAAAAAGTTTACCGACTGTGAACAACGTTATTCACTGCTCGAGAAAACTTGTTGTGCTTTAGCGTGGGCTGCTCGCCGACTGAGACAGTATATGTTGACCCACACTACCTTGTTAATCTTAAAGATGGACCCAGTCAAGTACATATTTGAGAAGCCACCACTTACCGGACGGGTTGCATGATGGCAAATGATCCTCACAGAGTATGACATTCAATACACATCTCAGAAAGCCATCAAGGGCAGTGTGTTGTCTGATTATCTTGCTGAGCAACCCATTGACGATTACCAACCTATGAGATTTGACTTCCCCGATGAAGACATCATGTTCATAAAAGAAAAAGATCATGAAGAGCCCGTTCACACTGAAGGGCCTGACCCAGAAGAAGAATGGACTATGATGTTTGATGGGGCTGTTAATATGAATGGTCGTGGAGTTGGTGCAGTACTCATTACACCTAAAGGAGTTCACATGCCTTTCTCGGCAAAGCTCACTTTCAACTGCACTAACAACGAAGCTGAATACGAAGCTTGTATTATGGGTCTTGAGGAAGCCATTGACCTCAGGATCAAGACTTTGACTGTATTCGGGGATTCAGCCCTGGTAATCAATCAAACCAACGGCAAATGGTACACACACCAAGATCATCTGATACCTTATCGGGATTATACAAGGACGTTATTGACTTTCTTCACAACGGTCAAGCTTGAGTACATCCCTCGAGATGAAAATCAGTTTGCGGACGCTCTGGCCACCATTTCATCCATGATCAAAGTTCAAGCTGCCAACTTTGTACCTCGGAATTCAGTGTCCAGACTTGACAGGCCAGCATACGTGTTCTCAGCAGATGTTGGTGAAGATGATAAGCCTTGGTTCCATGACATTAAATGCTTCTTGGAGGATCAAACTTACCCACATGGGGCATCTTCCAACGATAAGAAGACATTAAGAAGGCTTGCTGGTAGTTTCTTCCTGAATACTGACGGTTCACTGTACAAGAGAAACTTTGATATGGTACTCCTCAGATGCGTTGATAGGACAGAAGCAGACTTGTTAATGCACGAAGTGCACGAAGGATCCTTTGGTACCCATGCAGGAGGGCATGCAATGGCTAAAAAGTTGCCAAGATCAGGCTATTACTGGATCACAATGGATGCAAACTGTTGTGCCTATGCCAGAAAATGCCATAAATGCCAAATTTACGCGGATAAGGTGCATGTGCCTCCCAATCCTCTGAATGTGATGTCTTCACCCTGGCCCTTTGCCATGTGGGGCATTGATATGATTGGCAAGATTGAACCGACTGCTTCAAATGGACACAGATTCATCCTGGTTGCCATAGACTATTTCACCAAGTGGGTCGAAGCAGCTTCTTATGCAAATGTTACAAGGCAGGTGGTAGCCCGATTTCTGAAGAGAGACATCATCTGTCGGTATGGAGTGCCTGAACGAATCATTACTGATAATGGTTCCAACTTGAACAACAAAATGATGGCAGAGCTATGCCGGGACTTCAAGATCCAACACCACAATTCTTCTCCTTACAGGCCAAAGATGAATGACGCTGTTGAGGCAGCTAACAAGAATATCAAGAAGATTGTGTAGAAGATAGTAGTTACCTATAAAGACTGGCATGAAATGCTACCATTTGCCTTACATGGATACCTTACGTCAATTAGAACATCCACTGGGGCAACACCGTATCTGCTTGTGTATGGTATGGAGGCAGTCCTACCTGTCGAAGTTGAATTACCCTCCTTGCGAGTACTGATGGATGTTAAATTGAATGAAGCAGAATGGGTCCGATCCCGATGTGAACAACTAAACCTGATCGAAGAAAAGAGATTGGCTGCAATCTGTCATGGGCAGCTGTATCATAAAAGAATGAATAAAGCTTTCGATCAGAAAGTCAGGCTTCGAGAGTACCAAGTAGGAGATCTTGTGTTGAAAAGACTCCTCCCTCCTCATACAGACCACAGGGGCAAGTGGACTTCAAACTATGAAGGGCCATTCATAGTAAAGAAAGTTTTCTCTGGTGGAGCACTGATGCTCAGCACTATGGATGGTGAAGACTTCCTATCCCCTGTGAATTCAGATGCAGTTAAAAAATACTTCGCATAAAATGACCCGCTGGACACAAAAACAGAATGTAAGTCCAGGCAAAAATAGGGCATCCCGGCGAGTCAAAAACAGAATAAAAGACTCGGGCAAAAATAAGGGAAAATAAATAAAAAATGTACACCCGCTGAGTTGAAAAGCCGCATTGGACAACTCGTGCAAAAAAGGGTATCTCGGTGGATTGAAAACCCGAAAGGGCGATCCACGCAAAATAAGGGAATAAGCGAACAACTGCATTCTGAATTCATCTGTGTCACTTACAATACGACAAGCTTCGAAAGGTTCGAGCATCGGTCAGAATCAGCCTTCTTCAGAAAGCAGGATGAGAAGAACGTCAATGTCATACGAGTCATAGCCCAAGGGAAGCTCCTCGAAGCGTCACCAACATTGTCAGCACCTTGTTGTTTCTCAATTTGTAACGATTTCCTCATTTCAGGGGATCTGTTTCTTTGACTGTATCTTGCCAATTCAGGGCACATGAATTAATAAAATCAGATTTTCAGTCATGTTTCGTCTCGTACATTTTATTTTTGTTTGCAAAAATGTCCGATGTCTTTAAGATATTGATTGCATAAATACAGATGCTTCTCTTCTAAGAAGTACGTGCTTGCAGGAAATATACTTACTCCCGGGAGTGTCTAAACTCCTATGATGGAATCCGGTAAGGGATACCTCGGGATTACTTGTGCGTTTCTCTGTCTTTTCAGGATTGCAGGTATTCAAAGCACAACGTGAGGCATAGAAGCTTCTCCCTAGCAAGTTGTCAAATCATTGTCTACTCAGTCCGTCTTCAAGATTAGCACCGGAGGTGTTTTCTCCCCAGCTGAGATGTCAAGTATCCTCCTCAGCAGGATCCCTACAGAAATCTCTAGGAAGATCTTCCAGTGATCTTTTTTCTTCTTCCCCAGCCAAGTGCTAGACAGGGAACCACCTCCCCACAGAGTTTCAGCCTCTATCCAGAAGAACAACGTCTGAAGATCTCACAACAGAGTTAAGAAAGCTTCTACAAACCCCGGCTGGGTCCCCCGTTACCAAGATAGTTCTATCAGTGATCTATCTCCCCAAGAAGAGTCATACATGACAGATCTATCAATGATCTCATCTCCAGCTGGGATATTCACTTCAAGCAGATCAGTCAGAGATCTTCACAGCGACGGGATCCGAGTCCCGGATCGTTCTTTGCATAATCATGGCATTCGCGTCATATTTTCCCCACAAAGCGTAGCATTCTGTCTAATACGGAGCATTACGACAAAAATCAAACATATTGCATAAACATAAGCCATGTTCTGAATCGAACACTTATAAATACTGACAATCCATCAACGATATACAGAAAACTTCCCGAATTCCCCGGCAGAGAACCAAGGCACTTTCCCTAAAGATACAGATACTTCCTGACACCCGTCCGTGTCACATCCCCAGTAGAAAGCCAAAGCGCCCCCTTTGCACTCACAAATGCTTATACACAACTTCCTTGGTACACATACACTTGTTTATATTACACTTTTCTCTTTTTGACACTCGTCCGTGTCACTCTCCCCAGCAAGTTAAACACTCGTCTATACACCACTCATACTTGTTACTCCTGTTTTACTCATACAGATACTCGTCCGTATCTTGTATACACCACTTATATCCCCTCAGATTCGACACCCGTCCATGTTCTTTGTTAACCAGTTGGTACTCGTCCGTATCATCATCTCTGAACATGCGTCAGTGTTTGTTTCTACTGATACTTGTCCGTATCATGGTCTTAGGGATGCTCGTTCGTATCTTTAATCCATACACAATGTCAGATACTTTTACCTCTTTTTAGAGTTCAGACACTCGTCTGTGTCTATTATTCCCCAGAAGAGTCCCCGCAGAATCAATACTTGTCCGTGTTCTTTGTTAACTAGTTGATACTCGTCCGTATCATCATCTCCGAACATGTGTCAACATTTGTTTCTACCTGATACCCGTCCGTATCATAGTCTTAAGGATGCTCGTCCGCATCTTTAGTCTATACACAGTACCCAAACACTTATACCTTTCATTTCTTGGTTGTAAACGCTCGTCCGTGTTTACTATTCCCCAGCGAAGTCCCCTACAAAACTTGCTAAACTACTTCCTTTCTATCTGACATTCGTCCTATGTCATGATACCTTTTCGGCAGTTGTACCCTGCCAGGTGATCGTCCTTCACCTTTTTTTTTATGATCGTCCTTCATCATCCCCAGTGGAGTCTCTACTCATTAGAACCCCTTTCCTATCCGACATCCGTCCTATGTCGTGAGATGTTTAGCAGTCGTCCCCTGCTAGGTGATCTTCCTTCACCCCCTGATGATCGTCCTTCATCATTTTATCTGATGGCCGTCCCCATCGTTGATCTCGTTATCTGATATTCGTCCTATGTCATGATAAACCCTGAGAGCAGCCGTACCCTGCTAGGTGATCGTCCTTCACCTCTTGATGATCGTCCTTCATCATGCTTATCTGATGGTTGTCCCCATCGTCGACCTTGTTACCCGACATTCGTCCTATGTCGTGGTACATTCGGCAGCACTACCCTGCCCGGCTATCGTCCTTCACCTTAGATGACCGTCCCTCATCTTTTCCCCAACAGAGCAGCCGTCCCCTGCTAGGTGATCGTCCTTCACCTCTGATGACCGTACCTCATCATTTATTTCATTTACCTATAATCCCCAGAGAGTCTTATAGCTTTACTTGATGGCCGTCCCCGTAATTGCTTTGTTTCCCACATCTTCCCCAGCATGTCGGTCGTCCCCGTCATCGCTTCATCCCCAGCAGTCGTCCTCTGCTCGACGGTCGTCCCCCGTCACCCGCACCTTATAATCATACTTTATTTTCCTTTAAAATCTATATCCCTTTTCTTCTTCATTTTGTGAGTGCAAATTTTGGACTGTCTTTGGTATTCAACCACAAGTTATCTTGTTTGCCTGTTAAGCCGTCGCTTACATCCTGCACAGCTAACTCATGTTTGAATAGGGGCAGCTGTAAACACCCCAAATTTTCCCTCACCCATTCACACCATGGCTTGTGATCTTTTCATATGCATATGTTCAACAATACCATTCTCATATTGCATTTTTTGCTTCACTGCATTGCTCCTAAGTCATCTGCATCTAGGGTTTGTGATCTGGGCCATCCCTGAGCCATTTGAGCCACTACAAAGGTCTTAAATCACTTCAAAGGGGTCCATGTATGTTCAAGCATCATATTATATCCTCACAAGGTCAAAGAAATCAAAGAATCACAATAACTGAGGAAGGCATGGAAGCAGAGCCAGGTTTAACTGCACAGATGACCTGAAATTAGGGTTTTGGTTTCAGAGGCCATAACTCCAAATTTTTTGGTCATTCTTGATTCTATTGGTCTCTATATGTCATAGGGATCATGCATATCAATTTTCATGAAGAAATTCAATGGGGAAGGCATCTGATCAAGAGTTGACTTCTTGAGCAAGTCAGTGTAAAGTCAGGGCATTTGAGGCCCCCAATGACCTAACCAAAGGGTGTTCTTCATCATTTTGAATGTGTATGATCTTTATTTGATCATAGAAGATGTTAGAAGTTCACAAAGTTGAAGAATTTCAAGCCATTTGCAAAATTGCCTCTTTGGGAAAGTGACTTGTAATGGAAACTTGTCATTTTGGGAAAGTTTTTCAACCTCCTCAAATTGATTCAAAAATGCTTCAAATGAGAAAACTTTGGCCATGAAAGTTGTAGAATGGATCATTCCTTTTTCAAAAAGTACAAGAACTCATTCTAATTCATTTTGGATCAAAAGATATGGCTTGTCAAAGTTGAGAAAAATCACATAATTTCAAGTTTTGCACCAAAGAGGCAAAGTTGCAAAACCTCTTGCCAAGGAAAATTGTGACTTAAAATGGACTTCTAACCTTTGCACAAACATAAACCAATGCCTAAAAATCAGAATGCATCAAAGACTTGTCCATTTTCATGACCTATGCTTCAAGTAATCACAAAAGGGCCAAAAGATCACAAAGTTGCAAAACCTCTCACAAACCCTAATCCACTTGCTAATTGGCCTCAAGACTAATTCCATGGCTCTCCTCAATCCTTGTTGCGCAGGACACCCCTTTGTCCTTGGCCTGCCATTGACCCATACCTCTCTTACACAAAACATTGACTTTATGCAAAATGGCCCATACCAATCAAGCTAGGCCACACCAACTCCTCAGACCTATCCAAGTGTGATACATGTACCAAATGAGACTCAACACATAGCACAACTAAGCATGAAACATCTCACAAGCCATAGTTTCAAGATTTCACCTCTTATGCACTTTCTTTCGAAACTCATCACACAAGCATCAAACACCAAAACAAACTTCATAGAATCACTCAACATGTTCCTCTGATCATTTCCCAAGCCTCATTTGTCCCTGAAACCTCCTCAATCAGAAACACGATTCTCACCCCTCACTGAACAGAACTTGATCAATCTCACAAACCAGCCACTTTAAACTCCAACCAAGCTTCAAAGCTTCATCAAGAGGATCATTGGAGCCATTTTGAAGCAAAGAAGCAGGCAGAAAGCTCCTGGATTGAAAGCTCCATTTCAGGTGAGCTCAAGAACTTTTTTTCCAAAAATGCATTTTTAATTTCCTAAATGAATCTATGTGATGTGCTGATCATGCTGATATGTTTAGTTTTGCAAATGGTTAAGTATTGAGTATGTATGAAGCTTCTGAAATTTTTTGACCTAAAAACATTTTGATTCGATTCAGCTTTGATACGAAAAATAAATGTGTTTTGATTGTTGATTCTTGTTGTATGATGCATGGGGTTGGATTCTGGGCAGAGAGATTAAGTTTTAGTGACCTAGGGAGTGAGTTAGCAATTTTTAGGGAGGGATGTGGCTGGAGAAGATGATCGGAGGTCATTTCCGGCCACCTGAAAGTCATTAAGTCATTAATCACGTTTAGGGCAAAGTTTGAATCTGGACCATGGATCTGTTTGACTTTCATTGACTCCCGCGTGTTTGGATGGTTTGGATCACTTCATTAAACCCTAATCATATTTAATTAAATTAATTAATTAAGTTTAGGTTAATTGAGTCAGCTTGAATTGTGTCCATTGGATCTGGCGCGCAGTCAAACCTCCCTTCCCCAGAATGAATCTCAGCTCTCCATTGTGCATACTTTCATTTATTTTAATTTTTATTTCATTTAATTTGATTTATCTTTTACGAATTATTTAAAATAGTTAAAATCATTTAAAATTTATGAAAAATTTTGTCAAAGATTTCATTAATTTTTAAAACCCAAATATATTTTTATTTTTATTTTTTGTATAAAAAATTATTTTTAAATCATTTAAATGTTTATTTTTAATTAGTTAATGGAAATTAATTAATTAAAAATGCATTTATGTATTTAAAAATCACCAAAAAATTCACATTGCATTTAGAATCATTTAGAAACATTATCAAACCCTCAAACCAAATTTCTTTTTTGATCTTGATGCATTTTGATCATTTTCTTTAGAATTAAATTCATTTTAAGGCAATATTTTTGTGCAAACTTTGAAAAATTCATTCTGCCTAACCCTTGAGAGTTTGATGGTGATTCTTCTTGCATTGCATCCTTCATGGCATGTTGTTTATAGGATAAATTTGGTTTGATTTGATCTTGCATTTTCAATTTGTTTTGCATTTTCCATGACGAGGTACCTTAAAACCCTAATTGAATTGAGAAATTCATAACTTTCACTAGGTTAGGAGTTAGGTCCCCTCCTTTGGGCAGTGAACTTGTATAGGTTTAGGGTATCTTTGATTGCATTTTCAATGTTTTATCATGTCATATGCTTCTGATTTTGATTTTTGCTTTGTGTGTTGATCATAAACCCTAATTTATGCTTTCGTTTGCATCCATCTCTCATTTGCTTGCATCCAATGACTTGCCATGACATTTTGTACATCCACATGATTCATAATACATCTTAGGACATATTAGAATCATGTTTGATCATTGCATCTTTCATTTTCCATGTTATATGTCCATTGCATTTCATAACTTTTCATGTACATTCATGGTTCAAGGCATGCTTCATCTGCATCCATCTGTCTTGTATGATCATTCTCATGTCTTGCCTTATGTTTGTATCATCTCTTAGCATCATTAAAATCATGTAAATGCTTATGACTTTGGTTTTCATCATGACATTCCATCTCATTTGCATTTCATTGCATTTCTTTTTCTAACTTTTCAGGTGGTAAGTTGTTTTGAGAAGTGGATTTGCCTTCACTTCTCACAATCTCTTTTCATCTCTTTCATACCTTCTTTGTTACATTTTGTATGTGTATTAGAGTGAGATTGCTCATTCATGTTCATCTCTTACTTTCTTTCTTCAAGCAACTTTTCTTCTTAAGTGAAGCAAGTTGTCTTGCTTCTCCCTGCTTCTTGTTCCTTTCATCTGCTTCCTTCCTGGTGGTTTCTCTGAAGACCTTCTTGCAAACCTCATTAACCCTAGGAACAACCAAGCATGACAATAATTAGGGTTTGATTAGTCCCTCATTTAGTTTTGCCTTTGTGTCATCTTTGAGTATTCTCTTCTCATCTCATAATCAGGGACTAAACCCTAAAGGTTTTAAGGCTTTGTGATTAAGCTTATGCCTGCATCCTTCTATTAGGATGGAGTGTATAACTTTAATCCTAAGTGTTAAACCCTTAATGTGTTTAAATCCTTTAATCAATCCACCTAATAATCACTAAGACATCAAGCTTGTAACTTGGGCCTTGCATTAGGGTTCTAATTCTTCCTTAATTGGTTAAGAAGGACTAACCCTAGTGTTAATGGACAAGTCCCCCTCAAGTTGTCTTGCAAACCATAAAATTCACTTCTTAATCCCATCATTAACCAAAATCCACTTTAATAAAGGCTTTGTTTTGTCATGAGGTTAATCCCTAATCAAGGATTAAGTTGAGGAGTCTTTCTCAGTTTAAATGTTCTCATATATTATCCTTCTATTAGGATGGTGTAATGAGTCCATTAAATCTTTGATTATGGCTTAAACTCATTACTTAACACTAAACAAAAACACCAAAAACATCTAAATAATCACAAGTAGGTTAATGATCTTAATCCTACACCATGGTGATTAAGTGTGAGGTGTTTACTTCATGCTTAAGGTATTCTTATTACCCCTAATCAGAGGGAGGATGTGATGAGTTTACTAACCCATTGGTTTAGGCTTAAGCTCATTTTCTTATGACAAATTTAAAAAGCAATAAAATATTAAAAACACAAAAACAAACAATAATCGTCTCCTTCGGGATTCTTTTCTCATCATCTTCACTCACAAACGAGAACTTGCTTCTTACGTCTAATGCAAGACAGTTTGCACCTAAGCCAGACAGGTCATACACTTGAGCATAGACAAGCAAGCAGTTCATAAGTCAATTTATCTTTCAGTCTCTTTGGGTCGAACTACGGTGTTCTGACTTCCTCATTGCACGAGAGGATACGTAGGCATAACTTAACAGTTATCGAACAAAAGTCTCTGTACATTCCCCCTCTTTCCAACATTATTCTTTTAGCCTCATTATCTTGAATTTCATACTCCTGTTCTTACACTGACACTTCACTTATACACTTCACACTTCTTTACACTGACACTTGCATTCTTTTCAGCTTTGATACACAAATAGCACTGACACTACCCCTTTAAAACACAAGTCTTCTAAGCGTGGATCCCGTCGAGTACGGCGGACAATCTGGGTGCTAATACCTTCCCAGGTTGTAACCAACCCCCTTTCTCAGTCTCTCTGGTTCGCAACCGTCTTATCCATATCTTTTCTTAGGTCTATGCAGCATTGCCTTTCCTCCGGGATAAAAATGCCTAGCTGGCGACTCTTGTCTTCTTGAGTTCACCCCTATGTGTTCTCTCTCTCTTTCGCCGACCGTTCGCGTCTGTACCCCTCTTGGCCCTGTGTCATTCTGGTGGGAGCGACACCAGTCATCACTGTCATAAACTGGGTCATCTGATTTCTCATCTCCACTCTTTCATTGGACATCTGATTTCTGACCTCAGTCAAGTCCTGCTGTACTTGGTCCATTTGAATGTCGGGAAGGTTGTTACGGGTAGGGTACCGGTGCGTGCGGTTGACAGGAAACACTCAGCGACGAGCAATGTTTCCTGAGATCACAACAAATTTAGAAACAAATAATTATAACAAAACCTACAAAACAAAAACAAAGTTAGTATGCAATGCAGTATGCTTTTTGTTTTCCAAGGTATCCGATTTGGTTCTTGGTTTTTACCTTTCCAGACCTCGAGGAAGATGCTTGATGTTGTTGAGAGAAAAGCCCAAAGGAAACAAACTAAAATATATTACAAATGATGGAACATACATAGTCTGTTTTACAGTACATGCCCCTGAAGGGTCAAAATACAACAAAAGGAAAAAGTACATCAAAATGAAACAAACAACAAGCAAAAAATCAAACATCTAGTCCAAACTCATCTTCTCTGACCTCCTTCAGGAGTGCCTCAGTCACTGGACCAGCTGGGTGCTCTGTAATGGTCCTAATGAGGAGGTTCCTGGTAGCAATGGCAGTAGTCAGCTTCTTATGCCTGTCCTGGTCTTTTGATCTCTTCAATCCTGCTCTAAGCTTCAACTCTGATATCTCCTTCTGAGCTGCCAACAAAGCTTCTTGCTGCTTCTTCTCATTAGCCTCTAGATGTTCAATCTTGGCTTGAGTCTTCTGGTCTTCTTGTGTACGGGCTTCGGTGATCCTAACCCACCTAGCCTGACTCTCTTGCAGATAGTGCTCAGCCCTAGCTTTCTGAATCTTTGCCTCTTTATAGGCATTCTTCAATATATGTTCCCCAGCCCTTGCTTTCCTTATGTAGTCATCTTTCTTCTCAATTTTGGCAAGGTTCTCAACCCTGAGCTTCTCCAGTCTCTCAATGTCCAGGCGACCATCACTTCTCTCCCAAAGAGTCTTTTTCAAAGCCTGGGATAGCTGCTCATTCCTTTCCTTCAACTTTTCAAATTCCTCCAAGCTAACTGTTGTTGTAGGCTGTACTATGGATGGCCCAGGTATGTCTTCCAAGGTGAAAGGCATTCTGGTAATCTGAGCTCTAGTACGGGACCAGTCATAGTACTGAGCTGAAGCAACATTGTTACATCTTCCAAGAATAGCTACCCCTTTTGTCTGGATGTTGTCCCAAGCCCAGGGTCTCAGCTAAATCTTGTCCTCTGGGAGGGTGAACTAAGGCATAGCCCAACTGTCTCTTAAACAGTAAAGGATTGTAATTGATGCAACCCTGTACTCCTATCAGAGGCACATTTGGGTACTGTCCACAACTGGTGATAATGTCTTTGCCTTTGGTGCTCTGGGTGCACCATCTAATATCATCTGAAGTCAATGCAATGAACCTCTTGGCCCAATTCTTATGCTGATGTGGGTTCAGGAAAGCATCTGTCTTAGGCCAGTGTCTGAGCAGCCAGGTGTAAAACAAAGGAGCACAACATCTTACCAAATTCCCCCTTTGCTTCTCATTCCTCTGATGTATGGAATAATAGAAATCTCCTAGCAATGTGGGCACTGGGTTCTTCATAAGAAACAAATGGAGGGCATTCTTGCTGACAAATTTAGGCTCATCTGCAAATAGTATAGCCCCATATATGCTAAGGGCTAACAAGCACAGACTGCCCTCCACTCTCCCAATGAAGCCTTCAGGATGGCCTGAGAAATCAAGAAATCCAAATGCAAACCAGGAATCCTAGCTTTTGTTGTCATACTTTGCTCAATCAGGTCAGGCTCCAAGTACAATGCTCTTGCTATCTTTTCATTCCTAGGAGCAGTCATCTCTGGGTTGAAGGGGATTCCACTTCTGATAGGTACTCCAATCAACAAAGAGAATTCTTCCAATAGAGGCCCCATCTGAAAGTCTGGAAAGGTGAAGCATCTCAGTGGTGGGTCATAAAACTGTAAGCATGTGTGGATCATGCTCCTCTGAGAAGGGTCAAGGTCCATAACCATATCCAAGATACCCCCATAATTTTCTCTGAACAGTGGGATGTGACCAGGTGTGATGAGTGACTGGACCTGTCTGATACCAGTCAATATAGGCTCAAAGAAGTGGTGGGATATTTTTCTCTTCCTTGGAGTAGCCATGAGTGTTGCTGAAGAAGCTGAAGACAAATGCTGATGAAGATCACAGACTGATGCTGGAGGAAGACCACTGACAGACTGATGTTGGTGGTGATGGAGATAACTGAAGCAGATAACTGATGAAGGAAGCTGAAGCAGAGGTCTATGCAGAAGAAGGGGTCAAAACCAAAACCAAGATTACAGTGAAATGGATACCCTGAAAAACAAACAAACAAATGTTAAATGATGCAATGATGAATATGCAAATGATATGCAAGGGTTTGTGATCAAGCTGGATCTGATTATTCTGTCTTGATTCAAGGTCCATATATGTTCAAAGGTTCAGGATGAAGGCTCAGAAATCCAGTAACCACGGTGGGGGACTCAAATAAAGAGTCACATGTCCAGGGTTAATCACAAGAACTGTCCAAAGTAGAGTATTCTTAAACAAAACAAGTAACAGGGTATGATGTGGCCAAGGGTTCCTGCAAACCTGTAAACAGCCCAACCCCCTCACAGGTAGTGTTCTAGAACAAGGATCCTCAGACTTGGATCAGTTATGAGAAGTGTAAACACTTCTAACCCGGAGGTACAGTTTTTACAATAACCATAAAAGATCCTCCTCTAATTCACCTCAGTTTCTGAAGGTCATAATAAAGGTCATCCAGACTTAGCAGGCTTCCCAGATAGCCCTAGCACTACAGGAAATATGTAGCACAGAGTTCTCAAGAAGAAACCCACATCATAATCGTGTTTCATATTCCCACACCAGACCGAAATGGAATGGGAAAGAACATAAACCACTCTAGCCTAGGTGTCACTCAGGTCCCAGGTGTAGGACCTTAAACTCTCAATGGAACCCCACCCACCAAAACAACAAACCAGATCCAGCAATGACAGTATGAAATATGCATCAGACTGTAAATAAAGCAATAAATAAAGCTGTACATAAAGCAATAAACAAAGAAAAATAAATAAACACACATAGCACATAACACCCTAGTAAACACAAATCAAACAAGCGCTAGGAGGAACCCACAAAAAGAACCAGAAGCCCTGGTTGCAGTATAAGGATTCCCCAGCAGAGTCGCCAAGTTGTCGCTCCCACCAGATGACACCTGGTCAGGAGGGGTACAGACGCGAACGGTCGGCGAAAGGGAGAACACAAGGGTGAACTGAAAAGAGTCGCCAGCTAAGCATTTTTATCCCGAAGGAAAGGTAATGCTGCATAGACCTAAGAAAAGATGGATAAGACGATCGCGAAGAAGAAAAACTGAGAACGGGGGTTGGTTACAACCTAGGAAGGTATTAGCACCCAGATTGTCCGCCGTACTCGAAAGGATCCACGCTTAAAAGATTTGTGTTTAAAAGGGGTAGTGTCAGTGCTATTTTATGTGCAGAAGCTGCAAAAGAATGCAAGTGTCAGTGTAAAAGAAATGTGAAGTGAATAAAAGAAGTGTCAGTGTGAGAATAGGAGTGTAAAGCTCAAAACTAAGAGGCTTAAAGAATAATGTTGGAAGAGGGGGAATATACAGAGACTTTTGTTCGATAACTATTAAGTTATGCCTACGTATCCTCTCGTGCAATGAGGAAGTCAGAACACCGTAGTTCGACTCAAAGAGACTGAACGATAAATTGACTTATGAACTGCTTACTTATCTATGCTCAAGTGTATGACCTGTCTGGCTCAGGTGCTAACTGTCTTGCATTAGACGGAAGAATCAAGTTCTCATTTGTGAGTGAGGATGATGAGGAAAGAATCCCGGAGGAGACGATTATTGTTTGTTTTTTGTGTTTTCAATCTTTTATTGCTTTTTGGAGTTTGTCATAGGAAAATGAGCTTAAGCCTAAACCAAGGGTTAGTAAACTCATCACATCTTCCCTCTGATTAGGGTTAATGAGAATACCTTAAGTGTGAAGTAAGCACCTCACACTTAATCACCATGATGTAGGATTAAGATCATTAACCTACTTGTATTTATTTAGATGTTTTTGGAGTTTTTGTTTAGTGTTAAGTAATGAGTTTAAGCCATAATCAAGGATTTAATGGACCCATTACACCATCCTAATAGAAGGATAATAGATGAGAACATTTAAGCTGAGGAAGATACCTCAACTTAATCCATGAATAGGGATTAACCTCATGACAAAACAAAGCCTTTATTAAAGTGGATTTTAATTAATGGTAAGATTTAAGAAGTGGATTTTATGGTTTGTAAGACAACTTGAGGGGGACTTGTCCATTAACACTAGGGTTAGTCCTTCTTAACCAATTAAGGAAGAATTAGAACCCTAATGCAAGGCCTAAGTTACAAGCTGATTGTCTTAGTGACTATTAGGTGGATTGATTAAAGGATTTAAACACATTAAGGGTTCAACACTTAGGATTAAAGATATACACTCCATCCTAATAGAAGGATACAGGCATAACCCTAATCACAAAGCCTTAAAGCCTTTAAGGTTTAGTCCTTGATTATGAGATGAGAAGAGAAGACACAAAGATTACACAAAGGTAAAACTAATGGGGGGACTAATCAAACCCTAATTGTGATCATGCTTGGGTGTTCCTAGGGTTTATGAAGCTTGCAAGAAGATCTTCAAGGAAAAGCCACCATGGAAGAAGCAGGATGAAGGAAGGAGAAGCAAGAAGAAGCAACACAACTTACTTCACTTAAGAAGATAAGTTGCTTGAGGAAAGAAAGAGGAGAAGGAGCATGAATGAGCAAGCTCACTCTAATCCACAAGTAAAAATGCAGCAATGGATGCAAAAGAGAGATGAGAAAAGATTATGAGAAGTGAAGGCAAATTCACTTCTCAAACAATTACCACCTGAAACGTTAGTAAAAGGAAATGAAATGAAATGCAAATGAGATGAAATGCAAAGATGGAAGTCAAAGTCAGAAGCATATTCATGATGTAAATGATTCTAGGAGATGATATGAAAGCATGCCAAGAGGTGTGGATGGTTATACAAAGGATGGGAATGCAAATGAGACATGTAAGAGGCATGGAAGTTCATGAATGCATATGACATCAAATGAAAGCAAAAGCATGGCAAATGGATGATGCAATGATCAAACATGACTCTAATATGTCCTAAGATGTCTTATATGTCATGTGGATGCACAAAATGTCATGGCAAGTTTATGTATACAAGCTTATGCAAGATGGATGCAAATGAAGGCAAAGATTAGGGTTTATGTACAAGATGCAAAGCAAAATTCAAAATCAGAAGTAAATGACAAGATGAAAAATTGAAAAAGGGATCAAAGGTACCCTAAACCTATACAAGTTCACTGCCCAAAGGGGAAGACCTAACTCTTAACCCTAAAGGACTTATGCAAGATAAAAATGAAACAAAAATGTTTTTAGAAGCTTGAAAGTATGTAGAACATAATGCAAAAAGAACCATTCACAAACTCAACTTGGATCAAAAGTTATGAATTTTTGAAGTTAGGGTTAAAAATATTCAAATTAAAGAACCCTAATTCAAATGAAAATTGTCAAAGCATGATCAAAACCAAAAAGAAATTTGTCTTGTGAGTTTGTAAATGTTTTAAAATGCTCTCTGAATTTTTTTGGAATTTTTAAATACCTAAATGTATTTTTAATTAATTAATTCTCATTAACTAATTAAGAATAATCATTTAAATGATTCAAAAATAATTTTTAATGCGAAAATAAAAAATAAAAAAATTTTGGTTTCTGAAAATAAATAAAAACTTGGATAAACTTTTTCAGAATTTTTTGATATCATTTGCTATTTTTAAAAATTCGTTCAAATAAAATAGGAAACAAATGAAATTAATATTAAATTAAATGAGAATATGGGAAAGTCAGCCAATCCAAGGGCCTAGGTTTGAAGTCAGGTTGGAGGGAATTAACTTCGCGCGCAATCCAAGGGCCAGAATTCAAACTTCGCGCGCAATCCAAGGGCCAGAATTCAAACTTCGTAGCCAATCCAAGGGCCTAGGTTTGAAGTCAGGTGACGGGAACAGTGTTCCGGTCATCTTCTCCGGCCAGCCAAACATGTTATCTCACTTAATACGCAACCCTAAGCTCTCTAACTCTCCAGAATCAAACATCTAACAACCCTAAACATGAATCCATCCCTAAATCTCATTTATTTTTCCTCAAGAACACGAATCAAAGCAAAACGGAAAATACATCAAAAATTTCAGAAGCATGATACATCCTTGTTTCTCAATCATTTTCAAAAGTAAAGACATCATGATCATCCGGAGAGCACATAGAATCAATTAAGAACTTAAAATGAAGGTTCTGGAAAAAACGTTCTTGAGCTCACCTGAACTGGAGCTTTCACCTCTGGTACTTTCTGGCCTGGTCTTTGCTTCAAATTAGCTCCAATGATCTCCTGAAGAGTTTGTGATGCTTGGTTGGAATTTATATGGCCTCTATGTGGAGTTGGCTGAAACCCAGTTCAAGAAATGTGAAAATCGTGTTTTTTATTCAGGATGTTTTAGGGCAAAATGAAGGGTGGGAAGTGACCAGTGATGATTGTGGAGTTGAATGGTGAAAGAAGTTTGGAGGTTTGTTGGCTGAGCTATGCAATACGAAAGCTTTTGCAAATTTGAGGGATTTTGTGTATGCTGAGGATTCTCAAGTGTTAGGCTGCAATGTTGTGTGTTTTGGCTTGGATTTGATCCACATAATAAGCTGTGATAGGTCAGAGGGTGGGTGGTGGCCTATGTTGATTGGTATGGGGAAAAATGCATAAAGTCAAGAGTTGGTGTACTTGAGGTATGGGCACATGGTAGGCCAAGGACAATGGGGTGTCCTACGCAGCTGGCTTTAGGGAGGTCCATGGGATCCGTTTTGAGGCAAGGCAGCAAGTTGAATGATGTTTGTGGGTGATTTTGCAAATTATGAAGGTTTTGGCCCCTTTGAGAAATCTTAATGATCAAGACATGAAACTTGAGAAATCTTTGGGAAATTCTGAATTTTATGTCATGTATGATGTTTGTGCAATGCTTAGAAATCAATTAGAGGTCATAAATTGCCTTGGTATGAGTTTTTGCAAGTTTCCCTCTTTGGTGCATAAGTGAAATTTTGTGATTTTTCCCAACATTGCAAAGCCATAACTTGAGTTCTATGATGAATTAGGTCAAGTTCTTGTACTTTTTGAAAAGGGAATGATCCAATCTACAACTTTAATGACCAAGAGTTTTTTATTTGAAGCATTTTTGAATCACAAAGAGGAGGTTGAAAAACTTTCCCAAAATGGCAAGTTTGCATTATAAGTCACTTTCCCAAAATGGCAACTTTGCAAATGGCTTGAAATTCTTCAATTTTGTGAACTTCTAACTTCTTCTAAGATCAAATAAAGATCATAGACACCCAAAATGATGGAGAAGACCCTTTGGTTGGATGATTGGGGGCCTCAGATGCCCTGATTTTGCACTGGCTTGCTCAAGAAGTCATCTAATGATCAGATGCCTTTCCCATTGAATTTCTTCATGAAAATTGGTATGCATGATCCTTATATCATATAGATACCAATAGAAACAAGAATGACCAAAAAATTTGGAGTTATGACCTCTGAAACCAAAACCCTAATTTTAAGTCATTTGTGCAGTTAAACTTGGCTCTGCTTCCATGCCTTTCTCAGCTCTTGTGATTTTTGACTTTCTTGATCTCTGGAGGATATAATATGATGATTGAACATACATGGACCCTCTTGAGATGATTGAAGACCTTTGGAGTGGCTCAGATAGCTCATGGATTGCTTAAATCACAAACCCTAGATGCAGATGACTTTGAAACAATGCAGTGAAGCAAAAATCAATATGAGATGATATGATTGAACTTATGCAAATGAAAAGAATCACAAGCCATGGTGAAATTATTGAGGGAAAATTTGGGGTGTTTACACATACCACGTGATGAAAATCAGTTTGCCGACGCATTGGCCACTCTTTCTTCGTCAATCAAAGTCTTGTGTTGGAATCATGTGCCCAGAATTTATATCTCCAGGCTTGAAGCTACAGCTCATGCCTTCTTTGTAGACGCCGTGGCTGATGAGAAACTTTGGTATTTTGATATCAAGATATTCTTGGAAAAGCAAGAATACCCAACTGGGGCATCTTCCAATGACAAGAAGACCTTAAGGCGACTTGTTGCTAGCTTCTTCTTGAACACATATGGGGTTTTGTACAAGCTAAACTTTGACATGGTCTTGCTCAGATGTGTGGATAGACACGAAGCAAGCCTGTTAATGCAGGAAGTCCACGAAGGATCGTTCGGTACCCATGCAGGAGGGCATGCTATGGCAAAGAAATTGCTGAGATCAGGGTATTACTGGATGACAATGGATGCAGACTGTTGTTCATTCGCTCGTAAGTGCCACAAGTGCCAAATATATGCAAACAAAGTGCATGTTCCTCCAAGCCCGCTCAACGTCATGTCATTTCCTTGGCCCTTTTCTATGTGGGGCATTAACATGATCGGGAAGATAGAGCCTACTGCTTCAAATGGTCATCGCTTCATCTTGGTTGCGATTGATTACTTCACGAAATGGGTAGAAGAAGCATCTTATGCCAATGTCACTCGTCAAGTGGTGGCAAGATTTCTAAAAAGGGATATCATATGCAGATATGGAGTGCCCGAAAGGATCATTACTAACAATGGTTCTAATCTCAACAACAAGATGATGGCAGACTTGTGTCGGGACTTCAAGATTCAACATCACAATTCTTCTCCTTACCGACCAAAGATGAATGGCGCGGTAGAGGCAGCAAACAAGAATATCAAAAAGATTGTGCAGAAAATGGTTGTCACCTACAAAGATTGGCATGAGATGTTACCATTTGCGTTGGCATGAGATGTTACCATTTTATAGTGGCTACCTCTTTCCAGGTGGTTGCTTCCTGATGTAATTTTTTGCCTATTCAGATGCCATTCAATAAAAAGAATATTCAGTCAAAAAAGTCGTGTGTGTTTATTTTTGTTTGCAAAATGTCCTGAATTTTTGGCAAAAAAATAGCATTGCATCTGAACATGGTGATGATTTGAAATGAATGACATGCAGGGAAACTGTAACCCTCTTTGAGCTCGTCTGCTTTGTTTAGATACTCGTCTATATCATCCTTGGCACTCGTCTGTGCTAGCTTATATCTGTATGTATGGATTTTCTGATTATCCTGGTATTAATCTGTATTGCTACTTCAAATGCTCGTCTATGTTTGAACTTTTGGTATTCGTCTATGCCAGTTGCTGATACTCGTCTGTATCATTGCCTGAAGCGCTCGTCTATGTTTCTTAGATCATCGTCTGATACTCGTCTGTATCATTGACTTATGACACTCGTCTGTGTTATCTTGATGATCATCCAATACTCGTCTGTATTGAAGAGGTTTCGAATCCTGACTGTGGGAATTAATGTCAAAATGGGTCCCGTTCCTGGCGTAACAGGTATATCCGAAGGAGACTCGTCCGTCTCAAGTCATATGTTTTGAAGTGTTTGAGGACTCGTTTGTCCAGCTCCTGGCGTCACAGGATTGTTAGAAGATTCGTCTGTCAAAGTGCTATTATTCCAGATATCAATTTCAACTTGGAAGATGCTCGTCTGCTTTTTCTTCCCTTCGGTCACCAAAGCGTCGTTTGGTTGGATTTATTTCCCAGTTTTGCGTTCTTCGTCGGAGTGCAAATTTCTGGTCTTCTTGGTATTCAATCACAGTTTATCTTGAACGGTCGATAGCCCGTGCTACCGTCCTTTTCAGATCAACAGTTGTTTGAATAGGGGCAGCTGTAACACCCCAAATTTGCCCTCTTCATTTTAAGCATCATATCTGTCGCTCCCACCAAATGACGCATAGGGCCAAGAGGGGTACAGACGCGAACGGTCGGCGAAAGAGGAGAGTACACACAAGGGTGAACTCAGAAGACAAGAGTCGCCAGTTGGGAATTTTTATCCCGGAGGAAAGGTAATGCTGCATAGACCTGAGAAAAGAGATGGATAAGACGGTTGCGAACCAGAGAGACTGAGAAAGGGGGTTGGTTACAACCTGGGAAGGTATTAGCACCCAGGTTGTCCGTCGTACTCGACAGGATCCACGCTTAAAAGATTTGTTCTTAAAGGGGTAGTGTTAGTGCTATCTGTGTATCAAATCTAGAAGGAATGCAAGTGTCAGTGCTAGAAGAAAGTGAAGTGAAATATGTGGAGTGTCAGTGTAAGAACAGGAGTGCAAAGCCTAAGATAATGAGGCTAAAAGAATAATGCTGGAAGGAGGGGGAATATAAAGAGACTTTTGTTCGATAACTGTTAAGTTATACCTACGTATCCTCTCGTGCAATGAGAGTGTCAGAACACCGTAGTTCGACTCAAA
Organism: Lathyrus aphaca; assembly: GCA_963966055.1. Lineage (NCBI taxonomy): Eukaryota > Viridiplantae > Streptophyta > Magnoliopsida > Fabales > Fabaceae > Lathyrus > Lathyrus aphaca. Next base: position 491,798,883 of record OZ014521.1, read on the forward strand.
GAGACTGAAAGGAAAATTGACTGTGAACTGCTTACTTGTCAATGCTCAAGTGTATGACCTGTCTGGCTCAGGTGCTAACTATCTTACATTAGACGGAAGAAGCAGATTCTCGTTTGTGAGTGAAGGTGATGAGAAAAGAATCCCAGAGGAGACGATTGTTGTTTGTTTTTGGTGTTTTCAATCTTTTATTTCTTTTGGAAGTTTGTCATAAGATAATGAGCTTAATCCAAAACCAAGGGTTAGTAAACTTATCACATCCTCCTTCTGATTAGGGGTAATGAGAATACCTTTAAGTATGAAGTAAGCACCTCAAACTTAATTACCATGATGTGGGATTAAGATCATTAACCTACTTGTGATTATTTAGATGTTTTTTGGAGTTTTTGTTTAGTGTTAAGTAATGAGTTTAAGCCATAATCAAGGATTTAATGGACCCATTACACCATCCTAATAGAAGGATAATAGATGAGAACATTTAAGCTGAGGAAGGCTCCTCAACTTAATCCATGATTAGGGGTTAACCTCATGACAAAACAAGGCCTTTATTAAAGTGTATTTTAGTTAATGATAAGATTAAGAAGTGGTTTTTATGGTTTGTAAGACAACTTGAGGGAGACTTGTCCATTAACACTAGGGTTAGTCCTTCTTAACCAATTAAGGAAGAATTAGAACCCTAATGCAAGGCCCAAGTTACAAGCTTAATGTCTTGAAGATTATTAAGTGAATTGATTAAAGGATTTAAACACATTAAGGGTTTAACACTTAGGATTAAAGTTATACACTCCATCCTAATAGAAGGATGCAAGCATAAGCTTAATCACAAAGCCTTAAAACCTTTAGGGTTTAGTCCTTGATTATGAGGTGAGAAGAGAAGACTCAAAGAAAACTCAAAGGAAAGAGTCTAAGGGGGACTAAACAATCCTAAAATGTTATCATGCTTGGAGATCCTAGGGTTAGTGAGGCTTAAGAGAGAAAGAATCTTCAAAGAGCCACCAAGGAGAGAAGCAGATGAAAGGAGAAAGAAGCAGAGAGAAGCAAGAAAACTTGTTTCACTTAATAAGACAAGTTGCTTGAAGAAAGAAAGTAGGAAAGAGCATGAATGAGCAAGCTCACTCAAAGACAAGATAAAAATGCAGCAATGATGCAAGAGAGGGATGAGAAGAGATTGTGAGAAGTGAAGGCAAATTCACTTCTCAAAACAACTTACCACCTGAAAAGTTAGCAAAAGAAATGAAATGCAATGAGAATGAGATGGAATGCCATGATGCAAACCATAGTCAGAAGCATACACATGATGTTAATGATGCTAAGAGATGATGCAAACACAAGACAAGAGATGAGAATGATCATACAAGCATAAGGATGCAAATGAGGCATGCTTTGAACCATAAGGATTCATGAATGTTTATGAAATGAAATGAACATATATCATGACAAAGGAATGATGTAATGATCAAACATGATGCTAGTATGTTCTAAGATGTATTATATGTCATGAGGATGCACAAAATGTCATGGAAAGTTCTTGAATGCAAGCAAGTGGAAAATGGATACAAGAGAAGGCACAAATTAGGGTTTATGAACATCATGCAACACAAAATTCAAAATCAGAAGCATAAGGCATGATAAAAAATTGAAAATGGGATCAAAGGAACCCTAACCCTACACAAGTTCACTGCCCAAAGGAGGAGACCTAAATCTAAACCTAATGGAAGTTATGACTTTTCTAAGTTAATTAGGGTTTCAAGGTGCCTCAAAAAGAAAAATGCATATTAAATTTAAAATTGAAGATAAATGCAAACCAATTTTGCCCTAGAAACTACATGATATGAAGGATGCAATGCAAGAAGAACCATCACCAAACTCTTCATGGTTAGGCAGAATGGATTTTTTCAAGTTAGGATCAAAATATTGCCTTTAAACAAATTTAATTCCAATAAAAATTGTCAAAATGCATCAAGGACCAAAAAGAAATTTGTTTTGAGAGTTTGTTAATGTTTCTAAATGTTTTAAAATGCAATGTGAATTTTTTTTATGATTTTTAAATACCTAAATGCAATTTTAATTAATTAATTTCCATTAACTAATTAAAAATAAACATTTAAATGATTTAAAAATAATTTTTAATGCAAAAAATAAAAATAAAAATATTTTTGGGTTCTGAAAATTAATGAAATGTTTGACAAAAAATTTCAGAATTTTTTAAAGTGTTTTGCTATTTTTAAAAATTCGTGGATATTAAATATAAAACAAATAAAATTAAATGAATTTAAAAAGAAAAATGAGAAAGTCAAACAATCCAAGGGATGTGGTTCAAACTCAGGGACGCGGGAATTGACTTAGCGCACAAACGAAGGGCCAGAATTAAAACTTACTTAATTATGTCATTAGCCCTAATCCTGTGCCCTAATGACTTTCAGATGACCGGAACACTGTTCCGGTCATCTTCTCCGGCCAACCACTTTTCTATCTCACTCAATACGCATCAAAACTTCATCAAACTCTCCAGAATCAATCCATGAACATCATTAAACATAAACCCCACAACAAAAATCATTTATTTTTCATGAATCAAGAGAAACAAACAAAATCATTTTTACGGGCAAAGTTTCAGACAGTCAGTACAAGCTTATTTCTTGACCATTTTCAAAACCAAACACATCAAGATGATCAGTGCAACTCATAGAATCATTTTATAACAAGAAATCAAAGTTCTGGAAAAAATGTTCTTGAGCTTACCTGAACTGGAGCTTTTGCTTTTGGTGCTTTCTGGCTGCTTCTTTAGTCCAAACAAGCTCCAATGATCCTCCCCAGAAGTTTGTGATGCTCAGCTGGAGTTTATGTGGCCTCTAGAGGAAGTTTGCAGAAGCTCAGGTCAATGGAGGAGGGAAATCGTGTTTTTGATGTGGGAGGTTTCAGGGCAAAGTAATGGTTGGGAAATGATCAGAGGATCATGGTGAGTGATTCTGTGAAATTTGTTTTGAGTTTTGTGGCTTGTGTATTGAGATTCGAAGAAAAATGCATAAAGGGAGGTTTTGAAGAATGCTGACTTGTGGGAGAGCTCAGGCTGTGTTGTGTGTTGTGTTGAGTTCCATTTTGTCCATGTATCAAGTTGGGATAGGTCAGAGAGTTGTTGCTGGCCTATGTTGATTGGTATGGTCCATTTTTCCAAAAGTCAATGTTAGGTGTCCTTTGAGGTATGGGTCATGACAGGCTGGTTTAGAGGCATGGCTTGGTTCATCTGTGATCAAGGAGAACCATGGAAATGAATTTGAGGCCAATTTGCAAGTGGATTGGAGTTTATGTGAGGTTTTGCAAATTTCACAAAGTTTGGCCCTTTTGAAGTTTCTTAATGATCAAGGCATGGAAATGGGTAATTATTTGGTGCATTCTGATTTTTAGAGGTCACATGAGCATATTGTGAAGTGTTTGTGCACATTTGAATCCTTTAGAATGCCTTATCATACCATTTTGCAAAATGCCTCTTTGGTGTAAAACATGAAATTATGTGATTTTGTCCAACTTTGACAAGCCATAACTTTTGATCCAAAATGAATTAGAATGAGTTCTTGTACTTTTTGAAAATGGGAGGATCCATTCTACAACTTTCATGACCAAAGTTCTTTCATTTGAAACATTTTTGAATCCAAAAGAGGAGGTTGAAAAACTTTCCCAAAATGGCAAGTTTTCATTACAAGTCACTTTCCCAAAAGGGCAACTTTGCAAATGGCTTGAAATCCTTCAATTTTGTGAACTTCTAACATCTTCTATGATCAAATAAAGATCATACACATTCAAAATGATGGAGAACACCCTTTGGTTGGGTGATTGGGGGGCCTCAGATGCCCTGATTTTGCACTGACTTGCTCAAGAAGTCATCTCTTGATCAAATGCCTTCCCCATTGAATTTCTTCATGAAAATTGATATGCATGATCCTCATAGCATATAGAGACCAATAGAAACAAGAATGACCAAAAAATTTGGAGTTATGGCCTCTGAAACCAAAACCCTAATTTTAGGTCATCTGTGCAGTTAAGCCTGGCTCTGCTTCCACACCTTCCTCAGTTCTTGTGATTCTTTGAATTTTTTGATCTTGATAGGATATAATATGATGCTTGAATATACATGGACCCCTTTGAAGTGATTGAAGACCATTGGAATGGCTCAAGTGGCTCTTGGATTGCTCAGATCACAAACCCTAGATGCAATGACTTTGAATCAATATGGTGAATCAAAAAATGCAATATGAGATGCTATGATTGAATTTATGCACATGGAAAGATCACAAGCCAAGGTGTGAATGGGTGAGGGCAAATTTGGGGTGTTTACAGCTGCCCCTATTCAAACATGAGTTAGTTGTGCAGGATGTAAGCGATGGCTTCACAGGAAAACAAGATAACTTGTGGTTGAATACCAAAGACAGTCCGAAATTTGCACTCACTGAATGAAGAAGAAAAGGGATATAGATTGTAAAAAGGAAGTAAAGTATGATTGTAAAGTGCGAGCGACGGAGGACGACCGCCGAGCAGAGGACGACTGCTGGGGATGAAGCAATGACGGGGACGACCGACATGCTGGGGAAAATGCAGGAAATAAGGCAATGACGGGGACGGCCGGCAAGCTTGGGATATAAGAGATAATGATGGGGACGGCCATCAGGTAGAGCTATAAGACTCTCTGGAGATTATAGGTAAATGATGGGGACGTTTATCAAGCTCAAGGTGTATATGAAATTAATGATGAGGTACGGTCATTAAAGGTGAAGGACGATCACCTGGCAGGGTACGGCTGCTCTGTTGGGGATAAGATGAGGGACGGTCATCTAAGGTGAAGAACGATCACCCGGCATGGTACGGCTGCCGAAAGTATCACGACATAGGACGAATGTCAGATGAAAGGTCAACGATGGGGACGACCATCGGATAAGCATGATGAAGGACGATCATCAATAGGTGAAGGACGATCACCTAGCAGGGGACGTCTGCCGAAAATATCGCGACATAGGACGAATGTCGGATAGGAAGATCAATGATGGGGACGGCCATCGCATAAAATGATGAAGGAAGATCATCAAAAGGTGAAGGACGATCACTTGGCAGGGTACGGCTGCCGAAAAGGTATCATGACATTGGACGAATGTCAGATAGTTGGAAAATAGTTTAACAAGTTTTGTTGGGGACTCTCCTGGGGAAAGATAGACACGGACGAGTGTTTAAGAGTACATAGGTGTTTGACACGGTGTATAGATTAAAGATGCGGACGAGTATCCTTAAGACTATGATACAGACGAGTATCAGTAGAAACAAACGCTTGACGCATGTTCAGAGATGATGATACGGACGAGTACCAACTAGTTAACAAAGAACACAGATGAATGTCGAATCTGAGGGGATATAAGTGGTATATATAAGATACAGACGATTATCTGTATGAGTAGAAAGTGATGAGTGAGACACAGACGAGTGTTTAACTTGCTGGGGAGAGTGCGACACGGACGGGTGTCGGGAAAAGTGTATTATAAACAAGTATTTGGTTTACAGAGTATTTAGGCACTATGATGGGGGATTGACACGGACGAGTGTCAAGGAAGTTGTATATATATGTATCTGTATAGTGAGTGCAAAGGGGACGCTTTGGCTTTCCGCTGGGGTATGACACAGACGGGTGTCAAGAAGCACCTGTAATATATAAGTATCTGTTTGCTCGGGCAATTTACCGGGGAATGATGACACGGACGGGTGCCAAAAGGAGCATGCATCAGTATTTATGGGCGAAATGCTTTGGCTTTCTGGTGGGGAATTGGGAAATATTCTGTATATTGTTGATGGATTGCCAGTATTTACAAGTGTTCAGTTCGACACATGGCTTATGATTATGCAATATGTTTGATTTTTGCCGTAATGCTCCGTATTAGACGGAATGCTACGCTCTGTGGGGAAAATATGATGCGGATGCTATGATTATGCAAAGATACAGATCCGGGATTCGGATCCCGTTGCTGTGGAGATCTCTGGCTGATCTTCTTGAAGTGGATATCCCAGCTGGGGATGAGATCATTAGTAGATTTAGCATATCTGACTCTGCATGGGGAAATAGATTACTGATAGGCCTATCTTGGTAATGAGGGACCCAGCTGGGGTTTGTAGAAGCCCTCGTCACTCTGTTGTGAGATCCTCAGGCGTTGCTCTTCTGGATAGAGACTGAAACTCTGTGGGGAGATGATTCCCTGTCTAGCACTTTGGTTGGGGAATAAGAAAGATCACTGAAAGATCTTCCTAAAGATTTCTGTGGGGATCCCGCTGAGGATGATACTTGACAACTCAGCTGGGGATATGAACACCTTCTGGTGCTGGCAACTCTGATGGGGAGAAAGCAGCTCTGGGGCTGTTTGGAAGGTGTGCTGAGGAAACAATGATTTGGCAGCCTAATGGGGAGAAGATTTCATGCCCCCATGTTGTGCTCCAAACACCTGCAATCCTGTAAAGACAAAGAAACGTACAAGCATCCCGAGATATCCCTTACTGGACTCCGTCATAGGAGTTTAGACACTCCTAGGAGCAAATATATTTCCTGTAAGCACGCATATTTAGAAGGGAAACATCTGTATTTATGCAATCAATATCTTGATGACATCGGACATTTTTGCAAATGAAAATAAAATGTACGAGACAAAACATGACTGAAAATCTGATTTTATTAATTCGTGTGCCCTGAATTGGCAAGATACAGTCAAAGAAACGGATCCCCTGAAATGAGGAGATTGTTACAAATTGAGAAATAAAAGGATGCTGGCAATGTTGATGACGCTTCGAGGAGATTCCCTTTCGCTATGACTTGTATGACATTGACGTTCTTCTCATCTTGCTTTCTGAAGAGGGTTGATTCTGACCGATGCTCGAACCTTTCGAAGTTTGCCATGTTGTAAGTGATACAGACGAATCCAGGATGCAGTTGTTTGCTTATTCCCTTGTTTTGCGTGGATCGCCCTCTCGGGTTTTCAATCCACCGCGATACCCTTTTTTGCCTGAGTTGTCCAATGCGGATTTTCAACTCAGCGGGTGTACATTTTTTATTATTTTCCCTTATTTTTGCCCGAGTCTTTTATTCTGTTTTTGAATCGCCGGGATGCCCTATTTTTGCCTGGACTCATATTCTGTTTTTATGTCCAGTGGGTCATTTTTTATGCGAAGTATTTTTTAACGGCATCCGAATTCACAGGGGACAGGAAGTCTTCACCATCCATAGTACTGAGCATCAGTGCTCCGCCAGAGAAAACTTTCTTTACTATGAATGGACCATTGTAATTCGGAGTCCACTTGCCCCTGTGGTCTGTATGAGGAGGGATGAGTCTTTTCAGCACTAGATCTCCTACTTGGTACTCTTGGAGCCTGACTTTCTGATCGAAGGATTTCTTCATTCTTTTCTGATACAGCTGTCTATGACAAATTGCAGCCAATCTCTTCTCTTCAATCAGGCTTAATTGTTCGTATCGGGATCGGACCCACTCTGCTTCATTCAATTTGACATCCATCAGTACCCGTAGGGAGGGTAATTCAACTTCAACGGGTAGGACTGCCTCCATACCATACACAAGTTGATACGGTGTTGCCCCAGTGGATGTTCTGATTGACGTACGGTACCCATGTAAGGCAAATGGTAGCATTTCATGCCAGTCTTTGTAGGTGACCACCATCTTTTGCACAATCTTCTTGATATTCTTGTTAGCTGCCTCTACAACGCCATTCATCTTTGGCCTGTAAGGAGAAGAATTGTGGTGTTGGATCTTGAAGTCCCGGCATAGTTCCACCATCATTTTGTTGTTTAAGTTGGAACCATTATCAGTAATGATTCGCTCGGGAACTCCATATCGACAAATGATGTCTCTCTTCAGAAATCGGGCTACCACCTGCCTTGTAACATTTGCATATGAAGCCGCTTCGACCCACTTGGTAAAATAGTCAATAGCAATCAGGATGAATCTGTGGCCGTTTGAAGTAGTTGGTTCAATCTTTCCAATCATATCAATGCCCCACATGGCAAAGGGCCAGGGTGAAGACATTACGTTCAGAGGATTGGGAGGTATATGCACTTTATCCGCATAAATCTGGCATTTATGGCATTCTCTAGCATAAACACAATAGTCTGCATCCATTGTGATCCAATAATAGCCTGGTCTTAGCAACTTTTTAGCCATAACATGCCCTCCAGCATGGGTACCAAAAGATCCTTCGTGCACTTTGTGCATTAACAAGTCAACTTCTGCCCTATCAACACATCTGAGAAGTACCATATCAAAGTTTCTCTTGTACAGGGAACCATCAGTATTCAGGAAGAAACTACCATCTAGCCTTCTTAGCGTCTTCTTATCATTGGAAGATGCCCCAGGTGGGTATGTTTGATCCTCTAAGAAGCATTTGATGTCGTGAAACCAAGGCTTATCGTCTTTGACAACATCTGCTGAAAATACATATGCTGGTCTGTCAAGTCTGGATACTGAAATCCGAGGCACAAAGTTGGCAGCTTGAACTTTGATCATGGATGAAATGGTAGCCAGAGCATCTGCAAACTGATTTTCATCTCGAGGGATATACTCAAGCTTGACTGTTGTGAAGAAAGTCAATAACCTCCTTGTATAATCCCGATAAGGTACCAGATGATCTTGGTGGGTGTACCATTTGCCGTTGGTTTGATTAATTACCAGAGCTGAATCTCCGAACACAGTCAAAGTCTTGATCCTGAGGTCAATGGCTTCCTCGAGACCCATAATACAAGCTTCGTATTCAGCTTCGTTGTTAGTGCAGTTAAAGGTGAGTTTTGCCGAGAAAGGCATGTGAACTCCCTTCGGTGTAATGAGTACTGCACCAACACCACGACCGTTCATATTAACAGCCCCGTCAAACATCATCGTCCATTCTTCTTCCGGGTCAGGCCCTTCAGTGTGAATAGGCTCTTCATGATCTTTTGCTTTTATGAACATGATGTCTTCATCCGGGAAGTCAAATATCATAGGTTGGTAATCATCAATGGGTTGCTCAGCAAGATAATCAGACAATACACTGCCTTTGATGGCTTTTTGATATGTGTACTGAATATCATATTCTGTGAGGATCATTTGCCATCTTGCAACCCGTCCGGTAAGAGCTAGCTTCTCAAATATGTACTTAACTGGGTCCATCTTTGAGATCAATAAGGTATTGTGGGTCAACATATACTGTCTTAGTCGGCGAGCAGCCCACGCTAAAGCACAACAAGTTTTCTCGAGCAGTGAATAACGTTGTTCACAGTCGGTAAACTTTTTGCTTAGGTAGTATATTGCATACTCTTTTCGACCAGACTCGTCATGCTGGCCCAGCGCACACCCCATTGACTCTTCTAATACTGTCAAGTACATGATTAGAGGTCTTCCCTCAATTGGAGGCATAAGGATTGGAGGCTCTTGTAAGTATTCCTTGATTTTGTCAAAAGCCCTCTGGCAGTCTTCGTTCCACCTGACCGTTTGTTCTTTCCTTAATAGCTTGAACAAAGGCTCACAGGTTGCTGTAAGGTGAGATATGAACCTTGAAATGTAGTTAAATCTACCTAGAAACCCCCAAAATTCTTTTTCAGTCTTTGGTGCAGGCATTTCTTGAATGGCCTTGACTTTATCAGGGTCAACTTCAAACCCTTTCTCACTTACAATAAATCCCAGCAGCTTACCGGATCGCACCCCGAATGTGCATTTGTTGGGGTTTAACTTCAGTTGGTACTTCCTCAGACGCTTAAATAACTTCAGCAGATTCACCAGGTGGTCTTCTTCTGTGAGGGACTTGGCAATCATGTCATCCACATAACATTCAATTTCTTTGTGGATCATGTCATGGAATAATGTTACCATAGCCCGTTGATAAGTGGCACCAACATTCTTCAATCCGAATGGCATCACCTTATAACAGAATGTGCCCCATGGTGTGATGAAAGTTGTCTTCTCCATGTCTCCAGGTGACATTTTGATCTGATTATATCCTGAAAATCCATCCATGAAGGAGAACACCAAGAACTGAGCCGTATTGTCGACCAATACATCAATGTGAGGTAAAGGGAAGTCATCTTTCGGGCTGGCTCTATTCAGATCCCGGTAATCCACACACATTCTCACCTTGCCGTCTTTCTTAAGCACAGGCACAATATTAGCGACCCACAGCGGATAGCTATTCACAACAAGGAAACCGGCGTCCCACTGCTTTTGCACCTCTTCTTTAATCTTCATTGCCATATCTGGGCGAGTACGGCGCAACTTCTGTTTTACTGGCAGGCAGTCCTCTTTCAAAGGCAGCTTATGCATGACAATATCGGTGTCCAACCTTGGCATATCCCTATAAGACCAAGCAAACACATCCACGTATTCCCGAAGCATATCAATCAGTTTCTCTTTTACTGAATCTTGCAAGCAGGCCCCGATCTTAACCTGTTTCACATCTTCTTCCGTACCGAGATTAACCGTTTCAATCTCCTCCTGATGAGGAGTGATAACCTTCTCCTCTTGCCTTAACAACCTGGCTAACTCTTCAGGTAGTTAATAGTCTTCTTCAACCCCTTCATCAGCTTGATTGATTGGATTGGCAAAGTCATATGAAGTCATAGCAGTGTTGTTGTCGGTGCAGTCTGAAAGGCACTCTCTACAAGGGTTTAGATTGTTTATTTTAGTGATCAATTTTAATCTTGTTTAGAAAAAGTGAAAATGAAGTTATTTGTTTTGAAAAACATTGCCATTTTATTTTTGTACAAAAAGAAAAAATGAAAAGACAGTGAGCGAAAAAAAAATATTTGTTTGCAAAAGACGTCCGATATTCATTGATTGATCTGTTTGCACAAAATTACAAGATGGCCCGATTACAAAATGAGTCTTGACATCTTGGGCAAGATGCAAGACTTGATGCATGCTTAAATAATACAGGAAATAATAATTACTCTGCAGGAGTAACCCTTATAATTTCCTGGGAAGACCAGTTAAGGACTTGGCTCCCCGGGATCCTTGGACGTATCCAACTCTCCAGGTTGCGGTCGCTTTCCTCCTCGTCTTCCAAGTTGTTCACAACTTTCGGGGTGAGCATTCCCCCGCTGACAAAATTGGGCTCTGTAGCAGCCTCTGATTGATCTTGTTGAGTTGGTTTGTAACCCAACCCAAATCTGTCTTCTTTCTTTTCCACGGGCAGCAGCTTGCCCCAGCCTTGGGCAGTACCCTCTTCAACAACCTTCCGGGCTTGCTGATAAGACGTCATGGAAGTTCCCAGTATAGCAGATGCTTCATTAATATTCAGGGACTCAAACCCCTGGCTCATGGTTTCATGGATTTCTCCATCCATTTCTATGTACTTGTACGTAGCCAGCTGGCTAACAAAGATGTCCTCCTCCCCACAGATGGTGATGATCTGGCCTTCCCACTCGAATTTCAGCTTCTGGTGATGGGTAGACGTAACAGCACCAGTGGCATGGATCCAGGGTCTACCCAACAAACAGCTGTAGGCCGGCTGAATGTCCATCACATAGAAGGTAGTTTTAAAAGTCTACGGGCCAATCATCACAGGAAGATCAATCTCCCCCAGCACTGATCTTTTAGAGCCATCAAATGCTCTCACTACCAAATTACTCTGACGTAATGCCAAGCCATCATACTCCAGCTTCACAAAGGCTTTCTTTGGTAGGACATTGAGTGATGACCCAATGTCCACCAGTACATGAGACAGAACAGCACCCTTGCATTCCAAGGTGATATGTAAAGCTTTGTTGTGGTTACGTCCCTCCGTTGTTAAGTCAGCAATAGTAAAGCCCAGTCCGTGACTGGTATTGACATTTGCCACCACAATTTCTAGCTGATTAACGGTAATATCCTCTGGCACGTATGATGCATGCAGGACATTCAATAATGCATTCCTGTGAGCTTCAGAACACATCAACAGTGATAATATGGAGATTTTTGAGGGAGTTTGGTGAAGCTGGTCCACCACCTTGTAATCACTTCTCTTTATGATTCTTATAAACTCTTCTACATCTTGTTCAAAAGATGTCTTCTGAGTTTCCTTGGTAATTGGCTCTTCAGGTACCACACTCTTTCCCTTTGCTTTAGCAGCAGCTTCTGCTTCAACATTAGGTCTTTGTGTTTGTGAGGCAAAAAGGCGTCCGCTTCTGGTGAAGCCTCCGCCTCCCCCAACATTATCAATTTGTGGTGAAGAGGTTGATGAATCCAGAGTGATTTTCTCCCCGTTGCAGTAGAGATCAGAGCCATAATGCCAAGGTATGGCGTTACTGCTTTCATAAGGAACCGGTCCAGGTACCGTAATGGTAACTGGACTAACTGCTGCAGAGGAGGGTATTGTAATGGTATGCGGATCATAGTAAATCGTGACTGGTGATCTGGTAGGAAGTGCCACTGTTTGTTGTTGGAAATTGCTGCTGGGAGGAACGTTTGATGGGTCATAGTAGATTGTAACTGCTGAGACATCTTCGTTAATTTTTGTTGGCATTGTAGAAGACTCTGCTGATAAAATGGATGCTGATGTTGTAGAAGAAATGGTTGTTGAATTTCGACTTGTGGAAGTGATGGGTGGAGCCATTGCTGATGTTATTGACGAATTGGTAGGAATGATTGTTGTTGCTATTGTAGAAGAATCAGGGATCGTTGTTAAAGGGATTGTTGGATTTGTAGGCGCCGTTGTTGAGATCTGAAGGATACCATCCTTGATAAGACCATCTATGTCGCTTCTCAAATTTTCACACCCGTTGACCGCAATGTTGCAAAACCCACAACCGAGCTTACACACGGGGAACACTTGGCATTCTAGAAGCTGAGCTTTAATTTCGACCAAAGGTGTTCGAATTTGTGCAACACTGGTGATCAAAGTGGATGGTTTGTCTTCCTCAATGGCATTAATCCTCGGCCCGCCATGATTAGGCATAGGATTCTTGTTGACATTTGGAGGAGGTGCAAAGTTGAGGGCTTTAGAATCCACCAGATCTTGGACTTTCATTTGCAAGGCCCTGCATTTTTCAGTATTGTGACCAGGTGCATTAGAATGGAAAGCACACCTGGTGTTGACATCATAATTCCTTGGGAGATTTAAGGGATCTAGTGGTGCCAATGTCCTTAACTCAACCAAGTTAAGCTTCAGGAGTTGTGGCAATAAGGCAGCATAAGGCATAGGGATATGGTCAATCACCCTATTCGCCTATGATGGTCTTTGTTGAAAGGGTCGTTGTTGTTGATTGTTGTTGCTATTGTTGTAGGTTCTTTGTTGCGGATACTGGACTTGCTGTTGATAATATGGTTGTTGTTGTTGTTGATATGCTGATTGCTGAGGAATCGGAGCTGGAATGGTAACAGCTGCTACTGATCTGTGAACATACTGAGGTCTGCCCCTGCTTGCATGAATGGAATTGGTCTCACCGGCTCTTCGGGGTCCCACAAAAGGCTTCCTGGGATTACTGGATGAACTTGCACCGCTGTCAGAAATCTTGCCCATTTTTAACAGACTTTCAATTCTTTCACCGGCTATAACTACGTCAGCAAAACTGGTGGAAGAAAAGGCAGCTAGCCTATCAATATATGTTCCTTGCAGAGTATTCATGAACATGTCGACCATTTCTCTTTCCGACATGGGTGGTTGGACAGCAGCAGCAAGTTGTCTCCACCTTTGGGCATATTCTCTGAAGCTTTCTCTGGAAGATTGAGACATTCCCATCAGAAGGGTCCTGTTAGGAGCCATGTCCAGATTGTATTGATACTGCCTGATGAAAGCTTCAGCTAGGTCCTTCCAGCATCTGATAGTAGCTCTGGTCAGGTGTGAATACCACTCCCTTGAAGCCCCAGTCAAACTGTCTTCAAAGTAGAACATCCACAGCTTCTCATCCATAGTATAAGCTTTAAGTCTTCCCAGGAATGACTGCAGGTGAGTTCGTGGACAAGAAGTTCCATTGTATTTCTCAAAGCACGGGGGTTTGAATTTGTGGGGAATTCTCACCCCGTCTACTAACCCCATATCCATTACATCGAAACCCAAGGAGTTTTAAGACTCCAAAGATCTCAACTTCTCAGCAATTTCATCAAACCTTCTATCATAGACTTCATCTCCAGCTCCCATTATAGTAAACTGCTCTTCTTGGGGATCTTCTTGCAAGATCCTGCCTGCAACAGTGTTGCCCTGTACATTCCTTGGGATGTTGACTTACGGATCTAGATGAGGTCCAAATACTGGTGGGTTAACATGAGGCTGACCTCCCTCATTATTACTAGTTCCTCCAGTTCCAGGATGAGGTTCCTTGGGAGTTTGTATTTCTACTAATGCCCTTAACCTTTCTTGGCTTTGGGCCAAGCCAGTCATCACAGTCATGAATTGAGCCATTTGGTTCCTCATCTCGACTCTTTCATTAGCCATCTGAGTTCTGACCTCAGTCAGGTCCTGCTGTACTTGATCCATTTGGATACCAGGAAGGTTGTTGCGAGTAGGGTACCTGTGCATACGGTTGACAGGGAACACCCGGCGGCGAGCAATATTTCTTGAAGCACAACAGAGTTAGAAACAAACATAATAATGACAAAACCTACAAAACAAAACAAAAGTTAACATGCAATGCAATATGCTTATTTGTTTTTCCAAGGTATCCGACTTGGTTCTTGGTTTTGACCCTTCCAGACCTCGAGGAAGATGCTTTGATGTTGTTTGAGAAAAGAAACCCAAATGAAAGCTAACTAATATATTACAAATGATGAATAATACATAGTTTGTTTTACAACACATGCCCTTGGAGGGCCAAAATACAACAAAAAAAGAAAAGTACATCAAATGGAAATGAACAACAAGCAAAGAAGTCAAACATCCAATCCAAACTCATCTTCCTTAACCTCCTTCAGAAGTGCCTCAGTCACTGGACCAGCCGGATGCTCTGTAATGGTCCTGATGAGGAGGTTTCTGGTGGCAATGGCAGTGGTCAGCTTCTTGTGCCTGTCCTGATCCTTTGATCTCTTCAACCCAGCCCTAAGCTTCAACTCTGAAATCTCCTTTTGGGCTGCAAGAAAAGCTTCCTGTTGCTTCTTTTCACTGGCCTCTAACTCTTCAATCTTGGCTTGAGTCTTCTGATCTTCTTGTGTCCGGGCTTCGGTGATCCTGACCCACCTAGCCTGACTTTCTTGCAGATAAAGCTCAGTCCTAGCCTTCTGAAGCTTGGCCTCTTTACAGACATTCTTCAATATTTGTTCCCCAGCCCTTGCTTTCCTGATGTAGTCCTCTGCTTTCTCAATCTTGGCCAGATGCTCCACCCTAAGCTTCTCCAGTCTCTCAATGTCCAAACGACCATCACTCCTTTCCCAAAGGGTCTTCTTCAAAGCTTGAGACAGATTCTCATTCCTTTCCTTCAGCTTCTCAAATTCTTCCAGGCTGACAGTTGCTGCTGGCTGTACTGTAGATGGTCCATGTATATCCTTAATGGTGAAAGGCATTCCAGTAATCTGAGCTCTAGTACGGGACCAATCATAGTACTGAGCTGAAGCAACATTATTACACCTCCCTAGAATAGCCATCCCTTTTGTCTGGATGTTGTCCCAAGCCCAAGATGCTTGTCTGACATCAGCTAGATTAGGTTTTATTTCACAATACAGGGTCTCAGGTAAATCTTGCACTCTAGGAGGGTGAACCAAAGCATATCCCAGTTGTCTCTTAAACAGACAAGGATTGTAGTTGATGCAACCCTTTACTCCTATCAGAGGTACATTTGGGTATTTCCCACAGCTGGTGATTATGTCTTTGCCTTTGGTGCTCTGGGTGCACCATCTGATGTCATCTGAAGTCAAAGCAATGAGCCTCTTGGCCCAATTCTTCTGCTGGTGAGGATTGAAGAAGGCATCTATCTTAGGTAGGTGTTTGAGCAGCCAGGTGTGAAACAAAGGAGCACAGCATCTCACCAACTTCCCTTTTTGTTTCTCATTCCTTTGATGAACGGAGTAATAGAAATCTCCCAGCAATGTGGGTACTGGGTTCCTCAGAAGGAAAAGATGAATGGCATTCTTGCTGATGAATTTGGGCTCGTCTGCAAACAGTATAACCCAATATACGCTGAGGGCCAACAGTGCACAAACTGCCCTCCATTCTCCCAAGGAGGCCTTCAGGATGGCTTGAGAAATCAAGAAATCCAAGTGCAAACCAGGGATCCCAACCTTTGTTGTCATGCTTTGCTCAATCAAGGCAGGCTCCAGGTACAATGCTTTTGCTACTTCTCCATCACTGGGAGAAGTAATTTTTGGGTTAAAAGGGATTCCACCCCTGACAGGTACTCCAATCAATGATGAAAATTCTTCCAGCAGAGGTCCTAGCTGAAAGTCTGAAAATGTGAAGCATCTCAAAGGAGGGTCATAAAACTGTAGGCATGTGTGGATCATGCTCCTCTGAGAAGGGTCTAGGTCCATAACCATATTGTCGCTTCCACCTGATGACACATGGCCAAGAGGGGTACAGACGCAAACGGTCGGCGAAAGAAGAGAGAACACACAGGGGTGAACTCAAAAGACAAGAGTCGCCAGCTAGGCATTTTTATCCCGGAGGAAAGGTAATGCTGCATAGACCTGGAAAGATATGGATAGGACGGTTGCGAACCAGAGAGATTGAGAAAGGGGGTTGGTTATAACCTGGGAAGGTATTAGCACCCAGATTTTCCGTCGTACTCGACGGGATCCACGCTTAAAAGATTTGTGCTTAAAGGGGTAGTGTCAGTGCTATCTGTGTATCAAAGCTAGAAAGAATGCAAGTGTCAGTGCTGGAAGAATGTGAAGTGAAATATGTGGAGTGTTAGTGTAAGAACAAGAATGAAATGCCCAAGATAATGAGGCTAAGAGAATAATGCTGGAAAGAGGGGGGAATATACATAGAATTTTGTTCGATAACTGTTAAGTTATGCCTACGTATCCTCTCGTGCAATGATGAAGTCAAAACACCGTAGTTCGACTCAAAGAGACTGAAAGGTAAATTGACTTGTGAACTGCTTACTTGTCTATGCTCAAGTGTATGACCTGTCTGGCTGTTCGCGGTGATTTCTGGCGAACAACCTCTGGTTAACCAATTTCTCAGAAAATTGGGTTACTTGCAGGACCAACCAAACAAGTCCTAGGACACATGTGCAATTTCTTGTCGAAAACACTCTTAGTATGAATAATGATTTGTGGTTTGTTTTATTTATGGTGTCAAAGTATTCAATGCTTTGAGTTTGAAATTAAAATAAGGTAAAGTTTTAAACGAAAGTAATAAAAGTGTCGAAAGATGTAACTTGCAGAAAAGTAAATAAAACTTAAAGATAAAATAAACTTGATGAAACAAACTGGTAATTTAAATAACTTTAAAAGAAAGATGGTGTTCAAACGTACATGGTTCCAAATATCAAACTCATTTTCTCTCACACTGGGTACTTAGAGTATTTACAGGAATTTTGTATCAGTTTTCACACACCTAATCTAAACACAAACTATTCTATTTATATACAAACAAAGTAACTGCCTAGAACGTGTAAACACCCCAAATTTGCCCTCACCCATTCACACCATGGCTTGTGATCATAAACACAATCATACCATCTCATATCACATTTCTGATCCACTGCATTGGTTCTAGGTCATCTGCATCTAGGGTTTGTGATCTGAGCAATCCAAGAGCTTCTTGAGCCACTCCAAAGGTCATCAATCACTTCAAAGGGGTCCATTTATGTTCAAGCATCATATCATATCTTCTCAAAGTCAAGAATGCCAAAGAATCACAAGGACTGGGATTGGTATGGGGGCAGAGCCAGGTTTGACTGCACAGATGACCTAAAATTAGGGTTTTGGTTTCAGAGGCCATAACTCCAAATTTTTGGGTCATTCTTGTTTCTATTGGTCTCTATAGGGTATAGGGAGTATGCATATCAATTTTCATGAAGAAATTCCATGGGGAAGTCATCTGATCAAGAGTTGACTTTCTGGACATGTCAGTGCAAAATCAGGGCATCTGAGGCCCCCAATGACCCAACCAAGGGGTGATCTTCATCATTTTGAGTTTATTTGATCTTTATTTGATCATGGAAGAAGTTTGAAGTTCAAAAAATTCAAGATTTACAAGTTTTTGCAAAGTTGACCTTTTTGGGCAAGGTTGACTTTTAATGAAATGTCATTTTATGCAACTTTTTCAACCCTTACTTTTTGATCCAAAAATGCTTCAAATGGAAAAACTTTGGTCATGAAAGTTGTAGATTAGATCTTTCCCTTTTCAAAAAGTACAAGAACATGACCTAATTCATTTTGGATCAAAAGTTATGGTGCATCAAAGTTGGCTAAAATCATTAAATTTCAAGTTATGCACCAAATGAGAAATTTGCAAAATCTTGTACCAAAGGCATTTGTGACTTCTAATTGATGCCTAATCCTTATACCAACATCATACAAGTTCTAAAAATCAGATTTGAACCAAAAGATCACATGTTTCATGGTTTGTGAAGCAAGATATTTCCATGTGAACCAAAGGTGATCAAGTTGCAAAATCATCATAACACTTCCTTCCACTTGATGCCTTGGATGCTGAACCAGCCCTAGCCTTTCCCCTCACCATGCTGCGCAGCCCACAGCCCTTGTACTTGGCTAGAAGTTGCCCATGCTTTCTCTTACACAAGGGTGGACTTTTTGCAAAAGCTAGCATACCTATCACAAAAGGCCAAGTCACATCATCTGACCAATGGGATTAATTTATACAAACAAAATGCCAGCCATTTCATACAACAAGCAAGCCTGAAGCAAGCCATAGCATTCCATTCCCATTTTCCACCCTTGGAGCAAAAACCTTCGAAACTCAGAAAACAAGCCACAAACACACAAACCCACTTCATAGATCAACTCAACATGTTCCTCTGATCACAAAGCATCCATCACCATAGCCTAAAACCCCCAGAATCACAAATACGATTTCTGCCCTCCATTGAACAGAACTTGTTCAAACCTCAAAACCAGCCATCACAAACTCTTTCCAAGCATTGAAAGCTTCTCAGGAGGTCAAGTGGAGTTGATTGCAAGCAGGAAAGCACCCAGAAAGCTGTGAACTGAAAGCTTCGAAACTCAGGTAGCTCAAGAACATTTTTTCCAGAAATTTTTTTTTAAGTTCTAAATAGATTCTATATGTTCTCCTGATCATCCTGATGTCATTAGTTTTGAAAATGGTGGAGAGATGAGAGTTTAACATGCTTCTGAAACTTTTTGCCCTAAATGTTGTTTGATTCGATTCAGTCATTCCAGGAATGATAAATTTATTTTGATTGAGGGTTTTGGTTCGTGAGTGAGTGCGGATCATTCCTGTGTTTTTAGATTTCATTTTAGATGCGTATGGAGAGAGTTGGTGTTTTGGGGTGAACGGAGAAGATGACCGGAACACTGTTCCGGTCACCTGAGGGTAATTAACGGCAGGATTAGGGCATAAGCATTAATTAGCTGAGTTTGAATTTGGTCCGTTCGTTTGCGCGCGTGGTCAGCTCCCGCGTCCTGGGGTTTGAATCTCAGCCATTAGATTGGCTGACTTTTTCTTTTTCCATTTAATTTCATTTTATTTTCATATTTAATTCATTTGTTTTATACAATTTATTAAAAATAGCAAAAACCATTTAAAAATTATGAAATTTTTTACCAAGGGTTTCATTAATTTTTAAAACACAAAAATATTTTTATTTTCATTTTTAGCATTAAAAAAGTATTTTTAAATATTTAAAAGTTTATTTTTAATTGATTAATGAAAATTAATTTATTAAAAATACTTTTAGGTATTTAAAAATCACCAAAAAATTCATGAAATGTTTTAAGACATTTAGAAACATTGTCCAACCCTCAAACAAAATTTATTTTTTGATCTTGATGCATTTTGAGAATTTTTCCTTGAATTAAAATCATTTTGATGCATTATTTTGATCCAAACTTCCAAAAATCATTTCTGCCTAACCCTAAGGAGTTGGACCTTGATTCTTTTTGAATTGCATTGTGTTTAGCATGTAGTTTGTGAGATTAAATGGACATGATTTGATCTTTCATTTTCAATTTGTTTGATAATTTTCTTGTTTAGGAACCCTAAAACCCTAGAAAACTTAGGAAAATCATATCTTGAGCTAGGTTAGGAGTTGAGACCTCCCCTTTGGGCAGTGAGTTAGTATAGGATTAGGGATCCTTTGAGTACATTTTCAATTTTTTGTAATGTTGTTTGCTTCTGATTTTGGCTTTTGTTTGATGCATTGTTCATAAACCCTAATTTGGGCTTCCATATGCATCCATCTTGCATTTTCTTGCATAACATGACTTGCCATGACATTCCATGCCTCCATTTGATTCATTGAACATCATAAGGCATATTGAAAGCATGTTTGAGCATTGCATCTCTCATTTGTCATGTTGTATGCCATATGCACCTCATAACTTTTCATGCATGATCATGTATCTTAACTTGCTTCATTTGCATTCATAAACTTGTATGATCATCCACATGTGTTGTTTCTGGTTTGTAGCATCTCATAGCATTATTAACATCATGTATGTGCTTCTGGTTTGGTTTTTCATCATACCATTTCATCTCATTTTGCATTGCATTGCATTCTCTTTTCTAACTTTTCAGGTGGTAAGTGACTTTGAGAAGTGAATTTGCCTTCACTTCTCATAACTTCTCTTCATCTCCTTTATGCATCCTTGCTGCATTTTTGTATGTGTTTGAGTTTGAGCTTGCTCATTCTTCTTCTTCCCACTTTCTTTCTTCAAGTGACTTGACTTCTTGAATGAAGCAAGTTGCTTTGCTTCTCCTGATCCTTTCATCTGCTTCCTGGTGGTTCCATTGAAGACTTCTCTTGTAAACCTCACAAACCTTAGGAACAACCAAGCATGACAATGATTAGGGTTTTGTTAGTCTCCCCTCTTAGTTTTACCTTTGTATCTCTTTTGAGTCTTCTCTTCTCATCTCATAATCAGGGACTAAACCCTAAAGGCTTTAAGGCTTTGTGATTAAGCTTATGCCTGCATCCTTCTATTAGGATGGAGTGTATAACTTTAATCCTAAGTGTTAAACCCTTAATGTGTTTAAATCTCTTAATCAATTCACTTAATAATCATCAAGACATCACACTTGTAACTTGGGCCTTGCATTAGGGTTCTAATTCTTCCTTAATTGGTTAAGAAGGACTAACCCTAGTGTTAATGGACAAGTCCCCCTCAAGTTGTCTTACAAACCCTAAAATTCACTTCTTCATCATATCATTAAATAAAATCCACTTAACCAAAGGCTTGTTTTGTCATGAGTTTAATCCCTAATCATGGACTAAGTTGAGGAGCTTTCCTCAGCTTAAATATTCTCATCTATTATCCTTCTATTAGGATGGTGTAATGAGTCTGTTTAATCCTTGATTATGGCTTAACCTCATTACTTAACACTAAACAAAAACACCAAAAACATCTAAATAATCACAAGTAGGTTAATGATCTTAATCCTACATCAAAGGTGATTAAGTGTGAGAAGCTGACTTCACACTTAAGGTATTCTCTTTACCCCTAATCAGAGGGAAGATGTGATGAGTTTACTAACCCATTGGTTTAGGCTTAAGCTCATTAATTTATGACAAACTTCAAAAGGAAATAAAATACTGAAAACTCAAAAACAAACAATAATCGTCTCCTCCGGGATTCTTTTCTCATCACCTTCACTCATAAACGAGAACTCGCTTCTTCCGTCATATGCAAGATAGTTTGCACCTGAGCCAGACAGGTCATACACTTGAGCATAGACAAGTAAGCAGTTCACAAGTCAATTCATCTTTCAGTCTCTTTGGGTCGAACTACGGTGTTCTGACGTCCTCATTACACGAGAGGATACGTAGGCATAACTTAACGGTTATCGAACAAAAGTCTCTGTATATTCCCCCTCCTTCTAGCTTCATGCTTTAGCCTCATGATCTTGAGCATTTCACTCCTTTCTTACACTGACACTTTCATACTTCACACCACTTATACACTTTACACTGACACCTGTACATTCTTTTCCAGCTATTTTATACACAGATTGCACTGACACTACCCCTTTAAAACACAAATCTTTTAAGCGTGGATCCCGTCGAGTACGGAGGACAATCTGGGTGCTAATACCTTCCCAGGTCGTAACCAACCCCCTTTCTCAGTCTCTCTGGTTCGCAACCGTCTTATCCATTCTTTTTCCAGGCCTATGCAGCATTGCCTTTCCTCCGGGATAAAAATGCCTAGCTGGCGACTCTTTCATCTCCAGTGAGTTCACTGCTGTGTGTTCTCATTGTCCCTCTCGCCGACCGTTCGCGTCTGTACCTTTATTTGGTGAAATTTTGTGATCAGGTATGAGATGTCCTAAGAGATGTCCCAACACTTGATAGGACACTTGACAAATTTAACCAAAACTTAAATAGCCAGAAAAGTAAACAACACAGAAGTTTGTTAACCCAGTTCAGTGTATAACCACACCTACATCTGGAGGCTACCAAGCCAGGAGGAAATCCACTATAAGTAATATTAATTCTAGACTTAAACCACCCTGTTTAATCTATCACTTAATAACTACCCAATGCAATTTCTACCTAAGACACACCTTAGATAAGAGTACCCTACTCACTCCCCTCAATCACACAGTGATCAAGTTTACAAGTTTACTGAAATTGAAGACATCCTTCAAACAATACAGCTTGATCTTACTTCACAGTTTCAATCAAGTCACAAATGCACTTTTGCTTAAAAGCTCATAAAGTGGTACATAAAACACAACCTGCTATTAAAACACTAGACACCCTATTTTATCTTCTGAAATTCTTACTCAATTCTATGAGTTTCTGTTGATTAAATAGGTATCTGAATTTTGGGCTTTCTGTAGAATGATCCAGCCCTAATGCGTAGCAGCTTCCACCTTGAATTAGGGTTTGTTACCTCCTAGATTCTAGGTGCTTTAGGTCTTCTGTTTTAATCTGAATCTTCAATATAAAACTCCCTACAGATGCGCCTTGTTCTGTTTTTATCCATCATTAACTAATTCCAGATAACTCTCCTTAAATATCTCTGATCAGTTAATCATTAATTAATTCTGGTAGCAGGTCTGAGATGTCTCAACATCTGTTGGGACATCCTGAAAAACTGAACTTAAGTTATTTACACAATGTCCCAACATCTGATGAGACATCCTGAAATAAGTTCATATACTCTGTTTGATAATGTCCCAACATCTGATAGGACATTCTGAACTGAATTCAACATTTCTTGTTGGTCAAAAATTCTGCCAATTCTTAAACATCTACAAACTCCCCCTTTGGCTAATTTTTGGCTAACATCTTTTCTGGTTTTCAGAGTGCAGCAGAAGTTCTTTTTATCAGAGTATAGCATTACTTTTCTGTTGATTCTTATTTGAGATTACTCCCCCTCAAACATATATGTATCCAGTCTTGTTGCAACAGAAATATTCATCAAAACACACTGATTCAGTTCAGACAGAAACAAACAGATTTTTCATTCAAAAATAAACAGCAATACAATTTGTTGTTGTTGTTCTCCCCCTTGTTAGACACAAAATTTAGGGCCAAAGTTACTATTCCAGAAATACATTGCTGTCATTATATTTGCCTTACATACATTTATCACTCAGATTCATCACTCTCAGTTTCTTCATCAGCTTCTGTTTCTTCATCAGCTTCACTGTCTTCATCAGAGGCAGCATTCTGATCTTCTTCACTCTCCAGCCTTTTGATGATGTCTTCAAGTTTCAGCTTCCTTGCTTCAAGTTCCTTGCATGTGATTTAAAGCTCAGCAATTAGAGCCTTCTTGGAGATTGGAGTCTTAGCTGTTGAAGGACCTGCAGATGTCCCAGAAGGTGCTTCAACATCTGCAGCATGAGGACTGAGGAATAACTTGTAGTGAAAAGCCAGGGGCTTTCTCTTTTGCAAGCTGTATCCTTGTCAGTGAGAATTCCAGGGTATTGATTGAGCACTATACCACACAGCAATGATGGAAAAGCTATTGGCAGCTTTGTTGCAGAGGAGCTGGCATGCTTCAAGGTCTGATCAAAAATGTAAGCTCCATAGTCCATCTTGGTTTGAGTTCCCACAACATATATAAACCTGGCCAGACCAGTGGAGATTGAAGAAGTGTGGTTGGTAGGCACCCAATTAGCTGTACCAATCCTGTTCAGCATGGCATATTTTCTTGTAAGCATGCTCACAGAGAGCTTTCCCTTCACAGGCCATGCCTTGACCTGGTTTGCAGTGATAACCTTGCAGATTTGATTATCTGTCTTACCTAGCTCATTTGGTTCATCTGTTTCTCTTCCTAGGTACTGATTTATGATTTGAGGAGAAAACTCTACACATTTACCTCTAACAAAAACTTTTTGAAACTCAGAGGACTTACCATTTGAACAATCCTCCTGAAGATTAACAATGAACTCTTTGACTAGAAGTTCATAACAGGGAGAGAGATCTGAGACTGTTTTGAATAGTCCTGCAGCAGAGATGAGGTCAATCAGTTCAGTGCACTCAAGTGCATTGCTGCTCAGTTCTCTTTCTAGGGCAACCCTTCTTTGGTACACATACTTCCATCTGTTAACACTAGAGACATGATGGAAAGATATGTTATCCAAGGGAGCTTCTGGAACAGCAGTTGAAGCCCTAGATGGTGCTGGTTTCTTCTTGAGAGGAGATGTTGGGACATCTGATTCAACATCTGAATCTGATGGTGTGACAGCTTTTCTCTTCTGGGTTTGGACTTTACTCCATGGTTTTGTTGGACCAAAGGTAGCTTTAGCCTTGCCTTTCTTTGGGGAGGCTTTCTTCTTCTCAGGAATTTCAGCTTCAGCTTGCATCTTTCCTTTCCTGGACCTGAGCCTTTTGGCTATGCTAGGTCTAACAGAGGCTATGATCTCTGCATCAGAGTCCTGCTCCAGGTTTACCACTGGAGGAGATTGAGCAGCCTCCTCTTCAGCTGGTTGATCAGCAGGGATTTGATCTACATTTGAGGCTTTGGTCTGATCCTCAGAGACTTCTTCATCATTTTCATTTGAGGCCTTATTCTGGTCCTCAGTTTGTTCCAAGTCAACATCAGATGAGTTCTTTTTCTTATCTTCAGATGTTCCAACATCTGTTGGGACATCTTGTTCTGCAGGAGTGTCCTCTGCAGCTTGAGCTTGTTCTTCTTGAGGTGCAGGCATGGTGTTCAAAGGAACAGAGATCCCACTCACCACTCTTTGTTCAAAGAGGATTTGGTTGACAATCTCCTTGATGGAATCATCAACATATTTTGAAGAGTTTGGGGGTCTGTTAGCAGGAGAGGGAATGCCTTTGGCTTTGCTTCGGACTTGATCTTTAGCTCTCTTTGGAGTTCTTGCCTTTTTAGTGTGAGAAGTGCTTCCCCTGAGTTCGTCCAATGGGGTTGGTTGCATTGGTACTACAGAGATGGGAGTGGCATGAACTACGTCTTCCTTGTTTAGAACTTCTTCAGTTGTGTTAGGATTTTGAGACATTGTTGAGGAAGATGGATGAACAGCTTTAGGGTTTATGATTTCTGAAGAATAGCTAGTTAATGTGATTCACTTGTGATAGTATGATGGGAATCTTGATAGCTGATTATAAACAGTTACTAAATAAGTAGCTGTTACAGTGCAAATGATTAGAGATGGAATTCCCAAGGATCTTGTCCAGACTGTTTTTGCCATCTGGAACTTATGCCATACAATGTCATATGACATGTTGGCACATCTCATTAACTTCTAAATATCACATAAACAGATTCCAAGTTTTCCCCTTAAGTTCTCAAATTGTGTAGCATCCAATGCTTTGGTAAAGATATCAGCTAACTGCAGATTTGTAGCTACATGTTCCAATGAAATCACCTTTTCTTCTATAAGATCTCTGATGAAATGATGTCTGATATCAATATGCTTGGTCCTGCTATGTTGGATAGGATTCTTTGATATGTTGATTTCACTTAAGTTGTCACAGTACAATGTCATGACATCCTGTGGGACATTGTACTCAGTGAGCATTTGCTTCATCCAAACCAACTGAGAACAACTGCTTCCAGCTGCTATATATTCAGCTTCAGCTGTAGACAAGGATACACAGTTTTGTTTCTTACTGAACCAGGAAATCAAGTTGTTTCCTAGAAAGAAACATCCTCCTAAAGTGCTTTTTCTGTCATCTGCACTTCCAGCCCAATCAGCATCACAGAAGCCAGTGAGAATTGGTTTACATCCATGAAAATACATTATGCCATAGTCACAAGTACCATTAACATATTTAAGAATTCTCTTGACTTGATTGAGATGACTGACTTTTGGATCAGCTTGATATCTTGCACATACACCTACTGCAAATGATATATCAGGTCTGCTAGCAGTCAAGTACAACAGGCTTCCAATCATACTTCTGTATAAGCTTTGATCTACACTCTCACCCTTTTCATCTTTAGTCAGCTTCAAATGTGTGGGGGCAGGAGTTCTCTTATGAGTAGCATTTTCCATTCCAAATTTCTTGACTATGTTCTTGGTATACTTGCTTTGAGAGATGAACATTGAGTCTTCCATTTGCTTTACTTGCAGACCAAGAAAGTAGGTTAACTCTCCTACTAGGCTCATTTCAAATTCAGATTCCATCTGCTTGACAAAATGTTTGACCATCCTGTCAGACATCCCACCAAACACAATGTCATCAACATATATTTGAGCAATCATGACATCTCCTTCTTCATATTTAACAAACAAGGTTTTGTCAATTCCACCTTTTCTGTATCCTTGTTTGATAAGAAATGTAGTTAGTCTTTCATACCATGCCCTTGGAGCTTGCTTCAGACCATAAAGTGCTTTCTTTAATTTGTATACATGATTTGGACAGCTTGGATCAACAAATCCTTTAGGCTGTTCTACATATACCTCTTCATTAAGATAACCATTAAGAAAGGCACTTTTCACATCCATTTGAAATAGCTTGAACTTTAAGATACAAGCAATTCCCAACAATAGTCTTATTGATTCAAGCCTTGCTACTGGTGCAAAGGTTTCATCAAAGTCTACCCCTTCAATTTGAGTGTATCCTTGAGCTACAAGTCTAGCTTTGTTCTTTGTAACAACTCCTTGTTCATTTGACTTGTTCTTATACACCCATTTTGTTCCAATCACATTTATGTCATCAGGTCTAGGAACAAGATTCCACACTTCATTCCTTGTAAATTGACCTAATTCATCTTGCATAGCACAAATCCAGTATTCATCAGTAAGAGCTTCCTTGACATTTTTAGGTTCTATTTTAGAAACAAAACAAGAACCTGAAATCACATCTCTTGATCTAGTGCTCACACCTCTGTTGGGATCACCAATTATTAAATCTTTGGGATGATCCTTCTGTATTCTGATGGAGGGAGGTTTGCTGGATTCTTCTGTCCTTGTATCAGATTGAGTGCAGTTATAATGGTCATCCTTTTCTTCAGCTTCAATCTTGATATCAGCAGATGTTCCAACATCTTCTGGGACATCTGTAGGAGCATCATCAATTATCACATTTATGGACTCCATGATAACCTTGGTTCTAGAATTAAATACTCTGTATGCTCTGCTGTTTATAGAGTATCCAAGGAAAATCCCTTCATCACTTTTAGGATCCATTTTTCTCCTTTGCTCCCTATCTGCCAGAATATAACAGTTACTTCCAAACACATGAAAGTACTTAACAGTGGGTTTTCTGCCCTTCCAGACTTCATATATTGTGGACAAAGTTCCTTTTCTTAAAGTAACTCTGTTATGGATGTAGCAGGCAGTGTTCATAGCTTCAGCCCAGAAATGCAGAGGTAACTTTTTAGCATGGATCATAGCTCTTGCTGATTCTTGAATAGTTCTATTCTTTCTTTCAACAATCCCATTCTGTTGAGGAGTGATAGGAGAAGAATATTCATGATTGATTCCTTCTGAAGAGCAGAAATCTAAGAACTTTTGATTCTTAAATTCCTTTCCATGATCACTTCTAATTCTGATCACACAGCTGGATTTTTCCCTTTGTAATCTTTGACATAATTCTTTGAATACATCAAATACATCAGACTTTTCTTTGATGAAATTTATCCATGTATATCTTGAAAAGTCATCAACCACCACATAGGCATACCTCTTACCACCAAGGCTTTCAACTTGCATAGGTCCCATAAGATCCATATGTAAAAGTTCCAAAACTTTGGAAGTTGTCAGATGTTGGAGCTTTGGATGGGACATCTTGGTTTGTTTGCCTATTTGACATTCACCACATATTTTGCCATCATCAATCTTCAGTTTAGGGATACCTCTTACAGCATCCATAGATATGATCTTCTTTATGCCTCTGAAATGAAGATGACCTAGTCTTTGGTGCCATAGTTTTACTTCTTCTTCTTTAGCTAGAGAGCAAGTTGAAGTGGGACTGAAGTCTAGTGGCTCCCACATGTAACAGTTGTCTTTAGACCTGGCTCCTTTCATGACAACTTCTTGTTCTTTGTTAGTCACTATGCATTCAGTTTTTGTGAAGTTTACACTGTATCCTTGATCACATAATTGACTTATACTGATCAGGTTAGCAGTTAAACCTTTAACTAGCAACACATCATCTAGTATTGGAACATCTTGACAGTCCAAGGTCCCAACTCCTTTGATTTCTCCTTTAGCTCCATCTCCAAATGTTACATACCTGGATGAATATGACTTTAAGTTTACTAGCAAGTTCTTCAATCCAGTCATGTGTCTTGAACATCCACTGTCAAAGTACCAGTCTTCTTTAGCTGATACTCTTAGTGATGTATGTGCTATATATGCAACATTTTTCCTTGCCCATTTGAGTTGAGATTTATTTTGATGCCTCTGCCCTGTGTGTTGTTCATCATTAGTTCTCCAAGATTGATTGTTGATCTTGTTCTTGGGTATGTGACTTTGATCAGTTTGAATGATGGCTTTTGGTCTCCACACTTTCTTGATGACCTCTGTCTTTTGCTTAGGAGATTGCTGATTTCTTTGATGTCTATGCAGCATTTTCTTGGTACCTTCTACTTTCTGCTTGGAAGGTTGCTGATACATCTGATTTGGATATCCATGTAGCTTATAACAGTGAGGTTTGATATGCCCAAATCTTCCACAGTGATGGCATCTCCATCTTTGATACTTCTTCTTCATTTTGTTCTTTCCAGAATGTTGAGACATCTGTTGGAACATTATGTTTGTTTTTGTGTTCTGATGTTGAAGCATCTGTTGGGACATCTTGTTTGACTGTGTAGTTTTTGAAGTAGTTTTACTAGAGCTGGCTTCATCTCTGTTATATCCCAGTCCACTTTTGTCCCCTGAATGCTTATTATTGCTGAGAATAACATCCAGTGTATTTGAGCTGCTGTTCAACATTCTAACAGATTTGGACATATGTTCCAACTTAGAGTTGAGAAGAGTTACTTCACTTTTCAAGGTGTCAATGATTACTTGATCACTTGCTTTTTCATCTTCTAATGCCTCATTCTGCTTTTTTAGCTTTATAACCTCACTGCATATTTCAGTGCTCCTTTTGTATAGATCTTTGAAAGCTTGCTCAAGATCTGCATAAGTAAGCTCTCCACAACTGGAATCACTATCATATTCACACAGTCCAGCTAAAGCAGTGATATGCTTAGCTGATTCTTCTTCTGAATCACCTCCTGAGTCTTCATCAGACCAGGTTACAGATAGTCCTTTCTTTTGCCTTTTTAAGTAGGTAGGACATTCCTTCTTGATGTGTCCATATCCTTCACATCCATGGCATTTGATTCCTTTTTCTTGACTGGTCTTTTCAGCAGTCATCTTTTCTCCCAAAGCTCCAGAAGTATTGGCTATATCCAAGATGTTCATGTAGAACTCATGAATTGATTCATCTTCCTTCATTCTCAAGTTTTCAAACTTGGTGGTGAGAAGTTGAAGTCTTGACATTTTTACTTTTGATGTTCCTTCATGAGTTGTTTTGAGAGTGTCCCAAACATCTTTGGCCAGCTCACAATGATGCACAAGTCTGAAAATGTTCCTATCAATGCCATTGAATAAGGCATTTAAGGCTTTTGAGTTGCCTAGTGCTGAGTCTTCTTCCTCCTTACTCCATTCTTCTTTAGGTTTCATCACTTTTGATCCATCTTTGGTGTCTTGGACAGGATGATCCCATCCAACATTTACTGCTCTCCATGCCCTGTTGTCAAGTAATCTTAAGAATGCAATCATTCTTGGCTTCCAGTAGTCATAATTAGATCCATCCATTATAGGTGGTCTATTTACTGACCCTATATCTCTGTCCATGTTACAGAATTTGTTTTCCCTAGATCTCACCCAGTATAAACAGGCAGGGTGCCTGCTTTGATGCCAATTGAAATTATGTGATCAGGTATGAGATGTCCTAAGAGATGTCCCAACACTTGATAGGACACTTGACAAATTTAACCAAAACTTAAATAGCCAGAAAAGTAAACAACACAGAAGTTTGTTAACCCAGTTCAGTGTATAACCACACCTACATCTGGAGGCTACCAAGCCAGGAGGAAATCCACTATAAGTAATATTAATTCTAGACTTAAACCACCCTGTTTAATCTATCACTTAATAACTACCCAATGCAATTTCTACCTAAGACACACCTTAGATAAGAGTACCCTACTCACTCCCCTCAATCACACAGTGATCAAGTTTACAAGTTTACTGAAATTGAAGACATCCTTCAAACAATACAGCTTGATCTTACTTCACAGTTTCAATCAAGTCACAAATGCACTTTTGCTTAAAAGCTCATAAAGTGGTACATAAAACACAACCTGCTATTAAAACACTAGACACCCTATTTTATCTTCTGAAATTCTTACTCAATTCTATGAGTTTCTGTTGATTAAATAGGTATCTGAATTTTGGGCTTTCTGTAGAATGATCCAGCCCTAATGCGTAGCAGCTTCCACCTTGAATTAGGGTTTGTTACCTCCTAGATTCTAGGTGCTTTAGGTCTTCTGTTTTAATCTGAATCTTCAATATAAAACTCCCTACAGATGCGCCTTGTTCTGTTTTTATCCATCATTAATTAATTCCAGATAACTCTCCTTAAATATCTCTGATCAGTTAATCATTAATTAATTCTGGTAGCAGGTCTGAGATGTCTCAACATCTGTTGGGACATCCTGAAAAACTGAACTTAAGTTATTTACACAATGTCCCAACATCTGATGAGACATCCTGAAATAAGTTCATATACTCTGTTTGATAATGTCCCAACATCTGATAGGACATTCTGAACTGAATTCAACATTTCTTGTTGGTCAAAAATTCTGCCAATTCTTAAACATCTACATTTGGGCCATTCCCATCTATCGGGAGCGACAGAACGGAAAAATCATAAATAAATGACAAGTGTCAGCCTGCATGCAACTTCTTTTCCTGAACCTTCCATGTGTCCAACTGTCAAAGGTTGCCACTTTTTAAATTTGAATTCTCTCCTTTGGTGACGAAACCTTGCGCCTCTTAATTTGTCGAAGTCTCAAAGAAGAAAGAACCCTTTCAAAATCTGCCAAATAATGCTTCTGTCAAACAACTCTTCTCTGTCGAAATGTCGAAAGATACCCTTATCTTGTCAAATGCCCAGCTACAAACAATTTTCCAAACTTATCCTGCCAGAATACTATTTGTCCTTTTGTCGAAGCATTGGAGCTTTTAACCTTGTCAACATTTCTTGAATTTCTTCACTTTCATTATTCTTCAACAGAGATGGCTTCAAGTTCCAAATTTCAACATGTAGAAATTATGAGCTTACAAATTGCCCCCCAGCAAAGATGTTTTCGACTAGTTCTGGAGAAATATCTTTTGCTGTCGAAATGACTTTTGACATCCTGTCAGTCTCATTTATTGTAAAGTGACTTTGTTGAGTCCCAAGAAAACACCATGATCTCCACTTTCTGAAAAACGTCACGTCTAGCCCACGTTTACACAACCTTCCATAACCCTATATTCTAGCTAAATCATGGCTCCCTACCAACCGTCACTTTCAATTATCACCATTGGATCAAACGCCTGTCCCCCATCTTTCAAACTGAAAAGTCTTTCCTCTTCTATTTTTATTATTATTATTTTATTATATATATATTTTTTTATCTTCTCAACTTCTATAAATACCACCTTCAAAAACTTTTCTTCTTTTTCACATCCTCAAAAACTCTTCTCCTACCTAACGCAGAAACTCCATTAAAAACCCTTTTCAAAGCTTTCTGCTCCTCCAACTTCTCATCTCCTCAAAACAATGGCTCCTCCAAAAACTGTTGCTGAACGTAGTGCCAAGAAGACAAAGAAAACAGCTGACCTTCCTCCTGCTCATACACTATCTGGACCCATGCAAGTGCAGCAACAACAATACATCCCAGAACCCCCCAAATGAGACGGAGAAAGCAAGCATCTACAGATCTCAGGTAATGATCCCTATCTCAGTTTCTGGAGTTCACCATGCCATTATAGGTCCCATATTTGATCCTAATGCTGACCCCAATCGCTTGAAAGATTTTTATCCTTGCTACTCTGCTTCCAAACCAATAGCTGCTAATAAAAACCCTAGGCCTGTCGAAACAACATCTAAGAAACCTGAAATTCCCATAGCTTCGACAGAAATAGATTTGTCTTATTTGAATCAAACTAGGATTTTTAGGATCCCCCCTCTAACTAAAGATCCTTCAGACTACTTAGCTTGGCTCACTAGAGTCGAAAGGGTCAAAGAGAAATTCTGGAAGAAAACTGGCATCTACGACCTGATCCAACTGTCGAAGGAAGGTCCACGCTATTGCCAGAACATGTTGCTGGCCTCTTTGTATTTCTGGGATAGTACCTTCAACACTTTCCACCTACCCTGTGGTATGGTTACTCCTACCCTTTTCGACATAGCAGCCATCACTGGCCTCAATCCTTTAGGAGAAATTTTCAACCCTGAACATTTAAATAAAGACCCCATAGGCTTCGACACCAAGCATGCTGGATATTCCGTCTTTATCACTCATCACCAAGGCGAAGACAATGAGGAAGTATCTGACAGAGAGCACATTGCTTTCCTTACTCTGTGGTTAGCTAAATTCGTCTTCTGCACTAGGTCACTCCAGGTTGCCAGAAGTTATATTATCATGGCTAATCAACTTCATAATGGAGTTGCATTCTGCCTGAGTGAATTGCTTCTGGCAAACCTCTACGAATCTTTGAGTGAGAGTGTGAGTAATTTAAAAACCCTCAAGGACAAAGGAAATATCAGTCTCACAGGCCCCTTCTGGCTCCTACAATTATGGTTGAACGCAACCTTCGAAGCCTGCATCCCTGTCAAGATGTCAGTTGACGAAGAAGAGGTGAAAGAAAGGCGCGTCGAATGGCCTAGGTTAGTCCAACTAACACCTACTGATGACAACATAGGTATTCGACAAGCATTCACCAGTTACATCATGATGTTCGCCAAACGTTATAAGTTCACTCCCTCTATGGCACCATTTGCCATCAGAACTGTGGGTCCCAGATGGTTCACAAGACAACTCCCAGTGGAAAACCAGAAAGAAAAAGACTCTTATATATCCATCTGGGAGGCTTTCCTTATGCCAAGGCACCTTTTCTCCCACCACAGTCTCAACAACACTAAAGTGTATCTCATTTTCTACCAACCTAACCTGGTGGCTAGACAATTTGGGCTAATACAAACGAAGACGAAACCCATTTATCACAAAAAAGGCTCTATTCTGTTCTACAACTCATTTCAAAATTTCGAAAGAAGTTTAGAATTGTACAACAAATTCTTCGACGCATCTCTGGAAGTTTACCCCACCATCTTTCGACCAAGCTTCCTATGCACTGAAGACTTCGACGTTTGGTGGAAGGAGTATTATATTAACAAATTCTTTGATGTAGCAACTTTCACCACTCTCCTGACGAACGCTTTTTCTTTTGTGCAGGATAAGAAGAAAAAAGGTACAAATAAACATATCAAAGAAATTCAAAAATTTCAAAAGTATTTTGAAACTATTTACAGGCCCAGTGATCTTCGTCGAACCATATGTGAAGCAGCAGTAACTTTAAAACAAAAATTTACAGAAAAATTGGATAGGTTGGAGGTGCCTTCGTACATTCCAACACATGCACGTTACAACTTTGCTTTCACCTCCTTTCCTCCAAGGTTTCCCCCACTCCCTTCTGCAGAATTTGGTGTGGCCTTGTGCCCTCCATTCCTAGATTGGTTTGTGTGTGGATCTGATTTAAAACTGCTTCGCGAGTCCAGCAAGAAACTTGCCGAACGTGTGGTTCCGACGAAATATCACTTGGGCAACTTCCCTGGGCACCTTCATGTTGGGATAGAACATGTTAGTGTGGAAGAACCCATTCTTGAAGGTGTCGAAGAAATTACATTCCTCCTCTTATTTCTACATCATTTTATTTTTTATATCAATGTTCATGCAATTATTTCTCTTTCAGCTGTTAGAATTGTCAAGAAAACTGCTGGTGAAGGAACCTCCTCCAAGACAGTCGAAAAATCACCCATAGCTGCCAAAAAGGTTTCGACGAATAAAAAACACCTCCTTCTTATTTATGTATTTCAATATTCCTTTATACTGAATATCTCTTCTTTTTGCATACTTCAGGTAACCCGTACACCAGCCAAGAAAAGAAAACAAGAAGAAAAGGAGACGAGTGTCGAAGAGTCTGAGGATGAATCTCCTGAACCTCAACCTCTGAAAAGAAACAAAGGTATGAAAATAAAAATAGTGGCTTCCCAAAGATCCATAGTTCGCAGATGAACTCCTCCTGCCAGTCCAACCAACAAAATCCCCTCAAGAAGTGAGAAAAGTGGGGACTCAAGCATTCACATTGAGATCCCTCAGGTATTAAATTTCGACTGACAATATTCCTAGTCTTAACTGCATATATTTTTATCTTAAACTCCCCTTTTATGTTCTCTTCAGGTTGTTATTGATGTCGAAGAAACTTCTAAAGTCCAAGAAGAAGTTATCCCTTCTGACTCTGAGAAAACTTTGGCTGAAAGGCTTCAAGAAGAGGCCACCCCAGATGCAGGTGTCTATGGACCTCAAACTTTCGACGAATTCGACATTAGTGACTCTGAGTCTTCTGGCAATACTTCTCCCCTTCGCCCAGACTTTACTGTGGAGGAAAAGACAGCTCCAGACCAGGATGTTCCAACTCAAGGACCAGTTACTGCAACAGAAGTTGAAGAAGCTGCTTCAGGCCAGGACGCACAAGCTCAAGGGCCCACTGACACCACAGAGGCTGACAAAGAAATCGTCGAAGAAGAAGTTGATCTATCAAATCAACCAGAAACCAACTTGAACCCTGGAGGAAGTACTCAAACTATTCATACTCCACCAGAAGTTCCTACAGAAACCCCTTTGGATACTGGTTCGACAAGCTTGTCGCATGAGGAAATTGAGAGCTTGAAAGTAAGAAAGCCTTTGGAATATTTAAAAGCTTTACTCAGTTCCAGGTACAACTTCCAAGACTCTTCACACAGCAGTTCGACAGCTTCAGGGGCTACTTCTGACATTCCACCCATCAGTGCCATCATGAATGAGATTAAGGTAAAAATCCTTGGGGTGGACCTGTTTGAGACTCTGGCTGAAAACCCTTCTGCACAGTATGACTTAAAGAAACTCCTGAAACGGGCCTATCTGCTGGAGGCTTCGACTGAAGAGAGTCGTCTGGTGATGGACCTGATGTCAATGATTGATTCTGTAAGTGCTGACTTGGTTCGTCAAAAGGAATTTTCTCAAAACATCACAGCCAAATCTGAAGAACAAGTCTCAGAATGGAATATCGTAGCTTCTTCGACAGAGAAAATTTAAGAGCTGAACAAGCTTTCTGAAGATTACACCAAAGCTGCTGCTTTTTGCACCCCAAAATTTGCCCTCACAATACAAGACTTTGTGTGCTAAGAAGGTTCACAAGGTTCACAAGATTCACAATGCTTTCAAGACCTTTCATGAGGTTCATGAAGTCTACAAGTCACTTCATGAAGGTTCACAAGGTTCACAAGATTCACAATGTTTACAAGACCTGTCATGAGGTTCATGAAGTCTACAAGTCACTTTATGAGGTTCACAAGGTTCACAATACCTCCCACAAGGTTCACAAGACATCTTATGATGGTTCACAAGGTTCACAAAGTTCACAATTGGTCAGAAGAGTTGACAATTCCCTCAGACAATGCACCTCCTAAGTAGTGTATCCAAAACTAGGGATTTGACTTTAATCAGTCTAATTGGACTTCCAAGACTTCAAGTGAGATTCATAACATCTTATATGTGTTTAAGAACCCCCATGACAAGATTCAAGACTTTTCTCAAAAGTTTGCTCAATCAGATGATCAGATAAGTCAAAATCAGTCAAAGTAGTTAAAAAGTCAAATTGAGGTCAACTGTGGTCAAACCAAAGTCAAACTTCATGATTTTTTTGCCAACATCAAGTATATGAAGTAAAATTCATCATTTGATCAAGGGTTGATCATTATTCATCAAGGAGATTTCAGATCATCAAGAATCAAGAGTTTCTAAATTAGGGTTTCCTCAGAAAAAGTCAACTGAACTTTGACCAGTCATAACTTTCACATGCTTAATCACCAAGTCTCCATCCAAATCTCATTTTGAAGGAAGTTTAATTCTCTAAAACTTTGTGTCTCACAAGCCAAGCCTAAAAATGCTTCATTTGGAAGGTATGAGCTAAGACATTATAGGTCCTTTTGAAAGTCAACAACTTCAAAAGGGCATAACTTGAGATTGGTAAATGATATGGACATGAAACCAGTGGGGTTGTTTAAAGGACTCTTCAAGCATTCCAAAATGTCCAAGAACACCCTCATAGCATTAAAATTGAAGGATATGTGCCCTTGCAAAGTTGGGAAATTTTGGGTTGGTTTATGATGAAAATGGAGGTCTAAAACCAATTTCTTCCAAATGGGCTTGCCAAATGATGACCCAACCCATACAATAACTTCATGCACGACCCAAGTCAATAAAAATCAGATTTTTTATTATTTTATTTTGATTTATTTTGATTTAATTCATTAAAAATCATTTTAAATAAAAATAAAATATGAAAATGTAAGATTTGAATTGGATTAAGCTTCTAGAAAATCATAAATTTGATTAGAATTGAAGTGGGAAGAAAATCATGAGGATTAGCCAAAAATAGCAAGTGTTCATACAAGAATATTTGATTTTTAAGGCATGATCATTTTGAATCTTTTCATATCAAATTTTCCACACAATGACTTAATTTTTTAACCTAAATTCATTGTCCTATAAGTACATAACACAACCCTAACCAAAGCCACGAATTTTCTGCCTCCCAAGAGTAAGTTCCATAAGTCAAAAAACCTCTCCACAACTCACATTCGGTTTTGAATTTCCAGGGCATTTGAAGGTATTTGAAGCACATAGCCATGATCACTGAATACCATTGAGTGAAAACCAATACTCATATGCATCCCAAACATGCCATATCATGCTAACCGAATCGTATTTGTTCTTGAATATAAATTTTTCGATTTCACTAATTCATTGCATTTTAATGAATTTTGGTTGTCTAATCTTATTTGTGATGATGTGTAGAATGTTTCTGGGCAAAGAAATCAAAGAAACCATGAGAAACCCGTGACATGCCATGTTTAGGGTTTAGAACTCCAAAATAGGGTTATTCGATTCACGCAATATAAATGAATTCTATGGGCATAATTGGATTGTGCAGGTTGTAAGAGATTCAAAGATGTCTCTAATTTGATAAAATGTTGTTGTTTGATGGTGGTTTGAAATTCGCAGGTTTAAAGTGCAGGAAAATTCGCAGGTATTTTCCCAGATAATTTCGCAGGAAAACCTGCGAATTCAAGGAAGAAGATGAAGTTATGCTGGCGCCAAAAATTCAAGTTTAAAAACTGTTTTAAAATATTATGAATTAATCCTGTTTGTATTTCACAAGCACGCGCTTGTCCTAGTGGAAAGTCAGGCATGCGTATTATGAGAAGGCAGGGGATCGAATCCTGGCTGTGACAATATTTTTGCGTTTTTCTCTTTTATTCACTGAATATAATATATTATCAAATGTTGTTGGTTATTAAACAGACGCGCTCACCCAGCAGGATTGGTAATGTGTATATGTGTTTGTTTGAGAGGTCTTGGGTTCGATCCTCCCCCAGGCCTTTTGCTTTTTTCATTATTTTTCTGATTTTCCAGGTTTAAAGAACAAAACCAAGGTGTATCCATTCTTCTTGCACCACTAGCGTGCAGCTCAGTTGGCAAACCTCTTCATTATCCAGGTTAGGGACCTGGGTTCAAATCCCAGGTCCTGTTTTTTTTTTTTATTTCTTATTTTCTTTTCTTATATTTTCTATTATTTTCTATATTATATTAAAATGATTTCTAAATTACAAAATGCATATATTATATTTTCTAAATTCTAAAAAATATATTTTCTAAATTCCAAAATTAGTTTTTATTATTATGTATTTAAATTATAAAATGTATATATGTATTATTTGGTTAAATAAATTATTATTCTTAATTAAATCCTAATTATATTTTACAAACTTATAAACCCTAATATATTATTTTCCAAACAATTAAAAAAAAAACCTAATTTTATCTTATGATTTAAATTTCTAATTTTTTTTGTAAATGTAATTATTATGTACATATTTTATTTAATATAAGTAATTTTTTTTTTTTGTAAATATAATTATAATCTATTTTCTTTATATAATATGTAAATATTTCTATAATTTGTTTATAATCTAAATTATATATATAAATAATTTTTTTTAGAAATAATTGAATCTATGCTAATCTTGTGATTATAATATGTTAAAAATAATTTAATAATTTGTATATAATTCAAAATTACTTAATTGTTCATATTTTCTTTTATAATTGTCCATATTAAAATCTAATTCTTTTAATTATTATTATTACTAATCATGCTTATTACTAATCCATTTATTTTTTTTATTATGCTTATTATTATTATTTCACTAACCTTATTTATTTTTAACCCCTATTATAATTATTATTGCTTATTTATTTATTTTACTTATTATTTATATTTTGCTTATTTATTTATTTTTGCTATTTAAATTGCTTTATTATTATGTAAATGCTCCTTGGTGTAATTTTTTGTAATATTTAAATTATTTAATTTTCATGCTATGGTTAGTAAAATAGGGAGTGTAAACATGTATTATATTTAAAAATTGAATTTAGGTCATTTAAATTATAAGATAAATACAAAATTAACACTCACATACGTAAGTCGATCTTTGATCGCCATCTCACTTTCTAGGGTTGCCTCTCAATGTTGCCTATTCAAAAAGGTCAAGTAGGGTGTATAAAGCAAAGTCCCTTAAAAGAAAAGTCATCTAGTCCCTTCATAATCAAAGATCAAGTCCCTTAATGGTTGCCTTTCAATATGATCTTGTCCCTTTCGAATAATGATGACAGTCCCTCCAAAAAAAATGCTTAATACACCCTACAGTTGCCTTCATTAAACAGATGTCCCTCATTTGTCCCACACATCCAAGGTAATGACTACCTATTCCTTAATAATAGGGATAGTCTTACCATTTAAAGGATTCAAGAACAGAAAGACTTAAATTTTAGGGTAGGTTCCTCATAGTCACTTGCTCACTACTTAAAAATTTCTCAAACATTTCACAATTTCAAACAATTTCCAAACACAAGTTTTTTACGCATCCGTACATGGATCATTATCAAACTCTTATGAAAATTTCTATTCACACACTTCACATTTTCAAAAAAACATTTTAAAGTGAGCTAAGTAACTAAGAGCCCATGGATAACCATGGATGTAAAGGGTGCTAACACCTTCCCTTTACATAACCTACCCCCCGGACCCAAAAATCTTTTAAAAAGGTCTTTCCTGTTCTTTTATGCCTTTCCTTTGGATAAAATAAAAGTCGGTGGTGACTCTTGCTATCCGCAACATAACTAAAGTCAGTTCTCCCACCGTGTTACAGAACTGGCGACTCTGCTGGGGACATATATTAAAGAGGGGTACCCTTAGCAATTAGATCACTTTAAAATTGTTTGCCTTGTTTGCTTTATACTTACTTGTTGGGCTCTTATGTGTGAAAGATCCTAACCCGGATCTAGTGTACCTTAGGTAAATGGCAATAGACCAAGGAAACTGTATGGCGTATACCGATATGGTTGATCTGGTGGCCATAGTTAGTGTGACTTCTTGGTTGGTGCTTATGTTCCTTAAGTCAAGTTGAGGATAATATGAGGCTGCCATATGTTGTCAATACACTAACTAACTTTTAGAACCCTAGTTATCCCATCTTGGCCTTTAGAAAGTAGTGAGGTAACCGGCTTTGGTGCAGACTGAAGTTGGTTGACACTCGATACTACGCTCATTGAGATCCTAAACTTGGAGGGTTTTGGTTGGCAAGTAAGTTGCCTTCTGAACAACCACCCTTGTGAAGGATCAATGATATTGAGATCCCTTAGAACCTGGTTACTTTTGTAGGACAGGATGAACCATCTAACTTCAGGGGAGGGTATTTACCTTTAAACCTCATGCAAGCCTTCAAACCTAGGGCTATTGTGTGACTTGTTTGTGTGTGCCACATGTTTGTTATTGAGCATAACATCATGACATCATCATGCATCATAAGCATAGCATTTTCACTAACCATTTCAAGGACCAAAGGATTTATCTTTGTTCTTTGTTGCAGGTCATGGCTTCTACTCGTAGAAACACCATCAGGATCAACTTTGTGGGCATACCTGCCAAGCTTAAAGAATTGGTTTCTCAAGTGTCTGATCATTCCCGGTTCATCAAGAGACATGGTCACCTGCTGGACCTAGTCACTTCAGGGTTCAATGAAGACATGATGAGTGTCCTATTTCAGTTCTTTGACCCTAAGCACCATTGCTTTACATTCCCTGATTATCAGCTGGTTCCAACCATGGAGGAGTTCTCTAAACTTCTGGGTATACCTGTTCTTGATCAAAGACCCTTCACAGGTTTGGAGAAGGAGCTTAAACCAGAGGTTATTGCTGCAGCTCTACATCTGAAGAAGTTTGACATTGTTCTAGAAACGAGAAGCGGAGTTAAGGGTATTCTTGCCAAGGTATTAATGGATAAAGCTCAAATGTTCTTGAAGGCCATGAGCTATGATGCTTTTGAGGAGATCTTAGCCTTACTGATTTATGGCTTAGTATTGTTCCCCAATCCAGATCAGTTCATAGATGTTCATGCCATCAACATATTCCTGAGTCACAATCCAGTGCCTACATTTCTTGGAGATATCTTGCATTCTCTTCACACCCGTACTACAAGGGCAAGAGGAACTTTGATGTGCTGCATACCCTTGCTTTCTAGGTGGTTTATTTCTCACCTTCCTCGCTCAGTAATGAAGAATGAGCAAGGGTTCAGATGGTCCAAGAGGATCATGTCACTTTCTCACTCAGATATCCATTGGTGCTCCAGATCTATGGAGAATATCACTATCATTGACCGTTGTGGGGAGTTTCCTAATGTGCCACTTCTAGGCATAAGAGGAGGCATCACCTACAACCCCTCTTTAGCTTTACGACAGTTTGGTTACGCTCGGAGTGATGGCCCACATGACATGTTGATTCAAGGCATTGTGTTTGACTACGACAACGATCTTCAGGGTTACCGTCAGAGGTTTATACGAGCCTGAGGAAAAGTAAACAGGGTTGACAGCAAGACACTTGAGCCTAAGTACACTATTCCTATGGAGGCTTATCTCAGATGGGTGCGATCTCGTGCTCAGAATCCTGGAACTAACAAAGCAACTTCATGAGGAACGGAATCTCAACTCATACCTCAACACA
Source organism: Lathyrus aphaca (assembly GCA_963966055.1). Lineage (NCBI taxonomy): Eukaryota > Viridiplantae > Streptophyta > Magnoliopsida > Fabales > Fabaceae > Lathyrus > Lathyrus aphaca. The sequence goes on from OZ014521.1 coordinate 491,840,780, forward strand.
AAGAGGAAACGTCCATGGGAGACTTAAAACCCCATCTTTTGTACTTATTTCATTTTCATTTTTGTAAGCCCAAGAGGCAAAACAAATTTATTACTAATAAAAGTTTACCTTCTTGTTTGTTTAAGCAAATTTAAATCCTGCGTTCCTTGAAAACATCGCATATGCATTCACATATCATTTCATTACATCACAGGTTTATAATTGTGCACAGGTTTCTCATCTTCTCGCTGTTTATTTCAGCAATGGCTCTTGAACAATCAGTTAAGGATCTCCAGACACAAAATGCACAGTTCCAAGAGCTGATCTTGAACCTGTCCAAGGGGCAAGATGAATTGAAGGCACTGCTGGCCATGACGACTAAGAAGACTAGAAGGTCAGCTGGTTTGATCAACATGGGAAGAAGGTTCAAAGGTCTTTCCAAGACCAAAGAACCAGCTGAAGACTATGAATCTGAAGAGTCTGAAAGAGAGGGAGGCAGTCTCCACAACACTATGGGGGACTCTGATTCTGAGGCTAATTACTACCATGAGCCTAGTGAAGACAAATTCAAGATGCTGGTGGATAGGATGGATGCTATGGAGTTGCAGAAATCATCTGGGCTGGATTTTGAGGATTTGAGTTTGATATCTGGGGTAGTCATACCCATTGGTTTCAAGGTTCCTACCTTTGTTGTTTATGATGGGGTCTCTTGTCCCAAGCTGCATCTGAGGTCTTATGTCAGAAGAATTCAACCTCACACTGCTGATAAGAAATTGTGGATCCATTTTTTTCAAGAGAACTTATCTGGAGCTCAGTTGGAGTGGTATTATCAATTAGAGAGTGTCAACATCAGGGATTGGAATGATCTTGCTGAAGCTTTCTATAAGCAGTATCAATACAATGCTGACTTAGCTCCCACTCGCATGCAGCTGCAAAGCATGTCCATGGGTGCCAAAGAAAGTTTTAAGGAGTATGCTCAGAAGTGGAGAGATTTAGCTGGAAGAGTACAACCCCCTTTGACTGACAGGGAATTGGTTGATATGTTCATGTGTACGCTGAATGGTCCGTTTTACAGTCATCTCATTGGAAGCTCATCATCTGGCTTCACTGAGTTGATCATGACAGGAGAGCGAGTAGAAAATGGTATAAAGAATGGAAAGATCCAAGTGGGCACTTCTTCATCTGGTGCTGCAAAGAAGCCTCCCACTGGAAAGAAAGAATCCAATGCTGTTTATGGTCAACCTGATCGTAATAGAAGGCATCAGTCTGTTAGTGCAGTTCATATTTCAAATCCAACTCCTGCAACAACAGAGCAGCCACAGGGCAACCAATAGAGGGCTAGAAGGCAGTTCACGAAGATCAACATGTCAATGGCTCAGGCATTACAACACTTGTTGAAGGCTGAACTTATTACTTTGAAAGAGGCTCCTCAGAATCCTAATGTTACCTCTCCCAGGTATAATCCCAATGCACGATGTGCATATCATTCAAACTGTCAGGGACATGATACTAACAACTGTTGGATCTTGAAGAACAAAATTCAAGATATGATTGATGCTGGAGAAATTTTGTTTGACCCTCCGGGTACTCCAAATGTGATTACTGCTCCAATGCCAAATCACGAGAAGACTGTCAATGCCATTGATGAAGATCTACATATCTATTCAGTTGCGGAGTTGACTACACCATTGTCTGTTATCAAGAAGAAGTTAGTACAAGCTGGGTTCTTTCCAGGTTGTCGTGAAGATTGTTTGTACTGTACCTATAAGCCGGATAGTTGCTGGAGATTGAGAGATGGAATTCAGCGTCTCATGGACAAGTATACTATAGTGTTTGAGAGGACCCCATCGTCTGTAGAAAGTATGGTAGAGCATATTACTAGAGGTAAGAAGATTTAAGAGGTTGATATGGTTGACAAAGTGCCAGTGAGAATCACTTCCAAGGGACCTATTAAAATCACCCATCAGGGTCCAATCAAGATTACTGCTGAAGGTCCCGTGAAAGTTGTTGCTGAAGCCAGAGTGGCTCCTATGGTCATTACTACTCCTGGTCCTATTCCGTATACGTCTGATAAAGCTGTGCCTTGGCACTATGGATCTGATGTTTACATCCATGGTGTTAAGCAAGAGCCCTTAGCTGATATGCCTGTTGATGTTGACAATATTGCTGGATCTAGTAAGATCACACGTAGTGGAAGAGTCTTCTCACCTCCAGTCACTTCCAAGAATGCAACTACTCCTGCTGCTACTTCCACCACTGATGCTCGGGGCAAAGGTCCTGTTATTGAGCCTATACCTACTGATGTGCCAGCTGTTGATGATCTTTCTAAGTAGATGGAAGAAGTATTGAAAATCATTCGCAAGAGTGATTATGACATTATTGATCAGTTGGGGCATACTCCCTCAAAGATTTCTATGTTGTCCTTGTTGTTATGTTCTGAGGCTCATGCTAAAGCCTTGATCAAGTTTTTGAAGACTGCTCATGTACCCAATGCTATTTCTGTTGACCAGTTTGAGAATTGTGTTGCCCACCTGACCTATGATAATGGGTTAGGGTTTTCCGATGCTGATTTGACCCCTGCCAAGAGGGATCATAACAGGGCCTTGCATATCTCAATTGAATGCAGGGGCACTACCCTGTCACATGTATTGATAGACAATGGTTCCTCTCTGAATGTGTTACCCAAGGAAGTCCTGAATAAGCTGAGTCCTGAAGATGCTGTGCTGAAGCCCAGTAATATTGTGGTGAAAGCTTTTGATGGTTCTAGAAGAGTAGTGCATGGGGTAATTGATCTACCAATCAAAGTTGGGTCACAGGTTTTTACTGCTACATTTTTTGTGATGGATATTCGTCCTTCATACTCTTGTCTAATTGGTCGTCCCTGGATCCATGGGGCAGGTGCTGTAACCTCTACACTGCATCAGAAGCTGAGATATCCGGTGGAAGGAAAGGTTGTTACCGTCTATGGAGAAGAAGAATACTTTGTCAGCCATGTGAATACCTTCAAGTATCTGGAAATGGAAGGTGAATACATTGAAACTCCGTGTCAGACATTCGAAGTGGTTCCTTGGATTGTTAATGATTATGTAGCTCCTCCTGTTGCGAAGAAAGTTCCTGTGGTTAACAGGGTACCTCCAACAATGGCAATGGCCTCCCTCAATGATGCTAGAGCTGTGGTGGATGAAGGTGGTTGTACTATTTGGGGTCAGCTTCCTGATATTCCATACAAGTCTGACAAATTTGGTTTGGGTTTCACTGCAGAGTCCCAGAAGGCTGTTCGTCGTGCTCGTGCTGTTCGTATCACCAATCAGGGGGTTATGAAAGATCAGATCAATGTTGTAGGAGACTATGATGAAGACTACAATCTGGATGCTTGGATTTTTCCTATTGTGGGTGCTGGACTCAATAATTGGAAAGCTGAAGATGTTATCCCTATCTCCTTTAGTCAGGAGTAAATACTATTATTGTGTTGTTATATTTTAAATCTGTAATTTCTTGAACAATAAAACTTTCAAGCCTTGTGCCTTACCCGGGGCATAATGGTGTGCTTGTTACGGGCTGTCATTTCATTTGCATACTTCATTCAATAAAATCAGTGGACGTTTTGTTTTCGCAAATATTGTGTTCCTTGTCTTTCTTTTCTTTTACTTTTGCTTTATCAGCTATGTGTTCTTACACACACCCACGTCACTAAAATGCAGAACCTCATCCACTCTGGATCCTGTTGATAACAGTTCTACTATTGCCAATTATAATTTCGAGAATCCGATCTATCAAACTGAAGACGGAAATGAGGACGATTGTGAAGTACCTGTAGAGCTTGCTAGGTTGTTACAACAAGAAGAGAAAGCCATACAGCCACATGAAGAGCCAGTCGAAGTTGTGAATCTGGGAACTGAAGAAAACAGGAAAGAAGTCAAGATAGGGGCTGACTTAGAGGACAGTGTCAAGAACATGTTGATTCAGATGTTACGTGACTATGTGGAGATCTTTGCTTGGTCTTATGAAGATATGCCAGGGTTGGATACATACATTGTGGTTCACCGTTTACCAGTAAAAGAAGATTGTCGTCCAAAGAAGCAGAAGGTTCGTCGTATGCGTCCTGAAATGTCAGAAAAGATCAAAGCAGAGGTAATGAAACCGTTCAATGCAGGGTTCTTAGCAGTGACTTCTTATCCTCAGTGGGTTGCAAATGTGGTACCAGTTCCTAAGAAAGATGGTAAGGTACGTATGTGTGTGGACTACAGAGATTTGAACAAGGCTAGCCCCAAAGATGATTTTCCACTTCCTCATATTGATGTTCTGGTAGACAACACTGCTCAGCATAAGGTGTTCTCTTTTATGGATGGTTTCTCTGGTTACAATCAAATCAAGATGGCACCTGAAGATATGGAGAAGACAACATTTGTTACACAGTGGGGCACTTTTTGTTATAAGGTGATGCCATTTGGTTTGAAGAATGCAGGGGCAACATATCAGCGTGCTATGGTGGCTTTGTTTCATGATATGATTCATCATGAGATAGAGGTATATGTAGATGATATGATAGCCAGATCTCAGAATGAAGAGAAACATCTTGATCATCTGCATAAGTTGTTTGAGAGGTTGAAGAAATACAAGCTGAGATTGAACCCAAACAAGTGTACTTTTGGAGTTAGATCTGGAAAACTCCTGGGTTTCATTGTCAGTGGAAAAGGTATTGAAGTGGATCCTGCAAAAGTGAAAGCTATACGAGAGATGCCAGCTCCCCGTACTGAGAAGGAAGACAGAGGTTTCTTGGGACGACTGAATTACATTGCAAGATTTATTTCCCAATTAACTGCCATCTGTGAGCCAATCTTTAAGTTGCTAAAGAAAGATCAGGTGATGGAATGGAATGATGAGTGCCAGACTGCCTTTGATGAAATCAAGAGATATCTGCTAGAACCTCTAATTTTGATGCCACCGGTTGATGGAAGACCCTTGATTATGTACTTAACAGTGTTAGACAACTCAATGGGGTGTGTGTTGGGGCAACATGACGAGTCTGGTCGAAAAGAGCAGGCAATATACTACCTTAGCAAAAAGTTTACCGACTGTGAAACAAGATACTCACTGCTCGAGAAAACTTGATGCGCTTTGGCATGGGATGCTCGCCGACTAAGACAGTATATGTTGACTCATACTACCTTATTGATTTCAAAGATGGATCCAATCAAGTACATATTTGAGAAACCTGCTCTCTCCGGAAGAATTGCAAGATGGCAAATGATCTTGACATAATATGACATACAGTATACTACTCAGAAGGCCATCAAAGGAAGTGTTGTAGCAGATCATTTGTCTCATCAAGCAGTAGATGATTACCAGTCAATGAGTTTTGAGTTCCCTGATGAAGACATTATGATTATTACCAAAGAACCTGGACAATATGACGGACCTGAACAAGGATCCCGATGGACTATGGTTTTTGATGGTGCCTCTAATGCACTTGGTAATGGTGTTGGTGTTGTGATTAGTTCCCCTGAAGGTTGTCATACCCCGATTACTGCCAGACTTTGTTTCTATTGCACCAATAACATGGCTGAGTATGAGGCATGTATCCTGGGTATTAAAGCTGCTATTGATATGAAGATTCAGTTCCTTGATGTGTATGGAGATTCAGCCCTGGTAGTTAGTCAGATTAAAGGAAATTGGGATACCAAGCATGATAATCTCATTCCTTACAGAGAGCATGTGTTGTCTTTGATCCCACATTTCAAAGAGATTACCTTTGGACATATTCCACGAAGAGAGAATCAATTGGCAGATGCATTAGCCACCATGGCATCTATGTTTGAGATCAGCTGGGATGATGAAGCTCCCAAGATTACTATTGATAGATTTGAGAAGCCTACATACTGCAATGAGATTGACACAGAAGGGGCAGAGGAGAAGCCTTGGTTCTATGAGGTGAAAAGATATCTTGAAGCTCAGGATTTCCCTGAAGGGGCATCTGTCAAAGATAGGAAGTTTCTGAGAAGGTTTTCTGCTAAGTTCTTCTTGAGTAATGGCATTTTGTACAAGCGCAATCATGATTCAATTATGCTTCGTTGTGTGGATAAGAAGGAAGCAATTGAGATTATGGAAGATATGCATGATGGGATCTTTGGTACTCATTCTAGTGGACATACTATGGCAAAGAAGATATTGAGAGCAGGTTACTATTGGTCTACCATGGAAGCTGATTGCTATCAACACTCCAGAACGTGTCACACGTGTCAAATTTATGCGGATAAAGTCCATATACCTCCATCACCATTGAATGTGTTGACTGCTCCTTGGCCCTTTGCCATGTGGGGCATTGATATGATTGGTGAAATCAAGCCTACTGCTTCTAATGTACATCGTTTCATCCTGGTTGCTATTGATTACTTCACGAAGTGGGTAGAGGCAGCTTCATTTGCATCTGTTACCAAGAATGTTGTGGCTCGATTCATTAAGAATAATCTCATATGTAGGTATGGCATCCCTGAAAGGATTATCACTGACAATGCCTCTAATCTGAACAATACTATGATTACTGATCTCTGTACGCAATTCAAGATTAAGCATCACAACTCTTCTCCGTACCGTCCAAAGATGAATGGGGTAGTTGAAGCTGCTAATAAGAACATTAAGAAGATTGTACAGAAGATGACTGTTACTTACAAGGATTGGCATGAGATGTTACCATTTGCTCTTCATGGTTATCGTACCACAATACGTACTTCAACAGGGGCAACCCCATTCTCCTTAGTCTATGGTATGGAAGTAGTTCTGCCCATTGAAGTTCAGATTCCCTCCTTAAGAATTATGAAGGATGCAGGCTTGGATGAAGATGAGTGGATTCAGACTCGACTAGACCAGATAAATTTGATTGATGAGAAGAGGTTAGCAGCAGTTTTTCATGGCCAGATGTACCAGAAGCGAATGATCAAAGCTTTTAACAAGAAGGTTAAGCCAAAGGTATATCAGGCTGGTGACTTGGTAATCAAGCGTATCATATTACCACAGGGTGATCCTAGGGGCAAGTGGACTCCAACATATGAAGGACCATTTGTAGTCAAGACAGTGTTCTCAGGAGGTGCCATGATACTTACTACAATGGATGGTGAAGACTTCCCACAGCCTGTAAACGCAGACATAGTTAAAAAATACTACGCATAAAAAGAGACCCGCTAGGTTGACTGGCCTAGGCAAAAATAAGGGCATCCCGGCAAACCAAAAGGGTTTGGGCAAAAATTAGGGATATATATAAAAAGATGTACACCCGGCAAGTCTAAAACCTGAAAAGGCGGCTTGGGCAAAAAAGGGTATCCCGGTGGATTGAAAACCTGAAAGGGCAATCCAGGCAAAAGTTAGGGATTAAAGCGTATGACTATGTCTCGTTTGGATCACCCATGAAACTGCAACCAGTTGTGCTACTTACTCAAGTTCGAACAGATAAAGCTCAATCCAATTATTTCCGTCTCAACAGCAGAAGATGAGATACATAAAGATAATGGCAATAGTAGAATTGAAACTCAATAGGACTATTTCCCACATAGCTGATTTTCTTTGTTTTGTAAAATTTTATGAAAATGTCCTCTTACTAGGATTTGTGTCTCCTTGTACAAACTTGCCCGTGTATGGGTCATTTTTTTTATATAAATAAATTCCATCTTTTGAATCCAAATTTACTTTTACCCTATTTACATAAGCGAAACGTCCATTGGTTGTGTTTGAATGTATGTATGCTTTTGAATATGATTGATGTTTACCAAAAATGCATGTATGTTTAATATGATTGATGTTTACCAGAAATGCATGAAAATGCAGTAATAGTATTTACTAAGGACGAACGAGGGAAGGATTTCAACGAAGCTTCGCCGGTTCATCTCTAACAAGACAGTTACAAACCCTCAGTAGGACAAATCCATCTTCATAAAGTCACATCTCCCCTGGAATTTATATCCATCTCTTTTATCCTCATACGGATATGCGGGAATTTACTTTCCAATAGGGGTACGACGAACGAAGACAGGAGGTTATATTTACCCTATTATCAAACGAAGACGAAGGTTATGTATACCTTACTATCCCCAGCAGACGGGAGGTTATATATACTTTGCTATCCCCAGCATACGGGAGGTTATATATTATCAAACAAGACGGGAACGAGTTCCTCATATTCTTCAAACAACGAATCGGGATTTATTTTCCCTGGCTAGCAGTTGTTATACGAAGATATCCAGACGCCTCCGGCAGCATCATACCATACATACATCATTTATATCATACCATAACATACATATCCAGGGATACATAATACATTACTTAGGTACATACATACATAATGCATAAACTAATGCTACTATACAGAATGCTACCTTGTTTTCAGGTTAATTCTCCAACAAACAGACTTGTGATTATCAGGACTGCTTCATCCTCCTGAAAACTTCTAGTACATCAGGATTGCTTCATCCTCCTGAAAGCACATTACTACATCAGGATTGCTTCATCCTCCTGGAATCATATTATCAATACCTCAGGATTGCTTTATCCTCCTGACAGCTTCTTATACCTCAGGATTGCTTTATCCTCCTGACAGCTTCTTATACCTCAGGATTGCTTTATCCTCCTGACAACTTCTTGTACCTCAGGATTGCTTTATCCTCCTGACAGCTTCTTCTACATCAGGACTGCTTCATCCTCCTGAAAGCTTATTATCTCATCAGGATTGCTCTATCCTCCTGAAAGCATACTATTACCTCAGGATTGCTTTATCCTCCTGACAACTCATCCTCACTTCAGGGCTGCTTCATCCTCCTGATAGCTATTATCAATATATCGCGACTGCTTTATCCTCCTGACAACTTCATTACCTCAGGATTGCTTTATCCTCCTGAAATCATATCATTGCCTCAGGACTGCTCCATCCTCCTGACAGCTATCATTATACCTTCATATTCAGGGCTGCTTCATCCTCCTGATAGCTATCATCATTACCTCAGGGTTGCTTCATCCTCCTGAAAATATATTATCAATCTCTCAAGACTGCTTCATCCTCTTGAAAGCATATTACTACATCAGGACTGCTTTATCCTCCTGAAAGCTATCATTATACCTCCATATTTTGGACTGCTTTATTTTCCAAGACCCTTGGGGTGGACCTGTTTGAGACTCTGGCTGAAAACCCTTCTGCATAGTATGACTTAAAGAAACTCCTGAAACGGGCCAATCTGCTGGAGGCTTCGACTGAAGAGAGTCGTCTGGTGATGGACCTGATGTCAATGATTGATTCTGTAAGTGCTGACTTGGTTCGTCAAAAGGAATTTTCTCAAAACATCACAGCCAAATCTGAAGAACAAGTCTCAGAATGGAATATCGTAGCTTCTTCGACAGAGAAAATTTAAGAGCTGAACAAGCTTTCTGAAGATTACACCAAAGCTGCTGCTTGTTGCACCCCAAAATTTGCCCTCATAATACAAGACTTTGTGTGCTAAGAAGGTTCACAAGGTTCACAAGATTCACAATGCTTTCAAGACCTTTCATGAGGTTCATGAAGTCTACAAGTCACTTCATGAAGGTTCACAAGGTTCACAAGATTCACAATGTTTACAAGACCTGTCATGAGGTTCATGAAGTCTACAAGTCACTTTATGAGGTTCACAAGGTTCACAATACCTCCCACAAGGTTCACAAGACATCTTATGATGGTTCACAAGGTTCACAAAGTTCACAATTGGTCAGAAGAGTTAACAATTCCCTCAGACAATGCACCTCCTAAGTAGTGTATCCAAAACTAGGGTTTTGACTTTAATCAGGCTAATTGGACTTCCAAGACTTCAAGTGAGCTTCATAACATCTTATATGTGTTTAAGAACCCCCATGACAAGTTTCAAGACTTTTCTCAAAAGTTTGCTCAGTCAGATGATCAGATAAGTCAAAATCAGTCAAAGCAGTTAAAAAGTCAAACTGAGGTCAACTGTGGTCAAACCAAAGTCAAACTTCATGATTTTTTTGCCAACATCAAGTATATGAAGTAAAATTCATCATTTGATCAAGGGTTGATCATGATTCATCAAGGAGATTTCAGTTCATCAAGAATCAAGAGTTTCTAAATTAGGGTTTCCTCAGTAAAAGTCAACTGAACTTTGACCAGTCATAACTTTCACATGCTTCATCAAGAAGTCTCCATCCAAATCTCATTTTGAAGGAAATTGAATTCTCTACAACTTTGTGTCTCACAAGCCAAGCCCAAAAATGCTTCATTTGGAAGGTATGAGCTAAGACATTATAGGTCCTTTTGAAAGTCAACAAAAAGTCAACAACTTCTAAAGGGCATAACTTGATATTGGTAAATGATATGGACATGAAACCAGTGGGGTTGTTTAAAGGACTCTTCAAGCTTTCCAAAATGTCCAAGAACACCCTCATATCATTAAAATTGAAGGATATGTGCCCTTGCAAAGTTGGGAAATTTTGGGTTGGTTTATGATGAAAATGGAGGTCTAAAACCAATTTCTTCCAAATGGGCTTGCCAAATGATGACCCAATCCATACAATAACTTCATGCACGACCCAAGTCAATAAAAATCAGATTTTTTATTATTTTATTTTTATTTATTTTGATTTAATTCATTAAAAATCATTTTAAATAAAAATAAAATATGAAAATGTAAGATTTGAATTGGATTAAGCTTCTAGAAAATCATAAATTTGATTAGAATTGAAGTGGAAAGAAAATCATGAGGATTAGCCAAAAATAGCAAGTGTTCATACAAGAATATTTGATTTTTAAGGCATGATCATTTTGAATCTTTTCATATCAAATTTTCCACACAATGACTTAATTTTTTATCCTAAATTCATTGTCCTATAAGTACATAACACAACCCTAACCAAAGCCACGAATTTTCTGCCTCCCAAGAGTAAGTTCCATAAGTCAAAAAACCTCTCCACAACTCACATTCGGTTTTGAATTTCCAGGGCATTTGAAGGTATTTGAAGCACATAGCCATGATCACTGAATATCATTGAGTGAAAACCAATACTCATATGCATCCCAAACATGCCATATCATGCTAACCGAATCGTATTTGTTCTTGAATATAAATTTTTCGATTTCACTAATTCATTGCATTTTAATGAATTTTGGTTGTCTAATCTTATTTGTGATGATGTGTAGAATGTTTCTGGGCAAAGAAATCAAAGAAACCATGAGAAACCCGTGACATGCCATGTTTAGGGTTTAGAACTCCAAAATAGGGTTATTCGATTCACGCAATATAAATGAATTCTATGGGCATAATTGGATTGTGCAGGTTGTAAGAGATTCAAAGATGTCTCTAATTTGATAAAATGTTGTTGTTTGATGGTGGTTTGAAATTCGCAGGTTTAAAGTGCAGGAAAATTCGCAGGTATCTTCCCAGATAATTTCGCAGGAAAACCTGCGAATTCAAGGAAGAAGATGAAGTTATGCTGGCGCCAAAAATTCAAGTTTAAAAACTGTTTTAAAATATTATGAATTAATCTTGTTTGTATTTCACAAGCACGCGCTTGTCCTAGTGGAAAGTCAGGCATGCGTATTATGAGAAGGCAGGGGATCGAATCCTGGCTGTGACAATATTTTTGCGTTTTTCTCTTTTATTCACTGAATATAATATATTATCAAATGTTGTTGGTTATTAAACAGACGCGCTCACCCAGCAGGATTGGTAATGTGTATATGTGTTTGTTTGAGAGGTCTTGGGTTCGATCCTCCCCCAGGCCTTTTGCTTTTTTCATTATTTTTCTGATTTTCCAGGTTTAAAGAACAAAACCAAGGTGTATCCATTCTTCTTGCACCACTAGCGCGCAGCTCAGTTGGCAAACCTCTTCATTATCCAGGTTAGGGACCTGGGTTCAAATCCCAGGTCCTGTTTTTTTTTTTTGATTTCTTATTTTCTTTTCTTATATTTTCTATTATTTTCTATATTATATTAAAATGATTTCTAAATTATAAAATGCATATATTATATTTTCTAAATTCTAAAAAATATATTTTCTAAATTCCAAAATTAGTTTTTATTATTATGTATTTAAATTATAAAATGTATATATGTATTATTTGGTTAAATAAATTATTATTCTTAATTAAATCCTAATTATAATTTACAAACTTATAAACCCTAATATATTATTTTCCAAACAATTAAAAAAAAAACCTAATTTTATCTTATGATTTAAATTTCTAATTTTTTTTGTTAATGTAATTATTATGTACATATTTTATTTAATATAAGTAATTTTTTTTTTTTGTAAATATAATTATAATCTATTTTCTTTATATAATATGTAAATATTTCTATAATTTGTTTATAATCTAAATTATATATATAAATAATTTTTTTTAGAAATAATTGAATCTATGCTAATCTTGTGATTATAATATGTTTAAAAATAATTTAATAATTTGTATATAATTCAAAATTACTTAATTGTTCATATTTTCTTTTATAATTGTCCATATTAAAATCTAATTCTTTTAATTATTATTATTACTAATCATGCTTATTACTAATCCATTTATTTTTTTTATTATGCTTATTATTATTATTTCACTAACCTTATTTATTTTTAACCCCTATTATAATTATTATTGCTTATTTATTTATTTTACTTATTATTTATATTTTGCTTATTTATTTATTTTTGCTATTTAAATTGCTTTATTATTATGTAAATGCTCCTTGGTGTAATTTTTTGTAATATTTAAATTATTTAATTTTCATGCTATGGTTAGTAAAATAGGGAGTGTAAACATGTATTATATTTAAAAATTGAATTTAGGTCATTTAAATTATAAGATAAATACAAAATTAACACTCACATACGTAAGTCGATCTTTGATCGCCATCTCACTTTCTAGGGTTGCCTCTCAATGTTGCCTATTCAAAAAGGTCAAGTAGGGTGTATAAAGCAAAGTCCCTTAAAAGAAAAGTCATCTAGTCCCTTCATAATCAAAGATCAAGTCCCTTAATGGTTGCCTTTCAATATGATCTTGTCCCTTTCGAATAATGATGACAGTCCCTCCAAAAAAAATGCTTAATACACCCTACAGTTGCCTTCATTAAACAGATGTCCCTCATTTGTCCCACACATCCAAGGTAATGACTACCTATTCCTTAATAATAGGGATAGTCTTACCATTTAAAGGATTCAAGAACAGAAAGACTTAAATTTTAGGGTAGGTTCCTCATAGTCACTTGCTCACTACTTAAAAATTTCTCAAACATTTCACAATTTCAAACAATTTCCAAACACAAGTTTTTTACGCATCCGTACATGGATCATTATCAAACTCTTATGAAAATTTCTATTCACACACTTCACATTTTCAAAAAAACATTTTAAAGTGAGCTAAGTAACTAAGAGCCCATGGATAACCATGGATGTAAAGGGTGCTAACACCTTCCCTTTACATAACCTACCCCCCGGACCCAAAAATCTTTTAAAAAGGTCTTTCCTGTTCTTTTATGCCTTTCCTTTGGATAAAATAAAAGTCGGTGGCGACTCTTGCTATCCGCAACATAACTAAAGTCAGTTCTCCCACCGTGTTACACTGCTGAGTGTGAAAACAACATTCAAGCTTATCAGGCTCAGATTGTTGATCTTCAAAAGAAAATCCTCCAAGAGCAGGAACGCTAGGCCACCCTCCAACAGCCCAACCAAGAGGAAATCGACAGTGAACTTCAAAAAGGGCTCCAACATGCAGAATCAGCCCAATAACTTCACAGGGAGATTGACGAACTGACTGTTAGTAAGAGTCTCTGCGAGCGTCGAATTCAGCTTCAGAAGAAGAAATTTGACGAACTCAAAGCAGCCTTCCTTCGACAGTAGTTTGTAATAGACAATAGGAAATTTTATTGTTTTAAGAATTTTTCTTTTTAGCAATTTCATATGTAATGTTATTTTACGCCATCTGTTTGGCAAAGACAAGCTTTTATTTGCAATTTCATTCTGTTCCTATTTTTATTTCATGCAATGTTGGTTTATACTTTTTCAAGTACTTGCCATTTATTTTCAGCACTCTCCTGTCTTTTTCTATTTCTTCGACTTCATATGCACCATTTGAAAAAACTCTTTAAATTTTGAAAGGTCCTTCCCATTTAGGGGACCATTTTCCCATCAATCTATCTTTCTTCTCCATGGGCAAAATTACTTTCCAAACTAAATCATCTACTAAAAAAGCATTAAATTTTACTTTCTTATTGTAAAACTTTTCGACTCTTTCTTTCTGCCTTTTTATTAATTCTAACGCACGTAACCTTTCTTCATCTAAATCAACCAACTCATCCATCATCATACTCCAATAAATTTCAGATGGAATCTCATGATGTCTTTGAATTCGTATTGACTGTAAACAGATTTCGACTGGTAACACTGCATCATGTCCGTAAGTTAATTTAAATGGGGTGGAATTAGTTGCCTCTTTAGAAGACGTTCGACAAGCCCAAAGGATTTGATCCAGAGTCTTGTGCCAATTTCTAGGTTTTTTACCCACATGCTTCTTTATCAGATTTATCACTACTTTGTTGGCTGCTTCGACCTGACCATTTGCTTGGGCATAATAAGGTGTCGAAGTTAGCAACTTAAAACCTGTCTCTTTTGCAAATGCCTGCATATTTCTTCCAGTAAACACAGATCCTTGATCAGTGGTTATAGTCTCTGGTATTCCAAATCTATACATTATATGTTTCTGGATGAAGTCTATGACTGCTTCCTGATCTACATTCGTCAGTGGTATGGCTTCGATCCACTTAGTGAAGTAGTCTACCCCAACTAGAATGTACTTCTGCCCTTTTGAAGAGGCTGGTCGAATTTCACCAATCAAATCTAAAGCCCAACCTCTGAATGGCCAAGGCTTTATAATGGAATGTAACTCATTTGCTGGCACATGAGGTATGCCTGCATGAATTTGACATTCTTGACATCCCTTTGCAAATTCTACACAATCCTTCAACATTGTTGGCCAATACATCCCTTGTCGAAATAATAGCCATTTCATCTTGTGCCCTGCCTGGTGTGCACCACACGCACCACTATGCACATTCGACAAAGCTATATAAGCTTCAGTCTCTCCTAAGCACTTTAACAAGACTCCTTCTGCAGTCTTTTTAAACAACTCATTTCCAAAAAGTACATAGCTTAAAGCCCTATACTTTATCTTTCTTTCGACTGTCTGGTTTGGATTTTGTAAGTAATCCTTGATAGGTTTTCTCCAATCTCCTACCCCTGGATCATCTACATTAAAAATTTCAAAATTTTCTTCATCACCATATCCCAGTCTCATGGTCTCCAAATCAGATGGGGACAGCCTAGTGGATACAACTTTTCCTCTTACTTCGACAACTTTCATCAGGTTTTCCTTCGACACACTGTAACCTGATGCCAGTTGAGCCAAGTCATTTGCTTCCTGATTTTCTAATCTAGGAATGTGTCTAAAGATTGCACTGTCGAATCTCTTGAGGAGTCTGTTGGCTATCACAAAATACATGATCAAATTTTCTTTGACACATTTGTACTCTTTTGTCAGTTGTTTTATCACCAACTCAGATTCACCCATTATTTCGACCTCTGTTGCCCCCAATTCCAACAAAATTTCAAGTCCAGCAATTAAAGCTTCATATTCTGCTTCATTGTTTGAACAACAACCTTCTATTTTGTACTTGAACTTTGTTGGAATTTTATTGGGAGAAATGATTAATATCCCAACACCTGTTCCATTTTTATGACTGGAACCGTCGAAATATAATTTCCAAGGCTCTCTTTCGACATAATTTGTCTCATCTCCAAGTATGGAGTGGTCAGCTATAAAGTCAGCAACCACTTGCCCTTTGACAGCTTTTAGAGGCATATATTTTAAAGAATATTCAGTCAAGGCTAAAGCCCATTTTCCAATTCGACTATGTAGAATAGATTTAGACAACATATGTTTTATTATGTCGAAATGAGAAGATATATGTACATCAATGGGTTTTATATAATGCTTTAACTTTGTACAAGAGAAATATACACATAAACATAATTTCTCTATCATACTATATCTAGTTTCAGCATCATTTAAGACTCTGCTGAGATAATAGATGGCTCGTTCGACGCCATGTTCATCTTCCTGACAAAGCATGCTTCCCAATGTTCTGTCGGACGCTGAGATGTAGAGCCTCATACTTCTTTTTCAACAAGGAGACATTAAAACTGGAGGACTTGCCAGATATTCCTTGATTTTGTCGAAGGCGTCTTGCTGTTCTTGCCCCCAAGTGAAGCCCTCCTTCTTCAGTCGAAGTAGAGGTGAGAAGGCTTGTGTTTTTCCACTAAGGTTGGAGATGAACCTTCTGAGAAAGTTGATTTTCCCTAGTAGAGACTGCAATTCCTTCTTTGTCGATGGCGCTTTCGCTTCCATTATGGCCTTGACTTTGTTTTCATTAATCTCAATCCCTTTCTTGTGGACCACAAAGCCTAAGAAGTCACCTGCCTGCACACCAAAAGCACATTTAAGGGGATTCATTTTCAAACCAAACTTCCTCATCCTTTCAAAGGACTGTCGAAGATGGTTAATATGGTCTAAGCCTGAGGTAGATTTAATCACAATATCATCTATATAAATTTGCATAAACGTTTCAATGAAATCATGAAAAATAGAATTCATGGCCCTTTGGTAAGTAGCTCCAGCATTTTTTAAACCAAAGGGCATGACTACCCACTCATATGTTCCTATTGCCCCTGGACAATGAAAAGCTGTTTTTGGAACGTCTTCTTCAGCAATGAAAATCTGGTTATAACCAGAATATCCACCAAGCATACTTAAATACTCATGGCCTGCTGCAGAATCTACAAGCATTTCTGCTACTGGCATAGGATATTCATCCTTAGGGGTAGCTGAGTTTAAATCTCTAAAATCAATGCATACCCTTAGTTTGCCATTTTTCTTAATCACAGGAACAATATTAGAAATCCATTCAACATACCTTGTTGTACGGATGAACTTGCATTTTAGAAGCCTTTCGACTTCCTCTTTGATTTTCGACAAAATTTCAGGTGCAAAGCGTCTGGGAGTCTGCTTTATTGGCTTTTTCCCTTCCAGTATTGGCAACTTCAATTCGACCAAATTTCTATCTAAACCAGGCATTTCGTCATAATCCCATGCGAAGCAGTCTTTAAACTCATTCAGCAGTTGGATCATTTCGACTCTGAGTTGAGGATGCATCTTGGCACTGATGTAAGTTGGCCTTTTTTCTGCCCCCAGTCTTAGATTAATCGCTTCCAAAGGATCCTGTGCCACCATTTTCATATTGGTTGGGGCTGGATCTTTTTCAAACCCCAAGGGTTCGTCATCATAAATGGCATCAAGTCTTTGACTCTGCCATTCGCCATTAGAATCTTCTTCTAAACTCTGCTTTGTATGTTGTTCCTCAATATTTTCTTGAGGATGTTGTTCTTCGACAACTTGTGTGTTGGCTTCGACAACCATGTTTCTTACTTCAGCCTCAAGGGCCGCTTTGAGTTATTTTTCGGCTATATAAGCCGAAATCCTTTCCATTGTTGAAGCTTCAGTCATTTTCACTGAACTCACTCCCCCATCCAGTTGGGTTGACATGGGAAGTTCTCCAAGTGTAATTTGTCTCCCCAATTATTTCTTAATCCCACTGGAAACCATGCGTAGGATGGAGGTACATGGAACAGTAAGCATTGTCGGAAGCTGTTAGGTCGAAAGCAGCAGGATTGCATGGTGCTATGTGGGCCAGGTTCTTGTCGAAGTTACGACTAGTGACATTGTTCACATCAGCTGTGAAGTAACTTTGATCTGCTTCTATGTTTTCGACAATCCCATCTGGCCTCCAGATTGCTATCCTTTGATGCATGGAGGATGGCACAGCCCTAATTCCATGGATCCATTCTCTCCCCAACAACAAGTTATAATTTGATTTTGATGCTATCACCACAAACATTGTGGGCCTTGTAATGGACCCTACAGTCAAGTTCAGTTGTATTACCCCCAGCATTGTCCCTACCTTACCTTCATAGTTGGACAACACCATGTTGTGAGGCTTAGTGTCGGAGTCATCTTTTCCAATCCTCTTTATCATATAATGAGGAATGAGATTCACAGCTGCTCCTCCATCTATCAGGATTTTGTTGACACCTACATTTTCTACTTTTCCTTTTATGAACAAAGGCTTTAAATGGGCCTTCATTACATCATCTGGCTTTTCGAAAAAGGCATTTTGCTCTTCGACACAGCCATTATTCCTTATGTAGTAGCATACAGTCTTAAGCCCTATGCTATCATCAGCCATATCATCCTCTTCGTCTTCGACCTCCATTAGTCTGTCATAGTCTCTGGGCAACACAGAAACCACATTGCAAGTTACGTCGAAAGACGCATCAGATTCTGAACTGAAGTCATCAGTAACTTCTTCTTCTCATAGCATTTTGTTGCTGGTTTTCTGCATTTCTGCTGTGTCACTAGATTTGTTCTTCTGAGAGGGTTATTCCTTCGCCAGAGCTTTCCCTTTGTTTGTAGTCTGCACATACTTGTCTGACTCAGCCTCCTTCTGCTCAAACCTTTTGTGTTCTACAGTTTCTTTTTCCATTCTCTTCTGCCTTTGGAATCTTCTCCACTGGGACCTGGACATAGGATTCTTCCCTTTGTAATTTTCAGAGACGTACTTTGGCTTTGCTTTTTCTGCCTCCTTTTTTACTTCTATTGAGGCACCCCTGTTCACATCAAAACTCTTCCATCTCTTCTGACCTTGGGCATCCCTTATAGGTTGAACCCATTTGTCATCGTTCGGTCTGTTGGATGGTTTATAGGTGTTGTGACGTCTCTCTCCCATTCCTTGGATGTGATGCTCCTTTCTTCTTGGGTCGAACCTTTCATTCCTGACTTGCGGGACTGCCCCCCAGTTTCTTTTCCTTTGGGTCTTTTCTGCTGCTTCCAAGTCATCAGCTGCTTTCCTGTTGAACACAGCACTGCATCTTGGGCAAAGCATAACTTCTGCGTTCTTCTTCTGACACCTCTGGATGAATTCGACAAGACTTTCCTTCTCTTCTGGGTATACCAGCTTATGGTGCTTCTCTTGACGTTTCTTTCCCTTGTTGGTGTCTGGCCCTATCTTCTGAGTGACTTCGACCATATGAATCCCAGCATTCCGTTCAGTTGTGATTTTCAATTTGTTCATTTTTTCGACTAGCATCATTTCCTCCGGGATATTCTCTTTTAACTGATTCGCACTGCCTTTTGGGTGTAAACCCTTATAGATGTATTTGCAGCACTGTGTAACACCTTCGACAGAATCTTCCTCAGTCTTCATGGTACCACTGTTTATTGCTTCGACAATGAGGGTATTGTCCGCAGTCCCTGTTCTTTTGACCTCATCATGACCAAGGCCATCAGTGGCCTCCTTTTGGACAATGAGGGTTTTGTTATCCTTTTCTTCAATATCATTTGTGAAAGAGTCTCCCCATCCTGTGGGTTTGATTTTGCTGATATCCATCTTGGAGCTTGGTGGTGCTGAATATTTCACCATGAAGTCGAACTTCCCGTTTGATTCTCCTAGAGTGTCCCAGATCACCCCCTGCTCAGCATCTCTTTCATAGTTTTTCTTGTCGAAGCTTCTGCCCACTTTGACTGTTTTTCTTTCGTCGGAAACTTCATTAGTTTCAATGGCATTCTCCCTGTCGAAGTCTTCAGAAGCTTTGACTTCTTCCTCAGCCTGGTCTGCAAGGTCATCAACCCCTTCCACCACATTTACATGGGTGTCGAAACCTTCAGCAGCTTCTATCATGGTGAAGTTGGTGTCGAAGTTTTCAGTAACTTCCACCATTTCAAAACATTCCTCAGCCATGATCTCCATTTCGACCACATTTACCATTTCTGGTTCAGCATAATTGGCCTCCACAACTTGCATGGGATTGGAGTCAATCCTCATCTGTTGCTTGGCTTTGTCTCCAAACTTCAGCCTTCCATTTTGGATTGCATTCTGGACAAGATCCCTGAAAAGGTAACATTGAGAAGTTTTATGACCCAAGAAATTATGGTATTTACAAAAACCTCTCTTTTTCTGTTGGTCTACAGGAGGCTCCTTAGTGTCTGCTGGTTTTATTAACTGACCATCTTTGACTAATAAATCAAAAATTTCATCACATTTGGTGATGTCGAATGTATAGGTTCTTTTAGGGAACCTGTCATTCTTTTCTACTTCGACTGGATTTTTTCCATTCGACGGGGCTAAAACTTTACAAGAATATGGAGGGCCTTGTTTTAGTTCTGCCAGATCAATTTCTTGCTGGTCGAAAATGACTGGTTCGTTTTCGTCATAATCATCTTCTTGAACTATTCCTACATAGGCCACTCTTTCCTTCTTGTTTTTATTTGATCTAAATTTTTCATTTTTTAGTCTTTCTATTTGCCTCACTCTGTCTGCCAGTTGTGCCATGTCTCTCAAGTACTGGGTATCCAGTTTTTTCCTTATGGAATAATCTAGACCCCCTGCAGCCATTTCGACTAGTTCTTGTTCCGACACTTGTGTAAAGCATCTGGCTTTTAATAACCTAAACCTATTTAAGTAATCATCTATAGGTTCAGAGAATTTTCTTTTGACACTCGCCAATTCTTTCAAACTTATCTTAGTTTGTCCCATATAGAATTGTTCATGGAACAATCTCTCTAATTGGGTCCATGTGAATATTGAAGTTGCAGGAAGAGAAGTAAACCAAGTGAAAGCATTTTTTGTCAAAGAACTTGGGAAGTATTTCATCCTTAAGTTCTCATTATTAGCAATCTCTCCTTCCTCTATTAAATAACGCGCTACGTGCTCTATGGTGGACTCACTAGTATCCCCTGAGAATTTGGTGAATTTGGGGACTTTCCACCTTGGTGGTAATTCTTGTTGTAAAACAAATTCAGACAAGGGGGAAGTATAACTAGGCCTTTGTAATCCTACGTTTACTCCATTTTGCGCCATTATTCTCTCAACCATGGTTGCAATATTGTTTTCGGCAGGCATGTTATTGTAACGCATTCTCTGCTGTAATATTTCATCAGCATTTTGGTCTCTTTGGACTATTATTCTTCTTGGTTCCTGTCGAATGGGCTCCTCTACATTAGGCTGTTCAACTATCACCTCTTGGCCCCTTTGGTTTATAGTAAGTTCCTCTTCGCCAAGCCTATCGGCAGGATTTTGATTCAACTGCATTCTTTGTTGTGCTTGAGGGAGTCCAAAACAGTCAGCGATGCGTGCCATCTGTTCTGCCAATATTTGGTTTGTTTGGGTAGTGTTTTGTATTAAAGGATTGAACACTTCCCCCATTTGTTGTGTCAATGCCTGCACCATATCATGATTGCTTTCATCCATCTGTTGACAAATTACTTGTGCAGAATGGTTTGTCATAGTGGGCATATGGAAACCTGGCGGAACTTGATTTATTCTATTTCCATTTCCACCATATCTTGATCCCTGCAATGGTGATGACATTTGAGCCATAGCATCAGAGAATAATGGTGACGAATTATGTAGGCTTGCCATCATTGAAGTTGGCATTCCATATGGTTGTTCTCTCCCATTCAAGGGCTGAGAGTAATTCAGATATGGCCTGAAGGTATTTCCTCCAGGGGGAGGGGTTCCAGTGGGTCTGGCGTGTCCCATGGTGGAGGAACTAGGCGCATTTTGGGACGCTGTACCCGTTGGTATTGAATCCCCTAATGGAGGCCTGATCTGTTCTAAAACAGGGCCAGAAACTGGTATTCCTTCTGACGAAGGGATAGGATTGGAAACTGGAATAGTTTCGTTAGGATTGTTTGAAGCATTAGCCATCCTTCTTCCTCTTGTTCTCTTTGGTCTTTCTACGTCGGTTACGGCTAGTTTACCGCTTCTAAGAATCATACAACGTAGCAAGGAACAATTTGTCTAAGAAAGTTCTCTATTAGATTTTATTAACTGCACTGGTCCCACCGGGTGTGCCAATTTGTTCGCGGTGATTTCTGGCGAACAACCTCTGGTTAACCAATTTCTCAGAAAATTGGGTTACTTGCAGGACCAACCAAACAAGTCTTAGGACACATGTGCAATTTCTTGTCGAAAACACTCTTAGTATGAATAATGATTTGTGGTTTGTTTTATTTATGGTGTCAAAGTATTCAATGCTTTGAGTTTGAAATTAAAATAAGGTAAAGTTTTAAACGAAAGTAATAAAAGTTTCGAAAGATGTAACTTGCAGAAAAGTAAATAAAACTTAAAGATAAAATAAACTTGATGAAACAAACTGGTAATTTAAATAACTTTAAAAGAAAGATGGTGTTCAAACGTACATGGTTCCAAATATCAAACTCATTTTCTCTCACACTGGGTACTTAGAGTATTTACAGGAATTTTGTATCAGTTTTCACACACCTAATCTAAACACAAACTATTCTATTTATATACAAACAAAGTAACTGCATAGAACGGAAAAATCATAAATAAATGACAAGTGTCAGCCTGCATGCAACTTCTTTTCCTGAACCTTCCATGTGTCCAACTGTCAAAGGTTGCCACTTTTTAAATTTGAATTCTCTCCTTTGTTGACGAAACCTTGCGCCTCTTCATCTGTCGAAGTCTCAAAGAAGAAAGAACCCTTTCAAAATCTGCCAAATAATGCTTCTGTCAAACAACTCTTCTCTATCGAAATGTCGAAAGATACCCTTATCTTGTCAAATGCCCAGCTACAAACAATTTTCCAAACTTATCCTGCCAGAATACTATTTGTCCTTTTGTCGAAGCATTGGAGCTTTTAACCTTGTCAACATTTCTTGAATTTCTTCACTTTCATTATTCTTCAACAGAGATGGCTTCAAGTTCCAAATTTCAACATGTCGAAATTATGAGGTTACACTGGCTCATGTGCAAACTGTCTTGCATTAGACGGAAGAAGCAAGTTCTCGTTTGTGAGTGAATGAGATGAGAAAAGAATCCCGGAGGAGACGATTATTGTTTGTTTTTGTGTTTTTTCAATCTTTTATTGCTTTTGGAGTTTGTTATAAGAAAATGAGCTTAAGCCTAAACCAAGGGCTAGTAAACTCATCACATCCTCCCTCTGATTAGGGGTAATGAGAATATCTTAAGTATGAAGTAAGCACCTCACACTTAATCACCATGATGTAGGATTAAGATCATTAACCTACTTGTGATTATTTAGATGTTTTTGGAGTTTTTGTTTAGTGTTAAGTAATGAGTTAAAGCCATAATCAAGGATTTAATGGACTCATTACACCATCCTAATAGAAGGATAATAGATGAGAATATTTAACCTGAGAAAGACTCCTCAACCTAATCCATGATTAGGGATTAACCTCATGACAAAACAAAACCTTTATTAAATGGATTTTAGTTAATGGTGAGGTCAAGAAGTGATTTTTATGGTTTGTAAGACAACTTGAGGGGGACTTGTCCATTAACACTAGGGTTAGTCCTTCTTAACCAATTAAGGAAGAATTAGAACCATAATGCAAGGCCCAAGTTACAAGCTTGATGTCTTAGTGATTATTAGGTGAATTGATTAAAGGATTTAAACACATTAAGGGTTTAACACTTAGGATTAAAGTTATATACTCCATCCTAATAGAAGGATGCAAGCATAAGCTTAATCACAAAGCCTTAAAACCTTTAGGGTTTAGTCCTTGATTATGAGATGAGGAGAGAAGACTCAAAGATGACACAAAGGTAAAACTAAATGGGGGACTAATCAAACCCTGATTATTATCATGCTTGGTTGTTCCTAGGGTTAATGAGGTTTGCAAGAAGATCTTCAGATAAACCACCAGGAAGGAAGCAGATGAAAGGAGCAAGAAGCAGAGAGAAGCAAGACAACTTGCTTCACTTAAGAAGACAAATTGCTTGAAGAAAGAAAGAGAGCAAGAGCATGAATGAGCAAGCTCACACAGAGACAAGATAAAATGCAGCAATGATGCATAAGAGAGATGAAAAGAGATTATGAGAAGTGAAGGCAAATTCACTTCTCAAAACAACTTACCATCTGAAAAGTTAGTAAAAGAAATGAAATGCAATACAAATGAGATGAATTGTCATGATGCAAACCAAAGTCAGAATCATAAACATGATGTTAATGATGCTATGAGATGATACAAACACATCACAAGAGATGAGAATGATTAAACAAGCATAAGGATGCAAATGAGGCAAGCTTTGAACCATAAAGATTCATGAATGTTTATGAAATGAAATGAACATATAACATGGCAAAGGAATGATGCAATGATCAAAAATGATTCTAATATGTCCTAAGATGTATTATGAATCATGTGGATGCACAAAATGTCATGGCAAGTCATTGAATGCAAGCAAATGAGAGATGGATGCAAAGGAAAGCACAAATTAGGGTTTACATACAACATGCATCACAAAAATCCAAAACCAGAAGCAAATGGCATGACAAAAAATTGAAAATGGGATCAAAGGAACCCTAAACCTACACAAGTTCACTGCCCAAAGGAGGGGATCCAACTCTTAACCTAGTGCAAGTTATGAATTTCCTAAGTCAACTAGGGTTTTGGGGTACCTCACAAAGAAAAATACAAAACAAATTGAAAATGCAAGATCAATTCAAACCAATTTTATCCTATAAACTACATGCTATGGAGGATGCAATGCAAGAAGAACCATCATCAAACTCTCAAGGGTTAGGCAAAATGGATTTTTCAAAGTTTGAACAAAAATATTGCCTTAAAATGAATTTAATTCCAACAAAAATTTTCAAAATGCATCAAGAACAAAAAATAAATTTGGTTTGAGAGTTTGATAATGTTTCTAAATGTTTTTAAATGCAATATGAATTTTTTGGTGATTTTTAAATACCTAAATGCATTTTTAATTAATTAATTTCCATTAACTAATTAAAAATAAACATTTAAATGATTTAAAAATTATTTTTAATGCAAAAAATAAAAATAAAAATATTTTTGGGTTCTGAAAATTAATGAAGTGTTTGACAAAAATTTTCAGAATTTTTAAATGCTTTTTACTATTTTAAATAATTCATGCAAATAAAATATAAACAAAATGAATTAAAATTTAATAAAATGAAAAGTAATCTAATGGAGAGGCCAGGATTTGATCTGGGTTTGTGAGGGTGGACTTGGCGCGCAATCCTACGGGCCAGGTTCAAACCTGGCTAATATTTATTTAATACTTAATTAATCCTGGATTTAATTAATTAATAGCTGATTAGGGCTAATCATGAAATCTCAGCCATCCAACACACGGGGGAATGACTAATCGCACGGCCTACATTCAAACTCCCTTAATTACACAGCTAAACCTAATTAGGGTTAATCAAATTCAGACAGTCGGAACAGTGTTCCGGTCGTCTTCTCCGGCGAACCAAAAACCCTAGAATCTTCTACAGGTTACCAAACATGAAATCTCTTCCACCAAAATGATCCTCTCATCAATCTAAACCTAACCCCTCATCTCAAATTCATTTATTTTCACTCACAAGCCTGAATCGAAGCAAAACACAAAATACGGGAAAATGTTCAGAGATGTCATACATGCTGGTTTCTTCACCATTTCAAAAAATAAACACATATTCATGATCAGGAGAACACATAGCATCATAAAAGAACTTAAAAATCAACTTCTGGGAAAAATGTTCTTCATCTTACCTGAGATGAAGCCTTCCTGATTTTGAGCTTTCTGGCCTCAAGCTTTGTGCAATCCTTCTTCCTTGAACCTCCTGATGATGGAATGGAGCTTAGAAAGCTTGGGGAGTGGCTGGTTTGAGTGATTCAACTCTGGTGTAGCAGAAATGGAGGTCTCTGTGGGTGATGATTTAAGCAGTTTCAGGGGTGGATTTTGTTCTATGAGTGTTTTGTGGTTTGTATGTGAAGGAATTTTTGATGTTTGAGGGTTGTGTGAAGAGATTAGAAGAGGGGAAGTTCTTGGCAGATTTTGTGTATGCTACAATGTAGGAGCTTTCTGGCTTGTGTGTCTTGTGTTTAGGGTTGCTTGATGTCCACATATCATACTCTGATTGGGCAGAGAGTTGGTGGTGGCACTGTGGGATTGGCATGGGCAAAAATGCAAAAAGTCAAGATCTTGTGTACTATGAGTATGGCTCGGGTCAGAGGAGATCTTAGGGCTTGTCCTGCCTCAGCTTGAGTCAAGGAAGGCCTTTGGATCTGACTTTGTGAGCTGGCTAGCCTTGATCAAGGGTTTCCAAGGTTCTTGCACATTTCCCTCTTTGGATTTTCTCATGAACCAAGGCAAAGAAACTTGTGATATTTTGGGTTAAATGTGACAAAATGAGTTATGTAACATTGATATGCTGCTTTGATACCAATTAGAGTTCAATTCAAACATGAGAGGTCCCTTTTGCAAAGTTTCAATTTTGTAGCCTTTATGAAAAATGCCTTATGCAACTTGTGATCCAAGGCATGGAAATGAAAAAAATCTTGGTACAAACTTGACTTTTCTAAGTTGTAACATGTTATAATGATGCAAAGAAGTCACTTAGAGGTCTTGAAAATGCTTGTAATTTGAATTTGCAAAAATCCCTCTTTGGTGCCAAAAGTGGAAATTTCATGATTTTCCCAACTTTGCAAAGCCATAACTTTTGATTCAAAATGAATTAGAAGACGTTCTTGTACTTTTTGAAAAGGGAATGATCCATTCTATAACTTTCATGACCAAAGTTTTCTCATTTGAAGCATTTTTGAATTAATTTGAGGAGGTTGAAAAACTTTCCCAAAATAGCAAGTTTACATTACAAGTCACTTTTCCAGAAAGGCAATTTTGCAAATGGCTTGAAATGCTTCAATTTTGTGAACTTACAACATCTCCTATGATCAAATAAAGACCATATACATTCAAAATGATGAAGAACACCCTTTGGTTGGGTCATTGGGGGCCTCAGATGCCCTGATTTTGCACTGACTTGCTCAAGAAGTCAACTCTTGATCAAATGCCTTCCCCATTGAATTTCTTCATGAAAATTGATATTCATGATCCTCATATCACATAGAGACCCATAGAAACAAGAATGACCAAAAAATTTTGAGTTATGGCCTCTGAAACCAAAACCCTAATTTTAGGTCATCTGTGCAGTCAAACCTGGCTCTGCTTCCATGCCTTTCTCAGTTCTTTTGATTCTTTGACTTTATTGATCTTGTGAGGATATAATATGATGCTTGAACATACATGGACCCCTTTGAAGTGATTAATAACCTTTGGAATGGCTCAAATGGCTCAGGGATAGCTCAGATCACAAACCCTAGATGCAGATGACTTAGAATCAATGCAGTGAAGCAAAAATGCAATATGAGAATGATATTGTTGAACTTATGCATATGAAAAGATCACAATCCATGGTGTGAATGGGTGAGGGAAAATTTGGGGTGTTTATAGCTGCCCCTATTCAAACGTGAGTTAGCTGTGTAGAATGTAAGCAACGGCTTAACAGGCAAACAAGATAACTTGTGGTTGAATACCAAAGACAGTCCAAAATTTGCACTCACAGAATGAAGAAGAAAAGGGATATAGATTGTAAAAGGAAAATAAAGTATATTTATAAAGTGCGGGTGACGGAGGACGACCGTCGAGCAGAGGACGACTGCTGGGGATGAAGCAATGACGGGGACGGCCGACATGCTGGGGAAAATGTATGAAATAAAGCAATAACGGGGACGACCGACAAGCTGGGGATATAAGAGATTATGATGGGGGCGGCCATCGAGTAAAGAAATAAAACTTTCTAGGGATTACCGGTGAATGGTGGGGACGACCATCAAGTTCAAGGCATAAATGAAAAAGATGATGAGGTACGGTCATCAAAAGTGAAGGACGGTCACCTGGCAGGGGACGGCCGCCCTGTTGGGGATAAGATGAGGGACGATCATCTAAGGTGAAGGACGATCACCTGGCAAGGTACGGTTGCCGAAAGCATCACGACATAGGATGAATGTCGGATAAAAGGTCAACGATGGGGACGGCCATCGGACAAGCATGATGAAAGACGATCATCGAGAGGTGAAGGACGATCACCTAGCAGGGTATGACTGCTCTCAGGGTTTATCATGACATAGGACGAATGCCAGATAATAGGATCAACGATGGGGACGACCATCGGATAAAAATGATGAAGGACGATCATCAAGAGGTGAAGGACGATCACCTAGCAGGGGACGGATGCTCTGAATATCACGACATAGGACGAATGTCGGTTAAGAAGGGGTTCTAATGAGTAGAGACTCCACTGGTGGTGATGAAGGACGATCATCAAAAAGGTGAAGGACGATCACCTGGAAGGGTACGGCTGCCGAAAGGTATCATGACATAGGACGAATGTCAGATAGAAAGGGAATAGTTTATTAAGATTTGCTGGGAATTCTTCTGGGGAATGGTAGACACAGACAAGTGTCTATATTCAGGAAGACATAAATGTTTGACAAGGTGTATAAATTAAGGGTGCGGACGAGCATCCTTAAGACCATGATACGGACGAGTATCAGAAAAAACAAACGCTTGCCGCATGTTCAGAGATGATGATCCGGACAAGTACCAACTAAAGAATACGGACGAGTGCCGACTCTGAGGGGATATAAGTGGTGTATACAAGATACAGACGAGTATCTGTTATGAGTAAAAAGTGATGAGTGAGACACAGACGCGTGCTCAACTTACTGGGGAGAGTGTGACACGGACGGGTGTCGGAAAAAGTGTATTATGAACGAGTATTTGATTTACCAAGTGTTTAGGTAACTGTGTTGGGGATGGTGACACGGACGGGTGTCACGGAATTGTATATGTATGTATTTGTGAGTGCAAAGGGGACACTTTGGCTTTCTGCTGGGGAATATGGCACAGACGAGTGTCAAAAAGTATTTGTTTGTTGTATTTGTGGGTGTACTACTTTGGCTTTCTGGTGGGGGAATTTTGGGAAATATTCTGTATACTGTTGACGGATGGTCATTCTTTACAAATGTTCAGTTCGACACATGGCTTATGATCATGCAATATGTTTGATTTTTTGCTGTAATGCTCCGTAATAGACGGAATGCTATGCTCTGTGGGGAAGATATGATGTGAATGTTATGATTATGCAAAGATACCGATCCGGGATTTGGATCCCGCTGCTATGGAGATCTCTGGCTGATTTGCTTGAATTAGATTTCCCAGCTGGGGATAAGATCATTGGTAGACCTGACATATATGACCCTGCTTGAGGAAATAGGTCACTGATAGACCTGTCTTTGTGATGAGGGACCCAGTTGGGGTTTGTAGAAGCTTTCGTCACTCTGTCGTGAGATCTTCAGGTATTGCTTCCCTGGATAGAGGCTGCAACTCTGTGGGGAGATGGTTTCCGGTCTTTGCACCTGGCTGAGGAGGAATGATGACTGTCAACTCAGCTGGGGAGAAAGCACCTCTGGTGCTAATCGGGAGATAGACTGAGTAGATAATGATTTGCCAGCTTGCTTGGGGGGAACTTTCGTGCCCCGTGCTGTGCTCTGAACACATGCAATCCTGTAAAGACAAGGAAACGCACAAGTACCCTGAGGTACCCCTTACTGGATCCCATCATAGGAGTTTAGAAGTTCCCGGGAGTAAGTATATTTTCCTGTAAGCACGTTTTTTTAGAAGGGAAGCATATGTATTAATGCAATCAATATCTTAAAGACATCGGACATTTTTGCAAACGAAAATAAAATGTACGAGACGAAACATGACTGAAAATCTGATTTTATTAATTCATGTGCCCCGAATTGGCAAGATACAGTCAGAGAAACAGATCCCCTAAAATGAGGAAATCATTACAAATTGAAGGACAAAAAGGTGCTGGCAATGTTGATGACGCTTCAAGGAGCTTCCCTTTTGCTATGACTCGTATGATAGTGACGTTCTTCTCATCTTGCTTTCTGAAGAAGGCTGATTCTGACCGATGCTTGAACCCTTCGAAACTTGCCAAGTTGTAAGTGATACAGACGAATTCAGAATGTAGTTGTTTGCTTATTCCCTTATTTTGCGTGGATCGCCCTTTCGGGTTTTCAATCCACCGGGATACCCATTTTTGCCTGAGTTGTCCAATGTGGCTTTTCAACTCAGCGGGTGTACGTTTTTTATTTATTTTCCCTTATTTTTGCCCGAGTCTTTTTATTATGTTTTTGACTCACCGGGATGCCCTGTTTTTTTGCCTGGACTTTCATTCTGTTTTTATGTCCAGCGGGTCATTTTATGCGAAGTATTTTTTAACTGCATCTGAATTCACAGGGGACGGGAAGTCTTCACCATCCATAGTGCCGAGCATCTTTACTACGAATGGCCCTTCATAGTTCGGTGTCCATTTGCCCCTGTGATCTGTATGAGGAGGGAGGAGTCTTTTCAGCACAAGATCTCCTACTTGGTATTCTCGGAGCCTGACTTTCTGATCGAAGGCTTTCTTCATTCTTTTCTGATACAACTGCCCATGATTGATTGCAGCTAGTCTCTTCTCTTCGATCAGATTCAGCTGTTCGTATCGGGATCGGACCCATTCTTCTTCATTCAGTTTAACATCCATCAATACTCGTAGAGAGGGTAGTTCAACTTCAACAGGTAGGACTGCTTCCATACCATACACAAGTTGATACGGTGTTGCCCTAGTGGATGTTCTGATTGATGTACGGTATCCATGCAAGGCAAACGGTAGCATTTCATGCCAGTCTTTGTAGGTAACCACCATCTTCTGAACAATCTTCTTGATATTCTTGTTAGCTGCCTCGACAGTGCCATTCATCTTTGGCCTGTAAGGAGAAGAATTGTGGTGTTGGATCTTGAAGTCCAGACATAGTTCTTCCATCATTTTATTGTTCAAGTTGGAAGCATTATCAGTAATGATTCGCTCGGGCACTCCGTACCGACAGATGATATCTCTCTTCAGAAATCGGGCTACCACTTGTCTTGTAACATTTGCATAGGAATTTGCTTCGACCCACTTGGTGAAATAGTCAATAGCATCCAGGATGAATCTGTGGCCGTTTGAAGCAGTCGGTTCAATCTTGCTAATCATATCAATGCCCCACATGGCAAATGGCCAGGGTGACGACATCACATTCAAAGGATTCGGAGGAACATGCACTTTATCCGCATAAATCTGGCATTTATGACATTTTCTGGCATAAGCACAACAGTCTGCATCCATTGTGATCCAGTAGTAGCCTGAACTTAGCAACTTTTTAGCCATTGCATGCCCTCCAGCATGGGTACTAAAGGATCCTTCGTGCACCTCGTGCACTAACAAGTCTGCTTCTGCCCTATCAACGCACCTGAGAAGTACCATATCAAAGTTTCTCTTGTACAGGGAACCGTCAGCATTCAGGAAGAAACTACCAGCTAGCCTTCTTAATGTCTTCTTATCATTGGAAGATGCCCCAGGTTGGTATGTTTTATCCTCCAAGAAGCATTTGATATCATGGAACCAAGGCTTATCATCTTTAACAACATCTGATGAGAACACGTATGCTGGTCTGTCAAGCATGGATACTGATATCCGAGGCACAAAGTTGGCAGCTTGAACTTTGATCATGGAGGAAATGGTAGCCAGAGCATCTGCAAACTGATTTTCATCTCGAGGGATATACTCAAGCTTGACTGTTGTGAAGAAAGTCAACAACCTTCTTGTATAATCCCGATAAGGTATCAGATGATCTTGGTGGGTGTACCATTTGCCGTTGGTTTGATTGATTACCAGAGCTGAATCGCCAAACACAGTTAAAGTCTTGATCCTGAGGTCAATGGCTTCCTCAAGGCCCATAATACAAGCTTCGTATTCAGCTTCGTTGTTAGTGAAATTAAAGGTGAGTTTTGCCGAGAAAGGCAGGTGAACTCCTTTAGGCGTAATGAGTACTGCACCAACACCACGACCATTCATATTAACAGCCCTGTCAAACATCATAGTCCATTCTTCTTCCGGGTCAGGCCCTTCAGTGTGAACAGGCTCTTCATGATCTTTTGCTTTTATGAACATGATGTCTTCATCAGGGAAGTCAAATCTCATAGGCTGGTAATCCTCAATGGGTTGCTCAGCGAGATAATCAGACAATACATTGCCCTTGATGGCTTTTTGAGATGTGTACTGAATGTCATATTCCGTGAGGATCATTTGCCATCTTGCAACCCATCCGGTAAGTGTTGGCTTCTCAAAAATGTATTTGACTGGGTCCATCTTTGAAATCAACAAGGTAGTGTGGGTCAACATATACTGCCTTAGTCGGCGAGCAGCCCACACTAAAGCACAACAAGTTTTCTCGTGCAGTGAATAACGTTGTTCACAGTCAGTAAACTTTTTGCTTAGGTAGTATATTGCATACTCTTTTCGACCAGACTCGTCATGCTGGCCCAGCACACACCCCATTGACTCTTCTAATACTATCAAGTACATGATTAAAGGTCTTCCTTCAACTGGAGGCATAAGGATTGGAGGCTCTTGCAAGTATTCCTTGATTTTGTCAAAAGCCCTCTGGCAGTCTTCGTTCCACCTGACCGTTTGTTCTTTTCTTAACAGCTTGAACAAAGGTTCACAGGTTGCTGTAAGGTGAGATATGAACCGTGAAATGTAGTTCAATCTACCTAAGAAACCTCGAACTTCTTTTTCCGTCTTCGGTGCAGGCATTTCTTGAATGGCTTTGACTTTATCAGGGTCAACTTCAATCCCTTTCTCACTTACAATAAATCCCAGCAGCTTACCGGATCGCACCCCGAATGTGCACTTGTTGGGGTTTAACTTCAACTGGTACTTCCTCAGACGCTTGAATGACTTTAACAGATTCACCAGGTGGTCTTCTTCAGTGAGGGACTTGGCAATCATGTCATCCACATAACATTCAATTTCTTTGTGGATCATGTCATGGAATAATGTTACCATAGCCCGTTGATAAGTAGCACCAGCGTTCTTCAGTCCGAATGGCATCACCTTATAACAGAACGTACCCCAGGGTGTGATGAAAGTTGTCTTCTCCATGTCTTCAGGTGACATCTTGATCTGATTGTATCCCGAAAATCCGTCCATGAAGGAGAATACCGACAACTGAGCCGTATTGTCAACCAATACATCAATGTGAGGTAAAGGGAAGTCATCCTTTGGGCTGGCTCTGTTCAGGTCCCGGTAGTCCACACACATCCTCACTTTGTCGTCTTTCTTAGGCACAGGTACAATATTAGCAACCCACGGTGGGTAGCTGGTCACAGCAAGCTACCCAGCGTCCCACTACTTTTGTACCTCTTCTTTTATCTTCATTGCCATATCCGGGCGAGTACGGCGCAGCTTCTGTTTCACTGGTGGGCTGTTGTCCTTCAGAGGTAGCTTGTGCATGACGATATCGGTGTCCAACCCTGGCATATCCTGATAAGACCAAGCAAAAACATCCACATACTCTCGAAGCATGTCAATCAGCTGTTCCTTTACTGAATCTTATAGGCAGGCCCCGATCTTAACCTCTTTCACATCTTCTTCTGTACCAAGATTAACCGTTTCGACCTCCTCCTGATGAGGAGTGATAACCTTCTCCTCTTGTCTCAACAACCTAGCTAGTTCTTCAGGTAGCTCATAGTCTTCTTCAACCCCTTCATAGGCCTGATTGATTGGATTGTCAAAGTCATACGAAGTCATAGCTGTGTTGTTGTCGGTGAAGTCTGAAAGGCACTCTCTGCAAGGTTTTAGATTATTTATTTTAGTGATCAATTTTAATCTTGTTTAGGAAAAGTGAGAAGAAGTTATCATTTTGAAAAACATTGCCATTTTATTTTGTACAAAAAGAAAAAATGAAAAACAGTGAGCGGAAAAGGAAAAGACTCATTTGCAAAAGATGTTCGATATTCATTGATTGATCTGTTTGCACAAAATTACAAGATGGCCCGATTACAAATTGAGTCTTGACATCTTAGGCAAGATGCAAGACTTGATGCATGCTTAAAATACAGGAAATAATAATTACTCTGCCGGAGTAACCCTTATAATTTCCTGGGAAGACCAGTTAAGGACTTGGCTCCCCGGGATCCTTGGACGTATCCAACTCTCCAGGTTGCGGTCGCTTTCCTCCTCGTCTTCCACATTGTTCACAGCATCCAGGGTGAGCATTCCCCCACTGACAAAATTGGGCTCTTTTGCAGCCTCTGATTGATCTTGTTGAGTTGGTCTGTAACCCAACCCAAATCTGTCCTCTTTCTTCTCGACGGGCAGCAGCTTGCCCCAGCCTTGGGCAGTACCCTCTTCAACAACCTTCAGGGCTTGCTGATAAGACGTTATGGAGGTTCCTAGTACAACAGATACTTCATTAATATTCAAGGCCTCAAACCCCTGGCTCATGGTTTCATGGATTTCCCCATCCATTTCTATGTACTTGTATGTAGCCAGATGGCTAACAAAAATGTCTTCTTCCCCACAGATGGTGATGATCTGGCCTTCCCACTCGAATTTCAGCTTCTGGTGAAGGGTAGACGTAACAGCACCAACGGCATGGATCCAGGGTCTACCCAACAAACAGCTGTAGGCCGGCTGAATGTCCATCACATAGAAGGTAATTTTAAAAGTCTGTGGGCCAATCATCACAGGCAGATCAATCTCCCCAAGCACTGATCTTTTAGAGCCATCAAATGCTCTCACCACCAGATTACTCGAACGCAACGCCAAGCCATCATACTCCAGCTTCACTAAGGCTTTCTTTGGCAAAACATTGAGTGACGACCCAGTGTCCACCAGTACATGAGATAAAACAACACCCTTGCATTCCAAGGTGATATGTAAAGCCTTGTTGTGGTTACGTCCCTCAGTTGTTAAGTCAGCATTGGTAAAGCCCAGTCCATGACTGGTGTTGACATTTGCTACCACAGTTTCTAGCTGATTAACGGTAATCTCCTCTGGCACGTATGCTGCGTGCAGGACTTTCAATAATGCATTCCTGTGAGCTTCAGAACACATCAATAGTGATAATATGGAGATTTTTGAGGGAGTTTGGTGAAGCTGATCCACCACCTTGTAATCACTTCTCTTTATGATTCTCATAAATTCGTCTACATCTTGTTCAAAAGATGTCTTCTGAGTTTCTTTGACTGTCGGCTCTTCAGATACCACACTTTTTCCCTTTGCTTTGGCAGCAGCTTCTGCTTCGGCACTAGGTCTTTGCACTTGTGAGGCAAAAAGGCGTCCGCTTCTGGTGAAGCCTCCGCCTCCCTCAACATTATCAATTTGTGGAGAAGAGGTTGAAGAATCCAAAGTGATTTTCTCCCCGTTGCAGTAAAGATCAGAGCCATAATGCCAAGGTATGGCATTACTACTTTCATATGGAACTGGTCCAGGCACCGTAATGGTAACTGGACTGACTGCTGCAGAGGAGGGTATTGTGATGGTGTGTGGATCGTAGTAAATTGTGACTGGTGACCTGGCAGGAGGTCCCACTGTTTGTTGCTGAAAGTTGCTATTTGGAGGAACAATTGATGGATCATAGTAGATGGTGACTGCTGAGATATCTTCACTAATATCTACTGATGTTGTAGAAGATTCGGCTGAATAAATGGATGCTGATGTTGTAGAAGAAAGGGTTGTTGACATTTGATTTGTTGAAGTGATGGATGGAGCCATTGCTGATGATATTGATGAATCGGTTGGAATGATTGTTGCTGCTGTTGTAGAAGAATCAGGAATTGTTGTCAAAGGAATTGCTGGATTTGTAGGTTCCGTTGTTGAGATCTGAAGGATTCCATCCTTGATAAGACCATATATGCCGCTTCTCAAATTATCACACCCATTGACTGCAATGTTGCAATACCCACAACCGAGCTCACACCCGGGAAACACCTGGCACTCTAGAAGCTGAGCTTTAATTTCGACCAGAGGTGTCCGAATTTGTGCAACACTGGTGATCACGGTAGATGGCCTGTCTTCCTCAATGGCATTAATCCTTGGCCCACCATGGTTAGGCATGGGATTTTTGTTGACATTTGGAGGGGGTGCAAAGTTGAGGGCTTTAGAATCCACCAGATCTTGGACTTTCATTTGTAAGGCCTTACATTTTTCAGTATTGTGGCCAGGTCCATTGGAGTGGAAAGCACATCTGGCGTTGACATCATAGTTCCTTGGGAGATTGGAGGGATCTGGCGGTGCCAATGTCCTTAACTAGACCAAGTTAAGCTTCAGGAGTTGTGGCAATAAGACAGCATAAGGCATAGGAATAGGGTCAATCACTCTGTTTGCCTGTGATGGTCTTGGTTGAAAGGGTCGTTGTTGTTGATTGCTATTGTTGTTGTTGTAGGCTCTTTGTGGCGGATACTGAACTTGCTGTTGATAATGTGGTTGTTGATATGTTGGTTGCTGAGGAATCGGAGCTGGAATAGTGACAGCTGCTACTGATCTGTGAACATACTGAGGTCTGCCCCTACTGGCATGAATGGCATTTGTCTCACTGGTTCTTCGAGGTCCCACAAAAGGCTTCCTGGGATTACTGGACGAACTTGCACCATTATCAGAAATTTTGCCCATTTTCAAAAGGCTTTCAATCCTTTCCCCAGCTATAACTACGTCAGCAAAACTGGTGGAAGAAAAGGCAGCTAGCCTATCAATATATGTTCCTTGCAGAGTATTCATGAACATGTCGGCCATTTCCCTTTCCGACATGGGTGGTTGGACAGCAGCAGCAAGCTGTCTCCACCTTTGGGCATATTCCCTGAAGCTTTCTCTGGAGGATTGAGACATTCCCATTAGGAGGGTCCTGTTAGGAGCCATGTCCAGATTGTATTGGTACTGCCTGATGAAAGCTTCAGATAGGTCCTTCTAGCATCTGATAGTGGCTCTGGTCAAGTGTGAATACCACTCTCTTGAAGCTCCAGTCAAGCTATCTTCAAAATAGAACATCCACAGTTTTTCATCCATGGTGTATGCTTTAAGTCTCCCCAGAAAAGACTGCAGTTGAGTTCGTGGACAGGAGGTTCCATTGTATTTCTCGAAGCACGGGGGTTTGAATTGGTGGGGAATTCTCACCCCATCCACTAACCCCATATCCATTACATCGAAGTCTAAATAATTTTGAGACTCCAAAGATCTCAATTTCTCAGCAATTTCATCAAACCTCCTATCATAGACTTCATCCCCAGCTCCCATTATAGTAAACTGCTCCTCTTGAGGATCTTCTTGCAAGATCCTGCCTGCAGCAGTGTTGCCCTGTACATTTCTTGGGATGTTGACTTCTGGATCTAGATGAGGTCCAAATACTGGTGGGTTAACATGAGGCTGACCTCCCTCATTATTGCTAGTCCCTCCAGTCCCAGGATGAGGTTCCTCGGGGTTTTGTCTTTCTACCAATGCCCTTAGCCTTTCCTGACTCTAGGCCAAGCCAGTCATTACAGTCATGAATTGAGACATTTGGTTCCTCATTTCCACTCTTTCATTAGCCATCTGAGTCCTGACCTCAGTCAGGTCTTGCTGTATTTGATCCATTTGGATACCAGGAAGGTTGTTGCGAGTAGGGTACCGGTGCGTACGGTTGAGAGGGAACACCCGACGGCGAGCAATATTTCCTGAAGCACAACAGAGTTAGAAACAAACATAATAAAGGCAAAACCTACAAAACAAAACAAAAGTTAGTATGCAATGCAGTATGCGTATTTGTTTTCCAATGTATCCGGCTTGGTTCTTGGTTTTGACCTTTCCAGACCCGAGGAAGATGCTTTTGACTTTGTTGAGAAAGGAAATCCCAAAAATGGAAACAAACTAGAATATATTACAAATACTGAACAATACATAGTTTGTTTTACAACATATGCCCCTGAAGGGTCAAAATACAACACAAAAGAAAAGTACATCAAAATGAAAACAACAATAATCAAAAAGTCAGACATCTAGCCCAAACTCATCCTCCTTAACTTCCTTCAGAAGTGCCTCAGTCACTGGACCAGCTGGATGCTCTGTGATGTTTCTGATGAGGAGGTTCCTGGTGGCAATGGCAATGGTCAGCTTCTTGTGCCTGTCCTGGTCCTTTGACCTCTTCAATCCAGCCCTAAGCTTCAACTCTGAAATCTCCTTCTGGGCTGCCAACAAAGCTTCCTGCTGCTTCTTCTCATTAGCCTCTAACTGCTCAATCCTGGCTTGAGTCCTCTGATCTTCTTGTGCCCGGGCTTCAGTGATCCTGACCCACCTAGCCTGACTTTCTTGCAGATAGAGATCAGTTCTAGCCTTTTGAAACTTGGCTTCTTTGCAGGTGTAAACACCCCAAATTTTCCCTCACCCATTCACTCCATGGCTTGTGATCTCCCCATATGCATAATCTCAATCATAGCATCTCATATCACATTTTTGATTCATTTCATTGGTTCAAAGTCATCTGCATCTAGGGTTTGTGATCTGAGCAATCCAAGAGCTTCTTGAGCCACTCCAAAGGTCATCAATCACTTCAAAGGGGTCCATGTATGTTCAAGCATCATATTATATCCTCTCAAAGTCAAGAATGTCAAAGAATCACAAGAACTGAAAGTGGCATGGAAGCAGAGCCAGGTTTGACTGCACAAATGACCTAGAATTAGGGTTTTGGTTTCAGAGGCCATAACTCCAAATTTTTTGGTCATTCTTGTTTCTATTGGTCTCTATATGGTATAGGGAGCATGCATATCAATTTTCATGAAGAAATTCCATGGGGAAGTCATCTGATCAAGGGTTGACTTTCTAGGCAAGCCAGTGTAAAATCAGGGCATCTGAGGCCCCCACTGACCCAACCAAAGGGTGTTCTTCATCATTTTGATTGTGTATGATCTTTATTTGATCATAGAAGATGTTGGAAGTTCACAAAATTGAAGAATTTCAAGTCATTTGCAAAGTTGACTTTTTGGGAAAGTTTGACTTTTAATGAAATTGCCATTTTAGGAAACTTTTTCAACCCTTGCTTTTTGATTCAAAAGTGATTCAAATGGAAAAACTTTGGTCATGAAAGTTGTAGAATGGATCATTCCCTTTTCAAAAAGTACAAGAACATGATCTAATTCATTTTGGATCAAAAGTTATGGCTTGTCAAAGTTGGCTAAAATCATAAAATTTGAAGTTTTCTACCAAAGAGACATTTTGCAAAATGGTTTATTCAAGTGTTCTAAAGGCCTCAAACGTGTATCATTTCTTCACAACATGATCATATAACCTCCAAAATTCAGAATGGGCCAAGGAACTTTGCACTTTGATGCCTTGAAACTCAAGATTTCTCAAAGGAAACAAAAGTGAGGCAAGTTGCAAAAACTCACTCAAGTGTGAATCCACTTGCTTGCTGACTCCACAAACAATTCTATGGCCCTCCACACATCTTGTTGCGCAGGACACCCCATCTGTCCTTGGCTAGCTAGTAGCCCATGCCTCTCTTACACAACTTTGACATTTTGGCAACTTGAGCCATACCAATCACAAAAGCACACATCAACTCATCTAACCAATCCCATTTGTTTATACAAACAAAAAGCAAGACAAAACACATACAACACAAGCCTGAACACACACACAACACAACTCTCTCATTTTCACCCCATTTTGCAAAATCTTTCGAAAAACTCTCCACAAGCTGCAAACACACAAACCAACTTCACAAATTAACTCAGCATACTTCACTGATCAAAAACCACCCATCACCATAGCCTAAAACTCCCTAAATCAGAAATACGATTTCCATCCCACCTTGAACAGAACTTCTGCGATCTTTCAAACCATCCATTATAAACTTCAAACAAGCATTGAAAGCTTCTCAGGGGGTCCAGTGGAGTTGATTGAAAGCAAGAAACCAGCCAGAAAGTACCAGAAACCAAAGCTTCAGTTCAGGTAGCCATCTCAAACTTTTTTTCCAGAAACTCCATTTTGAGTTCTTAAATGCTTCTATGCACTCCCCTGATCATGGGGATGTGATTATTTTTGAAAATGGTTGAGAAACCAGGATGTATGAATGCTCTGAAACTTTTTTGCCCTAGGAATGTTTTGCTTCGATTTGGCTGATTGATGAATGAAACATGATGTTTGTGTGGGGGTTTTGATTTAGTTTCGCATGGGGATGATTTCTGGGCTTTTAGTTTTCATTTTCATGAAGTTTTGGGGATTTTAGCAACTTTCAGGTGAGGGTCTTGCCGGAGAAGACGACCGGAAGTCTTCTCCGGCCACCTGAAAGTAATTAGGGCTAATCCCTGTAATTAAATGCAGTTTGAATTTGGTGCGTAGGATAGGCTGACTTAGTCAATTCCCGCGCGTGCTCAATGGCCCAGATCTTCCACTTAGCCCTAATCTCAATTAATTAAATTAATTAATTCATTTTAGTCAGTTTGAATGACAACCCTTGGATCTGGCGTGCAGTCTTTCCCTCCTTCCTGAGTTTGAATCCTGGCCACTGGATGCGCATACTTTTCATTTAATTCATTTTATTTTCATTTTATTCCATTTGTTTTTCTTCATTTTATTTAAAATAGTAAAACATTTTTAAAAATTCTGAAAATTTTTATACAATCTTTTATTAATTTTCAGAAACAAAAAACATTTTTATTTTTATTTTTTGCATTTAAAAATATTTTTAAATCATTTAAAAGTTTATTTTTAATTAATTAATAAGAATTAATTAATTAAAAATACTTTTAGGTATTTAAAAATCACAAAAAAAATCATGAAACCTCTAAAATCATTTAGAAACATTGTCCAACCCTCAAACCAAATTTCTTTTTTGATCTTAATGCATTTTGACAATTTTCCATGGAATTAATTCTATTTCAAAGCATTATTTTGATCCAATATTCAAAAATTCATTTCTTCCTAGTCTTTAAGAGTTGGACTTTGATTCTTTTTGCATTGCATCTTGCATATCATGAAGTTTATAGGATTAATTTGGCATGATTTGATCTTGCATTTTCAATTTGTTTGACCTTTTTCTTGACAAGGTACCTTGAAACCCTGGAAATCTTAAGAAATTCATAACTTTCACTAGGTTAAGAATTGGATCCCCTCCTTTGGGCAGTGAGTTTGTGTAGGGTTAGGGTTCCCTTGAATGCATTTTCAGTTTTTTATCTTGATGTTTGCTTCTGATTTTGGTTTTTGTTTTGTTCATTGATCACAAACCCTAATTTGGGCTTCCTTTTGCATTCATCTTGCATTTGCTTGCATACCATGACTTGCCATGACATTTTATGCATCCATTTGATTCATAATACATCTTAGGACATATTAGAGTCATGTTTGATCATTGCATCTTTCATTTGCCATATTGTATGTCATTTGCATTCCATAACTTTTCATGTATGTTCATGGTTCCAAGCATGCTTCCCTTGCATCCATATGTTTGTATGATCATCCTCATGCTTTGTTTCATGTTTGTATCACCTCATAGCATCATTATCATCACACACATGCTTCTGGTTTTGGTTTGCATCATGCCATTTCATCTCATTTTGCATTGCATTGCATTTCTTTCACTAACCTTTCAGGTGGTAAGTCACTTTGAGATGTGAATTTGCCTTCACTTCTCACATTTTATTTTCATTTCCTCTTATGAATCATTGCTGCATTTTGTTTTGTGTTTGAGATTGAGCTTGCTCATTCTTCTTCTTCTTACTTTCTTTCTCAAGTGACTTGTCTTCTTCAATGAAGCAAGTTACTTTGCTTCTCTTTGTTCCTTTCATCTGCTTCCTGGTGGTTCCTCTGAAGATCTTTCTTGTAAACCTCACAAACCTTAGGAACAACCAAGCATGACAATGATTAGGGTTTTGATTAGTCCCCCCCATTTAGATTTTACCTTTGTGTCTCATTGAGTCTTCTCTTCTCACCTCATAATCAAGGACTAAACCCTAAAGGTTTTAAGGCTTTGTGATTAAGCTTATGCCTGCATCCTTCTATTAGGATGGAGTGTATAACTTTAATCCAAAGTGTTAAACCCTTAATGTGTTTAACTCCTTTAATCAATCCACTTAATAATCATCAAGACATCAAGCTTGTAACTTGGGCCTTGCATTAGGGTTCTAATTCTTTCTTAACTGGTTAAGAAGGACTAACCCTAGTGTTAATGGACAAGTCCCCCTCAAGTTGTCTTACAAACCATAAAACTTACTTCCTCATCTTATCATTAACTAAAATACATTTAATAAAGGCTTTGTTTTGTCATGAGGTTAATCCCTAATCATGGATTAAGTTGAGGAGTCTTCCTCAGCTTAAACATTCTCATCTATTATCCTTCTTTTAGGATGGTGTAATGAGTCTGTTTAATCCCAGATTATGGCTTAATCTCATTACTCAACACTAAACAAAAACAACAAAAACATCTAAATAATCACAAGTAGGTTAATGATCTTAATCCTACACCAAAGGTGTTTAAGTGTGAGAAGCTGACTTCACACTTAAGGTATTCTCATTACCCCTAATCAGATGGAAGAAGTTTGCACCTGAGCCAGACAGGTCTTACATTTGAGCATAGATAAGTAAGCAGTTCACAAGTCAATTCATCTTTCAATCTCTTTGGGTCGAACTACGGTGTTCTGACTTCCTCATTGCATGAGAGGATACGTAGGCATAACTTAACAGTTGTCGAACAAAAGTCTCTGTATATTCCCCCTCTTTCTAGCTTTATTCTTTTAGCCTCATGGTCTTGAGCATTTCATTCTTGTTCTTACACTGACACTTCACTTATACATTCCACTCCTCTTGCACTGACACCTGTACATTCTTTTCCAGCTCTTTTGCATACATATTGCACTGACACTACCCCTTTAAAACACAAATCTTTTAAGCGTGGATCCCGTCGAGTACGGCGGACAATCTGGGTGCTAATACCTTCCCAGGTTGTAACCAACCCCCTTTCTCAGTCTCTCTGGTTCGCAACCGTCTTATCCATCTTTTCTAGGTCTATGCAGCATTACCTTTCCTCCGGGATAAAAATGCCTAGCTGGCGACTCTTTCTTTTCCTGTGAGTTCACTCCTGTGTGTTCTCACACCCTCTTTTCGCCGACCGTTCGCGTCTGTACCTCATTTGAGCCCAGCCTCATCTTTTGGGAGCGACAGCTTGGCGACTCAGCTGGGGACCCTTTATACTGTAACCAGGGCTTCTGGTTCTTTTTGTGGGTTCCTCCTAGCGCTTGTTTGATTTGTGTTTACTGGGGTGTTATGTGCTATTTGTGTTTGTATATTTGTTTTGTTTATTGCTTTATGTACAGATGTTTTATTTCTTTCTTTACAGCTTTACATACATCATACTGTCATACTGTGTTTGGCTGGATCTGGTTTTGCTTTGGTGGGTGGGGTTCCATTGAGAGTTAAGGTCCTATACCTGGGACCTGAGTGACACCTAGGCTAGAGTGGCTCATGTTCTTTCCCATTCCATTTCGGTCTGGTGCGGGAATATGAAACACGGTTCAGATATGGGTTTCTTCTTGAGAACTCTGTGCTACAGATTTCCTGTAGTGCTAGGGCTATCTGGGAAGCCTGCTAAGTCTGGATGACCTTTAGTTATGACCTTCAAAAACTGAGGTGAATTAGGGGAGGATCTTTTATGGTTATTGTAAACACTGTACCTCCGGGTTAGAAGTGTTTACACTTCTCATAACTGATCCAAGTCTGAGGATCCTTGTTTTAGAACACCACCTGTGAGGGGGTTGGGCTGTTTACAGGTTTGCAGGTACCCTTGACCTCAGCATACCCTGTTACTTTGTTTTGATTAAGAGTACTCCATTTTGGGACAGTTCTTGTGATTTTAACCCTGGACATGTGACTCTTTATTTGAGTCCCCCACCTTGGTTACTGGATTTATGAACCTCCATCCAGATTTCTTGAACATACATGGACTTATATCAGAGCAACAATCAGATCCAGCTCGATCACAAACCCCTGCATATCATTTGCATACATCATCATTGCATCATTTAACATTTGCTTATTTGTTTTTCAGGGTATCCACATCACATATTTTGGCTTGTTTTTGACCCCTTCATCTGCATAGACCTATCTGCTTCAGCTATCCTCATCAGCTACCTGCTTCAGCTACTGTCATCACCAGTCTCAGCCTGTCAGTGGCCCATTACCAGCATCAGTCTTCATCATCAGCAGTTATTTTTCAGCTCTTCATCAGCAAGCATGGCACCCAAGAAAAGCAACATCTCATATCATTTCTTTGAGCCTGAGCTGACTAGCATCAGGAAGATCCAGGCACTCATTACTCCAGACCATATACCACTATTCAGAGAACATTATGGAGGCATCCATGATGTGGTTATGGATTTGGACCCTTCCCAGCGGAGCTTGATTCACACTTGTCTACAGTTCTATGATCCTCCTTTGAGATGCTTCACCTTCCAGGATTTTCAGTTGGGACCCTTGTTGGAAGAGTATTCATCACTGATTGGTGTACCTGTCAGGGGTGGTGTCCCCTTCAACCCTGAGATGGTTTTTCCCAGCAACGAGGAGGTGGAAAAAGCACTGTATTTGGAACCTGTTCTGATTGGGCAGAACATGACAGCAAAGGCTGGCATCTCTGGTCTACACTTGGATTTCTTGACTTCTCAGGCTATCCTGAAGGCCTCCTTGGGAGAATGGAAGGCCGTCTGTGCTTTGTTAGCCCTCAGCATATATGGGATTATACTTTTTGCAGATGAGCCTAAGTTTATTAGCAAGAATGCAATCCATCTTTTCATCCTGAGGAACCCAGTGCCCACCTTACTGGGAGATTTCTACTACTTTGTTCACCAAAGGAATGAAAAGCAAAGAGGAAGATTGGTGAGATGTTGTGCTCCCCTGTTCCATACCTGGCTGCTCAAACACTTGCCCAAGACTGATGCATTCTTGAATCCTCATCAACAGAAGAACTGGGCTAGAAGA
The DNA here is from genome assembly GCA_963966055.1 of Lathyrus aphaca. Taxonomy (NCBI): domain Eukaryota; kingdom Viridiplantae; phylum Streptophyta; class Magnoliopsida; order Fabales; family Fabaceae; genus Lathyrus; species Lathyrus aphaca. The sequence goes on from OZ014521.1 coordinate 491,885,606, forward strand.
CTCATTGCGTTGACCTCAGATGACATCAGGTGGTGCACCCAGAGCACCAAGGGCAGGGACATCATTACTAGTTGTGGGCAGTTCCCCAATGTACCCCTGATAGGAGTGAAGGGTTGCATCAACTACAACCCTCTGCTATTCAAAAGACAATTGGGCTATGCATTGGTCCACCCTCCTAGAGCACAAGACTTGGCTGAAACCCTTTATTGTGAGATTAAGCCTAATCTAGATATTGTCAGACAGGCATCTTGGGCTTGGGACAATGTCCAGACCAAGGGGATGGCCATTCTTGGGAGATGCAACAATATAGCCTCAACTCAGTACTATGAATGGTCTCATGCCAGGGCTCAAATTTCTGGGATGCCCTTCACCATTGAGGATGCACCTGGACCATCCACAGCACCACCTCCTGCCACTGTCAGCTTAGAGGAGTTTGAGAATCTAAAAGAGAGAAATGAGAACCTGACTCAAGCCCTGCAAAAGACCCTCTGGGAGAGGAGTGATGGTCGGCTGGACATTGAAAGGTTAGAAAAGCTTAAGGTGGAGCATCTAGCCAGGATTGAGAAGTCAGAAGACTACATCAAGAAGTCAAGGGCTGGAGAGCAGATTTTGAAGAATGTCTGCAAGGAGGCTCAGTTCCAAAAGGCCAGGACTGATTTGTATCTGAAAGAGAGTCAAGCTAGGTGGGTCAGGATCACTGAAGCTCGTACTCAGGAAGATAAGAGGACTCAGGACAAGATTGAGCAGTTGGAGGCTAGTGCAAAGGAGCAACAAGAAGCCCTGCTGGCAGCCCAGAAAGAAATTTCAGAGTTGAAGGTTAGGGCTGGTGTGAAGAGGTCAAAGGACCAGGGTAGACACAAGAAGCTAACTGTTGCTATCACCACCAGGAATCTTCTTATCAGGAATCTCACAGAGCGTCCAGCTGATCCGGTAACCGAAGCACTTCTGAAGGAAGTTCAGGAGGATGAGTTTGGTCTTGGTGTCTGACTTTTGCTTGTTGTTGCTTTCATTTCATTGTACTTTTCTTTCTTATGTTGTATTTTGATCCCTTAGGGGCATGTATTGTAAAAAAAACAAACTATGTATCATTCACTTTTTGTAATATATGTATTGGTTTGTTTTATCTGAGTTCTTGCAAGCAACATCAAAAGCATCTTCCTCGGGGTCTGGAAAGGTCAAAACCAAGTGCCAAGCCGGATACCTTGGAAACAAATAAGCATACTGCATTGCATACTAACCTTTTGTTTTGTTTTGTAGGTTTTTGTTTTGTTTATTACTAACTCTGTTGTGATTCAGGAACTATTGCTCGCCGTCGGGTGTTCCCACTCAACCGTCCGCACAGATATCCCACCCGCAACAACCTTTCGGGTATACAGATGGACCAGGTACAACAAGATCTTACATAGGTCAGGACTCAAATGGCCAATGAGAGACTGGAAATGAGAAATCAGATGACTCAGTTTATGGAGGTAATGAATGGATTGGCACAGAGCCAAGAAAGATTAAGGGCGTTAGTAGAAAGGCAGACTCAGGAAGACTCCCATCTAGGGACTGGTGGAACAAGCAACAATGAAAGGGTTCAGCCTCATATCAACCCACCTGTATTTGGACCCCACCTTCATCCAGAGATCAACATCCCTGCTAATGTGCAAGGGAATGCTACTACAGGCAGAGTGCTACAAGAAGACCCCCAAGAAGATCAGTTCACTGTGATGGGAGCTGGGGATGAAGCCTATGACAGAAGGCTAGATGAAATTGCTGAGAAATTAAGATCCTTGGAGTCTCAAAACTCCCTGGGTTTTGATGTTATGGACATGGGCTTAGTGGACGGGGTAAGGATTCCCCACAAGTTTAAACCTCCGTGCTTTGAGAAGTACAACGGAACCTCCTGTCCACGAACCCACTTGCAATCCTTTCTGGGAAGGTTGAAGGCATACACTATGGATTAAAAACTGTGGATGTTTTATTTCGAGGACAGTTTAACAGGAGCTTCAAGGGAATGGTACTCTCATTTGACCAGAGCAACCATCAGATGCTGGAAGGACCTGGCTGAGGCCTTCATTAGACAATACCAGTATAACCTGGACATGGCTCCCAACAGGACCCTCCTGATGGGAATGTCCCAGTCATCCAGAGAAAGCTTCCGGGAATACGCCCAGAGGTGGAGACAGCTTGCTGCTGCTGTCCAGTCACCCATGTCAGAAAGGGAGATGGCCGACATGTTTATGAACACCCTCCAAGGGACATACATTGATAGGCTAGCTGCCTTTTCTTCCACCAGCTTCGCGGATGTAGTTATAGCTGGAGAAAGAATTGAGAGCCTATTAAAGATGGGAAAAATTTCCGACAATGGTGCGAGCTCGTCCAGCAACCCAAGAAAGCCTTTTGTGGGCCCAAGAAGAACTGGTGAGACTAATGCTATCCACACCAGTAGGGGCAGACCCCAATATGTTCATAGGTCAGTGGCAGCTGTCACCATTCCCGCTCCAATTCATCCACAACCAGCATACCAACCACAGCAACAATCCCACTACCAGCAACAAGCTCAATATCCACCTCAGAGAAATTATAACAACAACACCAGCAACAACAATCAGCAAAGACCTTTTCAACAGAGACCATCTCAGGCCAATAGGGTGATTGATCCGATCCCTATGCCTTATGCCACATTATTGCCACAACTCCTGAAACTCAACCTGGTTGAGCTAAGGACATTGGCGCCTCCAGATCCTGCCAGTCTACCCAGAAATTATGACGCCAGCGCCAGATGTGCTTTTCACTCAAATGCACCTGGCCACAGTACAGAGAAGTGCAGAGCTTTGCACATGAAAGTACAGGATCTAGTGGATTCCAAAGCTCTAAACTTTGCACCCCCGCCAAATGTCAGTAAGAACCCTATGCCCAACCACGGAGGACCCAGAATTAATGCTATTGAGGAAGACAAGCCGTCTTTCTTTATAACCAGTGTGGGGCAGATTCGGACACCCCTGGTGGAGATTAAAGCTCAACTCCTTGAATGTCAGATGTTTCCCGGGTGTGAGCTCGGGTGCGGTTATTGCAACATTTCGGTAAATGGGTGCGATAACTTGAGAAATGGCATAAATGGTCTCATCCAGAGTGGCCTACTTCAAATCACAACATCAACACCTCCAAATCCAGCAATCTCCTTAACAACAATTCCCGAGTCTTCTACAACTGCAACAACAATTGTTCCAAACAACTCTTCAATCTCATCAACAAATGCTTCATCTGTCACTTCAACGAACCAAATATCAACATCCGTCTCTTCTACAACTTCAACACCCATCCAGTCAACAGTGCCTCCTACAACATCAACAGCAAATAATGAAAGTGTCTCAACAGTTACAATATATTATGATCCTGCAAATGATTCTGCCTACAACTCACAAAATGCCACTCCTGTCAGAGCACCGGTTACAATATACTATGATCCACATACTATCATGGTCCCTTCTGCAGCTGCTATCAGTCCAGTCACTATCACAGTGCCTGTGCCAGTCCCTTATGAAAGCAATAATGCCATCCCTTGGCATTACGGCTCCGATCTATACTGCGAAGGACAGAAAATCACTTTGGAATCATCAACTTCTTCACCACAAATAGACAATGTGGAGGGAGGCGGAGGCTTCACCCGAAGCGGACGCCTCTTTGCCCCGCAAATTCCAAGACCCAATGCCGAAGCAGAGGCTGCTGCCAAGGCCAAAGGGAAGAGTATGGTGCAAGAGGAACAAGTTGCTAAGGAAGCTTTAAAGACCCCTTTTGATCAAGAGGTTGATGAATTCATGAGAATCATCAAGAAAAGTGATTACAAGATAGTGGACCAGCTTCACCAGACACCTTCCAAAATCTCCATTTTATCATTGCTAATGTGCTCAGAGGCTCACCGGAATGCATTACTAAAAGTCTTGCACGCCGCTTATGTGCCAGAGGAGATTACCGTCAATCAGTTAGAGGCTGTGGTTGGAAATGTCAACGCTAGTCATGGACTAGGATTTACCAAAACTGATTTGACAACGGAAGGCCGCAATCACAACAAGGCTTTGCACATCACCTTGGAGTGTAAGGGTGCAGTTCTTTCCCATGTACTGGTAGACACAGGGTCATCCCTCAATGTCTTACCTAAAAAAGTCCTTGTGAAGCTGGAGTATGAAGGACTGGCATTACGTCCCAGCAACTTGGTAGTGAGAGCCTTTGACGGTTCTAAGAGATCTGTTCTGGGAGAAATTGAACTGCCTATAACGATTGGCCCATAGACTTTCAATACGACCTTCTTCGTGATGGATATACAGCCTGCCTACAGCTGTCTATTGGGTAGACCATGGATACACGCCGCTGGCGCCGTGACGTCGACCCTTCACCAGAAGTTAAAATTCGAGTGGGAAGGCCAAGTCGTTACTATTTGTGGAGAGGAAGATATCTTTGTTAGCCATCTGGCTACATACAAATACATTGAGATGGATGGGGAGATCCACGAAACTATGAGTCAAGGGTTTGAGGCCTTGAACATAAATGAAGCATCCGCTGTACCTGGAACCTCAATGACATCTTATCAGCAAGCCCGGAAGGTTGTTGAAGAAGGGACTGCCCAAGGCTGGGGCAAGTTGCTTCCCGTAGAGAAGAAGGAGGATAGATTTGGGTTGGGTTACAAACCAACTCAACAAGATCAAGCAGAGGCTGCTAAGAAGCCGAATTTTATCAGTGGGGGGATGCTCGCCCCAGATGCCATGAACAACTTGGAAGACGAGGATGAAAGAGACCGCAACCTGGAGAGTTGGATACGTCCAAAGATCCCGGGGAGCAGTATCTCAAACTGGTCTTCCCAGGAAATTATAAGAGTTACTCCTGCAGAGTAATTATTATTTCCTGTATTTTTAAGCATGCATCAAGTCTTGCATCTTGCCCAAGATGACAAGACTCATTTTGTAATCGGGCCATCTGTAATTTTGTGCAAATAGATCAATCAATGATAATCAGACATCTTTTGCAAATGAGTCTTTTTTCTTTTCCGCTCACTGTTTTTCCATTTTTCTTTTTGTACAAAAATAAATGGCAATGTTTTCAAAATGACAACTTCATTTCTCTTTTTAAACAAGATTAAAATCAATCACTAAAATGAACAAACTGAACCCTTGCAGAAAGTGCCTTCCAGACCGCACCGACAACAACACGGCTATGACTTCGTATGACTTTGACAATCCAATCAATCAAGATGATGAAGGGGTTGAAGAAGAGTATGAGCTTCCTTAAGAGCTGGCCAGGTTGTTGAGACAAGAGGCAAAGGTTATCACCCCTCATCAGGAGGAGGTCGAAACAATCAATCTTGGTACAGATGAAGATATGAAAGAGGTTAAAATCGGGGCCTGCTTACAAGACTCAGTGAAGAGACAACTGATTGACCTGCTTCAGGAATATGTGGATGTGTTTTCTTGGTCTTACGGGGATATGCCAGGGTTGGACACCGACATTGTTATGCACAAGCTGCCTTTAAGAGAAGATTGCCCGCCGGTTAAACAGAAATTGTGTCGTACTCGCCCAGACATGGCAATGAAAATCAAAGAAGAGGTACAAAAGCAGTGGGACGCCGGGTTCCTTGCTGTAACTAGCTACCCACCGTGGGTTGCTAATATAGTACCTGTACCTAAGAAAGACGGCAAAGTAAGAATGTGTGTTGACTACCGGGATCTGGACAGAGCTAGTCCGAAAGATGATTTCCCATTACCTCACATCGATGTATTGGTGGATAACACGGCTCAGTTCTCGGTATTCTCCTTCATGGACGGATTTTCAGGATACAATCAGATTAAAATGTCACCTGAAGACATGGAGAAGACAACCTTCATCACACCCTGGGGCACGTTCTGTTACAAGGTAATGTCGTTCGGACTGAAGAATGCTGGCGCAACATATCAACGGGCTATGGTGACATTATTCCACGATATGATCCACAAAGAAATCGAATGTTATGTGGATGACATGATTTCCAAGTCCCTCACTTAAGAAGACCACCTGGTAAATCTGCTGAAGCTATTCAAGCGTCTGAGGAAGTACCAACTGAAGTTGAACCCCAACAAGTGCACATTCGGGGTGCGATCCGGTAAGTTGCTGGGATTTATTGTAAGTGAGAAAGGGATTGAAGTTGATCCTGATAAAGTCAAAGCCATTCAAGAAATGCTTGCACCGAAGTCAGAAAAAGAAGTTCGAGGGTGTCGCTCCCGATAAGTGACACCAGGGTCAAATAAAGGTACAGACGCGAACGGTCGGCGAAGGGGACAATGAGAACACACAGCCGTGAACTCACTGGAGAATGAATAGAGTCGCCAGCTAGGCATTTTTATCCCGGAGGAAAGGCAATGCTGCATAGGCCTGGAAAAAGATGGATAAGACGGTTTGCGAACCAGAGAGACTGAGAAAGGGGGTTGGTTACAACCTGGGAAGGTATTAGCACCCAGATTGTCCGCCGTACTCGACGGGATCCACGCTTGAAAGATTTGTGTTTTAAAGGGGTAGTGTCAGTGCAATTTGTGAATAAAATAGTTGGAAAAAGATGTACAGGTGTCAGTGTAAATGAAGTGTGAAGTGTGATATATACAGTGTCAGTGTAGGAACAGGAATAAGATGCTCAAGATCATGAGGCTAAAGAATGAAGCTAGAAAGAGGGGGGATGTACAGAGACTTTTGTTCGATAACTGTTAAGTTATGCCTACGTATCCTCTCGTGCAATGAGGAAGTCAGAACACCGTAGTTCGACCCAAAGAGACTGAAAGATGAATTGACTTGTGAACTGCTTGCTTGCCTATGCTCAAGTGTATGACCTGTCTGGCTCAGGTGCAAACTGTCTTGCATTAGACGGAAGAAGCGAGTTCTCGTGTGTGAATGAAGGTGATGAGAAAAGAATCCCGGAGGAGACGATTATTGTTTGTTTTTGAGTTTTCAGTCTTTTATTGCTTTTGAAGTTTGTCATAAGTTAATGAGCTTAAGCCTAAACCAGTGGATTTAGTAAACTCATCACATCTTCCCTCTGATTAGGGGTAATGAGAATACCTTAAGTGTGAAGTCAGATTCTCACACTTAATCACCTTTGATGTAGGATTAAGATCATTAACCTACTTGTGATCATTTAGATGTTTTTTGTGATTTTGTTTAGTGTTGAGTAATGAGGTTAAGCCATAATCACGGATTAAACAGACCCATTACACCATCCTAAAAGAAGGATGATAGATGAGAATGTTTAAGTTGAGAAAAAACTCCTCAACTTAACCCATGATTAGGGATTAAACCCATGACAAAACAAGTCTTTGATTAAGTGGATTTTATTTTAATGATATGATGATGAAGTGAGTTTTATGATTTGTAAGACAACTTGAGGGGGACTTGTCCATTAACACTAGGGTTAGTCCTTCTTAACCACTTAAGGAAGAATTAGAACCCTAATGCAAGGCCCAAGTTACAAGTGTGATGTCTTGATACTTATTAAATGAATTGATTAAGAGATTTAAACACCTTAAGGGTTCAAGACTTAGGATTAAAGTTATACACTCCATCCTAAGATAAGGATGCAGGCATAACCCTAACCACAAAGTCTTAAATCCTTTAGGGTTTAGTCCCTGATTATGAGATGAGGAGAGAAGACTCAAAGAGACACAAAGGTAAAAGCTAAGTGGGGGACTAATCTAATCCTAATATTCACATGCTCGGATGTCCTAAGGGTTAGTGAGGCTCACTATCCTAAAGAAGGAGAAGAGATAAAAAGAGAAAAAGAAGCACCAAGGTGGCCTAAGCACACCTTAAATCGAGGATGAATAAGAGAGGAAGAAGAATTGGATGAATAAGAAATAAGATGAGAAGATGAGAATGCGATATGAAGATGAATAAGAATGAAGAGATGAAAATGCGATATGAAGAAGATGAATAATGAATAAGATGAGATTGTGAAATGGAGAAATCGAACTATGCACAAACAGAGCCTACACCAGTAGGACTTCCAGATGCAGCAGCATGTAGTAATTAAAATCGGGCCATAGCGTTACCTAACGGAGACGGTCCGTTGCCTCTTCAATATGTGCAAGAAGAAATATCAAAAAGAAATATCAAACGGAATCAACAGTTCAAACACAATTGTCCATTATCAAGATACCAGACCAAAGCCAACTGTAGGCTTCCCGCATCCAAAATTAAGACCAAGAATTAGTCTACGCAAAACAAAAGTCTAAGTGCAGATTGTATCCATGGATCTCATTATTCCGGAATGATTAATCACAAGGTCATCACCAAATTAAATCCTCCATCATCGATATTGAACCGGCTTCCTACAAAACATCCAACCAAACTTGAACCAAAATAAAAACTATTTAGTTAAACAAAATAAATTGGGAGAAATTAAATCTAAGTTATATTAAAAATTAAATATTAAGTCTAACAAAATTATATTAAGAATTCTATTCACGAAATTAATCAAACCAAACTATGATGACCTTAACAATGAAATTAAGTGAAACTAATAAAATTCTAAACTAGAACTTAATTAAAAAAACTAAATAACTATTAATAGAATTTCTGAAAAATCTAACTAAATCACTATACTTTAATTTAATACTAAATAACAGATTTATTAAATAATATGATGAAAAGAACTACTTAAAACTAAAATAAATAACAAGAGAACAAGGGACAAGGGAGAGGGGGGGCTGTGCGCATGAACTGGGGTGATGGGAGAGAAACTTAAACGGGCTTAGCCCATTTCAAAAACAAAACATAAAAAATAAGTTATAAGAAAAACTAAAAAAGTAAAAAGAGAAAGGCAGCCCTAAATCACGATCCAGGGATCTGCAGCAAAACAAATTTCCTTCTTCACTTTGGTTTAATGGGCAAGAACGCCGCAACAAAACACATAAAAAAGAAAAACCCCACATCAAAGTCACGGTGGCTCCATCACAAATCTGTGGTCTCCTTCCGTTCTCAGATCATGACCTCAACCTCTCATGTCGAAAACGCGCCGCCGCCGACGCCTCCGGGATCCCTCTTCTTCGCCGACAACACAGCGAAACAACAAATCGTACTGTCAAGTACTTTGCCGCCTCAAATCGCGGTGATTCTCCTACTTCTCAGAAGCTTCTCTGGTCAAGCTCACAACGGCGCCGTCTCGCGATCCTTCGTCTCTCATCTCTTTCGCAGTTGTTCCGATTAGATGAGATTTGGTGGCTTCCTTGTGATTTTCGGTGATTTCGTCACCCTTTTGCTCATTTTCGGATCTAGTTTCCTTCTTCTTCTTTTATTTCCGTGTTCTGTCTTTGTTGTTGTTGTTCGATTGAGTATGGAGGTTTGAGGGGGATGGTGTTGATTGAACGGTGATGGTTTTGGTTACAGGTCGGTTAATGATGGAGTTGATGGTGGTTCGGTGTTTGTTGTTATGTGTTGGTGGTGATGAGTATGGCGTGAAACGGAAAAGGTGATGGTGGCAAGTTGAAGGAAGCTTGGTTGAAGTTGACGTAATGGTGATTTGATGGTTGGTATTGTTGATGGTTGGAGAATTGCTAGGTTGTTATGTTGTGCGGTTGAGGATGAGTTCGAAAGGGTGGTAATGGATCGATGTGTGTTGGTTCATTCTGTTTTTGTATTAAGAGGGATGAATGAAGTGTGGTGTTGGTCGAAGGAGAGTGATGCTGAAGAAGAGTGTTGCTGATGAGATAAAAGTGGGTGAGATATTTGTTACGTTTCTCAATCTTTTCCTCTTCTATTTCTGATTTTGGTTTAGCTTTTGAATCTGAGTTTGGGTTGTTGTTGATTGAAGAGGGTTTGTTTGTGTTTGAAACCAGATTCAAATCATTAAGGTTTGCGTTGATAGAGTGGTGTGGTGAAGGTGCGGTGATGTGATGTGGAGCAAGAGGCTACAGGAGGTTTTTAAGAGGAGATTGTCATGTTGTAAGGGGTTCTGTCTTGTGTGTTTTGTGATTGAAGAAGGAAAAGTAATGTTGTTGCTGTGTTGTTTGTGTGCGTGCAGGGTGTGTGAACCTGTGTTTGTCTAAGCTGATTTGAAAGGTTTTTTTGCTGTGTAAGAAAAAGAGAGAAAAAGTTGTTTAGGTGAGAGGCATGATTGTCCTTTTGCGGCATACGCCAGGAACGGCTGTAAGGTTGGTGGCTAGGCAAAGTTGTTGTGGGGATTGTGAACAAGGTTTTGTAAATCCATTACATATGAACTAAATACTATTAAGACAGTTAAATACTAAATTCAATTAAACAAAAATAATAGAAACAGTAATTAATACATTAAATTTGAATAAATATAAAAAGAGTAACAAAACTAACTAGAAAAATTATGAATTTAAATTAAATTTAAACTGACTAATAAAAATTTAAAACAAAATTAAAATCATATTAAAAATAAATAACTTCAAATGAATAATAACTAAGTAAAAGAATATTCTAAGTTTAGAACAAATAAAATTTCTAAGAAAATTCTACACTAAGAACAATAATCAAATTAACGATTAATTAACTAATTTAAAATTCTAAATCAAAAATTAACAAATTATGAATTAAACTAAATCAATGAGAAATTAAAGTCAACGCTAAATCGAGATTAAATACTAAACAAAATTAATCGAAACTAGATAAAGTTATACTAAAAATAATTAACAAAATTTGCAAAATTATGTCAAAATCTAGTAAAGCTTTTAAACTAAAACTTCTAACAAATGTTAATAATAATAAAAAAAGTAATTAACAAAATTATAAATGATAAACGGTTTATGAAGTGGATATTCAGATAATCGAAAATATGGACGTGGTGAAATCGTTGTGAAAATGGTTAGGAAATGATGAAACTTATGGGTATGGATATGGGTATGATTTATGGAACCCTTCAATATGCGAACAACCCTGAATCTTGAGCTTTTAATTCGAGACCAAACTTCCACTGTTTTCTACACACAATAAACAACATGAGCACAACCACCAATGAACTGAACCAACCGCCATCCGAACTATCTGGAAACACTGCCCTGGTTATTGAACACACACACCGACTGAGAAATCAACCACTGAAGCGAATATCTTGAATTTGAAGAAATCTCCTGATAGTTCAACCAAGATTAGGTCAATCATCCATCTGAATTAGACCGCAACTGAACAAACACGCTTGAACTGAAACCAAAACTTTTGAGATAAAAGATAGCCTGAGATGCTGAGAAGTCGAGAATATCCCTGTAACTTGAAGAAGAAAATATCCTGATGATATGCCCGATGCGCAGTGAATAGTCCTTGCAGACGTGAAATCCTTGAAGATCACTGTTTTAGGGAAATAAACCCTAATCTAGTGACAGGAGCACCAGAAGATGATGTCGTTGATTGTTGCATAGTGAAATCCTTAAATCCTCTGATAATCTGCAAACAAGGATGTGAAACCCTAATCTTCATAAAATCTCGATCCCATGTCTTAGGAGCCAATGCAAATGATATGCAAAATGCGTATGAAATGCAAAACGAAAAGCTAGAAAACCAGAGGGCAAATTTAGGGTGTCTACAGCTGCCCCTATTCAAGCAACTGTTAATCTGAAAAGGATGAGAGCAACGGCTATTAGACGTTCAGGATAAACAGTGATTGAATACCCAAAAGACCCCGAAATTTGCACTCACAGAACGAGGAAGAAAAAGGGATATAGATCGCAAAGGAAAATAAAGTATATTGTAAAGTGTGGGCGACGGAGGACGACCGTCGAGCAGAGGACGACTGCTGGGTAAAGAGCAATGACGGGGACGGCCGACATGCTGGGGATAAAAGGTAAAGCCAAGACGGGGACGGCCGACTAGCTGGGAGAAATAAGATATTATGATGGGGACGGCCATCAAGATAAAGCTGTAAGATTCTCTGGGGATTAATGAAACATGACGGGGACGGCCATCAAGTTCATAAGGTAAAGTAACCAACGATGGGGACGGCCATCGGGCTAAAAAGAAAAGGGACCACAACGGGGACGGCCATCGGGTTAAAGAATAAATGAAATAAAACAGATGATGAGGTACGGTCATCAAAGGTGAAGGACGATCACTTAGCAGGGGACGGCTGCTCTGTTGGGTATAAGATGAGGGACGGTCATCTTAGGTGGAGGACGACCACCTGGCAGGGTACGGCTGCCAAAATCAACGATGGGGACGGCCATCGGATGAGCATGATGGAGGACGACCATCAAGAAGTGGAGGACGACCACTCAGCAGGGGACGGCTGCTCTCAAAGGTATCATAACACAGGACGAGTGTTAGATAAAAAAGAAAATTTGTTGGTGATCTACTGGGGATAATGTAAACACGGACGAGCGTTTACACCCAAGAAACAAAAGGTATAAGTGTTTGGTATTGTGTATAGATTAAAGATGCGGACGAGCATCCTTAAGATTGTGATACGGACGAGTATCATGTAGAAACAAACTGACACATGTCCAGAGATGATGATACGGACGAGTATCAACTGGTTAACAAAGAACACGGACGAGTGTTGCATCTGGAAGAATTCTTCTGGGGAATAATAGACACAGGCGAGTATCTATATTCAAGAAGACAAGAGTGTTTGACACAGTGTATGGATTAAAGATGCGGACGAGCATCCTTAAGACTATGATACGGACGAGTATCATGTAGAAACAAACACTAGACGCAATGTTCTGAGATGATGGTACGGACGAGTACCAACTGGTTAACAAAGAACAAGGACTACTGTCGATCTGTGAGGATATGAGTGATGATGTATACAAGATACGGACGGGTATCTGTATAAGTGTACCATGAGTAGTGAGTATATATAAGTGTTTATCTACTGGGGAGAGTGACACGGACGAGTGTCAAAAGGAGGAAAGTATAGTATAAACAAAGTATCTGATATACAAAGTGTTTAGGTTACTGTGCTGGGGAAGGTGACACGGACGGGTGTCAAGGAAATGTATATATATGTATATCTGTGAGTGCAAAGGGGATGTCTTTGGCTTTCTGCTGGGGATATGACACGGACGGGTGCCACAAGGAGCATATACTGATGTTCGGGAGTGTGTTTGGGAGTGTGAGGCAGCTGTTTTAGCTTTAGCTCTCCGTTGGGGAATCTGGGGAGAATTCTGTACTGCTGACGGGTTGAAAGCTTTTAACTCTGATGGGAATGAAGTGTCGGCAACCTGATGCTTGTTGGAGAGGTTTTCACTGGAGGAAAGACGACTCTGCGTGAGGTATACTTCGTTCAACTGCTTTGAACATTTGCTGAGGATCTGATCATCCTGCTCTGACTCCACTGGGGAGAATTTCTTCTTGCTCTGCTGAGGAAATCCCTTGGAAATGAGAATCCCGATGACTTTATGGGGAAAGATCATCTTTAGACTTGGCTAGGGAAGATGCTTGATCACAAAATCCTGTTGAGGAGGGAATTCTGATAATTCTAACTTTGTGGGGGAAGCGAGGCCTTCAGCTGCCTGTTGGGAAAACTTTGCTGTGGAAAGATAAGTCCGCTTGAGGACGAGAACGATTCAATTAGCCTTGAAGTTCTGTTGGGGATATCGTCTGCTCCAACTCAGCTGGGGATGTGTCAACCTTCTGGCATGGTTGAGAAAAGATTTGGCAATGCTCTGCTGAGGAGAGACTTTGTTGGAGAATCAAAACATGCCCCAAGTATAGCATAACAGTTGTGCTGGGAAGATATGCCAATGAAAATTGGCTCTGACTGAATGCGAATAACCAACTCCTCATGAAGGAGTCTTGTCGGCTGAAAGAAGATCTTTATGCTCGGGGAAGAAATAAACTTCCAATGCCCTGCTGGTAAAATAAATACCAGGCATTAACACAGTGCTTCAAACTTCTGAGCTCAACAAAAGCAGTACTGATCATCCTGAGTGAACTATCATTCCCTTAACTCCTCAAGTATACCATATTGCATCATTTATGAAGAAGATTGTCTTCAGAGGATTTTACAGAAGACATGGCATCCAGAATTGCCCTAGTGTCTTCAAACTCTTGCAGAAATCAAACGGATCTTGAGATAACTGCCCCAGACTGCGTCTTGAAACGATCCTTGCCCCACATCAGAGCTAAAACAGAAACCATGCGGTATAAAGATGCAATGCAAATGATGTACAATGCAGACGTATGCTCATAACCAAAGATATGAAACAAGGATGGTCGGGCGCTAGGGCCAGGTTGATAGATATATATATATATTTTTTGGTTGCCAAGCAATTGGACTTTTGAAGGTGAATTACCAGACGAGAACTGGTTTATAAAAGGTAGGCCAACAGACGAGAACTGATGGGCAAAGAAATAAGTCGTCAGACGAGAACTGACTCCTCGGGGTGTTCATTGTCAAACGGGAATTGACTCTGAAAAAGAATGACTACCAGACGAGAACTGGCGTTCAATGGACTAAATGAAAAGGTGACCAGACGAGAACTGGTAAAAGATTCGCCTACCAGACGAGAACTGGTATTTGAAGTTGGTTTGCCAGACGAGAACTGGACTTTGGGTTTGTCTGCCAGACGAGGACTAGACTCTGAAAAGTTTGCCAGACGGGAACTGGACTTTGAAAAGGCTTGCCAGACGAGAACTGGACTTTGAAAGGTCGATAAGTTGGGGTTACGAGGCCCTGGATGTGAGATCTGATGTTTCGGGGGTTATGCTCAATGCAATGATGATGCATATGCTCTATATGCGACATGAATAACGTATGCAAATGATTTATGCCATGATTATGAAAGGCCGGAAAAAACTCCCGAGGTGGGAAGAAAGGTCTTAGCGACAAGGCTTCTGGTTGAGAAGGATGACAAAGGCGAGGGTGGGTAACATGATTTCCCGACACTCGTCTTGAACTTGGAGATCACCGACATAACTTGCTCTGTGAAGCTAAAGTTTGCCCCTGTTGGGTGAGTCTCTGAACAGACTGTCGATTATCCAATTTCTGGAATAGCAAACTTGGATGTTCTCTCGAAGAGAGTTGCACTTAGTGAGCTCTGGAATTATTCTGCCCCGGTATGAGCGTGTGAGCGACTTGACTCATTCTGACTGAGCATTGGAAGACTTCATCCTTGGACAACAGAAATTTCGGGTGGCCTGCCCCTGCTTGGGAGATTCAACTTTGATCAACTAATTCTTGAATGACGTCCCTCAATTAACTGATGCTTGGGAACTTGATGTACCCTGATTGATTCCTTGGTCAACAAAGCCACTGGATAACGTGCCCCTGATTCATAGGCCAACAAGATGCTCTTGATTCTGGTCATCATTGTCGAATGATCAAGTTCCCTCATGATTGCTCTTTGTAGGAACTTCCCTGGTGTCACAAACTAACTTGCAATTAAAACTGTACATTCACAAATGGTAATTTTAATGCAGTACACATGCAAGTTTTGAAGATTTATTTATTTTGATGCTGTGACAGTGTGTGACGAATGGACGATTAGTCCAAATGTAGTGTTGAATTAGCAAACCTTTAGGAGTCAGTTTACGCAACCTTGTCGTAGTATGCTTTCAGAATTGAACCTGATTCAATTAGGACTTTCAAGGGTTATAACATGGTCTGGTTCACGGTTTTAGAAAGAAAGATTTATGGCTCAAAGTTTATTTGTGTCCACCCATTCTCCTTGATGTTCTCCAGTCCTATGTTCAGCTAATTCGACTTAAGCGCTCGCTTCTCACAAGGGTTTTGTAATGATTGAGGAACCGATGACGTTGATGGTTTACGCACCAATGAGGTTTCTTGGAGTAACAGTCACCCATTCTGACTTTGTATCTGGTCACACGACTTTGTTCTCATGGAAGATTCTCTTTCATTTTTTTTATTCCCTAACTTTTGCCTGGACTGGTTCTTTTTTTTGAATTTTTCGATTTTGAAGTCCAGCGGGATGCCCTAACTTTTGCCTAAGTCATATGTTTTCACACATTTTTACAACTTAGCGGGCTTTATTTCTTTTTTTGTGATTTTCGTTGAACAAATCGTGTGACACTGGCTTGTCATGACTTGCTGAAAGGGTTGACTGCCTCATTCCTTTGTTGGTGAGGGATAACCATTGTGGTTTCACGTCCCTTGACCTCTTGAGGTGTAATGAATAAAGGTAATGGATCCTCGGATGCACACTCCTTCGGAAATTTGAACGCTCGGTCAAATTAACTGATGACTACCCTGCCCCGGGTTAAATGTGAGGGTTTTTCTGTTCAGAAAAGAAACTCCTACTTCAAGGCTCAAAGGGGCTGACGAGGGTTTATCTCCCTTATATCTCCGGTGTTTGGGAATCAAAGCAAATGCCTGTACATCGTCAGCAGGTTCTATCCTGAAAGCATACCTTGCACAATTATGGGTATTCAGTTGTCATCATCCTCCCTCAAACCTGCTAAACAACAGTGAAATAGATGGGAGGTAAATGGATGCAATCTTTTTGTTTTTTTTCTTTTTTTAATGCCAGTAAAGAAAAATGAGCGAATGCGACATGATTGATTCAAAAGTGCAAGATCACTACATTAACATTACCATTTAAAATAACAATGCTTAAAAGACAAGTAGCTGCTAACAGGAAAGAAGCTACAATGCAAATGATAAAAGGATACAATGATCACCAACTCTGCTGACATACTGTTGTCTGAGCCACTGAAATCAAGATACGCTTCTTCAAAGCCTTCGAACTCAATCAGGCGAGAGGTTGACACACAACCAAGCTTCCTTCTGGAAAGGAGATGTAGCTCTTGTCGATCAACTGTTGTACTTTGGCTTGAAAAGCTTTGCAATCTTCAGTTGAATGCCCCATTGATCCACCATGATACCCACACTGCTCATGGGGATTGTACTCTGGAGGGTACGGCTCTGACAACGGCTTGAGAGGCTTCGGAACCACCAATGAGCTCTGAACTAGATGTGGCAAGAGTTCACTGTATGCCATGGGGACTGGATGAAGAGGAGCAATCCTTCTTTCCAGATTGTTACGAGGCCTAGGCTGGCTCTGAAGTTGATTCTGAGGTCTTCGACCATGAGATTGCAGATTTGGACGAGGAGGAGCCCAAGGCTTCTGATACGGTGCCCTGAGCATTGCCGAATGCCCGTAAGAGTAATCAGATTCAGGAAAAGATGATCTCTGAGAAGATGTTGGTCTAGAATATTTGATATTTGCCATGACTGCACTGACGTCATTCCATTCTTCCTCTTGGGAGCTAACAACAGACTCACCTTCACTAGCTGGGATGTTCGAAGAGTCTTGGATCTTTCCACTTTTGAGCAGGCTCTCAATGCGTACTCCAACTATCATCAAATCAGAGAAGCTTGTCATCCCAATGCTACTCATTCTTTCCAAATATGGACCCTGCAAGGTGCCCACGAACAGGTCAATTAATTCTCTGTCTGAAAGTGGTGGTTGCACTTGGGCTGCCAATTCTCTCCACCGTTGTGCATATTCTCTGAAAGATTCACCACTCCTCTGGGATAGGCTCTGCAAGTGCGTGCGATTGGGCGCCACGTCCATATTGTACTGGTATTGCTTTACGAAAGCTCTGGATAAATCATTCCAAGATCGAATATGACTGCTTTCCAAATCCAAGTACCAACTTAAAGATGCCCCACTTAAACTGTCCTGAAAACAGTGAATCATCAGCTTATCATTGCGGGCATGAGAAGTCATTTTTCTACAGAACATCACCAAATGACGCTTTGGGCAACTGACACCAGTGTATTTCTCAAACTTCGGAGTTTTGAAATCTGGAGGAATGACAAGACCAGGCACCAGACACAGGGTTAGAGCATCAAAACCGAAGGCATCAGGATCCGCTAAGGCTTTGAGTCGCTCGTCCAACACACGAAATCTTTCAGCAGGATCAATAACTTGTGGATCCTTGGTTTTCACAAGAGGGATTGCCCCTTGGAAGTCTGGCATAGGGAAGGCAAACCTCTGATAATCTGTAGTATCAGTCGAAGATGAAGGTCCACCTCGGACAACAGATGGTGCAGGTACATCCTGACTCATGATCGGGGTCTGTACTGGCTGAGCTTGAGTAAGATTGTTCACTTGTGGAAGATCTTCATCAGGAGAAAGACCATACAGAGGATTGGTCATTGAAGTGAAACCAGGTGGAAACTCAACATTCTGACGGTTTTTCTCTGACATAGCTACTGATGGCTTCAAAACTGACCTTTTTAACTCTTGACACTGCTCAATCTTCCTTCAAACACTGTCGTCTTCCAACAGTTAACACTTGTTCAAACTGAGTACCGGGAAATCAACTGGCTGGTCATGGACAAAAGAGGAAGGATGAGCTCTCTGGAGGAGGAAAATGCAATGCAGATGCAAATGCAAAATGCAAAATGATAATGCAAAAGATGCAAAGACATGGGATCACAGCTGGAAACTGCCTGGGATCTGGGATACTGAACCAAGAATCGAGTGTCTGTAACCACAAGATCTCTGTATAGTAACCCGAAATAGTAACTGAAAACCAGAGGTTGAAGAACTCCAGGATCATAGTGACCGAATCAAAACATAGAACTGCACTGGCAATGAGGGTATGTTGAGGTCAAGGGTTCCTGCAAACCTGTAAACAGCCCAACCCCCTCACAGGTGGTGTTCTAAAACAAAGATCCTCAGACTTGGATCAGTTATGGGAAGTGTAAACACTTCCAACCCGGAGGTACAGTGTTTACAATAACCATAAAAGTTCCTCCTCTAATTCACCTCAGTTTCTGAAGGTCAATACTAAAGGTCATCCAGACTTAGCAGGCTTCCCAGATAGCCCTAGCATTGCAGGAAATCTGCAACACAGAGTTCTCAAGAAGAAACCCATATCTGAACCGTGTTTCATATTCCCGCACCAGACCGAAATGGAATGGGAAAGAATATGATTCACTCTAGCCTAGGTGTCACTCAGGTCCCAGGTATAGGACCTTAACTCTCAGTAGAACCCCCACCCACCAAGGCAACAAAACAGATCCAGCCAGCACAGTATGACAGTATGAAAAATATAAAGCTATAAAGAAAGCAATAAATCAACTATACATAAAGCAATAAACAAAACAAATATACAAGCACATATAGCACATAACACCCCAGTAAACACAAATCAATCAAGCGCTAGGAGGAACCCACAAAAAGAACCAGAAGCCCTGGTTGCAATATAAGCATCCCCAGTGAAGTCGCCAAGCTGTCGCTCCCGATAAGTGACACCAGGGTCAAATAAAGGTACAGACGCGAACGGTCGGCGAGAGGGACAATGAGAACACACAGCCGTGAACTCACTGGAGAATGAATAGAGTCGCCAGCTAGGCATTTTTATCCCGGAGGAAAGGCAATGCTGCATAGGCCTGGAAAAAGATGGATAAGACGGTTTGCGAACCAGAGAGACTGAGAAAGGGGGTTGGTTACAACCTGGGAAGGTATTAGCACCCAGATTGTCCGCCGTACTCGACGGGATCCACGCTTGAAAGATTTGTGTTTTAAAGGGGTAGTGTCAGTGCAATTTGTGAATAAAATAGTTGGAAAAAGATGTACAGGTGTCAGTGTAAATGAAGTGTGAAGTTTGATATATACAGTGTCAGTGTAGGAACAGGAATAAGATGCTCAAGATCATGAGGCTAAAGAATGAAGCTAGAAAGAGGGGGGATGTACAGAGACTTTTGTTCGATAACTGTTAAGTTATGCCTACGTATCCTCTCGTGCAATGAGGAAGTCAGAACACCGTAGTTCGACCCAAAGAGACTGAAAGATGAATTGACTTGTGAACTGCTTGCTTGCCTATGCTCAAGTGTATGACCTGTCTGGCTCAGGTGCAAACTGTCTTGCATTAGACGGAAGAAGCGAGTTCTCGTGTGTGAATGAAGGTGATGAGAAAAGAATCCCGGAGGAGACGATTATTGTTTGTTTTTGAGTTTTCAGTCTTTTATTGCTTTTGAAGTTTGTCATAAGTTAATGAGCTTAAGCCTAAACCAGTGGATTTAGTAAACTCATCACATCTTCCCTCTGATTAGGGGTAATGAGAATACCTTAAGTGTGAAGTCAGATTCTCACACTTAATCACCTTTGATGTAGGATTAAGATCATTAACCTACTTGTGATCATTTAGATGTTTTTTGTGATTTTGTTTAGTGTTGAGTAATGAGGTTAAGCCATAATCACGGATTAAACAGACCCATTACACCATCCTAAAAGAAGGATGATAGATGAGAATGTTTAAGTTGAGAAAAAACTCCTCAACTTAACCCATGATTAGGGATTAAACCCATGACAAAACAAGTCTTTGATTAAGTGGATTTTATTTTAATGATATGATGATGAAGTGAGTTTTATGATTTGTAAGACAACTTGAGGGGGACTTGTCCATTAACACTAGGGTTAGTCCTTCTTAACCACTTAAGGAAGAATTAGAACCCTAATGCAAGGCCCAAGTTACAAGTGTGATGTCTTGATACTTATTAAATGAATTGATTAAGAGATTTAAACACCTTAAGGGTTCAAGACTTAGGATTAAAGTTATACACTCCATCCTAAGATAAGGATGCAGGCATAACCCTAACCACAAAGTCTTAAATCCTTTAGGGTTTAGTCCCTGATTATGAGATGAGGAGAGAAGACTCAAAGAGACACAAAGGTAAAAGCTAAGTGGGGGACTA
The DNA here is from genome assembly GCA_963966055.1 of Lathyrus aphaca. Classification (NCBI taxonomy): domain Eukaryota; kingdom Viridiplantae; phylum Streptophyta; class Magnoliopsida; order Fabales; family Fabaceae; genus Lathyrus; species Lathyrus aphaca. The sequence continues at coordinate 491,906,229 of OZ014521.1, forward strand.
ATCTAATCCTAATATTCACATGCTCGGATGTCCTAAGGGTTAGTGAGGCTCACTATCCTAAAGAAGGAGAAGAGATAAAAAGAGAAAAAGAAGCACCAAGGTGGCCTAAGCACACCTTAAATCGAGGATGAATAAGAGAGGAAGAAGAATTGGATGAATAAGAAATAAGATGAGAAGATGAGAATGCGATATGAAGATGAATAAGAATGAAGAGATGAAAATGCGATATGAAGAAGATGAATAATGAATAAGATGAGATTGTGAAATGGAGAAATCGAACTATGCACAAACAGAGCCTACACCAGTAGGACTTCCAGATGCAGCAGCATGTAGTAATTAAAATCGGGCCATAGCGTTACCTAACGGAGACGGTCCGTTGCCTCTTCAATATGTGCAAGAAGAAATATCAAAAAGAAATATCAAACGGAATCAACAGTTCAAACACAATTGTCCATTGTCAAGATACCAGACCAAAGCCAACTGTAGGCTTCCCGCATCCAAAATTAAGACCAAGAATTAGTCTACGCAAAACAAAAGTCTAAGTGCAGATTGTATCCATGGATCTCATTATTCCGGAATGATTAATCACAAGGTCATCACCAAATTAAATCCTCCATCATCGATATTGAACCGGCTTCCTACAAAACATCCAACCAAACTTGAACCAAAATAAAAACTATTTAGTTAAACAAAATAAATTGGGAGAAATTAAATCTAAGTTATATTAAAAATTAAATATTAAGTCTAACAAAATTATATTAAGAATTCTATTCACGAAATTAATCAAACCAAACTATGATGACCTTAACAATGAAATTAAGTGAAACTAATAAAATTCTAAACTAGAACTTAATTAAAAAAACTAAATAACTATTAATAGAATTTCTGAAAAATCTAACTAAATCACTATACTTTAATTTAATACTAAATAACAGATTTATTAAATAATATGATGAAAAGAACTACTTAAAACTAAAATAAATAACAAGAGAACAAGGGACAAGGGAGAGGGGGGGCTGTGCGCATGAACTGGGGTGATGGGAGAGAAACTTAAACGGGCTTAGCCCATTTCAAAAACAAAACATAAAAAATAAGTTATAAGAAAAACTAAAAAAGTAAAAAGAGAAAGGCAGCCCTAAATCACGATCCAGGGATCTGCAGCAAAACAAATTTCCTTCTTCACTTTGGTTTAATGGGCAAGAACGCCGCAACAAAACACATAAAAAAGAAAAACCCCACATCAAAGTCACGGTGGCTCCATCACAAATCTGTGGTCTCCTTCCGTTCTCAGATCATGACCTCAACCTCTCATGTCGAAAACGCGCCGCCGACGACGCCTCCGGGATCCCTCTTCTTCGCCGACAACACAGCGAAACAACAAATCGTACTGTCAAGTACTTTGCCGCCTCAAATCGCGGTGATTCTCCTACTTCTCAGAAGCTTCTCTGGTCAAGCTCACAACGGCGCCGTCTCGCGATCCTTCGTCTCTCATCTCTTTCGCAGTTGTTCCGATTAGATGAGATTTGGTGGCTTCCTTGTGATTTTCGGTGATTTCGTCACCCTTTTGCTCATTTCCGGATCTAGTTTCCTTCTTCTTCTTTTATTTCCGTGTTCTGTCTTTGTTGTTGTTGTTCGATTGAGTATGGAGGTTTGAGGGGGATGGTGTTGATTGAACGGTGATGGTTTTGGTTACAGGTCGGTTAATGATGGAGTTGATGGTGGTTCGGTGTTTGTTGTTATGTGTTGGTGGTGATGAGTATGGCGTGAAACGGAAAAGGTGATGGTGGCAAGTTGAAGGAAGCTTGGTTGAAGTTGACGTAATGGTGATTTGATGGTTGGTATTGTTGATGGTTGGAGAATTGCTGGGTTGTTATGTTGTGCGGTTGAGGATGAGTTCGAAAGGGTGGTAATGGATCGATGTGTGTTGGTTCATTCTGTTTTTGTATTAAGAGGGATGAATGAAGTGTGGTGTTGGTCGAAGGAGAGTGATGCTGAAGAAGAGTGTTGCTGATGAGATAAAAGTGGGTGAGATATTTGTTACGTTTCTCAATCTTTTCCTCTTCTATTTCTGATTTTGGTTTAGCTTTTGAATCTGAGTTTGGGTTGTTGTTGATTGAAGAGGGTTTGTTTGTGTTTGAAACCAGATTCAAATCATTAAGGTTTGCGTTGATAGAGTGGTGTGGTGAAGGTGCGGTGATGTGGAGCAAGAGGCTACAGGAGGTTTTTAAGAGGAGATTGTCATGTTGTAAGGGGTTCTGTCTTGTGTGTTTTGTGATTGAAGAAGGAAAAGTAATGTTGTTGCTGTGTTGTTTGTGTGCGTGCAGGGTGTGTGAACCTGTGTTTGTCTAAGCTGATTTGAAAGGTTTTTTTGCTGTGTAAGAAAAAGAGAGAAAAAGTTGTTTAGGTGAGAGGCATGATTGTCCTTTTGCGGCATACGCCAGGAACGGCTGTAAGGTTGGTGGCTAGGCAAAGTTGTTGTGGGGATTGTGAACAAGGTTTTGTAAATCCATTACATATGAACTAAATACTATTAAGACAGTTAAATACTAAATTCAATTAAACAAAAATAATAGAAACAGTAATTAATACATTAAATTTGAATAAATATAAAAAGAGTAACAAAACTAACTAAAAAAATTATGAATTTAAATTAAATTTAAACTGACTAATAAAAATTTAAAACAAAATTAAAATCATATTAAAAATAAATAACTTCAAATGAATAATAACTAAGTAAAAGAATATTCTAAGTTTAGAACAAATAAAATTTCTAAGAAAATTCTACACTAAGAACAATAATCAAATTAACGATTAATTAACTAATTTAAAATTCTAAATCAAAAATTAAGAAATTATGAATTAAACTAAATCAATGAGAAATTAAAGTCAACGCTAAATCGAGATTAAATACTAAACAAAATTAATCGAAACTAGATAAAGTTATACTAAAAATAATTAACAAAATTTGCAAAATTATGTCAAAATCTAGTAAAGCTTTTAAACTAAAACTTCTAACAAATGTTAATAATAATAAAAAAAGTAATTAACAAAATTATAAATGATAAACGGTTTATGAAGTGGATATTCAGATAATCGAAAATATGGACGTGGTGAAATCGTTGTGAAAATGGTTAGGAAATGATGAAACTTATGGGTATGGATATGGGTATGATTTATGGAACCCTTCAATATGCGAACAACCCTGAATCTTGAGCTTTTAATTCGAGACCAAACTTCCACTGTTTTCTACACACAATAAACAACATGAGCACAACCACCAATGAACTGAACCAACCGCCATCCGAACTATCTGGAAACACTGCCCTGGTTATTGAACACACACACCGACTGAGAAATCAACCACTGAAGCGAATATCTTGAATTTGAAGAAATCTCCTGATAGTTCAACCAAGATTAGGTCAATCATCCATCTGAATTAGACCGCAACTGAACAAACACGCTTGAACTGAAACCAAAACTTTTGAGATAAAAGATAGCCTGAGATGCTGACAAGTCGAGAATATCCCTGTAACTTGAAGAAGAAAATATCCTGATGATATGCCCGATGCGCAGTGAATAGTCCTTGCAGACGTGAAATCCTTGAAGATCACTGTTTTAGGGAAATAAACCCTAATCTAGGGACAGGAGCACCAGAAGATGATGTCGTTGATTGTTGCATAGTGAAATCCTTAAATCCTCTGATAATCTGCAAACAAGGATGTGAAACCCTAATCTTCATAAAATCTCGATCCCATGTCTTAGGAGCCAATGCAAATGATATGCAAAATGCGTATGAAATGCAAAACGAAAAGCTAGAAAACCAGAGGGCAAATTTAGGGTGTCTACAGAGGGTTCTTAGGTCGATTGAACTACATTTCACGGTTCATATCTCACCTTACAGCAACCTGTGAACCCTTGTTCAAACTGCTAAGAAAAGAACAAACGGTCAGGTGGAACGAAGACTGCCAGAAGGCTTTTGACAAGATCAAGGAATACTTACAAGTGCCTCCAATCCTTATTCCTCCAGTTGAAGGAAGACCTCTAATCATGTATTTGACAGTCTTAGAAGAATCAATGGGGTGTGTGTTGGGCCAGCATGACGAGTCTGGTCGAAAAGAGTATGCAATTTACTACCTAAGCAAAAAGTTTACCGACTGTGAACAATGTTATTCACTGCTCGAGAAAACTTGTTGTGCTTTAGCGTGGGCTGCTCGCCGACTGAGGCAGTATATGTTGACCCACACTACTTTATTGATCTCAAAGATGGACCCAGTCAAGTACATATTTGAGAAGCCAGCACTTACCGGACGGGTTGCAAGATGGCAAATGATCCTCACAGAATATGACATCCAGTACATATCTCAGAAAGCCATCAAGGGCAGTGTATTGTCTGATTATCTTGCTGAGCAACCTATTAATGATTACCAGCCTATGAGATTTGACTTCCCTGATGAAGACATTATGTTCATAAAAGCAAAAGATCATGAAGAGCCTGTTCACACTGAAGGGCCCAACCCGGAGGAAGAATGGACTATGATGTTTGATGGGGCTGTTAACATGAATGGTCGTGGTGTGGGTGTAGTACTCATTACACCTAAAGGAGTTCACATGCCTTTCTCGGCAAAACTCACCTTTAACTGCACTAACAACGAAGCTGAATACGAAGCTTGCATTATGGGTCTTGAGGAAGCCATTGACCTCAGGATCAAGACATTGACTGTATTCGGAGATTCAGCTCTGGTAGTTAATCAAACCAACGGAAAATGGTACACACACCAAGATCATCTGATACCTTACAGGGATTATACAAGGAGGTTATTGACTTTCTTTACAACAGTCAAGCTTGAGTATATACCTCGGGACGAGAACCAGTTTGCAGATACTCTGGCCACCATTTCATCCATGATCAAAGTTCAAGCTGCCAACTTTGTACCTCAGATTTCAGTGTCCAGACTTGACAGACCAGCATATGTGTTCGCAGCAGATGTTGTCAAAGATGATAAGCCTTGGTTCCATGACATAAGGTGCTTCTTGGAGGATCAAACATACCCACCTAGGGCATCTTCCAATGATAAGAAGACTTTGAGAAGGCTTGCTGGTAGTTTCTTTCTGAACACTGATGGTTCCCTATACAAGAGAAACTTTGATATGGTACTCCTCGGATGCGTTGATAGAACAGAAGCAGACTTATTGATGCACGAGGTGCACGAAGGATCCTTTGGTACCCATGCTGGAGGACATGCAATGGCCATAAAATTGCTAAGATCAGGTTATTACTGGATCACAATGGATGCCGACTGTTGTGCTTATGCCATAAAATGCCATAAATGCCAGATTTATGCGGATAAGGTGCATGTGCCTCCCAATCCTTTGAATGTGATGTCTTCACCTTGGCCCTTTGCTATGTGGGGCATTGACATGATTGGCAAGATTGAACCGACTGCTTCAAATGGCCACAGATTCATCCTGGTTGCCATTGACTATTTCACCAAGTGGGTCGAAGCAGCTTCCTATGCAAACGTTACAAGAAAAGTGGTAGCCAGATTTCTGAAGAAAGATATCATCTGCCGATACGGAGTTCCCGAGCGAATCATTACTAATAATGGTTCCAACTTAAACAACAAAATGATGGCAGAGTTATGCCGGGACTTCAAGATCCAACACCACAATTCTTATCCTTACAGGCCAAAGATGAACGGCGCTGTTGAGGCAGCTAATAAGAATATCAAGAAGATTGTGCAGAAGATGGTAGTCACCTACAAAGACTGGCATGAGATGTTACCATTTGCCTTGCATGGGTACCGAACATCAATCAGGACATCCACTGGGGCAACACCGTATCAGCTTGTTTATGGTATGGAAGCAGTCCTACCTGTTGAAGTTGAATTACCCTCTCTGCGGATATTGATGGATGTTAAGCTGAGCGAAGCAGAATGGGTCCGATCCCGGTACGAACAACTGAGTCTGATTGAAGAGAAAAGATTGGCTGCAATCTGTCATGGGCAGTTGTATCAGAAAAGAATAAAGAGAGCCTTCGATCAGAAAGTCAAGCACCGAGAGTACCAAGTAGGAGATCTTGTGCTGAAAAGAATCCTCCCTCCTCATACAGACCACAGGGGCAAGTGGACTCTGAACTATGAAGGACCATTCGTAGTAAAGAAAGTTTTCTCGGGTGGAGCACTCATGCTCAGCACCATGGATGGTGAAGACTTCCCGTCCCCTGTGAATTTAGATGCAGTTAAAAAATACTTCGCATAAAATGACCCGCTGGACATAAAAACAGAATATATGTCCAGGCAAAAATAGGGCATCCCGGCGAGTCAAAAACAAAATAAAAGACTCAGGCAAAAATAAGGGAAAACAAATGAAAAATGTACACCCGCTGAGTTGAAAAGCCGCATTGGACAACTCAGGCAAAAACGGGTATCCTGATGGATTGAAAACCCGAAAGGGCGATCCATGCAAAATAAGGGAATAGGCGAACAACTGCATTCTGAATTCGTCTGTATCACTTATAACTTGGTAAACCTCGAAAGGATCAAGCTTCTCTCAGAATCAGCCTTCTTCAGAAAGCAAGACGAGAAGAATGTCAAATGTCATACGAGTCATAGCAAAGGGAAGCTCCTTGTAGTGTCATCAACATTGCCAACACCTTTTGTTTCTCAATTTGTAACAATCTCCTCATTTTAGGAGATATGTTTCTTTGACTGTATCTTGCCAATTCAGGGCACATGAACTAATAAAATCAGATTTTGAGTCACACGTTGTCTCGTACTCTTTTACTCGCAAAAATGTCTGATGTCATTAATATATCGATTGCGTAAATACAGATGCGTCCTTCTGAAACTACGTGCTTACAGGAAATATACTTACTCCCGGGAGTGTCTGAACTCTCATGATGGAATCCAGTAAAGGATACCTCGGGATTACTTGTGCGTCCCTCTGTCTTTGTAGGATTGCAGGTATTCAAAAGCGCAAAATGGGGCATGTGAGCTTCATCCCAGCAAGCGGGCAAATCAACACTCACCCAGTCTTAGCACCCAAGTGTTTTCTCCCCAACTGAGTTACCACTTGTTATTCTTCCCCAGCCGAGGTGCCAATCATTCTTCCTTCTTAGCCAAGTACAAAAGCCAGGGGAACACTTCCCCACAGAGTTTCAGCCTGTATCCAGAAGAGCAACGCATAAAGGAATCACAACGGAGTGACGAAAGCTTCTACAAACCCCAGCTGGGTTCCTCATTACCAAGGATGGGTCTATCAGCGACCAACTCCCCCAAGCAGATACATCTCATCAGATCTACCAATGATCTTATCCCCAGCTGGGTTATCCATTTCAAACAGATCGACCAGAGATCTTCACAGCAACGGGATCCGAATCCCGGATTGGTATCCTTGCATAATCATAGCATTCGCATCATATTTTCCCCACAAAGCGTAGCATTCCGTCTTAACACGGAGCATTACGGCAAAAATCAAACATATTGCATAATCATAGGCCATGTTCTGAATCAAACGCCTGTGAATAGTAACAATCCATCAACAGTATACAGAATGCTCCCCAGATTCCCCAGCAAAGAGCAAAAGCTAAGGCAGTTGCCTTACATTCACAAACATCGGTATATACTCCTTGTGGCACCCGTCCGTGTCATATCCCCAGCATAAAGCCAAAGTGTCCCCTTTGCACTCACAGACACTTGTATATAAACAATTCCTTGACACCCGTCCGTGTCACCTTCCCCATCACAGTTGCCTAAACACTTTGTAAACCATACACTTGTTTATATTATACTTTTCTCTCTTTTGACACTTGTCCGTGTCACTCTCCCCAGCAGGTTAAACACTCTCCTGTACACCACTCGCACTTATTTCACCCATACAGATACTCGTCCGTATCTTGTATATATCACTCAAATCCCCTCTGAATCAACACTCGTCCGTGTCCTATGTTAACCAGTTGGTACTCATCCGTATCATCATCTCAGAACATGCGTCAAGCGTTTGTTTCTATCTGATACTCGTCCGTATCATGGTCTTAAGGATGCGCGTCCGCATTTTTAATCCATACACTGTGTCAAACACTCTTGTCTTCTTGAATATAGACACTCTTCTGTGTCTACTATTCCCCAGAAGAGTCCCCTCAGATTCAACACTCATCCGTGTTCTCTGTTAACCAGTTGATACTCGTCCGTATCATCATCTCTAAACACGTGTCAGTATTTGTTTCTACCTGATACCCGTCCGTACCATAGTCTTAAGGGTTCTCGTCCGCATCTTTAACCTATACACAATGTCAAAACACTTATACCATTTATTTCTTGGATGTAAACATTCGTCCGTGTTTACTATTCCCCAGTAGATCGTCCGCAAGATAAAATTTCTTTTCTATCTGACATTCGTCCTATGTCATGATAAACCTTGAGAGCAGCCGTACCCTGCTAGGTGATCGTCCCTCACCTCTTGATGATCGTCCTTCATCATGCTCATCCGATGGCCGTCCCCATCGTTGATCTTTTCTATCCGACATTCGTCCTATGTCGTGATATTTTTAGCAGCCGTCCCCTGCTAGGTGATCGTCCTTCACCTTTTTGATGATCGTCCTTCATCATTTTATCCGATGGTCGTCCCCATCGTTGATCTTGTTGTCTGACATTCATCCTATGTCATGATAAACCTTGAGAGCAGCCGTCCCCTTCTAGGTGATCGTCCTTCACCTCTTGATGATCGTCCTTCATCATGCTCATCCGATGGCCGTCCCTATCGTTGACCTTTTATCCGGCATTCGTCCTATGTCGCGATACTTTCGGCAGCCGTACCCTGCCAGGTGATCGTCCTTCACCTTAGATGACCGTCCCTCATCTTACCCCTTTCAGAGCAGCCGTCCCCTGCTAGGTGATCGTCCTTCACCTTTGATGACCGTCCCTCATCATTATTTCATTTATTCTTTAACCCGATGGCCGTCCCCGTTGTGGTCCCTTTTCCTTTTCCTGATGATCGTCCTTCATCAGTTTAGCCCGATGGCCGTCCCCATCGTTTGTTTACATTACTTTTTGAACTTGATGGCCGTCCCCATCATTTTTTATTAATCCCCAGAGAATATTATAGCTTTACTTGATGGTCGTCCCCATCATAATCCCTTTTTATCCCCAGCATGTCGGTCGTCCCCGTCATTGCTTTATTTCCCGCACTTTTCACAGCGTGTCGGCCGTCCCCGTCATTGCTCATTCCCCAGCAGTCGTCCTCTGCTCGACGGTAGTCCTCCGTCGCCCATACTTTACAATATACTTTATTTTCCTTTACAATCTATATCCCTTTTCTTCTTCATTCTGTGAGTGCAAATTTTGGACTGTCTTTGGTATTCAACCACAAGTTACCTTGTTTGCCTGTTAAGTCGTTGCTTACATCCTGCACAGCTAACTCATGTTTGAATAGGGGAAGCTGTAAACACCCCAAATTTGCCCTCACCCATTCACTCCATGGCTTGTGATCTCCTCATATGCATAATCTCAATCATAGCATCTCATATCACATTTTTTATTCATTTCATTGGTTCAAAGTCATCTGCATCTAGGGTTTGTGATATGAGCAATCCAAGAGCTTCTTGAGCCACTCCAAAGGTCATCAATAACTTCAAAGGGGTCCATGTATGTTCAAGCATCATATTATATCCTCTCAAAGTCAAGAATGTCAAAGAATCACAAGAACTGAAAGTGGCATGGAAGCAGAGCCAGGTTTGACTACACAGATGACCTAGAATTAGGGTTTTGGTTTCAGAGGCCATAAATCCAAATTTTTTGGTCATTCTTGTTTCTATTGGTATCTATATGGTATAGGGAGCATGCATATCAATTTTCATGAAGAAATTCCATGGGGAAGTCATCTGATCAAGGGTTGACTTTCTAGGCAAGCCAGTGTAAAATCAGGGCATCTGAGGCCCCCACTGACCCAACCAAAGGGTGTTCTTCATCATTTTGATTGTGTATGATCTTTATTTGATCATAGAAGATGTTGGAAGTTCACAAAATTGAAGAATTTCAAGTCATTTGCAAAGTTGACTTTTTGGGAAAGTTTGACTTTTAATGAAATTGCCATTTTAGGAAACTTTTTCAACCCTTGCTTTTTGATTCAAAAGTGCTTCAAATGGAAAAACTTTGGTCATGAAAGTTGTATAATGGATCATTCCCTTTTCAAAAAGTACAAGAACATGACCTAATTCATTTTGGATCAAAAGTTATGGCTTGTCAAAGTTGGCTAAAATCACAAAATTTGAAGTTTTCTACCAAAGAGACATTTTGCAAAATGGTTTATTCAAGTGTTCTAAAGGCCTCAAACGTGTATCATTTCTTCACAACATGATCATATAACCTCCAAAATTCAGAATGGGCCAAGGAACTTTGCACTTTGATGCCTTGAAACTCAAGATTTCTCAAAGGAAACAAAAGTGAGGCAAGTTGCAAAAACTCACTCAAGTGTGAATCCACTTGCTTGCTGACTCCACAAACAATCCTATGGCCCTCCACACATCTTGCTGCGCAGGACACCCCGTCTGTCCTTGGCTAGCTAGTAGCCCATGCCTCTCTTACACAACTTTGACATTTTGGCAACTTGAGCCATACCAATCACAAAAGCACACATCAACTCATCTGACCAATCCCATTTGTTTATACAAACAAAAAGCAAGACAAAACACATACAACACAAGCCTGAACACACACACAACACAGCTCTCTCATTTTCACCCCATTTTGCAAAAGCTTTCGAAAAACTCTCCACAAGCTGCAAACACACAAACCAACTTCATAAATCAACTCAGCATACTTCACTGATCAAAAACCACCCATCACCATAGCCTAAAACTCCCTGAATCAGAAATACGATTTCCATCCCACCTTGAACAGAACTTCTGCCATCTTTCAAACCATCCATTATAAACTTCAAACAAGCATTGAAAGCTTCTCAGTGGAGTTGATTGAAAGCAAGAAACCAGCCAGAAAGTACCAGAAACCAAAGCTTCAGTTCAGGTAGCCATCTCAAACTTTTTTTCCAGAAACTCCATTTTGAGTTCTTAAATGCTTCTATGCACTCCCCTGATCATGGGGATGTGATTATTTTTGAAAATGGTTGAGAAACCAGGATGTATGAATGCTCTGAAACGTTTTTGCCCTAGGAATGTTTTGCTTCGATTTGGCTGATTGATGAATGAAAAATGATGTTTGTGTGGGGGTTTTGATTTAGTTTCGCATGGGGATGATTTCTGGGCTACTAGTTTTCATTTTCATGAAGTTTTGGGGATTTTAGCAACTTTCAGGTGAGGGTCTTGCCGGAGAAGACGACCGGAAGTCTTCTCCGGCCACCTGAAAGTAATTAGGGCTAATCCCTGTAATTAAATGCAATTTGAATTTGGTGCGTAGGATAGGCTGACTTAGTCAATTCCCGCGCGTGCTCAATGGCCCAGATCTTCCACTTAGCCCTAATCTCAATTAATTAAATTAATTAATTCATTTTAGTCAGTTTGAATGACAACCCTTGGATCTGGCGCGCAGTCTTTCCCTCCTTCCTGAGTTTGAATCCTGGCCACTGGATGCGCATACTTTTCATTTAATTCATTTTATTTTCATTTTATTCCATTTGTTTTTCTTCATTTTATTTAAAATAGTAAAACATTTTTAAAAATTCTGAAAATTTTTATACAATATTTTATTAATTTTCAGAAATCAAAAACATTTTTATTTTTATTTTTTGCATTTAAATATATTTTTAAATCATTTAAAAGTTTATTTTTAATTAATTAATAAGAATTAATTAATTAAAAATACTTTTAGGTATTTAAAAATCATAAAAAAATTCATGAAACCTCTAAAATCATTTAGAAACATTGTCCAACCCTCAAACCAAATTTCTTTTTTGATCTTAATGCATTTTGACAATTTTCCATGGAATTAATTCTATTTCAAAGCATTATTTTGATCCAATATTCAAAAATTCATTTCTGCCTAGTCTTTAAGAGTTGGACTTTGATTCTTTTTGCATTGCATCTTGCATATCATGAAGTTTATAGGATTAATTTGGCATGATTTGATCTTGCATTTTCAATTTGTTTGACATTTTTCTTGACAAGGTACCTTGAAACCCTGGAAATCTTAAGAAATTCATAACTTTCACTAGGTTAAGAATTGGATCCCCTCCTTTGGGCAGTGAGTTTGTGTAGGGTTAGGGTTCCCTTGAATGCATTTTCAATTTTTTATCTTGATGTTTGCTTCTGATTTTGGTTTTTGTTTTGTTCATTGATCACAAACCCTAATTTGGGCTTCCTTTTGCATTCATCTTGCATTTGCTTGCATACCATGACTTGCCATGACATTCTATGCATCCATTTGATTCATAATACATCTTAGGACATATTAGAGTCATGTTTGATCATTTCATCTTTCATTTGCCATATTGTATGTCATTTGCATTCCATAACTTTTCATGTATGTTCATGGTTCCAAGCATGCTTCCCTTGCATCCATATGTTTGTATGATCATCCTCATGCTTTGTTTCATGTTTGTATCACCTCATAGCATCATTATCATCACACACATGCTTCTGGTTTTGGTTTGCATCATGCCATTTCATCTCATTTTGCATTGCATTGCATTTCTTTCACTAACCTTTCAGGTGGTAAGTCACTTTGAGAAGTGAATTTGCCTTCACTTCTCACATTTTCTTTTCATTTCCTCTTATGCATCATTGCTGAATTTTGTTTTGTGTTTGAGATTGAGCTTGCTCATTCTTCTTCTTCTTACTTTCTTTCTTCAAGTGACTTGTCTTCTTCAATGAAGCAAGTTACTTTGCTTCTCTTTGTTCCTTTCATCTGCTTCCTGGTGGTTCCTCTGAAGATCTTTCTTGTAAAACTCACAAACCTTAGGAACAACCAAGCATGACAATGATTAGGGTTTTGATTAGTCCCCCCCATTTAGATTTTACCTTTGTGTCTCATTGAGTCTTCTCTTCTCACCTCATAATCAAGGACTAAACCCTAAAGGTTTTAAGGCTTTGTGATTAAGCTTATGCCTGCATCCTTCTATTAGGATGGAGTGTATAACTTTAATCCAAAGTGTTAAACCCTTAATGTGTTTAACTCCTTTAATCAATCCACTTAATAATCATCAAGACATCAAGCTTGTAACTTGGGCCTTGCATTAGGGTTCTAATTCTTCCTTAACTGGTTAAGAAGGACTAACCCCAGTGTTAATGGACAAGTCCCCCTCAAGTTGTCTTTCAAACCATAAAACTCACTTCCTCATCTTATCATTAACTAAAATACATTTAATAAAGGCTTTGTTTTGTCATGAGGTTAATCCCTAATCATGGATTAAGTTGAGGAGTCTTCCTCAGCTTAAACATTCTCATCTATTATCCTTCTTTTAGGATGGTGTAATGAGTCTGTTTAATCCCAGATTATGGCTTAATCTCATTACTCAACACTAAACAAAAACAACAAAAACATCTAAATAATCACAAGTAGGTTAATGATCTTAATCCTACACCAAAGGTGTTTAAGTGTGAGAAACTGACTTCACACTTAAGGTATTCTCATTACCCCTAATCAGAGGGAGGTGTGATGAGTTTGCTAACCCATTGGTTTAGGCTTAAGCTCATTAACTTATGACAAACTTTCAAAAGCAATAAAAGACTGAAAACACAAAAAACAAACAATAATCGTCTCCTCCGGGATTCTTTTCTCATCTCATTCACTCATAAACGAGAACTTGCTTCTTCCGTCTGATGCAAGACAGTTTGCACCTGAGCCAGACAGGTCTTACACTTGAGCATAGATAAGTAAGCAGTTCACAAGTCAATTCATCTTTCAGTCTCTTTGGGTCGAACTACGGTGTTCTGACTTCCTCATTGCACGAGAGGATACGTAGGCATAACTTAACAGTTATCGAACAAAAGTCTCTGTATATTCCCCCTCTTTCTAGCTTTATTATTTTAGCCTCATGGTCTTGAGCATTTCATTCTTGTTCTTACACTGACACTTCACTTATACATTCCACTCCTCTTGCACTGACACCTGTACATTCTTTTCCAGCTCTTTTGCATACATATTGCACTGACACTACCCCTTTAAAATAAAAATCTTTTAAGCGTGGATCCCGTCGAGTACGGCGGACAATCTGGGTGCTAATACCTTCCCAGGTTGTAACCAACCCCCTTTCTCAGTCTCTCTGGTTCGCAACCGTCTTATCCATCTTTTCTAGGTCTATGCAGCATTACCTTTCCTCCGGGATAAAAATGCCTAGCTGGAGACTCTTTCTTTTCCTGTGAGTTCACTCTTGTGTGTTATCACACCCTCTTTTCGCGACCGTTCGCGTCTGTACCTCATTTGAGCCCAGCCTCATCTCTTGGGAGCGACAGCAGGCATTCTTCAATATTTGTTCCCCAGCTCTTGCTTTCTTGATGTAGTCCTCTGTTTTCTCAATCTTGGCCAGATGCTCCACCTTAAGCTTCTCCAACCTCTCAATGTCCAGACGACCATCACTCCTTTCCCAAAGGGTCTTCTTCTGAGCTTGAGACAGATTCTCATTCCTTTCCTTCAGCTTCTCAAATTCTTCCAGGCTGACAGTTGCTGCTGGCTGAGTTGTAGATGGTCCAGGTATATCTTCAATGATGAAAGGCAGTCCAGTAATCTGAGCTCTAGCATGGGACCAGTCATAGTACTGAGCTGAAGCAACATTATTGCACCTTCCATGAATAGCCATTCTCTTTGTCTGGATGTTGTCCCAAGCCAAGGACGCTTGTCTGACAGCAGCTAGATCAGGCTTTATCTCACAATACAGGGTCTCAGCTAAATCTTTCACTCTAGGAGGGTGAACCAAAGCATAGCCCAGTTGTCTCTTAAACAGTAAAGGATTGTAGTTGATGCAACCCTTTACTCCTATCAGAGGTACATTTGGGTATTGCCCACAGCTAGTGATGATGTCTTTGCCTTTGGTGCTCTGGGTACACCATCTGATGTCATCTGAAGTCAAAGCAATAAGTCTCTTAGCCCAATTCTTCTATTGGTGAGGATTCAGGAAGGCATCTGTCTTAGGTAAGTGTTTGAGCAGCCAAGTATGAAACAAAGGAGCACAACATCTCACCAACTTCCCCCTTTGTTTCTCATTCCTCTGATGAATGGAGTAATAGAAATCTCCTAGCAATGTGGGTACTGGGTTCCTCAGAAGGAAAAGATGAATGGCATTCTTACTGATAAATTTGGGCTTATCTGCAAATAGTATGACCCCATATATGCTGAGAGCTAGCAATGCACAAACTGCCCTCCATTCTCCCAAAGAGGCCTTGAGGATGGCTTGGGAAATCAGGAAGTCTAAGTGTAAGTCAGGGATCCCAGCTTTTGTTGTCATGTTCTGCTCAATCAAAGCAAGCTCCGGGGTACAATGCTTTTGCCACTTCTCCATTGATGGGAGAAGTCATCTCTGGGTTGAAGGGGATCCCACCCCTGACAGGTACTCCAATCAATGATGAAAACTCTTCCAACAGAGATCCTAGCTGAAAGTCTGAAAATGTGAAACATCTCAAAGGAGGGTCATAAAACTGTAAGCATGTGTGAATCATGCTCCTCTGAGAAGGATCCAGGTCCATAACCATATTCAGGATACCTCCATAATGCTCTCTGAATAATGGGATGTGGTCAGGGGTGATAAGTGACTGGACCTTCCTGATGCCAGTCAGCACAGGCTCAAAGAAATGGTATGATATGTTGCTCTTCCTGGGAGCCATGACTGCTGATGAAGAGCTGAAGACAAGTGCTGATGAAGATCAAGACTGGTACCGAAGATGGGCCACTGATAGGCTGATGCTGGTGATGATGAAAATGACTGAAGCAAACAACTGAAGAGAATAGCTGAAGCAGACAGCTGATGAAGCAGAGGTTTATGCAGATGAAGGGGTCAAAACCAAGCCAAATATAATGTGGATACCCTGAAAAACAAATAAACAAATGTTAAATGATGCAATGATGATGTATGCAAATGATATGCAAGGGTTTGTGATCAAGCTGGATCTGATTTATCTGTCCTGATACAAGGCCCATGTATGTTCAAGAAGTCCAGATGGAGGTTTAGAAATCCAGTAACAAAGGTGGGGGACTCAAATAAAGAGTCACATGTCCAGGGTTAAATCACAAGAACTGCCCAAAATGAGGTACTCCTAAACAAAAGGTAAAAGGGTATGATGTGTCCAAGGGTACCTACAAACCTGTAAACAGCCCAACCCCCTCACAGGCGGTGTTCTAGAACAAGGATCCTCAGACTTGGATCAGTTATGAGAAGTGTAAACGCTTCTAACCCGGAGGTACAGTGTTTACAATAACCATAAAACATCCTCCTCTAATTCACCTCAATTTCTGAAGGTCATAATAAAGGTCATCCAGACTTAGCAGGCTTCCCAGATAGCCCTAGCACTACAGGAAATCTGTAGCACAGAGTTCTCAAGAAGTAACCCACATCTGAATCGTGTTTCATATTCCCGCACCAGACCGGAATGGAATGGGAAAGAACATGAACCACTCTAGCCTAGGTGTCACTCAGGTCCCAGGTATAGGACGTTATACTCTCAATGAAGCCCCCACCCACCAAGACAGAAGAACAAATCCAGCAATGATAATGACAATATGAAAAAACTGTAAAGAAAGCAATAAATAAGGCTGTACAAAAAGCAATAAATAAAGCAACTATATAAACACAATTAGCACATAACACCCCAGTAAACACAAATCAAACAAGCGCTAGGAGGAACCCACAAAAAGAACCAGAAGCCCTGGTTACAATATAAGGTTCCCCAGCAAAGTCGCCAAGCTGTCGCTCCCACCTGATGACACAGGGCCAAGAGGGGTACAGACGCAAACGGTCGGCGAAAGAAGAGAGAACACACAGGGGTGAACTCAAAAGACAAGAGTCGCCAGCTAGGCATTTTTATCCCGGAGGAAAGGTAATGCTGCATAGACCTGGAAAGATATGGATAGGACGGTTGCGAACCAGAGAGACTGAGAAAGGGGGTTGGTTACAACCTGGGAAGGTATTAGCACCCAGATTGTCCGTCGTACTCGACGGGATCCACGCTTAAAAGATTTGTGCTTAAAGGGGTAGTGTCAGTGCTATCTGTGTATCAAAGCTAGAAAGAATGCAAGTGTCAGTGCTGGAAGAAAGTGAAGTGAAATATGTGGAGTGTCAGTGTAAGAACAGGAATGAAATGCCCAATATAATGAGGCTAAGAGAATAATGCTGGAAAGAGGGGGGAATATACAGAGACTTTTGTTCGATAACTGTTAAGTTATGCCTACGTATCCTCTCGTGCAATGAGGAAGTCAGAACACCGTAGTTCAACTCAAAGAGACTGAAAGGTAAATTGACTTGTGAACTGCTTACTTGTCTATGCTCAAGTGTATGACCTGTCTGGCTCAGGTGCAAACGGTCTTGCATTAGACGGAAGAAGCGAGTTCTCGTTTGTGAGTGAATGAGATGAGAAAAGAATCCCGGAGGAGACGATTATTGTTTATTTTTGTGTTTTTTCAATCTTTTATTACTTTTGGAGTTTGTTATAAGAAAATGAGCTTAAGCCTAAACCAAGGGCTAGTAAACTCATCACATCCTCCCTCTGATTAGGGGTAATTAGAATACCTTAAGTATGAAGTAAGCACATCACACTTAATCACCATGATGTAGGATTAAGATCATTAACCTACTTGTGATTATTTAGATGTTTTTGGAGTTTTTGTTTAGTGTTAAGTAATGAGTTTAAGCCATAATCAAGGATTTAATGGACTCATTACACCATCCTAATAGAAGGATAATAGATGAGAACATTTAAGCTGAGAAAGACTCCTCAACCTAATCCATGATTAAGGATTAACCTCATGACAAAACAAAACCTTTATTAAATGGATTTTAGTTAATGGTGAGGTCAAGAAGTGATTTTTATGGTTTGTAAGACAACTTGAGGGGGACTTGTCCATTAACACTAGGGTTAGTCCTTCTTAACCAATTAAGGAAGAATTAGAACCCTAATGCAAGGCCCAAGTTACAAGCTTGATGTCTTAGTGATTATTAGGTGAATCGATTAAAGGATGTAAACACATTAAGGGTTTAACACTTAGGATTAAAGTTATATACTCCATCCTAATAGAAGGATTCAGGCATAAGCTTAATCACAAAGCCTTGAAACCTTTAGGGTTTAGTCCTTGATTATGAGATGAAGAGAGAAGACTCAAAGATGACACAAAGGTAAAACTAAATGGGGGACTAATCAAACCCTGATTATTATCATGCTTGGTTGTTCCTAGGGTTAATGAGGTTTGCAAGAAGATCTTCAAATAAACCACCAGGAAGGAAGCAGATGAAAGGAGCAAGAAGCAGAGAGAAGCAAGACAACTTGCTTCACTTAAGAAGACAAGTTGCTTGAAGAAAGAAAGAGAGCAAGAGCATGAATGAGCAAGCTCACACAGAGACAAGATAAAATGCAGCAATGATGCATAAGATAGATGAAAAGAGATTATGAGAAGTGAAGGCAAATTCACTTCTCAAAACAACTTACCATCTGAAAACTTAGTAAAAGAAATGAAATGCAATGCAAATGAGATGAATTGTAATGATGCAAACCAAAGTCAGAAGCATAAACATGATGTTAATGATGCTATGTGATGATACAAACACATGACAAGAGATGAGATTGATCAAACAAGCATAAGGATGCAAATGAGGCAAGCTTTGAACCATAAAGATTCATGAATGTTTATGAAATGAAATGAACATATAACATGGCAAAGGAATGATGAAATGATCAAACATGATTATAATATGTCCTAAGATGTATTATGAATCATGTGGATGCACAAAATGTCATGGCAAGTCATTGAATGCAAGCAAATGAGAGATGGATGCAAAGGAAAGCACAAATTAGGGTTTACATACAACATGCATCACAAAAATCCAAAACCAGAAGCAAATGACATGACAAAAATTGAAAATGGGATCAAAGGAACCCTAAACCTACACAAGTTCACTGCCCAAAGCAGGGGATCCAACTCTTAACCTAGTGCAAGTTATGAATTTCCTAAGTCAACTAGGGTTTTGGGGTACCTCACAAAGAAAAATACAAAACTAATTGAAAATGCAAGATAAATTCAAACTAATTTTATCCTATAAATTACATGCTATGGAGGATTCAATGCAAGAAGAACCATCATCAAACTCTCAAGGGTTAGGCAGAATGGAGTTTTCAAAGTTTGAACAAAAATATTGCCTTAAAATGAATTTAATTCCAACAAAAATTGTCAAAATTCATCAAGAACAAAAAATAAATTTGGTTTGAGAGTTTTATAATGTTTCTAAATGTTTTTAAATGCAATGTGAATTTTTTGGTGATTTTTAAATACCTAAATGCATTTTTAATTAATTAATTTCCATTAACTAATTAAAAATAAACATTTAAATGATTTAAAAATGATTTTTAATGCAAAAAATAAAAATAAAAATATTTTTGGGTTTTGAAAATTAATGAAGTGTTTGACAAAAAATTTCAGAATTTTTAAATGCTTTTTACTATTTTAAATAATTCGTGCAAATAAAATATAAACAAAATGAATTAAAATTTAATAAAATGAAAAGTAATCTAAAGGAGAGGCCAGGATTTGATCTGGGTTTGTGAGGGTGGACTTGGCGCGCAATCCTACGGCCCAGGTTCAAACCTGGCTAATATTTATTTAATACTTAATTAATCCTGGATTTAATTAATTAATAGCTGATTAGGGCTAATCATGAAATCTCAGCCATCCAACACACGCGGGAATGACTAATCGCACGACCTACATTCAAACTCCCTTAATTACACAGCTAAACCTAATTAGGGTTAATCAAATTCAGACGGCCGAAACAGTGTTCCGGTCGTCTTCTCCGGCGAACCAAAAACCCTAGAATCTTCTACAGGTTACCAAACATGAAATCTCTTCCACCAAAATGATCCTCTCATCAATCTAAACCTAACCCCTCATCTCAAATTCATTTATTTTCACTCACAAGCCTGAATCGAAGCAAAACACAAAATACGGGCAAATGTTCAGAGATGTCATACATGCTGGTTTCTTTACCATTTCAAAAAATAAACACATATTCATGATCAGGAGAACACATAGCATCATAAAAGAACTTAAAAATCAACTTCTGGGAAAAATGTTCTTCATCTTACCTGAGATGAAGCCTTCCTGATTTTGAGCTTTCTGGCCTCAAGCTTTGTGCAATCCTTCTTCCTTGAACCTCCTGATGATGGAATGGAGCTTAGAAAGCTTGGGGAGTGGCTGTTTTGAGTGATTCAACTCTGGTGTAGCAGAAATGGAGGTCTCTGTGGGTGATGATTTAAGCAGTTTCAGGGGGTGGATTTTGTTCTATGAGTGTTTTGTGGTTTGTATGTGAAGGAATTTTTTATGTTTGAGGGTTGTGTGAAGAGATTCGAAGAGGGGAAGTTCTTGGCAGATTTTGTGTATGCTGCAATGTAGGAGCTTTCTGGCTTGTGTGTGTTGTGTTTAGGGTTGCTTGATGTCCACATATCATACTCTGATTGGGTAGAGAGTTGGTGGTGGCACTGTGGGATTGGCATGGGAAAAAATGCAAAAAGTCAAGATCTTGTGTACTATGAGTATGGCTCGGGTCAGAGGAGATCTTAGGGCTTGTCCTACCTCAGCTTGAGTAAAGGAAGGCCTTTGGATCTGACTTTGTGAGCTGGCTAACCTTGATCAAGGGTTTCCAAGGTTCTTGCACATTTCCCTCTTTGGATTTTCTCATGAACCAAGGCAAAGAAACTTGTGATATTTTGGGGAAAATGTGACAAAATGAGTTATGTAACATTGTTATGCTGCTTTGATACCATTAGAGTTCAATTCAAACATGAGAGGTCCCTTTTGCAAAGTTTAAATTTTGTAGCCTTTATGAAAAATGCCTTATGCAACTTGTGATCCAAGGCATGGAAATGAAAAAAATCTTGGTACAAACTTGACTTTTCTAAGTTGTAACATGTTATAATGATGCAAAGAAGTCACTTAGAGGTCTTGAAAATGCTTAGAATTTGAATTTGCAAAAATCCCTCTTTGGTGCCAAAAGTGGAAATTTCATGATTTTTCCCAACTTTGCAAAGCCATAACTTTTGATTCAAAATGAATTAGAAGAAGTTCTTGTACTTTTTGAAAAGGGAATGATCCATTCTACAACTTTCATGACCAAAGTTTTCTCATTTGAAGCATTTTTGAATCACTTTGAGGAGGTTGAAAAACTTTCCCAAAATAGCAAGTTTACATTACAAGTCACTTTCCCCAAAAGGCAATTTTGCAAATGGCTTGAAATTCTTCAATTTTATGAACTTACAACATCTCCTATGATCAAATAAAGACCATATACATTCAAAATGATGAAGAACACCCTTTGGTTGGGTCATTGGGGGCCTCAGATGCCCTGATTTTGCACTAACTTGCTCAAGAAGTCAACTCTTGATCAGATGCCTTCCCCATTGAATTTCTTCATGAAAATTGATATGCATGATCCTCATATCATATAGAGACTCATAGAAACAAGAATGACCAAATAATTTGGAGTTATGGCCTCTGAAACCAAAACCCTAATTTTAGGTCATCTGTGTAGTCAAACCAGGCTCTGCTTCCATGCCTTTCTCAGTTCTTGTGATTATTTGACTTTCTTGATCTTGTGCGGATATAATATGATGCTTGAACATACATGGACCCATTTTAAGTGATTAATAACCTTTGGAATGGCTCAAATGGCTCAGGGATAGCTCAGATCACAAACCCTAGATGCAGATGACTTAGAATAATTGCAGTGAAGCAAAAATGCAATATGAGAATGATATTGTTGAACTTATGCATATGAAAAGATCACAAGCCATGGTGTGAATGGGTGAGGGAAAATTTGGGGTGTTTACACATATCCAGGATACCTCCATAATGCTCTCTGAACAAAGGGATGTGGTCAGGGGTGATAAGTGACTGGACCTGCCTGATACCAGTCAACACAGGCTCAAAGAAATGGTAAGATATGTTGCTCTTCCTGGGAGTGGTCATGAATGCTGAAGAGGAGGAAGATAGGTGCTGATGAAGATCAAGACTGATATTGGAGATGAGCCACTGACAGGCTGATGCTGATGATGATGAGAATAGCTGAAGCAGATAACTTATGAAGCAGAGGTCTATGCAGAAGAAGGGGTCAAAACCAAACCAGATATAATGTGGTTACCCTGAAAAACAAATAAACAAATGTTAAATGATGCAATGATGATGTATGCAAATTATATGCAAGGGTTTATGATCAAGCTGGATCTGATTATCTGTCTTGATATAAAGCCCATGTATGTTCAAAAGTTCAGATGGAGGTTTAGAAATCCAGTAACCAAGGTGGGGGACTCAAATAAAGAGTCACATGTCCAGGGTTAAATCACAAGAACTGTCCAAAATGAGGTACTCTTAATCAAAACAAGTATCAGGGTATGATGTGGCCAATGGTACCTGCAAACCTGTAAACAGCCCAACCCCCTCACAGGTGATGTTCTAGAACAAGGATCCTCAGACTTGGATCAGTTATGAGAAGTGTAAACACTTCTAACCCGGAGGTACAGTGTTTACAATAACCATAAAAGATCCTCCTCTAATTCACCTCGGTTTCTGAAGGTCAAAATAAAGGTCATCCAGACTTAGCAGGCTTCCCAGATAGCCCTAGCACTACAGGAGATCTGTAGCACAGAGTTCTCAAGAAGAAACCCATATTTGAACCGTGTTTCATACTCCCGCACCAGACCGAAATGGAATGGGAAAGAACATGAACCAATCTATCCTAGGTGTCACTCAGGTCCCAGGTATAGGACCTCAAACTCTCAATGGAACCCCCACCCATCAAAACAGAAACCAGATCCAGCAATGATAATGACAGTATGAAATATGAAAAACTGTAAAGGAAAGCAATAAATAAAGCTGTACATAAAGCAGCAAATAAAGCAAATAAATAAACACAATTAGCACATAACACCCCAGTAAACACAAATCAAACAAGCTCTAGGAGGAACCCACAAAAAGAACCAGAAGCCTTGGTTACAGTATAAGGGTCCCCAGCAGAGTCGCCAAGCTATCGCTCCCACCAAATGACGCATAGGGCCAAGAGGGGTACATACGCGAACGGTCGGCGAAAGAGGAGAGTACACACAAGGGTGAACTCAGAAGACAAGATTCGCCAGCTGGACATTTTTATCCCGGAGGAAAGGTAATGCTGCATAGACCTGAGAAAAGAGATGGATAAGACGGTTGCGAACCAGAGAGACTGAGAAAGGGGGTTGGTTACAACCTGGGAAGGTATTAGCACCCAGGTTGTCCGTCGTACTCGACGGGATCCACGCTTAAAAGATTTGTGCTTAAAGGCGTAGTGTCAGTGCTATCTGTGTATCAAAGCTAGAAGGAATGCAAGTGTCAATGTTGAAAGAAAGTGAAGTGAAATATGTGGAGTGTCAGTGTAAGAACAGGAGTGCAAAGCCTAAGATAATGAGGCTAAAAGAATAATGCTGTAAGGAGGGGGAATATACAGAGACTTTTGTTCGATAACTGTTAAGTTATGCCTATGTATCCTCTCGTGCAATGAGGAAGTCAGAACACCGTAGTTCGACTCAAAGAGACTGAAAGGAAAATTGACTGTGAACTGCTTACTTGTCAATGCTCAAGTGTATGACCTGTCTGGATCAGGTGCTAACTGTCTTACATTAGACGAAAGAAGCAGATTCTCGTTTGTGAGTGAAGGTGATGAGAAAAGAATCCCGGAGGAGACGATTGTTGTTTGTTTTTGGTGTTTTCAATCTTTTAATGCTTTTGGAAGTTTGTCATAAGATAATGAGCTTAAGCCTAAACCAAGGGTTAGTAAACTCATCACATCCTCCCTCTGATTAGGGGTAATGAGAATACCTTTAAGTATGAAGTAAGCACCTCAAACTTAATTACCATGATGTGGGATTAAGATCATTAATCTACTTGTGATTATTTAGATGTTTTTTTGGAGTTTTTGTTTAGTGTTAAGTAATGAGTTTAATCCATAATCAAGGATTTAATGGACCCATTACACCATCCTAATAGAAGGATAATAGATGAGAAAATTTAAGCTGAGGAAGGCTCCTCAACTTAATCCATGATTAGGGGTTAACCTCATGACAAAACAAGGCCTTTATTAAAGTGTATTTTAGTTAATGATAAGATTAAGAAGTGGTTTTTATGGTTTGTAAGACAACTTGAGGGAGACTTGTCCATTAACACTAGGGTTAGTCCTTCTTAACCAATTAAGGAAGAATTAGAACCCTAATGCAAGGCCCAAGTTACAAGCTTGATGTCTTGATGATTATTAAGTGAATTGATTAAAGGATTTAAACACATTAAGGGTTTAACACTTAGGATTAAAGTTATACACTCCATCCTAATAGAAGGATGCAGGCATAAGCTTAATCACAAAGCCTTAAAACCTTTAGGGTTTAGTCCTTGATTATGAGGTGAGAAGAGAAGACTCAAAGAAAACTCAAAGGAAAGAGTCTAAGGGGGACTAAACAATCCTAAAATGTTATCATGCTTGGAGATCCTAGGGTTAGTGAGGCTTAAGAGAGAAAGAATCTTCAAAGAGCCACCAAGGAAAGAAGCAGATGAAAGGAGAAAGAAGTAGAGAGAAGCAAGACAACTTGCTTCACTTAAGAAGACAAGTTGCTTGAAGAAAGAAAGTAGGAAAGAGCATGAATTAGCAAGCTCACTCAAAGACAAGATAAAAATGCAGCAATGATGCAAGAGAGGGATGAAAAGAGATTGTGAGAAGTGAAGGCAAATTCACTTCTCAAAACAACTTACCACCTGAAAAGTTAGCAAAAGAAATGAAATGCAATGAGAATGAAATGGAATGCCATGATGCAAACCATAGTCAGAAGCATACACATGATGTTAATGATGCTAAGAGATGATGAAAACACAAGACAAGAGATGAGAATGATCATACAAGCATAAGGATGCAAATGAGGCATGCTTTGAACCATAAGGATTCATGAATGTTTATGAAATGAAATGAACATATATCATGACAAAGGAATGATGTAATGATCAAACATAATGCTAGTATGTTCTAAGATGTATTATATGTCATGAGGATGCACAAAATGTCATGGCAAGTTCTTGAATGCAAGCAAATGGAAAATGGATACAAGAGAAGGCACAAATTAGGGTTTATGAACATCATGCAACACAAAATTCAAAATCAGAAGCATAAGGCATGATAAAAAATTGAAAATGGGATCAAAGGAACCCTAACCCTACACAAGTTCACTGCCCAAAGGAGGAGACCTAAATCTAAACCTAATGGGAGTTATGACTTTTCTAAGTTAACTAGGGTTTCAAGGTGCCTCAAAAGGAAAAATGCACATTAAATTGAAAATGGAAGATAAATGCAAACCAATTTTGCCCTAGAAACTATATGATATGAAGGATGCAATGCAAGAAGAACCATCACCAAACTCTTCATGGTTAGGAAGAATGGATTTTTTCAAGTTAGGATCAAAATATTGCCTTTAAACAAATTTAATTCCAATAAAAATTGTCAAAATGCATCAAGGACCAAAAACAAATTTGTTTTGAGAGTTTGTTAATGTTTTAAAATGCAATGTGAATTTTTTTTTATGATTTTTAAATACCTAAATGCATTTTTAATTAATTAATTTCCATTAACTAATTAAAAATAAACATTTAAATGATTTAAAAATAAAATTTTAATGCAAAAAATAAAAATAAAAATATTTTTGGGTTCTGAAAATTAATAAAATGTTTGACAAAAATTTTCAGAATTTTTTAAAGTGTTTTGCTATTTTTAAAAATTCGTGGAGATTAAATATAAAACAAATGAAATTAAATGAATTTAAAAAGAAAAATGAGAAAGTCAAACAATCAAAGGGTTGTGGTTCAAACTCAGGGACGTGGGAATTGACTTAGCGCGCAAACGAACGGCCAGAATTCAAACTTACTTAATTATGTCATTAGCCCTAATCCTGTGCCCTAATGACTTTCAGATGACCGGAACAGTGTTCCGGTCATCTTCTCCGGCCAACCACTTTTCTATCTCACTCAATACGCATCAAAACTTCATCAAACTCTCCAGAATCAATCCATGAACATCATTAAACATAAACCCCACAACAAAAATCATTTATTTTTCATGAATCAAGAGAAACAAACAAAATCATTTTTACGGGCAAAGTTTCAGACAGTCAGTACAAGCTTATTTCTTGACCATTTTCAAAACCAAACACATCAAGATGATCAGTGCAACTCATAGAATCATTTTATAACAAGAAATCAAAGTTTTGGAAAAAAATGTTCTTGAGCTTACCTGAACTAGAGCTTTTGCTTTTGGTGCTTTCTGGCTGCTTCTTTGGTCCAAACAAGCTCCAATGATCCTCCCCAGAAGTTTGTGTTGCTCAGCTGGAGTTTATGTGGCCTCTAAAGGAAGTTTGCAGAAGCTCAGGTCAATGGAGGAGGGAAATCGTGTTTTTGATGTGGGAGGTTTCAGGGCAAAGTAATGGTTGGGAAATTATCAGAGGATCATGGTGAGTGATTCTGTGAAATTTGTTTTGAGTTTTGTGGCTTGTGTATTTAGATTCGAAGAAAAATGCATAAAGGGAGGTTTTGGAGAATGCTGACTTGTGGGAGAGCTCAGGTTGTGTTGTGTGTTGTGTTGAGTTCCATTTTGTCCATGTATCAAGTTGGGATAGGTCAGAGAGTTGTTGATGGCCTATGTTGATTGGTATGGTCCATTTTGCCAAAAGTCAATGTTAGGTGTCCTTTGAGGTATGGGTCATGACAGGCTGGTTTAGAGGCATGGCTTGGTTCAGCTGTGATCAAGGAGAACCATGGAAATGAATTTGAGGCCAATTTGCAAGTGGATTGGAGTTTATGTGAGGTTTTGCAAATTTCACAAAGTTTGGCCCTTTTGAAGTTTCTTAATGATCAAGGCATGGAAATGGGTAATTCTTTGGTGCATTCTGATTTTTAGAGGTCACATGAGCATATTGTGAAGTGTTTGTGCACATTTGAAGCCTTTAGAATGCCTTATCATACCATTTTGCAAAATGCCTCTTTGGTGTAAAACATGAAATTATGTGATTTTGTCCAACTTTGACAAGCCATAACTTTTGATCCAAAATGAATTAGAATGAGTTATTGTACTTTTTGTAAATGGTAGGATCCATTCTACAACTTTCATGACCAAAGTTCTTTCATTTGAAACATTTTTGAATCCAAAAGAGGAGGTTGAAAAACTTTCCCAAAATGACAAGTTTTCATTACAAGTCACTTTCCCAAAAGGGCAACTTTGCAAATGGCTTGAAATCCTTCAATTTTGTGAACTTCTAACATCTTTTATGATCAAATAAAGATCATACACATTAAAAATGATGGAGAACACCCTTTGGTTGGGTCATTGGGGGGCCTCAGATGCCCTGATTTTGAACTAACTTGCTCAAGAAGTCATCTCTTGATCAGATGCCTTCCCCCATTGAATTTCTTCATGAAAATTGATATGCATGATCCTCATAGCATATAGAGACCAATAGAAACAAGAATGACCAAAAAATTTGGAGTTATGGCCTCTGAAACCAAAACCCTAAATTTAGGTCATCTGTGCAGTTAAGCCTGGCTCTGCTTCCACACCTTCCTCAGTTCTTGTGATTATTTGACTTTTTTGATCTTGATAGGATATAATATGATGCTTGAATATACATGGACCCCTTTGAAGTGATTGAAGGCCTTTGGAATGGCTCAAGTGGCTCTTGGATTGCTCAGATCACAAACCCTAGATGTAGATAACTTTGAATCAATATGGTGAATCAAAAAATGCAATATGAGATGCTATGATTGAATTTATGCACATGGAAATATCATAATCCAAGGTGTGAATGGGTGAGGGAAAATTTGGGGTGTTTACAATATCACATCATAATCATCATGAACATATCATTTTCTCAGCATCCTAGCATGGAAAAATGAGGCATAACATCCTTCATATCCTAGCATAAAGCATATGGTAATCTGTGGAGGCCCTTGAAGCATTTCAGGCCATGACAAGGGTCCCAATGAGTTTGTAAAAGTCCTATGGTGAGTATACACTCTATTTACAATATCAAGTCCATTGGCAAAAGCTCAGAAGATGGCATGATCATCAGAGATCTCAAGATAAGGCAAAGCTCCTATACAAGGCACCTAAACTAGGGTTTGAGATTCAAGCATCAAAATCTCACAACTTTGTCCATTTAATTTGGGAAAAGTCTTCTATATGTCAAGAGGGTCCTAGGTGTCAATTTCCATGAGAAAATTCCATGTGGAAATTAGAGAATGCCTCAGTTGCTTGCAGATGAAGTAAAAAGTCAACTATGCCCTTAAAAAGTCAACTGTTTGATTTCAAGGGGTCTAACCCAATTTTTTTGGCCAAGAGGGATCCTTACAATGTTATAAGAGGTTTGGAATGATCAAAGTTCAAGAATCATGGAGATTTTAAGGGTTTTGCAAA
Organism: Lathyrus aphaca; assembly: GCA_963966055.1. Taxonomy (NCBI): domain Eukaryota; kingdom Viridiplantae; phylum Streptophyta; class Magnoliopsida; order Fabales; family Fabaceae; genus Lathyrus; species Lathyrus aphaca. The sequence continues at coordinate 491,934,834 of OZ014521.1, forward strand.
AATGGTACAAAGTTGGTTTTAAGGATTTTCCAAATTTGGCAACTTTTGCCCTAATTTTCAAATGGCCTTAACATGATCAAAAATTATTCAAATGGACCAAAGTCAAACATTAAAGTTGGAGATTAATGGCTCCCATTTTCAAAAAGTAAGATTACATTTTCATAGGATTTGTGGTTTATCCTATAGGTCCTTCGAAAATCTCATGTATTTTAGTGCAAATTCCAAAAATTCCATGCATGACCAAATGCAAGAAGCTTCAAAATTGAATTGTATGATTTGGTATTGGTTCAATTTTGTTTCAATGTTAAAATACATCACATTGTGATCAATTTGCTCCAAAGAAACTCTCATTTTCGTGCACAATAAGAAAGTTACATACAAAGAGGATATTTTGCAAAAATCATGAGAAGTGTGTGAGGGCTTGATCTAAAGGCCAGGATTGATTGGATTATGATCAAGGGTTGGAAAAGCATTGCACATGGTCTGAGAATGCAAGCAAGGCATGAGGTAGGCATGCTTATCTCACAAATGGAAAATTATGCAAATTCACAAAAAGCTCATGATCTACACGTGCATTTGAGCCAATTCTTTCAGCATTGCATTGTGACCTCATACATAAGCAGCTAGGGTTTCGGCAAGCACCATCTCTCTCTCATTCTCTCATTCTCAAGTTTATGCAACATTTACATTTTCTTCCATTTCTCTTCATAAAAGCACTCAATCTCAAAACAAATTGTGGATCTGTGATCAGGGAGAGCTAAGGATCATTAAGAAACCATTCATTCAAGCTTTCTCTCAAGTTTAGCAAGCTTGCCATTTCAGGGCAGGTGTGATCAAATCTCAAGATCCAGCTTCATTCAAGACCTTAGATGCATTTATTTTGCATCTAGGGTGAAAGAGGAGTGATTTGCACGCATCATTGGGCTTTCTATCTCACTGAATCAAGATCTTCACCCCAGGTATACTTTGAAATCTTGTGATCTAAAAATGAAATTAATGAGTTGTTTTGTGATGTGTGAAGGTCACTGATCATACTGCACTTTTTAGTTTTGAAAATGGTGTAATATTGAGTGAGTTGTTTGAGTTCAAAGTATCATGGTCAAGTATGTTTTTCTTCGATCCCTTTGATTCTTTGAGTTTTAGCAAGTTTTGAGCTCATATTCATGTTCAGCATGGTTGATTTAGTGAATCTGGACATTTTGGTCCATTTATTTTATGTTTTGTGCATCTGTGTTGAATTCCGGTGCCGGAGCCCTAGCTTCGGTCACCGGAAACTGGATTCATGACCTAGGGTTTGTGTTTTGGAGAAGACGACTCATGATCCGTTAGATCCATCCTTCCATCCGTCCAGATGTTGCCACATGTCCCTGATTATCTCTCTTCCATTAGTCATTTTATTTGTTTCATTTAATTACACTGTGTTTCACATACCACGTTAGTTAGTGTGTACCAGCCATTCACATCTTTCCTTTTTTCCACCTCAATTAATGAGGGAACATCCATGCGCGTCTGATGCATCCTACGGATCTCTCTTTTTCCAGTTTTTTAATTCAAATTCCCACCATAATTAAGTGAACTAGCGCAGCCTTAGTGGGCTTGGAGTGCTATGCGCACCCCCCCACATTGAGCCCAAACCATTTTCAGTTCAAAACCTTACTTCCCACACCTCCTAACCATTTCCTTTAATTTCTTTTTTCAATTTATTTTTCTTTTATTTCAGTTTAGTTTTCAATTATTAAAAATAGTTCCCTTCATTAAAAAATTCTCAAAAAAATCATGAGTCATATTTAAAGTGTTTTTTATTTTTCCATATTTTTTATTTCTCATTTTTCCATTTCCACGTGTCACAATTAATTCATTGGTTCAATTAGCTTCTTTTTAAGTTCATTTCGAGTACACTGCCTTGTCAAATTTCCATACACTTCATTATTTTTAATTTTGATCCCATTCTTTTTGCTCTGGATTCTTAAGTCAATGTTCTTATCATTTGTTTTTTCCTCTGAATTTTAGAAATTTATTTCTTGGGTCTTGTTCCTTTGACTTGTGTTGGAAGTTATTAACCCTAGTTTGTGTTTAAGCCTTCATTTCACCTAGTTTGCTTCTGAATCTTTCCAAATCCTTTTGGCTTATTGATTTATCATGTTTGAAGGTCACTTGACTTGAGTTGTGGAATTTTTAGATGCATGGTTGATTTGATTTGCATTTTACTTTGAACCTTGTCCCATTTTGCTTCTTTTGGTCCTTTAGGTCTCATATAAGATTAGAAGGGCACTTGTGCCAACTTCTTCTTCTCATTTGGGGTTCTTTTGGGGGTGTGGGTACCTTCCTGGTCCTAGCTTAGGATTTGAGTTTTAGAAACTTTTGTGTTTGCTTACCTTATGTGTTCTTCTTTTCTTAAGTGTGCTTTCACCTCCTCATTTCTTCTTTCACTCCCATTTTGTATTTGTTTGGTATTGTGTGTCCATTATCTTCATCTTGTTGGCTTATTAATCCCTTCTTCATCTTATTTTGGTTCTGGTTGTGTGCATTGTGTCCATGTTTATGCAGTTTTTGCTTTGCATCTTTCTTAAGTGTGCATTTGTTGTCATATGTGTTCATGTTGCATCATTTTGACTTGTAAGCTTCATCTCTCATTCTTTTGAGTTGCATATGCATTGTGAATTTGTACATATCATTTCACTTCTGTTTGTGTGATGTTAGCATGTTATCTTGTTCATTTTGTTTCACTTGTATGCATGATACTAACCCTGCATGGGCTATGGTAAGTGTGAGGTGTGGAAGTTGAGTTCCACATCTCCAATTCTCATCTTCTCCTCTTATGTTTATTTGTGCTAACTATTTTGTTGTTGGGCTTAGGCCTTGCTTATCCATTCTCCTATCTTCTTCTTCTCTCCTTCTTCCTTCTTCATTAGGATAGAAACCTCACTAACCCTTAGGACATCCATGCATGTTAACACTTAGGATTATTTAGTCCCCCTTTAGAATTTTTTCCTTTGTGATCCTTTTGGTTCTTCTTCTCTTCTCATCTCATAACCATAAAAAACATCTTAATAAATTTTGAAGTGATGTCTTGATCCATAGCCTTATCCCATGAGGTATGCTTGTAGTCTTCCCATCTTGGGATAGTACAAGTTTACCTTGTGATGCACAAGTCTGATCAAGGTATCTTCTTCATACAGAAAAGCATAAAAAACACTTCTTCATCTGTAAATAACCAAAAATACTTAATAATTCAACAAGTTAGTGAGCTTAGGCCCTAATATTTGGGTTCAAGTTTTGGGGAGCTTCTCCTTACTTGAGTGTGCTTGTTCTATTATTCCATCTTGGAATGTAGTGACAAGTGCACATTCCATTGCAGAGAGCTTGAGTTCACTTCCTTGTGACACACTCCTAAAAGCTTCATAAAAACACAAACAAACAATAAGCGTCTTTCCTTCGGGAATTCTTTTCTCATCTCCTTCGCTCCGTACGCGAACTTGCTCCTACTTGTCATTTTTGCAAGACGGTTACGCACTCGTCGTCCGAGTCTGCAACACCTGAGCAATGGCATAGGTTGTTCAAGCCTTAATTCACAAGCAATCCTTTCCACCCCTAGTTAGGGGAACTACGACGTCTCTGATCCTCATTGTCCTGATGAGATAAGTAGGCAGCGGGGTAGGGACCGTTCGAGCACAATCTTTATTGTCCCTACATTTTTCCTTTTCATTTCTCTTTTTCAGTTCTCTTCTCAGTTCCATTTCCAGTTTAGTTTATTTTCTTTTGCAGCAGCTTTCATACCCTCACCCTTTGAAATAGTTTTCTTCGCAAGCGTGGATCCCGTCTGGTACGACGGACAATCTGGGTGCTAATACCTTCCCAGGTCGTAACCGACTCCCGAACTCAGTCTCTTTGGTTCGTAGGACCCGTGTCCTTCCTTTCCTTTTCTTCTGGTTTGTGCAGCATTACCATTCCCGTTCCTTCGGGATAAAAATGCCTGGCTGGCGACTCTATTCTTTTTCCGCGCCACTTTCGCGTTTGTACCAGGATGGAATCCGGGGAGCGACAAAGGGCCTGACCTAGAAGAAGAATGGACAATGATGTTTGATGGGGCTGTTAATATGAATGGTTGTGGAGTTGGTGCAGTACTCATTACACCAAAAGGAGTTCACATGCCTTTCTCGGCAAAGCTCACCTTTAACTGCACTAACAACGAAGCTAAATACGAAGCTTGTATTATGGGTCTTGTGGAAGCCATTGACCTCAGGATCAAGACTTTAACTGTATTCGGAGATTCATCTATGGTAATCAATCAGACCAACAGTAAATGGTACACTCACCAAGAGCATCTGATTCCATACCGAGATTATACGAGGAGATTACTGACCTTCTTCACTACAGTCAAACTTGAGTATATCCCTCGAGACGAAAATCAGTTTGCAGATGCTCTGGATACCATTTCATCCATGATCAAAGTTCAAGCTGCCAACTTTGTGCCTCGGATTTCAGTATCCAAACTTGACAGACCAACATACGTATTCTTAGTAGACATAGCTAAAGATGACAAGCCTTGGTTCTATGACATTAAATGCTTCTTGGAGGATCAAACATACCCACCTGGGGCATCATCCAATGATAAGAAGATATTAAGAAGGCTAGCTGGTAGTTTCTTCCTGAATGTTGATGGTTCCTTGTACAAGAGAAACTTTGACATGGTGCTTCTCAGATGTGTTGATAAGGCAGAAGCAGACTTGCTGATGCACGAGGTGCGCGAAGGATCCTTTGGCACCCATGCTGGAGGGCATGCAATGGCTAAAAAGTTGTTAAGATTAGGTTACTATTGGATAACAATGGATGCAGACTGTTGTGCCTATGCCAGAAAGTGCCATAAATGCCAGATCTATGCGGACAAGGTGCATGTGCCTCTGAATCCTTTGAATGTGATGTCTTCAACTTGGCCCTTCGCCATGTGGGGAATTGATATAATTGGAAAGATCGAGCCGACTGCTTCAAATGGCCACAGATTCATCCTGGTAGCCATTGACTACTTCACCAAGTGGGTTGAAGCAACTTCGTACACAAATGTTACCAGGCAAGTGGTAGCCCGATTCCTAAAGAGAGACATCATCTGTCGGTATGGAGTGCCCGAGCGAATCATTACTGATAATGGTTCCAATTTGAATAACAAAATGATGGAAGAACTATGCCGGGACTTCAAGATCCAACACCACAATTCTTCTCCTTACAGGCCAAAGATGAATGGCGCTGTTGAGGCAGCTAACAAGAATATCAAGAAGATTGTGCAGAAGATGGTGGTCACCTACAAAGACTGGCATGAAATGCTACCATTTGCCTTGCATGGGTACCGTACATCAATCAGAACATCCACTGGGGCAACACCGTATCAACTTGTGTATTGTATGGAGGCAGTCTTACCTGTTGAAGTTGAATTACCCTCCTTACGGGTATTGATGGATGTCAAGTTGAATGAAGCAGAATAGGTCCGATCCCGGTACGAGCAACTGAATCTGATCGAAGAGAAGAGATTAGCTGCAAGCTGTCACGGGCAGATGTATCAGAAAAGAATGAAGAAAGCCTTCGATCAGAAAGTCAGGCTTCGAGAATACCAAGTAGGAGATCTTGTGCTGAAAAGTCTCCTTCCTCCTCATACAGACCACAGGGGCAAGTGGACTCCGAATTATGGTGGTCCATTCATAATAAAGAAAGTCTTCTCAGGTGGAGCACTGATGCTCACTACTATGGATGGTGAAGACTTCCTGTCCCCTGTGAATTCAGATGCAGTTAAAAAATACTTCGCATAAAATGACCCGCTGGACATAAAAACAGAATACAAGTCCAGGCAAATATAGGGCATCCCGGCGATTCAAAAACAAAATAAAAGACTCGGGCAAAAATAAGGGAAAATAAAGAAAACAATGTACACCCGCTGAATTGAAAAGACACATTGAACAGCTCAGGCAAAAATGGGTATCCCAGTGGATTGAAAACCCGAAAGGGAGATCCACTCAAAATGAGGGAATAAGCGAACAACTGTATTCTGAATTCGTCTGTATCACTTACAACGCTGCAAGCTTCGAAAGGATAAAGCATCGGTCAGAATCAACTTTCTTCAGAAGGCAAGATGAGAAAAACGTCAAGGTCATACGGGTCATAGCAAAGGGAAGCTCACTAAAGCGTCATCAACATTGCCAGCACCTTCATTTTTTCTCAATTTTGTAACAATCTCCTCATTTCAGGGGATTTGTTTCTTCAACTGTATTTGCCTATTCAGGGCACACAAATTAATAAAATCAAAATTTTCAGTCGCACTTTGTCTCGTACATTTTATTCCATTTTAAAAAATGTCTGATATCCTTGATATAATGGCTGCATAAAAACAGATGTGCCTTTCTAAATTACATGCTTGTAGGAAATATATTTCTTACTCCCAGGAGTCTCTAAAACTCCTATAATGGAATCCAGTAAGGGATACCTCAGGGTACTTGTGCGTTTCTTTGTCATAACAGGATTGCAGGTATTCAAAGTGCAACTTGGGGCATGAAAGACTTTCCCCAACAAAGCTGCCAAATCATTATTGCCTCAACACATCTTCCAAGCAGCACCAGAAATGCTTTCTCCCCACAAGAGTTGCCAGGCATCACTTCTCCAACACATTTTCTTCAGGACAACATCAGAAGGTGCTCATATCCCCAGCTGAGTTGTCAAGTATCATCCTCAGCAGGATCCTCACAGAAATCTCCAGGAAGATCATTCAGTGATCTTTATTTCTTCCCCAGCCGAGTGCTAGACAGGGAACCATCTCCCACAGAGCTCCAGCCTCTCCCAGAAGAGCAAATGTTTGAATCTCCCGCACAACAAAGTGATGAAAGCTTCCACATCCCCAGCTGGGCTCCTCATTACAAAGATAGGTCTATCAGTGACTTATTTCCCTAAGCAGAGCTATATATCAGATCTACCAGTGATCTCATCCCCAGCTGGGATATCCTTTCAAGCAGATCAGCCAAAGATCTCCACAACAGCGGGATCCGAGTCCTGGATTGGTATCTTTTGCATAATCATAGCATCTACATCATATTTCCCCTCAAAGCGTAGCATTCCGTTTAATACGGAGCATTACGGCAAAAATCAAACATATTGCATAAATCACAAGTCATGTTTTGAATTAGCCACCTGTGAATACTAACATTCCGTCAGCAATGTACAAAATACCTCTCAAATTCCCTGGAAGAACACCAAATCATCTTCTTTGCAATTCCTAAAATACAGATACATGCTCCTTTTGGCACTCGTCCGTGTCATCTTTCCCCAGAAAGTCGCCAGGACATTTTCTACAAACAGATACTTATACATAACTTATCCTTCTCGACACCCGTCCGTGTCATATCCCCAGCAGAAAGCCAAAGCATCCCCTTTGCACTTACCACAAATACATTTTCATATATGCTTTCGACACTCGTCCGTGTCATCTCATATCATCCCCTGCAGATATGTCCATATATTTTCCTGACACCTGTCCGTGTCACCACTCCCCAGCATGGTTGTCTAAACACTTATTGTAAACCAAACACTTGTTTATAATACACCCTCATTGACACCCGTACGTGTCATCCTATCCCCCACAGATCGCCAGATTATCCTTTTATATTTATGAGTTCTTAACTTATACACTTTTCTCTTCTGACACCCGTCCGTGTCATACCCTCCCCAACAAGTTGAACACTCGTCTGTGTCTCACTCATGTTTATTTTTACTCATACAGATACTCATCCGTATCTTGTATACACACTTTTTCCCCTCAGATTCAACACTCATCCATGTTCTTTGTTAACCAGTTGATACTCGTCCATATCATCTTCTCTGAACATGCGTCAAAGTTGTTTCTACCGATACCTGTCTGTATCGTAGTCTTAAGGATGCTCGTCCGCATCTTTAATCTATACATAGTGTCAAACACTTATACCTTTCATTTCTTGAATTTAGACACTCGTCCGCGTCTACCATTCCCCAGAAGATTCCCCAACAAATCCCTAGTAAAAAGCAAAACTTCTATGACATGATACTTTCGCCAAGTGATCGTCCTTCACCTATGGATGATTGTCCCTCATCCTTTCCTCAGCGAAGTCTCCATTAATGGAACCTTTTTCTATCCGACATTCATCCTATGTCGTGATATTTAGCAGCTGTCCCCTGCTAGGTGACCGTCCTTCACCTCTTGATGATCATCCTTCATCATTTTATCTGATGGCCGTCCCCATCGTTGATCTTGTTATCCAACATTCGTCCTATGTCATGATATTTAGCAGCCATCCCTTGCTAGGTGATCGTCCTTCACCTCTTGATGATCGTCCTTCATCATGCTTATCCGATGGCCGTCCCCATCGTCGACCTTTTCTATCCGGCATTCATCCTATGTCGTGATATTTTCGGCAGCCGTACCCTGCCAGGTGATCGTCCTTCACCCTGGATGACCGTCCCTCATCTTTGTCCCCAACAGAGCAGCCGTCCCCCGCTAGGTGATCGTCCTTCACCTTTGATGACCGTACCTCATCATTTATTTCATTTATACTTTACAAACCTGATGGTCGTCCCCATCATTGACTTTACCTTTAATCCCCAAAAAATTTCATTTACCGCTTTATTTCCCCAGCTTGTCGGCCGTCCCCATCATTGCTTTATCCCCAGCAGTCGTCCTCTACTCGATGATCGTCCTCCATCGCCCGCATCTTTATAATCATACTTTACTACCTTTTACAATCTATATCCCTTTTCTTCTTCACCCAGTGAGTGCAAATTTTGGACTGTCTTTGGTATTCAACCACAAGTTATCTTGTTTGTATGATAAGCCGATGCTTACATCCTGCACAGCTAACTCATGTTTGAATAGGGGCAGCTGTAAACACCCCAAATTTTCCCTCACTAAGTTCACACCATGGCTTGTTATCTTTTCATTTGCATTAGTTTGATCATAGCATATCATGTTGCATTTTTGCTTCACTGCATTAGGTCAAGTTCATCTGCATCCAGGGTTTGTGACCTGAGCAATCCAGGGTCCATATGAGCCACTCCAAAGGTCTTCAATCATCTCAAGAGGGTCCATGTAGGTTCAATCATCATATTTTATCCTCCAAAGATCAAGGAAGTCAGAAAATCACAAGAACTAGCAAAGCATGGAAGCAGAGCTAGGGTTTAACTGCACAAATGACCTAAAAATTAGGGTTTTGATTTCAGAGGCCATAACTCCAATTTTTTTGTCCATTCTTGTTTCTAATGTTCTTAGGATGTTATAAGGATCATGAGTACCAAGTTTGATGAAGAAATTCATTATGGAAGTAATTTGTTCACTGGGTAACTTCTTGAACAAGTCAAAACAAAATCAGGGCATCTGAGGCCCCCAACATGGACCCAAAGTGGATTTTTCATCAAATTGAAGTTATATGGTCTTTATTTGATCATTGAAGTGCTTAGAAGTTCACAAATTTGAAGAAAAGTGGGCTAAACCAAAAGTTGCCAAAAATGGAAATGACTTGTAATGTAAACTTTCCATTTTGGGAAAGTTTTTCAACCTCCTCTTTCTCAATCAAAAATGCTTCAAATAAAAAATTCTTGGTCATGAAAGTTGTAGATTGGATCATTCCCTTTTCAAAAAGTACAAGGACAAGATCTAATTCATTTTGGAACTCAAGTTATGGTTTTCCAAAGTTGGCAAAAATCACATAATTTCACGTTTCATGCCAAAGAGGGATTTTTGCAAAACCTCATGCCAAGCTATTTTGTGACTTCAAATGGACTTCTAATCATCACAACATCATAGTGAATGCCTTAAAACTCAGAATTGGCCCAAGAATCTCAAGATTTCATGACTTGCACATGAAGATTTCACAAAAGGGCCAAACTTTGTCAAAATTGCAAAATGCCCCATAACTTATTTCCCACATGCTGAATTGCCTCAAGATGAATTCCATGGACCTCCTTGATCTTTGCTGCACCAGACACCCCTTTGTCCTTGGCCTGAAACAGCCCATACCTCAAAGGACAACAAATCTTGACTTTTTGCATTTTGCACCATACCATTCACACTATGCCATTACCAACTTTCTGACCAATCACAATACCTTATACTAATCAAAAGCAATCCAAAACACACCACTCACAAGCCTGAACTCTCCCATAACTCAGCATTCACAAAAATTCTCCCTCTTGCATTTTCTATCAAAACACACAACTCAGCCACTCATTCTCAAAACTTCTTCCACCATTCATCTCCAAATTCATCACTGATCATTTCCCACCCATCACAACAACCTGAAACCACCTCAAACAGAAATACGATTTTCACCTCCCCTGAACTGAAAGCTTCAAAACACTCCATACAAACTTGTTTCAAGCTCACCAGAAGCATCAAGTGGTCCATTGGAGTGGAAAAGCACAAAGAAGAAGGCCAGAAAGCCCAGAATTCGAAAGCTCAGCCTCAGGTAACATGATGAACAATTTTTCCAGAATCTTGTTTTTTTGTTACAATGTTGTTCTATGTGTTGCCCTGATCATGGGGATGTGATTATTTTCGAAAATGAGCCAGAAACAAGCATTTTATGTTGCTCTGAAACTTTTGCCCTAAATTTGTTCTTCTTCGATTCTCTTTGTGTGAGTGAAATAAATTGTTTATGATGCTGAATTCTTGTTATTTGATGTTAGGAGATGAGTTCTGGAGATTTTGGCATGATTTTGTAGCCTAGGGAGTGAGATAGAGATTTTCAGGGGAGAGTGTGGCCGGAGAAGATGACCGGAGGTCATTTCCGGCCACCTGAAAATGATTAATTAGGTTAATTAGGGTTAGGGCAGTTTTTAAACGTAGGCCGTTAGATGAGAGTTCCCGCGCGTGTTTGTATGGTGAGGATTGAGTCATTAGTTATTAATTTGGTTTAATTAATATTTTAATTGAGATTAGCTCAGTTTAAATGCCAACCGTCCAGATGCGCGCTAGGTCAAACTTTTCAAGCTCAGATTCAATTTGATCTCTCCATTGTGCATACTTTTCTTTTTATTAATTTTTATTTCATTTTCTTTATTTTATTTTGCACGAATTCTTAAAAATAGTAAAAATAGTCAACAAATTCTGAAATTTTTTATCAAACCTTTTATTAATTTTCAAAACCCAAAAATATTTTTTTTTTATTTTTTGCATTAAAAAAAATATTTTTAAATCATTTAAATGTTATTTTTAATTAGTTAATGAAAATTAATTAATTAAAAATACATTTAGGTATTTAAAAATCACAAAAAATATTCAGATAACATTCTTAGGCATTTAGAAAAATTTACAAACTCACCATACAAATTACTTTTTGGTTTTGATCATGCTTTGACATTTTTCAATTGAATTAGGGTTCTTAAACTTGAATATTTTTAACCCTAAATTCAAAAATTCATAACCTTTAAACCAAGTTGAGTTTGTGAATGATTCTTTTTGCATTATGTTATGCATGGCTTCAAGCATCTAAAAACATTTTTGTTTCATTTTTATCTTTCATTTTCAGTTTGTTTGGTGTTTTACATTTAGGATCACCCTTAAAACCCTAGAAACTTAGGAAAATCATAAGTTCTTCTAGGTTAAGCTTCTGACCTCCCCCTTTGGAGGGTAACTTAGTATAGGCTTAGGGTTCCTTTTAGTGCATTTTCAATTTTTTTATCTTGTCATTTGCTTCTATCTTTGCCATTTGCATCTCATGTTGCATATAAACCCTAATTTTGTGCCTTCACTTGCATTCATCTTGCATATGCTTGCATATAAGAACTTTCCATGACATTTTATGCATCCGCATGAAATATAAGACATCTTAGGACACATTAGAATCATGTTTTACCATTGCATCATTCATTTGCCATGTTATGTCTTCATTTCATTTCATATGCATTCATGAACTTTCATGCTTCCTTTAAGCTTCATTTGCATTCTCATTGCTTGTATGATCATCCACATATCATGACATACATTGGTATCATCTCTTAGAATCATTTGCATCATGAACATGCTTCTGGTTTTGGTTTGCATCATTGCATACTTTTCATTTTCATTCCATTTTCATTTCCTTTTACTAACTTTTCAGGTGGTAAGTTACTTTGAGAAGTGAATTTGCCTTCACTTCTCACAATCTCTTCTCATCTCTCTTATGCATCATTGCTGCATTTTGTATTTGTATTAGAGTGAGCTTGCTCATTCATGTTCCCTCCTCACTTTCTTTCTTCAAGCAACTTATCTTCTTAAGTGATGTAAGTTGACTTGCTTCTTCTACTTCTCTTCCTTCCATTTGCTTCTTCCTTGGTGGTGCTTCTTGAAGACTTCTTGCAAGCCTCATAAACCCTAGGAATACCCAAGCATGATCATAATTAGGGCTTGATTAGTCCCCCATTAGTTTTACCTTTGTGTCATCCTTTGTGTTTTCTCTTCTCACCTCATAATCAGGGACTAAACCTTAAAGGTTTTAAGGCTTTGTGATTAAGGTTATGCTTGTATCCTTCTATTAGGATGGGGTGTATAACTTTAATCCTGAGTGTTAAACCCTTAATGTGTTTAAATCCTTTAATCAATTCACCTAATAATCACTAAGACATCAATCTTGTAACTTGGGCCTTGCATTAGGGTTCTAATTCTTCCTTAATTGGTTAAGAAGGACTAACCCTAGTGTTAATGAACAAGTCCTCCTCAAGTTGTCTTACAAACCATAAAATTCACTTCTTAATCTCACCATTAATTAAAATCCACTTTAATAAAGGTTTGTTTTGTCATGAGGTTAATCCCTAATCATGGATTAAGTTGAGGTATCTTCCCCAGCTTAAGTGTTCTCATCTATTATTCTTCTATTAGGATGGTGTAATGGGTTCACTAATCCTTAATTATATGGCTTAAACTCATTACTTAACACTAAACAAAAACACCAAAAACATCTAAATAATCACAAGTAGGTTAATGATCTTAATCCTACATCATGGTAATTAAGTTTGAGATGTTTATCTCCTACTTAGGGTATTTTCATTATCCCTAATCAAAGGGAGGATATGATGAGTTTACTAACCCTTGGTTTAGGCTTAAGCTCATTAACTTATGACAAACACAAAAAAGCAATAAAAGATTGAAAACACAAAAACAAACAATAATCGTCTCCTTCGGGATTCTTTTCTCATCATCTTCACTCACAAACGAGAACTTGCTTCTTCCGTCTAATGCAAGACAGTTAGCACCTGAGCCAGACAGGTCATACACTTGAGCATAGACAAGCAAGCAGTTCACAGTCAATTTATCTTTCAGTCTCTTTGAGTCGAACTATGGTGTTCTGACTTCCTCATTGCATGAGAGGATACGAAGGCATAACTTAACTGTTATCGAACAAAAAAAGTCTCTGTATATTCCCCCTCTTCTAGTTTTATTCTTTTAAGCCTCATAGTCTTGAGCATTGCACTTTTTCCTTACACTGACACACCTTTATTTCACTTCACATTTATTTTGCACTGACACTTGCATTCTTTTCCAGCTCTGATACACAAAATAGCACTGACACTACTACTTTAAGCACAAATCTTTTCAAGCGTGGATCCCATCGAGTACGACGGAAAATCTGGGTGCTAATACCTTCCCAGGTTGTAACCAACCCCCTTTCTCAGTTTCTTTAGTTTGCAACCGTCTTATCCATCTTTTCTTTGGTTTATGCAGCATTACCTTTCCTTCGGGATAAAAATGCCTAGCTGGCGACTCTTTTCATTTTCTTCTCTTTCGCTGACCGTTCGCGCTTGTACCGGGATGCAAATCTTTGGGAGTGACAGATTCACACCGCTGGCGCAGTTATGTTGACCATTCACCAGAAATTGAAATATGAGTGGGAAGGACAAATTATCACCATTTTTGGTGAATAGGACATCTTTGTTAGCCATCTGGCTACATACAAATACATTGAGATGGATGGTGAAATCCATGAAACCATGAGCCAGGGGTTCGAGGCTCTGAACATCAATCAGGCGACGACTGAAGTATTTGCTGCATCCCAGGAGGATAGGATGGATACTTCAATTGTCTCCTATTAGCAAGCCCAGAAGATTGTTGAAGATGGAAATGCTCAAGGCTGGGGCAAGCTGCTACTGGTGGAGAAGAAGGAGGACAGATTCGGTTTGGGTTACAAACCATTCCGACAAGATCGATCAGAGGCTGCTAAGGAGCCCAAATTCATCAATGGGGGGATGCTCACCCCATATGTTGTTAACAACGTGGAAGACGAGGCGGAAAGCGACCTCAACTTGGAGAGCTGGATACGTCCAAGGATCCCGGGTCATCAAGTCCTTAACTGGCCTTCCCAGGAAATTATAAGGGTTACTCCTGCAGAGTAATTATTATTTCCTGCTTTTTTTCAGCATGCATCAAGTCCTGCATATTGCCCAAGGTGTCAGGACTCATTTTGTAATAGGGCCATATTTTAATTTTGTGCAAATGGATTATCAATGAATATCGGACATCTTTTGCAAACAAGTCTCTTTTTTTCGCTCACTGTCTTTTCATTTTTCACTTTTGTACAAAATAATAAAATGGCAATGTTTTCAAAATAAATAGCTTCATTTTTCTGATCAAGATTAAAATTGATCACTAAAATGAACCAATATCAAACCTTGCAGAGATTACCCTCCAGATTGCATCGACAACAACACTGATATGACCTTGTATGACTTCGATAATCCAATCAATCAAGCAGATGAAGGGGTTGAAGAAGACTATGAATTACCTGAAGAGTTAGCCAGGTTGTTGAGACAGGAAGAGAAAGTGATTACTCCTAATCAGGAGGAGGTTGAAATAGTTAATCTTGGTACCTAAGAGGATTTGAAAGAAGTCAAGATTGGGGCCAGTCTGCAGGCTTTAGTAAAAGAACAACTTATCGACATGCTTCGAGAATACGTCGACGTCTTTGCTTGGTCCTATCAAGACATTCCAGGTCTTGATATAGATATTGTCATGCATAAACTGCCATTAAAGGAAGATTGCCCTCCAGTGAAATAGAAGTTACGCCGTACTCGTCCAGATATGGCCATGAAGATTAAGGAAGAAGTACAAAAACAGTGGGACACCGGTTTCCTTGCTGTAACTAGTTACCCGCCGTGGGTTGCTAACATTGTACCAATGCCTAAGAAGGATGGCAAAGTACGGATGTGTGTGGATTACCGGGATCTAAATAGAGCAAGCCCGAAGGATGATTTCCCATTACCTCACATTGATGTATTGGTCGACAACACAGCTCTATTCTCGGTGTTTTCTTTCATGGATGGTTTTTCTGGGTATAATCAAATCAAGATGTCACCCGAAGACATGGAGAAAACAACCTTCATCACACTTTGGGGAACATTTTGTTACAAGGTAATGCCTTTCGGACTGAAGAATGCTGGTGCGACTTATCAACGGGCTATGGTAACGTTATTCCATGACATGATCCACAAAGAAATTGAATGCTACGTGGATGACATGATTGCCAAGTCCCTCACTGAAGAAGACCATCTGGTAAATCTGCTGAAGTTGTTCAAGCGTCTGAGAAAGTATTAGTTGAAGCTAAACCCCAACAAATGCACATTCGGGGTACGTTTTGGTAAGTTGCTGGGATTTATCGTGAGTGAAAAGGGAATTGAAGTTGATCCTGACAAAGTCAAATCCATTCAGGAGATGCCTGCACCTAGGACTGAAAAAGAAGTTCGAGGGTTCTTGGGTAGATTGAACTACATTTCGAGGTTCATATCTCACCTTACTGTAACCCGTGAGCCCCTTTTCAAATTGTTAAAAAAGGAACAAACGGTCAGGTGGAATGAAGATTGTCAAAAGGCTTTTGACAAGGTCAAGGAGTACCTACAAGAACCTCCAATTCGTATGCCTATAGTTGAAAGAAGACCTCTAATAATGTACCTGACAGTATTAGAAGGATCAATGGGGTGTGTGCTGGGCCAGCATGACGAGTCTGGTCGAAAAGAGTACACAATATACTACCTAAGCAAAAAGTTTACCGACTGTGAACAACGTTATTCACTACTCGAGAAAACTTGTTATGCTTTAGCGTGGGCTGCTCGCCGACTAAGACAGTATATGCTGACTCACACTACTTTATTAATCTCAAAAATGGACCCTGTCAAGTACATATTTGAGAAAAAATCACTTACCAGAAGGGTTGCTAGATGGCAAATGATTCTGACAGAGTATGACATTCAGTACACATCTCAAAAAGCCATCAAGGGCAGTGTACTGTCTGACTATCTGGCCGAGCAACCCATTGATGATTACCAACCTATGAGATTTGACTTCCCTGATGAAGACATCATGTACTTAAAAGCAAAAGATCATGAAGAGCCTGTTCACACTAAAGGGCCTGACCCAGAAGAAGAATGGACTATGATGTTTGATGGGGCTATCAATGTGAATGGTCGTGGAGTTGGTGCGGTGCTCATTACACCTAAAGGAGTTCATATGCCTTTCTCGGCAAAACTCACCTTTACATGCACTAACAACGAAGCAGAATACGAAGCATGTATCATGGGTCTGGAGGAAGCCATTGACCTCAGGATCAAGACATTGAATGTATTCGGAGATTCAGCTTTGGTAATCAATCAAACCATCGGCAAATGGTACACTCACCAAGAGCATCTGATTCCATATCGTGACTATACGAGGAGATTATTGACTTTCTTCACAACAGTCAAACTTGAGTATATCCCTCGCGATGAATATCAGTTCGCAGATGCTTTGACTACCATTTCCTCCAAGATCAAGGTTCAAACTGCCAATTATGTGCCTCAGATTTTGGTGTCCAGACTAGACCGACCAACATACGTATTCTCCGTGGACATTGCTAAAGATGACAAGCCTTAGTTCCATGACATCAAGAGCTTCTTAGAGGATCAAACATACCCACCTGGGGCATCATCCAATGACAAGAAGACATTTAGAAGGTTGGTCGATAGTTTCTTCCTTAATGCTGATGGTTCATTATACAAGCGAAACTTTGACATGGTACTACTCAGATGTGTTGATAAGAAAGAAGCAGACTTGCTGATGCACGAGGTGCATGAAGGATCTTTCGGTCACACCTTGTTTTGTACATTTTTGTTTCGTTTGCAAAATGTCCAATATTCAAGATACAAGCACATGCATAAAAAAATGAGCCATCTTTATAAATGCGTGCAGGAAATAAATTTACTTGCAGGAAAGCCTAACTCCTATGACGGAATCCAGTAAGGGATACCTCAGAATACTTGTGCGTTTCTTTTGTCTTAACAGGTCGCAGGTATTCAATACACAACATGGGGCATGCCAAGCATTGTATCCCCAACAGGCTAATTCCCAGAAGAGCAATATCTGAACTGCTTTTCCCCGGCGGAGTTGCCCGAGCCTCCTCATCCCCAGCATAATTCTATTCAACAGGAGCTTCCTCAGCCAAGATCCTCACCAGAGTGTCAGATCTCTCATCCTCATCAAGGATAAAAGAACTATCTTCCCACAGAGTCTCCAGCCTCTCCCTAGAAGAGCAATGCCTGAAACTCTTACACAACAAAGTGACGAAAGTTTCCTTCTCCCCAGCTGAGTTCTCCCTACGGATAGATCTACCAATGATCTATTTCCCCAAGCAGAGTTCTCCCTCCTGGAAGATCTACCAATGATCTCTCCCCAGTCGGGTTATCTCTCCAAGCGGATCAGCCAGAGATCTTTATCTTTAGCGGGATCCGAATCTCAGATTGGTTCTCTCTTTTGCATAATCATAGCATTTGCATCATATTCACCAAATAAGCATAGCATTTCGTCTAACACGGAGCATTACGGAAAAAATCAAACATTTGCATGATCACAAGCCAGGTTCGAGCCAGTCACCTGCAATTACCATCAATGTTTCATCAGCAATATATAATACTCATATCCCCTGCAAATATAAGCCAAAGCGTCCCCTTTGAACTCTTAGATACAGATACCTATACATGCTATTTTTGACACTCGTCCATGTCATATTTCTCCACAGGTCTCCCGAACACTTTCTGCAAACCAAGTGCTTATTTATAACACGCCTTTTCGACACCCGTCTGTGTCATCTTATCCCCACATAAAGCCAAAGCATATCCTTTGCATTCTCAAACCAAATGCTTGTTCATAACTTATAGTACATATTTGACACTCGTCCGTGTCATACATTCCCCAGCAAGTCGAACATTCGTCTGTGTCTTGCTCATACTTCACTAACAAACACATACTCACTCATACTTATACATAAGTCTTTGATACTCGTCTGTATCTTGTTTATATACACTCCTCACAGATCCGACACTCTTCCGTGTTCTTTGTTAACCAGTTGGTACTCGTCCGTACCATCATCTCTGAACATGTGTCAGCGTTTGTTTCTACCGATACTCGTCTGTATCATGGTCTTAAGGATGCTCGTCCTCATCTTTAATTTATACACACGTCAGACACTTATATCTTTTATTCTTGAGCGTGAACACTCGTCTGTGTTTACCGTTCCCCAGTAAATCACCAACAAAACAACTTTCTTCTATCTGACATTTGTCCTATGCCGTGATACTTTCGGCAGCCATCCTCTGCCAGGTGATCATCCTCCACCTTTGGATGACCGTCCCTCATCCCTTTCCCCAGTGGAGTCCCCATTAGTGGAACCTTTTTCTATCCGGCATTCGTCCTATGTCGTGATAAAGAGAAGCCGTCCCCTACTAGGTGATCGTCCTTCACCTTTTGATGACCATCCCTCATCATTTACCCGATGGTCGTCCCCATCGTTGATCCTGTTATCCGACATTCGTCCTATATGATGATAAACCCCGAGAGCAGTCGTACCCTGCTAGGTGATCATCCTTCACCTGTTGATGATCTTCCTTCATCATGCTTATCTGATGGCCGTCCCCATCGTCGACCTTTTCTATCCGACATTCGTCCTATGTCGTGATAAAGAGCAATCGTCCCCTGCTAGGTGATCGTCCTTCACCTTTGATGACCTTCCCTCGTCAATTATTTCATTTATTCGTTAAACCGATGGCCGTCCCCATCATTGTTTACTTTACTTTCCAGGCTTGATGGTCGTCTCCATCATTGCTTATCCCTTTACGTTAATCCCCAAAGAATCTTGTTTTTTTCCTTGATAGTCGTCCCCATCAAGATCCCTTTATTTCCCCAGCATGTCGGTCGTCCCCGTCAGTGCTTTACTTACCGCTTTATCCCCAACAGTCGTCCTCTGCTCGATGGTCGTCCTCCGTCGCCTTCATTTGATAATCATACTATACCATCTTTTACAATTTATATCCCTTTTCTTCTTCTATCCAGCGAGTGCAGATTTTGGACTGTCTTTGGTATTCAACCACAAGTTATCTTGTTTGTCTGTTAAGCCAGGCGCTTACATCCTGCACAGCTAACTCATGCTTGAATAGGGGCAGCTGTACACACCCCAAATTTTACTTCACTCATATCAAACCATGGCTTGTGATCTTTCATTTTTGCATAAGCATAAGCATATCATCTCATATTGCATTTTTGTTTCATCTGCATAGTTCAAGTTCATCTGCATCTAGGTTTTGTGATTTGAGTAATCCAATAATGCATCTGAGCCATCCCAGAGGCCTCAAATCTTTCCAAGAGGGTTCATGTGTGTTCTATCATCATATTATATCCCTCAAAGTTCATGGAAATCAAGAGATCATAAGAACTGGCAAGGCATGGAAGCAGAGCTAGGGTTTTCACTACACAGATGACCAAAATTAGGGTTTGGTTTCAGAGGCCTTAACTCCAAATTTTTGGGCCATTCTTGTTTCTAATGTTCTTAATATGTCATAAGGATCATGTGTACCAAGTTTTATGAAGAAACTCATTATGGAAGTCATTTGTTCACTGGGTAACTTCCTGAGCAAGTTAAGTCAATATCAGGGCATCTGAGGCCCCCAACAATGGAACCAAAGGGGTATTTTAATCAAATTGAAGTTCTATGATCTTTATTTGATCTTAGAAGAGGTTTTAAGTTCACAATATTGAAGAATTTTGAGCCATTTGCAAACTTGCCAAAAATGGAAATGACTTGTAATGGAGACTTTTCATTTTGGGAAAGTTTTTCAACCTCCTCTTTCTCAACCAAAAATGCTTCAAATGAAAAATTCTTGGTGATGAAAGTTGTAGATTAGGTCTTTCCCTTTTCAAAAAGTACAAGAACATGTCTTTATTCATACTAGAACTCAAGATATGGCCTTTCAAAGTTGGCAAAAATCACATAATTTTAAGTTTAATGCCAAAGAGGGATTTTGCAAATTGGCATATTCAAGCATTCTAGTGAATTCAAATATGCACAAACACTTCACAATATGTCAAACAAACCTCAAAGGATCAAAATTGTGCATTCAACTTAGGGTTTCCATGACTTATGATCCAAGAAACTTCAAAGAGGGATTTTTGCAAAACATGTGGTATCTCTTCATCCAAGTGATCCAGCTGCATAAAAATGATCCAAGGGCCATCCATGAACTCAGCTGAGGCCAAGGCACCCCTAAAGGCAGCTCTGAACCATGCCCATACCTCAAGTACACAATGTTGACATTTTTGCAATTTGGCCCATACATATCACATTATGCCACCACCCACTTTCTGAACACTCTCATTGGCCTATACTAACCTTATGGACCTCATTTCACATAAGACACAAGCCTGAAACATTCTACAAGTCAGATTGCTCAAAAATCCCCAAAACCTTCAAGCTTTCGAAACTCACTCCTCAGCCACTCAAACTCAAAATTTCTTTCACCATTCAACTCCACAGAACCTAAGGATCATTTTCCACCCCTTGCCATGGCTTGAAACAAGCCCAAACACAAACACGATTCCTGCAACTTCCGAAACAAAACCTTCAAACCAGCCATTGCAAGCTTGTTCCAAGCATCAAAGCATCCTCAGGAGGCCCATTGGAGTTGACTTGCATCAAAGAGAGGTCCAGAAAGCCCAGAATCAGAAAGCTCAACCTCAGGTATACCTCAAGAACAATTTTTCCAGAACTTGTTTTTCTAATTACAATATGAATCTGTATGATCCACTGATCATTGGGATGTGTTTAGTTTTGAAAATGATTGAGAAATGAGTATGTATGGTTGTTCTGTAATTTTTGACCTAGAACTTGTTTTCTTCGATTCAGCTTTGTTACGCATGATAAATTATTTTTGTTTGTGGATTCATGTTCTTGGATGTTAGAGGAGTGATTCTGGGCAAGAAATTAGGAGATTTGATGCGTGTATGAGTTTCTGAAAATTTGGATGGCCGGAGAAGATGACCGGAGCTAGCTCCGGTCACCTGAAAATGATTAGGGTTTGTAATTAGGGCTAATCTCCCCAGTTTGAACGTGGGTCGTAGGATTAGGATTAGCGCGCGTTTGGAGGGCCATGATCATTTCACTTAAAACCCTAATTTTAATTAATTAATTAAATCAGGTAATTAGCCAGTTTGAATATGGGCCATTGATCTACGCACGCAGTCAATTCCCTCCCTTTCCAGTTCAAATCTCACCCCTTGGATCAGCATACTTCTCATTTTTGTTATTTTTATTTCATTTTAATTGCATTTTCTTGCATATTTAATTTAAAATACCAAAAAGCATCACAAAAATATTTCCTTTTGCATTTCTGATCAAAATATTTTTCTCATTCCAAAAATGATTTTTATTTTATTTTTTGCATTAAAAAAGTATTTTTAAAATATTTAAATGTTATTTTTAATTAATTAAAGTCTTTTAATTAATAAAAAAATATATTTAGGTTTCTAAAAATCACCAAAAAATCATGAATCATCCCAATGCATTTAGAAACATTTTCAAACTCTTCACAAAAATTTCTTTTAAGGTTTGATCATAGTCTGTGAATTTTCTTTGAATTAAGGGTCATTTAATTTCATTTTCTTGAACCCTAACTTTAAAAATTCATTTCTGCCTAACCAAGAAGAGTTTGAAGATGATTCTTTTTGTATTGTGTTACATATTGCATGTAGTTTATAGGACATTTTCCTCATGAATTTATCTTGCATTTTCAAATTGATTTGCATTTTTCCCTTTTGAATCACCCAAAAACCCTAGAAACATAGGAAATTCATAACTTTTGATTGGTTAGGCTTCTGACCTTCTCCTTTGGGGTGTGACCTAGTTTGGGATTAAGGTTTTTTTGAGTTTGGTTTCAATTTTGTATCATGTCATTTGCTTCTGTTTTGTTCATTTGCATCTTGCTTGTCCATAAAACCCTAATTTTATGTGTTCATTTGCATTCATCTTGCATATGCATCCATACATGAACTTGCCATGACATTTCTTGCATTCATATGTCGCCTTAGACATCTTAGAACATGTTAGAACCATGATTGATCATTTCTTCATTCATTTGCCATGATTTGAATTCATTTCATTTCATTAACTTTCATGTGTTTTTAATCTTCAAAGCATGCTTCCTTTGCATCCCATCTTTGTATGATCATACATATGCGTGTTGTATGCCTTTGCATCATCTCATATGACATTAACATTGAATAAACACTTCTGACTTTGGTCATTTCATCTCATTGCATCTCATTTCATTTCATTTCTTTATGCTTTATACTTTATGCATCCATGCTAACATTTTCGGGTGGTAAGTTACTTTGAGAAGTGGATTTGCTTTCACTTCTAATTTCTCTTTATCTCTTTCATTTGCATTTTTCTTGTCTTTTAAGTGAACGTGTTCACTTGTGTTCCATCTCTCTCACTTTATTTCTTTAAGTTACTTATCTTCTTCAATGAAGTAAGTAACTTATTCTTCTACTTCATCCTCCTTTCATCTGCTTCTTCCATTGGTGGCTTCCTTGAAGATCTTCCTTAAGCCTTACAAACCATAGGAACATCCAAGCATGATAATAATTAGGGTTGTGATTAGTACCCCCTAGATTTTTACCTTTCAGTCTCCTTGAGTCTCTTTTCTCATCTCTTAATCAGAGGCTAAACTCTTAAAGCTTTAGGACTTTGGAATTAGGGTTATGCCTGCATCTTTATCTTAGGATGGAGTGTATAACTTTAATACTTAGTTTTAAACCTTTAATTTGTTTACACATCTTAATCAAAACACATTAATAATCACTAAGACTTTATCTTGTAACTTGGGCCTTACATTAGGGTTCTATCTCTTCCTTATGGTTAAGAGGGACTAACCCTAGTGTTTAATGGACAAGTCCCCCTCAAGTTGTCTTACAAACCATAAAACTCATTTCTTAATCTCATCCCTTAATTAAAATCCATTTAATAAAGGCTTAATAATCCTAAGAATTATCATGCATGGGAGTCCTAGGTTAGTATGGTTTGAATTATATCCTAATGAAGAAGAAGGAAAGAAAGAAAGAAAAAGAATAGGAGAGGAGAAGAAGTTAGAAGACAACTTGCTTCTCTAAAGAAGCTAAGTTATTTCTAAAAGAGGGAAGGAAGATAGTTGAATAAGTGATGGCATAAGGCACATCCCAAAGAAAAATGAGAAAGCATTAAAAGAGAAGAGGAAAAGGTTTGAGATATGGATGGCATCCACACTTCACTTACCATTGCACCTACAAAGGGTTAGAAGCATATACAAATAATAAGATGAAAACAAGTAGGATCAAATGATATAGAAACAAGCAAGAGATCATATCAAACAATCACAACCAGAATTCAAACTTCACATTTAAGTGCCAAGATCAAACACACAACATCAAATGAGAAAAGAAATCAAGAGGTCACAACAAAGCATTACAAGTTATTATAAGAGAAACAAAGGCAAAACAAGAGATAAAAAGAGTCATACAAGCTAAACAACTTCCACAAACATCAAAGTCAAAATCCTATCATGGTAAAGAGTATCTAAGAAAGGAATTCAAATATCAATGGAAGCACACAAGTTCATAATAGTTCATACAAGAGAGACATGTAGAAGTGAGAAGTGATATGGGCATTCATATAAGTGTGAAGCTTAATGAACAAGTATCTTAAAGCAAACCAAAAAGAAAGCTTCATAAAAGGACTAGGGACATGTCAACATGTTAAGAGACCTTAAAAAAAATATTAGGAGTTGCCACAAGTGCCCTCCTAACCTAATAAGAAAGCATTGGTCATGTAAACATCAAACTAGGTCATGTTCATCACAAAAATTCAAACAAAATGGATAACAAGTCCTAAAAATTCCACACTTATGCACCAGGATAATTTAAACATGAAAGAACAGCATAACAAGATCCCATGGCAAAAATCAGATGTTAACAATATCAAACAATGGCTCAAAATCAACATAAGGTTCCACATTCTTCTACTTCAAGCAATACCTCAAAATAAATCCAAACAAACCCTAAAATTCATGATAAAAATCCCTAACATGCTTCAACCAGTCAAGAATCTATACCAAAAATAATTACATTCATATCTATCACCAAATTAAAAACAGAAAATGAACAAGATATATTATGCATTAAAGGTATAAAAATAAAAGAAATAAACTCAACAATTAATTCAGCCAAGGAGAATAATAATAAAAAATGAGAAATAAAAACATGGAAAATTAAAGGAAATTGCAAGGAGTGTTCATGAATATTTTTAGAGTTTTTGAAAAGGTTTTAATATTTTTTAAAATTAAAATCGAAACTGAAAAATAAAAAATGAAACTAAACATCAAGAGAAAACAACAGGGGTGAGAAAATGAATCCAATCTAGTTAAAAAGAACAAAGCCCAACGCACAGGAGGTGCTGATAGCAACATAAGGCCCAATGCAAAAATTCTGCCAAACAAACCAAGTCAATAGAAATACAAGTCCACGCAGTCAAAGGGCACGATTGAGTCAAGCAAAAATATTAAACAGATCTAGTGGTCCAGAATAACCAAACTTAAGTCCTCAGATCTAACGCATCGCATCAATATTCAGATAACCAAGTCAAACACGTGCACGATTCAGATCTAGGGTACACACACATTAGCATACATTAGCACACACAATTCACTAACGTAAAAGAAAGAACGCACATGAGCTGCACATGATTCATTAATGCAATTGAAATATCCATGCCTTCAGATCAAGTGATATCAACGATTCACATTTAAACTAATAATAAAATAGTGCTCACCAACCGGAGAAGTTTCGATCGTCTTCTCCGGCCAACCACAGGTGAGACCTCCACGAAAAATACCAGAAATGAATAAGAAGCACATCAATAGGAAGAGGATACAACGAGGAACTCAAATATGTGTTCACTTTTCACAAGCATTCCAAAATAAGAGCAGATCGAACGAAATAAAATTCAACATCAAAACTCTGTTTCAAGACTTAACACCTCACAAAGGTTCCTAATGCTTCATACCAGCTAGATTAGGCATAATCACCATGAAACACGCAATAACACACCAAAGCTGAAGCTAAATTAAATTGAATATAAAACCTGAGTATGAAGGTTGTTGAAGCATGATGTAAACACCGCAAATTTTCCCTCACTAATTTCACACCATGACTTGTGATCTTTCATGTTAGCATTAGTATAACCATATCATATCATGTGGCATTTTTGCTTCACTGCATTGGTTCAAGTTCATCTGCATCTAGGATTTGTGATCTAAGCAATCCAGGATCCATCTGAGCCACCCTAAAGCTCATATTTGCAGTTCATCACCTCAGGTAACCTCAAGAACAAAACTTTTCAGAGCTTAGATTTTTTGTTACAAAACGAAAATATATGTTATGGGGATCACACTGATGCTTTTAGAATTGAAAATGATACAGAAATGAGCATTTTATGACCTTCTGAAATTTTACCCGTGAAAATAATTTGGTTCGATTCTCTTTGTTCATGTGTTGTAAATGATGTTTAATGGTTGATTTAGGTGCAGTTTGGATAGGGGATCATTTCTGGGCAGTTAATTTAAGGTGGGGTGGCCTGTAGAGAGACTTAGGGTTTTTGTCCCGCCGAAGAAGAAGACCGGTGCTCCCCTCCGGTCACCTGAAAGTAGTTAACCCTAATCTCTAATTAATTTTCCAGTTTGATTTGTGGCCCTTGGATTAGGATTAGGTTAAGATACGCACGGCCAGATTATCCCACTTAGCCCTAATCCATCATTTATTAAATTAGTTAGGATTATTTAGTTTAATTAAATCAGAGTGAATCCAGACCATTAAAAAACGCGCCAGTCAACTCTCAACTCCCAACTTTGAATCTGGAGCTTTAGATCTGCTTACTTTTCATTAAATCAATGTTTATTTCACATTTTTCTTATTTATTTTGTACGAATTTTTAAATATAGTAAAAATGATCAAAAAATTCTGAAATTTTTTATCAAACCTTTTATTAATTTTCAGAAACCAAAAATATTTTTATTTTTATTTTTTGCATTAAAAAAGTATTTTTAAATCATTTAAATGTTTTATTTAATTAATTAATGAAAATTAGTTAATTAAAAATACATTTAAGTTTTTAAAAATCCCAAAAAAATTCAGAAAACATCTTTGAACATTTAGAAGCATTTACAAACTCACCACACAAATTTCTTTTTGGTTTTGATCACATTTTGACATTTTTCAATGAATTAGGGTTCTTAAATTTGTTCATTTTTAAACCCTAACTTCAAAAATTCATAACTTTTAAACCAAGTTGAGTTTGTGAATGATTCTTTTTGCATTGTTCTATGCATGCCTTCTAGTTTCTAAAAACATTTTTGTTTCATTTTTATCTTTCATTTTCAATTTGTTTGGCATTTTACAATGAGGATCACCCTTAAAACCCTAGAAACTTCAAAAATTCATAACTCCTTCTAGGTTAAGCTTCTGACCTCCCCCTTTGGATGGTAACCTAGTATAGGTTTAGGGTTCCTTTGAGTGCATTTTCATTTTTTTATCTTGTCATTTGCTTCTGTTTTTGAGTTTTTTCATCTCACATGTTCATATAACCCTAATTTCTCATCTTCACTTGCATCCATCTTGCATATGCTTGCATCCATGAACTTGCCATGACATTTTATGCATTCACATGACATATAAGACATCTTAGGACACATTAGAATCATGTTTGATCATTGCATCATCCATTTGCCATGTTTTTCCTTCATTTCATTTCATGTGCATTCATGAACTTTCATGCTCCTTTCATGCTTCATATGCATCCCCATTGCTTGTATGATCATCCACATCTCATGACATACATTTGCATCATCTCTTAGCTTCATTTGCATCCTAAACATGCTTCTGGTTTTGGTTGGCATCATTGCATCCTTTTCATTTTCATTTCATTTTCATTTCCTTTTACTAACTTTTCAGGTGGTAAGTTACTTTGAGAAGTGAATTTGCCTTCACTTCTCACAATATTTTCTCATCTCTTTTATGCATCTTTGCTGCATTTTGTATGTGTATTAGAGTGAGCTTTCTCTTTCATGTTCCCTTCTCACCTTCTATCTTCAAGCAACATATCTTCTTAAGTGAAGTAAGTTGACTTGCTTCTTTTGCTTCTCCCTCCATCTTTGCTTCTTCCTTGGTGGCTTCGCTTGAAGATCTCTTACAAGCCTCATAAACCCTAGGAATACCTGTTGCACCCCAAAATTTGCCCTCCCTAAGACAAGACATTGTGTACTAAGAGGTTCACAAGGTTCACAAAGTTTAGAAGACATCTCAGGAGGTTCACAAAGTTCACAATTAGTCAGAAAATTTGACAATTCCCTCAGATAATGCATCCTCCTAAGCAATGCATCTTAAACTAGGGTTTTGACTTTCATCAGGCTAAATAGACTTCCAAGAATTCAAGTGAGCTTCACAGCATCCTATATGTGTTCAATAATCCCAATGTCAAGTTTCAAGACTTTCCCAAAAGATTTGCTCAGTCAGATGATTAGATAGGTTAAAATCAGTCAAAGAAGTTAAAAAGTCAAACTGAGATCAACTGTGGTCAAACCAAAGTCAAACTTCATGATTTTTTGCCAACATCAAGTATTTGAAGTAAAATTCATCATTTGATCAAGGGTTGATCATGATTCATCAAGAAGATTTCAGATCATCAAGAATCAGGAGTTTCAAAATTAGGGTTTTCACAGGAAAAGTCAACTGAACTTTGACTAGCCATAACTTTCACATACTTCATCAAAATATTTCCATCCAAAGCTCATTTTGAAGGAAATTTAATTCTCTACCACTTTGTGTCTCACAAGCCAAGCCCAAAAATGCTTCATTTGGAAGGTATGAGCTAAGACAATATAGGTCCTTTTAAAAGTCAACAAAAAGTCATCAACTTCCAAAGAGCATAACTTGAGAATGGTAAAAGATATGGACATGATACCAAATAGGTTGGTTAGAGGAGTCTTTAAGCTTTCCAAAATGTCCAAGAACACCTTCATAGCATTAAAATTGAAGGATTTGTGTCCTTACAAAGTTGGGAAATTTTTGGGAAATTTATGAAGCAAATAAGGCCTTAAAACCAATTTTTGCTAAATGAGCCCACCAAATTGCCATCCAATCTCTACAAAATCACCAAGCACGACCCAACCCACACCTTTTTTGATTTTTTTTATTTTATTTAATATTTATTTGAATTTTATTCATTAAAATACAAATTAAATTAAAATAAAATATGAGAGTCATTTATTTGGAAAAGATTTTGATTCTAGAAGTACTTAATGCTCATTTAAACTTGATTGATACCAATATATTTCAGATCATATAAAAATAGCAATGTTAGATCAATGAAAATTCAAGTTTTAATGACAAATCTTTTTCAATCTCACAAGGTCCAAAAATCCACAAGTTTGGTTGATGTCTTGACCTAATTTCATTGTATGATATATAAACAACATTAAGCAAGCAAGAACAGGGGAATTCAGGGCCTCCAAGTGCACATTCAAACTTCAAAATTTCATTCAAAAACTCATATTTGGATTTCAATTTAGAGGTGATTTCAAAGTGTTTGAAGGGTTGTAATGCATTCTATGATGTTTATTGAACATGTTTAGATCATAAACAACATCTAAAACACCCTGATTCGCATAACCCGAATTAAATTTTTCACGTTTTTTTTATTTTTTCGTTCATAATCATTCACATGATATTAATGGATTTTGCTTATTGATTTGTGTTTAATAAATGTTTGTGATGAATTCTGGGCAGTTTAATTGAAGAAACCATGGCTGAATCGAGTAGTGTCATTCTAGGGTTCATGACCTTCAAATTAGGGTTTAATGATTCAGTGAATATAAATGAATTATAAAACCGTAGATCAATTGCAAATGATGTCTGGATTATATTTATGTGTTCAATTTAAAAAAATTGTACGTAAATGATGATGTATGAATTTTGTAGGGTTTCCTGCCATTTGAAATTTCGCAAGAAAATTGGTTGCAAATTTCGTAGGAAAATTCGCAAGGCTGGAGGTTGAAGATGAAGCTGTTTGGTGTGAAATCAGATTTCAAATTTTGAGTTGTTTTTATAATATAAGTTAGTTATACTATTATCAAATAATGTGTGTGGTTCAGTTGGTAAGTGCATGCGCGTATGAAGACAAGGGCAGGGGTTCGAATCCCAGCTTCACCATTTTTTTGCTTTATTTCACTTATATTTTCAGGTTTAACGTATGAGGACTTGAACTCATCTCTTGTTCACAAACGTGTGCGCAGCCTGGTGGTAGCCCTGTGCGTCCAGGGGAAGCAAAGCCTAGGGCGTGAGTTCAATCCCTGCCCCAGGTAAGTTTTTATTTCATTGTTTTTTCTAATTATTTTGTTTTGTTATTTTGTTTTCTAATTAATTCTAATCATATTTCTTATATATTTAGATAATAATATGTATATATATATATATATATATATATATATATATATATATATATATATATATATATATATATATATTAACTTCATATTTTCTAAAATATCTCTAATTTATTTTCTAAAATTTTAATCCTAGTTTTTTTATTTAAATTAAATTATGTATATAGTATTATTATATATTTATTTTTGTAAATAATCAAATTAATATTGTAATTTAAATTATAAACCCTAATTCTATTTTCTAAGATTTCTAACCCTAATTTTATTTTTAAATCCCTAACCCTAGTTCTTATTCAATTTTAAATATTAAAATTAATTTAAATTTTTCTAATATCTAATTAAATAATTAATAATGGTTTCTTTGTAAAAATTTATTCTATGATTTATTATTATTATTCTCATTATATTATTTTCTTTCAAAAATTCTTTAAAAATGTTTAGTTAATTTAAAAAATATTATCTTCACTTGTATATATTTTATATTTTGTTAACCTTTCTTTCTTATAATTATTTTTATCACTAATCCTTTTTATTTATTGCTTATATTTATTATTTAATTATTATATTGTAATTGACAAAGCTGTGTAATAGTCGTAGTTTTTTATCGTTTATTTATTTATAAATATTCTTGCCATGGTTAGTAATTATAGGGAGTGATAATATATTTGTAAATCAAAATTAATTTAGAATCACTAATTTAATAAGATAAATATATGAACAAGAACACTCACACACGTAAGTCGATCTTTGATCGCCATCTCACACTTTCTAAGGTTACTCCTCATGTTGCCTAACTATAAGGTCAAGTAAGGTGTCTTAAAGCAAAGTCCCTTTATTAATATCATCAAGTCCCTTTAAGATTATAAAATCAGGTCCCTTCGATGTTGCCTACGGTAAAAGATCTTGTCCCTTCGAATATAAGATGATAAGTCCCTTCGTATTGCTAAGACACCTTACAGTTGCCTAAACACAGATGACCCTTCACATGTCCCTTATAACATTCAAGGTAATGACCACCTATTCCTTAATAATAGGGATAGTCTTACCATTGAAAGAACATATAAGAACAGTAGAGATTTAGCAAAGGGTAGGTTCCTCTTAAGTACTTGCTCACTTTTCTTAAAAAAAACTCTTTTACACTTCACATTTCAAACAAATTTTCAAAACAAAGTCTTTATATACATCCATATGAGGATCATTATAAAGTACTTAAGAAAATTTTCAATCACACACTGCACTTCTCAAAAACAGTTTAAAGTGAGCTAAGTAACTAAGAGCCCATGGATAACCATGGATATAAAGGGTGCTAACACCTTCCCTTTGTATAACCTACCCCCCGAACTCAAAATCTTTTTAAGGTCTTTCCTGTTCTTTTATGCCCTTTCCTTTTGGATAAAATAAGAGTCGGTGGCGACTCTTGCTATCCGCAACATTTAACTAAAGTCAGTTCTCCCACCGTGTTACAATACCCAAGCATGACCACAATTAGGGTTTGATTAGTCCCCCATTAGTTTTACCTTTGTGTCATCCTTTGTGTCTTCTCTTGTCATCTCATAATCAGGGACTAAACCTTAAAGGTTTTAAGGCTTTGTGATTAAGGTTATGCCTGCATCCTTCTCTTAGGATGGAGTGTATAACTTTAATCCTAAGAGTTAAACCCTTAATGTGTTTAAATCCTTTAATCAATCCACCTAATAATCACTAAGACATCAAGCTTGTAACTTGGGCCTTTCATTAGGGTTCTAATTCTTCCTTAATTGGTTAAGAAGGACTAACCCTAGTGTTAATGGACAAGTCCCCCTCAAGTTGTCTTACCAATCATAAAATCCACTTCTTAACTTTACCATTAACTAAAATCCACTCAAATAAAGGTTTTGTTTTGTCATGAGGTTAATCCCTAATCATGGATTAAGTTGAGGAGCCTTCCTCAGCTTAAATGTTCTCATCTATTATCCTTCTATTAGGATGGTGTAATGGGTCCATTAAATCCTTGATTATGGCTTAAACTCATTATTTAACACTAAACAAAAAACTCCAAAGACATCTAAATAATCACAAGTAGGTCAATGATATTAATCCTACATCATGGTGATTAAGTGTGAGGTGCTTACTTCATACTTAAGGTATTCTCGTTACCCCTAATCAGAGGGAGGATGTGATGAGTTTACTAATCCTTGGTTTAGGCTTAAGCTCATTAACTTATGACAAACACAAAAAGCAATAAAAGATTGAAAACTAAAAAACAAAGCAATAATTGTCTCCTTCGGGATTCTTTTCTCATCACCTTCACTCACAAACGAGAACTTGCTTCTTCCGTCTAATGCAAGACAGTTTGCACCTGAGCCAGACAGGTCATACACTTGAGCATAGACAAGTAAGCAGTTCATCAGTCAATTTATCTTTCAGTCTCTTTGAGTCGAACTACGGTGTTCTGACTTCCTCATTGCACGAGAGGATACGTAGGCATAACTTAACTGTTATCGAACAAAAGTCTCTGTATATTCCCTTTCTTCCAGCATTACACTCTTTCCTTACACTGACACTCCTTTATTTCACTTCACATATCTTTTGCACTGACACTTGCATTCTTTTCCAGCTTTGATACACAGATAGCACTGACACTACCCCTTTAAGCACAAATATTTCAAGCGTGGATCCCGTTGAGTACGATGGACAATCTGGGTGCTAATACCTTCCCAGGTTGTAACCAACCCCCTTTCTTAGTTTCTCTGGTTCGCGACCATCTTATCCATATTTTTCTAGGTTTATGCAGCATTACCTTTCCTTTAGGATAAAAATGCCTAGCTGGCGACTCTTTTTATTCTTCACTTTCGCCGACCGTTTGCGTCTGTACCCCTCTTGGCCCGATGTCATTTGGTGGGAGCGACAGCTTGGCGACTTTGCTGGGGAACCTTATACTGCAACCAGGGCTTCTGGTTCTTTTTGTGGGTTCCTCCTAACGCTTGTTTGATTTTGTGTTTACAGGGGTGTTATGTGCTACTTGTGTTTGTGTATTTGCTTTATTTACTGCTTTATGTACAACTTTATTTACTGCTTTCTTTACAGTTTTTTATACATCATACTGTCATTATCATTGCTGGAGCTGGTTTTCTGTTTTGGTGGGTGGGGTTTCACTGAGTGATTAAGGTCCTATACCTGGGACCTGAGTGACACCTAGTCTAGAGTGGTTCATATTCTTTCCCATTCCATTTCGGTCTGGTGCGGGAATATGAAACACGGTTCAGATGTGGGTTTCTTCTTGAGAACTTTGTGCTACAGATTTCCTGTGGTGCTAGGGCTATCTGGGAAGCCTGCTAAGTCTGGATGACCTTTACTATGACCTTCATAATCTGGGGTGAATTAGAGGAGGATCTTTTATGTTTATTGTGAACACTGTACCTCCAGGTTAGAAGTGTTTACACTTCTAATAACTGATCCAAGTCTGAGGATCCTTGTTCTAGAACACTACATGTGAGGGTGTTGGGTTGTTTACAGGTTTGCAAGAACCCTTGGCCACATCATACCCTATTACTGTATTGTTTAAGAATTCCCAATTTGGACAGTTCTTATTACCCCGGACATGTGACTCTTTATTTGAGTCCCCCACCCTGGTTACTGGATTTTTGAGCCTCCATCCGGACCTTTGAACATACATGGACCTTATATCAAGACAGATAGTCAGATCCAACTCTTGATCACAAACCCTTGTATATCATTTGCATACATCATCATTGCATATTTGACATTTGTTTATTTGTTTTTCAGGGTATCCATTATATCTTGGTTTGGTTTTGACCCCTTCTACTGCATAGACCTCTGCTTCAGTTATCTTCTTCAGCACCTGCATCAGTCTGCCAGAGACTCACCTCCAGCTTCTCAGCCTGTGATCTTCATCAACTTGTTTTCAGCCTCTTCATCAGCACTCATGACTACTCCAAGGAAGAGCAACATATCTTATCATTTCTTTGAGCCTATACTGACTGGTATCAGATAGGTCCAGTCCCTTATCACACCTGACCACATCCCACTTTTCAGAGAGCACTATGGGGGTATTTTGGACATGGATATGGATCTTGATTCATCTCAAAGGAGCATGATCCACACATGCATGCAGTTCTATGACCCTCCTCTTAGATGCTTCACCTTTCCTGATTTTCAGATGGGACCACTTCTAGAAGAGTTTTCTTTATTGATTGGAGTTCCTATCAGAAAAGGAATTCGTTTCAACCCAGAGATGACTGACCCTAGAAGTGAAGAGATAGCAAGGGCACTGCATCTGGAGCCTGCCCTTATTGAGAAAAACATGACAACAAAAGCTGGGATTCCTAGTTTACATTTGGACTTCTTGACTTCTTAGTCCACCCTGAAGGCTACAGTGGGATAATGGAAGGCAGTCTGTGCACTCTTAGCCCTCAACATATATGGGGCTATATTGTTTGCAGATGGGCCCAAATTTGTCAGTAAGAATGTCATCCACTTGTTCCTGCTAAGGAACCCAATGCCTACATTGCTAGGGGATTTTTACTACTCCATCCATCAGAGAAATGAGAAACAAAGGGGGAAACTGGTTAGATGTTGTGCTCCTTTCTTCTACTCTTGGCTACTCAAACACCTGCCTAAATCAGATGCTTTCCTGAACCCACATCAGCAGAAGAATTGGGCCAAGAGGTTCATCTCCTTGACTTCAGATGACATCAGGTGGTGCACCCAGAGCACCAGAGGCAAGGATATAATCACCAGTTGTGGGAAATACCCTAATGTGCCTCTCATAAGAGTAAAAGGTTGTATTAATTACAACCCTTTGCTGTTTAAAAGGCAG
This sequence comes from Lathyrus aphaca, assembly GCA_963966055.1. Taxonomy (NCBI): domain Eukaryota; kingdom Viridiplantae; phylum Streptophyta; class Magnoliopsida; order Fabales; family Fabaceae; genus Lathyrus; species Lathyrus aphaca. Next base: position 491,969,452 of record OZ014521.1, read on the forward strand.
TTGGGATATGCCTTGGTTCATCCTCCCAGAGGATAGGATTTAGCTGAGACCCTATACTGTGAGATCCAATCTGGCTCTACTGTTATCAGACAAGCTGCTTGGGCATGGGACAACATCCAGACCAAAGGAACAACTATCCTTGGAAGGTGCGACAATATTGCTTTAGCTCAGTACTCTGACTGGTCCCGTGCTAGAGCTCAGATCACCAGGATGCCTTTTACTGTAGAAGACACCCATGTGCCCTCCACAGTGCAACCTGCAGCAACTGTCAGCCTGGAGGAATTTGAAAAGTTGAAGGAAAGGAATGAGCGGCTATCTGAGGCTATAAAGAAGACTCTTTGGGAAAGAAGTGACGGTCGTCTGGATATTGAGAGATTGGAAAAGCTCAAAATTGAGCATCTGACCAAGATTGAAAGGATAGAGGACTGCATCAGGAAAGCAAGAGCCGGGGAACAGATATTGAAAAATGCCTGCATGGAGGCCAAGATTCAGAAAGCTAGGGAAGAGCATTATCTAGAAGAAAGCCAAGCTAGGTGGGTCAGGATCACCGAAGCCCGTGCACTAGAAGACCAGAGGACTCAAGCCAAGATTGAGCAGTTGGAGGCCAATGAGAAGAAGCAGCAGGAAGCTTTGTTGGCAGCCCAGAAGGAGATATCAGAGTTAAAACTCCGGGCGGGGATAAAGAGATCCAAGGATCAGGACAGACATAAGAAGCTGACTAATGCCATTGCTACCCGGAACCTCCTCATTCGGACTATTACAGAGCACCCAGCTGGTCCAGTGACGGAGGCTCTCCCGAAGGAAGTCAGGGAAGATGACTTCGGGTTGGATGTCTGATCTTTTTTGCCTGTATTTCTTTCTTTTGATGTACTTTTCTTTTTGTTGTATTTTGACCCACCATGGGCTTGTGTTGTAAACATACTATGTATTTTTCATCATTTGTAATATATTAGTTTATTTTATTTTGGTGGACTCTCTCAACATCATCAAGCATCTCCTCGAGGTCTGGAAAGGTCAAAACCGAGAACCAAACCGGATACCTTGAAAAACAAATAAGCATACTGCATTGCATACTAACATTTTCTTTGTTTTGTTGGTTTTTGTTTATTGTTTTTTGTCTCACTTTGTTGTGGTTTCAGGAAACATTGCTCGTCGCAGAGTGTTCCCTGTCAACCGTGCACACCGGTACCCAACCCGTAACAACCTTCCAGGCATTCAGATGGATCAGGTGCAGCAGGACCTGAACGAAGTAAGAAATCAGATGGCAAACGAAAGGGTCGAGATGAGAAACCAAATGACCCAATTTATGGCAGTAATGACTGGCTTAGCCCAGAGCCAAGAGAGGTTGAGAGAGCTGGTAGAAAGACAGACTCCTGAAGAGCCTCACCCTGGTACAGGAGGAACCAACAATAATGAACGCGTGCAACCTCACATCAACCCACCGGAGTATGGACCCCATTTGAACCCAGATGTTAATATCCCAGGAAATGTTCAAGGTAATACTGCTGGGGGCAGAATCCTGCAAGAGGATCCCCAAGAAGAACAATTTATTGTTATTGGGGCTGGAGATGAGGTGTATGACAGAAGACTGGATGAGATCGCCGAAAAGCTAAGGTCTTTGGAATCTCAGAACTCCTTAGGCTTCGACGTAATGGATATAGGGTTGGTAGACGAGGTGAGGATTCACCACAAATTCAAACCCTCATGCTTTGAGAAATATAATGGTACCTCTTGCCCGCGTACTCATCTGCAATCTTTCTTGGGGAGGCTCAAGGCTTCTACCATGGGTGAGAAGTTATGGACGTTCTATTTTGAGGACAACTTGACTGGAGCTTCAAGATAATGGTATTCGCACCTGACAAGGGCCACTATAAGATGTTGGAAAGACTTGGCTGAGGCCTTTATCCGTCAGTACCAATACAACCTAGACATGGCCCCCAATAGAACTCTTCTAATGGGCATGTCTCAATCTTCAAGGGAAAGCTTTCAGGATTATGCTTAGAGGTGGAGACAATTGTTTGCTAATGTCCAGCCACCCATGTCTGAACAGGAGATGGATGACATGTTTATGAATACATTGCAGGGAACTTATATTGACCGACTTGCTGCTTTCTCTTCCACCAGTTTTGCTGATGTAGTTATAGCTGGTGAGAGAATTGAGAGTCTTCTGAAGATGGGAAAAATCTCTGACAATGGTGCAAGTTCCTCCAACAACCCCAGAAAACCTTTTGCAGGACCCCGAAGGGTAGGTGAAACGAATGTTATCCATGCAAGCAGGGGCAGACCCAAATATTCTCATAGATCAGTAGCAGTCGTTACCATCCCAGCTCTAGCTCCACAGCAACCACTTTTTCCTCAACAACAACAACAACATCACTATCAGCAACAATCTCATTTTCCGCAACAAAGAACGTACAACAACAACAACAACAACCAACAGCAGCGCCCTTTTCAACAGAGGCCATCTCAAGCAAATAGGGTGATTGACCCCATCCCTATGCCTTATGCTGCTTTACTGCCACAACTCCTGAAACTTAACCTGGTTGAGTTAAGGACGTTGGCTCCACCAGATCCTCGCAATCTCCCGAAAAATTATGATGCTAGTGCCCGATGTGCCTTTCACTCCAACGCACCTGGTCACAATACTGAGAAGTGCAGAGCCTTACAGATGAAGGTTCAGGATTTGGTCGATTCCAAAGCTCTCAATTTCGCACCTCCTCCGAATGTTAATAGAAATCCTATGCCTAATCATGGTGGGCCCAGGATTAATTCCATAGAGGAAGATCAATCATCTGCACTAATTGATAATGTTGTACAGATTCAAACACCGCTGGCAGAAGACAAGGCTCAGCTCTTAAAATGCCAGGTGTTCCCGGGTTGTGAGACCTGCTGTGAATTGTGCAAGGCTGCTGTTAATGGTTGTGAAAGGCTAAGGTTTGGCATAGATGGCCTCATCAGAGATGGAATTTTGCAGATTACCACAACAGCTCCTTCAACAACTCTTGTTTCGGCAACAATGGAATCTCCTACAACATCAACAATCCTTCCTTCAGCAACAACCGATCCTCCTACAACAGCAACAACTATCATTCCCACTTATTCATCAACAACTCTAGCAATCACTCCACCCATCATTTCGACAGATCAGAGTTCAACAATGTATACTTCTACAACATCAGCACCCATTTTATCAACAGAAACGCCTACAACACCAACAAACACTAATCAAGATGTCTCAACGGTCACGATCTATTATGACCCGACAAATCTTCATCCCAACAACAATTTTCAACAACAAACTGCAACACCTCCTGTCAGATCTCTAGTCATGATCTATTACGACCCACATACTACCACAGTTCCTTCCGTTGCAGCAATCAGTCCGGTCACCATTACGGTACCTGGGCCTGTTCCTTATGAAAGTAGTAATGCCATACCTTGGCACTACGGTTATGACCTCTACTGCGACGGAAAGAAAATCACTCTAGATTTGACAACCTCTTCACTACAAGTTGACAATGTTGGGGGAGGCGGAGGCTTCACCAAAAGAGGACGCCTTTTTTCCTCACAAACACCAAGACCCAATGCTGAAGTAGAAGCTGTTGCTAAAGAAAAAGGGAAGAGTGTGGTACTTGAAGAGCCAACTGTTAAAGAAACTTCAAAGATGTCTTTTGAACAAGAGGTGGACGATTTCATGAGAATAATCAAAAGGAGTGATTACAAAGTGGTGCACCAGCTTCATCAGACACCCTCCAAGATCTCTATATTATCATTGTTAATGTGTTCTGAAGCCCATGGGAATGCATTTTTGAAGGTCCTGCACGCAGCATACGTGCCGGAAGAGATTACGGTTAATCAGCTGGAAACAGTGGTTGAAAATGTTAACACCAGTAATGGACTAGGCTTCACAAATGTTGATTTAACAACGGAGGGACGCAACCATAACAAGGCTTTACATATCACCTTAGAATCCAAAGGTGCTGTCCTTTCTCATGTGATGGTAGACACTGGGTCCTCACTCAATGTCCTGCCAAAGAAGGCCTTGGTGAAGTTGGAATATGATGGTTTGGCATTGCTTCCAACTAACTTGGTGCTAAGAGCATTTGATGGCTCTAAGAGATCAGTACTTGGAGAGATTGATTTACCTGTGTTGATTGGCCCACAGACCTTTAAAACTACCTTTTTCGTGATGGACATACAACCGACCTACAGTTGTCTGTTGGGTAGACCCTGGATCCACGCCGCTGGCGCTGTTACATCTACCCTTCACCAGAAGTTAAAATTTGAGTGGGAAGGCCAGATCATCACAATCTGCAGGGAGGAAGACATTTTTGTTAGCCAGCTGGCTACTTACAAGTACATAGAGATGGATGGGGAGATCCATGAGACTATGAGTCAGGGGTTTGAGGCCCTTAACATCAATGAAGCAACTGCTGTATCTGGAACTTCCATCACTTCATATCAACAAGCCCAAAAGGTTGTTGAAGAGGGTACCGCTCAAGGCTGGGGCAAGTTGCTTCCAGTAGAAAAGAATGAAGACAGATTCAGGTTGGGTTACAGACCAACTCGACAAGATCAACCGGAGGCTGCAACGGAGCCCAAATTTGTCGGCGGGGGAATGCTAACCCCGGATGCTGTGAACAATCTGGCATACGAGGAAGAAGACGAATGTAACCTGGAAAGCTAGATACATCCAAGGATCCCGGGGAACCAAGTCTCAAACTGGTCTTCCCAGGAAATTATAAGAGTTACTCCTGCAGAGTAATTATTATTTCTTGTCTTTAAGCATGCATCAAGTCCTGCATCTTGCCCAAGATGTCAGGGCTCATTTTGTAATCGGGCCATCTTGTATTTTGTGCAAATGATCAATTAATGAATATCAGGACATCTTTTGCAAACGAGTCTTTTCTTTTTTCCCCGCTCACTATTTTTCATTTTTTATTTTTTGTAAAAAAATAAAATGGAAATGTTTTTCAAGATAATAACTTCATTTTCACTTTTTTAAAAAAGATAAAACTGATCACTAAAATGAACAAATCTAGACCCTTGCAGAGAGTGCCCTCCAGACTGCACCGACAACGACACTGCTATGACTTCGTATGACTTTGACAATCTGATTAATCAAGTCGATGAAGGGGTTGAAGAAGATTATGAGCTACCTGAAGAACTAGCCACGTTGTTAAGGCAAGAGGAGAAGGTTATCACTCCTCACAAAGAGGAGGTTGAGACAGTTAATCTTGGTACCGAAGAAAACTTGAAAGAAGTAAAGATCGGGGCCCGTCTGCAAGATTCAGTGAAGGAACAACTTATTGACATGCTTCGGGAGTATGTGGATGTTTTTGCTTGGTCTTATCAGGACATGCCAGGTCTGGATACCGACATTGTTATGCACAAGCTGCCTCTAAAAGAAGAATGTCCTCCAGTAAAACAGAAGTTACGTTGTACTCGTCTGGATATGGCCATGAAGATAAAATAAGAGGTGCAAAAACGGTGGGACACCGGTTTCCTGGTTGTAACTAGTTACCCGCCGTGGGTTGCTAATATTGTACATGTGCCTAAGAAGGATGGAAAAGTACGGATATGTGTAGATTATCGGGATCTGAACAGAGCTAGCCCGAAAGATGACTTCCTATTACCTCACATTGATGTATTGGTCAACAATACGGCTCAGTTCTCGGTGTTCTCCTTCATGGATGGATTTTCAGGATATAATCAGATCAAGATGTCACCTGAAGACATGGAGAAGACAACTTTCATCACACCCTGGGGCACATTCTACTATAAGGTAATGCCATTCGGACTGAAGAATGCTGGTGCCACTTATCAACGGGCTATGGTAACATTATTCCACGACATGATCCACAAAGAAATTGAATGTTATGTGGATGACATGATTGCCAAGTCCCTCACAGAAGAAGACCATCTGGTAAATCTGTTGAAGCTATTCAAGTGTCTGAGAAAGTACTAGCTGAAGCTAAACCCCAACAAATGCACATTCGGGGTGCGGTCCGGTAAGGTGCTGGGGTTCATTATAAGTGAAAAAGGAATCGAAGTCGACCCTGACAAAGTCAAAGCCATTCAAGAGATGCCTGCACCAAAGACTGAAAAGGAATTTCGAGGGTTCCTAGGTAGATTGAACTACATTTCAAGGTTCATATCTCATCTTACTGCAACCTGTGAGCCTTTGTTCAAGTTGTTAAGGAAAGAACAAACAGTCAGGTGGAATGAAGACTGCCAGAGGGCTTTTGACAAAATCAAGGGATACTTACAAGAGCCTCCGATCCTTATGCCTCCAATTGAAGGAAGACCTCTAATAATGTACTTGATAGTATTAGAAGAGTCAATGGGGAGTGTGCTGGGCCAGCATGACGAGTCTGGTCGAAAAGAGTGTGCAATATACTACCTAAGCAAAAAGTTTACCGACTGTGAACAACGTTATTCACTGCTCGAGAAAACTTGTTGTGCTTTAGCGTGGGCTGCTCACCGACTAAGGCAGTATATGTTGACCCACACTTCTTTGTTGACCTCAAAGATTGACGCAATCAAGTACATATTTGAGAAGCCATCACTTACCGGACGGGTTGCAAGATGGCAAATGATTCTCACAGAGTACGACATTCAGTACACATCTCAAAAAGCCATCAAGGGCAGTGTATTGTCTGACTATCTTGCTGAGCAACCCATTGATGATTATCAGCCTATGAGATTTGACTTCCCTGGTGAAGACATCATGTTCCTGAAAGCAAAAGATCATGAAGAGCCTGTTCACACTAAAGGGCCTGTCCCGGAAGAAGAATGGATAATGATGTTTGATGGGGTTGTCAATATGAATGGTCGTGGAGTTGGTGCATTCCTCATTACACCTAACGGAGTTCACATGCCTTTCTCGGCAAAACTCACCTTTAACTGCACTAACAACGAAGCTGAATACGAAGCCTGTATCATGGGTCTTGAGGAAGCCATTGACCTTAGGATCAAGACTTTAACTGTATTCAGAGATTCAGCTCTGGTAATCAATAAAACCAACGACAAATGGTACACTCACCAGGAGCATCTGATTCCATACTGAGATTATACAAGGAGATTACTGACCTGCTTCACTACAGTCAAACTTGAGTATATCCCTCGAGACGAGAATCAGTTTGCAGATGCTCTGGCTACCATTTCCTCCATGATCAAAGTCCAAGCTGCCAACTTCGTACCTCGGATTTCGGTATCCAGACTTGACAGACCAGCATACGTATTCTCGGTAGACATTGCTAAAGATGACAAGCCTTGGTTCCATGATATCAAATGCTTCTTAGAGGATCAAACATACCCACCTTGGGCATCATCCAATGATAAGAAGACATTAAGAAGGCTAGCTGGTAGTTTCTTCCTGAACACTGATGGTTCCTTGTACAAGAGAAACTTTTACATGGTACTTCTCAGATGCGTTGATAAGATAGAAGCAGACTTGTTGATGCACGAGGTGCATGAAGGATCCTTCGGTACCCATGCTGGAGGGCATGTAATGGCTAAGAAATTGCTAAGATCAGGATACTACTAGATCACAATGGATGCAAACCGTTGTGCTTATGCCAGAAAATGCCACAAATGCCAGATCTATGCAGACAAAGTGCATGTGCCTCTGAATCCTTTGAATGTGATGTCTTCACCTTGGACCTTCGCCATGTGGGGCATTGATATGATTGGAAAGATCGAGCATACTGCTTCAAATGGCCACAAATGCATCCTGGTAGCCATTGACTATTTTACCAAGTAGGTCGAAGCAGCTTCTTATGCAAATGTCACCAGACAAGTGGTAGCCTGATTCCTGAAGAAAGACATCATCTGTCGGTATGGAGTGCCCGAGCGAATCATTATTGATAATGGTTCCAACTTGAATAATAAAATGATGGCAGAGTTGTGTCAGGACTTCAATATCCAACATAAAAACTCTTCTCCTTACAGGCCGAAGATGAATGGAGCTTTTGAGGCAGCTAACAAAAATATCAAGAAGATTGTGCAAAAGATTGTGGTCACATATAAAGACTGGCATGAAATGCTACCATTTGCCTTGCATGGGTACCGTACCTCAATCAGAACATCCATTGGGGCAACACCATATCAGCTTGTGTATGGTATGGAGGTAGTCCTACCTGTTGAAGTTGAATTACCCTCCTTACGGGTACTGATGGATGTCAAGCTGAATGAAGCAGAATGGGTCCGATATCGGTACAATCAACTGAATCTGATTAAAGAGAAGAGATTAGCAGCAATCTGTCATGGGCAGCTGTATCAGAAGAGAATGAAGAGAGACTTCGATCATAAAGTCCGGCTTCGGGAATACCAAGTAGGAGATCTTGTGCGGAAAAGACTCCTCCCTCCTCATACAGACCACAGGGGCAAGTGGACTCCGAATTATGATGGTCCTTTCATAGTAAAGAAAGCTTTCTCTGGTGGAGCACTGATGCTCACTACTATGGATGGTGAAGATTTCGTATCCCGTGTAAATTCAGATGCAGTTAAAAAATACTTCGCATAAAATGACCCGCTGGACATAAAAACAGAATGTAAGTCCATGCAAAAATAGGGCATCCCGGCGAGTCAAAAACAGAATAAAAGACTCAGGCAAAAATAAGGGAAAATAAAAAATGTACACCCGCTGAGTTGAAAAGCCGCATTGGACAGCTCAGGCAAAAATGGGTATCCTGGTGGATTGAAAACCTGAAAGGGCGATCCACGCAAAATAAGGGAATAAACGAACAACTGCATTCTGAATTCGTCTGTATCACTTACAACGCGGCAAACTTTGAAAGGTTAAAGCATGGGTCAAAATCAACCTCCTTCAGAAAGCAAGATGAGAAGAACGTCAAGATCATACGAGTCATAGCAAAAGGGAAGCATTAAAGCATCGTCAACATTGCCAGCACCTTCTTGTTTCTCAATTTTGTAACAATCTCTTCATTTCAGGGGATCTGTTTCTTTGACTGTATTTGCCAAATTCAGGGCGCCCGAATTAATAAAATTAGATTTTCAGTCATACTCCGTCTTGTACATTTTATTTCATTTGTAAAAAATGTCTGATATCCTTGATATAATGTTTACATAAAAACAGATGTGCCTTTCTAATTACATGCTTATAGGAAATATATTACTTACTCCCAGGAGTCTCTAAAACTCCTATGATGGAATCCAATAAGGGATACCTCGGGGTACTTGTGCGTTTCTTTGTCATAACAGGATTGCAGGTATTCAAAGCGCAACATGAGGGCATGGAAGATCTTCCCCAGCAAAGCTGCCAAATCATCATTTCCCCAGCTGAGTTATCAAGCATCCTCAGCCTCAGCAGGATCCCCATAGAAATCTCTAGGAAGATCGTTCAGTGATCTTTTTTTTCTTCCCCAACCGAGTGTTAGACAGGGAACCATCTCCCCACAGAGCTCCAGCCTCTCCCAGAAGAGCAAATGTCTGAATTTCCTACACAACAAAGTGACGAAAGCTTCCGCGTCCCCAACTGGGCTCCTCATTACTAAGATAGGTCTATCGGTGACTTATTTCCCCAAGCAGAGCAATATATCAGATCTACCAGTGATCTCATCCCCAGCTGGGACATTCTTTCAAGCAGATCGGTCAGAGATCTTCACGAGCAACGGGATCCAAATCCCGGATCGGTATATTTTCATAATCATAGCATTTACATCATATTTCCCCCAGAGCGTAGCATTCCGTCTAATACAGAGCATTATGGAAAAAATCAAACATATTGCATAAATCACAAGTCATGTTTTGAATCAATCACCTGTAAATTACAACATTCCATCATCAATGTATATATAGACTCACAGTCCCAGCAGAAAGCCAAAGCATCCCCTTTGCACACACAAATACATGTTCATATTTACTTTTCTCGACACTCGTCTGTGTCATCTCATATCATCCCCTGCAGATATATCTATACACTTTCCTGACACTCGTCCGTGTCACCACTCCCCAGCATGGTTGCCTAAACACTTATTGTAAACCAAACACATGTTTATAATACACTCTCATTGACACCCGTCTGTGTCATCTTATCCCCATAAGTCGCCAAAATACCTTTTACATATAAGTTCATAACTTATACTTTTTCTCTTCTGACACCCGTCCGTGTCATGCTCTCCCCAGCCAGTTGGACACTCGTCTATGTCTTACTCATGCTTATTTTTACTCGTACAGATACTCGTCTGTATCCTGTATACACCACTTATTTCCTCTCAGATTCAACACTCGTCTGTGTTCTTTGTTAACCAGTTGGTACTCGTCCGTATCATCTTCTCTGGACACGCGTCGAAGTTGTTTCTACCGATACTCGTCTGTATCATGGTCTTAAGGATGCTTGTCCGCATCTTTAATCTACACATAGTGTCAAACACGTATACCTTTTATTTCTTGGATGTAAACACTCGTCCGTGTTTACTATTCCCCAGCAAATCCCCAGTAAAAAGTAACCTTTCTTTTATTTGACATTCGTCCTATGTCATGATGCTTTCGGTAGCCATACCCTACCAGGTGATCGTCCTTCACCTTTGGATGACCGTCCCTCATCCTTTCCCCAGCGGATTCTCCATTATTGGAACCCTTTTCTATCTGACATTCATCCTATGTCGTGATATTTTAGCAGCCGTCCCCTGCTAGGTGATCGTCCTTCACCTTTTTGATGATCGTCCTTCATCATTTTATCTGATGGTCATCCCCATCGTTGATCTTGTTATCTGACATTCGTCCTATGTTATGATAAACCCCGAGAGCAGTCGTACCCTTTTAGGTGATTGTCCTTCACCTCTTAATGATCTTCCTTCATCTTGCTTATCCGATGGCCGTCCCCATCGTCGACCTTTTCTATCCGGCATTCGTCCTATGTCGTGATGCTTTCGGCAGCCGTACACTACCAGGTGATCTTCCTCCACCCTGGATGACCGTCCCTCATCCTTATCCCAACAGAGCAGCCATCCCCTTGCTAGGTGATCGTCCTTCACCTTTTGATGACCGTCCCTCATCATTTATTTCATTAACCCGATGGCCGTCCCCATCGTTGTTTACCCTTTACTTTGCAAAACTGATGGTCGTCCCCATCATTGACTTTACCTTTATTCCCTGGAAAATTTCATTCACCTCTTTATTTCCCCAGCTTGTCGGCCGTCCCCGTCATTGTTGTATTTACCGTTTTATTTCCCCATCTTGTCGGCCGTCCCCGTCATTGCTTTATCCCCAGTAGTCGTCCTCTGCTCGATGGTCGTCCTCCATCGCCCGCACTTTATAATCATACTTTACTACCTTTTACAATTTATATCCCTTTTCTTCTTCACCAAGTGAGTGCAAATTTTGGACTGTCTGTGGTATTCAACCATAAGTTATCTTGTTTGTCTGTTAAGCTCGATGCTTACATCCTGCACAGCTAACTCATACTTGAATAGGGGCAGCTGTAAACACCCCAAATTTGCCCTCACTAAGTTCACACCATGGCTTGTGATCTTTCATGTTTGCATTAGTATAACCATATCATATCATGTGGCATTTTTGCCTCACTGCATTGGTTCAAGTTCATCTGCATCTAGGGTTTGTGATCTAAGCAATCCGGGATCCATCTGAGCCACCCTAAAGGTCCTCAATCATCTAAAGAGGGTCCATGTATCTTCAATCATCATATTATATCCACCAAAGATCAAGGAAGCCAAAGAATCACAAGAACTGGCAAGGCATGGGAGCAGAGCTAGGATTTAACTGCATAGATGACCTAAAATTAGAGTTTTGGTTTCAGAGGCCATAACTCCAAATTTTTTGGTCATTCTTGTTTCTATTGGTCTCAGTATGTTATAAGGATCATACATACCAAGTTTGATGAATAAATTCATTGTGGAAGCCATCTGATCACTAGGTAACTTCCTGAGCAAGTCAGAGCAAAATCAGGGCATCTGAGGCTCCCCAACATGGAACCAAAGTGGATTTTTCATCAAATTGAAGTTATATAGTATTTATTTGATCATTGAAGTTCTTAGAAGTTCACAAATTTGAAGAAAAGTGGGCTAAACCAAAAGTTGCCAAAAATGGAAATGACTTGTAATGTAAACTTTCCATTTTGGGAAAGTTTTTCAACCTCCTCTTTCTCAACCAAAAATGCTTCAAATGAAAAATTATTGGTCATGAAAGTTGTAGATTGGATCATTCCCTTTTCAAAAAGTACAAGAACAAGATCTAATTCATTATGGAACTCAAGTTATGGCTTTCCAAAGTTGGCAAAAATCACATAATTTCAAGTTTCATGCCAAAGAGGGATTTTTGCAAATTCAAGTTCAAAACACTTTCAAGACCTTTAAGTGACTTCTTTGCATCATTACAACATATTGCAACTTATCAAAATCAGAATTGCACAAAATTCACAAAGTTTCATGCCTTGGATCACAAGCTTCCATAAGTCATTTTTCATAAATTCTCAAAAGAGGGATTCTTGCAAGAAGGACTTCTAATGATTGGTTTGGTTTCTAATTGGTCTCAAAGCATCATAATAACATCATGTAACACTTCATGACCTGAATTCATCTTGGAATAAGACATGTCCATGACAAAAAACTTCAAAATGCAACAAGTTGTGCAAATGCAAAACATGTGACATCTCACCATCCATTCACTTGTGATCATTCTAATTCATCCCATGGTCATCCTTGAAGACAGCTGAACTCAGAGCAGCCCTAAAGTAGCATTTATCATGGCCCATTCTTGAAGTACACAAAATATTGACTTTTTGGCAAATTGCTCCATACCATTCCCACAGTGCATGTCAAGTCTTCTGACCCATTCCAATAGTTTAGGATTTGTATAAGGATCATAAAATAAGCCTCACACAAGCTCAGACCCCATACACAATCAGATTGCACAAAACTTGCAAAAACCTTCCCCTATTCGATTCTCTCAAACCAGCCATCAAACTTCAAATTTTTCTTCACCAACAAGTCACACATCATCCATAGATCAAGAATCAACCATTAAAACAGCCTGAAACATCACATACACAAACCTCAAATTCTGCTACACCAGAACTGGAATCTACAAACTAGCCACCATCAAGGGTTTTGAAGCATTCCATTAGCCTCAGGAGGATCAGAGGAGACTTTTGCATGAAGGAGAGGCTCTGAAAGCTCACATTTGCAGTTCATCACCTCAGGTAACCTCAAGAACAAAACTTTTCAGAGCTTAGATTTTTTGTTACAAAACGAAAATATATGTTATGGGGATCACACTGATGCTTTTTGAATTGAAAATGATAAAGAAATAAGCATTTTATGACCTTCTGAAATTTTACCCGTGAAAATAATTTGGTTCGATTCTCTTTGTTCATGTGTTGTAAATGATGTTTAATGGTTGATTTAGGTTCAGTTTGGATAGGGGATCATTTCTGGGCAGTTAATTTAAGGTGGGGTGGCCTGTAGAGAGACTTAGGGTTTTTGTCCCGCCGGAGAAGATGACCGGTGCTCCCCTCCGGTCACCTGAAAGTAGTTAACCCTAATCCCTAATTAATTTGCCAGTTTGATTTGTGGCCCTTGGATTAGGATTAGGCTAAGATACGCACAACCCAGATTAACCCACTTAGCCCTAATCCATCATTTATTAAATGAGTTAGGATTATTTAGTTTAATTAAATCAGAGTGAATCCAGACCATTAAAAAACGTGCCAGTCAACTCTCAACTCCCAACTTTGAATCTGGAGCTTTGGATCTGCTTACTTTTCATTAAATCAATTTTTATTTCACATTTTTCTTATTTATTTTGTACGAATTTTTAAAAATAGTAAAAATGATCAAAAAATTCTGAACATTTTTATCAAACCTTTTATTAATTTTCAAAAACCAAAAATATTTTTATTTTTATTTTTTGCATTAAAAAAGTATTTTTAAATCATTTAAATGTTTTATTTAATTAATTAATGAAAATTAGTTAATTAAAAATACATTTAAGTATTTAAAAATCACAAAAAAATTCAGAGAACATCTTTGAACATTTAGAAGCATTTACAAACTCACCACACAAATTTCTTTTTGGTTCTGATCACATTTTGACATTTTTCAATGAATTAGGGTTCTTAAATTTGTTCATTTTTAAACCCTAACTTCAAAAATTCATAACTTTTAAACCAAGTTGAGTTTGTGAATGATTCTTTTTGCATTGTTCTATGCATTCCTTCTAGTTTCTAAAAACATTTTTGTTTCATTTTTATCTTTCATTTTCAATTTGTTTGTCATTTAATATTGAGGATCACCCTTAAAACCCTAGAAACTTCAAAAATTCATAACTCCTTCTAGGTTAAGCTTCTGACCTCCCCATTTGGATGGTAACCTAGTATAGGTTTAGGGTTCCTTTGAGTGAATTTTCATTTTTTTATCTTGTCATTTGCTTCTGTTTTTGAGTTTTGTATCTCACATGTTCATATAACCCTAATTTCTCATCTTCACTTGCATCCATCTTGCATATGCTTGCATCCATGAAATTGCCATGACATTTTATGCATTCACATGACATATAAGACATCTTAGGACACATTAGAATCATGTTTGATCATTGCATCATCCATTTGCCATGTTTTGCCTTCATTTCATTTCATGTGCATTCATGAACTTTCATGTTGCTTTCATGCTTCATATGCATCCCCATTGCTTGTATGATCATCCACATCTCATGACATACATTTGCATCATCTCTTAGCATCATTTGCATCATAAACATGCTTCTGGTTTTGGTTGACATTGTAAGCACCCCAAATTTTCCCTCACTAAGTTCACACCATGGCTTGTGATCTTTTCATTTGCATAAGTTCAATCATAGCATCTCACATTGCATTTTTGCTTCACTGTATTGGTTCAAAGTCATCTGCACCTAGGGTTTGTGATTTGGGCAATCCCTGAGCCATTTGAGCCACTCCAAAGGTCTTTAATCATCTCAAGAGGGTCCATGTATGTTCAAATATCATATTATATCCTCCCAAGATCAAGGAAGCCAGAAAATCACAAGAACTGAGAAAGGCATGGAAACAGAGCCAAGCTTAACTACACAGATGACCTAAAATTAGGGTTTTGGTTTCAGAGACCATAACTCCAAATTTTTTGGTCATTCTTGTTTCTATTGGTCTCTATATGTCATAAGGATCCTACATACCAATTTTCATGAAGAAATTCCATGAGGAAGGCATCTGATCAATGGATGACTTCTTGAGCAAGTCAGTGCAAAATCAGGGCATCTGAGGCCCCTAATCATCCAACCAAAGGTTCTTCTCCATCATTTTGGGTGTATATGATCTTTATTTGATCTTAGAAGAAGTTAGAAGTTCACAAAATTGAAGAATTTCAAGCCATTTGCAAAGTTGCCATTTTGGGAAAGTGACTTGTAATGCAAAATTGCCATTTTGGGAAAGTTTTTCAACCTCCTCTTTTTGATTCAAAAATCCTTCAAATGAAAAATTCTTGGTCATGAAAGTTGTAGATTGGATCATTCCCTTTTCATAAAATAAGAGAACTTGATCTAATTCATCATAGAACTCAAGTTATGGCCTTGCAAAGTTTGGAAAAATCACTAATTTTAACTTATGCATCAAAGAGGGAAACTTGCAAAAAATCATACCAAGGAAAAATATGACCTCTAATTGACTTCTAAGCATTATACAAACATGATACATGACCTAAAACTCAGAATTGCCCAAAGAATTCTCAAGTTTCATGACTTGTGCATGAAGAAATCAAGAAAGGGCCAAACTTCATGAAATTTGCAAAACCACCCACAAGCTTCATTCCACTTGCTATTTTGCCTCAATCTGAATTCCATGGTTGCCCATGAATCAAGCTGCACCAGACACCCCATTGTCCTTGGCCTGAAACATCCCATACTTCAAAGGACACCTAACCTTGACTTTATGCAATTTGAGCCATACCAATCAAACTGCTCCACAACAACTCTCTGACCTATCAAGGCTTGATTCATGGACCAAAAGCAAGCCGTTTCATACAACAACACAGCCTGAATGCTCCCACAACTCAGCACACACAAAAACTCCCTCTTATGTATTTCTCTTCGAAACTCAGCACTCAAGCCATAAACCTTCAAACAAATTCCATAGAACAACTCACCATGAACCTCTGATCATTTCCCACCCTTCATCTTGCCCTAAACACAGCCACATCAAAAATATGATTTTCACCTCTCTTGACCTGAGCTTCAGCAAACTTCACATAGAGGCCATATAAACTCCAACCAAGCTTTGCAAACTCTTCAGGGGGACCATTAGAGGTGATTTGAAGCAAGGAACTGGTCAGAAAGCTCCAAAGGTGAAAGCTCCAGTTCAGGTAACCTCAAGAACAAATTTTCCAGAAATGTAATTTCTTATTATAGAATGATAGAGTGTGTTTCCCTGATCATGTTAAGCTTTTAATCACTGAAAATGGTGGAGAGATGAGTGTGTATGCATATTCTGAAATTTTTGCAGTTTTCTTGTTTTTGTTCAAATCTTGTTATTGATGCAATGAAAATGTGTTTTTGTGATTGATTCATGTTTGGGGTGGGTAGAGGATTAAATCTGGAGAGTTAGAGCATTTGAAATGGCATAGGGAAGAAGATAGAAATTTTTGCTCGCCGGAGAAGACAACCGGAACAGTGAGAAGATAGAAATTTTTGCCTGTCGGAGAAGACGACAGGAACCACTGTTCCGGTCGTCTGAGAGTAATTAGGGTTAATTAGGGTTTTATGTCAGTTTGAATGTAGGCCCTTGGATCCAGCTTCGCGCGCGTTTTGGACGTCCCAGATTTCACATTAAAACCCTAATCAGTCATTAATTAGCTTAATTAAGTTTTATAAAATTCAAATTCTCAGATTCCATCTCAGCCATCCATTTGCACGCGGGTCAATTCCCTTCACCCCAGTTTGAATCCTGACCACCAGATGCGCTGACTTCTCATTAAAATTGATTTTATTTTCATTTTATTTGCATTTCTTTGTTCATTTTATTTAAAATAGCAAAATGCATCCAAAAATTTTCATTTTTTGCACCATGACTTTAAACATTTTTTTCATTCTGAAAATAATATTTATTTTATTTTTGCATAAAATTTGTATTTTTTAAAATATTTAAATGTTTATTTTAATTAATTAATGGAAAATAATTAATTAAAATACCATTTATGTTTCTAAAAATCACCCAAAAAATCACATTGCATCTTGACACATTTAGAGACATTATCAAACCATTCATATATTTTTGGTTCTTGATCCATTTTGACATTTTCTTTGAATTTAGGATTCTTAACAATCAATATTTTTGACCCTAACTTAGAAAAATCTTTTCTGCCTAACCATGAAGGGTTTGATAATGATTCTTTTTGCATTGCATTCCACATATCATATAGTTTCTAGGATAAAATTGGCATGAATTTATCTTTTATTTTCAAATTGTTTTGCATTTTTCCTTTTGAGGTACCCCAAAACCCTAGGCAACTTAGAAAAATCATAAGTCCTTTAGGGTTTAGCTTCTGACCTTCCCCTTTGGGCAGTGAACTTGTATAGGTTTAGGGTCCCTTTGATGCCATTTTCAATTTTTTTATCTCATGCTTTGCTTATGATTTTGGATTTTGCATCTCATGTTCTACATAAACCCTAATTTGCATCTTCATTTGCATCCATCTTACATAAGCTTGCATACATGAACTTGCCATGACATTTTGTGCATCCACATGACATATAAGACATCTTAGGACATGTTGAAATCATGTTTGATCATTGCATCATCCATTTGCCATGATTTTGCTTTCATTTGATGTCATATGCATTCATGAACTTTCATGCTTCTTACATGTCTCATTTGCATCCTCATCTCTTGTATGATCATCCTCATCCCTTGGCATGCTTTCATACCATCTCATAACATCATTTGCATCATGAATTTGCTTCTGACTTTGGTTTTCATCTTTGAATTTCATCTCATTTTCATTTCATTTTATTTCTTTTGCTAACTTTTCATGTGGTAAGTGTTTGAGAAATGAATTTGCCTTCACTTCTCATAATCCCTTCTCATATCTCTTATGCATCATTGCTGCATTTTACTTGTGTATTAGAATGATCTTGCTCATTCATGTTCCTTTCTCACCTTCTTTCTTCAAGTAACTTACCTTCTTAAGTGAAGTAAGTTGTCTTGTTTCTTCTTGCTTCTCCTTCCTTCATCCTGCTTCTTCCTTGGTGGTTTTTCTCCTGAAGATCTCTT
Source organism: Lathyrus aphaca (assembly GCA_963966055.1). Taxonomy (NCBI): domain Eukaryota; kingdom Viridiplantae; phylum Streptophyta; class Magnoliopsida; order Fabales; family Fabaceae; genus Lathyrus; species Lathyrus aphaca. The sequence goes on from OZ014521.1 coordinate 491,987,708, forward strand.
GCAAGCCTCATGAACCCTAAGAATACCCAAGCATGATAACAATTAGGGTTTGATTAGTCCCCCATTAGTTTTACCTTTGTGTCATCTTTGAGTCTTCTCTTCTCATCTCTTAATCAAGGACTAAACCTTAAAGGTTTTAAGGCTTTGTGATTAGGGTTATGCCTATATCCTTCTATTAGGATGGAGTGTATAACTTTAATCCTAAGTGTTAAACACTTAATGTGTTTAAATCCTTTAATCAATCCATTTAATAATCACTAAGACATCAAGCTTGTAACTTGGGCCTTGCATTAGGGTTCTAATTCTTCCTTAATTGGTTAAGAAGGACTAACCCTAGTGTTAATGGACAAGTCCCCCTCAAGTTGTCTTACAAACCATAAAATTCATTTCTTAACCTTACCATTAACTAAAACCACTCTAATAAAGGCTTTGTTTTGTCATGAGGTTAATCCCTAATCATGGATTAAGTTGAGGAGCCTTCCTCAGCTTAAATGTTCTCATCTATCATCCTTCTATTAGGATGGTGTAATGGGTCCATTAAATCCTTGATTATGGCTTAAACTCATTACTTAACACTAAACAAAAACTCCAAAAACATCTAAATAATGGCAAGTAGGTTAATAATCTTAATCCTGCATCAGGGTGATTAAGTGCAAGGTATTTACTTCATACTTAAGGTATTCTCATTACCCCTAATCAGAGGGAGGATGTGATGAGTTTACTAACCCTTGGTTTAGGATTAAGCTCATTTTCTTATGACAATCACAAAAAAGCAATAAAAGATTAAAAACACAAAAACAAACAATAATCGTCTCCTTCAGGATTCTTTTCTCACCTCATTCACTTATAAACGAGGACTCGCTTCTTTCGTCTAATGCAAGATAGTTAGCACCTGAGCCAGACAGGTCATACACTTGAGCATAGACAAGTAGGTGCAGTTCACAAGTCAATTTACCTTTCAGTCTCTTTGAGTCGAACTACAGTGTTCTGACTTCCTCATTGCACGAGAGGATACGTAGGCATTACTTAACTGTTATGGAACAAAAGTCTCAGTACATCCCCCTCTTCCAGCTTTATCCTTTAAGCTTCATAGTCTTGAGCTTTGCACTCTTTCCTTACACTGACACTTCTCGTATTCCCTTCACATTTCTTTGCACTGACACTTGCATTCTTTTCCAGCTTTTGCACACAGATAGCATAAACACTATCCCTTTAAACACAAATCTTTCAAGCGTGGATTTCGTCGAGTACGACGGACAATCTGGGTGCTAATACCTTCCCAGGTTGTAACCAACCCCCTTTCTCAGTTTCTCTGGTTCGCGATCGTCTTATCCATCCCTTCTTAGGTTTATGCAGCATTACCTTTCCTTCGGGTTAAAATGCCTAGCTGGCGACTCTTTTTATTCTTCTCCTTCGCTGACCGTTCGCGTCTGTACCCCATCTGAACGGGTGTCATTTGGTGGGAGCGACAGCATGGCGACTCTGCTGGGGACCCTTTATACTGCAACCAGGGCTTCTAGTTCTTTTTGTGGGTTCCTCCTAGCACTTGTTTGATTTGTGTTTACGGGGGTGTTATGTGCTACTTGTGTTTATTTATTTGCTTTATTTATTGCTTTATGTACAGCTTTATTTATTGCTTTCTTTTACAGTCTTATGCATATTTCATACTGTCATTATCACTGTGCTAGATCTGGTTTTCTTTGGGGGGTGGGATTTCACTGAGTAATTAAGGTCCTATACCTGGGACCTGAGTGACACCTAGGCTAGAGTGGTTCATGTTCTTTCCCATTCAATTTCGGTCTGGTGCGGGAATATGAAACACGGTTCAGATGTGGGTTTCTTCTTGAGAACTCTGTGCTACAGATTTCCTGTAGTGCTAGGGCTATCTGGGAAGCCTGCTAAGTCTGGATGACCTTTATTATGATCTTCAGAAGCTAAGGTGAATTAGAGGAGGATCTTTTATGGTTATTGTAAACACTGTACCTCCAGGTTAGAAGTGTTTTCACTTCTCATAACTGATCCAAGTCTAAGGATCCTTGTTCTAGAAAATTACATGTGAGAGGGTTGGGTTGTTTACAGGTTTGCAGGAACCCTTGGCCACATCATACCCTGTTACTGTTTTGTTCAAGAGTACTCCACTTTGGACAGTTCTTGTGATTAACCCTGGACATGTGACTTTTTATTTGAGTCCCCTTACCCTGGTTACTGGATTTCTGAACTTCCATCTGGACTTTTGAACATACATGGGCCTTATATACAGATAGATAATCAGATCCAGCTTGATCATAAACCCTTTGCATATCATTTGCATATATCATCATTGCATCATTTAACATTAGTTTATTTGCTTTTCAGGGTATCCATTTCATTGTATTTTGGTTTTGGTTTTGACCTCTTCTTCTGCATAGACCTCTGTTTCAGCTGTCTTCATCAGTTATCTGCTTCAGTTATCCCCATCACCACCAGCACCAGTCTGTCAGTGGTCCACCTTCAGCATCAGTCTGTGATCTTCATCAACATTTGTCTTCAGCTTCTTCAGCAGCACTCATGGCTACTCCCAGGAAGAGCAACATATCCTACCACTTTTTTTAGCCTGTGTTGACTGGTATCAGGCAGGTCCAGTCACTTATCACACCTGACCACATCCCACTGCTTAGAGAGCACTATGGGGATATCTTGGATATGGTTATGGACCTTGATTCTTCTCAGAGAAGCATGATCCACACATGCTTGCAGTTTTATGACCCACCCTTGAGATGCTTCACATTTCCAAACTTTCAGTTAGGGCCTCTGCTGGAAGAGTTTTCTTTATTGATTGGAGTACCTATCAGAGATGGAATCCCCTTCAACCCAGAGATGACTGCTCCTAAGAGTGAGGAAATAGCAAGGGCATTGTACTTGGAGCCTGCCCTTATTAAGCAAAGCATGACAACAAAAGCTGGGATTCCTGGTTTGCACTTGGACTTCTTGATTTCTCAGGCCATCCTGAAAGCTTCATTAGGTTAGTGGAGGGCAGTCTGTGCACTGTTAGCCCTCAGCATATATGGGGCTATACTATTTGCAGATGAGCCTAAATTTGTCAGCAAGAATGCCATCCATTTGTTTCTTCTGGAAAACCCAATACCCACACTGCTAGGAGATTTTTACTACTCCATTCATCAGAGGAATGAGAAACAAAGGGGGAAGTTGGTGAGATGTTGTGCTCCTTTGTTTTACTCCTGGCTGCTCAGACACCTGCCTAAATAAGATGCTTTCTTTAACCCACATCAGCAGAAGAATTGGGCCAAGAGGTTCATTGCCTTGACTTCGGATGATATCAGATGGTGCACCCAGAGCACCAAAGGCAAAGACATTATCACCAGCTGTGGACAATACCCAAATGTGCCTCTGATAGGAGTAAAGAGTTGCATCAATTACAATCCTTTACTGTTTAAGAGACAATTGGGATATGCCTTAGTTCACCCGACCAGAGGACAGGATTTAGCTGAGACCCTATATTGTGAAGTGCAACCTAATTCAGCTATTGTCAGACAAGCATCCTGGGCTTGGGACAACATCCAGACAAAAGGGGTAGCTATTCTTGGAAGATGTAACAATGTTGCTTCATCTCAGTACACAGACTGGTCCCGTACCAGAGCTCAGATTACCATAATGCCTTTTACCTTGGAAGACATGCCTGGACCATCTACAGTACAGCCTGCAGCAACAGTTAGCGTGGGGGAATTTGAAAAGTTGAAGGAAAGGAATGAGCAGCTATCTCAAGCCTTGAAGAAGACTCTTTGGGAAAGGAGTGATGGTCGCCTGGACATTGAGAGATTGGAAAAGCTCAGAGTTGAGCATCTGGCCAAAATTGAAAAGACAGAGGATTACATAAGGAAAGCAAGGGCTGGGGAACAGATATTGAAGAATGCCTGCAAGGAGGCCAAGATTCAAAAAGCTAGGGCTGAGCACTATCTGCAAGAGAGTCAGGCTAGGTGGGTCAGGATCACCGAAGCCCGTACACAAGAATATCAGAGGACTCAAGCCAAGGTTGAACAGCTAGAGGCCAATGAGAAGAAGCAGCAGTAAGCTTTGTTGGCATCTCAGAAGGAGATTTTAGAATTGATGCTCAGAGCAGGATTGAAGAGATCAAAAGACCAGGGTATGCATAATAAGCTGACTACTGCTATTGCTACCAGGAACCTCCTCATTAGGACCATTACAGAGCACCCAGCTGGTCTAGTGACTGAGGCACTCCTGAAGGAGGTCAGGGAAGATGAGTTTGGATTGGATGTCTGATTCTTCTTGACTTGTTGTTCTTTCCTTTTGATGTACTTTTCCTTTTGTTGTATTTTGACCCTTCATGGGCACGTATTGTAAAAAAAATTATGTATTGTTCATCAGTTGTAATATATATGTTAGTTTGTTTTCATTTGGGCTTTCTCTCAACAACATCAAGCATTTCCCTCGAGGTCTGGAAAGGTCAAAACCAAGAACCAAACCGGATACCTTGAAAAACACATAAACATACTGCATTGCATACTAACTTTGTTTTTGTTTTGTAGGTGTTGTAATTATTATTGTTTCTAACTTTGTTGTGATTTCAGGAAACATTGCTCGTCGCCGAGTGTTCCCTGTCAACCGCACGCACCGGTACCCGACTCGTAACAACCTTCCCGGCATTCAAATGGAGCAGGTACTGCAGAACCTGATTGAGGTCAGAAATCAGATGACAAATGAGAGAGTAGAGATGAGAAACCAGATGTCTCAGTTTATGGCAGTGATGACTGGCTTAGCCCAAAGTCAAGAAAGGTTGAGAGAGCTGGTGGAGAGACAGACACCTGAAGAGCCCCACCTTGGGACAGGAGGAACCAGCAACAATGAACGGGGGCAGCCTCGTATTGACCCACCAGAATATGGCCCCCATCTGAATCCAGAAGTTAACATCCTGAGGAATGTTCAAGGTAATACTGCTGGGGGCAGAATCCTGCAAGAGGATCCCCAAGAAGAACAGTTTACTGTTATAGGGGCTGGAGACGAGGTATATGATAGAAGATTGGATGAGATTGCTGAAAAGTTAAGATCTTTGGAATCTCAGAATTCTTTGGGCTTCGATGTGATGGACATGGGCCTAGTAGATGGGGTGAGAATTCCCCACAAATTCAAACCCCCATGCTTCAAAAAGTATAATGGTACCTCCTGTCCTCGTACTCACCTGCAATCTTTCTTGGGAAGGCTCAAGGCTTATACCATGGATGAAAAGTTATGGATGTTCTACTTTGAGGATAGTCTGACTGGAGCTTCAAGAGAATGGTATTCACATCTGACAAGGGCCGCCATAAGGTGTTGGAAGGATTTGGCCGAAGCTTTCATCCGGCAATATCAATACAATCTGGACATGGCTCCCAATAGAACTCTTCTAATGGGCATGTCTCAGTCTTCTAGAGAGAGCTTCTGGGATTATGCTCAAAGATGGAGACAGCTTGTTGCTGCTGTCTAGCCACCCATGTCAGAAAGGGAGATGGCTGACATGGTCATGAACACATTGCAAGGGACTTATATTGATAGACTTGCTGCCTTCTCCTCTACCAGTTTTGCTGATGTGGTCATAGCTGGTGAGAGAATTGAGAGCCTATTGAAGATGGGCAAAATCTCCGACAGTGGTGCAAGTTCCTCCAGCAATCCAAGAAAACCTTTTGCAGGACCCCGAAGGGCAGGTGAAACTAATTCTATTCATACAAGCAGGGGCAGGCCCCAGTATTCTCACAGGTCAGTAGCAGCTGTTACCATCCCAACTCCAGTTCCGCAACAACCATTGTACCCTCAACAACAACAACAACCTCATTATCAACAACCATCTCATTTCCCGCAGCAGAGAACCTACAACAACAACAATAGCAACCAACAGCAGCGTCCCTTCCAACAGAGACCATCTCAAGCGAATATGGTAATTGACCCTATCCCCATGCCTTATGCTTCCTTATTGCAACAGCTCCTGAAGCTCAACCTGGTTGAGTTAAGAACATTGGCACCACCAGATCCTCTTAATCTCCCAAAGAATTATGATGTCAACGCCAGGTGTTCCTTCCACTCCAATGCACCTGGTCACAATACCGAGAAGTGCAGAGCATTACAGATGAAGGTTCAAGATCTAGTCGATTCTAAAGCTCTCAATTTTGCACCTCCTCCGAACGTCAACAGAAATCCTATGCCTAATCATGGGGGGCCCAGGATCAATGCCATTGAAGAGGACCAACCAGCTACATTAATTGATAATGTTGCACAGATTCAAACACCATTCGCTGAAGTCAAAGTTCAACTTTTAAGATGCCAAGTGTTCCCAGGCTGTGGGGCATGCTGTGAATTGTGTAAGACAGCTAGTAATGGTTGTGAAAAGCTAAGGATTGGCATAGACAACCTTATCCAAGATGGGATTTTGCAAATTACTTCAATAGCTCCTACGGCAACTCTTGTCTCCGCAGCAACGGAATCTCCTACAACATCAAAAATCATTCCTCCAGCAACAACAAATTCTCCTACAACAGCAACAACAATCATTCCTACCGATTCATCAACATCACTAGCAATTACTGCATCCATTATTTCAACAAGTCAAATTTCAACAACCGTTTCTTCTAAAACATCAACATCCATTTTACCAAAGGAATCTTCTACAACGCCAGCAAAAGTTAATGAAGATGTCTCAACAGTTACAATCTACTACGACCCATCAAATGTTCCTCCCAACAGCAATTTCCAATAACAAATTGTGGAACCTCCTGCCAGATCTCCGGTCACTATCTACTATGATCCGCACACCATTACATTACCTTCATCTGCAGCAATCAGTCCAGTCACCATTACGGTACCTGGGCCTGTTCCTTATGAAAGCAGTAATGCGATACCTTGGCACTACGGCTCTGATCTTTACTGCAATGGGGAGAAAATCACTCTGGATTCATCAACCTCTTCACCACAAATTGATAATGTTAGGGAAGGCGGAGGCTTCACCAGAAGCGGACGCCTCTTTGCTTCACAAACACAAAGACCTAATGCTAAAGCAGAAGTTGCTGCCAAGGCAAAAGGAAAGAGTGTGGTATCTGAAGAACCAACTGCCAAAGAAACTCAGAAGACATCTTTTGAACAAGATGTAGACGAGTTCATGAGAATCATAAAAAGGAGTGATTATAAGGTAGTGGACCAGCTTCACCAAACAGCCTCCAAAATCTCCATATTGTCACTGTTGATGTGTTCTGAAGCTCACATGAATGCATTATTGAAAGTCCTGCACGCAGCGTATGTGCCGGAAGAGATTATTGTTAATCAGTTAGAAACTGTGGTTGCAAATGTCAACACCAGTCATGGATTGGGCTTTACCGATGCTGACTTAACAACTGAGGGATGCAACCATAACAAGGCTTTGCATATCACCTTGGAATGCAAGGGTGTTATTCTATCTCATGTACTGGTGGACACAGGGTCTTCCCTCAATGTCCTACCAAAGAAAGCCTTGGTGAAGCTGGAGTATGATGGCTTGGCATTGCGTCCGAGTAATTTGGTGGTGAGGGCATTTGATGGCTCTAAAAGATCGGTTCTTGGGGAGATTGATTTGCCTGTGTTGATTGGCCCGCAGACCTTCAAAACTACCTTCTTTGTGATGGACATACAGCCGTCCTACAGCTGTCTGTTGGGTAGACCCTGGATCCACGCCGTTGGCGCTATTACATCTACCCTTCAACAGAAGTTAAAATTTGAGTGGGAAGGCCAGATCATCACAATCTGCGGAGAGGAAGACATTTTTGTTAGCCAGCTGGCAACCAATAAGTATATAGAAATGGATGGGGAGATCCATAAGACCATGAGTCAAGGGTTTGAGGCCCTTAATATTAATGAAGCATCTGCTGTGTCTGGGACTTCCATCACATCATATCAACAGGCCCGGAAGGTTGTTGAGGATGGTACCGCTCGAGGCTGGGGCAAGCTGCTGCCAGTTGAGAAGAAAGAAAACCGATTCGGGTTGGGTTACAGACCAACTCGACAAGATCAACCAGAGGCTTCAATAGAGCCCAAATTTGTCAGCGGGGGAATGTTGACCCCGGATGCTGTGAATAGTTTGGAAGATGAGTCAGAAGACGAGCGCAACCTGGAAAACTGGATACGTCAAAGGATCCCGGGGAACCAAGTCTCAAACTGGTCTTCCCAGGAAATTATAAGAGTTACTCCTGTAGAGTAATTATTATTTCCTGTCTTTAAGCATGCATCAAGTCCTGCATCTTGCCCAAGATGTCAGGGCTCATTTTGTAATTGGGCCATCTTGTATTTTGTGCAAACGATCAATTAATGAATATCAGGACATCTTTGGCAAATGAGTCTTTTCTTTCTCCGCTCACTGTTTTTCATTTTTTTATATTTTTTGTACAAAAATAAAATGGGAATGTTTTTCAAAATAATAACTTCATTTTTACTTTTTCTAAGCAAGATAAAACTGATCACTAAAATGAACAAATCTAAACCCTTGCAGAGAGTGCCCTCCAGACTGCACCGACAACAACACCGCTATGACTTCGTATGACTTTGACAATCCGATTAATCAAGCCGATGAAGGGGTTGAAGAAGATTATGAGCTATCTGAAGAACTAGCCAGATTGTTGAGACAAGAGGAGAAGGTTATCACTCCTCATCAGGAGGAAGTTGAGACAGTTAATCTTGGTACCGAAGAAGATTTAAAAGAAGTGAAAATCGGGGCCCGTCTGCAAGATTCAGTGAAAGAGCAGCTTATTGATATGCTTTGGGAGTATGTGGATGTTTTTGCTTGGTCTTATCAGGATATGCCAGGGTTGGACACCGACATTGTTATGCACAAGCTGCCTCTAAAGGAAGATTGTCGCCAGTAAAACAGAAGCTACGCCGTACTCGCCCAGATATGGCAATGAAGATAAAAGAAGAGGTACAAAAACAGTGGGACGCCGATTTCCTTGCTGTGACTAGTTACCCTCCGTGGGTTGCTAACATTGTACCAGTGCCTAAGAAGGACGACAATGTAAGGATGTGTGTGGACTATCGGGATCTGAACAGAGCCAGCCCGAAAGATGACTTCCCTTTACCTCACATTGATGTATTGGTCGACAATACGGCTCAGTTCTCGGTGTTCTCCTTCATGGATAGATTTTCAGGATATAATCAGATCAAGATGTCACTTGAAGACATGGAGAAGACAACTTTCATCACGCCCTGGGGCACATTCTGTTATAAGGTAATGCCATTCGGATTGAAGAATGCTGGTGCCACTTATCAACGGGCTATGATAACATTATTCCATGACATGATCCATAAAGAAATTGAATGTTATGTGGATGACATGATTGCCAAGTCCCTCACAGAAGAGGACCACCCAGTGAATCTGTTAAAGCTATTCAAGCGTTTGAGGAAATACCAATTGAAGTTAAACCCCAACAAATGCACATTCGGGGTGCGATCCGGTAAGCTGCTGGGATTTATTGTGAGTGAAAAAGGAATTGAAGTTGACCCTGAAAAAGTCAAAGCCATTCAAGAGATTCCTGCACCAAAGACTGAAAAGGAGGTTCGGGGGTTCTTAGGTAGATTAAACTACATATCAAGGTTCATATCTCACCTTACCGCAACCTGTGAGCCCTTGTTCAAGTTGTTAAGAAAAGAACAAACGGTCAGGTGGAATGAAGACTGCCAAAGGGCTTTTGACAAAATCAAGGAATACTTACAAGAGCCTCCAATCCTTATGCCTCCAGTTGAAGGAATACCTCTAATCATGTACTTGACAGTATTAGAAGAGTCAATGGGGTTTGTGCTAGGCCAGCATGACGAGTCTGGTCGAAAAGAGTATGCAATATACTACCTAAGCAAAACGTTTATCGACTGCGAACAACGTTATTCACTGCTCGAGAAAACTTGTTGTGCTTTAGCGTGGGCTGCTCGCCGACTAAGGCAGTATATGTTGACCCACACTACCTTGTTGATATCAAAGATGGATCCATTCAAGTACATATTTGAGAAGCTAGCACTTATCGGACGGGTTGCAAGATGGCAAATGATTCTCACAGAATATGACATCCAATACACATCTCAGAAAGCCATCAAGGGCAGTGTGTTTTCTGATTATCTTGCTGAGCAACCCATTGATGATTACCAGCCTATGAGATTTGACTTCCCTGATGAAGACATCATGTTCATAAAAGCAAAAGACCATGAAGAGCCTATTCACACTGAAGGGCTTGACCCAGAAAAAGAATGGACTATGATGTTTGATGGGGCTGTTAATATGAATGGTTGTGGTGTTAGTGCAGTGCTTATTACACCTAGGGGAGTTCACGTGCCTTTCTCAGCAAAACTCACCTTTAACTGCACTAACAACGAAGCTGAATACGAAGCCTGTATCATGGGTCTTGAGGAAGCCATTGACCTCAGGATCAAGACTTTAACTGTATTCGGAGATTCAGCTCTGGTAATCAATTAAACCAACGGCAAATGGTATACTCACCAAGAGCATCTGATACCTTACCGGGATTATACAAGGAGGCTACTCACACTTTTCACAACAGTCAAGCTTGAGTATATCCCTCGAGATGAAAACCAGTTTGCAGATGCTCTGGCTACCATTTCATCCATGATCAAAGTTCAAGCTTCCAACTTTGTGCCTCAGATTTCAGTATCTAGACTTGACAGACCAGCATACGTATTCTCTGCAGACCTTACTAAAGATGAAAAGCATTGGTTCTACGACATCAAATGCTTCTTAGAGGATCAAACATACCCACCTGGGGCATCTTCCAATGATAAGAAGACATTAAGAAGGCTGGCTGGTAGTTTCTTCCTGAATGCTGATGGTTCCTTGTACAAGAGAAACTTTGATATGGTACTTCTCAGATGTGTTGATAAGACAGAGGCAGACTTATTGATGCACAAGGTGCACGAAGGATCCTTTGGTACCCATGCTAGGGGACATATGATGGCTAAAAAGTTGTTAAGATTAGGCTACTCCTGGATTACAATGGATGCAGACTGTTGTGCTTATGCCAGGAACTGCCATAAATGCAAGATTTATGCAGACAAGGTGCATGTGCCTTCAAATCCTTTGAATGTGATGTCTTCACCTTGGCCCTTTGCCATGTGGGGCATTGATATGATTGGAAAGATTGAGCCTACTGCTTCAAATGGCCACAGATTCATCCTGGTAGCCATTGACTATTTTACCAAGTGGGTTGAAACAGCCTCGTATGCAAACGTCACCAGGCAAGTGGTAGCCCGATTCCTGAAGAGAGACATCATCTGTCGGTATGGAGTGCCCGAGCGGATCATTACTGATAATGGTTCCAACATAAACAAAAAATTGATGGAAGAACTGTGCCGGGACTTCAGGATACAACACCATAATTCTTCTCCTTATAGGCCAAAAATGAATGGCGCTGTAGAAGCAGCTAACAAGAATATCAAGAAGATTGTGCAGAAAATGGTGGTTACCTACAAAGACTGGCATGAAATGCTACCATTTGCTTTGCATGGATACCGTACCTCAATCAGAACATCCACTGGAGCAACACCGTATCAACTTGTGTATGGTGTGGAGGCAGTCCTACCTGTTGAAGTTGAATTGCCCTCCTTGCGGGTATTGATGGATGTCAAATTAAACGAAGCAGAATGGGTCCGATCCCGATACGAACAACTGAGTCTGATTGAAGAGAAAAGATTAGCTACAATTTGTCATGGGCAGCTGAAATTCTGTGATCAGGTATGAGATGTCCTATGAGATGTCCCAACACTTGACAGATTTAACCAAAACTTAAAGTGCAAGAAAATTAAACAACACAGAAGTTTGTTAACCCAGTTCAGTGTATAACCACACTTACATCTGGAGGCTACCAAGCCAGGAGGAAATCCACTATAAGTAATATTAATTCTAGACTTAAACAACCCAGTTTAATCTTTCACTTAATATCTACCCAATGCAATTTCTACCTAAGACACAACTTAGATATGAGAACCAACTCACTCCCCCTCAATCACACAGTGATCAAGTTTACAAGTTTAATAAAATTGAAGACATTCTTCAAACAATACAGCTTGATCTTACTTCACAGTTTCAATCAAGTCACAAATGCACTTTTGCTTAAAAGCTCATAAAGTGGTACAATTAAAAACAACCTGCTATTAAAGACACAACACCCTATTTTGTCTTCTGAAATTCGTACTCAATCTTGTGAGTTTCTGTTGATTAAATAGGTGTTTGTAATTTGGGCTTTCTGTAGGTTAATCCAGTCCTAAAAGCATGCAGCTTCCACCTTGAATTAGGGTTTGTTACTTCCTAGATTCTAGGTGATTTAGTTCTTCTGAGTAATCTGAATCCTCAATATAAAACTCCCTACAGATGCACCTTATTCTGTTTTTATCCATCCATAATTAATTCCAGATAACTCTCCTTAAATATCTCAGATCAGTTAGTTATTAATTAATTCTGGTAGCAGGTTTGAGATGTCTCAACATCTGTTGGGACATCCTGAAAAACTGAACTTAAGTCATTTACACAATGTCCCAACATCTGGTGTGATATCCTGAATTAAGTTCTTATACTCTGTTTGATAATGTCCCAACATCTGATAGGACATTCTGAACTGAATTCAATATTTCTTGTTGGTTAAAAATTCTGCCAATTCTAGACATCTACAAACTCCCCCTTTGGCTAATTTTTGGCTAACATTCTTTTCTGATTTTTCAGAGTGCAACAGAAGATCTTTTATTAGAGTATAGCATTACTTTTCTGTTGAATCATATTTGAGATTACTCCCCCTCAAACATACATGTATCCAGTCTTGTTGCAACAGAAGTTTAAAAAAAAACACTTATTCAGTTCAGAAGCAAACAGATTTTTCATTCATAATCAAATAGCATTACACATTGTTGTTGTTGTTCTCCCCCTTGTTAGACACAAATTTTGGGGACAAAGAGACTAATTCTAAATTACATTGCAACTGTCATTACATTTGTCCTCACATACAGTTGTTCACTCAGACTCCTCACATTCAGTTTCTTCATCATCATCAGTTTCTTCATCAGAAGCAGCTTTCTGATCACCTTCACTCTCCAGCCTTTGGATAATTTCCTCAAGCTTCTGCTTCCTTGCTTCAAGTTCTTTGCAAGTGCTCTTTAGTTCAGCAATCAATGCAGCCTTGGAGATTGGAGTCTTGGCAGTTGAAGGACCTGCAGATGTCCCAGAGGGTGCTTCAACATCTGCTGCATGATGACTTAGGAACAGTTTGTAGTGAAAGGCCAGAGGGCTTTCTCTTTTGCAGACTGTGTCCTTCTCAGTGAGGATCCCAGGGTACTGACTTAGCACTATACCACACAGCAAGGAAGGAAAAGCTATTGGCAGCTTTGTTGCAGATGAGCTAGCATGCTTCAAGGTCTGATCAAATATGTAGGCACCATAATCCAGCTTAGTTTGAGTGCCCACAGCATAAATAAACTTGCCCAAGCCAGTGGATATTGAAGATGTGTGATTGGTAGGCACCCAGTTTGATGTACCAATCCTGTTCAGCATGGCATATTTTCTTGTCAGCATGCTCACTGAGAGCTTTCCTTTAACTGGCCAAGCCTTGACCTGGTTTGCAGTGATAACCTTGCAGACCTGGTTATCAGTCTTCCCTAGTTCATTTGGACCATCATATTCTCTTCCAAGGAATTGGTTGATGATCTGAGGAGAGAACTCTACACACCTGCCTCTAACAAAAACTTTTCTAAATTCAGCAGACTTACCATTGGCACAATCTTCCTGAAGATTGACTATGAATTCTTTGACAAGTAGCTCATAGCAGGGAGAGAGATTGGAGACTGTTTTGAAGAGGCCAGCAGCAGATATGAGGTCAATTAATTCAGTGCACTCAAGTGCATTACTGCTCAGCTCTCTTTCAAGTGCTACCCTTCTTTGGTACACAAACTTCCATCTGTTAACACTTGAAACATGATGAAATGAGATGTTGTCCAAAGGAGCTTCTGGAACAACAGTTGATGCCCTAGAGGGTGTTGTTTTCTTCTTTGGAGGAGATGTTGGGACATCTGCTTCAACATCTGAGTCTGGAGGAGTGACAGCTTTCCTCTTCTGTGTTTGCACCTTGCTCCATTGTTTGGTAGGACCAAAGACAGCTTTAGCTTTGTCTTTCTTTGGGGTAGCTTGCTTCTTCTCAGGAATTGCATGTCCTGCTTGCATCTTTTCTTTCCTAGTCCTGAGCCTTTTGGCTATGCTAGGTCTTACAGAGGCAATGATCTCTGTATCAGAATCCTGCTCTAGATTCACCACAGGAGGAGATTGAGCAGTCTCTTCTTCAGCTGGTTGATCAACAGAGATTTGCTCTTCAGTTGAGGCTTTGGTCTGATCCTTAGATTCTTCTTCATCACTTTCATTTGAGGCCTTTTTCTGGTCCTCAGATTCTTCTACAGCAGCATCAGATGAGGCTTTTTGTTCATTCTCAGATGTTTCAACATCTATTGGGACATCCTATTGAGCAGGAGTGTCCTTTGCAGCTTGAGTTTGTTGATCTTCTTGTGGAGCTGGCATGGTGTTCAGAGGGATAGATATGCCACTAACCACTCTTTGTTCAAAAAGAATCTTGTTTACTAACTCCTTTATGGAAGCATCCACATATTCAAAAGATTTTGGAGGCATGTTTGCTGGTGAAGGAATGCCTTTGGATTTGCTGCAGACTTGATCTTTTTCTCTTTTTGGAGTTCTTGGCTTTTTAGCATGAGGAACACTTCCTCTGATTTCGTCCAATGGGGTTGACTTCATGGGTACCACAGAAATGGGGGTTGCATGAACCACATCTTCTTTGTTGAGAATTTCTTCAGGAGTGTTAGGGTTTTGAGACATTTTCAAAGAAGATGGATGAAGAGTTTTAGGGTTGATGATTTCTGAAGAACAGCTAGATAATGCAATTCGCTTTTGATAGTATGATGAGAATATGGATAGCTGAATGCAAGCTGTTATTATATAAGTAGCCGTTACATTGAAAATGATTAGGAATGGAATACCCAAGGTTCTTGACCAGACTAGTGTTGCCATCTGGTACTTATGCCACACAATGTCATATGATATGTTGGCACATCTCCTTAACTGCTAAATCTCACATAAGCAGATTCCCAATTTGCCCCTCAAGTTCTCAAATTGTGTAGCATCCAATGCTTTGGTAAAGATATCAGCCAACTGCAGATTTGTAGCTACATGTTCCAATGAAATCACTTTTTCTTCTACAAGATCTCTGATGAAATGATGTCTGATATCAATATGCTTGGTCCTGCTATGTTGGATAGGATTCTTTGATATGTTAATTGCACTTAAGTTGTCACAGTACAATGTCATGACATCTTGTGGGACATTGTACTCAGTGAGCATTTGCTTCATCCAAACCAACTGAGAACAACTGCTTCCAACTACTATATATTCAGCTTCAGCTGTAGATAAGGATACACAATTTTGTTTCTTACTGAACCAAGAAATCAAATTGTTTCCTAGAAAGAAGCATCCTCCTGAAGTGCTTTTTCTGTCATCAGCACTTCCAGCCCAATCAGCATCACAGAAGCCAGTGAGAATTGGTTTACATCCATGAAAGTACATTATGCCATAGTCACAAGTACCATTAACATATTTCAGAATTCTCTTGACTTGATTAAGATGACTGACTTTTGGATCAGCTTGATATCTTGCACATACACCCACTGCAAATGCTATGTCTGGTCTGCTAGCAGTCAGATATAACAAGCTTCCAATCATACTTCTGTACATGCTTTGATCTACATTCTCACCCTTTTCATCTTTAGTCAGCTTTAAATGTGTAGGGGCAGGAGTTCTCTTATGAGTAGCACTGTCCATTCCAAATTTCTTGACTATGTTCTTAGCATACTTGCTTTGAGAAATGAACATGGAGTCCTCCATTTGTTTTATTTGCAGTCCAAGAAAGTAGGTTAGTTCTCCTACTAGGCTCATTTCAAATTCAGATTCCATTTGGTTGACAAAATGTTTGACCATCCTATCAGACATCCCACCAAAGACAATGTCATCTACATATATTTGAGCAATCATGACATTTCCTTCTTCATCTTTAACAAACAAGGTTTTGTCAATTCCACCTTTCTTGTACCCTTGCTTGATAAGAAAAGTAGTCAGTCTTTCATACCATGCCCTTGGAGCTTGCTTCAGACCATAAAGAGCCTTCTTTAGTTTGTATACATGATTTGGACAGCTTGGATCAACAAATCCTTTAGGTTGTTCTACATATACCTCTTCATTAAGATAACCATTTAAAAAGGCACTTTTCACATCCATTTGAAATAGCTTGAACTTTAAGATACAAGCAATTCCCAAAAGTAGTCTGATTGATTCAAGCCTTGCTACTAGTGCAAAGATTTCATCAAAGTCTACTCCTTCAATTTGTGTGTATCCTTGAGCTACAAGTCTAGCTTTGTTCTTTGTAACAACTCCTTGTTCATTTGACTTGTTCTTATACACCCATTTTGTTCCAATCACATTTATGTCATCAGGTCTAGGAACAAGATTCCACACTTCGTTCCTTGTGAATTGACCTAATTCCTCTTGCATAGCACAAATCCAGTATTCATCAGTAAGAGCTTCCTTGATATTTTTAGGTTCTATTTTAGAAACAAAACAGGAACCTGAAATCACTTCTCTTGATCTAGTGCTCACACCTCTGTTGAGATCACCAATTATCAAATCTTTGGGATGATCCTTCTGTATTCTGATGGAGGGAGGTTTGCTGGATTGTTCTGTCCTTGCATCAGTTTGAGTGAAGTCATAATGATCACTCTTTTCTTCAGCTTCAATCTTGATATCAGCAGATGTTCCAACATCTTCTGGGACATCTGTAGGAGCATCATCAATTATCACATTTATAGACTCCATGATAACCTTGGTTCTAGAATTAAATACTCTATATGCTCTGCTGTTTATAGAGTATCCAAGAAAAATCCCTTCATCACTTTTAGGATCCATTTTTCTCCTTTGCTCCCTATCTGCCAGAATATAACAGTTACTTCCAAACACATGGAAGTACTTAACTGTGGGTTTTCTGCCCTTCCAGACTTCATAGATTGTGGACAAAGTTCCTTTCCTTAGAGTAACTCTGTTGTGGATGTAACAAGCTGTGTTCATAGCTTCAGCCCAGAAGTAAAAAGGTAACTTTTTAGCATGGATCATAGCTCTTGCTGATTCTTGAATAGTTCTATTCTTCCTCTCAACAATCCCATTCTGTTGAGGAGTGATTGGTGAAGAATATTCATGATTGATTCCTTCTGAAGAGCAGAAATCTAAGAACTTTTGGTTCTCAAATTCTTTTCCATGATCACTTCTTATTCTGATCACACAGCTGGCTTTTTCCCTTTGTATTCTTTGGCATAAGTCTTTGAATACATCAAATACATCAGACTTTTCCTTGATAAAATTTATCCATGTATACCTTGAAAAGTCATCAACCACCACATAGGCATACCTCTTGCCACCAAGGCTTTCAACCTGCATAGGTCCCATAAGATCCATATGCAATAGTTCCAAAACTTTGGAAGTTGTCAGATGTTGGAGCTTTGGATGGGACATCTTGGTTTGCTTGCCTATTTGACATTCACCACATATTTTGCCATCATCAATCTTCAGTTTAGGAATACCTCTTACAGCATCCATAGATATTATCTTCTTTATGCCTCTAAAATGAAGATGACCTAGTCTTTGGTGCCATAGTTTCACTTCTTCTTCTTTAGCTAAGGAGCAAGTTGAAGTAAGACTGAAGTCTTGAGATTCCCACATGTAACAGTTGTCTTTAGATCTGGCTCCTTTCATGACAACCTCTTGTTCTTTGTTAGTCACTATGCATTCAGTTTTGGTAAAGTTTACACTGTACCCTTGATCACATAATTGACTTATGCTGATCAGGTTAGCAGTTAAACCTTTAACTAGCAGAACATCATCTAGTCTTGGAACATCTTGACAGTCCAAGGTCCCAACTCCCTTGATTTCTCCTTTAGCTCCATCTCCAAAGGTTACATACCTGGATGAATGTGACTTTAAGTTTACTAGCAGATTCTTCAATCCAGTCATGTGTCTTGAACATCCACTGTCAAAGTACCAGTCTTATTTAGCTAATACTCTTAGTGATGTATGTGCAATATATGCAGCACTTTTCTTTGACCATTTGAGTTGAGATTTCTTTTGATGCCTCTGCCCTGTGTGTTGTTCATCAGTAGATCTCCAAGATTGATTGTTGATCTTGTTCTTGGGTATGTAGCTTTGATCAGCCTGAATGCTGGCTTTTGGTCTCCATACCTTCTTGATGACCTCTGTCTTCTGCTTAGGAGGTTGCTGATTTCTTTGATGTCTATGCAGCACTTTCTTGGTAACTTCTATTTTCTGCTTAGAAGGTTGCTGATACATCTGATTTGGATATCCATGCAGCTTATAACAATGAGGTTTGATATGTCCAAATCTTCCACAATGATGACATCTCCATCTTTGATACTTCTTCTTCATTTTGTTCATTTCAGAATGTTGAGACATCTGTTGGAACATTATGTTTGACTTTATGTTCTTTTCCTGATGTTGAAGCATCTGTTGGGACATCTTGTTTGACTGTATGGATTTTGAAGTAGTTTTGCTAGAGCTAGCTTCATCTTTATGTACTCTGTTAAATCCTAGTCCACTTTTATCCCCTGAATGCTTATTGTTGTTGAGAATAACATCCAGTGTATTTGAGCTGCTGTTCAACATTCTAACAGATTTGGACATGTGTTCCAATTTGGAGTTGAGAAGACTTACTTCACTTTTCAAGGTGTCAATGATTTCTTGATCACTTGCTTTTTCATCTTCTAGTGCCTCATTCTGCTTCTTTAGCTTTATAACCTCACTGCATATTTCAGTGCTTCTTTTGTATAGATCTTTGTATGCTTGCTCAAGTTCTTCAAAAGTAAGCTCCCCATCACTGGATTCACTTTCAGATTCACATAATCCAGCTAGAGCAGTGATATGCTTAGCTGATTCTTCTTCTGAATCACCTCCTGAGTCTTCATCAGACCAGGTTACAGAGAGTCCTTTCTTTTGCCTTTTTAAGTAGGTAGGACATTCATTCCTGATGTGTCCATATCCTTCACATCCATGGCATTTAATTCCTTTTTCTTGACTGGTCTTTTCATCATAATTTGATCTTCTGTTAGCATCATAAGATCTTTTGTTCTCAGAAGAGTTTGTGTATCTTCCACTGGGTTTGGATTTTCCTTCCATTCCTCTGAGAATCTTTTTGAATTGTCTTCCAAGCATAGCAATGTTGTCTGATAAGCTTTCACCAGTTTTTGATTTATCATCTTCTTCTTCATCAGTATTTGTCACCAAGGCTATGCTTTTGTTCTTCTTTACATTTGTGTCATTCATTCCCATCTCAAATGTTTGAAGGGAACCAGTGAGCTCTTCAACTTTCATTGTGCATATGTATTGAGCTTCTTCTATTGCTGTGACTTTCATGTCAAATCTTTTTGGCAAAGATCTGAGAATCTTTCTTACAAGCTTTTCATCAGTCATCTTTTCTCCCAAAGCTCTAGAAGTATTGGCTATATCCAAGATGTTCATGTAGAATTCATGAATTGACTCATCTTCCTTCATTCTCAAGTTTTCAAACTTGGTGGTGAGAAGTTGAAGTCTTGACATTTTTACCTTTGATGTTCCTTCATGAGTTGTTTTGAGAGTGTCCCAAACATCTTTGGCCAGCTCACAGTGATGCACAAGTCTAAAGATGTTTCTATCAATGCCATTGAATAAAGCATTTAAGGCCTTAGAGTTGCCTAGTGCTGAATCTTCTTCCTCCTTACTCCATTCATCTTCAGGTTTCAACACTTTTGATCCATCTTTGGTGTCTTGAACAGGATGTTCCCATCCAGTGTTGACTGCTCTCCAGGCCCTGTTGTCAAGTGATCTTAAGAATGCAATCATTCTTGGCTTCCAGTAGTCATAATTAGAACCATCCAGTATAGGTGGTCTATTTACTGATCCTATATCTCTCTCCATGTTTCCAGAATTTGTATTCCCTAGATCTCACCCCGTATAAACAGGCAGGGTGCCTGCTCTGATGCCAATTAAAATTCTGTGATCAGGTATGAGATGTCCTATGAGATGTCCCAACACTTGACAGATTTAACCAAAACTTAAAGTGCAAGAAAATTAAACAACACAGAAGTTTGTTAACTCAGTTCAGTGTATAACCACACTTACATCTGGAGGCTACCAAGCCAGGAGGAAATCCACTATAAGTAATATTAATTCTAGACTTAAACAACCCAGTTTCATCTTTCACTTAATATCTACCCAATGCAATTTCTACCTAAGACACAACTTAGATATGAGTACCAACTCACTCCCCCTTGTCGCTCCCAAAGATTTGCATCCAGGTACAAGCGCGAACGGTCGGCGAGAGGGACAATGAGAACACACAGCCGTGAACTCACTGGAGATGAATAGAGTCGCCAGCTAGGCATTTTTATCCCGGAGGAAAGGCAATGCTGCATAAACCTAGAAAAGATGGATAAGACGGTTTGCGAACCAGAGAGACTGAGAAAGGGGGTTGGTTACAACCTGGGAAGGTATTAGCACCCAGATTGTCCGTCGTACTCGACGGGATCCACGCTTAAAAGATTTGTGTTTTAAAGGGGTAGTGTCAGTGCAATCTGTGTGTAAAATAGCTGGAAAAGAATGTACAGGTATCAGTGTAAAGGAAGTGAAGTGTATAATGATGTGTCAGTGTAAGAACAGGAGTGAAATGCTCAGGATCATGAGGCTAAAGAATGAAGCTGAAAAGAGGGGGAATGTACAGAGACTTTTGTTCGATAACCGTTAAGTTATGCCTACGTATCCTCTCGTGCAATGAGGAAGTCAGAACACCGTAGTTCGACCCAAAGAGACTGAAAGGTGAATTGACTTGTGAACTGCTTGCTTGCCTATGCTCAAGTGTATGACCTGTCTGGCTCAGGTGCTAACTGTCTTGCATTAGACGGAAGAAGCAAGTTCTCGATTGTGAGTGAAGATGATGAGAAAAGAATCCCGGAGGAGACGATTATTGTTTGTTTTTGAGTTTTCAGTCTTTTATTGCTTTTGAAGTTTGTCATAAGTTAATGAGCTTAAGCCTAAACCAATGGGTTAGTAAACTCATCACATCTTCCCTCTGATTAGGGGTAATGAGAGTACCTTAAGTGTGAAGTCAGATTCTCACACTTAATCACCTTTGGGGTAGGATTAAGATCATTAACCTACTTGTGATTATTTAGATGTTTTTGGTTGTTTTTGTTTAGTGTTGAGTAATGAGATTAAGCCATAATCAAAGATTAAACAGACTCATTACACCATCCTAAGAGAAGGATAATAGATGAGAATGTTTAAGCTGAGGAAAACTCCTCAACTTAATCCATGATTAGGGATTAAACTCATGACAAAACAAGCCTTTGATTAAGTGGATTTTAGTTAATGATATGATGAAGAAGTGATTTTTATGATTTGTAAGACAACTTGAGGGGGACTTGTCCATTAACACTAGGGTTAGTCCTTCTTAACCAATTAAGGAAGAATTAGAACCCTAATGCAAGGCCCAAGTTACAAGCTTGATGTCTTGATGATTATTAAGTGAATTGATTAAAGGAGTTAAACACATTAAGGGTTTAACACTTAGGATTAAAGTTATACACTCCATCCTAAGAGAAGGATGCAGGCATAAGCTTAATCACAGAGCCTTAAAGCCTTTAGGGTTTAGTCCCTGGTTATGAGGTGAGAAGAGATGACTCAAAAGAGACACAAAGGTAAAACTAAGAGGGGAGACTAATCAAGATCCTAATCATTGTCATGCTTGGTTGTTCCTAAAGTTTGTGAGGTTTACAAGAGAAGATCTTCAATGGAACCACCAGGAAGCAGATGAAAGGATCAAGAGAAGCAAAGCAACTTGCTTCATTCAAGAAGTCAAGTCACTTGAAGAAAGAAAGTGGGAAGAAAAAGAATGAGCAAGCTCAAACTCAAACACATATAGAAATGCAGCATGGATGCAAGAGGGATGAAAAGAAAAGTTATGAGAAGTGAAGGCAAATTCACTTCTCAAAGTCACTTACCACCTGAAAGGTTAGAAAAGAAATGCAATGCAATGCAGAATGAAATGAAATGGAATGATGAGAAACAAAACCAGAAGCATGTATATGATGCTAATGATGTTATGAGATGCTACAAGCCAGCAACAACACATGGAGATGATCATACAAGTTCATGGATGCAAATGAAGCAAGTTAAGAACCAAGAACATACATGAAAAGTTATGAAGTGCACATGACATACAACATGGCAAATACATGATGCAATGATCAAACATGTTTTCAATATGTCTTATGATATCAAATGAATCAAATGGATGCTTGAAATGCCATGGCAAGTCATGTTATGCAAGAAGATGCAAGATGGATGCATATGGAAGCCCAAATTAGGGTTTATGATCCATACATCAAACAAAAATCAAAACCAGAAGCAAACAACATTATAAAAAATTGAAAATGCACTCAAAGGACCCCTAAACCTATACTAAACCAATGCCCAAAGGAGAGGTTTCAACTCTTAACCAAACTCAAGATATGAATTTTACAAGTTATTAGGGTTTTTTAGGGTTCTTAACAAAAGAAATGCCAAACAATTAGAAAATGCAAGATCAAATCATGGCCTTTTTATCCTTGAAAATACATGCTAAACATAACACAATGCAAGAAGAATCAATGTCTCAACCTTCTCCAATAGGCAGAAATGAATTTTTGAACTTATGATCAAAATAATGCACAAAATATGATTTAATTCAATGAAAAATTCTTAAAATGCATCAAGATCAAAAAAGAAATTTGGTTTGAAGGTTGGACAATGTTTCTAAATGTCTTAGAACATCTCATGATTTTTTTTGTAATTTTTAAATACCTAAAAGTATTTTTAATTAATTAATTCTCATTAATCAATTAAAAATAATCTTTTAAATATTTAAAAATACTTTTTAATGATAAAAATAAAATAAAAAAATGTTTTTGGGTCTTAAAAATTAATAAAACCTTTATGAAAAAGTTTCATAATTTTTAAGATATTTTTGCTATTTTTAATAAATTATGCAAGTTAATTGAAAATAAAATGAATAAAAATCAAATAAAATAAGAAGTAATCAGCATGGAGGGCCAAGATGAGCCTAGGATTTAAAAGTGTTGACTGGCGCGTGATCTTGTGGCCAGGATTGGTTCTGAGTAAAATATGATTAATTAGTCTTAACACGTGGATTAGGGCTAATCAGAGAGATCCAGACCACACACACACGCGGGAGGTCAACTGGTCAAAGGGATCGTACGCTCCAGATTCAAACTTGAGTTAATTACACAATTAGGGCATAATCACTCTCAGGTGGCCAGAGAAGACTTCCGGTCGTCTTCTCCGGCCAGCACCTCACCTGAAAAACTCCCAAACCCCTCAAATCGTATCAAAAATGAAAACTAAGAACTGGGAAATGATCTCCAACCTCTCACGAATCAAACCCCTCTCTCAAAACAAATTTCTTTTTCCTAAACAAGCTGAATCGAAGAAAGAAAGTTCTAGGGCACGCAAGCTTCAGAAACAAATTAAATGCTCAAATCACAACCATTTTCAAAACCGATGGTACCAGAATGATCAGTGAAACAAATAGAACAAGTTTGTAACAATAAAAATGATTTCTGGAAAAATAAATTTCAAGCTACCTGAGATTTGAAGCTTTCAGTTTGAGAACTTTCTGACCTCTTCTTTCAGTGCAAACCCCTCTCCTTGATCCCCAGATGATGTTTGAATGCTCAAATGGAGTTTAAGTTGGCTGGATAATGAGATTCGAAAGGAACTGCTTCAGCTTGATCAAAAATGGCAATGGTGTTTCTGGAGGTTTCAGGTCATGGTGAGTGATTGTTTGAGGTCCAAATGATGTATGGAGAAGCTTTGCAAGGTTTGTTTGGCTGTTTATGGCTTGTGGAGAGAGATTCGATAGAAAATGCAGGCTGAGGTGAAGAATGGTTATGGAGTGTTCAGGCTGTTTCAGGCTTGTGTTCTTGGTGCTGGGTGGCCTATGAAGTGTGTTGAGTTGGATGATGAAGAAAGTTTTGATGTATGTGAGCTGGGCAGAGAGTTTCGAAGGCTTATGCAATGTGAGTGATTTTTGTGAATGTGTGTAGTGTGATGGTTTCAGCCTTGCTTCTTGTTATGGCTAGCTTGCAAATTGATAACATAAACAAATCTGATTGGCTGGATGATGTGACTTGTGCTTTTGTGATTGGTAAGTTTGCTTTTGCCAAAAGTCAAAAATCTTGTAAGAGAAGCATGGGCTTGATACTAGCTTGGTACAAGGCTAGGTCTGGCGCATCATGGTGTGGTGAGAGAGCCAGCAAGGTCCAAAGGCCAAGGCAGCAAGTTGAGGGAGCATGATCATGAGTTTTGCAACTTGTTGCTTTATGGTTCACATGTGAAGAAAACCTTGTTACACAAACCAAACCATAGGAAAACTTGATCCAATTCTGATTTTTTAGGCTCATAGAATGTTTATGTAATGGTTTGAAATGGATTAGAGGTCACATAATGCATTGGTTCATGACTTTGCAAAATTTCCATTTGGAGCATGCCTTGAAAAACAATGATTTTTGCCAACTTTGCCTTGCCATAACTTTTGATCCAAGAAGAGTTTGATCATGTTCTTGTACTTTTTGAAAAGGGAAAGATGAGATCTACAACTTTCATGACCAAAGTTTTTCCATTTGAAGCATTTTTGGATCATGAATCAAGGCTTGAAAAATGACCTAAAATGATGCATTCTTGAAAAGTCAACTATGCCCAAAAAGTCAACATTTGCAAAAACCCTAAATTCTTGATTTCTATGAACTTCAACCTTCTTCCATGATCAAATAAAGATCATATACACTCAAAATGATGAAGATCACCCATTGGTTGGGTCATTGGGGGCCTCAGATGCCCTGATTTTGCACTGACTTGCCTGAAAAGTCAACTCTTGATCAGATGACTTCCCCATGGAATTTCTTCATGAAAATTGATATGCATACTCCCTATACCATATAGAGATCAATGGAAACAAGAATGACCAAAAAATTTGGAGTTATGGCCTCTGAAACCAAAACCCTAATTTTCAGTCAACTGTGCAGTTCATCCTGGCTCTGCATCCACTCAAACCCTAGTTCTTGTGATTCCTCTGCAATTTTGACTTTGAGGAGATGAAATATGATATAAGAACACACATGGACCACTTTGAATTGATTGGTGGCCTTTGGAGTGCCTCAAGAAGCTTTGGGATTGCTCAGATCACAAACCCTAGGTGCAGATGCCTTAGAAACTATCCAGTGAATCAAAAATGAGATGTGAGATGATATGATTGTGTTTATGCATATGAGATGATCACAAGCCATGGTGTGAATGGGTGAGGGCAAATTTGGGGTGTTTACAGCTGCCCCTATTCAAACATGAGTTAGCTGTGCAGGATGTAAGCGACGGCTTAACAGGCAAACAAGATAACTTGTGGTTGAATACCAAAGACAGTCCAAAATTTGCACTCACAGAAATGAAGAAGAAAAGGGATATAGATTGTAAAAGGAAAATAAAGTGTATTGTAAAGTGTGGGCGACGGAGGACGACCGTCGAGCAGAGGACGACTGCTGGGTAAATAGCAATGACGGGGACGGCCGACATGCTGGGGAGAGTGCAGGAAAATAAAGCAATGACGGGGACGGCCGACATGCTGGGGATAAAAGGTAGAGCTAAGACGGGGACGGCCGACTAGCTGGGAAAATAAAATATCATGATGGGGACGGCCATCAAGATAAAGCTGTAAAACTCTCTGGGGGTTAATGAAACATGACGGGGACGGCCATCAAGTTCATAAAGCAAAGTAACCGACGATGGGGACGGCCATCGGGTTAAAAGGAAAAGGGACCACGACGGGGACGGCCATCGGGTTAAAGAATAAATGAAATAAACAGATGATGGGGTACGGCCATCAAAGGTGAAGGACGATCACCTAGCAGGGGACGGCTGCTCCGTTGGGGATAAAAGAAATATGATGGGGACGGCCATCAAAGGTGGAGGACGACCACCTGGCAGGGTACGGCTGCCGGAAATATCAACGATGGGGACGGCCATCGGATAGAAAAGGTCAACGATGGGGACGGCCATCGGACGAGCATGATGGAGGACGACCATCAAGAAGTGGAGGACGACCACTCAGCAGGGTACGGCTGCTCTCAGGGTTTATCATGACACAGGACGAATGCCAGATAACCAAAATCAACAATGGGGACGGCCATTGGATAAAGTGATGAAGGACGATCATCAAAAGGTGGAGGACGACCACCTAGCAGGGGACGGCTGCTAAAATCAACGATGGGGACGGCCATCGGATGAGCATGATGGAGGACGACCATCAAGAAGTGGAGGACGACCACTCAGCAGGGTACGGCTGCTCTCAAAGGTATCATAACACAGGACGAGTGTTAGATAAAAAGAAAATTTGTTGGTGATCTACTGGGGATAATGTAAACACGGACGAGCGTTTACACCCAAGAAACAAAAGGTATAAGTGTTTGGTATTGTGTATAGATTAAAGATGCGGACGAGCATCCCTAAGACTATGATACGGACGAGTATCATGTAGAAACAAACTGACACATGTTCAGAGATGATGATACGGACGAGTATCAACTGGTTAACAAAGAACACGGACGAGTGTTGAATCTGAAAGAATTCTTCTGGGGAATAACAGACACAGACGAGTATCTATATTCAAGAAGACACAAGTGCTTGACACGGTGTATGGATTAAGGATGCGGACGAGCATCCTTAAGACTATGATACGGACGAGTATCATGTAGAAACAAACACTAGACGCAATGTTCTGAGATGATGGTACGGACGAGTACCAACTGGTTAACAAAGAACAAGGACTACTGTCGAATCTGTGGGGATAGGAGCGATGACGTATACAAGATACGGACGAGTGTCTGTATAGGTACCATGAGTAGTGAGTATTGTATTGTATAGATGAGTGTTTATCTGCTGGGGAGAGTGACACGGACGAGTGTCAAGAGAGAAAAGTATAATATTAACAAGTATATGAGTTGATGAAAGTGTAAGTGACTGCGCTGGGGATATGACACGGACGGGTGTCAAAAAGGGTGTATATACAAGTATATGTGAGTGCAAAGAGGACCTCTTTGGCTTTCTGCTGGGATATGACACGGACGGGTGTCAGGACACATCTGCAATAAGGGTGATTTGTTTGTAAAGAGTGTTCAGGCGACTTTACTGGGGAAAGATGACACGGACGGGTGCCAAAAAGTGTATATACTGGTGTTTGTGATTTGAGAGGCAGCTGCTTTTGCTGGGACTCTGGTGGGGACTCTGGGGGAAAGTAATCTGTATTCTGATGAATGGTTACTAATCACAAGCGTTCAATTCACAACATGACTTATGATTATGCTATGTATTTGATTTTTGCCGTAATGCTCCGTATTAGACGGAATGCTACGCTCTGAGGGTATAATATGATGCGAATGCTATGATTATGCAAAGAGGCACCGATCCGGAATTCGGATCCCATTGCGGCGAAGATCTCTGGATGATCTGCTTGAAGTGAACATCCCAGCTGGGGATGAGATCATTGGTAGATCTAGTGACGTATCTGTTTGGGGATATAGGTCACTGATTGACATATCCTTATAATATGGGACCCAGCTGGGGTTTGTAGAAGCTTTCTGTACTCTGTTGTGACTTCTCCGCGTTGCTCTTCGGAATAGAGGCTGGGGAGTCTGTGGGGGGAGATGATTCCCTGACTTCTGCATTCCGCTGAGGAAGAATGGTTGGCACTACAGCTGGGGAGAGTAATGAGAGGCAACTCGGCTGGGGAGAAAACATCCTGAGTGTTAAGCCTGTTAGTTGATTTGGCAACTTTGCTGGGGAAGGCAATGGGGAGCAACTCAGCTGGGGAGAAAACATCCGGAGTGTTAAGCCTGTTAGTTGATTTGGCAACTTTGCTGGGGAAGTGGGCACTCTCCAGTGCCACGTGGAAGATAGACCGAGTTGATAATGATTCGCCAACTTGCTGAGATGTAACCTGCATGACCCAGGTTGCGTTCTGGATACCTGCAATCCTGCAACGGTAAGGAAACGTACAAAAGGTCCCGAGGTATCCCTTACTGGATTCCGTCATAGGAGTTAAGTACTTTCGAGAATAACCACATTCCCTGTAAGCATGTGTTTTCATTTTTTCTTTTATTTTTAGAGAAAGGCATCTGTACTTATGCAATTGTATTTTAGAGATATCAGACAATTCTTTGTAAAACATAAATGTAAAAACGAAACATGACCGAAAATCTGATTTTATTAATCTATGTGCCCTGAATTGGCAAGATACAGTCAAAGAAACATATCTCCTGAAATGAGGAGATTGTTACAAATTGAGAAACAAAAAGCTGGCAGTGTTGGCGATGCTTTGAGGAGCTTCCTCTCCTGCTATGACTCGTATGACAATGACGTTCTTCTCGTCTTGCTTTCTGGAGAGAGTTGATTCTGATTGAAGTCTGATCCTTCGTAGCTTACCAAATTGTAGGTGATACAGACGAATTCAGAATGCAGTTGTTCGCTTATTCCCTTATTTTGCATGGATCGCCCTTTCGGGTTTTCAATCCATCGGGATACCCATTTTTGCCTGAGCTGTCCAATGCGGCTTTTCAACTCAGCGGGTGTACATTTTTTATTCATTTTCCCTTACTTTTGCCCGAGTCTTTTATTCTGTTTTTGACTCGCCGGGATGCCCTATTTTTGCCTGGACTTACATTCTGTTTTTATGTCCAGCGGGTCATTTTATGCGAAGTATATTTTTACTGCATCTGAATTCACAGGGGACGGGAAATCTTCACCATCCATGGTACTGAGCATCAGTGCTCCACCAGAGAAAACTTTCTTTACTACGAATGTTCCTTCATAATTGGGAGTCCATTTGCCCCTGTGGTCTGTATGAGGAGGGAGGATTCTTTTCAACACAAGATCCCCTACTTGGTACTCTCGGTGCCTGACTTTCTGATCGAAGGCTTTCTTCATTCTCCTCTGATATAGCTGCCCATGACAGATTGCAGCCAATCTTTTCTCT
This sequence comes from Lathyrus aphaca, assembly GCA_963966055.1. Lineage (NCBI taxonomy): Eukaryota > Viridiplantae > Streptophyta > Magnoliopsida > Fabales > Fabaceae > Lathyrus > Lathyrus aphaca. Next base: position 492,016,924 of record OZ014521.1, read on the forward strand.
TCGATCAGACTCAGTTGCTCGAATCGGGACCGAACCCATTCTGCTTCACTCAGTTTAACATCCATTAACACCCGTAACGAGGGTAGTTCAACTTCAACAGGTAGGACTGCTTCCATACCATACACAAGCTGATACGGTGTTGCCCCAGTGGACGTTCTGATTGACGTGCGGTACCCATGCAAGGCAAACGGTAGCATTTCATGCCAGTCTTTGTATGTGATTACCATCTTCTGCACAATCTTCTTGATATTCTTATTTGCCGCCTCAACAGCACCATTCATCTTTGGTCTGTAAGGAGAAGAATTGTGATGTTGGATCTTGAAGTCCCGACACAGTTCTGCCATCATCTTGTTGTTTAAGTTGGAACCATTATCAGTAATGATTCGCTCGGGCACTCCATACCGACAGATGATATCTCTTTTCAGAAACCTGGCTACCACTTGTCTTGTAACATTTGCATATGAGGCTGCTTCAACCCACTTGGTGAAATAGTCAATGGCGACCAGGATGAATCTGTGGCCATTTGAAGCAGTTGGCTCAATCTTGCCAATCATATCAATGCCCCACATAGCAAAGGGCCATGGTGAAGACATGATGTTCAAAGGATTGGGAGGCACATGCACTTTATCTGCGTAGATCTGGCATTTGTGGCATTTCCTGGCATAGGCACAACAGTCTGCATCCATTGTGACCCAGTAATAGCCTGATCTTAACAACTTCTTAGCCATGGCATGCCCTCCTGCGTGGGTACCAAAAGATCCTTCGTGCACTTCGTGCATCAACAAATCTGCTTCCGTCTTGTCAACACATCTGAGGAGTACCATGTCAAAATTCCTCTTGTATAAAGACCCATCAGTGTTCAGAAAGAAACTTCCAGCAAGCCTTCTCAAGGTCTTCTTATCATTGGAAGATGCCCCAGGTGGGTATGTTTGATCCTCCAAGAAGCACTTAATGTCATGGAACCAAGGCTTATCATCTTTAGCAATATCTGCGGCAAATACATATGCTGGTCTTTCAAGTCTCGATACTGAAATCTGAGGTACAAAGTTAGCAGCTTGAACTTTGATCATGGACGAAATGGTAGCCAAGGCATCTGCAAACTGATTCTCATCCCGAGGGATATACTCAAGTTTGACTGTTGTGAAGAAAGTCAATAACCTCCTTGTATAATCCCTGTAAGGTATCAGATGATCCTGGTGTGTGTACCATTTTCCGTTGGTTTGATTGACTACCAAAGCTGAATCCCCGAATACGGTCAATGTTTTGATCCTGAGGTCGATGGCTTCCTCAAGACCCATAATGCAAGCTTCGTATTCAGCTTCGTTGTTAGTGCAGTTGAAAGTGAGTTTTGCCGAGAAAGGCATGTGAACTCCTTTAGGTGTAATGAGTACTGCACCAACACCACGGCCATTCATGTTGACAGCCCCATCAAACATCATAGTCCATTCTTCCTCCGGGTCAGGCCCTTCGGTGTGAATAGGCTCCTCGTGATCTTTTGCTTTAATGAACATGATATCTTCATCAGGGAAGTCAAACCTCATAGGCTGGTAGTCATCAATGGGTTGCTCAGCAAGATATTCAGATAGTACACTGCCTTTGATGGCTTTCTGAGATGTGTACTGTATGTCGTATTCTGTGAGAATCATCTGCCATCTTGCAACCCGTCCAGTAAGAGCTGGCTTCTCGAAAATGTACTTAACTGGATCCATTTTTGAGATTAATAAGGTAGTGTGGGTCAACATATACTGTCTCAGTCGGCGAGCAGCCCACGCTAAAGCACAACAAGTTTTCTCGAGCAGTGAATAACGTTGTTCACAGTCGGTAAACTTTTTGCTTAGGTAGTATATTGCATACTCTTTTCGACCAGACTCGTCATGCTGACCTAGTACACACCCCATTGACTCTTCTAATACTGTCAAGTACATAATCAGAGGTCTTCCTTCAACTGGAGGCATGAGGATTGGAGGTTCTTGTAAATACTCCTTGATCTTGTCAAAAGCCTTCTGGCAGTCTTCGTTCCACCTGACCGTTTGTTCCTTCCTTAACAGCTTGAACAAGGGTTCACAGGTTGCCGTGAGGTGAGATATGAACCGGGAAATGTAGTTCAATCGACCTAAGAACCCTCGAACTTCTTTCTCAGTTTTCGGTGCAGGCATCTCTTGAATAGCTTTGACTTTATCTGGGTCAACCTCAATCCCCTTCTCGCTTACAATAAAGCCCAGCAGCTTACCAGATCTCACCCCGAATGTGCATTTGTTGGGGTTCAACTTTAGTTGGTACTTCCTCAGACGCTTGAACAACTTCAGCAGATTCACCAGGTGATCTTCCTCTGTAAGGGACTTGGCGATCATATCATCCACATAACATTCTATTTCCTTGTGGATCATATCATGGAATAATGTCACCATAGCCCGTTGATATGTGGCGCCAGCATTCTTCAGTCCAAATGGCATCACTTTGTAACAGAACGTGCCCCAAGGTGTGATGAATGTTGTCTTCTCCATGTCTTCAGGTGACATCTTGATCTGATTATATCCTGAAAATCCATCCATGAAGGAGAATACCGAGAACTGAGCCGTGTTATCCACCAATACATCAATGTGAGGTAATGGGAAGTCATCTTTCGGGCTGGCTCTGTTCAGATCCCGGTAATCAACACACATTCTTACTTTGCCGTCCTTCTTAGGCACATGTACTATGTTAGCAACCTACGGTGGGTAGCTAGTCACAGCAAGGAACCCGGCGTCCCATTGCTTTTGTACCTCTTCCTTGATTTTCATAGCCATGTCTGGGCGAGTTCGGCACAGCTTCTGTTTGACTGGAGGGCATTCTTCTCTCAAAGGCAGCTTGTGCACAACAATGTCGGTATCCAACCCTGGCATATCTTGATACGACCAAGCAAACACATCAACATACTCTTGAAGCAGATCTATCAGTAGTCTCTTCACTGAGTCTTGCAGGCAGGCCCCGATTTTAACTTCTTTCACGTCTTCGTCTGTGCCAAGATTAATCACTTCAACCTCCTCCTGGTGAGGAGTAATAACCTTTTCCTCCTGTCTCAACAACCTGGCTAGCTCTTCAGGAAGCTCATATTCTTCATCAACCCCTTCATCAGCTTGATTGATTGGATTGTCAAAGTCATACGATGTCATAGCCGTGCTGTTGTCGGTGCAGTCTGGAAGGCACTCTCTGCAAGGGTTAAGTTCGTTCATTTTAGTGATTGATTTTAATCTTGCTTTAGAAAAAGTGAAATGAAGTTATCATTTTGAAAACACCGCCATTTATTTTTGTACAAAAAGAAAAATGGAAAAACAGTGAGCATAAAAGAAAAAGACTCGTTTGCAAAAAGATGTCTGATATTTCATTGATTTAATCTTGTTTGCACAAAAGTACAGATGGCCCTGATTACAAAATGAGTCTTGTCATCTTGGGCAAGATGCAAGACTTTGATGCATGCTATAAAAATACAGGAAATAATAATTACTCTGCATGAGTAACTCTTATAATTTCCTGGGAAGACCAGTTCGAGACACTGCTCCCCGGGATCTTTGGACGAATCCAATTCTCCAGATTGCGCTCCTCTTCCAGCTCGTCTTCCAGACAGTTGATAGCATCGGGGGTAAGCATCCCCCCACTGACAAAACCTGGCTCTGCAGCAGCCTTTGCTTGATGTTGAGTTGGTTTGTAACCCAACCCAAACTTGTCCTTCTTCTCCTCCACAGCTAAGACCTTGCCCCAGCCTAGGGCAGTTCCTTCTTCAACAACCTTCCGGGCTTGTTGGTAAGATGACATGGAGATTCCAGATACAGCAGATGCTTCATTGACATTCAAGGCTTCAAAACCTTGGCTCATTGTCTCATGGATCTCTCCATCCATCTCAATGTATTTGTAGGTAGCCAGATGGCTAACGAAAATATCCTCTTCCCCACAGATTGTGACAACTTGACCTTCCCACTCAAATTTTAACTTTTGGTGAAGGGTAGACGTTATTGCGCCGGCGGCGTGAATCCAGGGTCTACCCAACAAACAGCTGTAGGCGGGCTGAATGTCCATCACATAAAAGATAGTTTTAAAAGTCTGTGGGCCAATTGTCACAGGCAGCTCGATCTCTCCCAGAACCGATCTCTTCGAACCATCAAAGGCTCTTACTACCAGGTTGCTGGGTCTCAATGCCAATCCATCATATTCAAGCTTCACCAGAGCCTTCTTTGGTAAGACATTCAGGGAAGAACCTGTGTCCACCAGCACATGAGAAAGGACAGCTCCTTTGCATTCCATGGTTATGTGCAAGGCTTTGTTGTGATTACGGCCATCCGCTGTCAAGTCAGAATTGGTAAACCCTAGCCCATTGCTAGCAGTAACATTTCCAACCACGGTTTCCAATTGGTTGACAGTAATCTCCTCAGGCACGTAAGCTGCGTGCAGGACTTTAAGTAGTGCATTCCGATGGGCTTCGGAGCACATAAGCAGTGAGAGGATGGAGATTTTGGATGGCGTCTGGTGAAGCTGACCCACAATTTTATAATCACTTTTTTGATGATTCGCATAAACTCATCAACTTCCTGATCGAATGGAGTCTTCAGGGTTTCTTTGGCAGCTGAATCTTCCTGCACCGGGCCTTTTCCCTTTGCCTTGGCAGCAGCTTCTGCTTCGGCAGTAGGTTTTTGAACTTGTGAAGCAAAGAGACGTCCGCTTCGAGTGAAGCCTCCGCCTCCCCCCACATTATCTACTTGTGGTGCAGGTGTTGATGTTTCAAGAGTGATTCTTTTTCCTTCGCAGTATACGTCAGAGCCATAGTGCCAAGGGATGGCCCTATTGCTTTCATATGGTACTGGTCCAGGCACCGTGACAGTGACTGGACTGATTGCTGCTGCTGAAGGGACTGTAATTGTTTGTGGATCATAAAAGATTGTAACTGGTGCTCTGGCGGGAGCAGCACCTTCTGAATGGTAGGCGGAATTATTCTCAGGATCGTAGAATATGGTAACAGTAGAAACATCTTCATGATTGATTGCTGGTGTTGTAGGAGGTTCTGTTGGAAGGACTGTTGTTGTTGCTGACGGAGATTCGAAATGGAATGAAGCTGAAGTTGTAGCAGGAGGAACTGTTGAAAACTGATCATTTGGAAGGATAGGTGAAGTATTTGTTGATGGTGCTGATGAATTGTCGGGAACAATAGTTGCTGCAGTTGTAGGAGGGTCTGAAACCGTTGTTGATGAAGTTGCTGGATTTGTCGGAAATGATGTAGTGATCTGTAGCAAGCCACTCTGAATAAGGCTGTCAATGCCATTCCTCAGGTCCTCGCACCCATTCCATGAAATATTGCAGTAGGGACACCCTAGCTCGCACCCCGGAAATATTTGGTTTTCACGGAGTTGAGCTTTGATTTCCACCAATGGTGTCCGGATCTGATCCACACTAGTTATAAAATAAGACGGTTGGTCTTCTTCAATAGCGTTAATTCGGGGACCACCATGGTTTGGCATAGGGTTTTTATTGACATTGGGCGGAGGTGCAAAATTCAGAGCCTTGGAGTCTACCAAGTCTTGTACCTTCATATGCAGAGCCCTGCATTTTTCTGTACTGTGACCAGGTGCGTTTGAATGAAAAGCACACCTAGCATTGGAGTCATAGTTTCTTGGTAGACTGTTGGGATCCGGAGGTGCCAACGTTCTTAGCTCAACTAGGTTGAGTTTCAGAAGTTGTGGCAGCAAGGCAGCATACGGCATTGGGATCGGGTCGATCACTCGGTTAGCTTGGGATGGCCTTTGTTGGAATGGCCTCTGTTGATTGTTGTTGTTGGAGTTGCTGTTGTTGAAGTTTCTTGGAGGATATTGATTCTGATGATATTGAGGTTGTTGTTGGAAGTTTTGTTGAGGAGGTTGATAGACTGGCTGAGGATGAGCTGGAGCAGGGATGGTGACTGCTGCTATTGACCTTTGAACATATTGGGGCCTACCCCTGTTAGTGTGAATGGCATTGGTCTCGCAAGTTCTTCTCGGGCCTATAAAAGGCTTTCTTGTACCACTGGACGAGCTGGCACCATTATCGGAGATCTTACCCATTTTCAACAGGCTTTCAATTCTCTCCCCAGCTATGACAACATCTGCGAAGCTAGTGGAGGAGAAAGCAGCCAACCTGTCAATATACGTTCCCTGAAGAGTGTTCATAAACATGTCTGCCATTTCTCTCTCAGACATTGGTGGTTGAACGGCAGCAGCCAATTGCCTCCATCTCTGGGCATATTCTCTGAAGCTCTCCCTAGATGACTGTGACATTCCCATTAGGAGAGTCCTGTTGGGTGCCATGTCTAAGTTGTATTGATACTGTCGGATGAAGGCCTCTGCCAGGTCCTTCCAGCATCTCACAGTTGCCCTTGTCAAATGGGAATACCATTCCCTTGATGCTCCAGTCAAGCTATCTTCGAAGTAGAACATCCAAAGTTTCTCATCCATTGTATAGGCCTTCAGCCTTCCCAGAAATGATTGCAAATGAGTCCGGGGGCATGAAGTCCCATTATACTTTTCGAAACAAGGAGGCTTGAACTTATGGGGGATCCTGACCCCTTCTACCAAACCCATGTCCATGACGTCGAACCCCAAAGAATTTTGAGATTCTAAGGACCTCAACTTCTCAGCTATCTCTTCCAATCGTCTATCATAAGTTTCCTCTCCAGCACCCATTACTGTAAATTGGTCCTCCTGAGGATCTTCTTGAAGTACTCTGGCTGCAGTAGCTGTTCCTTGAATGTTTGCAGGAATATTAATCTATGGATGTAGATGCGGACCAAACACAGGGGGGTTAACATGTGGTTGCACCCGTTCATTGTTACTTGTGCCAGCAGTCCCCACATGGGGCTCCTCTTGATTCCTCCCTTCTACCAAAGTTCTGAGCCTCTCCTGGCTTTGAGCTAAGTTGTTCATCACTTCCATGAATTGTGTTATCTGGGTTCTCATCTCCAACCTTTCGTTGGCCATCTGGTTTCTGACCTCCGTAAGGTCTTGTTGCATCTGATCCATCTGAATTCCCGGAAGGTTGTTTCTAGTTGGGTACCTGTGAGGCCTGTTGAGAGGAAATACCCGGCGGCGAGCAATAATTCCTGAATATCACAACAGAGGTTAGCAACAACAAAACAAAAACCTACAAAACAAACAAAAGGGTTAGCATGCAATGCAGTTATGCTTATTTGTTCTCAAGGTATCCGGTTTGGTCTTCAGTTTTGACCCTTCCAGACCCTTGAAGATGATGCTGTTGAAGTTGCTTTTGATGTGAACCCAGATAGAAACCAACACAGATATATTACAAAAGTGAAATAATACAATTTGTTCAAGTTACAACACAAGCCCTCAAAGGGTCAAAATACATCACACAAAAAAAAAGCAAAAGTACATGAAAAGGAACAACAACAAGCAAATGATCAAACTCCAAGGCCAAACTCATCCTCACGAACTTCCTTAAGAAGTGCTTCGGTCACAGGATCAGCCGGACGCTCCGTGAGACCTCTGATGAGAAGGTTTCTTGTTGCAACAGCTGCAGTCAACTTCTTGTTCTGACTTTGGTCCTTAGACCTCTTCACTCCAGCTCTGATTTCTAGCTCTGATATTTCCTTCTGGGCTGCTGCCAGGGCTTTTTCCATTTGTCCCATCTTGTCTTGAACTCTTTTGTCTTCTAGAGTACGGGCCTCAGTGATCCGGACCCACCTGGCCTGACTCTCTTTCAAATACAAGTCTGTTCTTGCTCTCTGAAACTGGGCTTCTTTACAAGCATTCTTCAGAATCTGTTCACCAGCTTTGGATTTGTTGATATAATCTCCAGACTTCTCAATCTTGGTCAAGTGTTCCACCCTCAACTTCTCCAATCTCTCAATCTCCCTCACACCTTCACTCCTCTCTCTGAGGGTCTTCTGCAAGGCTTGGGTTAACTTCTCATTTCTTTCCTTCAAGCTCTCAAACTCCTCCAAACTGATAGTGGCAGGGGGTGGTGCTGAAGATGACTCAGGCATGTCTTCTATGGTAAAGGGCATTCCAGAGAATTGGGCCCTAGCATGGGACCACTCATAATATTGGACTGATGCCACATTATTGCACTTCCCCAGAATGGTGATTCCCTTGGTTTGAACATGATCCCAGGCCCAAGCAGCCTGCCTAATAGTTGCCAGACTAACCTTGTTCTCACAGTAGAGGGTCTCAACCAAATCCTGTACCCTAGGAGTGTGGACCAGTGCATAGCCCAATTGTCTCCTGAACAGCAGAGGGTTGTAGTTGATACTTCCCTTAACTCCTATCAAAGGCACATTGGGAAAGTGCCCACAGCTGGTGATCATATCTCTGCCCTTGGTGCTCTGAGTACACCATCTGATATCTGCTGAAGTGAGAGTAGTGAGCCTCTTAGCCCAGTTGCTTTGCTGATGAGGATTTAGAAATGCATCTGTCCTGGGTAGATGCCTGAGAAGCCAAGCATGGAATAATGGAGCACAAATCCTCACTAATCTTCCCCTCTGCTTCTCATTTCTCTGATGGACTGAGTAATAGAGATCACCCAGTAAAGTTGGCACTGGGTTCTTCAGGATGAACAAATGGATTGCATTTTTGCTAATGAATCGAGGCTCATCTGCAAACAATACAATTCCATATACACTCAAGGCCAATAGAGCACAAACAGCTTTCCACTCCCCCGAGGAGGCCTTCAGACTAGCTTGAGAAATCAGGAAGTCAAGATGAAAACCAGGGATTCCAGCTTTAGAGGTCATATGCTGTTCAATCAAAACAGGCTCCAGATACAAAGCTTTTGCTACCTCTCCATTGCTAGGAAAGACCATTTCAGGGTTGAATGGGATTTCTCTTTTGATGGGCAGACCAGTCAATGATGAGTATTCTTCCAGAAGAGGCCCCAACTGAAAGTCTTGAAAGGTGAAACATCTCAATGGGGGGTCATAAAACTGAATACAGGTGTGGATGAGGCTCCTCTGTGAAGGGTCCAGATCCATAACCATGTCCAGTATATCTCCATAACTCTCCCTGAACAAGGGTATGTGATCTGGAGTGATCAGGGTTTGGATCCTCCTGATGTCTGATAAGTCTGGTTGGAAGAAATGATAAGTGATGTTGCTTTTCTTTGGAGCCATGATGCTGAGGACTGAGTAGGATAAGTGCTGATGAAGATGCTGAGGAGTGGGCCACTGGCTGGCTAGTGCTAGTAACTGAAGTATATGGCTGACAAACTGAAGCAAGTGCTGGTGGAGATAGGTCAATGATGCAGATGGGGTCAAAACCAAAACCAGATGAAAATGGATACCCTGAAACACAAATAAGCACCTGTTAATATGATGCAATGAGTATGTATGCAAATGAAATGCAAGGGTTTGTGACTGAGCTGGATCTGATTAACTGCCTTGGTATAGATCCATGTGTGTTCAAGAAATCCAGGTGGAGGTCTATAAATCCAGTAACCAGGGTGGGGGACTCAAATAAAGAGCCACATGTCCAGGGTTTTAGAATCACAAGAACTATCCAACATGGAGCATTCTTAACAAAGTCAAAGTGACAGGGTATTCTGAGGTCAAGGTACCTGCAAACCTGTAAACAGCCCAACCCCCTCACAGGTGATGATCTAGAACAAGGATCCTCAGACTTGGATCAGTTATGAGAAGTGTAAACACTTCTAACCCGGAGGTACAGTGTTTACAATAACCATAACAATTCCTCCTCTAGTTCACCTCAGTTTCTGAAGGTCAGTACTAAAAGGTCATCCAGACTTAGCAGGCTTCCCAGATAGCCCTAGCATTGCAGGAAATCTGCAACACAGAGTTCTCAAGAAGAAACCCATATCTGAACCGTGTTTCATATTCCCGCACCAGACCGAGATGGAATGGGAAAGAATATGATTCACTCTAGCCTAGGTGTCACTCAGGTCCCAGGTATAGGACCTTAACTCTCAATGAAACACACACCCACCAAGACAAGAAACCAGATCCAGCCAGCAACAATGACAGTATGATATATAAATGCAATAAAGAAAGCAGTAAAGTAACTGTACATAAAGCAATAAACAAAAATAAATACAAGCACAAACAGGCACATAACACCCCAGTAAACACAAATCAATCAAGCGCTAGGAGGAACCCACAAAAAGAACCAGAAGCCCTGGTTGCTGTATAAGGTTCCCCAGCAGAGTCGCCAAGCTGTCGCTCCCAAAGATTTGCATCCAGGTACAAGCGCGAACGGTCGGCGAGAGGGACAATGAGAACACACAGCCGTGAACTCACTGGAGATGAATAGAGTCGCCAGCTAGGCATTTTTATCCCGGAGGAAAGGCAATGCTGCATAAACCTAGAAAAGATGGATAAGACGGTTTGCGAACCAGAGAGACTGAGAAAGGGGGTTGGTTACAACCTGGGAAGGTATTAGCACCCAGATTGTCCATCGTACTCGACGGGATCCACGCTTAAAAGATTTGTGTTTTAAAGGGGTAGTGTCAGTGCAATCTGTGTGTAAAATAGCTGGAAAAGAATGTACAGGTATCAGTGTAAAGGAAGTGAAGTGTATAATGATGTGTCAGTGTAAGAACAGGAGTGAAATGCTCAGGATCATGAGGCTAAAGAATGAAGCTGAAAAGAGGGGGAATGTACAGAGACTTTTGTTCGATAACCGTTAAGTTATGCCTACGTATCCTCTCGTGCAATGAGGAAGTCAGAACACCGTAGTTCGACCCAAAGAGACTGAAAGGTGAATTGACTTGTGAACTGCTTGCTTGCCTATGCTCAAGTGTATGACCTGTCTGGCTCAGGTGCTAACTGTCTTGCATTAGACGGAAGAAGCAAGTTCTCGATTGTGAGTGAAGATGATGAGAAAAGAATCCCGGAGGAGACGATTATTGTTTGTTTTTGAGTTTTCAGTCTTTTATTGCTTTTGAAGTTTGTCATAAGTTAATGAGCTTAAGCCTAAACCAATGGGTTAGTAAACTCATCACATCTTCCCTCTGATTAGGGGTAATGAGAGTACCTTAAGTGTGAAGTCAGATTCTCACACTTAATCACCTTTGGGGTAGGATTAAGATCATTAACCTACTTGTGATTATTTAGATGTTTTTGGTGGTTTTTGTTTAGTGTTGAGTAATGAGATTAAGCCATAATCAAAGATTAAACAGACTCATTACACCATCCTAAGAGAAGGATAATAGATGAGAATGTTTAAGCTGAGGAAAACTCCTCAACTTAATCCATGATTAGGGATTAAACTCATGACAAAACAAGCCTTTGATTAAGTGGATTTTAGTTAATGATATGATGAAGAAGTGATTTTTATGATTTGTAAGACAACTTGAGGGGGACTTGTCCATTAACACTAGGGTTAGTCCTTCTTAACCAATTAAGGAAGAATTAGAACCCTAATGCAAGGCCCAAGTTACAAGCTTGATGTCTTGATGATTATTAAGTGAATTGATTAAAGGAGTTAAACACATTAAGGGTTTAACACTTAGGATTAAAGTTATACACTCCATCCTAAGAGAAGGATGCAGGCATAAGCTTAATCACAGAGCCTTAAAGCCTTTAGGGTTTAGTCCCTGGTTATGAGGTGAGAAGAGATGACTCAAAAGAGACACAAAGGTAAAACTAAGAGGGGAGACTAATCAAGATCCTAATCATTGTCATGCTTGGTTGTTCCTAAAGTTTGTGAGGTTTACAAGAGAAGATCTTCAATGGAACCACCAGGAAGCAGATGAAAGGATCAAGAGAAGCAAAGCAACTTGCTTCATTCAAGAAGTCAAGTCACTTGAAGAAAGAAAGTGGGAAGAAAAAGAATGAGCAAGCTCAAACTCAAACACATATAGAAATGCAGCATGGATGCAAGAGGGATGAAAAGAAAAGTTATGAGAAGTGAAGGCAAATTCACTTCTCAAAGTCACTTACCACCTGAAAGGTTAGAAAAGAAATGCAATGCAATGCAGAATGAAATGAAATGGAATGATGAGAAACAAAACCAGAAGCATGTATATGATGCTAATGATGTTATGAGATGCTACAAGCCAGCAACAACACATGGAGATGATCATACAAGTTCATGGATGCAAATGAAGCAAGTTAAGAACCAAGAACATACATGAAAAGTTATGAAGTGCACATGACATACAACATGGCAAATACATGATGCAATGATCAAACATGTTTTCAATATGTCTTATGATATCAAATGAATCAAATGGATGCTTGAAATGCCATGGCAAGTCATGTTATGCAAGAAGATGCAAGATGGATGCATATGGAAGCCCAAATTAGGGTTTATGATCCATACATCAAACAAAAATCAAAACCAGAAGCAAACAACATTATAAAAAATTGAAAATGCACTCAAAGGACCCCTAAACCTATACTAAACCAATGCCCAAAGGAGAGGTTTCAACTCTTAACCAAACTCAAGATATGAATTTTACAAGTTATTAGGGTTTTTTAGGGTTCTTAACAAAAGAAATGCCAAACAATTAGAAAATGCAAGATCAAATCATGGCCTTTTTATCCTTGAAAATACATGCTAAACATAACACAATGCAAGAAGAATCAATGTCTCAACCTTCTCCAATAGGCAGAAATGAATTTTTGAACTTATGATCAAAATAATGCACAAAATATGATTTAATTCAATGAAAAATTCTTAAAATGCATCAAGATCAAAAAAGAAATTTGGTTTGAAGGTTGGACAATGTTTCTAAATGTCTTAGAACATCTCATGATTTTTTTTGTAATTTTTAAATACCTAAAAGTATTTTTAATTAATTAATTCTCATTAATCAATTAAAAATAATCTTTTAAATATTTAAAAATACTTTTTAATGATAAAAATAAAATAAAAAAATGTTTTTGGGTCTTAAAAATTAATAAAACCTTTATGAAAAAGTTTCATAATTTTTAAGATATTTTTGCTATTTTTAATAAATTATGCAAGTTAATTGAAAATAAAATGAATAAAAATCAAATAAAATAAGAAGTAATCAGCATGGAGGGCCAGGATGAGCCTAGGATTTAAAAGTGTTGACTGGCGCGTGATCTTGTGGCCAGGATTGGTTCTGAGTAAAATATGATTAATTAGTCTTAACACGTGGATTAGGGCTAATCAGAGAGATCCAGACCACACACACACGCGGGAGGTCAACTGGTCAAAGGGATCGTACGCTCCATATTCAAACTTGAGTTAATTACACAATTAGGGCATAATCACTCTCAGGTGGCCGGAGAAGACTTCCGGTCGTCTTCTCCGGCCAGCACCTCACCTGAAAAACTCCCAAACCCCTCAAATCGTATCAAAAATGAAAACTAAGAACTGGGAAATGATCTCCAACCTCTCACGAATCAAACCCCTCTCTCAAAACAAATTTCTTTTTCCTAAACAAGCTGAATCGAAGAAAGAAAGTTCTAGGGCACGCAAGCTTCAGAAACAAATTAAATGCTCAAATCACAACCATTTTCAAAACCGATGGTACCAGAATGATCAGTGAAACAAATAGAACAAGTTTGTAACAATAAAAATGATTTCTGGAAAAATAAATTTCAAGCTACCTGAGATTTGAAGCTTTCAGTTTGAGAACTTTCTGACCTCTTCTTTCAGTGCAAACCCCTCTCCTTGATCCCCAGATGATGTTTGAATGCTCAAATGGAGTTTAAGTTGGCTGGATAATGAGATTCGAAAGGAACTGCTTCAGCTTGATCAAAAATGGCAATGGTGTTTCTGGAGGTTTCAGGTCATGGTGAGTGATTGTTTGAGGTCCAAATGATGTATGGAGAAGCTTTGCAAGGTTTGTTTGGCTGTTTATGGCTTGTGGAGAGAGATTCGATAGAAAATGCAGGCTGAGGTGAAGAATGGTTATGGAGTGTTCAGGCTGTTTCAGGCTTGTGTTCTTGGTGCTGGGTGGCCTATGAAGTGTGTTGAGTTGGATGATGAAGAAAGTTTTGATGTATGTGAGCTGGGCAGAGAGTTTCGAAGGCTTATGCAATGTGAGTGATTTTTGTGAATGTGTGTAGTGTGATGGTTTCAGCCTTGCTTCTTGTTATGGCTAGCTTGCAAATTGATAACATAAACAAATCTGATTGGCTGGATGATGTGACTTGTGCTTTTGTGATTGGTAAGTTTGCTTTTGCCAAAAGTCAAAAATCTTGTAAGAGAAGCATGGGCTTGATACTAGCTTGGTACAAGGCTAGGTCTGGCGCATCATGGTGTGGTGAGAGAGCCAGCAAGGTCCAAAGGCCAAGGCAGCAAGTTGAGGGAGCATGATCATGAGTTTTGCAACTTGTTGCTTTATGGTTCACATGTGAAGAAAACCTTGTTACACAAACCAAACCATAGGCAAACTTGATCCAATTCTGATTTTTTAGGCTCATAGAATGTTTATGTAATGGTTTGAAATGGATTAGAGGTCACATAATGCATTGGTTCATGACTTTGCAAAATTTCCATTTGGAGCATGCCTTGAAAAACAATGATTTTTGCCAACTTTGCCTTGCCATAACTTTTGATCCAAGAAGATTTTGATCATGTTCTTGTACTTTTTGAAAAGGGAAAGATGAGATCTACAACTTTCATGACCAAAGTTTTTCCATTTGAAGCATTTTTGGATCATGAATCAAGGCTTGAAAAATGACCTAAAATGATGCATTCTTGAAAAGTCAACTATGCCCAAAAAGTCAACATTTGCAAAAACCCTAAATTCTTGATTTCTATGAACTTCAACCTTCTTCCATGATCAAATAAAGATCATATACACTCAAAATGATGAAGATCACCCATTGGTTGGGTCATTGGGGGCCTCAGATGCCCTGATTTTGCACTGACTTGCCTGAAAAGTCAACTCTTGATCAGATGACTTCCCCATGGAATTTCTTCATGAAAATTGATATGCATACTCCCTATACCATATAGAGATCAATGGAAACAAGAATGACCAAAAAATTTGGAGTTATGGCCTCTGAAACCAAAACCCTAATTTTCAGTCAACTGTGCAGTTCATCCTGGCTCTGCATCCACTCAAACCCTAGTTCTTGTGATTCCTCTGCAATTTTGACTTTGAGGAGATGAAATATGATATAAGAACACACATGGACCACTTTGAATTGATTGGTGGCCTTTGGAGTGCCTCAAGAAGCTTTGGGATTGCTCAGATCACAAACCCTAGGTGCAGATGCCTTAGAAACTATCCAGTGAATAAAAAATGAGATGTGAGATGATATGATTGTGTTTATGCATATGAGATGATCACAAGCCATGGTGTGAATGGGTGAAGGCAAATTTGGGGTGTTTACACCCCTCAATCACACAGTGATCAAGTTTACAAGTTTAATAAAATTGAAGACATTCTTCAAACAATACAGCTTGATCTTACTTCACAGTTTCAATCAAGTCACAAATGCACTTTTTCTTAAAAGCTCATAAAGTGGTACAATTAAAAACAACCTGCTATTAAAGACACAACACCCTATTTTGTCTTCTGGAATTCGTACTCAATCCTGTGAGTTTCTGTTGATTAAATAGGTGTTTGTAATTTGGGCTTTCTGTAGGTTAATCCAGTCCTAAAAGCATGCAGCTTCCACCTTGAATTAGGGTTTGTTACTTCCTAGATTCTAGGTGATTTAGTTCTTTTGAGTAATCTGAATCCTCAATATAAAACTCCCTACAGATGCACCTTATTCTTTTTTTATCCATCCATAATTAATTCCAGATAACTCTCCTTAAATATCTCAGATCAGTTAGTTATTAATTAATTCTGGTAGCAGGTTTGAGATGTCTCAACATCTGTTGGGACATCCTGAAAAACTGAACTTAAGTCATTTACACAATGTCCCAACATCTGGTGTGACATCCTGAATTAAGTTCTTATACTCTGTTTGATAATGTCCCAACATTTGATAGACATCTACAACAGTTATACCATAAAAGAATGAAGAAAGCCTTCGATCAGAAAGTCAGGCTTCGGGAATACCAAGTAGGAGATCTAGTGCTGAAAAGACTCCTCCCTCCTCATACAGACCACAGGGGCAAGTGGACTCCGAATTACGATGCTCTGTTCATAGTAAAGAAAGTATTCTCTGGCGGAGCACTGATGCTCAATACTATGGATGGTGAAGACTTCTTATCCCCTGTGAATTCAGATGCAGTTAAAAAATACTTCGCGTAAAATGACCCGCTGGACATAAAAACAGAATGTAAGTCCAGGAAAAAATAGGGCATCCCGGCGAGTCAAAAACAGAATAAAAGACTCGGGCAAAAATAAGGGGAAAAAATAAAGAAAAAATGTACACCCGCTGAGTTGAAAAGCCGCATTGGACAGCTCAAGCAAAAATGGGTATCCCGGTGGATTGAAAATCCGAAAGGGCGATCCACGCAAAATAAGGGAATAAGCGAACAACTGCATTTCGAATTCGTCTGTATCACTTACAACGTGACAAGCTTCGAAAGATTAAAGCATCAGTCAGAATCAACCTTCTTCAAAAGCAAGATGAGAAGAACGTCAATGTCATACGAGTCATAGCAAAAGGAAAGCACGCTGAAGCGTCATCAACATTGCCAACATCTTTTTGTTTCTCAATTTGTAACAATCTCCTCATTTCAGGGGATTTGTTTCTTTGACTATACTTGCCAATTCAGGGCACACGAATTAATAAAATCAGATTTTCAGTCATACTCCGCCTTGTACATTTTTATTTTATTTGCAAAAATGTCTGATGTCCTTAAAATAATAGTTGCATAAATACAGATGTGCCTTTTCTAAATCACATGTTTACAGGAAATATATTTTCTCCCGGGAGTGTCTAAACTCCTATGATGGAATCCAGTAAGGGATACTTTGGGATGCTTGTACGTTTCTTTTGTCATAACAGGATTGCAGGTATTCAAAGCGTAATAGGGGGCATGAAAACATCTCCCCGGTAGGATACCAAATCATTATTTACTCTGCACATCTTCCAAACAGCACCATAGATGCTTTCTCCCCACTAGAGTTGCCGGGCACCATTTCCCCAGCCAAGTGCAAAGACAGGGGGCCATCTCCCCACTGAGCTCCAGCCTCTCCCAGAAGAGAAATATCCGAATTTCCTGCACAACAAAGTGACAAAAGCTTCCGCATCCCCAGATGGGCCCCTCATTATCAAGATTGGTCTATCAGTGGCCTATGTTCCCAAGAAGAATCATTTGTATCAGATCTACCAATGGTCTCATCCCCAGCTCGGATATTCTTTCAAGGAAGATCAGTCAGAGATCCCTACGTCAACGGGATCCGAATCCAGGATCAGTATCTTTTGCATAATCATAGAATTCGCATCATATTTACCCGCAGAGCGTAGCATTCCGTCTAATACGGAGCATTACGGCAAAAATCAAGCATATTGCATAATCACAAGTCATGTTTTGAATCAGCCACATGTAAATATCAACATCTCGTCAGCAATGCATACAAGATATCTCTCAAATTCCCCGGCAGAATGCCAAAGCATCTTCTTTGCAATTCCCAAGATACAAAATGCATGCTCCTTTTTGGCATTCGTCCGTGTCACCTTTCCCTAGGAAGTCTCCATAATATTTTATACAAACAGATACTTATACATTACAGATGGTCCTTGACACTCGTCTGTGTCATATCCCCAGAAGAAATCCAAAGCGTCCCCTTTGCACTCACAAATACATGTATACATATATCTACACACTTCCCTGACACCCGTCCGTGTCACTCATCCCCAGCATGGTTGCCTAAACACTCACTGTAAACCAAACATTTGTCTATAATACACCTCTTCTTGACACCCATCCGTGTCATCTAATCCCCACAAAAGAGCCTTCATTGGTAGGGTGCTGCTTTGGTGAGCTAGAGAATTTCATTGTTCGAGATACTGCTTTGGCCTCCTCCGAAGAACCTTAATCGAAAAGGTACTGCTTCGCATGACCCAAAGAATCACACGTTTTGTTAGGATCTTGTCCCCGAAGAAACCATAATGCATAAGGGACTGCCTCGTATGACTTGGAGAATTTTATTCATCGAATTGGGATGCTGCTTTGTTAATACAAAGAATCTCAGACATTTTGTACAATTTGCCAATTCTATCCTCATATCCCTTTCAGTTGTGTCGCATTTTCTTTCTTGTCGGACAAATTTTGGGGTCTTTTTATATCTAATCGACTTCCATCCTAAAAGATTGAACTCCATGCATCAGTTCACTCCTTCAGGTTCAAGGCAATTAGATAGGGGCATCTGTCATACCCCAAATTTGTCCTACCCTTTCATATTTCTTTATTTCAAGCATCAAAACTTTTATGGTTCCTCTTTGGAGATGATCATTTGGCCTTTGGCCATGATTACCCAAGACTTGAGTGGTGTGTTGTTCTTAGTTTGATTGCACTCTTGCAATTGATGTTGAATCTAAATGGGGGGCTAAAGAAAGACGCGTTCTTACAGTTATTCATCCAAGACCTGTTTAGTTTTCAAGCCATAGAATGATTTGAAGCCTTGTCTCTATTTAATCTAACTTGTTTCAAGCTTACCCAATTAGTTCATGTTCTTAAGCCAAGGGTGAATTAAGATTGGTCTTACTCCATATAACCATTTTCTCTTTAAGTTAAGCTTAAAGCGCAAAGCTTGTGTTTAAGATGCAATTTAAATCCTTAATTGGCTTTAGGATATGAATTTGTCATTCTTCAAGGATCTCAAAGGATATGCCACGTGTTTTAAAGGCTATGGTCACATGAAGTACATGGATAATGATGATTTCAAAAGAAAAATACAAAGCTCAAATTTTAAGATTTATTTTATTCAAGAGGTGTTACAAGAAACATTGGTGCAAATCCTAAGTTCACTGAGTTTTAGATTGGTGCAAGAGTTAGATTCAAAATTCCTCATAGGAGCTGTAAAGGCAAAAATGCAAACGAAATTTGATTTCTAAGAAATGGGTACTCATATTACACCCACAGTGGCTTCAAAATGTTTACAATTCATTCAAGGTCATGAACAGTTACAAGTTTTCTTAAGGGAATCGTTCAAGTGAATTCTAAATAAAACCAAATGTTCACATTACCATTCAAGGCTACCACATGAATGGCAAGAAATTTAAAGGATAATTGGTCTTATTACAAGTTCATTGCTAAGTTAAGATGAAGGGAAATACTCAGATGTTCTAAGTGGTAAATTCAGCTACAAGTCTTCAAAAGTGGAACTGAAGTAGCAATTGGTGGCAGTTCTTAATCTTTTGATGCACTGTCGCAAAATTAGAGAAAATAGACTAGCATTGTTGAAGCTGGGAGCTTTAGGTTTGCTTCTTGAAACGGCAAGACGGGCTTTCTCAGTTGATGCCATGGAGCCAGCCGAAGGGATACTTTTGATTGTGGAAAGTTTGACTTTAGAAGCCTCACACAAGGTGCATTTACCGTTGCCAGTGAAGAAGCTTGGACAGGTGAATAAGCCAAGAAGATAGTTTTTATTATCTCATCCATTGGGGCTTAAGAAATCAAGCCAACAGCATAGGAACACAAAGATGGTGCTTGTTGGTTGACAGATCCCAGCTGAAGCTTTGTCCCCTTTTACAGCAGCTCCTTAGTTTTTTTTACCTACAGAATTATAGCTTCATAAGCATGAATCAAAGCAAATCCACGCCGTTTACTCCAAAACATCAGTCAAAACAAGAGCAGATACCTCAATAACATGCCAAATGATTGAAGGATCATGATAGTCTTGTGCTGACCTTGTTCAAAACAGGATACGTAACACCATCGATGGCCAACCTGTTAAAAAAAACATTTGGTCATAATTCAGGAATTACTGATAAAGCAGATGAAGAAAATATGGCAGACTTATCACGAGCAAAGCGAAGCAAGGGCAGAAGCAAATGATATCAATATCACAAGAGAACGGCGAAGACTGAAAAATACAAAGAAAAATAAAAAAATCCCAAGAACTTCAGGTTTCAATATTCATTATTCAGCATGAATACAAAGAGAATATGAGCTTAGTGCATTATCTTTAATTTGTGATTCCATGGCATATCCTAACACTTGTCCTCGACACGCAAATGATCATCAAAAAAACTGGAAATGGTTAGCGGAAGTCTTGGGTTGACCGCTACCCTGCAATATTCAGGAGTCAGGATGATCACAATGCCAAGGGATAGAACAACATGAGGCAAATAGATTGGCAGCAATGTCAATAATTTTGTTACAAATGACAGGAATTGTGAAGCAAAAGATTGAATTTCATGGCATGCATAAACAACATGGCCTCAACTTGATTATTTATCAAGGAATCCATTCAGAATCCAGAACGTGAATCTTACCGATCAAGCTTTGAAACTTGCTTGCCTTTGAGCCAATGTTGAAATGTTTCCATAAGCAGTCGGGTCATTATCATGAGCCAAATGTCATGCTGAGTTCTCTTCATAGAAGCCTGCATAAGAAAGCATAAAAAATGCCCAAGACATATATTAAACTAATGGTTTAATATCAGATTAAAAGATCACAGCTGAAGAAAAGTTCATATCATTTGCAGCAAACATGAGTTTCATGGTGACAAGCCAGCAATACAAAGTCATAACTAACAGGCAGATGCTATGCTAATGCTACAGCTGAGTGAAGTCAAGGTTACATAACAGTGAAAATCAGAAAGATTAGAATCCCAATAATCAAGTTTTGAAATCTATTTGCACTTAAACTGATTTCAAGAAGAAAAGAAGTTTATGACAAGACCATGATAGCAGGTTAATCCTAAAATCAGACCAGCAGTGAAGTTATTTGACAGGGATATCAAAAACCCAGGATTTAATGCATTACCTTTTTAATTGAGACTCAAAGAGGTGTCCTTGCAGGTTTCTCTTTTTCTTCTCTTTTTAGTATTCCACATAACCTCTTTGAAGCCTTTGGAGATCAGATGGTAATAGAGTTCAAATAAATGGCTCCTCGAAACTGCACAAACAGGAAGGTCAAATAGTATTACAAGTGAAGCATTCAGATCGGAAAGTATTGCGACGATAAGTCAAAAAGAAAAAGAACGGATATGAAACAATCTGAAAAATCTAAAGCCAGACCAATTCCATGGATGCTTCTTCCTTGCAGAAGCGACTCACGAGTCGAATTTCTTTATCTTGGTGCTTAGAGGCCACAAATTATGCACTCCCCTTCCAAAGTTCACCTGCCTGGAGTTGCTTCGTGATCCATGTCCACCACCCTGAGAGTTCTAGCTGAAATGAAATGAAGGAAGTTAGTAGCTATGCCCATGTACAAGTAATCTCAAAGGAATGAGTCGGCATTTAACAGGGATAAATTTGTTAAAACTCAGGTTTTAGGTGTCTTACCTCTGAAGTACTATGCAGTGAGATTACAACAGGTTTGTATTAGAAAAATCTTTCCACAAGCCCTCACATCAAAGTAAACTGAATGCAGGACAATACTCTGCAAACGTTTCCAATCCTTATGAAAAAAAGAAATGTTAATTCAGCTTTCAAACCCTTCTTCACTCAAAAGCCATCCGTGGTCATGACTCCTACCACTGCCAAACTCTTTTGTTTCGCTCACATCTCCAACGGAGTGGTCATTAATCCCCAAGTTTCCCACTGCCTATTTCAAATAGCAGATTTTTAGCATAAGAAATTCATGAGCACAAAAGAAATTCTATGAGCAAGTTGAGATATTTGGCATCAGTTCACAACAACAGAAAAAGCAAGCATGAGCCAAAGAAAGATGATGAGATTTCCATGGACATATTGCATCAATCAAACATGTTATCAAAATCATAATATAGAATTTCTAAGAAAATCCACGGTGCGAACATGAGAAGACTAAATCACAAATCCAAGTTTCATACAAGTTGTGATATTCAAAGCAGTAAAAATCGATCAAAAATCATGCAGTGAAAACTCAAATAATTCAGTAGGGACCACCTCCCTTCTAGAAACCACACTACAGACAAACACAAGCAAATTTCATGACTCACCATTGGTCCCCACCCCAAATCTCACGCAAAAAGCCCCTAATGGTATTCACAATAATCACACATATGAGCAAAGATTCCTTTGAAAAATATCTTGCTTCACACGTACCAATATTCTCAATTCACTATATAATCATCACTCAATCATTGGCAAAAGAGGACCAAAAACACCTGAAAAACCCTAGCCGTGAATGCCACAGAAACCCTAACAACCAACCCATAGACCTATCACAGAAAACTCAGCCACTATCAATACACAAAATCAACATAAAAACCTAGCCGCTACTCTCAATACGACACCGCCACCACACTGATAAACCCTAGCAAAGGAAAACGCAGCAAGAACACTCATCCTAAAAACACTAATCACAAGAGCTCATTCAATGGTTCTTTTGAGCTCCAGATTGGAGCTCATTCAGAACTGAGCTTAGCCTCACTTACTCAACAAACAACAACAAGGCCGAAAATAAAGAAAGAACCAACACATCACAGAGAAAGGAAGAAGAGGAGAATAATGAAAAAACAAAAGTGCAAGAAGGAGAATACAAGTATGAAGAAGCGAATAATTGGTCTTCTGCGTCTTCAACCCCCGCCTTCGGTAAACTCTTAATCCTTCCACTTTTCTCACTTTAACTTGTTTGATTCGTCCATGGTTTGATGGTTGCCTCTGATTCAATGTTTGCTTGACCTTTGATATCATGTTGATTGCTCTAATTCGTTTTGCTTTTGAACATTCGGAGTTTTGATTTCATGATTTGGGGATTAGGTTTTGCTCGATTAATAGGTGTTTGTGTTTCAGATTGTTTGCTCGTGTTTTACCGTTGATGACTGGTATGGTCTGGGTTTGAGTTTACCATGGCCAACCTGGTTTTGTTTGTTTGCTGTGTTTAAACTAGGTCATCGTTTTTGTTTTTTTCTGATGATTATTTGAAGAAGAAATGAAATGGTGTGGAAAAGTATTATATTGGTTTTAAATTCGTTTAATAATAAATCTGTTTTTTTTGTGTTTTTATGATTCGTTGCTTCTCAATGTGCCAAGACACGTTACGTTTCCCAGTCTCTTCAATCCATGAGCTGTCAAATTTTTATGACTTCTCATGACAGCAAGATTCGGCTGATGATGTATGTATGTAGGTTTATTTTAGATCTCATTTTGATTTTGGTTAGAGTCCTTTTTTTAATTAAAAATTCATCAAAACAAAAATTCTTGTTAATTAATTTTATCAATCCTGTTTAATCTAGTTTAATAATTTTACCTTATTAATTAACTCTTACTTTCATAAAAAAGTTCAAAAAACATTTCTTAACTTTATTTCCCAATTTTAATTTCTCTATGATTAAATTCTCATTTTAAATATTTCAAAAAAAAGCAAAAAAAACATCTTCATAGATTAATTTAATTAAATATTTCTATTTGATTAATTAGTCTTTTCACCTTTGCTCGATTATGTGTGTGATGAATGTTTGCGTATGCTCGATCCTCCTGGCTTGTGATATGATGATATGACTGCTTGTGTGATTACTTTTGCATTTTTGACGATAAACTGCTAAGTAAAAAACGAACGCACACCAAGACTAATCATTTCAAAGATAAAAAGAAATCTTTGGTCCAACGCCAAGTGAACATCCATACGCACTTCACTTCATACACACACGTAAGTCGATCGTTCCTCGATCGCCATCTGCACGAACTTTGCACCTTACACTTTTAGAAACATTTTTCAACTTAACGAATCAACGCATTGCGCTTGTTTTCCATAGCTAGTCCTTAGCTTAGTTCCTCAAACTTTGCGAGTCGAGCACATTGTGCCTCGCTAACAAAACCAACAAATAAAACCTCCACTTGCATTCACCTTAAACTTCAAAAACCGAAATGTTACTTTTTAGATCCAAACCCTTGATCCAACATCAAGCGGTCCTAGGAAACAAAACACTTCAATAAATACGAGGAAAATTGCATGCCACGAGCCTTAAGCGATAGAAAGGGGGATAACGAGCTTTCGTTACTCGCTCCAATTATTTCGGCGCAAGACATTCGTCTCGTTGGACGGAATAAACTATCCATAGTCTTTAGTGCAAATGGACTCTTAAATCCTTTCATCGAAGAAAGGTAATAAAATCAACAACCGATACCCATATTAGGCCGAACTACGAAGCTCTGACTTTCCCATTGCACAAGGGAATACGTAGGCACGAGGATCTCAATCCTTGACGAGCCCCTAGGATCAATAAACCCTTTAGTTCAACAAGTAATCATAAGTATAGACATCCCTTCGCGCGTGACAACCTAGATGGTTCCCATCGAGTACGATGGATGTAGGAGGTGCTAATACCTTCCTCCTACATAACCGACTTCCGAACCCCGACAATGGTTTGCGATGACCTTGTTTTATCCCTTCTTGGTGGTTTTATCTATATTTTACATTTCCCTCTTCGGGAATAAATAAAATTAGGTGGCGACTCTCAAGTCAGCCCAGCCGCGACCGCGTTCGCGAGGGATCGTATTTTTCGAGGTACGACAGCTGGCGACTCTGCTGGGGACTGGTTCACCCCTATGCAAGTTGAGCCTAGTCTAGGTTTCCACGCTTGTTTGGATGTTTGATTATGTGTTACTTGTTTATCGCTTTCTTTATTGCTTTACATTTTATATCCTTATTGTGGATCTTTGGTACTGGATTGATACTTTGATCAAAACAACTTGAGGGAAAGGCTCTATACCCGGGTCTATGAGTGTAAACATAAGTTAGCGAGGTTGTGTAGTATGGGCTCCCGAGAGAACCTCTCTCGTGGGTTGTCAATATGAAAACCTCACTCGGAGTAGATTTTAATGTAAATACTGACAACCGTCAAGCTCTTGGCGTGTGTGCTCAGTTGTTTTCGTTAAAGTCATCGACTCTGAGGACCTTTAGAACCTTTTGGTTAAAACATCGGTTGATGGTTGCGTAGTATTAGGGCACCAGGGTTCTCCCTCGCGTGGCTCAATACAAAAACCTCACTTGGAATAGACTTACTCAATGGAGTTGATTGACTGTCAAAATTGACACGTGCATCAAACAATTGAGGAAGGTCCATAACTCCAGGACTTTGTTCTAAACCCCGTGTCGACGATCACGTAGTATGGGGCACCAGGAGATTTCTCTCTTGTGTGGCTCGATATGAAGATCTCACCCAAACGAAATTCATATGGTGGAGTCAATCAACCATCATGTTGATGGCGTGTGTGATGAACAATCATGCGAATTGTTAACTTTGGTATCCTTAAACTGTAGATGTCACCTGGTGAGATCCTTGTGAGGAGAATAATCAAAGTATCGTCCATCTGTACCTCGGACTTATGAAATCCCGTAACTCTGGTCCTATGATCCTGGATCTTACATTTCATGTACATATCATTTCATATGCATTACATATCATTTTCCTAAAACAAAAGAGCTTACCCATCTTTTGTCCATATGAGAGTTGATTTCTCGACACTTGTATCAGACTTAAAGTAGCTTTAAAGACTATGGATCCGATGGAGCGAAGCCATGCTAATTTAAGAGGAGATGTAGACTCAATGAAGAAACAAGTGGAGCAAATTGTGGAGGCCATGATAGCTTTGGCAAAAAGAGAGGACAACATTCAACGAACGGCAGTTGGGGATTCTATTACACAAAAGTGTCACTTTGTCAGGAATGAGAATTCTTCATCAGTTGACGCCATGGAGTATCATAGCTTTTCAATCTCCGCGCCTAATCCCAAAGGGTCAAACTTGGTATTGAATGCTGAACAACCTCAAAATCCTGAGTTTGCTGAAAGATGTCGTGTGTTGGAAGAGAAACTTGAAGCCTTAAAAGGACATGATACTTTTGGTCTAAACGCTTCTGACTTATGTTTAGTGCCTGATGTGGTAATCCCTCCTAAATTCAAAATGCCAAAATATGAGAAGTATGAAGGAGATAGTTGTCCAAAGAATCATTTGGTGATGTTCGGTAGAAAAATGACCACTCATACTAAGAACGATAAATTGATGATTCACTGTTTCCAAGACAGTTTGAGTGGAGCATCATTGAACTGGTATACACAGCTACAAAGTAGCCACATCCAATCATGGATGGACTTGTCCAGTGCTTTCATGAAGCAGTATGACTACAACCTCGATATGGCTCCAGACCGCATGCAACTGCAAGGGTTATCTCAAGAAAGCGATGAACCATTCAGAAAGTATGCTCAAAGATGGAGAGGGTTAACTGCTCGTGTTCAACCACCAATCTTAGAGAAGGAGCTGGTTGGCTTATTTATGGATAGTTTGCAAAGTCCGTATATCGAAAGAATGATAGGCAGCTCTTTTCCCGGCTTTTCACAATTGGTGTCAGTTGGAAAACGAATTGAGATCTCAGACGTCCAGACTAGTGAAAGCGAATCAATTGTCAGTTCCCAAGAAACAGGGGAGGAAATTAATGCAGTTTGGGAAACTCTACAAGCTCCACCTCCAGTACCTTACCAACAGCACCCATGCAGAGGACCTCCTCAGTATCGACAACAAGTTGCACATCAAGAGCCAATGCAACAACCACGTACTCCCCAACGGCGTCCTTACTACGCTAAAAGACCAAAAAGACATTTTGATCAATTGTCGATGCTTCACAGTCACATACTTCCACGTTTGATTAATAATGGATTGGTAGAGCCAAGGAAGATAGATCCAGTGCCTCTTCCACATCGACCAAACTTTGATCCTAATGCTTATTGTGGCTTCCATGCCAACTAACCGGGACATTCAACTGATGATTGTCAACAATTCAAAAATAAAGTCCAGGATTTGATTGATTCCAAGGTAATCTCATTCACACCTCAGGGAGTTCAAATCCACAGTCAGGCGGGCTCATCAATCCATGTTATGGAAGAAGTTGCTGAGAGTACATGCGAAGATGGTTCTCAAACTGATTTTGAAGAGCAATTTTGAAGAGGCTTCTCAACATTAAATCAAAGCCCAGTTCCTCAACACTGGCAATATTTATCTCATATCATTGCTTTGCATTTGTATTTCCTTTTCTGTTTGGTGCTACTTGCTTTTAAGAACTGTTGTCTTTAATGGTAATATTAATGTAATGAACATGCATGTTTTGAACGAATCCATTCGTATTCACTCACATTTTCCCACTTATTGAAAAAAAATATAAAAATGCACTTTACCTCCTTTATCACACTGTTAGTAAATATTTGAGGGAGGATGACGAAAACAAGATACCCATAGTTGCTGATAACATGCTTTCGGAAAGAACCTTGCTGATGATGTACAGGCATTGTTTCAAATTCCCAAACACTGGAGAGATAAGGAGTTAATCCCTAGACAACCACTTCGAGCCTAGAAGTAGGAGTTTTTGTCGGATATTCGAAACCCTTATATTTAACCAGGGGCAGGGTAGTGTTCAGTTAACATGACTATGCATCCAAACTACAAGGCAAAACTTTCCAATTTGGAGATCCATCCATAACCAATGACTTGGCAGTCACAATCCTTCAAAAAAACAAAAATCAAAAAAAATAGAAGAGCCCGCTAAGCTGAACATCCAAATAGGCAACTTAGGCAAAAGTTAGGGCTATCCCGATGGACTAAAAATTTCAAGAAAACAGTCCATGCAAAAATTAGGAATCAAAATAAAAATAGTAGAAAGAGGTCATCAAAATCCTCGACAAAAACAAAATAAGTTGCAGTGACCATCTTATCCAAAACCAAAAGGGTTACTAACATCCCAGAAGAATGAATAAGGTGACTATCATTTCAAGAAAGTCTGGAACAATCATCTTCAACCATTACACCTTCAATCTCTCATAGGAGACAAATGTGTGCGTCATTTAACTGAACGTAAGGCTGGAGAACATCACGAAGTTGGGTGGGTACAAAAATACTTGAGCCTATATCCTTTGTTTCATAACCGTGAACCAGACCATGATACAACCCTCAAAAGACCTAATTGAAGTAGGGTTTATTCTGAAAGCATATCTCAACAAGGTTGCGTAAACTGACTCCTAAAAAGATTTGCTAATCTTCTCCTTGTTGTATCACAAATCACTAGCTAAATCAGCACATCGCTTGGACAATCGATCCATTCGTCACACACTATCACATCATTCAAATAAATGATTTTTCAAAACTCGCATGAATATTACATCAAAATTACCATTTATGTACAAATAAATTTTAATTGCAAGTCAGTACTTAGCGTCTAAAGAAATTCCAAACAAGGAAAAGTCAAAGATGAGCTTGAGAATTCATTGGCGTTGATTCGAATCAAGATCACTCCATATCAGGGGCAAGACTTTCAATGACTATGTGGACCTGAGAATGGTTGGTCGAAAATCAAATCTCCAAGCATTAGAACTAGACTATCCCAATTAGTAGCCTATCTGGGGCAAATAATTCATGATCACCTAATTCGGGGCAAGTCCTTCCAAAGACGCAGACAGGGGCAACTCTCCATGAGACCCAGATACTGAGGCAACGTGTAACATGTCAAATTAGGGTACAATCATTCTCGAGGCTTCAATTTGAAGAAGATTCCTTCAAAGTCCCCGCAGACTGGGGCAAGGCAGTTATAAAATGAGGCCATAGGGCTAAGCCAAAGCATAATCAACATGCATTGATTATGTCGCTACGCTCATTTGAAAGTCATCATAACATCTGTCAAAGAAGTTGAAGTTCTCCAAGCAACTTATAACTTCAACAATAGATCAAACTTGGGGACACCAAGAATGGTCGCATCCATCCTCCGATTAGAGCATCGTCGGATACCAAGTGTCGAGAAGTCAATACCCTTCACAACAATTCCTAAAAAGTCCACTATGGTGGCAACTACCAGAAAGCCAAAAGTCCAACTGTGCTTGGCACATCTCAAAAGTCCAACAGTGTTTGGCACAACTTAAAAAGTCCAAGTCCTCTTGGCATTTCTCACAATCCAATCCTTTTCAACTCTGTGTTGATAATATCTTTTCAACTCCGTGTTGATATCCAATCTTATTCAACTCTGTGTTGATATCTTTATCTATTCAACTCCGTGTTGATATCCAATCTTATTCAACTCTGTGTTGATATCTTTATCTATTCAACTCTTTGTTGATATCTTTATCTTTTCAACTCTGTGTTGATATCTATACCTTTTCAACTCTGTGTTGATATCTTTATCTTTTCAACTCTGTGTTGATATCTATACCTTTTCAACTCTGTGTTGATATCTATACCTTTTCAACTCTGTGTTGATATTGATACCTTTTCAACTCTGTGTTGATATTGATACCTTTTCAACCCCGTGTTGATACCTTCACATTTTCAACCCCGTGTTGATACCTTTCCTTTCTCAACTCCGTGTTGATACCTTTACCTTTTTCAACCCTGTGTTGATGATACCTTTGCAACTCTGTGTTGATATCTTTGCTTTCTAAACTCCGTGTTGATACCTTTATCTTTTTCAACCCTGTGTTAATGATACCTTTTCAACCCCGTGTTGATACCTTTGCTTTCTCAACCCTGAGTTGATACCTAGTGAGTTTTTTCACCCTTGCTTTCAAAAAACCACCAAGAAACCGAAAAGTCCACCCGTGGAGTGGCATCTTTCCAAAGTCCAATTTTCGTTGGCATCTACCAAAAACCTTATATCGAGCATATCCAATCATTTGCATTATCACATGCATGACATGCAACATTCTTGTCCGAAAACAAGAATGTCATCAAACACAATCATATTAATCATTAGCATATAACAAAGCATTTGCATAAGAATCATTTGTAATTTCATTTTCATAAGAATCATCGTGCATCATGCAATGTACGAGGGCACAGCTGAATAGCATAGCAGGATCCAGGACATGCATCTAGGATTTTCCTTTCTCAAAGTTGATGGTTTTCCTCTGAAAGGAGGTGATATCCCGCATACGATTACGAATTGTATTCCCCAGCAAATCATCCTTCAAACTTTATAGTTGAGGGTGATGTTGTCCACTATCTTCATTGCTCTCCAAGCAGAGAGTATTCTGAAAGACTGATCGAGATACTGCTTCGACATTCTTCGGAGAACCTTAATCGAAAAGGTACTGCTTCGCAAGACCCAAAGAATCTTATGTTCAGTAAAGATTTTGTTCTAGCATCACTGAAGATCCTTGAACATAAGGAACTGCTTCACATGTCTAGAAAGTCTTATACCATGGGAGAGAGATACTGCTCTAAATATCCCCAAAGAGCCTTTATTGTTAAGGTACTGCTTTTCCTGGATTAGAGAATCTCGTTGGATCAAAATACTGCTTTGGAATCCTACGAAGAACCTTAATCGAAAAGGTATTGCTTCGCAAGATCCGAAGAATCTCATGTTGTGTTTAAGATACTGTTCTAGTATCACTGAAGATCCTTAAATATAGGGAACTGCTTCACATCTAGAAAGTCTTGCACTATTTATTTGAGATATTGTTCTAGCGTCCACAAAAGATCCTTCATTGGTAGGGTACTGCTTTGGTGAGCTAGAGAATTTCATTGTTCGAGATACTGCTTTGGCCTCCTCCGAAGAACCTTAATCGAAAAGGTACTGCTTCGCATGACCCAAAGAATCACACGTTTTGTTAGGATCTTGTCCCCGAAGAAACCATAATGCATAAGGGACTGCCTCGTATGACTTGGAGAATTTTATTCATCGAATTGGGATGCTGCTTTGTTAATACAAAGAATCTCAGACATTTTGTACAATTTGCCAATTCTATCCTCATATCCCTTTCAGTTGTGTCGCATTTTCTTTCTTGTCGGACAAATTTTGGGGTCTTTTTATATCTAATCGACTTCCATCCTAAAAGATTGAACTCCATGCAGCAGTTCACTCCTTCAGGTTCAAGGCAATTAGATAGGGGCATCTGTCATACCCCAAATTTGTCCTACCCTTTCATATTTCTTTATTTCAAGCATCAAAACTTTTATGGTTCCTCTTTGGAGATGATCATTTGGCCTTTGGCCATGATTACCCAAGACTTGAGTGGTGTGTTGTTCTTAGTTTGATTGCACTCTTGCAATTGATGTTGAATCTAAATGGGGGGCTAAAGAAAGACGCGTTCTTACAGTTATTCATCCAAGACCTGTTTAGTTTTCAAGCCATAGAATGATTTGAAGCCTTGTCTCTATTTAATCTAACTTGTTTCAAGCTTACCCAATTAGTTCATGTTCTTAAGCCAAGGGTGAATTAAGATTGGTCTTACTCCATATAACCATTTTCTCTTTAAGTTAAGCTTAAAGCGCAAAGCTTGTGTTTAAGATGCAATTTAAATCCTTAATTGGCTTTAGGATATGAATTTGTCATTCTTCAAGGATCTCAAAGGATATGCCACGTGTTTTAAAGGCTATGGTCACATGAAGTACATGGATAATGATGATTTCAAAAGAAAAATACAAAGCTCAAATTTTAAGATTTATTTTATTCAAGAGGTGTTACAAGAAACATTGGTGCAAATCCTAAGTTCACTGAGTTTTAGATTGGTGCAAGAGTTAGATTCAAAATTCCTCATAGGAGCTGTAAAGGCAAAAATGCAAACGAAATTTGATTTCTAAGAAATGGGTACTCATATTACACCCACAGTGGCTTCAAAATGTTTACAATTCATTCAAGGTCATGAACAGTTACAAGTTTTCTTAAGGGAATCGTTCAAGTGAATTCTAAATAAAACCAAATGTTCACATTACCATTCAAGGCTACCACATGAATGGCAAGAAATTTAAAGGATAATTGGTCTTATTACAAGTTCATTGCTAAGTTAAGATGAAGGGAAATACTCAGATGTTCTAAGTGGTAAATTCAGCTACAAGTCTTCAAAAGTGGAACTGAAGTAGCAATTGGTGGCAGTTCTTAATCTTTTGATGCACTGTCGCAAAATTAGAGAAAATAGACTAGCATTGTTGAAGCTGGGAGCTTTAGGTTTGCTTCTTGAAACGGCAAGACGGGCTTTCTCAGTTGATGCCATGGAGCCAGCCGAAGGGATACTTTTGATTGTGGAAAGTTTGACTTTAGAAGCCTCACACAAGGTGCATTTACCGTTGCCAGTGAAGAAGCTTGGACAGGTGAACAAGCCAAGAAGATAGTTTTTATTATCTCATCCATTGGGGCTTAAGAAATCAAGCCAACAGCATAGGAACACAAAGATGGTGCTTGTTGGTTGACAGATCCCAGCTGAAGCTTTGTCCCCTTTTACAGCAGCTCCTTAGTTTTTTTTACCTACAGAATTATAGCTTCATAAGCATGAATCAAAGCAAATCCACGCCGTTTACTCCAAAACATCAGCCAAAACAAGAGCAGATACCTCAATAACATGCCAAATGATTGAAGGATCATGATAGTCTTGTGCTGACCTTGTTCAAAACAGGATACGTAACACCATCGATGGCCAACCTGTTAAAAAAAACATTTGGTCATAATTCAGGAATTACTGATAAAGCAGATGAAGAAAATATGGCAGACTTATCACGAGCAAAGCGAAGCAAGGGCAGAAGCAAATGATATCAATATCACAAGAGAACGGCGAAGACTGAAAAATACAAAGAAAAATAAAAAAATCCCAAGAACTTCAGGTTTCAATATTCATTATTCAGCATGAATACAAAGAGAATATGAGCTTAGTGCATTATCTTTAATTTGTGATTCCATGGCATATCCTAACACTTGTCCTCGACACGCAAATGATCATCAAAAAAACTGGAAATGGTTAGCGGAAGTCTTGGGTTGACCGCTACCCTGCAATATTCAGGAGTCAGGATGATCACAATGCCAAGGGATAGAACAACATGAGGCAAATAGATTGGCAGCAATGTCAATAATTTTGTTACAAATGACAGGAATTGTGAAGCAAAAGATTGAATTTCATGGCATGCATAAACAACATGGCCTCAACTTGATTATTTATCAAGGAATCCATTCAGAATCCAGAACGTGAATCTTACCGATCAAGCTTTGAAACTTGCTTGCCTTTGAGCCAATGTTGAAATGTTTCCATAAGCAGTCGGGTCATTATCATGAGCCAAATGTCATGCTGAGTTCTCTTCATAGAAGCCTGCATAAGAAAGCATAAAAAATGCCCAAGACATTGTCGCTCCCAAAGATTTGCATCCAGGTACAAGCGCGAACGGTCGGCGAAGGGAACAGTGAGAACACACAGCCGTGAACTCACTGGAGAATGAATAGAGTCGCCAGCTAGGCATTTTTATCCCGGAGGAAAGGAAATGCTGCATAGGCCTAGAAAAAAGATGGATAAGACGGTTGCGAACCAGAGAGACTGAGAAAGGGGGTTGGTTACAACCTGGGAAGGTATTAGCACCCAGATTGTCCGTCGTACTCGACGGGATCCACGCTTAAGAGATTTGTGTTTTAAAGGGGTAGTGTCAGTGCAATTTGTGTATAAAATAGCTGGAAAAGATGTACAGGTGTCAGTGTAGAGAAATGTGATGTGTACAAAGGTACAGTGTCAGTGTAAGGAGAGAGTATGCTCATGACCATGAGGCTTAAAGAATGAAGCTGGAAAGAGGGGGAATATACAGAGACTTTTGTTCGATAACTGTTAAGTTATGCCTACGTATCCTCTCGTGCAATGAGGAAGTCAGAACACCGTAGTTCGACCCAAAGAGACTGAAAGGTGAATTGACTTGTGAACTGCCTGCTTGCCTATGCTCAAGTGTGTGACCTGTCTGGCTCAGGTGCTTACTGTCTTGCATTAGACGGAAGAAGCAAGTTTTCGATTGTGAGTGAAGATGATGAGAAAAGAATCCCGAAGGAGACGATTATTGTTTGTTTTTGAGTTTTCAGTCTTTTATTGCTTTTTGAAGTTTGTCATAGGATAATGAGCTTAAGTCTAAACCAATGGGTTAGTAAACTCATCACATCTTCCCTCTGATTAGGGGTAATGAGAATACCTTAAGTGTGAAGTCAGATTCTCACACTTAATCACCTTTGGTGTAGGACTAAGATCATTAACCTACTTGTGATTATTTAGATGTTTTTGTGGTTTTTGTTTAGTGTTGAGTAATGAGGTTAAGCCATAATCAGGGATTAAACAGACTCATTACACCATCCTAAAAGAAGGATGATAGATGAGAATGTTTAAGCTGAGGAAAACTCCTCGACTTAATCCATGATTAGGGATTACACTCATGACAAAACAAGCCTTTGATTAAGTGGATTTTAGATTAATGATATGATGATGAAGTGTTTTTTTATGATTTGTAAGACAACTTGAGGGGGACTTGTCCATTAACACTAGGGTTAGTCCTTCTTAACCACTTAAGGAAGAATTAGAACCCTAATGCAAGGCCCAAGTTACAAGTGTAATGTCTTGATATTTATTAGATGAATTGATTAAGAGATTTAAACACCTTAAGGGTTTAATACTTAGGATTAAAGTTATACACTCCATCCTAAGAGAAGGATGCAGGCATAAGCTTAATCACAAAGTCTTAAAGCCTTTAGGGTTTAGTCCCTGATTATGAGATGAGAAAAGAGGACTCAAAGAGAGACACAAAGGCAAAAACTATGAGGGGACTAATCAAAACCCTAATTCATTGTCATGCTTGGATGATCCTATGGTTTGTGAGGTTTTCAAGAACAATCTTCAGAAGAACCACCAGGAAGCAGATGAACAGGATCAAGAGAAGCAAAGTGACTTGCTTCATTCAAGAAGTCAAGTCACTTGAAGAAAGAAAGTGGGAGAAGAAGAATGAGCAAGCTCAATCTCAAACACAAATAGAAATGCAGCAATGGATGCAAGAGAGATGAAAAGAAAAGGTATGAGAAGTGAAGGCAAATCCACTTCTCAAGTTACTTACCACCTGCAATGTTAGAAAGAAAATGCAATGCAATGCAAGATGAGATAAAATGATATGATGCTAAACCAAACCAGAAGCATGTACATGATGATTATGATGTTATGAGGTGCTGCAAACATGAGGCAAGACAATGGGGAGGTTCATACAAGATTATGAATGCAAATGATGCAAGTTAAGGAGCATGAACAAGCATGAAATGTTGTGAAGCATACAAGGCAAATGGCATGGCAAAGATGTAATGCAATGATCAATGATGCTTCATACATGTCTTAAGATGTCAAATGAATCATAAGAATGCACAAAATGCAATGGCAAGTCAACTTATGCAAAAGAATGCAAGAAGGATGCAAGAGAAAGCCCAAATTAGGGTTTATGAAACAAACATCAAACAAAAACCCAAAACAGAAGCAAACCTCATGATAAAAAATGGAAAATGGCACCCAAAGAAACCCTAGGCTTATGATGATCTACTGCCCAAAGGGGAGCTCTCAACTCTCAATCAAACTCAAGTTATGGATTTTCTAAGTTATTAGGGTTTTTTAGGGTTCTTAACAAAACAAATGTCAATCAAATTGAAAATGCAGGAACTATTCATGGCCTTTTTATCCTTGAAAATACATGCTAAACTCAACACAAAGCAAAAAGAATCAATGTCTCAACCTTCACCAAAAGGCAGAAATGAACTTTTGAACTTATGATCAAAATAATGCACAAAATATGATTTAATTCAATGAAAAATTCTTAAAATGCATCAAGATCAAAAAAGAAATTTGGTTTGAAGGTTGGATAATGTTTCTAAATGTCTTAGAACATTTCATGAATTTTTTTGTAATTTTTAAATACCTAAAAGTATTTTTAATCAATTAATTCCCATTAATCAATTAAAAATAATCTTTTAAATATTTAAAAAATACTTTTTTGATGATAAAAAATAAAATAAAAATATTTTTGTGTCATAAAAATTATTGAAACTCTTAAGAAAAAGTTTCATAATTTTTATGAATTTTTTACTATTTTAAATTAATTGTACAATTTAATTGAAATGAAAATGAATAAAAATTAAAAGAAAATGAAAGTCAGAGGAATGGAGGGCCAGGATGAGCCTAAGATTTAAATGTGTTGACTGGCGCGCGATCTTGTGGCCAGGAATGCATCTGAGCTAATTACAATTAATTAAAATTTAACACGTGGATTAGGGTTAATGAAGGGATCTGGGCCATCCAAAAGGGAGGGAAGTCAACAATGTCAACGCATCTGAGGGCTCACATTCAAACTAACATTAATGACTGGGATTATGCCCTAATCACATTCAGGTGGCCGGAGAAGACTTCCGGTCGTCTTCTCCGGCCAGAAGCTCACCTGAAAATTTCAAACTTCCTAAAAACGTAGCAAAAATGAAATCTAAGACCAGGGAAATGCTCTTCTCATCCTCACGAACCAAACCCCTAACCTAAAACAAATTTATCTTCCCTAAATCAACTGAATCGAAGAGAACAATTTTTAGGTCACGCAAGCTTCAGAGTTCGATTAAATACTCAAAACACAACCATTTCAAAAACTAAAGACATCAGAATGATCAGGAGAACATGAGGAACAACTTAAGAACTTAAAAAATGCTTTCTGGAAAAAATGTTCTTGAGCTACCTGAGACTTGAAGCTTTCAGTTTAGGAACCTTCTGGCCACCTTTCTTTGTGCAAACCACTCCACTTGATCCCCCAAAGATGCTTGAATGCTCAAAATGAGTTTGTGTTGGCTGGAGAAGGAGATTCGAATGGAACTGCTTCAAGCTCAGTCAACAATGGCTATGGTATTTCAGGCACATTCAGGTCATGGTGAGTGATTGTTTGTGAGTCTGAGGATGAATGGAGAAGGTCTATGGTGTTTGTTTTTGTGTTTGTGAGCTATGGTGATAGTTTCAAGTGAAACTGCAAACTGAGGTGAGAGATGGCAGTGAGAGTTTCTGGCTGTTTCAGGCTTGGGCTTTGGGTGGTTTTTTTTCTATGAAGAGTGCTGAGTTGAATGATGAAGGTAGTTGAAGTGTTTGCTTGCTGTGTGAAGGGATTCGAAGCAAGTTGCAAAATGGGAGGTTTTTGTGTAAGTTGTGAATGAGGATCCTTCAGCCTTTGTTCTTGTTATGTTTAGCTTGCAAATTGTCCACATAACTCTCTCTCATTGGTCAGTTGATGTGACTTGTGCTTTTTTGATTGGTAAGTTACCTTTTGCAAAAAGTCAAAAATTGTGTAAGACAAGCATGGTGAAGTGCTAGCTTGGTACAAGGCCTAGGGGCTGCGCAGCATGGGGGAGGTGAGTGAGCCAGCAAGGTCAGCATCCAAGTTCACAAGTTGTAAGAAGTGATCATGAGTGTTTTGCAAGTTGGTTGGCTTATGTTTCACATGTGATCCTTTGCATAACCAAACATGAAACCTTGGGCAAACTTAGTTCAAATCTGATTTTTGTAACTTAGAGAATGCTTACATGCTGGTTTGAGATGAACTAGAGGTCACTTAATGCATTGATTCAAGGTTTTGCAAAATTTCCACTTAGTGCACATCTTGAAAATAAGTGATTTTTGCCAACTTTGCATTGCCATAACTTTTGATCCAAGAAGAGTTTGATCATGTTCTTGTACTTTTTGAAAAGGGAAAGATGAGATCTACAACTTTCATGACCAAAGTTTTTTCATTTGAAGCCTTTTTGGATCATGAATCAAGGCTTGAAAAATGACCTAAAATGGTGCATTCTTGAAAAGTCAACTATGCCCAAAAAAGTCAACATTTGCAAAAACCCTAAATTCTTGATTTTTATGAACTTCAACCCTCTCCTATGATCAAATAAAGATCATATACACTCAAAATGATGAAGATCACCCATTGGTTGGGTCATTGGGGGCCTCAGATACCCTGATTTTGCACTGACTTGTCTGAGAAGTCAACTCTTGATCAGATGACTTCCCCATGGAATTTCTTCATGAAAATTGATATGCATACTCCCTATACCATATAGAGACCAATGGAAACAAGAATGACCAAAAATTTTGGGGTTATGGCCTCTGAAACCAAAACCCTAATTTTCAGTCAACTGTGTAGTTCAAGCTGGCCCTCCATCCACTCAAACCCTAGTTCTTGTGATTCTTCTGCATTTTTGACTTTGAGGAGATGAAATATGATGTAAGAACACACATGGACCCCTTTGAGTTGATTGGTGGCCTTTGGAGTGGCTCAAGATGCTTTGGGATTGCTCAGATCACAAACCCTAGGTGCAGATGCCTTAGAAGCTATGCAGTGAATCAAAAAAATGAGATGTGAGATGATATGATTGTATTTATGCATATGAGGATGATCACAAGCCATGGTGTGAATGGGTGAGGGCAAATTTGGGGTGTTTACAGCTGCCCCTATTCAAGCATGAGTTAGCTGTGCAGGATGTAAGCGACGGCTTAGCAGGCCAAACAAGATAACTTGTGGTTGAATACCAAAGACAGTCCAAAATTTGCACTCACAGAATGAAAAAGAAAAGGGATATAGATTGTAAGAGCAAAACAAAGTATATCGTAAAGTATGGGCGACGGAGGACGACCGTCGAGCAGAGGACGACTGCTGGGTAAAGTGGTATGTGAAGCAAAGCGATGACGGGGACGGCCGACATGCTGGGACAAATGCAGGAAAATAAAGCAATGACGGGGACGGCCGACATGCTGGGGATAAAAAGGTAAGGCTAAGACGGGGACGGCCGACTAGCTGGGGAAAAACAAGTAAAGCTAAGACGGGGACGGCCGACTAGCTGGGGAAAAACAAATAAAGCTAAGACGGGGACGGCCGACTAGCTGGGGAAAATAGGATATTATGATGGGGACGGCCATCAAGATAAAGCTGCGAAGTTCTCTGGGGATTAATGAAACACGACGGGGACGGCCGTCAAGTTCATAAAGGTCAAGTAACCAACGATGGGGACGGCCATCGGGCTAAAAAGGGAAAGGGACCACGACGGGGACGGCCATCGGGTTAAAGAATAAATGAGAAAAACAGATGATGGGGTACGGCCATCAAAGGCGAAGGACGATCACCTAGCAGGGGACGGCTGCTCTGTTGGGGATAAAAGAAATATGATGGGGACGGCCATCAAAGGTGGAGGACGACCACCTGGCAGGGTACGGCTGCCGAAAATATCAACGATGGGGACGGCCATCGGATAGATAAGGTCAACGATGGGGACGGCCATCGGACGAGCAAGATGGAGGACGACCATCAAGAAGTGGAGGACGACCACTTAGCAGGGGACGGCTGCTCTCGGGGTTTATCATAACACAGGACGAATGTCAGATAACCAAAATCAACAATGGGGACGGCCATTGGATAAAGTTGATGAAGGACGATCATCAAGAGGGGGAGGACGACCACCTAGCAGGGGACGGCTGCTAAAATCAACGATGGGGACGGCCATCGGATGAGCATGATGAAGGACGACCATCAAGAAGTGGAGGACGACCACTCAGCAGGGGACGGCTGCTCTCAGAGTTATCATAACACAGGACGAGTGTTAAATAAAAAGGAAATTTGTTGGTGATCTACTGGGGAGGTAGTAAACGCGGACGAGCGTTTACATCCAGGAAACAAAAGGTATAAGCATTTGGTATTGTGTATAGATTAAAGATGCGGACGAGCATCCTTAAGACTATGATACGGACGAGTATCACGTAGAAACAAACTGACACATGTTCTGAGATGATGATACGGACGAGTATCAACTGGTTAACAAAGAACACGGACGAGTGTTGCATCTGAAAGGACCCTTCTGGGGAATAGTAGACACGGACGAGCATCTATATTCAAGAAGACACAAGTGTTTGACACAGTGTATGGATTAAAGATGCGGACAAGCATCCCTAAGACTATGATACGGACGAGTATCACGTAGCAACAAACACTAGACGCAATGTTCTGAGATGATGGTACGGACGAGTACCAACTGGTTAACAAAGAACAAGGACTACTGTCGAATCTGTGGGGATATAAGTGATGATGTATACAAGATACGGACGAGTATCTGTATAAGTGTACCATGAGTAGTGAGTATTGTATTAATGAGTGTTTATCTGCTGGGGAGAGTGACACGGGCGGGTGTCAAAAGAGAAAAGTATAATATTAACAAGTGTACGGGTCGATGAAAGTGTACGCGACTGCGCTGGGGATATGACACGGACGGGCGTCAAGAAAGGTGTATATAAGGGTATATGTGAGTGCAAAGAGGGTGTCTTTGGCTTTCTGCTGGTGATTTGACACGGACGGGTGTCATGAAGTACCTGTAATACGGGTGATCTTGTTTGTAAAGTGTATTCAGGCAACCTGTTTGGGGAAGTGATGACACGGGCGGGTGTCAGAAATATATACTGGTGTTTGGTGATTGGAGAGGCAACTGCTTTCGTTGGGACTCTGATGGGGATTTTTGTATAATGACGATGAACTGTTCGTTATTCACAAGTATTACTTCAGAACATGGCTTATGATTATGCTATGTATTTGATTTTTGCCGTAATGCTCCGTATTAGACGGAATGCTACGCTCTGAGGGGATATTATGATGCAAATGCTATGATTATGCAAAGATACCACACTGGGATTCGGATCCCGTCACTGCGAAGATCTCTGGTTGATTTGTTGGAAATGGACGTCCCAACTGGGTATGAGATCACTGGTAGATCCAATGATGTATCTGCTCGGGGATATATGTCACTGGTTGACATGTCCTTGATAAAACGGGACCCAGCTGGGGTTTGCAGAAGCTTTCTGTACTCTGTTGTGACTTCTTCGTGCCTTGCTCTTCTGGATAGAGGCTGAAGCTCTGTGGGGAGATGATTCCCTGATTTCTGCACTCTGCTGAGGAATAATAGCAACTCGGCTGGGGGAGTGAGAGGCAACTCAGCTGGGGAGGTGAGAGACAACTATAGCATCCTGTTTGTTGATTTGACAACTTTGCTGGGGAAGGCAATGGGGAGCTACTCAGCTGGGGAAAGAGCATTTCAGATGCTGAGATTGAGTGTATGCTGATTCGGCAGCTCTGCTGGGGAAATGGGCACCTTCTAGTGCCATGTGGAAGATAGACCAAGTTGATAATGATTCGCCTACCTGCTGAGACGTAACCTGCATGCCCCAGGTTGCGTCCTGGATACCTGCAATCCTGCAAAGATAATGGAACGTACAAAAGGTCCCGAGGTATCCCTTACTGGATTCCGTCATAGGAGTTAAGTACTTTCGAGAATAATCACATTCCCTGTAAGCATGTGTTTTTTTATTTTAGAGAAAGGCATCTGTACTTATGCCATTGTATTTTTAGAGATATCAGACAACTCTTTGCAAAACATAAATGTAAAAACGAAACATGACTGAAAAATCTGATTTTATTAATTCATGTGCCCTGAATTGGCAAGATACAGTCAAAGAAACATATCTCCTGAAATGAGGAGATTGTTACAAATTGAGAAACAAAGTGTTGGCAGTGTTGATGACGCTTTGAGAAGCTTCCTCTCCTGCTATGACTCGTATGACAATGACGTTCTTCTCGTCTTGCTTTCCGGAGAGAGTTGATTCTGATTGAAGCTTGATCCTTTGAAGCTTACCAAGTTGTAGGTGATACAGACGAACTCAGAATGCAGTTGTTCGCTCATTCCCTTATTTTGCATGGATCGCCCTTTCGGGTTTTCAATCCATCGGGATACCCATTTTTGCCTGAGTTGTCCAATGCGGCTTTTCAACTCAGCGGGTGTACATTTTTATTCATTTTCCCTTACTTTTGCCCGAGTCTTTTATTCTGTTTTTGACTCGCCGGGATGCCCTATTTTTGCCTGGACTTACATTCTGTTTTTATGTCCAGCGGGTCATTTTATGCGAAGTATTTTTTAACTGCATCTGAATTCACAGGGGACGGGAAATCTTCACCATCCATGGTGCTGAGCATCAGTGCTCCACCAGAGAAAACTTTCTTTACAACAAAAGGTCCTTCATAATTTGGAGTCCATTTGCCCCTGTGGTCTGTATGAGGAGGGAGGATTCTTTTCAGCACAAGATCTCCCACTTGGTACTCTCGGTGCCTGACTTTCTGATCGAAGGCCTTCTTCATTCTCTTCTGATATAACTGCCCAAGACAGATTGCAGCCAATCTTTTCTCTTCGATCAGACTCAGTTGTTCGTATCGGGACCTAACCCATTCTGCTTCACTCAGTTTAACATCCATCAATACCCGTAGAGAGGGTAGTTCAACTTCAACAGGTAGGACTGCCTCCATTCCATATACAAGCTGATACGGTGTTGCCCCAGTGGATGTCCTGATTGATGTGCGGTACCCATGTAAGGCAAATGGTAGCATTTCGTGCCAGTCTCTGTAGGTGACTACCATCTTTTGCACAATCTTCTTGATGTTCTTATTTGCCGCCTCAACAGCACCATTCATCTTTGGCCTGTAAGGAGAAGAATTGTGATGTTGGATCTTGAAGTCCCGGCATAGCTCTGCCATCATTTTGTTGTTTAGGTTGGAACCATTATCAGTAATGATTCGCTCGGGCACTCCATACCGACAGATGATATCTCTTTTTAGGAATCGGGCTACCACTTGCCTTGTGACATTTGCATATGAGGCTGCTTCAACCCACTTCGTGAAATAATCGATGGCGACCAGGATAAATCTGTGGCCGTTTGAAGCAGTTGGCTCAATCTTGCCAATCATATCAATGCCCCACATGGCAAAGGGCCATGGTGAAGACATGATGTTCAAAGGATTCGGAGGCACGTGCACTTTATCTGCGTAGATCTGGCATTTGTGACATTTCCTGGCATAGGCACAACAGTCTGCATCCATTGTGATCCAATAATAGCCTGATCTTAACAACTTCTTAGCCATGGCATGCCCTCCAGCATGGGTACCAAAAGAGCCTTCATGCACTTCATGCATCAGTAGATCTGCCTCCGTCTTGTCAACACATCTGAGGAGTACCATGTCAAAGTTCCTCTTGTATAAAGATCCATCAGTATTCAGAAAGAAACTCCCAGCAAGCCTTCTTAAAGTCTTCTTATCATTGGAAGATGCCCCAGGTGGGTATGTCTGATCCTCCAAGAAGCACTTAATGTCATGGAACCAAGGCTTATTGTCCTTGACAATATCTGTTGCAAATACGTATGCTGGTCTATCGAGTCTGGACACTGGTATCTGAGGTACAAAGTTAGCAGCTTG
This sequence comes from Lathyrus aphaca, assembly GCA_963966055.1. NCBI lineage: Eukaryota > Viridiplantae > Streptophyta > Magnoliopsida > Fabales > Fabaceae > Lathyrus > Lathyrus aphaca. The sequence continues at coordinate 492,059,909 of OZ014521.1, forward strand.
AACTTTGATCATGGATGAAATGGTAGCAAGAGCATCTGCAAACTGATTCTCGTCCCGAGGGATATACTCAAGCTTGACTGTTGTGAAGAAAGTCAGTAACCTCCTTGTATAATCCCTGTAAGGTATCAGATGATCTTGGTGGGTGTACCATTTCCCGTTGGTTTGATTGACTACCAGAGCTGAATCTCCGAATACGGTCAATGTCTTGATCCTGAGGTCAATGGCTTCCTCAAGACCCATAATGCAAGCTTCGTATTAAGCTTCGTTGTTAGTGCAGTTGAAAGTGAGTTTTGCCGAGAAAGGCATGTGAACTCCTTTAGGTGTAATGAGTACTGCACCAACACCACGGCCATTCATGTTAACAGCCCCATCAAACATCATGGTCCATTCTTCCTCCGGGTCAGGCCCTTCAGTGTGAACAGGCTCTTCGTGATCTTTTGCTTTAATGAACATGATGTCTTCATCAGGGAAGTCAAATCTCATAAGCTGGTAGTCATCAATGGGTTGCTCAGCAAGATATTCAGATAGTACACTGCCCTTGATGGCTTTCTGAGATGTGTACTGTATGTCGTATTCTGTGAGAATCATCTGCCATCTTGCAACCCGTCCGGTAAGAGCTGGCTTCTCGAAAATGTACTTAACTGGATCCATCTTTGAGATTAATAAGGTAGTGTGGGTCAACATATACTGCCTCAGTCGGCGAGCAGCCCACGCTAAAGCACAGCAAGTTTTCTCGAGCAGTGAATAACGCTGTTCACAGTCGGTAAACTTTTTGCTTAGGTAGTAAATCGCATACTCTTTTCGACCAGACTCGTCATGCTGGCCCAGCACACACCCCATTGACTCTTCTAATACTGTCAAGTACATGATCAGAGGTCTTCCTTCAACTGGAGGCATGAGGATTGGAGGTTCTTGCAGATATTCTTTGATCTTGTCAAAAGCCCTTTGGCAATCTTCGTTCCACCTGACCGTTTGTTCCTTTCTTAACAGCTTGAACAAGGGCTCGCAGGTTGCTGTGAGGTGAGATATGAACCGTGAAATGTAGTTCAATCTACCCAAGAACCCTCGAACTTCTTTCTCAGTTTTCGGTGCAGGCATCTCTTGGATGGCTTTGACTTTATCAGGGTCAACCTCAATCCCTTTCTCGCTTACAATAAAGCCCAGCAGTTTACCGGATCGCACCCCGAATGTGCATTTGTTGGGGTTCAGCTTCAGTTGATACTTTCTCAGACGCTTGAACAACTTCAGCAGATTCACCAGGTGATCTTCTTCTGTAAGGGACTTGGCGATCATGTCATCCACATAACATTCTATTTCTTTATGGATCATATCATGGAATAATGTCACCATAGCCCGTTGATATGTGGCACCAGCGTTCTTCAATCCGAATGGCATCACTTTGTAACAGAACGTGCCCCAAGGTGTGATGAATGTTGTCTTCTCCATGTCTTCAGGCGACATCTTGATCTGATTGTATCCCGAAAATCCATCCATGAAGGAGAATACCGAGAACTGAGCCGTGTTATCCACCAATACATCAATGTGAGGTAATGGGAAGTCATCTTTCGGGCTGGCTCTGTTCAGATCCCGGTAGTCAACACACATTCTTACTTTGCCGTCCTTCTTTGGCACAGGTACTATGTTAGCAACCCACGGCGGGTAACTTGTCACAGCAAGGAATCCGGCATCCCATTGCTTTTGTACCTCCTCTTTGATCTTCATAGCCATGTCTGGACGAGTACGGCGCAGCTTTTGTTTGACTGGAGGGCACTCTTCTCTCAAAGGCAACTTGTGCACAACAATATCGGTATCCAACCCTGGCATGTCTTGATACGACCAAGCAAACACATCCACATACTCTTGAAGTAGATCTATCAGTTGCTTCTTCACTGAGTCTTGCAGGCAGGCCCCGATCTTGACTTCTTTCACATTTTCCTCTGTACCAAGATTGATCACTTCAACCTCCTCCTGGTGAGGGGTAATGACCCTTTCCTCTTGTCTTAACAACCTGGCTAGTTCTTCAGGAAGCTCGTATTCTTCTTCAACCCCTTCTTCAGCTTGATTGATCGGATTGTCAAAGTCATACGATGTCATAGCCGTGCTGTTGTTGGTGCTGTCAGGAAGGCACTCTCTGCAAGGGTTTAATTGGTTCATTTTAGTGATCTGATTTTAGTCTTATTTAGAAAAGTGAAATGAAGTTGTCATTTTGAAAAACACTGCCATTTATTTTTGTACAAAAAGAAAAATGGAAAAACAGTGAACATAAAAGAAAAAGACTTGTTTGCAAAAAGATCGTCTGATATTTCATTACTTTAATCTCGTTTGCACAAAAGTACAGATGGCCCTGATTACAAAATGAGTCTTGTCATCTTGGGCAAGATGCAAGACTTTGATGCATGCTTATAAAAAATACAGGAAATAATAATTACTCTGCTCGAGTAACACTTATAATTCCCTGGGAAGACCAGTTCGAGACACTGCTCCCCGGGGTCTTCGGACGAATCCAATTCTCCAGGTTGCGCTCCTCTTCCAGCTCGTCTTCCAGACAGTTGATAGCATCGGGGGTAAGCATTCCCCCACTGACAAAACCAGGCTCTCCAGCAGCCTTCACTTGATGTTGAGTTGGTCTGTAACCCAACCCAAATTTGTCCTTCTTCTCTTCCACAGCTAAAACCTTGCCCCAGCCTAGGGCAGTTCCTTCTTCAACAACCTTCCGGGCTTGTTGGTATGACGACATTGGAGTACCAGATACAGCAGATGCCTCATTCACATTCAAAGCTTCAAAACCCTGGCTCATTGTCTCATGGATCTCTCCATCCATCTCAATGTATTTATAAGTAGCCAGATGGCTAACAAAAATGTCCTCCTCCCCACAGATTGTGACAACTTGACCTTCCCACTCAAATTTTAACTTTTGGTGAAGGGTAGACGTTATTGCGCCGGCGGCGTGAATCCAGGGTCTACCCAACAAACAGCTGTAGGCGGGCTGAATGTCCATCACATAAAAGATAGTTTTAAAGGTCTGTGGGCCAATTGTCACAGGCAGCTCAATCTCTCCCAGAACCGATCTCTTCGAGCCATCAAAAGCTCTAACCACCAGGTTGCTGGGTCTCAATGCCAGTCCATCATATTCAAGCTTCACCAGAGCCTTCTTTGGTAAGACATTCAGGGATGACCCTGTGTCCACCAGCACATGTGAAAGGACAGCTCCTTTGCATTCCATGGTTATGTGCAAGGCTTTGTTGTGATTGCGGCCATCCACTGTCAGGTCAGAATTGGTAAACCCTAGCCCATTGCTAGCAGTAACATTTCCAACAACGGTTTCCAATTGGTTGACAGTAATCTCCTCGGGCACGTAAGCTGCGTGCAGTACTTTCAGTAGTGCATTCCGATGGGCTTCGGAGCACATAAGCAGAGAGAGGATGGAGATTTTGGATGGCGTCTGGTGAAGTTGATCCACAATTTTGTAATCACTCTTTTTGATGATCCTCATAAACTCATCAACTTCCTGATCGAATGGAGTCTTCAGGGCTTCTTGGGCCGCTGGATCTTCCTGCACCGGGCCTTTTCCTTTTGCCTTGGCAGCAGCTTCTGCTTCGGCAGTAGGTTTTTGAACTTGTGAGGCGAAGAGACGTCCGCTTCGAGTGAAGCCTCCGCCTCCCCCCACATTATCTACTTGTGGTGCAGGTGTTGTTGTTTCCAGAGTGATTCTTTTCCCTTCACAGTACACGTCAGAGCCATAGTGCCAAGGGATGGCCCTATTGCTTTCGTATGGTATTGGTCCAGGCACCGTGACAGTGACTGGACTGATTGCTGCTGCTGAAGGGACTGTTATTGTTTGTGGATCATAAAAGATTGTAACTGGTGCTCTAGTGGGAGCAGCATCTTCTGAATGGTAGGCGGAGTTATTTTCTGGATCGTAGAATATGGTAACTGTGGAGACATCTTCATGATTGTTTGCTGGAGTTGTAGGAGGTACCGTTGGAAGGACTGTTGTTGTTGTTGATGGAGAGTCGAAATGGAATGAAGCTGAAGTTGTAGCAGGAGAAACTGTTGTAAACTGATCATCTGGTAGGACAGATGGAGTACTTGCTGATGCTGCTGATGAATTATCGGGAACAATTGTTGTTGCATTTGTAGGGGGATCTGAAACCGTTGTCGATGAAGTTGCTGGATTTGCCGGAAATGATGTAGTGATCTGTAGCAGGCCATTCTGAATAAGGCTGTCAATGCCATTCCTTAAATCTTCACACCCATTCCATGAGATATTGCAGTATGGACACCCTAGTTCACACCCTGGAAATATATTGTTTTCACGGAGTTGAGCTTTGATTTCCACCAATGGTGTCCTGATCTGATCCACACTTGTTATTAAATAAGACGGTTGGTCTTCTTCAATAGCATTAATTCGAGGACCACCATGGTTTGGCATAGGGTTTTTATTGACATTGGGCGGAGGTGCAAAGTTCAGAGCCTTGGAGTCTACCAAATCTTGTACCTTCATATGCAGAGCTCTGCATTTTTCTGTACTGTGACCAGGTGCGTTCGAGTGGAAAGCACACCTAGCATTGGAGTCATAGTTCCTTGGTAGACTGTTGGGATCCGGAGGTGCCAACGTTCTTAGCTCAACCAGGTTGAGTTTCAGAAGTTGTGGCAGCAAGGCAGCATATGGCATTGGGATCGGGTCGATCACTCGGTTAGCTTGGGATGGCCTTTGTTGGAATGGCCTCTGTTGATTGTTGTTGTTGGAGTTGTTGTTGTTGTAGTTTCTTGGAGGATATTGATTCTGCTGATGATACTGAGGTTGTTGTTGGAAATTTTGTTGAGGGGGTTGATAGACCGGCTGAGGATGAGCTGTAGCAGGGATTGTGACTGCTGCTATTGTTCTGGGAACATAATGGGGCCTGCCCCTGTTGGTGTGAATGGCGTTGGTCTCGCCAGTTCTTCTCGGGCCTGCAAAAGGCTTTCTTGTACCACCGGACGAGCTTGCACCATTATCAGATATTTTGCCCATTTTCAACAGGCTTTCAATTCTCTCCCCAGCTATGACAACATCTGCGAAGCTGGTGGAAGAGAAAGCAGCCAACCTGTCAATATAGGTTCCCTGCAGAGTGTTCATAAACATGTCTGCCATTTCTCTCTCAGACATAGGGGGTTGAACAGCAGCAACCAATTGCCTCCACCTTTGGGCATATTCCCGGAAACTTTCCCTTGACCACTGTGACATTCCCATTAGGAGGGTCCTGTTAGGTGCCATGTCTAAATTGTATTGATACTGTCGGATGAAGGCTTCTGCCAGGTCCTTCCAGCATCTTACAGTTGCCCTTGTCAAGTGGGAATACCATTCCCTCGATGCTCCTGTCAAACTGTCTTCGAAGTAGAACATCCAAAGCTTCTCATCCATTGTATAAGCTTTTAATCTTCCGAGAAAAGATTGCAGATGAGTTCGGGGACAGGAAGTCCCATTATACTTTTTGAAACATGGGGGCTTGAACTTGTGGGGAATCCTAACCCCGTCTACCAGCCCCATGTCCATGACGTCGAAGCCCAAAGAGTTCTGAGATTCTAGGGACCTCAACTTCTCAGCTATTTCTTCCAATCTCCTATCATAAGTTTCCTCTCCGGCACCCATTACTGTATACTGGTCCTCCTGAGGATCTTCTTGAAGTACTCTGGCTGCTGTAGCTGTTCCTTGGATGTTGGCAGGAATGTTAATCTCAGGATGTAGATGTGGACCAAACACAGGGGGATTCACATGTGGTTGCACCCTTTCATTGTTACTGGTGCCTGCAGTTCCTACATGAGGCTCCTCTGGATTTTGCCTCTCAACCATAGCCCTCAGTCTCTCCTGGCTCTGAGCCATGTTGTTCATAACCTCCATGAACTGCGTCATCTGTGTTCTCATCTCCAATCTTTCATTGGCTAGCTGATTTCTGACATCAGCAAGATCTTGTTGAACTTGATCCATCTGAATTCCCGGAAGGTTGTTTCTAGTTGGGTACCTGTGTGGCCTGTTGAGAGGAAATACCCGGCGGCGAGCAATAATTCCTGAACATCACAACAGAGGTTAGCAACAATAAAACAAAAACCTACAAAACAAACAAAAGGGTTAGCATGCAATGCAATTATGCTTATTTGTTCTCAAGGTATCCGGTTTGGTCTTCGGTTTTGACCCTTCCAGACCCTTGAAGATGATGCTGTTGAAGTTGCTTTTGATGTGAGCCCAGATAGAAACCAACACAAATATATTACAAAGGTGAAATAATACAATTTGTTCATTTTACAACACAAACCCTCAAAGGGGCCAAAATACATTAAAAAAAACAAAAGGAACAACAACAAGCAAATGATCAAACTCCAAGGCCAAACTCATCCTCACGAACTTCCTTGAGAAGTGCTTCGGTCACAGGATCAGCCGGACGCTCCGTGAGACTTCTGATGAGAAGGTTTCTTGTTGCAACAGCTGCAGTCAATTTCTTGCTCTGACTTTGGTCCTTAGACCTCTTCAATCCTGCTTTGATTTTCAGCTCTGATATTTCTTCCTGGGCTGCTGCCAGGGCCTTTTCCATCTGCTCCATCTTGTCCTGAACTCTCTTGTCTTCTAGAGTACGGGCCTCAGTGATCCGGACCCACCTGGCCTGACTCTCTTTCAAATACAAGTCTGTTCTCGCTCTCTGAAACTGGGCTTCTTTACAAGCATTCTTCAGAATCTGCTCACCAGCCTTGGACTTATTGATATAATCTCCAGACTTTTCAATCTTAGTCAAGTGTTCCACCCTCAGCTTCTCCAATCTTTCAATCTCCCTCACACCTTCACTCCTCTCCCGGAGGGTCTTCTGCAAGGCTTGGGATAACTTCTCATTCCTTTCCTTCAGGCTTTCAAACTCCTCCAAACTGATAGTGGCAGGGGGTGGTGCTGAAGATGACTCAGGCATGTCTTCTATGGTAAAGGGCATTCCAGAGAATTGGGCCCTAGCATGGGACTACTCATAATATTGGACTGATGCCACATTATTGCACTTCCCCAGAATGGTGATTCCCTTGGTTTGAACATGATCCCAGGCCCAGGCAGCCTGCCTAACAACAGCCAAACTAATCTTGTTCTCACAGTAGAGGGTCTCAGCCAAATCTTGTTCCCTAGGAGTATGAACCAGTGCATAGCCCAATTGTCTCCTGAACAGCAGAGGGTTGTAGTTGATACTTCCCTTAACTCCTATCAAAGGCACATTGGGAAAGTGCCCACAGCTGGTGATCATGTCTCTGCCCTTGGTGCTCTGAGCACACCATCTGATGTCTGCTGAAGTTAGGACAGTGAGTCTCTTAGCCCAGTTGCTTTGCTGATGAGGATTAAGAAATGCATCTGTCCTGGGTAGATGCCTGAGGAGCCAAGCATGGAATAATGGAGCACAAATCCTCACTAACCTTCCCCGCTGCTTCTCATTTCTCTGATGGACTGAGTAATAGAGATCACCCAGTAAAGTTGGCACAGGGTTCTTCAGGATGAACAAGTGGATTGCATTCTTGCTGATGAATCGAGGCTCATCTGCAAACAGCACAATTCCATACACACTTAAGGCCAACAGAGCACAAACAGTTTTCCACTCTCCCAGGGAGGCCTTCAAACTAGCTTGAGAAATCAGGAAGTCCAGGTGAAATCCAAGGATCCCAGCTTTAGAGGTCAAGTGTTGTTCAATCAATACAGGTTCCAGGTGCAAAGCTTTTGCTATCTCTCCATTGCTGGGAAAGACCATTTCAGGGTTGAAAGGGATTTCCCTCCTGATAGGCAAACCAACCAAATATGAGTATTCTTCCAAAAGAGGACCCAACTGAAAGTCTTGAAAGGTGAAACATCTCAATGGGGGATCATAGAACTGAATGCAGGTGTGGATGAGGCTCCTCTGAGATGGATCCATATCCATAACCATGTCCAGTATATCCCCATAATGCTCTCTGAACAAAGGAATGTGATCTGGAGTGATCAGGGTTTGGATCCTTCTGATGTCTGATAAGTCTGGTTGGAAGAAATGATAGGTGATGTTGCTTTTCTTTGGAGCCATGATGCTGAGGACTGAGTAGAGTGCTGATGAAGATGCTGAAAGAATGAGCCACTGATTGGCTGGTGCAAGTAACTGAAGTATGGCTGACAAACTGAAGCAAGTGCTGGTGTAGACAGGTCAATGATGCAGATGGGGTCAAAACCAAAACCAGAGATGAGAGTGGATACCCTGAAACACAAATAAGCACATGTTAATATGATGCAATGAGTATGTATGCAAATGAAATGCAAGGGTTTGTGACTGAGCTGGATCTGATTAACTGCCTTGGTATAGATCCATGTGTGTTCAAGAATTCCAGATGGAGGTCTATAAATCCAGTAACCAGGGTGGGGGACTCAAATAAAGAGCCACAAGTCTAGGGTTCAGAATCACAAGAACTATCCAACATGGAGTATTCTTAACAAAGTCAAAGTAACAGGGTATTCTGAGGTCAAGGTACCTGCAAACCTGTAAACAGCCCAACCCCCTCACAGGTGGTGTTCTAAAACAAGGATCCTCAGACTTGGATCAGTTATGAGAAGTGTAAACACTTCTAACCCGGAGGTACAGTGTTTACAATAACCATAACAATTCCTCCTCTAATTCACCTCAGTTTCTGAAGGTCAATACTAGAAGGTCATCCAGACTTAGCAGGCTTCCCAGATAGCCCTAGCATCGCAGGAAATCTGCAACACAGAGTTCTCAAGAAGAAACCCATATCTGAACCGTGTTTCATATTCCCGCACCAGACCGAAATGGAATGGGAAAGAATATGATTCACTCTAGCCTAGGTGTCACTCAGGTCCCAGGTATAGGACCTTAACTCTCAATAGAACCCCACCCACCAAGGCAAAACCAGATCCAGCCAGACAGCATGACAGTATGATATATACAAAAAGCTATAAAGAAAGCAATAAAGCAACTGTACATAAAGCAGTAAATAAAACAAATATACAAACACAGATAGCACATAACACCCCAGTAAACACAAATCAATCAAGCGCTAGGAGGAACCCACAAAAAGAACCAGAAGCCCTGGTTGCAGTATAAGGGTCCCCAGCAGAGTCGCCAAGCTGTCGCTCCCAAAGATTTGCATCCAGGTACAAGCGCGAACGGTCGGCGAAGGGAACAGTGAGAACACACAGCCGTGAACTCACTGGAGAATGAATAGAGTCGCCAGCTAGGCATTTTTATCCCGGAGGAAAGGCAATGCTGCATAGGCCTAGAAAAAAGATGGATAAGACGGTTGCGAACCAGAGAGACTGAGAAAGGGGGTTGGTTACAACCTGGGAAGGTATTAGCACCCAGATTGTCCGTCGTACTCGACGGGATCCACGCTTAAGAGATTTGTGTTTTAAAGGGGTAGTGTCAGTGCAATTTGTGTATAAAATAGCTGGAAAAGATGTACAGGTGTCAGTGTAGAGAAATGTGATGTGTACAAAGGTACAGTGTCAGTGTAAGGAGAGAGTATGCTCATGACCATGAGGCTTAAAGAATGAAGCTGGAAAGAGGGGGAATATACAGAGACTTTTGTTCGATAACTGTTAAGTTATGCCTACGTATCCTCTCGTGCAATGAGGAAGTCAGAACACCGTAGTTCGACCCAAAGAGACTGAAAGGTGAATTGACTTGTGAACTGCCTGCTTGCCTATGCTCAAGTGTGTGACCTGTCTGGCTCAGGTGCTTACTGTCTTGCATTAGACGGAAGAAGCAAGTTTTCGATTGTGAGTGAAGATGATGAGAAAAGAATCCCGAAGGAGACGATTATTGTTTGTTTTTGAGTTTTCAGTCTTTTATTGCTTTTTGAAGTTTGTCATAGGATAATGAGCTTAAGTCTAAACCAATGGGTTAGTAAACTCATCACATCTTCCCTCTGATTAGGGGTAATGAGAATACCTTAAGTGTGAAGTCAGATTCTCACACTTAATCACCTTTGGTGTAGGACTAAGATCATTAACCTACTTGTGATTATTTAGATGTTTTTGTGGTTTTTGTTTAGTGTTGAGTAATGAGGTTAAGCCATAATCAGGGATTAAACAGACTCATTACACCATCCTAAAAGAAGGATGATAGATGAGAATGTTTAAGCTGAGGAAAACTCCTCGACTTAATCCATGATTAGGGATTACACTCATGACAAAACAAGCCTTTGATTAAGTGGATTTTAGATTAATGATATGATGATGAAGTGTTTTTTTTATGATTTGTAAGACAACTTGAGGGGGACTTGTCCATTAACACTAGGGTTAGTCCTTCTTAACCACTTAAGGAAGAATTAGAACCCTAATGCAAGGCCCAAGTTACAAGTGTAATGTCTTGATATTTATTAGATGAATTGATTAAGAGATTTAAACACCTTAAGGGTTTAATACTTAGGATTAAAGTTATACACTCCATCCTAAGAGAAGGATGCAGGCATAAGCTTAATCACAAAGTCTTAAAGCCTTTAGGGTTTAGTCCCTGATTATGAGATGAGAAAAGAGGACTCAAAGAGAGACACAAAGGCAAAAACTATGAGGGGACTAATCAAAACCCTAATTCATTGTCATGCTTGGATGATCCTATGGTTTGTGAGGTTTTCAAGAACAATCTTCAGAAGAACCACCAGGAAGCAGATGAACAGGATCAAGAGAAGCAAAGTGACTTGCTTCATTCAAGAAGTCAAGTCACTTGAAGAAAGAAAGTGGGAGAAGAAGAATGAGCAAGCTCAATCTCAAACACAAATAGAAATGCAGCAATGGATGCAAGAGAGATGAAAAGAAAAGGTATGAGAAGTGAAGGCAAATCCACTTCTCAAGTTACTTACCACCTGCAATGTTAGAAAGAAAATGCAATGCAATGCAAGATGAGATGAAATGATATGATGCTAAACCAAACCAGAAGCATGTACATGATGATTATGATGTTATGAGGTGCTGCAAACATGAGGCAAGACAATGGGGAGGTTCATACAAGATTATGAATGCAAATGATGCAAGTTAAGGAGCATGAACAAGCATGAAATGTTGTGAAGCATACAAGGCAAATGGCATGGCAAAGATGTAATGCAATGATCAATGATGCTTCATACATGTCTTAAGATGTCAAATGAATCATAAGAATGCACAAAATGCAATGGCAAGTCAACTTATGCAAAAGAATGCAAGAAGGATGCAAGAGAAAGCCCAAATTAGGGTTTATGAAACAAACATCAAACAAAAACCCAAAACAGAAGCAAACCTCATGATAAAAAATGGAAAATGGCACCCAAAGAAACCCTAGGCTTATGATGATCTACTGCCCAAAGGGGAGCTCTCAACTCTCAATCAAACTCAAGTTATGGATTTTCTAAGTTATTAGGGTTTTTTAGGGTTCTTAACAAAACAAATGTCAATCAAATTGAAAATGCAGGAACTATTCATGGCCTTTTTATCCTTGAAAATACATGCTAAACTCAACACAAAGCAAAAAGAATCAATGTCTCAACCTTCACCAAAAGGCAGAAATGAACTTTTGAACTTATGATCAAAATAATGCACAAAATATGATTTAATTCAATGAAAAATTCTTAAAATGCATCAAGATCAAAAAAGAAATTTGGTTTGAAGGTTGGATAATGTTTCTAAATGTCTTAGAACATTTCATGAATTTTTTTGTAATTTTTAAATACCTAAAAGTATTTTTAATCAATTAATTCCCATTAATCAATTAAAAATAATCTTTTAAATATTTAAAAAATACTTTTTTGATGATAAAAAATAAAATAAAAATATTTTTGTGTCATAAAAATTATTGAAACTCTTAAGAAAAAGTTTCATAATTTTTATGAATTTTTTACTATTTTAAATTAATTGTACAATTTAATTGAAATGAAAATGAATAAAAATTAAAAGAAAATGAAAGTCAGAGGAATGGAGGGCCAGGATGAGCCTAAGATTTAAATGTGTTGACTGGCGCGCGATCTTGTGGCCAGGAATGCATCTGAGCTAATTACAATTAATTAAAATTTAACACGTGGATTAGGGTTAATGAAGGGATCTGGGCCATCCAAAAGGGAGGGAAGTCAACAATGTCAACGCATCTGAGGGCTCACATTCAAACTAACATTAATGACTGGGATTATGCCCTAATCACATTCAGGTGGCCGGAGAAGACTTCCGGTCGTCTTCTCCGGCCAGAAGCTCACCTGAAAATTTCAAACTTCCTAAAAACGTAGCAAAAATGAAATCTAAGACCAGGGAAATGCTCTTCTCATCCTCACGAACCAAACCCCTAACCTAAAACAAATTTATCTTCCCTAAATCAACTGAATCGAAGAGAACAATTTTTAGGTCACGCAAGCTTCAGAGTTCGATTAAATACTCAAAACACAACCATTTCAAAAACTAAAGACATCAGAATGATCAGGAGAACATGAGGAACAACTTAAGAACTTAAAAAATGCTTTCTGGAAAAAATGTTCTTGAGCTACCTGAGACTTGAAGCTTTCAGTTTAGGAACCTTCTGGCCACCTTTCTTTGTGCAAACCACTCCACTTGATCCCCCAAAGATGCTTGAATGCTCAAAATGAGTTTGTGTTGGCTGGAGAAGGAGATTCGAATGGAACTGCTTCAAGCTCAGTCAACAATGGCTATGGTATTTCAGGCACATTCAGGTCATGGTGAGTGATTGTTTGTGAGTCTGAGGATGAATGGAGAAGGTCTATGGTGTTTGTTTTTGTGTTTGTGAGCTATGGTGATAGTTTCAAGTGAAACTGCAAACTGAGGTGAGAGATGGCAGTGAGAGTTTCTGGCTGTTTCAGGCTTGGGCTTTGGGTGGTTTTTTTTCTATGAAGAGTGCTGAGTTGAATGATGAAGGTAGTTGAAGTGTTTGCTTGCTGTGTGAAGGGATTCGAAGCAAGTTGCAAAATGGGAGGTTTTTGTGTAAGTTGTGAATGAGGATCCTTCAGCCTTTGTTCTTGTTATGTTTAGCTTGCAAATTGTCCACATAACTCTCTCTCATTGGTCAGTTGATGTGACTTGTGCTTTTTTGATTGGTAAGTTACCTTTTGCAAAAAGTCAAAAATTGTGTAAGACAAGCATGGTGAAGTGCTAGCTTGGTACAAGGCCTAGGGGCTGCGCAGCATGGGGGAGGTGAGTGAGCCAGCAAGGTCAGCATCCAAGTTCACAAGTTGTAAGAAGTGATCATGAGTGTTTTGCAAGTTGGTTGGCTTATGTTTCACATGTGATCCTTTGCATAACCAAACATGAAACCTTGGGCAAACTTAGTTCAAATCTGATTTTTGTAACTTAGAGAATGCTTACATGCTGGTTTGAGATGAACTAGAGGTCACTTAATGCATTGATTCAAGGTTTTGCAAAATTTCCACTTAGTGCACATCTTGAAAATAAGTGATTTTTGCCAACTTTGCATTGCCATAACTTTTGATCCAAGAAGAGTTTGATCATGTTCTTGTACTTTTTGAAAAGGGAAAGATGAGATCTACAACTTTCATGACCAAAGTTTTTTCATTTGAAGCCTTTTTGGATCATGAATCAAGGCTTGAAAAATGACCTAAAATGGTGCATTCTTGAAAAGTCAACTATGCCCAAAAAAGTCAACATTTGCAAAAACCCTAAATTCTTGATTTTTATGAACTTCAACCCTCTCCTATGATCAAATAAAGATCATATACACTCAAAATGATGAAGATCACCCATTGGTTGGGTCATTGGGGGCCTCAGATACCCTGATTTTGCACTGACTTGTCTGAGAAGTCAACTCTTGATCAGATGACTTCCCCATGGAATTTCTTCATGAAAATTGATATGCATACTCCCTATACCATATAGAGACCAATGGAAACAAGAATGACCAAAAATTTTGGGGTTATGGCCTCTGAAACCAAAACCCTAATTTTCAGTCAACTGTGTAGTTCAAGCTGGCCCTGCATCCACTCAAACCCTAGTTCTTGTGATTCTTCTGCATTTTTGACTTTGAGGAGATGAAATATGATGTAAGAACACACATGGACCCCTTTGAGTTGATTGGTGGCCTTTGGAGTGGCTCAAGATGCTTTGGGATTGCTCAGATCACAAACCCTAGGTGCAGATGCCTTAGAAGCTATGCAGTGAATCAAAAAAATGAGATGTGAGATGATATGATTGTATTTATGCATATGAGGATGATCACAAGCCATGGTGTGAATGGGTGAGGGCAAATTTGGGGTGTTTACAGACATATATTAAACTAATGGTTTAATATCAGATTAAAAGATCACAGCTGAAGAAAAGTTCATATCATTTGCAGCAAACATGAGTTTCATGGTGACAAGCCAGCAATACAAAGTCATAACTAACAGGAAGATGCTATGCTAATGCTACAGCTGAGTGAAGTCAAGGTTACATAACAGTGAAAATCAGAAAGATTAGAATCCCAATAATCAAGTTTTGAAATCTATTTGCACTTAAACTGATTTCAAGAAGAAAAGAAGTTTATGACAAGACCATGATAGCAGGTTAATCCTAAAATCAGACCAGCAGTGAAGTTATTTGACAGGGATATCAAAAACCCAGGATTTAATGCATTACCTTTTTAATTGAGACTCAAAGAGGTGTCCTTGCAGGTTTCTCTTTTTCTTCTCTTTTTAGTATTCCACATAACCTCTTTGAAGCCTTTGGAGATCAGATGGTAATAGAGTTCAAATAAATGGCTCCTCGAAACTGCACAAACAGGAAGGTCAAATAGTATTACAAGTGAAGCATTCAGATCGGAAAGTATTGCGACGATAAGTCAAAAAGAAAAAGAACGGATATGAAACAATCTGAAAAATCTAAAGCCAGACCAATTCCATGGATGCTTCTTCCTTGCAGAAGCGACTCACGAGTCGGATTTATTTATCTTGGTGCTTAGAGGCCACAAATTATGCACTCCCCTTCCAAAGTTCACCTGCCTGGAGTTGCTTCGTGATCCATGTCCACCACCCTGAGAGTTCTAGCTGAAATGAAATGAAGGAAGTTAGTAGCTATGCCCATGTACAAGTAATCTCAAAGGAATGAGTCGGCATTTAACAGGGATAAATTTGTTAAAACTCAGGTTTTAGGTGTCTTACCTCTGAAGTACTATGCAGTGAGATTACAACAGGTTTGTATTAGAAAAATCTTTCCACAAGCCCTCACATCAAAGTAAACTGACTGCAGGACAATACTCTGCAAACGTTTCCAATCCTTATGAAAAAAAGAAATGTTAATTCAGCTTTCAAACCCTTCTTCACTCAAAAGCCATCCGTGGTCATGACTCCTACCACTGCCAAACTCTTTTGTTTCGCTCACATCTCCAACGGAGTGGTCATTAATCCCCAAGTTTCCCACTGCCTATTTCAAATAGCAGATTTTTAGCATAAGAAATTCATGAGCACAAAAGAAATTCTATGAGCAAGTTGAGATATTTGGCATCAGTTCACAACAACAGAAAAAGCAAGCATGAGCCAAAGAAAGATGATGAGATTTCCATGGACATATTGCATCAATCAAACATGTTATCAAAATCATAATATAGAATTTCTAAGAAAATCCACGGTGCGAACATGAGAAGACTAAATCACAAATCCAAGTTTCATACAAGTTGTGATAATCAAAGCAGTAAAAATCGATCAAAAATCATGCAGTGAAAACTCAAATAATTCAGTAGGGACCACCTCCCTTCTAGAAACCACACTACAGACAAACACAAGCAAATTTCATGACTCACCATTGGTCCCCACCCCAAATCTCACGCAAAAAGCCCCTAACGGTATTCACAACAATCACACATATGAGCAAAGATTCCTTTGAAAAATATCTTGCTTCACACGTACCAATATTCTCAATTCACTATATAATCATCACTCAATCACTGGCAAAAGAGGACCAAAACACCTGAATAACCCTAGCCGTGAATGCCACAGAAACCCTAACAACCAACCCATAGACCTATCACAGAAAACTCAGCCACTATCAATACACAAAATCAACATAAAAACCTAGCCGCTGCTCTCAATACGACACCGCCACCACGCTGATAAACCCTAGCAAAGGAAAACGCAGCAAGAACACTCATCCTAAAAACACTAATCACAAGAGCTCATTCAATGGTTCTTTTGAGCTCCAGATTGGAGCTCATTCAGAACTGAGCTTAGCCTCACTTACTCAACAAACAACAACAAGGACGAAAATAAAGAAAGAACCAACACATCATAGAGAAAGGAAGAAGAGGAGAATAATGAAAAAACAAAAGTGCAAGAAGGAGAATACAAGTATGAAGATGCGAACAATTGGTCTTCTGCGTCTTCAACCTCCGCCTTCGGTAAACTCTTAATCCTTCCACTTTTCTCACTTTAACTTGTTTGATTCGTCCATGGTTTGATGGTTGCCTCTGATTCAATGTTTGCTTGACCTTTGATATCATGTTGATTGCTCTAATTCGTTTTGTTTTTGAACATTCGGAGTTTTGATTTCATGATTTGGGGATTAGGTTTTGCTCGATTAATAGGTGTTTGTGTTTCAGATTGTTTGCTCGTGTTTTACCGTTGATGACTGGTATGGTCTGGGTTTGAGTTTACCATGGCCAACCTGGTTTTGTTTGTTTGCTGTGTTTAAACTAGGTCATCGTTTTTGTTTTTTTCTGATGATTATTTGAAGAAGAAATGAAATGGTGTGGAAAAGTGTTATAATGGTTTTAAATTCGTTTAATAATAAATCTGTTTTTTTTGTGTTTTTATGATTCGTTGCTTCTCAATGTGCCAAGACACGTTACGTTTCCCAGTCTCTTCAATCCATGAGCTGCCAAATTTTTATGACTTCTCATGACAGCAAGATTCGGCTGATGATGTATGTATGTAGGTTTATTTTAGATCTCATTTTGATTTTGGTTAGAGTCCTTTTTTTAATTAAAAATTCATCAAAACAAAAATTCTTGTTAATTAATTTTATCAATCCTATTTAATCTAGTTTAATAATTTTACCTTATTAATTAACTCTTACTTTCATAAAAAAGTTCAAAAAACATTTCTTAACTTTATTTCCCAATTTTAATTTCTCTATGATTAAATTCTCATTTTGAATATTTCAAAAAAAAGAAAAAAAAAACATCTTCATAGATTAATTTAATTAAATATTTCTATTTGATTAATTAGTCTTTTCACCTTTGCTCGATTATGTGTGTGATGAATGTTTGCGTATGCTCGATCCTCCTGGCTTGTGATATGATGATATGACTGCTTGTGTGATTACTTTTGCATTTCTGACGATAAACTGCTAAGTAAAAAACGAATGCACACCAAGACTAATCATTTCAAAGATAAAACGAAATCTTTGGTCCAACGCCAAGTGAACATCCATACGCACTTCACTTCATACACACACGTAAGTCGATCGTTCCTCGATCTCCATCTGCACGAACTTTGCACCTTACACTTTTAGAAACATTTTTCAACTTAACGAATCAACGCATTGCGCTTGTTTTCCATAGCTAGTCCTTAGCTTAGTTCCTCAAACTTTGCGAGTCGAGCACATTGTGCCTCGCTAACAAAACCAACAAATAAAACCTCCACTTGCATTCACCTTAAACTTCAAAAACCGAAATGTTACTTTTTAGATCCAAACCCTTGATCCAACATCAAGCGGTCTTAGGAAACAAAACACTTCAATAAATACGAGGAAAATTGCACGCCACGAGCCTTAAGCGATAGAAAGGGGGATAACGAGCTTTCGTTACTCGCTCCGATTATTTCGGCGCAAGACATTCGTCTCGTTGGACGGAATAAACTATCCATAGTCTTTAGTGCAAATGGACTCTTAAATCCTTTCATCGAAGAAAGGTAATAAAATCAACAACCGATACCCATATTAGGCCGAACTACGAAGCTCTGACTTTCCCATTGCACAAGGGAATACGTAGGCACGAGGATCTCAATCCTTGCCGAGCCCCTAGGATCAATAAACCCTTTAGTTCAACAAGTAATCATAAGTATAGACATCCCTTCGCGCGTGACAACCTAGATGGTTCCCATCGAGTACGATGGATGTAGGAGGTGCTAATACCTTCCTCCTACATAACCGACTTCCGAACCCCGACAATGGTTTGCGATGACCTTGTTTTATCCCTTCTTGGTGGTTTTATCTATATTTTCCATTTCCCTCTTCGGGAATAAATAAAATTAGGTGGCGACTCTCAAGTCAGCCCAGCCGCGACCGCGTTCGCGAGGGATCGTATTTTTCGAGGTACGACAGGATGCACATCCGTATCTTTAATCTATACACGGTGTCCAAACACTTATATCTTTCCTTTCTTGAATGTAGACGCTCGTCCGTGTCTACCACTCCCCAGAAGAGTCCCCAGCAAATCCTTAGCAAAATTTATGTTCTATATGACATTCGTCCTATGTCATGAGATTTTTGGCAACCATACCCTGCCAGGTGATCGTCCTTCAGCATGGATGACCGTCCCTCATCCCTATCCCCAGCGGAGTCCCCATTATTGGAACCCCTTTCTATCCGCCATTCGTCCTATGTCGTGATATTTTAGCAGCCGTCTCCTGCTAGGTGATCATTCTTCACCCCTCAATGATCGTCCTTCATCATGTTTATCCGATGGTCCTCCCCATCGTTGATCTTGTTATCTGGCATTCGTCCTATGTCATGATAATCCCCGAGAGCAGTCGTCCCCTGCTAGGTGATCGTCCTTCACCTCTTGATGATCGTCCTTCATCATGCTTATCCGATGGCCGTCCCCATCGTCGACTTTTTCTATCCGACATTAGTCCTATGTCGTGATGCTTTCGACAACCGTACCTTTCCAGGTGATCGTCCTTCACCTTGGATGACCGTCCCTCATCCATATCCCCGACAGAGCAGTCGTCCCCTGCTAGGTGATCGTCCTTCACCTTTGATATCCGTACCTTATCATTTATTTCCTTTTTTCTATTAACCCGATGGTCGTCCCCATCATTGACTTTACCTATAATCCCTAGAGAATTTTGTTACTTTACCCGATGGCCGTCCCCATCATAATCCCTTTATTTCCCCAGCATGTCGGCCGTACCCGGCATTGCCATATCTCCAGCGGTCGTCCTCTGTTCGACGGTCGTCCTCCTTCGCCCGCACTTTTTAATCATACTTTACTTCCTTTCACAATCTATATCCCTTTTCTTCTTCATTCAGTGAGTGCAAATTTTGGACTGTCTTTGGTATTCAACCACAAGTTATCTTGTTTGTCTGTTAAGCCCACTGCTGACATCCTACACAGCTAACTCATGTTTGAATAGGGGAAGCTGTAAGCACCCCAAATTATCCCTCACTAAGTTCACACCATGGCTTGTGATATTTTCATTTGCATAAGTTCAATCATAGCATCTCACATTGCATTTTTACTTCACTGTATTGGTTCAAAGTCATCTGCACCTAGGGTTTGTGATCTGGGCAATCCCTGAGCCATCTGAGCCACTCCAAAGGTCTTTAATCATCTCAAGAGGGTCCATGTATGTTCAAATATCATATTATATCCTCCCAAGATTAAGGAAGCCATAAAATCACAAGAACTGAGAAAGGCATGGAAGCAGAGCCAAGCTTAACTGCACAGATGACCTAAAATTAGGGTTTTGGTTTCATAGGCCATAACTCCAAAATATTTGGTCATTCTTGTTTCTATTGGTCTCTATATGTCATAAGGATCCTACATACCAATTTTCATGAAGAAATTCCATGAGGAAGGCATCTGATCAATGGATGACTTCTTGAGCAAGTCAGTGCAAAATCAGGGCATCTGGGACCCCCAATCATCCAACCAAAGGTTCTTCTCCATCATTTTGGGTGTATATGATCTTTATTTGATCTTAGAAGAAGTTATAAGTTCACAAAATTGAAGAATTTCAAGCCATTTGCAAAGTTGCCATTTTGGGAAAGTGACTTGTAATGCAAAATTGCCATTTTGGGAAAGTTTTTCAACCTCCTCTTTTTGATTCAAAAATGCTTCAAATGAAAAATTCTTGGTCATGAAAGTTGTAGATTGGATCATTACCTTTTCAAAAAATACAAGAACTTGATCTAATTCATCATAGAACTCAATTTATGGCCTTGCAAAGTTGGGAAAAATCACTAATTTTCACTTATGCACCAAAGAGGGAAACTTGCAAAAACTCATACCAAGGCAAAATGTGACCTCTAATTGACTTCTAAGCATTACACAAACATGATACATGACCTAAAAATCAGAATTTCCCAAAGAATTCTCAAGTTTCATGACTTGTGCATGAAGAAATCAAGAAAGGGCCAAACTTCATGAAATTTGCAAAACCACCCACAAGCTTCATTCCACTTGCTATTTTGCCTCAATCTGAATTCCATGGTTGCCCATGAATCAAGTTGCACCAGACACCCCCTTGTCCTTGGCCTAAAACAGCCCATACTTCAAAGGACACCTAACCTTGACTTTATGCAATTTGAGCCATACCAATCAAACTGCTCCACAACAACTCTCTGACCTATCAAGGCTTGATACATGGACCAAAAGCAAGCCATTTCATACAACAACACAGCCTGAATGCTCCCACAACTCAGCACACACAAAAACTCCCTCTTATGCATTTCTCTTCAAAACTCAGCACTCAAGCCACAAACCTTCAAACAAATTCCATAGAACAACTCACCATGAACCTCTGATCATTTCCCACCCTTCATCTTGCCCTAAACACAGCCACATCAAAAATACAATTTTCACCTCTCTTGACCTGAGCTTCAGCAAACTTCACATAGAGGCCATATAAACTCCAACCAAGCTTTGCAAACTCTTCAGGGGGACCATTGGAGGTGATTTGAAGCAAGGAACTGGTCAGAAAGCTCCAAAGGTGAAAGCTCCAGTTCAGGTAACCTCAAGAACAAATTTTCTAGAAATGTAATTTCTTGTTATAGAATGATAGAGTGTGTTGCCCTGATCATGTTAAGCTTTGAATCATTGAAAATGGTGGAGAGATGAGTGTGTATGCATATTCTGAAATTTTTGCAGTTTTCTTGTTTTTGTTCAAATCTTGTTATTGATGCAATGAAAATGTGTTTTTGTGATTGATTCATGTTTGGGGTGGGTATAGGATTAAATCTGGAGAGTTAGAGCATTTGAAATGGCCTAGGGAAGAAGATAGAAATTTTTGCTCGTCGGAGAAGACGACCGAAACAGTGAGAAGATAGAAATTTTTGCTCGTCGGAGAAGACGACCAGAACCACTGTTCCGGTCGTCTGAGAGTGATTAGGGTTAATTAGGGTTTTATGTCAGTTTGAAAGTAGGCCCTTGGATCCAGCTTCGCGCGCGTTTTGGACGTCCCAGATTTCACATTAAAACCCTAATCAGTCATTAATTAGCTTAATTAAGTTTTATAAAATTCAAATTCTAAGATTCCATCTCAGCCATCCATTTGCGCGCGGGTCAATTCCCTCCACCCCAATTTGAATCCTGACCACCAGATGCGCTGACTTCTCATTAAAATTGATTTTATTTTCATTTTATTTGCATTTCTTTGTTCATTTTATTTAAAATAGCAAAATGCATCCAAAAATTTTCATTTTTTGCACCATGACTTTAAACATTTTTCTCATTCTGAAAATAATTTTTATTTTATTTTTGCATAAAATTTGTATTTTTTAAAATATTTAAATGTTTATTTTAATTAATTAATGGAAAATAATTAATTAAAATACCATTTAGGTTTCTAAAAATCACCCAAAAAATCACATTGCATCTTGCACATTTATAGACATTATCAAACCATTCATACAAATTTATTTTTGGTTCTTGATCCATTTTGACATTTTCTTTGAATTTAGGGTTCTTAAAAATCAATATTTTTGACCCTAACTTAGAAAAATCTTTTCTTCCCAACCATGAAGGGTTTGATAATGATTCTTTTTGCATTGCATTCCACATATCATATAGTTTCTAGGATAAAATTGGCATGAATTTATCTTTTATTTTCAAATTGTTTTGCATTTTTCCTTTTGAGGTACCCCAAAACCCTAGGTAACTTAGAAAAATCATAAGTCCTTTAGGGTTTAGCTTCTGACCTTCCCCTTTGGGCAGTGAACTTGTATAGGTTTAGGGTCCCTTTGATGCCATTTTCAATTTTTTTATCTCATTCTTTTCTTCTGATTTTGGATTTTGCATCCCATGTTGTACATAAACCCTAATTTGCATCTTCATTTGCATCCATCTTACATAAGCTTGCATACATGAACTTTACATGACATTTTGTGCATCCACATGACATATAAGACATCTTAGGACATGTTGAAATCATGTTTGATCATTGCATCATCCATTTTCCATGATTTTGCTTTCATTTGATGTCATATGCATTCATGAACTTTCATGCTTCTTACATGTCTCATTTGCATCCTCATCTCTTGTATGATCATCCTCATCCCTTGGCATGCTTTCATACCATCTCATAACATCATTTGCATCATGAATTTGCTTCTGACTTTGGTTTTCATCTTTGCATTTCATCTCATTTTCATTTCATTTTATTTCTTTTGCTAACTTTGCAGGTGGTAAGTGTTTGAGAAGTGAATTTGCCTTCACTTCTCATAATCCCTTCTCATATCTCTTATGCATCATTGCTTCATTTTACTTGTGTATTAGAGTGAGCTTGCTCATTCATGTTCCTTCCTCACCTTCTTTCTTCAAGTAACTTACCTTCTTAAGTGAAGTAAGTTGTCTTGTTTCTTCTTGCTTCTCCTTCCATCATCCTGCTTCTTCCTTGGTGGTTTTTCTCCTGAAGATCTCTTGCAAGCCTCATGAACCCTAAGAATACCCAAGCATGATAACAATTAGGGTTTGATTAGTCCCCCATTAGTTTTACCTTTGTGTCATCTTTGAGTCTTCTCTTCTCATCTCTTAATCAAGGACTAAACCTTAAAGGTTTTAAGGCTTTGTAATTAGGGTTATGCATGTATCCTTCTATTAGGATGGAGTGTATAACTTTAATCCTAAGTGTTAAACCCTTAATGTGTTTAAATCCTTTAATCAATCCATTTAATAATCACTAAGACATCAAGCTTGTAACTTGGGCCTTGCATTAGGGTTCTAATTCTTCCTTAATTGGTTAAGAAGGACTAACCCTAGTGTTAATGGACAAGTCCCCCTCAAGTTGCCTTACAAACCATAAAATTCATTTCTTAACCTTACCATTAACTAAAACCACTCTAATAAAGGCTTTGTTTTGTCATGAGGTTAATCCCTAATCATGGATTAAGTTGAGGAGCCTTCCTCAGCTTAAATGTTCTCATATATCATCCTTCTATTAGGATGGTGTAATGGGTCCATTAAATCCTTGATTATGGCTAAACTCATTACTTAACACTAAACAAAAACTCCAAAAACATCTAAATAATGGAAAGTAGGTTAATAATCTTAATCCTGCATCAGGGTGATTAAGTGCGAGGTGTTTACTTCATACTTAAGGTATTCTCATTACCCCTAATCAGAGGGAGGATGTGATGAGTTTACTAACCCTTGGTTTAGGCTTAATCTCATTTTCTTATGACAAACACAAAAAGGCAATAAAAGATTGAAAACACAAAAACAAACAATAATCGTCTCCTCCGGGATTCTTTTCTCACCATATTCACTCATAAACGAGAACTCGCTTCTTTCGTCTAATGCAAGACAGTTAGCACCTGAGCCAGACAGGTCATACACTTGAGCATAGACAAGTAGGCAGTTCACAAGTCAATTTACCTTTCAGTCTCTTTGAGTCGAACTACGGTGTTCTGACTTCCTCATTGCACGAGAGGATACGTAGGCATAACTTAACTGTTATCGAACAAAAGTCTCTGTACATCCCCCCCTCTTCCAGCTTTATCCTTTAAGCCTCATAGTCTTGAGCTTTGCACTCTTTCCTTACACTGACACTTCTCTTATTCCCTTCACATTTCTTTGCACTGACACTTGCATTCTTTTCCAGCTTTTGCACACAGATACCCTGTTCATACCTTTCTATCTTTGTTAAAAAGAAACCCTGTTCATACCTTTCTAGGAGATTTCTTTTATGGTGTCCACAATAAGAATGAGAAGAAGAGGGGTGGTTATGTGAATTGTTGTGCTCCTCTGTTTGCTTCCTGGTTTGCTAAACACCTTCCAAAGTCAGGGCCTTGCATAAATCTGAAGGAGGAGTTGAAGTGGTCTAAAAGGCTGATGGGCTTAACTTCTGATGACATAGCTTGGGGTTGTAACAGAGACCTAGTGGGAAAGGAGATAATCACCAGTTACGGAGATTTTCCAAATGTTCCTCTACTTGGAAGAAAATGGGTGATTAATTATAACCCTATACTAGCAAAGAAACAATTTAGGTATCCTTTGAAGAATCCTCCAGTTGTTGAAGAGGTGGTGGAATCTTTGTACTACCCTGTGGAGGGAAATGAAAGGCTAACCATCTAGGTGTCTCAGGCTTGGGGATTAAAGGTCAGAAAGGGGAAAAAGGAGTTTGGTAAAGTAGACCCGAAGAAATATGACCCTTATGCTATATGGTTGAGGCATCATGTAGAAGTTATACTTCTCCCCTTCTCAGTGGAACCCCCTTTGTACCCAAAGATGGTTGGTCCACATGCCATAGTGCCCATAGAAGTATTTCAGAAGCTGAATTGCATAAACTCAGGCTTTAGAATTCAGATGTCAGTAGCCTTCATCAGCATGCAGCTTATTTCAACAAGGCCCTGGAAGAGAAAGTTCAACTTCTTCAAAAGTCTTTGGATGATAAGGAAAATGACTTTGCGGTTAGAGAGTTGTACTTTTGAAGGAAAGGTTTGGCAGAGACTCATAAAGCTAATGCATGCAAACGTGTGAATAAGTCATTGAGGGATTCCAATAAGACCATTACTCTCTGGAAGGAAAGGTGGTAAGAGGCTTAGAAAAAGAAAAAGGAAGTTGAAGAAAACTATCAGATGCAGATAGGGTATCAGGAAGAAGAGATTCACTCAGCTCACCAGAAACATCTGGAGTATTCTCAGCTACTGGAACAAAGTCAAAAGTCATTAGCAGAGGCACAAAGGGAAGTAAAGGAACTTAAACTACTAGTAGAACCAAGAGGGTTAAGACGGATCCAGGTCCTAGTGAAGAAAGTGAAGAAGTCTTCCTCCAGCAGATTAATGAACTACATGCTTATTTTGAATAGAGGGATCTCTTAATTCATAAGTTGATTGAAGACCCTTTCCATTCGAATGTGGTCCAGTTGTTTGAAGAAATCAAACACTTCAGTTGGAGGTTGAATGGTGTCTAGCTCCGTAAGATTTAGTTTCCTTTTCATTAATGTACTAGATTACTGATAACACTGAATTTCACCGCGTTTCTGACTCCGATTTCGCATGCATTCTAAGTTTTTATTTGCTATTTTGTTATGTTATTACTATGTTTTTCTTTGTTTTCAGGTTTTTAGTTTAATCGAAGCCTCGAGCGAGAAAAGGAACGGAAAAGGAGCTGAAAAGAGCAAAAATCAAGTAATTCAATATTTTGCACTTGTGGCACCCACTGTGGCTAGCGCCATGGGGCCAGCTGTGACGTGGACACATCTCCACCTCCCCTCAACTGCCACGTTCCCTATGATCTCTATTTCCTCACTTCATTTTGCACTCATGGCGGGCGCCATGAGGGTGTAGCGGGCGCCACAAGGCAAAATGAAGTTCCTTTCATTTTTCGGTTACAAGGGCATCCATGTCTTTTCATATTATTTGTTTTCCTATAAATAGGACTTTAGTTTTTTGTTTTTCTTCATCCCAGACTTAGAATTTCTTCGGCATATATCAGTTATAATGTAGTAACCACTTCACATCAGAGTGTTGCTACAATCGAGTGATCGAGTCTGTATACGTCTGTGTGATCGAGTCTTGGAGCACTTTGGAAGGAAGTTAATCCTGCCTCCATTTTAGTTCTAGTTCGTATTTTACTTTCTGCACTGCTTTACTTTATTTTATTTCCGCACTTCTTTACTTTATTTAATTTCCGCACTCTCTTTACTTTATTTAATTTCCTCACTCGCACGACTTTATTTGATTTCCGCACTCGCACTACTTTTCTTTATTTCCAACACTCGCACTACTTTTATTTATTTCTCGCACTCGCACTACTTATCTTTATTTCCACACTGCCTTACTTTTATTTACTTTTTCGCACTCGCACTTTACTTAATTTACTTTCCACAATCGCACTAAATACCTTTTATGAAATATATTAAAATGAACTTTTACTTTACCATGTCCAGCTAATTTTATAAAGGTTAGAATGTAAGGATCATAATTGAACCGATAATCTGTACAATTGTTTGTAGAAACACGTAAGGGTTATTTTGACTTTCAATATAAGATTTCCTGTTTTTAAAGTTCCGTTGGGTAAGATCGAAAGCCGTCCAACGCATGTTTAAACTTAATTGTTTTTAACTATTTCAAAAACAGCCAAAAACACTTTATTTAGTTCATTAGGAGTTTTTATATTAAAAAGAAAAGAGATTTTAAAACTATTTTCGGACGCGTTAAGAAGTTTAGAGTCTAGTTCGTGAGAACCTCTTTTTGCTAAGAAATCCAGGTCAAAATACTTTTCAACTTAGTTAAGATACTATATTTCTTAAAAATAGTTTTACTAATCTAATGCAATACGCGCCTTTTTATCCGTGACAATACGAGGGTTTGATTAGGGAGTACAACTCAGTTCTGATTACGCGAAAGCGACAATCCCGTTAAATTTGTTCTTTTCAAAGTAGAAAACATTGCCCATAAGTAGTTCTATTAGAAAGTACTTGATTATCACTTGATTATGTGAATTGCATTCGAACCTATCTTTATCAATTAATTAAATTTATTATTTTATTTATCATTGCGAACTCTTTAAAACCATTATTTTCAATTTCCTTAGATACACACCATAACAACAGATAACAATAGATTGACATTTGGTCTCTGTGGATTCAACAATCTCTTATATTACTATGACGTGTTCATACACTCTCGAAAAACATGCATTATGTTTTTGGCGCTGTTGCTGGGGACCAATTTCGTACCCTGTAGTTATACCGTTTAGACTAAGGTTATTACCTTCCGGTCAATGCGAAAGACTCGCAGTACCGGAAGCTTAGTAGACCCTCTAGCTGAAACTTAACGTTACGCTCGCGCACGTTTATTTTTCCATAGAATTAGGAGAGCTATGGCCGAAGATAAAAATCGAAGACCTCTTAAGGATTTCGCCCAACCATCCAACGAGGAGCCTAGTTCCAGTATAGTAAACCCCGTCATCCCAGCTAATAATTTTGAACTTAAACCATCCCTGCTGCAATTAGTACAGCAGAGACAATTCATAGTTCTTGCTATCGATAATCCAAATCAACATTTAAAAAACTTTCTCCAGTTAGTAGACACCTTTAAAACCAATGGCGTCCCTCCTGAGGCAATCCGCATAAGATTATTTCCTTTTTCCCTCAGAGATAAACCCTATCATGGTTAGATTCCATTCCACCCAATTCCATAACAACTTGGGAAACCCTTAGAAGAGTATTCCTTGCTAGATATTTTCCCCCGAGTAATACCGATGTTCTTCGAAACCAAATAACCAGAGAATCGTTGTTCGAAGCCTGGGAGAGATATAAAGAGCTATTAAGAGCATGCCCACATCATGGTTTAGAAAATTGGTTAATCATTCAAACTTTCTATAATGGACTTCACTATAACACTAAGATGACCATCGACGCTGTTGCAGGTGGCACACTGATGAACAAACCTTACCCTGAAGCTAGCGCCCTTATCGAAGATATGGCCCAAAACCATCAATCATGGGAAGTAGAAAGAGAAACACTGGAAAAGAAGGAAGTCCAAGGAGTAATACATGAGTTAGGCTCTATAGACATGATGCAAGCTAAAATGGAAACGTTGGCCCTTAAAGTTGAACATATGTATGCAACCCCGAATACTGTAGCAGCATTTTCATTGAATTGTGAGATATGTGGGATGCAAGGACAACAATCCGCAGAATGCAATCTATTAAATGAGACCAGATCTGAACAAGTAAACTACACCCAAGGGAACCCATTTTCAAACACCTACAACCCAGGATGGAGGAATTACCCATACTTATCCTATAAAAATAATAACCCTATCCAAAATACCGCACCTCCGAGACAACAAGGTTACCAAGCCCCGAGATCAAATCATTCTATGCAATCTGTGCCCCCAAAACCGAGCCTTGAGAAAATTATGGAAAATTTTATCACTGCTCAAACACAAGAAAACAAAGAGTTCATGAACCAAAACGTTTATGTTAATGAACTGATTACCCAGTTAGGAACCAAGGTTGACCAAATAATCACTCACAATAAGATGCTTGAAACCCAGATCTCTCAGGTAGCTTTAAACCAAGCCCCTTAGACTACCCCTAGAAGACAGCTCCCTGGACAATCTCAACAGAACCCGAAAAGGCAAGCAAACGCCATTACTCTACAAAGTGGGACCGCCTATGAGGAACCCTTGAACCCAAGATTAAGTGAGCCTAAAACTTCTAAGAGAAATGAAGAGAAGGAACCAGAGGAATCTGAAAAACAGGGAAGTCAAGAAAAAGGAGTAGAACCTAAAAAGAAAACCTATGTACCACCCCCGCCATACAAACCACCAATACCATACCCGCAAAGACTAAAACAGGGCCAGATTAATAACCAATATCATAAATTCATTAAGGTTATAGAAAAACATCACGTAGAAATCCCCTTTACAAAAGCCATCACCCAAATACCTTCTTATGCAAAGTTTCTCAAAGACATACTTACCAATAAACGTAGACTCGAAGATCCTAAACCCTTGGAATGTAATTCTATTTTCGAGAATAAGTTAGAAAAAAAGGATAAAGATCCCGAAAATTTTTCCATTCCTTGTATTTTGGGGAATCACGTCATCGAAAAAGCATTTCTAGACTTAGGAGCTATTGTGAGCTTAATGCCTTTAGCAGTTTGTGAAAGGTTAAACTTAGGAGAATTACAACCTACTAAGATGTCACTTCAATTAGCCGATAGATCCGTTAAATATCCTATAGGAATACTTGAAGACGTCCCTGTTAGGATAGGTCAGATGTTTATCCCCACTGACTTTGTTGTCACAGACATTAAAGAAGATGACGACATGCCAATCCTCCTAGGTAGACCGTTCTTATCGACCGTCGGAGCCATAATAGATGTCAAAAAAGGGAAATTAACCTTTGAGGTAGGTAACGAGAAGATAGAATTTGTACTCTCAAAATTTCTTATGGCACCTGTAATAGGAGATGCATGTTATGCTATAGATATCATTGATGAATGCATTAGGGAATTGGAACAAGAAGAAGTAACTGAAACAATTAAGTTGTCGTCGACTCTTATTTGGGAGGACGATAATTATAAAAAACCCTACATTGATGATAACCTTCACGAATGTTTATCTCTTACCCATAATCCTATGCCTTGCCCTATGAAACCAACCGTAAAACTTAAGGAACTGTCTAAGAACCTGAGATATGAATTTCTTAATGAAGAAATGGACCGTCCAGTTATAGTCAGTGCTACCTTGAAATCAAGAGGAAATAGAACAATTGTTAGATGTTTTATGAAGGTACCCCTCATCCTTAGGATATAAGATTTCTGATCTAAAAGGAATAAGCCCATCCGTATGTATGCATCGGATTTTGCTCAAAGAAGATTCAAAACCCTCCAGAGAACATCAGAGAAGAATAAATCCTATGATGAGTAATGTAGTTAATACTGAAGTTCTTAAGTTGCTATAGGAAGGTATAATATATCAGATCTCAGACAATAAATGGGTGAGCCCTGTGCATGTAGTACCTAAGAAGGGAGGTATCACAGTCATAAAAAACGAGAAAGGCGAACCTGTGGCCAAAAGAACTGATGGAGAGTGGCATATGTGCATACACTATAGAAAATTAAATAAAGCAACCAGGAAGGATCATTTCCCTTTTCCGTTCATAGATCAGATGTTGGAGCGCCTAGCCAGACACTCTTACTTTTGTTACCTAGATGGATATTCAGGATTCTTCCAAATACCTATTCACCCTGAAGATCATGAAAAAACTACCTTTACATGCCATGTTGGAACTTTTGCCTACAGACAAATGCCTTTTGGACTCGGTAATATCCCAGCCACTTTTCAACGCTGCATGATGTCTATCTTTGAAGACTATCTAGATGGAATCATGGAAGTATTTATGGACGATTTCTCGGTTTGTGGATTTGATTTCAAAAATTGTCTTATCAACCTTGAGAAAATCCTGGAAAGATGTGTGGAGGTAAACCTTGTGCTAAATTGGAAAAAATGTCATTTCATGGTTACCGAAGGGATTGTTTTAGGACATATAATCTCCGAAAAAGGAATAGAGGTAGACAAAGCGAAAATAGAAGTCATAGAGAATCTAAAACCACCGAAGACTATTAGGGAAGTAAGAAGTTTCCTTGGACATGCCGAATTCTACCGACGTTTTATCGAGGACTTATCCAAAATAACAAAACCCTTAACTGGCCTTTTAATGAAAGATGTTGAATTCATCTTTGATGAAAAATGCAATGAAGCGTTTAATATCTTGAAGCAAGCTTTGATTACAGCACCTATAATGAAACCCCTTGATTGGTCAGAATCGTTTGAGATAATGTTTGATGCTAGTGACTATGTTGTTGGAGCCGTTCTAGGTCAGAGAAAAGATAAAAAGTTACACGTAATTTATTATGCCAGTAGAACCTTAGACGCTTCCCAGCTTAACTACGCAACAATTGAAAAAGAACTCCTAGTTGTAATTTTCGCTATAGACAAATTTAGATCTTATCTAGTAGGAGCCAAAATTATAATTTACACTGAACATGCTGCCATCTGTTACCTACTAAGTAAAAAGGATGCCAAACCCAGGTTACTTCGATGGATTCTGTTACTACAAGAATTTGATTTAGATATCCGTGATAAGAAAGGCAATGAGAATGTAGTAGCTAATCATCTTTCTAGGCTAGAATACCTGAAGCCTGACTCATTACCCATAAATGACGATTTTGCCTATGATAGACTGATAGCCAAACTAGAAACTATTGAAGATGATAAACCAGACCCTCATGAGGATTCTCAAAATTCCTTAGCTATAAGTAATGTACCCTGGTATGCAGACTTTTTTAATTATCTAGCCGCTGACATCATACCCCTCGATCTAAATTACCACCAAAAAAAGATGTTCTACAGTGATGTAAGAAACTTCTATCGGGACGAACGATTTCTTTTCAAGAGAGGTAAAGATGGCATTTTCCGCCGTTGCATTCCAGAAGATGAGGTACATAATATAATTGAGCATTGTCACTCTGCACCCTATGGTGGACATGCAAGCACCTCTAAGACCTACGCCAAGATTCTTCAAACTGGCCTATTTTGGCCTACCATGTGGCGTGATGTCCATGCTTTCTTTGTCAAATGTGACAGATGCCAATGTACAGGAAATATTTCAAGACGTAATGAAATGCCTCTAAGAAATTCCAAGAAGTAGAACTCTTCGACGTATGGGGTATAGATTTTATGGTACCATTCCCACCATCTTTAGGAAATAAGTATATCTTAGTAGTTGTTGACTACGTGTCTAAGTGGATTGAAGTTATAGCCGCACCCACAAATGACACCAGAGTAGTGATCAAATTATTTAAAAATTATATAGTCCCTAGATTTGGAACACCCCGTTTAGTCATAAGTGATGGAAGATCACATTTCATATCAAGAATATTTGATAAACTTTTAAGCAAGTATGGAGTTAAGAATAGAGTAGCAACCCCATACCACCCACAGACTAGTGGACAAGTGGAAGTATCTAATAGGGATATTAAACAAATTCTAGAGAAGACTATCTCTATATCTAGAAATAATTGGTCGCAGAAACTTCAAGAAGCGTTATGGGCCTATAGAACTGCTTTCAAAATCCCTATAGGAACAACCCCCTATCAACTAATCTATGGAAAGTCATGTCACTTACCTTTTGAGCTAGAGAATAAAGCATATTGGGCCATTAAAACTTTGAATTTGGATTACCTAACTGCTGATGAAAAATGTATCCTTGATATCCACAAATTGGAAGAACTCAGACAATCAGCCTACAAGAATACCATTATATACAAAGAAAAAACAAAATCTTGGCACGACAAAAGAATCATAAGAAAAGACTTCAAAATAGGCGATCATGTTCTCCTGTTCGATTCTAGGTTACGACTTTTCCTAGGGAAGCTTCGTTCAAGATGGACTGGTGTTGCACCCCTAAATTTGCCCTCACAATACAAGACTTTGTGTGCTAAGAAGGTTCACAAGGTTCACAAGATTCACAATGTTTACAAGACCTGTCATGAGGTTCATGAAGTCTACAAGTCACTTTATGAGGTTCACAAGGTTCACAAGGTTCACAATACCTCCCACAAGGTTCACAAGACATCTTATGATGGTTCACAAGGTTCACAAAGTTCACAATTGGTCAGAAGAGTTGACAATTCCCTCAGACAATGCACCTCCTAAGCAGTGTATCCAAAACTAGGGTTTTGACTTTAATCAGGCTAATTGGACTTCCAAGACTTCAAGTGAGCTTCATAAAATCTTATATGTGTTTAAGAACCCCCATGACAAGTTTCAAGACTTTTCTCAAAAGTTTGCTCAGTCAGATGATCAGATAAGTCAAAATCAGTCAAAGCAGTTAAAAAGTCAAACTGAGGTCAACTGTGGTCAAACCAAAGTCAAAATTCATCATTTTTTTGCCAACATCAAGTATATGAAGTAAAATTCATCATTTGATCAAGGGTTGATCATGATTCATCAAGGAGATTTCAGATCATCAAGAATCAAGAGTTTCTAAATTAGGGTTTCCTCAATAAAAGTCAACTAAACTTTGACCAGTCATAACTTTCACATGCTTCATCACCAAGTCTCCATCCAAAGCTCATTTTGAAGGAAATTTAATTCTCTACAACTTTGTGTCTCACAAGCCAAGCCCAAAAATGCTTCATTTGGAAGGTATGAGCTAAGACATTATAGGTCCTTTTGAAAGTCAACAAAAAGTCAACAACTTCAAAAGGGCATAACTTGAGATTGGTAAATTATATGGACATGAAACCAGTGGGGTTGTTTAAAGGACTCTTCAAGCTTTCCAAAATGTCCAAGAACACCCTCATAGCATTAAAATTTAAGGATATGTGCCCTTGCAAAGTTGGGAAATTTTGGGTTGGTTTATGATGAAAATGGAGGTCTAAAACCAATTTCTTCCAAATGGGCTTGCCAAATGATGACCCAATCCATACAATAACTTCATGCACGACCCAAGTCAATAAAAATCAGATTTTTTATTATTTTATTTTTATTTATTTTGATTTAATTCATTAAAAATCATTTTAAATAAAAATAAAATATGAAAATGTAAGATTTGAATTGGATTAAGCTTCTAGAAAATCATAAATTTGATTAGAATTGAAGTGGAAAGAAAATCATGAGGATTAGCCAAAAATAGCAAGTGTTCATACAAGAATATTTTATTTTTAAGGCATGATCATTTTGAATCTTTTCATATCAAATTTTTCACACAATGACTTAATTTTTTAACCTAAATTCATTGTCCTATAAGTACATAACACAACCTTAACCAAAGCCACGAATTTTCTGCCTCCCAAGAGTAAGTTCCATAAGTCAAAAAACCTCTCCACAACACACATTAGGTTTTGAATTTCCAGGGCATTTGAAGGTATTTGAAGCACATAGCCATGATCACTGAATACCATTGAGTGAAAACCAATACTCATATGCATCCCAAACATGCCATATCATGC
This sequence comes from Lathyrus aphaca, assembly GCA_963966055.1. Classification (NCBI taxonomy): domain Eukaryota; kingdom Viridiplantae; phylum Streptophyta; class Magnoliopsida; order Fabales; family Fabaceae; genus Lathyrus; species Lathyrus aphaca. The sequence goes on from OZ014521.1 coordinate 492,093,764, forward strand.
TAACCGAATCATATTTGTTCTTGAATATAAATTTTTTGATTTCACTAATTCATTGCATTTTAATGAATTTTGGTTGTCTAATCTTATTTGTGATGATGTGTAGAATGTTTCTGGGCAAAGAAATCAAAGAAACCATGAGAAACCCGTGACATGCCATGTTTAGGGTTTAGAACTCCAAAATAGGGTTATTCGATTCACGCAATATAAATGAATTCTATGGGCATAATTGGATTGTGCAGGTTGTAAGAGATTCAAAGATGTCTCTAATTTGATAAAATGTTGTTGTTTGATGGTGGTTTGAAATTCGCAGGTTTAAAGTGCAGGAAAATTCGCAGGTATTTTCCCAGATAATTTCGCAGGAAGACCTGCGAATTCAAGGAAGAAGATGAAGTTATGCTGGCGCCAAAAATTCAAGTTTAAAAACTATTTTAAAATATTATGAATTAATCCTGTTTGTATTTCACAAGCACGCGCTTGTCCCAGTGGAAAGTCAGGCATGCGTATTATGAGAAGGCAGGGGATCGAATCCTGGCTGTGACAATATTTTTGCGTTTTTCTCTTTTATTCACTGAATATAATATATTATCAAATGTTGTTGGTTCATTAACAGACGCGCTCACCCAGCAGGATTGGTAATGTGTATATGTGTTTGTTTGAGAGGTCCTGGGTTCGATCCTCCCCAAGGCCTTTTGGCTTTTTTCATTATTTTTCTGATTTTCCAGGTTTAAAGAACAAAACCAAGGTGTATCCATTCTCCTTGCACCACTAGCGCGCAGCTCAGTTGGCAAACCTCTTCATTATCCAGGTTAGGGACCTGGGTTCAAATCCCAGGTCCTGTTTTTTTTTTTTGATTTCTTATTTTCTTTTCTTATATTTTCTATTATTTTCTATATTATATTAAAATGATTTCTAAATTATAAAATGCATATATTATATTTTCTAAATTCTAAAAATTATATTTTCTAAATTCCAAAATTAGTTTTTATTATTATGTATTTAAATTATAAAATGTATATATGTATTATTTGGTTAAATAAATTATTATTCTTAATTAAATCCTAATTATATTTTACAAACTTATAAACCCTAATATATTATTTTCCAAACAATTAAAAAAAAAACTAATTTTATCTTATGATTTAAATTTCTAATTTTTTTGTAAATGTAATTATTATGTACATATTTTATTTAATATAAGTAATTTTTTTTTTTTGTAAATATAATTATAATCTATTTTCTTTATATAATATGTAAATATTTCTATAATTTGTTTATAATCTAAATTATATATATAAATATTTTTTTTTAGAAATAATTGAATCTATGCTAATCTTGTGATTATAATATGTTTAAAAATAATTTAATAATTTGTATATAATTCAAAATTACTTAATTGTTCATATTTTCTTTTATAATTGTCCATATTAAAATCTAATTCTTTTAATTATTATTATTACTAATCATGCTTATTACTAATCCATTTATTTTTTTTATTATGCTTATTATTATTATTTCACTAACCTTATTTATTTTTAATTATTATTACTAACCCCTATTATAATTATTATTGCTTATTTATTTATTTTACTTATTATTTATATTTTGCTTATTTATTTATTTTTGCTATTTAAATTGCTTTATTATTATGTAAATGCTCCTTGGTGTAATTTTTTGTAATATTTAAATTATTTAATTTTCATGCTATGGTTAGTAAAATAGGGAGTGTAAACATGTATTATATTTAAAAATTGAATTTAGGTCATTTAAATTATAAGATAAATACAAAATTAACACTCACATACGTAAGTCGATCTTTGATCGCCATCTCACTTTCTAGGGTTGCCTCTCAATGTTGCCTATTCAAAAAGGTCAAGTAGGGTGTATAAAGCAAAGTCCCTTAAAAGAAAAGTCATCTAGTCCCTTCATAATCAAAGATCAAGTCCCTTAATGGTTGCCTTTCAATATGATCTTGTCCCTTTCGAATAATGATGGCAGTCCCTCCAAAAAAAATGCTTAATACACCCTACAGTTGCCTTCATTAAACAGATGTCCCTCATTTGTCCCACACATCCAAGGTAATGACTACCTATTCCTTAATAATAGGGATAGTCTTACCATTTAAAGGATTCAAGAACATAAAGAGTTAAATTTTAGGGTAGGTTCCTCATAGTCACTTGCTCACTACTTAAAAATTTCTCAAACATTTCACAATTTCAAACAATTTTCAAACACAAGTTTTTTACGCATCCGTACATGGATCATTATCAAACTCTTATGAAAATTTCTATTCACACACTTCACATTTTCAAAAAACATTTTAAAGTGAGCTAAGTAACTAAGAGCCCATGGATAACCATGGATGTAAAGGGTGCTAACACCTTCCCTTTACATAACCTACCCCCCCGGACCCAAAAATCTTTTAAAAAGGTCTTTCCTGTTCTTTTATGCCTTTCCTTTGGATAAAATAAAAGTCGGTGGCGACTCTTGCTATCCGCAACATAACTAAAGTCAGTTCTCCCACCGTGTTACAGAACTGGCGACTCTGCTGGGGACTTAAATTTAAGAGGGGTACCCTTAGGAATTAGATCACTTTAAATTTGTTTGCCTTGTTTGCTTTATATTATCTTGTTGGGGTGCTCTTATGTGTGAAAGGTCCTAACCCGGATCTAGTGTACCATAGGTAAATGGCAATAGACCAAGGAAACTGTACGACGTATATCGATATGGTTGATCTGGTGGCCATAGTTAGTGTGACTTCTTGGTTGGTGCTTATGTTCCTTAAGTCAAGTTGAGGATAATATGAGGCTGCCATATGTTGTCTATACACTAACTAACTTTTAGAACCCTAGTTATCCCATCTTGGCCTTTAGAAAGTAGTGAGGTAATCGGCTTTGGTGCAGATTGAAGTTGGTTGACACTCGATACTACGCTCATTGAGATTCTAAACTTGGAGGGTTTTGGTTGGCAAGTAAGTTGCCTTCTGAACAACCACCCTTGTGAAGGATCAATGATATTGAGATCCCTTAGAACCTGGTTACTTTTGTAGGACAGGATGAACCATCTAACTTCAAGGGAGGGTACTTACCTTTGAACCTCATGCAAGCCTTTAAACCTAGGGCTATGGTGTGACTTGTTTGTGTGTGCCACATGTTTGTGATTGAACATAACATCATGACATCATCATGCATCATAAGCATAGCATTTTCACTAACCATTTCAAGGACCAAAGGATTTATCTTTGTTCTTTGGTTGCAGGTCATGGCTTCTGCTCGTAGAAACACCATCAGGATCAACTTTGTGGGCATACCTACCAAGCTTAAAGAATTGGTTTCTCAAGTGTCTGATCATTCCCGGTTCATCAAGAGACATGGTCACCTACTGGACCTAGTCACTTCAGGGTTCAATGAAGACCTGAATAGTGTCCTATTTCAGTTCTTTGACCCTAAGCACCATTGCTTTACATTCCCTGATTATCAGCTGGTTCCAACCATGGAGGAGTTCTCTAAACTTCTGGGTATACCTGTTCTTGATCAAAGACCCTTCACAGGTTTGGAGAAGGAGCTTAAACCAGAGGTTATTGCTGCAGCTCTACATCTGAAGAAGTTTGACATTGTTCTAGAAACGAGAAGCGGAGTTAAGGGTATTCTTGCCAAGGTATTAATGGATAAAGCTCAAATGTTCTTGAAGGCCATGAGCTATGATGCTTTTGAGGAGATCTTAGCCTTACTGATTTATGGCTTAGTATTGTTCCCCAATCCAGATCAGTTCATAGATGTTCATGCCATCAACATATTCCTGAGTCACAATCCAGTGCCTACATTGCTTGGAGATATCTTGCATTCTCTTCACACCCGTACTACAAGGGCAAGAGGAACTTTGATGTGCTGCATACCCTTGCTTTCTAGGTGGTTTATTTCTCACCTTCCTCGCTCAGTAATGAAGAATGAGCAAGGGTTCAGATGGTCCAAGAGGATCATGTCACTTTCTCACTCAGATATCCATTGGTGCTCCAGATCTATGGAGAATATCACTATCATTGACCGTTGTGGGGAGTTTCATAATGTGCCACTTCTAGGCATAAGAGGAGGCATCACCTACAACCCCTCTTTAGCTTTACGACAATTTGGTTACGCTCGGAGTGATGGCCCACATGACATGTTGATTCAAGGCATTGTGTTTGACTACGACAACGATCTTCAGGGTTACCATCAGAGATTTATACGAGCCTGGGGAAAAGTAAACAGGGTTGACAGCAAGACACTGGAGCCTAAGTACATTATTCCTATGGAGGCTTATCTCAGATGGGTGCGATCTCGTGCTCAGACTCTCATGATGCCATATCCTGCTATCCTGCCAGTTACCATGGAACCTGTTGCTGAAGGAGATACTGCTTATACCATCCTTCACCCAGACATGCCTACTGACATGGAAGACTTACAGAGATCCTGGATCCAGTTGAAGGAGCAAAGGGATACTTTCGAGGCTCATTACAAAGCATGCCAAGAAAGAATCCTGGAACTAACAAAGCAACTTCATGAGGAACGGAATCTCAACTCATACCTCAACACAAAGAGGAAACGTCCATGGGAGACTTAAAACCCCATCTTTTGTACTTATTTCATTTTCATTTTTGTAATCCCAAGAGGCAAAAAAAATTTATTACTAATAAAAGTTTACCTTCTTGTTTGTTTAAGCAAATTTAAATCCTGCGATCCTTGAAAACATCGCATATGCATTCACATATCATTTCATTACATCACAGGTTTATAATTGTGCACAGGTTTCTCATCTTCTCGCTGTTTATTTCAGCAATGGCTCTTGAACAATCAGTTAAGGATCTCCAGACACAAAATGCACAGTTCCAAGAGCTGATCTTGAACCTGTCCAAGGGGCAAGATGAATTGAAGGCACTGCTGGCCAAGAAGACTAAGAAGACTAGAAGGTCAGCTGGTTTGATCAACATGGGAAGAAGGTTCAAAGGTCTTGCCAAGACCAAAGAACCAGCTGAAGACTATGAATCTGAAGAGTCTGAAAGAGAGGGAGGCAGTCTCCACAAAACTATGGGGGACTCTGATTCTGAGGCTAATTACTATCATGAGCCTAGTGAAGACAAATTCAAGATGCTGGTGGATAGGATGGATGCTATGGAGTTGCAGAAATCATCTGGGCTGGATTTTGAGGATTTGAGTTTGATATCTGGGGTAGTCATACCCATTGGTTTCAAGGTTCCTACCTTTGTTGTTTATGATGGGGTCTCTTGTCCCAAGCTGCATCTGAGGTCTTATGTCAGAAGAATTCAACCTCACACTGCTGATAAGAAATTGTGGATCCATTTTTTTCAAGAGAGCTTATCTGGAGCTCAGTTGGAGTGATATTATCAATTAGAGAGTGTTAACATCAGGGATTGGAATGATCTTGCTGAAGCTTTCTATAAGCAGTATCAATACAATGCTGACTTAGCTCCCACTCGCATGCAGCTACAAAGCATGTCCATGGGTGCCAAAGAAAGTTTTAAGGAGTATGCTCAGAAGTGGAGAGATTTAGCTGGAAGAGTACAACCCCCTTTGACTGACAGGGAATTGGTTGATATGTTCATGTGTACGCTGAATGGTCCGTTTTACAGTCATCTCATTGGAAGCTCATCATCTGGCTTCACTGAGTTGATCATGACAGGAGAGCGAGTAGAAAATGGTATAAAGAATGGCAAGATCCAAGTGGGCACTTCTTCATCTGGTGCTGCAAAGAAGCCTCCCACTGGAAAGAAAGAATCCAATGCTGTTTATGGTCAACCTGATCGTAATAGAAGGCATCAGTCTGTTAGTGCAGTTCATATTTCAAATCCAACTCCTGCAACAACAGAGCAGCCACAGGGCAACCAACAGAGGGCTAGAAGGCAGTTCACGAAGATCAACATGTCAATGGCTCAGGCATTACAACACTTGTTGAAGGCTGAACTTATTACTTTGAAAGAGGCTCCTCAGAATCCTAATGTTACCTCTCCCAGGTATAATCACAATGCACGATGTGCATATCATTCAAACTGTCAGGGACATGATACTAACAACTGCTGGATCTTGAAGAACAAAATTCAAGATATGATTGATGCTGGAGAAATTGAGTTTGACCCTCCGGGTACTCCAAATGTGATTACTGCTCCAATGCCAAATCACGAGAAGACTGTCAATGCCATTGATGAAGATCTACATATCTATTCAGTTGCGGAGTTGACTACACCATTGTCTGTTATCAAGAAGAAGTTAGTACAAGTTGGGTTCTTTCCAGGTTGTCGTGAAGATTGTTTGTACTGTACCTATAAGCCGGATAGTTGCTGGAGATTGAGAGATGGAATTCAGCGTCTCATGGACAAGTATACTATAGTGTTTGAGAGGACCCCATCGTCTGTAGAAAGTATGGTAGAGCATATTACTAGAGGTAAGAAGATTGAAGAGGTTGATATGGTTGACAAAGTGCCGGTGAGAATCACTTCCAAGGGACCTATTAAAATCACCCATCAGGGTCCAATCAAGATTACTGCTGAAGGTCCCGTGAAAGTTGTTGCTGAAGCCAGAGTGGCTCCTATGGTCATTACTACTCCTGGTCCTATTCCGTATATGTCTGATAAAGCTGTGCCTTGGCACTATGGATATGATGTTTACATCCATGGTGTTAAGCAAGAGCCCTTAGCTGATATGCCTGTTGATGTTGACAATATTGCTGGATCTAGTAAGATCACACGTAGTGGAAGAGTCTTCTCACCTCCAGTCACTTCCAAGAATGCAGCTACTCCTGATGCTACTTCCACCACCGATGCTCGGGGCAAAGGTCCTGTTATTGAGCCTATACCTACTGATGTGACAGCTGTTGATGATCTTTCTAAGCAAATGGAAGAAGTATTGAAAATCATTCGCAAGAGTGATTATGACATTATTGATCAGTTGGGGAATACTCCCTCAAAGATTTCTATGTTGTCCTTGTTGTTATGTTCTGAGGCTCATGCCAAAGCCTTGATCAAGTTTCTGAAGACTGCTCATGTACCCAATGCTATTTCTGTTGACCAGTTTGAGAATTGTGTTGCCCACCTGACCTATGATAATGGGTTAGGGTTTTCCGATGCTGATTTGACCCCTGCCAAGAGGGATCATAACAGGGCCTTGCATATCTCAATTGAATGCAGGGGCACTACCCTGTCACATGTATTGATAGACAATGGTTCCTCTCTGAATGTGTTACCCAAGGAAGTCCTGAATAAGCTGAGTCCTGAAGATGCTGTGCTGAAGCCCAGTAATATTGTGGTGAAAGCTTTTGATGGTTCTAGAAGAGTAGTGCATGGGGAAATTGATCTACCAATCAAAGTTGGGTCACAGGTTTTTACTGCTACATTTTTTGTGATGGATATTCGTCCTTCATACTCTTGTCTACTTGGTCGTCCCTGGATCCATGGAGCAGGTGCTGTAACCTCTACACTGCATCAGAAGCTGAGATATCCGGTGGAAGGAAAGGTTGTTACCGTCTATGGAGAAGAAGAATACTTTGTCAGCCATGTGAATACCTTCAAGTATCTGGAAATGGAAGGTGAATACATTGAAACTCCGTGTCAGACATTCGATGTGGTTCCTTGGATTGTTAATGATTATGTAGCTCCTCCTGTTGCGAAGAAAGTTCCTGTGGTTAACAGGGTACCTCCAACAATGGCAATGGCCTCCCTCAATGATGCTAGAGCTGTGGTGGATGAAGGTGGTTGTACTATTTGGGGTCAGCTTCCTGATATTCCATACAAGTCTGACAAATTTGGTTTGGGTTTCACTGCAGAGTCCCAGAAGGCTGTTCGTCGTGCTCGTGCTGTTCGTATCACCAATCAGGAGGTTATGAAAGATCAGATCAATGCTGTGGGAGACTATGATGAAGACTACAATCTGGATGCTTGGATTTTTCCTACTGTGGGTGCTGGACTCAATAATTGGAAAGCTGAAGATGTTATCCCTATCTCCTTTAGTCAGGAGTAAATACTATTACTGTGTTGTTATATTTTAAATTTGTAATTTCTTGAACAATAAAACTTTCAAACCTTGTGCCTTACCCGGGGCATAATGTTGTGCTTGTTACGGGCTGTCATTTCATTTGCATACTTCATCCAATAAAATCAGTGGACGTTTTGTTTTCGCAAATATTGTGTTCCTTGTTTTTCTTTTCTTTTACTTTTGCTTTATCAGCTATGTGTTCTTACACACACCCACGTCACTAAAATGCAGATCCTCATCCCCTATGGATCCTGTTGATAACAGTTCTACTATTGCCAATTATAATTTCGAGAATCCGATCTATCAAACTGAAGACGGAAATGAGGACAATTGTGAAGTACCTGTAGAGCTTGCTAGGTTGTTACAACAAGAAGAGAAAGCCATACAGCCACATGAAGAGCCAGTCGAAGTTGTGAATCTGGGAACTGAAGAAAACAGGAAAGAAGTCAAGATAGGGGCTGACTTAGAGGACAGTGTCAAGAGCATGTTGATTCAGATGTTACGTGACTATGTGGAGATCTTTGCTTGGTCTTATGAAGATATGCCAGGGTTGGATACAGACATTGTGGTTCACCGTTTACCAGTAAAAGAAGATTGTCGTCCAAAGAAGCAGAAGGTTCGTTGTATGCGTCCTGAAATGTCAGAAAAGATCAAACCAGAGGTAATGAAACAGTTCAATGCAGGGTTCTTAGCAGTGACTTCTTATCCTCAATGGGTTGCAAATGTGGTACCAGTTCCTAAGAAAGATGGTAAGGTACGTATGTGTGTGGACTACAGAGATTTGAACAAGGCTAGCCCCAAAGATGATTTTCCACTTCCTCATATTGATGTTCTGGTAGACAACACTGCTCAGCATAAGGTGTTCTCTTTTATGGATGGTTTCTCTGGTTACAATCAAATCAAGATGGCACCTGAAGATATGGAGAAGACAACATTTGTTACACAGTGGGGCACTTTTTGTTATAAGGTGATGCCATTTGGTTTGAAGAATGCAGGGGCAACATATCAGCGTGCTATGGTGGCTTTGTTTCATGATATGATTCATCATGAGATAGAGGTATATGTAGATGATATGATAGCCAGATCTCAGAATGAAGAGCAACATCTTGATCATCTACATAAGTTGTTTGAGAGGTTGAAGAAATACAAGCTGAGATTGAACCCAAACAAGTGTACTTTTGGAGTTAGATCTGGAAAACTCCTGGGTTTCATTGTCAGTGGAAAAGGTATTGAAGTGGATCCTGAAAAAGTGAAAGCTATACGAGAGATGCCAGCTCCCCGTACTGAGAAGGAAGTCAGAGGTTTCTTGGGACGACTGAATTACATTGCAAGATTTATTTCCCAATTAACTGCCATCTGTGAGCCAATCTTTAAGTTGCTGAAGAAAGATCAGGTGATGGAATGGAATGATGAGTGCCAGACTGCCTTTGATGAAATCAAGAGATATCTGCTAGAACCTCCAATTTTGATGCCACCAGTTGATGGAAGACCCTTGATTATGTACTTAACAGTGTTAGACAACTCAATGGGGTGTGTGTTGGGGCAACATGACGAGTCTGGTCGAAAAGAGCAGGCAATATACTACCTTAGCAAAAAGTTTACCGACTGTGAAACAAGATACTCACTGCTCGAGAAAACTTGCTGCGCTTTGGCATGGGCTGCTCGCCGACTAAGACAATATATGTTGACTCATACTACCTTATTGATTTCAAAGATGGATCCAATCAAGTACATATTCGAGAAACCTGCTCTCTCCGGAAGAATTGCAAGATGGCAAATGATCTTGACAGAATATGACATACAGTATACTACTCAGAAGGCCATCAAAGGAAGTGTTGTAGCAGATCATTTGGCTCATCAAGCAGTAGATGATTACCAGTCAATGAGTTTTGAGTTCCCTGATGAAGACATTATGATTATTACCAAAGAACCTGGACAATATGACGGACCTGAACAAGGATCCCGATGGACTATGGTTTTTGATGGTGCCTCTAATGCACTTGGTAATGGTGTTGGTGTTGTGATTAGTTCCCCTGAAGGTTGTCATACCCCGATTACTGCCAGACTTTGTTTCTATTGCACCAATAACATGGTTGAGTATGAGGCATGTATCCTGGGTATTAAAGCTGCTATTGATATGAAGATTCAGTTCCTTGATGTGTATGGAGATTCAGCCCTGGTAGTTAGTCAGATTAAAGGAGATTGGGATACCAAGCATGATAATCTCATTCCTTACAGAGAGCATGTGTTGTCTTTGATCCCACATTTCAAAGAGATTACCTTTGGACATATTCCACGAAGAGAGAATCAATTGGCAGATGCATTAGCCACCATGGCATCTATGTTTGAGATCAGCTGGGATGATGAAGCTCCCAAGATTACTATTGATAGATTTGAGAAGCCTGCATACTGCAATGAGATTGACACAGAAGGGGCAGAGGAGAAGCCTTGGTTCTATGAGGTGAAAAGATATCTTGAAGCTCAGGAGTTCCCTGAAGGGGCATCTGTCAAAGATAGGAAGTTTCTGAGAAGGTTTTCTGCTAAGTTCTTCTTGAGTAATGGCATTTTGTACAAGTGCAATCATGATTCAATTATGCTTCGTTGTGTGGATAAGAAGGAAGCAATTAAGATTATGGAAGATATGCATGATGGGATCTTTGTTACTCATTCTAGTGGACATACTATGGCAAAGAAGATATTGAGAGCAGGTTACTATTGGTCTACCATGGAAGCTGATTGCTATCAACATTCCAGAACGTGTCACAAGTGTCAAATTTATGCTGATAAAGTCCATATACCTCCATCACCATTGAATGTGTTGACTGCTCCTTGGCCCTTTGCCATGTGGGGCATTGATATGATTGGTGAAATCAAGCCTACTGCTTCTAATGGACATCGTTTCATCCTGGTTGCTATTGATTACTTCACGAAGTGGGTAGAGGCAGCTTCATTTGCATCTGTTACCAAGAATGTTGTGGCTCGATTCATTAAGAATAATCTCATATGTAGGTATGGCATCCCTGAAAGGATTATCACTGACAATGGCTCTAATCTGAACAATACTATGATTACTGATCTCTGTATGCAATTCAAGATTAAGCATCACAACTCTTCTCCGTACCGTCCAAAGATGAATGGGGCAGTTGAAGCTGCTAATAAGAACATTAAGAAGATTGTACAGAAGATGACTGTTACTTACAAGGATTGGCATGAGATGTTACCATTTTCTCTTCATGGTTATCGTACCACAATACGTACTTCAACAGGGGCAACCCCATTCTCCTTAGTCTATGGTATGGAAGCAGTTCTGCCCATTGAAGTTCAGATTCCCTCCTTAAGAATTATGAAGGATGCAGGCTTGGATGAAGATGAGTGGATTCAGACTCGACTGGACCAGATAAATTTGATTGATGAGAAGAGGTTAGCAGCAGTTTGTCATGGCCAGATGTACCAGAAGCGAATGATTAAAGCTTTTAACAAGAAGGTTAATCCAAAGGTATATCAGGCTGGTGACTTGGTAATCAAGCGTATCATATTACCACAGGGTGATCCTAGGGGCAAGTGGACTCCAACATATGAAGGACCATTTGTAGTCAAGACAGTGTTCTCAGGAGGTGCCATGATACTTACTACAATGGATGGTGAAGACTTCCCACAGCCTGTAAACGCAGACATAGTTAAAAAATACTACGCATAAAAAGAGACCCGCTAGGTTGACTGGCCTAGGCAAAAATAAGGGCATCCCGGCAAACCAAAAGGGTTTGGGCAAAAATTAGGGATATATATAAAAAGATGTACACCCGGCAAGTCGAAAACCTGAAAAGGCGGCTTGGGCAAAAAAGGGTATCCCGGTGGATTGAAAACCTGAAAGGGCAATCCAGGCAAAAGTTAGGGATTAAAGCGTATGACTATGTCTCGTTTGGATCACCCATGAAACTGCAACCAGTTGTGCTACTTACTCAAGTTCGAACAGATAAAGCTCAATCCAATTATTTCCGTCTCAACAGCAGAAGATGAGATACTTAAAGATAATGGCAATAGTAGAATTGAAACTCAATAGGACTATTTCCCACATAGCTGATTTTCTTTGTTTTGTAAAATTTTATGACAAAGTCCTCTTACTAGGATTTGTGTCTCCTTGTACAAACTTGCCCGTGTATGGGTCATTTTTTTGATATAAATAAATTCCATCTTTTGAATCCAGATTTTCTTTTACCCTATTTACATAAGCGAAACGTCCATTGGTTGTGTTTGAATGTATGTATGCTTTTGAATATGATTGATGTTTACCAAAAATGCATGTATGTTTAATATGATTGATGTTTACCAGAAATGCATGAAAATGCAGTAATAGTATTTACTAAGGACGAACGAGGGAAGGATTTCAACGAAGCTTCGTCGGTTCATCTCTAACAAGACAGTTACAAACCCTCAGTAGGACAAATCCATCTTCATAAAGTCACATCTCCCCTGGAATTTATATCCATCTCTTTTATCCTCATACGGATATGCGGGAATTACTTTCCAATAGGGGTACGACGAACGAAGATGGGAGGTTATATTTACCCTATTATCAAACGAAGACGAAGGTTATGTATACCTTACTATCCCCAGCAGACGGGAGGTTATATATACTTTGCTATTCCCAGCATACGGGAGGTTATATATTATCAAACAAGACGGGAACGAGTTCCTCATATTCTTCAAACAACGAATCGGGATTTATTTTCCCTGGCTAGCAGTTGTTATACGAAGATATCCAGACGCCTCCGGCAGCATCATACCATACATACATCATTTATATCATACCATAACATACATATCCAGGGATACATAATACATTACTTAGGTACATACATACATAATGCATAAACTAATTCTACTATACAGAATGCTACCTTGTTTTCAGGTTAATTCTCCAACAAACAGACTTGTGATTATCAGGACTGCTTCATCCTCCTGAAAACTTCTAGTACATCAGGATTGCTTCATCCTCCTGAAAGCACATTACTACATCAGGATTGCTTCATCCTCCTGGAATCATATTATCAATACCTCAGGATTGCTTTATCCTCCTGACAGCTTCTTATACCTCAGGATTGCTTTATCCTCCTGACAGCTTCTTATACCTCAGGATTGCTTTATCCTCCTGACAACTTCTTGTACCTCAGGATTGCTTTATCCTCCTGACAGCTTCTTCTACATCAGGACTGCTTCATCCTCCTGAAAGCTTATTATCTCATCAGGATTGCTCTATCCTCCTGAAAGCATACTATTACCTCAGGATTGCTTTATCCTCCTGACAACTCATCCTCACTTCAGGGCTGCTTCATCCTCCTGATAGCTATTATCAATATATCAGGACTGCTTTATCCTCCTGACAACTTCATTACCTCAGGATTGCTTTATCCTCCTGAAATCATATCATTGCCTCAGGACTGCTCCATCCTCCTGACAGCTATCATTATACCTTCATATTCAGGGCTGCTTCATCCTCCTGATAGCTATCATCATTACCTCAGGGTTGCTTCATCCTCCTGAAAATATATTATCAATCTCTCAAGACTGCTTCATCCTCTTGAAAGCATATTACTACATCAGGACTGCTTTATCCTCCTGAAAGCTATCATTATACCTCCATATTTTGGACTGCTTTATTTTCCAAGAAATGTATCTGAAGAACTTTTCTCCAAGTGGCATCTCTAAGCCCACTCAAGCATATTCAACTAGTCATCAGTATCACTCTGTGCACCGGTGAGTGCAAATTTTTGGGCTTTTGTGTTCAATCCCCTTCAACCTTCTAGGCCACGACTGGAAAATATACCAATCTAACCCCTCAGGTTTCAGAAAATTGAACAGGGGCAGCTTTTGCACCCCAAAATTTGCCCTCACAATACAAGACTTTGTGTGCTAAGAAGGTTCACAAGGTTCACAAGATTCACAATGTTTACAAGACCTGTCATGAGGTTCATGAAGTCTACAAGTCACTATATGAGGTTCACAAGGTTCACAAGGTTCACAATACCTCCCACAATGTTCACAAGACATCTTATGATGGTTCACAAGGTTCACAAAGTTCACAATTGGTCAGAAGAGTTGACAATTCCCTCAGACAATGCACCTCCTAAGCAGTGTATCCAAAACTAGGGTTTTAACTTTAATCAGGCTAATTGGACTTCCAAGACTTCAAGTGAGCTTCATAACATCTTATATGTGTTTAAGAACCCCCATGACAAGTTTCAAGACTTTTCTCAAAAGTTTGCTCAGTCAGATGATCAGATAAGTCAAAATCAGTCAAAGCAGTTAAAAAGTCAAACTGAGGTCAACTGTGGTCAAACCAAAGTCAAACTTCATGATTTTTTTGCCAACATCAATTATATGAAGTAAAATTAATCATTTGATCAAGGGTTGATCATGATTCATCAAGGAGATTTCAGATCATCAAGAATCAAGAGTTTCTAAATTAGGGTTTCCTCAGTAAAAGTCAACTGAACTTTGACCAGTCATAACTTTCACATGCTTCATCACCAAGTCTCCATCCAAAGCTCATTTTGAAGGAAATTGAATTCTCTACAACTTTGTGTCTCACAAGCCAAGCCCAAAAATGCTTCATTTGGAAGGTATGAGCTAAGACATTATAGGTCCTTTTGAAAGTCAACAAAAAGTCAACAACTTCAAAAGGGCATAACTTGAGATTGGTAAATGACATGGACATGAAACCAGTGGGGTTGTTTAATGAACTCTTCAAGCTTTCCAAAATGTACAAGAACACCCTCATAGCATTAAAATTGAAGGATATGTGCCCTTGCAAAGTTGGGAAATTTTGGGTTGGTTTATGATGAAAATGGAGGTCTAAAACCAATTTCTTCCAAATGGGCTTGCCAAATGATGACCCAATGCATACAATAACTTCATGCACGACCCAAGTCAATAAAAATCAGATTTTTTATTATTTTATTTTTATTTATTTTGATTTAATTCATTAAAAATCATTTTAAATAAAAATAAAATATGAAAATGTAAGATTTGAATTGGATTAAGCTTCTAGAAAATCATAAATTTGATTAGAATTGAAGTGGAAAGAAAATCATGAGGATTAGCCAAAAATAGCAAGTGCTCATACAAGAATATTTGATTTTTAAGGCATGATCATTTTGAATCTTTTCATATCAAATTTTCCACACAATGACTTAATTTTTTAACCTAAATTCATTGTCCTATAAGTACATAACACAACCCTAACCAAAGCCACGAATTTTCTGCCTCCCAAGAGTAAGTTCCATAAGTCAAAAAACCTCTCCACAACTCACATTAGGTTTTGAATTTCCAGGGCATTTGAAGGTATTTGAAGCACATAGCCATGATCACTGAATACCATTGAGTGAAAACCAATACTCATATGCATCCCAAACATGCCATATCATGCTAACCGAATCATATTTGTTCTTGAATATAAATTTTTCGATTTCACTAATTCATTGCATTTTAATGAATTTTGGTTGTCTAATCTTATTTGTGATGATGTGTAGAATGTTTCTGGGCAAAGAAATCAAAGAAACCATGAGAAACCCGTGACATGCCATGTTTAGGGTTTAGAACTCCAAAATAGGGTTATTCGATTCACGCAATATAAATGAATTCTATGGGCATAATTGGATTGTGCAGGTTGTAAGAGATTCAAAGATGTCTCTAATTTGATAAAATGTTGTTGTTTGATGGTGGTTTGAAATTCGCAGGTTTAAAGTGCAGGAAAATTCGCAGGTATTTTCCCAGATAATTTCGCAGGAAGACCTGCGAATTCAAGGAAGAAGATGAAGTTATGCTGGCGCCAAAAATTCAAGTTTAAAAACTATTTTAAAATATTATGAATTAATCCTGTTTGTATTTCACAAGCACGCGCTTGTCCCAGTGGAAAGTCAGGCATGCGTATTATGAGAAGGCAGGGGATCGAATCCTGGCTGTGACAATATTTTTGCGTTTTTCTCTTTTATTCACTGAATATAATATATTATCAAATGTTGTTGGTTCATTAACAGACGCGCTCACCCAGCAGGATTGGTAATGTGTATATGTGTTTGTTTGAGAGGTCCTGGGTTCGATCCTCCCCAAGGCCTTTTGGCTTTTTTCATTATTTTTCTGATTTTCCAGGTTTAAAGAACAAAACCAAGGTGTATCCATTCTCCTTGCACCACTAGCGCGCAGCTCAGTTGGCAAACCTCTTCATTATCCAGGTTAGGGACCTGGGTTCAAATCCCAGGTCCTGTTTTTTTTTTTTTGATTTCTTATTTTCTTTTCTTATATTTTCTATTATTTTCTATATTATATTAAAATGATTTCTAAATTATAAAATGCATATATTATATTTTCTAAATTCTAAAAATTATATTTTCTAAATTCCAAAATTAGTTTTTATTATTATGTATTTAAATTATAAAATGTATATATGTATTATTTGGTTAAATAAATTATTATTCTTAATTAAATCCTAATTATATTTTACAAACTTATAAACCCTAATATATTATTTTCCAAACAATTAAAAAAAAAACTAATTTTATCTTATGATTTAAATTTCTAATTTTTTTGTAAATGTAATTATTATGTACATATTTTATTTAATATAAGTAATTTTTTTTTGTAAATATAATTATAATCTATTTTCTTTATATAATATGTAAATATTTCTATAATTTGTTTATAATCTAAATTATATATATAAATATGTTTTTTTAGAAATAATTGAATTTATGCTAATCTTGTGATTATAATATGTTTAAAAATAATTTAATAATTTGTATATAATTCAAAATTACTTAATTGTTCATATTTTCTTTTATAATTGTCCATATTAAAATCTAATTCTTTTAATTATTATTATTACTAATCATGCTTATTACTAATCCATTTATTTTTTTTATTATGCTTATTATTATTATTTCACTAACCTTATTTATTTTTAATTATTATTACTAACCCCTATTATAATTATTATTGCTTATTTATTTATTTTACTTATTATTTATATTTTGCTTATTTATTTATTTTTGCTATTTAAATTGCTTTATTATTATGTAAATGCTCCTTGGTGTAATTTTTTGTAATATTTAAATTATTTAATTTTCATGCTATGGTTAGTAAAATAGGGAGTGTAAACATGTATTATATTTAAAAATTGAATTTAGGTCATTTAAATTATAAGATAAATACAAAATTAACACTCACATACGTAAGTCGATCTTTGATCGCCATCTCACTTTCTAGGGTTGCCTCTCAATGTTGCCTATTCAAAAAGGTCAAGTAGGGTGTATAAAGCAAAGTCCCTTAAAAGAAAAGTCATCTAGTCCCTTCATAATCAAAGATCAAGTCCCTTAATGGTTGCCTTTCAATATGATCTTGTCCCTTTCGAATAATGATGACAGTCCCTCCAAAAAAAATGCTTAATACACCCTACAGTTGCCTTCATTAAACAGATGTCCCTCATTTGTCCCACACATCCAAGGTAATGACTACCTATTCCTTAATAATAGGGATAGTCTTACCATTTAAAGGATTCAAGAACAGAAAGACTTAAATTTTAGGGTAGGTTCCTCATAGTCACTTGCTCACTACTTAAAAATTTC
Organism: Lathyrus aphaca; assembly: GCA_963966055.1. Lineage (NCBI taxonomy): Eukaryota > Viridiplantae > Streptophyta > Magnoliopsida > Fabales > Fabaceae > Lathyrus > Lathyrus aphaca. The sequence goes on from OZ014521.1 coordinate 492,111,402, forward strand.
TCAAACATTTCAAAATTTGAAACAATTTTCAAACACAAGTTTTTTACGCATCCGTACATGGATCATTATCAAACTCTTATGAAAATTTCTATTCACACACTTCACATTTTCAAAAAACATTTTAAAGTGAGCTAAGTAACTAAGAGCCCATGGATAACCATGGATGTAAAGGGTGCTAACACCTTCCCTTTACATAACCTACCCCCCCGGACCCAAAAATCTTTTAAAAAGGTCTTTCCTGTTCTTTTATGCCTTTCCTTTGGATAAAATAAAAGTCGGTGGCGACTCTTGCTATCCGCAACATAACTAAAGTCAGTTCTCCCACCGTGTTACAACTGGTCCCTTCGAAGTATCTAAGATTCTTAGATCTAGTGCTATTGAATCAAGAACCAGACATATAAACCATTCATTGTCAATGGACAGAGACTAAAGCCCTATGAAGGAGGAGATATTCCAACAAAATACTCCAACCATACTCTAAGTGATCCACCAAATCCTACGAATGATGTATAAGTTCCGGTGGTCGAGCTAACGACGTTAAACAAGCGTTGCAAGGGAGGCAACCCATGGTTTTCTTATCTTATTTACTTTTATTTACTCTTATTTTCGTTTATTTTCTTTTCTTTATTATTCTGTTAGGACTAACATTTAAATGTTTTTATGATTTCAGGACCTTTTTCCTAATCCTGTGCAGGATGCAGAATCTTGATGACATGCACATGGCTTTCAGAGACGACACCCAGAGGGAGCGTTACTATGCTCACATGAGGCGCCCTATGGAACCTATGCGATACCCAGACCAGGCTTGTATGGATGCTTTGGGGATTGAGCCAAGTGTCATATTTTTATGCCACCAACTCCAATGGGATCAGTTTGACGACATGAATAACACCTACAAGAACTTGACTCTGGAGTTTCTCAGCTCTTTTGATTATGACCTCTGGGCTGGACCCGATGGACATGCTATTTTCAGGTTGTTCGGGACTGAGTATTCTTTCTCTCACAAAGAGTTTGGTGATTTACTAGGTTTCCAGACTACCCCTGATGCTATTCCCGAGACGTCGATGGGATACTTTATGAGTAGAGAAGTGGATAAGTTTTGGAGCGATATCTCAGGTGGAGGGAGCCAGGATCCTTCCACTCAGCTATCCCAGGTTATCCACAACCCTGCACTGAGGTACTTCAGATGATCCTAGCACACTATTTCCTCGGTTTATCAGATACTCAGATTTTGCTTAGCGAGGAGGAGATATTCATGCTGTTTTGTGCGACCCAGTCACGCCCTGTGGCATGTGGCAACTTTCTGTTGAATGGCCTTAGTAGTGTCGCTAGGTCATCCGTAGGCATTATTCATGTCGGTGGGATTATTACTCAGATCGCTACTGCATTAGGTTTGTCTCACAAGCTGTTACATCTCAGGACCTTTTGTAGCTATACCACCCTGGATGTCGACATTTTCCTAGACAGAGGGTTGATGAGGAGAGCCTCTTTTGATCCCAACATGTTCAGATTACTGATTGATGGCGAGGTGAATCATTACTTTACACTACCTGACCCGCTGATGACCAGTGTCCACGACCCAAATAATTGGAGTTATGCTTTAGAGGGTCATGGAGAGACTGTTGAGGAGCCAAAATCACCTCCTGTTGCTGAGTATACTCCTACACCTTCTTCTCCCAGAGTCACTGTTTTGTCTAACAATCTGTCTTTGCAGCCGCCTGATTTACAGACCCAGATTTATGAGCTCTGCAGAGAGACTTCCAGGCTCAAACAGGAAGTAGCGGACTTGACTTTACAGATTGAGGTATCCGATCTTAACCACACCATTGAGGCAGACGCTCTATATCAGGAGATTTGAGAGCTTCGTCGGGAGATCGCCGAGCTTCGTGGATCGGACCAGGCAAAGGAGATTGTTACATGATCGTGTTACCCTAACATTATTTCTCTAGTATTTAATATTTTATGCATTATTTTATTTCTCGCATCTCCAGACATATTTTATATTATCACATCTGCTTCATTTTCTATGTACTTTGGTTGAAAATCATTTACATATATGTTATATTATATTATATGCATGAATATTTATTTTTATATATATGTCTAATAACAAAAAAATAATACAAAAAAAAGATTTTCTTTTTATGTTTAATATTTATTAAAGGTTGTTCAATTATCTTGCCTAAGAAGAAGAAATCAATCGCTATCTGGACCCCCAAAGACAAAAAGGTATGCAAACGCCCACTTGGAATTTTCAAAACTTTTCCCCAGCCACGAAATGGCCTTGTGGCGCCCGCCATAGAGGCATGGCGTCCGCCATGACGTCCCACAAAATTCGGGACAGATTCACCCCCCCCCCATTTTTTTCCTCTTCCAAAACTCCATTCAACCCCATAAAAGCTCCCATCTTTATCATTCATTCACCATCCATTAAACCCTTCCAAATTCCATTTTTATTTCCGTTCATTAAAATCCATCAAAATCCCACCTTTACCATTTTCTATTTAAACCACTCTACACCATCTTCAACTTATCCAAGGAGCAAAAGCAATGGAGTTCGACAGATTTATTCTTCGCAAAGGAAAACCCGGGGATAGGCAACGAAGGATCATTCAAAATCTTCAGAGTCGAGAAATTCTCTCGACTAGGTACGTGGATGATAATTGTCTGTATACTTTGGGTCTGCACCATAGTGTTTATCATTTACTAGATTTTTTAGGCTTGCACAATATTTTTGCAAATCAAGAACCTACCTTTGAGAGGCTGACAATTGAGTTTTTGAGTTCTTTAATATATACTGTCAGTCCTAACACTGCTAGCACAGTCGGTACTATCAATTTTAGAATGTTTGGAATTGAATATGAATACAGTACCGGCGAACTAACAGGCTTGTTAGGAATCCCTCATTGGGAAGGTGCTATATGTGAGGACCCTTTGGATTCAGAATGGTCGGCCGATGTATTTTCCTTCTGGCAGAGACTGTCAAATACTTCAATCAATTGTTTTGAAGGAATCTTCGCATCGACCATCCATAACCCGACCATCAGAGTTTTCAGATATCTGTTGGCTGTACTATTTTTGGCCGGAGAATTCAAATAAGGTAAATGATAAAGAGCTTCTATTTTTGCAAGGAAGCCTCACAAATAGTCATATCAATCCGGTCCCGTTTATGCTTACACACATGTCTTTAACTATTAATAAAACAGGACCGATTGTTTTTGGTGGACTTGTTACGTCTATTGCTCGGGCCCTTAACCTGAACAATGAGATAGCCACACTTGAACCCCTACCTCCTCGCACAGTTAACCTAAAATTTCTAAAAGACATGAAATTGTGTCAAGTGAGAAGAGCAGGTGGTTATGAATTGATGATTCATGGTGTAGCTATCCCATCTATTGCCTTGCCTTACAGTAGACGTACCGATGTACGTAATGAAAGGAATTGGACCTATGAATTAAATGCTCCACCTATTCTAGGTCCACTTCCTCCTAATGTTCCTGATGGGGAGGGACATGACACAGATGAAGAATTTGATCAGAGAGAGCAATCTCCCGTACCTCACGTGTCCCCCCATCATCCTTCACATCCATACATCGCACCATCTTCCTCTAACCCTGTTGCAAGTGCTACTCTTGGATTTTATATTACTAGGAGATGTGGCTTGATATGACTGCTAGAGAAGAAAGGCGAGACGACCTGCTCTCTACCATTTAACAACAACTGGCAGATAACATGAACTACATGGAACAATCACGATTGAGTTCGGATCGTGCCTACGGGAATGTTTTCTGCACCTTGACTGTGATCACAACCGAACAGTCCCGTCAGCGAGAAGTCAACCGCCGATATTACCAGCTAATGGAGGCCACTCAAGGTTCCATCCTAGGTAACCTTCGAGAGGTCCGAGATTCCCAGGAAGCCTTATCGGCCCGACTAGACCAGAGAGACCAGCACCGCAACAGATCCCGTTGTTCCAGACATCCACAGCAGGATATCGAGGGCACCAGTGGTCCTCCGCAGTAGTTTTACAGGTTACTTTCCTTATCTTATTTTGAAACATTGGGGACAATGTTCGATTTAAGTGTGGGAGGGGATTTTATTGTTGTTATTACTTTCTGTTTTTTTCTTCCTTTTCTTAGTTATTTTATTTGCTTTCTGTTTTTCCTTTCTTCAGTTAATTATTTACTTTTTTACCTTATAGTTGTTTAAGTTTTTTCTAGATAATGCATGAGTCTGACGAGTCACTAGTACAATGTATCTTTAGTGCACCCTCATTTCCCCATTTCTTTAGCCTCACCAAAAAAAATTCAAAAGAAAACAATGTTGTTCCACATGTTTTTTGGGCTTTAAGACAGGTTTGGATTAGGATATGGTGACTTAGGTGAACTTTTTGGAACATCAGTATCGTTTTAGCACCATAGACTTCATAAATATAAGAATCACTCATAAACCCCGCATACCATGGCCTTTATAATCATTTAAAAATTGTCCTAAGTAGTTTATTCTAGCGATCAGCTCCAGCCTAAGCATGTTCTATGTAGGGGACCGATGAACATAAGTGAAGATCCAGTGCTAAAAAAAGAGAAAAAGGAAAAACTCTGGGATAGGTGACCCTCACAAAGACATTTAAACCAAAAAGAAAAAACAATTGCCACAAAAAAGAAAAAAATTGCAGTCACCCATTGATAGTTGGTTCAGAGGTATCTGGCACTGAACTCGGTAGGGCGGATTACGATCTGATCCCCCACAACTATAGTTGGGTCAAATAAAAGAGTTTACACAAACTTATGTGCCAAAAACCCTGTGTCTTGGATCAGAATCACTAACCGGTCACTCTACTATGAAGCATGTACGGATAACAGGCTTAATGTAATTGCGCCTGAATGAAAGGGACCAAAAAAGAGATGAAAAGATAGGCCTAGGTATTGTGGGATGATATGGGTTGGTTAATACAGGATTGAAGTTTATGTTTGTGTCATTATGATACCCTTGGTTCACTTAGTTAGTACCTGTCACTGCATCCTGGCTTGAACTTAGAAGCCCTTTTAGCCCAAATCACGCATTGACACTAGTTTTCTTCTTTGAGTTTTTCAATGTTTTGCTTGAGGACAAGCAAAGGTCTAAGTGTGGGAGGATTTGATAACACTGAATTTCTCCGCGTTTCTGACTCCGATTTCGCATGCATTCTAAGTTTTTATTTGCTATTTTGTTATGTTATTACTATGTTTTTATTTTTTTCCAGGTTTTTAGTATAATTGGAGCCTCGAGCGAGAAAAGGAACGGAAAAGGAGTTGAAAAGAGCAAAAATCAAGTAATTCAGCATTTTTCACTTGTGGCACCCGCTGTGGCTGGCACCATGGTGTCAGCCGTGACGTGGACACATCTCCACCTCCCTTCAACTGTCATGTTCCCCATGATCTCCACTTCCTCACTTCAATTTGCACTCATGGCGGGCGCCATGAGGGTGTGGCGACTGCCACAAGGCAAAATGAAGTTCCATCCATTTTTCGGTTTCAAGGGCATCCATGTTTTTTCATATTATTTGTTTTCCTATAAATATGACTTTAGATTTTCGTTTTTCTTCATCCCAGACTTAGAATTTCTAAGGCATATATCAGTTATAAAGTAGTAACCACTTCACATCGGAGTGTTGCTACAATCGAGTGATCGAGTCTATGTACGTTTGTGTGATCGAGTCTTGGAGCACTTTGGAAGGAAGTTAATCCTGCTGCCATTTTAATTCCAGTTCGTATTTTACTTTCCGCACTGCTTTACTTTATTTTATTTGCGCGCTGCTTTCCTTTATTTAATTTCCGCACTCGCTTTACTTTATTTAATTTCCGCACTCGCACTACTTTATTTAATTTCCGCATTCACACTACTTTTCTTTATTTCCCGCACTCGCACTACTTTCATTTATTTCTCGCACTCGCACTACTTATCTTTATTTCCACACTGCCTTTATTTTATTTACTTTTCCGCACTCGCACTTTACTTAATTTACTTTCCTCACTTGCACTAAATACCTTTTATGAAATATATTAAAATGAACTTTTACTTTACCATGTCCAGCTAATTTTATAAAGGTTAGAATGTAAGGATCATAATTGAATCGATAACCTGTACAATTGTTTGTAGAAACACTTAAGGGCTATTTTGACTTTCAATATAAGTTTTCTTGTTTTTAAAGTTCCGTTGGGTAAGATCGAAATTCGTCCAACGCCTGTTTAAACTTAATTGTTTTTAACTATTTAAAAAGCAGCCAAAAACGCTTTATTTAGTTCATTAGGAGTTCTTAGATTAAAAAGAAAAGAGATTTTAAAACTATCTTCGGACGCGTTAAGAAGTTTAGAGTCTGATTCCTGAGAACCTCTTTTTTTGATAAATCCAGGTCAAAATACTTTTCAACTTAGTTAAGATACTATATTTCTTAAAAATAGGTTTACTACTCTAACGCAATACGCGCCTTTTTATCCATGACAATAGGAGGGTTTGATTAGGGAGTACAACTCGGTTCTGATTACGCGAAAGCGACAGTTCCTGTTAAATTAGTTCTTTTCAAAGTAGAACACATTGCCCATAAGTAGTTCTTTTAGAAAGTACTTGATTATCACTTGATTATGTGAATTGCATTCAAACCTGTCTTTATCAATTAATTAAATTTACTATTTTATTTATCATTGCGCACTCTTTAAAACAATTATTTTCAATTGCCTTAGATAAACACCATAATAACAGATAACGATAGATTGACATTTGGTCTCTGTGGATTCGACAATCTTTTATATTACTCTGACGTGTTCGTACACTTGCAAAAAACACGCATCAATTACCTACAGGCATATTGTAGGAATATTTGTTCGTATTTTTGTTTTGTTGTAAGACTTATGCCCCTTTGGGGAGATTCTGTGTACTATTTCCTTCAGGCTAGTCTTTGTCAATGCAAAATTATTTAACTTCTTAATCTTTTGTCTGCGCACTATCACTTGGTCATCCTGGCCGACCAAATCTGAGCTTCACGCAAATGTTTTTTCTCAAAAGTCGGGTTCCAAAAGCCATATGGATATCATCATTGAATACCGGAACCGGGGCACCGTGACCTTGAGAATGAAAATACAAGCATTTTCATAACATGCATATCACCTTTTTCTTGTTTTGCAGGTACGTGTCCCGGATTTCTGACACTTCTTCCTTTTCAAGCATTATTGCTGCTAGAAGGGTTCATCAATATCCGACCAAGATAAATAGAGTAAGGGCGATGGATCAGATGCAGGCTGATCTCACAGAGTTAAGGACACAAATGGACAAGTTCATGACCTTAATGAATGGTATAAATCAGAATCAAGAAAGACTTCGAGAGATGGTCGAGAGGACCCAGGTAAATCAAGAAGGTAACAGAGCTGGTGGAGGCGCATGTGCTCAGGGAAATACTGAAGCTACTCTTGAAGGTATTCTTATTCCTATTTATAATGTTGGTGGTCCAGGTGGGGACCAAGGTCGTAACGCTTATATGGATGTGCAGAATGATGAGGAAAACCGTCGCTTTGACGAGCTGGCAGAAAAAGTTTCGCTCTATGGAATCTCAAAACATATTGGGCTTTGATGTAGCTAACCTGGGTCTGGTTCCTGGGGTCAGAATTCCCCACAAATTCAAGCCACCCACTTTTGATAAATACAACGGTTCCACATGTCATAAAACTCACCTTCAGTCATATGTGGAGAGGATCGCTGTGTAAACATCCCAAATTTTCCCTCACCCATTTTCACCATGGCTTGTGATCTTTTCATATGCATAAGTACAATCATAGCATCTCATACCACATTTGTGATTCACTGCATTGCTTCTAAGTCATCTGCATCTAGGGTTTGCGATCTGAGCAATCCAAGAGCCATTTGAGCCACTCCAAAGCTCATCAATCACTTCAAAGGGTTCCATGTATGTTCAAGCATAATATTGTATCCCCACAAAGTCAAGGAAGTCAAAGAATCACAAGAACTGGGAATAGCATGGAAGCAGAGCCAGGTTTAACTGCACAGATGACCTAGAATTAGGGTTTTGATTTCAAAGGCCATAACTCCAAATTTTTTGGTCATTCTTGTTTTTATTGGTCTCTATATGTCATAAGCATAATACATATCAATTTTCATGAAGAAATTCCATGAGGAAGGCATCTGATCAAGGGTTGACTTCTTGAGCAAGTCAGTGCAAAATCAGGGCATCTGAGGCCCCCAATGACCCAACCAAAGGGTGTTCTTCATCATTTTGAATGTGTATGATCTTTATTTGATCATAGAAGATGTTGGAAGTTCACAAAATTGAAGAATTTCAAGCCATTTGCAAAGTTGCCTTTTTGGGAAAATGACTTGTAATGGAAACTTGCCATTTTGGGAAACTTTTTCAACCCTTTCTTTTTTGGTTCAAAATGCTTCAAATGAGAAAACTTTGGTCATGAAAGTTATAGAATGGATCATTCCCTTTTCAAAAAGTACAAGAACTCATTCTAATTCATTTTGGATCAAAAGTTATGGCTTGTCAAAGTTGAGAAAAATCACATAATTTCAAGTTTTCTACCAAAGAGGCAAAGTTGCAAAACCCTTTGCCAAGGCAAATTGTGCTTTCAAATGGACCTCTAATCTTTGTACAAACATAAACCAAGGCCTAAAATTCAGAATGCACCAAGAGTTTGTCCATTTTCATGACTTGTGGATCAAGAAATCACAAAAGGGCCAAAGATGAACAAAGTTGCAAAACATCATACAAACCCTAATCCACTTGTTAATTGGCTTCAAGACTGATCCCATGGCTCTCCTCATTCCTTGCTGCGCAGGACACCCTCTTGTACTTGGCCTACCATTAACCCATACCTCTCTTACACCTAACTTGGACTCTATGCAAAACACCCATACCAATCCCATAGTGCCACACCAACTTCTCTGACCTCTCTAGTTGTGATAAGTAGACCAAATGCAACATAACACACCACACACACAAGCCTGAAACACCCCAGAAGCCATAGCTCACAAAAATCCTCCATTTTTCATTTTCTATCGAATCACTTAGCTCAGCCATCCATTCCTCAAATTTCTTCCACCATCCATCTCAAAACACTTCACTGATCATCCCTGACCCTTCACCTTGCCTGGAAACCCCCTGAAATCAAAACACGATTTCTTGCCCTCTCTGAATAGAACCCAATCAATCTCACAAACTAGCCAAAATAAACTCCAAACAAGCTTTGCAAACACTTGAGGGAGGTCAGTAGAGTTGATTGGAAACAAGGAACTGGTCCAGAAGCTCCTGGATTGAAAGCTTCAACTCAGGTAGCCACTGAAATTCATTTTTCCAGAAGCTTTGTTTTAAGTTATTAAAAGATTAAGCATGTTCCCCTGAGTACACTGAGCTTTGTATTTTTGAAAATGGTGGAGAGATGAGTATTTACTGAGCTTCTGAAACTTTTGCCATTTTTGATGTTTTCTTCGAATCTTGATTTTGGGTGAAAAGAAATGAAGTTTGAGGGTGGATTTGATCTTAGGGGAGTGAGGGGAGTGAATCTGGAGCTTTAGAGCTCCAAAAAGTGCCTAGGGAAGAAGTTGGCAACTTTCAGGTGAGGGTCTGGCCGGAGAAGATGACCGGAGGTCTTCTCCGGCCACCTGAAAGTCATTAGTGACTTAATTAGGGTTAGGGCAAACTTTGAACGTGGACCCTTTGATCTGTCTTCCCGCGCGCATTTGAGTGGTCTGGATCTTGTGTTTAATTTTAATTATGTGATTAATATTTAATTAAATCAGATTAAGGGAGTTTGAACTTGGGCCATTGGATGTGGTGCCAAGTCAAACTTTTCCAGCCCAGATTGAATCCTGGCCTCTCCTTTTGCATACTTCTCATATTTTAATTTTTATTTCATTTATTTTGTATTTAATTTGCACGAATTATTTAAAATAGCAAAAATCATTTAAAAATTATGAAAATTTTTGTCAAAGTTTTCATTAATTTTTAAGACCCAAAAATATTTTTATTTTTATTTTTTGCACTAAAAATTATTTTTAAAACATTTAAATGTTTATTTTTAATTGATTAATGGAAATTAATTAATTAAAAATACATTTAGGTATTAAAAAATCACAAAAAATTCACATAGCATTTAAAAACATTTAGAAACATTGTTCAACTCTCAAACCAAATTTCTTTTTTGTTCTTGATGCCTTTTGATCATTTTCATTGGATTTAATTTCATTTCAAGGCAATATTTTGTTTCAAACTTCAAAAATTTCTTTCTGCCTAACCTTTGAGAGTTGAATGATGATTCTTCTTGCATTGTACTCTTCATAGCATGTAGTTTATAGGATAAAATTGGTTTGATTTGATCTTGCATTTTCAATTTGTTTAGCATTTTTCTTGGTGAGGTACCTTAAAACCCTAGCAATCTTAGGAAATTCATAACTTGCACTAGGTTAAGAATTGGGTCCCCTCCTTTGGGCAGTGAACTTGTATAGGTTTAGGGTATCTTTGATTGCATTTTCAAATTTTTATCATGTTGTTTGCCTCTGGTTTTGGATTTTTGCTTTGCATGATGCATGAAACCCTAATTTGTGCCTCCTTTTGCATCCATTTCTCATTTGCTTGCATCCATTGACTTGCCATGACATTTTGTGCATCCACATGATTCATAATACATATTAGGACATATTAGAATCATGTTTGATCATTGCATCTTTAATTTGCCATGTTATGTGTCCATTACATGTCATAACTTTTCATGTACATTCATGTTTCAATGCATGCATCATTTGCATTCTCATGTTTGTATGAGCATTCTCATGCCTTGTCTCATGTTTGCATCATATCTTAGCATCATTAACTTCATGTTCTTGCTCCTGGTTTTGGTTTGTATCATCACATTTCATCTCATTTGCATTGCATTTCATCTCTTATGCTAACATTCCAGGTGGTAAGTTGTTTGAGAAGTGAATTTGCCTTCACTTCTCATAATCTCTTTTCCTCTCTTTCATACTTCCTTTGCTGCATTTTTGTGTGTGAGCTTGCTCATTCTTGTTCATCTTACTTTCTTCCTTCAAGCAACTTGTCTTCTTAAGTGAAGCAAGTTGTTTTGCTTCTCTTTGCTTCTTGCTCCTTTCATCTGCTTCCTTCCTGGTGGTTTCTCTGAAGATCTTCTTGCAAACCTCATTAACCCTAGGATCTCCAAGCATGATAATAATTAGGGTTTGATTAGTCCCCCATTAGTTTTACTTTTGTGTCATCTTTGGGTCTTCTCTTCTCATCTCACAAGTCCCCCTAGTGTTAATGGACAAGTCCCCCTCAAGTTGTCTTACAAATCATAAAATCCATTTCTTCATCTTACCATTAACTAAAATCCACTCAATAAAGGCTTTGTTTTGTCATGAGGTTAATCCTTAATCATGGATTAAGTTGAGGAGTCTTTCTCAACTTAAATGCTCTCATCTATTATCCTTCTATTAGGATGGTGTAATGAGTCCATTAAATCCTTGATTATGGTTTAAACTCATTACTTTACACTAAACAAAAACAACAAGAACATCTAAATAACCACAAGTAGGTTAATGATCTTAATCCTACATCATGGTGATTAAGTGTGGGATGCTGACTGATCGGAAAATAGCAAGTGTACTATTTTTACCGATGTAGTAATAGAAGGGATTAACCCTAAGTATCGATCTCAAGGACTGCGTACTAAAATAAGTTCTTAATGATTAATTTCAATTGGACAAAATTCATAGTTTAAAGGTTTGAAATTAAATTATATAAACTAAAGAGAATAAAACGTATACTAAAACAAATAATTTCACTAATATGAAAGTAATGCCAGGGACAGTGTATGATTTGCAGTGCAATGACTCAAATGTTCCTTGATTTTAGAGATATGCTTTAGAAAGTGTCTTTCCTAAGTTTATAATGTTTTTCCAAAATTCCTTTAAAGAAAAACCTTTGGTATTCTTCATTGGCCGTGATTCCTCAATGGTCAAAGAAGAATATCAAGCAATAATTCTGACATAAAAAGGTTCTCACAAAAACATCCCAATTCCTTAGTAATATTTTTCGCGATAAAATTATGCAACAAGGTTAGGATGGTTGGTCAGACCAAATCCTAACCACGATCAGTTATCTCATTTTCCAATAACGATAAAGCATTAAGGACGTTGCAATAAAATAAAGAAACGAAACTAAAAACATAATCCCAAATTGAAGAATTCAAAAAGTCATTACAAAAAGCAAATCAGGGACACCCCCCTGGCATTGGGGGGTTTAGCCACTCATGTTCATACTGGAAATAAAAACAGAGCAAGAAAATTGAGACATTACAATTAACGTTGGATTCGTTGGATCGTCAATCGCTTCCGCTCTTGATCAATCCTTCTTCTCCCGTATTCGTTCAATCCCAAAAATCCCTAAATCAAAAAGTGTTTTCTAACAGTAATAATTGTCAAATATAAATCAGTCTTCCAAAGCACCGCGAAATGTCCGGAATACCCTTGAAGCAGCAAAACATAAGATTTCTATCTGGTCTTCACAACACGGGCCGTGTTGTGCAACACGGGCACCCGTGTTGTGCCTCTGAATCACCACAAAACCACTTCTTCAGCAGCTGCCATGACACGGGCCGTGTTGTACAACACGGGCACCCGTGTCACAACCCTGCCTTCTTCTTTTCCTTTGCAAATCTTAGTCTCTTCTGGTATTCACAACACGGGCCGTGTTGTACAACACTGGCACCCGTGTTGTGCCTTTGAAATCCCATTTTCTGTCGTTTTTTAATGCTTGGATCATCTCTCGGACGCCTCGAACAACCGATTACATATTTACCTGAAACACCACAAAGAAAACGAACACATAACCCATTCCACTGATAAAAACAAAGTAAAACGATGAACACTAACTTGCACGCAATAATGAGAAAACTATGACAAAACATGAACGAGATACTACAAACAAACCAAATTAGACTCAAAAGACACTGAAAACCGGCTTGAACATTACCACTAAATATCACTGATCACAACCCGTCCGGTAAGTGCTGGCTTCTCAAAAATGTACTTAACTGGGTCCATCTTGGAGATCAATAAAGTAGTGTGGGTCAACATATATTGTCTTAGTCGGCGAGCAGCCCACGCTAAAGCACAACAAGTTTTCTCGAGCAGTGAATAACGTTGTTCACAGTCGGTAAACTTTTTGCTCAGGTAGTATATTGCATACTCTTTTCGACCAGACTCGTCATGCTGGCCCAGCACACACCCCATTAACTCTTCTAATACTGTCAAGTACATTATCAGAGGTCTTCCTTCGACTGGAGGCATAAGGATTGGAGGCTCTTGTAAGTATTCCTTGATTTTGTCAAAAGCCCTCTGGCAGTCTTCATTCCACCTGACCGTTTGCTCTTTTCTTAACAGCTTGAACAAAGGCTCACAGGTTGCTGTAAGGTGAGATATGAACCGTGAAATGTAGTTCAATCTACCTAGGAACCCTCGAACTTCTTTTTCTGACTTCGGTGCAGGCATTTCCTGAATGGCTTTAACTTTATCAGGGTCAACTTCAATCCCTTTTTCACTTACAATAAATCCCAGCAGCTTACCGGATCGCACCCCGAATGTGCATTTGTTGGGGTTTAACTTCAGTTGATACTTCCTCAGACGCTTGAATAACTTCAACAGATTTACCAGGTGGTCTTCTTCTGTGAGGGACTTGGCAATCATGTCATCCACATAACATTCAATTTCTTTATGGATCATGTCATGGAATAATGTTACCATAGCCCGTTGATAAGTGGCACCCGCATTCTTCAGGCCAAATGGCATTACCTTATAACAGAATGTGCCCCAGGGTGTGATGAAATTCATCTTCTCCATGTCTTCAGGCGACATCTTGATCTGATTATATCCCGAAAATCTGTCCATGAAGGAGAACACCGAGAACTGAGTCGTATTATCAACCAATACATCAATGTGAGGTAAAGGGAAGTCATCTTTCGGACTGGCTCTGTTCAGATCCCGGTAATCCACACACATTCTCACCTTGCCGTATTTCTTAGGCACAGGTACAATATTAGCAACCCATGGAGGATAGATAGTCACAGCAAGGAAACTGGCATCCCACTGCTTTTGTACCTCTTCTTTAATCTTCATCGCCATATCTGGGCGAGTACGGCGCAGTTTCTATTTTACTGGTGGGCAGTCTTCTTTCAAAGGCAGCTTGTGCATGACAATGTCGGTGTCCAACCCTGGCATATCCTAATAAGACCAAGCGAAAACATCCACATACTCCCGAAGCATATCAATCAGTTGTTCTTTTACTGAATCTTGTAAGCAGGCCCCGATCTTAACTTCTTTCACGTCTTCTTCCGTACCAAGATTAACCATTTCAATCTCCTCCTAATGAGGAGTGATAACCTTCTCCTCTTGTCTTAACAACCTGGCTAGCTCTTCAGGTAGCTCATAATCTTCTTCAACCCTTTCATCAGCTTGATTGATTGGATTGTCAAAGTCATACGAAGTCATAGCAGTGTTGTTGTCGGTGCAATCTAGAGGGCACTTTCTGCAAGGGTTTAAATTGGTTTATTTTAGTGATTAATTTTAATCTTGTTTAGAAAAAGTGAAAATGAAGTTATTTCTTTTGAAAACATTGCCATTTTATTTTTGTACAAAAAAGAAAAATGAAAAGACAGTGAGCGAAAAAGAGACTCGTTTGCAAAAGATGTCCGATATTCATTGATTGATCTATTTGCACAAAATTACAAGATGGCCCGATTACAAAATGAGTCTTGACATCTTGGGCAAGCTGTCGCTCCCACCAAATGACACCCAGGTCAGAAGGGGTACAGACGCGAACGATCGGTGAAAGGAGAAGGAATGAATAGAGGACACACAAGGGTGAACTCAAAAGACAAGAGTCGCCAGCTAGGCATTTTTATCCCGGAGGAAAGGTAATGCTGCATAAACCTAAGAAAAGATGGATAAGACGGTTGCGAACCAAATAGACTGAGAAAGGGGGTTGGTTACAACCTGGGAAGGTATTAGCACCCATATTGTCCGCTGTACTCGACGGGATCCACGCTTAAAAGATTTATGTTTTAAAGGGGTAGTGTCAGTGCAATCTGTGTATCAAAGTTGGAAAAAAAGAAAGTGTCGGTGCTGGAAGAGAGTGGAGTGAAATATGTGAGGTGTCAGTGTAAGAACAGGAGTGCAAAGCTCAAGACTATGAGGCTAAAGAATAATGCTGGAAGAGGGGGGATATACAGAGACTTTTGTTCGATAACAGTTAAGTTATGCCTACGTATCCTCTCGTGCAATGAGGAAGTCAGAACACCGTAGTTCGACTCAAAGAGACTGAAAGATAAATTGACTTATGAACTGCTTACTTGTCTATGCTCAAGTGTAGGACCTGTCTGGCTCAGGTGCAAACTGTCTTGCATTAGACGGAAGAAGCAAGTTCTCGTTTGTGAGTGAATGAGGTGAGAAAAGAATCCCGGAGGAGACGATTATTGTTGGTTTTTGGTATTTTCAGTCTTTTATTGCTTTTTGAAATTTGTCATAATAAAATGAGCTTAAGCCTAAACCAAGGGTTAGTAAACTCATCACATCCTCCCTCTGTTTAAGGGTAATGAGAATACCTTAAGTGTGAAGTAAACACCTCACACTTGATCACCATGATGTAGGGTTAAGATCATTGACCTACTTATATTTATTTAAATGTTTTTGTTGTTTTTGTTTAGTGTTGAGTAATGAGTTTAAGCCATAATCAGGGATTTAATGGACTCATTACACCATCCTAATAGAAGGATAATAGATGAGAACATTTAAGCAGAGGAAGACTCCTCGACTTAATCCATGATTAGGGATTAACCTCATGACAAAACAAAACCTTTATTAAAGTGGATTTTAGTTAATGATGGGATTAATAAATGGATTTTATGATTTGTAAGACAACTTGAGAGGGACTTGTCCATTAACACTAGGGTTAGTCCTTCTTAACCAATTAAGGAAGAATTAGAACCCTAATGCAAGGCCCAAGTTACAAGCTTGATGTCTTAGTGATTTATTAGATGGATTGATTAGAGGATTTAAACACATTAAGGGTTTAACACTTAGGATTAAAGTTATACACTCCATCCTAATAGAAGGATGCAGGCATAAGTTTAATCACAAAGCCTTAAAACCTTTAAGGTTTAGTCCTGGATTATGAGGTGAGAAGAGAAGACTCAATGATGACACAAAGGTAAAAGTTAAATGAGGGGACTAATAAAACCCTAATTGTTATCATGCTTAGTTGTTCCTAGGGTTAATGAGGCTTGCAAGAAGATCTTCAGAGAAACCACCAGGAAGGAGGCAGATGAAAGGAGGAAGAAGCAGAGAGAAGCAAGACAACTTGCTTCACTTAAGAAGACAAGTTGCCTGAAGGAAGAAAGTGGGAAAGAGCATGAATGAGCAAGATCACTCTAATACAAATATAAAATGCAGCAATGATGCATAAGAGAGGTGAAAAGAGATTGTGAGAAGTGAAGGCAAATTCACTTCTCAAAACAACTTACCACCTGAAAGGTTAGCAAAAGAAATGAAATGCAATGCAAATGAGATGAAATGTCATGATGCAAACCAAAGTCAGAAACATAAACATGATTCCAATGATGCTAAGAGATGATGCAAACATATGTCAAGGGTTGTGGATGATCATACAAGGATGAGGATGCAAATGAAGCATGCTTGAACCATGGAAGTTCATGAAAGTTTATGAAATGATATGAATGCATAACATGGCAAATGAAAGATGAAATGATCAAACATGATTCTAATATTTCTTAAGATGTCTTATATGTCATGTTGATGCACAAAATGTCATGGCAAGTTCATGTATGCAAGCAAATGAGAGATGGATGCAAAGGAAGGCAAGAATTAGGGTTTATACACAACATGCAATCCAAAATTCAAAATCAGAAGCATAAGGCATGACAAAAAAAATTGAAAATGGGATCAAAGGAACCCTAACCCTACACAAGTTCACTGCGCAAAGGAGGGGACCTAAATCTAAACCTAATGGAAGTTATGATTTTTCTAAGTCAACTAGGGTTTCAAGGTACCTCAAAATGAAAAATTCACATCAAATTGAAAATGGAAGATAAATTCAAACCAATTTTACCCTAGAAACTACATGCTATGAAGGATGCAATGCAAGAAGAACCATCATCAAACTCTTCATGGTTAGGCAGAATGGATTTTTTCAAGTTAGGATCAAAATATTGCCTTTAAACAAATTTAATTCCAATGAAAATTGTCAAAATGCATCAAGGACCAAAAAGAAATTTATTTGAAGAGTTGGATAATGTTTATAAATGTTTTAAAATGCAATGTGAATTTTTTGGTGATTTTTAAATACTTAAATGCATTTTTAATTAATTAATTTCTATTAACTAATTAAAAATAAACATTTAAATGATTTAAAAATGATTTTTAATGCAAAAAAATAAAAAAAAATATTTTTGGGTTCTGAAAATTAATGAAATGTTTGACAAAAAATTTCAGAATTTTTTAATATGTTTTGCTATTTTTAAAAATTCGTAGAAGTTTAATATAAAATAAAAATGAAATTATGAGAAGTCAACAAATCTAATGGCTGGCATTCAAATGGTTTTGGAGGGAGTTGACCCGCGCCAGATCCTAGGGCTATTATTCAAACTGACTGGATTTAAGTTAAACTTAATTAATTAAATCTAATTATAGGATTAGGGTTTTAATGAGGGATCTGGGCCACTCATTCGCGCGCGGGTCAACCCAAGTCAACAGGATCTATGACTCACATTCAAACTGAGCCCTAATCACAATTAATGCACTAATGACCTTCAGGTGGCCGGAAATGACCTCCGGTCATCTTCACCGGCCACACCTCCCCTGAGATTTTGCTATCTCTCTCCCCAAGCTTCTAAAACTTAATCTTTCTGCCCAGAATCCAACCCCATACATCACTTAACAAGAATCATTCATTAAAACAAATTTATTTCACATATTCAAGCTGAATCGAAGCAAATTAGTTTTAGGTCAAAAAATTTCAGAGAGCTCATACATGCTTAATACTTGACTATTTTCAAAACCAAACACATCAGCATCATCAGTGAATCATGGAGAATCAATTAGTAACTTAAAAACACGTTTCTAGAAAAATTGTTCTTGAGCTCACCTGAACTGGAACTTTAATCTTTGGAGCTTTCTGGCTGCTTCTTTGGTCCAATATACCTTTAATGAACCCCCTGGGAAGTTTGCAATGCTTGTTTGGAATTTCTTATGGCTGGTTTAAGAGATTGATGAAGTTCTGTTTAGAAGGGGTGGAAAATCGTGTTTCTTCTTGGGGTGGTTTCAGGGTCAAATGAGGATTGGGAAATGATCAGAGGATCATGGTGAGTGGTTTTGTGAAGTTTGTTTTGATGTTTGAGGCTTGAGTGCTGAGTTTCGAACGAAAATGCAAGGGGGAGAGTTTTTGGGAACTATGGCAATGTTGTGGTTTCAGGCTCCAAGATTATATGAAATGTGATCCATTAGGCATGTATGTGAAGTTGTGATTGGTCAGAGTAGTTGGTGTGGCTCAGTTTGATTGGTATGGGCAAAATGCAAAAAGTCAAGTCTATGTGTCCTTTGAGGTATGGGCTGTTTTAGGGCCATAGCAAGGGCATGTCTGTTGCATCTTGATTCAAGGATGACCATGGAAATGGGATTAAGGCATATCAGCAAGTGGATCAAAGCTTATGTGTGGTTTTGCAATTTTGTGAACCTTTGGCCCTTTTGAAGTTTCTTAATGCACAAGTCATGAAACTTGAGAGTTCTTTGGTGCATTCTGAATTTTAGGTCATGGTTTATGTTTGTGCAATGGTTAGAAGTCAATTTGAAGTCACATTTTTCCTTGGCATGAGGTTTTGCAACTTTCCCTCTTTGGTGCAAAAGTGAAAATTTCATGATTTTTCCCAACTTTGACAAGCTATAACTTTTGATCCAAAATGAATTAGAATGAGTTCTTGTACTTTTTGAAAATGGTAGGATCCATTATACAACTTTCATGACCAAAGTTCTTTCATTTGAAGCATTTTTGAATCAAAAAGAGGAGGTTGAAAAACTTTCCCAAAATGGCAAGTTTTCATTACAAGTCACTTTCCCAAAAAGGCAACTTTGCTAATGGCTTGAAATTTTCCAATTTTGTGAACTTCTAACACCTTCTATAATCAAATAAAGATCATACATATTCAAAATGATGGAGAACACCCTTTGGTTGGGTCATTGGGGGCCTCAGATGCCCTGATTTTGCACTGACTTGCTCAAGAAGTCACCTCTTGATCAGATGCCTTCCCCATTGAATTTCTTCATGAAAATTGATATGCATGATCCTCATAACATATAGATACCAATAGAAACAAGAATGACCAAAAAATTTGGAGTTATGGCCTCTGAAACCAAAACCCTAATTTTAGGTCATCTGTGCAGTTAAACCTGGCTCTGCTTCCATGCCTTTCTCAGTTCTTGTGATTCTTTGACTTCCTTGACCTTGTGGGGATATAATATGATGCTTGAACATACATGGACCCCTTTGAGATGATTGAAGACCTTTGGAGTGGCTCAAATGGCTCAGGGATGGCTCAGATCACAAACCCTAGATGCAGATGACTTTGAATCAATGCAGTGAAGCAAAAATGCAATATGAGATGATATGATTGAACTTATGCATATGAAAAGATCACAAGCCATGGTGAAATGAGTGAGGGCAAATTTGGGGTGTTTACAGTGGGGCCAAGCTAGGCATGGCAGGGAGGATATTTGGATTAAATTGGACACAAATGAATAAAAATAAATGAAAAGATGAATAGAAAAATAATGGCAATTGGAATGAAAAAAAGAAATAGTCGGAAATCTGAAAATAATTAATGGACTAAATTTGGAAGAAATGAATTTGGAATAATGGGAATGATGATTGAAAAGGAATATGGATGAACAAATGGATACAAAAAATGGTTTAATCGGAAAGAAAATGGATAATAGATGGAATTTGTTTTTTTTTCAAGCCCACAACAAATCTTGATTGATTTTCTTCACAAGCCTCTGATAAAAATGACTACAGCCAACCAAAGAACCACTGTACAGTTGAATAAATTGTAACTCAGGCCACAACTGTCATCTGAAAATTGTCTGATTATTTCCCTGATGAACTGAATTCATACTGAGGAAAATAAATCCTCAGAGGAATCACTGGTGAACTGATGAACAAACCAAACTTCGCACAAAAAACACTGTCTGATAACTGATGAACAAACCAAACTTCGCACAAAAAACACTGTCACACAACCCAACTTGTACTTTGAAAACGCATTGCCTGATGAATGAACTACTGGCACACACAACTGGCAGTCGAAACAATTTATCTGATAGTTTGACCGATATTAGGTCAAACATCCACTTGAAATCGAATTGTGACTGAACAAACGCATCTGAATTGAAGTTACTGTCTTATCTTCGCAAACCTGCAACACAGAGAAGAAGAAAAAGAAACTGCCATATATTTTTGGTATTTTGGTTAGTTATCAGTAAATATAAACAAATATAAAGAAGTAAAACAATGGTGATCCCCTGCGAAGCATAGACCCTACATCTGAGAAGAAACTCGAAAGCCAGGCGATCTTGTTTGTATGCAAAATGTAGATGAAATGCGAAGAAACTCTTAGGGCAAAAATTAGGGTGTTACAGTAATATCCTTCTTTACTTGGTTATCTCAATTCATTCTTGATATATATATATATATATATATATATATATATATATATATATATATATATACAGTAAAAGTGTGTTGCATTGCTTATGTTTTTATATTTATCTATTTCTTCTATTCTCTTGGATTATGAGTGATTGTTTGTCAAATAATTAGCATAAATGATGATATTTTCATGTTTTGAGGTGTTTTAAGTGGTTTTTGGTGGAATTTTGTGTTAAAAATTGTCGGGTCCCAATAGGCCGACTCATGAGTCGGCTCATGGAACCTTATGAGTCGACCTCTCTGCTTCTTTGAGCCGATTCTTTTCAAATTCAAATTGAGTCGACTCATTTTTGAATTTGAGTCGGCTCATTGTCGCCTCAACTGACGTGTGGCTGTCTTGAAAAGACGCGCCGCCTGCCATTACATCTCCCTAGGTCGGCACATCAATGCTTCCATCCACTTTTGACTTTCCATTTATGATTTCTTTATTATTTTCTTCATTAAAATTCATTATCATTTCATTTTATCATTACCAACATATCATATTTTCATATTCTCTCAAGTTTCTCTCTTCAACCTCAAACCCTCAAATCCTCTCTCAAAGCTTCATATTTCTCAACAATGGCATCAAGACCTACAGGTAAAAGGTCTCGTGGCTCCTCTTCTCAATCATCAATCCCTGTCAGTGCTTTGTCTCTTCTTCCATCTGACTTGGTTGAGACTTACAACAAGAAATTCAAGAACAGGAAGGTTGTTCCTCAATATGTCTACTCAAGAACAACAGCTACTCAAATGCACATTCCCCACATTATTGAATTGATGGACTTCCAAGGTATAAATCCCTTTCTATCATGTCATGTTGACTATAATGAGGATTTGGTTAAGATGTTCTATGCTGGTCTGGTTGGTACTTTTAAGGGTTTCGAATTCAACTTCCGTATGGGCTCTAGAATGTTTGCGGTTAATGCTCAAGTGTGGAAAGATTTGTTTCGCATTGATCCTGAGGAAGCTAGTATCTTGATGACCAATACATCTCAAGTGGATAATTACACCTTTCGTACTGAACTCAATGGTATGCTCAAGTGGAGAATTTTGGCTATTTTTGATTTAATTTTGATTTTTCATGTAATTAGCATTTTATTGAATTTCTTTAATTGCACATAATTTTGTTCATTTTATTTTTTCCGCTTCCTGTAGGATTTTTAGCCCATTCTTTTTGCTATGATTAGAGGATTGGTAATAGAACTTAGGATATTTTTTGGTAGATATTTAGGACATTTTATCCACTGTTTTGGTAGCTTAATTCATGTAAAATTGTGGTTAATTCTTATGTATATTTAAGTGACTTTTAGGCATAGTTAGCTTCTGAATTTTTGGGATATTTTTTAGCACAATACTATAGTCTGGTTAAGGACCTTAGAGAATTAATTTCATATTTTTTCCAGGACTTTTACTATTTTTAGGGCATTAATCTTTAGGCCATTGTTACATTGTAAATCCATTTAGTTTAGCTTAGGATATTATGTTCCATTAAGGATTAACTTAATTAGGTTTAATCTTAGGATTTTAAATGATTTAGTATAGTTTAGCTACTAATTTTAGGATGATGATATTAGAAATTCCCTTAGTTTTAGGACTTAGGCTTAGAATTTTCAATAAATAAGTTTAGCTGAAGTTTAGGCTTACTTGTAGTTTTATGCTTTAATATGCATTTTTAGAATTTATTTCATTATTTCAATTTTAATGTTTTCGCCTTATTATTTGAATTTTCCCACTTGTATAGGATCCCCCATGTTTCTTAGAATCAACTTAACTTCCTTAGGAAGTAAGTTGAATTCTAGTAGTTTCTAGTTCCCTTTTATTCATTAGGCTTAGAAAACCACATAAACCATTAGGACCACTTTTGAATAAATAACGAAAATTAGGATTGAGTCTTAGTCCCCTATTAGTTTGTCCCTTTTGCAACTTGAGTCTTTCTTTCTCACCTCATGAAGAAAATAATAAAATACCTAATAAAGGTTGAATGTTCTTATACGCCATGAGACTTTGTTGCGGATTACTTATATGTGTCATGTTTCGGGGCGAGGTGTAAGTATTTACCACGATAGATAGGTCTTAGTATAAGAACATTCACAAACAAATTCAAAACACTTCTCATAAAAGACAAAAATAAACAATAAGCGACTATCCTGCGGGAACTTCTCTTTCTCATCTCATTCACTCACAACGCGAACTTGCGACGACTTGTCTCGCATGCAAGATGGTAAACACACTCGTACCAGACGAGCCTGCAATACCTGAGCATAGACATACACAGTTCCAACCATAAAAAATACAAACAAATAGTTCACGCCTTAGTTAGGCGAACTACGTCGACTCTGATCTTCATTATCCCGATGAGGTACGTAGGCAGTGGGGTAGGGCCCGTTCGAGCACATTCTTTATTTTCCCTACATTTCCCCCTTTCTTTCCATTTATTTTCCAATTCATTTTCTCATTTCAGTACCAATTCCAGTAGCAGTTTTTTTGTTCAGCAGCACCATATTCTTTTACCCTTTGAAACAAACAAACAAGCGTGGATCTCATCGGGTACGACGGACGATCTGGGGTGCTAATACATTCCCAAGTCGTAACCAACTCCCGAACTCAGATCTTTGGTTCATAGGACCTTGTCCTTTCCTTCTTCCTTAGGTTTGTGCAGCATTACTTTTCCCACTCTTTCGGGATAAAAATGCCTGGCTGGCGACTCTACCTTTTCTGCGCCACTTTCGTGTTTGTACTAGGATGAAAATCCCGGGAGCGACAGAATGGACATGAGCTACACAAAGCATGGGGATCCAAAAAGTGAGATCCTCTTCCATAGACTGACCGAACAAGAACAGGATGGACTTTATCTAAAAGCATTAACACGAAGTGAGAGCTAATGAAAGACTCAATGATAGTGCGGGGCTGATTACGAGCCCTTTACGCTTGCCTTCTTCGAGGTCTTATCAAGGGGAATGGGGATGGGGCGCCTCTTTTGAGGTCTTTACACAAATGTAAACAAACACATACAGAGCCTCTGAAGGAGGACTTCTAGAAAATGCCCACCAAAAAGAAACGGTCGGGACTCCAGCCTATGTAAGCAATAAAGTGCGGAAATAGAAAATCAGATAAGAAACTATACCACGCGGATGTAAATCCGAAGTACCAACAAGCTAAACAGAAAATAAAAACCCAGAGGTCCGCTCGAACAAGCTAGCATTCACAAACAAAGCAAGGCGGACATCGCATTTCCCATATAAGCTCAAGTCATCGAAGTGAAAATAAATCACTCAAGATGTGAAAATTGGATGCGACCATACAAATGTCCTGCACACAACACAATCCAAACAAAACAACGGTACAAAATATCATTTGAAACCAAACGGTATCCCACAAATAAAGTGGAATACCAACCAAGCGACAGTCGTCAAGATCTTTGCGAGAACCTTGCATGAACTCAACAAACGCATTAGAAACCAAAAAAAGGTGCAACCGGAAGTTGCACCTATGCCTCACAACTCAAAATCAAGTAGAAAGATGAGCATACGAGTCATGGACATGCATTGATATGTATGTTTCAAAACGGGGCAGCACTTATATACTAACATAAACAACATGCAAACTCAAACCGGAATCAAGCAAATTTACATGAAATGAATGGAAAACAATCAACAAGCATAAGTACAAGTCAAATAAAGATCAATGCATCAAAATCGCACCAAACCGAACTTAAAAAGCCTTAAAACGGAAAAAACGCGTCAAAAATCACCGACTCGGAATTGAACGAAAATCACATGGTAAATTGCAAACGTGTCAACAAATTCAAATATGCAATTGGGTTTTGAAAATTCCACTCGGAAGTGGGACATTTTGGCCGATTTAGTCAGATGACAATAGCGAAATAGCCAGAAAAAATTGTCCGAAATCGACTAAAAAGTTTACCAATGGCTCCGGAATAATCAACAAAGTCAATTTATACTATTCACATTCGCGAAAACGCGCTAAGGTTAGGAAGTTATGACCAAAACAAATTCTCGACACGTGACACATGAACAACATCATCGATTAGGCATCAATCTCTCCTATTCCGGATTTGTACATTGAAACAAGCATGAATTCAAAAGTCAAGCACTTCAATCAATATCAAGTCACAATAATGAGCTCTCCTAGGAATTTTGTCAAACACCTTACATGCACCGATTATTCTATGTCAATTTTAACAAGCATTTCCACTTATGCACCACAACAATTATTAGGATCAATTAATCAAACATCAATTAACTGTGTGACATGGCATGATTTTAATGTGTCAAAAACTTGGCATGATTGAAAGCTTGAGTGATTCTCTATGAAAAAGCAAGGATTGGCATTTTTGAAAAATATACTGAATGAGCCGACTCAAATTCATCAATGAGCCGACTCATTCAGTGTTAAATTGGTGGCAAATGCACGGGTCCAAATAGGTTGCCTGATGCATCACTTTTGGTCGACTCATGTGTGTGGATGAGCCGACTCAAAACCCTTCATGAGCCGACTCATTCAGTGTTAAATTGGTGGCAAACGCATGGGTCCAAACAGGCTGCCTGATGCATCACTTTTGATCGACTCATGTGTGTGGATGAGCCGACTCAAAACCCTTCATGAGTCGACTCATCAAGAAGTGTTTTCTTCTAATTTTCCACGGTTCTCAACAGGCTGCCTCTCTGTTTATTTTGGTCGACTCATCTGTTATTTTGAGTCGGCTCATTTAATGATTTGAGTCGGATCATTACTGTGCTGACTCATTTTTTCATTTAATTTTTTCCCTCTCATATGTTTCTTTCTCTAACCAATATAAATAGTTGCTTATTTCATTTGAGATAGTTTGACAAGGAAAGTGAAAGATATACACATAGCACTTTTCATCTGCTTCATTCTTGCATCAATCAAACAATCACACACAACAATCTTTGTTTGATTTCGGTGTTCGTTTCAAAGATAACGTTCAATCGTGAATTAGAATTTCATATTGGGTTTAGAGTGTGTGGGTTTTCCTTGGAAAAATCCGAAGGGTTTTCTCCTCCAAGATCATTGAAGATTTGGGGGTTTTGCACACATCGATCGTTCGTAGATTCAGCCGAGTGAGGTAGATTGAAGATCAAGTGGATCTTTCTCTCATATCACGGTAGACAGAGGATTGCGAAGGTCTTTGTGGGTTCACAAGTGTGGGAGAAACTCAGTCGTGCTCAAAGTTTGGAGAATTGTGAATTCTTGCAAGAAGGGAGAAATTAATCGGAGGCTTTCTCGACACGCGTGGAAGACTTGATTCTACTTTGGATCAAGAGACAAGAAGAAGATTTGACAGCACTTTCAACGTGGTATGGTTTGTTGGTTCATTTATCTCTCTTCTTGTAAAACAATTGCGATTTAATAAAATTTCCCAATTCAATTTCGAATTGGGGGCAGAGTACGTCGAGCGAGGACGACGAAGGAACTGCCTCAACAAATTCCTTGTGTTCTTCTCATTTCTCGCATTTTACTTTTATTCATATTGATATTGTGTGCTTGAAAATTCTGGTGTATCAAATTAGTGCATTCAAAGTGTTTGATAAATTGTTACACTCAAAAGTGATAACTAGAGTGGGTAAAATTCTGCATTATTTGATACAACCAAATTGTCCTTGGTGTGTGCACTCCAAGTGTTTGGTAAAAAGCCTAATCACACAAAATCAATTTAATTGTGCTTGATTTCTTCTCCAATCATTGTTAAGAATAGTTTTATCAAGTGTTGAATTATCAAGTGAATCATTTGTGCAATATTAATTCTTCTAGTCATCATTTCATTCCAATTGGTTTTTACGCATATCCGATCTCCGGTGACTTCTAATTTGAACTAGATGATTTTCCGGGAAACACTCCACAATTCTTTTTCAACTTAATTTTGAAAAGAAAATTTTAAAAAGGGATCTATTAAACCCCCCTTCTAGATCCGCGCTATCGTCTAACAAGTGGTATCAGGAGCACCAGTTCATCTAGTGCTTCACATACAACTTATTGGAAAATGGACAACGATCCAACGGGGGCATACAATAGTGCTCCAGTTTTTACCGAAGAAAACTATAGTCACTGGAAAGATTGTATGCACATCCATATCAACTCTGTTGATAGAAAAATTTGGAAAGTTATTCAAGAAGGCCCTTTTCAAATAACCATGGTCGGACCGGATAATGTCCAAATTGAAAAACCGGAAGCACAATGGGATGATAATGATGAAAAGAAATATAGCTACGATTGGAAAGCTCGAAACATACTCATAACTTCTTTGGGAGCGGATGAATATTTTCGATTTTCTCATCACACATCAGCTAAAGCTATGTGGGAAGCCTTACAAGTTGTCCATGAAGGAACCGATGATGTTAAGCTTGCTTGAATTGATACTCTACAACAAGAGTTCGATCATTTTCACATGAGCCAAGGGGAAACCTTTGGTGAAATGAGAAAAAGATTTTCTCACTTGACAAATCGATTAAATGCTCTTGGTAAAACTACTCCTAATGATGTAGCAACTAACAAGATTTTGAGATGTCTTACTAGGGAATGGTTGCCAAAAGTTACGGCAATCAAAGAAGCCAATGATGTAAGAACTTTAGATCTAACTACACTCATTGGAAAACTACAAGAGCATGAACAAGAGCTCTTAAACTTAAATGGGCATGAAGACAAAGAAAAGAAAGAAAAGATCGAGAAAAGTAAAGATCTTGAGAAGAAGAAGAGGTTTATTGCATTAAAAGCTTCTTCCTCAAAATCCTCCACAAATAAAGATAGTGGGAGTGATACAAGTGATGATAAAGACGAATCAAACAAAGATATGGGCTTATTCCGAAGAAGATACAATCGGTATCTCAAAAGGAATGAGATTTCCCATTCGGACAAGCGTCTCATCAACTATCAAAGAAAATCTAATCCTTCCAAGCAAGAGTATGTTAAAAGTACTAAAGGCAAGGGATCTTGTTACAACTGTGGAAAACCGGGACATTACAAACCGAATTGCCCTATGTTAAAGAAAGACAAGGCAAAAGACAAATATCAAAGAAAAGGCAACAAGGCTAGAAGAGCATATATTGCTTGGGAAAGTGATAGTGAGTCGTCTAGTAAAGATACCTCAAGCGATGAGGAAGAAAGAGTAAATTTTTGCCTCATGGCTCATAAGAAAGGCAAGAAAGAGGTAAGACATGCTAAATATGATCATGCTGGAAAATTGTCTTATAATGATCTGCTTAGTACTTTTAATATTCTCCATCAAGAAGCTAAAGAAGATTTCAAGCGCATTGCATCCGATAAAAGAATTTTTGCACATTTAGAGAAAAAGGTTTCGGATAGTGAAAATGCTATGAAAGCTCTTAAGGTATCGATGGTAGAATCTATAGTAGAAGACAAACGAGAATGGCACAACTTTCAAAGTTGTGAAACATGTTGGATTTGGCAAAAAGAGGTCAAAACTCTTCAAGCCAAACTAGACAAGTTGTCACAACCAAAAATGACATTCACTATTGATCGTTCAAACTTTAGGGAATCAATGAACAATCCATATCAAAAATATACCTATGTTGTGAAGGATCAAAATAGTCAATGCAAGTCTAAACCATTCTTGAAATGTCACTATTGTGCAAGGAAGGTCATACAATTGCCAAATGTCATTTTAGGAGATACTTGGTCCCTAAAGGCATTTGTCAATGGTTGCCTAAAAGCAACAAAAATTTCACTCACACTCTAGGACCCAATAAAAATTGGGTACCTTTCTCTCTTGTCTAATCATATAGGTGGAGTGTCTTGAGACTATGGAGAAACGGTGGTTTCTTGATAGTGGATGCTCAAGACATATGACAGGTGATATTTCCCTATTCTATGACTTTGTGGCTAAGAAGAAGGGCTTTGTTACCTATGGTGATAACAACAAGGGAGCTATACTCGGCAAAGGTAGTGTAGGTAATCACTCTTCTACATCAATCTCTAATGTCCTTTTAGTTGAGGGTCTTAAACATAACCTTGTTAGCATTAGTCAATTATGTGATAAGGGATATAATGTCTCATTCTCTAAAGAAGGATGCATAATTGAACATAATGAAAACAAAGAGGATGTGTTTAAAGGCTTGAGGGTTAACAATGTTTATATGTTTGATTTGAATTTGATGACCTTGAGTGATCCTAAATGTCTTATTTCCAAAAATGAAGAGTATTGGCTTTGGCATAGACGTTTAGCTCATATCAACTGTGACTTGCTAAATAAGGTTATGTCCAAAAACTTAGTAGTCGGTTTGCCTAACATAAAGTTCACTAGAGATCATCTTTGTGATGCTTGCCAAATGGGAAATAAAACTAAGATATCTTTTAAATCAAAAAATTTAGTCTCTACTTCTAGACCTCTTGAACTTCTACACATGGATCTGTTTGGTCCTTCTAAAATCAAAAGTATAGGAGGGAACTATTATGGTTTTGTTATTGTTGACGACCACTCTCGATTTTGTTGGACAATCTTCTTAGCTAGTAAAGGTGATACCTTTTCGGCTTTTGAAACTTTTGCCAAATTATCTCAAAATAAACTTGGCACAAACATTGTAACTATTAGAAGTGACCATGGAGGTGAGTTTGAAAATCATCTCTTTGAAAAATTTTGTGAAAACCATGGCATTGATCATAACTTCTCCGCTCCTAGAACACCACAACAAAATGGTGTTTTGGAGCGTAAAAATCGTGTGTTGGAGGAATTGGGAAGAACTATGATTAATGATAGCGGTCTTCCTAAATATTTTTGGGCCGATGCTATTAGAACCGCTTTCTATGTTTTGAATAGGATCACTATTCGACCTATTCTAAACAAAACGCCCTATGAACTATTAAAAGGAAGAAAGCCTAATGTTTCACATCTTCATGTTTTTGGTTGCAAATGTTTTGTACTAAATAATGGAAAAGAAAATCTTGGTAAATTTGATTCAAAGGCAGATGAGGGCATCTTCCTTGGATACTCTAATTCAAGCAAAGCATATAGAATATTCAATAAAAGGTTGCTTATAGTTTAAGAATCTGTACATTTATCTTTTGATGAAACTTATCTGAATGTTGTCGGAAAAGGTAGTGTTGTTATTGGTGCAGGTGCCTCCTCTAGTGAGATTGTTAAAGACATTGATATTTCTCATGTAGAACCCTTTACGGATTTTATTAATAAGGAGCTGGTTGATGTGTCTAGTCTCAAAGATGAAGGTCAAGCGTCCTTTCAAAATGATCTACCATTCGAATGGAAGACATCAAAAGATCATCCTATCGATAACATCATTGGAGATATCTCAAAGGGTGTCATTACTAGATCAGGACTAAGTAACTTTTTTTATCATGCCTTCATATCTCAAATTGAGCCTAAAAATGCCAAAGAAGCTTTACTTGATGAAAATTGGTTCCTAGCCATGCAAGAGGAACCAAATGGGTTTTAGGAACAAATTGGATGAAAACAACACTATTATTCGCAACAAGGCCCGTCTTGTTGCTCAAGGGTATAACCAAGAGGAAGGCATAGACTATGAGGAAACTTATGCTCCTGTTTCCCACCTTGAGGCTATATGCCTTTTACTTGCATTTGCTTGTTCACAAAACTTTAAACTATATCAAATGGATGTTAAGAGTGCCTTCCTTAACGGATATATAAATGAAGAGGTTTATGTGTGTCAACCTCCTGGATTTGAAAACTTTGAAAAACCAAATCATGTTTACAAACTAAAACGTGCTTTATATGGTCTCAAACAAGCTCCTAGAGCTTGGTATGAGTGTCTAAGCAAATTTTTAATTAATCAAGGGTTTTCAAGAGGAAGGGTTGACACTACTCTCTTTATTAAACGTGAAGGAAAACATTCTATATTAGTTCAAGTATATGTAGATGGCATTATTTTGGATATACTAACATGAAGTTGGTTAAAGAATTTTCAAGTTCTATGCAAGGTGAGTTTGAGATGAGTATGATGGGGGAGCTAAATTTCTTCCTCGGACTTCAAATTAGACAACTTGAAGATGGAACCTTCATAAGTCATACTAAATATTGCAATGAGTTGCTCAAAAGGTTTGATATGACAAACTCCAAGTCTATTGATACACCAATGCCTACGGTGGCAAGTCTAGATCGTGATGAAAATGGTAAGGATGTAGATATAAAAAGGTATCGAGGTATGATCAGATCTCTTCTTTATCTTACCGTATTGCATCCAGATATTATGTTTAGTGTATGTATGTGTGCTAGGTTTCAATCTTGCCCTAAGGAATCACATTTAAAATCAGTTAAACGCATACTTAGGTATCTGTGTGGTACGTCTAAGTTTGGTTTATGGTATCCTAAGGGTAGTGATTGCTCTTTGGTAGGTTTTTCCGACTCCGACTTTGCCGATTGTAAAGTGGATTGGAAAGGAACTAGTGGAACTTGTCATTTCTTTTCAAACTCTCTTGTCAGTTGGCATAACAAAAAGCAAGTTTTTGTTGCCTTATCAACTGCAGAGGCGGTGTATATTGCAACCGGAAATTGATGTGCCCAAATCCTATGGCTAAAACAACAATTGCTCGACTTCAACATCTCTCTCAAACAAATTCAAATTTTGTGTGAAAATACTAGTGCAATTAATCTTACCAAAAATCCTATTCTTCATTCACACACTAAACATATAGTTCATCTATTTCTCATATACTCGAGGTAATATCCTTCTTTACTTGGTTATCTCAATTCATTCTTGATATATATATATATATATATATATATATATATATATATATATATATATATACACATATATATATATAGTAAAAGTGTGTTATATTACTTATGTTTGTATATTTATCTATTTCTTCTATTCTCTTGGATTATGAGTGATTTTTTGTTAAATAATTAGCATAAATGATTATATTTTCATGTTTTGAGGTGTTTTAAGTGGTTTTTGGTGGAATTTTGTGTTAAAAACTGTCGGGTCCCAACAGGCCGACTCATGAGTCGGCTCATGGAACCTTATGAGTCAACCTCTCTGCTTCTTTGAGCCGATTCTTTTCAAATTCAAATTGAGTCGACTCATTTTGGAATTTGAGCCGGCTCATTGTCGCCTCAACTGACGTGTGGCTGTCTTGAAAAGACGCGCCGCCTGCCATTACATCTCCCTAGGTCGGCACATCAATGCTTCCATCCACTTTTGACTTTCCATTTATGATTTCTTTATTATTTTCTTCATTAAAATTCATTATCATTTCATTTTATCATTACCAACATATCATATTTTCATATTCTCTCAAGTTTCTCCCTTCAACCTCAAACCCTCAAATCCTCTCTCAAAGCTTCATATTTCTCAACAATGGCATCAAAACCTACAGGTAAAAGGTCTCGTGGCTCCTCTTCTCAATCATCAATCCCTGTTAGTGCTTTGTCTCTTCTTCCATCTGACTTGGTTGAGACTTACAACAAGAAATTCAAGAACAGGAAGGTTGTTCCTCAATATGTCTACTCAAGAACAACAGCTACTCAAATGCACATTCCCCACATTATTGAACTGATGGACTTCCAAGGTATAAATCCCTTTCTATCATGTCATGTTGACTATAATGAGGATTTGGTTAAGATGTTCTATGCTGGTCTGGTTGGTACTTTTAAGGGTTTCGAATTCAACTTCCGTATGGGCTCTAGAATGTTTGCGGTTAATGCTCAAGTGTGGAAAGATTTGTTTCGCTTTGATCCTAAGGAACCTAGTATCTTGATGACCGATACATCTCAAGTGGAGAATTACACATTTCGTACTGAACTCAATGGTATGCTTAAAGAACTTTTTGTTGATTTCGTTGTTAATTCCAAATTATTCCCGAATACCACTACTATTGGAAAAGTTAAGCCAGTGGATCGTATCCTTCATTGGATTGTTGCCCACAATTTACGGCCAAAGAAAGGTGGCTTCTCTCGTATTGATATGAGTGAAGTTCATTTGGTATATATTATTTGGAACAAGGTCAAAGTCAACTAGCCTCACTATTTTGCGAGTCGTATTTTTGCCTTACAGGAAAAGAAAGGCGTTGCTCTTGCTTATCCTTCCATCATTCAGAAGATCATCGACAAAGCTGAGATTGTTAGTTTTGATGTACCTTTGGTGTCTGTGCCAGACACAAATTGGTTTCAGCAAAATACCCTAAGTCTTATGGGTCACATATGGGACTCTCAAGAAAGACGGTATCGGTATGTGAGAAGAAGTGATCAAAATCAATCGATTGAAGACAATTCTGATGGGGATGATCTTGAAGACCAAAATGAACCAAATGAGGTTCCTAATGAAGACTTTCCCGCTGACAACAAAGAGTGGCATGGCATACCATCAAATGAATCCTATGAAAATCAAGGTTGGGGTGAATGGCAAAACACTGGGTGGACTAACACTACTACTCGCTTTGCTCCTCCATCTCCTCCTCCATCTCAACCGCAACAAGATGATCCTTCCAGAATCATGGCTATACTCCAAAATATGCAACTTCAACAACAAGCTTACTACACAACTCAGACTGAGAGATACACAAAGATAGAGCGGCGTTTAAATGAGCAAGATACCGCTTTTGCCGATTATGTGTTTGTTCAAGACACTCGGTACACTACGCTGCAGGATCATTTGGTTGCTCAGGACATTGCCTTCAACTCGCTCAACAATAGTTTTCTTCAGTTTACAGAAACCGACATGGATGACTCACAGCCCATCACTTATCATCGTCATTACCCTTCCACTAGGGATCGTAATCCACACCCTTGAGAGAATATTTGCATCATATGTACTTGTAATGATTATGAATGTTGTTTATGTTTTGTTTGTATGAACTCCTATTTCTCTTTAATTCAATTGTTTAGTTTATTCTCACTATCTTTACTCGCTTTTCCAAATTGTGTGTTTGTGAATGCGTGTTTCTATTGCAATTGGCTTCTCATTTGACCTTTGGTTTTGCATGCTATTTCCATTGGTAGATTAACTCATATGTTTCTTCTTCTTTTTGATATTGTCAATGGGGGAGATGATATTGAGATTGATGTATATAAGATCGGGCCACATAATCAGGGGGGGCTTTATACCAACATATGGCGATTGATTCATCAAGTTTTTGCCATCATCAAAAACGGGGAGTTTGTGTGACATGGCATGATTTTAATGTGTCAAAGACTTGGCATGATTGAAAGCTTGAGTGATTCTCTATGAAAAAGCAAGGATTGACATTTTTGAAAAATATACTGAATGAGCCGACTCAAATTCATCAATGAGCCGACTCATTCAGTGTTAAATTGGTGACAAACGCACGGGTCTGTAGACACCCTAAATTTGCCCTCTGATTTTCTTTCTTCGCCTGTCTTTCATTTGCATCTCATTTGCATTTCCATTTGGTCATTAACATCTAGAATTCATATCATTTGCATAAGCTTCTGAGGCATGGGATCAATTTTCATCAGGACTAAGGTCTCACACCTCATTTGTAGATTATCAGAAGAATTCAAGGTCTTAGCTATGCCGCTTCATTGGTATCATTCTCTTATTGCTCCTGTCACTAAATTAGGGTTTATTTCCCTGATTTAGCGGTAGTCAAGGATTTCACGTCTGAAAGGACTATTTGCTATGCATCTGGGCCGTCATCAATTCAGTGGATGATTTCTCAAACAGTGCATGTTCAAGTCAAGTTGTGTTGTGTGCTGAATTTATCAAATTATCTAGTTGTGATTCATGAGAAGTTTGGTTCAGGAAATTAGACTGTCAGTTATTCTATGCTTCTTCTGTGAATTTATTTTTCAAGAGGTTAATTCAGATTATTCAAAGTGATCCAAGAATTATTTTGTCAGAGGATGATTAATTTAGAGAGTTATTCGTTTCAGTGGTGGGCTTCTCGGGCAGTGTGTATCCAAGGTTGTGATGTGAGATTCTTCAGGTTATCAAAGCAGTGGTTTGTGCGAAGTTTTGGTTCAGAAAATCAAGTTCATATGGGGATATACAATAATTCCAAGTAATTCAAGAATGTCAAATTCAAGATTTGTGCAAATCAAGAAGTGTGAATACTAGTTTGGGCTCATTTACATTCTTTGTTTGATTAACCCATTTTCTATCCATTTCTCATCATTTATTTTTATCCATTTCCATAAACCATCTACCGAATCCATTTTATTTTTTCTAATTCCCATCCATATTTTCCATTTACCATTTACATCTATATACCATATTAATATTGTTATTATCCAAAATCACACTTTTATCCATTTATCCAAGTTCAAAATAAGACCATTTTCCTAACCATTATCCATTTTTTTTTCTATTCAAATTTACATTCAAAACTCCAAAGTACATATCATAAGCCATTATCCTATATTTATTTACCAAGTCCAATTCACATCATCATTAAACAAAAAAACCATTATAAAATAAAAGAATTTCATTAAGCCCATATCATCCTTTTTGTGTCTATCTTGGCCCATTTACCAAACAAAGTCATAAAAGGAGACCTTGACCTAGATATAAAAGAAAAGGACATGGTCATAAAAAAAAAAAGACATTTGCAGAAAGTGGCGCCTCTACCACCAACAAAACCTGCTTTCTCCATTACAAATTGCATCACCCTTCTCACTCTCAATTTCTTAACAATTTTCCTATGATTCTTCTTTGACCTCTTACCATTTTCAATCCTCTTCATTTAATCTGCTACTACGAAACCACAAACACACAAAACGTCACTAAAAAAAAAACACAGCACCCTGCATAAACATTTGAAAACCTTTTGCAACCCTTCTTCAAACATCAACAACACAGACAACGATTTTTACACACTCTTCCATTTTCTCATCAACCTATAAGCCAAAAAAATCATCCTCCTGCATAATATTGGCACAAATACTCATAACCTTAATCCATCCCCTTCATCAAAAACAAACTCAACTAACAAAACCACCCCTCAATATCCAAACTCGGTTCCTTGAAGAACCGTTCCTTCATCACACATCTCGCAAACCTCATTCACCACTCTCTGCATTTTTCACAACCATCACCACATAAACAAACCGCACCACACAACAGCCTTCAACATCATAACCGTACATGTTTACGCATCAACCGCACAATACTTCCAATAACAAAAACTTTTTCGAGCTTCATTCCCCAAACAACAACAACAGAACAAATCAGCTTCCATCCACCATAACATCAAACCGACAACATCAACAGCAACTTTCTTCAACATCAAATCCAAACCAGAAATAGAACACAGAAGTGAGTAGAAGAAGAGGAGTGAGATTGAGGTCGGCAGGAAGGTTTCGAAACATTCGAAAGAGAGTAGAAGCTAAACACTCACCATCAGTTTTATCTGTTGCGATTTCGAGCAGAACAAATTGCGAGCTCGAGCCGGAAAGTGACGGGTTGAAATCGTACATGATTTGAGGCAAAGGGGTTTGCCACCGTTGATTCGAGAGAGAAGAAGATGGACCCGAAGCGTATCCGCATCTCACATCGAGGCTTCCGGCGCTGATCCAAGGCCGCCACCGCCGTTTTCACAACATCATCATCAACGCAATCGCCGGTCAGATACGCGTGGAAGCTTGACCGAAACCGCGATTTCCAGCTTGGAGCAGAAAAGAGACGGAGACGGCATTTGGTTCTTTGAAGAAGGAGGGAGATTCACGGTCAGTTGTGAACCAGAGGAATAGGCGACGAAGTGTGACTTCGTCCGGCGTTTTTGAGGCTGGTCGGCGGCGTTTTTCAAAGTGAACAAGAGGGAACTTTGCGAAGCGGTTTTGTTGAGAAGCGAATGGGTGACGGCGCGAGTGAGAGAGGAGAGGATTGTGATTCTACAAAGCTGAAGAAACAGGGCATCGTTCCCTTCAATCCATTTTGATTTTGATTTTTATTTTATTTTGTTTTGTTTTTTAAAACTGATTATTATATTTCATTTGTGTTTTTTTATATAGATTACATTTAATTGGGCTTGGTAAGCCCATTATTCTTGCTAATCATACCACATTTGGAGTGGATCACCCCCCTGTTGACCTTCTTCTTATCTTTTCTTATTTAATAATTTGTCTTGGATTTTGTTTTAGATTAACTATATGAGCATCAGTCGAGAATTTGGTTTCGTTTTAATAGTTTCTTATTAGAGTTTTGATTAGTTACTAATGTCTTGTAATTGCTATTGTTAATTTTCTATGTAGATTTTACATATAACTTTGTTAAAAAAATAGAAGTTTTTTTAGTTAATATTAGTAAAGTTTAGAGATTTTGTTTTAGAATATTAGTTTAGATTTTAATCTTAATTAATTTTGTTTTGTTTTCATTGTTAATCTTGATTAGTTTAGGTTTTATTGTTACTAATCTTTGTTTATATCTATTTGAATTTTGATTGAACTTTGTGGATCTTAATTGTTTTTTTTGTAGTTAACTTTGAGTAGAATTTTGATTGACTTCCTTTTATTTAAGTTCTTTCTAACTTTTTTTGATTATCTTGTTAGTACTGTGAATTTTGGCATAGTTGATCGTGAACGTGATTTTGACTGTTGAGCACCCGAGACTTAATGGATTGAACATGTGAAGCTCCTGACATCTTTCTTGATATTTCTTCTTGCGCTTATTAAAGAGGCGACGGACCTCCTCCGTTAGGTAACACTGGGGCCTGATATTATTGCTTGTTGTTGCATCTGGAAGTCCTACTGGTGTAGGCTCTGTTTGTGCATTGTTCATCTTCTTCATGTCTCATTCTCATCTCTTCATTCTTATTCATCCTCATATCGCATTTTCATCTCTCCATTCTTATTCATCTTCATGTCTCATTCTCATCTCTTCATTCTTATTCATCCTCATATCGCATTTTCATCTCTCCATTCTTATTCATCTTCATGTCTCATTCTCATCTCTTCATTCTTATTCATCTCCATATTGCATTCTCTTCTTCTCATCTTATTTCTTATTCATCTTAATTCATTTTCCTCATCTTCTTCTCCTATTCATTCCCGATTTTTGAGGTGTGCTTAGGCCACCATGGTGCTTCTCCTCTCATCTTCTTCTTTTCTTCTCTTTCATTAGGATAGTAAACCTCACTAACCTAGGACCATCCGAGCATGTGAATATTGACTAGTACCCCACTTAGTTTTTACCTTTGTGTCTCTTTGAGTCTTCTCTTCTCACCTCATAATCAGGGACTAAACCCTAAAGGTTTTAAGGCTTTGTGATTAAGCTTATGCCTGCATCCTTCTATTAGGATGGAGTGTATAACTTTAATCCTAAGTGTTGAACCTTTAATGAGTTTAGGTCCTTTAATCAATTCACTTAATAATCATCAAGACATCATACTTGTAACTTGGGCCTTGCATTAGGGTTCTAATTCTTCCTTAATTGGTTAAGAAGGACTAACCCTAGTGTTAATGGACAAGTCCCCCTCAAGTTGTCTTACAAACCATAAAAATCACTTCATCATCTCACCATTAAATAAAATCCACTTAATAAAGGCTTTGTTTTGTCATGAGTTTAATCCCTAATCATGGATTAAGTTGAGGAGCTTTCCTCAACTTAAGCATTCTCATCTATTATCCTTCTATTAGGATGGTGTAATGAGTCTGTTTAATCCTTGATTATGGCTTAATCTCATTACTCAACACTAAACAAAAACAACAAAAACATCTAAATAATCACAAGTAGGTTAATGATCTTAATCCTACATCAAAGGTGATTAAGTGTGAGAATCTGACTTCACACTTAAGGTATTCTCATTACCCCTAATCAGAGGGAAGATGTGATGAGTTTACTAAATCCATTGGTTTAGGCTTAAGCTCATTAACTTATGACAAACTTCCAAAAGAAATAAAAGACTGAAAACATAAAAACAAACAATAATCGTCTCCTTCGGGATTCTTTTCTCATCACCTTCATTCATAAATGAGAACTTGCTTCTTCCGTCTAATGCAAGACAGTTTGCATCTGTGCCAGACAGATCATACACTTGAGCATAGGCAAGTAAGCAGTTCACAAGTCAATTCATCTTTCAGTCTCTTTGGGTCGAACTACGGTGTTCTGACTTCCTCATTGCACGAGAGGATACGTAGGCATAACTTAACGGTTATCGAACAAAAAGTCTCTGTGTATTCCCCCTCTTTCATCTTTATTCTTTAAGCCTCATTGTCATGAGAATTTCATTCTTGTTCTCACACTGACACATCATTTATACACTTTACACTGTTTTTACACAGACACCTGTACATCCTTTTCCAGCTCTCTTTTGTACACAAATTGCACTGACACTACCCCTTTTAAACACAAATCTTTTAAGCGTGGATCCCGTCGAGTACGGCGGACAATCTGGGTGCTAATACCTTCCCAGGTTGTAACCAACCCCCTTTCTCAGTCTCTCTGGTTCGCAACCGTCTTGTCCATATCTTTCTAGGTCTATGCAGCATTGACTTTCCTCCGGGATAAAAATGCCTAGCTGGCGACTCTTTTCTTTTCCAGTGAGTTCACTGCTGTGTGTTCTCATTGTTCTCTTCGCCGACCGTTCGCGTCTGTACCATATTCGAGCCCGGTCTCTTCTTTTGGGAGCGACAGCTTAGCGACTCTGCTGGGGACCCTTATACTGTAACCAGGGCTTCAGGTTCTTTTTGTGGGTTCCTCCTAGCGCTTGTCTGATTTGTGTTTACTGGGGTGTTATGTGCTATCTGTGTTTGTATATTTGTTTTGTTTATTGCCTTATGTATAGTTGCTTATTGCTTTCTTTATAGCTTTACATATATCATACTGTCATACTGTGTTGGCTGGATCTGTTTGGTTGCTTTGTTGGGTGGGTGTTCTATTGAGAGTTAAGGTCCTATACCGGGGACCTGAGTGACACCTAGGCTAGAGTGGTTCATGTTCTTTCCCATTCCATTTCGGTCTGGTGCGGGAATATGAAACACGGTTCAGATATGGGTTTCTTCTTGAGAACTCTGTATTGCAGATTTCCTGCAGTGCTAGGGCTATCTGGGAAGCCTGCTAAGTCTGGATGACCTTTAGTATTGACCTTCAGAAACTGAGGAGAATTAGAGGAGGATTTTTTATGGTTATTGTAAACACTGTACCTCTGGGTTAGAAGTGTTTACACTTCTTATAACTGATCCAAGTCTGAGGATCTTTGTTTTAGAACACTACCTGTGAGAGGGTTGGGCTGTTTACAGGTTTGCAGGAACCCTTGACCTCAACATACCCTCATTACCAGTACAATTGTTTGATCCGGTCACTATGATCCTGAACTTATTGACCTTTGGTTTTCGGTTACTATTTTGGGTTATTATGCAGATCTTGTGGTTACAGACACTCGATTCTTGGCAGTATTCCAGATTCCAGGCAGTTTCTAGCTGTGATCCCATGTCTTTGCATCTTTTGCATCATCATATTGCATTGTGCATTTGCATCTGCATTGTATTTTCCTCCTCCAGAGAGCTCATCCTTCCTCTTTTGTCCATGACCAGCCAGCTGATTTCCCGGTACTCAGTTTGAACAAGCGGTAACAGTTAGAAGACGACAGAGTGTGTGAAGCCAGACTGAACAGTGTCAAGAGCTAAGAAAAGGTCAGATTGGAAACCGTCAGTAGCTATGTCAGAGAACAATCGTCAGAATGTTGAGTTTCCACCTGGTTTCACTTCGGTGACCAATCCGTTGTATGGTCTTTCTCCTGATGAGGATCTTCCACAAGTGAACAATCTTGCTCAAGCTCTGCCTGCACAGACCCCGATCGTGAATCAGAATGTACCTGAACCATCTGCTGTCCGAGGTGGACCTTCATCTTCTTCTGATTCTACAGATTATCAGAGTTTTGCCTTACCTATGCCAGATTTCCAAGGGGCAATCCCTCGTGCAAAAACCAAGGATCCACGAGCTATTGATCCTGCTGAAAGGTTTCGTGTGTTGGAGGAGCAACTCAAAGCCCTAGCGGATACTGATGCCTTCAGTTTTGAAGCTCTAACCCTGTGTTTGGTTCCTGGTCTTGTCATTCCTCCAGATTTCAAAACTCCGAAGTTTGAGAAATACACTGGTGTCAGTTGTCCGAAGCGTCATTTGGTGATGTTCTGTAGAAAAATGACTTCTTATGCCTGCAATGATAAGTTGATGATTCACTGTTTTCAGGACAGTTTAAGTGGGGCATCTTTAAGTTGGTACATGGATTTGGAAAGCAGTCATATCCGATCTTGGAATGATTTATCCAGAGCTTTCGTAAAGCAATACCAGTACAATATGGACGTGGCGCCCAATCGCACGCACTTGCAGAGCCTATCCCAGAGGAGTGGTGAATCTTTCAGAGAATATGCACAGCGGTGGAGAGAATTGGCAGCCCAAGTGCAACCACCACTTTCAGACAGAGAATTAATTAACCTGTTCGTGGGCACCTTGCAGGGTCCATACTTGGAAAGAATGAGTAGCATTGGGACGACAAGCTTCTCTGATTTGATAATAGTTGGAGTACGCATTGAGAGCCTGCTCAAAAGTGGAAAGATCCAGGACTTTTCGAATATCCCAGCTAGTGAAGGTGAGTCTGTTGTTAGCTCCCAAGAGGAAGAATGGAATGACGTCAGTGCAGTCATGGCAAATATCGAATATTCTAGAACAACATCTTCTAAGAGATCATCTTTTCCTGAATCTGATTACTCTTACGGGCATTCGGCAATGCTCAGAACACCGTGTCAGAAACCCTGGGCTCCTTCTCGTCCAAATCTGCAATCTCATGGTCGAAGACCTCAGAATCAACTTCAGAGCCAGCCTAGGCCTCGTAACAATCTGGAAAGAAGGATTGCTCCTCTTCATCCAGTTC
Organism: Lathyrus aphaca; assembly: GCA_963966055.1. Classification (NCBI taxonomy): domain Eukaryota; kingdom Viridiplantae; phylum Streptophyta; class Magnoliopsida; order Fabales; family Fabaceae; genus Lathyrus; species Lathyrus aphaca. Next base: position 492,152,998 of record OZ014521.1, read on the forward strand.
CCATGGCATACAGTGAACTCTTGCCGCATCTAGTTCAGAGCTCTTTGGTGGTTCCTAAGCCTCTCAAGCCGTTACCAGGGCCGTACCCTCAAGAGTACAATCCTCATGAGCAGTGTGGGTATCATGGTTGATCAATGGGGCATTCAACTGATGATTGCAAAGCTTTTCAGGCCAAAGTACAGCAGTTGATCGACAAGGGCTACATCTCCTTTCCAGAAGGAAGCTTGGTTGTGCATGTCAACCTTTCACCTGATTGAGTTCAAAGACTTCAGAAGAAGCGTATCTTGATTTCAGTGGCTCAGACAACAGTATGTCATCAGAGTTGGTGATCGCTGTATCCTTTTATTATTTGCATTGCAGTTTCTTTCCTGTTAGCAGCTACTTGTCTTTTAAGCATTGTTATTTTAAATGGTAATGTTAATGTAGTGATCTTGCACTTTTGAATCAATTATGTCGCATTCGCTCATTTTTCTTTACTTGCATTGAAAAAAGAAAAAAAAGAAACAAAAAATTGCATCCATTTACCTCCCATTTATGTCACTGTTGTTTAGCAGGTTTGAGGGAGGATGATGACAACTGAATACCCATAATTGTTGAAGGTATGCTTTCAGAGTAGAACCTGCTGACGATGTACAGGCATTGTTTCAATTCCCAAACACCGGAGATATAAGGGAGATAAACCCTCGTCACCCCCTTTGAGCCTTGAAGTAGGAGTTTCTTTTCTAAACAGAAAAACCCTCACATTCAACCAGGGGCAGGGTAGTTATCAGTTAATTTGACCGAGCGTTCAAATTTCCAAAGGAGTGTGCATCCGAGGATCCATTACCTTTATTCATTACACCTCAAGAGGTCAAGGGACGTGAAACCACAATGGTTATCCCTCACCAACAAAGGAATGAGGCAGTCAACCCTTTCAGCAAGTCATGACAAGCCAGTGTCACACGATTTGTTCAACAAAAATCAAAGAAAAAGAGAAATAAAGCCCGCTAAATCGAAAAAATGTGTGAAAACATATGACTTAGGCAAAAGTTAGGGCATCACGCTGGACTTCGAAATCGAAAAATTCAAAAAAAAAAAGAAGAAAGAGAGGACCAGTCCAGGCAAAAGTTAGGGAGTAAAAAAAATGATGAAAGAGAATCTTCCAGGAGAACAAAGTCGTGTGACCAGACACAAAGTCAGAATGGGTGACTGTTACTCCAAGAAACCTCATTGGTGCATAAACCATCAACGTCATTGGTTCCTCAATCATTACAAAACCCTTGTGAGAAGCAAGCGTTTAGGGCAAATTAGCTGAACGTAGGACCAGAGAACATCAAGGAGAATGGGTGGGCATAAATAAACTTTGAGCCATAAATCCTTCTTTCTAAAACCGTGAACCAGGCCGCGTTATAACCCTTGAAAGTCCTAATTGAATCAGGTTCAATTCTGAAAGCATACTACGACAAGGTTGCGTAAACTGGCTCCTAACGATTTGCTAACTCAGCACTACGTTTGGACTAATCGTCCATTCGCCACACACTGTCACAACATTAAAATAAATAAAATTTCCAAACTTGCATGTGCACTGCATTAAAATTACCATTTGTGAATGAACAGTTTTAATTGCAAGTCAGTTTGTGACACCAGGGAAGTTCCTACAAAGAGCAATCATGAGGGAACTTGATCATTCGACAATGATGACCAGAATCGAGAGCATCATGTTAGCCTATGGACCAGGGGCATATTATCCAGTGGTTTTGTCGACCAAAGAATCAATCAGGGTACATCAAGTTCCCAAGCATCAGTTGATCGAGGAACGTCATTCAAAGTCAGTTGATCAGAGCTGAATCTGCCAAACAGGGGCAGGCCACCCGAAATTTCTGTTGTCCAAGGATGAAATCTTCCAATGCCCAGGAAGAGTGAATCAATTCTCTTTCACGCTCATACCGGGGCATGACACTTCTAGAGTTCACTAGATGCAATTCTCCTCGAGCATCCAAGTCTGCTATTCCAGAAATTGGATAATCAGTGACAGTCTGTTCAGAGACTCACCCAACTGGGGCAAATTTTAGCTACACAGAGCAATTTGTATCAGTGATCTTCGAGTTCATGACGGGTATCGGGAAATCGTATTACCCACCCTCGCCTTTGTCACCCTTCTCATTAGAAGCCTTGTCACATAAGACCTTTCTTCCCATCCTTGGGAGTTTTTCTAGCTTTTCATAATCATTGCATAAATCATTTGCATACGTTATTCATGTCGTTTCGCTCGAGCATATAGAGCATATGCATCATATTTGCATTGGTCACAACCCCTCAATCATCAATCTCAGTTCAGAGGGCCTCGTAACCCAACCTCTCGACCTTTCAAGGAGCCAGTTCTCGTCTGGCAAGCCTTTTCAAAGTCCAGTTCTCGTCTGGCAAAACTTTTCAAAGTCTAGTCCTCGTCTGGCAGACAAACCTAAAGTCCAGTTCCCGTCTGGAAATTCAACTTCAAATACCAGTTCTCGTCTGGTAGGCGAATCTTGTAACCAGTTCTCGTCTGGTTACCTTTTCATTTAACCTGCTGAATGCCAGTTATCGTCTGGTAGTCATTCTTTTTCAGAGTCAATTCTCGTTTGACAATGAACCTAAGGAGTCAGTTCTCGTCTGACGACTTATTCTTTGCCCATCAGTTCTCGTCTGTTGGCCTACCTTTAATAAACCAGTTCTCGTCTGGTAATTCACCTTCAAAAGTCCAATTGCTTGGCAACCAAAAAAAATATATAAATATCTATCAACCTGGCCCTAGCTCCCAACCATCCTTGTTTCATTTTCCATGGCTTGCATGAGCATACGTCTGCATTGTACATCATTTGCATTGCATCTTCATACCGCATGGTTTTTGTTTTTAGCTCTGATGTGGGGCAAGAATCGTTTTAAGACGTAATCTGGGGCAGTTATCTCAAGACTTGTTGAATTTCTGCGAGAGTTTGAAGACACTGGGGCGATTCTGGATGCCAAGTCTTCTGTAAAATCCTCTGAAGACGATCTTTTTTATGGATGATGCAGTATGGTATAATTGAGGAGTTAAGGGGATGATAGTTCACTCAGGATGATCAGTAATGCTTTTGTTGAGCTCAGAAGTTTGAAACACTGTGCTAATTCTCAGGGAATGTCTGATATTTATTTTTACCAGCAGGGCATTGGAAGTTTATTTCTTCCCCGAGCATAAAGATCTTCTTTCAGCCGACAAGATTCCCTCATGAGGAGTTGGTTATTCGCATTCAGTCAAAGCCAATTTTCATTGGCATATCTTCCCAGCACAGTCGTCATGCTATACTTGGGGGCATATTTTGACTTACTTGATTCTCCAGCAAAGTCTTTCCTCAGCAGAGCATTGTCATATATGTCTCAGCCATACCGGAAGGTTGACATCCCCAACTGAGTCAGAACAGATGATAACCCGAGCAGAACTTCAAGGCTAATTGAATCATTCTCATCCCCAAGCGGACTTATCTGTCCACAGTGAAGTTTTCCCAACAGGCAGCTGAAGGCCTTGCTTCCCCACAAAGTTAGAATTATCAGAATTCCCTCCTCAGCAGGATTGTGTGATCAAGCATCTTCCCTAGCCAAGTTGTAAACACCCCAAATTTGCCCTCACCCATTCACACCATGGCTTGTGATCATTTCATATGCATAAACACAATCATATCATCTCATATCACATTTTGAGTCTTTGCATTGGTTCCAAGTCATCTGCATCTAGGGTTTGTGATCTGAGCAATCCAAGAGCTTCTTGAGCCACTCCAAAGGCCACCAGTCACTTCAAAGAGGTCCACATGTGTTCAAGCATCATATTACATCCTCTCAAAGTCAAAAATGCCAAAGAATCACAAGAACTTAGATTGGTATGGAAGCAGAGCCAGGCTTGACTGCATAGATGACCTGAGATTAGGGTTTTGGTTTCAAAGGCCATAACTCCAAATTTTTTGGTCATTCTTGTTTCTATTGGTCTCTATATGGTATAGGGAGTATGCATATCAATTTTCATGAAAAAATTCCATGGGGAAGTCATCTGATCAAGGGTTGACTTTCTGGACAAGTCAGTGCAAAATAAGGGCATCTGAGGGCCCCAATAACCCAACCAAGGGGTGATCTTCATCATTTTGGGTGTATTTGATCTTTATTTGATCATGGAAGAAGTTAGAAGTTCACAAAATTCAATAATTTGAAGTTTTTTGCAAAGTTGACTTTTTTGGGCATGGTTGACTTTTCATGAAAATGTCATTTTAGGCAACTTTTCAACCCTTACTTTTTGATCCAAAAATGCTTCAAATGGAAAAACTTTGGTCATGAAAGTTGTAGAATAGATCTTTCCCTTTTCAAAAAGTACAAGAACATGACCTAATTCATTTTGGATCAAAAGTTATGGTGCATCAAAGTTGGCTAAAATCACTAAATTTCAAGTTATGCACCAAATGAGAAATTTGCAAAATCTTGTACCAAAGGCATTTGTGACTTCTAATTGATGTCTAATCCTTATACCAACATGATACAAGTCCTAAAGTTCAGATTGAACCAAAAAGATCACATGTTCTATGGTGTTTGGAACAAGATTTTTCCATGAGAACTAAAAGCAAGCAAGTTGCAAAAACCATCATCACACTTCACCCACTTGCTGCCTTGGCTACTGAACCAGCCCTAGCCTTTCCCTTCACCTTGCTGCGCAGCCCACACCCCTTGTACCAAGCTAGAACATGACCCATGCCTCTCTTACAAGAAGTTTACATTTTGGCAAAAGCTACTACACCTATCAAAAAAGGGCAGGTCACATCCTCTGACCAATCAGCATTGTTTATACAAACAAATGGCAAGCCAAGCAACATAACACAAGAGCCTGAAACCAGCAAGAACATCACTTTCCCATTTTCACTCCCTTGAGCAAAACCCTTCGAAACTCAGCATACAAGCCACAAACATAAAAACAAACTTCACAGACCTTCTCAACTCATCATCCTGATCACAAAGAACCCCTCACCATTGCCTGAAACAGCCTGAATCCAAAACACGATTCCCACCTGAGATTGAACAGAACTTGTTCAAACTCTCAAACCAGCCAACATAAACTCTTTCTAAGCATTCAAACATCACCAAGGGACCAAGAGGAGTGGATTGCATCAAGAGGAGAGGCCAGAAAGTTGCAAAGTTGAATGCTTCAAAACTCAGGTAGCTCAAGAACTTTTTTTTCCAGAAATGATTTTTAAAGTTCCTAAGTTGTTCTTTGTTGTTCACTGATCACCCTGATGCCTTTGGTTTTGAAAATGGTGGAGAGATGAGAGTTTAATCAGTTTCTGAAACTTTTTGCCCTATGTTTTGTTTGATTCGATTCAGCTAGTTTAGAAATGATAAATGTTGTTTGAATGGGGGTTTTAATTCGTTTTTGGATGGGGATCGTTTCTGTGTAATTAGAATTCATTTTAGATGCGTGTAGAAGGAGTTAGGATTTTTGGGTGATCGGAGAAGATGACCGGAACACTGTTCCGGTCACCTGAGGGTCATTAACGGCAGGATTAGGGTTTAATCATTAATTAGTTGAATTTGAATGCTGGCCGTGGGATCTGGCGCCAAGTCAATGCGCGCGTGTTTCAGTTTGAATGAGGGCCATTAGATTGGCTGACTTTTCTTTTTCCAACATTTTAATTCATTTTATTTTCATATTAATTCATTTGTTTTCTACAATTTATTAAAAATAGTAAAAACCATTTAAAATTATGAAATTTTTTGTCAAGAGTTTCATTAATTTTTAAAACCCAAAAATATTTTTATTTTTATTTTTTGCATTAAGAAAGTATTTTTAAATATTTAAAAGTTTATTTTTAATTAATTAATGAGAATTAATTTATTAAAAATACTTTTAGGTATTTAAAAATCACCAAAAAATTCATGAAACCCTTAAAAACATTTAAAAACATTGTCCAACCCTCAAACCAAATTTATTTTTTGATCTTGATGCATTTTGAGAATTTTCCATAGAATTAAAATCATTTTTATGCATTATTTTGATCCAAACTTCCAAAAATCATTTCTGCCTAACCCTAAAGAGTTGGACCTTGATTCTTTTTGCATTGCATTGTGTTTAGCATGTAGTTTGTGAGATTAAATGGCCATGATTTGATCTTTCATTTTCAATTTGTTTGGTAATTTTCTTGTTAAGGAACCCTAAAACCCTAGAAAACTTAGGTAAATCATATCTTGAATTAGGTCAAGAGTTGAGACCTCTCCTTTGGGCAGTGAGTTAGTATAGGTTTAGGAATCCTTTGAGTGCATTTTCAATTTTTTGTAATGTTGTTTGCTTCTGATTTTGGTTTTTGTTTGTTGCATTGTTCATAAACCCTAATTTGGGCTTTCATATGCATCCATCTTGCATTTGCATTCATGCCTTGACTTTCCATGATATTTTATGCATCCATGTGATTCATTTAACATCATAAGACATATTGAAAGCATGTTTGATCATTGCATCTTTCATTTGCCATGTTGTATGCCATATGCATCTCATAACTTTTCATGTATGTTCATGTGTCTTAACTTGCTCCATTTGCATCCATAGGTTTGTATGATCATCTTCATGTCTTGATTCATGTTTGTAGCATCTCATAGCATCATTATCATCTCATGTATGCTTCTGGTTTTGGTTTGCATCATGTCATTCCATCCCATTTTGCATTGCATTGCATTTCTTTTCTAACCTTTCAGGTGGTAAGTGATTTTGAGAAGTGAATTTGCCTTCACTTCTCATACTTTCTTCTCATCTCTCTCTTGCACCCATGCTGCATTTTTTGTATGTGTTTGAGTTTGAGCTTGCTCATTCTTCTCCTTCTTACTTTCTTTCTTCAAGTGACTTGACTTCTTGAATGAAGCAAGTTGCTTTGCTTCTCTTGATCTTTTCATCTGCTTCCTGGTGGTTCCATTGAAGATTTCTCTTGTTAAGCTCACAAACCTTAGGAACAACCAAGCATGACAATGATTAGGGTTTTGATTAGTCCCCCATTTAGCTTTTGCCTTTATGTCTCTCTTGAGTCTTCTCTTCTCATCTCATAATCAGGGACTAAACCCTAAAGGCTTTAAGGCTTTGTGATTAAGCTTATGCCTGCATCCTTCTATTAGGATGGAGTGTATAACTTTAATCCTAAGTGTTAAACCCTTAATGTGTTTAAATCCATTAATCAATTCACTTAATAATCATCAATACATCAAGCTTGTAACTTGGGCCTTGCATTAGGGTTCTAATTCTTCCTTAATTGGTTAAGAAGGACTAACCCTAGTGTTAATGGACAAGTCCCCCTCAAGTTGTCTTACAAACCCTAAAAATCACTTCATCATCATATCATTAACTAAAATCCATCTAATAAAGGCTTTGTTTTGTCATGAGTTTAATCCCTAATCATGGATTGAGTTGAGGAGTCTTCCTCAGCTTAAACATTCTCATCTATTATCCTTCTATTAGGATGGTGTAATGAGTCTGTTTAATCCCTGATTATGGCTTAATCTCGTTACTCAACACTAAACAAAAACAACAAAAACATCTAAATAATCACAAGTAGGTTAATGATCTTAATCCTACACCATGGTGATTAAGTGTGAGAAGCTGACTTCACACTTAAGGTATTCTCATTACCCCTAATCAGAGGGAAGATGTGATGAGTTTACTAAATCCATTGGTTTAGGCTTAAGCTCATTAACTTATGACAAACTTCCAAAAGAAATAAAAGACTGAAAACATAAAAACAAACAATAATCGTCTCCTTCGGGATTCTTTTCTCATCACCTTCATTCATAAATGAGAACTTGCTTCTTCCGTCTAATGCAAGACAGTTTGCATCTGTGCCAGACAGATCATACACTTGAGCATAGGCAAGTAAGCAGTTCACAAGTCAATTCATCTTTCAGTCTCTTTGGGTCGAACTACGGTGTTCTGACTTCCTCATTGCACGAGAGGATACGTAGGCATAACTTAACGGTTATCGAACAAAAAGTCTCTGTGTATTCCCCCTCTTTCATCTTTATTCTTTAAGCCTCATTGTCATGAGAATTTCATTCTTGTTCTCACACTGACACATCATTTATACACTTTACACTGTTTTTACACAGACACCTGTACATCCTTTTCCAGCTCTCTTTTGTACACAAATTGCACTGACACTACCCCTTTTAAACACAAATCTTTTAAGCGTGGATCCCGTCGAGTACGGCGGACAATCTGGGTGCTAATACCTTCCCAGGTTGTAACCAACCCCCTTTCTCAGTCTCTCTGGTTCGCAACCGTCTTATCCATCTTTTTCTAGGTTTATGCAGCATTACCTTTCCTTCGGGATAAAAATGCCTAGCTGGCGACTCTATTCATCTCCAGTGGGTTCACTGCTGTGTGTTCTCATTGTCCCTCTCGCCGACCGTTCGCGTCTGTACCTTTATCTGGGCCTTCCCCACTTATCGGGAGCGACAGCTTGGCGACTCTGCTGGGGACCCTTATACTGCAACCAGGGCTTCTGGTTCTTTTTGTGGGTTCCTCCTAGCGCTTGTTTGATTTGTGTTTACTGGGGTGTTATGTGTTTATTTGTGTTTGTGTATTTGTATTTATTTTTGCTTTATGTATAGTTGCTTTACTGCCTCCTTTATAGCTTTGCATTATATCATATTGTCATACTGTGCTGCTGGATGGATCTGTTTGTTTTGGTGGGTGGGTGTTCTATTGAGAGTTGAGGTCCTAAACCTGGGACCTGAGTGACACCTAGGCTAGAGTGGTTCATATTCTTTCCCATTCCATCTCGGTCTGGTGCGGGAATATGAAACACGGTTCAGATATGGGTTTCTTCTTTAGAACTCTGTGTTGCAGATTTCCTGCAGTACTAGGGCTATCTGGGAAGCCTGCTAAGTCTGGATGACCTTTCAGTATTGACCTTCAGAAACTGAGGTGAATTAGAGGAGGAACTTTTATGGTTATTGTAAACACCGTACCTCCGGGTTAGAAGTGTTTACACTTCTCATAACTGATCCAAGTCTGAGGATCCTTGTTTTAGAACACCACCTGTGAGGGGGTTGGGCTGTTTACAGGTTTGCAGGTACCCTTGGCCTCAACATACCCTGTTACTTTGATTTGATTAAGAATACTCCATGTTGGAACAGTTCTTGTGATTCTAAACCCTGGACATGTGACTCTTTATTTGAGTCCCCCACCTTGGTTACTGGACCTATAGACCTCCATCTGGATTTCTTGAACATACTTAGACCTATATCAGAGCACTTGATCAGATCCAGCTCAGTCACAAACCCTTGCATATCATTTGCATACATCCTCATTGCATCATTTTGACATTTGTTTATTTGTCTTTCAGGGTATCCATCTTCATTTTTGGCTTGGTTTTGACCCCATCATCAGTATAGACCTATCTTCATCAGCATCTGCTTCAGCTATCAGCTATCTGCTTCAGTCACCTGCCCCAGCCAGTCAGTGGCCCATTTTCAGTGTTATTATCAGCACCTGTCTCAACTCTTCTTCAACAACATGGCACCTAAAAAGAGTAACATCTCCTACCACTTCTTCCAGCCTGAGCTAGCTGACATCAGGAGGATTCAGACCCTGATCACTCCAGACCATATACCACTTTTTAGGGAGCACTATGGAGACATACTTGATGTGGTTATGGATTTGGACCCTTCACAGAGGAGCCTGATTCATACTTGCCTTCAGTTTTATGATCCCCCACTAAGATGTTTCACTTTTCAAGATTTTCAGCTGGGCCCTTTATTGGAAGAATACTCATCATTGGTTGGTATACCTATCAAGGGTGGAGTCCCTTTCAACCCTGAGATGGTCTTTCCTGGTAATGAAGAAGTAGCAAAGGCATTGCATCTGGAACCAATTCTGATTGGGCAGCATATGGCTACTAAGGCTGGAATCTCTGGCTTGCATCTGGATTTCTTGATCTCTCAAGCTACCCTGAAAGCTTCTTTGGGAGAGTGGGAAGCAGTCTGTGCTTTATTAGCCCTGAGCATATATGGGATTATGTTGTTTGCAGATGAGCCTAGATTCATTAGCAAGAATGCAATCCATCTTTTCATCCTGAGGAACCCAGTGCCCACTTTATTGGGGGATTTCTACTATTCAGTGCACCAGAGGAATGAAAAGCAGAGGGGAAGATTAGTGAGGTGTTGTGCTCCTTTGTTCCATGCTTGGCTTCTCAAGCATTTGCCCAAGACAGATTCATTTTTGAATCCTCGTCAGCAGAGAAACTGGGCTAGAAGACTCACTACTTTGACTTCAGCTGATATCAGGTGGTGCACTCAAAGCACAAAGGGCAGGGATATCATTACCAGTTGTGGGCAATTTCCCAATGTGCCCCTGATAGGAGTTAAGGGTTGCATTAATTACAATCCTCTGTTGTTCAAAAGACAACTGGGCTATGCACTGGTCCACACTCCTAAGGCACAAGACTTGGCTGAGACTCTTTACTGTGAGAACAAGCCCAATCTAGCCATTGTCAGGCAGGCAGCCTGGGCCTGGGAAAATGTTCAAACTAAGGGAGCAACCATTCTGGGGAAGTGCAACAATGTGGCATCAGCACAATATTATGAGTGGTCCCATGCCAGGGCTCAATTTTCTGGAATGCCCTTTACCATGGAGGATATGCCTGGATCATCCTCGGCACCACCTCCTGTCACTGTCAGCTTAGAGGAGTTTGAGAGCTTAAAAGAGAGAAATGAGAAGTTAACTCAGGCTTTGCAGAAGACCCTCTGGGAGAGGAGTGATGGTAGGTTGGATATTGAGAGGTTAGAGAAGCTGAGAGTAGAGCATCTGGCTAAAATTGAGAAGTCTGAGGATTACATCAAGAAGTCTAGGGCTGGAGAACAAATTCTGAAGAATGCTTGCAAGGAAGCCCAGTTCCAGAAAGCCAGGACAGACTTGTATCTGAAGGAGAGTCAAGCTAGGTGGGTCAGGATCACCGAAGCTCGTACTCTGGAAGATAAGAGGGTCCAAGACAAGATAGAGCAGCTGGAAGCTAGTACAAAAGAGCAGCAGGAAGCCCTGGCAGCAGCCCAGAGGGAAATATCAGAGCTGAAGATCAGAGCGGGAGTGAAGAGGTCAAAGGACCAAAGTCAGCACAAGAAGCTAACTGCAGCTGTTACTACCCGGAACCTCCTTATCAGGAATCTCACGGAGCGTCCAGCTGATCCTGTGACTGAAGCACTTCTCAAGGAAGTTCAGGAGGATGAGTTTGGTCTTGGTGTTTGACTTTTTGCTTGTTGTTGCTTTCATTTTATGTATTTTTATTTTCTTATGATGTATTTTGACCCCTCTGAGGGCACGTTTTGTAAGAAAACAAACTATGTACCATTTGCCTTTTGTAATATATGTATCAGTTTGTTCCATCCGAGTTTACTTCAAAAGCAACATCAACAGCATCTTCAAGGGTCTGGAAGGGTCAAAACCGAATGCCAAGCCGGATACCTTGAAAACAAATAAGCATACTGCATTGCATGCTAACCCTTTGTTTGTTTTGTAGGTTTTTGTTTTATTGTTGCTAACTCTGTTGTGATGTTCAGGAACTATTGCTCGACGCCGGGTATTTCCCCTCAACCGTCCACACCGATATCCCACCCGTAACAACCTTCCGGGCATACAAATGGATCAGGTACAACAGGACCTTGCAGAGGTCAGAAACCAAATGGCAAACGAAAGATTGGAAATGAGAACTCAGATGACGCAGTTCATGGAAGTGATGAACAACATGGCTCAGAGCCAAGAAAGATTGAGAGCAATGGTGGAAAGGCATAATCAAGAAGATCCCCATATAGGGACTACTGGCACAAGCAACAATGAGAGGGTCCAACCTCATGTCAACCCCCCTGTATTTGGTCCCCACCTTCATCCAGAGGTCAATATTCCTGCTAATGTTCAAGGGACTGCCACTGCAGGCAGGGTACTGCAAGAAGACCCCCAAGAGGATCAGTTCACAGTAATGGGTGCTGGGGAGGAAGCTTATGACAGAAGGCTGGATGAGATAGCTGAGAAATTAAGATCCTTGGAGTCTCAAAACTCTTTGGGTTTTGATGTTATGGACATGGGCTTGGTAGACGGGGTCAGGATTCCCCATAAGTTTAAGCCTCCTTGTTTTGAAAAGTACAACGGGACTTCATGCCCCCGGACCCATTTACAATCATTTCTGGGGAGGCTGAAGGCCTATACCATGGACGAGAAGCTCTGGATGTTTTATTTTGAGGACAGCTTGACGGGAGCTTCAAGAGAATGGTACTCTCATCTGACAAGAGCAACTATCAGGTGTTGGAAGGACCTGGCAGAGGCCTTTATCAGACAGTATCAGTACAACTTAGATATGGCACCCAACAGGACCCTCCTAATGGGAATGTCACAGTCATCAAGAGAAAGTTTCCGAGAGTATGCCCAGAGATGGAGGCAATTGGCTGCTGCTGTTCAGCCACCTATGTCAGAGAGGGAGATGGCAGATATGTTTATGAACACCCTCCAAGGAACATACATTGACAGGCTAGCTGCTTTCTCTTCCACTAGCTTTGCAGATGTCGTTATAGCTGGAGAAAGAATCGAGAGCCTGTTAAAGATGGGCAAGATTTCTGACAACGGTGCCAGCTCATCCAGCAATGCAAGGAAACCTTTTGTAGGCGCAAGAAGAACTGGCGAGACCAATGCTATCCATGCCAGCAGGGGCAGACCCCAATATGTCCATAGATCCGTGGCAGCAGTCACCATTCCCGCTCCAGCTCATCCACAACCAGCTTATCAACCTCCGCAACAAAATTATCAACAACAACCTCAGTACCAGCAACAAACTCAGTATCCTCCGAGAAACTACAACAACACCAACAACAACAATCAGCAAAGACCGTTCCAACATAGACCTTCTCAGGCCAATAGGGCGATCGATCTGATCCCTATGCCCTATGCAACATTACTGCCACAACTCCTGAAACTCAACCTAGTTGAGCTAAGGACGTTGGCACCCCCAGATCCTAATAGTTTACCCAGAAATTATGACTCCAACGCCAGATGTGCTTTTCATTCAAATGCGCCTGGCCACAGTACAGAAAAGTGCAGAGCTTTGCACATGAAGGTACAAGACTTGGTAGACTCTAAAGCTCTGAACTTCGCACCACCACCCAATGTTAACAAGAACCCTATGCCAAACCATGGTGGTCCCAGAATCAATGCTATTGAAGAAGACAAGCCGTCTTATTTAATAACCAGTGTGGGTCAGATTCGGACACCGTTGGTAGAGATTAAGGCTCAACTCCTCGAATGTCAAATGTTCCCGGGGTGTGAGTTAGGGTGTGCTTACTGCAACATTTCAGTGAATGGGTGTGATAACTTGAGGAATGGCATAGATGGTCTCATCCAGAGTGGCCTGCTTCAAATTACAACATCAAGTCCAACCAATCCAGCAATCCCATCAGCAACAATTCCGGTATCTCCTACAACTGCAACAACCATTGTTCCCGACAACTCTTCGGCTTCATCAACAAATGTTTCATCTGTCATTTCAACTGACCAGATATCAGCAAACATTCCTTCTACAACTTCAGCACCACTTCATTTTGAATCAACTACAACAACAACACCCATCCTTCCAACAATGTCTCCTACAACATCAGCAACAAACCATGAAGATGTCTCAACAGTTACGATTTATTATGATCCTGAAAATGATCCTTCCTACAACTCACAAAGTGCTACTCCCATCAGAGCACCAGTCACAATATACTATGATCCACAAACTATCACAGTCCCTTCTGCAGCTGCCATCATTCCAGTCACCATCACGGTGCCTGGGCCAGTACCTTATGAAAGCAGTAATGCCATCCCCTGGCATTACGGCTCCGATCTATACTGCGAAGGACAAAAAATCACTTTTGAATCATCAACCCCTGCACCACAAATAGACAATGTGGGAGGAGGCGGAGGCTTCACTCGAAGCGGACGTCTCTTTGCTCCACAAATTCAAAGACCCACTGCCGAAGCAGAAGCTGCTGCCAAGGCAAAAGGGAAGAGCTTGGTGCAGGAAGATCAAGCTGTTAAGGAAGCTCTGAAAACACCCTTTGATCAAGAAGTTGATGAGTTCATGAGAATCATCAAGAAAAGTGATTACAAAATAGTGGATCAGCTTCACCAGACGCCTTCCAAGATCTCAATCCTATCATTGCTTATGTGCTCCGAAGCTCATCGGAATGCACTACTAAAAGTCTTGCACGCAGCTTATGTGCCTGAAGAGATCACAGTCAATCAGTTGGAAGCGGTGGTAGGAAATGTTAATGCTAGTCATGGACTAGGGTTCACCAACACTGATTTGACTACGGAAGGCCGCAACCATAACAAGGCTTTGCACATTACCATGGAATGTAAAGGTGCTGTCCTTTCCCATGTACTGGTAGACACAGGATCATCCCTCAATGTCTTACCTAAGAAAGCCCTCGTGAAGCTAGAGTATGACGGACTGGCATTACGACCCAGCAACCTGGTGGTGAGAGCCTTTGATGGTTCTAAGAGATCGGTTCTGGGTGAGATTGAGTTGCCTATAACGATTGGCCCACAAACTTTCAAAACGACCTTCTACGTGATGGATATACAGCCCGCCTACAGCTGTTTATTGGATAGGCCATGGATTCATGCCGCTGGCGCCGTGACCTCAACCCTTCACCAGAAGTTAAAATTCGAGTGGGAGGGTCAAATCGTTACTATTTGTGGAGAGGAGGATATTTTTGTTAGCCATCTGGCTACCTACAAATACATTGAGATGGATGGGGAGATCCACGAAACAATGAGTCAAGGGTTTGAGGCCTTGAACGTAAATGAAACATCTGCTGTGCCTGGAACCTCAATGACATCATACCAACAAGCCCGGAAGGTTGTTGAAGAAGGAAATGCCCAAGGCTGGGGCAAACTGCTACCTGTGGAGAAGAAAGAGGATAGATTTGGGTTGGGTTACAAACCAACTCAACAAGATCAAGCAGAGGCCTCAAAGGAGCCCAACTTTGTTAGCGGGGGGATACTCACCCCTGATGCTGTCAACAATTTGGAAGACGAGGATGAAAGCGACCGCAACCTGGAGAGTTGGATCCGTCCAAAGATCCCGGGGAGCAGTATCTCGAACTGGTCTTCCCAGGAAATTATAAGAGTTACTCATGCAGAGTAATTATTATTTCCTGTATTTTTATAGCATGCATCAAAGTCTTGCATCTTGCCCAAGATGACAAGACTCATTTTGTAATCGGGCCATCTGTATTTTTTGTGAAACAAGATTAATCAATGAAATATCAGACATCTTTTGCAAATGAGTCTTTTTCTTTTCCGCTCACTGTTTTTCCATTTTTCTTTTTGTACAAAAAATAAATGGAAGTGTTTTCAAAATGACAATTTTATTTCACTTTTCTAAACAAGATTAAAATCAAATCACTAAAATGAACAAACTGAACCCTTGCAGAGTGTGCCTTCCAGACAGCACCGACAACAGCACGGCTATGACTTCGTATGACTTTGACAATCCAATCAATCAAGCTGATGAAGGGGTTGAAGAAGAGTATGAGCTTCCTGAAGAGCTAGCCAGGTTGTTGAGACAAGAGGAAAAGGTTATTACTCCTCACCAGGAGGAAGTTGAAACGATCAATCTTGGTACAGATGAAGACGTGAAAGAAGTTAAAATCGGGGCCTGTTTGCAAGACTCAGTGAAGAGACAACTGATTGATCTGCTTCAAGAATATGTGGACGTGTTTGCTTGGTCTTATCAAGATATGCCAGGGTTGGACACCGACATCGTTATGCATAAGCTGCCCTTAAGAGAAGAGTGTCCACCGGTTAAACAGAAGCTGCGCCGTACTCGCCCGGACATGGCAATGAAAATCAAGGAAGAGGTACAAAAGCAATGGGACGCCGGGTTCCTTGCCGTAACTAGCTATCCACCGTGGGTTGCTAATATAGTACCTGTGCCTAAAAAGGACGGCAAGGTAAGAATGTGTGTTGACTACCGGGATCTGAACAGAGCTAGCCCAAAAGACGATTTCCCATTGCCTCACATTGATGTATTGGTGGATAATACGGCTCAGTTCTCGGTATTCTCCTTCATGGACGGATTTTCAGGATACAATCAGATTAAAATGTCACCTGAAGACATGGAAAAGACAACCTTCATCACACCCTGGGGCACGTTCTTCTACAAGGTAATGCCATTTGGGCTCAAGAATGCCGGTGCGACGTATCAACGGGCTATGGTGACATTATTCCACGACATGATCCATAAAGAAATAGAATGTTATGTGGATGACATGATCGCCAAGTCCCTTAATGAAGAAGATCATCTGGTAAATCTGCTAAAGTTGTTCAAGCGTCTGAGGAAGTACCAACTGAAGTTAAACCCCAACAAATGCACGTTCGGGGTGCGATCTGGTAAGCTGCTGGGATTTATTGTAAGCGAGAAAGGGATTGAAGTTGACCCTGATAAAGTCAAAGCTATTCAAGATATGCCTGCACCGAAGACAGAAAAGGAAGTTCGAGGGTTCTTAGGTCGAATGAACTACATTTCACATTTCATATCTCACCTCACAGCAACCTGTGAACCCTTGTTCAAATTGTTGAGAAAAGAACAAACGGTCAGGTGGAACGAAGACTGTCAGAAGGCTTTTGACAAGATCAAAGAGTACTTGCAAGAACCTCCAATACTTATGCCTCCAGTTGAAGGAAGACCTCTGATCATGTACTTGACAGTATTAGAAGAGTCAATGGGGTGTGTGCTGGGCCAGCATGACGAGTCTGGTCGAAAAGAGTATGCAATATACTACCTAAGCAAAAAGTTTACCGACTGTGAACAACGTTATTCACTGCTCGAGAAAACTTGCTGTGCTTTAGCGTGGGCTGCTCGCCGACTGAAACAGTATATGCTGACCCACACTACTTTGTTGATCTCAAAGATGGATCCAGTCAAGTACATATTCGAGAAGCCAGCACTTACCGGACGGGTTACAAGATGGCAAATGATCCTTACAGAGTATGACATCCAATACACATCTCAGAAAGCCATCAAGGGCAGTGTATTGTCTGAATATCTTGCTGAGCAACCTATTGATGATTACCAGCCTATGAGATTTGACTTCCCTGATGAAGACATCATGTTCATAAAAGCAAAAGATCATGAAGAGCCTATTCACACTGAAGGGCCTGACCCAGAAGAAGAGTGGACTATGATGTTTGATGGGGCTGTTAATATGAATGGTCGTGGTGTTGGTGCAGTACTCATTACACCCAAAGGAGTTCACATGCCTTTCTCGGCAAAACTCACTTTTAACTGCACTAACAACGAAGCTGAATACGAAGCTTGCATTATGGGTCTTGAGGAAGCCATTGACCTCAGGATCAAGACATTGACTGTATTCGGAGATTCAGCTTTGGTAGTTAATCAGACCAACGGCAAATGGTATACCCACCAGGATCATCTGATACCTTACAGGGATTATACAAGGAGGTTATTGACTTTCTTTACAACAGTCAGGCTTGAGTATATCCCTCGGGACGAGAATCAGTTTGCAGATGCTCTTGCCACCATTTCATCCATGATCAAAGTTCAAGCTTCCAACTTTGTACCCCAGATCTCAGTGTCCAGACTTGACAGACCAGCATATGTGTTCGCAGCAGATGTTGTTAAAGATAATAAGCCTTGGTTCCATGACATTAAGTGCTTATTGGAGGACCAAACATACCCACCTGGGGCATCTTCCAATGATAAGAAGACTTTGAGAAGGCTTGCTGGTAGTTTCTTTCTGAACACTGATGGTTCCCTATACAAGAGAAACTTCGATATGGTACTCCTCAGATGTGTTGATAGAGCAGAAGCAGAGTTGTTGATGCATGAAGTGCACGAAGGATCCTTTGGTACCCATGCGGGAGGGCATGCCATGGCTAAGAAGTTGCTAAGATCAGGCTATTACTGGATCACAATGGATGCCGACTGTTGTGCCTATGCCAGAAAATGCCATAAATGCCAGATTTATGCGGATAAGGTGCATGTGCCTCCCAATCCTCTGAATGTGATGTCTTCACCCTGGCCCTTTGCTATGTGGGGCATTGACATGATCGACAAGATTGAACCAACTGCTTCGAACGGCCACAGATTCATCCTGGTTGCCATTGACTATTTCACCAAGTGGGTCGAAGCAGCCTCCTATGCCAATGTTACAAGACAAGTGGTATCCAGATTTCTGAAGAGAGATATCATCTGTCGGTATGGAGTTCCCGAGCGAATCATTACTGATAATGGTTCCAACTTGAACAATAAGATGATGGCAGAGCTATGCCGGGACTTCAAAATTCAACACCACAATTCTTCTCCTTACAGGCCAAAGATGAATGGCGCTGTTGAGGCAGCTAATAAGAATATCAAGAAGATTGTGCAGAAGATGGTAGTCACCTACAAAGACTGGCATGAAATGCTACCTTTTGCCTTGCATGGGTACCGCACGTCAATCAGAACATCCACTGGGGCAACACCGTATCAGCTTGTGTATGGTATGGAAGCAGTCCTACCTGTTGAAGTTGAATTACCCTCCCTACGGGTATTGATGGATGTTAAGCTGAACGAAGCAGAATGGGTTCGGGCCCGATACGAACAACTGAGTCTGATTGAAGAAAAGAGATTGGCTGCAATCTGTCATGGGCAGTTATATCAGAAAAGAATGAAGAAAGCCTTCGATCAGAAAGTCAGGCACCGAGAGTACCAAGTAGGAGATCTTGTGCTAAAGAGAATCCTCCCTCCTCATACAGACCACAGGGGCAAGTGGACTCCGAACTATGAAGGACCATTTGTGGTAAAGAAAGTTTTCTCTGGTGGAGCACTGATGCTCAGCACCATGGATGGTGAAGATTTCTCGTCCCCTGTGAATTCAGATGCAGTTAAAAAATACTTCGCATAAAAAAATGACCCGCTGGACACAAAAACAGAATGTAAGTCCAAGCAAAATAGGGCATCCCGGCGAGCCAAAAACAGAATAAAAGGCTCGGGCAAAAATAAGGGAAAATAAACAAAAATGTACACCCGCTGAGTTGAAAAGCCGCATTGGACAGCTCAGGCAAAAATGGGTATCCCGATGGATTGAAAACCCGAAAGGGAGATTCATGCAAAATAAGGGAATAAGCGAACGACTGCACTCTGAATTCGTCTGTATCACTTACAATTTGGTAAGTTTCGAAAGGATCAAGCTTCAGTCAGAATCAGCATTCTTCAGAAAGCAAGATGAGAAGAACGTCAAAAGTCATACGAGTCATAGTAAAGAGGAAGCTCCTTAAAGCGTCATCAACATTGCCAGCATTTTGTTTCTCAATTTGTAACAATCTCCTCATTCCAGGGGATATGTTTCTTCGACTGTATCTCGCCAATTCAGGGCATATGAATTAATAAAATCAGATTTTCAGTCATGTCTCGTCTTGTACATTTTTATTTATTTGCAAAAAAAATGTCTGATGTCTTAAAGAAAAAACTGATTGCATGAATACAGATGCTTACCTTCAAAAAATATAATAAAAGCCGCGTGCTCGCAGGAAATATACTTACTCTCAGAAGTGTCTAAACTCCTATGACGGGATCCGGTAGGAGATACCTCGGGATTATTTTGTACGTTTCTATATCTTTGCAGGATTGCAGGCATCCGGAATGCAACTTGGGGCATGAAAGCTTCATCCCAGCAAGCTGACAAATCAACGCTCAGTCTTAACACCCAAAGTGTTTTCTCCCCAGCCGAGTTGCCGCTCCTTCCTCAGCCGAGTACAAAAGTCAAGGGGCCATCTCCCCGCAGAGCTCCAGCCTCTATCCAAAAGAGCAGCGCATGAAGAATCACAACAGAATAAAGAAAGCTTCTACAAACCCCAGCTGGGTCCCTATCTGCAAGGATATATCCATCAGTAATCTATATCCCCAAACAAATGCTTCTCATCAGATCTACCAATGATCTCATCCCCAGCCGGGATGTCCATCTCAAACAAGCTCGACCGGAGATCTTCACGGCAACGGGATCCAAGTCCCGGTTTGGTATCTTTGCATAATCATAGCATTCGCATCATATTCACCCACAAAGCGTAGCATTCCGTTTAATACGGAGCATTACGGAAAAAATCAAGCATATAGCATAATCATAAGCCATGTTTTGAATCAAACACTTGTGAATAATGACAATCCGTCAATATACAGAATACTTCCCCCAAATCCCCCAGCGGAGATTCCCCAGCAAAATCAGTTGCCTCACATTCACAAACACCAGTATATATACTCCCTTTGACACCCGTCCGTGTCATCACTCCCCAATAAAGTCGCCTGAGCACTCCTTACAAACAAAACCACTCGTATTGCAGATACTTTTTGACACCCGTCCGTGTCATATCCCCAGCGCAGTCGCCTACACTTTGTATATCAGATACTTGTTTATATTACACGCTTCTCCTTTTGACACTCGTCCGTGTCACTCTCCCCAGCAGTTAAACACTCATCGGTACACCACTCACTCTTATACAGATACTCGTCTGTATCTTGTATATACCACTTATATATCCCCACAGATTCAACACTAGTCCTTGTTCTTTGTTAACCAGTTGGTACTCATCCGTACCATCATCTCAGAGCATGCGTCAAGCGTTTGTTTCTACATGATACTCGTCCGTATCATAGTCTTAAGGATGCTCGTCCGCATCTTTAATCCATACACTATGTCAAACACTTCTGTCTTCTTGAATGTAGATACTTGTCTGTGTCTACTATTCTCCCAGAAGAGTCCCCTCAGATTCAACACTCGTCCGTGTTCGTTGTTAACCAGTTGATACCCGTCCGTATCATCATCTCTGAACACGTGTCAGTATTTGTTTCTACCCGATACTCGTCCGTATCGTAGTCTTAAGGATGCTCGTCCGCATCTTTAATCTATACACAGATATCTAAACACTTATACCTTTTGTTTCTTGGATATAAACACTCGTCCGTGTTTACTACTCCCCAGTAGATCGCTAACAAAGCATTTTTCTCTTTTATCTGACACTCGTCCTGTGTCATGATAAGCCTTGAGAGCAGCCGTCCCCTGCTAGGTGGTCGTCCTCCACCTCTTGATGGTCGTCCTCCATCATGCTCGTCCGATGGTCGTCCCCATCGTTGATATTTAGCAGCCGTCCCCTGCTAGGTGGTCGTCCTCCACCTTTTGATGATCGTCCTTCATCATTTTATCCAATGGCCGTCCCCATTGTTGATTTTGGTTATCTGGCATTCGTCCTATGTCAAGACAAACCTTGAGAGCAGCCGTCCCCTGCTAGGTGGTCGTCCTCCACCTCTTGATGGTCGTCCTCCATCATGCTCGTCCGATGGCCGTCCCCATCGTTGATCTTTTATCCGACATTCGTCCTATGTCGCGATATTTTCGGCAGCCGTACCCTGCCAGGTGGTCGTCCTCCACCTTAGATGACCGTCCCTCATCTTAACCCAACAGAGCAGCCGTCCCCTGCTAGGTGATCGTCCTTCACCTTTGATGACCGTACCTCATCATCTGTTTATTTCATTTATTCTTTAACCCGATGGTCGTCCCCGTCGTGGTCCCTTTTCCTTTTTTTCCCGATGGCCGTCCCCATCGTTGGTTACTTTACTTTATGAACTTGATGGCCGTCCCCGTCATGTTTCATTAATCCCCAGAGAATCTTACAGCTTTATCTTGGTGGCCGTCCCCATCATAATTCTTTTATCCCCAGCATGTCGGCCGTCCCCGTCATTGCTTTGTTTTCCGCACCTTTTCCCAGCATGTCGGCCGTCCCCGTCATTGCTCTTTACCCAGCAGTCGTCCTCTGCTCGACGGTCGTCCTCCGTCGCCCACACTTTACAATATACTTTATTTTCCTTTACAATCTATATCCCTTTTCTTCTTCATTCTGTGAGTGCAAATTTTGGACTGTCTTTGGTATTCAACCACAAGTTATCCTGTTTGCCTGTTAAGCCGTCGCTTACATCCTGCACAGCTAACTCATGTTTGAATAGGGGCAGCTGTAAACACCCCAAATTTGCCCTCACCCATTCACACCATGGCTTGTGATCATTTCATATGCATAAACACAATCATATTATCTCATATCACATTTTGAGTCTTTGCATTGGTTCCAAGTCATCTGCATCTAGGGTTTGTGATCTGAGCAATCCAAGAGCTTCTTGAGCCACTCCAAAGGCCGCCAGTCACTTCAAAGAGGTCCACATGTGTTCAAGCATCATATTACATCCTCTCAAAGTCAAAAATTCCAAAGAATCACAAGAACTGAGATTGGTATGGAAGCAGAGCCAGGCTTGACTGCATAGATGACCTGAGATTAGGGTTTTGGTTTCAAAGGCCATAACTCCAAATTTTTTGGTCATTCTTGTTTCTATTGGTCTCTATATGGTATAGGGAGTATGCATATCAATTTTCATGAAAAAATTCCATGGGGAAGTCATCTGATCAAGGGTTGACTTTCTGGACAAGTCAGTGCAAAATAAGGGCATCTGAGGGCCCCAATGACCCAACCAAGGGGTGATCTTCATCATTTTGGGTGTATTTGATCTTTATTTGATCATGGAAGAAGTTAGAAGTTCACAAAATTCAAGAATTTGAAGTTTTTTGCAAAGTTGACTTTTTTGGGCATGGTTGACTTTTCATGAAAATGTCATTTTAGGCAACTTTTCAACCCTTACTTTTTGATCCAAAAATGCTTCAAATGGAAAAACTTTGGTCATGAAAGTTGTAGAATAGATCTTTCCCTTTTCAAAAAGTACAAGAACATGACCTAATTCATTTTGGATCAAAAGTTATGGTGAATCAAAGTTGGCTAAAATCACTAAATTTCAAGTTATGCACCAAATGAGAAATTTGCAAAATCTTGTACCAAAGGCATTTGTGACTTCTAATTGATGTCTAATCCTTATACCAACATGATACAAGTCCTAAAGTTCAGATTGAACCAAAAAGATCACATGTTCTATGGTGTTTGGAACAAGATTTTTCCATGAGAACTAAAAGCAAGCAAGTTGCAAAAACCATCATCACACTTCACCCACTTGCTGCCTTGGCTACTGAACCAGCCCTAGCCTTTCCCTTCACCTTGCTGCGCAGCCCACACCCCTTGTACCAAGCTAGAACATGACCCATGCCTCTCTTACAAGAAGTTGACATTTTGGCAAAAGCTACTACACCTATCAAAAAAGGGCAGGTCACATCCTCTGACCAATCAGCATTGTTTATACAAACAAATGGCAAGCCAAGCAACATAACACAAGAGCCTGAAACCAGCAAGAACATCACTTTCCCATTTTCACTCCCTTGAGCAAAACCCTTCGAAACTCAGCATACAAGCCACAAACATAAAAACAAACTTCACAGACCTTCTCAACTCATCATCCTGATCACAAAGAACCCCTCACCATTGCCTGAAACAGCCTGAATCCAAAACACGATTCCCACCTGAGCTTGAACAGAACTTGTTCAAACTCTCAAACCAGCCAACATAAACTCTTTCTAAGCATTCAAACATCACCAAGGGACCAAGAGGAGTGGATTGCATCAAGAGGAGAGGCCAGAAAGTTGCAAAGTTGAAAGCTTCAAAACTCAGGTAGCTCAAGAACGTTTTTTTCCAGAAATGATTTTTAAAGTTCCTAAGTTGTTCTTTGTTGTTCACTGATCACCCTGATGCCTTTGGTTTTGAAAATGGTGGAGAGATGAGAGTTTAATCAGTTTCTGAAACTTTTTGCCCTAGGTTTTGTTTGATTCGATTCAGCTAGTTTAGAAATGATAAATGTTGTTTGAATGGGGGTTTTAATTCGTTTTTGGATGGGGATCGTTTCTGTGTAATTAGAATTCATTTTAGATGCGTGTAGAAGGAGTTAGGATTTTTGGGTGATCGGAGAAGATGACCGGAACACTGTTCCGGTCACCTGAGGGTCATTAACGGCAGGATTAGGGTTTAATCATTAATTAGCTGAATTTGAATGCTGGCCGTGGGATCTGGCGCCAAGTCAATGCGCGCGTGTTTCAGTTTGAATGAGGGCCATTAGATTGGCTGACTTTTCTTTTTCCAGCATTTTAATTCATTTTATTTTCATATTAATTCATTTGTTTTCTACAATTTATTAAAAATAGTAAAAACCATTTAAAAATTATGGAATTTTTTGTCAAGAGTTTCATTAATTTTTAAAACCCAAAAATATTTTTATTTTTATTTTTTGCATTAAGAAAGTATTTTTAAATATTTAAAAGTTTATTTTTAATTAATTAATGAGAATTAATTTATTAAAAATACTTTTAGGTATTTAAAAATCACCAAAAAATTCATGAAACCCTTAAAAACATTTAAAAACATTGTCCAACCCTCAAACCAAATTTCTTTTTTGATCTTGATGCATTTTGAGAATTTTCCATAGAATTAAAATCATTTTTATGCATTATTTTGATCCAAACTTCCAAAAATCATTTCTTCCTAACCCTAAAGAGTTGGACCTTGATTCTTTTTGCATTGCATTGTGTTTAGCATGTAGTTTGTGAGATTAAATGGCCATGATTTGATCTTTAATTTTCAATTTGTTTGGTAATTTTCTTGTTAAGGAACCCTAAAACCCTAGAAAACTTAGGTAAATCATATCTTGAATTAAGTCAAGAGTTGAGACCTCTCCTTTGGGCAGTGAGTTAGTATAGGTTTAGGGATCCTTTGAGTGCATTTTCAATTTTTTGTAATGTTGTTTGCTTCTGATTTTGGTTTTTGTTTGTTGCATTGTTCATAAACCCTAATTTGGGCTTTCATATGCATCCATCTTGCATTTGCATTCATGCCTTGACTTGCCATGATATTTTATGCATCCATGTGATTCATTTAACATCATAAGACATATTGAAAGCATGTTTGATCATTGCATCTTTCATTTGCCATGTTGTATGCCATATGCATCTCATAACTTTTCATGTATGTTCATGTGTCTTAACTTGCTCCATTTGCATCCATAGGTTTGTATGATCATCTTCATGTCTTGATTCATGTTTGTAGCATCTCATAGCATCATTATCATCTCATGTATGCTTCTGGTTTTGGTTTGCATCATGTCATTCCATCCCATTTTGCATTGCATTGCATTTCTTTTCTAACCTTTCAGGTGGTAAGTGATTTTGAGAAGTGAATTTGCCTTCACTTCTCATACTTTCTTCTCATCTCTCTCTTGCACCCATGCTGCATTTTTTGTATGTGTTTGAGTTTGAGCTTGCTCATTCTTCTCCTTCTTACTTTCTTTCTTCAAGTGACTTGACTTCTTGAATGAAGCAAGTTGCTTTGATTCTCTTGATCTTTTCATCTGCTTCCTGGTGGTTCCATTGAAGATTTCTCTTGTTAAGCTCACAAACCTTAGGAACAACCAAGCATGACAATGATTAGGGTTTTGATTAGTCCCCAATTTAGCTTTTGCCTTTATGTCTCTCTTGAGTCTTCTCTTCTCATCTCATAATCAGGGACTAAACCCTAAAGGCTTTAAGGCTTTGTGATTAAGCTTATGCCTGCATCCTTCTATTAGGATGGAGTGTATAACTTTAATCCTAAGTGTTAAACCCTTAATGTGTTTAAATCCTTTAATAAATTCACTTAATAATCATCAAGACATCAAGCTTGTAACTTGGGCCTTGCATTAGGGTTCTAATTCTTCCTTAATTGGTTAAGAAGGACTAACCCTAGTGTTAATGGACAAGTCCCCCTCAAGTTGTCTTACAAACCCTAAAAATCACTTCATCATCATATCATTAACTAAAATCCATCTAATAAAGGCTTTGTTTTGTCATGAGTTTAATCCCTAATCATGGATTAAGTTGAGGAGTCTTCCTCAGCTTAAACATTCTCATCTATTATCCTTCTATTAGGATGGTGTAATGAGTCTGTTTAATCCCTGATTATGGCTTAATCTCGTTACTCAACACTAAACAAAAACAACAAAAACATCTAAATAATCACAAGTAGGTTAATGATCTTAATCCTACACCATGGTGATTAAGTGTGAGAAGCTGACTTCACACTTAAGGTATTCTCATTACCCCTAATCAGAGGGAAGATGTGATGAGTTTACTAAATCCATTGGTTTAGGCTTAAGCTCATTAACTTATGACAAACTTTCAAAAGCAATAAAAGACTGAAAACTCAAAAACAAACAATAATCGTCTCCTTCGGGATTCTTTTCTCATCACCTTCACTCATAAACGAGAACTTGCTTCTTCCGTCTAATGCGAGACAGTTTGCACCTGAGCCAGACAGGTCATACACTTGAGCATTGACTAGTAAGCAGTTCACAAGTCAATTCATTCTTTCAGTCTCTTTGGGTCGAACTACGGTGTTCTGACTTCCTCATTGCACGAGAGGATACGTAGGCATAACTTAAAAGTTATCGAACAAAAGTCTCTGTATATTCCCCCTCTTCCAGCATCATCCTTTAAGCCTCATTATCATGAGCATTTCATTCTTATTCTCACACTGACACATTATTTATACACTTCACACTTCTTTTACACTGACACCTGTACATTCTTTTCCAGCTATTTTCTACACAGATTGCACTGACACTACCCCTTTAAAACACAAATCTTTTAAGCGTGGATCCCGTCGAGTACGGCGGACAATCTGGGTGCTAATACCTTCCCAGGTTGTAACCAACCCCCTTTCTCAGTCTCTCTGGTTCGCAACCGTCTTATCCATCTTTTTCTAGGTTTATGCAGCATTACCTTTCCTTCGGGATAAAAATGCCTAGCTGGCGACTCTATTCATCTCCAGTGGGTTCACTGCTGTGTGTTCTCATTGTCCCTCTCGCCGACCGTTCGCGTCTGTACCTTTATCTGGGCCTTCCCCAATTATCGGGAGCGACACAAGTCTAAAGATGATCTTTCCCCATAGAGTCATCGGGATTCTCATGTCCAAGGGATTTCCCCAGCTGAGCAAGAAGAAATTCTCCCCAGTGGAGTCAGAGCAGGATGATCAGATCCTCAGCAGATGTTCAAAGCAGTTAAACGAAGTATACCTCACGCAGAGTCGTCTTTCCTCTAGTGAAAACCTCTCCAACAGGCATCAGGTTGCCAACACTTCATTCCCATCAGAGTTAAAAGCTTTCAACCCGTCAGCAGTATACAGAATGCTTCCCAAATTCCCCAGCGGAGAGCTAAAGCTAAAACAGTTGCCTTACACTCCCAAACATCAGTATATACTCCTTGTGGCACCCGTCCGTGTCATATCCCCAGTAGAAAGCCAAAGCGTCCCCTTTGCACTCACAGATACTTGTATATATATAACTTCCTTGACATCCGTCCATGTCACTTTCCCCAGCACAGTAACATAAACACTTTGTATATCAGATACTTGTTTATACTACACCTTTCTCTTTTTGACACTCGTCCGTGTCACTCTCCCCAGCAGGTGGAACACTTAAATATACACCAATCATACTTATACAGATACTCGTCCGTATCTTGTATACACCATTTATATCCCCGCAGATTCAACACTAGTCCTTGTTCTTTGTTAACCATCTGGTACTCGTCTGTACCATCATCTCAGAACATGCGTCAAGCGTTTGTTTCTACTTGATACTCGTCCGTATCATAGTCTTAAGGATGCTCGTCCGCATCTTTAATCCATACACTGTGTCAAACACTTTTGTCTTCTTGAATATAGATACTCGTCTATGTCTGTTATTCCCCAGAAGAGTCCCCTCAGATTCAACACTTATCCGTGTTCTCTGTTAACCAGTTGATACTCGTCCGTATCATCATCTCTGAACACGTGTCAGTTTGTTTCTACCCGATACTCGTCCGTATCGTAGTCTTAAGGATGCTCGTCCGCATCTTTAATCTGTACACAAACATCTAAACACTTATACCTTTTGTTTCGTGGATATAAACACTCGTCCGTGTTTACTATTCCCCAGTAGATCGCCAACAAAGCAAATTTTCTTTTCTATCTGACATTCGTCCTATGTCATGATAAACCTTGAGAGCAGCCGTCCCCTGCTAGGTGATCGTCCTTCACCTCTTTATGATCGTCCTTCATCATGCTCGTCCGATGGCCGTCCCCATCGTTGACCTTTTACCCGACATTCGTCCTATGTCGTGATATTTTCGGCAGCCGTACCCTGCCAGGTGATCGTCCTTCACCTTAGATGACCGTCCCTCATCTTATCCCCAACAGAGCAGCCGTCCCCTGCTAGGTGATCGTCCTTCACCTTTGATGACCGTCCCTCATCATTATTTCATTTAATCTTTAACCCGATGGTCGTCCCCGTCGTGGTCCCTTTTCCTTTTCCTGATGATCGTCCTTCATCAGTTTAGCCCGATGGCCGTCCCCATCGTTGGTTACCTTACTTTATGAACTTGATGGCCGTCCCCATCATTTTTCATTAATCCCCAGAGGATCTTATAGCTTTACTTGATGGCCGTCCCCATCATGGTTTCTTATATCCCCAGCATGTCGGCCGTCCCCGTCATTGCTTTATTTCCCGCACTTTTCCCAGCGTGTCGGTCGTCCCCGTCATTTCTCTTTACCTAGCAGTCGTCCTCTGCTCGACGGTCGTCCTCCGTCGCCCACACTTTACAATATACTTTATTTTCCTTTACAATCTATATCCCTTTTCTTCTTCATTCTGTGAGTGCAAATTTTGGACTGTCTTTGGTATTCAACCACAAGTTATCTTGTTTGCTTGCTAAGCCGTAGCTTACATCCTGCACATCTAACTCATGTTTGAATAGGGGCAGCTGTAGACACCCTAAATTTGCCCTCTGATTTTCTTTCTTCGCCTGTCTTTCATTTGCATCTCATTTGCATTTCCATTTGGTCATTAACATCTAGAATTCATATCATTTGCATAAGCTTCTGAGGCATGGGATCAATTTTCATCAGGACTAAGGTCTCACACCTCATTTGTAGATTATCAGAAGAATTCAAGGTCTTAGCTATGCCGCTTCATTGGTATCATTCTCTTATTGCTCCTGTCACTAAATTAGGGTTTATTTCCCTAATTTAGCGGTAGTCAAGGATTTCACGTCTGAAAGGACTATTTGCTATGCATCTGGGCCGTCATCAATTCAGTGGTTGATTTCTCAAACAGTGCATGTTCAAGTCAAGTTGTGTTGTGTGCTGAATTTATCAAATTATCGAGTTGTGATTCATGAGAAGTTTGGTTCAGGAAATTAGACTGTCAGTTATTCTATGCTTCTTCTGTGAATTTATTTTTCAAGAGGTTAATTCAGATTATTCAAAGTGATCCAAGAATTATTTTGTCAGAGGATGATTAATTCAGAGAGTTATTCGTTTCAGTGGTGGGCTTCTCGGGCAGTGTGTATCCAAGGTTGTGATGTGAGATTCTTCAGGTTATCAAAGCAGTGGTTTGTGCGAAGTTTTGGTTCAGAAAATCAAGTTCATATGGGGATATACAAGAATTCCAAGTAATTCAAGAATGTCAGATTCAAGATTTGTGCAAATCAAGAAGTGTGAATACTAGTTTGGGCTCATTTACATTCTTTGTTTGATTAACCCATTTTCTATCCATTTCTCATCATTTATTTTTATCCATTTCCATAAACCATCTACCGAATCCATTTTATTTTTTCTAATTCCCATCCATATTTTCCATTTACCATTTACATCTATATACCATATTAATATTGTTATTATCCAAAATCACACTTTTATCCATTTATCCAAGTTCAAAATAAGACCATTTTCCTAACCATTATCCATTTTTTTTCTATTCAAATTTACATTCAAAACTCCAAAGTACATATCATAAGCCATTATCCTATATTTATTTACCAAGTCCAATTCACATCATCATTAAACAAAAAAAACATTATAAAATAAAAGAATTTCATTAAGCCCATATCATCCTTTTTGTGTCTATCTTGGCCCATTTACCAAACAAAGTCATAAAAGGAGACCTTGACCTAGATATAAAAGAAAAGGACGTGGTCATAAAAAAAAAGACATTTGCAGAAAGTGGCGCCTCTACCACCAACAAAACCTGCTTTCTCCATTACAAATTGCATCACCCTTCTCACTCTCAATTTCTTAACAATTTTCCTATGATTCTTCTTTGACCTCTTACCATTTTCAATCCTCTTCATTTAATCTGCTACTACGAAACCACAAACACACAAAACGTCACTAAAAAAACAACAACACAGCACCCTGCATAAACATTTGAAAACCTTTTGCAACCCTTCTTCAAACATCAACAACACAGACAACGATTTTTACACACTCCTCCATTTTCTCATCAACCTATAAGCCAAAAAAACCATCCTCCTGCATAATATTGGCACAAATACTCATAACCTTAATCCATCCCCTTCATCAAAAACAAACTCAGCTAACAAAACCACCCCTCAATATCCAAACTCGGTTCCTTGAAGAACCGTTCCTTCATCACACATCTCGCAAACCTCATTCACCACTCTCTGCATTTTTCACAACCATCACCACATAAACAAACCGCACCACACAACAGCCTTCAACATCATCACCGTACACGTTTACGCATCAACCGCACAATACTTCCCATAACAAAAACTTTTTCGAGCTTCATTCCCCAAACAACAACAACAGAACAAATCAGCTTCCATCCACCATAACATCAAACCGACAACATCAACAGCAACTTTCTTCAACATCAAATCCAAACCAGAAATAGAACACAGAAGTGAGTAGAAGAAGAGGAGTGAGA
The DNA here is from genome assembly GCA_963966055.1 of Lathyrus aphaca. Classification (NCBI taxonomy): domain Eukaryota; kingdom Viridiplantae; phylum Streptophyta; class Magnoliopsida; order Fabales; family Fabaceae; genus Lathyrus; species Lathyrus aphaca. The sequence continues at coordinate 492,183,750 of OZ014521.1, forward strand.
TTGAGGTCGGCAGGAAGGTTTCGAAACATTCGAAAGAGAGTAGAAGCTAAACACTCACCATCAGTTTTATCTGTTGCGATTTCGAGCAGAACAAATTGCGAGCTCGAGCCGGAAAGTGACAGGTTGAAATCGTACATGATTTGAGGCAAAGGGGTTTGCCACCGTTGATTCGAGAGAGAAGAAGATGGACCCGAAGCGTATCCGCATCTCACATCGAGGCTTCCGGCGCTGATCCAAGGCCGCCACCGCCGTTTTCACAACATCATCATCAACGCAATCGCCGGTCAGATACGCGTGGAAGCTTGACCGAAACCGCGATTTCCAGCTTGGAGCAGAAAAGAGACGGAGACGGCGTTTGGTTCTTTGAAGAAGGAGGGAGATTCACTGTCAGTTGTGAACCAGAGGAATAGGAGACGAAGTGTGACTTCGTCCGGCGTTTTTGAGGCTGGTCGGCGGCGTTTTTCAAAGTGAACAAGAGGGCACTTTGCGAAGCGGTTTTGTTGAGAAGCGAATGGGTGACGGCGCGAGTGAGAGAGGAGAGGATTGTGATTCTACAAAGCTGAAGAAAAAGGGCATCGTTCCCTTCAATCCATTTTGATTTTGATTTTTATTTTATTTTCTTTTGTTTTTTAAAACTGATTATTATATTTCATTTGTGTTTTTTTATATAGATTACATTTAATTGGGCTTGGTAAGCCCATTATTCCTGCTAATCATACCACATTTGGAGCGGATCACCCCCCTGTTGACCTTCTTCTTATCTTTTCTTATTTAACAATTTATCTTGGATTTTGTTTTAGATTAACTATATGAGCATCAGTCGAGAATTTGGTTTCGTTTTAATAGTTTCTTATTAGAGTTTTGATTAGTTACTAATGTCTTGTTATTGCTATTGTTAATTTTCTATGTAGATTTTACATATAACTTTTTTAAAAAAATAGAAGTTTTTTTAGTTAATATTAGTAAAGTTTAGAGATTTTGTTTTAGAATATTAGTTTAGATTTTAATCTTAATTAATTTTGTTTTGTTTTCATTGTTAATCTTGATTAGTTTAGGTTTTATTGTTACTAATCTTTGTTTATATCTATTTGAATTTTGATTGAACTTTGTGGATCTTAATTGTTTTTTTTTTGTAGTTAACTTTGAGTAGAATTTTGATTGACTTCCTTTTATTTAAGTTCTTTCTAACTTTTTTTGATTATCTTGTTAGTACTGTGAATTTTGGCATAGTTGATCGTGAACGTGATTTTGACTGTTGAGCACCCGAGACTTAATGGATTGAACATGTGAAGCTCCTGACATCTTTCTTGATATTTCTTCTTGCGCTTATTAAAGAGGCGACGGACCTCCTCCGTTAGGTAAAACTGGGGCCTGATATTATTGCTTGCTGTTGCATCTGGAAGTCCTACTGTTGTAGGCTCTGTTTGTGCATTGTTCATCTTCTTCATGTCTCATTCTCATCTCTTCATTCTTATTCATCCTCATATCGCATTTTCATCTCTCCATTCTTATTCATATTCATGTCTCATTCTCATCTCTTCATTCTTATTCATCCTCATATCGCATTTTCATCTCTCCATTCTTATTCATCTTCATGTCTCATTCTCATCTCTTCATTCTTATTCATCTCCATATTGCATTCTCTTCTTCTCATCTTATTTCTTATTCATCTTAATTCATTTTCCTCATCTTCTTCTCCTATTCATTCCCGATTTGAGGTGTGCTTAGGCCACCATGGTGCTTCTCCTCTCATCTTCTTCTTTTCTTCTCTTTCATTAGGATAGTAAACCTCACTAACCTAGGACCATCCGAGCATGTGAATATTGACTAGTCCCCCACTTAGTTTTTACCTTTGTGTCTCTTTGAGTCTTCTCTTCTCACCTCATAATCAGGGACTAAACCCTAAAGGTTTTAAGGCTTTGTGATTAAGCTTATGCCTGCATCCTTCTATTAGGATGGAGTGTATAACTTTAATCCTAAGTGTTGAACCTTTAATGATTTTAGGTCCTTTAATCAATTCACTTAATAATCATCAAGACATCACACTTGTAACTTGGGCCTTGCATTAGGGTTCTAATTCTTCCTTAATTGGTTAAGAAGGACTAACCCTAGTGTTAATGGACAAGTCCCCCTCAAGTTGTCTTACAAACCATAAAAATCACTTCATCATCTCACCATTAAATAAAATCCACTTAATAAAGGCTTTGTTTTGTCATGAGTTTAATCCCTAATCATAGATTAAGTTGAGGAGCTTTCCTCAACTTAAGCATTCTCATCTATTATCCTTCTATTAGGATGGTGTAATGAGTCTGTTTAATCCTTGATTATGGCTTAATCTCATTACTCAACACTAAACAAAAACAAAAAAAACATCTAAATAATCACAAGTAGGTTAATGATCTTAATCCTACATCAAAGGTGATTAAATGTGAGAATCTGACTTCACACTTAAGGTATTCTCATTACCCCTAATCAGAGGGAAGATGTGATGAGTTTACTAAATCCATTGGTTTAGGCTTAAGCTCATTAACTTATGACAAACTTCCAAAAGAAATAAAAGACTGAAAACATAAAAACAAACAATAATCGTCTCCTTCGGGATTCTTTTCTCATCACCTTCATTCATAAACGAGAACTTGCTTCTTCCGTCTAATGCAAGACAGTTTGTATCTGTGCCAGACAGATCATACACTTGAGCATAGGCAAGTAAGCAGTTCACAAGTCAATTCATCTTTCAGTCTCTTTGGGTCGAACTACGGTGTTCTGACTTCCTCATTGCACGAGAGGATACGTAGGCATAACTTAACGGTTATCGAACAAAAAGTCTCTGTGTATTCCCCCTCTTTCATCTTTATTCTTTAAGCCTCATTGTCATGAGCATTTCATTCTTGTTCTCACACTGACACATCATTTATACACTTTACACTTCTTTTACACAGACACCTGTACATCCTTTTCCAGCTCTCTTTTGTACACAAATTGCACTGACACTACCCCTTTTAAACACAAATCTTTTAAGCGTGGATCCCGTCGAGTACGGCGGACAATCTGGGTGCTAATACCTTCCCAGGTTGTAACCAACCCCCTTTCTCAGTCTCTCTGGTTCGCAACCGTCTTGTCCATATCTTTCTAGGTCTATGCAGCATTGCCTTTCCTCCGGGATAAAAATGCCTAGCTGGCGACTCTTTTCTTTTCCAGTGAGTTCACTGCTGTGTGTTCTCATTGTTCTCTTCGCTGACCGTTCGCGTCTGTACCATATTCGAGCCCGGTCTCGTCTTTTGGGAGCGACAGGGTCCAAACAGGCTGCCTGATGCATCACTTTTGGTCGAATCATGTGTGTGGATGAGCCGACTCAAAACACTTCATGAGCCGACTCATTCAGTGTAAAATTGGTGGCAAACGCACGGGTCCAAACAGGCTACCTGATGCATCACTTTTGGTCGACTCATGTGTGTGGATGAGCCGACTCGAAACCCTTCATGAGTCGACTCATCAAGAAGTGTTTTCTTCTCATTTTCTACGGGTCTCAACAGGTTGCCTCTCTGTTTATTTTGGTTAACTCATCTGTTATTTTGAGTCGGCTCATTTAATGATTTGAGTCAGCTCATTACTGTGCTGACTCATTTTTTCATTTAATTTTTTCCCTCTCTTATGTTTCTTTCTCTAACAAATATAAATAGATGTTTATTTCATTTGAGAAGGTTTGACAAGGAAAGTGAAAGATATACACATAGCTCTTTTCATCTTCTTCATTCTTGCATCAATCAAACAATCACACACAACAATCTTTGTTTGATTTCGGTGTTCGTTTCGAAGATAACGTTCAATCGTGAATTAGAATTTCAGATTGGGTTTAGAGTGTGTGGGTTTTCCTTGGAAAAATCCGAAGGGTTTTCTCCTCCAAGATCATTGAAGATTTGGGGGTTTTGCACACATCGATCGTTCGTAGATTCAGCCGAGGGAGGTAGATTGAATATCAAGTGGATCATTCTCTCATATCATGGTAGACGGAGGATTGCGAAGGTCTTTGTGGGTTCACAAGTGTGGGAGAAACTCAGTCGTGCTCAAAGTTTGGAGAATTGTGAATTCTTGCAAGAAGAGAGCAATTAATCGGAGGCTTTCTCGACACGCGTGGAAGACTTGATTCTACTTTGGATCAAGGGACAAGAAGAAGATTTGAAAGCACTTTCAATGTGGTTTGGTTTGTTGGTTCATTTATCTCTCTTCTTGTAAAACAATTGTGATTTAATAAAATTGTCCAATTCAATTTCGAATTGGGGGCAGAGTACTTCGAGCGAGGACGACGAAGGAACTGTCTCAACAAATTCCTTGTTTTTCTTCTCATTTCTCGCATTTTACTTTTATTCATATTGATATTGTGTGCTTGAAAATTCTGGTGTATCAAATTAGTGCATTCAAAGTGTTTGATAAATTGTTACACTCAAAAGTGATAACTAGAGTGTGTAAAATTATGCACTATTTGATACAACCAAATTGTCCTTGGTGTCTGCACTCCAAGTGTTTGGTAAAGAGCCTAATCACACAAAATCAATTTAATTGTGCTTGATTTCTTCTCCAATCATTGTTAAGAATAGTTTTATCAAGTGTTGAATTATTAAGTGAATCATTTGTGCAATATTAATTCTTCTAGTCATCATTTCATTCCAATTGGGTTTTAGGCATATCCGATCTCCGGTGACTTCTAATTTGAACTAGACGATTTTCCGGGAAACACTCCACAATTCTTTTTCAACTTAATTTTGAAAAGAAAATTTTAAAAAGGGATCTATTCAACCCCCCCCCCCTTCTAGATCCGCGCTATCGTCTAACATTAACAATCTACAATCAACTCAAGAATTAATGCACATAATCTCCTCAAGAATTAATGCACATAATCTTCACAAGATTAAATCAACTTGACAATTCAATTCAAGAAACAATTCAACACTTATTCATGAATTAAAGTTTAAGTTTACCGAATGAGGAATCGACGAAGTAATTGCGAATCCGGAGGAAGTGAAACGCGGTCGTGAATGGAGGATAGAGGGAGAGGCCGTGTGGCTGTCGGCGGCGGAAAATGGTGGTCGCACGGTGGCGGAGTTGACCGGAGGTGGTGGTTCGCGGTGGTTCGGCTACCGGAAGCTTGATCGGAATTGTTGTGTTCTTGAGTTCTTGATGAAGTTGTTGTTGTGTTCTTAAGAAAGAGTTGAGAGAATGAACTTTGATTATTTAGAGAGTTTTTGAGAGTTTTTGGTGTTTGTAAATTGTGATTGAAGTTATGAAACAAATTGTGGGTCAAAAGAATATATAGTGGAGTGTAAAATGAAAGGCAAAAGGTATAATTTCGGCTTAAGTGAAAATAACATTGTCTTTGGCAAGAAATTTCGAATCTGAGTCTTCCACAACATCGCCCGCCTCTAAATCACGGTTGCAACGCAAAAAGAACGGATGTCATATGATCAAAATTGAGTGTTATCGATACGTTTAAGCTGCAAGATCTCACTGAATAAGTTGTTTTTTGGCTTATTTGGTATCCGCTACTTGAAAACGTGACGAGGTCAACCTTTTTAAAGCATAATCTCGACTCGACTTTGTCAACAAAGTTGTAGATCTATGAGTCGGTGACCTCGTGTTAAAATGTGAGCTCAAGCGGATAAACGACGAGGGAGATATGAATTTTCTCGTGAAACAACTTTCAGCCTTTTTCTTCGGTTCAACACTTCAGTTTTGCGAAATAAACAAAAACGATAATCTTTGGGGCATCGTTAGAACTAGAGATTGTATTGGAACTTGAAGATGATAAAATTTGTGAACCAACGCTTCGAGAATGGACGCAATCCGATGAAAATTGACCGAGTTATGAATTTTACAAAATCTGACAGATAGTGCACTGCATCAAAGAACCCCACTGGTAATTCGCATTTTTGGGATCCTTCCGCTTGGACCTAACCCAAACTGAATTTGCGCAATGAAGATAGCATCTAAATGGAATTTTAGGCGCCCGAACAACATCAATTCGATGAACAAGCTGAAAGTTATGAATTTTTTAGTGTTCAAAACTCACCGGTTCAGCACTGTTTTTCACTATATCGACTCTGAAAACTCGCATATTCGAAGATCTTCTTCAAAGAATTAGCTCTCGGCCAAAACCCAAAAGTTGGAAAGGATATCAAGAAGGAACTTTTGGCATATGAATCTCAGAGAAACGTTGATCCCCTCAGACGTTATGAACTCTTGAATACCGCTAGCACAGTTAATCGGCGAAACCGAAATTTCAGAAACAATTAATTCCCACCACTTTCCTTGATGAATTGGCATCCGAGCTGAACACAAAAGTTTTAGAGAATACCGAAATGGTTCTTACCATTGAATTTCAGTCCAAAAAAATTCTCCGGGCAAGAGTTACAACCTTTGCAAGTTGTAGCTGTCGCTCCCCCGAAAAGACACCCCGGTCAGATAGGGTACAGACGCGAACGGTCGGCGAAAGGAGAAAATGAAAATGAAGATGAATAGAGTCGCAAGCTAGGCATTTTTATCCCGAAGGAAATGTAATGCTGCATAAACCTAGAAAGATATGGATAAGACGGTTGCGAGCCAGAGAAACTGAGAAAGGGGGTTGGTTACAACCTGGGAAGGTATTAGCACCCAGATTGTCTGTTGTACTCGACGGGATCCACGCTTACAAGATTGTATTTAAAAGGGGTAAGTGTATGTGCTATTTGTGTGCAAAAGCTGGAAAAGAATATATAAGTGTCTGTGCAAAAGGAAGTGAAATGCTCAGGAATGAGGCTTAAAAAGAATACTGGAAGAGGGGGGAGACACAGAGACTTTTGTTCAATAATTGTTAAGTTATGCCTACGTATCCTCTCGTGCAATGAGGAAGTCAGAACACCGTAGTTCGACTCAAAGAGACTGAAAGATAAATTGACTATGAACTTCTTGCTTGTCTATGCTTAAGTGTATGACTCGTCTGGCTCGAGTGCTAACTGTCTTGCATTAGACGGAAGAAACAAGTTCTCGTTTATGAGTGAGTGTGATGAGAAAAGAATCCCGAAGGAGACGATTATTGTTTGTTTTTGTGTTTTCAGTTTTGTTATTGTTTTTTGGAGTTTGTCATAAGTTGATGAGCTTAAGCCTAAATCAAAGGCTTGTAAACTCATTATATCCTCACTGATTAGGGATAATGAGAATACTTAAGTATGAGATAAGCACCTCAACTTAATTGCCATGATGATGTAGGATTAATATCATTAACCTACTTGTGATTATTTAGATGTTTTTGGGTTTTTGTTTAGTGTTAAATAATGAGTTTAAGCCATAATCAAGGATTAGTGAACTCATTACACCATCCTAATAGAAGGATAATAGATGAGAGCACTTAAGCTGAGGAAGATACCTCAACTTAATCCCTGGTTAGGGATTAAAGTCATTACAAAACAAGCCTTTATTAAATGGATTTTTATTAAGAGATGAGATTAAGAAGTGGATTTTATGTTTGTAAGACAACTTGAGGGGGACTTGTCCATTAAACACTAGGGTTAGTCCTTCTTAACCATAAAGGAAGAATTAGAACCCTAATGTAAGGCCCAAGTTACAAGTTAATGTCTTAGTGATTATTAGATGGATTAATTAAGAGGTTTAAACAAATTAAGGGTTTAACACTTAGGATTAAAGTTATACACTCCATCCTAAGAGAAGGATGCAGGCATAACCCTAATTCCAAAGTCCTAAAACCTTAAAGGTTTAGTCTCTAATGATGAGTTGAGAGGAGGGACACAAAGAAGACTCAAAGGTAAAAACTAAAGGGGACTAATCACAATCCTAATTATTATCATGCTTGGAAGTCCTAGGGTTTGTAAGGCTTGGGAAAGATCTTCAAGGAAGCCACCAAGGAGAAGCAAGATGAAAGGAGAAATAAGTAGAAGAATAAGTTACTTACTTCCTAAGAAGATAAGTAACTTAAAGAAAGAAAGTGAGAAAGAAGGAACACAAGTGAGCAAGCCCACTCAAATACAAATAAAAAATGCAGCAAAGATGCAATATAAAAAAGATGAGAAGAAATGGGAGGTTAAGGCAAATCCACCTCTCAAACAACTTACCATTTGTAACAGCCCGGGCCCCTCGCAAGGCAATCCCGGCACTGCCACCTCACGATCTTCTCTACCCCCCTCACTAGTAGAGTTTTTGCCTTCCGTGGGAATCGAACCCTGTACCCTGGGGTTTAAGTACTTGTTCATTCTATTCCCACTACCAATTGAGCTACTTAGCTCAATTGGTAGTGGGAATAGAATGAACAAGTACTTGAACCCCAGGGTACAGGGTTCGATTCCCACGGAAGGCAAAAACTCTACTAGTGATGGGGGTAGAGAAGATCGTGAGGTGGAAGTGTCGGGATTGCCTTGCGAGGGGCCCGGCCTATTACAAAAAAAGGTTCGATTCCCACGGAAGGCAAAAACTCTACTAGTGAGGGGAGTAGAGAAGATCGTGAGGTGGCAGTGTCGGGATTGCCTTGCGAGGGGCCCGGGCTGTTACAAAAAAAGGAGTTAGCTCAATTGGTAGTGGGAATAGAATGAACAAGTACTTAAACCCCAGGGTACAGGGTTCGATTCCCAAGGAAGGCAAAAACTCTACTAGTGATGGGGGTAGAGAAGAACGTGAGGTGGCAGTGTCGGGATTGCCTTGCGAGGGGCCCGAGCTGTTACAAAAAAAGGAGTTAGTTCAATTGGTGGTGGGAATGGATTGAGCATGTACTTGAACCCCAGTGTATAGGGTTCGATTCCCACGGAAGGCAAAAACTCTACTAGAGAGGGGGTAGAGAAGATCATGAGGTGGCAGTGTCGGGATTGCCTTGCGAGGGGCCCGGGCTGTTACAAAAAAAGGCGCCTTTTTTTGTAACAGCCCGGGCCCCTCGCAAGGCAATCCCGGCACTGCCACCTCATGATCTTCTCTACCCCCCCTCTCTAGTAGAGTTTTTGCCTTCCGTGGGAATCGAACCCTGTACCCTGGGGTTCAAGTACATGCTCAATCCATTCCCACTACCAATTGAGCTAAGTAGCTCAATTGGTATTGGGAATGGATTGAGCATGTACTTGAACCCCAGGGTACAGGGTTCGATTCCCACGGAAGGCAAAAACTCTACTAGAGAGGGGGGTAGAGAAGATCATGAGGTGGTAGTGTCGGGATTGCCTTGCGAGGGGCCCGGGCTGTTACACCATTAACCTGAAAAGTTAGCACAAGATGCATAAGGAAAGAAGTGAAATGGAATGATGCATATGCAAAGACAAAGACCAAAACCAGAAGCATGCACATGATGCAAATGATGCTATGACATGATGCAAAGGCATACAAAGTGTATATGAATGATCATACAAGGAATGAGATGTCATGTAAGCATGCTTTGAAGTTTGAAATCACGTGAAAGTTAATGAAAGGAAATGAATGCAAATCATGGAAAATGAATGAAGCAATGACCATGAATGATTCTAACATGACCTAATATGTCTAAGATGACATATGAATGCATGAAATGTCATGGCAAGTTCATGTATGGATGCATATGCAAGATGAATGCAAGTGAAGATGCAAAATTAGGGTTATATGAAAGGATGAGATGCAAATGGCAAAGACAGAAGCAAATGATATGATAAAAAATTGAAAATGCACTCAAAGGAACCTTAAACCTATACTGTTATTATCCAAAGGGGGAGGTCTGAAGCTAAACCTAGAAGGAGTTATGAATTTCCTAAGTTTCTAGGGTTTTTTGGGTGATCTTCAATGTAAAATGCTAAATAATTTGAAAATGCAAGATAAAAATGAAAAAAAAAATGTTTTTGGATGCTAGAAACCATGCATAGAACAATGCAAAAAGAACTATTCATAAACTCAACTTGGTTTAAAAGTTATGAATTTTTGAAGTTAGGGTTAGAAAATGAACATTTTTAAGAACCCTAATTCATTGAAAAATGTCAAAGCATGATCAAAACCAAAACAAAAATTTGTATAGTGAGTTTGTAAATGTTTCTAAATGTCTAAAAATGCTCTCTGATTGTTTTGGTGATTTTTAAATACTTAAATATATTTTTAATTAATTAAAATCAATTAACTAATTAAATAAAACATTTAAATGATTTAAAAATACTTTTTTAATTCTAAAAATAAAAATAAAAATATTTTTGGTTTCTGAAAATTAATAAAAGTCATGATAAAAAATTTCAGATTTTTTTAATGATTTTTTCTATTTTAAAATAAATGTGGAAAGAAAATGCAAGAAAATGAATTAAAAATCAAATAAATGGGAAGTAATCACATCTGGTGGCTGAGATTCAAAGGGAAAATGGAGGGAATTGACTGCGTGCCAGATCCAGTGGTTCACATTAAAACTGGCCTAATTATTTAATTAATTTAATTAATCAGAATTAAACCCTAAGTGAACTAATCCTGACCACTTATTCCTAATCTAATCCTGATCCAAAGGCCCAGAACACGTCTGACAAATAAAACCCTAATTAAGCCCTAATCACTCTCAGATGACCGGAACAGTGCTTCAGTCATCTTCTCCAGCGAGACCTTTACGCTATCTTCTTCCCTAGGTTAAATCAAGAGCTCTAAAGCTCCAGAATCACTCCCCTAACATCCCTAAGCAAGAATCTACCCTCAAAACACATTTATCATTCATCAATCATGAGATTCGAAGCAAAACGTGAAACTGAACAGAAATTTCAGAAACTCAATACATGCTTAATACTCAACCATTTTCGAAACAAATTACATCAGCATGATCAGTGAAGCATGAAGAATCATTTAGGAACTTAAAAATACATTTCTGGATAAAAAGTTCTTAATGATACCTGAGCTTGAGCTTTCTCAGTTTGAGCTATCTGGGCCTTTCCTTGGTGTCAATCAACCCCAATGGACCTCTTGAGTATGCTTTGATGCTTAGAATGAATTTATTTGGGCTGCTTTGAAGTTTCTATTTTGATATGTGAGAAATCATGTTTTGGTTTTGTGATGTTTCAGGCTATAATGGAGGGTGGGAAGTGTTCTATGAGTGATGCTGAGTTGAATGGTGAAGTTTGTTTGAAGTTTTGATGGTTGGTTTCTGAGTTTCGAAGGAATGAAGTTCTTGAGGGATTTCTGTGTTCTTGAGTTGTGGGATGATTCAGGGCAATGTGTTGTATGAAATGAGTCCCTTGAGGCATGTATGTGAAGTTGTGATAGGTCAGAATAGTTGGTGTGGGCTATACTGATTGGTATGGGGTGATTTGCAAAAAGTCAATGTTGGTTGTACTTGAGGTATGGGCACATGGCAGACCTGGATTTGGGCATGGCTTGGCTCAGCAGAGATCAAGGGAATCTTGTGGATTTGATTTGGTATGCTGATACAAGTGTATGGAAAGATTTGTACCATTTTGCAAATTTGAGAAGCTTTGGCCCTTTTAAGATTTCTTGAAGTTCAAGGCATGAAAGTGTATGATTCTTGGGCCAATTCTGATCAAAATGAGTTGTACTATGATGTTATGATGTTTAGAGATGCATTAGAGGTCATGAAATGGCTTGGCAAGTGGTTTTGCAAAAAATCCTCTTTGGTGCATTCTTGAAAATTATAGGATTTTTGCCAACTTTGAAGAATCATAACTTGAGTTCCAAAATGAATTAGAACATGTTCTTGTACTTTTTGAAAAGGGAAAGACCTAATCTACAACTTTCATGACCAAGAATTTTTCATTTGAAGCATTTTTGGTTGAGAAAGAGGAGGTTGAAGAACTTTCCCAAAATGGAAAGTTTCCATTACAAGTCATTTCCATTTTTGGCAACTTTTGGTTTAGCTCAATTATCTTCAATTTTGTGAACTTCCAAGCACTTCAATGATAAAATAAAGATCATAGAACTTCAATTTGATGAAAATACCCCTTTGGTTCCATTGTTGGGGGCCTCAGATGCCCTGATTTTGCTCTAACTTGCTCAAGAAGTTACCTAGTGAACAGATGACTTCCACAATGAACTTCTTCATCAAACTTGGTACATATGATCCTTATAACATCTTAAGAACATTAGAAACAAGAATGGCCCAAAAATTTGGATTTAAGGCCTCTGAAACCAAAACACTAATTTTGGTCATCTGTGTAGTGAAAACCCTAGCTCTGCTTCCATGCCTTGCCAGTCCTTGTGATTTCTTGACTTCTTTGAACTTTGAGAGACATAATATGATGATAGAACACACATGAACCCTCTTGGAATGATTTGAGGCCTTTGGAGTGGCTCATGTGGAATCTTAGATTGCCCAGATCACAAACCCTAGATGCAGATGAACTTGAACTATGCAGTGAAACAAAAATGCAATATGAGATGGTATGCTTATGTTTGTGCAACAAATGAAAGATCACAAGCCAAGGTGTGAATATGAGTGAGGGAAAATTTTGGGTGTTTACAGTAGCGTAAAACTGATATTATGCTTAAACTGCTCTGAATCAACCGAGAACTTTGACTTCTTTTGAGATTCTTCTTCACATGCCGCTGTCGCTCCCAAAAGATGAGACTGGGCTCAAATGAGGTACAGACGCGAACGGTCGGCGAGAGGAGGGTGTGAGGACACACAGGAATGAACTCACAGGAAAATAAAAGAGTCGCCAGCTAGGCATTTTTATCCCGAAGGAAAGGTAATGCTGCATAGACCTAGGAGGATATGGATAAGACGGTTTGCGAACCAGAGAGACTGAGAAAGGGGGTTGGTTACAACCTGGGAAGGTATTAGCACCCAGATTGTCCGCCGTACTCGACGGGATCCACGCTTAAAAGATTTGTGTTTTAAAGGGGTAGTGTCAGTGCAATCTGTGTATAAAAGAGCTGGAAAGCAAAATTTACAGGTGTCGGTGTAAAGGAAGTGTAAAGTGTATAAATGATGTGTCAGTGTAAGAATGAGAATGAATTGCTCAAGATCATGAGGCTTAGGATAAGGCTGGAAAGAGGGGGAATATACAGAGACTTTTGTTCGATAACTGTTAAGTTATGCCTACGTATCCTCTCGTGCAATGAGGAAGTCAGAACACCGTAGTTCGACCCAAAGAGACTGAAAGATAAATTGACTTGTGAACTGCTTGCTTGTCAATGCTCAAGTGTATGACCTGTCTGGCTCAGGTGCAAACTGTCTTGCATTAGACGGAAGAAGCGAGTTCTCGTTTGTGAGTGAATGAGATGAGAAAAGAATCCCGGAGGAGACGATTATTGTTTGTTTTTGAGTTTTCAGTCTTTTAATGCTTTTGAAAGTTTGTCATAAGTTAATGAGCTTAAGCCTAAACCAATGGGTTAATAAACTCATCACATCTTCCCTCTGATTAGGGGTAATGAGGATACCTTAAGTGTGAAGTCAGCTTCTCACACTTAACCACCTTTGATATAGGATTAAGGTCATTAACCTACTTGTAATTATTTAGATGTTTTTGGTGTTTTTGTTTAGTGTTAAGTAATGAGGTTAAGCCATAATCAGGGATTAAACAGACTCATTACACCATCCTAATAGAGGGATAATAGATGAGAATGTTTAAGCTGAGGAAAGCTCCTCAACTTAATCCATGATTAGGGATTAAACTCATGACAAGACAAGCCTTTGGTTAAGTGGATTTTATTTAATGATATGATGATGAAGTGAATTTTAGAGTTTGTAAGACAAACTTGAGGGGGACTTGTCCATTAACACTAGGGTTAGTCCTTCTTAACCAATTAAGGAAGAATTAGAACCCTAATGCAAGGCCCAAGTTACAAGCTTGATGTCTTGATGGTTATTAAGTGAATTGATTAAGAGATTTAAACACATTAAGGGTTTAACACTTAGGATTAAAGTTATACACTCCATCCTAATAGAAGGATGCAGGCATAAGCTTAATCACAAAGCCTTAAAGCCTTTAGGGTTTAGTCCCTGATTATGAGGTGAGAAGAGAAGACTCAAAAGAGACACAAAGGTAAAAACTAAGTGGGGGAGACTAATCAAAACCCTAATCATTGTCATGCTTGGTTGCTCCTAAGGTTTGTGAGGTTTAACAAGAAAGATCTTCAATGGAACCACCAGGAAGCAAATGAAAGGATCAGGAGGAGCAAAGTAACTTGCTTCATTCAAGAAGACAAGTCACTTGAGGAAAGAAAGTAAGAAGAAGAATGAGCAAGCTCAATCTCAAACACATAACAAAATGCAGCATGGATGCATAAGAGAGATGAAAAGAAAATGTGAGAAGTGAAGGCAAATCCACTTCTCAAAGTTACTTACCACCTGAAAAGTTAATAAAAGAATGTAATGCAATGCAAAATGAGATGAAATGACATGATGCAAACCAAAACCAGAAGCATATATGAGATGATAATGATGCTATGAGATGGTGCAAACATGAAACAAGGCATGGGGATGATCATACAAACTTATGGATGCAAATGAAACAAGATAAGAACCATGAACATACATGAAAAGTTATGAAATGCAAATGGCATACAACATGGCAAATGCAAGATGCAATGATCAAACATGTTTTCAATGTGTCTTAAGATGTCACATGAATCAAATGGATGCAAAAAAATGCTATGGCAAGTCAAGGTATGCAAGCAAATGCAAGATGGATGCATATGGAAGCTCAAATTAGGGTTTATGATCAAAGCATCAAACAAAAACCAAAATCAGAAGCAAACATCAAGATAAAAAATTGAAAATGCACTCAAAGGATCCCTAAACCTATACTAACTCACTGCCCAAAGGAGAAGTTCCAACTCTTAACCTAATAAAAGTTGTGAATTTTCCTAAAATTTCTAGGGTTTTAGGGTTCCTTAACAAGAAAAATGCCAAACAAATGGAAAATGAAAGATCAAATCATGCCCATTTAATCTCACAAACTACATGGTGAACACAATGCAATGCAAAAAGAATCGAGGTCCAACTCTCAATGGTTAGGCAGAAATGATTTTTGGAAGTTTGGATCAAAATAATGCTTTGAAAATGAATTAATTCCATGGAAAATTATCAAAATGCATCAAGATCAAAAAAGAAATTTGGTTTGAGGGTTGGACAATGTTTCTAAATGGTTTTAAATGTTTCATGAATTTTTTGGTGATTTTTAAATACTTAAAAGTATTTTTAATTAATTAATTCTCATTAATTAATTAAAAATAACCTTTTAAATATTTAAAAATATTTTTTAATTGCAAAAAATAAAAATAAAAATATTTTTGGTTTCTGAAATAAAATAAAAGTTTGTACAAAAAATTTCAGAATTTTTAAAATGATTTTGCTATTTTTAATAAATTGTGGAAAACAAATGGAATTAAATGAAAATAAAATGAAATTAAGCTGAAAAATAAAGAAGTCAACCAATCCAATGGAAGAAATTCAAACTGGCAGGGCGGGAATTGACTACGCGCGCGTTTGGACGTCTCACATTCAAACTGGCTTAATTATGATTAAAGCCCTAATCTGAACCCTAATGACTTTCAGATGACCGGAACAGTGTTCCGGTCATCTTCTCCAGCGGGTCTCTCACTCAATCTCTCTCAATACGCCATGAAAACATGCCAAACTCTCCAGAATCAATCCTTAACTCATTCTAAACAAGATTCAGCCAACAAAAATCATTTATTTCAACACAAAATCAAGATACGAATCAAACATCAAAAACTGCCAAAATTTCAGAAACACAATACAACCTCATTTCTCAATCTTTTTCAAAAGTAACAAGTTCAGTGAACTCAGGGAAGCATGCTTTATCATTTAGAAACTTAAAAAGCAAGTTCTGGAAAAAAAGTTCATGAAGCTACCTGAGATTGAGCTTTCGATTCAGGGGCTTTCTGGATGGTTCTTTGGCTCAAACAAGTCCCAATGATCCTCCTTTGAAGCTTTTGACACTTAGTTGGAGTTTATGTAGCCTCTAGAGAAAGTTGGCAGAAGCTCAGGCCAAGGGAGTGTGAAAATCGTATTTGTGATGTGGGAGGTTTCAGGCCAAAACAATGGTTGGTTTGTGATCAGTGAAGTGAGTTGAGATTGTTTGTGAAGTTTGTTTTTGTGTTTTAGGCTTGTGGAGAGTGTTTCGAAGGAAAATGCAAGTTGGAGAGATTTTGTGAATGCTGAGTTGTGGTGTGTTTCAGGCTTGCCTCTTGTTATGTTTAGCTTGCATTTAATTAACATAAACAATTCCCATTGGTCAGATGACATGATGTGTGCTTTATTGATTGGTATGGGTGCTTTTGCAAAAATGTCAACTTTGTGTAAGAGAAGCATGGGCCACTTGCTAGCCTAGTACAACAAGTATGTCCTGCGCAGCATGATGAGGGAAAAGGCCTAGGGTGGTTCAGCAAACTAGCCAGCAAGTGGATGAGAAGCCATGATGGATTTTGCAACTTGGTTCACTTTTGCCTCTTATGAAAAATCTTGTTCCACAAACCCTAAAAATGTGTAATTCTTTGGTCCATTCTGAACTTTAGATGGCACATGATCATTTTATGTGGATTAGAAGTGCATTTGATAGCTTTTGAACACTTGATCAAGTCATTTTGCAAAATACCTCTTTGGTAGAAACTTTGAAATTTTATGATTTTAGCCAACTTTGACAAGCCATAACTTTTGATCAAAAATGAATTAGGTCATGTTCTTGTACTTTTTGAAAAGGGAAAGATCTATTCTACAACTTTCATGACCAAAGTTTTTCCATTTGAAGCTTTCTTGAATCAAAAAGTAAGGGTTGAAAAAGTTGCCTAAAATGACATTTCCATTAAAAGTCAACCTTGTCCAAAAAGTCAACTTTGCAAAAGGTATTATGATGGGGACGGCCATCAAGTAAAGCTGTAAGATTCTCTGGGGATTAATGAAACATGACGGGGACGGCCATCAAGTTCATAAAGTAAAGTAACCAACGATGGGGACGGCCATCGGGCTAAACTGAAAGGAAAAGGGACCACGACGGGGACGGCCATCGGGTTAAAGAATAAATGAAATAAACAGATGATGAGGTACAGTCATCAAAGGTGAAGGACGATCACCTAGCAGGGGACGGCTGCTCTGTTGGGTTAAGATGAGGGACGGTCATCTAAGGTGGAGGACGACCACCTGGCAGGGTACGGCTGCCAAAAATATCGTGACATAGGACGAATGCCGGATAAAAGGTCAACGATGGGGACGGCCATCGGACGAGCATGATGGAGGACGACCATCAAGAGGTGGAGGACGACCACCTAGCAGGGGACGGCTGCTCTCGAGGTTTATCATGACATAGGACGAATGTCAGATAACCAAAGATCAACAATGGGGACGGCCATTGGATAAAATGATGAAGGACGATCATCAAGAGGTGGAGGACGACCACCTAGCATGGGACGGCTGCCAAATATCACGACATCGGACGAATGTCGGATAGAAAATCAACGATGGGGACGGCCATCGAATGAAATGATGAAGGACGATCATCAAGAGGTGGAGGACGACCATCTAGCAGGGTACGGCTGCTCTCAAGGTTTATCATGACATAGGACGAATGTCAGATAAAAAGAGAATTTACTTTGGTAGCGATCTACTGGGGAATAATAAACATGGACGAGTGTTTATATCCAAGAAGTAAAAGGTATAAATGTTTAGATGTTTGTGTATAGATTAAAGATGCGGACGAGCATCCTTAAGACTACGATACGGACGAGCATCGGGTAGAAACAAATACTGACACGTGTTCCGAGATGATGATACGGACGAGTATCAACTGGTTAACAAGGAACAAGGACGAATGTTGAATCTGAGGGGACTCTTCTGGGGAATAGTAGACACAGACGAGTGTCTATATTCAAGAAGACAAGAGTGTTTGACACAGTGTATGGATTAAAGATGCGGACGAGCAT
The DNA here is from genome assembly GCA_963966055.1 of Lathyrus aphaca. Lineage (NCBI taxonomy): Eukaryota > Viridiplantae > Streptophyta > Magnoliopsida > Fabales > Fabaceae > Lathyrus > Lathyrus aphaca. The sequence goes on from OZ014521.1 coordinate 492,201,603, forward strand.
CCTTAAGACTAAGATACGAACGAGTATCTGGTAGAAACAAACGCCTGACGCATGTTCTGAGATGATGGTACGGACGAGTACCAACTGGTTAACAGAGAACACGGACGAGTGCCGAATCTGTGGGGATATAAATGGTATATACAAGATACGGACGAGTATCTGTATAAGTATGAGTATGAATGGTGTATAGATGAGTGTTTAACCTGCTGGGGAGAGTGACACGGACGGGTGTCAAAAGGAGAAGAGTATAATATAACCAAAGTATATGATATACAAAGTGTTTACATTACTGTATTGGGAAAAGTGACATGGACGGATGTTAAGAAAGTTATATATATTTGTATCTGTTGAGTGCAAAGGGGATGCTTTGGCTTTCTGCTGGGAATATGACACAGACGGGTGTCGAAAAGTTCCTTGCTACTGTAAATGATTTGGTAAGCAGATAAAATCAAGGCAGAAAGTGTTTTCTTCTCCATTCTCTTGATCTTTTGCATTTTCAACCATGCAATAGTTCTCCAAGTACTCCACTATCATATCTTGATTGTATTTGCTAGGAATGTTTTTAATCATAACAGTTGTTTCATCTCCATCAGGACGAATGGGAACTACAGTAAAACTACTTCCTTTATTTTTCCGGTTGGTGGAAACCCTAGGGTGTAGTTGTTCATGAATAGTAACATGTTCTTTCTGAGCAACATCTGCTGTTTTCTTCCTTCACACAAGCCTTGGGATTCTCAATCCATGAGAACGACGGCCTTTCATATCTCCATCACTATTTCCCTCTGTGGATGCTGCCCCCATCCCCTTTCCTCTCTCTTTTTTTTTTTTTTTACAGGAGGATTATGACACGGACGGGTGCCAAAAAGAGTGTTCATGGGTGTAAGGCAAAAGCCTTAGCTTTCTGCTGGGGAGATGACACGGACGGGTGTCAGGAAGTATATGTATTTACAAGTGTTTGTTTCAAAACATGGCTTATGATTATGCAATATGTTTGATTTTTGCCGTAATGCTCCGTATTAGACGGAATGCTACGCTTTGTGGGTGAATATGATGCAAATGCCATGATTATGCAGGGATACCAAACCGGGATTTGGATCCCGTTGCTGTGAAGATCTCTGGCCGATCTGCTTGAAATGAACATCCCAGCTGGGGATGAGATCATTAGTAGATCTGATGAGATGCATTTGCTTGGGGAGATAGGTCACTGATAGACCTATTCCTATAAATGAGAGACCCAGCTGGGGTTTGTAGAAGCTCTCGCCACTCTGTTGTGATTCCTTCATGCGTTGCTCTTCTGAACAGAGGCTGAAACTCTGTGGGGATATGGTTCCCTGACTTTTGTACTGGGCTGAGGAGGAAGAATGATTGGCACCTTGGCTGGGATAAGTGGCAACTCAGCTGGGGAGAAAGCACTTTCGGGTGCTGAGACTGAGTGTTGATTTGCCAGCTTGCCGGGATGAGGCTTACACGCCCCATGTTGCGCTTGGATACCTGCAATCCTTAAAAGATAAAGAAACGCACAAGTAATCCCGAGGTATCCTTTACTGGATTCCGTCATAGGAGTTTAGACACTTCTGAGACTAAACATATTTCCTGCAAGCACGTGTTTTTATTTTTGAAGATAAGCATCTGTATTCATGCGATCAAATTTTTTTGTTTTTTTTTCTTTTAGAGACATCAGACATTTTGCAAATGAAAATAAAATGTACGAGACGAGACATGACTGAAAATCTGATTTTATTAATTCATGTGCCCTGAATTGGCAAGATACAGTCAGAGAAACATATCTCCTAAAATGAGGAGATTGTTACAAATTGAGAAACAAAATGCTGGCAATGTTGACGACGCTTTAAGGGGCTTCCTCTTTTGCTATGACTCGTATGACTTTTGCGTTCTTCTCGTCTTGCTTTCTGAAGAAGGCTGATTCTGATTGAAGCTTGATCCTTTCAAGGTTTACCAAGTTGTGAGTGATACAGACGAATTCAGAGCGCAGTTGTTCGCTTATTCCCTTGTTTTGCATGGATCGCCCTTTCGGGTTTTCAATCCATCGGGATACCCATTTTTGCCTGAGTTGTCCAATGCGGCTTTTCAACTCAGCGGGTGTACACATTTTCATTTATTTCCCTTATTTTTGCCCGAGTCTTTTATTCTGTTTTTGACTCGCCGGGATGCCTTATTTTTGCCTGGACTTACATTCTGTTTTTATGTCCAGCGGGTCATTTTTACGCGAAGTATTTTTTAACTGCATCTGAATTCACAGGGGACGGGAAGTCTTCACCATCCATGGTGCTGAGCATTAGTGCTCCACCAGAGAAAACTTTCTTTACCACGAATGGTCCTTCATAATTCGGAGTCCATTTGCCCCTGTGGTCTGTATGAGGAGGGAGGATTCTTTTCAGCACAAGATCTCCGACTTGGTACTCTCGGTGCCTAACTTTCTGATCGAAGGCTTTCTTCATCCTTTTCTGATACAACTGCCCATGACAGATTGCAGCCAATCTCTTTTCTTCAATCAGACTCAGTTGCTCATATCGGGACCGAACCCATTCTGCTTCGTTTAACTTAACATCCATCAATACCCGTAGAGAGGGTAATTCAACTTCAACCGGTAGGACTGCCTCCATACCATACACAAGCTGATACGGTGTTGCCCCAGTGGATGTTCTGATTGACGTGCGGTACCCATGCAAGGCAAATGGTAGCATCTCATGCCAGTCTTTGTAGATGACTACCATCTTTTGCACAATCTTCTTGATATTCTTATTAGCTGCCTCAACAGCGCCATTCATCTTTGGCCTGTAAGGAGAAGAGTTGTGGTGTTGGATCTTGAAGTCCCGGCATAGCTCAGCCATCATTTTTTTGTTTAAGTTGGAACCATTATCAGTAATGATTCGCTCGGGAACTCCGTATCGACAGATGATAGCTCTCTTCAGAAATCTGGCTACCACTTGTCTTGTAACATTTGCATAGGAAGCTGCTTCGACCCACTTGGTGAAATAATCAATGGCGACCAAGATGAATCTGTGGCCGTTTGAAGCAGTTGGCTCAATCTTGCCAATCATATCAATGCCCCACATGGCAAAGGGTCAGAGTGAAGACATTATATTCAAAGGATTGGGAGGAACATGCACCTTATCCGCATAAATCTGGCATTTATGGCATTTCCTGGCGTAGGCACAACAGTCGGCATCCATTGTGATCCAGTAATAGCCTGATCTCAGCAACTTCTTGTCCATGGCATGCCCTCCAGCATGGGTACCAAAGGATCCTTCGTGCACTTCATGCATTAACAAGTCTGCTTCTGTTCTATCAACGCATCTGAGGAGTACCATATCAAAGTTCCTTTTGTACAAAGAACCATCAGTGTTCAGAAAGAAACTACCAGCAAGCCTTCTCAATGTCTTCTTATCATTGGAAGATGCCCCAGATGGGTATGTTTGATCCTCCAAGAAGCACTTAATGTCATGGAACCAAGGCTTATCATCTTTGACAATATCTGCTGCAAATACATATGCTGGTCTGTCAAGTCTGGACACTGAAATCTGCGGTACAAAGTTGACAGCTTGAACTTTGATCATAGATGAAATGGTAGCCAGAGCATCTGCAAACTGATTCTCGTCCCTAGGGATATACTCAAGCTTGACCGTTGTAAAGAAAGTCAATAACCTCCTTGTATAATCCCTGTAAGGTATCAGATGATCATGGTGTGTGTATCATTTGCCGTTGGTTTGATTAACTACCAGAGCTGAATCTCCGAATACAGTCAATGTCTTGATCCTGAGGTCAATGGCCTCCTCAAGACCCATAATGCAAGCTTCGTATTCAGCTTCGTTGTTAGTGCAGTTAAAGGTGAGTTTTGCCGAGAAAGGCATGTGAACCCCTTTAGGTGTAATGAGTACTGCACCAACACCACGACCATTCGTGTTAACAGCCCCATCAAACATCATAGTCCATTCTTCTTCCGGGTCAGGCCCTTCGGTGTGAACAGGCTCTTCATGATCTTTTGCTTTGATGAACATGATGTCTTCATCGGGGAAGTCAAACCTCATAGGCTGGTAATCATCAATAGGTTGCTCAGCAAGATATTCAGACAATACACTGCCCTTGATGGCTTTCTGAGAGGTGTACTGGATGTCATATTCTGTAAGAATCATTTGCCATCTTGCAACCCGTCCGGTAAGCGCTGGCTTCTCAAATATGTACTTGACTGGGTCCATCTTTGAGATCAACAAGGTAGTGTGGGTCAACATATACTGTCTCAGTCGGCGAGCAGCCCACGCTAAAGCACAGCAAGTTTTCTCGAGCAGTGAATAACGTTGTTCACAGCCGGGAAACTTTTTTCTTAGGTAGTATATTGCATACTCTTTTCGACCAGACTCGTCATGCTGGCCCAGCACACACCCCATCGACTCTTCTAATACTGTCAAGTACATGATCAGAGGTCTTCCTTCAACCGGAGGCATAAGGATTGGAGGTTCTTGCAAGTACTCCTTGTTCTTGTCAAAAGCCTTCTGGCAGTCTTCATTCCACTTGACCGTTTGTTCTTTTCTTAGCAATTTGAACAAGGGTTCGCAGGTTGCTGTAAGGTGAGATATGAACCTTGAAATGTAGTTCAATCGACCTAAGAACCCTCGAACTTCCTTTTCTGTCTTCGGTGCAGGCATCTCTTGAATAGCTTTGACTTTATCAGGGTCAACTTCAATCCCTTTCTCGCTTACAATAAATCCCAGCAGCTTACCAGATCGCACCCCAAATGTGCATTTGTTGGGGTTCAACTTCAGTTGGTACTTCCTCAGACGCTTGAATAGCTTTAGCAGATTCACCAGGTGATCTTCTTCAGTAAGGGACTTGGCAATCATGTCATCCACATAATATTCTATTTCTTTATGGATCATATCGTGGAATAACGTCACCATAGCCCGTTGATATGTTGCGCCGGCATACTTCAGTCCGAATGGCATTACCTTGTAACAGAACGTGCCCCAGGGTGTGATGAAGGTTGTCTTCTCCATGTCTTCAGGTGACATTTCAATCTGATTGTATCCTGAAAATCCGTCCATGAAGGAGAATACCGAGAACTGAGCCGTATTATCCACCAATACATCGATGTGAGGTAATGGGAAGTCATCCTTTGGACTGGCTCTGTTCAGATCCCGGTAGTCAACACACATTCTTACTTTGCCGTCTTTCTTAGGCACAGGTACTATATTGGCAACCCACGGTGGATAGCTAGTTACAGCAAGGAACCCGGCGTCCCACTGCTTTTGTACCTCTTCTTTGATTTTCATGGCCATGTCTGGGCGAGTACGGCGCAGTTTCTGTTTGACCGGTGGGCATTCTTCTCTTAAAGGCAGCTTGTGCACAACAATGTCGGTGTCCAACCCTGGCATATCTTGATAAGACCAAGCAAACACGTCCACATATTCTTGAAGCAGATCAATCAGTTGTCTCTTTACTGAGTCTTGCAAGCAGGCCCCGATTTTAACTTCTTTCACGTCTTCATCTGTACCAAGATTAATCGTTTCAACCTCCTCCTGGTGAGGAGTGATAACCTTCTCCTCTTGTCTCAACAACCTGGCTAGCTCTTCAGGAAGCTCATATTCTTCTTCAACCCCTTCATCAGCTTGATTGATCGGATTGTCAAAGTCATACGAAGTCATAGCCGTGTCGTTGTCGGTGCTGTCTGGAAGGCACTCTCTGCAAGGGTTCAGTTTGTTCATTTTAGTGATTTGATTTTAATCTTGTTTAGAAAAGTGAAATAAAGTTGTCATTTTGAAAACATTGCCATTTATTTTTTTGTACAAAAAGAAAAATGGAAAAACAGTGAGCGGAAAAGAAAAAGACTCATTTGCAAAAGATGACTGATATTTCATTGATTAATCTTGTTGCACAAAAATTACAGATGGCCCGATTACAAAATGAGTCTTGTCATCTTGGGCAAGATGCAAGACTTGATGCATGCTATAAAAATACAGGAAATAATAATTACTCTGCATGAGTAACTCTTATAATTTCCTGGGAAAACCAGTTTGAGATACTGCTCCCCGGGATCTTTGGACGGATCCAACTCTCCAGGTTGCGGTCGCTTTCATCCTCGTCTTCCAAGTTGTTGACAGCATCAGGGGTGAGCATCCCCCCACTAACAAAGTTGGGCTCCTTAGCAGCCTCTGCTTGATCTTGTTGAGTTGGTTTGTAACCCAACCCAAATCTATCCTCTTTCTTCTCCACAGGTAACAATTTGCCCCAGCCTTGGGCAGTTCCTTCTTCAACAACCTTCTGGGCTTGTTGGTAAGACGTCATTGAGGTTCCAGGTACAGCAGATGTTTCATTTATGTTCAAGGCCTCAAACCCTTGACTCATCGTTTCATGGATCTCCCCATCCATCTCAATATATTTGTAGGTAGCCAGGTGGCTAACAAAAATATCTTCCTCTCCACAGATAGTAACGACTTGACCCTCCCACTCGAATTTTAACTTCTGGTGAAGGGTTGAGGTCACGGCGCCAGCGGAGTGAATCCATGGCCTACCCAATAGACAGCTGTAGGCAGGCTGTATATCCATCACGTAGAAGGTCGTTTTGAAAGTTTGTGGGCCAATCGTTATAGGCAACTCAATTTCTCCCAGAACCGATCTCTTAGAACCGTCAAAGGCTCTTACTACCAAGTTACTGGGGCGTAATGCCAATCCTTCATACTCCAGCTTCACAAGGGCTTTTTTAGGTAGGACATTGAGGGATGATCCTGTGTCTACCAGCACATGGGAAAGAACTGCACCCTTACACTCCATGGTAATGTGCAAAGCCTTGTTGTGATTACGGCCTTCCGTAGTCAAATCAGTGTTGGTAAACCCTAGCCCATGACTAGCATTAACATTTCCAACCACAGCTTCCAACTGATTGACGGTGATCTCTTCTGGCACATAAGCTGCGTGCAAGACTTTTAGTAGTGCGTTCCGATGAGCCTCGGAGCACATAAGCAATGATAGAATGGAGATCTTAGAAGGCGTCTGGTGAAGCTGGTCCACTATCCTGTAATCACTTTTCTTGATGATTCTCATGAATTCATCAACTTCTTGATCAAAAGGTGTTTTCAAAGCTTCTTTAGCAACTTGATCTTCTTGCACCATGCTCTTCCCTTTTGCCTTAGCAGCAGCTTCTGCTTCAGCAGTGGGTCTTTGAATTTGTGGAGCAAAGAGACGTACGCTTCGAGTGAAGCCTCCGCCTCCCCCCACGTTGTCTATTTGTGGTGCAGGGGTTGATGATTCAGGAGTGATTTTCTGTCCTTCACAGTATAGATCAGAGCCGTAATGCCAGGGGATGGCATTACTGCTTTCATAAGGCACTGGCTCAGGCACTGTGATAGTGACTGGACTGATGGCAGCTGCAGAAGGGACCATGATAGTATGTGGATCATAGTATATTGTGACTGGTGCTCTGATAGGAGTGGCACTTTGTGAGTTGTAGGCAGAATCATTTTCAGGATCATAATAAATCGTAACTGTTGAGACATTTGCTGTTGAAGTTGTAGGAGACATTGTTGGATGGATGGGTGTTGTTGTTGTAGGAGATTCTAAATGAAGTGGTGCTGAAATTGTAGAAGGGATGTTTGCTGATATCTGGTCAGTTGAAGTGACAGATGAAGCATTTGTTGATGAGATTGAAGAGTTGTTTGGAACAATGGTTGTTGCAGTTGTAGAAGACTCTGGAATTGTTGTTAATGAGATTGCTGGATTGGTAGGAATTGATGTTGTGATTTGAAGCAGGCCACTCTGGATGAGACCATCTATACCATCTCTCAAGTTATCACAACCATTCACTGAAATGTTGCAATAAGCACACCCTAGCTCACATCCCGGGAACATTTGACATTCGAGGAGTTGAGCTTTAATCTCTACCAACGGTGTCCGAATCTGACCCACATTGGTTATCAAGTAAGACGGCTTGTCTTCTTCAATAGCATTGATTCTGGGACCTCCGTGGTTTGGCATAGGGTTCTTGTTAACATTTGGTGGTGGTGCAAAGTTTAGAGCCTTAGAGTCTACCAGGTATTGTACCTTCATGTGCAAAGCTCTGCACTTCTCTGTACTATGGTCGGGTGCGTTTGAATGAAAAGCACATCTGGCACTGGCGTCATAATTTCTGGGTAGACTGGTAGGATCTGGAGGTGCCAACGTCCTTAGCTCAACCAGGTTGAGTTTCAGGAGTTGTGGCAGTAATGTGGCATAGGGCATAGGGATCGGATCAATCACCCTATTGGCCTGAGATGGTCTCTGTTGATATGGTCTTTGCTGATTGTTGTTGCTGGTGTTGTTGTAGTTTCTCTGAGGAGGATATTGAGTTTGTTGTTGATAGTTTTGTTGCAGTGGTTGATAAGCTGGTTGTGGATGAATTGGAGTGGGGATGGTGACCGCTGCCACAGACCTATGAACATATTGGGGCCTGCCTCTGCTGGTATGGATAGCATTGGTCTCACCAATTCTTCTTGGGCCCACAAAAGACTTTCTTGTGTTGCTGGATGAGCTAGCACCGTTGTCAGAAATTTTACCCATCTTTAACAGGCTCTCAATTCTCTCTCCAGCTATAACGACATCTGCAAAGCTGGTAGAAGAAAAGGCAGCCAGCCTGTCAATGTATGTCCCTTGAAGGGTGTTCATAAACATATCTGCCATCTCCCTCTCTGACATAGGTGGCTGGACAGCAGCAGCCAGCTGTCTCCATCTCTGGGCGTATTCCCGGAAGCTTTCTCTAGATGATTGTGACATTCCCATCAGGAGGGTCCTGTTGGGTGCCATATCCAAATTATACCGGTATTGTCTAATGAAGGCCTCTGCCAAATCCTTCCAACACCTAATGGTTGCTCTAGTCAGATGTGAGTACCATTCCCTTGAAGCTCCCGTTAAGTTATCCTCAAAATAAAACATCCATAGCTTCTCGTCCATGGTGTATGCCTTCAACCTCCCCAGAAAGGATTGTAAGTGGGTCCGTGGGCAGGAAGTCCCGTTGTACTTTTCAAAGCACGGTGGTTTAAATTTATGGGGAATCCTGACCCCGTCCACTAAGCCCATGTCCATAACATCAAAACCCAAAGAGTTTTGAGACTCCAAGGATCTTAATTTTTCAGCAATTTCGTCCAGCCTTCTGTCATAGGCCTCATCCCCAGCTCCCATCACTGTGAACTGATCTTCCTGGGGGTCTTCTTGCAGCACTCTTCCTGTAGTAACATTCCCCTGTGCAGTAGCAGGGATGTTGATCTCTGGATGAAGGTGGGGTCCAAATACAGGTGGGTTGACATGAGGTTGGACCCTCTCATTGTTGCTTGTCCCTGCAGTCCCTGGATGGGGGTCTTCCTGATTCTGCCTCTCTACCAAGGCTCTCAATCTTTCCTGGCTTTGAGCCATATTGTTCATCACCTCCATAAATTGAGTCATTTGATTCCTCATTTCTAGTCTTTCATTGTCCATTTGAGCCCTGACCTCAGTAAGGTCCTGTTGTACCTGGTCCATTTGTATACCCGGAAGGTTGTTGCGGGTTGGATATCTGTGTGGACGGTTGAGTGGAAACACCCAACGTCGAGCAATAGTTCCTGAGATCACAACGGAGTTAGTAACAACAACAAAACAAACCTACAAAACAAACAAAGGTTAGTATGCAATGCAGTATGCTTATTTGTTTCCAAGGTATCCGGCTTGGCACTTGGTTTTGACCTTTCCAGACCCTTGAAGAAGATGTTGTTGATGTTGCTTGAAGAAATCAGGTAAAACAAAACAACATATATATTACAAAAAGGTAAATGATACATAATTTGTTTCTTTTTACAAGACAAGCCCTCTGAGGGGTCAAAATATAACATAAGGAAATAAAAGTACACGAAATGAAAGCAACAACAAGCAAAAGTCAAACACCAAGACCAAACTCATCCTCCTGAACTTCCTTTAGAAGTGCTTCAGTCACAGGATCAGCTGGGCGCTCTGTAAGGTTCCTGATAAGGAGATTCCTGGTAGTAACAGCTGCAGCTAGCTTCTTGTGTTGACTCTGGTCCTTTGACCTCTTCACACCAGCTTTAATCTTCAACTCTGAGATCTCTCTTTGGGCTGCTAGAAGGGCCTCTTGTTGCTCTTTTGCACTAGCCTCCAACTGCTCAATCTTGTCCTGAGTCCTCTTATCTTCCAGAGTACGAGCTTCGGTGATCCTGACCCACCTAGCTTGGCTCTCCTTCAGATACAAGTCAGTCCTGGCTTTTTGGAACTGAGCCTCCTTGCAGGCATTCTTCATAATTTGTTCTCCAGCCCTAGACTTTTTGATATAATCCTCAGACTTCTCAATCCTAGCCAGATGCTCCACCTTCAACTTTTCCAACCTTTCAATATCCAACCTACCATCACTCCTCTCCCATAGGGTCTTTTGTAGAGCCTGAGTCAGCTTCTCATTTCTCTCTTTTAGTTTCTCAAACTCCTCTAAACTGACAGTGACAGGAGGTGGTGCTGAGGATGGTCCAGGTATATCTTCTATGGTAAAGGGCATCCCAGAAAATTGAGCCCTGGCATGGGACCACTCATAGTACTGTGCTGAGGCCACATTGTTGCACTTCCCAAGAATGGTTACCCCTTTAGTTTGGACATTGTCCCAAGCCCAGGATGCTTGCCTGACAATAGACAGATTAGGCTTATTCTTACAGTAAAGAGTCTCAGCCAAGTCTTGTGCCTTAGGAGTGTGGACCAATGCATAGCCCAATTGTCTTTTGAATAAAAGAGGGTTGTAGTTTATGCAACCCTTCACTCCTATCAGGGGTACATTGGGAAATTGCCCACAACTGGTAATGATGTCCCTGCCTTTTGTGCTTTGAGTGCACCACCTGATATCAGCTGAAGTCAAAGCAGTGAGTCTTCTAGCCCAGTTCCTCTGCTGGTGAGGATTCAAAAATGCATCAGTCTTTGGCAAATGTTTGAGCAGCCAGGTATGGAACAGGGGAGCACAGCACCTCACCAATCTTCCCCTCTGCTTTTCATTCCTTTGGTGAACAGAGTAGTAAAAATCTCCCAGTAAGGTGGGCACTGGGTTCCTCAGGATGAAAAGATGGATTGCACTCTTGCTAACAAACTTAGGCTCATCTGCAAAATGTAAGACCCCATATATGCTAAGGGCCAATAAAGCACAGACTGCTTTCCACTCTCCCAAAGAAGCTTTCAGGGTAGCCTGAGATATTAAGAAATCCAGATGTAGACCAGAGACTCCAGCCTTGGTGGTCATATTCTGCCCAATCAGGACTGGTTCCAAATACAAGGCCTTTGCCACCTCTTCATTACTAGGAAAAACCATCTCAGGGTTGAAGGGGACACCACCCCTGACAGGTATACCAACCAATGATGAGTACTCCTCCAATAAAGGCCCTAACTGAAAATCTTGAAAGGTAAAGCAACTTAGAGGGGGATCATAGAACTGCAGGCAAGTATGAATCAAGCTCCTCTGTGAAGGGTCCAAATCCATAACCACATCAAGTATGCCTCCATAGTGTTCTCTGAATAGTGGTATATGGTCTGGAGTAATCAGGGTCTGAATCTTCCTGATGTCAGCTAGCTCAGGCTGAAAGAAATGATAGGAGATGTTACTCTTCTTAGGTGCCATGTGGTTGAAGAAGAGTTGAGACAGGTGCTGATGATGGAGAAAAAATACTGATGATGGGCCACTGACAGGCTGAGACTGATGATGCAGGTAGCTGATAACTGGAGTAGATACTGATGAAAGCAGGTCTATGCTGATGATGGGGTCAAAACCAAGCCAAAATAAAGTATGGATACCCTGAAAAACAAATAAGCAAATGTTAAAATGATGCAATGATGATGTATGCAAATGATATGCAAGGGTTTGTGACTGAGCTGGATCTGATCAAATGCTCTGATATAAGTCCATGTATGTTCAAGAAATCCAGATGGGGGTTCATAAGTCCAGTAACCAAGGTGGGGGACTCAAATAAAGAGTCACATGTCCAGAGTTTAGAATCACAAGAACTGTTCCAAGATGGAGTACTCTTAATCAAAACAAAGTAACAAGGTATGCTGAGGTCAAGGGTACCTGCAAACCTGTAAACAGCCCAACCCCCTCACAGGTGGTGTTCTAAAACAAGGATCCTCAGACTTGGATCAGTTATGAGAAGTGTAAACACTTCTAACCCGGAGGTTCAGTGTTTACAATAACCATAAAAGTTCCTCCTCTAATTCACCTTAGCTTCTGAAGGTCAATACTAAAGGTCATCCAGACTTAGCAGGCTTCCCAGATAGCCCTAGTACTACAGGAAATCTGCAGCACAGAGTTCTCAAGAAGAAACCCATATCTGAACCGTGTTTCATATTCCCGCACCAGACCGAGATGGAATGGGAAAGAACATGAACCACTCTAGCCTAGGTGTCACTCAGGTCCCAGGTATAGGACCTCAACTCTCAATAGAACCCCACCCACCAAAGCAACAAAACAGATCCAGCCAGCACAGTATGACAATATGATATATGCAAAGCTATAAAGAAAGCAATAAAGCAACTGTACATAAAGCAAAAAAAAATAAAACATATACAAACACAGATAGCACATAACACCCCAGTAAACACAAATCAATCAAGCGCTAGGAGGAACCCACAAAAAGAACCAGAAGCCCTGGTTACAGTATAAGTCTCCCCAGCAGAGTTGCCAAGCTGTTGCTCCCAAAAGATGAGACTGGGCTCAAATGAGGTACAGACGCGAACGGTCGGCGAGAGGAGGGTGTGAGGACACACAGGAGTGAACTCACAGGAAAAGAAAAGAGTCGCCAGCTAGGCATTTTTATCCCGAAGGAAAGGTAATGCTGCATAGACCTAGGAGGATATGGATAAGATGGTTTGCGAACCAGAGAGACTGAGAAAGGGGGTTGGTTACAACCTGGGAAGGTATTAGCACCCAGATTGTCCGCCGTACTCGACGGGATCCACGCTTAAAAGATTTGTGTTTTAAAGGGGTAGTGTCAGTGCAATCTGTGTATAAAAGAGCTGGAAAGCAAAATGTACAGGTGTCGGTGTAAAGGAAGTGTAAAGTGTATAAATGATGTGTCAGTGTAAGAATGAGAATGAATTGCTCAAGATCATGAGGCTTAGGATAAGGCTGGAAAGAGGGGGAATATACAGAGACTTTTGTTCGATAACTGTTAAGTTATGCCTACGTATCCTCTCGTGCAATGAGGAAGTCAGAACACCGTAGTTCGACCCAAAGAGACTGAAAGATAAATTGACTTGTGAACTGCTTGCTTGTCAATGCTCAAGTGTATGACCTGTCTGGCTCAGGTGCAAACTGTCTTGCATTAGACGGAAGAAGCGAGTTCTCGTTTGTGAGTGAATGAGATGAGAAAAGAATCCCGGAGGAGACGATTATTGTTTGTTTTTGAGTTTTCAGTCTTTTATTGCTTTTGAAAGTTTGTCATAAGTTAATGAGCTTAAGCCTAAACCAATGGGTTAATAAACTCATCACATCTTCCCTCTTATTAGGGGTAATGAGGATACCTTAAGTGTGAAGTCAGCTTCTCACACTTAACCACCTTTGATATAGGATTAAGGTCATTAACCTACTTGTAATTATTTAGATGTTTTTGGTGTTTTTGTTTAGTGTTAAGTAATGAGGTTAAGCCATAATCAGGGATTAAACAGACTCATTACACCATCCTAATAGAGGGATAATAGATGAGAATGTTTAAGCTGAGGAAAGCTCCTCAACTTAATCCATGATTAGGGATTAAACTCATGACAAGACAAGCCTTTGGTTAAGTGGATTTTATTTAATGATATGATGATGAAGTGAATTTTAGAGTTTGTAAGACAAACTTGAGGGGGACTTGTCCATTAACACTAGGGTTAGTCCTTCTTAACCAATTAAGGAAGAATTAGAACCCTAATGCAAGGCCCAAGTTACAAGCTTGATGTCTTGATGGTTATTAAGTGAATTGATTAAGAGATTTAAACACATTAAGGGTTTAACACTTAGGATTAAAGTTATACACTCCATCCTAATAGAAGGATGCAGGCATAAGCTTAATCACAAAGCCTTAAAGCCTTTAGGGTTTAGTCCCTGATTATGAGGTGAGAAGAGAAGACTCAAAAGAGACACAAAGGTAAAAACTAAGTGGGGAGACTAATCAAAACCCTAATCATTGTCATGATTGGTTGCTCCTAAGGTTTGTGAGGTTTAACAAGAAAGATCTTCAATGGAACCACCAGGAAGCAAATGAAAGGATCAGGAGGAGCAAAGTAACTTGCTTCATTCAAGAAGACAAGTCACTTGAGGAAAGAAAGTAAGAAGAAGAATGAGCAAGCTCAATCTCAAACACATAACAAAATGCAGCATGGATGCATAAGAGAGATGAAAAGAAAATGTGAGAAGTGAAGGCAAATCCACTTCTCAAAGTTACTTACCACCTGAAAAGTTAATAAAAGAATGTAATGCAATGCAAAATGAGATGAAATGACATGATGCAAACCAAAACCAGAAGCATATATGAGATGATAATGATGCTATGAGATGGTGCAAACATGAAACAAGGCATGGGGATGATCATACAAACTTATGGATGAAAATGAAACAAGATAAGAACCATGAACATACATGAAAAGTTATGAAATGCAAATGGCATACAACATGGAAAATGCAAGATGCAATGATCAAACATGTTTTCAATGTGTCTTAAGATGTCACATGAATCAAATGGATGCAAAAAAATGCTATGGCAAGTCAAGGTATGCAAGCAAATGCAAGATGGATGCATATGGAAGCTCAAATTAGGGTTTATGATCAAAGCATCAAACAAAAACCAAAATCAGAAGCAAACATCAAGATAAAAAATTGAAAATGCACTCAAAGGATCCCTAAACCTATACTAACTCACTGCCCAAAGGAGAAGTTCCAACTCTTAACCTAATAAAAGTTGTGAATTTTCCTAAAATTTCTAGGGTTTTAGGGTTCCTTAACAAGAAAAATGCCAAACAAATGGAAAATGAAAGATCAAATCATGCCCATTTAATCTCACAAACTACATGGTGAACACAATGCAATGCAAAAAGAATCAAGGTCCAACTCTCAATGGTTAGGCAGAAATGATTTTTGGAAGTTTGGATCAAAATAATGCTTTGAAAATGAATTAATTCCATGGAAAATTATCAAAATGCATCAAGATCAAAAAAGAAATTTGGTTTGAGGGTTGGACAATGTTTCTAAATGGTTTTAAATGTTTCATGAATTTTTTGGTGATTTTTAAATACTTAAAAGTATTTTTAATTAATTAATTCTCATTAATTAATTAAAAATAACCTTTTAAATATTTAAAAATATTTTTTAATTGCAAAAAATAAAAATAAAAATATTTTTGGTTTCTGAAATAAAATAAAAGTTTGTACAAAAAATTTCAGAATTTTTAAAATGATTTTGCTATTTTTAATAAATTGTGGAAAACAAATGGAATTAAATGAAAATAAAATGAAATTAAGCTGAAAAATAAAGAAGTCAACCAATCCAATGGAAGAAATTCAAACTGGCAGGGCGGGAATTGACTACGCGCACGTTTGGACGTCTCACATTCAAACTGGCTTAATTATGATTAAAGCCCTAATCTGAACCCTAATGACTTTCAGATGACCGGAACAGTGTTCCGGTCATCTTCTCCGGCGGGTCTCTCACTCAATCTCTCTCAATACGCCATGAAAACATGCCAAACTCTCCAGAATCAATCCTTAACTCATTCTAAACAAGATTCAGCCAACAAAAATCATTTATTTCAACACAAAATCAAGATACGAATCAAACATCAAAAACTGCCAAAATTTCAGAAACACAATACAACCTCATTTCTCAATCTTTTTCAAAAGTAACAAGTTCAGTGAACTCAGGGAAGCATGCTTTATCATTTAGAAACTTAAAAAGCAAGTTCTGGAAAAAAAGTTCATGAAGCTACCTGAGATTGAGCTTTCGATTCAGGGGCTTTCTGGATGGTTCTTTGGCTCAAACAAGTCCCAATAATCCTCCTTTGAAGCTTTTGACACTTAGTTGGAGTTTATGTAGCCTATAGAGAAAGTTGGCAGAAGCTCAGGCCAAGGGAGTGTGAAAATCGTATTTGTGATGTGGGAGGTTTCAGGCCAAAACAATGGTTGGTTTGTGATCAGTGAAGTGAGTTGAGATTGTTTGTGAAGTTTGTTTTTGTGTTTTAGGCTTGTGGAGAGTGTTTCGAAGGAAAATGCAAGTTGGAGAGATTTTGTGAATGCTGAGTTGTGGTGTGTTTCAGGCTTGCCTCTTGTTATGTTTAGCTTGCATTTAATTAACATAAACAATTCCCATTGGTCAGATGACATGATGTGTGCTTTATTGATTGGTATGGGTGCTTTTGCAAAAATGTCAACTTTGTGTAAGAGAAGCATGGGCCACTTGCTAGCCTAGTACAACAAGTATGTCATGCGCAGCATGATGAGGGAAAAGGCCTAGGGTGGTTCAGCAAACTAGCCAGCAAGTGGATGAGAAGCCATGATGGATTTTGCAACTTGGTTCACTTTTGCCTCTTATGAAAAATCTTGTTCCACAAACCCTAAAAATGTGTAATTCTTTGGTCCATTCTGAACTTTAGATGGCACATGATCATTTTATGTGGATTAGAAGTGCATTTGATAGCTTTTGAACACTTGATCAAGTCATTTTGCAAAATACCTCTTTGGTAGAAACTTTGAAATTTTATGATTTTAGCCAACTTTGACAAGCCATAACTTTTGATCAAAAATGAATTAGGTCATGTTCTTGTACTTTTTGAAAAGGGAAAAATCTATTCTACAACTTTCATGACCAAAGTTTTTCCATTTGAAGCTTTCTTGAATCAAAAAGTAAGGGTTGAAAAAGTTGCCTAAAATGACATTTCCATTAAAAGTCAACCTTGTCCAAAAAGTCAACTTTGCAAAAGACTTGAAATTCTTCAATTTTGTGAACTTCCAATGTCTTCCATGATTAAATAAAGATCATATACAATCAAAATGATGAAGAACACCCTTTGGTTGGGTCATTGGGGGCCTCAGATGCCCTGATTTTACACTGACTTGTCCAGAAAGTCAACTCTTGATCAGATGACTTCCCCATGGAATTTCTTCATGAAAATTGATATGCATACTCCCTATACCATATAGAGACCAATAGAAACAAAAATGACCAAAAAATTTGGAGTTATGGCCTCTGAAACCAAAACCCTAATTTTAGGTTATCTGTGCAGTCAAGCCTGGCTCTGCTTCCATACCAATCTCAGTTCTTGTGATTCTTTGGAATTATTGACTTTGAGAGGATATAATATGATACTTGAACACACATGGACCCCTTTGAAGTGATTGATGACCTTTGGAATGGCTCAAGAGGCTCTTGGACTGCTCAGATCACAAACCCTAGATGCAGATGACTTAGAACCAATGCAATGACTTAAAATTGTGGTATGAGATGTTATGATTGTATTTATGCATATGAAATGATCACAAGCCATGGTGTGAATGGGTGAGGGCAAATTTGGGGTGTTTACAGCCGCATAACGAAATAAAGGTCAGTCGCAACCTGTGATAGCTCAATGGAGATGTATGTTCATGTATGTTTATGATGCAATTATGATCTAAATGTAATGCAGTGTATGAAAGGATATGCTAAATGACATGAAAATGAGAGGGCAAATTTGGGGTGTTACACTCATCCATGGTGTATGCTTTTAATCTTCCCAGAAAAGATCGCAAATGGGTACGAGGACAGGAAGTACCATTATACTTTTCAAAGCATGGAGGTTTGAATTTGTGAGGAATTCTCACTCCCTCAACTAGGCCCATATCCATCACATCAAATCCCAAGGAGTTTTGGGATTACAAGGATCTTAGCTTCTCTGATATCTCGTCCAGACGACAGTCATAATCTTCATCTTCCCCATCACCCAACACTATAAACTGCTCATCCTGAGGATCTTCTTGCAGAATACGATCTCCAGTGTGTCTTTGGCCATCCCCAAGGATATTAACTTCAGGATTGTTATGAGGTCCAAACACCACCGGAGTCGTTCGCGGATGATCGCGCGTATTGTTACTTATACCTCCAGTGCCTGCATGGTTATCTTCTGGAGTTTTCCGCTCGACTAACTCCCTTAATCTTGCTCGGGTCTGTGCCAGCCCAGTCATCACAGTCATGAATTGATTCATCTGGATTCTCACTTCTGTCCTCACATCTGTCATCTGAGTCCTCACATCTGTCAGTTCTTGCTGTAGCTGATCCATTTGTAGACTCAGAAGGTTGTGTCGAGTTGGATATCTGTGGATGTGATTGACGGGAAAAACCTTCCTGCGAGCAATATTTCCTGAGACAATCAACAAAGTAAGAAGGCAACAATAAAATCTCCTGCAAAACAAATGATATGATATTAGCATGCAATGCAATATGTCTATTTGTCTTCAGAGGGTATCCGGTTTGGTTCTTGGTTTTGACCTTCCAGACCTCTCTTGAGAAGATGAAGATGTTGAAGCATAAGAAAATCCAATTCATAACCAAGCAAAAATGCTAATGCCAAAAATACAAATAGTTCATGAATTACAAACAAACTCCCATAGTGAATCAAAATACAATCAATTCAAGAGTACAACAAACAAAATCACCATGGTGAGCTAAAATACAAAAACTAGTACAAAGAGAAAATTAAACATCTAATCCATTTGTATCCTCCCTGACTTCCTTCAGGAGAGCATCAGTCACCGGTCAAACTGGGTGTTCTGTGATGGTTCCGATGAGAAGGTTTATGGTTGCAATGACATTTGTCATCTTCTGATACTTGTCCTATTCTTTGGATCTCTTTAACCCCGCCCGGAGTTTCAACTCTGAGATTTCCTTCTGAGCTGCTAGCAGTGCCTCTTGGCTTCTTTTCTCATTGGCTTCCAACTGCTTTATCTTGGCTTGCATCTTCTGGTCTTCCAACAAACGAGCTTCAGTTATCCTGACCCATCTATCCTAACTCTCTTCCAGATAATGCTCAGCTCTTGCCTTTTGAATATTTGCTTCCTTGCATGCATTCTTCAACACAAGTTCCTCTGCTCGGGCTTTCCTGATGTAGTCTTCAGTCTTCTCAATCTTGGTTACATGCTCGATGCGTAGCTTCTCTAACCTCTCAATGTCCAGACGACCATCATTCCTTTCCCAAAGGGTCTTCTTCAAAGCTTCATCTAGCCGAGTATTCCTCTCTTTCATCTTCTCAAATTCTTCCAGACTGATTGTGGCTATGAGCTCAACTACTGATGGCCTTTGCACATCTTCCAGGGTGAATGGAATACGAGTAATATGTCCTCTGAGGCGAGACGATTCAGTATACTGAGCAGAGGCTATGTTATTACACTTCCCCAAAATAGCAGTTCCTTTAGTCTGTATTTTGTCCCAAGCCCAGGCCGCTTGTCGGATAATGACATGATTGTTCTGAAAAGCACAGTAAAGAGGCTCTGCTAAGTCCTGCTCCCTAGGTGGATGTATCAATGCATACCCTAAATGTCTTTTGAAAAGTAAAGGATTGTAATTGATGCAACCCTTTACTCCAATAAGTGGTACATTAGGGTATTGACCACAGCTTGTTATTATGTCTCGGCCCTTGGTGTTCTGAGTACACCATTTGATATCTTCTGAAGTAAGGGCAATCATCCTCTTAGCCCAATTCCTTGACTGATGTGGGTTCATGAAAGCTTCCGTCTTTGGCATATGCTTCATCAACCAACTGTAGAAGAGAGGTGCACAACATCTCACCAGTCTCCCTCTCTGTTTCTCATTCCTCTGATGAACTGAGTAGTATAAGTCTCCCAATAAGGTAGGAATTGGGTTCTTGAGCATGAAGATGTGGATGACATTTTTGCTCACAAACTTAGGTTCGTCTACAAACAAAATGATACCATAAATACTGAGAGCCAGGATAGCACACACAGTTTCCCAATTCCCTACTGCAGCTTGCTTTGTAGCCTGAGTGATCAAGAAATCCAAATGAAGGCCTGGGATTCCAACCTTAGAAGTCAGTTGCTCATCAATAGTGGTTACTTCCAGATGTAATTCCTTGGCTATGTCTTCATTCTTTGGAGGGGTCATTTTAGGGTTGAAAGGAATTCCTCTTCTGACAGGGACACCCAATAGCATAGAGTATTCTTCCAGCAAATGATCAATCTGAAAATCTGGGAAAGTGAAGCAACGGAGAGGAGGGTCATAAAAATGAAGATATGTATGAATCATGCTCCTTTGTGATGCATCCAGGACCATGATCATGTCCAGGATTCCACTATAATGCTCTCTGAATAAGGGCACATGATCAGGGGTGATAAAGACATGTATCTTCCTGATGCCTGCTAGAGGATACTCAAAGAAGTGGTAGGTGATGTTGCTTTTCCTGATTGAATCCATGCTGAAGATGTGTGCTGAAAGAGGTAACTGAAGAAGATAACTGAAGAAGATAACTGAAGAAGATAGTTGAAGGAGTGTTGAAGAAGATAGCTGAGCAGAAGAACGGTCAAAACCAAACCAAAGGAATATGGATACCCTGTAAAATAAATAGACAAATGTTAAATGATGCAATATGATGTATGCTTATGATATGAAAGGGTTTATGATCATGTTCTGGATTATCAGTTGCCTTTTGATAGGATCCATGAGTGTTCAGAGTTTCGGATGAAGTCTTGAGAACCAGTAACCGGGTGGGGGACTCAAATAAAGAGTCAGTAGTCCAGGGTTTCAAAGAATTAATCCAAAATAATATAACCTTAAGAACACATTCCAGTAGCAAGGTATGATGATGTCAAGGGTTCCTGCAAACCTGTAAACAACCCAACCCACTCATAGGTATTGTTCTAGAACAAGGATCCTCAGATTCGAATTTATTATGAGAAGTGTAAAAACTTTTAACCCGGAGGTACAATGTTTACCTTAATCATAAAAAATCCTCCTCTAATTCACCTCAGATGCTGAAGGTCATCTAAAAAGGTCATCCAGACTTAGCAGGCTTCCCAGATAGCCCTAACACTACAGGAAATCTGTAACACAAAGTTCTCAAGAAGAAACCCATGTCTGAACCGTGTTTTCATATTCCAGCACCAGACCGAAATGGAATGGGAAAGAATACAAAACCACTCTAATCCTATGTGTCACTCAGACCTTTGTGTTGAGCCTTTGTCACCGGAATATCCCACCCACCAAGGTAGACCAGAAATCCAGCACAATAATGCAATAATAATAATGAAATGCAGGAAGTAGTAAATGAAAGCAGTAAAGTAAATGCAGTAAATAAAGTTGTACAGGAAGCTGTAAATAAAGAAAAAACATAAACACAAATAGCACATAACACCCCCATAAATACAAATCAAACAAGCACTAGGAGAAACCCACAAGAGAACCAGAAGCCCTGGTTGCAAAGCTCCCCAGCAGAGTCGTCAAGCTGTCGCTCCCCGGACTTTCGTCCCGGTGCAAACGCGAAGCGTCGGCGATGTTGGAGGTTGAGGTTGAATAGAGTCGCCAGCTAGGCATTTTTATCCCGAAGGAAAGGTAATGTTGCATGAACCCGGAAGGGTATGGATAAGACGGTTGCGAACCAAAGAAACTGAGAAAGGGGGTTGGTTACGACCTGGGAAGGTATTAGCATCCAGATCGTCCGCCGTACTCGACAGGATCCACACTTACTTTATTGTGTTTAAAATGGGTAGTGTATGTGTATTTGTGCATAAAAAGCTATGGAGGAAAGGATATACAGAGTGTCAGTGCAAAAAAAAGGGAAGTGAGTGTTCAAATACCCAGGCTAAGGAAGGAGAGCTGGGAAGAGGAGAGGGGGGAGGACAAATAGACTTTTGTTCAATAACCGTTAAGTTATGCCTACATATCCTCTCGTGCAATGAGAAAGTCAGAACACCGAAGTTCGACTCAAAGAAACTGGGATGTTTTTGTTGTGAATTGCTTGCTTGTCTATGCTCAAGTGTATGACTCGTTTGGATCGAGTGCTAATTGTCTTGCATTAGACGGAAGAAGCAAGTTCTTGTTTTCAGAGTGAATGTGATGAGAAAAGAATCCCGAAGGAGACATTTATTGTTTGTTTTTGTGCTTTCAGTTTTTCATTGTTTTTTTGGTGTTTTGCATAGGGAAATGAGCTTAAGCCTAAATCAAGGGTTGTAAACTCATTATTTCTTCCCTGATTAGGGATAATGAGCCTACTTAAGTATGAGATGAAGATCCCAACTTAATTACCATGATGATATAGGATTAAGATCATTAACCTACTTTGGTAATTATTAAGTGTTTTTGAGTTTTTGTTTAATGTTAAGTAATGAGTTTAATCTCCAATCAAAGATTAGCGAACTCATTACACCATCCTAAGAGAAGGATGATAGATGAGAACACTTAAGCTGAGGAAGATACCTCAACTTAATCCATGGTTAGGGATTAAATTAATTATATAACAAGCCTTTATTAAGTGGATTTAAATTAAAGGTTAGATGAAGAAGTGTTTTTTATGTTTGCAAGACTTTAGCGTGAGGGGGACTTGTCCATTGAACACTAGGGTTAGTCCCTATGAACCACCAGGTAGAGATGTAACCCTAATATAAGGCCCAAGTTACAAGCTTAAGTATTTAATGATTATTAGGTGTTTTTGATTGAAGGTGAAAACAACTTAAAGGTTTAGAACTAAGGATCAAAGTTATACACTTCATCCTAAGATAAGGATACATGCATAACCCTAATTTAGAGTCCCAAAACTTTAACTGTTTAGCCTTGATTATGAGATGAGAGAGAGAGAGAGAGACTCAAGGAGACTCAAAAGGTAAAAACTAGGGGGGACTATGTACAGCCCTAAAGTTATCATGCTTGGATGTTCCTATGGTTTTTGAGGCATCAAGAGAAGTCTTTAAATGGCCACCAATGGAAGAGAAGCAGATGAGGAGAGAGAGAGAGAGAGAGGGGGGGATTAAGTTACTTACTTCATGAAGAAGTTAAGTAACCTAAGAACAAAAGAAAACATAAGTGAATGAGATTCACTTCAAACACAAACAAAGTGCATAAAAATAAAGAGAGAAAGAGAGGTTGGATGTGGATGCACATCCACATCCTGATTAACTTACCAAATGCACTTGAAACGGTTAGTTTGAAAGCAAGATATGTACAAATTCAAAGGCATAAACAAATCAAGGGATAAAAAAAATTTAAAATGCATCCAAGGGGACCCTAAGCACTCATGAAATCACCATCCAAAGGGGGAGGTCTAAAGGTTTACCAAGTTCAAGTTATGGTCATCCTAAAATTTGATAGGGTTTTGGATACTTCTCAATGAAAAATGCCAAACAATTTTCAAGTGCAAGATACAAATGTGACAAAAATATATTTAGAAACTAGAGTTCAAATGTGAAAGATAGCAAAAAGAATCAAATGCAAACTCATATTGGTTTGAAAGTTATGAATTTTTGAAATTAGGGTTAGAAAACATGAAATTTAAGAACCCTAATTCAAAGGAAAATGGCAAAGTATGATCAAAACCAAAAAAGAAATTTGTGAGATGAGTTTGTAAATGTTTCTAAATATTTAAAGGACCTCTATGAATTTTTGGTGATTTTTAAATACTTTAAAGTATTTTTAAATAATTAAATGGAATTAATTAATTAAAATATTTAAAAATGCATTTTTTAATAAAAAAATAAAAAAAAATGTTTTTGGTTTCTGAAAATTAATTCAAGTGGTGACAAAAATTTCCATAATTTTTAAATCATTTTTGCTATTTTTAATAAATGAAATGAAATAAATGAAATAAAAGAAAAATAAAAATGTAAAGTATGCAGGATGGATGGTCCAGATGCGAAATTGATGAGATCAAAGGCCCAGGATGAGAGTCATCAAGACTTGAGGTATGAAAGATCTAAGGCCCAGGTTTAAACTTGATTTTCGCGCGTGATCCAATTGCCTAGGTTTAATCTGAATTAATTAATTACAATTAATTTAATTAATCAAAATTAAAGTTAAGTGAATTATCTGAGCCGTCCGTGCCTAACCCTAATCAGGATCCTAGGGTGGAGATTCAATCTGGACAGTTAAATCCTAATTAAGCCTAATTACTTTCAGGTGACCAGAGGGAAGCTCCGATCATCTTCTCCGGTGAACCAAAATGCCAACTTCTTCTACAAGCTACTAAACTCCAAATTTCTTGCCCAAAAACACTTTCCTAACATCATACATCACTAATCAACAAACAAAATTCATTTAACATGCATCAAAAGGCTTAATCGAAGCAATCAAAATTTTAGGTCAAACTTTCAGAACCTCATGAAATGCTTATTCCTAACTCATTTTCAATTCTAAACATATCAGCATGATCAGGGAAGCATGTATATTCATTCTATAACAAGAAATCAAGCTTCTGGAAAAAAAGTTCTTTGAGGTTACCTGAGTTGAAGTTCTTTGAAATGGAGCTTTCTGGGCCCTCCTCTTATGCAATCCACCTCCATTTGACCTCCTGAGTCTATTGTGATGCTTGAAATAAGTTTATTTTGGTTGGTTTATGAGTTTCAGTTCTGAATATGCAGAAATCGTGTTTCTTGTGTTGTGTGTTTTTGGCTATGGTGATGGGTGGGAATTGTTCCTGAGGTTATATGGAGTTGATTGGTGAAAGAATTTGTGGTTTTTGCTGGCTAGATTGAGAGATTCGATAGCATGAAGTTTTTGAGGATTTTTTTGATTTTGAACTTGTGTCTTCTTTCAGGACATGAAGGGTGTTCATTTATAGTGCTTAGGGTTTGCATAAGCCATACCATTGGTCAGTATAGTGGGTGTGGCACTGTGTGATTGGTATGGGAGAAAATGCAAAAAAGTAAAATTCTTTGTACTATAGGTATGGGCCATGGAAGAGGAGATTTCTGTGCTTGGATTGCTTCAGCTAGCTTCAAGGAAGGCCATTGGATCAAGTTTATGCAGCTGGATGACCTTGATCATATGTCTCATGGTTTATGCAATTTGGCATCTTTGAAGTTTCTTAAGAATCAAGTCATCAAAACCCTAGGTTCAAAGGCCAATTATGATCTTTAGAAGTTACTTGAACATGTTATGATACATTTGAGTGCATTAGAGGTCACTTGAATGCTTAGAAACCAAAAATGCACATTTCCCTCTTTGGCATGAATGTGAAAATTATGTGATTTTTGCCAACTTTACAAGGCCATAATTTGAGTTCTAGGAAGAATTAGAATGAGTTATTGTACTTTTTAAAAATGGGAGGATCAAATCTACAACTTTCATGTTTGAAGAAATTTCATTTGGAACCTTTTTGATCAAGAAAGAGGAGGTTGAAGATCTTTCCCAAAATAGAAAGTTTACATTACAAGTCATTTCCATTTTTGGCAAGTTTTGGCTTTGTTCATTTTTATTCAACTTTGTTAACTTCCAAGCATTCCAATAATCAAATAAATACCATATGACTTCAAAATGGTGATGATGACCCTTTGGAACCATTGTTGGGGGCCTCAGATGCCCAGAATCTGACTTTTCTTGCTCAAGAAGTTACCATTTGATCAGATGACTTCCACATTGAATTTTTCCATGAAATTTGATACACATGCTCCTTATAACATATATGAACCAATAGAAACAATAATGACCAAAACAATTGGGTGTAAGGCCTTCAAAACCAAAACCCTAATTTCAGGTCATCTGTGTAGGAATCCTCAACTTAGCTTCAATACCTCTGCAATGCTTTGACATTTATTGATTTCAATGGACCCACAGGGGCATAAGATGATCATAGACCACTCAAGGACTCTCTTGTCATGCTTCAAGGCCTTTGAGATAGCTCAAACAACTTCTAAAATTCATCTGATCACAAACCCTAGCTATGCAGTTATGTAGTGAAATGTTAAGGATGATTATGTATTGTGAAAATGTGATGATAGGCTATGCAATGATGATAATCATAATTCAAAATGTGATAAAAGATAGTGAAAATTTAGGGTGTTTACAGTGAGCAATGGGTGAACATCGTATGCCCAACGGGGAGTTACTTTAAGTAACGAGCGATGGTTCCAATAGTTCTTGAGTGAACTTGAGATGATTGAGTCGGTACTGCATCGCATTTGCATAGAGTCGTGAGTCGGTCTCTATGATTTGCATTTATCATCTATAATTTAAAATTGGTGAATAAACATGAATAATATATGTTTATGTAGAATGATGCGAAATGGTGAAATTGTGCATGATGAACATGCTTGGTTTGTTTATATATATTGTGATGTATATGTGTGATGAGTAATGAATTATGGTGAGAATATGTGTATTTTTATGTTAAGATATATAATTATATGCATTGTTATTATGATAATATTTCTCACCCTTCTGTTGTTTTATGATGCTCTATGAGGCATTGCAGAGTAGGTTGGCTGGAGGTCTTTTGTGAAATGTGTCTTCATTCTTTTGGTATGTCGGCTCTGATATGTAGCACCGGGTAGCTAGGGTCGGCTTGATGCCCTTTTGTGATGCATTTGTATATGTATCGTGGTGATGAATGTTTATGTAAACATGACTATTTGGTGAATCAAACTTGATTATATATATATATATATATATATATATATATATATATATATATATATATATATATATATATATATATGTATATGTATATGTATATATGTTTGATGTTGATTAATGTTTTAGTTTCCGCTGTTATTTTTTAATGTTGAATATGGGTGTAAGGATTAAATTCCTCTGTTGCAAGTTACCCCATTGTTGCATATCGTTAAATGAACAAGTGTTGTATGTTTTTAATTTCCAGTAATGTGACATGCCTCTTTTATACCATGTTTTAATTATACTCTGATGGAAATTTTAATATGTGCCTAAATGATTAATTGATTATTTTGAGGGTATATAAAGGGGGTGTTACACCTATAGTGTAAGATACTAAGTGGAATCGGTTGCCTTTTCGGTTTTGGCATTAATTGCCTGATTACTCTTTGGTTGTGGATGATTAAGTTCACCATACCACTATTATATGTATTATTATAACTATTTTAATTTCCCCTTTTCACCTTATCCTCTTTATTTTTATCTCTTGCTCCCATATCTCTTTACTTTTATATGCTTTACCATCCATTATCATGTTTATGTTTATGTTTATATATCCTTGTGTTTTTTTCCATTGTCCATTTGGACACAAAAATATTAATGAGGGATTAAACCTCTAAAAAACTTGTGATCTTGATCTTGGACTATGATTAATATCCTTAACATTAGAATCAGAGTTTTGGACTTAGATTCGAGGACACCTTCCCTTTGCTTCTATCATAATGGAGTTGGTACTTTAGCCTTTATTTGGCCATTTGTTAGATTATTCTTATAAGGATGGAACTCTTGTGTTTATGCTTGGAAGTCATCAAGTTGGTTAGATCTTTCCTCTTTTATCTCTTTTATTTTCTTTTTTAGGATAGCCTCTTCATCTCCTCCCCTTCTTCAGTTCTCAAAACTTCCCTCTTTTTCAAAGGATTCTTGTTTTAAAAACATTCACCTCTTTAATAAATAAAACCTTGACTTTTCGTAAAGTGGATTTTAATTCTTCTTTTCTTTAAATAAATGTTAATGAACTTAACCATTTTGATTTCAATTCAAAAATAAAAAGATCCAAACTCATTCAAGTTATTTTGTACCTTTGTGCACCTTTTTTATTTTCTTTGCAAGTTTAGACTATGAGTCATTCTTCTTTAGTCAGGTGCAAGTCTCTCAATCTCCATGGTTGTAGTTTGATATAATTGAGTCTCTTATCATTCTTGGGGGCTTAATGGCATACTCGTCGATTTTATCCGAGTTGGCGCCCACCCTATAATAATGTATGAGTCCATGCCCTTATTCTCATGGTAGATTTGTGAGGCTATCCACTTGAAAATGATAAATTGTCTTCACTTAGTAAAATCAATCAATACCAATAATTCACTATTTGTACCACAAACTACGGGGTTTTGATCTTACATTGCACATTATGGGTACGTAGGCATGAGGTGGTAAACCTCTCCATACACAAAACATTAAAAATTAATTCTTTTCTCATCTCCCATTCTCATTTAAACAAACCATTTTCAAACCAAAAGCAATAAATTTTTCAAAGGGCTCTCGTGGAGTACCACATATATTTTGGGTGCTTAAAACCTTCCCATTTTTTAACATATCCCCTTACCCTCTGTTTGTTTCTTTAGCTTTTTATTTTTAGATTCATTAGGATTTATTCGCTCTTTTTTCCTTTTCCTTTCTTGGAATAAAATAAAAGCGCGGCGGCGACTCTGTTTGCTTTGAGTTAAGTTAATTCATAGCTTACACTCATGATTTCCCCGCTACACTATGCCAAATGGATCTCATACGCGTAATGCCCGTGTAACACATATTTCATACGCGTAACAACATGCCTATTATGCATATGGGCAGAGAATCCCCAAATTTTCCAATTTTTTATATCAGTATGAATTATGTCACTTTGATCTCACCTCTAGCTCCTAGATATGTCCTAAACTCATCTCTATACCAATTTAGGACCTATTATTCCTTGTTTTCACCTTCACCCATTATTATGAATCAAATTCGTATTCTTAGATCTAAATTTGTTAC
Source organism: Lathyrus aphaca (assembly GCA_963966055.1). Lineage (NCBI taxonomy): Eukaryota > Viridiplantae > Streptophyta > Magnoliopsida > Fabales > Fabaceae > Lathyrus > Lathyrus aphaca. The sequence continues at coordinate 492,230,236 of OZ014521.1, forward strand.
CCTCAACCTGCAACAAAACCAGATCTCCAAACACAACAATAACATAACGTATTTACACTTATCATTACAAAATGAATCAATCTACAAAAATCTCATCATAGATTCATTCATACAACAACATATCTACACTAACCTAATTCATACATACAACTTCCTACGAGGGAAATGACCCCTCACTACCCTTTAATGGTATAAACACCTACTATGAACCCATTCTCCCCCTTACGTCAAATTGTGAAAAATTCCTGCGAAATTAATGATGCCAAGCCCTAGTTCTCCCTCTGGTTCTTCCTTTTCCAACATTTTCTAAGAGAAAAATGCAGTTATGACTAAAACCCTTGTTAATTCTCAGATTAGTGACTAAATCTCTTAATTTCCTCCCATTAACCAATTACCAAGTAAATTAATTAATAATAATATTAATAATGATAATATTAATAATGATAATAATAATAATAATAATAATAATAGTAATATTAATAATATTATGTTGAATAATAATAATAATAATATCCCTTATACCACTATTATTAAATATGCCCTCTAATTATCCAATATTACAATATTCACCCAATATATCTAATTTTCCCCGTTCCGTTAATGATACCATGCCTACGCGCTCAACCACACACATCCTAAACAAGCCAACAAGCAAAATAACACCTACGATTAAATAATTTAAAATGTGGTATTACAATCCACGTGAAATGTAAAACTTATATGAACTTCCAACTCAGACGAACTTCATCTTCTACCTCCAAACGTCATCTTTGGTTTAGGACACTCTATTTCTCCACTAAACCAAGCTCGAAAGTTTCATTTTTTTTTCAATAAAAAAACTCAAAAACATCATTTTATTCATTATCAAATTTCAGAACTCCGTCTTCTCTTCTCTAACTTAAATAAGCCAAGGAAAGTATGGATTTAGTTAGCAATGTTATTTTTTTTGTTCTTGTTGTTCTTTTTTGTTGTTATTTTTTTCTTGTTGTTCTTGTTGTTAGTATTGTTTTCATGTTGTTGTTGTTATGGTTATTGTTGTTGTTGTTCTTATTGTTCTTCTTGTTGTTGCTATTGTAGATGTTGTTGTTCTTCCTGTTTTTGTTGTTCTTGTTATTGTTCTTGTTGTTCTTGTCATTGTTCTTGTTGTTTTGTTGTTGTACTGCTACTTTTATTTTTTTTAGTTTATTAAAAGATATACAACAACAGTTGTTTAATACAATCATGATTGTATGTAGCTGTTGGAACAAGATTTGTTCTTGACTTAATTCTATATAGTTTTGATGATAACAAAGTATTGAAACAAACAATGATTTATTTGATTTGTGTTTTATTTATTACAGGTTCTACATTATTGTACATAAATAGTTGGAATCTGTTTTACATGAACACACTTGAGAGTTCCTTCATTGCTAACTTCTGGTGGTAGAATATAAAGATAAATTACTAGTGTGATTGAACGTAGACTCTGAACGGATGACCTCATCATTCAGATGAGTGATTACACTTGGTTATTGTATATTAGCTTCTGGTACCATTCAAAGTTGATGATAAAGATGTGGTTGCTCGTACTACTGTAAAACAAGTTGTATTGTCTTATAAGCATGTCAGTTAGAGTCTACTTGGTGCAAGACTAAAGAATAGTTGAACAATTCTACGGATGATTGCTCTCAACGACTCTATTAGTATATATCTTCTTGAAGACTCAAAGGTTGAATGGTTTACCCACTGTATTCAGAATCTGCTGAGTATCCATCTTCAACGGCTCTTGTATTATAGAGGAAAAGTAAAGTCACTTGATCAAGTTATCTTCATAACGAATAGTTTCTGCAGATTGTTTATGTTGAAGATTAAAATATTAGATTTTCAATAAGGTTTCTAGACGTGAAGGAGTATCAAGATCAAACAATTATCAACTCAATGTAATATGCAAAAATTCTGTGGGTAGTTGTAATTCTAAAAGCCTTAAGATTTCTTACTATTGAATATCTTAGAAATATTAAGTGTTTTAGGTCTTTGTTATGGTGATTTCTAGTACCTCTGATGTCTATATCATGTACACCTTATTCTCTATTATGTTGATTCTTCAATAGTTTAGATAAGACTCTTGCTATGTGCTTGAGCAGAAGTCTTAAGCAAAGATGCTCAAGACACATAAATCTCATTGTTCGAGAGCTTGAGTTGTGAAAGTCTTATTCAACTAGTCTAATTGAGCAAGAAGTTTTAGGAGTGGACCTGAGCCGGTTAATACTTATTTTAGATGACCAGAAGAGTAGGAGGCTCGGTTAGAAGATGACTAGTTAGCCATGGACAGTCAGTCTTTGCAAAGGGAAGTCTTTGTCAGAAGATCTTGAAACAAGATGCTTTGATCAGAAGGCTTGAGCAAGGGTAAGTCTTAGACATGTGCGCTAAGTAAGGAAAGTATTAAACCTTAGGTCTAAGCAATTATAAAAGACTTGTGCAGAAGCACAAGTGATTGTAATCTAAATGATTATAATGTAAATCTCTTGTAAAATAAGGGGACTGAACTACTCTTAGTTAAGGGAGGAACTATGATAAATCATTGTGTCTTCTGCTGGTTATTTACTTTACTTCTGTTATATATCCACTGCCAAATGAATTAGACAGAATCGAAACACCAGTTATGATTCTGCATCTCTGACTAGAAGTGAACTTAAAGAAAAGTGAAACATAATTCAACCCTCTTCTTGTGTACTTTTCACACCTTCAATTGGTATCATAGCATGGTATGTACTTAACACTTAACAGTGGTGCAGATAATGATCCAATAAGAAAAGTATATTTCTTATTTAAGAAGGAATCAGATGCCACATGAAAAATATTATAAGGCTTTTCCTACCATATCCAAAGGGTGATTCCACTAGATTTAAATAATGGAAAAGTTAAAAATATTTTTTAACTCATTGGTTCTGATAAAGGGTTTCTGAAGGTCTATAGAATATCCTTGCAAAAGGTATTACTATAGAAGTTGACGATGATTGACAAGATCAGTTTTGAAAATATCTTTCATCAACTCAGAAGAAGCTTATTGAATACTCTTCTGAAGATAGTTTTATTCTGGTAGGTGCTCTATCTCACTTATGAGAATATCAACATCATTTATATGTCTGATATTTGGACTATCTTTGAAATCTTGTGATCATATTTGATGAGATCAGGTTCTGAAAGCTCGAAAAATTACACTTCATCTAGTCTCTTCAAGCAAATTCTGAGGAGATACTTTCTGACTTATAGTCTAAGGTAATAGTTCTTGAAGTGGTTTACTGCTTAAACTCAATGTAAGCTGAAGGTATTTCTTGAAGTCTCCAAAGAAAATACATAGAGCTATATGATGGAAGTATTTTAATAAATCATCTCTTATATTTATCTTAGTTCCTTGGAAGGACTGATGATAATTTAACTCAATAGCTTCTGAAATACTTGTATTTCAAACTGATTGACAATTTGAGAACAAGAAGATACACTACAAGGACCTAATGTCAGTGTTTTTTCATTGATCAAAATCTTTGAAGCTAATATTAGTGCAAAATACATATGAAGAAAAGCATTTGTATTCTGAAATAAATATCTTGTATTGAAAGGTAAGAAGCGGTGATTAAGCCCTTCTCACTTTGAGATACTTAATGTGGAGTTTACTCTTCAAGATAATATCTTAAGAGACTCCATTTTCTTCTTAATTGAGGATCATCATGGATTTTGTCGTAATAAAAATTTCTATGAGAAGTCTCTAGTCTCTTTTTGTGCTTCTGTCAACTGTACTAATACAATACTTTGACTTGGTTTATGACAAAGTTTGACAACTAACATAATCTAGTTATGAGATTTTTAATAACTTCAATGTCAAAATATTTGATCTTAAACAATGAATTTAGTAACTCTGCTAGAACAATATTTTGTTCTCATTACCTTCTGTTATGGACTCATACTCTATAATGATGTGTGATGATGCTAGGTAGACTAAGGATAACGAAAGGAAGAGTTTGTGTGTACATACATTTATGGTATTATATAAATATTAGTATCATGATGTATTTGCTGCAGATGTAAAGGAAAGAAGAAAAGACATCTTCCTTAGGGTTGTGTACAAATTTTGTTGGAAGAAGAGCCAACAACCCAGATTCAAGTACTGTGATACTGAATTTGGTGTGAGTGGTGGATTTAATAGTTAGACAGCCATTGAACTAAAATCCACTTAAAGTTAGATTCAGACTCTATAGGTCAAGTCTGAATATTGAATCGAGTCTGGCCAAAAGAAAATTAAAAAAGGATGTTGTTCTTTTTCTGGTACTATATTTTGATTCAATAAAACATTTCCATGTAAACAAATACAAAGTTTTTGTTATACTTTTAGAGAAATTCTTTTGAGAAAAGGAACTTCAGAAATCTTTAAGAAGAAAATCTATTGTATATATCTATGTTGAATGTTTTATCAACCAGATAGTGATCATATTTATAGAAACATTTTTTTTCACTTTTTGTGTTAACACTGTTGCTTGTCAGAAGTTTTGAAGACAAATCAATATTCATCTATCACTTATGAATATTGTTTCAAGATGAAGTGCTAGTTCTGAATAGAATCTTAGAGATATATGACTGACATACGATATGTTTGTCGTGATCTAAAGCAATTTAGATTCTGATAGTCGATTGCTTCTGAATCTTGTCTAATTCTAAGATTCTGAAGAAGATTCCTTACTTATGATATAGTAGTTTAAGTAAAATATTTCTTGAAAATCTTTGTTGTACTTAAATTTTTATAAAGATGAAAATTACGTTGTGAAATTAATATATTTTCTGGATAAGAACCCTTGGGTAATGATGTTCTATTCTTTGATAGTTGCTACTAGTATTCTCTGATTTGTGAAACATCGTTGTGTCCTTTATGACAATATTCTTATTCATTTTAAGATTATTGTTCAGTTCTTTTTATTCTTATTCTCTTCCTTCTTTTCTTTCTCTCTAGTTGTGTGATGAACAAACCAAACTATATATGAGTACCTTAACTAATTCTCTTTTGAATCAACTGGTTATCATCAATGAAAAGTTTGTGGATTTTGATGAGTTGCTCAAAATTGGTTTCAACTTGTGGAAGTTTGTGACTGGACAAGGATGGGATGGCTACTTTGAGATGCTTTATGGTTTTACTTATCCAAGTCTTGTCAAAGAGTTTTGGATGAATGCTTCAACTAGAGAGCTTAATTCAGAGTGTGTTCTTCTGTCTAAAGTAACTGATGTCTTTATTACAGTTTCTTCAAAAGTAATTGCTAATATAATAAATTGTGAAAAGGTTGGTGAGATTCCAGGAACTTTTGTTTGGTACTATTATCTTCCTACTTGGAGTATCTATGTTGATCCTTCTAAAGCATCAGAGGTCTCAAATATTCTTCCTAAAGGTGTTGTTTGGTGTCAGATTATGAACTCAAAGCTTCCTAAGGATAAAGATTTAGACCAAGTAGACCTTATAGAACAAGATTTTCTTCTTCTTCTTAATTCAGATTTGAAGATTGATCTATTTCAAGTTATGTTTGATCATTTGAAGAAGTCTTTTTCTTCTTTTCAAAAGGGGAAGACCCTTTTCATTCTATCGTAACTCAAAAAATACGATCCTAAAACAAACAACAGAGCCGCCACCTAATTCTATTTATTCTACGAGAGAAAAGGGAGATATAGATACAATCTAAAGGAAGGATAAGAAATGGTTTATGAAACCAAATTCTAAGTTCGGGAGTCGGTTACGCAAGGGGAAGGTATTAGCACCCCTCACGTCCGTTGTACTCAACGGGAACCTCTTAGCTAACTATGCGATTAAATTTTTGATCTTAAGTTTTTGTCTTCTAAATGATTGTTAATATGTTTGTTTAAAGTTTTAAATTATTATTATTAAGACGAAAAAAAATAAATGTTTTTAAACAGAGAAATAGTTAAATTTTTTATTAGGGTGCTCGCGAAGGATAAAAATCCCCGTGCCTACGTATTCCCTTGTGCAATGGGAAAGTCAGAGCTCCGTAGTTCGTGCGACTACGACTTGCAATTTTTTAATTGAACGATTGTTTGAAATGCATTCTACTGTTAAGCATTGGCTTATACTCGCGGTGGAGGCTGAAGCGCTAGCTTGTTCGAGAGATAGAATGATTTAAACAATGTTCGTTTGAGAAAATGTGTTTGACTTTGTTAAGATGTTTTAAACGAAAGGGCGAATGAACACATCGCGTGGGGCTAGCCCATGTTGCGGTCCAATCCAGAACGTGCGGAATGCTAGACTCTGGAGTTCTGTCTTTCGATAATTAATTATAAAAATGATTTAAATTTGTTGGTATATGAATGATGATTGAACCATCGCGTGGGGCTAGCCCATTTGCGGTTCAATCCAGAACGTGCGGAATGCTAGACTCCGGAGTTCTGTTTTCGTACGATTAAATTACGCGATTATGATTTGAATATTTTGATATACGAATGATGATCGAACCATCGCGTGAGGCTAGCCCAGTTGCGGTCCAATCCAGAACATGCGGAATGCTAGACTCCGGAGCTCTTTTTTTGTAAGATTAAATTAAAGATTTGAATATTTTGATATACGAATGATGATTGAACCCTCGCGTGGGGCTAGCCCATTTGCGGTTCAATCCAGAACGTGCGGAATGCTAGACTCCGGAGTTCCTTTTTCGTAATTATTTTGATAAATAATTTGAATAATTGTTTTTAGACGTTTTAGAACTGATGTGATTAATAACGAAGGATTGAACGAACAAAACGCGTGGGGCTAGCCCAGTTGTCGTTCGTTCTAGAACGTGCGGAGTGCTAGACTCCGGAGCTCTATTCCTTGTTAAATTAATTAGTTTGAAAGTTTGATGAATATCGCATTTTTGCAAGAAATTTATTATCGGTGAGGTACAAGTAATCAGACGAACGCAAGCGCGACATCAAGACTATAGTGAAATGCAAAAGAAGATAATAACGAGTTTTAGCGGTACCTAACGGAGAAAGTCCGCTGCCTCTTCAATACACGCACAAAGAAATCTCAAAAAAACATCAAGGAGAAACTTCGCACGTTCAAACCAGTAATGCTCAGACATTAAATACCCAGCTATACTCAAAACTCGACTAAAATTAAACATAAGACACAATGAAAAGGTTAGTTACATCTAGACAGAAATTTAGTGATAATAATGATAAATACACTACAAACTCTACTTCAAATCTCTACAAGAAAGTTAATTTATATATATATAAAAAAAAATTAATAGAACTAACCATAATGAATTAACCAACAATTTAATAATTAACAAAAACAAATAATAAAACAATAAGTAAAAAAGAAATTATGGAAAAATAGAAGGGGTGCAGCGTGGCTTTGGTAGGCGTTAAGCAATCTGAGTGGGCTTGAGATGGCTTTAGAGCCCACAACCAAATAACAATACTAAAAAAAACAAAACACATAATGGATATATGGAAAAACCTTTATTAAATTTGTTTTAAAAAACAGAAGTAAATAAATAATATAAAAAGTTAATAGCTTTTCGATTAAAAATATAGTGCCTTATTAAAAGAAAATCAAGGTTTTTTTTTTTTTGAAAACTCAGACAAGGTTTCCACCATTCTCAAAGAAAACGCAGATCCGTTCAAGGCCAAAGTCACTTCAAAGCAACCTTCAGACGAAATCGCTCAAAAATCGTATGACAATCACAGACTTGCTCAGGGTCAAAGACTTTACCATCAACGAAATCTTTCGACCGTGTTGTTCAATCTCGTGATTAGGTTTGACTTGGTGAGTTGATGGAAATCGAAGGATTCGTCGCGGTGGTGGAGAGGATTTTGTCGTTCAGTGGCCGGTGGAAAGGGTTTAGGGTTTCTCAGATTGTTTGTGTGGCTTTCGAGCGATAGAGATGTGAGTGAGTTTGGTGTTCGGTTATGGGTTTGAGGCGATTTGCAGAAGTGAAGGTATTTGATTTGTTTGATTTCTCTGAGATTTTGGTTTTCGCGGTTTCGTTGGTGTTTTGTTGGTTTGAATCGATTGAAAGGTTCTGAGTTTGGTTGTGTTATATGTTTGGGTGAAGTCGAAAGAGAGAAGCGATGGGCCTTGGTGTTGAAAAGGTTTGCGGTTCCGATTGGAACGGTGATGGTTCTCAGATTTCGGTGTGGTTGTTTTAAGGGAAAAGAAGATGGTTGGAGGTTGTTGTGGGAGCTGCTGTGTTTGTATTCTTTGACAGTTAATGGTGATGGTCTGCTGTTATGTTTTTCGAAAGTTTGAGGGTTTTTCTGATGAAGGAAGCAACATGTTTTGTTGAAGGAGTAGGCGGCGGGTTCAGGATGGTTAGCGGTGGAAATGATGGTTAGCAGTGAAGGTTATACGGTGACGGGTTTATATCTGGCTGCTGGTTTTTTCTGATGGTTGAGCTGAGGTTTCGAGGGATTTGTGTTCTGTTCCTCCATTCAGATCCATGGTAAGTGTTTTCTTCTGTTGTTGGTTATTCGGTTCTGAAAACTGGGTGAGTTTGTTCAGTTTGATGAAGGTTCAGATTGATAGAAATCCATGTTTGAGGTTATTGTTGATCTTTTTGGTTCTGGTTTTTTCAGGGTTTTTTACGATTACAGTGGTGTTATGGTGAGGAAAAGGAAGAGGTCTTTGGGAGATGGCCCTTGAAGAAGTTTTTTTTTTGCTTTTTGATTATCCTGTTATATCCTTTTTCTTGGTGAAGTGGGGGGGCAGGTTTTTTAATTAAATCCAAAATCCAGAAAACCTGTCCTTGGAGCCGTTGGTCCTGATGTCTGGCTCTATGTCCTTCTTTATTGTTTTTTTTTGTTTGTCTGTCAGATTGCTTAAAAAAAATGCAGGATTTATTATGTTATTTTTATGAAAATTTTCTGCAAAGTGTGGCACAGGGTTTTAGTATGAAGGTCAAAGTTTGTGTGGTTGTTTTGTGTCCTTTTATATTGACTTGTTTTTTTTCATTGTTTGGTGCAGGTTTGGATTCTCACATTTTAGTGGGAAAAAACTGATGGAGTGTTGGAGGGTTTATGTGAAACAAGTCTTGAAATCTGGTTATATATGAACTAAATGTTGTCAAAACAAACTGAACATTAGATTCAAAAATAAAACATTAAACTTGGTGAAAACTAAATAATAAATTAAAATAAATAAAAACTTAATTAATAAAAGTCATAAATAAAATTTAAATTCAAATTGATTAATAAAGTTACAAACTAAATTTAAAAGTTAACCTTTAAACTAAAATTAAATTTTAAAAGAAAAATTACTAATTAATAAAAGAAAATTCTAAATTTAAAACAATTTCTAAATCTACCCCTCAAAGTTCTAAACTTATCTAATAAAATTAAAACAAATTCTAACATGAATTATTTACCTAGAATAAAATAAATAAAAAGAAAAATGATTATAAAATGAGACGGAACAAATGAATTCTAAAATTGACTCAAATTCTAATGCATAGATTAAAATGATTAAAAAAAGACAAGCCTTCTAATTCAAAAAATCGAAACAAAAAAATTTAAAAATAAAAACAAGACATGAAATGATAAAGAGTATGGTTAAAGAAATGTTTTAACTTTAAAATGCAAAATGATTAATTAATGATATTGCGACAAAATGCGCTGAAAAATGCAAAGATAAATGATTTATGATACGTTTAACCTAAATAACAGAAATGCTTAAATTCTCAAACACCGACAGAATGCGTCAGAAAAAATGAACGAAAAATTGAAAATGTTCGGTCAAAATTTAGGGTGTGACAGTTGCCCCTATTTAATCATCTTAAACCTGAATGTACAAATAACAATGTTTTTTTGGACATTCGAGGTAAAAGAGGATTAAATATTAAAAAACCTAAAATTTTGACCGAATGCAGATGAAATGCGATGATATGCGAAAATATGAATTTACGATGGACTCTTTTTTGTTTTGCTGGGGATATGACGTGCGAGATGCAATAAACCCTAACATGCTGATTTTATGATGATGAATATGCTGGATATGGTATGATGCAAACAAATGCAACGGTGATCCACAAAACGAAAATCGAGGATGAAGACTCACTGGGGATGATAATATGTTGGGGATGACAAGACGAAAACAGGATGTATTCAAAGTGATAAATCAACAGGTTCAAGTGTAACTGCTGACACTAAGAATGACATAAGACGGAAAACAAAACGTAAGATTAAAGACAGACTATCTGAAGCGATGAGTTAGCCAGCTCAAGGTGGTTACTGTGGATTCCAATGCAACGATTCGGCGATTGATAAAAATAGAACTGATCTCGCTCGGCAGTCAGGAGTACCAAATAACGGATATTGACACGGTGGTCAGGAAATAAAAAAAAACAGGCAACGACACGGTGGTCAGGAAATAAAAGACAGGAATCGACACGGTGGTCGGGAGAATAAAGTGACAGACATATAATCCAAAGTGGTGAAACAACAGGTTCAAGTGTAACTGTTGAGACTGAGGATCGGGAACGAAGACAGTTATTTAGGAAGTGGCTTTGTGCAACCAAATTGATATTGTAAAGCGTTCAGATATCACGGCTCTAGGTGACCTACTGGCAATAAAATGTTGGAGTTTTAAACCAGATAAACGTCCAACTTCCGGGACTTCCCTTAAATGAAGAACTTGAAGGATTTGTGCCAATGACGATTGGACTTAAGGGAAATATTGGTGGTAGAAGGGTGGATATTAATAACAAGGAGGACCTCTGCAGGGGGTATTAGTGTTACTGGGACAACACTTTGATGAACCATACTAAAGAGCATCAACAACAAATGGATTTTCAGACAAAGCTGCTAATGAAAAAATGATTTTTCTCTTGACACGCCAGACAGAAACTGGTTTCTTTATTGTCAGGCGGGGGCTGACTTTAGAAATGGTTTGTCAATCAAGAATTGGTTTTAAGTTGGATTTGGAAAAAAAAGATAACTGTCAGACAAGAACTGACTGTCAAATAAGTTTTAAATGAAAATACCAGGTGGGAACTGGTTCAGAATGGACTAACAAACGAAAACCGGTTTGAAAAGAAAAATGAATATCAGACAGGAACTGGTTTGAAAAATAAATGACTAACAGACAGGACTGGGTTGAAAATAAATGACTACCAGACGGGACTGGGTTGAAAATAAATGACTACCAGACGGGACTGGGTTGAAAAATAAATGACTACCAGACGGGACTGGGTTGAAAAATAAATGACTACCAGACGGGACTGGGTTGAAAATAAATGACTACCAGACGGGACTGGGTTGAAAATAAAATGACTACCAGACGGGACTGGGTTGAAAAATAAATGACTACCAGACGGGACTGGGTTGAAAAATAAACGACTACCAGATGGGACTGGGTTGAAAAATAAATGACTACCAGACGGGACTGGGTTGAAAAATAAATGACTACCAGACGGGACTGGGTTGAAAAAATAAACGACTACCAGATGGGACTGGGTTGAAAATAAATGACTACCAGACAGGACTGGGTTGAAAAATAAAATGACTACCAGACAGGACTGGGTTGAAAAATAAATGACTACCAGACGGGACTGGGTTGAAAAATAAATTTCAAAAGAAATACCATACGGGAATTGGTTTACCTGGGTTTTGACATGGACATATGCTAGATGAGTGAGACGATATGCAAGGTTTAACGCTAAAAGCGGAGCGACATGACCGAAGCATGAGAGTGATTATGTACTGACTCAGTGATTTTCAAAGAAATGCCCCTGCGTGGTTAAGGATGGAAAAGTTCTTTGCAGACGACTCTCTAAAAGGAGATAAGGATGACGACATGATTCCCGACACCTGTCTTGAACTCAAAATTTGTCGTTGCATAGGGCCTTATTGAACAGTTCGTAGGTGTGGAGAGGATTTGCCCCTGTGTGATTCATCTTGCCCCTGAATCAATGGTTTCTTGAACATATCCTTTTCAAAAGGTTTGGAAACAACTTGTCATGGTATAGACTTTGAAATGGTTGCCCCGGTGTTTGAACATCGGAGATTTGCCCCCTGATTATCTGGTCCCTGGGATGGGAGACTTCTGGTCTAGCTGGCCATTGTGCTCTTGAATTTCTTTTGATAACTCGCTAAAGGATGAGTCTCGAGGAGAGCTCAACCTCTGAATTGTTGACTCCTGAATGGATTGATTCAGATTGACTGGTTCTTGAAGTGTTTTGCCCCTGGTTACCCAACTCCTAGGATGGGAAACTCTTGATTTGACTGGTCATTGAATTCTTGAACCGTTGGTGATAAATTGCTCTAGTATGAGCCTTGAGAAAAAGTTCAACCTCCGAGATGCTGACTCTTGAAGAAATTAATCGGCTTATTCTTGAAGTAATTGTCCTTGGCTGGGCTTCTCTTAATCAGTCGAATTCCCTAACTGGCTGCGTTCGTCGGGGTTCCGTTGATGCTGAATTGACTTGCAAACAAACATTATTTATTTAAAAATTGGCAATTTTAATGCAACATTTATGCAAGTTTTGAAATCGCAATTTATTGGTAAGACAGTGATACAATGGAGTTGATTTAAAATAAAAAGTGGATCTAGCCATTTTATGGAATGGCAGATCAAGTGATCAGTACAAATGATTAGCAAAGATCGTTAGGAGTCAGGTTAACACAACCTTGTTGTAGTATGCTCTCGAAATAAGCCCAGCCTCAATTAGGTCTTTTAAGGGTTGTAACGTGGCTTGGTTCACAGTTTATGAAACGAAAGATAAAAGGCTCAAAATTTATTTGTACCCATCCCATCTTCGTGATGTTCTCCAGTCTTATGTTCAGTTAACTCTACACATGCATTTATATCTCAAAACTATTTTGACAATGCGTGATAAGGATCAGGATTTGAAAGTGATGGCAGCCACCTTGCTCTATCCTTGCTTTGCTGGATTTGATGACTTCATTGATTTTCGCCTAAGTCGTCTTTTTCTGTTTTTGACTTAGTGGACTTTTTCTTTGTATTTCTTTTTCCTTACGTCTACTTTTGGTTGGACGGTTGTGAATGCCATTTCATTGGAGGATAGAGAAATACATACTACAAACTTTTGGCTCTTCACGACTTCTTTGGCGTGTGAATGAAAGTACGTTGCTGATCCTTCTTGAATGATGGAACAAATCTCTTGAAGATTGAATGCAAACAGATTAACTGAACCGACTACCCTGCCCCAGGTTTGAAATTAAGGGTTTTTGCATTTTTGAAAAAGAAAACTCCTACTTCTAGGCTCGAAGGGGTTAGCGAGGGATTATCTTCCTTATTTCACCGGTGTTTTGGTAATTTGAAACAATGCCTGTACATCATTGGCAAGGTTTTAATCGAGAGCATACAAATGGAGAATTCAGGCATCTGGCTTTCATCATCCTCCCTCCAATCTTTGCTAAAACAAAAGTTTGATAAACAAAAGATAGAAATATATTTTTGCTTTTTGTAACAATGAAAGAAAACGAGTGAATACAAATGGATTGATTCAAAATATGCATAAACATTTCATTAATCTTGCCAATTCAAAGCAAACAATGCTAATAAGCAAATACAAAATCAACATGCAAAGAAAAAACAACAATGCTGAAACAAACAGGGGATTTCCAGCTTTAGGGAATTAAAAAAAGTCTTGATTCATTGTCTTCAAGAGATGCGCCAAAAAGTCACCCAGGAGAGAGGTTAACATGCACCAACAGACTCCCTTCTGAAAAGGATATGTACTTCTTATCGATCAAATGTTGTACCTTGGCTTGAAAAGCTCTGCAGTCTTCAGTTGAGTGCCCCATTGATCCAGCATGATATCCACATTGCTCATGCGGATTACACCCAGGCGGGTATGGCTCTGGCAATGGCTTGAGAGACTTGGGAACCACCAATGAGCTTTGAATCAAAGGTTGCAGAAGCTGAGTGTATGATAAAGGTACTGGATGAAGAGGAGCATTCCTTCTTTCCAAATTGTTGCGAGGCTTATGCTGACTCTGATGCTGATTCGGATATCCTCGACTTTGGGCTCGCTGACTTTGATGAGAAGAAATACAGGGTTGCTGGTAAGGTACCCTAAACATTGTTGGTTGCCTACAAGGATGATGAGGCATATGGAATAATGATTGCTGAGAAGATGGAGGGTCAAAGGATCTTGCTGATGCACCACAAGAATACTTGACGTCTGCCATGACTGCATTGATTACATCCTCTTCCTCCTCTTGGGAACTATTGAGGGATTCATTCTTACTAGCCTGGTTGCTTGAGGAGCCTTGGATCTTTCCGCTCTTGAGACTAATCTCAATATGTTCTCCCGTTTTTACAAGGTTAGAGAAACTCGTTGAGGCGGTGCCTACCATCTTCTCAAAGTACGGGCTCTGCAGAGTGTCCATGAATAGGTCAACTAACTCCTTCTCTGGTAGCGGTGGTTGAACACGATCAGCAAACTCTCTCCACCTCTGGGCATACTTTTTGAACGGCTCATCACTTTCTTGAGATATGTCCTTCAAGTAAAAACGGCTGGGAGCTTCTTCCAAATTGCAAAGGTATTGCTTCACAAAAGCATTGGCTAAGTCCAACCATGACTGAACATGACTTCTTTCCAAACCCATGTACCAATTCAACGGTGCCCCAATCAAACTGTCTTGAAAGTAGTGAATCATCAACTTATCATCAAAAGCATATGCAGTCATTTTTCGACAGAACATCACCAAATGGTGCTGGTGACAGCTATCCCCTTTGTACTTCAGAAAAGCAGGTGCTTCAAACTTAGGAGGTATAACCAAACCAGGCACTAAACACATGTTTAAAGCATCTAGGTCAAAAGCATTTTGCCCCTCTAGAGCTTTGAGTCTTTCGTTCAACATTCGACATTTCTCATTCATCTCAGCAACATCTGGCCCCTTGGTCCTTCTCACTGGGATTGCCCCTTGGGAAATTGGCTCAGAGAACCCAAAGCTTTGGTACTCAACGGCATCGTGAGGTAAGGAGTTTCCATCTCGAATAATGGTATGCTCTTGAATAACGGATGCCCCAACTGGGGTCCTGGTAGACTGAGGTTGAACAAAACTGTTCCTTTGAGGTGGAGAGACATCACCAGTTACGGCAGCCTGTTGAACATTATCCCCTCTCCTGATCAAAGTTGTCACAACATCCATGAGCTGGTTCATCTGGTCCCTTGTCAAATCAAAGTTTCCCCTTATCGCAGTCTGCTTTTGTCCTTCAGGGTCCATGATCGATCAAGAACTACTTCAAGTCCAAAGTAGGTGTCGGGAAATCAAACTGCGGATTATGGACACAGGACGAAGATAAGCTTACTCTGAGGAAGGAAAAATGATATGCAATGCAAATGCAATGGCATGCAAACGGATGCAATGCAGGGATGCTTAGGAATCACAAACACAAACAGACATGGAAGCCGGAAAAGCTCGAAACTTCCTAAATTGTAGGCTGTAAGAGATTGGTTCTACAGTCTGTACCCATAAGTCCCACTCACAGGATGGTTCCTACGGCGATGGTTTAAGGAAACTCAAGGTCACGGATGTTTATCGTACTAACGCCCCGCCGCAGGCTAGCTGCATTGTGATGATAATAACGATAAGGTCTACCTTGAGTGGAGTTCTCATGCTAGGCGTGAAAGGAGCGAGTTCTCGGAGCCTAACATTACACAACTACCAAAACTGCAACAGGTCCTAGGGGGTCCCAGAATCACAGCCCTTTCGTGAATCAGGTCACGCGACAGGCTAGCTGCGTTGCGACAAAATCTACGAAAAGTATAACTATCTGGGGGAGCTTTCATGTTAGGCGTGCAAGGAGCGAGTCCTTAGAGACTAACACTAATAACATCCAATTCTAAACTTAGGTGTTCCCTCTGCTTTTTCACAGCTCAAATTTACTTGTAAAGCGACCCCGAGATCCCACAAATAAAATAATGAGCAATAAATGGAAAGCGGTAAAAGAACAGGTAACCAAACATAAATAATAAACATAGAGAAGACAAGACAAGATCAAACAAATAAACACATAAAGCTAAGTTAGGCTCGACTCTCTCTAGCATGGAGCTTTCCCCAGCAGAGTCGCCAACTATCGTACCTCAAAAAATACGATCCTAAAACAAACAACAGAGCCGCCACCTAATTCTATTTATTCTACGAGAGAAAAGGGAGATATAGATACAACCTAAAGGAAGGATAAGAAATGGTTTACGAAACCAAATTCTAAGTTCGGGAGTCGGTTACGCAAGGGGAAGGTATTAGCACCCCTCACGTCCGTTGTACTCAACGGGAACCTCTTAGCTAACTATGCGATTAAATGTTTGATCTTAAGTTTTTGTCTTCTAATGATTGTTAATATGTTTGTTTAAAGTTTTAAATTATTATTATTAAGACGGAAAAAAATTAAATGTTTTTAAACAGAGAAATAGTTAAATTTTTTATTAGGGTGCTCGCGAAGGATAAAAATCCCCGTGCCTACGTATTCCCTTGTGCAATGGGAAAGTCAGAGCTCCGTAGTTCATGCGACTACGACTTGCAATTTTTTAATTGAACGATTGTTTGAAATGCATTCTACTGTTAAGCATTGGCTTATACTCGCGGTGGAGGCTGATGCGCTAGCTTGTTCGAGAGATAGAATGATTTAAATAATGTTCGTTTGAGAAAATGTGTTTGACTTTGTTAAGATGTTTTAAACGAAAGGGCGAATGAACACATCGCGTGGGGCTAGCCCATGTTGCGGTCCAATCCAGAACGTGCGGAATGCTAGACTCCGGAGTTCTGTCTTTCGATAATTAATTATAAAAATGATTTAAATTTGTTGGTATACGAATGATGATTGAACCATCGCGTGGGGCTAGCCCATTTGCGGTTCAATCCAGAACGTGCGGAATGCTAGACTCCGGAGTTCTGTTTTCGTACGATTAAATTACGCGATTATGATTTGAATATTTTGATATAAGAATGATGATCGAACCATCGCGTGAGGCTAGCCCAGTTGCGGTCCAATCCAGAACGTGCGGAATGCTAGACTCCGGAGCTCTGTTTTCGTAAGATTAAATTAAAGATTTGAATATTTTGATATACGAATGATGATTGAACCCTCGCGTGGGGCTAGCCCATTTGCGGTTCAATCCAGAACGTGCGGAATGCTAGACTCCGGAGTTCCTTTTTCGTAATTATTTTGATAAATAATTTGAATAATTGTTTTTAGACATTTTAGAACCGATGTGATTAATAACGAAGGATTGAACGAACAAAACGCGTGGGGCTAGCCCAGTTGCCGTTCGTTCTAGAACGTGCGGAGTGCTAGACTCCGGAGCTCTATTCCTTGTTAAATTAATTAGTTTGAAAGTTTGATGAATATCGCATTTTTGCAAGAGATTTATGATCAGTGAGGTACAAGTAATCAGACGAACGCAAGCACGACATCAAGACTATAGTGAAACGCAAAAGAAGATAATAACGAGTTTTAGCGGTACCTAACGGAGAAAGTCCGCTGCCTCTTCAATACACGCACAAAGGAATCTCAAAAAAACATCAAGGAGAAACATCGCACGTTCAAACCAGTAATGCTCAGACACTAAATACCCAGCTATACTCAAAACTCGACTAAATTAAACATAAGACTCAATGAAAAGGTTAGTTACATCTAGACAGAAATTTAGTGATAATAATGATAAATACACTACAAACTCTACTTCAAATCTCTACAAGAAAGTTAATTTATATATATATAAAAAAAATTAATAGAACTAACCATAATGAATTAACCAACAATTTAATAATTAACAAAAACAAATAATAAAACAATAAGTAAAAAAGAAATTATGGAAAAATAGAAGGGGTGCATCGTGGCTTTGGTAGGCGTTAAGCAATCTGAGTGGGCTTGAGATGGCTTTAGAGCCCACAACCAAATAACAATACTAAAAAAAACAAAACACACAATGGATATATGGAAAAACCTTTATTAAATTTGTTTTAAAAAACAGAAGTAAATAAATAATATAAAAAGGTAATAGCTTTTCGATTAAAAATATAGTGCCTTATTAAAAGAAAATCAAGGGTTTTTTTTTTGAAAACTCAGACAAGGTTTCCACCATTCTCAAAGAAAACGCAGATCCGTTCAAGGCCAAAGTCACTTCAAAGCAACCTTCAGACGAAATCGCTCAAAAATCGTATGACAATCACAGACTTGCTCAGGGTCAAAGACTTTACCATCAACGAAATCTTTCGACCGCGTTGTTCAATCTCGTGATTAGGTTTGACTTGGTGAGTTGATGGAAATCGAAAGATTCGTCGCGGTGGTGGAGAGGATTTTGTCGTTGAGCGGCCGGCGGAAAGGGTTTAGGGTTTCTCAGATTGTTTGTGTGGCTTTCGAGCGATAGAGATGTGAGTGAGTTTGGTGTTCGGTTATGGGTTTGAGGCGATTTGCGGAAGTGAAGGTATTTGATTTGTTTGATTTCTCTGAGTTTTTGGTTTTCGCGGTTTCGTTGGTGTTTTGTTGGTTTGAATCGATTGAAAGGTTCTGAGTTTGGTTGTGTTATATGTTTGGGTGAAGTCGAAAGAGAGAAGCGATGGGCCTTGGTGTTGAAAAGGTTTGCGGTTCCGATTGGAACGGTGATGGTTCTCAGATTTCGGTGTGGTTGTTTTAAGGGAAAAGAAGATGGTTGGAGGTTGTTGTGGGAGCTGCTGTGTTTGTATTCTTTGACAGTTAATGGTGATGGTCTGCTGTTATGTTTTTTGAAAGTTTGAGGGTTTTTCTGATGAAGGAAGCAACAGGTTTTGTTGAAGGAGTAGGCGGCGGGTTCAGGATGGTTAGCGGTGGAAAGGATGGTTAGCGGTGAAGGTTATACGGTGACGGGTTTATATCTGGCTGCTGGTTTTTTCTGATGGTTGAGCTGAGGTTTCGAGGGATTTGTGTTATGTTCCTCCATTCAGATCCATGGTAAGTGTTTTCGTCTGTTGTTGGTTTTTCGGTTCTGAAAACTGGGTGAGTTTGTTCAGTTTGATGAAGGTTCAGATTGATAGAAATCCATGTTTGAGGTTATTGTTGATCTTTTTGGATCTGGTTTTTTCAGGGTTTTTTACGATTACAGTGGTGTTGTGGTGAGGAAAAGGAAGAGGTCTTTGGGAGATGGCCCTTGAAGAAGTTTTTTTTTGCTTTTTGATTCTCCTGTTATATCCTTTTTCTTGGTGAAGTGGGGGGCAGGTTTTTTAATTAAATCCAAAATCCAGAAAACCTGTCCTTGGAGCCGTTGGTCCTGATGTCTGGCTCTATGTCTTTCTTTATTGTTTTTTTTTGTTTGTCTGTCAGATTGCTTAAAAAAAATGCAGGATTTATTATGTTATTTTTATGAAAATTTTCTGCAAAGTGTGGCACAGGGTTTTAGTATGAAGATCAAAGTTTGTGTGGTTGTTTTGTGTCCTTTTATATTGACTTGTTTTTTTTCATTGTTTGGTGCAGGTTTGGATTCTCACATTTTAGTGGGAAAAAACTGATGGAGTGTTGGAGGGTTTATGTGAAACAAGTCTTGAAATCTGGTTATATATGAACTAAATGTTGTCAAAACAAACTGAACATTAGATTCAAAAATAAAACATTAAACTTGGTGAAAACTAAATAATAAATTAAAATAAATAAAAACTTAATTAATAAAAGTTATAAATAAAATTTAAATTCAAATTGATTAATAAAGTTACAAACTAAATTTAAAAGTTAACCTTTAAACTAAAATTAAATTTTAAAAGAAAAATTACTAATTAATAAAAGAAAATTCTAAATTTAAAACAATTTCTAAATCTACCCCTCAAAGTTCTAAACTTATCTAATAAAATTTAAACAAATTCTAACATGAATTATTTACCTAGAATAAAATAAATAAAAAGAAAAATGATTATAAATGAGACGGAACAAATGAATTCTAAAATTGACTCAAATTCTAATGCATAGATTAAAATGATTAAAAAAAGACAAGCCTTCTAATTCAAAAAATCGAAACAAAAAAATTTAAAAATAAAAACAAGACATGAAATGATAAAGAGTATGGTTAAAGAAATGTTTTAACTTTAAAATGCAAAATGATTAATTAATGATATTGCGACAAAATGCGCTGAAAAATGCAAAGATAAATGATTTATGATACGTTTAACCTAAATAACAGAAATGCTTGAATTCTCAAACACCGACAGAATGCGTCAGAAAAAATGAACGAAAAATTGAAAATGTTCGGTCAAAATTTAGGGTGTGACACATTCCTTATGGACGAGTAATTTTTGAATTAGTTGTTCAGTAGGGGATTAGAATAAGTTCTTAGGCCAGTTCATCCAAGATTTGGATAGATAAACTTGAAGTTATCTATGAAAGTTTCTGATGTTAGGATTTTACTTAGTTATGCTTTGTATCCATGTTGAAATCAATGAATAAAGCTTCTTATTATCATTTGTTTGTCAGTTTATGTTGTTGTTAGATCTAACTAATTGAATATACAACATGTGCTGCTTAAAAGAATTTTCTTAAAGAAATAGGAGAAAAGAACTTCTTGAATGCACGTTATTCATTAATTTGAAAGGAACAATTACAAGAAATATTATACTATCTACTTTGTTGGATATGCCCTATGGAACTCCCTAGGATCATCTGACATATCAAGATTATCTAAGAAATATTTCCATTCTTCTCTATTAAACTTTAAAGCCTCATTCTTCATCCGTTGTCTGCGTCTAAACCCAGAAGATCTCTTTCTTCTATATGTCTTCACAAAGTTTGTTGAAGAGGAAAGTACTTTATAAGCTATCTGCTTGTCTGCAGATCCTTCAGATGATGTTTTACCTTTGTTTGACTGAGTTGTTGCATTCAATAGTGTTGCCTTTCTGAAATCTCTCTTTGGATCCCATATTTGCTTTTTTGTATACATCTTGGTGTTCTAGGGATTAAGTGATAAAGAAACAAGGCTTACATAGTCTTTTTTATAAATGTGTTGTTACATGATTTTGAGTTTAATATTATTTAAGTATTGGTCATATCTTATCAATACTTTAATGATAACTCTTGAATATTGCATCTAACATTATGGCCTATTTAAAGATTCTTTTAATTAGCATGAGTATATGTTTAATCAGTTTTTTAACTGTTTGTTCATGTCAGTTTATTTAATTAATGTTTGATTCAAAATTTCTTAAGAGTTAAAGACTGGAATAAACATGCATGTAAATATAAACTCAGTTTAAGCTAAAATAAACTTCTATTTATCAAGAAAAACAAATATTACATTATAATTTATATAAAGATGACCTTATCCTAGACTAAATATGTAGCCATGACATCTCTGTAGAAACATCTTCCATTGTTGTTCTAATCTACGTCCTCATCTTCTGAGTCAACATGTTATTCCTCTTCCTCTGGGATAGAGTGGTCAAACTTTTTGACTCTCTTCTTGTTCTTCTTCATGTTCTTCTTCTTCTTCTTCTTCTTCTTAATCAGTATCCTCTAAGGCCATAATGCAGGGTGTGTATAATCTTATTCTTCTTCAGATGATGGTTCAGACTCTGTAGTTGATTCCACGTATGAAGAGTGAGATGACAGAGGGATGGACTCAGTGCTTAAAGATTTAGTTGTTGCTTGTAACTGAAGGGACTACTTCTCAGTATTTGTAGATCTCTTAGTTTTCTATGATATTTCAGAGGAATTACGACTCTCAAATGAGGATTCCATTTCCTTGAGAATTTGTTGATGAAAGTAGATTATGAGGGTGGCTTTTTATAATGGGTTTCGTGGATACTAAGAGACGGTTATTAATCTTGCTTGATTCTTGGAAGTGTAACTACCACTAAGGTTTGAATGTGTGCATTATAGAAACAATAATTACTCTTGTTGCTTGATTCGTCTTCCTCACTGGAAACTGATTAAGTAATGATGTTTTGTATTTCATTAATTGAGTATTTTTTCCTTTTTGTTTTTTTTTGGTTCTTTTTTATGTGACAAAAAGTGGAGAAAATAATAATTATTTAAAGTGGAAATTGAACCCATTGAATACCCAATTAAGTTGTATATTCTGGTAATTTATTTTCTTGTATTTTTTGTGATTGCATTCCCGGGCACATAATTTTAACCTTCTTATACATAAGTCTAAGTATGAGCTTACAAACTTATAACTTAACTTATCAGACCCAAAAAGGAGCTTACAAACCTCAGATTCAAGTGTTGCTAAAAAGGTTTAAATGGGCGACATATTTAACTCTAATGTACATAGTAATAAGTATAAGCTTTCAACCCTCCATCTTATTCAATGAGACTCAGAAAGAGCTTAAAAACTTATGTCGTTCCCAAAGGAAGTTAAAATGAATTCATTTAAGTTTTCTTAAATATGGAACTAAGGTGGAGCTTACAAACCTCAACCTTGGAACTATTTGACTCAGGGGGAGCTTACAAACCTCAGACTCTGATGTTAATAAGAGAACTAATTTATTTTTTCTTAAAAAGTCATTTTTAATGATGAGGTAGACAACTCAACTGTGAACTATTAAACTCAGGGGGAGCTTACAAAACTCATACTCTGTTGTTGCAAAGAAAATAAAATGCCCAACATTGCCTTATTTAAATACTTGTGTTTGTCATCACTAAAAAAAGGGAGATTGTTGGAACAAGATTTACTCTTGACTTAATTCTCTTTAGTTTTAGTGATAACAATATTGAAATAAACAATGGTTTATTTGATGTGTGTTTTATTTATTGCAGGTTCTACATCACTCTACATAAATAAATAGAATTTGTTCTACATGAACACACTTGAGATTTGCTTCATGTCTAGCTTTTGGTAGTAGAATATAAATAACAATTACTATTGTGATTGAACGTAGACTTTGAACTGAAGGCCTCAACATTCAGATGAGTGATTACACTTGGTTATTGTATATTAGCTTCTGGTACCATTTAGAGTTGATGATAAAGTCGTGGTTTCTTGTACTAATGTAAAACTGGTTGTATTATCTTATCAACATGTCAACTAGAGTCTACTTGGTACAAGACTTAAGAAAAGCTAAATAGTTCTACGAATGACTTCTCGCAACCACTCTATTAGTATAGATTTTCTTGAAGACTCAAAGGTTAAAATGTTTATCCACTGTATTCATAATTTGTTGAGTATCCATCTTCAACGGCTATTGTGCTATTGAGGAAAGCAAAGTCACTTGATCAAGTTATCTTCACAACGGCTAGTTTCTGCAGATTGCTATAAATATGTTGAAGATTCAAAGCTTGGATTTTCAATAAGGTTTATAGACGTGAAGGAGTATCAAGATCAAGCAATTATCAACTCATTGTAATATGCAAAAATTTTGTAGGTAGTTGTAATTATAAAAGCCTTAAGATTTCTTACTATAGAATATCTTAGAAATCTTAAGTGTTTTAGGTCTTTGTTATGATGATTTACAGTACCTCGGATACATATATCATTTTCTCTATTCTGATGAACCTTTAGTAGTTTAGATAAGATTTTTGCTAAGTGCTTGAGCAGAAGTCTTGAGCCAAGATGCTTAAGCCAAATAAATCTCATTGCTTGAGTGCTTGAGTTGTGAAAGTCTTATTCAGCTATTCTAATTGAGCAAGAAGTCTCAGGTGTGAACATAAGCAGGTTAATATATCTCTTTTAACCGTTGTTGTATGTGTTTTCCGTAGTAGTATATGTTTTCTAGAATTTTAGTTGGGGAAACAAGACTCGAGTCAGCAAATGGCTTGAGTCGAATCATGAGCATGAATTGAAAAAAAAGTTTTGCCACGTAATATGTGACTTGAGTCACATATTCTTTTGGCTCAAATCATGTCTGGTTTGATTCAAGTCAGAAAAGTGATTGACTTGAATCATGGGCTAGTCATGGACAAATCTCGAGTTGAATCAAATTCGTGAAATCTGAGTTTTATTATATTATTTCAATTCATTACTTTACTTGATTCAAATCATTTTCTTCACTTTTGAGTCGAATCAAATGACCAATTTTACTCATTTTTAGAGCTTTTCTCAAGGACATATAAATTAACTTTTCTCTCTCTAGCTCATAACTTGCAAAATTTTGTGCATAACTTGCCAAAAGAATTTTGCATAATGTAAACACCCCAAATTTGCCCTCACCCATCCACACCATGGCTTGTGATGTTTTCATATGCATAAGTTCAATCATAGCATCTCATACCACATTTTTTATTCACTGCATTGTTCCCAAGTCATCTGCATCTAGGGTTTGTGATCTGAGCAATCCAAGAGCCACTTGAGCCACTCCAAAGGTCATCAATCACTTCAAAGGGGTCCATGTGTGTTCAAGCATCATATTATATCCTCTCAAAGTCAAGAATGTCAAAAAATCACAAGAACTGAGAATGGCATGGAAGCAGAGCCAGGTTTGACTACACAGATGACCTAGAATTAGGGTTTTGGTTTCAGAGGCCATAACTCCAAATTTTTTGGTCATTCTTGTTTCTATTGGTCACTATATGGTATAGGGATCATGCATATCAATTTTCATGAAGAAATTCCATGGGGAAGTCATCTGATCAAGAGTTGACTTTTTGAGCAAGTCAGTGCAAAATCAGGGCATCTGAGGCCCCCAATGACCCAACCAAAGGGTGTTCTTCATCATTTTGATTGTGTATGATCTTTATTTGATCATAGAAGATGTTAGAAGTTCACAAAATTGAAGAATTTCAAGTCATTTGCAAAGTTGACTTTTTGGGAAAGTTGACTTATAATGAAAATTGCCATTTTGGGAAACTTTTTCAACCCTTGCTTTTTGATTCAAAAATGCTTCAAATGAAAAAACTTTGGTCATGAAAGTTGTAGAATGGATCATTCCCTTTTCAAAAAGTACAAGAACTTGACCTAATTCATTTTGGATCAAAAGTTATGGCTTGTCAAAGTTGGGAAAAATCACATAATTTCAAGTTTTCTACCAAAGAGGCAAAGTTGCAAAATCACTTGCCAAGGCAAATTGTGCTATCAAATGGACTTCTAATCTTCATACAAACATGAACCAAGACCTAAAAGTCAGTTTGCATCAAAGGATCACTCATTTTCATGATTTATGGAGCAAGAAATTTCAAAAGAGGCAAAGATGAAGCAAGTTGCAAAAGCTCACTCAAACCCTAATCCACTTGCTTGCTGACTTCACAAATGATTCTAAGGCTCTCCACACTTCTTGCTGCGCAGGACACCCCATTTTTCCTTGTCTATCTATGAGCCCATACCTCTCTTACACAAAGTTTGACATTTTGGCCAAAGACCCATACAATTCACAATAGGCCAGCACCCACTCTCTGACCTATCACACTTGTTTATACAAATCAAAAGCAAGCAAAAGCACATAACATTTCATGCTGAAACACACTCCAAGCCCTAATTCCAAGTTTAGGCTCCATTTGCAAAACTCTTCGAAACTCATCACACAAGCTGAAAACACACAAACAAACTTCACAAACAATCTCAACATGCCTCACTGATCACAAACCACCCATCACCATAGCCTGAAACTCACTGAAACCAAAATACGATTTCTGCCCCTCAGTGAACAGAACTTCAGCAATCTTTCAAACCAGCCATTTTAAACTCCAAACAAGTGTTGCAAGCTTCTCAGGAGGTCCATTAGAGGTGTTTTGGATCAAAGGGCCAGCCAGAAAGTTCCAGAAATCAAAGCTTCGATTCAGGTAGCCATGGAAATTCATTTTTCCAGAACTCTCTTTTCTTGTTTCTAAAATGATCTACATATTCCCCTGAGTCCATTGAACCTTTTATTTTTGAAAATGATTGAGTTTTGAGGTTGTATGCTTGATCTGAAAGTTTGCCCGTAAAATTGTTCTTGCTTGTTTCCTCTGATTCATTGAAAATAAATGTTATTTGAGTTAGGGTTTATGCTTAGGGATGTTCATAGATTGATTCTGGAGAGTTTGGTGAGGATTTGATGCGTATTCAGAGAGATAGAAGTTTTGGCCTGCCGGAGAAGATGACCGGAACACTGTTCCGGTCATCTGAAAGTGATTAGGCCATTTAATTAGGGTTTAATCATAATTAGGAGATTTTGAATGCTGGCCGTCCATATGTGCGCCAAGTCCAGTCCCGCGCGTCCTATTTTGAACCTCAGCCCTTGATTCTGTTGACTTTCTCATTTTTCAGTTTAAATTCATTTTTTTATTTAATTTCATTTGTTTTCTACAATTTATTAAAAATAGCAAAACATTTTTAAAAATTCTGAAATTTTTCGTCAAAGGTTCAATTAATTTTCAGAAACCAAAAACATTTTTATTTTTATTTTTTGCATTAAAAATTATTTTTAAATCATTTAAAAGTATATTTTTAATTAGTTAATGAGAATTAATTAATTAAAAATACTTTTAGGTATTTAAAAATCACAAAAAAATTCATGAAACATTTAAAATCATTTAGAAACATTGTCCAACTCTCAAACCAAATTTCTTTTTTGATCTTGATGTCTTTTGACAATTTTCAATGGAATTAATTTCATTTCAAGGCATTATTTTGATCCAATCTTCAAAAATTCATTTCTGCCTAGCCTTTAAGAGTTGGACAATGATTCTTTTTTCATTGCATCTTGTTTAGCATGTAGTTTGTTGGATTAAATTGGCATGAATTGATCTTGCATTTCCTATTTGTTTGACATTTTTCTTGATAAGGTACCTTAAAACCCTAGCAATCTTAAGAAATTCATAACCCTCATTAGGTTAAGAGTTAAAACCCCTCCTTTAGGCAGTGAATTTGTATAGGTTTAGGGTTCCTTTGAATGCATTTTCAATTTTTAATCATGATGTTTGCTTCTGGTTTTGATTTTTGTTTTGTGCATTGATCATAAACCCTAATTTGGGCTTTCATTTGCATCCATCTTCCATTTGTTTGCATACCATGACTTGCCATGACATTTTGTGCATCCATTTGATCCATGAAACATCTTAGGACACATTAGAATAATGTGTGATCATTGCATCTTTCATTTTCCATGTTGTATGTCATTTGCATTTCATAACTTTTCATGTACTTTCATGTTTCTAAGCATGCTTCTCTTGCATCCATATGTTTGTATGATCATCCTCATGCCTTGTTTCATGTTTGCATCATCTATTAGCATCATTAACATCATACTTATGCTTCTGGTTTTGGTTTGCATCATCACATTTCATCTCATTTGCATTGCATTTCATTTCTTTACTAACTTTTCAGGTGGTAAGTTACTTTGAGAAGGGAATTTGCCTTCACATCTCACAATCTCTTTTCATCTCTCTTATGCATCATTGCTGCATTTTTGTATGTGTTTGGATTGAGCTTTCTCATTCTTGTTCATCTTACCTTCTCTCTTCAAGCAACTTGTCTTCTTAAGTGAAGCAAGTTGTTTTGCTTCTCTTTGTTTCATTCTCCTTTCATCTGCTTCTCTCCTTGGTGGTTCCTTGAAGATTCTTCTTGTAAACCTCACAAACCCTAGGAATGACTAAGCATGATAATAATTAGGGCTTGTTTAGTCCCCCATTTAGCTTTTACCTTTGTGTCTCTTTGAGTCTTCTCTTCTTATCTCATAATCAGGGATTAAACCCTAAAGGCTTTAAGGCTTTGTGATTAAGCTTATGCCTGCATCCTTCTATTAGGATGGAGTGTATAACTTTAATCCTAAGTGTTGAACCCTTAATGTGTTTAACTCCTTTAATCAATCCATCTAATAATCAGCAAGACATCAAGCTTGTAACTTGGGCCTTGCATTAGGGTTCTAATTCTTCCTTAATTGGTTAAGAAGGACTAACCCTAGTGTTAATGGACAAGTCCCCCTCAAGTTGTCTTACAAACCATAAAACTCACTTCTTCATCCTATCATTAACTAAAATCCATCTAATAAAGGATTTGTTTTGTCATGAGTTTAATCCCTAATCATGGATTAAGTTAAGGAGCTTTCCTCAGCTTAAACATTCTCATCTATTATCCTTCTATTAGGATGGTGTAATGAGTCTGTTTAATCCCTGATTATGGCTTAATCTCATTACTTAACACTAAACAAAAACAACAAAAACATCTAAATAATCACAAGTAGGTTAATGATCTTAATCCTACACCATGGTGATTAAGTGTGAGATGCTGACTTCACACTTAAGGTATTCTCATTACCCCTAATCAGAGGGAAGATGTGATGAGTTTACTAAATCCATTGGTTTAGGCTTAGGCTCATTAATTTATGACAAATCTCCAAAAGCAATAAAAGACTGAAAACACAAAAACAAACAATAATCGTCTCCTCCGGGATTCTTTTCTCATCATACTCACTCATAAACGAGAACTTGCTTCTTCCGTCTAATGCAAGACAGTTTGCACCTGAGCCAGACAGGTCATGCACTTGAGCATAGACAAGTAAGCAGTTCAATAGTCAATTCATCTTTCAGTCTCTCTGGGTCGAACTACGGTGTTCTGACTTCCTCATTGCACGAGAGGATACGTAGGCATAACTTAATAGTTATCGAACAAAAGTCTCTGTATATTCCCCCTCTTTCAAGCCTTTTCCTTTAAGCCTCATGTTCTTGAGCATTTCACTCCTGTTCTTACACTGACACTCCTCTTATACACTTCACACTTCTTTTACACTGACACTTGCATTCTTTTCCAGCTTTGATACACAGATAGCACTGACACTACCCCTTTAAAACACAAATCTTTTAAGCGTGGATCCCGTCGAGTACAACGGACAATCTGGGTGCTAATACCTTCCCAGGTTGTAACCAACCCCCTTTCTTAGTCTCTCTGGTTCGCAACCGTCTTATCCATGTCTTTCTTAGGTTTATGCAGCATTACCTTTCCTCCGGGATAAAAATGCCTAGCTGGCGACTCTTTCCTTCTCTTGAGTTCACTCCTGTGTGTTCTCATTTCTCCTTTCGCCGACCGTTCGCGTCTGTACCCCTTCTGACCAGGTGTCATTTTGGTGGGAGCGACAGCTTGGCGACTCTGCTGGGGACCCCTTATACTGTAACCAGAGCTTCTGGTTCTTTTTGTGGGTTCCCCCTAGCGCTTGTTTGATTTGTGTTTACTGGGGTATTATGTGCTATTTGTGTTTGTATATTTGCTTGATTTATTGCTTTATGTACAGTTATTTATTGCTTTCTTTACAGCTTTATATACATCATACTGTCATACTGTTATCTGGCTGGATCTGTTTTCTGTCTTGGTGGGTGGGGTTCTATTGAGAGTTTAAGGTCCTATACCTGGGACCTGAGTGACACCTAGGCTAGAGTGGTTCATGTTCTTTCCCATTCCATTTCGGTCTGGTGCAGGAATATGAAACACGGTTCATATATGGGTTTCTTCTTGAGAACTCTGTGCTACAGATCGCCTGTAGTGCTAGGGCTATCTGGGAAGCCTGCTAAGTCTGGATGACCTTTATTATGACCTTCAGAAACTGAGGTGAATTAGAGGAGGATCTTTTATGGTTATTGTAAACATTGTACCTCCGGGTTAGAAGTGTTTACACTTCTCATAACTGATCCAGGTCTGAGGATCCTTGTTTTAGAACACCACCTGTGAGGGGGTTGGGTTGTTTACAGGTTTGCAGGTACCCTTGACCATAGCATACCCTGATACTTTGTTTTGAATAAGAATACTCCACTTTGGACAGTTCTTGTGATTAACCCTGGACATGTGACTCTTTATTTGAGTCCCCCACCTTGGTTACTGGATTTCTGAACCTCCATCTGGACTTCTTGAACATACTTGGACTTTATATCAAGACAGATAATCAGATTCGGCTTGATCACAAACCCTTGCATATCATTTGCATAAATCATCATTGCATCATTTAACATTTGCTTATTTGTTTTTCAGGGTATCCATATTGCATTTGGCTTGGTTTTGACCCCTTCATCTGCATAGGCCCTTGTTCATCAGTATCTGCTTCAGCTATCTTCATCAGCTACCTGCTTCAGTCACATGCACCCCCAGTATCAGCCTATCAGTGGCTCAGCTCCAGTGTTAGTCTCCATCATCAGCATCTGTATCAGCTCTTCATCAGCAAACATGGCACCCAAGAAGAGCAACATCTCATATCATTTCTTTGAGCCTGAGCTGACTGGCATCAGGAAGGTCCAGGCCCTTATCACTCCAGACCATATACCACTATTCAGAGAACATTATGGAGGCATCCTTGATGTGGCTATGGATTTGGACCCTTCTCAGAGGAGCTTGATTCACACTTGCCTACAATTCTATGATCCTCCTTTGAGATGCTTCACCTTTCAGAATTTTCAGTTGGGACCTCTGTTGGAGGAGTATTCATCACTGATTGGTGTACCTGTCAGGGGTGGTGTCCCCTTCAACCCTGAGATGGCTTTTCCCAGTAATGAAGAAGTGGCAAAGGCACTGTATCTAGAACCCATTCTGGTTGAGCAGAACATGACAACAAAGGCTGGGATCTCTGGCCTGCACTTGGATTTCTTGACTTTTCAGGCTATCATGAAGGCCTCCTTGGGAGAATGGAAGGCAGTCTGTGCATTGTTAGCCCTCAGCATATATGGGGTCATATTATTTGCAGATGAGCCTAAGTTTATTAGCAAGAATTCCATTCACCTTTTCATTCTGAGGAACCCAGTGCCCACCTTACTGGGAGATTTCTACTACTCTATTCATCAAAGGAATGAAAAGAAAAGAGGAAGATTGGTGAGATGTTGTGCTCCCCTGTTCCATACCTGGCTGCTCAAACACTTGCCCAAGACTGATGCATTCTTGAATCCTCACCAACAGAAGAATTGGGCTAGGAGACTTGTTGCTTTGACCTCAGATGACATCAGGTGGTGCACCCAGAGCACCAAGGGCAGGGACATCATTACTAGTTGTGGGCAGTTCCCCAATGTACCTCTGATAGGAGTGAAGGGTTGCATCAACTACAACCCTCTGCTATTCAAAAGACAATTGGGCTATGCATTGGTCCACCCTCCTAGAGTACAGGACTTGGCTGAAACCCTTTATTGTGAGATTAGGCCTAATCTAGTTGTTGTCATGCAAGCATCCTGGGCTTGGGACAATGTCCAGACCAAAGGGATGGCCATTCTTGGGAGATGCAATAATGTGGCCTCAGCTCAGTATTATGAGTGGTCTCATGCCAGGGCTCAAATTTCTGGGATGCCCTTCACCATTGAGGATGCACCTGGACCATCCACAACACCTCCTCCAGCCACTGTCAGCCTAGAGGAATTTGAGAAATTGAAAGAGAGAAATGAGAATCTGACTCAGGCTCTGCAAAAAACCCTCTGGGAGAGGAGTGATGGTCGTCTAGACATTGAAATGTTGGAAAAGCTTAAGGTGGAGCATCTAGCCAGGATTGAGAAGTCAGAGGACTACATCAAGAAGTCAAGGGGAGGAGAGCAAATTTTGAAGAATGCCTGTAAAGAGGCCCAGTTTCAGAAGGCTAGGACTGACCTCTACCTGAAAGAGAGCCAAGCTAGGTGGGTCAGGATCACTGAAGCTCGCACTCAAGAGGATAAGAGAACCCAGGACAAGATTGAGCAGTTGGAGGCTAATGCAAAGGAGCAACAGGAAGCCCTGCTAGCAGCCCAGAAGGAGATCTCAGAATTGGAGCTTAGGGCTGGTGTGAAGAGGTCAAAGAACCAGAACAGGCACAAGAAGCTAAACACTGCTATTGCCACCAGGAATCTTCTCATCAGGAACCTCACAGAGCATCCAGCTGATCCCGTAACTGAAGCACTTCTGAAGGAGGTCAAGGAGGATGAGTTTGGTCTTGGTGTCTGACTTTTGCTTGTCGTTGCTTTCATTTCATGTACTTTTCCTTTTTTATGTTGTATTTTGACCCCTCCGGGGCATGTATTGTAAAAAAAAACTATGTATGGTTCACCTTTTGTAATATATTCATTAGTTTGTTTGAGTTTCTTTCTCCCGAGCAACATCAGAGCATCTTCTTCAGGGGTCTGGAAAGGTCAAAACCAAATGCCAAGCCGGATACCTTGGAAACAAATAAGCATACTGCATTGCATACTAACTTTTGTTTTGTTTTGTAGGTTTTTGTTTTGTTTGTTACTAACTCTGTTGTGATTCAGGAACTATTGCTCGCCATCGGGTGTTCCCGCTCAACCGTCCGCACAGATATCCCACTCGCAACAACCTTCCAGGTATACAAATGGACCAAGTACAGCAGGACCTTACAGAGGTCAGGACTCAAATGGCCAATGAGAGGTTAGAAATAAGAAACCAGATGACCCAGTTCATGGAGGTGATGAATGGCTTGGCTCAGAGCCAAGAAAGATTAAGGGCATTGGTAGAGAGGCAGACCCAAGAAGAACCCCATCTAGGGACTGGGGGAACGAGCAACAATGAGAGGGTTCAACCTCATGTCAATCCACCTGTGTATGGGCCTCATCTTCATCCAGAGATCAACATCCCTGCTAATGTACAAGGGAATGCTACTGCGGGCAGAGTATTACAAGAAGACCCCCAAGGGGATCAATTCAACGTGATGGGAGCTGGGGATGAAGCCTATGACAGAAGGCTAGATGAAATTGCTGAGAAATTGAGATCTCTGGAGTCTCAAAATTCTTTGGGCTTTGATGTCATGGACATGGGTTTAGTGGACGGGGTCAGGATTCCCCACAAGTTTAAACCCCCGTGCTTCGAGAAGTACAACGGAACTTCCTGTCCACGAACCCACTTGCAATCCTTTCTGGGGAGGCTGAAGGCATACACCATGGATGAAAAACTGTGGATGTTTTATTTCGAAGACAGTTTAACAGGAGCTTTAAGGGAATGGTACTCTCATTTGACTAGAGCAACCATCAGATGCTGGAAGGACCTAGCTGAGGCCTTCATCAGACAGTACCAGTACAACTTGGACATGGCTCCTAACAGGACCCTCATGATGGGAATGTCTCAATCATCCAGAGAAAGCCTCCGGGAATACGCCCAGAGGTGGAGACAGCTTGCTGCTGCTGTCCAGCCACCCATGTCGGAAAGGGAAATGGCCGACATGTTCATGAATACCCTTCAAGGGACATATATTGACAGGCTAGCTGCCTTTTCTTCCACCAGCTTCGCTGACGTAGTCATAGCTGGAGAAAGGATTGAA
Source organism: Lathyrus aphaca (assembly GCA_963966055.1). Lineage (NCBI taxonomy): Eukaryota > Viridiplantae > Streptophyta > Magnoliopsida > Fabales > Fabaceae > Lathyrus > Lathyrus aphaca. The sequence goes on from OZ014521.1 coordinate 492,263,296, forward strand.
AGCCTATTAAAGATGGGCAAAATTTCTGACAATGGTGCGAGCTCGTCCAGCAACACCAGAAAGCCTTTTGTAGGTCCAAAAAGAACCGGTGAGACTAATGCTATTCAGGCCAACAGGGGCAGACCACAATATGTTCATCGGTCGGTGGCAGCTGTCACTATTCCAGCTCCAATCCCTCAGCAACCAGCATATCAACCACAACAACAACCCCATTACCAGCAACAAGTTCAGTATCCACCTCAGAGAAACTACAACAATAGCAACAACAACAATCAACAAAGACCTTTTCAGCAGAGACCATCTCAGGCCAACAGGGTGATTGATCCAATCCCTATGCCTTATGCCGCTTTATTGCCACAACTCCTGAAGCTCAACTTGGTTGAGTTAAGGACGTTGGCGCCACCAGATCCTTCCAGTCTGCCAAGAAATTATGACGCCAGCGCCAGATGTGCTTTTCACTCCAACGCACCTGGCCACAGTACAGAGAAATGCAGGACTTTACAAATGAAGGTACGAGACTTGGTAGATTCTAAAGCTCTAAACTTTGCACCCCCGCCAAATGTTAACAAGAATCCCATGCCCAACCACGGAGGACCAAGAATCAATGCTATTGAGGAAGATAAGCCGTCTTTCTTAATAACCAGTGTTGGGCAGATTCAGACACCTCTGGTAGAAATTAAAGCCCAGCTCTTAGAATGCCAGATGTTCCCCGGGTGTGAGCTCGGTTGTGGTTATTGCAACATTTCGGTAAACGGGTGTGATAACTTGAGAAGCGGCATAGATGGTCTTATCCAGAGTGGCCTACTTCAAATCACAACATCAACACCTTCAAATCCAACAAACTTTTTGACAACAATTCCTGAGTCTTCTACAACTGCAACAACAATTATTCCAAACAATTCTTCAATCTCATCAACAAATGTTTCATCTGTCACTTCAACAAACCAAATATCAACAACCATCTCTTCTACAACATCAGCACCCCTTTATTCAGAATCTTCTACAACGCCAACAGACATCTCAGCAGTCACCATTTATTATGATCCGTCATATGTCACTCCTAACAACAGTTTTCAACAGCAAACAGTGGCATCTCCTGCCAGGACACCGGTCACCATCTACTATGATCCACACACTATTCCAACACCCTCCTCTGCTGCAGTCAGTCCGGTTACCATCACGGTACCTGGACCAGTTCCATATGAAAGCAGTAATGCCATCCCTTGGCATTATGGCTCTGACCTTTACTGCAATGGGGAGAAAATCACTCTTGACTCTTCAACCTCTTCTCCGCAGATTGATAATGTCGGGGGAGGCGGAGGCTTCACCAGAAGCGGACGCCTTTTTGCCTCGCAATCACAAAGACCTAATGCCGAAGCAGAAGCTGCTGCCAAAGCAAAAGGAAAGAGTGTAATATCTGAAGAACCCATTCTCAAGGAAACTCAGAAGACATCTTTTGAACAAGATGTAGACGAGTTTATGAGAATCATAAAGAGGAGTGATTACAAGGTGGTGGATCAACTTCACCAGACTCCCTCAAAAATCTCCATTTTATCCCTGCTGATGTGTTCCGAAGCTCACCGGAATGCATTACAAAAAGTCTTGCACGCAGCATATGTGCCAGAGGAGATCACCGTTAATCAGCTGGAGACCGTGGTAGAAAATGTCAATACCAGCCATGGATTGGGTTTTACCAATGCTGATCTAACAACTGAGGGAAGCAACCACAACAAGGCTTTACACATCACCCTGGAATGCAAGGGTGCTGTTCTATCACATGTACTGGTAGACACTGGGTCTTCACTCAATGTTTTACCAAAGAAAGCCTTGGTGAAGCTGGAGTATGATGGCTTGGCATTGCGTCCAAGTAATTTGGTGGTGAGAGCATTTGATGGCTCTAAGAGATCAGTGCTAGGTGAGATTGATCTGCCTGTGATGATTGGCCCGCAGACTTTTAAAATTACCTTCTACGTGATGGACATTCAGCCGGCCTACAGCTGTTTGTTGGGTAGACCTTGGATCCATGCCGCTGGCGCAGTTACGTCTACCCTTCACCAGAAGCTGAAATTCGAGTGGGAGGGCCAGATCATCACCATTTGTGGTGAAGAAGATATTTTTGTTAGCCATCTGGCTACATACAAATACATTAAGATGGATGGAGAGATCCATGAAACCATGAGCCAGGGATTTGAAGCCCTGAAAATTAATGAAGCATCTGTTGTACTTGGGACCTCCATGACATCTTATCAGCAAGCCAGGAAGGTTGTTGAAGAGGGGACTGCCCAAGGCTGGGGCAAGCTGTTGCCTGTGGAGAAGAAAGAGGATAGATTTGGGTTGGGTTACAAACCAACTCAACGAGATCAATCAGAGGCTGCTAAGAAGCCCAGTTTCGTTAGTGGGGGATGCTCACCTCGGATGCAGTAAACAACTTGGAAGATGAGTCGGAAGATGAGCGCAACCTGGAGAGCTGGATACGTCCAAGGATCCCGGGGGGCTGTATCTCAAACTGGTCTTCCCAGGAAATTATAAGGGTTACTCCTGCAGAGTAATTATTATTTCCTGTATTTTTAAGCATGCATCAAGTCTTGCATCTTACCCAAGATGACAAGACTCATTTTGTAATCGGGCCATCTTGTAATTTTGTGCAAACAGATCAATCAATGAATATCGGACATATTTTGCAAATGAGTCTTTTTTTTCTTTCCCGCCCACTGTTTTTCATTTTTCTTTTTGTACAAAAATAAAATGGCAATGTTTTCCAAAATGATAAGCTTCATTTCACTTTTTCTAAACAAGATTAAAATCAAATCACTAAAATGAACAATCTAAACCCTTGCAGAGAGTGCCTTTCAGACTGCACCGACAACAACACATCTATGACTCCGTATGACTTTGACAATCCAATCAATCAAGCTGATGAAGGGGTTGAAGAAGATTATGAGCTTCCTGAAGAGCTAGCCAGGTTGTTAAGGCAAGAGGAGAAGGTTATCACTCCTCATCAGGAGGAGGTCGAAATGGTTAATCTTGGTACGGAAGAAGATGTGAAAGAGGTTAAGATCGGGGCCTGCTTACAAGACTCGGTGAAAGAACAACTGATTAACATGCTTCGAGAATATGTGGATGTGTTTGCTTGGTCTTACCAGGACATGCCGGGGTTGGACACCGATATCGTCATGCACAAGCTGCCGTTAAAAGAAGACTGCCCGCCAGTAAAACAGAAGCTGCGCCGTACTCGCCCAGATATGGCAATGAAGATAAAGGAAGAGGTGCAAAAGCAGTGGGACGTCGGGTTCCTTGTTGTAACTAGCTATCCTCCGTGGGTTGCTAATATTGTAACTGTGCCTAAGAAAGACGGCAAAGTGAGAATGTGTGTGGACTACCGGGATCTGAACAGAGCCAGCCCAAAAGATGATTTCCCTTTACCTCACATTGATGTATTGGTGGATAATACGGCTCAGTTCTCGGTATTCTCCTTCATGGACGGATTTTCAGGATACAATCAGATCAAAATGTCACCTAAAGACATGGAGAAGACAACTTTCATCACACCCTGGGGCACGTTCTGTTATAAGGTGATGCCATTCGGACTGAAGAATGCTGGTGCAACATATCAACGGGCTATGGTAACATTATTCCACGACATGATCCATAAAGAAATTGAATGTTATGTGGATGACATGATTGCCAAGTCCCTCACAGAAGAAGACCACCTGGTAAATCTCCTGAAATTATTCAAGCGTCTGAGGAAGTACCAACTGAAATTGAACCCCAACAAGTGCACATTCGAGGTGCGATCTGGTAAGTTGCTGGGATTTATTGTAAGCGAGAAAGGGATTGAAGTTGACCCTGATAAAGTTAAAGCCATTCAAGAGATGCTTGCACCGAAGACTGAGAAAGAAGTTCGGGGGTTCTTAGGTAGATTGAACTACATTTCACGGTTTATATCTCACCTTACAGCAACCTGTGAACCTCTGTTCAAGCTGTTAAGAAAGGAACAAACGGTCAGGTGGAATGAAGACTACCAGAGGGCTTTTGACAAGATCAAGGAGTACTTACAAGAGCCTCCAATCCTTATGCCTCCAGTTGAAGGAAGACCTCTGATAATGTACTTGACAGTATTAGAAGAGTCAATGGGGTGTGTGCTGGGCCAGCATGACGAGTCTGGTCGAAAAGAGTATGCAATATACTACCTGAGCAAAAAGTTTACCGACTGTGAACAACGTTATTCACTGCTCGAGAAAACTTGTTGTGCTTTAGCGTGGGCTGATCGCCGACTGAGACAGTATATGTTGACCCACAATACTTTATTGATATCAAAAATGGATCCAGTTAAGTACATTTTTGAGAAGCCAGCACTTACCGGACGGGTTGCAAGATGGCAAATGATCCTCACAGAATATGACATCCAGTACACATCTCAGAAAGCCATCAAGGGCAGTGTATTGTCTGATTATCTTGCTGAGCAACCTATTGATGATTACCAGCCTATGAGATTTGACTTCCCTGATGAAGACATCATGTTCATAAAAGCGAAAGATCACGAAGAGCCTATTCACACTGAAGGGCCTGACCCGGAGGAAGAATGGACTATGATGTTTGATGGGGCTGTTAATATGAATGGTCGTGGTGTTGGTGCAGTACTCATTACACCTAAGGGAGTTCACATGCCTTTCTCGGCAAAACTCACCTTCAACTGCACTAACAACGAAGCTGAATACGAAGCTTGCATTATGGGTCTGGAGGAAGCCATTGACCTCAGAATCAAGACATTGACTGTATTCGGAGATTCAGCTCTGGTAGTTAATCAAACCAACGGCAAATGGTACACCCACCAAGATCATCTGATACCTTACAGGGATTATACAAGGAGGTTATTGACTTTCTTTACAACGGTCAAGCTTGAGTATATTCCCCGGGACGAGAATCAGTTTGCAGACGCTCTGGCTACCATTTCATCCATGATCAAAGTTCAAGCTGCCAACTTTGTACCTCGAATTTCAGTGTCCAGACTTGACAGACCAGCATATGTGTTCGCAGCAGATGTTGTTAAGGATGATAAGCCTTGGTTCCATGACATTAAGTGCTTCTTAGAGGATCAAAATACCCACCTGGGGCATCTTCCAATGATAAGAAGACTTTGAGAAGGCTTGCTGGTAGTTTCTTTCTGAACACTGATGGTTCCCTGTACAAGAGAAACTTTGATATGGTACTCCTCAGATGCGTTGATAGAACAGAAGCAGACTTGTTAATGCACGAGGTGCATGAAGGATCCTTTGGTACCCATGCAGGAGGGCATGCCATGGCTAAAAAGTTGCTAAGATCAGGATATTACTGGATCATAATGGATGCTGACTGTTGTGCTTATGCCAGGAAATGCCAGATTTACGCGGATAAGGTGCATGTGCCTCCCAATCCTCTGAATGTGATGTCTTCACCTTGGCCCTTTGCCATGTGGGGCATTGATATGATTGGCAAGATTGAGCTGACTGCTTCAAATGGCCACAGATTCATCCTTGTAGCCATTGACTACTTTACCAAGTGGGTTGAAGCAGCTTCCTATGCAAATGTTACAAGGCAAGTGGTGGCCCGATTTCTGAAGAGAGATATCATCTGTCGGTATGGAGTTCCTGAGCGAATCATTACTGATAATGGTTCTAACTTAAACAACAAAATGATGGCAGAGCTGTGCCGGGACTTCAAGATCCAACACCACAATTCTTCTCCTTACAGGCCAAAGATGAACGGCGCTGTTGAAGCAGCTAATAAAAATATCAAGAAGATTGTGCAAAAGATGGTAGTTACCTACAAAGACTGGCATGAAATGCTACCATTTTCCTTGCATGGGTACCGTACGTCAATCAGAACATCCACTGGGGCAACACCGTATCAGCTTGTGTATGGTATGGAAGCAGTCCTACCTGTTGAAGTTGAATTACCCTCCTTGCGGGTTTTAATGGATGTTAAGCTGAACGAAGCAGAGTGGGTCCGATCCCGATACGAACAACTGAGTCTGATTGAAGAGAAAAGATTGGCTGCGATCTGTCATGGACAGTTGTATCAGAAAAGAATTAAGAAAGCCTTCGATCAGAAAGTCAGGCTCCGAGAGTACCGAGTAGGAGATCTCGTGTTGAAAAGACTCCTCCCTCCTCATACAGACCACAGGGGCAAGTGGACTCCGAATTATGAAGGGCCATTCGTAGTAAAGAAAGTTTTCTCCGGTGGAGCACTCATGCTCAGTACTATGGATGGTGAAGACTTCCCATCCCCTGTGAATTCAGATGCAGTTAAAAAATACTTCGCATAAAAATGACCCATTGGACATAAAAACAGAATGTAAGTCCAGGCAAAAATAGGGCATCCCGGCGAGTCAAAAACAGAATAAAAGACTCGGGCAAAAATAAGGGAAATAAACAAAAAATGTACACCCGCTGAGTTGAAAAGCCGCATTGGACAACTCAGGCAAAAATGGGTATCCCGATGGATTGAAAACCCGAAAGGGCGATCCATGCAAAACAAGGGAATAAGCGAACAACTGTACTCTGAATTCATCTGTATTACCTACAACTTGGTAAGCTTTGAAAGGATCAAGCTTCTTTCAGAATCAGCCTTCTTTAGAAAGCAAGACGAGAAGAGCGTCAAATGTCATACGAGTCGTAGCAAAGGGAAGCTCCTTAAAGCGTCACCAACATTGCCAACATCTTTTGTTTCTCAATTTATAACAATCTCCTCATTTTATGGGATCTGTTTCTCTGACTGTATCTCGCCAATTCAGGGCGTACGAATTAATAAAATTAGATTTTCAGTCATGTCTCGTCTCGTACATTTTATTTTCATTTGCAAAAAGTTCCGATGTCTTTAAGAAATTGATTGCATAAATACGGATGCTTTTCTTCTAAAAATACGTGCTTGCAGGAAATATACTTACTCCTGGGGGTGTCTAAACTCCTATGATGGAATCCGGTAAGGGATACCTCGGGATTGCTTGTGTGTTTCCCTGTCTTTGCAGGATTGCAGGTTTTCAAAACGCAACGTGGGGCATGTAAACTTCATCCCAGCAAGCTGGCAAATCATCACTCACTCAGTCTTAGCACCCGAAGTGTTTTCTCCCCAGCTGAGTTGCCACTTGTTATTTCTCCCCAGCCGAGTTGCCATTTACTATTCCTCCTCAGCCAAGTACAAAAGCCAGGGAACCATCTCCCCACAGAGTGTCAACCTCTACTCGGAAGGACAACACGTGAAGGAATCACAACAGAGTGACGAAAGCTTCTACAAACCCCAACTGGGACGTCCGTTTCAAGCAGATCAACCAAGGATCTTTGCAGCAACGGGATCCGAATCCCAGATCTGTATATTCGCATAATCATAGCATTAGCATCATATTCACCCCACAAAGCGTAGCATTCCGTCTAATACGGAGCATTACAACAAAAATCAAACATATTGCATAATCATAAGCCATGGTTTGAATCGAACACTTGTGAATACTGACAACCCATCAACAATATACAGAATGCTCCCCAGATTCCCTGGCAGAGAGCTAAAGCTAAAGCAGTTGCCTTGCACTCACAAAACACCAGTACATACTCCTTGTGGCACCCGTCTGTGTCATCATTCCCCAGTAAAGTCGCCCGGGCATTTCTTTACAAACAGACATTTCTCTTACAAATATATATTCTTCCTGACACCCGTCCGTGTCATATCCCCAGTAGAAAGCCAAAGCGTCCCCTTTGCACTCACAGATACTTCTATATATATAACTTTCTTGACATCCGTCTGTGTCACTTTCCCCAGCATAATTACCTAAACACTTTGTAAAAACCATACACTTGTTCATATTATACTTTCCTCTTTTGACACTCGTTCGTGTCACTCTCCCCCGCAGGTTGAACACTCAACTATACACCACTCATACTTATTTCACTTATACAGATACTCGTCCTTATTTTGTATACACCACTTATATCCTCTCAAATTCGACACTCGTCCGTGTTCTTTGTTAACCAGTTGATACTCGTCCGTATCATCATCTCTGAACACGTGTCAGTATTTGTTTCTACCCGATACTCGTCCGTATCGTAGTCTTAGGGATGCTCGTCCGCATCTTAAATATGTACACAACGTCAAAACACTTATACCTTTTATTTCTTGGATGTAAATACTCGTTCGTGTTTACTGTTCCCCAGTAAGTCGTCAACAAAGCAACCCCTTTCCTATCCGGCATTCGTCCTATGTCGTGATTTTTAGCAGCCGTACCCTGCTAGGTGATCGTCCTTCACCTTAGATGACCGTCCCTCATCTTATCCTTGAGAGCAGCCGTCCCCTGCTAGGTGATCGTCCTTCACCTCTTGATGATCGTCCTTCATCATGCTCATCCGATGGCCGTCCCCATCGTCGACCTTTTCTATCCGGCATTCGTCCTATGTCGTGATATTTAGCAACCGTCCCCTGCTAGGTGATCGTCCTTCACCCCTTTTGATGATCGTCCTTCATCATTTTATCCGATGGTCGTCCCCATCGTTGATCTTGTTATCTGACATTCGTCCTATGTCATGATACACCTTGAGAGCAGCCGTCCCCTGCTAGGTGATCGTCCTTCACCTCTTGATGATCGTCCTTCATCATGCTCGTCCGATGGCCGTCCCCATCGTTGACCTTTTATCCGGCATTCGTCCTATGTCGTGATACTTTCGGCAGCCGTCCCCTGCTAGGTGATCGTCCTTCACCTTTGATGACTGTCCCTCATCATTATTTCATTTATTCTTTAACCCGATGGCCGTCCCCGTCGTGGTCCCTTTTTCTTTTCCTGACAATCGTCCTTCATCAGTTTAGCCCGATGGCCGTCCCCATTGTTTGTTCACATTACTTTATGAACCTAATGACCGTACCTCATCATTTATTTTTACCTATAATCCCCAAAGAATCTTATAGCTTTACATGATGGCCGTCCCCATCATAATCTCCTATATCCCCAGCATGTCGGCCGTCCTCGTCATTGCTTTATTTCTCGTATTTCTCCCCAGCATGTCGGCCGTCCCCGTCATTGCTCTTTCCCCAGCAGTCGTCCTCTGCCCGACGGCCGTCCTCCGTCGCCCGCACTTTATGATATACTTTATTTTCCTTTACAATCTATATCCCTTTTCTTATTCATTCTGTGAGTGCAAATTTTGGACTGTCTTTGGTATTCAACCACAAGTTATCTTGTTTGCCTGTTAAGCCGTCGCTTACATCCTACACAGCTAACTCATGTTTGAATAGGGGCAGATGTAAACACCCCAAATTTGCCCTCACCCATCCACACCATGGCTTGTGATGTTTTCATATGCATAAGTTCAATCATAGCATCTCATACCACATTTTTGATTCACTGCATTGTTCCCAAGTCATCTGCATCTAGGGTTTGTGATCTGAGCAATCCAAGAGCCACTTGAGCCACTCCAAAGGTCATCAATCACTTCAAAGGGGTCCATGTGTGTTCAATCATCATATTATATCCTCTCAAAGTCAAGAATGTCAAAAAATCACAAGAACTGAGAATGGCATGGAAGCAGAGCCAGGTTTGACTACACAGATGACCTAGAATTAGGGTTTTGGTTTCAGAGGCCATAACTCCAAATTTTTTGGTCATTCTTGTTTCTATTGGTCACTATATGGTATAGGGATCATGCATATCAATTTTCATGAAGAAATTCCATGGGGAAGTCATCTGATCAAGAGTTGACTTTTTGAGCAAGTCAGTGCAAAATCAGGGCATCTGAGGCCCCCAATGACCCAACCAAAGGGTGTTCTTCATCATTTTGATTGTGTATGATCTTTATTTGATCATAGAAGATGTTAGAAGTTCACAAAATTGAAGAATTTCAAGTCATTTGCAAAGTTGACTTTTTGGGAAAGTTGACTTATAATGAAAATTGCCATTTTGGGAAACTTTTTCAACCCTTGCTTTTTGATTCAAAAATGCTTCAAATGAAAAAACTTTGGTCATGAAAGTTGTAGAATGGATCATTCCCTTTTCAAAAAGTACAAGAACTTGACCTAATTCATTTTGGATCAAAAGTTATGGCTTGTCAAAGTTGGGAAAAATCACATAATTTCAAGTTTTCTACCAAAGAGGCAAAGTTGCAAAATCACTTGCCAAGGCAAATTGTGCTATCAAATGGACTTCTAATATTCATACAAACATGAACCAAGACCTAAGAGTCAGTTTGCATCAAAGGATCACTCATTTTCATGACTTATGGAGCAAGAAATTTCAAAAGAGGCAAAGATGAAGCAAGTTGCAAAAGCTCAGTCAAACCCTAATCCACTTGCTTGCTGACTTCACAAATGATTCTAAGGCTCTCCACACTTCTTGCTGCGCAAGACACCCCATTTGTCCTTGGCTAGCTATGAGCCCATACCTCTCTTACACAAAGTTTGACATTTTGGCCAAAGACCCATACCAATCACAATAGGCCAGCACCCACTCTCTGACCTATCACACTTGTTTATACAAATCAAAAGCAAGCAAAAGCACATAACATTTCATGCTGAAACACACTCCAAGCCCTAGTTCCAAGTTTAGGCTCCATTTGCAAAACTCTTTGAAACTCATCACACAAGCTGAAAACACACAAACAAACTTCACAAACAATCTCAACATGCCTCACTGATCACAAACCACCCATCACCATAGCCTGAAACTCACTGAAACCAAAATACGATTTCTACCCCTCAGTGAACAGAACTTCAGCAATCTTTCAAACCAGCCATTTTAAACTCCAAACAAGTGTTGCAAGCTTCTCAGGAGGTCCATTAGAGGTGTTTTGGATCAAAGGGCCAGCCAGAAAGTTCCAGAAATCAAAGCTTTGATTCAGGTAGCCATGGAAATTCATTTTTCTAGAACTCTCTTTTCTTGTTTCTAAAATGATCTACATGTTCCCCTGAGTCCATTGAACCTTTTATTTTTGAAAATGATTGAGTTTTGAGGTTGTATGCTTGATCTGAAAGTTTGCCCGTAAAATTGTTCTTGCTTGTTTCCTATGATTCATTGAAAATAAATGTTATTTGAGTTAGGGTTTATGCTTAGGGATGTTCATAGATTGATTCTGGAGAGTTTGGTGAGGATTTGATGCGTATTCAGAGAGATAGAAGTTTTGGCCTGCCGGAGAAGATGACCGGAACACTGTTCCGGTCATCTGAAAGTGATTAGGGCATTTAATTAGGGTATAATCATAACTAGGAGATTTTGAATGCTGGCCGTCCAGATGCGCGCCAAGTCCATTCCCGCGCGTCCTATTTTGAACCTCAGCCCTTGATTCTGTTGACTTTCTCATTTTTCAGTTTAAATTCATTTTTATTTCATTTGTTTTCTACAATTTATTAAAAATAGCAAAACATTTTTAAAAATTCTGAAATTTTTCGTCAAAGGTTCAATTAATTTTCAGAAACCAAAAACATTTTTATTTTTATTTTTTGCATTAAAAATTATTTTTAAATCATTTAAAAGTATATTTTTAATTAGTTAATAAGAATTAATTAATTAAAAATACTTTTAGGTATTTAAAAATCACAAAAAAATTCATGAAACATTTAAAATCATTTAGAAACATTGTCCAACTCTCAAACCAAATTTCTTTTTTGATCTTGATGTCTTTTGACAATTTTCAATGGAATTAATTTCATTTCAAGGCATTATTTTGATCCAATCTTCAAAAATTCATTTCTGCCTAGCCTTTAAGAGTTGGACAATGATTCTTTTTGCATTGCATCTTGTTTAGCATGTAGTTTGTTGGATTAAATTGGCATGAATTAATCTTGAATTTCCTATTTGTTTGACATTTTTCTTGATAAGGTACCTTAAAACCCTAGCAATCTTAAGAAATTCATAACCCTCATTAGGTTAAGAGTTAAAACCCCTCCTTTGGGCAGTGAATTTGTATAGGTTTAGGGTTCCTTTGAATGCATTTTCAATTTTTTATCATGATGTTTGCTTCTGGTTTTGATTTTTGTTTTGTGCATTGATCATAAACCCTAATTTGGGCTTTCATTTGCATCCATCTTCCATTTGTTTGCATACCATGACTTGCCATGACATTTTGTGCATCCATTTGATCCATGAAACATCTTAGGACACATTAGAATCATGTGTGATCATTGCATCTTTCATTTGCCATGTTGTATGTCATTTGCATTTCATAACTTTTCATGTACTTTCATGTTTCTAAGCATGCTTCTCTTGCATCCATATGTTTGTATGATCATCCTCATGCCTTGTTTCATGTTTGCATCATCTCTTAGAATCATTAACATCATACTTATGCTTCTGGTTTTGGTTTGCATCATCACATTTCATCTCATTTGCATTGCATTTCATTTCTTTACTAACTTTTCAGGTGGTAAGTTACTTTGAGAAGGGAATTTGCCTTCACTTCTCACAATCTCTTTTCATCTCTCTTATGCATCATTGCTGCATTTTTGTATGTGTTTGGATTGAGCTTGCTCATTCTTGTTCATCTTACCTTCTCTCTTCAAGCAACTTGTCTTCTTAAGTGAAGCAAGTTGTTTTGCTTCTCTTTGTTTCATTCTCCTTTCATCTGCTTCTCTCCTTGGTGGTTCCTTGAAGATTCTTCTTGTAAAACTCACAAACCCTAGGAATGACCAAGCATGATAATAATTAGGGCTTGTTTAGTCCCCCATTTAGCTTTTACCTTTGTGTCTCTTTGAGTCTTCTCTTCTTATCTCATAATCAGGGATTAAACCCTAAAGGCTTTAAGGCTTTGTGATTAAGCTTATGCCTGCATCCTTTATTAGGATGGAGTGTATAACTTTAATCCTAAGTGTTGAACCCTTAATGTGTTTAACTCCTTTAATCAATCCATCTAATAATCATCAAGACATCAAGCTTGTAACTTGGGCCTTGCATTAGGGTTCTAATTCTTCCTTAATTGGTTAAGAAGGACTAACCCTAGTGTTAATGGACAAGTCCCCCTCAAGTTGTCTTACAAACCATAAAACTCACTTCTTCATCCTATAATTAACTAAAATCCATCTAATAAAGGCTTTGTTTTGTCATGAGTTTAATCCCTAATCATGGATTAAGTTGAGGAGCTTTCCTCAGCTTAAACATTCTCATCTATTATCCTTCTATTAGGATGGTGCAATGAGTCTGTTTAATCCCTGATTATGGCTTAATCTCATTACTTAACACTAAACAAAAACAACAAAAACATCTAAATAATCACAAGTAGGTTAATGATCTTAATCCTACACCATGGTGATTAAGTGTGAGATGCCTACTTCACACTTAAGGTATTCTCATTACCCCTAATCAGAGGGAAGATGTGATGAGTTTACTAAATCCATTGGTTTAGGCTTAGGCTCATTAATTTATGACAAATCTCCAAAAGCAATAAAAGACTGAAAACACAAAAACAAACAATAATCGTCTCCTCCGGGATTCTTTTCTCATCATACTCACTCATAAACGAGAACTTGCTTCTTCCGTCTAATGCAAGACAGTTTACACCTGAGCCAGACAGGTCATGCACTTGAGCATAGACAAGTAAGCAGTTCAATAGTCAATTCATCTTTCAGTCTCTCTGGGTCGAACTACGGTGTTCTGACTTCCTCATTGCACGAGAGGATACGTAGGCATAACTTAATAGTTATCGAACAAAAGTCTCTGTATATTCCCCCTCTTTCCAGCCTTATCCTTTAAGCCTCATGTTCTTGAGCATTTCACTCCTGTTCTTACACTGACACTCCTCTTATACACTTCACACTTCTTTTACACTAACACTTGCATTCTTTTCCAGCTTTGATACACAGATAGCACTGACACTACCCCTTTAAAACACAAATCTTTTAAGCGTGGATCCCGTCGAGTACGACGGACAATCTGGGTGCTAATACCTTCCCAGGTTGTAACCAACCCCCTTTCTCAGTCTCTCTGGTTCGCAACCGTCTTATCCATGTCTTTCTTAGGTTTATGCAGCATTACCTTTCCTCCGGGATAAAAATGCCTAGCTGGCGACTCTTTCCTTCTCTTGAGTTCACTCCTGTGTGTTCTCATTTCTCCTTTCGCCGACCGTTCGCGTCTGTACCCTTCTGACCAGGTGTCATTTTGGTGGGAGCGACACATAACCATTCACAATTCTTAAAAATACAACTTTATATGTCAATTAAAACTTAAAGAGTATGTGTGTGTGTGTGTGTGTTGAATTCATGAGTTTTAAACTAGTGTATGTTGTTCTTCATGAAAACTTCATTTTCACCTTTAGACAAAAACCTACTGTGTGTGGTTTTCTAAAATTGAAGAAGTTCATTAGTGTTCTAATGTGTGTGATAATTTGTTTTCAAATTGAATATTCAAATTATAATTGGTTTTCTAGAGATTGATATCTAATGAAGAAAAATAAGAGTTTCTTCTCCAAAGGGAATTTCGATATGATCAAATGAAGATCGTTGCGGATGAAATTTTGGAGTTTTTATTATCTTCGACAATTCAAAGACTTAGACAAGAGACTTTCAATGGGATCAAGTTAAGATCACTATAGATGAAATCTTGGGGAATGATTTGGTTATGAGAATATGAATTGATTCAAGGGTGAGTGAATATCTTGAGGAAATTGTATCTTAGAGTTAGTGAGATGTGTACCAAAGAAGGAAAATCAAGATTTATATATGTGTTGCTTAGTAGTTACTTTAAGTTTTCAATTTGTCTGTGATGATCTATTTTCTAAAAGAAACTTGTGAATTTCAAATTAGTGGAAGTCTAACGAATTTTCAATGGCTTACCATTGGAAACTGGACTAGATACAAGTGAGGATGACACACCAAACTAATATAAATACCAGTGTACTTTCTCTATATCTTTCTCTTTTAATTTATGCATAACTTACATGTTATTAGGTTTTAATTACTTTCTAGAATGGTATGTATTTGTGGTTTACCCTTTATGGTGGTTTAATGTTTAAGTTTAGGTTTATGTTAGATTTTGTCAGCTAAATATGATTTCTGGTGATTAATTTTGTAAATCTGTAATGATTAGATTGTTGTATTAATTAATTGAATTGTATTCAAATGTCTTGTTTGAATCTAAATTAGATTAATTATCATATTGTGTTTTACAGATTTAGTATCAACTAGATATCTCGTACAACATCAGCTTACTAAGCACATTGAGATGAATATTCACTTTGTATATGAAAAAGTTACTCGTGACTAAGTTCGTGCGTTACATGTCCCTTCATGACACTAACTAATCAACATCTTCACTATAGGCCGTAAACGACAATTCTTTGATGATTTTCGAATTAGTCTTAATGAGTGTTTTAAAAATCAAACCAGAGTGACCGATAGAACCGAAAATTGGACTAGTCACCAGTATGGTCTGACAATTGGATTAGATAAGCTATTAAACCAGTGGGAACCTGCCAGAACCAGTCAAAACTGATAAAAATCAATGAACCAACATTTTTGAAAAATCAACAAGTTAAATGTTTTTTTCCTTAGACAAAACGATCCAATTTTGATAGTTAAAAAAATAAAATATAAGTAGACTTTAATCAAAACTTATTTGAACCAACTTTCCCTCCATGAAATTAAATTTATTAGATATTGTTGCAGTTATTTTGTTATTCAGTTTATGTTTTAATTAGATTTTGTTCAAAATTTATTTAAATTTTTATTTTGTATTATTTTATTGTCTGTGATGACTATATTTAGAATTCAAATTTAAAGAATGAACTTGTGCAATTATGAAATTTTGTAGGTGTCATGATTCATTTTAGAGACAAAGTGATCAACTTCAAACGATTTAATGACTATATAATTTTGTTATAGAGATCGATTTGTACAATCAAGTTATTCGGTTTAATCCAATTTAGTCATGTTATTTAACCAATGATATAATTGTTCGACTAATAAATCAGTGATCAAACACCCTAACAAATTTGATGGCCCTTCCAATTTTTAAAACATTGGTCTCAAAATCCAACAAGCTCTAATTTCGACTATACAGTGTATTGAAATATATAAATATTTATTATTTTTAACAAATATTCTCATTAATCGTGAGATTCCGTTATGAAATAATAAAGTTTTAATAACCTATTAAAAATAATTAAAAAAATGTTTTTTTAATCAAAATACTATTTTCTATCATATTTAAAACGAAATAAACAGCTAAATCCATCGCAAGTAAAAAAAGAAAAGTAGTGGGTGAAATAATAACAAATGAGAGTATACAAAACAACTAGACGACTTTACCACACAATGACATACAGCATAGGATTCGGCAGCTGAATGAATGTCGTCTTTTGATACCATCTACACTCCTTTACTTACTTGTTCCACTTCCTTTCTTACTTCAATTTCAACTCTCTCTCTCTCAAAATAAATACTCCATTACTTCAACTTTAACCTTTACCTCACTCTCTCTTTCAAATGGCCGAAAATAACAACTCAAACCCTACTCCTCCTCCACCCTCACCACCACCTCTCACACCGCCGCAACCGCTAACCGATTCATCCCAGCCACAACCAGAACCACAACCGGAACTCCCGGTTACCAACCAAAATGAAGTACCCGATCCACCACCACAACTCACCGAATCAGAAACTGATTCAAAAGGTAACCAGTCACAAGATGTAGTAGCACCTGAACCCTCACCAGAACCAGAACCAGAACCAGAAACCGAACAACAACAACCACCACAACAGAACCTTCAACAGAAGAAAATTCCAGTAAACTTAGTTTCATTCAAAGAAGAAAGCAACAAAGTAAGCGATCTCTCCGATTCCGAACGAACCTCCCTCGACCAACTCAAACAACTCCTAACCGAATCAATCAAACCAGACCAACAACAAGTTTCAATCTACGGCGTTCCGTTACTCGAAGACGAAAGAACCGATGTAATCCTCCTCAAATTCCTCCGAGCACGCGACTTCAAACCAAAAGACTCCCACACAATGATCACCAACACTCTCCAATGGCGCAAAGACTTCAACATAGACGCACTTCTGGAAGAAGATCTAGGTGATGATTTAGACAAAGTTGTTTTCATGCATGGCTTTTCTAGAGAGGCACATCCTGTTTGTTATAATGTCTATGGGGAGTTTCAGAATAAGGAGCTTTATGATAAGACTTTTGGGAATGAGGAAAGGAGGAACAGGTTTTTGCGCTGGAGGATTCAGTTTTTGGAGAAGAGTATTAGGAAACTTGATTTTTATCCGGGTGGTGTTAACACTGTTTTTCAAGTTAATGATCTTAAAAATTCTCCGGGTCCTGCTAAAAGGGAACTTAGAATTGCTACTAAACAGGCTTTGCAGTTGCTTCAGGATAATTATCCTGAGTTTGTTGCTAAACAGGTTCATTCATATTCCCAATTTTAGTGTTTTGATTTCTATATGTGTATGTATGTGTATGTATGTATGTTTAATCTTATATCTATTATCTACAAGTCAATTGTTATTTAGTTGTCGAAATTGAAGGGTGTCGGTTAACTTAGTGTAGGTTAGTTCAGTTTATGATTAAAAGCAGCAAAAGCAATTCTAGAGGTGTAAAATTGATTTTGGAATGATTTTGAGGTGTTTGGTTCTTCTAAAAGTAGAATTGTTCGACCTCCGGAATTGATTATACTTGAAGTTAGAATTTGTAGCTTTTTTTAGTTTAAACGGGATTTATACATGGAAATTTACTATTCGATTCAATTTCGCAAAATATAAATCACTTTACCTTCAACTCACTTTTAGCCAAAATCATTTTTTTCACTGCAGAACCAAACACATCCTTGAGTCATATGACAAATTCATAAATGATGAGATGACATTGTTTAGGACATGTTGAGTAGCAGCATGTTTTCGGAAACTTGGTATGTCTATATGCGATTCAGGTTTATTGAAATTGATTCATTGAGGGACTAAATTGATTGGTGATATTGAACTTTAGGGATTAATTTGTCATTTTTTAAAATTTGGAGGTTCAAACCACTTGATTGATCTTTACAATTTTGAGGATAAAATAGCGGTGTTTCACTCCTTTATCTATTTGTTTATATGGAAAGGTGAAATTAGTAAATGATGGTGAATTGATGATTGGTATGGTGTATTCCTTTGTTGTTTAATTTCAATTTCTAGGTTTTTATCAATGTGCCATGGTGGTATCTTGCATTCTATACCATGATCAATCCATTCTTGACTCAGAGGACGAAGAGTAAATTTGTGTTTGCAGGCCCATCAAAGTCTCCCGACACACTTTTCAAGTTAGTGAAGTGAAAACTGAGAATTGTTTAACCACCCTTAAAATTTTAAATCTCTTTGATTTGTTTGTTAGGTGGTGATTTGTGAACTCACTTTCTATATATGTGAAATTGAATAGGTATATTTCTCCTGAACAAGTGCCGGTTCAATATGGTGGACTCAGTGTTGATTTTTGTGATTGCAACCCGGATTTCAGCATTAATGATCCTACCACAGAAATTCCTGTTAAGCCGACCACTAAGCAAACTGTGGAAATTGCTATATATGAGGTGCGTTTCATGCATTTTTTCTCTCTTTTTGTTCTATCAATGCAAGACTATCGTGTTATTGTTAGTTTATGAGTGAAATATCTTGGTGAATTGTTCTGTGACCTGCAGAAATGCATTATTGTCTGGGAGTTGCGCGTGGTGGGCTGGGAAGTTAGTTATAGTGCTGAATTCAAACCCGATGCTGAGGATAGATATGCAGTTATTATACAGAAGGCTACGAAGATGGCCCCTAGCGATGAACCAGTAGTTTCCAACAGTTTTAAAGTCAGTGAACTGGGGAAATTGTTCCTCACTGTCGACAATCCTACCTTGAAAAAGAAGAGGCTTCTTTACAGGTTCAAGATCAAACCCTACTCTGATTGAGAGAAAATCATCTCTAGTCTCTCGAGTTCCTCGAGTCTCGAATGATTTTCGATATATGAAGGAAGTAGAGCTCGATGAGTGAGAAGTACGTGTGTCATAATTTGGTCCGCCCATTATTCATCTATAGTTTTGGTCTTGAGTTGTTTGCATATGGTGTTCTCTGTTTTTTTTATTGTATTTAATACTTTATTTATTGCTAGAAAACATTATATAGCTAGTCTAAATTTGTTGATTTTAATTTTATTTTATTTTCTGCTGTTGAACCATGTCAAGGGGGAGAGTAGTAGCACATGGAGTTGGAAATGATGTTGGTTTGAGATTATGTGTTTAAGCAGAATTATCTTTTATGATAGAAATAGTTTTATGCAAAAGCACTTGTATGTACAATCACTTAATTAAGAAGTCTATTCAAACATCACATTCTTGTGCTTGTCAAATGAGGAACTCTTCATATGTTGCATTACACACCTATCCCAATTTCAAAAGTAAAGTTGAGGGTTTTGGTATCCAGTCCACATCTTATTCAAAAGTTTGTCTAGTTTGGTGTTTGGTTCAACTATAAGCAAAACTTGTCTTTTCTTCAATTTATCATAATTTTTCTTTGATATTCATTTTATTATCATAATTTTTCTTTGATATTCATTTTATTATCTAAACTTGTGATTGGTAGTTCTATAGTCTCAATTGAACATTGCACATGCTGTGCTGTCTTTCTTGTTTGTACATTTGCTCTCCCTTTGGTGGTAGCTGGTTCTTCTACATTGTTTTCTATGTTATATTTAGATTTATCTGCGGGGTGGGGACTCTAGCTGGCTGACAATATAGCTCTATTCTTCATAATGTGACCCCATTTTTGTTTGGAAACATCCAAAAGTGTAAAAAGGGGATATTAAAATGTGTTTTTGAAAAGGGTTGTTCAGTGTAAAATATCTGAGTTTTAAAATTTTCCTCTTATCTTTTATTAACATGTAAAGAAATCTCCCGCGGGCTGCAGCTACTAGCCACATTTTATGTGTGGTAAATCTAAGTGAGTATTGTAGTTCCACATCTATTATAAATTGGATAAATTAAAACAATGCTGCAGCTACTAGCCACATTTTATGTGTGGTAAATCTAAGTGAGTATTGTAGTTCCACATCTATTATAAATTGGATAAATTAAAACAATGGTTAAGTTAAATATGTTTTTACTCCCTATAAATATCTCAATTTTCATTTTTAGTTTCTATTAAAAAAAAAAGAAAATTATTATGTAAGTAGTTTTAGTTCCTTTCGTTATTTTTAAATGATTAGTTTACAAATATCTTTAAAATATTATAAAAAAATTTTCGAAAAAAATGAATTCAAAATTTTATTTCTAAGTCGAGGTTTTCATTATTTTTATTATTATATTTTGAAATTTAAAAAGTTCATATTTAATTTTTCTCATTTTAAAAAAATTCTAAAATTTAGTAAAGAAATATGTTGTAGTATTTTAATCATGGATGAAAAAATTTATTCAAAAATTTAAATGTTTAAGGATAATTAAACAATTTTCAAAAATTTAAATGATATATAGAAAATTATGTGTATGACTTCATAAGAAGACGCAAGGCAAGAAGACACAGAAGAAAATTATGTGTATTACATAATGAAGAAGTTAGAAATAATAGACTTGAGAATGTGTATCAAGAGAGTATCGAGTATTACACAATGAAGAAGTTATAAGTTAGTTACTATGAATTTTGTTAGTTATAATCTAGTTATAGTTATTGATTGAAGGTAAAAGTTTCATTAACAAAACTTGAGTTTTAACAATTGAGAAATCATCATTCAAATATATTAAAAACGGAATGGTTCGACCTTCAAGGTGAAATTCACGTGCAAAACACATGGATTCACATATGCATTGATGGATGTAGTTACATAGATTCACATATGCATCGATGAATGTAGTTACATAGGGTGTGTAAGGCGGTTTATAACATAAGACCTCATTTTTTTCATGATTAAGCTATGGTAAAAAGAGTCTCCATATACATTTTTCATGACTCAATCGAAGGTAACTTCAACTTCTTATACAGAGTCTCTCAAAAGTTTGATATGATTATGTGTATATACTTGTTCCCCCAAAAAATGGTTAAATACACCAAAAGTGCTAGCCTTTCCCTTTTTACAAGGAAGACTATCCTGTATGTATTGTATGAGTCAATTTGAGAATCTGGGAGCAATACAAGTGTTGTATATTGTCCCAAAATGTGAGTGTCTTGCTTATCCCTCTTGCGGGAGTCCCTTTTATAGTTCTATACTCTTTCTTCATTTAAGATACACCATTAACATAAGCCTTTTGGCCTTCTAATGTTACATGGCTATCATTGTCGTAACTCCCTTTCATGAATGCGTCCTTTGATAATTTTATAACTTCTGCATTGATGCGCTGTCGACCGTTACAACTGTTGGAGTACTGGGCGGGTTTATACTTGACATATCTACTGTGCTCTAAGATTCATCCTTGACCTTGTGTGTCCTAGACCGAGCTCCTTAATTGACCCGGGTTATGATGAGTCTTGTACTACTAGATATCTCCTGTTTTCCTAGTCTAATCCATATCTATCTTTGGCCGATAACACAACCCGGCTTGAAATATATTTGGTATGTACATAAGCTCCTCAATTTCTTTTTCTGATATAAAAATTTAGTATCCAGTCATTGGAAAGCTCTGAGTATATTCATGACAACCGTGATATAATCCAGAACTCTTTTAGGGTCTTGACGTGGCATACAAATTCTGAGGAAAAAGAAGGGAAATAATAAAAAATATTGATTTGAATTGATGTGCATGAATGATCATTCAATGGACCAAACCTAATGAGAAAAGAATAAAAAAATAACAATTTTTGACAATGTTACAGGTGCAAATCGATTTGCACTAGTGTGCAATCGATTGGCATAGGTGTGCAATCGATTGCTTATATGAAAATTTGCTAAAATCATAAAATAACATGCAACAAAATATATTTTAACCATACTTTAATGTATATCAAACATAATAAACAATTATAAGGAGTAGAATGAGAGATGCACTAAAAATAAATTTCAAGAACAATTAGAAGAATTAAAGACATTTGTGCACTTTTGATGTATAAAACAGATGAAGAAACTATATGACAGTGTCATCCAAAATTCCAAGTTCACGACGAATCTTAAAGAATGCCTCTTTTGCGAGAGGTTTTGTGAAAATATCTGCAAGTTGATTTTGTGTATTGGTGAAGGAAATCTCAATGTCACCTTTTAACACATGATCGCGAAGGAAGTGATGCCTTATATCGATGTGCTTAGTTCTTTAATGCATGATTGGATTCTTTGATATGTTGATTGCACTTAGCGCGGATGCCAGAGCACTTAACGCGATCTGGAAGTTGAAAGAATGTGTTTTTAATTTTAGGAATTTAAAGAATAATGTGTAGACATGATGTAATGATGATATGATGTATTTTACTTGTTGAGATGTGTTATCTTGATGTTTTAGAGGTAGTTGAGGATGTTTGATGAGGAATACTATGTGAAAATTATTCATTATGTTTAAGAATGTATAGATGGCAAGTTGAGGTGTATGTTGAATGTTTACGAAGAATTATTCATGAATGCTGATGCAATTGTTGGTTTAACATGTTTATTATGATGATGTTGTTGCGTCTTGCATTCATGTCATACTTACGTTGATTCAAGGCTTCTAATCCCATTGTGTGGATTTGCGATGTTGTTGTTTATGTTGTACTCCATTGTGGAGGGTTGATGGCCCAGTGTCCATCCGTGATGATGATTCGGTACCACATGCATACTATGAGGATTACATATCATTCTTGTTGGAATAGTATGATTGCATTTGTACTTTCTTTTATGTGATGACATGATAGATTTTTGTTATATATGGGTGAGACTTGAAATGACTTATATATTGATGCATGTTGACTTGTAATTCCTTCTTTATATTATTGATATTGAATGTGAATTTACTCACCCTGACTGCCTTTGGTGATGGTCTATTATGCCATCCTACAGATACTCAATAATAATCTTGGTGCGTGGATGTAACTTGAAGTATCGTTTTTCAATCGCTTATTTAGTTAGGTGTGGTGTCCTGCTCTGTGTCATGCAACATCGGGTCGAGAACGTTTATGAACCATATTGTTCTTAGTTTGGTTTTATTTAGTTTTATGATTAAGATTTAAGTTGGACTAAGAATTATGTTGAGGTTATTAATATTTGAGGCATGTTGAACTATTCGAAGTTTTATTGAACTATTTGAAGTTATGAGTTTTCCGCTGCGTAGTCAAAATTTGGTATAAAAATGCATGATGTAACCTGTGTTACGGGACATGACATAAATGTTTTTAATGATGTTTATGAATTAAATGTGACGCCCTTACGTGGCTACTTTGAGTATTTGAATTACACGTGTATTTTGTGTTGGGGTAAAAGGGTGTTACAAAAATTAAAAACTTTAGTTGACCAGGTGTTGTTGGGAATGACCCTAAAATGTCCACACCCTACAAATAGAACGACAAAGAAAAGAGAAAGAGTGCAATGATTTAGTTGGGGAGTGAATAAACTGAGCAAAAACTTGACATTTCTCACACTTTTTCACAAATTCGGTACAATATTGAAACATACGAGGCCAATAATATCTGACTCTCAAATTTTTTCCAGAGAGAGCTCTTCCACCAATGTGACTTCCGCAAGCCCCTTCATGAATTTCTCGGATCACCGATTCTACTTCACTTTCTGATACACAACTTAGCATGGGCATAGATCTTCCTATTTTATATAATGTTTCCGAGACTATGGCATAACGGGAAAAAGCTCTTTTGATGCGTCAGACCTCATTGACATCCTCAGATAGGATACCTTGAGTTAAGTAACAGATGATTGGTCTCATCCATCCTTGATATCTTGTATTGACAAAACTTTCTCTGACCGAGTAATGGTAACTTCCAGGACTTCTTGTATTACAGTTTTATTCATTCCCAATTACTTTGTACTGACGAGTCGGGCTAATAGATCGGTCTGAGCATTATCCTATCTTGGGATGTGATCGTACCTATGATCAGAATCTTGTAATGGGTCCCGACTGCTGATGTGGATGATGATGGCAATGCTCGATCGTCAAGGAGAGATGGGGGTGTACCTAAAAGGTACGTCGATGCCAAAATAAGAATGGACAAAAGAGTATGTAAGTACGAGTAAAAGTTGTAAGGGAGTGAATATTTGATAACTGGCTCTCTCATGAGAGAGGGTTTATAACGAGCCCCAAGCTCTTGGCTATTGGTCCCTATTTTGGGCATGGATAGTGGATCCCCAGAAAATAGGTAAATTCCAAAAACTAATCATTAGGATAAGCATACCTGGTCGGATGGGATGCGCTTCGGGCATAGGGATATCCGAGCAAGAATTATACTCGGCTGAATCTGGGTGACTCCTGTGGGTGTCGGGCATAATTCTTGAAGGGCAGAGAAATCCTACCATGAGTAACTGTGGTCAACAAGTCCTCCTTGGATGAGGGGCATAAAGCCAATGGGTCCCTTTGACATTTGGGCTATTGGGCCGTCTTGGATGCAGGAGTGAATTGGGCTCTGCCTAGTCATTGTGCCAGTCCGGAACATAAGCCTCCTAATTCGTTGCTTTTGGTCGTAGAAGTGATGACTTAAGGGTGATCAACTACGTATTGGGTGAAGCTGAGACTTGTGATATTCTTTAGTCACCTAGCTCGGTATAGGTGAGCCCGCGTACATCTGGGCATTGAAATGTGGTCGACGAGCGAGGATCCCAACAGTTATACCGAGAAGTCACGTCATGCATGTGCCTTGGGAAGCATGCACAGTTAATGCATAATGATGGCTACTCTATGGTCATCCCCAGGCAATGAGTTCGCCGTTTATAGGTCCCACGTGCCCGCACACATACTGAAGGAAGTTATAAATAGGGCACTGGGACTCATCTTCATACTTTTTGTTCTCTGTTTTTCTGCTCGACAAGGATAAGTCCCCGAGGTCCGCCGCAAACCACCTTCTGCCACCGTTGCCAACGAGGACAGCTAAACGACCACAATCTTTTCTTCTAAAAATGGTAAATTTCTTCATCCATCCATCTATTTTTTCTTCTGATTTTTGCTGGTAACATAGACGCATGTGGTTAGGATAGATTTTAGGGTCAATAGGACCCATAATTTAGGCTGTTAGGGTTTCGATACGACGTCCATGTTTCCATACGGTGGTTGATGTGTGGGATGTCATCGTCGTTGCAATGATTAGGGCCTTTAGCTACGTTTCTCGTAACTTTGTATGGCGGCTCCGGTTGAACTTCAACCAGAGTTTTGGGTTTCAGCGCAGAGCCATCTGCTAGTCAACATGAACCAATAATATAATATCTTAGAGTTCCCTTTTCCTCGTATAAGTAGCTCAGATTTAGGCTTCCCTTTTTGGATTTTTTCAGATTTCTGTGTTCGTTCTCTTGGAGCTTTTACCATCGCAGCTGCATCAAACTCGTTTACTTTTCTGAGAGTTTTCAAGCTGACCTATAGATACCTGAATATTGGAGTGACCCTTCCCCTGTTTTCCATATATTTCATCTTTAGAGGTAGGTTGTCCAAGGGAGATATGGACGGGTCTCCCTCAAACAAAAGAAGAAGATTTTTAAGGCCTACACTGAGTCGAGATTTTAAGGATCAGTATTACCTGGTCGAACCAATCTCAGTTAGTGCTCAGAATTCTGTGAAGTTCTAGGGCGTGAATATCGATGATGAATGGAGAGTTATGTTTGATAAGTAGGGAAAGGGGGTTCTCCGTCTTATGCTGAAATTCCATTTTTCATGATCACGCGACTATTTCATGAACGGTACCGATGAATATTTGGCCATCGCGTCTGAACTAAGTGACGAGGATCAAATCATCTATGATGCGTTGATGAGCTATGTTTCCAGAATTACCATGACCATGCATGTAGACGAGCAAGGTCATACAATCTTGGATAAAAATGGGGGTGCAAAAGTGACCCCTAGATTTATAGAAGTGTCTAAACTTCTCATCTGTGAGACAGAGGAGGATGTCACCGCTTACCTTGGTAGTCTTTAGAGCTGTTCATTTGCATCAAATTTACGCTCATATACCTTTTGTGCTCTAATTGGTTTCTTTCTGTCTTTTTCAGATTCGATGGTGGATTTAAAGGACAAGGTGATGGCGAATGCTTCCAAACAAAGGGTAGCCAAGAAATTGAAACAAACTCGACTGAACGACCGCTTGGTAGCAGCGGGCACGGGTTCAGGAAACTCATCCTCAGTTCTACAAGGTTCTCCAGGGACTGCTTCTAGAATGGACAAACGACAACGGGGCGGAAATGTCATAAAATTAACAGAGACCCCCAAAGCCTTCGTTTGAAATCCTAACTTGCTTCTTGAAACCGACGTTCTTCGAGGAGTCCTCTCTCCAAGTCCACAAGGCGGAAACGCTTAAGTTGGAGGAGCTAAGTCGACCGGACAGACGGTTATGTTTGGATCGGGATGCTATCTCGGTGATGAGGGTCTTGGCGATGGCCTCCATATTTTCCGAAGGTACTGCCACTCAGGAGCAAGAGATCCAGAGGCTGAAGCTTCTTTTAATACTTATGAGGATATGACTAATGCATCCTTAAAGTTTTTGAAGGAAGCTTCGAAGAAGATCAAAGAGCTAAAACAGTCCCTAACCACTGCTAATTCAGAGAGAAGAACAACCAAAGAGGACTCAAGGCTGCAATGGCTCTTGTTGAGGACGAACTTGAGGACCTGAAGTCGTTGGTGACCCGGGATGAGCTGAACTCAAATATTGAGCAAGGGGAAGAGGACCTCGAGGAGATAATGGGCGTGGTGTTTAAAAACACGGTGGATCAACTAAAGGTCATCAACCCCAGGGTGGTGCTCAATGAAGAGGGAATCAATTTCCTGTACAAGGTCAAGGACTGAGAGATCTTTGTACCTGATTTCCTTAGATAGCCGAAACAAGATGATAGGACCATGGCCAAAGGGAATCAGGGTCCCCTTATTGGCTCCCAGCCTACTGTGGATGCAAGCATTTGAAGATCTTGTTGCTTTTTATTGGTTGGCCTGCGTGCCATAACCTTTGTCTTGCTTGGGAGAGTTGTTCCACCGTTTATGTAATATTGAAACAAGTCGGTCCGTGTGGCCGCATTTCTAATGTTTTTTTTCTGACCTTGACGATCGTTTTATTATCTACCTGTTGTGCGTGCACGTGTGTCCGTAGTAGGGTACACTTTAATTCTTAGAATTTTTACTAAGTAATTTTACGATGCTTGATCGCTCATATGTTCACTTTAAAAACGTGTGTGATGTTCTTTTTTATACACCCCATGGGGACTTTGAGTTTTTTTTATATATTTTGGGGACTATGCTCGGTACATGTATGTCTGACAGTTTGGGGGACCAGGCTGAATGCTAGAGTATGTATGGTCGGGGAACGGTACTCGAGTCACGATAATGACCTGTGCTCCATGGTGTGAACATCCCATCGCGAGTTGGGTGTTCTGCCTAGTCGTGGTACAAAGATGACGACGGAATCGATAGAGGATCCAGTCGTGTGACGGTGGTTTTCCTCGTTCATGAGGGAAATCCCATCGATGGAAATATTTTAGTATGCGATACTTGTACCTAGGTATGCATGTTAGGTCAGTACATGTGCTCCATCGTTTAGATTCGAGCAGGTCGACAAACGCCTTAACTGTAGTATTGCTTAAGTTTCTCGGCATTCCAAGGACGAGAAAGTTCTTCCTCATTTAGGTTTTCTAAGTAATAGGCTCCATTTTCCATTTTTGCTTGGACACGGTATGGACCTTCCCAGTTTGCATCCAGTTTATCTTCCCTGGAGTCTTTGTGTTTTCTCCTCAGGACAAGACTGTCGACTTCGAATGTTCGCTTTATGACAGTCATGTCTGATGGTAATTTTTCGCTTAAGCGATGCTTCACGTATGACTGCTCCTGGTCGAACTTCCTAGACCAAATCGAGCTCTTTGTGTAATGCTTACGAATTGGTATCCTCATCCATTAGAGGTTTTGTTCACTTGGACGGTACGTGCATTTCTATGGGGATGACAACCTCTGTTCTGTATACTAGTAGGAAAGGGGTTTCCCCGGTTGTAGAATGAGGTGTGGTCCAGTATGCCCACAAGACGCTGTGCAATTCCCCAACCCATCGTTTCTTAATCTCATATAGTCTTCGTTTGAGTCCTCGACGGATGAGCCTATTCGTTGATTCGGCCTGCCCGTTGGTTTGCGGGTGCTCGACTGAAGCGAAATGCTATTTGGTTCCTATGTTGGCAACAAATTCTTGGAAATTTTTATCCGTGAATTATGTCCCATTGTCGGTAACTATGGCTTGGGGTGTAACGCCCTGATTTGATTTTCCCATTTGTTTTGTTGAGTCTTTAATTGATTTAATTGAGAATTGATTTGTTTGTAGAATTAACATGATTATGTGCTATGTTAATGTGATAAAATGTGAATATGTGTTGTGTTGGGGTGTTAGTGCGATTTTACCGTTTCGAGAGTTTCCGGGTAAGATTGATTAAGAGGGTATTTTAGACCTTTACTTTTAGTAATAAGTTAGAATTGTTTAGAATTGGTATTTTGAGAGAAAATAATATTTTGGTTGGAAAAGAGATAAAATGAGTTAAGTGTAGAAAATAGAATTAGTTAGTAGTAGAAATAAAAAAAGAATTGAGAGAGAGTTATAATAGAAAGTTGGTAAGAGAGAAAGAGAAAAGAAAGAAAAGAAGAGAAAGAAAGAGGAGAGAAGAGAACGAGAAGGAAAAGAGGAAAAGAGAGAATTTCTTCAAGATTGGTCCGTGGAGAAGAATCGAACGGGTAAGGGTGATAAACTTTGTTATTCTAAGATTGTGTATGATTATGTATGTGTTTGGTTGATTGGGTTTATGGTTTGGAGAAGTTTTAGAGAATGTTAGGTTTAGGGTTTGATGAGAAAACTTGGAAATTGGTGGATTAATCGGTTAGAACTTGATATAGTCGAAGTATGAGGATGAATACATGTTAATAATCATGTTTGTTGAGTTTTGGAAGGGTTTGTGTGTGTGTGTGTGGGGGGGGGGGGGGGGGGGTTATAGGTCTGTTGCGTAACTGAGTAGTTCTGAAATCGCGTTTCTCACTCAGCGAGCATTTCCTCGCTCAGCTAGAGTTCCAGCACATTGCTCGCTCAGCGAGCGATCCTCGCTCAGCTAGACCTGGAATTTTGGAATTTTGTTTTATTCATAACTTTTGATTCGAGTATCCGTTTTAAGCGTTCCACATATCGATTCGAAGCTAAAAACATGTAGAATCTATTGATGCTAAAATATGTAATTTTTAGCCGACTTTTTCCCTACTTTTCTGATAAAACGTAAATGAGTTAATTATGGAAATGTGGGTTTGTTATAATGTTGTGGCCATTGGGCAAGTGATTACTATGCTTAAATTGTATGCATATGTATGTTAATGGTATGTGTTGAGTGTATAATTATGTTGTGAATAATGTATGCATTTTCAAGGATGTTTTGTGTCATTTTGCATGTAAGCATCATGTCTGCATTCTTGTGGGTTCCTTGTGAATCCGTTGTAGCGTCGTGTGCTCATATGGAGTGTGAGCGATGACTACAACATGATCGTGTACCTATGTGGGGTGTGAGCGATCGGATTGTGTGCCCGTGTGGGGTGTGAGCAATCCATAAACATCGTGTGCCCATGTGGGGTGTGAGCGATGGGTGATTAAGTTCACATTGATCGTGTGCCCATGTGGGGAGTGAGCGATCGGATTGTGTGACCGTGTGGGGTGTGAGCAATCCTGAAACATTGTGTGCCTATGTGGGGTGTGAGCAATGGGGGACATCGTATGCCCGACGGGGAGTTACTTTAGGTAACGAGCGATGATTCTATTTGGTTCCTGAGTGAACTTGCTGAATGTTGAGTCGGTACCGCATTGCATCTGCATAGAGTCGTATGTCGGTCTCTATGAGTTGCATTTTATACCTTATATGTATATGCTGAAATAAACATGATTGTGCATATGTTTATTTGGAATGTTGTGAAATGATTGGTATGTGTGAAAGACATACTTGCGGATATATATATGCACGTTTGATATGTGTATATGTATGTGATTTATACATTGAATGTATATGTGTGATTTAAACATAGCTTGTCGTATGTTTATGCAGAATGAATGTAAATGAAGAATAAACATAAATAATATAAGATTTATGTGTATTGGTAATTTGTGAATGATTGTACATGTTGATTGGTAAATGAAGATACATTGCGATGTATGTGTGTTATGTGAACATGATTGATATATGATTTGTGTTATGTGAATGAAATGGTGATAAGTATGCGTATAAGTATGCTTTATGTTGTGTATGAATGATATGTTGTGGTGAGAATATGTTGATGTATATGTTATATGTTGAGATATATGATTATATGCAATGTTATTATGATAATGTTTCTCACCCTTCTGCTGTTTTCTGATGCTTTACGAGGCATTGCAGATTAGGTGTGCCGGAGTCGTTTTTGTGAAGTTTGTCTTCATATCTTTTGGTCGGTCGGATCTGATATGTAGCACCGGATAGTTAGGTGGCCTTGTGCATTTTTGGGGGTACATTTGTATATGTACTCGTTGTGGACATGTTTTGTATAACATGATATATTTGTACGCTTCTAACTTGTAGATATATTTTGATAAATATATAAGTTGAAGTTGTTGATGATTTAAGTTTTCCGTTGTGCAATTTATATTGAGATATGGGTGTAAGGATTGAAATTCCTTTGTGGATAGTTACCCCATTGATGCATATCTGTTTGAGCAGGTGTTGTATGTTTTAATTTCACGTAATGTGGCATGCTCCTTTTTATGCTTGATTTAAATTATACTCTGACGAAATTTTATCTATGCCTAAATGATTTAATATATTATTTGGGGGTATAGAAAGGGGGTGTTACATTAAGTGGTATTAGAGCCAGTGTTCGAGTCAGTTGTGTCTGTCTTGTTTTGATGGTTAAACTGTTGTTTACCATTGTTGTTGTTTTTGGGAATAATCAGAATATGGCTGGAAGGAATGATGATGCGATGGCTGCTGCTTTGGAGGCAATGGCTAGAGCGGTGCATGGAGCGCCGAATGTGAATGCTAACGATGAGTTCAGGAAGAATCAACCGCCGGTTTTCAAGGGGAGGTTTGATCCTGATGGTGCTCAGAACTGGTTGAAGGAAGTTGAGAGAATCTTCCGAGTGATGGATTATGCTGAGGGAAGTAAGGTGAGGCTTGGTTCTCACATGTTGAAGGAAGAAGCCGATGACTGGTGGGTCGGTAGAAGTCTTGATTTAGAGGAAGAAGGTGAAGTGATTACATGGGAAGTTTTTCGCACTGAGTTCTTAAGGAAGTATTATCCTGAGAGTGTTAAAGGAAAGTAGGAGATGGAATTCCTTGAGCTGAAGCAAGGTAGTGGTTGACTATACTGCTAAATTTGTGGAATTGGTTCAATTTCATCCTCATTATACTGCTGCTACTACTGAGTTTTCTAAGTGCATTAAGTATGAGAATGGTTTGCATCATGAGATTAAGCAAGCTGTGGGATATCAGAGGATCAGAAGGTTTTCGGATTTGACTGAATGTTGTAGGATCTTTGAAGAGGATAGTAAAGCTCGTTCTACGCACTATAAGAGTGTGAATGAGAAGAGAGGGAAGCAACAGGTTCGAAGTGGACCTTATGTGACACCCGCTGATAAGGGAAATAATAGGGGAAGCTTTGACAAGAGATCTAGTGGATGGAGTTCTGGTCCCGTGAAGTGTTACAAGTGTGGCGCCTTGGGCCACAAGTCTTTTGAGTGTGGAAAGAATTTGGTGAAGTGTGCTAATTGTGGTGGTCTTGGACATGCTACGACTGAGTGTCAAAGAAGTGTAGTTAAGTGCTTTAATTATGGTGAAGTTGGCCACATTAGTATTAAGTGTACTAAGCCAAAGCAAGCTCAGGCGGGCGGAAAGGTGTTTGCATTAGCAGGGAAGGAGGCCTTTAGTTACTATTATTGATACAAGAGCGACTCATTCATTTATTTCTCTTGAGTGCGCTAAGCGTTTGAATTTCTTTATGTATTCTTGGGGTGGTGAGATGTTTATTGAGACCCCTGTTTCAGGATCGGTAATTGCTTCTTTAGTGTGTGTAAGTTGTTCTTTGACCATGTTTGGTAAAGACTTTGTTTTGGATTTGGTTTGTTTGCCGTTGGAAGGTTTGGATGTAATCTTGGGTATGAAATGGTTTCAGTTTAATCGAGTTCATATAGATTGCTATCATAAGTTAGTGAGGTTTCCTTCTTTGTATGATGAAGAAGAGAGTTTCCTATCCACGAAAGAGTTGAAGAAACTTTTAGTGGACGAAGCTCAGTTGTTTGGTTTGTTTGTGTCGTTGTCTGTGGAGAATGAAGTGGAGCTTAGTAGGTTCGCAGTGGTGTGTGACTTTCCAGAAGTATTTCCTGATGATATTGTGGATGTACCGCCAGAAAGGGAAGTTGAGTTTTCTATTAATCTAATTCCTGGTACTAGACCGATTTCGATGGCACCGTATCGTATGTTAGCTTCAGAGTTGGTAGAATTGAAAAAGCAATTGAATGACTTGTTGGACAAGAGGTTTGTTAGGCCGAGTGTTTCTCCTTGGGGTGCACCGATATTGTTAGTAAAGAAGAAGGATGGAAGCATGCGGTTATGTATAGATTATCGACAGTTGAATAAGGTGACAATTAAGAACAAGTATCCACTTCTGAGGATTGATGATTTGATGGATCAGTTGGTTGGTGCGCGTGTGTTTAGTAAGATTGATTTGAGATCGGGGTATCACCAAATTAGGGTGAAAGAAGAGGATATTCAGAAGATGACTTTTAGGACGAGGTATGGTCACTACGAGTATTCCGTGATGCCATTCAGAGTTTCTAATGCGCCGGGTGTGTTTATAGAATATATGAATCGTATTTTTCATGAAAATTTGGATTGTTTTGTGGTTGTGTTCATCGACGACATTTTGATTTATTCTAAGTCTCAAGAAGATCATGAAGAACATTTAAGGATTGTGTTGCAAGTTTTGAGAGAGAAGCAGTTGTATGCTAAGTTATCCAAGTGTGAGTTTTGGTTGACGAAGGTGAGTTTTCTTGGTCATGTTATTTCTGATGGTGGTATTAGTGTGGATCCATCCAAGATTGATGTTGTGATACAGTGGGAAGTTCCTAGATCAGTTACGGAGATTCGAAGCTTTTTAGGCTTGGCGGGTTATTATCGGAGGTTTATTGAAGGATTTTCAAAGTTGGCACTTCCGTTAACGCAGTTGACGTGTAAAGGAAAGGCTTTCATTTGGGATATTCATTGTGAAGAAAGTTTTATGGAGCTTAAGAGAAGGTTGACTACGGCTCCGATTTTGGTTTTGCCGAATCCTACGGAACCATTTGTGGTGTTTTGTGATGCTTCTTTGTTTGGACTAGGTGGTGTTTTGATGCAAGATGGAAAAGTTGTGGCTTATGCTTCGAGACAGTTGAGAGTGCATGAAAAGAATTACCCTACGCACGATTTGGAATTAGCGGCTTTGGTTTTTGCTCTAAATATTTGGAGGCATTATTTGTTTGGTGCGAGATTTGAAGTTTTTAGTGATCACAAGAGTTTGAGGTATTTGTTTGATCAGAAAGAGTTGAATATGAGGCAACGAAGATGGTTAGAACTTTTGAAGGATTATGAATTTGGTTTGAATTACCATCTGGGTAAGGTGAATGTGGTGGCCGATGCGTTAAGTCGTAAGTTGTTACATATGTCTGCTTTGATGGTGAAAGAATGGGAGCTTTTGGAAGATTTTAGAGATTTGAGTTTGGTTTGCGAGATGACGCCGAGGAGTGTGAGACTTGGTATACTTCATGTTACGAATGATTTTCTTGCAACCATTTGTGAAAAGCAAAAGTTGGACTTGAAATTTGTTGATTTGATGATGAATGAGAATGAGTACTTTAAGGTTGATAATTTTGGAGTTTTGAGATTTCGTGGACGTATTTGTATTCCCGATGATGTAGAGTTGAAAAGGATGATTTTAGAGGAAGGACACCTGATTAATTTGAGTATTCATCCGGGAGCGAACAAGATGTATCAAGATTTGAAGAAGATCTTTTGGTGGTTTGGATTGAAGAGAGATGTGGCCCATTTTGTGTATGCATGTTTGACTTGTCAGAAGTCGAAGGTGGAACATCAGAAGCCGAGTGGTTTGATGCAACCGTTAGATATTCCGGAATGGAAATGGGATAGTATATCGATGGACTTTGTTACGGGTTTGCCGAATACTCTAAGAGGTCACAATGAAATTTGGGTGATTGTTGATAGGCTTACTAAATCTGCTCACTTTATTCCGATGGATATTAGTTATTCTTTGGAGAAGCTAGCCGAGATTTATGTTTATGTGATTGTGAAGTTACATGGAGTTCCTAAGAGTATTATATCAGATAGAGATCCTAGATTTACATCGAGGTTTTGGGAAAGTTTATAAAAGGCTTTGGGTTCTAAGCTAAGATTGAGTTCGGCTTACCATCCGCAAACGGACGGTCAAACCGAGAGGACGATTCAATCGTTAGAGGATTTGTTGCATGCTTGTGTGCTAGAACAAGGTGGCGTTTGGGATAGTTATTTAGCGTTGATTGAGTTCACCTATAATAACAGTTTTCATTCAAGTATTGGTATGGCACCATTTGAGGCTTTATATGGTCGGAGATGTCGAACACCTTTGTGTTGGCATGAAACCGGAGAGAGAACGGTAGTTGGACCGAAGATGGTACAACAAACGACGGAAAAGGTGAAGTTAATTCGGGAGAAGATGAGAGCTTCTCAGAGTAGGAAAAAGAGTTATCATGATAATAGACGGAAGGATCTTGAGTTTCAAGAAGGAAACCATGTGTTTTTGAGAGTTACACCGGTTACAGGTGTGGGTCGTGCTTTGAAGTCGAAGAAGTTGACTTCTCGTTTTATTGGTCCGTATCAGATTACTGCAAGAGTTGGTGTTGTGGCTTATCGTGTGGCGTTGCCCCCGAACCTTTCGAATTTGCATGATGTGTTCCATGTTTCGCAACTTCGGAAGTATGTTCCGGATCCGTCACATGTTATTCCTATGGACGAGGTTGAGGTGAGAGATAACCTTACGGTGGAAGCTTTGCCGGTTAGGATTTTGGATCGTGAGATCAAAAGGATAAGAGGCAAGGATATTGCGCTTGTGAAAGTAGCGTAGGGAGGCACCGCGGAAGGCAACATGACTTGGGAATTGGAGAGTGGGATACGCGAGTCGTATCCGAAGTTGTTTGGATCAGGTATGGTTTTCGAGGACGAAAATTTCTAAAGTAGGGGAGAATTGTAACACCCTGATTTGATTTTCCCATTTGTTTTGTTGAGTCTTTAATTGATTTAATTGAGAATTGATTTGTTTGTAGAATTAACATGATTATGTGCTATGTTAATGTGATAAAATGTGAATATGTGTTGTGTTGGGGTGTTAGTGCGATTTTACCATTTCGAGAGTTTCCGGGTAAGATTGATTAAGAGGGTATTTTAGACCTTTACTTTTAGTAATAAGTTAGAATTGTTTAGAATCGATATTTTGAGAGAAAATAATATTTTGGTTGGAAAAGAGATAAAATGAGTTAAGTGTAAAAAATAGAATTAGTTAGTAGTAGAAATAAAAATAGAATTGAGAGAGAGTTATAATAGAAAGTTGGTAAGAGAGAAAGAGAAAAGAAAGAAAAGAAGAGAAAGAGGAGAGAAGAGAAAGAGAAGGAAAAGAGGAAAAGATAGAATTTCTTCAAGATTGGTCCGCGGAGAAGAATCGAACGGGTAAGGGTGATAAACTTTGTTATTCTAAGATTGTGTATGATTATGTATGTGTTTGGTTGATTAGGTTTATGATTTGGAGAAGTTTTAGAGAATGTTAGGTTTAGGGTTTCATGAGAAAACTTGGAAATTGGTGGATTAATCGGTTAGAACTTGATATAGTCGAAGTATGAGGATGAATACATGTTAATAATCATGTTTGTTGAGTTTTGGAAGGGTTTGTGTGTGTGTGGGGGGGGGGGGTTTATAGGTCTGTTGCGTAACTGAGTAGTTCTGAAATCGCGTTTCTCACTCAGCGAGCATTTCCTCGCTCAGCTAGAGTTCCAGCACATTGCTCGCTCAGCGAGCGATCCTCGCTCAGCTAGACCTGGAATTTTGTTTTATTCATAACTTTTGATTCGAGTATCCGTTTTAAGCGTTCCACATATCGATTCGAAGCTAAAAACATGTAGAATCTATTGATGCTAAAACATGTAATTTTTAGCCGACTTTTTCCCGACTTTTCTGATAAAACGTAAATGAGTTAATTATGGAAATGTGGGTTTGTTATAATGTTGTGGCCATTGGGCAAGTGATTACTATGCTTAAATTGTATGCATATGTATGTTAATGGTATGTGTTGAGTGCATAATTATGTTGTGAATAATGTATTTATTTTCAAGGATGTTTTGTGTCATTTTGCATGTAAGCATCATGTCTGCATTCTTGTGGGTTCCGTGTGAATCCGTTGTAGCGTCGTGTGCTCATATGGAGTGTGAGCGATGACTACAACATGATCGTGTACCCATGTGGGGTGTGAGCGATCGGATTGTGTGCCCGTGTGGGGTGTGAGCAATCCATAAACATCGTGTGCCCATGTGGGGTGTGAGCGATGGGTGATTAAGTTCACATTGATTGTGTGCCCATGTGGGGTGTGAGCGATCGGATTGTGTGCCCATGTGGGGTGTGAGCAATCCTGAAACATTGTGTGCCCATGTGGGGTGTGAGCAATGGGGGACATCGTATGCCCGACGGGGAGTTACTTTAGGTAACGAGCGATGATTCTATTTGGTTCCTGAGTGAACTTGCTGAATGTTGAGTCGGTACCGCATTGCATCTGCATAGAGTCGTATGTCGGTCTCTATGAGTTTCATTTTATACATTGTATGTATATGCTGAAATAAACATGATTGTGCATATGTTTATTTGGAATGTTGTGAAATGATTGGTATGTGTGAAAGACATACTTGCAGATATATATATATATATATATATATATATATATATATATATATATATATATATATATATATATGCATGTTTGATATGTGTATATGTATGTGATTTATACATTGAATGTATATGTGTGATTTAAATATAGCTTGTCGTATGTTTATGCGGAATGAATGTAAATGAAGAATAGACATAAATAATATAAGATTTATGTGTATTGGTAATTTGTGAATGATTGTACATGTTGATTGGTAAATGAAGATACATTGCGATGTATGTGTGTTATGTGAACATGATTGATATATGATTTGTGTTATGTGAATGAAATGGTGATAAGTATGCGTATAAGTATGCTTTATGTTGTGTATGAATGATATGTTGTGGTGAGAATATGTTGATGTATATGTTATATGTTGAGATATATGATTATATGCAATGTTATTATGATAATGTTTCTCACCCTTCTACTGTTTTCTGATGCTCTACGAGGCATTGTAGATTAGGTGTGCCGGAGTCGTTTTTGTGAAGCTTGTCTTCATATCTTTTGGTCGGTCGGCTCTGATATGTAGCATCAGGTAGTTAGGTGGCCTTGTGCCTTTTTGGGGGTACATTTGTATATGTACTCGTTATGGACATGTTTTGTATAACATGATATATTTGTACGCTTCTAACTTGTAGATATATTTTGATAAATATATAAGTTGAAGTTGTTGATGATTTAAGTTTTTCGTTGTGCAATTTATAATTGAGATATGGGTTTAAGGATTGAAATTCCTTTGTGGATAGCTACCCCATTGTTGCATATCTGTTTGAGCAGGTGTTGTATGTTTTAATTTCACGTAATGTGGCATGCTCTTTTTTATGCTTGATTTAAATTATACTCTGACAAAATTTTATCTATGCCTAAATGATTTAATGTATTATTTGGGGGTATAGAAAGGGGTGTTACATGGGGTACTCCGAATAAAGAGAGGATGTTGCGTTTGAAGAAACACAATATTTTAAGGGTTATGATCTTGGCTAGAGCCTCAGCTTCTATCCACTTTGTGAAGTAGTCTACTCTGATAATTAAGTATTTATTCTGGTTTGAAATGATGACAAATGGACCTAGGATGTCCAGGCCCCACCATGTGAATGCCCACAGGGAGGACATTTTATTAAACTCGTTTGGAGGTGCTAAGTGCATGTCCCCGTGTCGTTGGCATTTATCGCATTTTTTCATGTGCTCTTTAGCGTTGTTCTACATTTTTTTCCAGTAATATCCTTCCCAAAGGGCTTTCCTTGGCAGTGATCTCCCGCCCAGGTGTTGGGCATTGATGCCTTAATGGATTTCACGCAGGAAATGCGTAATCAATTCTTCCTCGACACACTTGAGGAGGGGGATGGAGAATCATCTCCGGTAGAGTTTTCCTTCTACTAACACGTATGAGCAGGCTCTTCGCCTAAACTATACAAGCCTCCTTTGGGTCTTGGGGAAATTCGTCATTAGCTAAGTATTTGTAGACCGGGGTCATCCAACAGTTGGCGTCACTGATGACGTTCACATCTATCGTCGAGGATGGCTTTTCAATACTGGGTCGAGGGAGTATCTCCTGTATAATAGATTTTTTCCTCCCTTTATTTTTATGCTCGTGAGTTTTGATAGCACATCTGCTCACATATTATGTTCACAGGGAACATGTTTGACTTCTATGGATGCAAACTTTGTAATATTTTCCTTGACAAGAGTCAGGTATTCTGAAAAATTGTCGTTTTTAACTTGGTATTCACCTTTGACTTGCGAGGCCACGAGCTGAGAGTCTATACAAATGGTTATCTCTTCAGCTCCTAGATTTTCGGCAAAACCTCAGACCAGCGAGGAAAGCCTCGCACTCTGCTTGGTTATTGGAGGTGGGAAAAGATAGCGTGAGGGATACCTCTATCAGGATACCCTCCTTGTTTTCTAGGATAATCCCTGCTCCATTTTCCATTGAGCTCGATACTCCATCAACGAAAATAATCCATTTCATGGACGCACAAACTTGGTTCTTCGGGGAGGTCATTTCAGCCATGAAATTAGCTAGGGATTGCGCTTTGAAGGATGATCTTCTTTCATATCGAATGTCGAACTTGGACAATTCCTAGGACCATTTAAGCATCCTTCTGACCATGTCGGTTCGAACAAGGAGCTGTCTGATGGGTTGGTCTGCTCGTACGACGATTGTGTGCTCCAGGAAGTAATGCATGAGTCTCCTTGCCGCATGGAGGAGCATGAGGTAAACTTTTTCAATTTGCTGATACCTGAGCTCGGGCTCATGTAGGGCTTTGCTTGTGAAATAGATCGATTTTTGTCCCTCGGGTGTTTCTCATATGAGGGCAACGCTCACAACTTTGTTAACGACGACCAGATAAAGAAACAAAGTCTCCCCGACCTCTGGTCGGGAGAGAACTGGGGGTTCTGACATAGCCTTCTTGAGGTGTGTTAAAGCTTGATCGCACTCTTCCGTCCATTCGAAAGAAGCCTCTTTACGAAGGAGCTTGAAGAGGGGAAGCGCATGTTGGGCGGATTTTTCCACAAAGCGAGATAGAAATGTGAGTACCCCATTTAGTGAATGGATGGACTTTTTGAATTTTGGCGTGGGCATTTCAGTGAATGCTCGACACTTGTTGGGGTTAGCTTCGAACATGCATTTTTCTGGATTAAATGGCGTTTTGCACTTGCATGCTTGATCAAAATTTTTCTTTAAGTGGAGAGCATGATCGATTTCTTCGTGGGATTTAACGATCATGTAGTCCATGTAAACTTCGAGCATGTATCTGATTTCTTCCTGAAAGACTTTGTTTGTTCATCATTTGGTGGTAGGTTGCGCCCGCGTTTTTCAAGCCGAAGGGCATTACGTTGTAGTAATATTTTCCCGATTCGGTCATGAAAGCGGTGTATTTCTTGTCGGTCATGGCCATGGATATTTGATTATACCCGGAGTAGGCGTCGAGGAATGAAAATAATTTAAAACCTGCAGAATTATCGACTAGCTTATCAATGATAGGCAAAGGGTAAGCGTCTTTCAAGCAAGCCCGATTAAGATCAGTGTAGTCAACGTACATGCGCCATTTTCCATTGCTTTTTTGACTAATACAACATTTGAGAGCCAAGTGGTATACCTGGCCTCAGTTATAAAGTGTGCCTCTAGGAGGTCTTTAACGGCCTGCTCGAAAGCCTCTACCTTTTCTGGGGATTGCTTCCTCCTGTGTTGTGATACTGATCGAATGGAGGAATCTATGGTCAGATGGTGGCATGCCATTTATGGATCCAATCTCGATATCTCAACAACGCTCCACGCGAACAGATCAGCGTTCTCCCCAAGGAACACCTTCAGCTGCTTCCTCGCGAGGTCCGGGAGGTTGACTCCTATCTTCACCTAATACAACTAGCTCGAAGTCTCTGTCGGGCACTAGGCGAGTAGACGAAGAAAGATTTATGGTCATCTATGCTTTTTGCTCTTCTTCGGTAAACTTGCTATCAAGATCGATCGAATCTACCTGAGGGAGTGGCTTTGGTTCCTCAGAGCTGCATGGAAGGGAGGCTTTGGCTTGAAGGCTATAGCGTTGAGCCCTTTGGATGCAGCTTCAAAGCATCATCGGGCAACTTCGATGTCCCCGTGGAGAGTGGCTACCTCTCCTAATGAGGTATAGTACTTCATCTTCAGATGCACTGTGGAGGGTACAACGATGAGCTCGACGAGGGTTGGACGATGTATGATGCATTGATACAACGACAGGCAGTCAATTACGAGAAACTTCACCTTGATGACCCTTGCAATCTCCCCCGCCCTGAAAATTACTATCAGGTCGACGTAACCCCAGGTTCTGGATACAATCCCGTTGAATCCTTGGAGATATGAATCTACGTAGGGTGTCAGATGTGTTGTAATACCCCGTAAATTAATTTGATGCTCTGAATAATATTATTTGGTATCAATGGAGTTCCGGGTTGCTCTGATATTTTTTAACAAAAAATAATTGGAGCAATCGGCAAATTAATTTTTATTAACTAATATTATCTGACTCAGAGGTTTTATTAAATTGTTAATAAAGAGACATTTTTGGATACCCTCTATTTGGACCAGTTGGGAGGAAATTATACTTTCCCGTATAAATCTATGTTTGTTTTCTTTATGTTATGTTGTTGTTCATTGTTGATTTTGGCGAACAACTGCTGGTTTCCCAATCTTATCAAATTGGTTTACTTGCAGGATCAACCACACAAATCCTAGGACACATGTGATTTTTGACAAACGTTTTAACTCTAACAATCTTTTGGTCTCACTTTTATTAAATCCTTTATGTACGAATAATTTGACTAAGGAAAAGAGTATAAGTTCTGGAGAAAACTAAATAAAATAAACTAGGACAATGCATAAAGTAAACGTCGAAGAAGATAAATGACATGTAATATAAAGGAATTGTAAAGATTTTTAACTTTATTTAATTTTGATGAAATAAAATGGTGTTGTTTACACATACATTTCCAGATAAAACTCTTTTCTCAAACAGAGTTACTTCGAGTAATTTTGCAGGAACTTTGTACAAATATTTCACACACTAATTCTGATAAGAACTACACTATTTATATACAAATAACATAACTGTCACTAACGGATAAATCCTAAAACTATGACACTTGGCCTTCGGCATGTTCTCTCTTCACCAGGTGCTTCCACGCGTCTTTCTGCCAAATGTGATAACTCTTGAATTTGAATTTATTTCTTTGCATCGAAATGACGCGTCTTTTCACGTCTGTCGAATTTGTCGAAAAAAAACATTATCTAAATCTTTCGAAAACCTCTTCTAAATACATTTTGTACATTATTTCATGGCGTCGAAAATCCCCATCTACAAATTGCCCCCCAACAAAGATGTTTCGACTATCCCTGGAGAAACAATCATTTATTGACAATGAGTTATTTTGATGACATATTGCCTCTATTACATATATCGTTTCAAAGACTTGATATTTCAAATTGCAAAAAAATTATCATTACGCTTTTTTGAAACATCA
This sequence comes from Lathyrus aphaca, assembly GCA_963966055.1. NCBI lineage: Eukaryota > Viridiplantae > Streptophyta > Magnoliopsida > Fabales > Fabaceae > Lathyrus > Lathyrus aphaca. Next base: position 492,305,319 of record OZ014521.1, read on the forward strand.
CATCTAACCCACGTTTCTGACAGTATCCCCATCATTTCCTGAAAGCTAGTAAGTCGTAGGCGTTTCAACTGCCATTACCCTACTCTCCCATGATGGTTCGCCATGTTGTCCATGATTAAACCCGAAAAACTCAACCGTTTCAGCACTCCTTCCTTATAAATACTCATACACCAACTTCTATATTTTTTTTACACTTTCTACTTCTTCAAAACCCATTTTTATAACTCTTCATCTCCTCTGCGAAAATATTTGCTTTCTCAAACAATGATTCCAACTAAGTATTCCAGTAGCCAGAAATCTAAGATTTCAACTCTTCTTCCATAAGCGCACAAGCTAAGTGGACCAACTGTTGATGGAAATCAGCAGTACATCCCTGAGCCTCCAAATGAGAAGGAGAAAGCAATCATCTATAAATCTCAGATATTGATTCCTATCTTTGTTTCTGGTGTTTGTCATGCTATGTTAGCCCCTCTTCCAAACCCAAATGCTAACCCAGAAAGGTTGAAAGAGTTCTTTCCCACCTACCAACGTCTTAAGCCCATAGGTGCTGGAGTTAAACCTAAACCCATTGAACAAACTATAGAAAATCCTTAAAACCAAAGTTCGATTGTTGATGCAGAATTGAACTTAATTTATTTAAACAACACTAGGATATTTAGGACTTGCCATGGGGAAAAAGACCCTTCAGATTATTTAACTTAGTTAAATAAGACCAAAAAAATCAAAGCAACATTCTGGAAGGAAATAAGGATTTTTGACCTAATACAATTGTCGAAAGTAGGACCCAATTATTGTCCCAATATGCTTTTAGCTTCCCTTTATTTCTGGGATAACACCTACAACACCTTCCACCTTCCTTGTGGAATGGTTACTCCTACCCTTTTTGACATAGCCGCCATTGCTGGGCTTAGTCCTTTAGGAGTAGACTTCGATCCCACCACTTTGAACCAACACTCTATAGAATTTGACACTAATAAGGCCTCCTACACTGTGTTCATCACTCACTATCATGACAAGAAAATTATAGAAGTTTCTGAGAAAGAACACATAACCTTTCTGACCCTATGGCTGTCAAAATTCGTATTTTTCTCCCGATCCCTTCAAGTGGCCAAATGCTTCATCACCATAGCCAACCAACTTCACAATGGGACCAAACTATGCTTGAGTGAGATGATCTTGGCGAATCTTTATGAATCCTTGAGTGAGTGCATGAGTTTCTTAAAAACTGTAAAGGACAAAGGTAATCTTAGCATGTCAGGGCCATTTTGGCTTCTGCAACTGTGGCTCAATGCCACCTTTGAAGCTTCTCTTCCCGTCAAGAATGATGTAGACGAGGATGGAGTGAAGAACATGGTTGTCGAATGGCCTCGGTTAGTACAACTAACACCAACTGACGAAGGGATTGGCCTTCGAAAATCTTTCACTAGCTACGTTATGATGTTTGCCAAAAGGTACAACTTTACTTCCTCCATGGCACCCTTTGCTAGAAGGGCGATCGGACCCAAGTGGTTCACCAAGCAACTGCCTTTTGAGATGCAGAAAGATAAAGACGAATTTCTCGACGTTTGTGAATCATTTTTGACACCTAGGCTTCTCACCTCTCATCATAATGTCACCAAGACAAATATTGCATTGATTGTTTACCAACCCAACCTTATCGCTCGACAGTTTGGACTTGTTCAACTGAAACCAAGATCCATTTTTCCCAAAAAAGGATCCATCATATTCTACAACTCTTTCCACATTGAAGAAAACAATATAGAATTATCGAAGAAACATGCTGATGACTCTCTCGAGATTCGACCAACGGTATTTCAACCATCTTTTCTATGTACCCCTGAATTTGATGTCTGGTGGAAAGATTACCACCTTACAAAATTTTTCGACGTGACAACAATCAACATTCATTTGACAAATGCTTTTGCTCTTGTGCAGGAAAAATCAAGAAAGGTATTGAAAGACAAATAAAAGAAATACAAAAATTTCAAAATTATTTTGAAACTACTTATAGGCCAGATGAACTTAGTTGGACCATAAATGAAACAACAGTAACTTTAAAACAGATTTTTATAGAAAAACTAGAAAAGTTGAAACTGTCGTCACATGTTCGTCCAAAACTACGATATGAATTGGCTTTCGACCATTATCCACCAAAAATTCCCCCTTTACCTTTTTCTAAAATGGGCGTGGTGTTGAGCCCTCAATTTCCAGATTGGTTCATTTGTGGGGATCCTATGAAACTTCTTCGACAACATTACAAAAAACCTGTTGAGCGTGTGATTCCAACTAAGTTCGTATTGGACAATTTCAGAGGACACATTCATATTAGAATAGAACATGTTCACATTGAAACTCCCATTCTTGAAGGTGTTAACGAAAACATTTTCATTTTTCTATTCTAACTTTATTTTTATACGTTTTTGTATTTATCTCTAACTTTCCTTTCTTTTCTTAGCTACGAAAATTCCTGTCAAGAAAGTTGTCGTTGAAGATACATCTGAAACTGATGGTCGAAGATCTACCAAGCAATGCTAAGAAGATTTCAACAAAATTACAACCTTCTCTTCTTGTACTAACTTTTCCTTCATTCTTCCAGAAACTAATCAACTTCTATTTTTATGACCAGGTAGGTCGAAAACCACCACCTTCCCTAAAAAGGAAGAAACAAGAGGAAAATGTTCCCAACGAAGAATCTGGTGATGAATCTCCAGAACAAAGCCAACCTCCAAAGAAGAAGTAAATCACGGGGACCTCCTCACAAAAATCTACAATTAAACCAACCAAGGAAACTCCCCCAAACAGTCCAACTGTGAAGGTTCAGGCGAAGGACGCAGAAATTGGAAATTCCAGTTATAATACTGAGATTACTTAGGTAAATCTTCATTTCGACTACATGTATTTACTTCTTATTATATTTCTTTTTCCCTAACTTGAAGTAATTTTCAGATTGATGTCGAAGGGACCCCTCTAGAGACAGAGGTGCCTATAACCAACAGTGATCCTGTTCACAAGGCTGCCAGCCTAACACATACTTCTCCAAGAAATTCGACAAAAGAATCAGCAATAGAGATGGAACAATCCCCCGATACTCCTCAACCTTTTGATGATAATTCCCCCTCCTCATAGATCAGACACAGAAAATAAAAATGACGACTTTAATGTTGATGTTGAGGTCGAAGATGAGGATGACGAAAAGGGAGAAACTGTTGACGATGAGAAGGATGACAAAACAAAAAAAAACAAGACTTCTAGTTAACTCTAGGATAGAGTATTCAGCCAATCCCTGACCCAACAAAAGGAAGTTTGTTGTCTACTGGTTCGACTAGTCTTTCTCGCGAAGAGATTGAGAGCCTCAAGGTGAAGAAACCTTTAGAATATCTAAAATCTATGCTCAACATTCGTCATAACTTTCAGGACTCTTCTCGAAGTAGTTCGACCACTTCTGGGGCTACTTCTGGTGTGCAATCCCTTGATGTTATGATGGCTGAGATTAAAACAAAAATCATTGATGTGGACTTATTTAATGTTTTGGAAAAAAACATGACTGCCTATTTCGATTTGAAGGAAATTCTGAAGCAAGTTAATGTCTTGGAAGTTTCTTCTGAAGTAAGCAGCTTTGTGATGGATCTGACTACCCTAATTGACTTGGTGAACGTAGACCCGAATCGTCACAAAGACTATTCCCAACAAATTTCCAAAAAATATGAAACATAACTTGCTGAGTGGGATGCTGTGGCTGCTTCGACCAAAAAAGTCTCAGAGTTGGAGCAACTTTCTGAAACTTACACAAAAGAAATTGCCGAATGCAAAGATAATACCCAAAAATGGGAGAAACATATAGCTACACTTCAAAAGATGATCTCCCAAGAGAGGAAACGTAAAGAAGCCATTCAGCAACCCAAGCAAAGCGAGATCGACGAGGAACTGAATTCATCATGCTGAAAGGGCTCAGATACTCAATCAAGATATCGAAAACCTCTCCACTAATAGAAGTTTATGTGACTGTCGACTCCAGATTCATAAAAAGAAATTCGACGAGTTGAAGCAATATTTCGCCAATATTAAGTTGTAATAGGAATGGTTTATTATTAATAGCCTTTTGAAGCTTGTTTGTAATGACGTTGATGCCACCTGTTTGGAAAAGTACATCATCATTTTGTGTTATATATAATCAATCTATGGCTATTTTAATTTCTTGCAATATTGGTTTGTATTTTTTCAAATACTTCCCATTTATCTTCAATATTCTCTTATCTTTTTCTACCTCTTCGATTTCGTATGCACCATTCGAAAAAACTTTCAAAATCTGGAAAGGTCCTTCCCACTTTGGATACCATTTTCCCATTAGTCTATCTTTTCGATCCATAGGAAGAATCACTTTCCAAACAAGGTCGCCAATTAAAAGGGTCTTAAATTTTACTTTCTTATTGTAAAACCTTTCGACTCTTTCTTTTTGTCTTTTCACCAAATCTAGCGCATGTAATCTTTCTTCGTCTAAATCGACCAATTCGTCCATCATCATACTCTAATACGTGTCTGATGGGATTTCATGATGCCTTTGAACTCGAATTGACTGCAAGTAAATTTCGACCGGTAAGACTGCATCGTGCCTATAGGTCAACCTGAATGGAGTAGAATTCGTAGCTTATTTAGGAGACGTTTGACAAGCCCATAAAATTTGATCTAAAGTTTTATGCCAATTTCTTGGTTATTTTCCCACATGCTTTTTAATCAAATTTATTACCACCTTGTTAGCTGCTTCGACTTGTCCGTTCGCCTGAGCATAGTAAGGCATCGAAGTAAGGAGCTTAAATCCTATTTCTATTGCAAACATTTGCATATTTTTTCAAGTGAACACAAATCCTTGATCTGTTGTTATTGTCTCTGGTATCCTGAATCTGTAAATTATATGTTTTCGAATGAATTCTATGATTGTTTCTTGATCCACTGTTACCAGCTGTATAACTTCAATCCATTTAGTGAATTAGTCTATTCCAACCAGAATGTACTTCTTCCCTTTTGAAGAAGCTGGTCGAATTTCGCTAATTAAATCCAAAGCTCAACCTGTGAATGGCCAAGGCTTTATAATCGAATGCAACTCACTTGCGGGAACATGTGGTATGCCTGCATGCACTTGGCATTCCTGACAACCTTTTACAAAATCGACACAGTCTTTCAACATTGTTGGCCAATACATTCCTTGTAGAAATAATAACCATTTCATTTTATGGCCTGCTTGATATGCGCCACATGCTCGACTGTACACGTTCGACAAAGCTATGTAAGCTTCATCTTTGCCCAAGCATTTTATGCCATTCATATTTGCATACATGTGCATATTTCAAGTTGGAGTGTATGCTCGATTCAAGTTGGCCTGGATTGGAAAATAAGTTGATAATGCCTCGATAACCTAGCAATGTTTTAAGTTGGGAGTTTACTCCAAATGGTACCACATGCATATAAGTTGAGTCGCATCAAGTTGCATAATAATTATGTTGTTAGTTGGTTGTAAGCTGCAATTTTGATGTTGTTGTTGTAGTGTGAAGTGGTGTGATTATATGATTATCTTGTTTACATATAGATTGTCATATCCTGTTTATGTTATTCAATATCTCACCCCTTCTGTTTGAATGTTTCCCTCTGTTGGTAACGTGCAGGTAACAAAGAGTCCAGTACTTAGTGTAACACCAAAAAATGTGGCCTCTTATTTATTACCACTAATTGGCTTTACGCTTTACATTCACGTGCATCTTCCATTAGGTCATCTATAACATGTCATGCATTCATTGTCATAGGTTTGTTACTTAGGTCAGAAGCTTGAAGAATCAGGGTTTTGCAGTGCCCTCTGATTTATCTCTTTGGCAGGAGTGGTTCGAGGGAAAATACAAAGATTAGTGGTTATGATTTGTCTCCTGTGCATATGTTTATCAGGTGAAGTCTCAAGGTTTGACCAACATAATAATCAAGGGTATTATTCTTTGGTACTCACCATCAACATTTGATTAGGGTTTATTTACCCGATAATTTGGCCATCAAGAGTTTCCTTATGAAGTATGGCACTAGAGCATCTTGTCACTCAATGGATTCCCTCGTTGTGCGATGTTTGTTGGTTATCATGAAAGTTCGATACAAATTAGAGAGTTGCATTAAAGACATGGATCTTGAGGAATTAACTTGGGTTTATGGATTCAAGTGAAATTAGAAGTGTTCATGTTGATTATTTGAGTTCAAGTTATCAAGGCAAATAACGTTTTACACTCGGTTTCTAAGCCCATCTCTTTTTTCTAAACCACTTCATTATTCATTTGTGTATTCATGTATTTAACCGATATCAATTGTGTATTCATCTCTTTTTCTAAAATATGGGCCACCTTTGAATCAATTGGTTTAAGTTCATGGTCCTTCATTCATTTAGTTCATAAGGTCTAGTTATTCTTTTTCTTTTTGAATCCATAAACCAAAAGCCCATTTAAATTTGAAGACCAATATCCAAGTTTCATTTTCATTGACATTAAACACATTTTTGCTAATTTCCATTACACCCAGTTTGTCCAATTTGAGTCATTTATTGAGTCATTTATTTTATCTAATTTTCAATGGTCGTTCAATATTGATGAGAAAAAAGGGGAGACGGCCTAATGAAGTAGAGGAAAAAAGAGAAATTTGGTAACATTTTTGACAGGAAAAACTGAACAAAAAAATCGGTTGAAGAAAACTGATAAGAAGATGGCAGAAATTCAGTTGAAGGGAAAAAACTAGAAGAATTACAAAAAAATATTATACAGAAAAAAGAATAACAAAAATCGTATTGCAGATGATATCCTCACTAATTGTTATAAAAAATCAGAAAAAACTCTGATCAATTAAAACAGAATTTTAGAAAACTGAATGACAGAAAAAAGGGGAAAAGAAAAATTCAGTTATAACAAACAGATTCATTTACAAATAGAAAATGAGAAACTCAGAAACAAGAAACTGATATAACAAAATTTTCCTCTCTCAATAACAGAAAAACAGAAAGAAATTCTTCTGGAGGGTGCTCACGCTCTGAATTTTTTGTTCTTCCCAATCTTCAACAACTCTCATCAATCTCCAAAAACTCAGAAACACAGGGATCCCTCATATTCATCACTCTCTTCAACCTTGCATCATCCATCTTCTCAACTCTTCAATCAACTTCACCAACCTGATTCAACATCTTCAAGCAGAAGAAGCTCTTCATCAATCTCGAACCAATCTCTAATCTCTCAGAATCTCCATAAAACATATTCGACAATATCTCACAATTTCTCTCAAACACGGAAAAGCTTGCATCATCAAAACCTGCATATATCAAGAACACTCAAGCAATTTGACACTAGCGCGAGATTCACTACGACTTAATGATATTGCATCATCAATATGCACATTGCAATAACAAAGTTGCAACAAGATCCGCGACCTGTAAATTCACAAACACATTTCCATATCAAATTCAGTAACGCAAGATTCAAGAGCAATAATAAATCGCGTCAACAATCACAATGTGAACATGCCTCTGGTTTTTTGATCATCTTCTCCGATTTGAGGAAACACCGAACTTCACCATGAGCAAACTCATAGAGGATTAGGGTTCCGCCGTCTCCAACTTGAGTCATGGTGCGGCGTAGATTACCTAGCTTGATATATTACGTGTGGAGTTTCGAATCAAAAGGAGTTGTTCAATTTGTGTTCTTTATCATCGATGTCAGAACCTTGGATGGTAGCTTTTGTTTCTACATGATTTTCGTTATGGTGCGAGAGGCTTCGGTCGATTCATTGTGCAGTGGCGCTGTTTTGAGAGAGTGACGACGAGGTTTTCCGCGAAGGTGATGGAGAGAGAGAAGGTGTGTTTAGGAATGAGGGAGAGTGCCACGGATTTTGTTGTTGTTTCTCAAAAGCTTATCTTAAGATTTTTAGGTTAACCATACAAATTGGATCGACTTTAATTCATCAATCCATGGAAATGCTATTCGCCATCACAAATCACTAGTACACCCCCTTCTGTGGACTACTTATGGGTTTGGGCCTTTGGCCATGTTAAGGCTATCTGCACCCTGCAGTTTCTTTTACAACTCCAGTGTTCTTATTTTTTTATTAGAAATTTCTATATAGATTTCTTAATTAATTTTTCTTGTTAAATCATTTTGTGGATTAATTTCTTAATCCCTTTTTTGTTAACTTCTAGTTAGAATTTTTATCATAATTTTAATTATGGTTTATAACTAATTTGGATTAAAGTGTTCATGATGTTTTTTTAACGATATAGATGATTTTAGTTACGGTGGATCTTCATGAAGTGATTATGGAAGATAAGCATTTATTTTGCTTATGGGAGATTACAAGACCTTGCATGAAGTTTTTGGATTTCTTTTATATGAAGAATCGACACTTCAATCAAGTAAGAAATCTCGACTTTCTCCACTTTAATGCATCATTCTAGTTGTATGCGGCTTAAGATCATATAACGTAAGATGCATATTGAGCCTTACCACCTGAGGAACTGGATTTATTTGTGATTTATGATGATATGTGTCGATATCAGAGCTTAGGGATTAGGTTAAGAATTATAGGATTCATATTCCTCATATTTTCCCTTAATCACCATTTTCCCCATTTCGTTGCAATTATTAAAAATAGTTTCGATGTGATAAAATTTTGGAAAAATTCATGAGTGATCCTTATCCTCTTAATTAATTTTGTATATTTTTTTATTCAAGATTTGGAGGGTTTTATTAATTAATTTGGATTTTTCATTTCAAGCAGTCCCAAAATGCATTGCTTTGGTTAAAGGGACCGAAAACAATTTTTTCCAATAGGTGCGAGACCTATTTTTTGTGTGTGATTAACCACTGGAATTTTTGACATTTTTATGCTCCTTAGGAATTTTTTTCATAATTTTTGGTGTCATTTTGGATCCACTTTGTGGTGTTATTTTTCGGCGATCATGCCTTGTTATCTCACTCATTAAGTGAATTGTTTTGACACTTTGGTACATAATTTTGGGAAATCCTTTAAGAAAATGTAAGTTACTGACTTCAAAATATTAGGGATTTAATTTCATAACTTTTAAAGTCTTTTTGCTATTTTTATTGTCACCTAGATTATAGGTCTGATTATGTGCTTATTAGTTCCATACCCTAGATGTTAGGAAGGCATTCATGCCATTTGCTTGAGATACTTTGTGGTAACCTTTAGGAGTTAATTATAGGTCACTTTTAGGTCCTTAATTCTAGGTGCATCTTACTTGAACTAATTTTGTTTGGAACTTGTTTTTTTCTCTCCTAAATGTTAACATGACTTATGTGGGAATCATAAATGACTTTGTATACATTATAATTGCATATCATAGCTTGTATGATACTTAACCATAATCATCTCATGCATATTCATATGGCATTCATCCTTAACTTGCATAATTTGTGATCTTATGCGACACCATGTTCACTTCTTCTCACATCTTCTTCTCCTTATTCCATAGGACTAAACCATTGCATACATGATGGTATGTTCATTCATATACATTCATATGCATTAACTATTTACTTTGATACTAATTTCATGAATTAATTCATGCTTGTATGCCATATGCACTCATACTTCATCCATGAACCCTAAGTTGCATTTGTGTGAACTTATGTGAACTTTTTGTACATAGTTTGGACTTGTGAGGTATCCTAGCATCCTTAGGGACCTATAGAATGTAGCTACTGACTTTAGAAGTCATATAAACTTTAGGTACCTTCACCTTTAGACTTAGGTCTTATTCTGAACCATAGTTCCATTATAGGATGTGTGTAAGGTTTAATTGCCTTTATGCTTTGTTTTTGTTTCTAATATGCAATTTTTTTAGTACTAACCTTTGTTTTGTAAGGGGCTTAAGGTAAGCCACATACAACTTTTTCCTTTATATCTTTATACTTTCAAATTGTGTTTGCCTTGCACTTTCATTCAACTTTCTTCATCTAACTTTACCTTGAATTTCTTTAGGGTTTAATACATCATTAGGACATAGTTTGTTGGTATTTGATCTTGTAATCTTAGAACACTTTAGTTGGGTCTAACTACTGACTTTAGAAGTCCTTTTATCATTTAGGATCCTTTACTTAGGATTTAGCATTAGGGGACCCTTAGTGCTTTTCCTTAGCTAGTTTGAGCCTTACTTGTGCTTTTGCCTTGTGTTATGTTTTCAATATACATTGTGAAGCTAACCTTTGTTTTGTAGGGAGGTTGAGGTAAGCTTGTTCATACAACTTATTACTTATATTCTTTATGCTTTCAAGTTTTGTTTGTATTAGTACTTTGTGCTTTGTTTGTACAACTTCATGTTAATCCCTCTTTAGAAACAACTTAACTTCTATAGAGAAGTAAGTTGCTTTCTAGTTTCCTCTTATTTTCTTCTTCTTTATTAGGATTAGAAGACCATAATAACCATAGGAAATACCATGCAATAAGCAATGTAGGGTGCGTCTTAGTTCCCTTAGTCTTGTGCTTTCTCAACTTGAGTCATTCTTTCTCATCTCAAAGAAAAACAACAAAACACCTAATAAAGGTCGAGCTTTCTCATGCGCCAGGAGACTTTGACATGGGGTACTGGCACACGTCCCATTTTGGGGAGAGGTGTAAGGCATCTATCATGATGAATAAGTCTTAGCATGGAGACTGTTTCACAAACAACAAAAGCAAAACAATTCTTTAAAAGACAGTTAACCAATAACAAACGTCTTTTCCTGCGGGAATTCTTTTCTCATCTCATTCACTCTAAACGCGAACTTGCTACGACTTGTATCTTTCCAAGATGGTAAATGCACTCGTATCAGACGAGCCTGCAACATCTGAGCATATGCATAAGAAGTTCAATTCATAAAAAAACAAACAAAGTTCCCGCCTTATTTAGGTGAACTACGTCGACTATGATCCTCATATTCTCGATGAGGTACGTAGGCAGCGAGGTATGGTCCGTTCGAGCACACTCTTTATTTTCCCTACATTTTCCCCCTTTCTTTTAGTTCTCTTTTTCCAGTTCTCTCTCCCATTCCAGTTCCATTAGTAGTTTTTGTTTAGCATCAATTTTATTTCTCACCCTTTGAAACAGACTAACAAGCGTGGATCCCATCGGGTACGGAGGACGATCTGGGGTGCTAATACCTTCCCAGTTCGTAACCGACTCCCGAACCCAATTCTTTTGTTCGCATGACCTTGTCCTTTCCTTTTTTCCTTAGGTTTGTGCAGCATTACCTTTCCCATTCATTTGGGATAAAAATGTCTGGCTAGCGACTCTACCTTTTCCGCGCCACTTTTGCGTTTGTACTAGGATGAAAATCCCGGGAGCGACAACTGACGACTCTGCCGGGGATCAAATCTGGAATCTCTAGTTTCCCCTTTGAGAGTCAATCCTAGCGTTTGTCTATTTTCGCTTCTTTGGGTGTTTATCTGTTTGTTGCTTTAGTTTAGCTTTACTGCTTTATTTACAGCTTTACTTTACAACTTTATTTATCGCTTTCAGTATTTTATTTTCCATGCATCATATATATACTAGATTGTCTGGCTGTACTAGTTTTCTTTGGCGGGATGGGGTTACTGTGAAATGAGCTCGTAACCGGGGCTCAAGTGCACCCTAGGACTTAGCATGGACAGATATTGTACTTGCATGGTATCATGATGAGTGTCAGTGTATTCCACACCCAGACTGCGACCATCTTGGAAATATATTTTGTAGGGATTTCCTCCACTTCGAGATAGGACCTTAATTGTTATGTGCATCTGGAGACCGATCATTGAGGACCTTAGTGGAAATAACCCTCTCCAGTGATGACAGTGCCTGACCATATTTGTTGGCAAACCCACTCGCATCCGAGGGTCCATTGGGAACTCGCATAGGATGACCTAGTTCTCTCATAAGAACTCAGTTAAAGAAAACTGTTCGTATGACGATAATACTATATCCCAAGGGTTGAATGTACTATTGTTTCTCGATTCAGTGCTTGAAGCTAGGGACTTATGATGGATGCTTATTTTTCCAGGACTCAACTGAGACCTCCCTGAGTAATACATAATGCAAAACCGATTCGCTGATTTGGTCACGAGCCATTTCTCAGAAATGGTGAAGGTATTATTGCTATTCGCCTTTGAGAGTCCGTGATGTTGACCCGAAGCAAACCCGTGAGATTGGGAGGGGTTTATAGGTTTGCAGGAACCCTAAACTTTCAACATTCCCGCTTCGCCAATGTTACTTTGTGATGGTCCAGTTCTGTTGGTCCTTTTGTTCCTAATTATGGGGTTCTACATGTCGCTCCCCCGAAAAGACACCAGGTCAGACAGGGTACAGATGCGAACGGTCGGCGAAGAGGGAGAATGAAATGAAGATGAATAGAGTCGCCAGCTAGGCATTTTTATCCCGAAGGAAACATAATGCTGCATAAACCTTGAGAAAGATGGATAAGATGGTTGCGAACCAGAGAAACTGAGTAAGGGGGTTGGTTACAACCTGGGAATGTATTAGCACCCAGATTGTCCGTCGTACTCGACGGGATCCACGTTTACAAGATTGTGTTTAAAGGGGTAGTGTATGTGCTATCTGTGTGTAAAAGCTGAAAAAGAGATATACAAGTGTCAGTGCAAGAAAATGAATTGCTCAGGAACTGAGGCTTAGAAAAGAGAATGCTGAAAGAGGGGGAGACAAAGAGACTTTAGTTCGATAACAGTTAAGTTATGCCTACGTATCCTCTTGTGCAATGAGGAAGTCAGAACACCATAGTTCGACTCAAAGAGACTGAAAGATAAATTGACTGTGAACTGCTTACTTGTCTATGCTCAAGTGTATGACTCATCTGGCTCGAGTGTTAACTGTATTGCATTAGACGGAAGAAGCAAGTTCTCGCTTGTGAATGAGTATGATGAGAAAAGAATCCCGAAGGAGACGATTATTGTTTGTTTTTGTGTTTTCAGTTTTGCTATTGTTTTTGGTGTTTTGCATAGGATTATGAGCTTAAGCCTAAATCAAAGGCTTGTAGACTCATTATATCCTCCATGATTAGGGATAATGAGCCTACTTAAGTATGAGATAAGCATCTCAACTTAATTCCTTGATGATGTAGGATTAAGATCATTAACCTACTTGTGATTAATTAGATGTTTTTGGGTTTTTGTTTAGTGTTAAGTAATGAGTTTAATCTCTAATCACAGATTAGTGAACTCATTACACCATCCTAATAGAAGGATAATAGATGAGAACACTTAAGCTGAGGAAGATACCTCAACTTAATCCATGGTTAGGTATTAAATTCATTATATAACAAAGCCTTTATTAAGTGGATTTTAATTTAAAAGATGAGATTAAGAAGTGGATTTTAAGTTTGTAAGACAACTTGAGGGGGCTTGTCCATTAAACACTAGGGTTAGTCCTTCTTAACCATAAGGAAGAATTAGAACCCTAATGTAAGGCCTAAGTTACAAGATAAAGTCTTAGTGATTATTAAGATGATTTGATTAAGAGGTTTAAACAATGCAAAAACAATGCAAAAAGGATCAACTTCAAACTCTTCTTGGTTAGGCAGAAATAATTTTTTTAAAGTTAGGGTTCAAAAATATGATTTTAATGACCCTTAATTCAAAGAAAATTCACAAACTATGATCAAGCCTAAAAAGAAATTTGTGTGAAGAGTTTGAAAATGTTTCTAAATGTATTGGGATGATTCATGATTTTTTTGGTGATTTTTAGAAACCTAAATGTATTTTTAATTAATTAAAAGACTTTAATTAATTAAAAATAACATTTAAATATTTAAAAAATACTTTTTTAATGCAAAAAATAAAATAAAAATCATTTTTGGAATGAGAAAAATATTTAAAGTCATAATGCAAAAGAAAATATTTTTGTGATGCTTTTTGGTATTTTAAATAAATTATGCAAGAAAAATGAATTAAAATGAAATAAAATGAATTAAATGGAAAAATATGCAAATCTGATGGCTGAGATTTTAAACCGGGGTTGGAGGGAATTGACTGCACGCACAGATCAATGGCCCACATTCAAACTGGCTAACTAACTGATTAAATTAATTAATTAAAATTAGGGTTTTAAGTGAAATGATCCTGGCCACTGAAACACGCGCTAACCTAAATCTAAGGGCTGAGATTCAAACTGGGGAGATTAGCCCTAATCCTAACCCTAATCACTTTCAGGTGACCGGAGCAAGCTCCGGTCATCTTCTCCGGCCACACCAAAACCTCAACTTCTTCCCTAGGCTAAATCAGAAGCTCTAAAGCTCCAGAAATGATCTACTACCCTCCCTTAACAAGAATCCATCATCAAACAACATTTATCATTCATCAAAAACAAGATTCGAAGCAAATCGTGACAAACATCAAAACTTTCAGAAGTTCAATACATGCTCATTTCTTAACCATTTTCAAAACAAATCATATCATGGTGATCAGTGAAGCATGTAGATTCATTTAGAAACTTAAATAGCAAGTTCTGGAAAAAAAGTTCATGAAGCTACCTGAGTTAAAGCTTTGTGTTCTTGAGCTTTCTGACCTCCCTCTTGGTTCAAATCCACCCCAGTGATCTTCCTGATGATGAAGATGAGCTTAGAGCAAGCTTGTGATGGCTATTTTGAGGAGTTTGGTTCTGAATATGCAGAAATTGTATTTCTGATTCAGTGGCTTTTAGGGCAAAATGGAGGGTGCTTTGTGTTCTATGGATGATTTTGAGGTGAATGGTGAAAGAATGAGTGAGTTTGAGTGGCTAGGCAGTGAGATTCGAAGACTTGAAGTTTTTGCAAGTTTTTGGCAATCTGAGCTTAGGTTTGCATTCAGGCTTGTGTGTTATGTTCTTTGAGGTCCATGATGTTTGTATAAGGTGTTCTGATTAGTTCAGAGAGTTGTTGTGGCCTAGTGTGATTGGTATGGCTTCATTTGCAAAAAGTCAAGGAAAGTGTAACACAAGCATGGGCTCGAGTCAGAGGTGTCTAAAGGGTGGATTTGCCTCAGCTGACTTTATGGAGAGCCATAGAATCAGATTACATGAGCTGGCACAAGTGGATGAAGGGTTTCATAGCATTTTGCAATTCTTGAAAGTTTTGGCCCTTTTGTGATTTCTTGAAGTTCAAGTCATGAAAATTCTTGGTTCAATGCACAATTCTGATGTTTAGAGGCCCAATTGACATATTGTGAAGTGTTTGTGTCCATTTGAAGTCATTAGAATGCTTGAACATGCCAATTTGCAAAATCCCTCTTTGACATAAAACTTGAAATTATAGGATTTTTGCCAACTTTGAAAGGCCATATCTTGAGTTCTAGGATGAATCAAGACATGTTATTGTACTTTTTGAAAAGGGAAAGACCTAATATTCAACTTTAATGACCAAGGATTTTTCATTTGAAGCATTTTTGGTTAAGAAAGAGGAGGTTGAAAAACTTTCCCAAAATGGAAAGTTTGCATTTCAAGTCATTTCCATTTTTGGCAAGTTTGCAAATGGCTCAAAATTCTTCAATATTGTGAACTTATAACCTCTTCTAAGATAAAATAAAGATCATAGAACTTCAATTTGATGAAAATACCCCTTTGTTTCCATTGTTGGGGGCCTCAGATGCCCTGATTTTGACTTAACTTGCTCAGGAAGTTACCCAGTGAATAAATGACTTCCACAATGAATTTCTTCATCAAACTTGGTACACATGATCCTTATGACATATTAAGAACATTAGAAACAAGAATGGCCCAAAAATTTGGAGTTTAAGGCCTCTGGAACCAAAACCCTAATTTGGGTCATCTGTGTAGTGAAACCCTAGCTCTGCTTCCATGCCTTTGCCAGTTCTTGTGATCCCTTGACTTTCATGAACTTTGAGGAGCATAATATGATGGTAGAACACACATGGACCCCTTTGGAAAGCTTTGAGGCCTTTGGGATGGCTCAGATGGAATCTTGGATTGCTCAGGTCACAAACCCTAGATGCAGATGAACTTGAACTATGCAGATGAAACAAAATTGCAATATGAGGTGCAATGCTCATGCTTATGAAAAAATGAAAGATCACAAGCCATGGTGTGATAAAGAGTGAGGGAAAATTTGGGGTGTTTACACTACACAAAGATACTATTATTATGACTATTCACCAACACGTGGTTATCTTCTCAACACCAACATTAGACCATTGATCACATGCCTGTTGCATACATGACATCATCGCATTCCAGCACACATGTTCAATTATTTTCGAGGATCGCATATCTGAATCAAGATGTTGGATTTCTTCTGTATTAAAATTTGAAACAAAGCAGATAGATTCCTCGAAAATAACCGAACATGGCATTTGCATATATCATTGCATTCATGACAGGTGTTCAAAGACAGATTATTATCCTGACTTGGTCTCTCTTCAAAATGGCCAACTTGAATCAAAATCATCAAGATATAGATTTGTACCAACTCCAGGCAGAGGTAACCAAAATGAAGACCCAGTTGGGGCAATTCAGGGTAGAGGTGCAAACTTTATGTCGGAATCAGAAACTGCTAAAAGAGGAAGTCAACCAGATAAAAACTCAGATGATCCTGGTAATCCTGAGTGCATTTTTAAGGAAACAAAGATATTTTCATCCCCCATGAGGGGAACTACGTCACTCTGATTCTCCATTAGTCAATGGAGATACGTAGGCAGGAGATCACATGAGATCTTTGCGAGCAACCTTATTTATTACCTTTATCAATCTCTTCTCTCCAGATGTCGTTTGTCAGGATCCAACCTCAGCTTCCCAAGAGAGTCCTAGGGACAGAGCATATGGGTAAAGGCCATAGCAACTTGAGTAAAAGTTTGATCATATTCTGATGTCGTACGCACAACAAGTTTCCTCATTTGCTCAGATTCAAACTAGTTGACTTAATCGCATCAGGATCATCTCTGAAAAAGCTTCCTTTGGGGTTTCAATGTTGAATTCCAAGTATGACTACCATTATGGGGCACATGGCCGTTTAATTGAAGATTGCAAGTTTTTCAGGGGCAGAGATAAAACCAAGGTCGCGAATTTGATTGACTCAAAGACTATTGTGTTCACGCTAGGAAAAGGTGGGAATATGGCACCTAATCAGTAATAGAATGAACATTCATACTGCTGACTGCTGAAAGTTGCCGAGAGCAATAAATCCAGACGGATTCAGGCCTCCTCAACAATGGCAACCACGGTGTGAATGCTAGATGCAAGTACCACTCAGGGGCATTTAGGCATACAATTAACAACTACGATGTGTTCATGCACAAGGTGCAAAAGTTGATCGACTCAAAGTTCATCATACCAGACAGTCGGCCCATACATGGGAATCTCCTCATTATATTGAGCACCCTGTTTGCAAGGGCATCTTCAGAAGCAATAAGTCCATACGGAGTCAAGTCTCCTCAATGACGACAATGTTCAGCTTTTTTACTTCATTTTCAGTTGTAGTTTCATTTGTTTGTTTAAACATTTGTATGCATGCATGAAACTTATTTGTTTTTGAATGTTAATCATAATAGAATGCACATGTTTTTCTTGAAGTAATCCATTTGTATATACTCATGATTTTATGTATATGCATTGCAACGCCAACTGTTATGATTAAACTCTGTGTGGGAGGATGACAAAATGAAAATGCAAAAATATTTGATTGTGTGCTTTTGAGAAAGACTCTGTTGACGATGTACATACATTGTTTCAAATCCTAAACACTAGAGATATAAGGGAGATAGACCCTCGCTAACCCCTTTGTGCCTTGAAGTAGGAGTTTCTTTTCGCATGAAAAAACCCTAACACATAACCCAGGGGAATGGTAGGCATCAGTTAGTTTGACCGAGCATTCAAATTTCAAAAGGAGTGCACATCTGAGGAACCATTAAGTTTCGTTGTACCAAATCAAGCGGTCCAAAGACCAAAAACCACAATGGTTATCCTAATCAAGAGGTCCAAATACCGGAAACCACAATGGTTATACTAATCAAGAGGTCCAAAGACTGGAAGCCACAATGGTTATTCTTCATCGACCAAAGAAGTAGGCAGTCAAAACCCTCACAAAGCAATCAAGACAACCAGTGTCACATGATTTGTTAAAAAAAAAGAGAATTAAAAAAAAATGAAAAAGCCCGCTAAGTAGAAACTTGAAAACAAGCGACTTAGGAAAAAATTAGGACGTCCCGCTGGACTTCATAATCAAAGATTCACAAGAATCAGTCCAGTCAAAAGTTAGGGGTAAGCAAAAGATCGTAAAAGCGAAAGAAGAAAAGGATTACACAAGAGAGATCCTTAAACAAGGACAAAGTCGTGTGATACAGACACAAAAGACAATAGGGGTGACTGACTCCCAACAACAACCTGATTGGTGCTTAAACCGTTAGTGTTAATGGTTCCTCAACCATCACAAAACCCTTTTTGAAAGGTGGGCGCTTGTGAAAGCTAGTTGAACATATGAATGGAGAACATCACAAAGAGGGGTGGGTACCTATAAAATTCGAGCCTATATCCTTTTTTCTATAACCGTGAACCATGTAACGCCCCGATTTGATTATTTCCCAATTTTGTTGAGTTTTTTTTTATTTGAGTGATAATTGTCTTATTTGTGAAATTGACATGATAATGTGATATGTTGGTATGATATGTGATTTTAATGTTTTGTGAATTTTCGGGTAAAAATTAAATTGAAGGATATTTTAGATATTTACTAATTAATAATAAATTAGAAATTGTGTAGAATTATTATTTTGTGAGAAAATGATATTTGGTGGAAAAGAGAAGAAAATTAGTTAAGTGAAGAAATAGTTAGTAAGGGTTATAAGTGAGAAAAATAGAAAGAGAGAAAGAAAAAGTTATAAGTTGTGAGAAAGAGAAAGAAAAGAGAGAATAGAAAGAAATAGAGGAGAAAGAAAAGGAAGAGAAGAGAAAAGAGGAAAAACTTGGATTTCTTCAAGATTGCTCCGCGAAATCGAAACAATCGGGTAAGGGTGATAAACATTGTTATCTTAATCTTGTATATGATTATGTATGTGTTAGATTGTATGGGTTTTGTTTTGGTGAAGTTTAGAGAGAATGAAATGTTAGGGTTTTGATGAAAATATGAGAAATTGGTAGATTAATCGGTTAGAACTTGTTATAATCGAAGTATGATAGTTTATACATGTTAATAATCATGTTTGTGGATGTTTGTTGAAGTTTAATTGGATTTTTGAGGGTTTTTGATTGACTGTCGTGTAACTAACTTGCTGCAGAATCGCAGTGTTCGCTCAACGAGAACGGCAGAAGTTTCCTCGCTCAGCAAGAACTTCCGTCTCTCAGTGAGCCTGGAGGTTTTTGGAAGTTTTGTGTTTTAATTCATAACTTTAGTTTCGGTTATCCTTTTTAGGCGTTCTTTATGTCGATTCGAAGCTAAAAACTTGTAGAAACTAATGATGCTAAAATATGTAATTCTCAGCCAACTTTTACCCGACTTTTCCGATAAAACGTAAATGAGTTAATTATAGATATGTGGGTTTGATGTGATGTTGTGGTCGTTTGGAAAATGAATACATTGCTTGAATTGAATGAAAATGTATGCTAATTTAATGAGATGAATGCATGATTATGTTGTGAATAATGTATGCATTTTCAAGAATGTTGTGTGTCATTTTGCATGTGAAGCATAATGTATGCATTCTTGTGTTGCGGGATTATTTGTGAATCCGTTGTAGCATCGTATGCTCATGTGGAGTGTGAGCGATGACTACAACACGATCGTGTGCCCATGTGGGGTGTGAGAGATCAGATTGTGTGCCCGTGTGAGGTGTGAGAAATCCATAAACATTGTGTGCCCATGTGGGGTGTGAGCAATGGGTGATTTATTCACATTGATTGTGTGCTCGTGTGGGGTGTGAGCAGTCGGGTTGTGTGCCCATGTGGGGTGTGAGTAATCCATAAACATTGTGTGCTCGTGTGAGGTGTGAGCAATGGGTGAACATCGTATGCCCGACGGGGAGTTACTTTAGGTAATGAGCGATGGTTCCAATTAGTTCATGAGTGAACTTGATGATGATTGAGTCGGTACCGCATTGCATTTGCATAGAGTCGTAAGTCGGTCTCTATGATTTGCATTTATCATCTAAATTGTGAATTCATGAAATAAACATGAATATATATATATATATATATATATATATATATATATATGTTTATATGGAGATGAAAGTATGTATGATAAAAGCATGCTTGAGTATATATATATATATATATATATATATATATATATATATATATATATATATATATATATATATATATATATATATATATATATATATATATATATATCTGTGTGTGTGTGTGTGTATATTGTAGTGTATATGTGTGAATAAAAATGAATGATGTATGTTTATGTGATGTGAACGAAGTGGTGAAAGTATGCATGATAAGTATACTTGAGGTTATGTATGTTGGAGATGATTTGTGGTGAGAACATGTTTTATGTGTATTTTATATGATGAGAAAGATATAATTATATACACTGTTCTTATGATAATGTTTCTCACCCTTCTGCTGTTTTATGATGCTCTATGAGGCATTGCAAAGTAGGTTGCTGGAGGTCTTTTTGGTGAAGCGTGTCTCCATTCTTTTGGTCGGTCAGCTCTGATATGTAGCACCGGGTAGCTAGGGTTGGCTTGATGCCTTTTGTGATACATTTTGTATATGTATTTTGGTGATAAATGGTTTGTGTAAACATGATATATTTGGTGAATCAAACTTGATATATCTAAGTATATAAGTTTGATGTTGTTAAATGATTAGTTTCCGATGTTATTTCAATCCTATGGATACGGGTGTAAGGATGAAATCTTTCTGTTGCAAGTTACCCCGTTTGTTGCATATCTTTGAGTGAGCAGGTGTTGGATGTTTTTAATTTCAAGCATAATATGGCATTCCTATCTTATACCATGTTTTAGGTATACTCTGATGAAATTTTTATGTGTGCCTAAATGATTTAATTGTTTATTTGGGGGTATAGAAAGGGGGTGTTACATTAAGTGGTATCAGAGCCAGTGTTCGAGTCAGTTGTGTCTGTCTTATTGTTGTGATGATTGAACTTTTGTTTAATCTTGTTGTTGTATTTGGGAATAATCAGAATATGGATGGTAGAAATGATAATGCGATGGTTGCTGCTTTGGAAGCAATGGCTAGGGCGGTGCAGGGAGCGCCGAATGTGAATGCTAATGATGAATTCAGGAAGAATCAACCACTGGTCTTCAAGGGAAGATTTGATCCCGATGGTGCTCAGAATTGGTTTAAGGAGATTGAAAGAATCTTCAAAGTCATGGACTATGCTGAAGAGAGTAAGGTGAGGCTTGGTTCTCGCATGTTGAAGGAAGAAGCCGATGATTGGTGGGTCGGTAGAAGTAAAGTTCTTGAGGAAGAGGATGAAGAGATAACCTGGGATGTTTTTCGTGCTGAGTTCTTAGGG
Source organism: Lathyrus aphaca (assembly GCA_963966055.1). Lineage (NCBI taxonomy): Eukaryota > Viridiplantae > Streptophyta > Magnoliopsida > Fabales > Fabaceae > Lathyrus > Lathyrus aphaca. Next base: position 492,326,789 of record OZ014521.1, read on the forward strand.
AAGTATTACCCTGAGAGTGTGAAAGGGAAGAAGGAGATGAAGTTCCTTGAACTGAAACAAGGAAGTATGTTGGTGGTGGACTATACTGCTAAGTTTGTAGAGTTGGTTCAGTTTCATCCTCATTATGCTGCTGCCACGACTGAGTTTTTGAAGTGTATTAAGTATGATAATGGTTTGCATCCTGAGATTAAGCAAGCTGTGGGATATCAGAGAATAAGGAGGTTTTCATACTTGACGGAATATTGTAGAATTTTTGAGGAAGATAGCAAAGCTCGTTCTACACATTACAAGAGTTTGAATGAGAGGAAAGGAAAGCAACAAGCTAGAAGTGGACCTTATGTGACACCCGCCGATAAGGGCAAGCATAGGGGAAACTTTGATAAGAGATATGGTGGAGGGAGTTCTGGTCCCGTTAAGTGTTACAAGTGTGGTGATTTGGGTCACAAGTCTTTTGAGTGTGGGAAAAACATTGTGAAATGTTCAAACCGTGGAGGTCTTGGACATGCTACTACCGAGTGTAGAAGGAATGTAGTGAAGTGTTTCAATTGTGGAGAAGCGGGTCACATTAGTACTAAGTGTACTAAGCCGAAGCAAGCTCAAGCGGGTGGAAAGGTGTTTGGATTAGCAGGGAAGGACACTACTAGTGCAGACCGTTTGATTAAAGGTACATGCTTTATTAATAGTACGCCTTTAGTTACTATTATTGATACATGAGCGACTCATTTGTTTATTTATCTTAAGTGTGCTAAGCGTTTGAATTTGTTTATGTCTTCTTAGGATGGTGAGATGGTTATTGAGACTCCCGCTTCATGGTCGGTAACCACTTCTTTGGTATGTGTAAGTTGTCGCTCCCAGGATTTTCATCCTAGTACAAACGCGAAAGTGGCGCGGAAAAGTTAGAGTCGCCAGCCAGACATTTTTATCCCGAAGGAATGGGAAAGGTAATGTTGCACAAACCTAAGGAAGAAGGAAAAGGACGAGACCTTACGAACCAAAGATCTGGGTCCAGAAGTCGGTTACGGATTAGGAAGGTATTAGCACCCTAATCTGTCCGCCGTACCCGACGGGATCCACGCTTATAAGTCTGTTTTCAAAGGGTGAGAAATAATATGTTGTTTGACTGAAAGAAAGGCTATCTGGATTTGGAAATGAAATGAGAAATGAAATGGAATTGAAAAATGGGAACAAAGGGGGAAAATGTAGGGAAAAAGAATGATTGTGCTCGAATGGGCCCTACCCCACTGCCTACGTACCTCATCGGGATAAATGAGGATCAGAGACGCTGTAGTTCGTCTAACTAAGGCTGAAACTTGTTTATGATTTTTAGGATGACGTTGCCATAGTTCTAGCTCAGGTGTTACCGGCTCTGACTCGAGGGTGTTTACCGTATCGCTGTTTGAACTGTCGAGACAAGTCATGTTTGTCCGCAAAGAGTATGAGATGAGATGAGAAGTTGTGATGTCTTGGTTTGTTGTCTTTTAGAAGAAGTGTTTTGAATTTGTGTTTATTGTATGTACAACACTAAAGACTATGATACAGGAGCGGATACTTTCCAAGATCGCCCCTAATGTAACGTTTGTAAAACATCCTAGAAGAGTGAATGAGACCTCCACTAATCATTTCCCGTATAGCTTAAGGCTCATGGCGCATTGTACACCTTTTCCTTTATTAAGTGTTTTTGATTTTCTTTTAAGATGAGAAGTGAGACTCAAGTTATCAAAGGAAAACTCTAAGGGAAACTAGACTTACCCTAAGTTAGTTGAATTTAAGGATGACCTATGGTTAGTGAGGTTTGAAAGATTGAATCTACCTAAGAGATATTAAACTAGAAATGCAAGTACAAAAAGTAATGAGCATGGTCCTCCTAAGTCATGGTGGGTAAAAACGTGTATGAAACATAAATGGGATGAAACGATGGATCGGGTGGGTCGATTGCGTGGTGCTGAGACGCACGACTTATGGTGTGCAACATGCAAGGCTTGATTTTGGTTGTAATGGAATGGAACCATGGTAATCGTGGAATCCTAAAGTCACATGAAACTTTATTTATTTATTTGAAAATTTACTCGATGTTGGATCGAGTGTCTTATTTTGCTTTTTTGAGATTTTGGTTTTCTATCGATTCGTTTTATCTTTTCTATCCTAATTATAGAAACTATACAAGCATACAAGTATTACATCACAACGTACACATAATATAATCGAGGCATGACAAAACATAGTCCAAGTCCATAAGCAAATCCTCGGAAAATACCTTGCACAAAAAGGAAATGTTAGTAAGTGAAATGAACATGAATATGCATAATATGATGGAAATGAATTAAAATGACAAAAATATCAAAATTCATGGAAAAAATTTGAAATTAATTCCCTAGGGTCTCTAACCTGATTATAACATTGTGTTAAAAAATCTCTTAAAATTCAAAGTCTAACTATGTCAAATGGTCATTTAAACTTATCTAAGGTTCAATCACATATTTATACAAATCACACTACCAAAACAATGGATAAAATGGCCTAAAAAATATGACAAAAAAACATTCTAGGTACTATTATTTGTCCTCTAATCATAGAAAAAAGAATGGGCCAAAAATGTTATAGGAAGTGGCAGAAATAAAATGTACAAATATATGTGTCTAAGTGAGAATTCAATATAAAATCAATTAAATGAAAAATCGAAATTAAATTGAAAAATGCAAAAATTCAGAAAGTTAAAATTGAGAAAGCTTCTAAACTGAATTAATATTCTATCCTAATTTTTAGGGATTTTTATTATTCATTTTAATATTTTTTATGAATTAATTTAAAAGGGTGTTTAAAGCATAAAAATAAAAGAAAGAGAATAAAGAAAGGGGGTGTATGAAGAACTTTAATAGTTTAAAAAAAACAATGGGCTCGTATTGGGGGGTGGAAATATCAATTGGGTTTAAGCCCAATTCGCAGAAGCCTGAGGTGCATACGGTGTGGATGAGGTCAATATTTTTGACTTAATATGGACTGTTTGATCAGAGTCTTGCCTAAGGTGTTCATGTCCGATGGATGTTAGGGCGCATGATCTTGATAACTATGGTGTGAAGCACGCACAGAATCACCGTTGGGAGAGCCTACCGGACGGTGACAAGTGTCACCGCCGGTGTGGCTGGGAATCTCCAAAAAATCTCTAATCCTTATCTCTAAGAATTAACAAGGGGCGGTGGAATTTTAATTGAAGTTAATGACCTTTTCAAAACTTTAAATAATGTAATTAATCCATACTTATGAGTCTTTATTTTCATAATCCCAACCAAAAATTAATTATTGAATAAAAACTAATCACGTTAATTTAACCCTCAACCACAAATGTCTCCCTCTCTCAAGAACTCAATGTGCATTTTCTTCTTCTTCCCCTTTTACGCTAACCCTAGTAGCCGTCGAAAAGGAAAAGTCGCTACCGGAGAAGACCAAACCGTGGCCACCGTCCACCTCTCTTCAACCTTCTAAATGCCACCATCTAAAAATACACCTAATTCCTCTTCGGTCTTTCTTCGAAACACATCAACAAAATTTCAGATAAACAAGATCATCAAGGATTAGACCTTTAAACGCACAAACATAAGGATCTTCTGAAGCTCAAATCCAAAAGCGAACTCGCATTTTTACGTACCTAGCGAATCACGACGGTTACGAAGAATGGACCGATGATGAATTTGTTTATGCCTCTTCTTCGTGTGTATGTTACGATTTCTGCCTTTTTGTTCTTCTTCTCTTCTGACTGTTGAATAATCCTTTTGACTTAAGCCTTGACGAGCTCTCTTGACGACGATGGAGAACGCAGATTCTGCAAATTTGTTGAAGATGAAGAAACGGTAGTCTTACGCGCTTATTGTTGATTGCTCTAAGTTTGTGTGAACCGGCTACGTCCTCACATTGATTTCTCTTCTTCTTCTTTTTTTTGATGCAGGTTGTCGGAGTTATGGTGAAGTGGTTGATCTTGGTTTTGTTCCTGCAGGTAAAGATGGATGATGATGTGTTGGTGAGGATGCTGCGAAGACGAAGATGTTGTCGGGTTAAGCCGAGTCGATGAAGACTCTGATTGAGAAGTGCTTGGTGATGATGACGAGGCTATGCGACGATGCTCGGTTTATTGATTCTTGTTCTGTTAATTGCTTTCTTGAATTGATGATATTGTTTGAATTGTTTGCAGGTCTTTGTTGTAGATTGTTGTCGGATGAAGTCGAGTCTGAGAAGTGATTGGTGATGACGACGCGGAAACAATTGAGGAAGTGTTCAACAGTAACAATGCAGTGGTTATCCGTGATATGCGGTGGAGATGATTGAAGTTGTTGAAAGGTGGTTGCAGCAACTGTGGACTGGGCTGCTGAAGCTGTGGACTGCCTGACTAAGTGGCGAGTGAGGTCTGCAATGAATCAGGGGAACTAGTAGTTGAGAGGGTATTGCTTGCGATTTTTGCAGAGCTCTGCCCATATTACCATGACTAGGGAAGGCAGCGGAACTTGCAGAAGATTCGTGATGAAGATGGTCATGCGGTTCGAGGTTGGTGAAGCTACATTCTTGGAGCCTTCTTGTTATTTTCGATCCGTGAATTATTCTCCTCTTTCCTTCTTTGTAATTCTCTGCTTATGGTCTGAACCGTAGCTGAGTTTTGATGCTGAAGTTCTTGATTTCGCAGGTTGAATGTTTGGTTGTGAATCATAACATCTTCATGAATCCTTCCATTGAAGAAAAATTAATGAAGAGGATTGAGCTGTTGCAACTGGTTGATTGATCGTGACGAAGCCTCGGTGATAGATGAAGATCAAATCTTGATGGAAGAAAAGGATTGCCGGTTATGAACAAGTTCTGAAGTTGCGCTTCATTGAAATTGATTATGCGGATGAAGTATGGTGAAGGATTGGAATGATTAAAGATTGGAGAAAAATTGGAGAAAGGGTGAGGAAGATGATGAAGAATGAAAAAGAAAATGGGGTGAGAGATGAAGATAGAGTGCATCCCAAAACCAGCCAAAAATCTGCAGCAACCAACACCCATTTATATCTGATGAATTCAGGGTGAATTCTGTTATGAGTTTGTTAAAATCTGTTAGAACTGATTGTAACAGAATTTGGTATTGATTCACTATATTTTTCTCACTGATTTTTTTGCTTCCACTTTCATCAATACCAAAATAAAGACTTTGTGATTTTCCTGTTTTATTATTGTAGAAAACACACTGTCATGAATATTCCTTTCCGAGTTTTTCTGTATTTCTTGTTGTGGCTAACGTTTCCAACATTAATGACCTCACACTCATTTCATATTGAAAGATTATTCATTAATTTTCCATTAATTCCCAAGCAATCCTTTTCTTCTATAGTCACACATTTTATTATAAGGACAAGACAAAAAGATCAATGGGCCTATAACCTGAGCCATGAGTTTGAATTTGTGAAATAAGACCTGGAATAGGATTAAACTTTGGTTTAATGGTTTTATGGTCTTAAATTGATATTGAATTAAATGGATTTTAAGACGGAACTCAAAAATGAGTATTGGACTTGGTGAGGAGTAAATAAGGACAAGGGAATTTAATTTGAAAAAAAAATGGTCTTAAATGAAACATGACTAATAAACTTAAACTAATTGATTTATGAATAATCTTCTAGTTTAGAGTTAAACTAAGATGAAAAATGGATAATAAAAGAAAGCGTTAGTTGAATGACCAATTTTGTGAATAAGGGTATGACAAGAAATGGGTGATGACAAGAAATGGGTTTCAAATAATCGGATTGAAAACATGAACGAAATGGGTAATGAACTAGAAAGAATATTAGCATGAGAAAAGTCTAAGCAATCAATACAACCAATCCTAACATGCTTATTTCATCTCAAACCTCCCATCCCAATCAGACTTGCATCTTCAACGAATCCTCAGTTTTTCGACCAAGTTTCAAGCTCAAACCTCTTTAACTTGTATTACCAACAATGAACTATTAAGAGGACCACAATGTCTTGATTTTTGTATGAGTCCACACTAGATCTTCTTGTACCAGAAATATCACAATGCCTTTGATATGAAGACTTGAACACCGCTTTCGATTGATTAACCTCATCAACAAAACCATACCCGGATTGAGAACCCTTGAAACGCTTAAGTTGAGTGCAATAGATGAATAAACCACTTATGAATAGAAAATTTAATCACGCATAAAATGCTTGCCCCAAACCTTATGAATTTTGATGCCAATGTGTGATTATGAATTCCATAACATAATGGGAGATGCAGATGACCATGAAGCTTAAAGCCATTAGATGGTAATAAATCAGAGGGCAAATTTTGGGGTGTTACAGCTGCCCCTATTCAATCACTGTAGACTTGAATGGATGATAGCAGTTGCTTTCAGACGTTTGAAGTATGCATGGATTGAATACCAGAAACAACCAGAAAATTTGCACTCTGTGACAGAAGAACAGGGAAATAAACTCAACCAAATGAACTCTGCTTGGATATAATTATGATGGTAAGAATAGTAAACGGGGGATGCCTTTTGGGTGATGTCAGATGACTACTGACTTGCCACGCTGCGGGTGGACTTTGATAGGCTGCAATAATGCATTACTGGTGTATTATCAGATGAAGTTAGGCGAATAACGACTTGCCACGCTGCGGGTGGGCTTTCAACGATTTGCGATCGAATTTTAAGATACTTTGCCACCCTGAGGATGGACTTTTGCCAATCTACGGTTGGACTTCAAATACCTTGCCACCCTACGGGTGGACCCTGGATAATCTGCCACACTGTGGGTGGATTTTAGGAATCTGCCACACGGCGGGTGGACTTATGCCCACTACGGGGCTTTTCAATACTTCGCCACACTACGGGGGCTACACTGCTCAGCTACGGGAGACTTTGGCTCACTACAAGAGACTTTTGCTCGCTACGGGAGACTTTTGCCGCACTACGGGGGACTTCGATTTCTTGCCACACTACGGGGGTTGCCGCTCACTACGGGGGTTGCCGCTCACTACGGGAGACTTCTGCTCACTACGGGAGACTTTTTCTCACTACGGGATACTTTTGCTCACTACGGGAGACTTTGATTTCTTGCCATACTATGGGGGCTGCTGCTCACTACAGGAGACTTCTGCTCACTACGGGAGACTTTTGCTCACTACGAGAGACTTTTGGATAACTTGCCACACTGCGGGTGGACTTTGGAAATTTGCCACACTGCGGGTGGACTTCTTCTCACTGCGGGAGACTTTTTGAAACTTGCCACCCGAAGATGGACTTTGGCCAGTCTGCGGTTGGACATTGAATGAATTGCCACGCTGCGGGTGGACTTGGGATAAGTTGCCACGCTGCGGGTGGACTTTGAATGAATTGCCACGCTGTGGGTGGACTTGGGATAAGTTGCCACGCTGCGGGTGGACTTTGGAAATCTGCCACACTGCAGGTGGACTTCTGCTCACTGCGGGAGACTTTTGGATAACTTGCCACACTGCGGGTGAACTTCTACTCACTGCGGGAGACTTTTGAAATTTTCCACCCGAAGATGGACTTTGGCCAGTCTGTGGCTGGACTTTTGCTCGTTGTGGGAGACTTTTGAAACTTGCCACCCGAAGATGGACTTTGGCCAGTCTGTGGCTGGACTTTTGCTCACTGTGGGAGACTTTTGCCCACTGTGGGGGACTTTTGCTCTCTGTGGGAGACTTTTGAAACTTGCCACCCGAAGATGGACTTTGGCCAGTCTGTGGATGGACTTTTGCTCACTGCGGGAGACTTTTGAAACTTGCCACCCGAAGATGGACTTTGGCCAGTCTGTGGCTGGACTTTTGCTCGCTGTGGGAGACTTTTGAAACTTGCCACCCGAAGATGGACTTTGGCCAGTCTGTGGCTGGACTTTTGCTCACTGTGGGAGACTTTTGCCCACTGTGGGGGACTTTTGCTCTCTGTGGGAGACTTTTGAAACTTGCCACCCGAAGATGGACTTTGGCCAGTCTGTGGATGGACTTTTGCTCACTGCGGGAGACTTTTGAAACTTGCCACCCGAAGATGGACTTTGGCCAGTCTGTGGCTGGACTTTTGCTCGCTGTGGGAGACTTTTGAAACTTGCCACCCGAAGATGGACTTTGGCCAGTCTGTGGCTGGACTTTTGCTCACTGTGGGAGACTTTTGCCCACTGTGGGGGACTTTTGCTCTCTGTGGGAGACTTTTGAAACTTGCCACCCGAAGATGGATTTTGGCCAATCTGTGGCTGGACTTTTGCTCACTGCGGGAGACTTTTGCCCACTGTGGGGGACTTTTGAAACTTTCCACCCGAAGATGGACTTTGGCCAGTCTGTGGCTGGACTTTACATATATTGAATTGCTTGGCATGTTTCCCCATGACATTGGGGATGTTATGTCTTGAGTATTGTTAATGAACTGGTGTGAATGTAAAAGAAATTCCCGACGCAGAAGTAATAAGTCTCTGCTAACTCTGTGGGGAAACACAATGATCGCGAAATCGATCTCGAGCAGCCCTGTGGGAATAACATCTTTGTTGGAGAAAAGCATGAATAATTCCTTTGTCCCGAATTACCACCTTTGCCAAAAATAAATTGGACTTTAGACTTGAGGACCGTGCCAGGGAATACTTCGACTATTAGAGATTATCCACTCTTATGGATCTGGTGGGGAGGAGAATGATTTATCTAAAATCTTCTAGGGGAATAGGAATTGCCTTAGATCTGTTGAGGAACTGAGATCAAGGAAACCATCTGAAGGAAAAACTAGGTGGCTTTACTAGGGATAACTTTCATTCGTCTGTTGGGGATGACAAAAACCGAGACACGTCCTGCTGAGGCGGAAAGATTTTAAGTTGTGTCATGCTGGGGATCAGTTGCTTTTGAATAGATTTTACCTCAAGAGGATTTTACAAAAGACTTGGTGTCTTTAAACTCTTAGGTATCGTAATGATTGTATGAATCAGCGTAATAACCTCGCTGTGGAGGTAACCATTGCCAATGCAGATGAGTTTGTATCTGTCAGAAGTGTTGAACGAGATAGTTGGCTTGATAAGTGACCACGGTATTCTAAACTCCGGGCAAATGCTTCCGATCGTCTGTCTTCGGGAAAGAATGAACTCTCGTACTATTGGGGTGGCCTGCCCCAGTACAAGTACTTAAATAGTTTTGCACTCGACTGACTAATCTTTGCTCTTGGAGAGATATGAATCTCGAAGTGATTGCCCCAGTTTGGCTGAATTTTGAAGAGATTGCTCGACGTCACTACCCCGGATTGGCTAGCTCTTACCATGACTAGTTGGGAAAGTCCTTACTCAATGGAGCTTTTCTCGGAAAAGTGCACCTCGACATGACTGTCTTTCAGAAGTTTTAGACTTCTCAACTTAGCAAGCTTAAGCTTCTGGATTGAATTTCTGCATGTGACCCATTTATGATGACAAACAAATGTATGCAAGCAAAAAATGTTTATTCTTAGAATGAAAATTCTAATGCAACACACATGTCAAACTTGAAGTTTTGAAAAGGGTCGCAAACCATCGTGAGCGAATCACTGGTTAAGATACGACATTATTTTGAATGAAAGTATGTACATGCAATACTAACAAATGTCTTTTAGCACAACTCATAGGAGTCAGGAACGCGGTCTCATAGTAGTACGCTCTCAAATTAACCCTGTTTCAGTTAGGGCTTTTGAGGGTTGTATCGTGGCCTGGTTCACGGTTACATAAACAAATGATATAGGCTCGAAGTTTATTTGTGCCCACCCACTCTTCGTGATGTTCTTGATTCCTACATTCAGCTAGTTTTCATAAGCATCCACCATTCATAAGGGTTCCGTGTTGATTGAGGAACCATTGCTGCTATCAGTTCAAGCACCAATCAGGTTATTGTTGAGATTCAGTCACTCCTCTATCTTTCGTGTCTGTGCCACACGACTTTGTTCTCATTTGAGGATCTTTCTTATGTAATCCTTTCCGGCTTTCGCTTTTGCGTTATTTTGCATTATCCCTAACTTTTTCCTGGACTGATTCTTGTGAATCTTTGATTGTGAAGTCCAGCGGGATGCCCTAACTTTTGCCTAAGTCGCTTGTTTTCAGGTTTTGACTTAGCGGGCTTTTCCTTTTCTTTTTCTTTTTGCATTTTGAACCAGTTGTGTGACACTATTTGCCTTGATTGCTTTGCGAGGGTTGTGACTGCCTCATTCTTTGGTTGACGAAGGATAACCATTGTGGTTTCGGGTCTTTGGACCTCTTGATTAGCATAGTAGGATATAATGGATCCTCAAATGCACTCCTTTATGAAAGCCTGAACGCTTGGTCCGACTAGCTGACATCTACCCTGCCCCTGGGTTACATGTGAGGATTTTTCATGTGAAAAGAAACTCCTACTTCAAGGCTCAAAGGGGTTAGCAAGGGTCTATCTTCCTTATATCTCTGGTGTTTAGGGATTTGAAACAAAGCCTGTAAATCGTCAACAGGGCCTTACTCGAGAGCACACAATTAGAGATTTTGCGTTTTTGTTTCGTCATTCTCCTTTATAGAATTTAAGCATGACAATTGGTATTGCGATGTACACATGCAAAATTATAAGTGAATGTGAATGAATTACTTCAAGAAAAACATGTGAGTTTTATTATTGCTAACATTCAAAAGCAAACAGATTTCATACATGTAGACAAATATTTAGCATATAAAAGAAACTACAAATGGAAATGCAATAAAGAAACTGAATATTGTCGTAGTTGAGGAGGCTTGGCTCCGTCTGGACCTGCCAGTCTTGGACACTTTCAATGATCAATAGCTCTTTTCATAAGCCTGTAATTTTCAATCTGCAGTCGTATACCTAACCATAGCAGTCATACTTCTTCTTCTAGTATTTCTGACTCTGACACGAGACATCTGAAGGAAAAAGTGAAGCTGGGGAGTAAAGTTTCCCCATAAGGTTACTCGGAAAGACCTGGCGATCTTCTTCCTACGTATCTCCATTGACTGATGACCAATGAAGAATCAGAGCGACGTAGTTCCCCTCAATAGGGATGAAAACGAACAATGACGAAAGGCAAACACATAGATGCCATCACTGAGAGTATTTGAATACTGCTGGATTTATTTGCTTCATGAATACCCTGGCGTCCTGGGTGATTAACTCGAAGACTTCAGCTTAACGTGGACCATCTGGTAGAACAACCGTGACACCGGTTCCGTCGTGATTAGGCATTGGATTCTGGAATACCTTTGGATGAGGAGAAAAATTGATTGCCTTGGACTCAATTAGGTCTTGTACCTTGTTTTGAAAAGCCCAACATTTCTCAATACTGTGCCCCTGGGCACCCGAATGGAATTCTCACCTGGAGTTTGAATCAAAATTTGGTGGTAGGTTATCAGTAGAAGGAGCCCTCATGGTACGGAGCTCGACCAGGTTCAACTTCAGCAGTTTTAGAAGCAATACAACATATGGACACGGGATAGGATCCAGTCTGCGGTTCCTCGCTCTTGTTCTTTCCTGAAATGGTCTCGGTGCCTGTTGTTGCTGACCCTGAGATTGTGATTGAACATTTCGTTGTTGACATCGCATTGGGCGTCCGACATGTCCCTGTATTCTCTTACTCATACTCGGCCGAAGAGTGAATGAAGGTTGTTGATGTAGCCCCTTTGAAGACTTGGCCTGAACAATGATTCTAGGAGAAGGAAAATTGACCATCTCTTTTGTATTCCTGCATGCTTTATCTTGCGGTACTTCCGACCCGGTCAGTCCAAAAGTGATTACGCCTTCGTCAATTAAGTCTTGCACTTGATGTTTAAATGCCTTGCAGTCATTAACATCATGTCCGGGAGCTCCCGAATGAAAAACACAGTAGGCATAGGGATTTCAACTTTGGTGAAGTTTACCTGAAGGAAGAGTTAGCTCATGACACTCAATCAACCCCTTTTTGAGCAGTTGTGGGCATAATTCAGCATAAGACATGGGTATCGGATCAATAACCCTTTCTTGAACCTATTGATGACGGGTTGCTAGCAATGGATGAGCTATAGACGAAACTGGTTGAAGTATTTCTCCTGGAAACCAAGGCGTAGCAGCTGAGGGGGATCCCTGATAAGGAAAGAAAGTGCTCACTTCTTTGGTGACGATTGGTGTAAGATCATTTAGTTCACATGTGGAGTTGGTTCCTATCTGATGCTCTTCCTGACTGCCAAGTGGTGATTGCTGGTGAAGAGATTCAAACTGTAGAGGAAATCCACCTACCAAACCTTGATTTAGTGGACATCCCAAAGAGATGGGAGAAACATGACCTTCTGTTTGAAAATCAGACACAACTATTTTCCTTTTTTGACATAACATTCATGATTCCTATAAGCAACTTTATCTGAGTCTTAATAAAGTTGAATTCTTCTCTAAGCAATTTCTGATCCTGGGACAATGCTCGAATGTCCATTATAAAATTCCCCAGTTGGGCCTTCATCTCAGTCACCTCCGCTCGGAGTTGTTCCCTGTCTAAACCTTGACAATCGTGATTCAAATTAGCCATTCTAGAGAGAAACTAAGTCAAGATAAGAAGTTGTCCCTGAATACCTGTTAAAAATGCAAGGATGTATGCAAATGACATGTTCAGTTATTTCCAAGGAATTTATCTGTTTTGATCCAAGTTTTAATGTAGAAAAAATCCGACGATTTAATTCAGATATGTGATCCTTGGAAATAACTGAACATGTATGCTAAGATGCCATGATGTCATGTATGCAACTGGCATGTGGTCAGCGGTCCGACGCTGGTATGGATCAGATAACCAAGTGTTGGTGAAGATCATGATATCAGTATCTCTATGCAGAAATTCTAGAATTCTCAACCAGTATCATATAGGACCGAATCATATCACGAAGTAACACTGGCAAAAGCGGGTATGTTGGAAGTTTTAGGGTTCCTGCAAACCTGTAAATCCCTCCCAATCTCACGGGTGTGCTACTACGGGTCAACATCACGGACTCTCAAAGCTGAATAGCAATAATATGTTCACCATTTCCGAAAAATGGCTCATGACCAAATCAGGGAATCGGTTTGGCATTATGTACTACTCAGGGAGGCCTCAGCTGAATTCTGGAAAAAACAAGCATCCCTCATAAGTTCCCGGCTTCAAGCACTGAAGTCAAGAAACAATAGTACATTCATCCCGAAGGGTACAATACTACCGTCATACGACCAGTTGCTTTAACCAAGTTCCTACGAGAGAACAAGGTCATCCTATGCGATTTCCTAGTGGGCTTCGGGTGCGAATGGGTTTGCCACGAAATGTGGTCTGCCACTATCACCACTGGAGAGGGTTGTTTCCACTAAGGTCCTCGATGATTGGTTCCCAGTGTTAGCAGCTCAGGTGGGAACATTCTATGGTCTGCCTAGGCAGTATAGAACATATCTCAAGAGAGCCTGATCTGGGTGTGGGACTCGTGAAAACTACACGTGCTCAAAACCATGCAAGCCACACGACTGCCCACTCTAAATCCTATGTGTATACTCAAGCCGGGTATTTGGCTTATCTCACAATAATCCCATCCCGCCAAGGAAAACAAGAACATCCAGTACAGTACATGCCAGTATATGTGACAATAAAGTAAAGTGCAGAAAGCTGTAAATAAAGTCGTAAAGGAAAGTGATAAACTGTAAATAAAACATTAAAGCTAAACTACAACATAACAGCAAACGAAAAAACACCCAAAGAAAACAGAAACAGACAAGCTCTAGGATTGACTCTCAAAGGGGAAATCAAAATTTCTAAAAGTCACCAGCAGAGTCGCCAGCTGTCGCTCCCGAGATTTTCATCCTAGTACAAACGCGAAAGTGGCGCGGAAAAGTTAGAGTCGCCAGCCAGACATTTTTATCCCGAAGGAATGGGAAAGGTAATGTTGCACAAACCTAAGGAAGAAGGAAAAGGACGAGGCCTTGCGAACCAAAGATCTGGGTCCGGAAGTCGGTTACAGATTAGGAAGGTATTAGCACCCCAATCCGTCCGCCGTACCCGACGGGATCCACGCTTATAAGTCTGTTTTCAAAGGGTGAGAAATAATATGCTGTTTGACTGAAATAAAGGATATCTGGATTTGGAAATGAAATGAGAAATGAAATGGAATTGAAAAATGGGAACAAAGGGGGAAAATGTAGGGAAAAAGAATGGTTGTGCTCGAATGGGCCCTACCCCACTGCCTACGTACCTCATCGGGATAAATGAGGATCAGAGACGTCGTAGTTTGTCTAACTAAGGCTGAAACTTATTTATGATTTTTAGGATAACGTTGCCATAGTTCTAGTTCAGGTGTTACCGGCTCTGACTCGAGGGTGTTTACCGTATCGTTGTTTGAACTGTCGAGACAAGTCATGTTCGTCCGCAAGGAGTATGAGATGAGATGAGAAGACGTGATGTCTTGGTTTGTTGTCTTTTAGACGAAGTGTTTTGAATTTGTGTTTATTGTATGTACAACACTAAAGACTATGATACAGGAGCGAATACTTTCCAAGATCGCCCCCAATGGAACATTTGTAAAGCATCCTAGAAGAGTGAAGGAGACCTCCACTAATCATTTCCCGTATAGCTTAAGGCTCGTGGCGCATTGTACACCTTTTCCTTTATTAAGTGTTTTTGATTTTCTTTTAAGATGAGAAGTGAGACTCAAGTTGTCAAAGGAAAACTCTAAGGGAAACTAGACTTACCCTAAGTTAGTTGAATTTAAGGATGACTTATGGTTAGTGAGGTTTGAAAGATTGAATCTACCTAAGAGATATTAAACTAGAAATGCAAGTACAAAAAGTAATGAACATGGTCCTCCTAAGTCATGGTGGGTAAAAACGTGTATGAAACATAAATGGGATGAAACGATGGATCGGGTGGGTCGATTGCGTGGTGCTAAGACGCACGACTTATGGTGTGTAACATGCAAGGCTTGCTGAACGATGGTAATCTAGGAATCCTAAAGTCACATGAAACTTTATTTATTTATTTGAAAATTTACTCGACATTGGATCGAGTGTCTTATTTTGCTTTTTTGAGATTTTGGTTTTCTATCGATTCATTTTATCTTTTCTATCCTAATTATAGAAACTATACAAGCATACAAGTATTACATCACAAAGTACACAAAATATAATCGAGGCATGACAAAACATAGTCCAAGTCCATAAGCAAATGCTCGGAAAATACCTTGCACAAAAAGGAAATGTTAGTAAGTGAAATGAACATGAATATGCATAATATGATGGAAATGAATTAAAATGACAAAAATATCAAAATTCATGGAAAAATGTGAAATTAATTCCCTAGGGTCTCTAACCTGATTATAACATTGTGTTAAAAAATCTCTTAAAAATTCAAAGTCTAACTATGTCAAATGGTCATTTAAACTTATCTAAGGTTCAATCACAAATTTATACAAATCACACTACCAAAACAGTGGATAAAATGGCCTAAAAAATATAACAAAAAATATTCTAGGTACTATTATTTGTCTTCTAATCATAGCAAAAAGAATGGGCCAAAAATGTTATAGGAAGTGGCAAAAATAAAATGTACAAATTTATGTGTCCAAGTGAGAATTCAATATAAAATCAATTAAATGAAAAATCGAAATTAAATTGAAAAATGCAAATATTCAGAAAGTAAAAATTGGGAAAGCTTCTAAACTGAATTAATATTCTATCCTAAATTTTGGGGATTTTTATTATTCATTTTAATATTTTTTATGAATTAATTTGAAAGGGTGTTTAAAGCATAAAAATAAAAGAAAGAGAATAAAGAAAAGGGGTGTATGAAGAACTTTAATAGTTAAAAAAAAACAATGGGCTCGTATTGGGGGGTGGAAATAGCAATTGGGTTTAAGCCCAATTCACAGAAGCCTGAGGTGCATACGGTGTGGATGAGGTCAATATTTTTGACTTAATGTGGACTGTTTAATCAGAGTCTTGCCTAAGGTATTCATATCCGATATATGTTAGGGCGCATGATCTTGATAACTATGGTGTGAAGCACGCACAAAATCACCGTTGGGAGAGCCTATCGGACGGTGACAAGTGTCACCGCCGGTGTGGCTGGGAATCTCCAAAAAAATCTCTAATCCTTATCTCTAAGAATTAACAAGGGGTGGTGGAATTTTAATTGAAGTTAATGACCTTTTCAAAACCTTAAATAATGTAATTAATCCATACTTATGAGTCTTTATTTTCATAATCCCAACCAAAACTTAATTACTGAATAAAAACTAATCACGTTAATTTA
The DNA here is from genome assembly GCA_963966055.1 of Lathyrus aphaca. NCBI lineage: Eukaryota > Viridiplantae > Streptophyta > Magnoliopsida > Fabales > Fabaceae > Lathyrus > Lathyrus aphaca. Next base: position 492,343,030 of record OZ014521.1, read on the forward strand.
ACCCTCAACCACAAATGTCTCCCTCTCTCAAGAACTCAATGTGTTTTTTCTTCTTCTTCCCCTTTTACGCTAACCATAGTAGCCGTCGGAAAGGAAAAGACGCTACCGGAGAAGACCAAACCGCGGCCACCGTCCACCTCTCTTCAAACTTCTAAACGCCACCATCTAAAAATACACCTAATTCCTCTTCGGTCTTTCTTCGAAACTCATCAACAAAATTTCAGATAAACAAGATCATCAAGGATTAGACCTTTAAACGCACAAACATAAGGATCTTCTGAAGCTCAAAGCCAAAAGCGAACTCGCATTTTTACGTACCTAGCGAATCACGACGGTTACGAAGAATGGACCAATGATGAATTTGTTTAAGCCTCTTCTTCGCGTGTATGTTACGATTTCTGCCTTTTTGTTCTTCTTCTCTTCTGACTGTTGAATAATCCTTTCGAATCAAGCCTTGACGAGCTCTCTTGATGACGATGGAGAACGCAGATTCCGCAAATTTGTTGAAGATGAAGAAATGGTAGTTGTCGCTCCCAAAGATTTGCATCCCGGTACAAGCGCGAACGGTCGGCGAAAAGAGGAATGAGAACACACAGGAGTGAACTCACAGGAAATGAATAGAGTCGCCAGCTAGGCATTTTTATCCCGGAGGAAAGGTAATGCTGCATAGACCTAGAAAAAGATGGATAAGACGGTTGCGAACCAGAGAGACTGAGAAAGGGGGTTGGTTACAACCTGGGAAGGTATTAGCACCCAGATTGTCCGCCGTACTCGACGGGATCCACGCTTAAAATATTTGTGTTTTAAAGGGGTAGTGTCAGTGAAATCTGTGTATAAAAGAGCTAGAAAAGAATGTACAGGTGTCAGTGTAAAAGTGAAGTGTGTTATATACAGTGTCAGTGTAAGAAAAGGAATAAGATGCTCAAGATCATGAGGCAAAAAGAATAAAGCTGGAAGAGGGGGAATGTACAGAGACTTTTGTTCGATAACTGTTAAGTTATGCCTACGTATCCTCTCGTGCAATGAGGAAGTCAGAACACCGTAGTTCGACCCAAAGAGACTGAAAGGTGAATTGACTTGTGAACTGCTTACTTGTCTATGCTCAAGTGTATGACCTATCTGGCTCAGATGCAAACTGTCTTGCATTAGACGGAAGAAGCAAGTTCTCGTTTATGAGTGAATAAGATGAGAAAAGAATCCCGGAGGAGACGATTATTGTTTGTTTTTGCATTTTCAGTCTTTTATTGCTTTTGAAAGTTTGTCATAAGTTAATGAGCTTAAGCCTAAACCAATGGGTTAGTAAACTCATCACATCTTCCCTCTGATCAGGGGTAATGAGAGTACCTTAAGTGTGAAGTCAGCTTCTCACACTTAATCACCATGGTGCAGGATTAAGATCATTAACCTACTTGTGATTATTTAGATGTTTTTGGTGTTTTTGTTTAGTGTTAAGTAATGAGATTAAGCCATAATCAGGGATTAAACAGACTCATTACACCATCCTAATAGAAGGATAGTAGATGAGAATGTTTAAGCCGAGGAAAGCTACTCAACTTAATCCATGATTAGGGATTAAACTCATGACAAAGAAAAGCCTTTATTAAGTGGATTTTATTTAATGATATGATGATGAAGTGATTTTTATGGTTTGTAAGACAACTTGAGGAGGACTTGTCCATTAACACTAGGGTTAGTCCTTCTTAACCAATTAAGGAAGAATTAGAACCCTAATGCAAGGCCCAAGTTACAAGCTTGATGTCTTGATGATTATTAAGTGAGTTGATTAAAGGGTTTAAACACATTAAGGGTTTAACACTTAGGATTAAAGTTATACACTCCATCCTAATAGAAGGATGCAGGCATAAGCTTAATCACAAAGCCTTAAAGCCTTTATGGTTTAGTCCTTGATTAGGAGGTGAGAAGAGAAGACTCAAAAGAGACATAAAGGTAAAACTAAGTTAGGAGACTAATCAAACCCTAATCATTGTCATACATGGTTGTTCCTAAGGTTTGTGAGGTTTAAGAAAGCAATCTTCAGAGAAACCACCAGGAAGCAGATGAAAGGATCAGGAGAAGCAAAGCAACTTGCTTCATTCAAGAAGACAAGTTACTTGAGGAAAGAAAATGAGAAGAAGAATGAGCAAGCTCAATCTCACACACATAACAAAATGCAGAAAGGATGCATGAAAGAGATGAAAAGAAATGGTGAGAAGTGAAGGAAAATTCACTTCTCAAAGTAACTTACCACCTGAAAAGTTAGTAAAGGAATGCAATGCAATGCAAAATGGAATGAAATGGCATGATGCAAACCAAAACCAGAAGCAAATATGAGATGATAATTATGCTATGAGATGATGCAAACATGAACCAAGACATGGGGATGATCACATGAACAAATGGATGCAAATGGAGCAAGTTAAGAACCATGAACACACATGAAAAGTTATGAGATGCAAGTGACATACAACATGGCAAATACATGATGCAATGATCAAACATGCTTCTAACAAGTCTTAAGATGTCTAATGAATCAAATGGAGGCATAGAATGTCATGGCAAGTCATGTTATGCAAGCAAATGCAAGATGAATGCAAAAGAAAACCCAAATTAGGGTTTATGATCAATGCATCAAACAAAAACCAAAATCAGAAGCAAACATCAAGATAAAAAATTGAAAGTGCATTCAAAGGAACCTTAACCCTACACAAAGTCACTGCCCAAAGGTGGGGTTCTAACTCTTAACCTAATTAGGGTTATGAATTTCCTAAGTTTTCTAGGGTTTTAGGGTACCTTAACAAGAAAAAAGCCAAACAAAATGAAAATGAAATATCAAATCATGCCAATTTAACCTCACAAACTACATGCTAAACAAAATGCAATGCAAAAAGAATCAAAGTCCAACTCTCAATGGTTAGGCAGAAATGATTTTTTGAAGTTTGGATCAAAATAATGCCTTGAAATGATTTTTATTCCATGAAAAATTCTCAAAAGACATCAAGATCAAAAAAGAAATTTGGTTTGAGGGTTGGACAATGTTTCTAAATGATTTTAAAGGTTTCATGAATTTTTTGGTGATTTTTAAATACCTAAAAGTATTTTTAATTAATTAATTCTCATTAATTAATTAAAAATAAACTTTTAAATGATTTAAAAATATTTTTTAATGCAAAAAATAAAAATAAAAATGTTTTTGGTTTCTGAAATTAAATAAAAGTTTGTACAAAAAATTTCAGAATTTTTAAAAAGGTTTTGCTATTTTAAATAAATTGGAGAAAAGAAATACAAAATAAATGAATTAAAATTAAAGAAAATGAAAAGTAAACGCAATGGAGAGCCAGGATTGATTCTGGGGAAAGATCTGTTGACTGTGCGCGCAATCCTAAGGTCCACATTCAAACTGAGTTAAATCCTATTTATGAATTAATTAATCAAGATTAATTAAGTTAATGAGGATTAGGGCTTCTAAGAACACATCCTGGCCATCCAAAACACGCGCCAGTCAACCCTGGTCAGCTAATCCTACGCTCAGCATTCAAACTACAATTAATGACAGGGATTAACCCTAATTATTTTCAGGTGGCCGGAGAAGACCTCCGGTCGTCTTCTCCGGTGGGAACCCCACCTGAAAATCTCCAAAATCCTCAAAACTTCACTAAAACGAAAACTAAAAGCCCAGAAATCATCCCCACATCCCCCTGAATCAAAACCCCCACTCAAATCTCATTTATTCTTCATCAATCAAGCGAATCAAAGCCAAACAATTTTTAGGGCAAAAGTTTCAGACATTGCATACATCCTGGTTTCTCAACCATTTCCAAAAATAATCACATATTCATGATCAGGGGAATGCATAGAAGCTATTAAGAACTTAAAAACATGCTTCTGGAAAAAAGTTTTGAGTTGACTACCTGAACTGAAGCTTTCGATTTAGGAGCTTTCTGGCTGTTTCTTTGGCTCAAATGCACTCCAATGATCCCCCTAAGAAGCTTGCAATGTTTGTTTGAAGTTTGCAGTGGTTGGTTTGGAAGATGGCAGAGGTTCTGCTCAAGGTGAGGTGAGAATCATATTTGTGATTCTGGGAGTTTAAGGCAATGGTGATGGGTGCTTTGTGACCAGGAAGATGGGTTGAGTTGATCTGTAAAGTTAGTTTGTGTGTTTGTGACTTGTGTGATGAGTTTCGAAAGCTCTTGCACAAGAGGGTGAAAATGAGAATGTTGAGTTATGGAGTGTTTCAGGCTTGCTTCTTGTTATGTTTGGCTTGCATTTTCTTTGTATAAACAATTGCCATTGGTCAGATGACATGATGTGTGCTTTATTGATTGGTATGGGTCCTTTTGCCAAAATGTCAAAGTTGTGTAAGAAGGGCATGGGCTACTTGCTAGCTAAGTACAAAAGGCATGTCCTGCGCAACATGATGTGAGGAAAGGCCTAGGATTGATCAGCAAGCTAGCCAGCAAGTGGGTTGTGTCTTATGATGAGTTTTGCAACTTGCCTTGCCTTTGGTTCTTTATGAAATATCTTGATCCATAAGTCATAGAACATGTGATTCTTTGGGTGCAATCTGACTTTTAGGACTTGTGTGATCATGTGGTGAAGTTTAGAAATGCATTTGATGACTTAATTTGCCTTGAGAAGTGAATTTGCAACTTTGCCTCTTTGGTGGAAACTTTGAAATTTTGTGATTTTTGCCAACTTTGACAAGCCATAACTTTTGATCCAAAATGAATTAGGTCATGTTCTTGTACTTTTTGAAAAGGGAAAGATCTATTCTACAACTTTCATGACCAAAGTTTTTCCATTTGAAGCATTTTTGAATCAAAAAGTAAAGGTTGAAAAAGTTGCCTAAAATGACAATTTCATTAAAAGTCAAACTTGCCCAAAAAGTCAACCTTGCAAAAGACTTGAAATTATTCAATTTTGTAAACTTCCAACATCTTCCATGATCAAATAAAGATCATATACAATCAAAATGATGAAGAACACCCTTTGGTTGGGTCATTGAGGGCCTCAGATGCCCTGATTTTGCACTGACTTGCTTGAAAAGTCAACTCTTGATCAGATGACTTCCCCATGGAATTTCTTCATGAAAATTGATATGCATACTCCCTATACCATATAGAGACCAATAGAAACAAGAATGACCAAAAAAGTTGAAGTTATGGCCTCTGAAACCAAAACCCTAATTTTAGGTCAACTGTGCAGTCAAACTTGGCTCTGCTTCCACACCATTTCCAGTTCTTGTGATTCTTTGACATTATTGACTTTGAGAGAATGTAATATGATACTTGAACACACATGGACCCCTTTGAAGTGATTGATGACCTTTGGAGTGGCTCAAAAAGCTCTTGGATTGCTCAGATCACAAACCCTAGATGCAGATGACTTAGAAACAATGCAGTGAATCAAAAATGTACTATGAGATGGTATGATTGAGTTTATGCATATGTAATGATCACAAGCCAAGGTGTGAATGGGTGAGGGCAAATTTGGGGTGTTTACAGCTGCCCCTATTCAAACATGAGTTAGCTGTGCAGGTTGTAAGCAATGGCTTAACAGGCAAACAAGATAACTTGTGGTTGAATACCAAAGACAATCCAAAATTTGCACTCACAGAATGAAGAAGAAAAGGGATATAGATTGTAAAAGAGAGTAAAGTATATTATAAAGTGTGGGCGACGGAGGACGACCGTCGAGCAGAGGACGACTGCTGGGTAAAGAGCAATGACGGGGACGACCGACATGCTAAAAAGTGCGGAAAATAAAGCAATGACGGGGACGACCGACATGCTGGGGATAAAAGGTATTATGATGGGGACGACCATCAAGTAAAGCTATAAGATTCTCTGGGGTTTAATGAAAAGTGATGGGGACGGCCATCAGATTCATAAAGTAAAGTAACCAACGATGGGGACGGCCATCGGGCTAAAACTGATGAAGGACGATCATCAGGAAAAGGAAAAGGGACCACGACGGGGACGGCCATCGGGTTAAAGAATAAATGAAATGAACAGATGATGAGGTACGGTCATCAAAGGTGAAGGACGATCACCTAGCAGGGGACGGCTGCTCTGTTGGGTTAAGATGAGAGACGGTAATCTAAGGTGGAGGACGACCACCTGGCAGGGTACGGCTGCCGAAAATATCGCGACATAGGACGAATGCCGGATAAAAAGTCAACGATGGGGACAACCATCGGATGAGTATGACGGAGGACGACCATCAAGAGGTGGAGGACGACCACCTAGCAGGGGACGACCGCTCTCAAGGTTTATCATGACGTAGGACGAACGCCAGATAACCAAAATCAACAATGGGGACGGCCATTGGATAAAATGATGAAGGACGATCATCAAGAGGCGGAGGACGACCACCTAGCAGGGGACGGCTGCTAAATATCACGACACAGGACGAATGTCGGACAGAAAAGGATCAACGATGGGGACGACCATCGGATGAGCATGATGGAGGACGACCATCAAGAGGTGGAGGACGACCACCTAACAGGGTACGGCTGCTCTCAAAGTTTATCATGACATAGGACAAATGTCAGATAAAAAGAAAATTTGCTTTGGTAGCGATCTACTGGGGAATAATAAACACGGACGAGTGTTTATATCCAAGAAACAAAAGGTATAAGTGTTTAGATGTTTGTGTATAGATTAAAGATGCGGACGAGCATCCTTAAGATTACGATACAGACGAGTATCGGGTAGAAACAAATACTGATACGTGTTCAGAGATGATGATACGGACGAGTATCAACTGGTTGACAAGGAACACGGACGAGTATTGAATCTGAGTGGACTCTTCTGGGGAATAGTAGACACAGACGAGTGTCTATATTCAAGAAGACAAGAGTGTTTGACACAGTGTATGGATTAAAGATGCGGACGAGCATCCTTAAGACCATGATACGGACGAGTATCGGGTAGAAAAAAACGCTTGACGCATGTTCTGAGATGATGGTACGGATGAGTACCAACTGGGTAACAAAGAACAAGGACTAGTGTCGAATCTGCGGGGATATAAATGGTGTATACAAGATACGGACGAGTATCTGTATAGGTATGAGTGGTGTATAGATGAGTGTTTATCTGCTGAGGAGAGTGACACGGACGAATGTCGAGAGAGAAAAGTATAATATAAACAAATGTAAGGTTTTCAAAAATGTTTAGGCAACTGTGCTGGGGAAAGCGACACGGACGGGTGTCAGGGAATTTGTATGGATATATGTATCTGCGAGTGCAAGGGGGCGCTTTGGCTTTCTGCTGGGGATATGACACAGACGGTTGTCAAGAAGTATCTGTAATATATAAGTGTTTGTTTGTAAAGAAGCTCGGGCGACTTTACTGGGGAATGAATGACACGGACGAGTGCCAAAAGGAGTGTATATTTGTATTTGTGAGTGTAAGGCCAGTGTTTTGGCTCTCTGGTGGGGAATTTCGAGAGTTTTCTGTATATCTTTGATGAATTGTTAGTATTCACAAGTGTTTGATTCAGACCATGGCTTATGATTATGCAATATGTTTGATTTTTTCCGTAATGCTCCGTATTAGACGGAATGCTACGCTTTGTGGGGTGAATATGATGCGAATGCTATGATTATGCAAGGATAACGATCCGGGATTCGGATCCCGATGCTGCGAGGATCTCTGGCCGATCTGCTTGAAATGGACATCCCAGCTGGGGATGAGATCATTGGTAGATCTGACATATAGGACTTTGCTTGGGGATATAGGTCACTGACAGACATATCCTTGTAATGAGGGACCCAGCTGGGGTTTGTAGAAGCTTTCTTCACTCTGTTGTGAGTTCTTCGGGCGTTGCCTTTCTGGGCAGAGGTTGAGACTCTGTGGGGAGGTGGTTCCCTGGCTTTTGCACTTGGCTGTGGAGGAAAAGTAAATGGCAACTCGGCTGGGGAAGAAGAAAGACCACTGAAAGATCTTCCTAGAGATTTCTGGGGTCCTACTGAGGATGATACTGGACAGCTCAGCTGGGGAGAAAACACTTTGGGTGTTAAGACTGAGTGAGTGTTGATTTTCCAGCTTGCTGGGATGAAGCTTCACATGCCCCATGTTGCGCTTTGAATACCTGCAATCCTGCAAAGACAAGAGACGCACAAGTAATCCCGAGGTATCCCTTACCGGATTCCGTCATAGGAGTTCAGACACTCCCGGGAGTAAGCATATTTCCTGCAAGCATGTATTATTATATATTTTTTCTTTTGAAGATAAGCATCTGTATTCATGCAACCATTTCTTTAGAGACATCAGACATTTTTGCAAAATAAAACGAAACATGACCGGAAATCTACTTTTATTAATTCATGTGCCCTGAATTGGCAATATACAGTCAAAGAAACATATCCCCTAAAATGAGGAGATTGTTACAAATTGAGAAACAAAATGCTGGCAATGTTGATGACGCTTTAAGGAGCTTCCTCTTTGCCATGACTCGTATGACATTTGACGTTCTTCTCGTCTTGCTTTCTGAAGAAGGCTGATTCTGATTGAAGCTTGACCCTTTCGAGGTTTACCAAGTTGTAAGTGATACAGACGAATTCAGAATGCAGCCGTTCGCTTATTCCCTTGTTTTGCATGGATCGCCCTTTCGGGTTTTCAATCCATCGGGATACCCATTTTTGTCTGAGTTGTCCAATGCGGCTTTTCCACTCAGCGGGTGTACATTTTTTGTTCATTTTCCCTTATTTTTGCCCGAGTCTTTTATTCTGTTTTTGACTCGCCGGGATGCCCTATTTTTGCCTGGACTTACATTCTGTTTTTATGTCCAGCGGGTCTCTTTATGCGAAGTATTTTTTAACTGCATCTGAATTCACAGGGGACGGGAAATCTTCACCATCCATAGTACTGAGCATCAGTGCTCCACCTGAGAAAACTTTCTTTACTACAAATGGTCCTTCATAATTCGGTGTCCATTTGCCCCTGTGGTCTGTATGAGGAGGGAGGATTCTCTTCAGCACGAGATCTCCTACTTGGTATTCTCGGTGCCTGACTTTCTGATCGAAGGCTCTCTTCATTCTCTTCTGATATAACTGCCCATGACAGATTGCAGCCAATCTTTTCTCTTCAATCAGACTTAGTTGCTCGTATCGGGACCGGACCCATTCTGCCTCGTTCAGCTTAACATCCATCATTACCCGTAGGGAGGGTAATTCAACTTCAACCGGTAGGACTGCATCCATACCATACACAAGTTGATACGGTGTTGCCCCAGTGGATGTCCTGATTGACGTGCGGTACCCATGCAAGGCAAACGGTAGCATTTCATGCCAGTCCTTGTAGGTGACTGCCATCATTTTGTTGTTTAAGTTGGAACCATTATCAGTAATGATTCGCTCGGGAACTCCGTATCGACAAATGATATCCCTCTTCAGAAATCTGGCTACCACTTGTCTTGTAACGTTTGCATAAGAAGCTGCTTCGACCCACTTGGTGAAATAGTCAATGGCGACCAGGATGAATCTGTGGCCATTTGAAGCAGTCGGTTCAATCTTGCCAATCATGTCAATGCCCCACATAGCAAAGGGCCAAGGTGAAGACATCACATTCAAAGGATTGGGAGGCACATGCACCATATCTGCATAAATCTGGCATTTATAGCATTTTCTGGCATAGGCACAACAGTCGGCATCCATCGTGATCCAGTAATAACCTGATCTTAGCAACTTCTTAGCCATTGCATGTCCTCCAGCATGGGTACCAAAGGATCCTTCGTGCACTTCATGCATTAACAAGTCTGCTTCTGTTTTGTCAACGCATCTGAGGAGTACCATATCAAAGTTTCTCTTGTATAGGGAACCATCAGTATTCAGGAAGAAACTACCAGCAAGCCTTCTCAAAGTCTTCTTATCATTGGAAGATGCCCCAGATGGGTATGTTTGATCCTCCAAGAAGAACTTAATATCATGGAACCAAGGCTTATCATCTTTGACAACATCTGCTGCGAACACATATGCTGGTCTGTCAAGTCTGGACACTGAGATTTGAGGTACAAAGTTGGCAGCTTGAACTTTGATCATGGATGAAATAGTAGCCAGAGCATCTGCAAACTGATTCTCGTCCCGAGGGATATACTCAAGCTTGACTGTTGTAAAGAAAGTCAATAACCTCCTTGTATAATCCCTGTAAGGTATCAGATGATCCTGGTGTGTGTACCATTTTCCGTTGGTCTGATTAACTACCAGAGCTGAATCTCCGAATACAGTCAATGTCTTGATCCTGAGGTCAATGGCTTCCTCAAGACCTATAATGCAAGCTTCGTATTCAGCTTCGTTGTTAGTGCAGTTGAAGGTGAGCTTTGCCGAGAAAGGCATGTGAACTCCTTTAGGTGTAATGAGTACTGCACCAACTCCACGACCATTCATGTTAACAGCCCCATCAAACATCATAGTCCATTCTTCTTCCGGGTCAGGCCCTTCAGTGTGAACAGGCTCTTCATGATCTTTTGCTTTTATGAACATGATGTCTTCATCGGGGAAGTCAAATCTCATGGGCTGGTAATCATCAATAGGTTGCTCAGCAAGATATTCAGACAATACACTGCCCTTGATGGCTTTCTGAGAAGTGTAGTGGATGTCATATTCTGTGAGAATCATTTGCCATCTTGCAACCCGTCCGGTAAGTGCTGGCTTCTCAAAAATGTACTTGACTGGGTCCATTTTTGAGATCAATAAGGTAGTGTGGGTAAACATATACTGCCTTAGTCGGCGAGCAGCCCACGCTAAAGCACAACAAGTTTTCTCGAGCAGTGAATAACGTTGTTCACAGTCGGTAAACTTTTTGCTCAGGTAGTAAATTGCATACTCTTTTCGACCAGACTCGTCATGCTGGCCCAACACACACCCCATTGACTCTTCTAATACTGTCAAGTACATTATCAAAGGTCTTCCTTCAACTGGAGGCATAAGGATTGGAGGTTCTTGCAAGTACTCCTTGATCTTGTCAAAAGCCTTCTGGCAGTCTTCGTTCCACCTGACCGTTTGTTCCTTTCTCAGCAGTTTGAACAAGGGTTCACAGGTTGCTGTAAGGTGGGATATGAACCGTGAAATGTAGTTCAATCGGCCTAAGAACCCTCGAACTTCTTTTTTCTGTCTTTGGTGCAGGCATCTCTTGAATAACTTTGACTTTATCAGGGTCAACTTCAATCCCTTTCTCAATTACAATAAATCCCAGCAGCTTACAAGATCGCACCACGAATGTGCATTTGTTGGGGTTCAACTTCAGTTGGTACTTCCTCAGACGTTTGAATAGCTTTAGCAGATTCACCAGGTGATCTTCTTCAGTGAGGGACTTGGCAATCATGTCATCCACATAACATTCGATTTCTTTATGGATCATATCGTCGAATAATGTCACCATAGCCCGTTGATATGTTGCACCGGCATTCTTTAGTCCGAATGGCATCACCTTGTAGCAGAACGTGCCCCAGGGTGTGATGAAAGTTGTCTTCTCCATGTCTTCAGGTGACATTTTAATCTGATTGTATCCTGAAAATCCGTCCATGAAGGAGAATACCGAGAACTGAGCCGTGTTATCCACCAATACATCAATGTGAGGTAATGGGAAGTCATCTTTCGGGCTGGCTCTGTTCAGGTCCCGGTAGTCAACACACATTCTCACTTTGCCGTCTTTCTTAGGCACAGGTACTATGTTAGCAACCCACGGTGGATAGCTAGTTACAGCAAGGAACCCGGCGTCCCATTGCTTTTGTACCTCTTCTTTGATCTTCATTGCCATGTCTGGGCGAGTACGGCGCAATTTCTGTTTAACCGGTGGGCATTCTTCTCTTAAAGGCAGCTTGTGCACAACAATGTCGGTGTCCAACCCTGGCATATCTTGATAAGACTAAGAAAACACGTCCACATACTCTTGAAGCAGGTCAATCAGTTGTCTCTTCACTGAGTCTTGTAGGCAGGCCCCGATTTTAACTTCTTTCACATCTTCATCTGTACCAAGATTAATTGTTTCAACCTCCTCCTGATGAGGAGTGATAACCTTTTCCTCTTGTCTCAACAACCTGGCTAGCTCTTCAGGAAGCTCATAATCTTCTTCAACCCCTTCATTAGCTTGATTGATTGGATTGTCAAAGTCATACGAAGTCATAGCCGTGCTGTTGTCGGTGCAATCTGGAAGGCACTTTCTGCAAGGGTCCAGTTTGTTCATTTTAGTGATTTGATTTTAATCTTGTTTAGAAAAGTGAAATAAAGTTGTCATTTTGAAAACATTGCCATTTATTTTTTGTACAAAAAGAAAAATGGAAAAACAGTGAGCAGAAAAGGAAAAGACTCATTTGCAAAAGATGTCTGATATTTCATTGATTAATCTTGTTGCACAAAAATTACAGATGGCCCGATTACAAAATGGGTCTTGTCATCTTGGGCAAGATGCAAGACTTTGATGCATGCTATAAAAATACAGGAAATAATAATTACTCTGCAGGAGTAACTCTTATAATTTCCTGGGAAGACCAGTTTGAGATACTGCTCCCCGGGATCTTTGGACGGATCCAACTTTCCAGGTTGCGGTCGCTTTCATCCTCGTCTTACAAGTTGTTGACAGCATCAGGGGTGAGCATCCCCCCACTAAAAAAATTGGGCTTCTTAGCAGCCTCTGCTTGATCTTGTTGAGTTGGTTTGTAACCCAACCCAAATCTATCCTCTTTCTTCTCCACAGGTAACAATTTGCCCCAGCCTTGGGCAGTCCCTTCTTCAACAACCTTCCGGGCTTGTTGGTAAGACGTCATTGAGGTTCCAGGTACAGCAGATGTTTCATTTATGTTCAAGGCCTCAAACCCTTGACTCATCGTTTCATGGATCTCCCCATCCATCTCAATGTATTTGTAGGTAGCCAGATGGCTAACAAAAATATCTTCCTCTCCACAAATAGTAACGACTTGGCCCTCCCATTCGAATTTTAACTTCTGGTGAAGGGTTGAGGTCACGGCGCCAGCGGCGTGAATCCATGGTCTACCCAACAAACAGCTGTAGGCAGGCTGAATGTCCATCACGTAGAAGGTCGTTTTAAAAGTTTGTGGGCCAATCGTTATAGGCAACTCAATTTCTCCCAGAACTGATCTCTTAGAACCGTCAAAGGCTCTCACTACTAAGTTACTGGGGCGTAATGCCAATCCTTCATACTCCAGCTTCACAAGGGCTTTTTTAGGTAAGACATTGAGGGATGATCCTGTGTCTACCAGTACATGGGAAAGAACTGCACCCTTACACTCCATGGTAATGTGCAAAGCCTTGTTGTGATTGCGGCCTTCCGTAGTCAAATCAGTGTTGGTAAATCCTAGTCCATTGCTAGCATTAACATTTCCAACCACAGCTTCCAACTGATTGACAATGATATCTTCTGGCACATAAGCTGCGTGCAAGACTTTTAGTAGTGCGTTCCGATGAGCCTCGGAGCACATAAGCAATGATAGAATAGAGATCTTGGAAGGTGTCTGGTGAAGCTGGTCCACTATCTTGTAATCACTTTTCTTGATGATTCTCATGGATTCATCAACTTCATCAAAAGGTGTTTTCAAAGCTTCCCTAACAATTTGCTCTTCTTGCACCATACTTTTCCCTTTTACCTTGGCAGCAGCTTCTGCCTCGGCACTGGTTCTTGGAATTTGCGGGGCAAAGAGACGTCCGCTTCGAGTGAAGCCTCCGCCTCCCCCTACGTTGTCTATTTGTGGTGCAGGGGTTGATGATTCGAGAGTAATTTTCTGTCCTTCGCAGTATAGATCAGAGCCGTAATGCCAAGGGATGGCATTACTGCTTTCATAAGGTACTGGCCCAGGCACTGTGATAGTGACTGGACTGATAGCAGCTGCATAAGGGACCATGATAGTCTGTGGATCATAGTATATTGTGACTGGTGCTCGGATAGGAGTGGCATTTTGTGAATTGTAGGCAGAATCATTTTCAGGATCATAATAAATTGTAACCGTTGAGACATTTGCTGTTGAAGTTGTAGGAGACATTGTTGGATGGATGGGTGTTGCAGTTGTAGGAGATTCTGAATGAAGTGGTGCTGAAGTTGTAGAAGGGATGTTTGTTGATATCTGGTCAGTTGAAGTGACAGATGAAGCATTTGTTGATGAAACTGAAGAGTTGTTTGGAACAATGGTTGTTGCAGTTGTAGAAGACTCGGGAACTGTTGTTAAGGAGATTGCTGGATTTGAAGGTATTGAAGTTGTGATTTGAAGCAGGCCACTCTGGATGAGACCATCTATGCCATTTCTCAAGTTATCACACCCATTCACTGAAATGTTGCAGTAAGCACACCCTAGCTCACATCCCGGGAACATTTGCCATTCAAGGAGTTGAGCTTTGATCTCCACCAAGGGTGTCCGAATCTGACCCACACTAGTTATTAAGTAAGACAACTTATCCTCCTCAATAGCGTTGATTCTGGGGCCTCCGTGGTTTGGCATAGGGTTCTTGTTAACATTTGGTGGTGGTGCAAAGTTTAGAGCCTTAGAATCTACCAAGTCTTGTACCTTCATGTGCAAGGCTCTGCACTTCTCTGTACTGTGGCCAGGTGCGTTTGAGTGAAAAGCACATCTGGCGCTGGCGTCATAATTTCTGGGTAGACTGGCAGGATCTGGAGGTGCCAACGTCCTTAGCTCAACCAGGTTGAGTTTTAGGAGTTGTGGCAATAATGTGGCATAAGGCATGGGGATCGGATCGATCACCCTATTGGCCTGAGATGGTCTCTGTTGATACGGTCTTTGCTGATTGTTGTTGTTGGTGTTGTTGTAGTTTCTCTGAGGAGGATATTGAGTATGTTGCTGATAATTTTGCTGCTGTGGTTGATAAGCTGGTTGTGGATGAACTGGAGCGGGGATGGTGACTGCTGCCACGGACCTATGAACATATTGGGGCCTGCCCCTGCTGGTATGGATAACATTGGTCTCACCAGTATTTCTTGGGCCCACAAAAGGCTTCCTTGGGTTGCTGGATGAGCTGGCACCGTTGTCAGAAATTTTGCCCATCTTCAATAGGCTCTCAATTCTTTCTCCAGCTATAACGACATCTGCAAAGCTGGTAGAAGAAAAGGCAGCTAGCCTATCAATGTATGTCCCTTGGAGGGTGTTCATAAACATATCTGCCATCTCCCTCTCTGACATAGGTGGCTGGACAGCAGCAGCCAGCTGTCTCCATCTCTGGGCGTACTCCTGGAAGCTTTCTCTAGATGATTGTGACATTCCCATTAGGAGGGTCCTGTTGGGAGCCATATCTAAGTTATACTGGTATTGTCTAATGAAGGCCTCAGCCAAGTCTTTCCAACACCTGATGGTTGCTCTAGTCAAGTGAGAGTACCATTTCCTCGAAGCTCCGGTTAAGCTATCCTCAAAATAAAACATCCATAGCTTTTCATCCATGGTATACGCCTTCAGCCTCCCCAGAAAGGATTGTAGGTGGGTCCGTGGGCAGGAGGTTCCGTTGTACTTTTCAAAACAAGGAGGCTTAAACTTATGGGGAATCCTGACCCCGTTCACTAAGCCCATGTCCATAACATCAAAACCCAAAGAGTTTTGGGACTCCAAGGATCTTAATTTTTCAGCAATTTCATCCAGCCTTCTGTCATAGGCCTCATCCCCAGCTCCCATCACTGTGAACTGATCTTCCTGGGGGTCTTCTTGCAGCACTCTACCTGTAGTAGCGTTCCCTTGTGCATTAGCAGAGATGTTGATCTCTGGATGAAGGTGGGGTCCAAATACAGGCGGGTTGACATGAGGCTGAACCCTCTCATTGTTGCTTGTCCCAGCAGTCCCTGGATGGGGGTCTTCCTGATTCTTCCTTTCTACCAAAGCTCTTAATCTCTCTTGGCTTTGAGCCATATTGTTCATCACCTCCATAAACTGAGTCATTTGATTCCTCATTTATAGTCTTTCATTGGCCATTTGGGCCCTGACCTCTGTAAGGTCCCGTTGTACCTGGTCCATCTGTATACCCGGAAGGTTGTTGCGGGTTGGATATTTGTGTGGACGGTTGAGTGGGAACACCCGACGTCGAGCAATAGTTCCTGAACCACAACAGAGTTAGTAACAAACAAAACAAAAACCTACAAAATAAAACAAAAGGTTAGTATGCAATGCAGTATGCTTATTTGTTTCCAAGGTATCCGGCTTGGCACTTGGTTTTGACCTTTCCAGACCCTTGAGGAAGATGCTTGTGATGTTGCTTGAAGAATTTAGATAAAACAAACCAACACATATATTACAAGAAAGTAAATGATACATAGTTTGTTTCTTTTTACAATACATGCCCTCTGAGGGGTCAAAATACAACACAAAAAAGGAAAAGTACAATGAAATGAAAGCAACAACAAGCAAAAGTCAGACACCAAGACCAAACTCATCCTCCTGAACTTCCTTGAGAAGTGCTTCAGTCACAGGATCAGCTGGACGCTCTGTAAGGTTCCTGATAAGGAGATTCCTTGTAGTAACAGCTGCAGTTAGCTTCTTGTGTCGACTCTGGTCCTTTGACCTCTTCACACCAGCTCTAATCTTCAATTCTGAGATCTCTCTCTGGGCTGCTAGCAGGGCTTCCTGTTGCTCCTTTGCATTAGCCTCCAGCTGCTCAATCTTGTCCTGAGTCCTCTTATCTTCCTGAGTACGAGCTTCGGTGATCCTGACCCACCTAGATTGACTCTCCTTCAGATACAAATCAGTCCTGGCCTTCTGGAACTGAGCCTCCTTGCAGGCATTCTTCAAAATCTGTTCTCCAGCCCTTGACTTTTTGATGTAATCCTCAGACTTCTCAATCCTAGCTAGATGATCCACCTTTAGCTTTTCCAACCTTTCAATGTCCAGCCGACCATCACTCCTCTCCCAGAGGGTCTTCTGTAGAGCCTGAGTCAGCTTCTCATTTCTCTCTTTTAGTTTCTCAAACTCCTCTAAGCTGACAGTGGCAGGAGGTGATGCTGTGGATGGCCCTGGTATATCTTCCATGGTGAAGGGCATCCCAGAAAATTGAGCCCTGGCATGGGACCACTCATAGTACTGTGCTGAGGCCACATTGTTGCACTTCCCAAGAATGGTTACTCCTTTAGTCTGGGCATTGACCCAAGCCCAGGATGCTTGCCTGACAATAGCCAGATTAGGCTTATTCTCACAGTAAAGAGTCTCAGCCAAGTCTTGTGCTCTGGGAGGGTGGACCAATGCATAGCCCAATTGTCTTTTGAATAGCAGAGGGTTGTAGTTGATGCAACCCTTTACTCCTATCAGGGGTACATTGGGAAACTGCCCACAACTGGTAATGATATCCCTGCCCTTGGTGCTCTGAGTGCACCACCTGATATCAGCTGAAGTTAAAGCAGTGAGTCTTCTAGCCCAATTCTTTTGCTGATGAGGATTCAGAAATGCATCAGTCTTAGGCAAATGTCTGAGCAGCCAGGTATGGAACAGGGGAGCACAACACCTCACCAATCTTCCTCTTTGTTTTTCATTCCTTTGGTGGATAGAGTAGTAGAAATCCCCCAGTAAAGTGGGCACTGGGTTCCTCAGAATGAAAAGGTGAATGACACTTTTGCTAATGAACTTAGGCTCATCTGCAAATAATATGATCCCATATATGCTAAGGGCCAATAAAGCACAGACTGCTTTCCATTCTCACAGAGAAGCCTTCAGGGTAGCCTGAGAGGTCAAGAAATCCAGATGCATACCAGAAATTCCAGCTTTGGTAGTCATATTCTGCCCAATCAGAACTGGTTCTAGATACAAGGCCTTTGCTACTTCTTCATTACTTGGGAAAGCCATCTCAGGGTTGAAGGGGACTCCACCCCTGATAGGTACACCAACCAATGATGAATACTCCTCCAATAAAGGACCCAACTGAAAATCCTGAAATGTAAAGCACCTCAGAGGGGGGTCATAGAACTGTAGGCAAGTATGAATCAAGCTCCTCTGTGAAGGGTCCAAATCCATAACCACATCATGTATGCCTCCATAGTGTTCTCTGAATAGCGGTATATGGTCTGGAGTAATCAGGGTCTGAATCTTCCTGATGTTAGCCAACTCAGGCTCAAAGAAATGGTAGGAGATATTACTCTTCTTAGGTGCCATGTTGCTGAAGAAAAGTTGAGACAGATGCTGATGATGGAGAATAAAAATACTGATGATGGGCCACTGCCAGGCTGAGACTGGTGATGCAGGTAGCTGATAGCTGAAGCTGATACTGATAAAGATAGGTCTATGCAGATGATGGGGTCAAAACCAAGCCAAAATAAAGTATGGATACCCTGAAAAACAAATAAGCAAATGTTAAAATGATGCAATGATGATGTATGCAAAAGATATGCAAGGGTTTGTGACTGAGCTGGATCTGATCAAGTGCTCTGATATAAGTCCAGGTATGTTCAAGAAATCCAGATGGAGGTTCATAAGTCCGGTAACCAAGGTGGGGGGACTCAAATAAAGAGTCACATGTCCAGGGTTAAAAATCACAAGAACTGTTCCAATATGGAGTACTCTTAATTAAAACAAAGTAACAGGGTATGCTGAGGTCAAGGGTTCCTGCAAACCTGTAAACAACCCAACCCCCTCACAGGTGATGTTCTAAAACAAGGATCTTCAGACTTGGATCGGTTATGAGAAGTGTAAACACTTCTAACCCGGAGGTACAGTGTTTACAATAACCATAAAAGATCCTCCTCTAATTCACCTCAGTTTCTGAAGGTCATAATAAAGGTCATCCAGACTTAGCAGGCTTCCCAGATAGCCCTAGCACTACAGGAAATCTGCAGCACAGAGTTCTCAAGAAGAAACCCATATCTGAACCGTGTTTCATATTCCTGCACCAGACCGAAATGGAATGGGAAAGAACATGAACCACTCTAGCCTAGGTGTCACTCAGGTCCCAGGTATAGGACCTCAACTCTTAATAGAACCCCACCCACCAAAGCAACAAACCAGATCCAGCCAGACAGTATGACAGTATGATATATGCATATAAAGCTATAAAGAAAGCAATAAAATAATTGCACATGAAACAAAAACGAAATAAATATACAAGCACAAATAGCACATAACACCCCAGTAAACACAAATCAATCAAGCGCTAGGAGGAACCCACAAAAAGAACCAGAAGCCCTGGTTACAGTATAAAGGTTCCCCAGCAGAGTCGCCAAGCTGTCGCTCCCAAAGATTTGCATCCCGGTACAAGCGCGAACGGTCGGCGAAAAGAGGAATGAGAACACACAGGAGTGAACTCACAAGAAATGAATAGAGTCTCCAGCTAGGCATTTTTATCCCGGAGGAAAGGTAATGCTGCATAGACCTAGAAAAAGATGGATAAGACGGTTGCGAACCAGAGAGACTGAGAAAGGGGGTTGGTTACAACCTGGGAAGGTATTAGCACCCAGATTGTCCGCCGTACTCGACGGGATCCACGCTTAAAAGATTTGTGTTTTAAAGGGGTAGTGTCAGTGCAATCTGTGTATAAAAGAGCTAGAAAAGAATGTACAGGTGTTAGTGTAAAAGTGAAGTGTGTTATATACAGTGTCAGTGTAAGAAAAGGAATAAGATGCTCAAGATCATGAGGCAAAAAGAATAAAGCTGGAAGAGGGGGAATGTACAGAGACTTTTGTTCGATAACTGTTAAGTTATGCCTACGTATCCTCTCGTGCAATGAGGAAGTCAGAACACCGTAGTTCGACCCAAAGAGACTGAAAGGTGAATTGACTTGTGAACTGCTTACTTGTCTATGCTCAAGTGTATGACCTATCTGGCTCAGGTGCAAACTGTCTTGCATTAGACGGAAGAAGCAAGTTCTCGTTTATGAGTGAATAAGATGAGAAAAGAATCCCGGAGGAGACGATTATTGTTTGTTTTTGCATTTTCAGTCTTTTATTGCTTTTGAAAGTTTGTCATAAGTTAATGAGCTTAAGCCTAAACCAATGGGTTAGTAAACTCATCACATCTTCCCTCTGATCAGGGGTAATGAGAGTACCTTAAGTGTGAAGTCAGCTTCTCACACTTAATCACCATGGTGCAGGATTAAGATCATTAACCTACTTGTGATTATTTAGATGTTTTTGGTGTTTTTGTTTAGTGTTAAGTAATGAGATTAAGCCATAATCAGGGATTAAACAGACTCATTACACCATCCTAATAGAAGGATAGTAGATGAGAATGTTTAAGCTGAGGAAAGCTCCTCAACTTAATCCATGATTAGGGATTAAACTCATGACAAAGCAAAGCCTTTATTAAGTGGATTTTATTTAATGATATGATGATGAAGTGATTTTTATGGTTTGTAAGACAACTTGAGGAGGACTTGTCCATTAACACTAGGGTTAGTCCTTCTTAACCAATTAAGGAAGAATTAGAACCCTAATGCAAGGCCCAAGTTACAAGCTTGATGTCTTGATGATTATTAAGTGAGTTGATTAAAGGGTTTAAACACATTAAGGGTTTAACACTTAGGATTAAAGTTATACACTCCATCCTAATAGAAGGATGCAGGCATAAGCTTAATCACAAAGCCTTAAAGCCTTTATGGTTTAGTCCTTGATTAGGAGGTGAGAAGAGAAGACTCAAAAGAGACATAAAGGTAAAACTAAGTGGGGAGACTAATCAAACCCTAATCATTGTCATACATGGTTGTTCCTAAGGTTTGTGAGGTTTAAGAAAGCAATCTTCAGAGAAACCACCAGGAAGCAGATGAAAGGATCAGGAGAAGCAAAGCAACTTGCTTCATTCAAGAAGACAAGTCACTTGAGGAAAGAAAATGAGAAGAAGAATGAGCAAGCTCAATCTCACACACATAACAAAATGCAGCAAGGATGCATGAAAGAGATGAAAAGAAATGGTGAGAAGTGAAGGCAAATTCACTTCTCAAAGTAACTTACCACCTGAAAAGTTAGTAAAGGAATGCAATGCAATGCAAAATGGAATGAAATGGCATGATGCAAACCAAAACCAGAAGCAAATATGAGATGATAATGATGCTATGAGATGATGCAAACATGAACCAAGACATGGGGATGATCACATGAACAAATGGATGCAAATGGAGCAAGTTAAGAACCATGAACACACATGAAAAGTTATGAGATGCAAGTGACATACAACATGGCAAATACATGATGCAATGATCAAACATGCTTCTAACAAGTCTTAAGATGTCTAATGAATCAAATGGAGGCATAGAATGTCATGGCAAGTCATGTTATGCAAGCAAATGCAAGATGAATGCAAAAGAAAACCCAAATTAGGGTTTATGATCAATGCATCAAACAAAAACCAAAATCAGAAGCAAACATCAAGATAAAAAATTGAAAGTGCATTCAAAGGAACCTTAACCCTACACAAAGTCACTGCCCAAAGGTGGGGTTCTAACTCTTAACCTAATTAGGGTTATGAATTTCCTAAGTTTTCTAGGGTTTTAGGGTACCTTAACAAGAAAAAAGCCAAACAAAATGAAAATGAAAGATCAAATCATGCCAATTTAACCTCACAAACTACATGCTAAACAAAATGCAATGCAAAAAGAATCAAAGTCCAACTCTCAATGGTTAGGCAGAAATGATTTTTTGAAGTTTGGATCAAAATAATGCCTTGAAATGATTTTTATTCCATGAAAAATTCTCAAAAGACATCAAGATCAAAAAATAAATTTGGTTTGAGGGTTGGACAATGTTTCTAAATGTTTTTAAAGGTTTCATGAATTTTTTGGTGATTTTTAAATACCTAAAAGTATTTTTAATTAATTAATTCTCATTAATTAATTAAAAATAAACTTTTAAATGATTTAAAAATATTTTTTAATGCAAAAAATAAAAATAAAAATGTTTTTGGTTTCTGAAATTAAATAAAAGTTTGTACAAAAAATTTCAGAATTTTTAAAAAGGTTTTGCTATTTTAAATAAATTGGAGAAAAGAAACACAAAATAAATGAATTAAAATTAAAGAAAATGAAAAGTAAACGCAATGGAGAGCCAGGATTGATTCTGGGGAAAGATCTGTTGACTGCGCGCGCAATCCTAAGGTCCACATTCAAACTGAGTTAAATCCTATTTATGAATTAATTAATCAAGATTAATTAAGTGAATGAGGATTAGGGCTTCTAAGAACACATCCTGGCCATCCAAAACACGCGCCAGTCAACCCTGGTCAGCTAATCCTATGCTCAGCATTCAAACTACAATTAATGACAGGGATTAACCCTAATTATTTTCAGGTGGCCGGAGAAGACCTCCGGTCGTCTTCTCTGGTGGGAACCCCACCTGAAAATCTCCAAAATCATCAAAACTTCACTAAAACGAAAACTAAAAGCCCAGAAATCATCCCCACATCCCCCTGAATCAAAACCCCCACTCAAATCTCATTTATTCTTCATCAATCAAGCGAATCAAAGCCAAACAGTTTTTAGGGCAAAAGTTTCAGACATTGCATACATCCTGGTTTCTCAACCATTTTCAAAAATAATCACATATTCATGATCAGGGGAATGCATAGAAGCTATTAAGAACTTAAAAACATGCTTCTGGAAAAAAGTTTTGAGTTGACTACCTGAACTGAAGCTTTCGATTTAGGAGCATTCTGGCTGTTTCTTTGGCTCAAATGCACTCCAATGATCCCCCTAAGAAGCTTGCAATGTTTGTTTGAAGTTTGCAGTGGTTGGTTTGGAAGATGGCAGAGGTTCTGCTCAAGGTGAGGTGAGAATCGTATTTGTGATTCTGGGAGTTTAAGGCAATGGTGATGGGTGCTTTGTGACCAGGAAGATGGGTTGAGTTGATCTGTAAAGTTAGTTTGTGTGTTTGTGACTTGTGTGATGAGTTTCGAAAGCTCTTGCACAAGAGGGTGAAAATGAGAATGCTGAGTTATGGAGTGTTTCAGGCTTGCTTCTTGTTATGTTTGGCTTGCATTTTCTTTGTATAAACAATTGCCATTGGTCAGATGACATGATGTGTGCTTTATTGATTGGTATGGGTCCTTTTTCCAAAATGTCAAAGTTGTGTAAGAAGGGCATGGGCTACTTGCTAGCTAAGTACAAAAGGCATGTCCTGCGCAGCATGATGTGAGGAAAGGCCTAGGATTGATCAGCAAGCTAGCCAGCAAGTGGGTTGTGTCTTATGATGAGTTTTGCAACTTGCCTTGCCTTTGGTTCTTTATGAAATATCTTGATCCATAAGTCATAGAACATGTGATTCTTTGGGTGCAATCTGACTTTTAGGACTTGTGTGATCATGTGGTGAAGTTTAGAAATGCATTTGATGACTTAATTTGCCTTGAGAAGTGAATTTGCAACTTTGCCTCTTTGGTGGAAACTTTGAAATTTTGTGATTTTTGCCAACTTTGACAAGCCATAACTTTTGATCCAAAATGAATTAGGTCATGTTCTTGTACTTTTTGAAAAGGGAAAGATCTATTCTACAACTTTCATGACCAAAGTTTTTCCATTTGAAGCATTTTTGAATCAAAAAGTAAAGGTTGAAAAAGTTGCCTAAAATGACAATTTCATTAAAAGTCAAACTTGCCCAAAAAGTCAACCTTGCAAAAGACTTGAAATTCTTCAATTTTGTAAACTTCCAACATCTTCCATGATCAAATAAAGATCATATACAATCAAAATGATGAAGAACACCCTTTGGTTGGGTCATTGAGGGCCTCAGATGCCCTGATTTTGCACTGACTTGCTTGAAAAGTCAACTCTTGATCAGATGACTTCCCCATGGAATTTCTTCATGAAAATTTATATGCATACTCCCTATACCATATAGAGACA
Organism: Lathyrus aphaca; assembly: GCA_963966055.1. Classification (NCBI taxonomy): domain Eukaryota; kingdom Viridiplantae; phylum Streptophyta; class Magnoliopsida; order Fabales; family Fabaceae; genus Lathyrus; species Lathyrus aphaca. The sequence continues at coordinate 492,366,776 of OZ014521.1, forward strand.
TATAGAAACAAGAATGACCAAAAAAGTTGAAGTTATGGCCTCTGAAACCAAAACCCTAATTTTAGGTCAACTGTGCAGTCAAACTTGGCTCTGCTTCCACACCATTTCCAGTTCTTGTGATTCTTTGACATTCTTGACTTTGAGAGAATGTAATATGATACTTGAACACACATGGACCCCTTTAAATTGATTGATGACCTTTGGAGTGGCTCAAAAAGCTCTTGGATTGCTCAGATCACAAACCCTAGATGCAGATGACTTAGAAACAATGCAGTGAATCAAAAATGTACTATGAGATGGTATGATTGAGTTTATGCATATGTAATGATCACAAGCCAAGGTGTGAATGGGTGAGGGCAAATTTGGGGTGTTTACAGCTGCCCCTATTCAAACATGAGTTAGCTGTGCAGGTTGTAAGCAATGGCTTAACAGGCAAACAAGATAACTTGTGGTTGAATACCAAAGACAATCCAAAATTTGCACTCACAGAATGAAGAAGAAAAGGGATATAGATTGTAAAAGAGAGTAAAGTATATTATAAAGTGTGGGCGACGGAGGACGACCGTCGAGCAGAGGACGACTGCTGGGTAAAGAGCAATGACGGGGACGGCCGACATGCTAAAAAGTGCGGAAAATAAAGCAATGACGGGGACGACCGACATGCTGGGGATAAAAGGTATTATGATGGGGACGGCCATCAAGTAAAGCTATAAGATTCTCTGGGGTTTAATGAAAAGTGATGGGGACGGCCATCAGATTCATAAAGAAAAGTAACCAACGATGGGGACGGCCATCGGGCTAAAACTGATGAAGGACGATCATCAGGAAAAGGAAAAGGGAACACGACGGGGACGGCCATCGGGTTAAAGAATAAATGAAATGAACAGATGATGAGGTACGGTCATCAAAGGTGAAGGACGATTACCTAGCAGGGGACGGCTGCTCTGTTGGGTTAAGATGAGGGACGGTCATCTAAGGTGGAGGACGACCACCTGGCAGGGTACGGCTGCCGAAAATATCGCGACATAGGACGAATGCCGGATAAAAAGTCAATGATGGGGACAGCCATCGGATGAGCATGACGGAGGACGACCATCAAGAGGTGGAGGACGACCACCTAGCAGGGGACGGCTGCTCTCAAGGTTTATCATGACGTAGGACGAACGCTAGATAACCAAAATCAACAATGGGGACGGCCATTGGATAAAATGATGAAGGACGATCATCAAGAGGCGGAGGACGACCACCTAGCAGGGGACGGCTGCTAAATATCACGACACAGGACGAATGTCGGACAGAAAAGGATCAACGATGGGGACGACCATCAGATGAGCATGATGGAGGACGACCATCAAGAGGTGGAGGACGACCACCTAACAGGGTACGGCTGCTCTCAAAGTTTATCATGACATAGGACAAATGTCAGATAAAAAGAAAATTTACTTTGGTAGCGATCTACTGGGGAATAATAAACACGGACGAGTGTTTATATCCAAGAAACAAAAGGTATAAGTGTTTAGATGTTTGTGTATAGATTAAAGATGCGGACGAGCATCCTTAAGATTACGATACGGACGAGTATCGGGTAGAAACAAATACTGATACGTGTTCAGAGATGATGATACAGACGAGTATCAACTGGTTGACAAGGAACACGGACGAGTATTGAATCTGAGGGGACTCTTCTGGGGAATAGTAGACACAGACGAGTGTCTATATTCAAGAAGACAAGAGTGTTTGACACAGTGTATGGATTAAAGATGCGGACGAGCATCCTTAAGACCATGATACGGACGAGTATCAGGTAGAAACAAACGCTTGACGCATGTTCTGAGATGATGGTACGGATGAGTACCAACTGGTTAACAAAGAACAAGGACTAGTGTCGAATCTGCGGGGATATAAATGGTGTATACAAGATACAGACGAGTATCTGTATAGGTATGAGTGGTGTATAGATGAGTGTTTATCTGCTGAGGAGAGTGACACGGACGAATGTCGAGAGAGAAAAGTATAATATAAACAAATGTAAGGTTTTCAAAAATGTTTAGGCAACTGTGCTGGGGAAAGCGACACGGACGGGTGTCAGGGAATTTGTATGGATATATGTATCTGCGAGTGCAAGGGGGGCGCTTTGGCTTTCTGCTGGGGATATGACACGGACGGTTGTCAAGAAGTATCTGTAATATATAAGTGTTTGTTTGTAAAGAAGCTCGGGCGACTTTACTGGGGAATGAATGACACGGACGAGTGCCAAAAGGAGTGTATATTTGTATTTGTGAGTGTAAGGCCAGTGTTTTGGCTCTCTGGTGGGGAATTTCGAGAGTTTTCTGTATATCTTTGATGAATTGTTAGTATTCACAAGTGTTTGATTCAAACCATGGCTTATGATTATGCAATATGTTTGATTTTTGCCGTAATGCTCCGTATTAGACGGAATGCTACGCTTTGTGGGGTGAATATGATGCGAATGCTATGATTATGCAAGGATAACGATCCGGGATTCGGATCCCGATGCTGCGAGGATCTCTGGCCGATCTGCTTGAAATGGACATCCCAGCTGGGGATGAGATCATTGGTAGATCTGACATATAGGACTTTGCTTGGGGATATAGGTCACTGACAGACATATCCTTGTAATGAGGGACCCAGCTGGGGTTTGTAGAAGCTTTCTTCACTCTGTTGTGAGTTCTTCGGGCGTTGCCTTTCTGGGCAGAGGTTGAGACTCTGTGGGGAGGTGGTTCCCTGGCTTTTGCACTTGGCTGTGGAGGAAAAGTAAATGGCAACTCGGCTGGGGAAGAAGAAAGACCACTAAAAGATCTTCCTAGAGATTTCTGGGGTCCTACTGAGGATGATACTGGACAGCTCAGCTGGGGAGAAAACACTTTGGGTGTTAAGACTGAGTGAGTGTTGATTTGCCAGCTTGCTGGGATGAAGCTTCACATGCCCCATGTTGCGCTTTGAATACCTGCAATCCTGCAAAGACAAGAGACGCACAAGTAATCCCGAGGTATCCCTTACCGGATTCCGTCATAGGAGTTCAGACACTCCCGGGAGTAAGCATATTTCCTGCAAGCATGTATTATTATATATTTTTTCTTTTGAAGATAAGCATCTGTATTCATGCAACCATTTCTTTAGAGACATCACACATTTTTGCAAAATAAAACGAAACATGACCGGAAATCTGCTTTTATTAATTCATGTGCCCTGAATTGGCAATATACAGTCAAAGAAACATATCCCCTAAAATGAGGAGATTGTTACAAATTGAGAAACAAAATGCTGGCAATGTTGATGACGCTTTAAGGAGCTTCCTCTTTGCCATGACTCGTATGACATTTGACGTTCTTCTCGTCTTGCTTTCTGAAGAAGGCTGATTCTGATTGAAGCTTGACCCTTTCGAGGTTTACCAAGTTGTAAGTGATACAGACGAATTCAGAATGCAGTCGTTCGCTTATTCCCTTGTTTTGCATGGATCGCCCTTTCGGGTTTTCAATCCATCGGGATACCCATTTTTGTCTGAGTTGTCCAATGCGGCTTTTCCACTCAGCGGGTGTACATTTTTTGTTCATTTTCCCTTATTTTTGCCCGAGTCTTTTATTCTGTTTTTGACTCGCCGGGATGCCCTATTTTTGCCTGGACTTACATTCTGTTTTTATGTCCAGCGGATCTCTTTATGCGAAGTATTTTTTAACTGCATCTGAATTCACAGGGGACGGGAAATCTTCACCATCCATAGTACTGAGCATCAGTGCTCCACCTGAGAAAACTTTCTTTACTACAAATGGTCCTTCATAATTCGGTGTCCATTTGCCCCTGTGGTCTGTATGAGGAGGGAGGATTCTCTTCAGCACGAGATCTCCTACTTGGTATTCTCGGTGCCTGACTTTCTGATCGAAGGCTCTCTTCATTCTCTTCTGATATAACTGCCCATGACAGATTGCAGCCAATCTTTTCTCTTCAATCAGACTTAGTTGCTCGTATCGGGACCGGACCCATTCTGCCTCGTTCAGCTTAACATCCATCATTACCCGTAGGGAGGGTAATTCAACTTCAACAGGTAGGACTGCTTCCATACCATACACAAGTTGATACGGTGTTGCCCCAGTGGATGTCTTGATTGACGTGCGGTACCCATGCAAGGCAAATGGTAGCATTTCATGCCAGTCCTTGTAGGTGACAACCATCTTCTGCACAATCCTCTTGATATTCTTGTTAGCTGCCTCAACAGCGCCGTTCATCTTTGGCCTGTAAGGAGAAGAATTGTGGTGTTGGATCTTGAAGTCCCGGCATAGTTCTGCCATCATTTTGTTGTTTAAGTTGGAACCATTATCAGTAATGATTCGCTCGGGAACTCCGTATCGACAAATGATATCCCTCTTCAGAAATCTGGCTACCACTTGTCTTGTAACGTTTGCATAAGAAGCTGCTTCGACCCACTTGGTGAAATAGTCAATGGCGACCAGGATGAATCTGTGGCCATTTGAAGCAGTCGGTTCAATCTTGCCAATCATGTCAATGCCCCACATAGCAAAGGGCCAAGGTGAAGACATCACATTCAAAGGATTGGGAGGCACACGCACCTTATCTGCATAAATCTGGCATTTATGGCATTTTCTGGCATAGGCACAACAGTCGGCATCCATCGTGATCCAGTAATAACCTGATCTTAGCAACTTCTTAGCCATTGCATGTCCTCCAGCATGGGTACCAAAGGATCCTTCGTGCACTTCATGCATTAACAAGTCTGCTTCTGTTTTGTCAACGCATCTGAGGAGTACCATATCAAAGTTTCTCTTGTATAGGGAACCATCAGTATTCAGGAAGAAACTACCAGCAAGCCTTCTCAAAGTCTTCTTATCATTGGAAGATGCCCCATATGGGTATGTTTGATCCTCCAAGAAGCACTTAATATCATGGAACCAAGGCTTATCATCTTTGACAACATCTGCTGCGAACACATATGCTGGTCTGTCAAGTCTGGACACTAAGATTTGAGGTACAAAGTTGGCAGCTTGAACTTTGATCATGGATGAAATAGTAGCCAGAGCATCTGCAAACTGATTCTCGTCCCGAGGGATATACTCAAGCTTGACTGTTGTAAAGAAAGTCAATTACCTCCTTGTATAATCCCTGTAAGGTATCAGATGATCCTGGTGTGTGTACCATTTTCCGTTGGTCTGATTAACTACCAGAGCTGAATCTCCGAATACAGTCAATGTATTGATCCTGAGGTCAATGGCTTCCTCAAGACCCATAATGCAAGCTTCGTATTCAGCTTCGTTGTTAGTGCAGTTGAAGGTGAGCTTTGCCGAGAAAGGCATGTGAACTCCTTTAGGTGTAATGAGTACTGCACCAACTCCACGACCATTCATGTTAACATCCCCATCAAACATCATAGTCCATTCTTCTTCCGGGTCAGGCCCTTTAGTGTGAACAGGCTCTTCATGATCTTTTGCTTTTATGGACATGATGTCTTCATCGGGGAAGTCAAATCTCATGGGCTGGTAATCATCAATAGGTTACTCAGCAAGATATTCAGACAATACACTGCCCTTGATGGCTTTCTGAGAAGTGTACTGGATGTCATATTCTGTGAGAATCATTTTCCATCTTGCAACCCGTCCGGTAAGTGCTGGCTTCTCAAAAATGTACTTGACTGGGTCCATTTTTGAGATCAATAAGGTAGTGTGGGTCAACATATACTGCCTTAGTCGGCGAGCAGCCCACGCTAAAGCACAACAAGTTTTCTCGAGCAGTGAATAACGTTGTTCACAGTCGGTAAACTTTTTGCTCAGGTAGTAAATTGCATACTCTTTTCGACCAGACTCGTCATGCTGGCCCATCACACACCCCATTGACTCTTCTAATACTGTCAAGTACATTATCAGAGGTCTTCCTTCAACTGGAGGCATAAGGATTGGAGGTTCTTGCAAGTACTCCTTGATCTTGTCAAAAGCCTTCTGGCAGTCTTCGTTCCACCTGACCGTTTGTTCCTTTCTCAGCAGTTTGAACAAGGGTTCACAGGTTGCTGTAAGGTGGGATATGAACCGTGAAATGTAGTTCAATCGGCCTAAGAACCCTCAAACTTCTTTTTTTGTCTTTGGTGCAGGCATCTCTTGAATAGCTTTGACTTTATTAGGGTCAACTTCAATCCCTTTCTCAATTACAATAAATCCCAGCAGCTTACCAGATTGCACCCCGAATGTGCATTTGTTGGGGTTCAACTTCAGTTGGTACTTCCTCAGACGTTTGAATAGCTTTAGCAGATTCACCAGGTGATCTTCTTCAGTGAGGGACTTGGCAATCATGTCATCCACATAACATTCGATTTATTTATGGATCATATCGTGGAATAATGTCACCATAGCCCGTTGATATGTTGCACCGACATTCTTTAGTCCGAATGGCATCACCTTGTAGCAGAACGTGCCCCAGGGTGTGATGAAAGTTGTCTTCTCCATGTCTTCAGGTGACATTTTAATCTGATTGTATCCTGAAAATCCGTCCATGAAGGAGAATACCGAGAACTGAGCCGTGCTATCCACCAATACATCAATGTGAGGTAATGGGAAGTCATCTTTCGGGCTGGCTCTGTTCAGGTCCCGGTAGTCAACACACATTCTCACTTTGCCGTCTTTCTTAGGCACAGGTACTATGTTAGCAACCCACGGTGGATAGCTAGTTACAGCAAGGAACCCGGCGTCCCATTGCTTTTGTACCTCTTCTTTGATCTTCATTGCCATGTCTGGGCGAGTACGGCGCAGTTTCTGTTTAACCGGTGGGCATTCTTCTCTTAAAGGCAGCTTGTGCACAACAATGTCGGTGTCCAACCCTGGCATATCTTGATAAGACCAAGCAAACACGTCCACATACTCTTGAAGCAGGTCAATCAGTTGTCTCTTCACTGAGTCTTGTAGGCAGACCCCGATTTTAACTTCTTTCACATCTTCATCTGTACCAAGATTAATTGTTTCAACCTCCTCCTAATGAGGAGTGATAACCTTTTCCTCTTGTCTCAACAACCTGGCTAGCTCTTCAGGAAGCTCATAATCTTCTTCAACCCCTTCATTAGCTTGATTGATTGGATTGTCAAAGTCATACGAAGTCATAGCCGTGCTGTTGTCGGTGCAGTCTGGAAGGCACTTTCTGCAAGGGTTCAGTTTGTTCATTTTAGTGATTTGATTTTAATCTTGTTTAGAAAAGTGAAATAAAGTTGTCATTTTGAAAACATTGCCATTTATTTTTTGTACAAAAAGAAAAATGGAAAAACAGTGAGCAGAAAAGGAAAAGACTCATTTGCAAAAGATGTCTGATATTTCATTGATTAATCTTGTTGAACAAAAATTACAGATGGCCCGATTAAAAAATGGGTCTTGTCATCTTGGGCAAGATGCAAGACTTTGATGCATGCTATAAAAATACAGGAAATAATAATTACTCTGCAGGAGTAACTCTTATAATTTCCTGGGAAGACCAGTTTGAGATACTGCTCCCCGGGATCTTTGGACGGATCCAACTTTCCAGGTTGCGGTCGCTTTCATCCTCGTCTTCCAAGTTGTTGACAGCATCAGGGGTGAGCATCCCCCCACTAACAAAATTGGGCTTCTTAGCAGCCTCTGCTTGATCTTGTTGAGTTGGTTTGTAACCCAACCCAAATCTATCCTCTTTCTTCTCCACAGGTAACAATTTGCCCCAGCCTTGGGCAGTCCCTTCTTCAACAACCTTCCGGGCTTGTTGGTAAGACGTCATTGAGGTTCCAGGTACATCAGATGTTTCATTTATGTTCAAGACCTCAAACCCTTGACTCATCGTTTCATGGATCTCCCCATCCATCTCAATGTATTTGTAGGTAGCCAGATGGCTAACAAAAATATCTTCCTCTCCACAAATAGTAACGATTTGGCCCTCCCACTCGAATTTTAACTTCTGGTGAAGGGTTGAGGTCACGGCGCCAGCGGCGTGAATCCATGGTCTACCCAACAAACAGCTGTAGGCAGGCTGAATGTCCATCACGTAAAAGGTCGTTTTGAAAGTTTGTGGGCCAATCGTTATAGGCAACTCAATTTCTCCCAGAACTGATCTCTTAGAACCGTCAAAGGCTCTCACTACTAAGTTACTGGGGCGTAATGCCAATCCTTCATACTCCAGCTTCACAAGGGCTTTTTTAGGTAAGATATTGAGGGATGATCCTGTGTCTACCAGTACATGGGAAAGAACTACACCCTTACACTCCATGGTAATGTGCAAAGCCTTGTTGTGATTGCGGCCTTCCGTAGTCAAATCAGTGTTGGTAAATCCTAGTCCATTGCTAGCATTAACATTTCCAACCACAGCTTCCAACTGATTGAAGGTGATCTCTTCTGGCACATAAGCTGCGTGCAAGACTTTTAGTAGTGCGTTCCGATGAGCCTCGGAGCACATAAGAAATGATAGAATAGAGATCTTGGAAGGCGTCTGGTGAAGCTGGTCCACTATCTTGTAATCACTTTTCTTGATGATTCTCATGAATTCATCAACTTCTTGATCAAAAGGTGTTTTCAAAGCTTCCCTAACAATTTGCTCTTCTTGCACCATACTTTTCCCTTTTACCTTGGCAGCAGCTTCTGCCTCGGCACTGGGTCTTGGAATTTGCGGGGCAAAGAGACGTCCGCTTCGAGTGAAGCCTCCGCCTCCCCCCACGTTGTCTATTTGTGGTGCAGGGGTTGATGATTCGAGAGTGATTTTCTGTCCTTCGCAGTATAGATCAGAGCCGTAATGCCAAGGGATGGCATTACTGCTTTCATAAGGTACTGGCCCAGGCACTGTGATAGTGACTGGACTGATAGCAGCTGCATAAGGGACCATGATAGTCTGTGGATCATAGTATATTGTGACTGGTGCTCGGATAGGAGTGGCATTTTGTGAATTGTAGGCAGAATCATTTTCAGGATCATAATAAATTGTAACCGTTGAGACATTTGCTGTTGAAGTTGTAGGAGACATTGTTGGATGGATGGGTGTTGCAGTTGTAGGAGATTCTGAATGAAGTGGTGCTGAAGTTGTAGAAGGGATGTTTGTTGATATCTGGTCAGTTGAAGTGACAGTTGAAGCATTTGTTGATGAAACTGAAGAGTTGTTTGGAACAATGGTTGTTGCAGTTGTAGAAGACTCGGGAACTGTTGTTAAGGAGATTGCTGGATTTGAAGGTATTGAAGTTGTGATTTGAAACAGGCCACTCTGGATGAGATCATCTATGCCATTTCTCAAGTTATCACACCCATTCACTGAAATGTTGCAGTAAGCACACCCTAGCTCACATCCCGGGAACATTTTCCATTCAAGGAGTTGAGCTTTGATCTCCACCAAGGGTGTCCGAATCTGACCCACACTAGTTATTAAGTAAGACGACTTATCCTCCTCAATAGCATTGATTCTGGGGCCTCTGTGGTTTGGCATAGGGTTCTTGTTAACATTTGGTGGTGGTGCAAAGTTTAGAGCCTTAGAATCTACCAAGTCTTGTACCTTCATGTGCAAGGCTCTGCACTTCTCTGTACTGTGGCCAGATGCATTTGAGTGAAAAGCACATCTGGCGCTGGCCTCATAATTTCTGCGTAGACTGGCAGGATCTGGAGGTGCCAACGTCCTTAGCTCAACCAGGTTGAGTTTTAGGAGTTGTGGCAATAATGTGGCATAAGGCATGGGGATCGGATCGATCACCCTATTGGCCTGAGATGGTCTCTGTTGATACGGTCTTTGCTGATTGTTGTTGTTGGTGTTGTTGTAGTTTCTCTGAGGAGGATATTGAGTATGTTGCTGATAATTTTGCTGATGTGGTTGATAAGCTGGTTGTGGATGAACTGGAGCGGGGATGGTGACTGCTGCCACAGACCTATGAACATATTGGGGCCTGCCCCTGCTGGTATGGATAGCATTGGTCTCACCAGTTCTTCTTGGGCCCACAAAAGGCTTCCTTGGGTTGCTGGATGAGCTGGCACCGTTGTCAGAAATTTTGCCCATCTTCAATAGGCTCTCAATTCTTTCTCCAGCTATAACGACATCTGCAAAGCTGGTAGAAGAAAAGGCAGCTAGCCTATCAATGTATGTCCCTTGGAGGGTGTTCATAAACATATCTGCCATCTCCCTCTCTGACATAGGTGGCTGGACAGCAGCAGCCAGCTGTCTCCATCTCTGGGCGTACTCCCGGAAGCTTTCTCTAGATGATTGTGACATTCCCATTAGGAGGGTCCTGTTGGGAGCCATATCTAAGTTATACTGGTATTGTCTAATGAAGGCCTCAGCCAAGTCTTTCCAACACCTGATGGTTGCTCTAGTCAAGTGAGAGTATCATTCCCTCGAAGCTCCGGTTAAGCTATCCTCAAAATAAAACATCCATAGCTTTTCATCCATGGTATACGCCTTCAGCCTCCCCAGAAAGGATTGTAGGTGGGTCCGTGGGCAGGAGGTTCCGTTGTACTTTTCAAAACAAGGAGGCTTAAACTTATGGGGAATCCTGACCCCGTTCACTAAGCCCATGTCCATAACATCAAAACCCAAAGAGTTTTGGGACTCCAAGGATCTTAATTTTTCAGCAATTTCATCCAGCCTTCTGTCATAGGCCTCATCCCCAGCTCCCATCACTGTGAACTGATCTTCCTGGGGGTCTTCTTGCAGCACTCTACCTGTAGTAGCGTTCCCTTGTGCATTAGCAGGGATGTTGATCTCTGGATGAAGGTGGGGTCCAAATACAGGCGGGTTGACATGAGGCTGAACCCTCTCATTGTTGCTTGTCCCAGCAGTCCCTGGATGGGGGTCTTCCTGATTCTTCCTTTCTACCAAAGCTCTTAATCTCTCTTGGCTTTGAGCCATATTGTTCATCACCTCCATAAACTGAGTCATTTGATTCCTCATTTCTAGTCTTTCATTGGCCATTTGGGCCCTGACCTCTGTAAGGTCCCGTTGTACCTGGTCCATCTGTATACCCGGAAGGTTGTTGCGGGTTGGATATCTGTGTGGACGGTTGAGTGGGAACACCCGACGTCGAGCAATAGTTCCTGAACCACAACAGAGTTAGTAACAAACAAAACAAAAAACTACAAAATAAAACAAAAGGTTAGTATGCAATGCAGTATGCTTATTTGTTTCCAAGGTATCCGGCTTGGCACTTGGTTTTGACCTTTCCAGACCCTTGAGGAAGATGCTTGTGATGTTGCTTGAAGAATTCAGATAAAACAAACCAACACATATATTATAAGAAAGTAAATGATACATAGTTTATTTCTTTTTACAATACATGCCCTCTGAGGGGTCAAAATACAACACAAAAAAGGAAAAGTACAATGAAATGAAAGCAACAACAAGCAAAAGTCAGACACCAAGACCAAACTCATCCTCCTGAACTTCCTTGAGAAGTGCTTCAGTCACAGGATCAGCTGGACGCTCTGTAAGGTTCCTGATAAGGAGATTCCTGGTAGTAACAGCCGCAGTTAGCTTCTTGTGTCGACTCTCGTCCTTTGACCTCTTCACACCAGCTCTAATCTTCAATTCTGAGATCTCTCTCTGGGCTGCTAGCAGGGCTTCCTGTTGCTCCTTTGCATTAGCCTCCAGCTGCTCAATCTTGTCCTGAGTCCTCTTATCTTCCTGAGTACGAGCTTCGGTGATCCTGACCCACCTAGCTTGACTCTCCTTCAGATACAAATCAGTCCTGGCCTTCTGGAACTGAGCCTCCTTGCAGGCATTCTTCAAAATCCGTTCTCCAACCCTTGACTTCTTGATGTAATCCTCAGACTTCTCAATCCTAGCTAGATGCTCCACCTTTAGCTTTTCCAACCTTTCAATGTCCAGCCGACCATCACTCCTCTCCCAGAGGGTCTTCTGTAGAGCCTGAGTCAACTTCTCATTTCTCTCTTTTAGTTTCTCAAACTCCTCTAAGCTGACAGTGGCAGGAGGTGATGCTGTAGATGGCCCTGGTATATCTTCCATGGTGAAGGGCATCCCAGAAAATTGAGCCCTGGCATGGGACTACTCATAGTACTGTGCTGAGGCCACATTGTTGCACTTCCCAAGAATGGTTACTCCTTTAGTCTGGGCATTGTCCCAAGCCCAGGATACTTGCCTGACAATAGCCATATTAGGCTTATTCTCACAGTAAAGAGTCTCAACCAAGTCTTGTGCTCTGGGAGGGTGGACCAATGCATAGCCCAATTGTCTTTTGAATAGCAGAGGGTTGTAGTTGATGCAACCCTTTACTCCTATCAGGGGTACATTGGGAAACTGCCCACAACTGGTAATGATATCCCTGCCCTTGGTGCTCTGAGTGCACCACCTGATATCAGCTGAAGTTAAAGCAGTGAGTCTTCTAGCCCAATTCTTTTGCTGATGAGGATTCAGAAATGCATCAGTCTTAGGCAAATGTCTGAGCAGCCAGGTATGGAACAGGGGAGCACAACACCTCACCAATCTTCCTATTTGTTTTTCATTCCTTTGGTGGATAGAGTAGTAGAAATCCCCCAGTAAAGTGGGCACCGGGTTCCTCAGAATGAAAAGGTGAATGGCACTTTTGCTAATGAACTTAGGCTCATCTGCAAATAATATGATCCCATATATGCTAAGGGCCAATAAAGCACAGACTGCTTTCCATTCTCCCAGAGAAGCCTTCAGGGTAGCCTGAGAGGTCAAGAAATCCAGATGCATACCAGAAATTCCAGCTTTGGTAGTCATATTCTGCCCAATCAGAACTGGTTCTAGATACAAGGCCTTTGCTACTTCTTCATTACTTGGGAAAGCCATCTCAGGGTTGAAGGGGACTCCACCCCTGATAGGTACACCAACCAATGATGAATACTCCTCCAATAAAGGACCCAACTGAAAATCCTGAAATGTAAAGCACCTCAGAGGGGGGTCATAGAACTGTAGGCAAGTATGAATCAAGCTCCTCTGTGAAGGGTCCAAATCCATAACCACATCATGTATGCCTCCATAGTGTTCTCTGAATAGCGGTATATGGTCTGGAGTAATCAGGGTCTGAATCTTCCTGATGTTAGCCAACTCAGGCTCAAAGAAATGGTAGGAGATATTACTCTTCTTAGGTGCCATGTTGCTGAAGAAAAGTTGAGACAGATGCTGATGATGCAGAATAAAAATACTGATGATGGGCCACTGCCAGGCTGAGACTGGTGATGCAGGTAGCTGATAGCTGAAGCTGATACTGATAAAGATAGGTCTATGCAGATGATGGGGTCAAAACCAAGCCAAAATAAAGTATGGATACCCTGAAAAACAAATAAGCAAATGTTAAAATGATGCAATGATGATGTATGCAAAAGATATGCAAGGGTTTGTGACTGAGCTGGATCTGATCAAGTGCTCTGATATAAGTCCAGGTATGTTCAAGAAATCCAGATGGAGGTTCATAAGTCCGGTAACCAAGGTGGGGGGACTCAAATAAAGAGTCACATGTCCAGGGTTAAAAATCACAAGAACTGTTCCAATATGGAGTACTCTTAATTAAAACAAAGTAACAGGGTATGCTGAGGTCAAGGGTTCCTGCAAACCTGTAAACAACCCAACCCCCTCACAGGTGATGTTCTAAAACAAGGATCTTCAGACTTGGATCGGTTATGAGAAGTGTAAACACTTCTAACCCGGAGGTACAGTGTTTACAATAACCATAAAAGATCCTCCTCTAATTCACCTCAGTTTCTGAAGGTCATAATAAAGGTCATCCAGACTTAGCAGGCTTCCCAGATAGCCCTAGCACTACAGGAAATCTGCAGCACAGAGTTCTCAAGAAGAAACCCATATCTGAACCGTGTTTCATATTCCTGCACCAGACCGAAATGGAATGGGAAAGAACATGAACCACTCTAGCCTAGGTGTCACTCAGGTCCCAGGTATAGGACCTCAACTCTTAATAGAACCCCACCACCAAAGCAACAAACCAGATCCAGCCAGACAGTATGACAGTATGATATATGCATATAAAGCTATAAAGAAAGCAATAAAATAATTGCACATGAAACAAAAACGAAATAAATATACAAGCACAAATAGCACATAACACCCCAGTAAACACAAATCAATCAAGCGCTAGGAGGAACCCACAAAAAGAACCAGAAGCCCTGGTTACAGTATAAAGGTTCCCCAGCAGAGTCGCCAAGCTGTCGCTCCCAAAGATTTGCATCCCGGTACAAGCGCGAACGGTCGGCGAAAAGAGGAATGAGAACACACAGGAGTGAACTCACAAGAAATGAATAGAGTCTCCAGCTAGGCATTTTTATCCCGGAGGAAAGGTAATGCTGCATAGACCTAGAAAAAGATGGATAAGACGGTTGCGAACCAGAGAGACTGAGAAAGGGGGTTGGTTACAACCTGGGAAGGTATTAGCACCCAGATTGTCCGCCGTACTCGACGGGATCCACGCTTAAAAGATTTGTGTTTTAAAGGGGTAGTGTCAGTGCAATCTGTGTATAAAAGAGCTAGAAAAGAATGTACAGGTGTTAGTGTAAAAGTGAAGTGTGTTATATACAGTGTCAGTGTAAGAAAAGGAATAAGATGCTCAAGATCATGAGGCAAAAAGAATAAAGCTGGAAGAGGGGGAATGTACAGAGACTTTTGTTCGATAACTGTTAAGTTATGCCTACGTATCCTCTCGTGCAATGAGGAAGTCAGAACACCGTAGTTCGACCCAAAGAGACTGAAAGGTGAATTGACTTGTGAACTGCTTACTTGTCTATGCTCAAGTGTATGACCTATCTGGCTCAGGTGCAAACTGTCTTGCATTAGACGGAAGAAGCAAGTTCTCGTTTATGAGTGAATAAGATGAGAAAAGAATCCCGGAGGAGACGATTATTGTTTGTTTTTGCATTTTCAGTCTTTTATTGCTTTTGAAAGTTTGTCATAAGTTAATGAGCTTAAGCCTAAACCAATGGGTTAGTAAACTCATCACATCTTCCCTCTGATCAGGGGTAATGAGAGTACCTTAAGTGTGAAGTCAGCTTCTCACACTTAATCACCATGGTGCAGGATTAAGATCATTAACCTACTTGTGATTATTTAGATGTTTTTGGTGTTTTTGTTTAGTGTTAAGTAATGAGATTAAGCCATAATCAGGGATTAAACAGACTCATTACACCATCCTAATAGAAGGATAGTAGATGAGAATGTTTAAGCTGAGGAAAGCTCCTCAACTTAATCCATGATTAGGGATTAAACTCATGACAAAGCAAAGCCTTTATTAAGTGGATTTTATTTAATGATATGATGATGAAGTGATTTTTATGGTTTGTAAGACAACTTGAGGAGGACTTGTCCATTAACACTAGGGTTAGTCCTTCTTAACCAATTAAGGAAGAATTAGAACCCTAATGCAAGGCCCAAGTTACAAGCTTGATGTCTTGATGATTATTAAGTGAGTTGATTAAAGGGTTTAAACACATTAAGGGTTTAACACTTAGGATTAAAGTTATACACTCCATCCTAATAGAAGGATGCAGGCATAAGCTTAATCACAAAGCCTTAAAGCCTTTATGGTTTAGTCCTTGATTAGGAGGTGAGAAGAGAAGACTCAAAAGAGACATAAAGGTAAAACTAAGTGGGGAGACTAATCAAACCCTAATCATTGTCATACATGGTTGTTCCTAAGGTTTGTGAGGTTTAAGAAAGCAATCTTCAGAGAAACCACCAGGAAGCAGATGAAAGGATCAGGAGAAGCAAAGCAACTTGCTTCATTCAAGAAGACAAGTCACTTGAGGAAAGAAAATGAGAAGAAGAATGAGCAAGCTCAATCTCACACACATAACAAAATGCAGCAAGGATGCATGAAAGAGATGAAAAGAAATGGTGAGAAGTGAAGGCAAATTCACTTCTCAAAGTAACTTACCACCTGAAAAGTTAGTAAAGGAATGCAATGCAATGCAAAATGGAATGAAATGGCATGATGCAAACCAAAACCAGAAGCAAATATGAGATGATAATGATGCTATGAGATGATGCAAACATGAACCAAGACATGGGGATGATCACATGAACAAATGGATGCAAATGGAGCAAGTTAAGAACCATGAACACACATGAAAAGTTATGAGATGCAAGTGACATACAACATGGCAAATACATGATGCAATGATCAAACATGCTTCTAACAAGTCTTAAGATGTCTAATGAATCAAATGGAGGCATAGAATGTCATGGCAAGTCATGTTATGCAAGCAAATGCAAGATGAATGCAAAAGAAAACCCAAATTAGGGTTTATGATCAATGCATCAAACAAAAACCAAAATCAGAAGCAAACATCAAGATAAAAAATTGAAAGTGCATTCAAAGGAACCTTAACCCTACACAAAGTCACTGCCCAAAGGTGGGGTTCTAACTCTTAACCTAATTAGGGTTATGAATTTCCTAAGTTTTCTAGGGTTTTAGGGTACCTTAACAAGAAAAAAGCCAAACAAAATGAAAATGAAAGATCAAATCATGCCAATTTAACCTCACAAACTACATGCTAAACAAAATGCAATGCAAAAAGAATCAAAGTCCAACTCTCAATGGTTAGGCAGAAATGATTTTTTGAAGTTTGGATCAAAATAATGCCTTGAAATGATTTTTATTCCATGAAAAATTCTCAAAAGACATCAAGATCAAAAAATAAATTTGGTTTGAGGGTTGGACAATGTTTCTAAATGTTTTTAAAGGTTTCATGAATTTTTTGGTGATTTTTAAATACCTAAAAGTATTTTTAATTAATTAATTCTCATTAATTAATTAAAAATAAACTTTTAAATGATTTAAAAATATTTTTTAATGCAAAAAATAAAAATAAAAATGTTTTTGGTTTCTGAAATTAAATAAAAGTTTGTACAAAAAATTTCAGAATTTTTAAAAAGGTTTTGCTATTTTAAATAAATTGGAGAAAAGAAACACAAAATAAATGAATTAAAATTAAAGAAAATGAAAAGTAAACGCAATGGAGAGCCAGGATTGATTCTGGGGAAAGATCTGTTGACTGCGCGCGCAATCCTAAGGTCCACATTCAAACTGAGTTAAATCCTATTTATGAATTAATTAATCAAGATTAATTAAGTGAATGAGGATTAGGGCTTCTAAGAACACATCCTGGCCATCCAAAACACGCGCCAGTCAACCCTGGTCAGCTAATCCTATGCTCAGCATTCAAACTACAATTAATGACAGGGATTAACCCTAATTATTTTCAGGTGGCCGGAGAAGACCTCCGGTCGTCTTCTCTGGTGGGAACCCCACCTGAAAATCTCCAAAATCATCAAAACTTCACTAAAACGAAAACTAAAAGCCCAGAAATCATCCCCACATCCCCCTGAATCAAAACCCCCACTCAAATCTCATTTATTCTTCATCAATCAAGCGAATCAAAGCCAAACAGTTTTTAGGGCAAAAGTTTCAGACATTGCATACATCCTGGTTTCTCAACCATTTTCAAAAATAATCACATATTCATGATCAGGGGAATGCATAGAAGCTATTAAGAACTTAAAAACATGCTTCTGGAAAAAAGTTTTGAGTTGACTACCTGAACTGAAGCTTTCGATTTAGGAGCATTCTGGCTGTTTCTTTGGCTCAAATGCACTCCAATGATCCCCCTAAGAAGCTTGCAATGTTTGTTTGAAGTTTGCAGTGGTTGGTTTGGAAGATGGCAGAGGTTCTGCTCAAGGTGAGGTGAGAATCGTATTTGTGATTCTGGGAGTTTAAGGCAATGGTGATGGGTGCTTTGTGACT
This sequence comes from Lathyrus aphaca, assembly GCA_963966055.1. NCBI lineage: Eukaryota > Viridiplantae > Streptophyta > Magnoliopsida > Fabales > Fabaceae > Lathyrus > Lathyrus aphaca. The sequence continues at coordinate 492,384,507 of OZ014521.1, forward strand.
AGGAAGATGGGTTGAGTTGACCTGTAAAGTTAGTTTGTGTGTTTGTGACTTGTGTGATGAGTTTCGAAAGCTCTTGCACAAGAGGGTGAAAATGAGAATGCTTAGTTATGGAGTGTTTCAGGCTTGCTTCTTGTTATGTTTGGCTTGCATTTTCTTTGTATAAACAATTGCCATTGGTCAGATGACATGATGTGTGCTTTATTGATTGGTATGGGTCCTTTTGCCAAAATGTCAAAGTTGTGTAAGAAGGGCATGGGCTACTTGCTAGCTAAGTACAAAAGGCATATCCTGCGCAGCATGATGTGAGGAAAGGCCTAGGATTGATTAGCAAGCTAGCCAGCAAGTGGGTTGTGTCTTATGATGAGTTTTGCAACTTGCCTTGCCTTTGGTTCTTTATGAAAAATCTTGATCCATAAGTCATAGAACATGTGATTCTTTGGGTGAAATCTGACTTTTAGGACTTGTGTGATCATGTGGTGAAGTTTAGAAATGCATTTGATGACTTAATTTGCCTTGAGAAGTGAATTTGCAACTTTGCCTCTTTGGTGGAAACTTTGAAATTTTGTGATTTTTGCCAACTTTGACAAGCCATAACTTTTGATCCAAAATGAATTAGGTCATGTTCTTGTACTTTTTGAAAAGGGAAAGATCTATTATACAACTTTCATGACCAAAGTTTTTCCATTTGAAGCATTTTTGAATCAAAAAGTAATGGTTGAAAAAGTTGCCTAACATGACAATTTCATTAAAAGTCAAACTTGCCCAAAAAGTCAACCTTGCAAAAGACTTGAAATTCTTCAATTTTGTAAACTTCCAACATCTTCCATGATCAAATAAATATCATATACAATCAAAATGATGAATAACACCCTTTGGTTGGGTCATTGAGGGCCTCAAATGCCCTGATTTTGCACTGACTTGCTTGAAAAGTCAACTCTTGATCAGATGACTTCCCCATGGAATTTCTTCATGAAAATTGATATGCATACTCCCTATACCATATAGAGACCAATAGAAACAAGAATGACCAAAAAAGTTGAAGTTATGGCCTCTGAAACTAAAACCCTAATTTTAGGTCAACTGTGCAGTCAAACTTGGCTCTGCTTCCACACCATTTCCAGTTCTTGTGATTCTTTGACATTATTGACTTTGAGAGAATGTAATATGATACTTGAACACACATGGACCCCTTTGAAGTGATTGATGACCTTTCGAGTGGCTCAAAAAGCTCTTGGATTGCTCAGATCACAAACCCTAGATGCAGATGACTTAGAAACAGTGCAGTGAATAAAAAATGTACTATGAGATGGTATGATTGAGTTTATGCATATGTAATGATCACAAGCCAAGGTGTGAATGGGTGAGGGCAAATTTGGGGTGTTTACAGTAGTCTTACGCGCTTATTGTTGATTGCTCTAAGTTTGAGTGAACCGGCTACGTCCCCACGTTGATTTCTCTTCTTCTTCTTTTTTTTGATGCAGGTTGTCGGATTTAAGGTGAAGTGGTTGATCTTGGTTTTGTTCCTGCAGGTAAAGATGGATGATTATGTGTTGGTGAGGATGCTGCGAAGTCGAAGATGTTGTCTGGTGAAGCCGAGTTGATGAAGACTCTAATTGAGAAGTGATTGGGGATGATGACGAGGCTATGCGACGATGCTCGGTTTGTTGATTCTTGTTCTGTTAATTTCTTTCTTGAATTGATGATATTGTTTGAATTGTTTGCAGGTCTTTGTTGTAGATCGTTGTCGGATGAAGTTGAGTCTGAGAAGTGATTGGTGATGACGACGGGGAAATAGTTGAGGAAGTGTTCAGCAGTAATAATGCAGTGGGTTATCCGTGATATGCGGTGGAGATGATTGAAGTTGTTGAAAGGTGGTTGCAGCAACTGTGGACTGGGCTGCTGAAGCTGTGGACTGCCTGACCGAGTGGCGAGTGAGGTCTGCAATGAATCAAGGGAACTAGTAGCTGAGAGGGTGCTGCTTGCGGTTGTTGCAGAGCTCCACCCATATTACCATAACTAGGGAAGGCAGCGGAACTTGCAGAAGATTCGTGATGAAGATGGTCATGCGGTTCGAGGTTGGTGAAGCTACATTCTTGGACCCTTCTTGTTATTTTAGATCCGTGAATTATTCTCCTCTTTCCTTCTTTGTAATTCTTTGCTTATACTCTGAACCATAGCTGAGTTTTGATGCTGAAGTTCTTGATTTCGCAGTATGAAGGTTTGGTTGTGAATCATAACATCTTCATGAATCCTTCCATTGAAGAAAATTTAATGAAGAGGATTGAGCTGTTGCAACTGGTTGATTGATCATGACGAAGCCTCAGTGATAGATGAAGATCGAATCTTGATGGAAGAAAAGGATTGCCGGTTATGAACAAGTTCTGAAGTTGCGCTTCATTGAAATTGATTATGCGGATGAAGTGCGGTGAAGGATTAGAGTGATTAAAGATTGGAGAAAGGGTGAGGAAGATGATGAAGAATGAAAAAGAAAATGGGGTGAGAGATGAAGATAGAGTGCATCCCAAAACCAGCCAAAAATCTGCAACATCCAACACCCATTTATATCTGATGAATTCAGGGTGAATTATGTTATGAGTTTGTTAAAATCTGTTAGAACTGATTGTAACAGAATTTGGTATTGATTCACTATATTTTTCTCACTGAATTTTTTGCTGCCACTTTCATCAATACCAAAATAAAGACTTTGTGATTTTCCTGTTTTATTATTGTAGAAAACCAACTGTCATGAATATTCCTTTCCGAGTTTTTCTATATTTCTTGTTGTGGCTAGCATTTCCAAAATTAATGACCTCACACTCATTTCATATTGAAAGATTATTCATTAATTTTCCATTAATCCCCAAGCAATCCTTTTCTTCTATAGTCACACATTTTATTATAAGGACAAGACAAAAAGATCAATGGGCCTTATAACCCGAGCCATGAGTTTGAATTTGTGAAATAAGACCTGGAATAGGATTAAACTTTGGTTTAATGGTTTTATGGTCTTGAATTGATATTGAATCAAATGGGTATTAAGACGGAACTCAAAAATGAGTATTGGACTTGGTGAGGAGTAAATGAGGACAAGGGAATTTAATTAGAAAAAAAATGGTCTTAAATAAAACATGACTAATAAACTTAAACTAATTGATTTATGAATAATCTTCTAGTTTAGAGTTAAACTAAGATGAAAAATGGATAATAAAAGAAATTGTTAATTGAATGACCAATTTTGTGAATAAGGGTATGACAAGAAATGGGTTATGACAAGAAATGGGTTTCAAATAATCGAATTGAAAACATGAACGAAATGGGTAGTGAACTAGAAAGAATATTAGCATGAGAAGAGTCTAAGTAATCCATACAACCAATCCTAACATGCTTATTTCCTCTCAAACCTCCCATCCCAATCAGACTTGCATCTTCAACGAATCCACAGTTTTTCGACCAAGTTTCAAGCTCAACCTCTTTAACTTGTATTACCAACAATGAACTACTAAGAGGACCACAATGTCTTGATTTTTGTATGAGTCCACACTAGATCTTCTTGTACCAGAAATATCACAATGCCTTTGATATGAAGACTTGAACACCACTTTCGATTGATTAACCTCATCAACAAAACCATACCCGGGATGAGAACCCTTAAAACACTTAAGTTGAGTGCAATAACTGAATAAACCACTTATGAATAGAAAATTTAATCACGCATAAAATGCTTGACCCCAAACCTTATGAATTTTGATGCCAATGTGTGTTATGAATGCCATAACATAATGGGAGATGCAGATGACCATGAAGCTTAAAGCCAGTAGATGGTAATAAATCAGAGGGCAAATTTTGGGGTGTTACACACATTACAAGAGTTTGAATGAGAGGAAAGGAAAGCAACAAGCTAGAAGTGGACCTTATGTGACACCCGCCGATAAGGGAAAGCATAGGGGAAACTTTGATAAGAGATCTGGTGGAGGGAGTTCTGGTCCCGTTAAGTGTTACAAGTGTGGTGATTTGGGTCACAAGTCTTTTGACTGTGGGAAAAACATTGTGAAATGTTCAATCTGTGGAGGTCTTGGACATGCTACTACCGAGTGTAGAAGGAATGATGTGAAGTGTTTCAATTGTGGAGAAGCGGGTCACATTAGTACTAAGTGTACTAAGCCAAAGCAAGCTCAAGCGGGCGAAAAGGTGTTTGCATTAGCAGGGAAGGACACTACTAGTGCATACCGTTTGATTAAAGGTACATGCTTTATTAATAGTACGCCTTTAGTTACTATTATTGATACATGAGCGACTAATTTGTTTATTTCTCTTGAGTGTGCTAAGCGTTTGAATTTGTTTATGTCTTCTTAGGGTGGTGAGATGGTTATTGAGACTCCCGCTTCAGGGTCGGTAACCACTTCTTTGGTGTGTGTAAGTTGTTCTTTGACCATCTATCGTAAAGATTTTGTTATGGACTTAGTTTGTTTGCCGTTGGAGGGTTTGGACGTAATCTTGGGTATAAACTGATTACAATTCAATCAAGTTCATATAGATTGCTATCATAAGTTAGTGAGGTTTCCTTCTTTGGATAATGATGAAGATGAGAGTTTCCTATCCACGAAAGAGTTAAAGAAACTTTTAGTGGACGAGGCTCAATTGTTTGGTTTGTTTTCATCTTTGTCGGTGGGGAGCGAAGTGGAGCTCAGTGGGTTCCCAGTGGTGTGTGATTTTCCAGAACTGTTTCCAGAGGATATTCAAGATGTGCCGTCGGAAAGAGAAGTTGAGTTTTCTATTGATATAGTTCTGGGTACTAGACCAATTTCGATGGCATCGTATCGTATGTCAGCTTCATAGTTGGTAGAGTTAAAGAAGCTGTTGAATGACTTGTTGGACAAGAGATTCGTTAGGCCGAGTGTTTCTCCTTGGGGTGCTCCAATATTATTGGTAAAGAAGAAGGATGGAAGTATGCGGTTATGTATTGATTATTGACAGTTGAAAAAGGTGACAATTAAGAATAAGTATCCGCTTCCAAGGATCGATGATTTGATGGACCAATTGGTTGGTGCGTGTGTTTTTAGTAAGATTGATTTGAGATCAGGATATCACCAGATTCGTGTGAAAGAAAAGGATATTCAGAAGACGGCTTTTAAGACACGGTATGGTCATTACGAGTATCCCGTGATGCCATTCGGGGTTTCTAATGCGCCGGGTGTGTTTATGGAATACATGTCTCGTATTTTTCATGAACAATTGGATCGTTTTGTGGTTGTGTTCATCGACGACATTTTGATTTATTCTAAGTCTCAAGAGGAGCATGAAGAAAATTTAATGATTGTGTTACAGATTTTGAAAGAGAAGCAATTGTATGCTAAGTTGTCAAAGTGTGAGTTTTGGTTGTCTAAAGTAAGTTTTCTTGGACATGTCATTTCCGATGGTGGTATTAGTGTTGATCCATCCAAGATTGATGCGGTAATGCAATGGGAAGTTCCTAGATCGGTTACGGAGATTCGAAGCTTTTTAGGCTTGGCGGGTTATTATCGGAGGTTTATTGAAGGATTTTCAAAGTTGGCACTTCCGTTAACGCAATTGACTTGTAAGGGAAATGATTTCATTTGGGATATTCATTGTGAGGAGAGTTTCATTGAACTTAAGAGAAGGTTGACAACGGCTCCGATCTTGATTTTGCCGAATCCTACGAAACCATTTGTGGTGTTTTGTGATGCTTCATTGTTTGGGTTAGGTGGTGTTTTGATGCAAGATGGAAAATTCGTGGCTTATGCTTCAAGGCAATTGAGAGTGCATGAAAAGAATTATCCTACGCATGATTTGGAGTTAGCGGTCGTGGTATTTGTTTTGAAAATTTGGAGGCATTATCTTTATGGTGCAAGATGTGAAGTTTTTGGTGATCACAAGAGTTTGAAGTATTTATTTGATCAAAAGGAATTGAACATGAGACAAAGGAGATGGTTAGAGATTTTGAAGGATTATGATTTTGGTTTGAATTACCATCCGGGTAAGGCGAATGTTGTAGCCGATGATTTAAGTCTTAAGCTGTTACATATGTCCGCATTGATGATAAGAGAATGGGAACTTTTGGAGGATTTTAGAGACTTGAGTTTGGTTTGTGAGATGATGCCGAGAAGTGTGAGACTTGGTATGCTACATGTTACGAATGATTTTCTTGCAACCGTTAGTGAAAAGAAAAAGTTGGATTTGGAGTTTTTTGATTTAATGATGAATGAGAATGAGGATTTCAAGGTTGATGATTTTGGAGTTTTGAGATTTCTTGGTCGTATTTGTATTCCCGATGATGTGGAGATGAAAAAAAGGACATTGGAAGAGGGACGCCTAAGTAATCTAAGTATTCCTCCGGGAGAGAATAAGATGTATCAAGATTTGAAGAAGATCTTTTGGTGGTCCGTATTGAAGAAAGATATAACTCATTTTGTGTATGCGTGTTTGACTTGTTAGAAGTCTAAGGTAGAACATTGTAAGCCTAGTGGTTTGATGAAACCGTTGGATATTCCAGAATGGAAATGGGATAGTATATCGATGGACTTTGTTACGGGATTGCCGAATACGCAAAGAGGTCATAATGCTATTTGGGTGATTGTTGATAGGCTTACTAAATCTACTCACTTTATTCCGATTGATATTAGTTATCCTCTGGAGATGTTAGCCGAGATTTATGTTTTTGTTGTGGTGAAATTGCATGGATTTCCTAAGAGTATTATATCGGATAGAGATCCTAGATTTACATCGAGGTTTTGGGAAAGTTTACAAAAGGATTTGGGTTCTAAGCTAAGATTGAGTTCGGCTTACCATCCACAAACGAACGATCAAACCGAGAGGACAATTCAATCGTTGGAGGATTTGTTACGTGCTTGTGTGCTAGAGCAAGGTGGTGCTTGGGATAGTTATTTAGCATTGATTGAGTTCACCTATAATAACAGTTTTCATTCGAGTATAAGTATGGCACCATTTGAGGCTTTGTATGGTCAGAGATGTCGAACACCTTTGTGTTGGCATGAAACCAGAGAGAGAACGGTAGTTGGACCGAAGATAGTACAACAGACGACGACGGAGAAAGTAAAGTTTATTCGGGAGAAGATGAGAGCTTCTCAAGGTATACATAAGAGTTATCATGACAAGCGAAGGAAGGATCTTGAGTTTCAGGAAGGCGACCATGTGTTTTTGAGAGTTACACCGGTTACGGGTGTGGGTCGTGCTTTGAAGTCGAAAAAGTTGACTTCTTGTTTTATTGGTCCGTATCAGGTTACTGCACGAGTTGGTGTTGTGGCTTATTGTGTGGCGTTGCCTCCGAATATTTCGAATTTGCATGATGTGTTCCATGTTTCTCAACTTCGGAAGTATGTTCTGGATCCGTCACATGTTATTCATATGGACGAGGTTGAAGTAAGAGATAACCTTACGGTGGAAGCTTTACCAATTAAGATTTTGGACCGTGAAATCAAGAAGCAAAGAGGCAAGGATATTGCACTTGTGAAAGTGGCGTGGGGAGGCACTGCGAAAGGAAATATGACTTGGGAATTAGAGAGTGGGTTGCGCGAGTCGTATCCGAAGTTGTTTGAATCAGGTAATATTTTCGAGGACAAAAATTTCTAAAGTGGGGGGAGAGTTGTAATGCCTCGATTCGATTATTTCCCAATTTTGTTGAGCTTTTTTTATTTTATTTGAGTGATAATTGTGTTATTTGTGAAATCTACATGATAGTGTGATATGTTGGTATGATATGTGATTTTACCGTTTTGTGAATTTTCAGGTAAAAATTAGATTGGAGGGTATTTTAGACATTTAATAATTAATAATAAATTAGAAATTGTGTAGAATTATTATTTTGTGAGAAAATGATATTTGGTGGAAAAGAGAAGAAAATGAGTTAAGTGTAGAAATAGTTAGTAAGGGTTATAAGAGAGAAAAATAGAAAGATAGAAAGAAAAAGTTATAAGTTGTGAGAAAGAGAAAGAAAAGAGAGAATAGAAAGAAATAGAGGAGAAAGAAAAGGAAGAGAAGAGAAAAGAGGAGAAAAGAGGAAAAACTTGGATTTCTTCAAGATTGCTCCGCGAAATCGAAACAATCGGGTAAGGGTGATAAACATTGTTATCTTAATCTTGTATATGATTATGTATGTGTTAGATTGTATGGCTTTTGTTTTGGTGAAGTTTAGAGAGAATGAAATGTTAGGGTTTTGATGAAAATATGAGAAATTGGTAGATTAATCGGTTAGAACTTGTTATAATCGAAGTATGATAGTTTATACATGTTAACAATCATGTTTGTGGATGTTTGTTGAAGTTTAATTGGATTTTTGAGGGTTTTTGATTGACTGTCGTGTAACTGACTTGCTGCAGAATCGCAGTGTTCGCTCAACGAGAACGGCAGAAGTTTCCTCGCTCAGCAAGAACTTCCGTCGCTCAGCGAGCCTGGAGGTTTTTGGAAGTTTTGTGTTTTAATCATAACTTTAGTTTCGGTTATCCGTTTTAGGCGTTCTTTATGTCGATTCGAAGCTAAAAACGTGTAGAAACTAATGATGCTAAAATATTTAATTCTCAACCGACTTTTACCCGACTTTTCCGATAAAACGTAAATGAGTTAATTATGGATATGTGGGTTTGATGTGATCTTATGGCCATTTGGAAAATTAATACATTGCTTGAATTGAATGCAAATGTATGCTAATTGAATGAGATGAGTGCATGATTATGTTGTGAATAATGTATGCATTTTCAAGAATGTTGTGTGTCATTTTGCATGTGAAGCATAATGTATGCATTATTGTGTTGCGGGATTCTTTGTGAATCCATTGTAGCATCGTGTGCTCATGTGGAGTGTGAGCGATGACTACAACACGATCGTGTGCCCATGTGGGGTGTGAGTGATCGGATTGTGTGCCCGTGTGGGGTGTGAGCAATCCATAAACATTGTGTGCCCGTGTGGGGTGTGAGCAATGGGTGATTTATTCACATTGATTGTGTGTCCGTGTGGGGTGTGAGCAATCGAGTTGTGTGCCCGTGTGGGGTGTGAGCAATCCATAAACATTATGTGCCCATGTGGGGTGTGAGCAATGGGTGAACATCGTATGCCCGACGGAGAGTTACTTTAGGTAACGAGCGATGGTTCCAATTAGTTCTTGAGTGAACTTGATGATGATTGAGTCGGTACCACATTGCATTTGCATAGAGTTGTGAGTCGGTCTCTATGATTTGCATTTATCATCTAAATTGTGAATTGATGAAATAAACATGAATATATATATATATATATATATATATATATATGTTTATATGGAGATGAAAGTATGTGTGATAAAAGCATGCTTGAGTATATGTATATATATATATATATATATATATATATATATATATATATATATATGTGTGTGTGTGTGTGTGTGTGTGTGTGTGTGTGTGTGTGTGTGTGTATATACATTGTAGTGTATATGTGTGAATAAAAATGAATGATGTATGTTTATGTTATGTGAACGAAGTGGTGAAAGTATGCATGATAAGAATGCTTGAGGTTATGTATGTTGGAGATGATTTGTGGTGAGAACATGTTTTATGTGTATTTTATATGATGAGAAATATATAATTATATACAATGTTATTATGATAATGTTTCTCACCCTTCTACTGTTTTATGATGCTCTATGAGGCATTGCAGAGTAGGTTGCTGGAGGTCTTTTCGGTGAAGCGTGTCTTCATTCTTTTGGTCGGTCGGCTCTGATATGTAGCACTGGCTAGCTTGGGTCGGCTTGATGCCTTTTGTGATACATTTTGTATATGTATTTTGGTGATGAATGTTTTGTGTAAACATGATATATTTGGTGAATCAAACTTGATATATATAAGTATATAAGTTTGATGTTGTTAAATGATTAGTTTTCAGTGTTATTTCAATCCTTTGGATACGGGTGTAAGGATGAAATCTTTCTGTTGCAAGTTACCCTGTTTGTTGCATATCTTTGAGTGAGCAGGTGTTAGATGTTTTTAATTTCAAGCATAATGTGGCATGCCTCTTTTATACCATGTTTTAAGTATACTCTGATGAAATTTTTATGTGTGCCTAAATGATTTAATTGATTATTTGAGGGTATAGAAAAGGGGTGTTACAAACCAGGCCATGATACAACCCTCAAAAGTCCTAACTGAAACAAGGTTATTTTGAGAGCATTCTACCACGAGGCCGTGTTCTTGACTCCTTTGAGTTGTGCTAAAAGATCTTTGTTGGTGTTTCATGTACATGCTTTTGTAAAAAATCAATAGCTTAACCAGTGATTCACTCACAAGGGTTTGTGATATCTTTTTCAGTAAAACTTCAAGATTAACATGTGTGTTGCATTAGAATTTTCATTTTCAGAATAAACATTTTCTGCTTGCATACATTTGTTTGACATCATAGGAGTTCACATATGGAATGTCAGTCCAGAAGCTTAATCATGCCAAGTTGAGAAGTCTGAAACTTCCGAAGGACAAGCATATGAAGATGAAATTTTCCAAGAATCTCTTTTGAGTAAGGACTTTCTCAACCTGTTATGTTTATATGTATACAATCCGGGGCCGTTACATCGTTCAATTTCTTCAAATTTCAGCCAAACTGGAGCAATCACTTCGAGATATAAATCTCTCCAAGAACAATTGGTCTGGGTATTCACTCGAAGATCAATCATTCAGGGGCAATTACTCAAAGTATCGTACTGCGGAAGGCTACCCCAAGAGCACTAGAAGTTACTCTCTCCAGAAGACGATTAATCAAAGGCACCTACCAAAGGTTCAAAATATTGGGGCAGAATATCTCATAGTGATATGAGGCTTTTAATGAATCCTCACGAGGAAAATTCTTTCATAGGCCATGCAGTCTGGGGCAGTTATTTCGAGATCTGACGAATCTCACCAAGAGTTTGAAGACATTGAGGCATCTTGGATGCCAGGTTTTCTGTAAAATCCTCTTGGGAAAATTTCTCCCGATAGACCCTTAGTCTGAGACGAGTTGAAAATTGCAAGGAGCCATTTTTCATTCATGACCAGTAGGCAGTCGATCATCCCAGAGGATGGAAACAAAGCCATTTCCAGCACGAGACGTCAAAAGCTTTTTCCTCAGCAGGCTTCATTGATCAGGATTCTTCAGCAAGTCTCATCAGACTATCTTTTCTCCAATAGAGCAACAAAAGAGTTGGTACTCCCCGAGAAAAAAGGTATCATTCTTAAGAGATACTCTATATATCTCTCATCCCCATCATGGGAAGCCATATATTCTCTCATCCCCAACATGAGACGCATTATACCTCTCATCCCCAACAATAGGCAATCTAAAACTCTTATCTTCGGCATGAAGTATTCTTATTGATGTCCTCTAGCATCCCCAGTAGAGCTGGAAGTTGAAATCTTCGCCAACAAGGTAACAGAAGGCTGGCATTCTCCCCAAGCAGAATGTCTTCCTTCAATGGAGAAGTATTCCCCACCAGAGTCTTCTCATCACCAGTAGTACATGAAGATTCATTATTTCCTAGCAGAGGTAAAGATATGGCAGAGCCTGATGGTTTTCACACCTTGTACAATACTGTTCACAGTTTTCCCCAGGGAAGTTGTTATGCAAAGACCAATCATCATTGGCGTCTCTTCCCCAATAGAGGATTTCGTGCCTAAGAAGCTCCCCAATAGATTCTTCCTTAACAGAGTATCAACAAATCCTTTCCCTAGCCGAGTCAGAAGGTCGTCACTTCCCTAACGGAGTTCTACGGGTGGCGTACCTCCCAATCAAGTTTATCCCCAACAGGATCATCGTTTTCCATTCTCAAAGTCCAATTTATTTTTGGCTAGGGTTGCAGTTCAGAGCCAGGGTATCATTAACAATATTCCCCGCAGAGTTGTTTTTCCCCACAGGGACTCATTAAATCAATCCAGTGATTACTTCTTCCCCAGTAAAGTGGCTGGGTATACATGTTATCTCCTCATCAATAGATCCCATTAAGTTTTCATTAAGTAATCATCATTACATTTGCATCCTCTAAAGCATAACATTTCCATCATTATGGAGCATTACGCCATGGAAAAATTCAAACATAAGCATACGAAGCATAAGCTAGTTTTGGTACCTTACATGGAAGCCCAAAACATTATTTCTTCAATCAGACCGAAGTATCCCCACAAAGAATGCCAAGTTCATTCCTCAGTATTGTTACTCTTGGCAAAAATCACAAAATTTGAAGTTTTCTACCAAAGAGGCAAAGTTGCAAATTCACTTGTCAAGGCAAATTGAGTTATCAAATACACTTCTAATCTTCATACAAGCATGTACCGAGACCTAAAGTTCAGAATGGGCCAAGAGATTACTCACTTTCATGGTTTATGGAGCAAGAAAATTCAAAGGAAGCAAAAGTAAGGCAAGTTGCAAAAACTCACTCAAGTGAGAATCCACTTGCTTGCTGACTTCACAAACCATCCAAGGGCTCTCCACACATCTTGTTGCGCAGGACACCCCACTTGTCCTTGGCTAGCTAGTAGCCCATGCCTCTCTTACACAAACTTGACATTTTGGCAACTTGAGCCATACCAATCACTAAAGCACACATCAACTCATCTGACCTATCACAATAGTTTATGCAAACAAAAAGCAAGCCAAAGCACATAACAACACACTCTGATCTTGCCCATAGCCATAGTTATCAAAATCTCCCCCATTTGCAAGAGCCTTCGAAACACTCAGTACAAGCTACAAACACACAAACCAACTTCACAAATCAACTCAACACACTTTCCTGATCACAAAGCACCCATCACCATTGCCTTAAACTCCCAGAATCACAAATACGATTTCCACCCCACCTTTAACAGAACTTCTGCCATCTCTCAAACCATCCATTATAAACTTCAAACAAGCATTGAAAGCTTCTCAGGGGGTCCAGTGGAGTTGATTGCAAGCAAGAAACCAGCCAGAAAGTACCAGAAACCAAAGCTTCAGTTCAGGTAGCCATCTCAAACTTTTTTTCCAGAAACTCCATTTTAAGTTCTTAAAAGCTTCTATGCACTCCCCTGATCATGGGGATGTGATTATTTTTGAAAATGGTTGAGAAACCAGGATGTATGAATGCTCTGAAACTTTTTGCCCTAGAAATGTTTTGCTTCGATTTGGCTGATTGATGAATGGAAAATGGTTTTTGTTTTGGGGTTTTGGTTTAGTTTCGAATGGGGATGATTTCTGGGCTTTTAGTTTTCATTTTCATGAAGTTTTAAGGATTTTGGCAACTTTCAGGTGAGGGTCTTGCCGGAGAAGACGACCGGAAGTCTTCTCCGGCCACCTGAAAGTAATTAGGGCTAATCCCTGTAATTAATGTAAGTTTGAATTTGGTGCGTTGGATGGGCTGACTTAGTCAACTCCCGCGCGTGCTCAATGGCCAGGATGCCCTCACTTAACCCTAATCCACGTCATTATCCATTTAATTAGGTTTTATAATTTAATCTGGCCAGTTTGAATCTCCACCCTTGGATATGGCGCCAGTCAACGCGCGCGTTCTCAGTTCAAACCTCAGCCTTAGGATCAGCATACTTTCCCATTAATTCATTTTATTTTCCATTTAATTTGATTTGTTTTCTCCAATTTATTTAAAATAGCAAAACATTTTCAAAAATTCTGAAAATTTTTATGCAAGCTTTTATTAATTTTCAGAAACCAAAAACATTTTTATTTTTATTTTTTGCATTAAAAAATATTATTAAATCATTTAAAAGTTTATTTTTAATTAATTAATGAGAATTAATTAATTAAAAATACTTTTAGGTATTTAAAAATCACCAAAAAATTCATGAAACCTTTAAAATCATTTAGAAACATTGTCCAACCCTCAAACCAAATTTCTTTTTTGATCTTGATGCATTTTGACAATTTTTCGTGGAATTAATTTCATTTCAAAGCATTATTTTGATCCCATGTTCAAAAATTCATTTCTGCCTAGTCTTTGAGAGTTGGACTTTGATTCTTTTTGCATTGTGTCTTGCATATCATGTAGTTTGTAGGATTAAATTGGCATGATTTGATCTTGCATTTTCAATTTGTTTGACATTTTTCTTGTCAAGGTACCCTAAAACCCTAGAAATCTTAGGAAATTCATAACTTTCAATAGGTTAAGAATTGGATCCCCTCCTTTGGGAAGTGAGTTTGTATAGGTTTAGGGTTCCTTTGATTGCATCTTCAATTTTTTATCTTGATGTTTGCTTCTGGTTTTTGTTTTTGTTTTGTGCATTGATCATAAACCCTAATTTGGGCTTCCTCTTGCATTCATCTTGCATTTGCTTGCATACCATGACTTGCCATGACATTTTATGCATCCATTTGATTCATTGGACATCCTAAGACATGTTAGAAGTATGTTTGATCATTGCATCTTTCATTTGCCTTGTTGTATGTCATTTGCATTTCATAACTTTTCATGTATGATCATGGTTCTAAGCATGCTTCTCTTGCATCCATATGTTCATATGATCATCCTCATGCCTTGATTCATGTTTGCATCATCTCATAGCATCATTATCATCACACATATGCTTCTGGTTTTGATTTGCATCATGCCATTTCATCTCATTTTGCATTGCATTGCATTTCTTTCACTAACTTTTCAGGTGGTAAGTTCTTTGAGAAGTGAATTTGCCTTCACTTCTCACAATTTCTTTTCATCTCTCTCTTATGCATCCTTGCTGCATTTTGTTATGTGTTTGAGATTGAGCTTGCTCTTTCTTCTTCATCTTACTTTCTTTCTTCAAGTGACTTGCCTTCTTAAATAAAGCAAGTTGCTTTACTTCCTTTGCTCCTTTCATCTGCTTCCTAGTGGTTCCTCTGAAGATCTTTCTTGTAAACCTCACAAACCTTAGGAACAACCAAGCATGACAATGATTAGGGTTTTGATTAGTCCCCCATTTATTTTTACCTTTGTGTCTCATTGAGTCTTCTCTTCCCACCTCATAATCAGGGACTAAACCCTAAAGGCTTTAAGGCTTTGTGATTAAGCTTATGCCCGCGTCCTTCTATTAGGATGGAGTGTATAACTTTAATCCTAAGTGTTAAACCCTTAATGTGTTTAAATCCTTTAATCAATTCACTTAATAATCATCAAGACATCAAGCTTGTAACTTGGGCCTTGCATTAGGGTTCTAATTCTTCCTTAATTGGTTAAGAAGGACTAACCCTAGTGTTAATGGACAAGTCCCCCTCAAGTTGTCTTACAAACCCTAAAATTCACTTCATTATCTTACCATTAACTAAAATCCACTTAATAAAGGCTCTGTTCTGTCATGAGTTTAATCCTTAATCATGGATTAAGTTGAGGAGCTTTCCTCAGCTTAAACATTCTCATATATTATCCTTCTATTAGGATGGTGTAATGAGTCTATTTAATCCCTAATTGTGGCTTAATCTCATTACTTAACACTAAACAAAAACAACAAAAACATCCAATTAATCACAAGTAGGTTAATGATCTTAATCCTACATCAAAGGTGATTAAGTGTGAGAAGCTGACTTCACACTTAAGGTATTCTCATTACCCCTAATCAGAGGGAAGATGTGATGAGTTTACTAACCCATTGGTTTAGGCTTAAGCTCATTAACTTATGACAAACTTTCAAAAGCAATAAAAGACTGAAAACTCAAAAACAAACAATAATCGTCTCCTTCAGGATTCTCTTCTCATCATCTTCACTCATAACCGAGAACTTGCTTCTTCCGTCTAATGCAAGACAGTTTGCACATGAGCCAGACAGGTCATACACTTGAGCATAGATAAGTAAGCAGTTCACAAGTCAATTCATCTTTCAGTCTCTTTGGGTCGAACTACGGTGTTCTGACTTCCTCATTGCACGAGAGGATACGTAGGCATAACTTAACAGTTATCGAACAAAAGTCTCTGTATATTCCCCCTACTTCTAGCCTTATTCTTTAGCCTCATTATCATGAGCATTTCATCTCTGTTCTTACACTGACACTTCACTTATACACTTCACTTCTTTTACACTGACACCTGTACATCCTTTTCCAGCTATGATACACAAAATGAACTGACACTACCCCTTTAAAACACAAATCTCTTAAGGGTGGATCCCGTCGAGTACGGCGGACAATCTATGTGCTAATACCTTCCTAGGTTGTAACCAACCCCCTTTCTCAGTCTCTCTGGTTCGCAACCGTCTTATCCATATTTTTCTAGGCCTATGCAGCATTGCCTTTCCTCCGGGATAAAAATGCCTAGCTGGCGACTCTTTTCATTCCCTGTGAGTTCACTCCTGTGTGTTCTCACACCCTCCTTTCACCGACCGTTCGCGTTTGTACCATATTTGAGCCCGGTCTCATCTTTTTGGGAGCGACAGCTTGGCGACTCTGCTGGGGACCCTTATACTGTAACCAGGGCTTCTGGTTCTTTTTGTGGGTTCCTCCTAGCGCTTGTTTGATTTGTGTTTACTGGGGTGTTATGTGCTATTTGTGCTTGTATGTTTATTTTGTTTTTTGCCTTATGTACAGTTGTTTACTGCTTTCTTTACAGCTTTACATTTATCATATTGTCATACTGTTCTGGCTGGATCTAGTTTTGTTGCTTTGGTGGGTGGGTGTTCTATTGAGAGTTAAGGTCCTATACCTGGGACCTGAGTGACACCTAGGCTAGAGTGGTTCATGTTCTTTCCCATTCCATTTCGGTCTGGTGCGGGAATATGAAACACGGTTCAGATATGGGTTTCTTCTTGAGAACTCTGTGCTACAGATTTCCTGTAGTGCTAGGGCTATCTGGGAAGCCTGCTAAGTCTGGATGACCTTTATTATGACCTTCAGAAACTGAGGTGAATTAGAGGAGGATCTTTTATGGTTATTGTAAACACTGTACCTCCGGGTTAGAAGTGTTTACACTTCTCATAACTGATCCAAGTCTGAGGATCCTTGTTTTAGAACACCACCTGTGAGGGGGTTGGGCTGTTTACAGGTTTGCAGGTACCCTTGACCTCAGCATACCCTGTTACTCTGTTTTGATTAAGAGTACTCCATTTTGGGACAGTTCTTGTGATTTTGAACCCTGGACATGTGACTCTTTATTTGAGTCCCCCACCTTGGTTACTGGACTTATGAACCTCCATCTGGATTTCTTGAACATACATGGACTTATATCAAGGCAGTAATCAGATCCAGCTTGATCACAAACCCTTGCATATCATTTTAATACATCATCATTGCATCATTTAACATTTGCTTATTTGTTTTTCAGGGTATCCTTACTATATTTTGGCTTGGTTTTGACCCCTTTATCTGCATAGACCTATCTTCATCAGTATCTGCTTCAGCTATCCTCATCAGCTACCTGTTTCAGTCACCTGCATCACCAGGATCAGCCTGTCAGTGGCCCATCTTCAGTATTATTCTCCATCATCAGCATATGTCTCAGCTCTTCTTCAGCAACATGGCACCCAAGAAGAGCAATATTTCCTACCATTTCTTTGAGCCTGAGTTAGCTGGCATTAGGAAGATCCAGGCCCTGATTACTCCAGACCATATACCACTATTCAGAGAACATTATGGAGGCATCCTTGATGTGGTTATGGATTTGGACCCTTCCTAGAGGAGCTTGATTCATACTTGCCTGCAGTTCTATGTTCCCCCTATGAGGTGCTTCACTTTTCAGGATTTTTAGTTGGGGCCTTTATTAGAGGAGTATTCATCATTGGTTGGTGTACCTGTCAGGGGTGGAGTCCCCTTCAACCCTGAGATGGCTTTTCCAAGTAATGAAGAAGTGGCAAAGGCATTGTATCTGGAACCTTGTCTGATTGGGCAGAACATGACAACCAAGGCAGGAATCTCTGGTCTGCACTTGGATTTCTTGACTTCCCAGGCTATCCTGAAGGCCTCCTCAGGAGAATGGAAGGCAGTCTGTGCATTGTTAGCCCTCAGCATATATGGGGTTATACTTTTTGCAGATGAGCCTAAGTTTGTTAGCAAGAGTGCCATTCATCTTTTCATTCTGAGGAACCCAGTGCCCACCTTACTGGGAGATTTCTACTACTCTGTTCACCAAAGGAATGAAAAGCAAAGAGGAAGATTGGTGAGATGCTATGCTCCCCTGTTCCATACCTGGCTGCTCAAACATTTGCCCAAAACTGATGCATTCTTGAATCCTCACCAGCCAAAGAATTGGGCTAGAAGACTCATTGCTCTGACCTCAGATGACATCAGGTGGTGCACTCAGAGCACCAAGGGCAGGGACATCATTACTAGTTGTGGGCAGTTCCCCAATGTACCTCTGATAGGAGTGAAGGGTTGCATCAATTACAACCCTCTGTTATTCAAAAGACAATTGGGCTATGCATTGGTCCACCCTCCTAGAGCACAAGATTTGGATGAAACCCTTTATTGTGAGATTAAGCCTAATCTGGCCATTGTCAGGCAAGCAGCCTGGGCCTGGGACAATGTCCAGACCAAAGGGGTAACCATTCTTAGGAGGTGCAACAATGTGGCCTCAGCTCAGTACTATGAGTGGTCTCATGCCAAGGCACAAATTTCTGGGATGCCCTTCACCATTGAGGATGCACCTGGGCCATCCACAACACCACCTCCAGCCACTGTTAGCCTAGAAGAGTTTGAGAAATTGAAAGAGAGGAATGAGAATCTGACTCAGGCTCTACAGAAGACCCTCTAGGAAAGGAGTGATGGTCGGCTGGACATTAAGAGGTTAGAAAAGCTAAAGGTGGAGCATCTAGCCAGGATTGAGAAGTCAGAGGATTACATCAAGAAGTCAAGGGCTGGAGAGCAGATCTTGAAGAATACCTGCAAGGAGGCTCAGTTCCAAAAGGCCAGGACTGATTTATATCTGAAGGAGAGTCAAGCTAGGTGGGTCCGGATCACTGAAGCTCGTACTCAGGAAGATAAGAGGACTCAGGACAAGATTGAGCAGTTGGAGGCTAGTGCAAAAGAGCAACAGGAAGCCCTGCTAGCAGCCCAGAAGGAGATCTCAGAGTTGAAGATCAGGGCTGGTGTGAAGAGGTCAAAGGACCAGAGTCGACACAAGAAGCTAACTGCAGTTGTTGCTACCAGGAATCTTCTCATCAGGAATCTCACAGAGCGTCCAGCTGATCCTGTGACTGAAGCACTTCTAAAGGAAGTTCAGGAGGATGAGTTTGGTCTTGGTGTCTGACTTTTGCTTGTTGTTGCTTTCATTTCATTGTACTTTTCCTTTTTGTGTCGTATTTTGACCCCTCAGAGGGCATAAATTGTAAAAAAACAAACTATGTATCATTTACTTTTTGTAATATATGTGTTGGTTTGTTTTATCTGAATTCTTTCAAGCAACATCAAAAGCATCTTCCTCAGGGGTCTGGAAAGGTCAAAACCAAGTGCCAAGTCGGATACCTTGGAAACAAATAAGCATACTGCATTACATACTAACCTTTTGTTTTATTTTGTAGGTTTTTGTTTTGTTTGTTACTAACTCTGTTGTGGTTCAGGAACTATTGCTCGACGTCGGGTGTTCCCACTCAACCGTCCGCACAGATATCCTACCCGCAATAACCTTCCGGGTATACAGATGGACCAGGTACAACAGGATCTTACAGAGGTCAGGGATCAAATGGCCAATGAGAGACTGGAAATGAGGAATCAGATGACACAATTTATGGAGGTGATGAATGGTTTAGCTCAGAGCCAAGAGAGATTAAGGGCTTTAGTGGAGAGGCAGACTCAGGAAGACCCCCATCTAGGGACTGGTGGGACAAGCAACAATGAGAGGGTTCAGCCTCATATCAACCCACCTGTATTTGGACCCCACCTTCATCCAGAGATCAATATCCCTGCTAATGTACAAGGGAATGCTACTACAGGCAGAGTGCTACAGGAAGACCCCCAGGAAGATCAGTTCACAGTGATGGGAGATGGGGATGAGGCCTATGACAGAAGGCTAGATGAAATTGCTGAGAAATTAAGATCCCTGGAGTCTCAAAACTCCTTGGGTTTTGATGTTATGGACATGGGCTTAGTGGACGGGGTCAGAATTCCCCACAAGTTTAATCCTCCGTGTTTTGAGAAGTACAACGGAACCTCCTGTCCGCGAACCCACTTACAATCCTTTCTGGGGAGGTTAAAGGCATACACCATGGATGAAAAACTGTGGATGTTTTATTTCGAAGACAGTTTAACAGGAGCTTCAAGGGAATGGTACTCTCACTTGACCAGAGCAACCATCAGATGTTGGAAGGACTTGGCTGAGGCTTTCATTAGACAATACCAGTACAACTTGGATATGGCTCCCAACAGGACCCTCCTGATGGGAATGTCACAATCATCCAGAGAAAGCTTCCGAGAGTACGCCCAGAGGTGGAGACAGCTTGCTGCTGCTGTCCAGCCACCCATGTCGGAGAGGGAGATGGCCGACATGTTTATGAACACCCTTCAAGGAACATACATTGACAGACTAGCTGCCTTTTCTTCTACCAGCTTTGCGGATGTAGTTATAGCTGGAGAAAGAATTGAGAGCCTATTGAAGATGGGCAAAATTTCTGACAACGGTGCAAGCTCTTCCAACAACCCAAGAAAGCCTTTTGTGGGCCCAAGAAGAACTGGTGAGACTAATGCTATCCATACCAGTAGGGGCAGACCCCAATATGTTCATAGATCTGTGGCAGCTGTCACCATTACCGCTCCAATTCATCCACAACCGGCATACCAACCACATCAACAATCTCACTACCAGCAACAAACTCAATATCTACCTCAGAGAAATTATAACAACAACAACAACACCAGCAACAACAATCAGCAAAGACCGTTTCAACAGAGACCATCTCAGGCTAATAGGGTGATTGATCCGATCCCTATGCCTTATGCCACATTATTGCCACAAATCCTAAAACTCAACATGGTTGAGCTTAGGACATTGGCACCTCCAGATCCTGCCAGTCTGCCCAGAAATTATGACGCCAGCGCCAGATGTGCTTTTCACTCAAATGCACCTGGCCACAGTAATGAGAAGTGTAGAGCATTGCACATGAAAGTACAGGATCTAGTGGATTCCAAAGCTCTAAACTTTGCACCTCCACCAAATGTCAGTAAGAACCCTATGCCCAACCACGGTGGACCCAGAATCAATGCTATTGAAGAAGATAAGCCGTCTTACTTGATAACCAGTGTGGGGCAGATTCGGACACCCTTGGTAGAGATTAAAGCTCAACTCCTTGAATGTCAAATTTTCCCCGGATGTGAGCTAGGATGTGCTTATTGCAACATTTCAGTAAATGGGTGCGATAACTTGAGGAATGGCATAGATGGTCTCATCCAGAGTGGCCTGCTTCAAATCACAACATCAACACCTCCAAATCCAGCAATCTCCTTAACAACAATTCCCGAGTCTTCTACAACTGCAACAACAATTGTTCCAAACAACTCTTCAATCTCATCAACAAATACTTCATCTGTCACTTCAACGGACCAAATATCAACAAACATCTCTTCTACAACTGCAGCACCCCTTCATTCAGAATCTCCTACAACTTCAACATCCAACAGCAAATAATGAAAGTGTCTCAACGGTTACAATTTATTATGATCCTGCAAATGATTCTGTCTACAACTCACAAAATGCCACTCCTATCAGAGCACCAGTCACAATATACTATGATCCACATACTATCATGGTCCCTTCTGCAGCTGCTATCAGTCCAGTCACTATCACAGTGCCTGGGCCAGTACCTTATGAAAGCAGTAATGCCATCCCTTGGCATTACGGCTCCGATCTATACTGCGAAGGACAGAAAATCACTTTGGAATCATCAACTTCTTCACCACAAATAGACAATGTGGGGGGAGGCGGAGGCTTCACCCGAAGAGGACGTCTCTTTGCCCCGCAAATTCCAAGACCCAGTGCCGAAGCAGAAGCTGCTGCCAAGGCAAAAGGGAAGAGCCTGGTGCAAGAAGAACAAGTTGCTAAAGAAACTTTGAAAACCCCTTTCAATAAAGAGGTTGATGAATTCATGAGAATCATCAAGAAAAGTGATTACAAGATAGTGGACCAGCTCCACCAGACACCTTCCAAGATCTCCATTTTATCATTGTTAATGTGCTCAGAGGCTCATCGGAACGCACTACTAAAAGTCTTGCACGCAGCTTATGTGCCAGAGGAGATTACCGTCAATCAGTTAGAGGTTGTGGTTGGAAACGTCAACGCTAGTCATGGACTAGGATTTACCAACACTGGTTTGACAACGGAAGGCCGCAATCACAACAAGGCTTTGCACATTACCATGGAGTGTAAGGGTGCAGTTCTTTCCCATGTACTGGTAGACACAGGGTCATCCCTCAATGTCTTACCTAAAAAAGCCCTTGTGAAGCTGGAGTATGAAGGATTGGCATTACGTCCCAGCAACTTGGTAGTGAGAGCCTTTGACGGTTCTAAGAGATCAGTTCTGGGGGAAATTGAGTTGCCTATAACGATTGGCCCACAAACTTTCAAAACGACCTTCTTCGTGATGGACATCCAGCCGGCCTACAGCTGTTTGTTGGGTAGACCTTGGATTCATGCCGCTGGCGCAGTTACGTCTACCCTTCACCAGAAGTTAAAATTCGAGTGGGAGGGCCAAGTCGTTACTATTTGTGGAGAAGAAGATATTTTTGTTAGCCATCTGGCTACATACAAATACATTGAGATGGATGGGGAGATCCACGGAACTATGAGTCAAGGGTTTGAGGCCTTGAACATAAATGAAGCATCCGCTGTACCTGGAACCTCAATGACATCTTATCAACAAGCCCGTAAGGTTGTTGAAGAAGGGACTGCCCAAGGCTGGGGCAAGTTGCTGCCCGTAGAGAAGAAAGATGATAGATTTGGGTTGGGTTACAAACCAACTCAACAAGATCAAGCAGAGGCTGCTAAAAAGCCCAATTTTGTCAGTGGGGGGATGCTCACCCCAGATGCAGTGAACAACTTGGAAGACGAGGATGAAAGCGACCGCAACCTGGAGAGTTGGATACGTCCAAAGATCCCGGGGAGCAGTATCGCAAACTGGTCTTCCCAGGAAATTATAAGAGTTACTCCTGCAGAGTAATTATTATTTCCTGTATTTTTAAGCATGCATCAAGTCTTGCATCTTGCCCAAGATGACAAGACTCATTTTGTAATCGGGCCATCTTTAATTTTGTGCAACAAGATTAATCAATGAAATATCAGACATCTTTTGCAAATGAGTCTTTTTCTTTTCCACTCACTGTTTTTCCATTTTTCTTTTTGTACAAAAATAAATGGCAATGTTTTCAAAATGATAACTTCATTTCACTCTTTCTAAACAAGATTAAAATCAAATCACTAAAATGAACAAACTGAACCCTTGCAGAGAGTGCCTTTCAGACCGCACCGACAACAACATGGCTATGACTTCGTATGACTTTGACAATCCAATCAATCAAGATGATGAAGGGGTTGAAGAAGAGTATGAGCTTCCTGAAGAGCTAGCCAGGTTGTTGAGACAAGAGGAAAAGGTTATCACTCCTCATCAGGAGGAGGTCGAAGTGATTAATCTTGGTACAGATGAAGATGTGAAAGAAGTTAAAATCGGGGCCTGCTTACAAGACTCAGTGAAAAGACAACTGATTAACCTGCTTCAAGAATATGTGGACGTGTTTGCTTGGTCTTATCAGGATATGCCAGGGTTGGACACCGACATTGTTATGCACAAGCTGCCGTTAAGAGAAGATTGCCCGCCGGTTAAACAGAAACTGCGCCGTACTCGCCCAGACATGGCAATGAAAATCAAGGAAGAGGTACAAAAGCAGTGGGACGCCGGGTTCCTTGCTATAACTAGCTATCCACCGTGGGTTGCTAACATAGTACATGTGCCTAAGAAAGACGGCAAAGTAAGGATGTGTGTTGACTACCGGGATCTGAACAGAGCCAGCCCGAAAGACGACTTCCCATTACCTCACATCGATGTATTGGTGGATAACACGGCTCAGTTCTCGGTATTCTCCTTCATGGACGGATTTTCAGGATACAATCAGATTAAAATGTCACCTGAAGACATGGAGAAGACAACCTTCATCACACCCTGGGGCACGTTCTGTTACAAGGTGATGCCATTCGGACTGAAGAATGCTGGCGCAACATATCAACGGGCTATGGTGACATTATTCCATGATATGATTCATAAAGAAATCTAATGTTATGTGGATGACATGATTGCCAAGTCCCTCACCGAAGAAGATCACCTGGTGAATCTGCTGAAGCTATTCAAACGTCTGAGGAAGTACCAACTGAAGTTGAACCCCAACAAATGCACATTTGGGGTGCGATCTGGTAAGCTGCTGGGATTTATTGTGAGCGAGAAAGGGATTGAAGTTGACCCTGATAAAGTCAAAGCCATTCAAGAAATGCCTGCACCGAAGACAGAAAAAGAAGTTCGAGGGTTCTTAGGGCGATTGAACTACATTTCACGGTTCATATCTCACCTTACAGCAACCTGCGAACCCTTGTTCAAATTGTTAAGAAAAGAACAAACGGTCAGGTGGAATGAAGACTGCTAGAAGGCTTTTGACAAGATCAAGGAATACTTACAAGAGCCTCCAATCCTTATGCCTCCAGTTGAAGGAAGACCTCTAATCATGTATTTGACAGTTTTAGAAGAGTCAATGGGGTGTGTGCTGGGCCAGCATGACGAGTCTGGTCGAAAAGAGTATGCAATATACTACCTAAGCAAAAAGTTTACCGACTGTGAACAACGTTATTCACTGCTCGAGAAAACTTGATGTGCTTTAGCGTGGGCTGCTCGCCGACTGAGACAGTATATGTTGACCCACACTACCTTGTTGATCTCAAAGATGGATCCAGTCAAGTACATATTTGAGAAGCCAGCACTTACCGGACGGGTCGCAAGATGGAAAATGATCCTCACAGAATACGACATCCAGTACACCTCTCAGAAAGCCATCAAGGGCAGTGTATTGTCTGAATATCTTGCTGAGCAACCTATTGATAATTACCAGCCTATGAGATTTGACTTCCCTGATGAAGACATCATGTTCATAAAAGCAAAAGATCATGAAGAGCCTATTCACACTGAAGGGCCTAACCCGGAAGAAGAGTGGACTATGATGTTTGATGGGGCTGTTAACATGAATGGTCGTGGTGTTGGTGCAGTACTCATTACACCTAGGGGAGTTCACATGCCTTTCTCGGCAAAGCTCACCTTCAACTTCACTAACAACGAAGCTGAATACGAAGCTTGCATTATGGGTTTTGAGGAAGCCATTGACCTCAGGATCGACATTGACTGTATTCGGAGATTCAGCTCTGGTAGTTAATCAGACCAACGACAAATGGTACACCCACCAGGATCATCTGATACCTTACAGGGATTATACAAGGAGGTTATTGACTTTCTTTACAACAGTCAAGCTTGATTATATCCCCCGAGACGAGAATCAGTTTGCAGATGCTCTGGCTACCATTTCATCCATGATCAAAGTTCAAGCTGCCAACTTTGTACCTCAGATTTCAGTATCCAGACTTGACAGACCAGCATATGTGTTCGCAGCAGATGTTGTCAAAGATGATAAGCCTTGGTTCCATGATATTAAGTGCTTCTTGGAGGACCAAACATACCCACCCGGGGCATCTTCCAATGATAAGAAGACTTTGAGAAGGCTTGCTGGTAGTTTCTTCCTGAATACTGATGGTTCCCTATACAAGAGAAATTTTGATATGGTACTCCTCAGATGCGTTGACAAAACAGAAGCAAACTTGTTAATGCATGAAGTGCACGAAGGATCCTTTGGTACCCATGCAGGAGGACATGCAATGGCCAAGAAATTTCTAAGATCAGGATATTACTGGATCACAATGGATACCGACTGCTGTGCCTACGCCAGAAAATGCCATAAATGCCAAATTTATACGGATAAGGTGCATGTGTCTCCCAATCCTTTGAATGTGATATCGTCACCCTGGCCCTTTGCCATGTGGGGCATTGATATGATTGGCAAGATTGAGCCAACTGCTTCAGATGGCCACAGATTCATCCTGGTTGCTATTGACTATTTCACCAAGTGGGTCGAAGCAGCTTCATATGCAAATGTTACAAGGCAAGTGGTAGCCAGATTTCTGAAGAAAGATATCATCTGTCGATACGGAGTTCCCGAGCGAATCATTACTGATAATGGTTCCAATTTAAACAACAAAATGATGGCAGAGCTATGCCGGGACTTCAAGATCCAACACCACAATTCTTCTCCTTACAGGCCAAAGATGAATGGCGCTGTTGAGGCAGCAAATAAGAATATCAAGAAGATTGTGCAGAAGATGGTAGTCACCTATAAGGACTGGCATGAAATGCTACCATTCGCCTTGCATGGGTACCGCACGTCAATCAGGACATCCACTGGGGCAACACCGTATCAACTTGTGTATGGTATGGAAGCAGTCCTACCGGTTGAAGTTGAATTACCCTCCCTACGGGTACTGATGGATGTTAAGCTGAACGAAGCAGAATGGGTCCGATCCCGATACGAACAACTGAGTCTGATTGAAGAGAAAAGATTGGCTGCAATCTGTCATGGGCAGTTGTATCAGAAAAGAATGAAGAGAGCCTTCGATCAGAAAGTCAGGCACCGAGAGTACCAAGTAGGAGATCTTGTGGTGAAAAGAATCCTCCCTCCTCATACAGACCACAGGGGCAAATGGACTCCAAACTATGAAGGAACATTCGTAGTGAAGAAAGTTTTCTCTGGTGGAGCACTGATGCTCAGCACCATGGATGGTGAAGACTTCCCGTCTCCTGTGAATTCAGATGCAGTTAAAAAATACTTCGCATAAAATTGACCCGCTGGACATAAAAACAGAATGTAAGTCCAGGCAAAAAAAGGGCATCCCGGAGAGTCAAAAACAGAATAAAAGACTCGGGCAAAAATAAGGGAAATAAACAAAAAATGTACACCCGCTGAGTTGAAAAGCCGCATTGGACAACTCAGGCAAAAATGGGTATCCCGATGGATTGAAAACCCGAAAGGGCGATCCATGCAAAATAAGGGAATAAGCGAACAACTGCGTTCTGAATTTGTCTGCATCGTTTACAACTTGGTAAGCTTCGAAAGGATCAAGCTTCTCTCAGAATCAGCCTTCTTCAGAAAGCAAGACGAGAAGAACGTCAAATGTCATACGAGTCATAGCAAAAGGGAAGCTCCTTGAAGCGTCGACAACATTGCCAGCATTTTGTTTCTCAATTTGTAACAATCTCCTCATTTTAGGAGATATGTTTCTTTGACTGTATCCTGCCAATTCAGGGCACATGAATTAATAAAATCAGATTTTTGAGTCGCACGTTGTCTCGTACTCTTTTATTTGCAAAAATGTCTGATGTCACTAATATATCGATTGCATAAATACAGATGCGTCTCTCTGAAACTACGTGCTTGCAGGAAATATACTTATTCCCGGGAGTGTCTGAACTCTCATGATGGGATCCAGTAAAGGATACCTCGGGATTACTTGTGCGTCCCTCTGTCTTTGCAGGATTGCAGGTATTCAAAAGCGCAACATGGGGCATGAAAGCTTCACCCCAGCAAGCTGGCAAATCAACACTCACTCAGTCTTAGCACCCAAAGTGTTGTCTCCCCAGCTGAGTTGCCACTTGTTATTTCTCCCCAGTCGAGGTTCCAATCATTCTTCCTCCTCAGCCAAGTACAAAAGCCGGTGAACCACTTCCCCACAGAGTTTCAGCCTCTGTCCAGAAGAGCAACACATAAAAGAATCACAACAGGGTGGCGAAAGCTTCTACAAACTCCTAGCTGGGTCCCTCATTAACTGAGATAGGTCTATCAGTGACCTATATCCCCAAGCAGATGCATCTTGTCAGATCTATCAACGATCTCATCCCCAGCTAGGACGGTCAGTTCAAGCAAATCGACCAGAGATCTTCACGGCAACGGGATCGAATCCCGGTTTGGTATCTTTGCATAATCATAGCATTCACATCATATTCACCCACAAAGCGTAGCATTCCGTCTAATACGGAGCATTACGGCAAAAACCCAACATATTGCATAATCATAATCCATGTTCTGAATCAAACACTTGTGAATATTGATAATCCACCAACAATATACAGAATGCTCCCCAGATTCCCCAGCGGAGGGCTAAAGCTAAAGCAGTTGCCTTACATTCACAAACATCAGTATATACTCCTTGTGGCACCCGTCCGTATCATATCCCCAACAGAAAGCCAAAGCGTCCCCTTTGCACTCACAGATGCTTATATACACAACTTTCTTGACACTCGTCCGTGTCACCTTCCCCAGCACAGTAACCTAAAACACTTTGTACATCAGATACTTGTTTATACTATACTTTCCTCTTCCCGACACTCGTCCATGTCACTCTCCCCAGCAGATTGAACACCCAACTATACACCACTCATACTTATTACTCATACAGATACTCGTCCGTATCTTGTATACACCATTTATATCCCCGCAGATTCGACACTAGTCCGTGTTCTTTGTTAACCAGTTGGTGCTCGTCCGTACCATCATCTCAGAACATGCGTCAAGCGTTTGTTTCTACCTGATACTTGTTTGTATCATGGTCTTAAGGATGCTCGTCCGCATCTTTAATCCATACACTGTGTCAAACACTTTTGTCTTCTTGAATATAGACACTCGTCTGTGCCTACTATTCTCCAGAAGAGTCCCCTCAGATTTAACACTCGTCCGTGTTCCTTGTTAACCAGTTGATAACTCGTCCGTATCATCATCTCTGAACACGTGTCAGTATTTGTTTCTACCCGATACTCGTCTGTATCGCAGTCTTAGGGATGCACGTCCACATCTTTAATCTATACACAACGTCAAAACACATATACTTTTATTTCTTGGATGTAAACACTCGTCCGTGTTTACTATATCCCCAGTAGATCGCCAACAAAACAAAATTTCTTTTCTATCTGACATTCGTCCTATGTCATGATAAACCTTGAGAGCAGTCGTCCCCTGCTAGGTGATCGTCCTTCACCTCTTGATGATCGTCCTTCATCATGCTCGTCCGATGGCCGTCCCCATCGTTGACCTTTTATCCGGCATTCGTCCTGTGTCGAGATATTCAGCAGCCGTCCCCTGCTAGGTGATCGTCCTTCACCCCTTGATGATCGTCCTTCATCATGCTCGTCCGATGGCCGTCCCCATCGTTGATCTTTTCTATCCGGCATTCGTCCTATGTCGTGATTTTTAGCAGCCGTCCCCTGCTAGGTGATCGTCCGTCACCTTTTGATGATCGTCCTTCATCATTTTATCCGATGGTCGTCCCCATCGTTGATCTTGTTATCTGACATTCGTCCTATGTCATGATAAACCTTGAGAGCAGCCGTCCCCTGCTAGGTGATCGTCCTTCACCTCTTGATGATCGTCCTTCATCATGCTCATCCGATGGCCGTCCCCATCGTTGACCTTTTTATCCGGCATTCGTCCTATGTCGCGATATTTTCGGCAGCCGTACCCTGCCAGGTGATCGTCCTTCACCTTAGATGACCGTCCCTCATCTTAACCCTTTCAGAGCAGCCGTCCCCTGCCAGGTGATCGTCCTTCACCTTTGATGACCGTCCCTCATCATTATTTCATTTATTCTTTAACCCGATGGCCGTCCCCGTCGTGGTCCCTTTTCCTTTTTTCTAGTGATCGTCCTTCATCAGTTTAGCCCGATGGCCGTCCCCATCGTTTGTTTACATTACTTTATGAACTTGATGGCCGTCCCCATCATTTTTTATTAATCCCCAGAGAATCTTACAGCTTTACTTGATGGCCGTCCCCATCATAACCCCTTTTATCCCCAGCATGTCGGCCGTCCCCGTCATTGCTTTATTTTCCGCACTTCTCCAGCATGTCGGCCGTCCCCGTCATTGCTTTATTTTCCGCACTTTTCCAGCATGTCGGCCGTCCCCGTCATTGCTCCTTACTCAGCAGTCGTCCTCTGCTCGACGGTCGTCCCCCGTCGCCCACACTTTATAATATACTTTATTTTCTTTTACAATCTATATCCCTTTTCTTCTTCATCCTGTGAGTGCAAATTTTGGACTGTCTTTGGTATTCAACCACAAGTTATCTTGTTTGCCTGTTAAGCCGTTGCTTACATCCTGAACAACTAACTCATGTTTGAATAGGGGCAGCTGTAAACACCCCAAATTTTCTCTCACCCATTCACATCATGGCTTGTGATCATTTCATATGCATAAACTCAATCATAGCATCTCATATTACATTTTTGATTCACTGCATTGGTTCAAAGTCATCTGCATCTAGGGTTTGTGATCTGAGAAATCCAAGAGCTTCTTGAGCCACTCCAAAGGTCATCAATTACTTCAAAGGGGTCCATGTATGTTCAAGCATCATATTGTATCCTCTCACAGTCAAGAAAATCAAAGAATCACTAGAACTGGGAATGGCATGGAAGCAGAGCCAGGTTTAACTGCACAGATGACCTAAAATTAGGGTTTTGGTTTCAAAGGCCATAACTCCAAAATTTTTGGTCATTCTTGTTTCTATTGGTCTCTATATGGTATAGGGAGCATGCATATCAATTTTGATGAAGAAATTCCATGGGGAAGTCATCTGACCAAGAGTTGACTTTTCAAGCAAGTCAATGTGAAATCAGGGCATCTGAGGCCCCCAATGACCCAACCAAAGGGTGTTCTTCATCATTTTGATTGTATATGATCTTTATTTGATCATAGAAGATGTTAGAAGTTCACAAATTTGAAGAATTTCAAGTCTTTTGCAAAGTTGACTTTTTGGGAAAGTTTGACTTTTAATGAAATTGCCATTTTTGGAAACTTTTTCAACCCTTGCTTTTTGATTCAAAAATGCTTCAAATGGAAAAACTTTGGTCATGAAAGTTGTAGAATGGATCATTCCCTTTTCAAAAAGTACAAGAACATGACCTAATTCATTTTGGATCAAAAGTTATGGCTTGTCAAAGTTGGCAAAAATCACAAAATTTGAAGTTTTCTACCAAAGAGGCAAAGTTGCAAATTCACTTGTCAAGGCAAATTGAGTTATCAAATACACTTCTAATCTTCATACAAGCATGTACCGAGACCTAAAGTTCAGAATGGGCCAAGAGATTACTCACTTTCATGGCTTATGGAGCAAGAAAATTCAAAGGAAGCAAAAGTAAGGCAAGTTGCAAAAACTCACTCAAGTGAGAATCCACTTGCTTGCTGACTTCACAAACCATCCAAGGGCTCTCCACACATCTTGCTGCGCAGGACACCCCACTTTTCCTTGGCTAGCTAGTAGCCCATGCCTCTCTTACACAAACTTGACATTTTGGCAACTTGAGCCATACCAATCACTAAAGCACACATCAACTTATCTGACCTATCACAATAGTTTATGCAAACAAAAAGCAAGCCAAAGCACATAATAACACACTCTGATCTTGCCCATAGCCATAGTTATCAAAATCTCCCCCATTTGAAAGAGCCTTCGAAACACTCAGTACAAGCTACAAACACACAAACCAACTTCACAAATCAACTCAACACACTTTCCTGATCACAAAGCACCCATCACCATTGCCTTAAACTCCCAGAATCACAAATACGATTTCCACCCCACCTTGAACAGAACTTCTGCCATCTCTCAAACCATCCATTATAAACTTCAAACAAGCATTGAAAGCTTCTCAGGGGGTCCAGTGGAGTTGATTGCAAGCAAGAAACCAGCCAGAAAGTACCAGAAACCAAAGCTTCAGTTCAGGTAGCCATCTCAAACTTTTTTTCCAGAAACTCCATTTTAAGTTCTTAAAAGCTTCTATGCACTCCCCTGATCATGGGGATGTGATTATTTTTGAAAATGGTTGAGAAACCAGGATGTATGAATGCTCTGAAACTTTTTGCCCTAGAAATGTTTTGCTTCGATTTGGCTGATTGATGAATGGAAAATGGTTTTTGTTTTGGGGTTTTGGTTTAGTTTCGAATGGGGATGATTTCTGGGCTTTTAGTTTTCATTTTCATGAAGTTTTAAGGATTTTGGCAACTTTCAGGTGAGGGTCTTGCCGGAGAAGACGACCGGAAGTCTTCTCCGGCCACCTGAAAGTAATTAGGGCTAATCCCTGTAATTAATGTAAGTTTGAATTTGGTGCGTTGGATGGGCTGACTTAGTCAACTCCCGCGCGTGCTCAATGGCCAGGATGCCCTCACTTAACCCTAATCCACGTCATTATCCATTTAATTAGGTTTTATAATTTAATCTGGCCAGTTTGAATCTCCACCCTTGGATATGGCGCCAGTCAACGCGCGCGTTCTCAGTTCAAACCTCAGCCTTAGGATCAGCATACTTTCCCATTAATTCATTTTATTTTCCATTTAATTTGATTTGTTTTCTCCAATTTATTTAAAATAGCAAAACATTTTCAAAAATTCTGAAAATTTTTATGCAAGCTTTTATTAATTTTCAGAAACCAAAAACATTTTTATTTTTATTTTTTGCATTAAAAAATATTATTAAATCATTTAAAAGTTTATTTTTAATTAATTAATGAGAATTAATTAATTAAAAATACTTTTAGGTATTTAAAAATCACCAAAAAATTCATGAAACCTTTAAAATCATTTAGAAACATTGTCCAACCCTCAAACCAAATTTCTTTTTTGATCTTGATGCATTTTGACAATTTTTCGTGGAATTAATTTCATTTCAAAGCATTATTTTGATCCCATGTTCAAAAATTCATTTCTGCCTAGTCTTTGAGAGTTGGACTTTGATTCTTTTTGCATTGTGTCTTGCATATCATGTAGTTTGTAGGATTAAATTGGCATGATTTGATCTTGCATTTTCAATTTGTTTGACATTTTTCTTGTCAAGGTACCCTAAAACCCTAGAAATCTTAGGAAATTCATAACTTTCAATAGGTTAAGAATTGGATCCCCTCCTTTGGGAAGTGAGTTTGTATAGGTTTAGGGTTCCTTTGATTGCATCTTCAATTTTTTATCTTGATGTTTGCTTCTGGTTTTTGTTTTTGTTTTGTGCATTGATCATAAACCCTAATTTGGGCTTCCTCTTGCATTCATCTTGCATTTGCTTGCATACCATGACTTGCCATGACATTTTATGCATCCATTTGATTCATTGGACATCCTAAGACATGTTAGAAGTATGTTTGATCATTGCATCTTTCATTTGCCTTGTTGTATGTCATTTGCATTTCATAACTTTTCATGTATGATCATGGTTCTAAGCATGCTTCTCTTGCATCCATATGTTCATATGATCATCCTCATGCCTTGATTCATGTTTGCATCATCTCATAGCATCATTATCATCACACATATGCTTCTGGTTTTGATTTGCATCATGCCATTTCATCTCATTTTGCATTGCATTGCATTTCTTTCACTAACTTTTCAGGTGGTAAGTTCTTTGAGAAGTGATCCTTCATCTTACTTTCTTTCTTCAAGTGACTTGCCTTCTTAAATAAAGCAAGTTGCTTTACTTCCTTTGCTCCTTTCATCTGCTTCCTAGTGGTTCCTCTGAAGATCTTTCTTGTAAACCTCACAAACCTTAGTAACAACCAAGCATGACAATGATTAGGGTTTTGATTAGTCCCCCATTTAGTTTTACCTTTGTGTCTCATTGAGTCTTCTCTTCCCACCTCATAATCAGGGACTAAACCCTAAAGGCTTTAAGGCTTTGTGATTAAGCTTATGCATGCATCCTTCTATTAGGATGGAGTGTATAACTTTAATCCTAAGTGTTAAACCCTTAATGTGTTTAAATCCTTTAATCAATTCACTTAATAATCATTAAGACATCAAGCTTGTAACTTGGGCCTTGCATTAGGGTTCTAATTCTTCCTTAATTGGTTAAGAAGGACTAACCCTAGTGTTAATGGACAAGTCCCCCTCAAGTTGTCTTACAAACCCTAAAATTCACTTCATCATCTTACCATTAACTAAAATCCACTTAATAAAGGCTCTGTTCTGTCATGAGTTTAATCCTTAATCATGGATTAAGTTGAGGAGCTTTCCTCAGCTTAAACATTCTCATCTATTATCCTTCTATTAGGATGGTGTAATGAGTCTGTTTAATCCCTGATTGTGGCTTAATCTCATTACTTAACACTAAACAAAAACAACAAAAACATCCAATTAATCACAAGTAGGTTAATGATCTTAATCCTACATCAAAGGTGATTAAGTGTGAGAAGCTGACTTCACACTTAAGGTATTCTCATTACCCCTAATCAGAGGGAAGATGTGATGAGTTTACTAACCCATTGGTTTAGGCTTAAGCTCATTAACTTATGACAAACTTTCAAAAGCAATAAAAGACTGAAAAGTCAAAAACAAACAATAATCGTCTCCTTCGGGATTCTCTTCTCATCATCTTCACTCATAATCGAGAACTTGCTTCTTCCGTCTAATGCAAGACAGTTTGCACCTGAGCCAGATAGGTCATACACTTGAGCATAGATAAGTAAGCAGTTCACAAGTCAATTCATCTTTCAGTCTCTTTGGGTCGAACTACAGTGTTCTGACTTCCTCATTGCACGAGAGGATACGTAGGCATAACTTAACAGTTATCGAACAAAAGTCTCTGTATATTTCCCCTCCTTCTAGCCTTATTCTTTAGCCTCATTATCATGAGCATTTCATCACTGTTCTTACACTGACACTTCACTTATACACTTCACTTCTTTTACACTGACACCTGTACATCCTTTTCCAGCTATGATACACAAAATGCACTGACACTACCCCTTTAAAACACAAATCTTTTAAGCGTGGATCCCGTCGAGTACGGCGGACAATCTGGGTGCTAATACCTTCCCAGGTTGTAACCAACCCCCTTTCTCAGTCTCTCTGGTTCGCAACCGTCTTATCCATATTTTTCTAGGCATATGCAGCATTGCCTTTCCTCCGGGATAAAAATGCCTAGCTGGCGACTCTTTTCATTCCCTGTGAGTTCACTCCTGTGTGTTCTCACACCCTCCTTTCGCCGACCGTTCGCGTCTGTACCATATTTGAGCCCGGTCTCATCTTTTTGGGAGCGACACCAAGTTATCATCTATGTACGATGATTTCATCTCTGTTGATTCCGTCTAAGTAGGATGGTTTCATTTTCCTTGTTTTCGTTTTAGTACAACGGTCTCGTGTTGTTTGATTTCATCTAAGTACGATGATCTCATTCTTGTTGATTCCATCTAAGTACGGTGGTTTCATTTTCCTCGTTTCTGTTTCAGTACAACGGTCTCATGTTGTTTGATTTCATCTAAGTACAATGATCTCATTCTTGTTGATTCTGTCTCAGTACAGTGGTTTCATTTTTCTCGATTCAGTTTCAGTACAACGGTCTCGGGTTGTTTGATTTCATCTAAGTGCGATGATCTCATTCTTGTTGATTCCGTCTCAGTATAATGGTTTCATTTTCCTTGATTCCGTTTTAGTACAACGGTCTTGTGTTGTTTTATTTCATCAAAGTACGATGATTTCATCCTTGTTGATTCTGTCTCAGTACGATGGTCTCATTTCCTCGATTCCGTTTATGTACAATGGTTTTGTATCCTTGTTTGAGTCTACCTTCGGATTAGTCTAATTTTTTTGTAAATCCACCTTCGGCTTGGTCTTACTTTTTTGAGTTCACCTTCGGCTTGTTCTCAAATCTTATCTTAAGCCTACCTTCGACTTAGACTTACGTTTACGACTCCACCTTTGGCTTTGTTTCGTATCTTTGTTTGAGTCTACCTTCAGCTTAGTCTCATTCCTTATAAGTCCACCTTCGACTTAGTCTTACCTTTTTTGAGTTCACCTTCGGCTTGTTCTCGAATCTTATCGTAATTCTACCTTCGGCTTAGCCTTACGTTTACGATTCCACCTTCGGCTTGGTCTCGTATCCTTGTTTGAGTCTACCTTCGGCTTAGTCTCATTCTTTGTAAGTCCACCTTCGGCATGGTCTTACTTTTTCGATTTCACCTTCAGCTTGTTCTCGAATCTTATCGTAAGTCTACCTTTGGCTTAGTCTTACATTTACGATTCCACCTTTGGCTTGGTCTCGTATCCTTGTTTGAGTCTACCTTTGGCTTAGTCTCATTCTTTGGAAGTCCACCTTCGGCTTGGTCTTACTTTTTTGAGTTCACCTTCGGCTTAATCTCGAATTCTTTGTAAGTCCACCTTCGGCTTGGTCTTACATTTTCGAGTTCACCTTCGGCTTGTTCTCAAATATTATCGTAAGTCTACCTTCAGCTTAGCCTTACATTTACAACTCCATGTTTGGCTTGGTTTCGTATCTTTGTTTGAGTCTAACTTCGGCTTATTCTCATTCCTTATAAGTCCACCTTCGGCTTGGTCTTAACTTTTTCAATTTCACCTTCAGCTTGTCCTCGAATTCTTTCATTAGTCTACCTTCGACTTAACCTTATGTTTACAATTCCACCTTCAGATTGGTCTCGTATCCTTGTTTGAGTCTACCTTCAGCATAGTCTCATTCTTTGAGAGTCCACCTTCGGCTTGGTCTTACTTTTTCAAGTTCACCTTCAGCTTGTTCTCGAATCTTATCGTAAGTCTACCTTTGGCTTAGTCTTACGTTTATGATTCAACCTTTGGCTTGGTCTTATATCCTTGTTTGAGTCTACCTTTGGCTTAGTCTCATTCTTTGTAAGTCAACCTTCGGTTTGGTCTTAATTTTTCGAGTTCACCTTCGGCTTGATCTCGAATTATTTCTAAGTCCACCTTCGGCTTGGTTTTACTTTTTCGAGTTCACCTTCGGCTTGTTCTCGAATCTTATCGTAATTTTACCATCGACTTAGCTTTAAGTTTACGACTCCACCTTTGGCTTGGTTTCGTATCTTTGTTTGAGTCTACCTTCGACTTAGTCTCATTCCTTATAAGTCCACCTTCGGCTTGGTCTTACCTTTTTCGAGTTCACCTACGACTTGTCCTCGAATTATTTCGTAAGTTTACCTTCGGCTTAGCCTTACATTTACGATTCCATCTTTGGCTTGGTCTTGTATCCTTGTTTGAGTCTACTTTCGGCTTAGGCTCATTCTTTGTAAGTTCACCTTCAGCCTGGTCTTACTTTTTCGAGTTCACCTTCGGCTTGTTCTCGAATCTTATCGTAAGTCTACCTTTTGCTTAGTCTTACATTTATAATTCCACCTTTGGCTTGGTCTTGTATCCTAGTTTGCGTCTACCTTCGGCTTAGTCTCATTCTTTGTAATTCCACCTTCGGCTTGGTCTTACTTTTTCGAGTTCACCTTCAGCTTGATCTCGAATTCTTTGTAAGTCCACCTTTGGCTTAGTCTTATGTTTTCGAATTCACCTTCGGCTTGTTCTTGAATCTTATCGTAAGTCTGCCTTCGGCTTAGCCTTACGTTTACGACTCCACCTTTGGCTTGGTTTTGTATCTATGTTTGAGTCTATCTTCGGCTTAGTCTCATTCATTATGAGTCCACCTTCGGCTTGGTCTTACCTTTTTCGAGTTCACCTTCGACTTGTCCTCGAATTCTTTCGTAAGTCTACCTTCGGCTTAGCCTTACGTTTATGATTCCACTTCCGACTTGGTTTCGTATCCTTGTTTGAGTCTACCTTCGGCTTAATCTCATTCTTTTTAAGTCCACCTTCGGCTTGGTCTTACTTTTTCGAGTACACATTCGGCTCGTTCTCGAATCTTATCGTAAGTCTACCTTCGGCTTAGCCTTACGTTTATGACTCCACCTTTGTCTTGGTTTCGTATCTTTGTTTGAGTCTATCTTCGGCTTAGTCTCATTCTTTGTAAATCCACCTTCGGTTTGGTCTTACCTTTTTCAATTTAACCTTCAGCTTGTCCTCGAATTCTTTCGTTAGTCTACCTTCAGCTTAGCCTTATGTTTACGATTCCACCTCTGGCTTGGTTTCGTATCATTGTTTGAGTCTAGCTCCGGCTTAGTCTCCTTCTTTGGAAGTCCACCTTCGGCTTGGTCTTACTTTTTTTAGTTCACCTTCGGCTTTTTCTCGAATCATATCGTAAGTCTACCTTCACCTTAGCCTTACGTTTAGGATTCCACATTTGGCTTGGTTACATATCGTTGTTTGAATCTACCTTCTGATTAGTCTCAACCTTTGTAAACCCACCTTCGACATGGTCTTACTTCTTTGAGTTCACCTTCGGCCTGGGGTCGTATCATTGCTCCGTTTAAAAGTCTGATTATTTTCTCTCACCCACAGAGTACAAATTTTTCGGTTTATTCGGATATTCAATCCCTCCATACCTTGAACATCCGAGAGCCATTTCTGTCATCCATTCAGGTCTACAGTTGATTGAATAGGGGCAGTTGTAACACCCAAAAATTTTCCCTCTTATTTATTACTACTAACTGGCTTTACACTTCACATTCACGTGCATCTTCCATTAGGTCATCTATAACATGTCATGCATTCATTGTCATAGGCTTGTTACTTAGGTCAGAATCTTGAAGAATCAGGTTTTTGCAGTGCCCTGTGATTTATCTCTTTGGTTGGCGTGGTTCGAGGGAAAATACAAAGATCAGTGGTTATGATTTGTCTCCTGTGCATATGTTTATCAGGTGGATTCTCAAGGTTTGACCAGCATAATAATCAAGGGTATTATTCTTTGGTACTCACCATCAACATTTGATTTGGGTTTATTTCCCTGATCATCTGGCCATCAAGAGTTTCCTTATGACGTATGGCACTAGGGCATCTTGTCACTCAGTGAATTCCATCGTTGTGCGATGTTTGTTGGTTATCCTGAAAGTTCAATACGAAATTAGAGAGTTGCATTAAGGACATGGATCTCGAGGAATTAACTTGGGTTTATGGATTCAAGTGAAATTAGAAGTGTTCATGTTGATCATTTGAGTTCAAGTTATCAAGGCAAATAACGTTTTACACCCGGTTTCTAAGCCCATCTCTTTTTTCTAAACCACTTCATTATTCATTTGTATATTCATGTATTTAACCGATATCAATTGTGTATTCATCTCGTTTTGTAAACTATGGGCCACCTTTGAATCAATTAGTTTAAGTCCATGGTCCTTCATTCATTTAGTTCACAAGGTCAATTATTCTTTTTCTTTTTGAATCCATAAACCAAAAGCCCATTTAAATTTGAAGTCCAATATCCAAGTTTCATTTCCATTAACATTAAACACATTTTTGCTAATTTCCATTACACCCAGTTTGTCCAATTTGAGTCATTTATTTTATCTAATTTTCAATGGCCGTTCAATATTGATGGGAAAAGGGGGAGGCGGCCTAACGCAGCAGAGGAAACAAGAGAAATTTGGTAACATTTTTTACAGGAAAAACTGAACAAAAAAATCGGTTGAAGAAAAGTGATAAGAAGCTGGCAGAAATTCAGTTGAAGGGAAAAAACCAGAAGAATTACAAAAAAAAAGATTATACATAAAAAAGAATAACAAAAATCGGATTGCAGATGATATCCTCACTAATTGTTATAAAAAATCAGAAGAAAAAAAACTCTGATCAATTAAAACAGAATTTCACAAAATTGAATAACAGAAAAAAGGGGAAAAGAAAAATCCAGTTATAACAAACACATTCAGTTACAAATAGAAAATGAGAAACTCAGAAACAAGAAACTGATTTAACATAATTTTCCTCTCTCAATAACAGAAAAAAGAAAAGAAATTCTGTTGAAGGGTGCTCACGCTCTGAATTTTGTGTTCTTCCCAATCTTCAACAACTCTCATCAATCTCCAAGAACTCAGAAACGCAGGGATCCCTCATCTTCATCACTCTCTTCAACCTTGCATCATCCATCTTCTCAACCCTTCAATCAACTTCACCAACCCGCTTCAACATCTTCAAACAAAAAATGCTCTTAATCAATCTCGAACCAATATCTAATCTCTCAGAATCTCCATAAAAAATCTTCGACAATATCTCACAATTTCTCTCAAACACGGAAATGCTTGCATCATCAAAACCTGCGGATATCAAGAACACTCAAGTTATAACGCCCATATAATATGTATTTAGAATAATATCATACAAGTGTTATTTTTGGTACTTACACCATCATAAGTGCCTAATAGCATATTTCACATTCTTGACCACTACTAAAAACAATACAAACTATGGTACAAGACATGGAAATTATACTAAACAAAAACACTAAGATCAATATAATATACATATTGTACAAAGATACAAAAATACACAACGGAAGATTAAAATCTATGCTTCTCTTGAAACATCCCGAGCATAGCTCCACTTGTAAATCACCTGCAAAAGAAACCTGAAAAACCAACAACAATAGTGGGGTGAGATAAAATATCTCAGTGAGTTTCCTATCTTAGAGTTCTCTCGGCTCTAAAAGGTCCGAATCTAGACACTACTCAAGTCGGGGGAAAACCTAGACTTCGAGTTCACATAAAACTAGAGACATCAAAGTAAAATAAAACGGAGCACACACAATGTTCTTTAAGGCATCTTTCCCCGCCCAGCCACACTCCCCGGTGGCAAGCAAGTTCGGTTCACTCGATTCTTAACGTATAAATAACTTTCCCCGCCTAGCCACACTCCCAGGTGGGAAGCAAGCATGGGTCACTCATTATCTATCAAAGGTATTTTCACCACCCAGTCATACTCCTAGATGACAAGCAAGCACGGGCCACTGTACCCTACAACTGAATAACTTTCCCCGCTCATTCATACTCCCAGATGACAAGCAAGCACGAGTCACGGTTACTCACCACAAAGTAACTTTCCCCGCCCAATCATACTCTCAGATGACAAGCAAACACAAGCCACAGTTACTTTCCTAATGGATAACTTTCCCCACCTAACCATACTCCCTGATGGCAAGCAATCAGAGGTCACAGTTATCCATTAAGGGATTCGAATCCACGAATTAACAATGTTCCCTCCCGACCGTCCGTCACATGGGACCCTGACGCGAGCTAAACATAATTAAATTAGGATTATAGCTGTAATACCCCAAATTTGCCCTCTCCTGTTTAGCATCATCATCATATCATATTCATCATCAGCATGTCATGTATTTAGCATATTGCATAGAAAAATGAAGCATAGCACTTGCATGTTCCCACATAAGGCATATGATCAATCATCAGGGAAATTCAAAGTTCACAGGGCATGTTACAAGGTTGAAATCAGGGTCAAAGCCTAAAGAAAGGATTAAGGTTCAAAATCAGATCAAAACGGTCGGCACCGGCTTATTTTTGAAGGTTCCCACCAAAAGGAGGGAAATTCAAAATTCACTGGCGTTAACCGGTTAACGGATTGGTTAACCGGTTAACGACCACGAATTTTGAATTTCTAGCAGCAATTCAGCATGTGTGTTTTTTGTTCCAATTT
The DNA here is from genome assembly GCA_963966055.1 of Lathyrus aphaca. NCBI lineage: Eukaryota > Viridiplantae > Streptophyta > Magnoliopsida > Fabales > Fabaceae > Lathyrus > Lathyrus aphaca. Next base: position 492,425,837 of record OZ014521.1, read on the forward strand.
CCATTTTTCTGGTTTTTATTCATTTTGAATTAATTGGAAATTAAAAAGAAGGATCTAGAGCACTTGTCCAAGCCTAATCCCATTGCAAAGTCTTAATCACACTACCAAACCATAATTTTGGATCCCAAGCCTAATTTGTGGGCCCCAAACCTAAACCATATTTAATCCTTTCTCTCCAAACCAAAGAGGACTATCTCCTCATTTTTCATTCTCATTATGAATTTTCATTGCTCTCATTCACAATTCTCTCACTTTTCTCTCCCAATTTTCCAAATCACTCAAAGTTCCTCTTTGAAGATCACATAACCTTGCCTTGAGGTGTGTAGATCTTGGAACTAGACCTCCATCCATAGCTTCATTGCATCTTTTTTCTAGTTTAAGTGGTGATTCAGATATGGTTTGGGATCTAGAAGTGCTTTTGGATCCAAAATTCTGCATCAAGAGCTTGTTCTTGCATTTATTTTGCACGGAGTGTGAAGCTTAGCATCGGATCTTCGAAGTTTTGCGCGAGATCTATTGTTTTCAGCTCGATCAACAATTACCAAAGCACCCATCAGCTTTGTAGGTTGGTTAAATTCAGATCTAGCTATGTTTTTAGCTTATTTGCATGCTTGTGCTTTAGATCCACCATGTGTTTGCGTATTTGATTGTGTTGATTGAATTGATTGATCGATTTGTGACCGAATCTATGTATTGATGTTTGTAAGCTTCATGATGCCATTTTATGTGAATTGATGCATTATTTTCATGTTCATATGCTTGCTGATCTGGTATAAGTTTGTTTGGAAAAGCTGGTTGTAAGCTGATTTGTGCAGGATTTGCTGCTGTCTTAACAGTGTTAACCGGTTAACAGATCGGTTAACCGGTTAACGCACCTGTTTCGTGCTGTTTTTATGCAGGTTCGGGCATGGTTAACCGGTTAACGCTTTGGTTAACCGGTTAACACTGAAGCAGTGAGCCATATTTGCCTTATTTTGAGCATGTTTGATCCTCATACTTCTTGTAAATGCCATGGATCATTGTATGATCCTTGAATATGTTTCTTTGGGTGATTTTCTTGCTGATTGATGCATGTTTCCATATTCTCGACACGTAATGCTTGTTTGTGCTATGTTTGGCATGATCATTTGATCTTGGTTGGTGCGAACTATGAGCATGTCATTGCCATTGATTTTATTGATGAACATGTGCTGGATTTTGACTAACTTACAGGGGCTCATGGTAAGAGAAGTGTGGATATTCATCCACATTTCAATTCTTCATCCTTCTCTCTTTTTAAGTGTTTTCTCCTTGTGCTTTTTGATGTTCCTTACGCCATCATGTAATTCAACTCTTTTCTTCCCCCTCTAGGAGCAACTTATCTCCATTAGAGGAGTAAGTTGCTTGCTAGCTCTTGCTTCCTCTTCTTTTTGCTCCTCTTTGTTTCTTCTTTCTTCTTCATTAGGATAGTTGAAACCTCACTAACCCTAGGACCTCTTTTGCATGATAACATTAGGATTAGTCTTTCCCCCATTTTAGACTTTTACCTTTTTGCTCATTTGGTTTCTTTCTCTTCTCATCTCAAAACAAAACTTAAAAAAAACATTAATAAAAAGAAGTGACTTCTTGTGTAATAGCCTTATTCCATGGGGCATATGTATTCATTCCATCTTGGAATAGTGCATTTGTCTAGCATGATGCACAAGTCGGATCATGAAGTCATCTTCATCAAGATAAACCCTAAAAAATACTTCTTCATCTTTAATCACTAAAACACCTAATAAATTCAACAAGTCAATGAAATTAAGCCCTTGCCTTTGAAAACAAGTATTGGATACGTTCTCCTTGCTTGGTGTGCTTGTTCTATTATTCCATCTTGGAATGTAGTGACAAGTATACATTCCATGGAAAAGAGCTTGAGTTCATTCTCTTGTTCCACATAAATAAAAAGCTCTAAAAAACACAAACAAACAATAATCGTCTTTCCTTCGGGAATTCTTTTCTCATCTCCTTCGCTCTGTCCGCGAACTTGCTTCTTCTTGTCATTTTGCAAGACGGTTACACACTCGTCGTCCGAGCCTGCAACACCTGAGCATTGACATAGGCAGTTCAAGCCTTAATTCACAAGCAATCTTTTCCACCCCTAGTTAGGGGAACTACGGCATCTCTGATCCTCATGTCCAGATGAGGTACGTAGGCAGCGGGGTAGGGCCCGTTCGAGAACAATCTTTATTTTCCCTACATTTTTCCTTTTCATTTATTTTTCAGTCCCCTTTTCTTTTTTCTTTTTATACAACTCAGTTCCTTTTCTTTGCAACAGCTTTCATCCCTTCACCCTTTGGAACATTTTCTTTGCAAGCGTGGATCCCGTCGGGTACGACAGACGATCTGGGGTGCTAATACCTTCCTAGGTCGTAACCGACTCCCGAACCCAGTCTCTTTGGTTCGCAGGACCCGTGTCCTTCCTTTTCTTTTCTTCTGGTTTGTGCAGCATTACCATTCTCGTTCCTTCGGGATAAAAATGCCTGGCTGGCGAATCTAACCTCTTTCCGCGCCACTTTCGCGTTTGTACCAGGATGGAAATCCGGGGAGCGACAGCTGGCTTGTGTGTTTCTGTTTTATGGGTGATTTGTTCGCTGTTGTGTGTTTATTTTACTGTTGTTTATTTACAATTTTATTTACAACTTTATTTACTGCTTTCGGTATTTATATTCATGCATCATATATTATACTGGACTGTCTGGCTGCTGGTTTCCTTTTTTCTGTGGGATTGGGAACTATTACTGCGAGATGAGCTCGTAACCGGGGCTCGAGTGCACCCTAGGATTTAGAGTGGTTTCACTTTGGCTTCATGGCGTCTTGCTATGTTGGTATTAGTGAGTTCCACACCCAGACTGGCGACCTTCTTGGGAATGTATTGATATCAAAATCTTTCTGGATCATTACAGAACCTCGATAGTTATGTGTCTCTGGGGACCGATCATTGAGGACCTTTGTGGAAACGTCCCTCTCCAGTGGTGACAGTGGCAGACCACATTTTGTGGCAAACCCATTCGCACCCGAGGGCGCACCGGGAACTCACATAGGATGGCCTGGTTCTTTTATAGGAACTCAATCAAAGCATCTGGTCGTATGACGATAGTATTGTACCCTTCGGGATGAATGTACTATTGTTTCTCGATTCCAGCGCTTGAAGCTGGGAACTTATAAAGGATGCTTGTTTTCCCGGACTCACGCTGAGGCCTCCCTGAGTAGTACATAATTCCGAACCGATTCCCTGATTTGTTCATGAGCCATTTCTCGGAAATGGTGAACGTATTATTGCTATTCGGCTTTGAGAGTCTGTGATGTTTGACCCGAAGCACGCCCGTGAGATTGGGAGGGGTTTACAGGTTTGCAGGAACCCTCGACCTCATCATACCTCATTTCCAGTACAGTTATATGATTTGATAAGGTTACATGGATTTTGGAGTTCTTAAGTCATCTGATATCTGATTCTGGGACTTATTTAAGACTAAATTCTTGTTCATAGGGCCTTATTCCGAGGATCTTGGTTCTTGGCCACTTAAGTCCTGTGTTTCATATCCAGACAGTCCCAGTTGTTGATCATATGCCTGCATTGCATTTGCATCGCATCATACTTGCATTAACTGTTTGTGTTTCCATTACAGGTTATCCTTCGTCTCAGTACCCAGTTCTGGTATTCATTGTTTCTCCAGATGACAGAAATCCAAGAGATACCAGAAAAAGGAATGTTCATTACACTTTTCCACAACTGGAGACTGGGAGTATTCAGAAGCTGATAGACTTGATGACTGATAAAGCTTTAGCAGATTTCCGGAAGAAATTTGGGAAGGTTTTGAATTATGTGAGCAAGCCAACTGTTGATCAGAGGGATAGTCTTCATTCTTTATTGCAGTTTTATGATCCTCAACTGCGAGTCTTTGTATTTCCAAACTATATCCTGGCTCGTACCTTGGAAGAGATTGCTAGCATCTTGAAGATTTCTATCGGAAAGGGTATTCCTTATTATGCTTCAGGGAAGGCTCCCTCGCATGCGGACATAGCCAGTGCTTGGCACCTCAGTGTGCTTAGAATCAAGATGGGTTTATAAGCTAGTGAGGGGAAAGGATTTGCCTTGGGTTTCTTAGTGGCAGAGGCTCACTTGTTCGCCCTTGGGAACAAGTGGGAAGGTTTCAATGCATTACTAGCTTTGATGGTTTACGAGATAAGTTTGTTCCCAGGGGAGAAGGGGTTAATTAGAATGGAGGCAATTTCCATCTTTGTTCAGAAGAATCCAGTACCTACTTTGTTGGGAGATTTTTACTATCATATTCATTACAGGAATGAGAAGAGAAAGGGATTCGTAAACTGTTGTGCACCTTTATCCGCTGATTGGTTTGTTAAGCAACTCCCAAAGTCAGGACCGTTCAAAGATTTGAAGCAAGATTGGAAGTCGTCTAGAAGATTGATGGGCTTGGCCTCGGCCGATATAGCTTGGGGAAGTAACATAGACTTATTATGAAGAGAAATGATTATCAATTGTGGAGAGGTTCCCAATGTACCGTTGCTGGGTAGGAAAGGAATGATCAACTATAATCCTGTGCTGGTTCAGAAACAGTTTGGTTACTCTTTAAAAGATCCTCCCTCTGCTGAAGAAATTTTGGAATCGCTGTATGCACCATCGGAAGGGAATGAGAAGCTAGTCACTCAAGCGTTTCAGGCTTGGGAGGTGAGGTTGAGTAAGGGAAAGAAAGATTTTGGAAAAGTGGACGCTAATACTTATCCCTCTTTTGCTGCTTGGATACAAGGAAGGGTTGATACTTTCTTCCTTCCATTTTCGGTTGAGGCTCCACTATATCCAAAGGAGGTACCAGTGTAAACCACTTTTTCTCTTGAAGATTACAAGAAGTTGGAAGCTCAGTTGCACGAGGTTCGAGTAGAGAATTCTGAAATGGCTAGTTTGTATCACAGTGCCAATCATGCTAAGCAAGAAGCGGAAGAAAAGCTACAAAGGATGCAGGACACCTTAGAAGCTAAAGAAAAGGATTTTGCTGGGAGAGAGGCTCACTTTCAGAGATTGGGATTAACCGAGTCAAAGAGAGAAGCGGAGCACAAAAAGATTGTGAATACTCTTAGAGAAGCTCGTCAATCCGTTGCTTGGTTACAAGGCCAAAGAGAGCAAGAGCAAAAGAAGTACAAAGAAAAGGAAGATTTCTTTGAGGCACAGATGGAATTCAAGAAAGAAGAGGTCGAACAAGCTCACAAGATATGAAGGGAAAAGACTCAGCAATTGGAACAGAGCCAACTCGCCTTGGAGGAAGCAATGAAGGAGATTGCCGATCTTAAACTGAGAGCAGGCGTCAAGAAGAACCGGACGGAGGTGGTGACTGCAGAAGAGGAGCCTGGATCTTCCTTTTAGCTTAGGGTTTTAGTTTATTGTTATTTTCATTCGGACTACCTACAGGCTTGTTGTAGGAGTCTTGTGTTATCTTCTTGTCTTTTTGTATTGAATTGTAACCCTTTGGGTAATGCTGTTTTTGTCTATAACTCTGATTGTTGGTTTGTTCACGTTATGCAATGATGTTTTCCAATTACCGTTTCTAAATGAGCAAAGTTGGTTGTCCTAAGCCGTCAGGGTCTGAATACTCCTCAAAAGAGTTTGAAAAGTCAATTTCCAAAAGATCATCTGGAGTATTTTCCGTCAAAATACCAGAACTGGGGCATAATAACGCCTGGACGTGGAAACATGAATAGTTACATTACATGCATATAACATGTTTGTTGTTTTGCAGGTGTTTCGCCAGTATTCTAACGTTCATGTCACTTTCAGGCACTATAGCTCCTAAGAAGGTTCAGAGACAGTCAATGGTGCACAAATACCCTACAAAGGTGAACAGAGAGAGAGAGAGAGAGCAATGGAGCAGATGCAAGCAGATCTGGCTGATTTAAGGACGAGAATGGACAACTTCATGACCCTCATGGATGGGATGGGTCAGACTCAAGAGCTTTTGCGTGAGATGGTAGAGAGAAATCAAGTCAGGAACAATGGGACAGTAGATGGAAGCAATCGCAACGGGGCTGGCGCCCGTCATTTTAAGATCCCTGTAGTGCAACTAAGGGTCACTATTATCAATGATGGAGTGAACAATCAGCAGATGGATGGGCAAGACGAGCAGTTCACCTTGTTGGATGAGGCAGAAGGCCAAGAGGTTGACATGAATAGAAAGTTTGAAGAAATGGCTGAGCAGATTCATGCCATTCAGTCTCAGAGCTCTCTGGGGTTTGACATCATTGATTTGAGCTTGGTGCCATGGGTGAGAATTCCCTACAAGTTCAAGGTTCCTACTTTTGACAAGTACAACGGCACGACTTGCCCGAAAACTCATCTCCAGTATTTTGTGGGAAGAATTGTTGCACATACAGATGATGAGAAGTTGTGGATGTATTACTTCCAGGATAGTCTTGTAGGAGCTTCCTTGGAATGGTATATGAAGCTTAGCATGGTCAATATCCGAAGCTGGAAGGATTTGGCTGAGGCATTCATGAAGCAGTATCAGTATAATTTAGATATGGCTCCAAATCGTACTCAGTTGTAGATAATGTTTCAGAATACTAAAGAAGGGTTCAAAGAGTACGCCCAGAGGTGGCTTCATGCTTGCTACTCGAGTGCAACCGCCATTGTTAGAGAATGAAATGGCAGATATGTTTATGGGAACACTGCATGGGGTGTTTATTGAGAGATTGGCGTCATGTTCGGCGACCAAGTTCAACTACATCGTAATAGCTGGAGAAAGGGTTGAGACTCTTCTGAAGATGGGGAAAATTCAAGACACTAGTGCAAGTAGCTCAAGCAGTATGAGAAAGGCTTTCAGTGGACCTCCGAGAAGAATGGAGGGAGAGACTAATATTGTGTATGGTCGAGGTCGGGGCCGCGGATATAGAGGATCTTATGAGTAGGTGGCAGCTGTCACCATCCCCACAGGTCCTATGCAACAACAACAGCAACAACCACAACACAATAACTATCAGCAAAAACCTTATCAACAGAGGCAAGCTTGTCCAACTAACAGGGTGCTTGAGGCCATCCCAATGACGTACACAGCTCTGCTCCAGAGATTGTTGGAATTGAACTTGGTTCAGTTGAGGACGTTAGCACCACCTCCACCTGGAGAGCTTCCAGTGGGGTATGATGCTAATGCGAGATGCACATTTCATTCAGGAGCTCCCGGGCACTCAACGGAGAAGTGCAGGGCGTTACAACATAAGGTCCAGGACTTGATTGATTCAAAGGCAATTAACTTCGCACTGCCTCCAAATGTTACAACAAACCCCATTCTGAATTATGGAAGGGCCAGGATAAATGTCGTTGACGGTGGCGAAAGGTTGAACCTAATCTTGAACGTGGATGAAGTGAAGACTTCCTTGCTAGTCGTGAAAGGTAGATTGCTAAAAGGGCAGGTTTTTCCGGGGTGTGATTATGACTATGAGGGTGTTTTGAATTCGATTAATGGTTGTAGGGATTTGAAAGAAGGGTTGCAGTGTTTGATCGACGGGGGTTCTCTACAGTTTGAAAGAGTTGATGATAGAAGTGATTGTGTGTCTACAATGATGATTTATTTTAATCCTGCTGAGGTTCCTGTCCGAAGAGAACCTATGACCATCTATGTTCCCGAGGTGAGTCCAGTGACCATTACTGTTCCGGGACCAGTCCCTTATGCTGATAACAAGGCCATCCCTTGGCACTATGGCTCGGACGTGTACGTAGAAGGCCAAAAAGTGGAAAGTAAAGCAGTGACAATTGACCTGACTGTTGTGAATATCGGAGGAGTTGGTGGATTTTCAAGGAGTGGGTGTCTCTTTGCTCCTCAAGCTCTTAGAGGTGATCTTGAAGTTGAGGCTGCTGCAAAGGCTAAGGGTAAGCAGATAGCAACTGAAGAGGTGACGACTCCTGCTGCCGGTTAGGGCACTTTTGAAAAGGAAGTCGAGGAGTTCATGAGAATAATTAAGAAAAGCGACTATAAGGTGGTTGAATAACTGAATCAGACCCCGTCCAAGATATCCATTTTGTCGTTGCTGATGTGTTCCCAAGCTCATTGAGAGGCTTTGCTGAAGGTTTTGCAAATGGCATATGTAGCACAAGAGATAATTGTTAACCAGTTAGAGGCCGTGGTAGGCAGCGTAAACGCCAGTCATGGGTTGGGATTCACAGATAGAGATCTCACTTCTGAAGGACGCAATCACAACAAAGCCTTACACATCACCATGGAGTGTAATGGCACTGTTCTATCACACGTCCTGGTAGATACAGGCTCTTCTCTCAATGTGCTCCCTAAGAAGGCCTTAATGAAGCTGAACATTGATGGCATCATCTTGCGACCCAGTGATTTGATTGTAAAAGCCTTCGACGGGTCCCAAAGATCTGTGTTCGGGGAGGTGGAGCTACTTGTGAAGATTGGGTCTCAGGTATTCAAGAGCACATTCTATGTTATGGATATTCAACCCGCTTATAGTTGTTTGCTGGGACGTCCTTGGATTCACGCTGCTGGCGCAGTGACATCCACGTTGCATCAGAAGTTGAAGTATGTGGTAGATGCCCAAGTTATTACCGTGTGTGGAGAAGAGGATATTTTCGTAAGCCATCTGTCAACCTTCAAATATGTAGAAATGGACGGGGAGATCCACGAGACACTTTTCCAAGCTTTTAAGACGGTCAATGTTAGCAATTTGTCTCCAGTAGTTCAGAGCAGTGAGAAGGAATGGACTCCTATCTACTCCTACAAGCAAGCTAATGAGGTAGTTCAATCCGGAAATGCCCAGGGTTGGGGCAAGCTGCTAGAAGTGGAAAAGAAGGACGACAAGTTCGGTCTTGGATATCAACCTGGTCAGTCCAGCTGGTCTCAGGACGGTAAGCCCATAGTATTCACAAGCGCTGGAATGCTCGACTACGACCATGTTTGTGCAACAGATGCCGACGGGGATAGTGATTGCGACTTGGATAACTAGATTCACCCATGCGTACCTGGGGAGGAGCTCTGGAACTAGTCTACTAAAGATTTTGTTCAAGTTACTTGGCAGTCAAAGTAATTTTCTTTGTTTCCATTTTATCGTACTGCATGTCAAATCCTGCACCCTGCCCAAGGTGTACGGATCCATTTGTAGGGCCACCATGTTTTAATGCATTGACTTTTTCCATGAAATAAAGGACATTTTTTCAAGCAAATTGTGTTTTCTTTCTTTCGTTTTAAATTTTTCACAAAAAAAATAAAAAATAAAATGGCAATGTTTTTCTTTCCAGTGTTTTTGTGTGTTTGCGTCTCCTACAGGTTCTGAAATAAGCACATCATTTGTGCAGAGTTGATCATCCGAATTCCCGTGATAACGTTCCTGCTATGACTATGCATGACTTCAACAATTCTATTTACCAAGCTGATGAAGGGGTTGAGGAAGACTGTGAACTCCCAGAAGAATTGGTCAGGTTGTTGAAACAAGAGGAAAGGGTCATTCAGCCTCATCAGGAAGAAATAGAGATCATCAACATCGATCTGAAGATGTAAAGAGAGAGATCAAAATTGGGGCCAGTCTGCAGGCCGAGGTCAAGAGAAAGTTGATTGGTATGCTACGTGAGTATGTGGATATCTTCGCCTGGTCGTATCAGGATATGCCAGGGTTAGATACTGACATTGTTATGCACAAGCTGCCACTAAAGGAAGACTGCCCTCCCGTGAAGCAAAAGTTGAGAAGAACTAGCCCTGCTATGGCTACGAAGATCAAGGAGGAAGTTCAGAAGCAGTGGGATGTCGGGTTCCTTGTTGTGACTAGTTACCCGCCTTGGGTAGCTAACATCGTGCCTGTACCAAACAATGATGGCAAGGTCCGGATGTGTGTCGATTATCGGGATCTAAACAGAGCGAGTCCAAAGGATGATTTTCCATTACCTCACATTGATGTGCTGGTAGACAACACTGCTTAGTTCTCGGTATTTTCTTTCATGGATGGCTTCTCCGGGTATAATCAGATCAAGATGGCACCGGAAGACATGGAGAAAACGACGTTCATTACCCCGTGGGGTACATTCTGTTACAAGGTTATGCCCTTTGGATTGAAGAACGTCGGGGCAACGTATCAACGAGCTATGGTAACGTTGTTCCACGATATGATACACAAAGAAATTGAATGCTATGTGGACGACATGATTGCCAAGTCCCGGGACGAAGAAGAGCATCTGGTCAATCTCAAAAAGTTGTTTGATAGATTAATAAAGTACAGATTGAGGTTGAATCCAAACAAGTGTACATTCGGAGTGCGGTCCGGTAAATTGCTGGGTTTCATTGCTAGTCAGAGAGGAATCGAGGTAGATCATGCAAAGGTAAAAGCAATACAAGATATGCCTACACCGAAAACAGAAAAAGAAGTGCGTGGGTTTTTAGGGAGATTGAACTACATTTCGCGGTTTATATCTCATCTAACTGCTACATGCGAGCCAATATTCAAATTGTTAAGAAAAGAGCAAACGGTCAGGTGGAATGAGGACTGTCAAAGAGCCTTTGAAAAGATAAAAGAATATTTGCAGGAGCCTCCGATCCTAATGTCTCCAGTCCCAGGACGGCCACTAATCATGTACTTGATTGTGTTAGAAGGGTCGATGTGGTGTGTTCTAGGCCAACATGACGAATCTGGTCGAAAAGAGCATGCTATTTACTACCTTAGAAAAAAATTTACCGACTGTGAATCCCGTTACTCACTGCTCGAGAAAACTTGCCGCGCTTTGGTATGGGTTGCTCGCCGACTGAGACAGTACATGTTGTCCCATACCACACTGCTAATCTAAAAAATGGACCCTGTCAAGTACATTTTCGAGAAACCAGCATTAACCGGAAGAGTTGCAAGGTGGAAAATGATCTTAACAGAGTATGACATACAATATACTTCAAAGAAAGCCATCAAAGGAAGTGTATTGTCAGATTATCTTGCACATATACCACTTGAAGACGGTTATCAGCCAATGAAGTTTGATTTCCCTGATGAGGACATCGTGTACCTCCAGGCAAGAGATTACGAGGAACCACTTCCGGAGGAGGGGCCTGACCCTGAATCCAAATGGAAGCTGATGTTTGATGGGGCAGTCAATATCAACGGACATGGAGTTGGTGTTGTTCTTATCACCCCCGAAGGTGTTCATTTTCCCTTCGCCACCAGAATTACTTTTGGCTGCACCAACAATGAAGCGGAATACGAGGCTTGCATAATGGGAATAGAAGAGGCTATTAATCTTCGGATTAAGACTCTCGATATATTTTGAGATTCAGCCCTCGTCATCAACCAGATTACCGACAAGTGGTATACACATCAAGAACACTTAATTCCTTATAGGGATTATGCCAGAAGACTGTTGATGTTCTTCACAATGGTTAAGCTTCAGTACATACCATGAGATGAGAATCAATTTACCGATGCATTGGCTACACTCTCTTCGTCCATCAAAGTCTTGTGTTGGAACTATGTGCCCATGATTGACATTTCCAGGCTCGACGCACCAGCCTATGCTTTCTCTGTAGACGCAGTGTCTGATGAGAAACCTTGGTATTTTGATATCAAGCTTTTCCTAGAAAAACAAGAATACCCAGCTGGGGCATCATCCAATGACAAGAAGACTTTGAGACGACTTATTGCTAGCTTCTTCTTGAATACATATGGGGTTTTGTATAAGAGGAACTTTGACATGGTCTTGCTCAGATGCGTGGATAGACACGAAGCAGACCTGTTAATGGAGGAAGTCCATGAGGGATCTTTCGGTACTCATGCAGGAGGGCATGCTATGGCTAAGAAGTTGTTGAGATCAGGGTATTATTGGATAACAATGGATGCAGACTGTTGTTCGTACGCTCGTAAGTGCCACAAGTGCCAGATTTATGCAGACAAAGTGCATGTTCCTCCGAGCCCGCTCAGCGTCATGTCCTCTCCTTGGCCCTTTTCTATGTGGGGCATTGACATGATCGGGAAGATAGAGCCTACTACTTCAAACGGTCATCGTTTCATCTTGGTTGCGATTGATTACTTCACCAAATGGGTTGAAGAAGCATCTTATGCTAATGTCACTCGTCAAGTGGTAGCCAGATTTCTGAAAAGAGGCATCATTTGCAGATACGGAGTGCCCGAGTGAATCATCACTGACAATGGTTCCAACTTAAACAACAAGATGATGGCAGAGCTGTGCCGGGACTTCAAGATTCAACATCACAATTCTTCTCCTTATCGGCCAAAGATGAATGGCGCGGTAGAGGCGGCTAATAAAAATATTAAGAAGATTGTGCAGAAGATGGTTGTCACTTACAAAGATTGGCATGAAATGTTACCATTTGCGCTGCATGGGTACCGAACGTCAGTCAGAACATCAACTGGGGCAACTCCTTTCTCGTTGGTGTATGGCATGGAAGCAGTCTTGCCTATTGAGGTAGAAATTCCTTCATTGCGTGTGATGATGGACATGAAGCTTGATGAGGTTGAGTGGGTGCGTGCCCGATACAATCAGTTGTGCCTAATTGAGGAAAAGAGATTAGCGGCTATCTGTCATGGTCAGCTTTATCAGAGGAGAATGAAGCGAGCATTCGACCAACGAGTACGTACTCGGGAGTATCAAGTAGGCAAGCTTGTGCTCAAGAGGATAATTCCTCCAGGTTTAGATCACAGGGGCAAGTGGACCCCAAACTACGAAGACCCATTCATAGTGAAGAAATTTTTCTCAGGCGGGGCGCTGATGCTCACTACTATGGATGGAGAAGATTTCCAGTCTCCTGTTAACTTGGACGCAGTTAAAAAATACTTCGTATAAAAAGACCCGCTGGACACAAAAACAGAATTAAAGTCCAGGCAAGAAAAGAGCATCCCGGCGAGCTAAAAACAGAATAAAAATCTCGGGCAAAAGTTAGGGAAAACAAATAAAAAAATGTACACCCGCTGAGTTGAAAAGCCACATTGGACGGCTCAGGAAAAAAATAGTATCCCGGTGGATTGAAAACCTGAAAGGGCGATCCACGCAAAACAAGGGAATAAGCGAACAACTGCGATCCGGGTAATCTGAACCAAATCACCGCTTCATACAGCCTGACAATATCAGATGGATAGGAATCAGTCCCCCCATCTTCTTCAGAAAGCAAAGGCGAGAACAGAAAGTCTTGAAGACATGTTGGTCATAGCAAGAAGGAAACTCATTAGAATGTCGTGCACATTGCCATTAGGATAGTTTCTTTTCTCAATTTTTATGGTAGCTACCTCTTTCCAGGTAGTTTCTTCCTGATGTAAATCTTTGCGTATTCAGAGGCCATTTAATGAATGAATATTCAGTCAAAAGTGTGTTGCGTTATGTTTACTTTGTTTACAAAAATGTCCTGAATTTTTGACAAATAGAAGAGCATTGCATATAAAACATGTTGATTTTTCTGGAAAAAATTGGCATTGCAGGGAAACAGTTAAAAGAATTTTTGAGTGTCGGGTGACAATGGATGAACAGATCATACCATGCAAACCTCTGAGGCACCTGTGTGTATATTGTTGTTGCAGGTTTTGCAGGGCGACATTGTACTTCCTCAAGTAGAGAATTGCTCCCAGTTGAGCTATAGCAGTGAGATCCCTGACAGGAGTTCAAATCTAATCAAGAGAGGGTGACTCCCCCCCAAGTGGTTGTTCTTCACGAGAAAGACATAGTCATCCCTAGTAGATTTCAGATGGAACTGTTCCCAGCCGAGCTAGAGCAAGTGGGATCCTCAGCAGAGTTGCAAGTCTAACCGAAGAAGTTCGTCACCAATCAGAGTCTTTATGGACTATCTCCAACGGGAAACTGAACACATGTTTCCCCATAGAGTTAGAATTGTCAGAATCCTCTTCCCAACAAGGGTTATTTAACAAAGCATCTGAATGCTTGTTTCCCCAGTGAAGTCCCTAGCATGGTTCTGACTAAGCATTATCCCCAACCGGGTCTGAAGATCGTCATTTCCCCGCAGAGTTGTGATCGAGATTCACTCCCGCCGTTGGAACATTACCCAGAGAAGTTACCAATCTAATTTTTCCATGTGATGATATAAACCATCGTTCATCTCCCCAGTCACAATTATGCATTGTCAAAGTCTTTTGACCCGTATCTGTCGCTCCCAAAGATTTGCATCCCGGTACAAGCGGGAACGGTCGGTGAAAGGAACAGTGAGAACACACAGCCGTGAACTCACTGGAGATGAATAGAGTCGCCAGCTAGGCATTTTTATCCCGGAGGAAAGGCAATGCTGCATAGGCCTAGAAAGAAAATGGATAAGACGGTTTGCGAACCAGAGAGACTGAGAAAGGGGGTTGGTTACAACCTGGGAAGGTATTAGCACCCAGATTGTCCGCCGTACTCGACGGGATCCACGCTTAAAAGATTTGTGTTTTAGAGGGGTAGTGTCAATGCAATTTGTGTATAAAGAGCTGGAAAAGGATGTACAGGTGTCAGTGTAAGAGAAGTGAAGTGTATAAATGAAGTGTCAGTGTAAGAATGAGAATGAATTGCTCAAGATCATGAGGCTTAAAGAATAAGGCTAGAAGAGGGGGGATATACAGAGACTTTTGTTCGATAACTGTTAAGTTATGCCTACGTATCCTCTCGTGCAATGAGGAAGTCAGAACACTGTAGTTCGACCCAAAGAGACTGAAAGATGAATTGACTTGTGAACTGCTTGCTTGTCAATGCTCAAGTGTATGACCTGTCTGGCTCAGGTGCAAACTGTCTTGCATTAGACGGAAGAAGCAAGTTCTCGTTGGTGAGTGAATGAGATGAGAAAAGAATCCCGGAGGAGACGATTATTGTTTGTTTTTTGTGTTTTCAGTCTTTCATTGTTTTTGGATTTTGTCATAAGTTAATGAGCTTAAGTCTAAACCAATGGATTTAGTAAACTCATCACATCTTCCCTCTGATTAGGGGTAATGAGAATACCTTAAGTGTGAAGTCAGATTCTCACACTTAATCACCATTTGATGTAAGATTAAGATCATTATCTTACTTGTGATTATTTAGATGTTTTTGTTGTTTTTGTTTAGTGTTAAGTAATGAGGTTAAGCCATAATCAGGGATTAAACAGACTCATTACACCATCCTAATAGAAGGATAATAGATGAGAATGTTTAAGCTGAGGAAAGCTCCTCAACTTAATCCATGATTAGGGATTAAACTCATGACAAAACAAACCTTTAATTAAGTGGATTTTATTTAATGGTATGATTATGAAGTGGATTTTATGATTTGTTAGACAACCTGAGGAGGACTTGTCCATTAACACTAGGGTTAGTCCTTCTTAACCAGTTAAGGAAGAATTAGAACCCTAATGCAAGGCCCAAGTTACAAGTGTGATGTCTTGATGATTATTAAGTGAATTGATTAAGGGAGTTAAACACATTAAGGGTTTGACACTTAGGATTAAAGTTATACACTCCATCCTAAGAGAAGGATGCAGGCATAAGCTTAATCACAAAGCCTTAAAGCCTTTAGGGTTTAGTCCCTGATTATGAGATGAGAAGAGAAGACTCAAAAGAGACACAAAGGTAAAACTATGAGGTGAGACTAATCAAAACCCTAATTCATTGTCATGCTTGGTTGTTCCTAAGGTTTGTGAGGTTTTCAAGAACAATCTTCAAAGGCCACCAGGAAGCAGATGAACAGAATCAAGAGAAGCAAAGTGACTTGCTTCATTCAAGAAGTCAAGTCACTTGAAGAAAAAAAGTGGGAGAAGAAGAATGAGCAAGCTCAAACTTTAACACATATAAAAATGCAGCAATGGATGCAGGAGAGATGAAAGGAAAAGTTATGAGAAGTGAAGGCAAATTCACTTCTCAAGTTTACTTACCACCTGAAAAGTTAGAAAGAAATGCAATGCAATGCCAAAGGGGATGAAATGGTATGATGCTAAACAAAACCAGAAGCATGTTGATGATGATAATGATGCTATGAGATGCTACAAACATGAGGCAAGGCATGGAAATGTTCATACAAGATCATGGATGCAAATGATGCAAGTTAAGGAGCATGAACAAGCATGGAAAGTTAGGAAGCATACAAAGCATACAACATGGCAAATATGTAATGCAATGATCAAACATACTTTCTACATGTCTTATGATGTTAAATGAATCACATGAATGCTTGAAATGTCATGACAAATCATGTTATACAAGAGAATGCAAGAGGTATGCAAATGGAAGCCCAAATTAGGGTTTATGAATCAAACAACAAACAAAAACCCAAAACAGAAGCAAACCCTAAGATAAAAAATGGAAAATGCCACTCAAAGAAACCCTAACACTATACTAAGCCAAGGTCCAAAGGGGAAGTCTCAACTCTTAACCCATCTCAAGTTATGAATTTTCTAAGTTATTAGGGGTTTTAGGGCTCTTAAACAAAAGAAATGTCAAACAATTTGAAAATGATGAAACAAATCATGGCCATTTTACCCTAGAAACTACATGCCAAATACAAAACAAAGCAAAAGGAATCAATGTCCAACTCTTCTCAAATAGGCAGAAATGATTTTTTTGAAATTATGATCAAAATAATGCACAAAATATGATTTAATTCAATGAAAAATTCTTAAAATGCATCAAGATCAAAAAAGAAATTTGGTTTGAAGGTTGGACAATGTTTCTAAATATCTTAGAACATTTCATGAATTTTTTGGTGATTTTTAAATACCTAAAAGTATTTTTAATAAATTAATTTCCATTAATCAATTAAAAATAATCTTTTAAATATTTAAAAATACTTTTTTAATGAGAAAAAATAAAATAAAAATATTTTTGTGTTTACAAAATTAATAAAACTCAGAGGAAAAAGTTTTATAATTTTTAAACCTTTTTACTATTTTTTAAATAAATGTGCAAATAAAATGAAAAGAAAATAAAATAAAAATACAAAGTATGCAGTATGAGTGGTTGAGATTGAAAGCAGAGAGATCCAAAGGTCCAGCGTGCAAGTCAACAAGACTGGGGGTCAGCTCAATCCAAGGCCCAGGTTCAAAGTCCCAAAGCGCGCGTGATCTAATGGCTGTGGTTCAAAGCTGATTTAATTAATTATGATTAACTTAATTAAGCAAGATTAGGGTTTAATGACCCATCCAGGCCGTCCAAACACGCGCGGGAGAAGCAAATCAATGGCCAGAATTCAAAGTTCGTTAATTAATGAGGTTTAGCCCTAATCACATTCAGGCTGCCGGAGAAGACTTCCGGTCGTCTTCTCCGGCGAGCCAAAACCCTAGATTCCTCTACAAGTCACCAAACAACAAATCTCTTCCACCAAAATGACTCTCTCATCCATCTAAACCATAACCCTCACCCTAATTCCATTTATTTTCTCTCATGAGCCTGAATCGAAATAAAAAGTAAAACACGGGCAAATGTTCAAAAGCTTCATACATGCTGGTTTCTACACTATTTTCAAAAGCAAGCATACATTCATGATCAGGGGAACATAGGGCACCATAAAAGAACTAAAAAACCAGTTTCTGGGAAAAATGTTCATGAAGCTCACCTGAGATGAAGCTTCTCTGTTTATGAGCTCTCTGGACTTTTCTTTTGCACAGGCTTGCTTCCTTGAACCTCCTGAGGACAAAATGAGGCTCAAAATGCTTGGAGAGTGGCTGGCTTGAAAGATCCAACTCTGGTGTAGCAGAAATGGGGATCTGTGTACAGGCAGCTTCAGATCAAAGTGAAGGGTGGTTTTGACTCCTTGTGGTATGCTTGACTTGTTGGTGAAGAAAAATGAAGTGTTTGATGGCTGGATGAAGGGATTCGAAGAGTTCTGGTTTGGAAGGGGAGGAATGGTGAAGCTCAGGTCAGGCTGGCTTCAGGCTTGAACTTTGGTGGTTTCTACTTAATGAAGCATGGCAAGATGATTGGTGAAGATGGTTTTTGTGTTTGTATGCTGTGGAGGCAGATTCGAAAGAATATGCAGCTGGAGTGTGTTTTGTGTATGTGTTGAATGAGAGTGGCTCAGCCTTGCTAGATGTATGGAATGGCTTGCTCTTTGTCCACATAAACCTCTCTCATTGGTCAGATGATTGGACATGTGCTTTATTGATTGGTAAGTCACCTTTTGCAAAAAAGTCAAATTTTGTGTAAGGAAAGTATGGGTTGATCTATAGCTAGTACATGGGCTGGTTCTGGTGCAGCAAGGTGAGGTGAGAGGCTAGCCAAAGTGCAGCATCCAATGCATCAAGTGGTAGAAGCACAATGATGATTTTGCAAGTTGTTGGCTTTTTGGTTCACATGTGATTTCCTAATCCCACAAGCCATAATTCATGGGCATTCTTGGTTCAATTCTGATTTTTATGACTTAGAGAATGTTTGCATACTGATTTGAAATGAACTAGAAGTTGCAATTGGCTTTGGTCCATGATTTTGCAAAATTTCCATTTGAGGCATGCCTTGAAAATCAATGATTTTGGCCAACTTTGCCACACCATAACTTTTGATCCAAGAAGAGTTTGATCATGTTCTTGTACTTTTTTGAAAAGGGAAAGATGAGATCTACAACTTTCATGACCAAAGTTTTTCCATTTGAAGCATTTTTGGATCAAGAATCAAGGCTTGAAAAATGACCTAAAATGAAGCATTCTTGAAAAGTCAACTATGCCCAAAAAGTCAACATTTGCAAAAACCCTAAATTCTTGACTTTTATGAACTTCAACCTTCTACCATTACCAAATAAAGATCATATACACTCAAAATGATGAAGATCACCCATTGGTTGGGTCATTGGGGGCCTCAGATGCCCTGATTTTACACTGACTTGTCTGAAAAGTCAACCCTTGATCAGATGACTTTCCCATGGAATTTCTTCATGAAAATTAATATGCATACTCCCTATACCATATAGAGACCAATGGAAACAAGAATGACCAAAAAATTTGGGGTTATGGCCTCTGAAACCAAAACCCTAATTTTAGGTCAACTGTGCAGTCAATCCTGGCTCTGCATCCACTCAAACCCTAGTTCTTGTGATTCTTTTGAATTCTTGGCTTTGTGAGGATGTACTATGATGCTTGAACACATGTAGACCCCTTTGAATTGATTGGTTGCCTTTGGGGTGGCTCAAGAGGCTCTGAGATTGCTCAGATCACAAACCCTAGGTGCAGATGCCTTAGAAACTATGCAGTGAATCAAAAGTGAGATATGAGATGGTATGATTGAATTTATGCATATGAAATGAACACAAGCCATGGTGAATGGGTGAGGGAAAATTTGGGGTGTTTACAGCTGCCCCTATTCAAACATGAGTTAGCTGTGCAGGATGTAAGTAACGGCTTATCAGGCAAACAAGATTACTTGTGGTTGAATACCAAAGACAGTCCAAAATTTGCACTCACAGAACGAAGAAGAAAAGGGATATAGATTGTAAAGGAAAATAAAGTATATTGTAAAGCGGGAAACAACGCAATGACGGGGACGGCCGACATGCTGGGGATAAAAGGTAAAGCCAAGACGGGGACGGCCGACTAGCTGGGGAAAATCAAATTGTGATGGGGACGGCCATCAGGATAAAGCTGTAAAATTTTCTGGGGATTAATGAAACATGACGGGGACGGCCATCAAGTTCATAAAGCAAAGTAACCAACGATGGGGACGGCCATCGGGCTAAAGTATAAATGAAATAAACAGATGATGGGGTACGGCCATCAAAGGTGAAGGACGATCACCTAGCAGGGGACGGCTGCTCTGTTGGAGATAAAAGAAATATGATGGGGACGGCCATCAAAGGTGGAGAACGACCACCTGGCAGGGTACGGCTGCCGAAAATATCGCGACATTGGACGAATGCCGGATAAAAAGGTCAACGATGGGGACGGCCATCGGACGAGCATGATGGAGGACGACCATCAAGAAGTGGAGGACGACCACTCAGCAGGGGACGGCTGCTCTCAAGGCTCATCATGACACAGGACGAGTGTCAGATAACCAAAATCAACAATGGGGACGGCCATTGGATAAAGTGATGAAGGACGATCATCAAAAGGTGGAGGACGACCACCTAGCAGGGGACGGCTGCTAAAAAGATCAACGATGGGGACGGCCATCGGACGAGCATGATGGAGGACGACCATCAAGAAGTGGAGGACGACCACTCAGCAGGGGACGGCTGCTCTCAGGGTTTATCATAACACAGGACGAGTGTTAGATAAAAAGGAAAAGATTTGCTTTGTTGGCGATCTACTGGGGATATAGTGAACACGGACGAGCGTTCACAACCAAGAAAGGAAAGTATAAGTGTTTGGTATTGTGTATAGATTAAAGATGCGGACGAGCATCCTTAGATTATGATACGGACGAGTATCATGTAGAAACCAACTGACACATGTTCAGAGATGATGATACGGACGAGTATCGACGGGTTAACAAAGAACACGGACGAGTGTTGAATCTGAAGGGAATCTTCTGGGGAATAGTAGACACGGACGAGTGTCTATATTCAAGAAGACAAAAGTGTTTGACACAGCGTAAGGGTTAAAGATGCGGACGAGCATCCTTAAGTCTATGATACGGACGAGTATCATGTAGAAACAAGCATTAGACGCAATGTTCTGAGATGATGATACGAACGAGTACCAACTGGTTAACAAAGAACAAGGACTACTGTCGAATCTGTGGGGAGATAAGTGATGGTGTATACAAGATACGGACGAGTATCTGTATAAGTGTACCGTGAGTAGTGAGTATATGAGTGTTTTAACTGCTGGGGAGAGCGACACGGACGAGTGTCAAAAGGAGAAGAGTGTAATATAGACAAGTATCTGATATACAAAGTATAGATGACTGCTGGGGATATGACACGGACGGGTGTCAAAGGATTATATATGGGTATATGTGAGTGCAAAGAGGGTGTCTTTGGCTTCCTGCGGGTGATTTGACACGGCCGGATGTCAAGAAAGTATCTGTAATACGGGTAATCTTGCTTGTAAAGAGTGTTCAGGCGACTTTACTGGGGAGTGATGATACGGACGGGTATCAAAAGGTGTATATGGTAGTGTTTGTGATTTGAGAGGCAACTGTTTTTTTGCTGGGACTCTGGTGAGGATTTCTGTACAATGATGATGAACTGTTATTATTCACAAATGTTGGTTCACAGCATGGCTTATGATTATGCTATGCGTTGGATTTTTGCCGTAATGCTCCGTATTAGACGGAATGCTACGCTCTGAGGGGATAGTATGATGCAAATGCCATGATTATGCAAAGATATCAAACCGGGATTCGGATCCCGTTGCTGCGAAGATCTCTGGCTGATCTGTTTGAAATGGACCTCCCAGCTGGGGATGAGATCATTGGTAGATCTGGTGAGATGTATCCACTTGGGGATATATATGCCACTGAATGACATATCCTTGTAATGTGGGACCCAGCTGGGGTTTGCAGAAACCTTCTGTACTCTGTTGTGACTTCTTCGTGCGTTGCTCTTCCGGATAGAGGCTGAGGATTCTGTGGGGAGATGATTCCCTGACTCCTGTACTCAGCTGAGGATGAAATGGCAACTCGGCTGAGGTATTATGAGAGGCAACTCAGCTGGGGAGAGCAACAGGAGGCAACTCGGCCGGGGATAGAACATTTTGGATGCTGAGATCTTTTGTTGATTTGCCAGCTTGCCGGGATGAAGCTTACATGCCCCAAGTTGTGTCCTGTATACCTGCGATCCTGCAAAGATAAGGAAACGCACAAAAGGTCCCGAGGTATCCTTTACTGGATTCCGCTATAGGAGTTAAGTACTTTCGAGAGTAACTATATTCCCTGTAAGCATGTGTTTTATATATTTTTTGGAGAAAAACATCTGTACTTATGCAATTGATATTTTTTAGAGACATCAGACATCCTTTGCAAAATAAAAAATATACAAAACGAAACATGACTGAAAAATCTGATTTTATTAATTCATGTGCCCTGAATTGGCAAGATACAGTCAAAGAAACATATCTCCTGAAATGAGGAGATTGTCACAAATTGAGAAACAAAGTGCTGGCAGTGTTGATGACGCTTTAAGGAGCTTCCCCTTCTGCTATGACTCGTATGACAATGACGTTCTTCTCGTCTTGCTTTCTGAAAAGGCTGATTCTGTTGAAGCTTTCCAAGTTGTGAGTGATACAGACGAATTCAGAATGCAGTTGTTCGCTTATTCCCTTATTTTGCATGGATCGCCCTTTCGGGTTTTCAATCCATTGGGATACCCATTTTTGCCTGAGTTGTCCAATGCGGCTTTTCAACTCAGCGGGTGTACATTCTTTTATTTATTTTCCCTTATTTTTGCCCGAGTCTTTTATTCTGTTTTTGACTCGCCGGGATGCCCTATTTTGCCTGGACTTACATTCTGTTTTTATGTCCAGCGGGTCATTTTTTATGCGAAGTATTTTTTAACTGCATCTGAATTCACAGGGGACGGGAAATCTTCACCATCCATGGTGGTGAGCATCAGTGCTCCACCAGAGAAAACTTTCTTTACCACGAATGGCCCTTCATAGTTTGGAGTCCATTTGCCCCTGTGGTCTGTATGAGGAGGGAGGATTCTTTTCAGCACAAGATCTCCCACTTGGTACTCTCGGTGCCTGACTTTCTGATCGAAGGCTTTCTTCATTCTCTTCTGATACAATTGTCCATGACAGATTGCAGCCAATCTCTTCTCTTCAATCAGACTCAGTTGCTCGTATCGGGACCTAACCCATTCTGCTTCACTCAATTTGACATCCATCAAGACTCGCAAGGAGGGTAATTCAACTTCAACTGGTAGGACTGCTTCCATACCATACACGAGTTGATACGGTGTTGCCCCAGTGGATGTCCTGATTGACGTGCGATACCCATGCAAGGCGAATGGTAGCATTTCATGCCAGTCTTTGTAGGTGACTACCATCTTCTGCACAATCTTCTTGATATTCTTATTTGCTGCCTCAACAGCGCCATTCATCTTTGGCCTGTAAGGAGAAGAATTGTGGTGTTGGATCTTGAAGTCCCGGCACAGTTCAGCCATCATCTTGTTGTTTAAGTTGGAACCATTATCAGTAATGATTCGCTCGGGGACTCCATATCGACAGATGATATCTCTCTTCAGAAATCTGGCTACCACTTGTCTTGTGACGTTTGCATATGAGGCTGCTTCAACCCACTTGGTGAAATAGTCAATGGCGACCAGGATGAATCTGTGGCCATTTGAAGCAGTCGGCTCAATCTTGCCAATCATGTCAATGCCCCACATAGCAAATGGCCAGGGTGAAGACATTATGTTCAAAGGATTCGGAGGTACATGCACTTTATCTGCGTAGATCTGGCATTTGCGGCATTTTCGGGCATAAGCACAACAGTCTGCATCCATTGTGATCCAATAATAGCCTGATCTTAACAACTTCTTAGCCATTGCATGTCCTCCAGCATGGGTACTATCAGACCCTAATTTTTGACCCTAAGATTTTTCGCAGCTCATCTGCATTTGCATACAAACAAGATCACGCACTGTTCGTTTATCCTTTTTCAGGTGCAGGTCTATGCTTTGCAGAGGATCACCATGTTTAATTTCTGTTATTTGTTTATATTCACTGATTTCTAACCCAAAATATCAAAAAAAATATGTTGCAGTTGCTTCTTCTTCTTTTCTGTGTTGCAGGGTTTAAAAGACAGGGCAGTGATTTCAATTCAGATGCGTTTGTTCAGTCATGATTCGATTCAGATGGACGTTTGACCTAATCTTGGTCAAACTATCAAAAGATTGTTTCGATTGCAGGTTGCTTGTGCCAGTAGTCTGTTTCTCAGACTGTGTATTCAAAAAGTTTAAGCTGTGTTGTGTACAAAATTCATCAGCTTATCAGACGGTATTCTGTGTGAAGTTTGGTTTAAACCTTCAGGTTCATCAGTTCATCAATAGTTCATCTGAGGATTTATTTTCCTCAGTGTGGAGTTGAATTATTAGGGCAAGTTTCAGATGTTGGTTGCAGTTTGGATTGGCAAGTTGTTTAGTGGCTTAGTGATGACTGTGTTCATTTTATCAGTGGCTTGTGCAAGAAAAATCAGGAGTTTGGTCGTGGGCCTTAAAATCAAGATTCCTCATCCATTATCCACTGTCTATTAAACCAGTTATTATCCATCTTAATCAGTGATCATTTTTTTTTCTTCCACTTTTGTCACCCGATTCATTTTTTTTAGATCAATTATCCAAATTATATTTTTTTTAAAGTCATATTTCCAATTCTTTTATGTCCAATTCTATTTTATTCCCATTTTTAATTCATTCCACATATTATCCTTTTTTACCCATTACATTTTCTTTAACCAAATTTTTATTACATTCCATAATCCATTTTTTTTATATATCCATTTCTATCCTTAAAACCATAATTCAATTTTTTATTTTCCAAAAAAAAATAATGCAAGATGTACACACAAACTTTCAGCTCACATCACATTTCCCTAAATTTCCCCACGTGACTTCATTTAAATATCAAGCCATATAAACTTCAGCCTTCACGCATCCAAGCTGTACACAAGAGGCGGCTTACTGCTACAAGAAAAAAAGAAAAAAGAAGTACAAGCCGCCCATGATACACTTTCCATCAGCTTCTTTTCAAAAGTTATTTCACAGGCCCATCACAATTAAAAAAAAGGAGCCAAACAACTTGCAACTTCATATCACAAGCCAAACTCCACTTGCCAAGCCCAAGCGTCCGTATCTCACAAAACAAATCCACAAGCCGTATCACACTAACATCACTTCTCAGCTCACAACAACACAGCTGCATCAAACATCAGCCCGTACAATCAACAGCAGGCATAACAAAGCTGACTTCAACAAGCATCACGCCTTGCCGCATACAAACCGCACAACAGTCATGCTCAAAGGTGAAACTTCGCCAAGCCGAAGCAATTTTTTTTCCACCTGTGCACGAGTAATACACAGCATTTAAAACGCAAATAATAAACACACAAAACGCAAGGAAGAATCAGAAACAAGCACGTAGAAACCGTGAGCACCAAAACGCACCAAATCACTCAAAACGGTAGCATTGCTTTTGAAACTCCAAAACGAAATCAGCCCTCATTATACACGGATCTCCCTCTATAAAAACAGAATATCTCTCAATCTAAACTCAAGCTTTGAAAGCATCTCAAACCCCTGCCAAAACAAAATCCCAAATCCATTCCCAATTTCTTCAATTTTCGACCTAATCTTCAAAATCACCTTCAATCTTTTCCTTCTTTGATCCATTATTACCAAACCTCCAAATTAATTCTAAACAAACTTCAATTTCAAAAAGAAAAGGGAGAGAGATTGAGAAGAAGAATAAGAGGGAATTCGAGAGAAGAAGAAAGAAGTTGTTTCTTGTTTTGGCTTCGATCGCGAATGTGAGGTAGTTGCAATGAAGATCTCTTAGTGTATTCTCTTTGCTTGCCGCCATGATTAGGGCGTTTTGCCCTGTTTCCGTGTTGAATCATACGAAGAAGAGGAGGACTGCATCTTTTTATTTCTTCATTTTTATAATTGTTTTCTTTAATTTAATTTTTAATTTTTGTATTTAATTTGAGTTTGGACTTAGGATATGCTCCAAGATCCATAACCCGTGGACCCCTTGTTTACTGCGCCATCCTCCCTTTTTTATTTCTTTATTTTTTTTTCTTCTTTTACATATTCTCTAGTTTACTTTTTTTTAATGATTTAGTTATTAAGTTGTATATGAAAGAATATTGTAGAATATGTTATAGAAAAAGAGTTTTTTAGAAATGCTATTTTAAAAAAAAGAATTAGAAAATATTTTAGAAGTTGTTTTAGAAAAATTTAGAAAAAGAATTATCCTTAGGAATACTCTTTTTGAAAAAAGAATTTTAAGAAAAGAATTTAAAATTTTATTTTCTATTTCTTTTTGGATCTATTTTTTAGATCTATTTTCTTCATCTTCTTTTTAATTTTGGTCGATGACAATCTTCCGATTCGGGATTGTTGATTTCCGATTAAGTTTAATCTTCATTATTTCAAATCTATGGATGAATGATCATTTGGATCATTCTCCATACTTTGAGATCGTGATAGGTTGCTTTTCGAGAAATTCAACGATAATCTCGATTAAGATTAGACCGTTCTCTTTCTTTTAGTGTGGCATGTTTTCGGAGAACGATTCATAATATCGTTTCTCTAACATGTTTTAACACGAATAGTTTCCACTTTAATTAGTGGTGGCCGGCCTCATTTGTAGGGTAATTACTCCGTAAATTACTCGGCGATTGCTTAACATAGACCTAAAGTTGTCCCGATTCGGAATGCGATCCACTTGGATCCGGTTGCCTCGACTTTATTTTTCTTTTCGTGGTTGTGCTTGATTAAGTTCATCATACCACTTTATATTGTAAATATTAATATTGTGAATATACTAACATTTAATTAAATCTCTCGCACCTTATCCTTTTACTTTAAATCTCTCGTTCCTTACCTCTCCTATTATGCTTCTATATTCATTCATCATATTGCTTATTGTATATATTATTGTTGCTTGTTATTTTTCATTTGTCCATTTGGACACCAAAAATATTAATAATGGATTAAACATCTAAAAAAATGGGTGACTTTTAATTTCGGACTATGGTTACTATCCCTTGCTCGGAGTTTCGGACCTAGATTCTAGGATCATCCCTTTGCTCATTTGTTATGGATTGAAGACTTTGGCTCCGGTTGAGTTACTTGTTTATGAAGATGGAAATCCAATTATTTCAAAAAGATGCTTGCCATTTGGTTTGATCATTTCTTTCTCTAGCTTTTATTTTCAAGTCTTAGGATAATCCCTTCATCTCTTCCCATATTCTTCAATTTTCAAATCTCCTCCCTCTTTTTAAAACTTTCTTTGTTTTCAAACTTCAAACATTTTTCTCAATTAAACTTTGACTTAGGTCATTGCTTTTACCGTTTCATTTCATTTCTTTAATAAATGCTAAACTACATAAGCATATCGAAACTTCTTTCTCAAAAAACTTTTAAAACTTTCACAACTCATTCAATTGCTTTTGTGCCCTCGTGCACGTTTTCCTTTTAACCTTTTTGTGTTTAGATATGATTCATCCTTTCTAGCGGAATTATTCGCTAAAGGATGACGACTTATCTTTACATTTTAAAATCAATTCAACTCATTTGCTTTTTTCACAATTTGTACCACGAACTACGGGGTTTTGATCTCGCATTGCACTTTGTGGGTACGTAGGCATGAGACGTTCGTCTCTTCAAACACCAAAATCTTAAAAAATATTCTTCTTCTCATCTCTTCAATCATTTTTTCAAGCAAACCATTTCAAACCAAAAAATGCAGTAAACATTTCAAAGGGTTCCCGTAGAATACTACGGACAAGTCGGGTGCTTAAAACCTTCCCGATTTGTAACCAATCCCCGTACCCATTCTCTGTTTGATTCTTTGAGCTTTTTAGCTTTTGAGATTCGTTAAGGTTTTGTTCGTTCATTTTCATTTTTCCGTTTGGAAATAAATAAAAGCGCGGTGGCGACTCTGTGTATATTGAGTGAAGTTAATCAATAGCTTACACTCATGATTTTACCGCTACAGAAAAGTGGCGACTCTGCTGGGGAGTCAATCTCTAAGTGGATTCGGCCTACTTTGATTTGTTTACTGTTTTAGTTTGATTTGCTTGTTACTTTTTTGTTCTGTTTCGGTTTGGTGATCCTCTGTGAGATAGATCCTAACCCGGATCTGAGTGACACTTATGATAGGACGGCGATATTCGAAGCGATATGCGATGGAGTAGTCCAAAGCAATATCAATTTGATAATCTCCACTCGGTTAGGCTCTCTTGGACTATCAATGTCATGACGAGTAATCGTACGTGGCATTATTTTCCGACCTTGAGCTGATCATACTGAGGACCGTAGAACCCTTAACCAATCTAAGCCAATTTAGGACCGTAGTGCGGAAACTATCTGAGTGTAAACTTAAGGTGGTTGTCACGCGATACTACACTCGGACGAGGTCTATTTTAAGAATGTTATCGGTTGGGGAGTAATCCAACGTACCGATGATATTCTAAAGATGGCTGTTAACTCCGGGAACCTCTGTTAGCACCCTTCTGGTTTTTTGCAGGTACAATGAAGACAAACCTTAGTACATACCTGTTTGGGTTGGTGTTCTGTTACCATGACTCCATGCTCGTGATTCGAACCTTTGAACCTGTGTGCTTTGCGTGATCTTGTTTGTGTTTGTTGCATCTACATATTCATCATGATCATTATCACAACCATTCTTCAAGGAAAATAATTCCGATTATTGCAAATATTGGAAAGAGCAAATATTCCTTTTTGTCAAGATTTTTCATGACTGTATTCTCGATGTTGACCATGTTTGCAATAATCGAGTTGTTTTTCTGAAAATGGAAGTGAACATTGCATATCATTGCATCCTCGCATATTCTTGCGTTCATCCGAGTTGTGTGGGAACTCATCCCGGTTGTTTCTTTCCTCAGTTGTCTGTTGATCCGTCAAGCTGACTCCTCACCACAGATACGGTACTAGAGCTGTTATCAGACGAAGAGCTATTAGATTGAGAATGGAACGCCAAGAACAGCATAACATGGAAGTTCGAATGGAAATTGATGAGTTGAAGGCCGGTATGACCAAGCTCACTGAAATGATGCAAGTTCTGATTGCTCGAGGTGAACCACCTCAAAGGACTGTTATCTCTGAAGTTTTGACTGCTGTTGTTGATTCTCCTGTTGTCCAACAACCAGCTTCTACTTGGCCAGAATATGGGTTACCTCCGGATTATGTGCCAGTTTCTGCAACTGCTCAAATGGGTGGTCCATCTGTTGTGCCATGCTTTTCAGTTCCGACTTTTGCTGAACCTCAACCTGTTGTGCATGCTACTGCTCAGACTACTTATCAGAATTCTCCTTTCTTGTACCAAGCTCCTGGTCCACAAGCTGAAAGTCAGGGTGAACCTGGATATATGGATGAAGTTAGAGAGCAATGTTTGACTCTTGAGAAGAGGGTAAGAGGTTTAGAAGGAAAAGATGTCTTTGGTTCTGCTGCTGTAGACATGTGTTTGGTTTCCGACTTGGTTCTTCCTGATAAGTTCAAGGTTCCTGTGTTTGAGAAATACAATGGTCACACTTGTCCAAAGATTCATCTGCTGATGTATTGTCGCAAGATGGCTGCATATGCTAAAGATGACAATTTGCTTATTCACTGTTTTCAAGATAGTTTGAGTGGTGCTTCCATGAAATGGTATGTTGGACTTGAGAAGAGTCACATTCGAAGCTGGAAAGATTTATCAGATGCTTTTGTAAGACAGTATAAGTACAATCTGGACATGGCACCTGATCGTCGTCAACTTCAAAATATGTCACAGAAAGAGAAAGAATCGTTCAAAGAGTATGCTCAACGTTGGAGAGAGCTAGCTGCTCAAGTGGAACCACCTTTGCCCGAAAAGGAATTAACTGGTTTGTTCATGGACACTCTTCAACCGTTCTTTTGGGAGAAAATGGTAGGAAGTGTTTCATCTGGTTTTTCTGATCTAGTCACTATTGGAGAAAGACTAGAGGAAGGTATCAAGAAAGGTAAGATTACCAATTCTGAAGCTCCTAATGCTGCAAGAAAATCTTTTGGGAATCCTCATAAGAGAAGGGATGGTGATGCTTATGCTGTTTCAACTGAGAGGAAGCCTTATCACCCGCAACAACGATATGTTCAACCATACGTAGCTGCAGTTGCTCCTGTTGTCAAAACTCAACCTGCTCAAACTCAAGCTCGACCAGCTCTAGCTCAAGTTCAAATTCGAGCTCAAGCTCAAGTTCCTCCTCCTGCTGCTGGACAAAATCAGTATCGCAATAGGCCAAACTTTGATCCTATTCCGGTGTCTTATACTGTATTGTTTCCTTCTTTGATTGCGAAAGGTTTAGTTACTACTAGGCCTCCGCCTCCTGTTCCAAATCCTCTGCCAGTTGGTTATAGATCGGATCTTCGCTGTGAGTTTCATCAAGGTGGAACTGGTCATGACTTAGAGCATTTCTTTGCACTGAAGGCTAAAGTGCAGGAACTTATCAGGAACAACATCCTTTACTTTAATGACATTAATCCCAATGTTATCAACAATCCTTTGTCGAATCATGGGAAGTGAATCTTCAAGAAGACTTCAATTGTCAAATTTTCTTCAAGGCCAGAATATCAGACGGGACAGCTTATCCTTGTTGTTGATGGATCACTAGGCCATTGTTTCTTCATGTTTGCAATTTTCTTCAATCATATTAAGTTGTTTGCTTTTAAGCTTGTTTGTACTTTCATGTTGATTTTAATGAAATGAGCATTGCTTTGTTTTGATTCAATTTCATTTGCTATTTTCATCTTTATGCTTTACATTTCAAGTTCATTTATCTTTTCTCAAAGTTTTTACAATGATTGGGGGGAGGATGATGAAAACGAGATACCCATATTTGTTGTTGGTATGCTTTCAATTGAGACTTGGTTGATGATATACAGGCATTGTTTCAAATCCTAAACACTGGAGAAATAAGGAAGTTAATCCCTTGTCAACCCCTTTGAGCCTTGAAGTAGGAGTTTCTTTCTATTCGGAAAAAAAACCCCTCAATTTTAACCCAGGGATGGTTAGTTCTCAATTAATTCGAATGTGCATTCAAGTACAAGAGAATCATTCAAGACACCTTTCAAATAAAGGTTGTAATCTCAAGTTTTCCTTCACACACATCAAGAAGTGTTGAAGATGTCTCTCAATTCAAAAGCCAATGATGGTTCATCGTAATCATTAAGCCATGCAGTCATTATCTTTCAAAAAAAAATGATATTGAAAAAATTATTGAAAAAAATTAAAGCCCGCTAAGTCAAAATCTATGAAGGAGACTCAGGCAAAAAAAAAAAAAAAAAACTGGGGCATCCCGCTGGCTGTAAGTTGAAATAACACAGTTCAGGCAAAAATTAGGGATAATAAAAAGAAAGATTTATCAAGAGGTCATCAAATTCCTCAGCAAAAGCAAGTTGAGTTGACTAAAGTCCTCACTGGAAATGACAAAAGGAAGAGGTGACTGCTATCTCAAAATCCTTTGGCTTATGAACCATCTTCATCTGTGCAATCCCATATGTCTTGGAACTTGAATGCATAGGCTGAATTAATGGAATGTAGGACTGGAGTTCATCACGAAGTTGGGTTGGGTACAAATAAACTTTGAGCCTATATACTTTGTTTCATAAACCGTGAACCAGACCACGTTACAACCTTCAAAAGTCCTAATTGAATCCAAGTTTCTTTTGAAAAGCATATTACAACGAGGTTGCGTAAACTGACTCCCAAGTTCTTTACCAATCATTTGTTTTCTTGTTGTTGCTTTATCTTTAATGTTGTCTCAACCGCCGTGTTGTGACAAGTTTTCATTTACTTTATATCAATAAATTTCATTCAAAAATGATTCTTGATTTCAAACTTTGCATTGAACTTTGCATTAAAATTACCAGGTTTGTACAAACATTTTTATTTGCAAATAAACTTTCCTCATCGAGGAATTTTCAAACAGTTTAGAAACTTGGTCAGTGATCTTATCAGGGGCAAGTTCTTCTTAGTTCCTGTGTTTCAAGATGTTGTTGCTCAGTGCAAGTTATTCTCAGATTTGGTTAGTCAGAAGATTCTCTGCAAGTTACAGGTTGGATTATTTTTCTCAAGGGCTGAAGCTATGATCAGTTTACTTTCTCAACATTTTCTCAAGGGCTGAAGCTATGATCAGTTTATTCTCTCGACATTCATTTCAGGAACTGAATCCATGATCAGTTTATTTCTTCTCAACAGTTATCTCAAAGACGTGATTATTTTCTCAACAGTCATTTCAAGAACTGGAGCCATGAACAGTTTATATTCTCAGCAGTTATTTCAAAGATTTGATTATTTTCTCCAGCAGTTATTTCAGGAACTGAAGCCATGATCAGTTTATTCTTCTCAGCAGTTATTTCAAAGATTTGATTATTTTCTCCAGCAGTAATCAGGAACTGAATCAATTATCAGTTTACCTTTACCAGTCATTGAACTTGGGGCAATTTTTCTTCAAGAATCCCCAAGTAGCTTTGCATGACTTCTCTCAAAACATTTTCAACTTGATACAGTTTATTGGTGTTACCGGGATTTGTTCAGTAGTAGCATCTCTGATATTCGAGCAGAATGGCAATGACTTCTGTGTTGAGGAATCAGTCTTTCATCTTCTCACTCCTCTAAGAGTATAAAATGGTTGTCATCTTTTCCACTCCTCTAAGAGTATAAAATGGTTGTCGTCTTTTCCACTCCTCTAAGAGTATAAACTGGTTGTCGTCTTTTCTACTCCTCTAAGAGTCTAAACTGGTTGTCAGCATTTCCACTCCTCTAAGAGTCTAAACTGTTTGTCATCATTTCTTTTCTCACGTTATCTCTTTGGGTGTGTTATTCCCCAGTCTAGTAAGAGTTTGCATGTTTGAGTGTTTTAGTCCTCATTATGCGTATCCTTAGGGTGTGTTATTCCCCATTGTCGAAAAAGTTTGCATATTTGAGTGTGTTATGCCTCATTATGTGTTTTCTCGGGTGTGTTATTCCCCAGTTTTGTTTACCTTTGCATATTTGAGTGTTTTAGTCCTCATTATGCATATTCTTGGGTGGTTTGGTCCCCATTTTCGTAAATGTCTGCATACTGAGTGTTTTAGTCCTCATATGCATTTCTCAAAGTCTTGTTGTTGTCAACTTCTTACTTTTTGATCAAGGTCTAATTTACTTGGCATTTGTCTGTCTCTTCAGAATTTCTTCATATACTTGTTATCTCTCAAATATTACACCCTTTTTATCCGATTGCTATTCCCGGATGTCCATAGTGAAGTCATCATTGATTTGATGTACTGTCCCGGACTTTTTTCCATCTCATTCAGTTCTGTTCCTGAATGTTGTGATTCACATTTTTATCTGGTTGCCATTCTCAGATGTTGTGATCACTTGCCTTCCGATTGCCATTCTCGGACTTTCATGTTGGAGTCATCATTGAGTTGATGTGTTTTCCTGATTTTCCCCATTTCATTCAGTTCTGTTCCTGAATGTTGTGATTCATGTTATCTGATTGCCATTCTCAGATGTTGTAATCACTTGCCTTCCGATTGCCATTCTCGGATTTTCATGTTGGAATCATCATTGAGTTGATGTGTTTTCCCGAAATTCTTCCATTTCATTCAGTACTGTTCCTGAATGTTGTAATTCACTTTTCATCTGATTGCTATTCTCAGATGTTGTGTTTACCTTTATCCGATTGCCATTCTCGGATATTCTTATCAAAGTCAGTCATGTCATCTATGGATGTTTTTGGTGTACTGTTTCGGAATTTTCTCACTTCATCCAGTGCCATTCCTGTATGCTGTGATGTTTTCTGTCCAATTGCTATTCTTGGACATTTTTCACCTCAGCTGAGTCATGTGTTGGTCTTTAGCATGTGGTTTTTCCCATCAGAGTTTTATGTTTCCTTATCCCCAGCGTTTATTCTTTTTCATGTGTCGTCTTGTCTCTCATGGATTTCTTTGCATTTCATTTATTTTCATAAACATTTCATGTCATCTCATAATTTTCTCATAACATTTCATATGCTGTCACATATTTTCTCTGCATCTCATACTGTCATATATTTTCATACGCTTTCATAAACAGTTTCATTTGCTTCATATCATTTCCATGTTATCCTCATATCGTTTCATATTGTTCATTTCATTTCATTCCAGTTTTTGGCATCTTAGGATCAAAAATTGGGTTTTTTTGATATTTAAGTATCTTCCATCTTGTCGAAATGAAGATCTCGATCTTCATTATCTCTGGATTAAAGAAACTTAAATAGGGGCATCTGTCAGACCCTAATTTTTGACCCTAAGATTTTTCGCAGCTCATCTGCATTTGCATACAAACAAGATCACGCACTGTTCGTTTATCCTTTTTCAGGTGCAGGTCTATGCTTTGCAGAGGATCACCATGTTTAATTTCTGTTATTTGTTTATATTCACTGATTTCTAACCCAAAATATCAAAAAAAATATGTTGCAGTTGCTTCTTCTTCTTTTCTGTGTTGCAGGGTTTAAAAGACAGGGCAGTGATTTCAATTCAGATGCGTTTGTTCAGTCATGATTCGATTCAGATGGACGTTTGACCTAATCTTGGTCAAACTATCAAAAGATTGTTTCGATTGCAGGTTGCTTGTGCCAGTAGTCTGTTTCTCAGACTGTGTATTCAAAAATTTTAAGCTGTGTTGTGTACAAAATTCATCAGCTTATCAGACGGTATTCTGTGTGAAGTTTGGTTTAAACCTTCAGGTTCATCAGTTCATCAATAGTTCATCTGAGGATTTATTTTCCTCAGTGTGGAGTTGAATTATTAGGGCAAGTTTCAGATGTTGGTTGCAGTTTGGATTGGCAAGTTGTTTAGTGGCTTAGTGATGACTGTGTTCATTTTATCAGTGGCTTGTGCAAGAAAAATCAGGAGTTTGGTCGTGGGCCTTAAAATCAAGATTCCTCATCCATTATCCACTGTCTATTAAACCAGTTATTATCCATCTTAATCAGTGATCATTTTTTTTTCTTCCACTTTTGTCACCCGATTCATTTTTTTTAGATCAATTATCCAAATTATATTTTTTTTAAAGTCATATTTCCAATTCTTTTATGTCCAATTCTATTTTATTCCCATTTTTAATTCATTCCACATATTATCCTTTTTTACCCATTACATTTTCTTTAACCAAATTTTTATTACATTCCATAATCCATTTTTTTTATATATCCATTTCTATCCTTAAAACCATAATTCAATTTTTTATTTTCCAAAAAAAAATAATGCAAGATGTACACACAAACTTTCAGCTCACATCACATTTCCCTAAATTTCCCCACGTGACTTCATTTAAATATCAAGCCATATAAACTTCAGCCTTCACGCATCCAAGCTGTACACAAGAGGCGGCTTACTGCTACAAGAAAAAAAGAAAAAAGAAGTACAAGCCGCCCATGATACACTTTCCATCAGCTTCTTTTCAAAAGTTATTTCACAGGCCCATCACAATTAAAAAAAAGGAGCCAAACAACTTGCAACTTCATATCACAAGCCAAACTCCACTTGCCAAGCCCAAGCGTCCGTATCTCACAAAACAAATCCACAAGCCGTATCACACTAACATCACTTCTCAGCTCACAACAACACAGCTGCATCAAACATCAGCCCGTACAATCAACAGCAGGCATAACAAAGCTGACTTCAACAAGCATCACGCCTTGCCGCATACAAACCGCACAACAGTCATGCTCAAAGGTGAAACTTCGCCAAGCCGAAGCAATTTTTTTTCCACCTGTGCACGAGTAATACACAGCATTTAAAACGCAAATAATAAACACACAAAACGCAAGGAAGAATCAGAAACAAGCACGTAGAAACCGTGAGCACCAAAACGCACCAAATCACTCAAAACGGTAGCATTGCTTTTGAAACTCCAAAACGAAATCAGCCCTCATTCTACACGGATCTCCCTCTATAAAAACAGAATATCTCTCAATCTAAACTCAAGCTTTGAAAGCATCTCAAACCCCTGCCAAAACAAAATCCCAAATCCATTCCCAATTTCTTCAATTTTCGACCTAATCTTCAAAATCACCTTCAATCTTTTCCTTCTTTGATCCATTATTACCAAACCTCCAAATTAATTCTAAACAAACTTCAATTTCAAAAAGAAAAGGGAGAGAGATTGAGAAGAAGAATAAGAGGGAATTCGAGAGAAGAAGAAAGAAGTTGTTTCTTGTTTTGGCTTCGATCGCGAATGTGAGGTAGTTGCAATGAAGATCTCTTAGTGTATTCTCTTTGCTTGCCGCCATGATTAGGGCGTT
Organism: Lathyrus aphaca; assembly: GCA_963966055.1. Classification (NCBI taxonomy): domain Eukaryota; kingdom Viridiplantae; phylum Streptophyta; class Magnoliopsida; order Fabales; family Fabaceae; genus Lathyrus; species Lathyrus aphaca. The sequence continues at coordinate 492,461,708 of OZ014521.1, forward strand.
TTGCCCTGTTTCCGTGTTGAATCATACGAAGAAGAGGAGGACTGCATCTTTTTATTTCTTCATTTTTATAATTGTTTTCTTTAATTTAATTTTTAATTTTTGTATTTAATTTGAGTTTGGACTTAGGATATGCTCCAAGATCCATAACCCGTGGACCCCTTGTTTACTGCGCCATCCTCCCTTTTCTATTTCTTTTTTTTTTCTTCTTTTACATATTCTCTAGTTTACTTTTTTTTAATGATTTAGTTATTAAGTTGTATATGAAAGAATATTGTAGAATATGTTATAGAAAAAGAGTTTTTTAGAAATGCTATTTTAAAAAAAAGAATTAGAAAATATTTTAGAAGTTGTTTTAGAAAAATTTAGAAAAAGAATTATCCTTAGGAATACTCTTTTTGAAAAAAGAATTTTAAGAAAAGAATTTAAAATTTTATTTTCTATTTCTTTTTGGATCTATTTTTTAGATCTATTTTCTTCATCTTCTTTTTAATTTTGGTCGATGACAATCTTCCGATTCGGGATTGTTGATTTCCGATTAAGTTTAATCTTCATTATTTCAAATCTATGGATGAATGATCATTTGGATCATTCTCCATACTTTGAGATCGTGATAGGTTGCTTTTCGAGAAATTCAACGATAATCTCGATTAAGATTAGACCGTTCTCTTTCTTTTAGTGTGGCATGTTTTCGGAGAACGATTCATAATATCGTTTCTCTAACATGTTTTAACACGAATAGTTTCCACTTTAATTAGTGGTGGCCGGCCTCATTTGTAGGGTAATTACTCCGTAAATTACTCGGCGATTGCTTAACATAGACCTAAAGTTGTCCCGATTCGGAATGCGATCCACTTGGATCCGGTTGCCTCGACTTTATTTTTCTTTTCGTGGTTGTGCTTGATTAAGTTCATCATACCACTTTATATTGTAAATATTAATATTGTGAATATACTAACATTTAATTAAATCTCTCGCACCTTATCCTTTTACTTTAAATCTCTCGTTCCTTACCTCTCCTATTATGCTTCTATATTCATTCATCATATTGCTTATTGTATATATTATTGTTGCTTGTTATTTTTCATTTGTCCATTTGGACACCAAAAATATTAATAATGGATTAAACATCTAAAAAAATGGGTGACTTTTAATTTCGGACTATGGTTACTATCCCTTGCTCGGAGTTTCGGACCTAGATTCTAGGATCATCCCTTTGCTCATTTGTTATGGATTGAAGACTTTGGCTCCGGTTGAGTTACTTGTTTATGAAGATGGAAATCCAATTATTTCAAAAAGATGCTTGCCATTTGGTTTGATCATTTCTTTCTCTAGCTTTTATTTTCAAGTCTTAGGATAATCCCTTCATCTCTTCCCATATTCTTCAATTTTCAAATCTCCTCCCTCTTTTTAAAACTTTCTTTGTTTTCAAACTTCAAACATTTTTCTCAATTAAACTTTGACTTAGGTCATTGCTTTTACCGTTTCATTTCATTTCTTTAATAAATGCTAAACTACATAAGCATATCGAAACTTCTTTCTCAAAAAACTTTTAAAACTTTCACAACTCATTCAATTGCTTTTGTGCCCTCGTGCACGTTTTCCTTTTAACCTTTTTGTGTTTAGATATGATTCATCCTTTCTAGCGGAATTATTCGCTAAAGGATGACGACTTATCTTTACATTTTAAAATCAATTCAACTCATTTGCTTTTTTCACAATTTGTACCACGAACTACGGGGTTTTGATCTCGCATTGCACTTTGTGGGTACGTAGGCATGAGACGTTCGTCTCTTCAAACACCAAAATCTTAAAAAATATTCTTCTTCTCATCTCTTCAATCATTTTTTCAAGCAAACCATTTCAAACCAAAAAATGCAGTAAACATTTCAAAGGGTTCCCGTAGAATACTACGGACAAGTCGGGTGCTTAAAACCTTCCCGATTTGTAACCAATCCCCGTACCCATTCTCTGTTTGATTCTTTGAGCTTTTTAGCTTTTGAGATTCGTTAAGGTTTTGTTCGTTCATTTTCCTTTTTCCGTTTGGAAATAAATAAAAGCGCGGTGGCGACTCTGTGTATATTGAGTGAAGTTAATCAATAGCTTACACTCATGATTTTACCGCTACAGGTACCAAAAGAGCCTTCATGCACTTCATGCATCAACAAATATGCTTCCATCTTGTCAAACACATCGGAGGAGTACCATATCAAAGTTCCTTTTGTATAAAGATCCATCAGTGTTCAGAAAGAAACTACCAGCAAGCCTTCTCAAAGTCTTCTTATCATTGGAAGATGCCCCAGGTGGGTATGTTTGATCCTCCAAGAAGCACTTAATATCATGGAACCAAGGCTTATCATCTTTGACAACATCTGTTGCGAATACATATGCTGGTCTTTCAAGTCTCGATACTGAAATCTGAGGTACAAAGTTAGCAGCTTGAACTTTGATCATGGACGAAATGGTAGCCAAGGCATCTGCAAACTGATTCTCATCCCGAGGGATATACTCAAGTTTGACTGTTGTGAAGAAAGTCAATAACCTTCTTGTATAATCCCTGTAAGGTATCAGATGATCCTGGTGTGTATACCATTTCCCATTGGTCTGATTGATTACCAAAGCTGAATCTCCGAATACGGTCAATGTCTTGATCCTGAGGTCAATGGCTTCCTCAAGACCCATAATGCAAGCTTCGTATTCAGCTTCGTTGTTAGTGCAGTTGAAAGTGAGTTTTGCCGAGAAAGGCATGTGCACTCCTTTGGGTGTAATAAGTACTGCACCAACACCACGGCCATTCATGTTAACAGCCCCATCGAACATCATAATCCATTCTTCCTCCGGGTCAGGCCCTTCAGTGTGAATAGGCTCTTCATGATCTTTTGTTTTAATGAACATGATGTCTTCATCAGGGAAGTTAAACCTCATAGGCTGGTAATCATCGATGGGTTGCTCAACAAGATATTCAGACAATACACTGCCTTTGATGGCTTTCTGAGATGTGTATTGGAGGTCATACTCTGTAAGGATCATTTGCCATCTTGCAACCCGTCCGGTAAGCGCTGGCTTCTCAAATATGTACTTGACTGGGCCCATCTTCGAGATTAACAAGGTAGTGTGGGTCAACATATACTGTCTCAGTCGGCGAGCAGCCCACGCTAAAGCACAGCAAGTTTTCTCGAGCAGTGAATAACGTTGTTCACAGTCGGTAAACTTTTTGCTTAGGTAGTATATTGCATACTCTTTTCGACCAGACTCGTCATGCTGGCCCAGCACACACCCCATTGACTCTTCTAATACTGTCAAGTACATAATCAGAGGTCTTCCTTCAACTGGCGGCATAAGGATTGGAGGTTCTTGCAGATATTCTTTGATCTTGTCAAAAGCCTTCTGGCAATCTTCATTCCACCTGACCGTTTGCTCTTTCCTTAACAGTTTGAACAAAGGTTCACAGGTTGCCGTAAGGTGAGATATGAACCGTGAAATGTAGTTCAATCGACCTAGAAACCCTCGAACTTCTTTTTCAGTTTTCGGTGCAGGCATCTCTTGAATAGCTTTGACTTTATCAGGGTCAACTTCAATCCCTTTCTCGCTTACAATAAATCCCAGCAGCTTACCAGATCTCACCCCGAATGTGCATTTGTTGGGGTTCAACTTCAGTTGATACTTCCTCAGACGTTTGAACAACTTGAGCAGATTCACCAGATGGTCTTCTTCAGTGAGGGACTTGGCGATCATGTCATCCACATAACATTCTATTTCTTTATGGATCATATCGTGGAATAATGTCACCATAGCCCGTTGATACGTTGCACCGGCATTCTTGAGCCCAAATGGCATTACCTTGTAGCAGAACGTGCCCCAGGGTGTGATGAATGTTGTCTTCTCCATGTCTTCAGGTGACATTTTAATCTGGTTGTACCCTGAAAATCCATCCATGAAGGAGAATACCGAGAACTGAGCCGTGTTATCAACCAATACATCAATGTGAGGTAGAGGGAAATCATCTTTCGGGCTGGCTCTGTTCAGGTCCCGGTAGTCAACACACATCCTTACTTTGCCATCCTTCTTAGGCACAGGTACTATATTAGCGACCCACGGCGGATAGCTAGTTACAGCAAGGAATCCGGCGTCCCATTGCTTTTGTACCTCCTCCTTGATTTTCATAGCCATGTCTGGACGAGTACGGCGCAGTTTCTGTTTGACTGGAGGGCATTCTTCTCTCAAAGGCAGCTTGTGCACAACAATGTCGGTATCCAACCCTGGCATGTCTTGATACGACCAAGCAAACACATCCGCATACTCTTGAAGTAGATCAACCAGTTGCTTCTTCACTGAGTCTTGCAGGCCGGCCCCGATTTTAACTTCTTTCACGTCTTCATCTGTACCAAGATTGATCACTTCAACCTCCTCCTGGTGAGGAGTAATAACCTTTTCCTCTTGTCTTAACAACCTGGCTAGCTCTTCAGGAAGCTCATATTCTTCTTCAACCCCTTCATCAGCTTGATTGATCGGATTGTCAAAGTCATACGATGTCATAGCCGTGCTGTTGTCGGTGCTGTCAGGAAGGCACTCTCTGCAAGGGTTAAGTTGTTCATTTTAGTGATCTGATTTTAGTCTTATTTAGAAAAGTGAAATGAAGTTGTCATTTTGAAAACACTGCCATTTATTTTTTTGTACAAAAAAGAAAAATGGAAAAACAGTGAACGAAAAGAAAAAGACGTGTTTGCAAAAAGATGTCTAATATTTCATTAATTGATCTTGTTTGCACAAAAAGTACAGATGGCCCGATTACAAAATGAGTCTTGTCATCTTGGGCAAGATGCAAGACTTTGATGCATGCTTATAAAATACAGGAAATAATAATTACTCTGATCGAGTAACTCTTATAATTTCCTGGGAAGACCAGTTTGAGACACTGCTCCCCGGGATCTTTGGACGAATCCAGCTTTCCAGGTTGCGCTCCTCTTCCAGCTCGTCTTCCAGACAGTTGATAGCATCAGGGGTAAGCATCCCCCCACTGACAAAACCAGGCTCTCCAGCATCCTTTGCTTGATGTTGAGTTGGTCTGTAACCCAACCCAAATTTGTCTTTCTTCTCCTCCACAGCTAGAACTTTGCCCCAGCCCAGGGCAGTTCCTTCCTCAACAACCTTCCGGGCTTGTTGGTAAGATGACATGGAGATCCCAGATACAGCAGATGCTTCATTCACATTCAAGGCTTCGAAACCTTGGCTCATTGTTTCATGGATCTCTCCATCCATCTCAATATACTTATAAGTAGCCAGATGGCTAACAAATATATCCTCCTCCCCACAAATTGTAACAACTTGGCCTTCCCACTCAAATTTTAACTTTTGGTGAAGGGTAGACGTTATTGCGCCGGCGGCGTGAATCCAGGGTCTACCCAACAAACAGCTGTAGGCGGGCTGAATGTCCATCACATAAAAGATAGTTTTAAAGGTCTGTGGGCCAATTGTCACAGGTAGCTCAATCTCTCCCAGAACCGATCTCTTAGAACCATCAAAGGCTCTTACTACCAGGTTGCTGGGTCTCAATGCCAGTCCATCATATTCTAACTTCACCAGAGCCTTCTTTGGTAAGACATTCAGGGACGAACCTGTGTCTACCAGCACATGAGAAAGGACAGCTCCTTTGCATTCCATGGTTATGTGCAAGGCTTTGTTGTGGTTGCGGCCGTCCGCTGTCAAGTCAGTATTGGTGAACCCTAGCCCATTGCTAGCAGTAACATTTCCAACCACGGTTTCCAACTGGTTGACAGTAATCTCTTCAGGCACGTAAGCTGCGTGCAAGACCTTGAGTAGTGCATTCCGATGGGCTTCGGAGCACATAAGCAGTGAGAGGATAGAGATTTTGGATGGCGTTTGGTGAAGTTGATCCACAATTTTGTAATCACTCTTTTTGATGATTCTCATAAACTCATCAACTTCTTGATCGAACGGCGTCTTCAAGGCTTCCTTAACAGCTTGATCTTCCTGCACCGGGCTCTTTCCTTTTGCCTTGGCAGCAGCTTCTGCTTCGGCAGTAGGTCTTTGAATTGGTGGAGCAAAGAGACGTCCGCTTCGAGTGAAGCCTCCGCCTCCCCCCACATTATCTACTTGTGGTGCAGGTGTTGATGTTTCAAGAGTGATTATTTTTCCTTCGCAGTATACGTCAGAGCCATAGTGCCAAGGGATGGCCCTACTACTTTCATATGGTACTGGTCCAGGCACCGTGACAGTGACTGGGTTGATTGTTGCTGCTGAAGGGACTGTAATTGTTTGTGGATCATAAAAGATTGTAACTGGTGCTCTGATGGGAGCAGCACCTTCTGAATGGTAGGCAGAGTTGTTCTCAGGATCATAAAATATGGTGATAGTAGAGACATCTTCATGATTGATTGCTGGAGTTGTAGGAGACATTGTTGGAAGTACGGATGTTGTTGTTGTAGGAGATTCAAAATGGAGTGAAGCTGAAGTTGTAGCAGGAAAATTTGTTGTAAACTGATCAGTTGAGATGATGGATGAAGTACTTGTTGATGAAACCGAAGAATTGTCAGGAACAATAGTTGCTGCAGTTGTAGGAGGTTCTGAAACCGCTGCTGATGAGATTGTCGGATTTGTTGGAAATGATGTGGTGATCTGAAGCTGACCACTCTGAATAAGGCCATCTATGCCATTCCTCAAATTATCGCACCCATTTACAGAGATATTGCAGTAAGCACAACCCAACTCACACCCCGGGAACATTTGACATTCCAGGAGTTGAGCCTTGATTTCTACCAATGGTGTCCTGATCTGTCCCACACTGGTTATTAAATAAGACGGTTTGTCTTCTTCAATAGCGTTAATCCGGGGACCACCATGGTTTGGCATCGGGTTCTTATTGACATTGGGTGGTGGTGCGAAATTCAGAGCCTTGGAGTCTACCAGGTCTTGTACCTTCATATGCAGAGCCCTGCATTTTTCTGTGCTGTGGCCAGGTGCGTTTGAATGGAAGGCACACCTAGCATTGGAGTCATAGTTCCTGGGTAGACTGTTGGGATCCGGAGGTGCCAACGTTCTTAGCTCAACCAGGTTGAATTTCAGAAGTTGTGGCAGCAAGGTAGCATATGGCATTGGGATTGGATCGATCACTCTGTTAGCTTGAGAAGGCCTCTGCTGAAATGGCCTCTGTTGATTGTTGTTGTTGGTGTTGCTGTTGTTGTAATTCCTTGGAGGATACTGATTTTGCTGATGGTACTGAGGTTGCGGCTGATAGTTTTGCTGAGGAGGTTGATAGACTGGCTGAGGATGAGCTGGAGCAGGAATGGTGACTGCTGCTATTGACCTCTGAACATACTGGGGCCTGCCCCTGTTTGAATGGATGGCATTGGTCTCGCCAGTTCTTCCCGGGCCTGCAAAAGGCTTTCTTGTACTACTGGACGAGCTTGCACCGTTGTCTGAGATCTTTCCCATTTTTAACAAGCTTTCAATTCTCTCCCCGGCTATGACAACATCTGCAAAGCTAGTGGAAGAGAAAGCAGCCAACCTGTCAATATATGTTCCCTGAAGGGTGTTCATGAACATATCTGCCATTTCCCGTTCAGACATAGGTGGTTGAACAGCAGCAGCCAGTTGCCTCCATCTCTGGGCATATTCTCGGAAACTCTCCCTTGAAGACTGTGACATTCCCATTAGGAGGGTCCTGTTGGGTGCCATGTCGAGATTATACTGATACTGTCTGATGAAGGCCTCTGCCAGGTCCTTCCAGCATCTTACAGTTGCTCTCGTCAGATGGGAGTACCACTCCCTCGATGCTCCTGTCAAGCTATCTTCAAAATAGAACATCCACAATTTCTCATCCATTGTATAGGCCTTCAGCCTTCCCATAAATGATTGTAGATGAGTTCGGGGACAGGAGGTCCCATTATACTTTTCAAAGCAAGGAGGCTTGAACTTATGGGGGATCCTGACCCCGTCTACCAAGCCCATATCCATGACGTCGAAGCCCAAAGAGTTTTGAGATTCTAAGGACCTCAACTTCTCAGCTATCTCATCCAATCTCCTATCATAAGCTTCTTCCCCAGCTCCCATTACTGTGAACTGGTCTTCTTGAGGGTCTTCCTGTAGTACCCTCCCTGCTGTGGCAGTCCCTTGTATATTGACAGGGATGTTGGCCTCTGGATGGAGATGGGGTCCAAAAACTAGGGGATTGACATGAGGTTGGACCCTCTCGTTGTTACTTGTGCCAGCAGTTCCCACATGGGGCTCTTCTTGATTCTGCCTTTCCACCATGGCTCTCAATCTTTCCTGGCTCTGAGCCATGTTGTTCATAACTTCCATAAACTGAGTCATTTGATTCCTCATTTCTAGCCTTTCATTTGCCATTTGATTTCTGACCTCAGTAAGGTCCTGCTGCATCTGATCCATTTGGATTCCCGGAAGGTTGTTTCGGGTTGGATAACGGTGCGGACGGTTGAGGGGAAATACCCGGCGCCTAGCAATAGTTCCTGATGCATCACAACAGAGGTTAGCAACAACAAAACAAAACCTACAAAACAAACAAAAAGGGTTAGCATGCAATGCAGTTATGCTTATTTGTTCCCAAGGTATCCGGTTTGGCATTCAGTTTTGACCCTTCCAGACCCTTGAAGATGCTGTTGTTGTTGCTTGAAGAAAACTCAGATGAAGCAAACTAACACAAATATATTACAGAAGGTGAAATAATACAACTTGTTCACTTTACAACACAAGCCCTCTAAGGGGTCAAAATACAGTACAAAATAAAAGTACATGGAAAGAAAGCAACAACAAAAAAATGGTCAAACACCAAGACCAAACTCATCCTCACGAACTTCCTTGAGAAGTGCTTCGGTCACAGGATCAGCCGGACGCTCCGTGAGATTCCGGATAAGGAGGTTCCGGGTTGCAACAGCTGCTGCTAGCTTTTTGTGCTGAGTTTGGTCCTTTGACCTCTTCACTCCTGCTTTGACCTTCAATTCTGATATCTCCCTTTGGGCTGCTGCCAGGGCTTCTTGTTGTTCTTTCGCACTAGCTTCAAGTTGCTCCATCTTGTCTTGAACTCTCTTGTCTTCCAGGGTACGAGCCTCGGTGATCCTGACCCACCGGGCTTGACTCTCCTTCAAGTACAAGTCTGTTCTTGCCCTCTGGAACTGGGCTTCTTTGCAAGCATTCTTCAGGATTTGTTCACCAGCTTTAGACTTTTTGATATAATCCCCAGACTTTTCAATCTTAGTCAAATGCTCCACTCTCAACTTCTCCAATCTCTCAATCTCCCTCATACCTTCACTCCTTTCCCGGAGGGTCTTCTGCAAAGCCTGGGTTAGCTTCTCATTTCTTTCCTTCAAGCTCTCAAACTCCTCCAAACTGATGGTGGCAGGGGGTGGTGCTGAAGATGACTCAGGCATGTCTTCTATGGTAAAGGGCATTCTAGAGAATTGGGCCCTGGCACGGGACCACTCATAATATTGTGCTGATGCCACATTATTACACTTCCCCAGAATGGTGACTCCCTTGGTTTGAACATTATCCCAGGCCCAAGCAGCCTGCCTAACAACAGCCAAACTAATCTTGTTCTCACAATAGAGAGTCTCAACCAAATCCTGTGCCTTAGGAGTGTGGACCAGTGCATAGCCCAGTTGTCGTCTAAACAGCAGAGGGTTGTAATTGATACTACCCTTAACTCCTATCAAAGGCACATTAGGAAAATGCCCACAGCTGGTGATGATATCCCTGCCCTTGGTGCTTTGAGTGCACCATCTGATATCAGCTGAAGTTAGAACAGTGAGTCTCTTAGCCCAGTTGCTTTGCTGATGAGGGTTTAAAAATGCGTCTGTCCTGGGTAGATGCCTGAGAAGCCAAGTATGGAACAATGGAGCACAACACCTCACTAACCTTCCCCTCTGCTTCTCATTCCTCTGATGCACTGAATAGTAAAGATCTCCCAATAAAGTTGGCACTGGGTTCTTCAGAATGAACAGATGGATTGCATTCTTGCTAATGAATCGAGGCTCATCTGCAAACAACACAATTCCATATACACTTAGGGCCAACAAAGCACAAACAGCTTTCCACTCCCCCAGGGAAGCCTTCAGACTAGCTTGAGAAATTAAGAAGTCCAGATGAAAGCCAGGGATTCCAGCTTTAGAGGTCATATGCTGCTCAATCAAAACAGGTTCCAGATGCAAAGCCTTTGCTACTTCTCCATTAGCAGGAAAGACCATCTCAGGGTTGAAAGGAATTTCTCTCCTGATAGGCATACCAACTAATGAGGAGTACTCTTCCAATAAGGGGCCCAACTGAAAGTCTTGAAAAGTAAAACATCTCAGTGGAGGATCATAAAACTGAATGCAGGTGTGGATGAGGCTCCTCTGTGAAGGGTCCAGATCCATAACCATGTCCAGTATATCTCCATAACTCTCCCTGAACAAAGGTATGTGATCTGGAGTGATCAGGGTCTGAATCCTCCTGATGTCTGATAGCTCTGGCTGGAAGAAGTGATAGGTGACATTTCTCTTTTTAGGGGCCATGATGTTGAAGACTGAGTAGAGACAGGTACTGATGCTGATGCTGAAGAAGAGGGCCACTGACTGGCTGGTGCTGGTGATAACTGAAGCAGGTGCTGGTGAAGATAGGTCAATACTGAAGATGGGATCAAAACCAAAACCAAATGAAGATGGATACCCTGAAACAAATAAGCAAATGTCAATATGATGCAATGATTATGTATGCAAATGATATGCAAAGGGTCTGTGACTGAGCTGAATCTGATCAAAATGCCCTGATATTGGCCCAAGTGTGTTCAAGAATTCCAGATGGAGGTCTATATATCCAGCAACCAAGGTAGGGGGCTCAAATAAAGAGCCATATGTCCAAGTTTTTAGAATCACAAGAACTGTCCAACATGGAGTACTCTTAACAAACAAAGTAACAGGGTATTCTGGGGTCAAGGTACCTGCAAACCTGTAAACAGCCCAACCCCCTCACAGGTGGTGTTCTAGAACGAGGGTCCTCAGACTTGGATCAGTTATGAGAAGTGTAAACACTTCCAACCCGGAGGTACAGTGTTTACAATAACCATAACAATTCCTCCTCTAATTCACCTCAGTTTCTGAAGGTCAATACTAAAGGTCATCCAGACTTAGCAGGCTTCCCAGATAGCCCTAGCATTGCAGGAAATCTGCAACACAGAGTTCTCAAGAAGAAACCCATATCTGAACCGTGTTTCATATTCCCGCACCAGACCGAAATGGAATGGGAAAGAATATGATTCACTCTAGCCTAGGTGTCACTCAGGTCCCAGGTATAGGGCCTTAACTCTCAATAGAACCCCACCCACCAAAGGAAAACCAGATCCAGCCAGCAGTACAGTATGACAATATGGTATAATGCAAAAACAATAAAGAAAGCAGAAAAGCAAACTGTACATAAATCAAAGATAAAATACATACAAACACAAATAAGCACATAACACCCCAGTAAGCACAAATCAATCAAGCGCTAGGAGGAACCCACAAAAAGAACCAGAAGCCCTGGTTGCAATATAAGGGTCCCCAGCAGAGTCGCCAAGCTGTCGCTCCCAAAGATTTGCATCCCGGTACAAGCGCGAACGGTCGGCGAAAGGAACAGTGAGAACACACAGCCGTGAACTCACTGGAGATGAATAGAGTCGCCAGCTAGGCATTTTTATCCCGGAGGAAAGGCAATGCTGCATAGGCCTAGAAAGAAAATGGATAAGACGGTTTGCGAACCAGAGAGACTGAGAAAGGGGGTTGGTTACAACCTGGGAAGGTATTAGCACCCAGATTGTCCGCCGTACTCGACGGGATCCACGCTTAAAAGATTTGTGTTTTAGAGGGGTAGTGTCAATGCAATTTGTGTATAAAGAGCTGGAAAAGGATGTACAGGTGTCAGTGTAAGAGAAGTGAAGTGTATAAATGAAGTGTCAGTGTAAGAATGAGAATGAATTGCTCAAGATCATGAGGCTTAAAGAATAAGGCTAGAAGAGGGGGGATATACAGAGACTTTTGTTCGATAACTGTTAAGTTATGCCTACGTATCCTCTCGTGCAATGAGGAAGTCAGAACACCGTAGTTCGACCCAAAGAGACTGAAAGATGAATTGACTTGTGAACTGCTTGCTTGTCAATGCTCAAGTGTATGACCTGTCTGGCTCAGGTGCAAACTGTCTTGCATTAGACGGAAGAAGCAAGTTCTCGTTGGTGAGTGAATGAGATGAGAAAAGAATCCCGGAGGAGACGATTATTGTTTGTTTTTTGTGTTTTCAGTCTTTCATTGTTTTTGGATTTTGTCATAAGTTAATGAGCTTAAGTCTAAACCAATGGATTTAGTAAACTCATCACATCTTCCCTCTGATTAGGGGTAATGAGAATACCTTAAGTGTGAAGTCAGATTCTCACACTTAATCACCATTTGATGTAAGATTAAGATCATTATCTTACTTGTGATTATTTAGATGTTTTTGTTGTTTTTGTTTAGTGTTAAGTAATGAGGTTAAGCCATAATCAGGGATTAAACAGACTCATTACACCATCCTAATAGAAGGATAATAGATGAGAATGTTTAAGCTGAGGAAAGCTCCTCAACTTAATCCATGATTAGGGATTAAACTCATGACAAAACAAACCTTTAATTAAGTGGATTTTATTTAATGGTATGATTATGAAGTGGATTTTATGATTTGTTAGACAACCTGAGGAGGACTTGTCCATTAACACTAGGGTTAGTCCTTCTTAACCAGTTAAGGAAGAATTAGAACCCTAATGCAAGGCCCAAGTTACAAGTGTGATGTCTTGATGATTATTAAGTGAATTGATTAAGGGAGTTAAACACATTAAGGGTTTGACACTTAGGATTAAAGTTATACACTCCATCCTAAGAGAAGGATGCAGGCATAAGCTTAATCACAAAGCCTTAAAGCCTTTAGGGTTTAGTCCCTGATTATGAGATGAGAAGAGAAGACTCAAAAGAGACACAAAGGTAAAACTATGAGGGGAGACTAATCAAAACCCTAATTCATTGTCATGCTTGGTTGTTCCTAAGGTTTGTGAGGTTTTCAAGAACAATCTTCAAAGGCCACCAGGAAGCAGATGAACAGAATCAAGAGAAGCAAAGTGACTTGCTTCATTCAAGAAGTCAAGTCACTTGAAGAAAAAAAGTGGGAGAAGAAGAATGAGCAAGCTCAAACTCTAACACATATAAAAATGCAGCAATGGATGCAGGAGAGATGAAAGGAAAAGTTATGAGAAGTGAAGGCAAATTCACTTCTCAAGTTTACTTACCACCTGAAAAGTTAGAAAGAAATGCAATGCAATGCCAAAGGGGATGAAATGGTATGATGCTAAACAAAACCAGAAGCATGTTGATGATGATAATGATGCTATGAGATGCTACAAACATGAGGCAAGGCATGGAAATGTTCATACAAGATCATGGATGCAAATGATGCAAGTTAAGGAGCATGAACAAGCATGGAAAGTTAGGAAGCATACAAAGCATACAACATGGCAAATATGTAATGCAATGATCAAACATACTTTCTACATGTCTTATGATGTTAAATGAATCACATGAATGCTTGAAATGTCATGACAAATCATGTTATACAAGAGAATGCAAGAGGTATGCAAATGGAAGCCCAAATTAGGGTTTATGAATCAAACAACAAACAAAAACCCAAAACAGAAGCAAACCCTAAGATAAAAAATGGAAAATGCCACTCAAAGAAACCCTAACCCTATACTAAGCCAAGGTCCAAAGGGGAAGTCTCAACTCTTAACCCATCTCAAGTTATGAATTTTCTAAGTTATTAGGGGTTTTAGGGCTCTTAAACAAAAGAAATGTCAAACAATTTGAAAATGATGAAACAAATCATGGCCATTTTACCCTAGAAACTACATGCCAAATACAAAACAAAGCAAAAGGAATCAATGTCCAACTCTTCTCAAATAGGCAGAAATGATTTTTTTGAAATTATGATCAAAATAATGCACAAAATATGATTTAATTCAATGAAAAATTCTTAAAATGCATCAAGATCAAAAAAGAAATTTGGTTTGAAGGTTGGACAATGTTTCTAAATATCTTAGAACATTTCATGAATTTTTTGGTGATTTTTAAATACCTAAAAGTATTTTTAATAAATTAATTTCCATTAATCAATTAAAAATAATCTTTTAAATATTTAAAAATACTTTTTTAATGAGAAAAAATAAAATAAAAATATTTTTGTGTTTACAAAATTAATAAAACTCAGAGGAAAAAGTTTTATAATTTTTAAACCTTTTTACTATTTTTTAAATAAATGTGCAAATAAAATGAAAAGAAAATAAAATAAAAATACAAAGTATGCAGTATGAGTGGTTGAGATTGAAAGCAGAGAGATCCAAAGGTCCAGCGTGCAAGTCAACAAGACTGGGGGTCAGCTCAATCCAAGGCCCAGGTTCAAAGTCCCAAAGCGCGCGTGATCTAATGGCTGTGGTTCAAAGCTGATTTAATTAATTATGATTAACTTAATTAAGCAAGATTAGGGTTTAATGACCCATCCAGGCCGTCCAAACACGCGCGGGAGAAGCAAATCAATGGCCAGAATTCAAAGTTCGTTAATTAATGAGGTTTAGCCCTAATCACATTCAGGCTGCCGGAGAAGACTTCCGGTCGTCTTCTCCGGCGAGCCAAAACCCTAGATTCCTCTACAAGTCACCAAACAACAAATCTCTTCCACCAAAATGACTCTCTCATCCATCTAAACCATAACCCTCACCCTAATTCCATTTATTTTCTCTCATGAGCCTGAATCGAAACAAAAAGTAAAACACGGGCAAATGTTCAAAAGCTTCATACATGCTGGTTTCTACACTATTTTCAAAAGCAAGCATACATTCATGATCAGGGGAACATAGGGCACCATAAAAGAACTAAAAAACCAGTTTCTGGGAAAAATGTTCATGAAGCTCACCTGAGATGAAGCTTCTCTGTTTATGAGCTCTCTGGACTTTTCTTTTGCACAGGCTTGCTTCCTTGAACCTCCTGAGGACAAAATGAGGCTCAAAATGCTTGGAGAGTGGCTGGCTTGAAAGATCCAACTCTGGTGTAGCAGAAATGGGGATCTGTGTACAGGCAGCTTCAGATCAAAGTGAAGGGTGGTTTTGACTCCTTGTGGTATGCTTGACTTGTTGGTGAAGAAAAATGAAGTGTTTGATGGCTGGATGAAGGGATTCGAAGAGTTCTGGTTTGGAAGGGGAGGAATGGTGAAGCTCAGGTCAGGCTGGCTTCAGGCTTGAACTTTGGTGGTTTCTACTTAATGAAGCATGGCAAGATGATTGGTGAAGATGGTTTTTGTGTTTGTATGCTGTGGAGGCAGATTCGAAAGAATATGCAGCTGGAGTGTGTTTTGTGTATGTGTTGAATGAGAGTGGCTCAGCCTTGCTAGATGTATGGAATGGCTTGCTCTTTGTCCACATAAACCTCTCTCATTGGTCAGATGATTGGACATGTGCTTTATTGATTGGTAAGTCACCTTTTGCAAAAAAGTCAAATTTTGTGTAAGGAAAGTATGGGTTGATCTATAGCTAGTACATGGGCTGGTTCTGGTGCAGCAAGGTGAGGTGAGAGGCTAGCCAAAGTGCAGCATCCAATGCATCAAGTGGTAGAAGCACAATGATGATTTTGCAAGTTGTTGGCTTTTTGGTTCACATGTGATTTCCTAATCCCACAAGCCATAATTCATGGGCATTCTTGGTTCAATTCTGATTTTTATGACTTAGAGAATGTTTGCATACTGATTTGAAATGAACTAGAAGTTGCAATTGGCTTTGGTCCATGATTTTGCAAAATTTCCATTTGAGGCATGCCTTGAAAATCAATGATTTTGGCCAACTTTGCCACACCATAACTTTTGATCCAAGAAGAGTTTGATCATGTTCTTGTACTTTTTTGAAAAGGGAAAGATGAGATCTACAACTTTCATGACCAAAGTTTTTCCATTTGAAGCATTTTTGGATCAAGAATCAAGGCTTGAAAAATGACCTAAAATGAAGCATTCTTGAAAAGTCAACTATGCCCAAAAAGTCAACATTTGCAAAAACCCTAAATTCTTGACTTTTATGAACTTCAACCTTCTACCATTACCAAATAAAGATCATATACACTCAAAATGATGAAGATCACCCATTGGTTGGGTCATTGGGGGCCTCAGATGCCCTGATTTTACACTGACTTGTCTGAAAAGTCAACCCTTGATCAGATGACTTTCCCATGGAATTTCTTCATGAAAATTAATATGCATACTCCCTATACCATATAGAGACCAATGGAAACAAGAATGACCAAAAAATTTGGGGTTATGGCCTCTGAAACCAAAACCCTAATTTTAGGTCAACTGTGCAGTCAATCCTGGCTCTGCATCCACTCAAACCCTAGTTCTTGTGATTCTTTTGAATTCTTGGCTTTGTGAGGATGTACTATGATGCTTGAACACATGTAGACCCCTTTGAATTGATTGGTTGCCTTTGGGGTGGCTCAAGAGGCTCTGAGATTGCTCAGATCACAAACCCTAGGTGCAGATGCCTTAGAAACTATGCAGTGAATCAAAAGTGAGATATGAGATGGTATGATTGAATTTATGCATATGAAATGAACACAAGCCATGGTGAATGGGTGAGGGAAAATTTGGGGTGTTTACAGCTGCCCCTATTCAAACATGAGTTAGCTGTGCAGGATGTAAGTAACGGCTTATCAGGCAAACAAGATTACTTGTGGTTGAATACCAAAGACAGTCCAAAATTTGCACTCACAGAACGAAGAAGAAAAGGGATATAGATTGTAAAGGAAAATAAAGTATATTGTAAAGCGGGAAACAACGCAATGACGGGGACGGCCGACATGCTGGGGATAAAAGGTAAAGCCAAGACGGGGACGGCCGACTAGCTGGGGAAAATCAAATTGTGATGGGGACGGCCATCAGGATAAAGCTGTAAAATTTTCTGGGGATTAATGAAACATGACGGGGACGGCCATCAAGTTCATAAAGCAAAGTAACCAACGATGGGGACGGCCATCGGGCTAAAGTATAAATGAAATAAACAGATGATGGGGTACGGCCATCAAAGGTGAAGGACGATCACCTAGCAGGGGACGGCTGCTCTGTTGGAGATAAAAGAAATATGATGGGGACGGCCATCAAAGGTGGAGAACGACCACCTGGCAGGGTACGGCTGCCGAAAATATCGCGACATTGGACGAATGCCGGATAAAAAGGTCAACGATGGGGACGGCCATCGGACGAGCATGATGGAGGACGACCATCAAGAAGTGGAGGACGACCACTCAGCAGGGGACGGCTGCTCTCAAGGCTCATCATGACACAGGACGAGTGTCAGATAACCAAAATCAACAATGGGGACGGCCATTGGATAAAGTGATGAAGGACGATCATCAAAAGGTGGAGGACGACCACCTAGCAGGGGACGGCTGCTAAAAAGATCAACGATGGGGACGACCATCGGACGAGCATGATGGAGGACGACCATCAAGAAGTGGAGGACGACCACTCAGCAGGGGACGGCTGCTCTCAGGGTTTATCATAACACAGGACGAGTGTTAGATAAAAAGGAAAAGATTTGCTTTGTTGGCGATCTACTGGGGATATAGTGAACACGGACGAGCGTTCACAACCAAGAAAGGAAAGTATAAGTGTTTGGTATTGTGTATAGATTAAAGATGCGGACGAGCATCCTTAGATTATGATACGGACGAGTATCATGTAGAAACCAACTGACACATGTTCAGAGATGATGATACGGACGAGTATCGACGGGTTAACAAAGAACACGGACGAGTGTTGAATCTGAAGGGAATCTTCTGGGGAATAGTAGACACGGACGAGTGTCTATATTCAAGAAGACAAAAGTGTTTGACACAGCGTATGGGTTAAAGATGCGGACGAGCATCCTTAAGTCTATGATACGGACGAGTATCATGTAGAAACAAGCATTAGACGCAATGTTCTGAGATGATGATACGAACGAGTACCAACTGGTTAACAAAGAACAAGGACTACTGTCGAATCTGTGGGGAGATAAGTGATGGTGTATACAAGATACGGACGAGTATCTGTATAAGTGTACCGTGAGTAGTGAGTATATGAGTGTTTTAACTGCTGGGGAGAGCGACACGGACGAGTGTCAAAAGGAGAAGAGTGTAATATAGACAAGTATCTGATATACAAAGTATAGATGACTGCTGGGGATATGACACGGACGGGTGTCAAAGGATTATATATGGGTATATGTGAGTGCAAAGAGGGTGTCTTTGGCTTCCTGCGGGTGATTTGACACGGCCGGATGTCAAGAAAGTATCTGTAATACGGGTAATCTTGCTTGTAAAGAGTGTTCAGGCGACTTTACTGGGGAGTGATGATACGGACGGGTATCAAAAGGTGTATATGGTAGTGTTTGTGATTTGAGAGGCAACTGTTTTTTTGCTGGGACTCTGGTGAGGATTTCTGTACAATGATGATGAACTGTTATTATTCACAAATGTTGGTTCACAGCATGGCTTATGATTATGCTATGCGTTGGATTTTTGCCGTAATGCTCCGTATTAGACGGAATGCTACGCTCTGAGGGGATAGTATGATGCAAATGCCATGATTATGCAAAGATATCAAACCGGGATTCGGATCCCGTTGCTGCGAAGATCTCTGGCTGATCTGTTTGAAATGGACCTCCCAGCTGGGGATGAGATCATTGGTAGATCTGGTGAGATGTATCCACTTGGGGATATATATGCCACTGAATGACATATCCTTGTAATGTGGGACCCAGCTGGGGTTTGCAGAAACCTTCTGTACTCTGTTGTGACTTCTTCGTGCGTTGCTCTTCCGGATAGAGGCTGAGGATTCTGTGGGGAGATGATTCCCTGACTCCTGTACTCAGCTGAGGATGAAATGGCAACTCGGCTGAGGTATTATGAGAGGCAACTCAGCTGGGGAGAGCAACAGGAGGCAACTCGGCCGGGGATAGAACATTTTGGATGCTGAGATCTTTTGTTGATTTGCCAGCTTGCCGGGATGAAGCTTACATGCCCCAAGTTGTGTCCTGTATACCTGCGATCCTGCAAAGATAAGGAAACGCACAAAAGGTCCCGAGGTATCCTTTACTGGATTCCGCTATAGGAGTTAAGTACTTTCGAGAGTAACTATATTCCCTGTAAGCATGTGTTTTATATATTTTTTGGAGAAAAACATCTGTACTTATGCAATTGATATTTTTTAGAGACATCAGACATCCTTTGCAAAATAAAAAATATACAAAACGAAACATGACTGAAAAATCTGATTTTATTAATTCATGTGCCCTGAATTGGCAAGATACAGTCAAAGAAACATATCTCCTGAAATGAGGAGATTGTCACAAATTGAGAAACAAAGTGCTGGCAGTGTTGATGACGCTTTAAGGAGCTTCCCCTTCTGCTATGACTCGTATGACAATGACGTTCTTCTCGTCTTGCTTTCTGAAAAGGCTGATTCTGTTGAAGCTTTCCAAGTTGTGAGTGATACAGACGAATTCAGAATGCAGTTGTTCGCTTATTCCCTTATTTTGCATGGATCGCCCTTTCGGGTTTTCAATCCATCGGGATACCCATTTTTGCCTGAGTTGTCCAATGCGGCTTTTCAACTCAGCGGGTGTACATTCTTTTATTTATTTTCCCTTATTTTTGCCCGAGTCTTTTATTCTGTTTTTGACTCGCCGGGATGCCCTATTTTGCCTGGACTTACATTCTGTTTTTATGTCCAGCGGGTCATTTTTTATGCGAAGTATTTTTTAACTGCATCTGAATTCACAGGGGACGGGAAATCTTCACCATCCATGGTGGTGAGCATCAGTGCTCCACCAGAGAAAACTTTCTTTACCACGAATGGCCCTTCATAGTTTGGAGTCCATTTGCCCCTGTGGTCTGTATGAGGAGGGAGGATTCTTTTCAGCACAAGATCTCCCACTTGGTACTCTCGGTGCCTGACTTTCTGATCGAAGGCTTTCTTCATTCTCTTCTGATACAATTGTCCATGACAGATTGCAGCCAATCTCTTCTCTTCAATCAGACTCAGTTGCTCGTATCGGGACCTAACCCATTCTGCTTCACTCAATTTGACATCCATCAAGACTCGCAAGGAGGGTAATTCAACTTCAACTGGTAGGACTGCTTCCATACCATACACGAGTTGATACGGTGTTGCCCCAGTGGATGTCCTGATTGACGTGCGATACCCATGCAAGGCGAATGGTAGCATTTCATGCCAGTCTTTGTAGGTGACTACCATCTTCTGCACAATCTTCTTGATATTCTTATTTGCTGCCTCAACAGCGCCATTCATCTTTGGCCTGTAAGGAGAAGAATTGTGGTGTTGGATCTTGAAGTCCCGGCACAGTTCAGCCATCATCTTGTTGTTTAAGTTGGAACCATTATCAGTAATGATTCGCTCGGGGACTCCATATCGACAGATGATATCTCTCTTCAGAAATCTGGCTACCACTTGTCTTGTGACGTTTGCATATGAGGCTGCTTCAACCCACTTGGTGAAATAGTCAATGGCGACCAGGATGAATCTGTGGCCATTTGAAGCAGTCGGCTCAATCTTGCCAATCATGTCAATGCCCCACATAGCAAATGGCCAGGGTGAAGACATTATGTTCAAAGGATTCGGAGGTACATGCACTTTATCTGCGTAGATCTGGCATTTGCGGCATTTTCGGGCATAAGCACAACAGTCTGCATCCATTGTGATCCAATAATAGCCTGATCTTAACAACTTCTTAGCCATTGCATGTCCTCCAGCATGGGTACTATCAGACCCTAATTTTTGACCCTAAGATTTTTCGCAGCTCATCTGCATTTGCATACAAACAAGATCACGCACTGTTCGTTTATCCTTTTTCAGGTGCAGGTCTATGCTTTGCAGAGGATCACCATGTTTAATTTCTGTTATTTGTTTATATTCACTGATTTCTAACCCAAAATATCAAAAAAAATATGTTGCAGTTGCTTCTTCTTCTTTTCTGTGTTGCAGGGTTTAAAAGACAGGGCAGTGATTTCAATTCAGATGCGTTTGTTCAGTCATGATTCGATTCAGATGGACGTTTGACCTAATCTTGGTCAAACTATCAAAAGATTGTTTCGATTGCAGGTTGCTTGTGCCAGTAGTCTGTTTCTCAGACTGTGTATTCAAAAAGTTTAAGCTGTGTTGTGTACAAAATTCATCAGCTTATCAGACGGTATTCTGTGTGAAGTTTGGTTTAAACCTTCAGGTTCATCAGTTCATCAATAGTTCATCTGAGGATTTATTTTCCTCAGTGTGGAGTTGAATTATTAGGGCAAGTTTCAGATGTTGGTTGCAGTTTGGATTGGCAAGTTGTTTAGTGGCTTAGTGATGACTGTGTTCATTTTATCAGTGGCTTGTGCAAGAAAAATCAGGAGTTTGGTCGTGGGCCTTAAAATCAAGATTCCTCATCCATTATCCACTGTCTATTAAACCAGTTATTATCCATCTTAATCAGTGATCATTTTTTTTTCTTCCACTTTTGTCACCCGATTCATTTTTTTTAGATCAATTATCCAAATTATATTTTTTTTAAAGTCATATTTCCAATTCTTTTATGTCCAATTCTATTTTATTCCCATTTTTAATTCATTCCACATATTATCCTTTTTTACCCATTACATTTTCTTTAACCAAATTTTTATTACATTCCATAATCCATTTTTTTTATATATCCATTTCTATCCTTAAAACCATAATTCAATTTTTTATTTTCCAAAAAAAAATAATGCAAGATGTACACACAAACTTTCAGCTCACATCACATTTCCCTAAATTTCCCCACGTGACTTCATTTAAATATCAAGCCATATAAACTTCAGCCTTCACGCATCCAAGCTGTACACAAGAGGCGGCTTACTGCTACAAGAAAAAAAGAAAAAAGAAGTACAAGCCGCCCATGATACACTTTCCATCAGCTTCTTTTCAAAAGTTATTTCACAGGCCCATCACAATTAAAAAAAAGGAGCCAAACAACTTGCAACTTCATATCACAAGCCAAACTCCACTTGCCAAGCCCAAGCGTCCGTATCTCACAAAACAAATCCACAAGCCGTATCACACTAACATCACTTCTCAGCTCACAACAACACAGCTGCATCAAACATCAACCCGTACAATCAACAGCAGGCATAACAAAGCTGACTTCAACAAGCATCACGCCTTGCCGCATACAAACCGCACAACAGTCATGCTCAAAGGTGAAACTTCGCCAAGCCGAAGCAATTTTTTTTCCACCTGTGCACGAGTAATACACAGCATTTAAAACGCAAATAATAAACACACAAAACGCAAGGAAGAATCAGAAACAAGCACGTAGAAACCGTGAGCACCAAAACGCACCAAATCACTCAAAACGGTAGCATTGCTTTTGAAACTCCAAAACGAAATCAGCCCTCATTATACACGGATCTCCCTCTATAAAAACAGAATATCTCTCAATCTAAACTCAAGCTTTGAAAGCATCTCAAACCCCTGCCAAAACAAAATCCCAAATCCATTCCCAATTTCTTCAATTTTCGACCTAATCTTCAAAATCACCTTCAATCTTTTCCTTCTTTGATCCATTATTACCAAACCTCCAAATTAATTCTAAACAAACTTCAATTTCAAAAAGAAAAGGGAGAGAGATTGAGAAGAAGAATAAGAGGGAATTCGAGAGAAGAAGAAAGAAGTTGTTTCTTGTTTTGGCTTCGATCGCGAATGTGAGGTAGTTGCAATGAAGATCTCTTAGTGTATTCTCTTTGCTTGCCGCCATGATTAGGGCGTTTTGCCCTGTTTCCGTGTTGAATCATACGAAGAAGAGGAGGACTGCATCTTTTTATTTCTTCATTTTTATAATTGTTTTCTTTAATTTAATTTTTAATTTTTGTATTTAATTTGAGTTTGGACTTAGGATATGCTCCAAGATCCATAACCCGTGGACCCCTTGTTTACTGCGCCATCCTCCCTTTTCTATTTCTTTATTTTTTTTTCTTCTTTTACATATTCTCTAGTTTACTTTTTTTTAATGATTTAGTTATTAAGTTGTATATGAAAGAATATTGTAGAATATGTTATAGAAAAAGAGTTTTTTAGAAATGCTATTTTAAAAAAAAGAATTAGAAAATATTTTAGAAGTTGTTTTAGAAAAATTTAGAAAAAGAATTATCCTTAGGAATACTCTTTTTGAAAAAAGAATTTTAAGAAAAGAATTTAAAATTTTATTTTCTATTTCTTTTTGGATCTATTTTTTAGATCTATTTTCTTCATCTTCTTTTTAATTTTGGTCGATGACAATCTTCCGATTCGGGATTGTTGATTTCCGATTAAGTTTAATCTTCATTATTTCAAATCTATGGATGAATGATCATTTGGATCATTCTCCATACTTTGAGATCGTGATAGGTTGCTTTTCGAGAAATTCAACGATAATCTCGATTAAGATTAGACCGTTCTCTTTCTTTTAGTGTGGCATGTTTTCGGAGAACGATTCATAATATCGTTTCTCTAACATGTTTTAACACGAATAGTTTCCACTTTAATTAGTGGTGGCCGGCCTCATTTGTAGGGTAATTACTCCGTAAATTACTCGGCGATTGCTTAACATAGACCTAAAGTTGTCCCGATTCGGAATGCGATCCACTTGGATCCGGTTGCCTCGACTTTATTTTTCTTTTCGTGGTTGTGCTTGATTAAGTTCATCATACCACTTTATATTGTAAATATTAATATTGTGAATATACTAACATTTAATTAAATCTCTCGCACCTTATCCTTTTACTTTAAATCTCTCGTTCCTTACCTCTCCTATTATGCTTCTATATTCATTCATCATATTGCTTATTGTATATATTATTGTTGCTTGTTATTTTTCATTTGTCCATTTGGACACCAAAAATATTAATAATGGATTAAACATCTAAAAAAATGGGTGACTTTTAATTTCGGACTATGGTTACTATCCCTTGCTCGGAGTTTCGGACCTAGATTCTAGGATCATCCCTTTGCTCATTTGTTATGGATTGAAGACTTTGGCTCCGGTTGAGTTACTTGTTTATGAAGATGGAAATCCAATTATTTCAAAAAGATGCTTGCCATTTGGTTTGATCATTTCTTTCTCTAGCTTTTATTTTCAAGTCTTAGGATAATCCCTTCATCTCTTCCCATATTCTTCAATTTTCAAATCTCCTCCCTCTTTTTAAAACTTTCTTTGTTTTCAAACTTCAAACATTTTTCTCAATTAAACTTTGACTTAGGTCATTGCTTTTACCGTTTCATTTCATTTCTTTAATAAATGCTAAACTACATAAGCATATCGAAACTTCTTTCTCAAAAAACTTTTAAAACTTTCACAACTCATTCAATTGCTTTTGTGCCCTCGTGCACGTTTTCCTTTTAACCTTTTTGTGTTTAGATATGATTCATCCTTTCTAGCGGAATTATTCGCTAAAGGATGACGACTTATCTTTACATTTTAAAATCAATTCAACTCATTTGCTTTTTTCACAATTTGTACCACGAACTACGGGGTTTTGATCTCGCATTGCACTTTGTGGGTACGTAGGCATGAGACGTTCGTCTCTTCAAACACCAAAATCTTAAAAAATATTCTTCTTCTCATCTCTTCAATCATTTTTTCAAGCAAACCATTTCAAACCAAAAAATGCAGTAAACATTTCAAAGGGTTCCCGTAGAATACTACGGACAAGTCGGGTGCTTAAAACCTTCCCGATTTGTAACCAATCCCCGTACCCATTCTCTGTTTGATTCTTTGAGCTTTTTAGCTTTTGAGATTCGTTAAGGTTTTGTTCGTTCATTTTCATTTTTCCGTTTGGAAATAAATAAAAGCGCGGTGGCGACTCTGTGTATATTGAGTGAAGTTAATCAATAGCTTACACTCATGATTTTACCGCTACAGAAAAGTGGCGACTCTGCTGGGGAGTCAATCTCTAAGTGGATTCGGCCTACTTTGATTTGTTTACTGTTTTAGTTTGATTTGCTTGTTACTTTTTTGTTCTGTTTCGGTTTGGTGATCCTCTGTGAGATAGATCCTAACCCGGATCTGAGTGACACTTATGATAGGACGGCGATATTCGAAGCGATATGCGATGGAGTAGTCCAAAGCAATATCAATTTGATAATCTCCACTCGGTTAGGCTCTCTTGGACTATCAATGTCATGACGAGTAATCGTACGTGGCATTATTTTCCGACCTTGAGCTGATCATACTGAGGACCGTAGAACCCTTAACCAATCTAAGCCAATTTAGGACCGTAGTGCGGAAACTATCTGAGTGTAAACTTAAGGTGGTTGTCACGCGATACTACACTCGGACGAGGTCTATTTTAAGAATGTTATCGGTTGGGGAGTAATCCAACGTACCGATGATATTCTAAAGATGGCTGTTAACTCCGGGAACCTCTGTTAGCACCCTTCTGGTTTTTTGCAGGTACAATGAAGACAAACCTTAGTACATACCTGTTTGGGTTGGTGTTCTGTTACCATGACTCCATGCTCGTGATTCGAACCTTTGAACCTGTGTGCTTTGCGTGATCTTGTTTGTGTTTGTTGCATCTACATATTCATCATGATCATTATCACAACCATTCTTCAAGGAAAATAATTCCGATTATTGCAAATATTGGAAAGAGCAAATATTCCTTTTTGTCAAGATTTTTCATGACTGTATTCTCGATGTTGACCATGTTTGCAATAATCGAGTTGTTTTTCTGAAAATGGAAGTGAACATTGCATATCATTGCATCCTCGCATATTCTTGCGTTCATCCGAGTTGTGTGGGAACTCATCCCGGTTGTTTCTTTCCTCAGTTGTCTGTTGATCCGTCAAGCTGACTCCTCACCACAGATACGGTACTAGAGCTGTTATCAGACGAAGAGCTATTAGATTGAGAATGGAACGCCAAGAACAGCATAACATGGAAGTTCGAATGGAAATTGATGAGTTGAAGGCCGGTATGACCAAGCTCACTGAAATGATGCAAGTTCTGATTGCTCGAGGTGAACCACCTCAAAGGACTGTTATCTCTGAAGTTTTGACTGCTGTTGTTGATTCTCCTGTTGTCCAACAACCAGCTTCTACTTGGCCAGAATATGGGTTACCTCCGGATTATGTGCCAGTTTCTGCAACTGCTCAAATGGGTGGTCCATCTGTTGTGCCATGCTTTTCAGTTCCGACTTTTGCTGAACCTCAACCTGTTGTGCATGCTACTGCTCAGACTACTTATCAGAATTCTCCTTTCTTGTACCAAGCTCCTGGTCCACAAGCTGAAAGTCAGGGTGAACCTGGATATATGGATGAAGTTAGAGAGCAATGTTTGACTCTTGAGAAGAGGGTAAGAGGTTTAGAAGGAAAAGATGTCTTTGGTTCTGCTGCTGTAGACATGTGTTTGGTTTCCGACTTGGTTCTTCCTGATAAGTTCAAGGTTCCTGTGTTTGAGAAATACAATGGTCACACTTGTCCAAAGATTCATCTGCTGATGTATTGTCGCAAGATGGCTGCATATGCTAAAGATGACAATTTGCTTATTCACTGTTTTCAAGATAGTTTGAGTGGTGCTTCCATGAAATGGTATGTTGGACTTGAGAAGAGTCACATTCGAAGCTGGAAAGATTTATCAGATGCTTTTGTAAGACAGTATAAGTACAATCTGGACATGGCACCTGATCGTCGTCAACTTCAAAATATGTCACAGAAAGAGAAAGAATCGTTCAAAGAGTATGCTCAACGTTGGAGAGAGCTAGCTGCTCAAGTGGAACCACCTTTGCCCGAAAAGGAATTAACTGGTTTGTTCATGGACACTCTTCAACCGTTCTTTTGGGAGAAAATGGTAGGAAGTGTTTCATCTGGTTTTTCTGATCTAGTCACTATTGGAGAAAGACTAGAGGAAGGTATCAAGAAAGGTAAGATTACCAATTCTGAAGCTCCTAATGCTGCAAGAAAATCTTTTGGGAATCCTCATAAGAGAAGGGATGGTGATGCTTATGCTGTTTCAACTGAGAGGAAGCCTTATCACCCGCAACAACGATATGTTCAACCATACGTAGCTGCAGTTGCTCCTGTTGTCAAAACTCAACCTGCTCAAACTCAAGCTCGACCAGCTCAAGCTCAAGTTCAAATTCGAGCTCAAGCTCAAGTTCCTCCTCCTGCTGCTGGACAAAATCAGTATCGCAATAGGCCAAACTTTGATCCTATTCCGGTGTCTTATACTGTATTGTTTCCTTCTTTGATTGCGAAAGGTTTAGTTACTACTAGGCCTCCGCCTCCTGTTCCAAATCCTCTGCCAGTTGGTTATAGATCGGATCTTCGCTGTGAGTTTCATCAAGGTGGAACTGGTCATGACTTAGAGCATTTCTTTGCACTGAAGGCTAAAGTGCAGGAACTTATCAGGAACAACATCCTTTACTTTAATGACATTAATCCCAATGTTATCAACAATCCTTTGTCGAATCATGGGAAGTGAATCTTCAAGAAGACTTCAATTGTCAAATTTTCTTCAAGGCCAGAATATCAGACGGGACAGCTTATCCTTGTTGTTGATGGATCACTAGGCCATTGTTTCTTCATGTTTGCAATTTTCTTCAATCATATTAAGTTGTTTGCTTTTAAGCTTGTTTGTACTTTCATGTTGATTTTAATGAAATGAGCATTGCTTTGTTTTGATTCAATTTCATTTGCTATTTTCATCTTTATGCTTTACATTTCAAGTTCATTTATCTTTTCTCAAAGTTTTTACAATGATTGGGGGGAGGATGATGAAAACGAGATACCCATATTTGTTGTTGGTATGCTTTCAATTGAGACTTGGTTGATGATATACAGGCATTGTTTCAAATCCTAAACACTGGAGAAATAAGGAAGTTAATCCCTTGTCAACCCCTTTGAGCCTTGAAGTAGGAGTTTCTTTCTATTCGGAAAAAAAACCCCTCAATTTTAACCCAGGGATGGTTAGTTCTCAATTAATTCGAATGTGCATTCAAGTACAAGAGAATCATTCAAGACACCTTTCAAATAAAGGTTGTAATCTCAAGTTTTCCTTCACACACATCAAGAAGTGTTGAAGATGTCTCTCAATTCAAAAGCCAATGATGGTTCATCGTAATCATTAAGCCATGCAGTCATTATCTTTCAAAAAAAAATGATATTGAAAAAATTATTGAAAAAAATTAAAGCCCGCTAAGTCAAAATCTATGAAGGAGACTCAGGCAAAAAAAAAAAAAAAAAACTGGGGCATCCCGCTGGCTGTAAGTTGAAATAACACAGTTCAGGCAAAAATTAGGGATAATAAAAAGAAAGATTTATCAAGAGGTCATCAAATTCCTCAGCAAAAGCAAGTTGAGTTGACTAAAGTCCTCACTGGAAATGACAAAAGGAAGAGGTGACTGCTATCTCAAAATCCTTTGGCTTATGAACCATCTTCATCTGTGCAATCCCATATGTCTTGGAACTTGAATGCATAGGCTGAATTAATGGAATGTAGGACTGGAGTTCATCACGAAGTTGGGTTGGGTACAAATAAACTTTGAGCCTATATACTTTGTTTCATAAACCGTGAACCAGACCACGTTACAACCTTCAAAAGTCCTAATTGAATCCAAGTTTCTTTTGAAAAGCATATTACAACGAGGTTGCGTAAACTGACTCCCAAGTTCTTTACCAATCATTTGTTTTCTTGTTGTTGCTTTATCTTTAATGTTGTCTCAACCGCCGTGTTGTGACAAGTTTTCATTTACTTTATATCAATAAATTTCATTCAAAAATGATTCTTGATTTCAAACTTTGCATTGAACTTTGCATTAAAATTACCAGGTTTGTACAAACATTTTTATTTGCAAATAAACTTTCCTCATCGAGGAATTTTCAAACAGTTTAGAAACTTGGTCAGTGATCTTATCAGGGGCAAGTTCTTCTTAGTTCCTGTGTTTCAAGATGTTGTTGCTCAGTGCAAGTTATTCTCAGATTTGGTTAGTCAGAAGATTCTCTGCAAGTTACAGGTTGGATTATTTTTCTCAAGGGCTGAAGCTATGATCAGTTTACTTTCTCAACATTTTCTCAAGGGCTGAAGCTATGATCAGTTTATTCTCTCGACATTCATTTCAGGAACTGAATCCATGATCAGTTTATTTCTTCTCAACAGTTATCTCAAAGACGTGATTATTTTCTCAACAGTCATTTCAAGAACTGGAGCCATGAACAGTTTATATTCTCAGCAGTTATTTCAAAGATTTGATTATTTTCTCCAGCAGTTATTTCAGGAACTGAAGCCATGATCAGTTTATTCTTCTCAGCAGTTATTTCAAAGATTTGATTATTTTCTCCAGCAGTAATCAGGAACTGAATCAATTATCAGTTTACCTTTACCAGTCATTGAACTTGGGGCAATTTTTCTTCAAGAATCCCCAAGTAGCTTTGCATGACTTCTCTCAAAACATTTTCAACTTGATACAGTTTATTGGTGTTACCGGGATTTGTTCAGTAGTAGCATCTCTGATATTCGAGCAGAATGGCAATGACTTCTGTGTTGAGGAATCAGTCTTTCATCTTCTCACTCCTCTAAGAGTATAAAATGGTTGTCATCTTTTCCACTCCTCTAAGAGTATAAAATGGTTGTCGTCTTTTCCACTCCTCTAAGAGTATAAACTGGTTGTCGTCTTTTCTACTCCTCTAAGAGTCTAAACTGGTTGTCAGCATTTCCACTCCTCTAAGAGTCTAAACTGTTTGTCATCATTTCTTTTCTCACGTTATCTCTTTGGGTGTGTTATTCCCCAGTCTAGTAAGAGTTTGCATGTTTGAGTGTTTTAGTCCTCATTATGCGTATCCTTAGGGTGTGTTATTCCCCATTGTCGAAAAAGTTTGCATATTTGAGTGTGTTATGCCTCATTATGTGTTTTCTCGGGTGTGTTATTCCCCAGTTTTGTTTACCTTTGCATATTTGAGTGTTTTAGTCCTCATTATGCATATTCTTGGGTGGTTTGGTCCCCATTTTCGTAAATGTCTGCATACTGAGTGTTTTAGTCCTCATATGCATTTCTCAAAGTCTTGTTGTTGTCAACTTCTTACTTTTTGATCAAGGTCTAATTTACTTGGCATTTGTCTGTCTCTTCAGAATTTCTTCATATACTTGTTATCTCTCAAATATTACACCCTTTTTATCCGATTGCTATTCCCGGATGTCCATAGTGAAGTCATCATTGATTTGATGTACTGTCCCGGACTTTTTTCCATCTCATTCAGTTCTGTTCCTGAATGTTGTGATTCACATTTTTATCTGGTTGCCATTCTCAGATGTTGTGATCACTTGCCTTCCGATTGCCATTCTCGGACTTTCATGTTGGAGTCATCATTGAGTTGATGTGTTTTCCTGATTTTCCCCATTTCATTCAGTTCTGTTCCTGAATGTTGTGATTCATGTTATCTGATTGCCATTCTCAGATGTTGTAATCACTTGCCTTCCGATTGCCATTCTCGGATTTTCATGTTGGAATCATCATTGAGTTGATGTGTTTTCCCGAAATTCTTCCATTTCATTCAGTACTGTTCCTGAATGTTGTAATTCACTTTTCATCTGATTGCTATTCTCAGATGTTGTGTTTACCTTTATCCGATTGCCATTCTCGGATATTCTTATCAAAGTCAGTCATGTCATCTATGGATGTTTTTGGTGTACTGTTTCGGAATTTTCTCACTTCATCCAGTGCCATTCCTGTATGCTGTGATGTTTTCTGTCCAATTGCTATTCTTGGACATTTTTCACCTCAGCTGAGTCATGTGTTGGTCTTTAGCATGTGGTTTTTCCCATCAGAGTTTTATGTTTCCTTATCCCCAGCGTTTATTCTTTTTCATGTGTCGTCTTGTCTCTCATGGATTTCTTTGCATTTCATTTATTTTCATAAACATTTCATGTCATCTCATAATTTTCTCATAACATTTCATATGCTGTCACATATTTTCTCTGCATCTCATACTGTCATATATTTTCATACGCTTTCATAAACAGTTTCATTTGCTTCATATCATTTCCATGTTATCCTCATATCGTTTCATATTGTTCATTTCATTTCATTCCAGTTTTTGGCATCTTAGGATCAAAAATTGGGTTTTTTTGATATTTAAGTATCTTCCATCTTGTCGAAATGAAGATCTCGATCTTCATTATCTCTGGATTAAAGAAACTTAAATAGGGGCATCTGTCAGACCCTAATTTTTGACCCTAAGATTTTTCGCAGCTCATCTGCATTTGCATACAAACAAGATCACGCACTGTTCGTTTATCCTTTTTCAGGTGCAGGTCTATGCTTTGCAGAGGATCACCATGTTTAATTTCTGTTATTTGTTTATATTCACTGATTTCTAACCCAAAATATCAAAAAAAATATGTTGCAGTTGCTTCTTCTTCTTTTCTGTGTTGCAGGGTTTAAAAGACAGGGCAGTGATTTCAATTCAGATGCGTTTGTTCAGTCATGATTCGATTCAGATGGACGTTTGACCTAATCTTGGTCAAACTATCAAAAGATTGTTTCGATTGCAGGTTGCTTGTGCCAGTAGTCTGTTTCTCAGACTGTGTATTCAAAAATTTTAAGCTGTGTTGTGTACAAAATTCATCAGCTTATCAGACGGTATTCTGTGTGAAGTTTGGTTTAAACCTTCAGGTTCATCAGTTCATCAATAGTTCATCTGAGGATTTATTTTCCTCAGTGTGGAGTTGAATTATTAGGGCAAGTTTCAGATGTTGGTTGCAGTTTGGATTGGCAAGTTGTTTAGTGGCTTAGTGATGACTGTGTTCATTTTATCAGTGGCTTGTGCAAGAAAAATCAGGAGTTTGGTCGTGGGCCTTAAAATCAAGATTCCTCATCCATTATCCACTGTCTATTAAACCAGTTATTATCCATCTTAATCAGTGATCATTTTTTTTTCTTCCACTTTTGTCACCCGATTCATTTTTTTTAGATCAATTATCCAAATTATATTTTTTTTAAAGTCATATTTCCAATTCTTTTATGTCCAATTCTATTTTATTCCCATTTTTAATTCATTCCACATATTATCCTTTTTTACCCATTACATTTTCTTTAACCAAATTTTTATTACATTCCATAATCCATTTTTTTTATATATCCATTTCTATCCTTAAAACCATAATTCAATTTTTTATTTTCCAAAAAAAAATAATGCAAGATGTACACACAAACTTTCAGCTCACATCACATTTCCCTAAATTTCCCCACGTGACTTCATTTAAATATCAAGCCATATAAACTTCAGCCTTCACGCATCCAAGCTGTACACAAGAGGCGGCTTACTGCTACAAGAAAAAAAGAAAAAAGAAGTACAAGCCGCCCATGATACACT
This sequence comes from Lathyrus aphaca, assembly GCA_963966055.1. Classification (NCBI taxonomy): domain Eukaryota; kingdom Viridiplantae; phylum Streptophyta; class Magnoliopsida; order Fabales; family Fabaceae; genus Lathyrus; species Lathyrus aphaca. The sequence continues at coordinate 492,494,165 of OZ014521.1, forward strand.
TTCCATCAGCTTCTTTTCAAAAGTTATTTCACAGGCCCATCACAATTAAAAAAAAGGAGCCAAACAACTTGCAACTTCATATCACAAGCCAAACTCCACTTGCCAAGCCCAAGCGTCCGTATCTCACAAAACAAATCCACAAGCCGTATCACACTAACATCACTTCTCAGCTCACAACAACACAGCTGCATCAAACATCAGCCCGTACAATCAACAGCAGGCATAACAAAGCTGACTTCAACAAGCATCACGCCTTGCCGCATACAAACCGCACAACAGTCATGCTCAAAGGTGAAACTTCGCCAAGCCGAAGCAATTTTTTTTCCACCTGTGCACGAGTAATACACAGCATTTAAAACGCAAATAATAAACACACAAAACGCAAGGAAGAATCAGAAACAAGCACGTAGAAACCGTGAGCACCAAAACGCACCAAATCACTCAAAACGGTAGCATTGCTTTTGAAACTCCAAAACGAAATCAGCCCTCATTCTACACGGATCTCCCTCTATAAAAACAGAATATCTCTCAATCTAAACTCAAGCTTTGAAAGCATCTCAAACCCCTGCCAAAACAAAATCCCAAATCCATTCCCAATTTCTTCAATTTTCGACCTAATCTTCAAAATCACCTTCAATCTTTTCCTTCTTTGATCCATTATTACCAAACCTCCAAATTAATTCTAAACAAACTTCAATTTCAAAAAGAAAAGGGAGAGAGATTGAGAAGAAGAATAAGAGGGAATTCGAGAGAAGAAGAAAGAAGTTGTTTCTTGTTTTGGCTTCGATCGCGAATGTGAGGTAGTTGCAATGAAGATCTCTTAGTGTATTCTCTTTGCTTGCCGCCATGATTAGGGCGTTTTGCCCTGTTTCCGTGTTGAATCATACGAAGAAGAGGAGGACTGCATCTTTTTATTTCTTCATTTTTATAATTGTTTTCTTTAATTTAATTTTTAATTTTTGTATTTAATTTGAGTTTGGACTTAGGATATGCTCCAAGATCCATAACCCGTGGACCCCTTGTTTACTGCGCCATCCTCCCTTTTCTATTTCTTTTTTTTTTCTTCTTTTACATATTCTCTAGTTTACTTTTTTTTAATGATTTAGTTATTAAGTTGTATATGAAAGAATATTGTAGAATATGTTATAGAAAAAGAGTTTTTTAGAAATGCTATTTTAAAAAAAAGAATTAGAAAATATTTTAGAAGTTGTTTTAGAAAAATTTAGAAAAAGAATTATCCTTAGGAATACTCTTTTTGAAAAAAGAATTTTAAGAAAAGAATTTAAAATTTTATTTTCTATTTCTTTTTGGATCTATTTTTTAGATCTATTTTCTTCATCTTCTTTTTAATTTTGGTCGATGACAATCTTCCGATTCGGGATTGTTGATTTCCGATTAAGTTTAATCTTCATTATTTCAAATCTATGGATGAATGATCATTTGGATCATTCTCCATACTTTGAGATCGTGATAGGTTGCTTTTCGAGAAATTCAACGATAATCTCGATTAAGATTAGACCGTTCTCTTTCTTTTAGTGTGGCATGTTTTCGGAGAACGATTCATAATATCGTTTCTCTAACATGTTTTAACACGAATAGTTTCCACTTTAATTAGTGGTGGCCGGCCTCATTTGTAGGGTAATTACTCCGTAAATTACTCGGCGATTGCTTAACATAGACCTAAAGTTGTCCCGATTCGGAATGCGATCCACTTGGATCCGGTTGCCTCGACTTTATTTTTCTTTTCGTGGTTGTGCTTGATTAAGTTCATCATACCACTTTATATTGTAAATATTAATATTGTGAATATACTAACATTTAATTAAATCTCTCGCACCTTATCCTTTTACTTTAAATCTCTCGTTCCTTACCTCTCCTATTATGCTTCTATATTCATTCATCATATTGCTTATTGTATATATTATTGTTGCTTGTTATTTTTCATTTGTCCATTTGGACACCAAAAATATTAATAATGGATTAAACATCTAAAAAAATGGGTGACTTTTAATTTCGGACTATGGTTACTATCCCTTGCTCGGAGTTTCGGACCTAGATTCTAGGATCATCCCTTTGCTCATTTGTTATGGATTGAAGACTTTGGCTCCGGTTGAGTTACTTGTTTATGAAGATGGAAATCCAATTATTTCAAAAAGATGCTTGCCATTTGGTTTGATCATTTCTTTCTCTAGCTTTTATTTTCAAGTCTTAGGATAATCCCTTCATCTCTTCCCATATTCTTCAATTTTCAAATCTCCTCCCTCTTTTTAAAACTTTCTTTGTTTTCAAACTTCAAACATTTTTCTCAATTAAACTTTGACTTAGGTCATTGCTTTTACCGTTTCATTTCATTTCTTTAATAAATGCTAAACTACATAAGCATATCGAAACTTCTTTCTCAAAAAACTTTTAAAACTTTCACAACTCATTCAATTGCTTTTGTGCCCTCGTGCACGTTTTCCTTTTAACCTTTTTGTGTTTAGATATGATTCATCCTTTCTAGCGGAATTATTCGCTAAAGGATGACGACTTATCTTTACATTTTAAAATCAATTCAACTCATTTGCTTTTTTCACAATTTGTACCACGAACTACGGGGTTTTGATCTCGCATTGCACTTTGTGGGTACGTAGGCATGAGACGTTCGTCTCTTCAAACACCAAAATCTTAAAAAATATTCTTCTTCTCATCTCTTCAATCATTTTTTCAAGCAAACCATTTCAAACCAAAAAATGCAGTAAACATTTCAAAGGGTTCCCGTAGAATACTACGGACAAGTCGGGTGCTTAAAACCTTCCCGATTTGTAACCAATCCCCGTACCCATTCTCTGTTTGATTCTTTGAGCTTTTTAGCTTTTGAGATTCGTTAAGGTTTTGTTCGTTCATTTTCCTTTTTCCGTTTGGAAATAAATAAAAGCGCGGTGGCGACTCTGTGTATATTGAGTGAAGTTAATCAATAGCTTACACTCATGATTTTACCGCTACAGGTACCAAAAGAGCCTTCATGCACTTCATGCATCAACAAATATGCTTCCATCTTGTCAAACACATCGGAGGAGTACCATATCAAAGTTCCTTTTGTATAAAGATCCATCAGTGTTCAGAAAGAAACTACCAGCAAGCCTTCTCAAAGTCTTCTTATCATTGGAAGATGCCCCAGGTGGGTATGTTTGATCCTCCAAGAAGCACTTAATATCATGGAACCAAGGCTTATCATCTTTGACAACATCTGTTGCGAATACATATGCTGGTCTTTCAAGTCTCGATACTGAAATCTGAGGTACAAAGTTAGCAGCTTGAACTTTGATCATGGACGAAATGGTAGCCAAGGCATCTGCAAACTGATTCTCATCCCGAGGGATATACTCAAGTTTGACTGTTGTGAAGAAAGTCAATAACCTTCTTGTATAATCCCTGTAAGGTATCAGATGATCCTGGTGTGTATACCATTTCCCATTGGTCTGATTGATTACCAAAGCTGAATCTCCGAATACGGTCAATGTCTTGATCCTGAGGTCAATGGCTTCCTCAAGACCCATAATGCAAGCTTCGTATTCAGCTTCGTTGTTAGTGCAGTTGAAAGTGAGTTTTGCCGAGAAAGGCATGTGCACTCCTTTGGGTGTAATAAGTACTGCACCAACACCACGGCCATTCATGTTAACAGCCCCATCGAACATCATAATCCATTCTTCCTCCGGGTCAGGCCCTTCAGTGTGAATAGGCTCTTCATGATCTTTTGTTTTAATGAACATGATGTCTTCATCAGGGAAGTTAAACCTCATAGGCTGGTAATCATCGATGGGTTGCTCAACAAGATATTCAGACAATACACTGCCTTTGATGGCTTTCTGAGATGTGTATTGGAGGTCATACTCTGTAAGGATCATTTGCCATCTTGCAACCCGTCCGGTAAGCGCTGGCTTCTCAAATATGTACTTGACTGGGCCCATCTTCGAGATTAACAAGGTAGTGTGGGTCAACATATACTGTCTCAGTCGGCGAGCAGCCCACGCTAAAGCACAGCAAGTTTTCTCGAGCAGTGAATAACGTTGTTCACAGTCGGTAAACTTTTTGCTTAGGTAGTATATTGCATACTCTTTTCGACCAGACTCGTCATGCTGGCCCAGCACACACCCCATTGACTCTTCTAATACTGTCAAGTACATAATCAGAGGTCTTCCTTCAACTGGCGGCATAAGGATTGGAGGTTCTTGCAGATATTCTTTGATCTTGTCAAAAGCCTTCTGGCAATCTTCATTCCACCTGACCGTTTGCTCTTTCCTTAACAGTTTGAACAAAGGTTCACAGGTTGCCGTAAGGTGAGATATGAACCGTGAAATGTAGTTCAATCGACCTAGAAACCCTCGAACTTCTTTTTCAGTTTTCGGTGCAGGCATCTCTTGAATAGCTTTGACTTTATCAGGGTCAACTTCAATCCCTTTCTCGCTTACAATAAATCCCAGCAGCTTACCAGATCTCACCCCGAATGTGCATTTGTTGGGGTTCAACTTCAGTTGATACTTCCTCAGACGTTTGAACAACTTGAGCAGATTCACCAGATGGTCTTCTTCAGTGAGGGACTTGGCGATCATGTCATCCACATAACATTCTATTTCTTTATGGATCATATCGTGGAATAATGTCACCATAGCCCGTTGATACGTTGCACCGGCATTCTTGAGCCCAAATGGCATTACCTTGTAGCAGAACGTGCCCCAGGGTGTGATGAATGTTGTCTTCTCCATGTCTTCAGGTGACATTTTAATCTGGTTGTACCCTGAAAATCCATCCATGAAGGAGAATACCGAGAACTGAGCCGTGTTATCAACCAATACATCAATGTGAGGTAGAGGGAAATCATCTTTCGGGCTGGCTCTGTTCAGGTCCCGGTAGTCAACACACATCCTTACTTTGCCATCCTTCTTAGGCACAGGTACTATATTAGCGACCCACGGCGGATAGCTAGTTACAGCAAGGAATCCGGCGTCCCATTGCTTTTGTACCTCCTCCTTGATTTTCATAGCCATGTCTGGACGAGTACGGCGCAGTTTCTGTTTGACTGGAGGGCATTCTTCTCTCAAAGGCAGCTTGTGCACAACAATGTCGGTATCCAACCCTGGCATGTCTTGATACGACCAAGCAAACACATCCGCATACTCTTGAAGTAGATCAACCAGTTGCTTCTTCACTGAGTCTTGCAGGCCGGCCCCGATTTTAACTTCTTTCACGTCTTCATCTGTACCAAGATTGATCACTTCAACCTCCTCCTGGTGAGGAGTAATAACCTTTTCCTCTTGTCTTAACAACCTGGCTAGCTCTTCAGGAAGCTCATATTCTTCTTCAACCCCTTCATCAGCTTGATTGATCGGATTGTCAAAGTCATACGATGTCATAGCCGTGCTGTTGTCGGTGCTGTCAGGAAGGCACTCTCTGCAAGGGTTAAGTTGTTCATTTTAGTGATCTGATTTTAGTCTTATTTAGAAAAGTGAAATGAAGTTGTCATTTTGAAAACACTGCCATTTATTTTTTTGTACAAAAAAGAAAAATGGAAAAACAGTGAACGAAAAGAAAAAGACGTGTTTGCAAAAAGATGTCTAATATTTCATTAATTGATCTTGTTTGCACAAAAAGTACAGATGGCCCGATTACAAAATGAGTCTTGTCATCTTGGGCAAGATGCAAGACTTTGATGCATGCTTATAAAATACAGGAAATAATAATTACTCTGATCGAGTAACTCTTATAATTTCCTGGGAAGACCAGTTCGAGACACTGCTCCCCGGGATCTTTGGACGAATCCAGCTTTCCAGGTTGCGCTCCTCTTCCAGCTCGTCTTCCAGACAGTTGATAGCATCAGGGGTAAGCATCCCCCCACTGACAAAACCAGGCTCTCCAGCATCCTTTGCTTGATGTTGAGTTGGTCTGTAACCCAACCCAAATTTGTCTTTCTTCTCCTCCACAGCTAGAACTTTGCCCCAGCCCAGGGCAGTTCCTTCCTCAACAACCTTCCGGGCTTGTTGGTAAGATGACATGGAGATCCCAGATACAGCAGATGCTTCATTCACATTCAAGGCTTCGAAACCTTGGCTCATTGTTTCATGGATCTCTCCATCCATCTCAATATACTTATAAGTAGCCAGATGGCTAACAAATATATCCTCCTCCCCACAAATTGTAACAACTTGGCCTTCCCACTCAAATTTTAACTTTTGGTGAAGGGTAGACGTTATTGCGCCGGCGGCGTGAATCCAGGGTCTACCCAACAAACAGCTGTAGGCGGGCTGAATGTCCATCACATAAAAGATAGTTTTAAAGGTCTGTGGGCCAATTGTCATAGGTAGCTCAATCTCTCCCAGAACCGATCTCTTAGAACCATCAAAGGCTCTTACTACCAGGTTGCTGGGTCTCAATGCCAGTCCATCATATTCTAACTTCACCAGAGCCTTCTTTGGTAAGACATTCAGGGACGAACCTGTGTCTACCAGCACATGAGAAAGGACAGCTCCTTTGCATTCCATGGTTATGTGCAAGGCTTTGTTGTGGTTGCGGCCGTCCGCTGTCAAGTCAGTATTGGTGAACCCTAGCCCATTGCTAGCAGTAACATTTCCAACCACGGTTTCCAACTGGTTGACAGTAATCTCTTCAGGCACGTAAGCTGCGTGCAAGACCTTGAGTAGTGCATTCCGATGGGCTTCGGAGCACATAAGCAGTGAGAGGATAGAGATTTTGGATGGCGTTTGGTGAAGTTGATCCACAATTTTGTAATCACTCTTTTTGATGATTCTCATAAACTCATCAACTTCTTGATCGAACGGCGTCTTCAAGGCTTCCTTAACAGCTTGATCTTCCTGCACCGGGCTCTTTCCTTTTGCCTTGGCAGCAGCTTCTGCTTCGGCAGTAGGTCTTTGAATTGGTGGAGCAAAGAGACGTCCGCTTCGAGTGAAGCCTCCGCCTCCCCCCACATTATCTACTTGTGGTGCAGGTGTTGATGTTTCAAGAGTGATTATTTTTCCTTCGCAGTATACGTCAGAGCCATAGTGCCAAGGGATGGCCCTACTACTTTCATATGGTACTGGTCCAGGCACCGTGACAGTGACTGGGTTGATTGTTGCTGCTGAAGGGACTGTAATTGTTTGTGGATCATAAAAGATTGTAACTGGTGCTCTGATGGGAGCAGCACCTTCTGAATGGTAGGCAGAGTTGTTCTCAGGATCATAAAATATGGTGATAGTAGAGACATCTTCATGATTGATTGCTGGAGTTGTAGGAGACATTGTTGGAAGTACGGATGTTGTTGTTGTAGGAGATTCAAAATGGAGTGAAGCTGAAGTTGTAGCAGGAAAATTTGTTGTAAACTGATCAGTTGAGATGATGGATGAAGTACTTGTTGATGAAACCGAAGAATTGTCAGGAACAATAGTTGCTGCAGTTGTAGGAGGTTCTGAAACCGCTGCTGATGAGATTGTCGGATTTGTTGGAAATGATGTGGTGATCTGAAGCTGACCACTCTGAATAAGGCCATCTATGCCATTCCTCAAATTATCGCACCCATTTACAGAGATATTGCAGTAAGCACAACCCAACTCACACCCCGGGAACATTTGACATTCCAGGAGTTGAGCCTTGATTTCTACCAATGGTGTCCTGATCTGTCCCACACTGGTTATTAAATAAGACGGTTTGTCTTCTTCAATAGCGTTAATCCGGGGACCACCATGGTTTGGCATCGGGTTCTTATTGACATTGGGTGGTGGTGCGAAATTCAGAGCCTTGGAGTCTACCAGGTCTTGTACCTTCATATGCAGAGCCCTGCATTTTTCTGTGCTGTGGCCAGGTGCGTTTGAATGGAAGGCACACCTAGCATTGGAGTCATAGTTCCTGGGTAGACTGTTGGGATCCGGAGGTGCCAACGTTCTTAGCTCAACCAGGTTGAATTTCAGAAGTTGTGGCAGCAAGGTAGCATATGGCATTGGGATTGGATCGATCACTCTGTTAGCTTGAGAAGGCCTCTGCTGAAATGGCCTCTGTTGATTGTTGTTGTTGGTGTTGCTGTTGTTGTAATTCCTTGGAGGATACTGATTTTGCTGATGGTACTGAGGTTGCGGCTGATAGTTTTGCTGAGGAGGTTGATAGACTGGCTGAGGATGAGCTGGAGCAGGAATGGTGACTGCTGCTATTGACCTCTGAACATACTGGGGCCTGCCCCTGTTTGAATGGATGGCATTGGTCTCGCCAGTTCTTCCCGGGCCTGCAAAAGGCTTTCTTGTACTACTGGACGAGCTTGCACCGTTGTCTGAGATCTTTCCCATTTTTAACAAGCTTTCAATTCTCTCCCCGGCTATGACAACATCTGCAAAGCTAGTGGAAGAGAAAGCAGCCAACCTGTCAATATATGTTCCCTGAAGGGTGTTCATGAACATATCTGCCATTTCCCGTTCAGACATAGGTGGTTGAACAGCAGCAGCCAGTTGCCTCCATCTCTGGGCATATTCTCGGAAACTCTCCCTTGAAGACTGTGACATTCCCATTAGGAGGGTCCTGTTGGGTGCCATGTCGAGATTATACTGATACTGTCTGATGAAGGCCTCTGCCAGGTCCTTCCAGCATCTTACAGTTGCTCTCGTCAGATGGGAGTACCACTCCCTCGATGCTCCTGTCAAGCTATCTTCAAAATAGAACATCCACAATTTCTCATCCATTGTATAGGCCTTCAGCCTTCCCATAAATGATTGTAGATGAGTTCGGGGACAGGAGGTCCCATTATACTTTTCAAAGCAAGGAGGCTTGAACTTATGGGGGATCCTGACCCCGTCTACCAAGCCCATATCCATGACGTCGAAGCCCAAAGAGTTTTGAGATTCTAAGGACCTCAACTTCTCAGCTATCTCATCCAATCTCCTATCATAAGCTTCTTCCCCAGCTCCCATTACTGTGAACTGGTCTTCTTGAGGGTCTTCCTGTAGTACCCTCCCTGCTGTGGCAGTCCCTTGTATATTGACAGGGATGTTGGCCTCTGGATGGAGATGGGGTCCAAAAACTAGGGGATTGACATGAGGTTGGACCCTCTCGTTGTTACTTGTGCCAGCAGTTCCCACATGGGGCTCTTCTTGATTCTGCCTTTCCACCATGGCTCTCAATCTTTCCTGGCTCTGAGCCATGTTGTTCATAACTTCCATAAACTGAGTCATTTGATTCCTCATTTCTAGCCTTTCATTTGCCATTTGATTTCTGACCTCAGTAAGGTCCTGCTGCATCTGATCCATTTGGATTCCCGGAAGGTTGTTTCGGGTTGGATAACGGTGCGGACGGTTGAGGGGAAATACCCGGCGCCTAGCAATAGTTCCTGATGCATCACAACAGAGGTTAGCAACAACAAAACAAAACCTACAAAACAAACAAAAAGGGTTAGCATGCAATGCAGTTATGCTTATTTGTTCCCAAGGTATCCGGTTTGGCATTCAGTTTTGACCCTTCCAGACCCTTGAAGATGCTGTTGTTGTTGCTTGAAGAAAACTCAGATGAAGCAAACTAACACAAATATATTACAGAAGGTGAAATAATACAACTTGTTCACTTTACAACACAAGCCCTCTAAGGGGTCAAAATACAGTACAAAATAAAAGTACATGGAAAGAAAGCAACAACAAAAAAATGGTCAAACACCAAGACCAAACTCATCCTCACGAACTTCCTTGAGAAGTGCTTCGGTCACAGGATCAGCCGGACGCTCCGTGAGATTCCGGATAAGGAGGTTCCGGGTTGCAACAGCTGCTGCTAGCTTTTTGTGCTGAGTTTGGTCCTTTGACCTCTTCACTCCTGCTTTGACCTTCAATTCTGATATCTCCCTTTGGGCTGCTGCCAGGGCTTCTTGTTGTTCTTTCGCACTAGCTTCAAGTTGCTCCATCTTGTCTTGAACTCTCTTGTCTTCCAGGGTACGAGCCTCGGTGATCCTGACCCACCGGGCTTGACTCTCCTTCAAGTACAAGTCTGTTCTTGCCCTCTGGAACTGGGCTTCTTTGCAAGCATTCTTCAGGATTTGTTCACCAGCTTTAGACTTTTTGATATAATCCCCAGACTTTTCAATCTTAGTCAAATGCTCCACTCTCAACTTCTCCAATCTCTCAATCTCCCTCATACCTTCACTCCTTTCCCGGAGGGTCTTCTGCAAAGCCTGGGTTAGCTTCTCATTTCTTTCCTTCAAGCTCTCAAACTCCTCCAAACTGATGGTGGCAGGGGGTGGTGCTGAAGATGACTCAGGCATGTCTTCTATGGTAAAGGGCATTCTAGAGAATTGGGCCCTGGCACGGGACCACTCATAATATTGTGCTGATGCCACATTATTACACTTCCCCAGAATGGTGACTCCCTTGGTTTGAACATTATCCCAGGCCCAAGCAGCCTGCCTAACAACAGCCAAACTAATCTTGTTCTCACAATAGAGAGTCTCAACCAAATCCTGTGCCTTAGGAGTGTGGACCAGTGCATAGCCCAGTTGTCGTCTAAACAGCAGAGGGTTGTAATTGATACTACCCTTAACTCCTATCAAAGGCACATTAGGAAAATGCCCACAGCTGGTGATGATATCCCTGCCCTTGGTGCTTTGAGTGCACCATCTGATATCAGCTGAAGTTAGAACAGTGAGTCTCTTAGCCCAGTTGCTTTGCTGATGAGGGTTTAAAAATGCGTCTGTCCTGGGTAGATGCCTGAGAAGCCAAGTATGGAACAATGGAGCACAACACCTCACTAACCTTCCCCTCTGCTTCTCATTCCTCTGATGCACTGAATAGTAAAGATCTCCCAATAAAGTTGGCACTGGGTTCTTCAGAATGAACAGATGGATTGCATTCTTGCTAATGAATCGAGGCTCATCTGCAAACAACACAATTCCATATACACTTAGGGCCAACAAAGCACAAACAGCTTTCCACTCCCCCAGGGAAGCCTTCAGACTAGCTTGAGAAATTAAGAAGTCCAGATGAAAGCCAGGGATTCCAGCTTTAGAGGTCATATGCTGCTCAATCAAAACAGGTTCCAGATGCAAAGCCTTTGCTACTTCTCCATTAGCAGGAAAGACCATCTCAGGGTTGAAAGGAATTTCTCTCCTGATAGGCATACCAACTAATGAGGAGTACTCTTCCAATAAGGGGCCCAACTGAAAGTCTTGAAAAGTAAAACATCTCAGTGGAGGATCATAAAACTGAATGCAGGTGTGGATGAGGCTCCTCTGTGAAGGGTCCAGATCCATAACCATGTCCAGTATATCTCCATAACTCTCCCTGAACAAAGGTATGTGATCTGGAGTGATCAGGGTCTGAATCCTCCTGATGTCTGATAGCTCTGGCTGGAAGAAGTGATAGGTGACATTTCTCTTTTTAGGGGCCATGATGTTGAAGACTGAGTAGAGACAGGTACTGATGCTGATGCTGAAGAAGAGGGCCACTGACTGGCTGGTGCTGGTGATAACTGAAGCAGGTGCTGGTGAAGATAGGTCAATACTGAAGATGGGATCAAAACCAAAACCAAATGAAGATGGATACCCTGAAACAAATAAGCAAATGTCAATATGATGCAATGATTATGTATGCAAATGATATGCAAAGGGTCTGTGACTGAGCTGAATCTGATCAAAATGCCCTGATATTGGCCCAAGTGTGTTCAAGAATTCCAGATGGAGGTCTATATATCCAGCAACCAAGGTAGGGGGCTCAAATAAAGAGCCATATGTCCAAGTTTTTAGAATCACAAGAACTGTCCAACATGGAGTACTCTTAACAAACAAAGTAACAGGGTATTCTGGGGTCAAGGTACCTGCAAACCTGTAAACAGCCCAACCCCCTCACAGGTGGTGTTCTAGAACGAGGGTCCTCAGACTTGGATCAGTTATGAGAAGTGTAAACACTTCCAACCCGGAGGTACAGTGTTTACAATAACCATAACAATTCCTCCTCTAATTCACCTCAGTTTCTGAAGGTCAATACTAAAGGTCATCCAGACTTAGCAGGCTTCCCAGATAGCCCTAGCATTGCAGGAAATCTGCAACACAGAGTTCTCAAGAAGAAACCCATATCTGAACCGTGTTTCATATTCCCGCACCAGACCGAAATGGAATGGGAAAGAATATGATTCACTCTAGCCTAGGTGTCACTCAGGTCCCAGGTATAGGGCCTTAACTCTCAATAGAACCCCACCCACCAAAGGAAAACCAGATCCAGCCAGCAGTACAGTATGACAATATGGTATAATGCAAAAACAATAAAGAAAGCAGAAAAGCAAACTGTACATAAATCAAAGATAAAATACATACAAACACAAATAAGCACATAACACCCCAGTAAGCACAAATCAATCAAGCGCTAGGAGGAACCCACAAAAAGAACCAGAAGCCCTGGTTGCAATATAAGGGTCCCCAGCAGAGTCGCCAAGCTGTCGCTCCCAAAGATTTGCATCCCGGTACAAGCGCGAACGGTCGGCGAAAGGAACAGTGAGAACACACAGCCGTGAACTCACTGGAGATGAATAGAGTCGCCAGCTAGGCATTTTTATCCCGGAGGAAAGGCAATGCTGCATAGGCCTAGAAAGAAAATGGATAAGACGGTTTGCGAACCAGAGAGACTGAGAAAGGGGGTTGGTTACAACCTGGGAAGGTATTAGCACCCAGATTGTCCGCCGTACTCGACGGGATCCACGCTTAAAAGATTTGTGTTTTAGAGGGGTAGTGTCAATGCAATTTGTGTATAAAGAGCTGGAAAAGGATGTACAGGTGTCAGTGTAAGAGAAGTGAAGTGTATAAATGAAGTGTCAGTGTAAGAATGAGAATGAATTGCTCAAGATCATGAGGCTTAAAGAATAAGGCTAGAAGAGGGGGGATATACAGAGACTTTTGTTCGATAACTGTTAAGTTATGCCTACGTATCCTCTCGTGCAATGAGGAAGTCAGAACACCGTAGTTCGACCCAAAGAGACTGAAAGATGAATTGACTTGTGAACTGCTTGCTTGTCAATGCTCAAGTGTATGACCTGTCTGGCTCAGGTGCAAACTGTCTTGCATTAGACGGAAGAAGCAAGTTCTCGTTGGTGAGTGAATGAGATGAGAAAAGAATCCCGGAGGAGACGATTATTGTTTGTTTTTTGTGTTTTCAGTCTTTCATTGTTTTTGGATTTTGTCATAAGTTAATGAGCTTAAGTCTAAACCAATGGATTTAGTAAACTCATCACATCTTCCCTCTGATTAGGGGTAATGAGAATACCTTAAGTGTGAAGTCAGATTCTCACACTTAATCACCATTTGATGTAAGATTAAGATCATTATCTTACTTGTGATTATTTAGATGTTTTTGTTGTTTTTGTTTAGTGTTAAGTAATGAGGTTAAGCCATAATCAGGGATTAAACAGACTCATTACACCATCCTAATAGAAGGATAATAGATGAGAATGTTTAAGCTGAGGAAAGCTCCTCAACTTAATCCATGATTAGGGATTAAACTCATGACAAAACAAACCTTTAATTAAGTGGATTTTATTTAATGGTATGATTATGAAGTGGATTTTATGATTTGTTAGACAACCTGAGGAGGACTTGTCCATTAACACTAGGGTTAGTCCTTCTTAACCAGTTAAGGAAGAATTAGAACCCTAATGCAAGGCCCAAGTTACAAGTGTGATGTCTTGATGATTATTAAGTGAATTGATTAAGGGAGTTAAACACATTAAGGGTTTGACACTTAGGATTAAAGTTATACACTCCATCCTAAGAGAAGGATGCAGGCATAAGCTTAATCACAAAGCCTTAAAGCCTTTAGGGTTTAGTCCCTGATTATGAGATGAGAAGAGAAGACTCAAAAGAGACACAAAGGTAAAACTATGAGGGGAGACTAATCAAAACCCTAATTCATTGTCATGCTTGGTTGTTCCTAAGGTTTGTGAGGTTTTCAAGAACAATCTTCAAAGGCCACCAGGAAGCAGATGAACAGAATCAAGAGAAGCAAAGTGACTTGCTTCATTCAAGAAGTCAAGTCACTTGAAGAAAAAAAGTGGGAGAAGAAGAATGAGCAAGCTCAAACTCTAACACATATAAAAATGCAGCAATGGATGCAGGAGAGATGAAAGGAAAAGTTATGAGAAGTGAAGGCAAATTCACTTCTCAAGTTTACTTACCACCTGAAAAGTTAGAAAGAAATGCAATGCAATGCCAAAGGGGATGAAATGGTATGATGCTAAACAAAACCAGAAGCATGTTGATGATGATAATGATGCTATGAGATGCTACAAACATGAGGCAAGGCATGGAAATGTTCATACAAGATCATGGATGCAAATGATGCAAGTTAAGGAGCATGAACAAGCATGGAAAGTTAGGAAGCATACAAAGCATACAACATGGCAAATATGTAATGCAATGATCAAACATACTTTCTACATGTCTTATGATGTTAAATGAATCACATGAATGCTTGAAATGTCATGACAAATCATGTTATACAAGAGAATGCAAGAGGTATGCAAATGGAAGCCCAAATTAGGGTTTATGAATCAAACAACAAACAAAAACCCAAAACAGAAGCAAACCCTAAGATAAAAAATGGAAAATGCCACTCAAAGAAACCCTAACCCTATACTAAGCCAAGGTCCAAAGGGGAAGTCTCAACTCTTAACCCATCTCAAGTTATGAATTTTCTAAGTTATTAGGGGTTTTAGGGCTCTTAAACAAAAGAAATGTCAAACAATTTGAAAATGATGAAACAAATCATGGCCATTTTACCCTAGAAACTACATGCCAAATACAAAACAAAGCAAAAGGAATCAATGTCCAACTCTTCTCAAATAGGCAGAAATGATTTTTTTGAAATTATGATCAAAATAATGCACAAAATATGATTTAATTCAATGAAAAATTCTTAAAATGCATCAAGATCAAAAAAGAAATTTGGTTTGAAGGTTGGACAATGTTTCTAAATATCTTAGAACATTTCATGAATTTTTTGGTGATTTTTAAATACCTAAAAGTATTTTTAATAAATTAATTTCCATTAATCAATTAAAAATAATCTTTTAAATATTTAAAAATACTTTTTTAATGAGAAAAAATAAAATAAAAATATTTTTGTGTTTACAAAATTAATAAAACTCAGAGGAAAAAGTTTTATAATTTTTAAACCTTTTTACTATTTTTTAAATAAATGTGCAAATAAAATGAAAAGAAAATAAAATAAAAATACAAAGTATGCAGTATGAGTGGTTGAGATTGAAAGCAGAGAGATCCAAAGGTCCAGCGTGCAAGTCAACAAGACTGGGGGTCAGCTCAATCCAAGGCCCAGGTTCAAAGTCCCAAAGCGCGCGTGATCTAATGGCTGTGGTTCAAAGCTGATTTAATTAATTATGATTAACTTAATTAAGCAAGATTAGGGTTTAATGACCCATCCAGGCCGTCCAAACACGCGCGGGAGAAGCAAATCAATGGCCAGAATTCAAAGTTCGTTAATTAATGAGGTTTAGCCCTAATCACATTCAGGCTGCCGGAGAAGACTTCCGGTCGTCTTCTCCGGCGAGCCAAAACCCTAGATTCCTCTACAAGTCACCAAACAACAAATCTCTTCCACCAAAATGACTCTCTCATCCATCTAAACCATAACCCTCACCCTAATTCCATTTATTTTCTCTCATGAGCCTGAATCGAAACAAAAAGTAAAACACGGGCAAATGTTCAAAAGCTTCATACATGCTGGTTTCTACACTATTTTCAAAAGCAAGCATACATTCATGATCAGGGGAACATAGGGCACCATAAAAGAACTAAAAAACCAGTTTCTGGGAAAAATGTTCATGAAGCTCACCTGAGATGAAGCTTCTCTGTTTATGAGCTCTCTGGACTTTTCTTTTGCACAGGCTTGCTTCCTTGAACCTCCTGAGGACAAAATGAGGCTCAAAATGCTTGGAGAGTGGCTGGCTTGAAAGATCCAACTCTGGTGTAGCAGAAATGGGGATCTGTGTACAGGCAGCTTCAGATCAAAGTGAAGGGTGGTTTTGACTCCTTGTGGTATGCTTGACTTGTTGGTGAAGAAAAATGAAGTGTTTGATGGCTGGATGAAGGGATTCGAAGAGTTCTGGTTTGGAAGGGGAGGAATGGTGAAGCTCAGGTCAGGCTGGCTTCAGGCTTGAACTTTGGTGGTTTCTACTTAATGAAGCATGGCAAGATGATTGGTGAAGATGGTTTTTGTGTTTGTATGCTGTGGAGGCAGATTCGAAAGAATATGCAGCTGGAGTGTGTTTTGTGTATGTGTTGAATGAGAGTGGCTCAGCCTTGCTAGATGTATGGAATGGCTTGCTCTTTGTCCACATAAACCTCTCTCATTGGTCAGATGATTGGACATGTGCTTTATTGATTGGTAAGTCACCTTTTGCAAAAAAGTCAAATTTTGTGTAAGGAAAGTATGGGTTGATCTATAGCTAGTACATGGGCTGGTTCTGGTGCAGCAAGGTGAGGTGAGAGGCTAGCCAAAGTGCAGCATCCAATGCATCAAGTGGTAGAAGCACAATGATGATTTTGCAAGTTGTTGGCTTTTTGGTTCACATGTGATTTCCTAATCCCACAAGCCATAATTCATGGGCATTCTTGGTTCAATTCTGATTTTTATGACTTAGAGAATGTTTGCATACTGATTTGAAATGAACTAGAAGTTGCAATTGGCTTTGGTCCATGATTTTGCAAAATTTCCATTTGAGGCATGCCTTGAAAATCAATGATTTTGGCCAACTTTGCCACACCATAACTTTTGATCCAAGAAGAGTTTGATCATGTTCTTGTACTTTTTTGAAAAGGGAAAGATGAGATCTACAACTTTCATGACCAAAGTTTTTCCATTTGAAGCATTTTTGGATCAAGAATCAAGGCTTGAAAAATGACCTAAAATGAAGCATTCTTGAAAAGTCAACTATGCCCAAAAAGTCAACATTTGCAAAAACCCTAAATTCTTGACTTTTATGAACTTCAACCTTCTACCATGACCAAATAAAGATCATATACACTCAAAATGATGAAGATCACCCATTGGTTGGGTCATTGGGGGCCTCAGATGCCCTGATTTTACACTGACTTGTCTGAAAAGTCAACCCTTGATCAGATGACTTTCCCATGGAATTTCTTCATGAAAATTAATATGCATACTCCCTATACCATATAGAGACCAATGGAAACAAGAATGACCAAAAAATTTTGGGTTATGGCCTCTGAAACCAAAACCCTAATTTTAGGTCAACTGTGCAGTCAATCCTGGCTCTGCATCCACTCAAACCCTAGTTCTTGTGATTCTTTTGAATTCTTGGCTTTGTGAGGATGTACTATGATGCTTGAACACATGTAGACCCCTTTGAATTGATTGGTTGCCTTTGGGGTGGCTCAAGAGGCTCTGAGATTGCTCAGATCACAAACCCTAGGTGCAGATGCCTTAGAAACTATGCAGTGAATCAAAAGTGAGATATGAGATGGTATGATTGAATTTATGCATATGAAATGAACACAAGCCATGGTGAATGGGTGAGGGCAAATTTGGGGTGTTTACAGCATCCCCTGCAGAATCGGGATTAGTGTTGCTAGTCAAGGCATTCCGTTTGTTGCTCATCTGCATTTTCTGGCACTCGTCTGTGTTAGGTATCCATTTTCTACTCGTCTGCATTTCTTGGCACTCGTCTGTGCTGAGTACCTGTTTGGTGCTCATCTGCATGCTATGCGGCACTCGTCTGTGTTTGGTGTGTGATAAGTGCTCGTCCGCATTCCCAGCGATTGCTCGGTCGTGAATTTTCTCCCCGACAGATTTATGTTTCTCATCAGGCATCTGATGCTCGTCCACATTTATTAACATTCGTCTGTGTTTGAAGTATTCTGATGCTCGTCTGCATTCTTCAACATTTGTCTATGTTTGATACCAGCTCGTTGTTCGTCCGCAACTCTTAACACCCGTCCGTGTTCAATGATTGATAGTTGCTTAGTTGCTCGTCTGCATTGCCCCAACACTCGTCTGTGTTCACACTTTGTGGATTTGATAATTGCTCATTTGGAATCCCCAACAGTCACCTGTTTGTGGTGTTGTTTGATGCTCGCATGCTTTCCCCAGCAGCCGCCTATGGATGGTATATTCTGATGCTCGTCCTCATTCTTTAGCATTCGACTGTGTTTGAAATTTTCTGATGCTCGTCCGCATTCTTTAGCATTCGTCTGTGTTTGGTATATTCCGATGCTAGTCCGCAATCTTCATTATTCGTCTGTGTTTGATTTAGTTGATGCTCGTCTGCATTACATAACACCTGTCTGTGTTCAATGATTGATAGATTGCTCATATGCATGCTCCCCAGCACTCGTCTGTGCTTGATATCAGCTGTTTGTCCGTCCGCATTTCCCTGCACTCGCTCGGTCATGAACTTTTTCCCCCGCAGAGTTGTGTTTCTTATTGGGATGTCGTTGCTCGTATGCATGTTTCTCAGCACTCGTCTGTGTTTGATGTTTGTCCATCCGCAACACTCGTTCGTGTTTGGCATCCGATAGTTGCTCGTTTGCATCGCCCTAACACTCGTATGTGTTCACATTTTGGTATCTGCTCGTATGCATAGTCCCTAGAACTCGTCTGTGTTTGTTGCTTATCTGCGCCCTCCAGCACTCGATGTGTTTGTTATCTATTTGAAGCTTGTCTGTATTGTTGGATACTCGTCTGTATTGCTACCCCAAACGCTCGTTTGTGTTGGATTTCTGATACTCGTTTGTATTGCTACCCCAAACGCTCGTCTGTGTTAGATTTATTATACTCGTCTGTATTGCTACTCCAAATGCCCGTCTATGTTGGATTTTTGGTATTCGTCTGTATCAGTGGTTGGTTGTCGTCTGTATCATCGCCTGAAGCGCTCGTCTGTGTTTCTTAGATCATCGTCTGATATTCGTTTGTATCATTGACTTCTGGCACTCGTATGTGTTCTCTTAATGATCACCCAATACGCGTCTTTATTAAAGAGGTTTAAAGTCCTGACGGTGGGATTAAACGTCAAAATGGTTACCGGTCCTGGCATAACAGGTTTATCCGAAGGAGGTTCGTTTGTCTCAAACACCGCTCATCTACGCAAGATTTTTTAAGAGGGTTCGTCAAATCCTAATGTTGCACCTGGCGTAACAGGTTTTTTCCAAAGAAGGCTCGTCTGTCTAAAACCATATATCCACGGATAATATATGAAGAGGGTTCGTCTATCCTTATTATACATGTCTATCCCACAGACTTAAGTGCATTACCGGCCCTGGCGTAACAGGTTTATCCGAAGGAGGTTCGTCTGTCTCAGATCGTATGTTGCAAAATGTATGAGGGCTCGTATGTCCAGCAGATGGCGTAACAGGTTCGTTCAAAGAGGGTTCGTATGTCCAGTACCCGGCGTAACAGGTTTGTTCAAAAAGGGTTCGTATGTCCAGCACCTGGCGTAACAGGTTTGTTCAAAGACGGTTCGTATGTCCAGCACCTGGCGTAACAGGTTTGCTTGATGAGGGCTCGTATGTCCAGCACCTGGCGTAACAGGTTTGTTCAAAGAGGGTTTGTATGTCCAGCACCTGGCGTAACAGTTTTGTTCGAAGAAGACTCGTCTGTCTAGATTTTTCTATCCGAATTAACAATTCAGGTTGGAAGGAGTTCGTCTGCTTTCTCCCACTTCAGTCGCCAAAGCGTCATTTGGTTGGCTTTATTTCCCATTGCTTGCATTCTCCAGCAGAATTCAAATTTCAGGTTTTCTTGGTATTCAACCACAGTTCATCTTGAACGGTCGATAGCCCGTGCTACCGTCCTTTTCAGATTAACAGTTGCTTGAATAGGGGCAGCTGTAATACCCCAAATTTGCCCTCTCCTGTTTAGCATCATCATCATATCATATTCATCATCAGCATGTCATGTCTTTAGCATATTGCATAGAAAAATGAAGCATATCACTTGCATGTTCCCGCATAAGGCATATGATCAATCATAAGGGAAATTCAAAGTTCACAGGGCATGTTACAAGGTTGAAATCAGGGTCAAAGCCTAAAGAAAGGATTAAGGATCAAAATCAGATCAAAACGGTTGGCACCGGCTTATTTTTGAAGGTTCCCACCAAAATGAGGGAAATTCATAATTCACTGGCGTTAACTGGTTAACGGATTGGTTAACCGGTTAACGACCCCGAATTTTGAATTTCCAGCAGAAATTCAGCATGTGTGTTTTTTGTTCCAATTTCCATTTTTCTGATTTTGATTCATTTTGAATTAATTGGAAATTAAAAAGAAGGATCTAGAGCACTTGTCCAAGCCTAATCCCATTACAAAGTCTTAATCACACTACCAAACCATAATTTTGGATCCCAAGCCTAATTTTTGGGCCCCAAACCTAAACCATATTTAATCATTTATCTCCAAACCAAAGAGGACTCTCTCCTCATTTTTCATTCTCATTCTGAATTTTCATTGCTCTCACTCACAATTCTCTCACTTTTCTCTCACAATTTTCCAAATCACTCAAAGTTCCTCTTTGAAGATCACATAACTTTGCCTTGAGGTGTGTAGATCTTGGAACTAGACCTCCATCCATAGCTTCATTGCATCTTTTTTCTGGTTTAAGTGGTGATTCAGATCTGGTTTGGGATCTAGAAGTGCTTTTGGATCCAAAATTATACATCAAGAGCTTGTTCTTGCATTTATTTTGCACGGAGTGTGAAGCTTAGCATCGGATCTTCGAAGTTTTGCGCGATATCTATCGTTTTCAGCTCGATCAACAATTACCAAAGCATCCCTCAGCTTTGTAGGTTGGTTAAATTCAGATCTAGCTCTATTTTTAGCTTATTTGCATGCTTGTGCTTTAGATCCACCATGTGTTTGCGTATTTGCTTGTGTTGATTGAATTGATTGATCGATTTGTGACCGGATCTATGTATTGATGTTTATAAGCTTCATGATTCCATTTGATGTGAATTGATGCATTATTTTCATGTTCATATGCTTGCTGATCTGGTATAAGTTTGTTTGGAAAAGCTGGTTGTAAGCTGATTTATGCAGGATTTGCTGCTGTCTTAACAGTGTTAACCGGTTAACGGATCAGTTAACCGGTTAACACACCTGTTTCGTGCTGTTTTTATGTAGGTTCTGGCATGGTTAACCGGTTAACGCTTTAGTTAACCGGTTAACACTGAAACAGTGATCCATTTTTGCCTTATTTTGAGCATGTTTGATCCCTATACTTGTTGTAAATGCCATGGATCATTGTATGATTCTTGAATATGTTTCTTTGAGTGATTTTCTTGTTGATTGATGCATGCTTCCGTGTTCTCGACACGTAAATTCTTGTTTGTGTTATGTTTGGCATGATCGTTTGATCTTGGTTGGTGCGAACTGTGAGCATGTCATTGCCATTGATTTTATTGATGAACATGTGATGGATTTTGACTAACTTGCAAGGGATCATGGTAAGAGAAGTGTGGATATTCATCCACATTTCAATTCTTCATCCTTCTCTCTTTTTAAGTGTTTTCTCCTTGTGCTTTTTGATGTGCCTTACGCCATCATGTAATTCAACTCTTTTCTTCCCCCTCTAGGAGCAACTTATCTCCTTTAGAGGAGTAAGTTGCTTGCTAGCTCTTGCTTCCTCTTCTTTTTGCTCCTCTTTATTTCTTCTTTCTTCTTCATTAGGATAGTTGAAACCTCACTAACCCTAGAACCTCTTTTGCATGATAACATTAGGATTAGTCTTTCCCCATTTTAGACTTTTACCTTTTTGCTCCTTTGGTTTCTTTCTCTTCTCATCTCAAAACAAAACTTAAAAAAAACATTAATAAAAAGAAGTGACTTCTTTTGTAATAGCCTTATTCCATGGGGCATATGTATTCATTCCATATTGGAATAGTGCATTTGTCTAGCATGATGCACAAGTCGGATCATGAAGTCATCTTCGTCGAGATAAACCCTAAAAAATACTTCTTCATCTTTAATCACTAAAACACCTAATAAATTCAACAAGTCAATGGAATTAAGCCCTTGCCTTTGGAAACAAGTCTTGGATACGTTCTCCTTGCTTGGTGTGCTTGTTCTATTATTCCATCTTGGAATGTAGTGACAAGTATACATTCCATGGAAAAGAGCTTGAGTTCATTCTCTTGTGCCACACAAATAAAAAGCTCTAAAAAACAAAAACAAACAATAATCGTCTTTCCTTCGGGAATTCTTTTCTCATCGCCTTCGCTCCGTCCGCGAACTTGCTTCTTCTTGTCATTTTGCAAGACGGTTACGCATTTGTCGTCCGAGCCTGCAACACGTGAGCATTGACATAGGCAGTTCAAGCCTTAATTCACAAGCAATCTTTTCCACCCCTAGTTAGGGGAACTACAATGTCTCTGATCCTCACGTCCAGATGAGGTACGTAGGCAGCGGGGTAGGGCCCGTTCGAGCACAATCTTTATTTTTCCTACATTTTTCCTTTTCATTTCTTTTTCAGACCCCTTTTATTTTTCTTTTTATCCAGCTCAGTTCCTTTTCTTTGCAGTAGCTTTCATCCCTTCACCCTTTGAAACATTTTCTTTGCAAGCGTGGATCCCGTTGGGTACGGCGGACGATCTGGGGTGCCAATACCTTCCCAGGTCGTAACCGACTCCCGAACCTAGTGTCTTTGGTTTGCAGGACCCGTGTCCTTCCTTTTCTTTTCTTCTGGTTTGTGCAGCATTACCATTCCCGTTCCTTCGGGATAAAAATGTCTGGCTGGCGACTCTAACCTCTTTCCGCGCCACTTTCGCGTTTGTACCAGGATGGAAATCCAGGGAGCGACATAACGCAAAAGGGAAAACAGCTTCCAACCGTTTACAACTACTTAACACGTGGATACTAATTCGGGTATCGGTTTCTAAGTATTGTCATGTCTCTAAAATTGTTCTGTATCAACCTAGGGTAAACCTAGCTACCTCACAAGTTATACCTTTTATTTCCTTTAGTTCACAAATTCCCTAACTTAACATAATTACGGTTTATTTGAAAAGTCGGGTAAAATTTGGCTCAAAATAATATTTCTTGGTCTTATAAGATATAACATATTATTAGCTTCAAATCGGTATAACGAATGGTTAGATCAGATAAGGGTTGAAGAAGTTAAGAGCTTTTAAAAGGAGAATCGAAAATAAGATTTTTAATCGGCATAAAATAAATAATTATTTTCCACTTCAAAATTAATATTTTCCTCTACCATTGGATAATACATTGTCTTAGATTTCCAATGATATAAAGTTTGCCTCAATCGGATACCCGAGTAAAAAGTTATGAATTTTCTAAGAATTAACATTTTTTTCTCCAAAACCTACAGCGTTAACCGGTTAACGCATATGGTTAACCGGTTAACCGACAGTCAGCAGGCTTACACCTGCGTGTTTTACACTCAAAACCTCTCCAAACCCATCCCAAACACTAGGGATCATCCAGGCATACTTAGTAGGTTCAAACCACACATAACCTGACTATTCTACCCGATTATTTCAGTATTTTATCCGTTAGATTTCATGATTTAGCAATTTAATCAAATTGACCTAAAACTCTAACTCAAGCAAACTTCTAAAACAAAAGTACTAACTAGAATGCACCTTGTCAATGAAGAGGAGTTTGATGACGAAGATGAAGAATCGATGAAGAAGATTGATGAATCCAAGCTCTCCAGCTTCTAGGTTTTCCTCTTTTCCATTTTTCCTTTTCTCTTCCCTTTTCTTCTTCTTTCTCTTCTTTCCTTTCTTTTTCCCCTTACTAGCTTTCTTTTTTGTCTCTTATAAAACTCTTATTTCTCTCTTATAACAATTAACAATATATCTATCAGTTAGTAATACTAACTAGTCCAAATTGAGAGTATCCAAAAATGTCTCTGAGTCGAATATTTAATAAAACCTCTGAGTCAGATAATACTTAATTAATTAATTTAAATTTGTCGGTTTCTCTAATTATTTCAATTGAAAACTCTCATAGCACACTGGAACCTTATTAATATTTAATTAATATTATCTAGAGCATTTAATTAAATACGGGGTATTACACAAAAATTTCAACAGTAGCGCGAGATTCACAACGACTTAATGATACCACATCATCAACACACACGTCGCAATAGCAAAGTTGCAACAAGATCCGCGACCTACAAATTCACAAACACCATTCATATCAGATTCAATGATGCAAGATTCAAAAACAATAATAAGTCGCGTCAACAATCACAATACGAACTCACGGAGAAAAGGATTCAGAATCACGGAGAAAAGGATTCAGAATCACGGAGAAGAAGTGGGGCGTAATCGATTTTTACCTCTGGTTTTTCAATCATTTTCTCGTATATGAGGAAACACCGAACTTCACCATGAGAGAACTCAGAG
This sequence comes from Lathyrus aphaca, assembly GCA_963966055.1. NCBI lineage: Eukaryota > Viridiplantae > Streptophyta > Magnoliopsida > Fabales > Fabaceae > Lathyrus > Lathyrus aphaca. Next base: position 492,518,546 of record OZ014521.1, read on the forward strand.
AGGATTACGGTTCCGCCGTCGCTGGCTTGAGTCATGGTGCGGCGTAAGTTATCTAGCTTGATATGCCGCGTGTGGAGTTTCGAATCGAAATGAGTTGTTCGATCTGTGTTCTTTGTCTTTGATGTCAGAACCTTGGATGGTAGCTTTTATTTCTACATGATTTTCGTTCCGGTGCGAGAGGCTTCAGTCGATTCATTATGCGGTGGCGCCGTTTTGAGTGAGTGACAGCAAGGCTCTCTGCGACAGTGAGGGAGAGAGCGAAGGCGTGTTGAGAAATGAGGGAGAAAGCCATGACTTTTGTTGTGGTTGTTTCTTAGAAGCTTATCTAATGATTTTTAGGTTAACCATACAAATTGGACCGAACTTTAATTCATCAATCCATGGAAATGCTATTCGCCATCACAAATCACTAGTACACCCCCTTCTGGGGATTACTTATGGGTTTGGGTCTTTGGCCATGTTAAGGCTATCTGCACCCTGCCGTTTCTTTTACACCCCCAATGTTATTATTTTTTTATTAGAAATTTCTATATAGATTTCTTAATTAATTTTTCTTCTTAAATTATTTTTGTGGATTAATTTCTTAATCCCTTTCTTGTTAACTTCTAGTTAGAAATTTTATCATAATTTTAATTATGGTTTAGAACTAATTTGGATTAAAGTGTTCATGATGTTTTTTGATCGATACAGATCGATTTCAGTTACGGTGGATCATCACAAAGTGATTATAGAAGATAAGCATTTATTTTTCTTATGGGATATTACAAGACATTGCATGAAGTTTTTAGATTTCTTTTCTGTGAAGAATCGGCACTTCAATCAAGTAAGAAATCATGACTTTCTCCACTTTAATGCATCATTCTAGTTGTATGCGGCTTAGGATCATATAATGTAAGGTGCATATTGAACCCTCCCACCTAAGGAACTGAATTTATTTATGATTTATGATGATATGTGTCGATATCAGAGCTTAGGGATTAGGTTATGGATTATAGGATTCACTTTCCTCACACTTTCCCTTAATCACCATTTTTCCCGTTTCGTCGCAATTATTAAAAATAGTTTCGGGTGTGATAAAATTCTGGAAAACTTCATAAGTGATCCTTATCCTCTTAATTAATTTTTAATATTTTTTGATTCCATATTTGGAGGGTTTCAGTAATTAATTTGGAATTTTCATTCCATGTTGTCCCAAAATGCATTGCTTTGGTTAAAGGGACCGAAAACATTTTTTTCCAATAGGTGTGAGACCTATTTTTGTGTGTGATTAACCACTGGAATTTGTAACATTTTGATGCTCCTTAGGAATTTTTTTCATAATTTTTGGTGCCATTTTGGATCCACTTTGTGGAGTTGTTTTTCGGCGATCATGCCTTGTTATCTCACTCATTAAGTGAATTATTTTGACACTTTGGTGCATAATTTTGGTAAATCCTTTTAGACAATTTAATTTACTAACTTCACCATATTAGGGATTTAATTTCATAATTTTTCAAGCCTTTCTGCTATTTTTCATGTCACCTAGATTATAGGTCCGATTATGTGCTTATTTGCTCCATACCCTAGATGTTAAGAAGGCATTCATGTCATTTTCTTTAGATACTTTGTGGTAAAATTTAGGAGTTAATTATAGGTCACTTTTATGTCCTTAAGTCCAGTTATAGGTCACTTTTTGAACCATCTTCATTTGATTTGTTTTTGTGTTTCAATGTGCATCCTTACTTGAACTAATTTTGTTCGGAACTTGTTTCTTTTCTCTCCTAAATTTTAACATGACTTATGTGAGAATCATAAATTCCTTTTCATTAATTCTAATTTCATCTCATAAATTTTATGCTAATAACATAATCATCTCATGCATATTCATATGGAATTCATCCTTAACTTGCATCATTTGTGATCTTATGCGACACCATGTTCACTTCTTCTCACATCTTCTTCTCCTTACTCCATAGGACTAAACCATTGCATCCATGGTTGTATGTTCATTCATATACATTCATATGCATTTACTATTGAATTTGATACTCATTTAATTAATTAATTCATGCTTGTATGCCATATGCACTCATACTTCATCCATGAACCCTACCTTGCATTTGTGTGAACTTATGTGAACTTTTTGTACATAGTTTGGACTTGTGAGGTATCCTAGAATCCTTAGGGACCCATATAATAGCATGTATATAATTACTTTAGAAGTCATATAACCTTTAGGTACCTTCACCTTTAGACTTAGGTCTTATTTTGAACCATAGTTCCATTCTATAATGTGTGTAAGGTTTAATTGCCTTTATGCTTTGTTTTTGTTTCCAATATGCAAATTATTTTGGTACTAACCATTGTTTTGTAGGGGTATTAAGGTAACCCACATACAACTTCTTCCTTTATCTCTTTATACTTTCAAATTTTGTTTTCCTTACACTTTCATTCAACTTTCTTCATCTAACTTTACCTTGAATTTCTTTAGGGTTTAGTACATCATTAGGACATAGTTTGTTAGTCTTTGATCTTGTAATATTAGAAAAATTTAGTAGGGTCTAGCTACTGACTTTAGAACTCCTTTTATCATTTAGGATCCTTTACTTATAGGATTTATCCTTAGGGGACCCTTAGTGCTTTTCCTTAGGTAGTTTGAGCTTTACTTGTGCTTTTGCCTTGTGTTATGTTTTCAATAAACATTGTGAAGCTAACCTTTGTTTTATAGGGAGGTTGTGATAAGCTTATTCATACAACTTATTACTTATCTTATTTATGCTTTCAAGTTGTGTTTGTCTTATCACTTTGTGATTTGTTTGTACAACTTCATGTTAATCCCTCTTTAGAAACAATTTAAACTTCTGTAGAGAAGTAAGTCACTTTCTAGTTTCCTCTTCGTTTCTTCTTCTTTATTAGGATTAGAAGACCACACTAACAATAGGACATCCCATGAAATAAACAACGTAGGGTGAGTCTTACTTCCTATAGTCTTGTCTTTTCTCAACTTGAGTCATTCTTTCTTATCTCAAAGAAAAACAACAAAACACCTAATAAAGGTCGAGCTTTCTCGTGCGCCAGGAGACTTTGCCATGGGTTACTTGCACACGTCCCATTTCGGGGTGAGGTGTAAGGCATATATCATGATGAATAAGTATTAGCATGGAGACTGTTTCACAAACAACAAAAGAAAAACACTTCTTTAAAAGACAGTTAACCAATAACAAGCGTCTTTTCCTGCGGGAATTCTTTTCTCATCTCATTCACTCTATACGCGAGCTTGCAAGACGGTAAACGCACTCGTAGCAGACAAGAATGCAACACCTGAGCATAGGCATAAGCAGTTCAATTCATAAAAAACACAAACAAAGTTCCCGCCTTAGTTAGGCGAACTACGTCGACTCTGATCCTCATATACCCCACGAGGTACGTAGGCAGCGGGGTAGGTCCCGTTCGAGCACACTCTTTATTTTCCCTATATTTTCCCACTTTCTTTTCATTCTCTTTTTCCAGTTCTCTCTCCCATTCCAGTTCCAGTAGCGGTTTTTGTTCAACATCAGTTTTATTTCTCACCCTTTGAAACAGACTAACAAGCATGGATCCCGTTAGGCACGGCAGACGATCTGGGGTGTTAATACCTTCCCAATTCGTAACCGACTCCCGAACCCAGTTCTTTGGTTTACAAGACCTTGTTCTTTCCTTTTTCCTTAGGTTTTTGCAGCATTACCTTTCCCATTTATTTGGGATAAAAATGCTTGGCTGGTGACTCAACATTTTCCGCGCCACTTTCGCGTTTGTACTAGGATAAAAATCCCGGGAGCAACATTTCGTAGCTTCGAGTTGGTGTTTGTCGCTCTGATACATAGCACTTTGGGGGGGTGAACGCATGGTTTGTCTTTGTCATTTTGTTTAAGTTTATGAATTAGTTTTAAGTTGTTTTATGTTGAAGAATCAAGTTGAAGTATTTTGATGTTGATTTATTTGAAGTTGAATTAAAAGTTGAACATGTTGATCTGCTGCGTTGTTTTTCAAAGTCCTTATATTAATTAAGTTGTTATCTGATTTTAAAGTTGAAAAAATGTGATATCCCATGTTTGTTGATAAAATTTTATTACTCTGTTTTATTAATTAAAGTCGAGTAGAAATGGGGTGTTACAGTATCCTCGACCTAGTCTTGGAATATTATAAGTGTTTCTTTCTGTTCATATACATAATCTCGCTATTGAGCCTGATCAACTTAATACTGTTTTGATGACATTTAGGGATATGGATAATGGATGTAGAACTCATGGTAGGCATAATGTCACTCCTCTTGTTGGGAACCCGCCGGGTGGCGATGGGAATGCTTTGTTGTATTAGTTCATGTCGCAGATGCAACATCAACATAACCAGTTTATGCAGGAGATGGTTCACCAAATGAATTAGGGTCTTCATTCTTAAGTGGTCGTCCCTGAAACTGAAGGTGGAACTTTCCGTGACTTTTTCCGTATGAATCCTCAAGAATTTCATGGCGGATTAGATCCGGTAAAAGCTCATGAATGGATAACTGGTTTGGAGAGAATCTTCCAAATTGTGTTGTGCAATGAAGAGAACAATATGACGTTTGCATCACACTTGTTAAAAGGTCCTGCTGCTAGATGGTGGGAGAGTGCTTCTACTCTCATGACTGTGCAATAGGTTCCGAAGGTGTGGGAACAGTTTTAGGAAACTTTTATGGAGAAATATTTTCCGAGTTCTCTAAGGACCCAGAAGGAGTTTGAGTTTCAGCAGATTAGGCAGGGAGGAATGAGTGTGGCCAGTTATACAGAAAAATTTGAAGACATGGCGACTTACTCAAGGCAAGCTATGTATACTCCGGACGAGAAGTGGAAGATTCATCAGTTTTTATTTGGGTTGAGGACTGAGATTTCTCATAGTGTCTCTCAGAGGGAGTTCACCACTTATTTTGAATTGCTGAGGCAATTCTATGTTGTTGAACATAGTTTGAAGAAAGTACAGACTGAAGTGAATGCTGTAAGAGTTATTCAAAGTGATCGTGGAAGGGAGAATCAAGCTTTTAGGCCCATGTCCCAACCCTTTAAGGGGAAGTAAATGGAGAATCTGAGACCTAATGCTCCTCCTTCATGCCCCAATAGTTGTAATAATCATTATGGAAGGTGTGGTCCGAGCGGTGTGATTTGTTACTAGTGCCAGAAAGAAGGACATGTTTCTAGATATTGTCCACAAAGAAGGGACCCGATTCAAGGAAGGGTTTATACCTTGGATGCGAGGAAGACTAAAACCGACGACTCTCTGATTGTGGGCACATGTCTTGTTAACGAACATCCTTGTCTTGTTTTATTTGATTGTGGAGCAACACATTCTTTTGTGTCTACTCATTGTGTGAAGCGACTTGGGTTGCAATTTTTCCCCTTGTCTCCTTCTATGGTGGTTACTACCGCTATGGATGAAACAGTTGAGACACCTCTAATGTGTGAAAATTTCACTTTGTCTATGGAGGGTAGAGTTTTCCAGATTGATCTTATTTGTCCACCCCTTAAGAAAGTCGATGTTATTTTGGGAATGGATTGGTTATCTGCTAATTCTGCGTTTATTGGATGCGAAGAGAAATTAATCATCATTTCATCTGTGAAAGCTCCTCCGAAAGATGTGTTGACAACAATCTTAGAAGGTACGGTTGGAATGGTAAATTTTTTGTTTGAAAAAGAGAAATCTATTTTACTGGTTATTACTAAAGAGGAGAGTAATGATCGACAAGTTCTGAATATCCCAATAGTCTATGAATATCCTGAAGTCTTCCCCGAGGATGTCACTTCTCTACATCCTGTGAGGGAAGTTTATTTCTCAATTGACCTGATACCAGGGATGGCTCATATATCTGTTTCCCCTGATCGGATGGCACCGCTTGAATTAAGAGAATTGAAGGATCAATTAGAAGATTTTATGGCGAAGCATTTGGTTAGACCAAGTGTTTCACCGTGGGGAGATCCTGTTTATTGGTAAAGAAGAAGGACGGTGGTATGCGGTTGTGTATTTATTACCGTAAGTTGAACAAGGTCGCTATCAAGAACAAGTATCCTTTACCTAGAATAGATAACCATTTGGATCAATTGAAAGAAGCATGTATGTTCTCGAAGATTGATTTGAGGTCGGGCTATCACTAGATTCGTGTAAAGACTTCTGATGTACCTAAGATTGTGTTCAGAACCCGTTATGGACATTATGAATTCCTGGTGATGCCTTTCGGTGTGACGAATGCTCCAGCTGTATTTATGGATTACATGAACCAGATATTTCAAGCTTACTTAGATCAGTTTCCTGTAATCTTTATTAATGACATTCACATTTATTCTCTGTAATACCTCAAAATTTTCCCTCTTATTTTCTCAACATTTTGCATAGCATTTGGCATAAACAAATTCATGAAATAATAAAAAACATTGCATCATGTGCATCATAGCTGAGGCATATGTATGTGATCATTGATTGGAGCAATTGAAGGCTATACAGAGGCAACCAAGGAGCCGCAAAGCTTCTCAACCTTGTTCAAAGGGTTTATAACATCCCACAAGTCTTTACTTGAAGCCACAAGTCTTAAAAAGATTTGAATTGATCAAAGGAGGCAAGCAGTGCAACATCTCTTGATGAAAATGGGCCAAGTTAGGGTTTCTATTCTATTGGGCTTCTCAGTGAAATTTTGATCCAAAGTTGATTCCATTGTCTTATATATGATGTCAAGTGCTTAGGGTTCAAATTTCATCCATAGATACATTTTGGAAGTGGTGCAATTGTCCAGATGATTGAAAATCAAAGAATTGGGGAAAAGTCAACCATGTTGAGGAAAAAGTCAACTCCTTACTTTTTGAGATCAAAATCATGAAATTAGGGTTACAAGGATCCTATGGTTCAAATTTGATCAATAAATTATGGAGGAATCAAGAGAAATCAAGAAAACCAAAACTTACCATTTTTGGAAAATTAGAGTTTCCAAAAATGGCGTTTTGGCCATTTTGCAGCCACTTCAAGAGAGGCCTTCTCCCAAAATACAAGGGCTATCAAAATTCTACCTTGATCCAATTAAAGAGGGCATCTTAAGCTTAAAATCCATAGATGGAACTCACTCATAGCATTAAAATTGAGAGAGTTATGATCTTGCAAAGTTTGGGCAAAACAAGGCAAGAGGCAGGGCATAACTTGCAGCCTGCGCGCGCGCCCTGCCAGGAAATTTGTCAAACAGGTGGTGTACCACAAGTCAAGCCATTTTCCTACATCAAGAAAGCTTCAAATTAATTTTCTTTGGACATCAAAGTTGTTCATTGTTGTCTCCTCTACAACTTTCATGTTTATGGATTTTTCATATGATCAATAGATTAAGAGTTATGGAGAGGCAAAATGTGGATCCTCAAACTGCAAATACACAAGGCACCTGGCCTAGGCCAAAGTCATGCAGTGCAGGCCCATGATTCAACATTGTGGCATGATCTTCAAAGTTATTTGAGTGACTTATAAGGCATATATCATCTTGCAACAAACGCCAAACTTGTCCTATGCATCATTCTCTTCAAATTAAGCACAAGCATGCCATGGATTGATGACTTGAGCTTGAAGAAATAAACCATGGAAGATCACAATATGCCATCTGTTTTCTTTCTTGGCAAGGCAATGGTAATCCAATGCATAAGCTGAGTTCAATTGGAATTCCTGGCCTCGTTCAAAGTACCATGATCATGAGTACCTCATAAGGGGAGTGTATCATCCAATGTCTACATCACCACCATAATTTCTATGCATTTCACGTGAGATCAAGCAAGGGATAAAACTTCCAAGCATTGAAGGCAGAATGTTATTATCAGATGCTTAACACCACATCAAGCTCACCATGAATGCCAGGTTTTACTCTATACCTGATCCAGCTCGAGCAAAAAACAAATTCATCATGCACTTCATCCTCTCAAGCCCACTTCAGTTAGCATGTTCATCATCATACCAGATCACACTTCATGGCTACATTAGGTCACAAACCATCACCTCAAGAACACCATAAGTACCATGCTCATTATCACATTGAATCTGATCCAAGCATTGGAAGCTTCTAGGGTTCACATCTGGCATAACTGCCTTAACAAAATTCACTCAGTAAACTCATCTCACTCAGTTAACTAGACTTGCTTAACCATGGTTAGGGAGCTCTATAAAGGGATGTGATCACTACACATTTGAGGCTAAGCACCATTTTCATTTGAACACTCCACAAACACTCCAAATTTCACCTGCATTCTCTATGATTCCATATTGCAATTTGGCTCGAGCTAGCTTCATCTTCATCCCTCTTGCTTCAAGCTTCCATTGCTCATCACCATCATCAGTTCAAGCTACATTTCCATGGAGGAAATTCAGTGAATCCTCCAACTTGCACCATTTGGAACTTCTGCAAATTGGCAAGGATCTTGTTCAATTCAAGTGACAATGTTGCACTCTTCTTCTAATCATCATCAACATCAAGCCTTGCTTCATATTCATGGAGTTTTCAGCTTGAATCTTCCAAACTCTCATCACTGCATTACTCTGCATTTTCCAAGCTACATCAAGACTCTCCACTCACAGAGTGTTTATTCACTTTGCAAGCATTCAAGATCAAGCAAAGCATCAAGAGGAACCTCATCTCTGGTTTTCTTTGATCTTAGCATCCCTACATTTCCAGGTTTTTACACTGAATCTACTTTGCACGATTGCCTTGATTTTGATTGTTTTGTGTGATGTTAAGCTTATTAGAAGCATTGATTTGCACTGGCTAGTTGATAGGCATCCTAAATTCTTAGTTTCAGGTTTTTAGGCTGGATTTGATTACTTCAATTTGCACTGAATATGAAATATAAATGGATTTTGAACCTGGATTTGGATTGTACTCATTGAGGCGAACACAGTGATGACCTTAGATTTCATTTTAATTAGGTTTTGGAATTTTCCCTAGGTGCAGGTCACCAGAGAAGATGACCGGATGTCTTCTCCGGTGACAGAACAATGCCTTAATTATTTTGTCAACTTTATAACGCAGTCATTGGATCACTTCCATCCTAGGGTTCTAACATTGCCAGCGCATTAATGATAGACGTGCAAGTCACGTGGAAATTTTTTGAAGAAAATCTTAGATTCTTAATAGCACCCCCAACGCATGTGTATCTGGCCCATGGTAGTGTAATTTGTTGATGTTATCACCCCCCAGGCCCAATCCATTATTTACTTCAATTTTTTATTTATTTCTTTTATTCCATTTTATCTCATTTTCGTTTTTGATTTTATAAAATACCATTTGGCCTCTAAACATTCTCCAAAAATTTACACATGATCTTTGATATTTTTCTTAATTATCCATAATTTTTGTTCTCATTTTTCTTTTATTTTTAAGCCAGAATTAATTTTTCAATTAATATTCTTCTCATTTTCTCCTTTTCTGACCAATCCATTTGTTCATTTTTTTCTCCTTAACCACAAAATATAAATGATTCATTCTTTTTGTATTAGTTAGAGGACCTATTAAACTTCTCCAAAATATTTTCATTTTTATTTTTAGGTCATTATAAGTCATGTTTTGGTCCCTTCATTTCACACATATGCACATAAACCCTAATTCACTTCCACACTCCATTTGACCACTCAAAAATAAGAATTTTTGTGAGATTTTTTTGATATACGTCACCCTCTGGATTTTGTATTAGGTTGTCAAGTTTCGTAATATTTCATGATCATTTGGTATTTTTCTAAGTTGTTTAGGTCATAAGTCACATTTTTGGTCTTTTCCCTCACCTCCTTTGAACCAATTAGAATAAGGCATTTATGCCATTAGCTTGAGGTCTTAATTTTGAGTCTTATAGGTCCCATAGGATGTCTCTAAGAGTTGATTACCATCCTTAGACTTTCACCTTTGATTTTTAGGGTTGTCTTGAGTCATAAGTCACATATACTCCATTTTAACCTAATTCCACTTCTTCTTTCACATTAACCATCTCAAATTCCCCTTGTGCATAAGCTAAAAACTTCATAATATCTTTGTTTTGTGTCTCAAAAATGTGTTGTGATCATTTCCATATGTTCATCTCAAGTTTAGAGCCTTTTGCATTCTTTTGAACTTCTTTTGTCATCTAAAAGGCCTTTAAAACCCTAATTTGGACACCTAGCCTTAGGATGCCTCTTACCACCTCATTTGTGAATATTTTCCAAATCTAATTTCCATTCTAACTTTTTGTCAAGCCTCTGGTTTTTTTATGGGGAAGTCAAGTCCCTTTGGTCATTTTTGATGTTTTTTCCTAAGTCATTTGTTTCACTTCTAAAACCATGTTGCTATGTGCATTCTTTTACCTTTCAATCTCATGTTTTAACATCTTTGACTTGAATATCTTCTTTCTCATATGATCTAATCTCATCCTTCATTTTCATTTAGTGTTAAGTTCTGGATTTTTCACTTACTTTTTATTTTAGGATATTTTAGAATGTTAAAACACTTAGGTTTCCCTTTTAACTTCATCCTTAGGTTTCATTAGGGTTTAGTAACATTTTAGGGCATAGTTTGACTTTAATTCACTTAATCCCTTTAGATACTTTTAATATGATTTAGCTTCTGACTTTATAAGCTAGCTAACTTGTAGAATGCTTTAAACCTTAGTTTTTAGGTTTAGAATTTCATTAGTGCTTTATCAGTTAGTGTGAGTTCTTCATTGAATTTTGCCATGTTATAATTGTTCAAATTACTTCATCATGCTAACATTTTTTTTTAGGGGGGAGGGGGGGGGGAGATTAGGTAATCATCCTTCATTCCTATTTTTATGAATTTCAATTGTGTTTGCCTTGGCACTTCATGCCTTGTTAATAGGCTCCCCTTTTGTTCTTTAGATTCAACTTAACTTCTTTAGGAAGTAAGTTGAACTCTAACTTGCTTTTCTTTTCCTTAGGTTTAGAATACCTCACAAACCTTAGGATCAACTTTTGTACATAATAAGATAACTTAGGGTTGTGTCTTAGTTCCCCTTTAGCTTTGACATTTTGCCTCTTGAGTCTTCTTTTCTCATCTTCAAAAAAAATAAAAAACACTTAATAAATGCATGAAAGAATCTCTTATGTATAGCCTTATTCCATGGGGCACTTACATTCATTCAATCTTGGAATAATGTGGGCTTGTCTAACATGATGTACAAGTCTTATCAAGAGGTTATTTTCATAAAGAAAATATAAAAAGACACTTGTAATACCTCAAAATTTCCCCTCCCATTTCCTCATCATTTTGCATAGCATTTAGCATAAACAAATTCATGAAATAACCAAAAAAACATTGCATCATGTGTATCATAGTTGAGGCATAGGCATGTGATCCTTTATTGGAGAAATTGAAGGTTACACAAAGGCAACCAATGGGCCACAAAGCTTCCCAACCTTGTGCAAAGGGTTCACAACATCCCTCAAGTCTTCATTTGAAGCCACAAGCCATCGAAAGATTTGAATTGATCAGAGGAGACAAGCAGTGCAACATCTCCCAATGAAAGGGAAAAAATTAGGGTTTCATTTCTACTGGGCTTCTCCATGAAATTTTGATTCAAAGTGGATTCCATTGTCTTATATATGATGTCAAGTACCTAGGGTTCAAATTTCATCCATAGAAACATTAAGGAAGAGGTTCAATTGGCCAGATGACTGAAAATCAGGAATTTGGGAAAATGTCAACTATGCTAAAGAAAAAGTCAACTCCTGACTTTTTGAGATAAAAATCATGAAATTAGGGTTACAAGGATCCTATGGTTCAAATTTGATCAATAAATTATGAAGGAATCAATAGAAATTAAGAAAATCAAAACTTACCATTTTTAGAAAATTAGGGTTTCCAAAAATGGCAAGTTTTGGCCCTTTTTGCATCATCTTCAAGAGAGGCCTTCTCCCAAAATATGAGGGCTATAAAAATTCTACCTTGATCCAATTAAAGAGGGCATCCTAATCTTAAAATCCATAGGTGGAACTCTTTCATAGCATCAAAATTGAGTGAGATATGATCATTCAAATTTGGTGCAATTCAAGGCAAGCTAGGGCAAAAACCAAGGCAGGCCTTGCCTCCTGCGCGCGCCAGGCAAGACATTCCATCAAGCAGGTGGTGGGTCACAATTAAAGTCAGTTTTCTCCATGTTAGAGGCCTCAAATGAATTTTCTTTGAATTACAAAGTTGTTCATTGCCATGTTTCCAACAACTTTGATGTTCAAAGATTTTTCATTTGATCAATGGTTTGAAAGTTATGGAGAGGCAAAGTGTAGGGCTTCAAACTACAAAGAGACAAGGCATCTTGCCAGGCCAAGGGTAGGCAATGCAGGCCAAGTTTGAAGCATCATGACATGACTTTCAATGGAATATTTGAGAGGGTTAGAGGCATTGTTTCATCTTGGCATGAACATCAAACATGTTCTATCTTGCATCTACTTCAAAATGATCACAAACAATCCATGGAATGGTTGCTTGAGCATGAAGAAACTTGAAATTGAAGATCATAAATTACAATCTGGTGGCTTGAGGTCTATGGAAATTTATTCCATGTTGGATTCAATTCAGTTTAAGTGTGTTTGCCTCATTTAACATGTTCTGATCATTTGGCCTTGCATTAAACCTCAAATGTTCATATGGCTGCATGATCATCTTAATTGTCATGCATCCCATGAAGAATCAAACAAAATGAGAAACCTGCATTTTCATCAAGCATGTTGCATCATTGATCAACTCAGCTTCATTTTACATCACTCAACCTCACCATAGCAAGCATGAGTGTCAGTGCACACAATCCAATCCAGCTAGCTTCATTGCCATGATCAACTCGAGTTCAAACCAACTTCCACTCACCTTAACAAACTCTCTAACCAACTTGACTCAGTTAACTGCACTTCCAATTGTTAACTAAGTTGGTTAAGAGTGTAACCAAGGTTATATATAGGATCAACCATAGCTGGATCACTCACCACTTCCATTTTGCACAAATCACATCCAAATTCTCTGATTTTTCTCTCTGCAATTTGAAGAATCTCCTTCTGCATTTTGCTTCAAGGAGGCTCCATTCTCCATTAATCTTCTTCCTTCTTCCTCAATTCATCATCACCATGTAATTGAGGTTAAGATCCATGGATTCCATAGCCTGATTCTCCAAGGATTAGCCACTGCATTTTCATGTGTTGCACTGCATTTTGGATCAGATCATCATCAATCTCACCAATTCAGGATTGAGGTTCATCCAATCATCTTCATCATCAAGTGTTGCACAACTTCCATGGATTTTGTTGCTTGAAGCTTCAAGAACACAACTCTTCAAGTTCTCTGATTCAATTCAGTTCTTCTCTAAAATCCATATTCATAGTGTTTATTTCATTCTCTGAGGATCAAGAGTAATAGCAAGAGGAATTGGAATCTCATCTCTGGTTTTCTATAGCTCTTGAACCACTGCATTCTCAGGTTTCATCTTGAATTCCAATTGCACAATTTCATCCTATTTTGCTTGATTCTTGTTGTTTAAAGCTTGTTAGAAGCACTTTAATCTCTGGATAGTTGATACGCACCTGTAACACCCCAAATTTGCCCTCTTCTTTTTAAGCATCATATCATATCATATTCATCATGAACATATCATATTCTTGGCATCTTAGCATGGAAAGATGAGGCATAACATTCTCATGACCTAACATTAGGCATATGATCATCTGTGGAGGGTTTTGAGGCATCACAAGCTATGACAAGGGGCCCAATGGATTTTCTCAAGTCCTATGAGGGGTCTACACTGCATTCACAAGTTCAAGATCATTCACAAAAGCTCAGAAGGTTGGAAGATCATCAGGGAATTCAAGCTAGGGCAAAGCTCCTACACAATGATCCCAAATTAGGGTTTGAGTTTCAAGCAAGAAAACCTTGTGACTTTGACCATTTCATTTGGGCAAAGTCTCTTACATGTTAATAGGATACTAGGGATGAAATTTGGTGAGAAAATTCCTTGTGGAAGTCAGGTATTTCTTCAGTTGCTTGTAAATGAAGTAATTGGTCAACTGTGCATTCTAAAAGTCAACTGTGAGATTTCAAAGGGTCAAACCCCATTTTTATAGCCAAGGGATGTTCTTTTAACCTTATAAGAGCTTTGGCAAGATCAAAGATCAAGAATCATGAGTTTTTGAGGTGTTTTGCAAAATTGGCATAAGTTTGGTCATGGAAAATTCCATTTTTAGTAAGTTTTTGCCCTAATTTTCAAGTAAGCATAACTTGGTGAAAAAAGCTTCAAATGGACCAAAGCCAAACATGAAAGTTGAAGATTAAAGCCTCCCATTTTAAAAAAGTACAAGAGAATTTTCACAACCCTCATGGTTAAAGAGATAAGCCCCTCGAAAATTGCATGAAATCTAGGGCATGACATGAAATTCCAATCTTACACAAATGCAAAAAGTCATGAAACTTATTTTCAAGTTGTTTTATGGGCCAAATATGATCACAATATTCCAAAGCAATGCCAATGATCCATTTTTCTCTAAGAATAGTGTCAAATTCGTGCATGTTAAGAAAGATATTCCATAAGGTGCAAATTTGCATGATCATGAGAAATGTGTGATCCTTACATCCAAGGGCCAGATTAATTGTTGTTTTGAATCAAGGGTGAGATTTTGAAAGCACATGGGCAAGGAATGAGAGGAATGCACGAGTAGAACACCTCATCACACAAATTTTGCCAAATTTGAATTTTCACTCGCACACTCTCATCTCACGTGCCATTGCTCTCATTCTTTCAGCATTGTATTTTTGAATCATATATAAGAAAGCTAGGGTTTTACTTGCCTCAGATCCATCTCATTTCATCACTCCATAGGTTTTGCACCAAGAGCAATTTCCTTCGAATCTCCTTATTCTCTCACTCTTTTCACAAACCAATCATATATTCTGAATTCTTGAGGCATAAGGATCACTAATCCATCATGTATTCAAGCTGGAAGTGAAAGATTAGAAAGGTGTCATTCAAAGGCAGGTTGGTTCAAAGCTTCAGATACAAGCTTTCTCAAGCTTCCTCTTGCATTTATTTTGCAAGAGGAGATCAGAAGGAGTAGATTTGCAGCATCTGGATCCTTATCTTGGTGGTTTTGAAGTGTCTTCATCTCAGGTATGCTCTGAAATCCATGGATCTAGAAATGGTTTTTGATGTGTGCATTTTGATTTGTGAAGTATGCTGATTACACTGCACGTTTTAATTTTAAAAATGCTTGAGAATTGAGTTTTGTATGATGATTTAAAGTTTCATGGTGAAACCTGTTTGTCTTCGATCTGGAGTGTTCTTGGATCCATTGTGATTTTGGTTGTTATTTTCGGATTCAACATGGTTTGTTTATTCAATATGGAGATCTTACTTCATTTTAGTTGTGTTTTGCTCATAGTTTGTGTTTTCCGGTGCCGGAGCCCTAGCTCCGGTCACCGGATTCTGGGTTCATGTTTATTAGGGTTTCAGTGAAGAAGATGATGGATTGGCCGTAGGATCTCTCATCTGAATGGACATCATGTTGCCACCTAATTAATGACACACCCTCCTTTTCACGTGTTTTCTTTTTATTTTTTGAATCTGAATAATACAAAATGTTATGCACTTCACAATAAATACCATGCTCCCTCTATGCTGACCAATCATTTTGGTGACTGGATTAAATGAGTTGACTGATCTTGCCCGTCCACTTGATCCCATGGCTTTTGTTTTTTCCCTAAATTTATGAATTTCCACACCAATATCATATACCTGCGCTGACTTTGACTGGGCCTGGGTTGCTAATCCCACCCCCCATGCGTATAAGCCCAATGGTTTGAACTGGGAATCCTTGCTGGTTGCACCCCCTGCCCCTTCTCATTTAATTTTATTTATTTTTATTTCCATTTTATTTCAGTTTGGTTTTTAATTTTTAAAAATAGTTTTAAGTCTCAATAAATTCTTAAAAAATTCATGAATGTTATTTTTAGTTTTCTTTAATTTTTGACATTTTTATTTTCCATTTATTTTCATCTGACACGTGGAAATTAATTGTTCACTTTAATTAATTCATTTTAGTCCATTTTTAAGCATGCTAACTTGTCCTTTTTCTATATTGATCCTCATTTTGAATTTTTGGTTGGTTCTTTTTGCTCTGGATCCATAATAGGATGTAGTTTATGTGTGATTTTTTTTCTGATTTTTAGAAGCTTGTTTAATTGACTTTGGTACTTAACTTGTGAGTGAAGCTTCTTAACCCTAGTTGATGTTTGACCTCCCTCTTGACTTGTTTAGCTTCTGAATTTCTTTCCCTCCTTTTGGCATATTGTTATATTATGATTGAAGGTCTCTTGTGCAAAGTTGTAGAAGTTTTGGGTGCACACTTGATTTAATTTGAATTTTTTGTTCTTGACTTGTCCCATTTTGCTTCTTTTTGATCATAAGTCCTCTCCTTAGCTTAGAAGGGCACTTGTGCCAACTTCTTCATCTTGTTTAGAGTCTTTTTAGGGCATTGATACCTCTCTAATCTTGGGTTGGGGTTTGTGTTTTGGAAATCTTGTAATTTGTTTGCCTTTGGAGTTCTTCCATTCTTATGTACATCCACCTCACTTCCTTTGCTTCTTTCTACCCATAATGTGATTGCTTGACCATATGCTTCTCTTCTCTTCACCTCTCATGCTCTTTAGACACTTCTCTAGCATGGTTTTGGTTCTGGTCTTGTACCTTGAGTTTGTAAATTTTTTATTTTGCTTTGCATCACCTTAAGTTTGCTTTTGTTTTGCCATAGTAATTCATGTGGTTCCATTTTGAATTATGTGTTTCTCTTTTCATTTTTGTGACTTGTATTTGCATTGAATGTGCATGAATTCACTTCTGGTTGTATGGTTTTAGTATGGTATTATGTTCATTTTGTATTGCTTTTATACTTGTGTCACTAATCATTTCAGGGGCTTTGGTAAGTGAGAGGTGTGGATGTGATTCCCACATCTCCAAATATTATCACTTCTCTTCTCTTCTTATTATTATTTGTTCTAACCTTGTGATTGTTGGGCTTAGGCCTTTCTTCCTCTTCCCCTATTCTTCTTTCTTCTTCTTCTCTCCTTCTTTCTTTCTTCTTTAGGATAGTAAACCTCACTAACCTAGGATTACCATGCATGACAACAATTAGGATTCATTAGTCCCCATTAGACTTTTACCTTTGTGATCCTTTTGTTTCTCTTCTCTTCTCATCTCAAAACCCTAAAGAAGACACTTAATAAAGAATGAAGTGATACCTTGAGAAATAGCCTTATCCCATGAGACATTTGTAGTCTTCCCATCTTGGGATAGTACAAGCTTATCTTGTGATGTACAAGTCTGATCAAGATGTCATCTTCACCAAGAAAACCATAAAACATACTTATTCATTGTAAATACAAAACACTTAATAAGTTAATGAGTTAGTGAGCCTAATCCCTAATCTCTGGGTTCAATTTTTGGGGATCTTCTCCTTACTTGAGTGTACTTGTTCTATTATTCCATCTTGGAATGTAGTGACAAGTGCGCATTCCATGGAAAAGAGCTTGAGTTCACTTCCTTGTGACACACTCATAAAAAGCTTCATAAAAAAACACAAACAAACAATAAGCGTCTTTCCTTCGGGAATTCTTTTCTCATCTCCTTCGCTCCGTACGCGAACTTGCTCCTACTTGTCATTTTACAAGACGGTTATGCACTCGTCGTCCGAGCCTGCAACACCTGAGCATTGACATAGGCAGTTCAAGCCTTAAGACACAAGCAATATTTTTCACCACTATTTAGGGGAACTACGGCGACTCTGATCCTCATTGTCCAGATGAGGTACGTAGGCAGCGGGGTAGGGCCCGTTCGAGCAAAATCTTTATTTTCCCTACATTTTTCCTTTTTATTTCTTTTTTAGTTCCCTTTTATTTTCTTTTATCCAGTTCAGGTCATTTTATTTGCAGCAGCTTTCATTTCTTTACCCTTTGAAACATTTTCTTTGCAAGCGTGGATCCCGTCGGGTACGGCGGACGATCTGGGTGCTAATACCTTCCCAGGTCGTAACCGACTCCCGAACTCAGTTTCTTTGGTTCGCGGGACCCGTGTCCTTCCTATTCTTTTCTTTTGGTTTGTGCAACATTACCATTCCCGTTCCTTCGGGATAAAAATGTCTGGCTGGCGACTCTACCTCTTTCCGCGCCACTTTCGCGTTTGTACCAGGATGGAAATCCGGGGAGCGACAGCTGGCGACTCTACTGGGGACATCCTAACCAGAGTAAATCTGGTTCCCTTGAGAGTCTCTCCTAGCGTTTGCATGTTTCTGTTTCTTTAGGTGTTGATTGCTTGTTGTTGCGTGTTGTATTTTACTGTTTTGTTTACAGTTTATTTACAACTTTATTTACAGTTTTCAATATTTATTTTCTGCATCATATTATTACTGGACTGTCTGGACTGGGTTTTTCAGTTTGGTGGGCTTGGGTGATACTGTTTCTGTGAGATGAGCTCATTACCACGGCTCGAGTGCACCTTAGGAATTAGAGTGGTTCCACTTTGGCCTCATGAGATCTTGTCATGGGGGTAGTAGTGAGTTCCACGCCCAGATTTGCGACCGTCTTGGAAATGTCTTGATTTGGGGATCTTCCTCTTTCATTTCATAACCTTGATAGTTATGTGCAGCTGGGGACCGATCATTGAGAACCTTGTGGAAACATCCCTCTTTAGTGGTGACAGTGGCAGACCACATTGTGTACCAAACCCATTCGCATCTGAGGGCCCACCTGGGACTTGCATAGGATGACCTTGTTTTCCCAGACTCAGCTGAGGCCTCCCTGCGTAGTATATAATGTCAAATTGATTCCTTGATCTGGTCATGAGCCATTTCTCGGAAATGGTGAAAGTATTATTGCTATTCGGCTTTGAGAGTCCATGATGTTTGACCCGGAGCATACCAGTGAGGTTGGGAGGGGTTTACAGGTTTGCAGGAACCCTTGGCTTCTACATACCCTCATTATCAATGGTCTTTGTTGAGATTTGGTCCTATGGTTCTGGTGTTCTGGTTTTCTTGGTGCTATGGTTCTGAGAATTTTTATCAGAGAGTTGTGACTCAGAGGATTTTGGTTTGCAATTGATCAGAGGGTCCTTATGTTCAGTGTCCAGTATCCATATGGTCCCAGATTGATCATATGCCTGCATTGCATTTGCATTTGTATCATTCTTGCATTAACTTTTTATGTTTCCATTTTTCAGGTTATTGTTCATAGTCAGCTCCCAGTTCTGGTAAATCTTTTCTCCAGATAGCAGAAGTCAGAAGAATTACAAGGAAAAAGAATGTTCACTATACTTTTCTTCAACCTGAAGTCAGGAGTGTTTAGAAATTAGCAGGTTTGATGAATGACCAAGTCTTGGGAAATTTCAGAAAGAGATATGGCCAGATATTGAAGTATGTGGACAAACCCACTGCAGACCAAAAGGACAGTTTGCATACCTTGCTTCAGTTTTATGATCCTCTGCTGCGGTGTTTCGTGTTTCCAGATTACATCTTGGCTCCTACCTTAGAGGATATTTCTAGTATTTTGGGTGTTCCAGTTAGAGATACCTCGCCTTTCTACGGGTCTGAGGTGGTGCTTAAGGAAGAGGACATAGCCACAGTCTGTCGTTTGCCAGCTGCTACAGTCAAGAAGGCTCTGAAGGATAGTGAAGGCAGAGGACTCCCTTGGAGTGTGCTTATACCAGAGGCTGAGGAATATGCTAAAGAGGGTAAATGGGGGGATTTTGGTGCTTTGTTGGCTTTGATGGTGTATGGGTCTAGCTTGTTCCCGGGAGAGAAAGAATTTGTGAGCTTGGAAGTGATCTCTATCTTTGCTAAAGGCAATCATGTGCCAACTTTGTTGGGAGATTTCTACTACAACGTTCACTACCAGAATGAGAAAGGTAGAGGTGGACCAGTGGGCTGTTGTGCTTCATTGTTTGCTGAGTGGTTTGCCAGACAATTGCCAAAATTAGGTGCTTTCAAGGAGATGAGGGATGAGTGGAGATGGTCTAGAAGGCTGATGGGGCTAACTACTGAGGACATAGCCTGGGGATATGACAGAGATCTGCTAGGAAAAGAGTTGCTGGTCAATTGTGGAAGATTTGATGGAGTGCCTTTGCTAGAAAGGAAGGGTGTGATCAGTTATCATCCAACATTAGCCAGAAAGCAATTTGGTTATCCTTTGAGAGATCCTCCAAATATGGAAGAGTTTGCTGAGTCTTTGTATTTTCCTGTGGAAGGAAACAAGGAGTTAGTTCTACAAGCATCTTAGGCTTGGGCTCATAGAGTGAGGAAGGGTAAGAAAGACTTTGGTAGAGTAGATCCTAAGATGTATCCTCCTTTTGCTACATGGTTGCAAAAACATGTAGAAGAAGTTCTCATGCCTTTCTCAGTAGAAGCTCCACTTTATCCCAAAGAAGTGCCAAGCCAAAGTACTGTCTCCCTTGAAGAGTATAAGAAATTGGAAGCTCATCTGCATGAAGTTCGAGTGGAGAATGCTGAAATGGTTAGCCTGTACCATCTTGCCAACCGGGCCAAAAATGAAGCAGAGGGAAAGCTACAGAAGATGCAATCCTCCTTGGAAGCTAAAGAGAAAGACTTTGCTGGAAGGGAAGCTCACTTTCAAAGGTTGGGTCTGATGGAAGCAAAAAGAGAAGCGGAACGCAAAAAGACTTTGAAGACTCTCAAGGAAGCTCGCCAGTCCATTGTTTGGTTGCAAGGCCAAAGGGAGGAAGAGCAAAAGAAGTTTAAAGAAAAAGAAGAGTTTTTTTGAAGTGTAAATGGCCTTCAAGAAGGAAGAGGTGGAGCAAGTCCACAACATACGAAGGGAAAAGACTCAGCAGTTGGCACAAAGCCAGTTAGCCTTGGAGGAGGCACTGAAGGAGATTGAAGAGCTCAAGCTGAGAGCAGGTGTGAAGAAGAACAGAGCAGAGGTGGCTGCAGAGGAGCCCGGGTCTTCAGTTTAGTTTATTTATTTGTTCAGACTACCTACAGACTTGTTGTAGGAGTCTTGCTTTATTCTTTTGTCTTTTATTCATGTAATGACTTGTAACCCTTCGGGGAATATTTTTGTTGGTGCTCTAACTTTTGGCCGGCAATGGGTTGTCCATGATATACAGTGTTAATATGCAAATTATCATTTCTGAATATGCAAGGCTTGTTTGTCTGATACTGCTAATATCTAAACATTCTTCAAAGAGAAAGTCTGAAAGTTAATACTCAAAGTGGCTGTCTGGAGCAAATACCAGAACTGGGGCATACAAATACTTAAAACTTGGAAACATGAGTAGTTACATTGCATGCATATGACATGTTTGTTTGTTTTGCAGGTAGTGCTTCAGTTTCTTATGTTTATGTTGTTTCAGGCACTATAGCTCCCAGAAAGGTTCGAGAACAGCCAGTCATACTGTAAACACCCCAAATTTGCCCTCACCCATTCACACATGACTTGTGATCATCTCATATGCATAAACACAACCACATCATCTCATGTCTCATTTGGTTTCACTGGATAGCTTCTAGGTCATCTGCACCTAGGGTTTGTGATCTGAGCAACCTCAGAGCATCTTGAGCCATCCCAAAGGCAACCAATCAACTCAAAGGGGTCCATGTGTGTTCTTATATCATGTTACATCCTCACAAAGTCAGAAATGCAGAGGAATCACAAGAACTAGGGTTTGAGTGGATGCAGAGCCAGGATGAACTGCACAGTTGACTGAAAATTAGGGTTTTGGTTTCAGAGGCCATAACCCCAAATTTTTTGGTCATTCTTGTTTCCATTGATCTTTATATGGTATAGGGAGTATGCATATCAATTTTCATGAAGAAATTCCATGGGGAAGTCATCTGATCAAGAGTTGACTTTTCAGACAAGTCAGTGTAAAATCAGGGCATCTGAGGCCCCAATGACCCAACCAATGGGTGATCTTCATCATTTTGAGTATATATGATCTTTATTTGATCATGGAAGAAGGTTGAAGTTCATGAAAATCAAGAATTTAGGGTTTTTGCAAAAGTTGACTTTTTGGGTTTTGTTGACTTTTCAAGAATGCATCATTTTAGGTCAATTTTCAAGCCTTGATTCTTGATCCAAAAATGCTTCAAATGGAAAAACTTTGGTCATGAAAGTTGTAGATCTCATCTTTCCCTTTTCAAAAAGTACAAGAACATGATCAAACTCTTCTTGGATCAAAAGTTATGGCCATGCAAAGTTGCCAAGAATCATTGTTTTTCAAGTCATGCACCAAGTGGGAATTTTGCTAAGTCTTGAACCAAATCAAATTGCTACCTCAAACTCATGTCAAACCAGCATGTGAACTTTCTCTAAGTCACAAAAATCAGATTTTGACTAGGAATGCCCATGATTTCATGCTTGGTTGGCCAAAAGATCACATGTGAACCAAAAGTACAACAACTTGCAAAAGCTCATGATTCACTTCCCACAACTTGCAGCATTGGAAGCTGACTTTGGCTAGCCCTTCCCTCACCTTTTGCTGCGCCAGCCATGCCTTGTACTGGCCTAAACACCTCACCATGCCCTATCTTACACAAAAGTGGATTTTGAGCAAAAGTAGCCACACCTATCATAGCAGGCCATGTCACATCAAGAGGCCAATCAGAATTGTTTATTCATTCATTTTGCTGGCCATATCACATGGCAACCAAGGCTGAAGCATTAACATTCACAACTTACACAAAAACACCCCAACTTGCAACTTCCTTCGAATTTCATTACACAGCCTGCAAACCCAAAATCTTTTTCCTCCATTCATCTCACCTTGATCCATAGAACACAAAGCATCAAGAACCAGAGCTTGAAACAACCAAAACACTTCACTGCCATCTCTCACCTCAGTTTGCAGTTTCACTTGCAACTCTCACTATAGCCCACAAACATCAAAACAAACTTTGCCAAACTTCTCAACACACTTCATAGATCACAAACAACCATCCCTCATAGCCTGAAAGTGCCAAAATCTCAACTGCCATTGTTGACTGAACTGAAGCAGTTCTCTTCGAAACTCATCATCCAGCAAGTCTAAACTCCATTTGAGCATCCAGACATCTTTGGGGGGCCAAGAGGAGCAGCTTGCACTTAAAGAAAGGGCCTGAAAGTTCCTAAATCAAAGGTTGCAAATCTCAGGTAGCTCCAAATATTTTTTTCCAGAAATCTCATTTTATGTTACAAACTTGTTCCTTATGTTCTCCTGATCATGCTGATGTTTTTAGTTTTTGAAATGGATGTGTTTTGAGAATTTAATTGCTGTTTAAAGCTTGCGAACCCTAGAACTATTTCCTTTCGATTCAGCTTGTTTAGGTTAGATAAATTTGTTTTGAGAGAGGGGTTTAGTTCGTAAGGTGATGGAGATCATTTCCCTGGCTTTGGTTTTCATTTTAGTTACGTTTTAAGGAGGTTTGGAGTTTTTCAGGGGAGGAGGTCACCGGAGAAGACGACCGGAGCTCGTCTCCGGTGACCTGAGAGTCATTAATTCATAATTAGGGTTAGGGCACTGAGTTTGAATCTGGACCATTTGATCTTCTTTCCCGCGCGTGTATGAATGGTCTGGATTGCATCATTAGTTCTAATTAGGTTTAATTAAATTAATTAATCAGGATTAATTCACTTTGAATCTGGGCCATCAGATGGCGCGCCAAGTCAACCCACTTACCCTCAGAACGCATCCTGGCCCCTCATTCCTTTGACTTTGCATTTTATTTAATTTTAATTCATTTTTCTTGCATTTAATTTGTATAATTTATTTAAAATAGCTAAAAAATCATAAAAATTATGAAACTTTTTCTTTAAGGTTTCATTAATTTTTATGACACAAAAATATTTTTTATTTTATTTTTATCATCAAAAAGTATTTTTAAATATTTAAAAGATTATTTTTAATTGATTAATGAGAATTAATTAATTAAAAATACTTTTAGGTATTTAAAAATTACAAAAAAATTCATGAAATGTTCTAAGACATTTAGAAACATTGTCCAACCTTCAAACCAAATTTCTTTTTTGACCTTGATGCATTTTAAGAATTTTTCATGGAATTAAATCATTTTTGATGCATTTTTTTGATCCTAAGTTTGAAAAATCATTTCTGCCTTTTGGTGAAGGTTGAGACATTGATTCTTTTTGCATTGTTTTCCATTTAGCATGAACTTTCAAGGATAAAAAGGCCATGATTTGATCTTGCATTTTCTAATTGATTGGCATTTGTTTTGTTACAAACCCTAAAAAACCCTAATAACTTGTAAAATTCACAACTTGAGTTTGGTTGAGGGTTGAGAGCTCCCCTTTGGGCAGTGGTTTATTATAGGCCTAGGGTTTCTTTGGGTACCAGTTTCCATTTTTTAGGTTAAGGTTTGCTTCTGTTTTTGGTTTATGTTTGATGTTTGTTTCATGAACCCTAATTTGGGCTTTCATTTGCATCCCTCTTGCATTCTCTTGCATAACATGACTTGCCATTACATTTTGTGCATTCTCATGATTCATTTAACATCTTAAGACATGTATGAAGCATCATTGATCATTGCATTACATATTTGCCATGCCATTTGTCTTGTATGATTCATAACATTCCATGCTTATTCATGCTTCTTAACTTGCATCATTTGCATTCATGATCTTGTATGAGCATCCCTTTGCCTTGTCTCATGTTTATAGCACTCCATAGCATCATTATCATCATCAACATGCTTCTGGTTTGGCCTTGCATCATATCATTTCATCTCATCTTGTATTGCATTGCATTTGTTTCTAACATTTCAGGTGGTAAGTAACTTGAGAAGTGAATTTGCCTTCACTTCTCATAACTTTTCTTTTCATCTCCCTTGCATCCATTGCTGCATTCTTATATGTGTTTGAGTTTGAGCTTGCTCATTCTTCTTCTTCTCACTCTCTTTCTTCAAGTGACTTGACTTCTTGAATGAAGCAAGTCACTTTGTTTCTCTTGATCCTGTTCATCTGCTTCCTGGTGGTTCTTCTGAAGATTGCTCTTGAAAACCTCACAAACTTTAGGATCATCCAAGCATGACAATGAATTAGGGTTTTGATTAGTCCCCTCATAGTTTTACCTTTGTGTCTCTCTTTGAGTCCTCTCTTCTCACCTCATAATCGGGGACTAAACCCTAAAGGCTTTAAGACTTTGTGCTTAGGGTAATGCCTGTATCCTTCTCTTAGGATGGAGTGTATAACTTTAATCCTAAGTGTTGAACCCTTAAGGTGTTTAAATCTCTCAATCAATCCACTTAATAATTATCAAGACATCACACTTGTAACTTGGGCCTTGCATTAGGGTTCTAATTCTTCCTTAAGTGGTTAAGAAGGACTAACCCTAGTGTTAATGGACAAGTCCCCCTCAAGTTGTCTTACAAACCCTAAAATTCACTTCATCACACATATCATTAACTAAAATCCACTTAATAAAGGTTTGTTTTGTCATGAGTTTAATCCCTAATCATGGATTAAGCTGAGGAGCTTTCCTCAGCTTAAACACCCTCATCTATTATCCTTCTATTAGGATGGTGTAATGAGTCTGTTTAATCCTTGATTATGACTTAATCTCATTACTTAACACTAAACAAAAAACAAAAAAAAACATCTAAATAATCACAAGTAGGTTAATGATCTTAACTCTACATCAAAAGGTGATTAAGTGTGAGAATCTGACTTCACACTTAAGGTATTCTCATTACCCCTAATCAGAGGGAAGATGTGATGAGTTTACTGAATCCATTGGTTTAGACTTAAGCTCATTAACTTATGACAAAATCCAAAAACAATAAAAGACTGAAAATGCAAAAACAAACAATAATCGTCTCCTCCGGGATTCTTTTCTCATCTCCTTCACTCACAACCGAGAACTTGCTTCTTCCGTCTAATGCAAGACAGTTTGCACCTGAGCCAGACAGGTCATACACTTGAGCATTGACAAGCAAGCAGTTCACCAGTCAATTCATCCTTTCAGTCTCTTTGGGTCGAACTACGGTGTTCTGACTTCCTCATTGCACGAGAGGATACGTAGGCATAACTTAACGGTTATCGAACAAAAGTCTCTGTCCATTCCCCCCTCCTTCTAGCTTCATTCTTTAGCCTCATGATCTTGAGCATTTCACTCCATTCTTACACTGACACATCATCATACACTTCACCTCTTTTACACTGACACCTGTACATCCTTTTCCAGTTCTTTTATACACAAATTGCACTGACACTACCCCTTTAAAACACAAATCTTTTAAGCGTGGATCCCGTCGAGTACGGCGGACAATCTGGGTGCTAATACCTTCCCAGGTTGTAACCAACCCCCTTTCTCAGTCTCTCTGGTTCGCAAACCGTCTTATCCATCTTTTTCTAGGTTTATGCAGCATTACCTTTCCTCCGGGATAAAAATGCCTAGCTGGCGACTCTATTCATCCTCCAGTGAGTTCACGGCTGTGTGTTCTCACTGTTCCCCTCGCCGACCGTTCGCGTCTGTACCTTCATTTGATCCTTTTCATTTGTCGGGAGCGACAGCTTGGCGACTCTGCTGGGGAACCTTATACTGCAACCAGGGCATCTGGTTCTTTTTGTGGGTTCCTCCTAGCGCTTGATTGATTTGTGTTTACTGGGGTGTTATGTGCTTGTTTGTGCTTGTATTTATTTTTGTTTATTGCTTTATGTACAGTTACTTTACTGCTTTCTTTACTGCTTTTATATATCATACTGTCATACTGTGCTGGCTGGATCTGGTTTTTCTTTGGTGGGTGGGTGTTCCATTGAGAGTTAAGGTCCTATACCTGGGACCTGAGTGACACTTAGGCTAGAGTGAATCATATTCTTTCCCATTCCATTTCGGTCTGGTGCGGGAATATGAAACACGGTTCAGATATGGGTTTCTTCTTGAGAACTCTGTGCTACGGATTTCCTGTAGTGCTAGGGGGATCTGGGAAGCCTGCTAAGTCTGGATGACCTTTTAGTATTGACCTTCAGAAATTGAGGTGAATTAGAGGAGGAATTGTTATGGTTATTGTAAACACTGTACCTCCGGGTTAGAGGTGTTTACACTTCTCATAACTGATCCAAGTCTGAGGATCCTTGTTCTAGATCACTACCTGTGAGGGGGTTGGGCTGTTTACAGGTTTGCAGGTACCTTGACCTCAGAATACCCTGTTA
Organism: Lathyrus aphaca; assembly: GCA_963966055.1. Taxonomy (NCBI): domain Eukaryota; kingdom Viridiplantae; phylum Streptophyta; class Magnoliopsida; order Fabales; family Fabaceae; genus Lathyrus; species Lathyrus aphaca. The sequence continues at coordinate 492,545,712 of OZ014521.1, forward strand.
CTTTGACTTTGTTAAGAATGCTCCATGTTGGATAGTTCTTGTGATTCTAAAACCCTGGACATGTGGCTCTTTATTTGAGTCCCCCACCTTGGTTACTGGATTTATAGACCTCCATCCGGAATTCTTGAACACACATGGATCTATACCAAGGCAGTTTATCCAGATCCAGCTCAGTCACAAACCCTTTGCATATCATTTGCATACATCCTCATTGCATCATATTAACATGTGCTTATTTGTTTTTCAGGGTATCCATTTTCATCAGGTTTTGGTTTTGACCCCATCTGCAGCTTTGACCCATCTTCACCAGCATCTGCTTCAGTTTAGCTGTCTGCTTCAGCACCAGCCAGTCAGTGGTTTTCTCTACTTCAGCATTGTCATCAGCACTCTACCCAGTCTTCAGCATCATGGCTCCAAAGAAAAGCAATATCACCTATCATTTCTTCCAACCAGACTTGTCAGACATCAGGAGGGTCCAAACCCTGATGACCCCAGATCACATACCTCTGTTCAGGGAGCATTATGGGGATATACTTGACTTGGTTATAGACATGGACCCATCTCAGAGGAGCCTGATCCATACCTGCATCCAGTTCTATGACCCCCCATTGAGGTGTTTCACCTTTCAAGATTTTCAGTTGGGGCCTCTCTTAGAAGAATATGCATCTTTGGTTGGTTTGCCTATCAAGAGAGAAATTCCTTTTAACCCTGAAATGGTCTTTCCCAGCAATGGAGAGATAGCAAGAGCTTTGCACCTGGAACCTGCTTTGATTGAGCAGCATATGACCTCTAAAGCTGGGATCCCTGGTTTTCATCTGGACTTCCTGATTTCTCAAGCTAGTCGGAAGGCCTCCCTGGGGGATTGGAAAGCTGTTTGTGCATTGTTGGCCTTGAGTGTATATGGAATTGTGTTGTTTGCAGATGAGCCCAGATTCATCAGCAAGAATGCCATCCACCTGTTCATCCTGAAGAACCCAGTGCCAACCTTGTTGGGTGACCTCTATTACTCAGTACATCAGAGGAATGAGAAACAGAGGGGTAAGCTAGTGAGGTGTTGTGCTCCACTATTCCATGCTTGGCTTCTCAAGCATCTACCCAGGACAGATGCATTCCTGAATCCTCATCAGCAAAGCAACTGGGCTAAGAGGCTCACTACTCTCACTGCAGCAGACATCAGATGGTGCACCCAAGGCACCAAGGGCAGAGATATGATCACAAGCTGTGGGCACTTTCCCAATGTACCTTTGGTAGGAGTTAAGGGAAGTATCAACTTCAACCCCCTGCTGTTCAAGAGGCAATTAGGCTATGCACTGGTTCATGCTCCTAGGGAACAAGACCTGGTTGAGACCCTCTACTGTGAGAACAAGATCAGTTTGACTGTTGTTAGGCAGGCTGCCTGGGCCTGGGATCATGTTCAAACCAAGGGAATCACCATTCTGGGGAAGTGCAATAATGTGGCATCAGCCCAATATCATGAGTGGTCCTATGCTAGGGCCCAAATCTCAGGATTGCCCTTCACCATCAAAGACATGCCTGAGTCATCATCAGCACCACCCCCTGCTACTGTCAGTTTGGAAGAGTTTGAAGGCTTGAAAGAAAGAAATGAGAAGCTATCCCAAGCCCTGCAGAAGACCCTCAGGGAGAGGAGTGAAGGTGTAAGGGAGGTTGAAAGATTGGAGAAGCTGAGAGTGGAACACTTGACTAAGATTGAGAAGTCTGGAGACTATATCAACAAGTCTAAAGCTGGTGAGCAGATTCTGAAAAATGCTTGTAAAGAAGCCCAGTTCCAAAAAGCAAGGACAGACTTGTACTTGAAAGAGAGTCAGGCCAGGTGGGTCCGGATCACTGAAGCCCGTACTCTAGAAGACAAGAGAGTTCAAGATAAGATGGAGCAGATGGAAAAAGCCCTGGCAGCAGCCCAGGAGGAAATTTCAGAGTTAAAAATCAAAGCTGGAGTGAAGAAATCCAAAGACCAAAGCCAGAACAAGAAGTTGACTACAGCTGTTGCAACAAGAAACCTTCTCATCAGGAATCTTACGGAGCATCCGGCTGATCCTGTGACCGAAGCACTTCTTAAGGAAGTTCGCGAGGATGAGTTTGGCCTTGGAGTCTGATTATTTGCTTGTTGTTGTTCCTTTTCCATGTACTTTTGCTTTTTGGTGATGTATTTTTGACCCCTTAGAGGGCTAGTGTTGTAAAAATGAACAATTTGTATTATTTTACCTTTGTAATATATTTGTGTTTGTTTCCATCTGGGTTCACTTCAAAAGCAACTTCAACAGCATCATCTTCAAGGGTCTGGACGGGTCAAAACTGAAGACCAAGCCGGATACCTTGATAGCAAATAAGCATACTGCATTGCATACTAACCCTTTTGTTTGTTTTGTAGGTTTTGTTTTATTGTTTCTAACCTCTGTTGTGACATTCAGGAATTATTGCTCGCCGCAGACTATTCCCTCTCAACAGGCCACACAGGTATCCAACTAGAAACAACCTTCCGGGAATTCAGATGGATCAAGTTCAACAAGATCTTGCTGATGTCAGAAATCAGCTAGCCAATGAAAGATTGGAGATGAGAACACAGATGACGCAGTTCATGGAGGTTATGAACAACATGGCTCAGAGCCAGGAGAGACTGAGAGCTATGGTGGAAAGGCAGAACCAAGATGAGCCTCATGTAGGGACTGCAGGCACCAGTAATAATGAAAGGGTGCAACCACATGTCAACCCCCCTGTGTTTGGTCCACACCTACATCCTGAGATTCATATTCCTGCAAACGTTCAAGGAACAGCTACTGCAGCCAGAGTACTTCAAGAGGATCCTCAGGAGGATCAGTTTACAGTCATGGGTGCTGGAGAGGAAACCTATGATAGGAGATTGGATGAGTTGGCTGAGAAGTTGAGGTCTTTGGAATCCCAAAATTCTTTGGGGTTCGATGTCATGGACATGGGTTTAGTAGAGGGGGTCAGGATCCCTCATAAGTTCAAGCCTCCTTGTTTCGAAAGATATAATGGGACTTCATGCCCCCGGACTCATTTGCAATCGTTTCTGGGAAGGCTGAAGGCCTATACAATGGATGAGAAGCTCTGGATGTTTTACTTCGAAGACAGTTTGACTGGAGCATCAAGGGAATGGTATTCCCATCTGACAAGAGCAACTGTAAGATGCTGGAAGGACCTGGCAGAGGCCTTCATCAGACAGTATCAGTATAATCTGGACATGGCACCCAATAGGACCCTCCTAATGGGGATGTCACAATCATCAAGAGAGAGCTTCAGAGAATATGCTCAAAGATGGAGACAGCTTGCCGCTGCTGTCCAGCCACCTATGTCTGAAAGAGAGATGGCTGATATGTTCATGAATACCCTTCAGGGAACCTATATTGACAGGTTGGCTGCTTTCTCGTCCACTAGCTTCGCAGATGTTGTTATAGCTGGGGAGAGAATTGAAAGCCTGTTAAAAATGGGTAAAATTTCCGATAATGGCGCCAGTTCGTCCAGCAGTACAAGGAAGCCTTTTGCAGGCCCTAGAAGAGCTGGCGAGACCAATGCCGTTCATACCAACAGGGGTAGGCCCCAATATGTTCAAAGGTCCATAGCAGCAGTCACTATCCCTGCTCCAGCTCATCCACAGCCAGTCTATCAACCTCCTCAACAAAACTTCCAACAACAACCTCCGTATCATCAGAATCAATATCCTCCAAGAAACAACTACAACAACAACAACACCAACAACAATCAACAGAGGCCATTCCAACAAAGGCCATCTCAAGCTAACCGAGTGATCGACCCGATCCCCATGCCGTATGCTGCCTTGCTGCCACAACTTCTGAAGCTCAACTTGGTTGAGCTAAGAACGTTGGCACCTCCGGACCCCAACAGTCTACCAAGAAACTATGACTCCAACGCTAGGTGTGCTTTTCATTCGAACGCACCTGGTCACAGTACAGAAAAATGCAGGGCTCTGCATATGAAGGTACAAGACTTGGTAGACTCCAAGGCTCTGAATTTGGCGTCAATGCCATTCCTCAAGTCCTCACCATGCCAAGAATTAACGCAATCGAAGACAGACACCCTAGTTCAACACCCGGGGAAATATATTGGTTTTCCACGGA